>BRKX01000006.1:39748663-44748663 GCA_026008535.1 Perilla frutescens | reverse complement strand
GTGAATAGGACTCACCCACTCACTGTCGGGCACAGGGAAGATAATGCCCATATCGAGCAGCTTTAGAATCTCTTTTAACACAGCTTCCTTCATCAAGGGATTCAGCTTCCTTTGGGGATCTTGCACTGGTTTTGCCCCTTCTTCCGACTGGATCCGATGCATGCAAATGGTGGAACTTATGCCTTTGATGTCGGCCAAGGTCCATCCAATTGCTTCCTTGTACATCTTCAATAGTGCTATCAACTTGACTTCCTGCTTCATGGTCAACGATGAACTGATTATAACTGGCAAACTCTCTCCTTCACCCAAATAGGCATATTTGAGGTGATCGGGCAACTACTTCAAGTCCAACTTTGGTGGCTTGATGATAGACCACACCAGTTTATCACCCTGCCTTGTTGTGGGCAAAGGCAGGCGTTGATCCCTTGAAAAATCGGCTTCGATGTGATACAATTGCAGAATTGCCTCTTTGATTTGCTTATCTCATTCCTCTTCAGCATCCCAATCAATTTTACTGTATTGCAGAACCCAATCAAGTGGATCCTTTGCCAGCAGCCTTGGCAATTCTTCTTGGATCATAGGCTCAAAGACGTCGATCACATGTACACCCTCAGTGTCATTGGGGTATTTCATTGTTTCCATGATGTTGAAGGTAACTCTATCTCCATCGAACTCGCACGTCAATGTGCCCTTATCGACATCAATCTTCGTATGTGCCGTCTTCATGAATGGTCTGCCCAAAAGTATACAGGCAGCCTTGGGATTGGTTTTGCCCATATCCAGCACATAGAAGTCTGCTGGGAAAATCAGACTCTCCACTTTGATTAGGACATCTTCAAGCACTCCCTCGGGGTAAACACTGGAACGGTCAGCCAATTGAATAATCGTCCTTGTATCCTTGAGCGGTCCTAATGTCAGTTCTTCAAAAATGCTTAGGGGCATAACATTGATCGATGCTCCTAAGTCCAGCATAGCTCTCTCAACTCGAAGTCCTTCAATTTCACAGGGAATAAAGAACATCCCTGGGTCTCCACACTTTTCAGGCAGCTTCTTCTGCAATAATGCTGACACATTTTCATTCACAACCACTTGTGCCTCCTCCGTGAATCTCACCTTCTTTGTACATAAGTCCTTCAGGAAACGGGCATATCGGGGCACCTGCCTGATTGCGTCCAGTAGGGGAACATTGATTTCCACTTTCTTGAAGATGTGCATTAGATCCCTATCCTCTGCTTCTTTCTTGTTTCGCTTCATCCTTCCTGGAAATGGTAAAGGCACCTCGATTTCCCTTGGAATATTACTCTTCAGGATGGGTTTGGGCATAACTGCTTCTGGTTCGTCATTTGCCCTCAACTTTGGTTCCTCTTTTGTGGGCCTATCATCGCTGTGGTCATCATCCTCTGCAGTCTCTGGATATGGTGCAGGCAGTTGTCTTCCACTCTTTAGTGTTATTGCATTCACCCCAGCCTTTTTTGGTGGTTCTGTCTGTGAGGGCAGAACTCCTTTAGCTTTCTCCATCCTTGCGATTGCATCACTAATTTGGGATATTTGTCCTCCCAAATAGCTCAGTCCATTCCTTGTCTCCTGCTCGAAGGCTTCTGATTTCTTTTGTACCTCCACCGTTTCATTCACAATCTTGTGAACCATGTCTGATAAAGACGGTCCTGCTGCGGGCGCAGGATAGTATGGTGTTGTATGCCTCTGACTGTAGTTGGGGGCAAAATGATTGTGCCTCCTTCTTTGCCCTTCATCCATAGCGTTGACCGTTTCTTCCTTCTCCTTCACTTGTGGACACTGGTCAGAGTGGTGCCCCATCAATTCACATACCCCACAAATTCGCAAGGTATTGGCGGAAAACATCGTGATCATTTTCTCCATCTTGTTGCAGAGTTGTTCGATTCGATCATCAGTTGCAGGCACATAGATAGTTTTGCCCGCAGCGGCAACACTTGTTCTTTCATATGAATCGTCTCTGTTTTCCTCGGCCATTTCTCCAATAAGTATTAGAGCCTCAGCTGCCCTCTTGTTCAGGATAGATCCTCCACATGCTGCATTCAGTAGGGCTCGGTCCTCGCTTCTCAACCCCGAAACAAAGTAGTTCACCAAGTCATGATCTGGAATCTGGTGATGCGGGCATTTCGAGAGCAATTGCTTGAAACGCTCACAGTAGTCGTAAAAGCTCTCGTGGGGGCCAGCCTTTGCGGTTGAGATCTTCTTCCTCATGCTCTGCACTCTTGATGTAGGGAAGTACTTCTCCAGAAACTTTTGCTGGAGTTGACTCCAGTTGGTTACACTCCTAGCAGGAATAGTGTATAACCATTCTTGAGCTCCGTCCTGCAAGGTGAAAGGAAAAGAAACCAGGCGAATGTATTCGCCTGTCCCATTAGCTCGTGTGCGTTGCGTCTCACATGCCATCTCAAAATCTTGTAGATGTCGTTGTGGATCCTCCCCTGGATGGTCATGGAATTTGGGTAAAATCGAGATGAAATTTGCCCTCAGCTCCCAATTACCAGTTGTGAGCAAAACGATGCCCGTGGGACGCATGTTCATGGTTTGAGGGAAACTCAGCTGCCTCAAAGTAAGGGTGTGCGGTGGTGGTCTTTGTTGTTCTTCTTCTTCGTGGTTTGATATCTGATCGTCCTCCATCTCTTCGTCGAAATAGAGTGAATTGATGTTGCTTGTCTCACTTTCTCCGCTTGAGTTCAAATCGTCACTGGATCCTTCAGTGTGATTCTCTTCCTCCAGCCTTTTCAAAAATGCCTTAGCTTGTGCCCTTCTTGCCCTCGCTGACCTCTGTATCTCCGGATCGTAGAGTAAATCTCCTGCGCGGTTAGAATGAAGCATATACTAAGGTAAAACAGTAAATAGACAGAAAAGTGCGCTTACACTCCCCGGCAACGGCGCCAATTTTGGCACACCCGTCGTTTAGGTGTGCAAAATACACTTGCGGGCAAATGGTCCACAAATGCTTAATCTGCCCTCAACGGCTAGTATAGCTAGTGAAGACGGATGTCGATCCCACGAGGAGTGTTTTAACCTTCTGTCTTTTCTTAGTTTTGGTTTGGGTCTTCAGTGTCACTCTAAAAACCTTGTTAATAAACTTAAACTAACTAAATGCTGAAAAGGAAATCACAAAAGAAAATATCAGTAATAAAAGTGCTCAAGTCAAAGCATCAAGTCATTCGGTAGGTATGTGCAATCCCGGGCAAAACACATGTAATTACCACTACTACCCGTTGTGCCCACACTAGCAAAAAGGTCAAAAACCGAATCCCTATGGCCAAATATGGGTAATTGTCACTTTGAGGGTTAACCGGTTATAGGAAATGGATACGATCGGCCACTCCCCAATCATTTCTTACATTATATCGTCTAGATGATACGATCGGCACTTAGGGACCTAACTATACAGGAACCTAAGGAAAGAATCACACCAAGGTTTTGCAAGCATAGCAGCTTTGAGGGCAAAAGCGACCCGATTCTAGTAGGTTTGACACGGTCTTGTGCCTGCATATACTACTCAATCTCAACTACCAAGGCTGTCACCCCCGGACTTGTTACTATGCGGGTATCGAGGCATGGGTCACCTATACACTTCCACGTAACTAACACTAGTACCAGTTAATCAGAAATGCGCGCTTTCATCTCCAACCACCCTTTACCTATGTCTAAGTGAAAAACAAGTTAAGATTGTGAACCCTTAAGGCGTTAAAGTCCGATTACCTCATGCACATATTCTACCCTTAGACTATTACTTTGACTTGAACAGTGGATACTTAGCCACTAAACATAGAAACGAAAGTAAAAGGAATAATAAAAGACATCTTACTTGGAAAGGAAATAACTTGCTTTACTTCTGGGCCCAACCCCAGTTTTGCCAACAAAATGACTGAACTACCTCTCCGCGGGCAAATCGCCAGCTTCAGGCAGTCAGAATATCCAGAAAATAAACTAAGTACGAAAGCAGTAAATTGTATCTTCGTGGTGCAAAACAAGTGTATCTGTGTACGCACGCACACTGATATGAAAACAGATAAAAGTATTTATAGCAACTGAATTAAGGCTTCAAGCAGCCCAGATCTCACCCACGCAGGGGTTCTTGCACTCCTCCACTTCCTCATTTCATGCTCAACGTTCTTTCTTGAATTTAGGAGGGATAGCAACAAACCCTAGCGTCTCCAACAGCTTTCTGATGTCCCCACTTCCTTCCCAACGTGTTTGGACCTTCCCAAGACTCGGAACTAACTGCCACATCACCTCCACGTGCATATAGGAGCTGTCCTGCGATTCTGTTGAATCGCACCCACGCAGGGGTTCTTGCACTCCTCCACTTCCTCATTTCATGCTCAACGTTCTTTCTTGAATTTAGGAGGGATAGCAACAAACCCTAGCGTCTCCAACAGCTTTCTGATGTCCCCACTTCCTTCCCAACGTGTTTGGACCTTCCCAAGACTCGGAACTAACTGCCACATCACCTCCACGTGCATATAGGAGCTGTCCTGCGATTCTGTTGCGTCATTCTCGCAACAACTTTGACTGGGTCATCGGCAGGCAAATCAGTCCTTTGTGCCCTCAGCGTAAATAGCACCTGTCTGTGCCTGTTGTGGTGGTTTTGTGCCCTCATCCTCCTGCAATCAGTTTTACCCCCAAAACTAGATTGGACTCTATACTAAATACTTAAAAATGGTGTAAAAAGATAAAGGAAAAAGCACGAATTTGAGTCTTCATCATAGGGGCATATTAGGAAGTTTCTTGATTAATTGTCTTTCTCAATACTTTTCTTAATCCCTGTGAAAAACTACAATCAGTCTATCAAAATGGGACGGAGGGAGTATATTTTTAAATTAGTTGGGAGTTGTAGGGACAAAAAGGTCTAAACAATATATATTTATATTTTAATTAATTTAGGGAATTGTAATGAGTAAAATGGGAGTTGGGAATAGAACTACCCATAAATTAAACTAATGGGCGTCTCTCTGAAATTGAACCCCTCTTATTTGATGATTTAATTCTTTGACTCTGTATAATAATATTATAGTTTTTTTTTTATAGAGAAAAGTGGGATAGAATGATTTCATTTGTCCTTCTATTGTTGCTCAAGGTGGATGTAACTTTTTAGTTTCTTAGTATGTCATCGCAAGTGTACCCAAATTAATTTCATGTCATAATTTCATATAGGTGAGAAATTCACAAATTCTAGCTAGGAGGCGTTGGAGTGTTTAATTTGAGGTTTCAGATTCAAGTTCGATTATTGAGCAAGAAGAAAATGGGTTCCAAATTTAAATAACCAAACGTTGATACTAAATTTTTTTATTAGCAAAAAATTAGTTAAAGTAATGTTTTTGCAGTCACGCAAAAATCTCATATATATATATATATATATACACACACAACTGAGAAGGATGATAACTAGTGCATTTTGTTAGAAAATTTCGATTTTAGTCCCATGAGACATGAGTTAGTCCGATTTTGGTCCCATTCCTATCACTTTTGGTCCTAAATCGATTGAATTATCAATTTTAGTCTCGCCGTAACGTTTTCCGTTTAAAAGATTATCGATTTTGATCCCATTTTGATATCGATTTTGGTCCCAAGTTTTCCGTTAAAAAAATTATCAATTTTGGTCTCATTTTGATATCGATTTTGGTCCCAAACAGAAAAATGCTAGAAATTTTTTTCTTCGCAATTCAATTGGAGGCAAATTAAACTAATTTGGTAGAAATTTAACCTAATTTGGTTCCAAATTTCCCACGAACATGCATCTATATATATCTACTCACCAAATCATCAAATTACAACTACTAAATCAAAAGAAAGTCGTTTTTTTATTTAGTTTAATTTTATGTCGAGCTCGAGTTCGATCAAGAAGATACTCGGCTCGTTTACACCCCTAAAGGCAGGGAATTTTTTTATTTAGTTTAATTTTACAATATTGTTTATGAGCGTTCACCACATCTAATTAGCGTTTATAATTATTTTTAATATTTAATTTTAATTTTCAATTAATAATTCATTATTATGGTTGATTATTTCATAATTAAATTCTTGTAAAATGTAAAGTAAAAAATCTAGGAAAAAATTATACTTTCATACCTACATTTTGAACTTTCACTATAAAAAATTCACATTTTAGCGATGGAAGCGCGCCAAGCTAAGCCCAAAATATTAACAATAATATAAAATAATAAAAATATATATAAAGTAATATAAAATTTTAAAAATCATAAAGTAAAACTAATAAAAATATAATAAAAATGTATACTCATAATTAATTAGTAATTGAAAAATAAATAATATATATAATATTAAAAATGTAAAATAAATAAAACATTAATAATATTAAACAAATTAATTTCAAATTCATAATTAATTAGTAATTAAAAAATTAATGATATTAAAAAAATTAAAAATCATAAAGTAAAATAAATAAAAATATTAAAAAATTTATATTCGTAATTCATTAATAATTGAAAAATATATAATATTAAAAAATAATATATATTATTAAAACATTAAAAATGAAATAAATTGTAAAATGTAAAATAAATAAAAAATCAATAATATTAAAAAGATTGATTTCAAATTCGTAATTATATAGTAATTAAAAAATTAATAACATTAAAAAAAATTAAAAATTATCATGTAAACTAAATAAAAAATTTAAAAAAAATTATATTTGTAATTAATTAGTAATTGCAAAATAAAATATATAATAATAATAATAATAATAAATATTATAAAAAATATGTCGTTATTGTATCGTTAACATAAAAAAATAAAAAATTTAAATTAAAATACGACGTGTGTTATTTGTTAAGTTTGAGAAAAAAAAATCCGTCATTAAATATCTTAATCTTAATCCGTTGTTAATGTGTCTGTATTTTAAAATGAATTATAATCCATTGCTAAATCGCGTTTTTATTGTAGTATTTTTTTAAATAACCCAATTATAAAAATAATAAAAAAGTACCCCCTATTTACAAATCTAACATTTGATCAATTTTTCGGCTCAAAAATCGTTCATAGCTGAATAAATTTTAGGATTTCTATTTCGCTGAAAATTTTACTTTTGGTCCCATATTATCGATTTTGGTCCTAAAACTAGCGGCCGTTACCCCATTTATTTTTTCCGTCTAAATTATGGGATCAAAATTGATAATCCAAGTCCTATGGGACCAGATTTAATAACAATTTCTGAAATATGACCAAATATGATAGGGTTGAGACCAAAATCGAACTAGGTCATATTCTATGGGACCAAAATCAAAATTTTCTCTGCATTTTGCACCCGATAAAGGTGTTAACGGATGCAAAATGCACCCATACCATACGTTAATGCCCTCTTCTTGGGTGTATATGCACATGCTCGAGATTTTTGCATGGAAAAACACTTTTTTTGCTAGAAAACTATTTTTCGATCTTCTTTAGGCTACAACAATCTGTTATCACACACACATATATCCTCTCTGCTTTTTTTTTTTTATAATACAAAAATGAGCCATATTTTTTAGGGGTATTTTAATGATTGTTATTCTATTTATTATGTAGTTTATATAAAGGGTATTTTAGATAATTTATTATGTCAATTAAGTAAAGAAAAAAAATATATGAAAAATTTGAAATTTTTAAAATCCACGCTGATAATTTTGGTGAGTAGGGAATTTTTTTGCAGGATGATTTTAAATACACCAATACCTTTTGTTTACACGCCTCTTTTATTTTAGAGGCAAAAACTATTTTAGCCACTTGAACTTTAAAATATACTTATTTTAGCCGGTAACTTTAAAACATACTTATTTTAGCCACTTTGAATGAAAATGTCCCTGTGCGCGCTGGTTGCGCGCTAGCAATGCGCGCAACACGCGAGGGTAAAATTAGGGGTGTGACGGTAAGATATACCTTACTTTTTTTTACCATACATTTACCTTACCTTACTTGTACGGTATGGAGAAAATCCATACCGTTATCTTACCTTAACATTCGGTATATATTCCAACGGTATACTTTAAATTCGGTATGAAAACTGACATACATTTACCGTACTTTTATTTCGGTATACCTTACCGACGCCGATATACCTTACCAATATCGGTATACCTTATATGTCGGTATAGCTTACCGACATCGGTATATCTTATCCTACTATCTTACGATATAACTCATATATTTATTAAATATATGAAATACCCCTAACAACGATTAAAATTCAACAAAATAAAATAAATCTTCTCATGCCACGATATTTAAATTCCAATAAAACAAAACATATACTTAGAAATCGTAAGAATTATTCACTAAGTATTAATTAAGAACATATTTAGAATTATTATACATTAAGTATAACATAAGATTAATTATAAGTGTTTGATATTGTAAATTTACTAGATATTTATAAATGTATAATATATTTACTAAGTATTATATATCAATCATGTTTTTATAATTAATATAAATTGTATAAAATATTATAAACTTACTATATATTACAAATTTCAAATCGTTTACTTAGAAATCGTAAGAATTATTTACTAAGTATTAATTAAGATCACATTTAGTTATCATTACTATGCATTAAGTATAACACAAGATTAATTATAATTGTTAGATATTGTAAATTTACTAGATATTTACATATGTTTATCATATTTACTAAGTATTATATATATAGGGGAGGGTTACAATGCAAACCAATTCTAGTGTAAGAATTAGGAAACCATCTTACACCATACAATCAATAAAGATCTATGGCCTAGATTTATTTAAAAGAGGTGGTGGCCATTCAGTAATATTTGAAAAAAATATTCGCGCGGGGGTATTAACATAATTTGATAATTCTTATAAAAATCGTGGAGGATTTGATAACATATTATCATGCTAATGAAGTATTATCATCATGCTAACAAAGCGTTATCTTTATGCTAATGAAAGTTTCTCTCATATTATTAACGAAAAATTAAATTCTTAAGAGTAATTATAAATTTTAATGGGATGAAATAAATTATAATTCAGATATAATAAACTCCAATTATCTAAAAAATAAAATTCTAAAAATTAATTACAAACTAATTGGATGGAATAAATCATAATAATATAAATATACAACATTAGCATAATGATATTGTTTTATCAGTACTGCGAATAAACTATATTAGCATATGGCAATTCATCGTTAGCATAAGACTATGTTTATCAGCAACCACTCCAACCACCCAACCATCCAACTTTTTTAATATTTAATTCATTTCACTCTCTTCCACATCACTATTACTCATCACAACCCAACCATATTTAATTTTGATAGTTTATCAATGACCACCCAACCATCCAACCACAATATTATATATAATTATTTTTAAATATAATTTTATGAAGTATATCAACTTGTTAAAATTAAAATAAAATAATAGCACAAATAAGAAAAAAAAAACTCATAAAATTACAAACAAATAAAATTTCAAAATACGACAAACCAAGAATATAAATTTTATGTTTCATTATATATTTTATATAATTAAACCATCCTTAATAAATTTTATGTTTTATTTGTATTTTTAAATTATATATATATATACATATAATTTAATTCATAAAAATAATATTTTAATGTTTATTCAAATTTTAAATATTAAATTAATTTATAAACGAATTAATAATCAAATAGTCAAAAGATATTAAAAATTAATCAAAAATATATCAAATAAAATTTAATGGCCAATCTTTTTTGCCATGTGGAATTTATTGAATAAACAATAAAAGAAACCACAATGTTCCTTTGGGTTGATTTTGGTCCATGATTGATCTTGGTTCATCTCATGGTTGCTTCCCTTTTTTTTCTTTTTTTTTGCTAATATCCTACATGGCATAGACCATGTGGAGACCATGGTCACCAATAAACATAGTCTAAGGTATAAATAATAAATGGATGAAGAAAATCCTAAATAATATATTCTAATTTGATGAAATAAACAATATATAATAATTAATTAGTAACTAAAAAATAAAAACTAAACTATAAAAAATAATTATAAGTCCTAATTGAAATGTAATAATAATAATAATAATAATAATAATAATAATAATAATAATAATAATAATAATAATAATAATAATAATAATATAAGTATGTGTACTATGTTAATATTATGATAAGCATTCATTAGCATAATAAATGCAATATGTTAGCATATAACAAATGGTTCATTAGCATACGTAACCAACTTATCATAATGCTGACGAACCATTATTTAAAAGCTAACGAAAGCATTTTCGCCACGAGTAAAAATTTATATTTTATATTTTTCGTCTATATTTATTTGAACAAACATATCCATGACTGATCTTGAATTAAAGAACATGAAAAGGTCTTTAATTTGGTATAATATTTGCGTTGATCCGATTTGAAACAAGTGAGTTATGATCGTTCAAAGTTTTTAATATTTTCTTTTAAAAAGTGATGACATCAGCTTTTTTATTGAGATTGAACAACTATATCCCTACCTCCTTTTTTTTGCCTTAACTTTGACATTTAATCTCAATCATTAAATCATCTAGATGGACGGTATAAGATGTGTTCCTAGTTCCTACACCAGGAAAATGTATATTTTTGATCCAACCACTATATATATATATATATAGGGAAATGATCAAATAGGAACCAAATCCCCCGTGAGAACCCAGGAACCAAACATATTAACAAATTATTAGTCACATATTAGCAGTGTGTACAATCGCTAACATATTAGCAATATGTTGCTAATATTATGATCTCGTCAAGTTAGCAAAATGAGTTTACCTCATGTTAGCAACATAATCTCTTGATGTTAGCAATATAAATCTCTCATGTTAGATTGGTTCCTAGGTTCTCACGGGGGGATTGGTTCCTATTTGAACCCACCCATATATATATATATATATATACATATATCAAGTTCAAGTATCCATAATTCACACACATATACATATATTTATATAATATCACAAATATACCGGTATACCGTCATAACGATATATACCGCACCAAAGGTATATACCGGTACAACGGTATATGCCGTGCCAACGCTATACACCGGTACAAAGGTATATACTGAATTAACGGTATATACCTAAAAAATTCAGTATATCGTCGGTATCGCTATACGTCGGTATACCTCAGTTTTTTAAATTATATACCGTTACCTTACCGAAAAATTTCAGTACGGTATCATACCTTATCGAAAATACCAGTATACCTTAAAGTTTGATATTTCGGTATTTTTTCCGGCATAGTAAGTACGGTATGACGGTATATTTCCCCAACCCTAAGTAAAATTGTCATTGTAGCTAAGATAAATATATTTAAAAATTAGTGGCTAAATTAAACTTTTTTAAAGTTTCACTGATTAGTTTTATATATTTCCACTTTATTTTATCCACTACACAAACACAATTTTCATTTTTCACACTTTTCTTTACACAATGTAAATGTCAATTTACCTGTCCACTTCAAAAATGAATTAAAAAAATCAATTCAAAATAATTTTTATTTAAAAAAAATTATTTCTTCCCCAACCTCAGTTTCTCTTCCCTCGAAAGATGTTTATCGAGACGAATCTCATTGTTAAAAAATTATATTTTGAATCTCCGCGACAGGAAATGGCGTCTCTCTTTGTTTTAATTTATTTATTACAGATGAGGAGAGGAGGAGATGAGAGGGTGGCCGCTGGTTTGCCGCAGATTGGAAATGGTTGGTGGTCCGCCGCATATTATTTTTAATTATTTTCTTTACTAATACAATAATATGTAAAGAAACAATAATGATGTATTTAGAATCATTTTTTTGCACTTTTTTAAAAACACAAGGTCTGCATTCGTTTATTTATTATTATTTTTATTTTTCACAATTTTACTCAAATTTCATAGTTAATTTGGTTGGTTTATTGTTCGTTAATAGTCGCCCTTACCAATTAATTAATACTATTTTTTACTTTAATGGTTTTGGTTGCATTTACGGATTTGGTTTTAGAAATTTAATCATAAATCCCTCACTTTCTATTAGGGCTGGAGAAAAATACCGTTATACCGTCATACCGTACTTACCGTACCGAAAAAAATACCGGAATACCGAACTTTAAGGTATATCGGTATTTTCGGTAAGGTATGATACCGTACCGAGATTTTTCGGTAAGGTAACGGTATAGAATTTTAAAAACCGAGGTATACCGGCGTATACCGATACCGACGGTATATCGAATTTTTAAGGTATATACCGTTAATTCAGCATATACCGTTGTACCGATATATACCGTAGATGCGGTATATACCGTTAGTTTGGCATATACCATTGTAACGGTATATACCGGTATATTTGTGATATTATATAAATATATGTATATGTGAATTATAGATACTTGATATATAATACTTAGTAAATATGATAAATTATATATATGTAAATATCTAACACTTATAATTAATCTTATGTTATACTTAATGCATAGTAATGATAATTAAATGTGTTCTTAATTAATACTTAGTAAATAATTCTTTCAATTTCTAAGTAAAAGATTTCAAATTTGTAATATTTAGTAAGTTTATAATATTTTCATACAATTTATATTAATTATAAATACATTATTGATATATAATACTAGTAAATATGTTATACATTTATAAATCTCTAGTAAATTTACATTATTAACACTTATAATTAATCTTATGCTATACTTAATGCATTGTAATGCTAAGTGTGTTCTTTGTTAGTATATACTTAGAAAAATAATTCTTACGATTTCTAAGTAAAAGATTTCAAATTTGTAATATTTAGTAAGTTTATAATATTTTTATACAATTTATATTAATTATAAAAACATGATTGATATATAATAGTAGTAAATATGTTATACATTTATAAATATCTAGTAATTTAAAATATTAACACTTATAATTAATCTTATGTTATACTTAATGCATTGTAATGCTAAGTGTGTTCTTTATTAGTATATACTTAGTATTCTTACGATTTCTAAGTAAATAATTTACAATATTTATCTTATTTTGTTGAATTTTGATCGTTATTAGGAATAGTTCATATATTTTGAGTAAATATATGAGACATATGATATATCCTAGGATGGTAATGGTATGATAAGGTATGCCGATGTCGGTAAGGTATACCGATATAGTAAGGTATACCGATCTCGGTAAGGTATACCGAACTAAAGGAACGGTAAAGGTATGCCATTTGTTTCATACCGAACTTAAGGTATACCGTTGGAAGGTATACCGAACCTTAAGGTAAGGTAACGGTATGGATTTTCTCCATACCGTACAAGTAAGGTAAGGTAAAGGTATGGAAAAAAAAGTAAGGTATACCTTACCGTGGCATCCCTACTTTCTATATCAACTCACTAAAAAATTAAAATAATTGTAAATAGCGGACGACATTAATTGTAGCGTGATTTTTCCCCCTTCTTAGCCAAACAACCATTTTGTGGAGAGACAACTTGCATAGTAGTGATTGTGATTCCATAATTTTATCGTATACCCATATATATATGTGATACGTCATTAAATTAGATATTAGATTTATTTAGTTATTATTTATTTATGGATTTTATTATTTAATTTAGGTAGTTTATATTTTGAGGATTATTTTCCTTGTTTAGATTATTAGATTTTCTAGCTTATATATTGTTCTAGGTTTTACATATTTTGATATTCAAGTAATAATATTGTTCTTTTCATTGGAGTTCTTCACGCTTGAAAGTGAATTTGGAGCCTCGCTTGCTCGAAAGGCGAAAACGGAGTCTGTACTCGCTCGAAGAGTACCCTATCCGATACGATCTCAAATCAAGGTCGTATCAATTGGTGCTTTCATTGAGAGAAGCTCTCTTTGAACGTTCCGTCCATCTTCGGGTGATTCATCTTGAAGCAAGACGTTCATTCAGAAAAAAAAAAGAAGCAGACCGTGTTCGGTAACGACGTGATTAAGACAACAAGAAGGAAGAAAAAAAAGGGTTCAAGGGCCAAGACGAGAGGTGTTGGTGTTGCCAAAAGTTGATTGCTATATCCGATTCCCGGTTTGCACGAGCGACGTGAAGTTGACCAACAACGGCAAAGAGGTTTTCTTGTGTGTCTAAGGCACTTATCAATTGTGAAGGTTAATTAAAGTTAACTTTCCTTTCCATTGGTGGTTTGACTTGTTTTAACAATTGTGATTATTTTGGGATCAAACCTTTTGAATTGGAAATTTTTTGTGCCACGAAGAATTGAATATGCAAACAATTGTTGATTATCACAAAATTGAAAGCATACTCAATAAATTGGATGAGCTTTTGCCCAAATTAAATGTGAAGAAGATAGAGTTGCCTTGCTTTGATGGTATTAATCCTCATGATTGGATTGTTCGAGCAGAAGAATATTTTGATTTCCATGGTATATGTGATCAACAACGAGTACGATTAGTAGCTTTCAATATGTCGGGAGAGGGGCCTGAGTGGTATCAATGGATGAAAAGTAATCGAATGCTAACTACTTGGGCAAATTTCACTGAAAAGATGATATCTCGTTTTGGATCTTCTCAAATTGAAGATAATCTTGAAAATCAATCACCGAAAGAGCCCATTATTTCCAGTGGTACAATTGAAAAGATAGATGACTTGATTTATGAGAACGAGATTGATTTGAAGACCGAGTTTGAAATTCTTACTGAAGAGTTCGAGATAAATTTGGCAGACGTTGTTCGTGTTCCGGAGCGAAAGATTGGGATTGTACATACTCCCGAGCAAATGTTTCTAAGATAATTTGGAGTTGTGCAACAGATGAGTCTTATCTTGTGTCAAGTATGTTGATTAGAATGGTGCCACCAAGTTCAAGTAAGGAGCATAAAGAAGATGAATGTCCAACTTCCAAAAGCACAAGTGGCAAATGTGTTCTGGATCAATATAACTTGGGAAGAAGGAGGATGAGTTTAAAATTCTATGCACTCAAGGAAGTTTTTTGGGAGTCCATTCTTGTGTTTCACCATCTCCACCTTGAGGACAAGGTGGTTTTAAAGGGGGTTGGAATGATACGTCATTAAATTAGATATTAGATTTATTTAGTTATTATTTATTTATGGATTTTATTATTTAATTTAGGTAGTTTATATTTTGAGGATTATTTTCCTTGTTTAGATTATTAGATTTTCTAGCTTATATATTGTTCTAGGTTTTACATATTTTGATATTCAAGTAATAATATTGTTCTTTTCATTGGAGTTCTTCACGCTCGAAAGTGAATTTGGAGCCTCGCTTGCTCGAAAGGCGAAAACGGAGTCTGTACTCGCTCGAAGAGTACCCTATCCGATACGATCTGATACGATCCCACATCGGATCCACAATTAATTGTGGATGGGTACTTAAGTTGAGGGTCAACCCTCCACTCTTGAGCTAGCTTTTGTGGTGGAGTTAGGGCCTTGGGCTTAAGTTCCTATCATTGGTGCTTTCATTGAGAGCCGGTTCGTCCCGAAAAAGGGCTACCTAGGAGAGGGCTACCCGGTGCCGAAGCGGTCCGGAGTGAAAGCTACCCAGAGTGAGAGCCGTCTGGCTTGGAAAAGGGCTACCTGGTGCCGAAGCGGTCCAGAGTGTGAGCCATCCGGCTCGGAAAAGGGCTACCTAGTACCGAAGCGGTCTAGAGTGTGAGCCGTCCGAGGACGTCCGGCTTGTCAAGGTGGGTGGAATGATACGATCCCACATCGGATTGTGGATGGGTACTTAAGTTGAGGGTCAACCCTCCACTCTTGAGCTAGCTTTTGTGGTGGAGTTAGGGCCTTGGGCTTAAGTTCCTATCAGATAGGGTACTCTTCGAGCGAGTACAGACTCCGTTTTCGCCTTTCGAGCAAGCGAGGCTCCAAATTCACTTTCGAGCGTGAAGAACTCCAATGAAAAGAACAATATTATTACTTGAATATCAAAATATGTAAAACCTAGAACAATATATAAGCTAGAAAATCTAATAATCTAAACAAGGAAAATAATCCTCAAAATATAAACTAACTAAATTAAATAATAAAATTCATAAATAAATAATAACTAAATAAATCTAATATCTAATTTAATGACGTATCAATATGACATCATTTTATTTATTTATTTATTTATTTATTTGCATGATGTGAAGTGATTTATGGTTGAAAATATGTGGAGTGAAATAATAAAAAAGAGCATGTGTTTCGCAAGTCTATTTCACAATTGATAAAATAGATTGCATTGGAACTAAACAATCTACGCATAATCCAATTGATTGGAATGAAAGAAATATATAGGTGGGGTCACTCATCTTCCCTTTTTATTTCCAAATTTCCAATACATCATTATTGCGTCATAGATAGAGTGTACTTAATTTCTAAATTACTGTGTAATAAGTAATATAATTTTCTTGTTTTAATTTAAATTTCTATAACTATCTTTTAGTTCTATTAGTATTTTGACAAAATTAATATATCTTTGAACCTATATATTCTATTAAGTCAGTGTATATTTATCATCACTGAGAAAAATGAGTCAATGTATTAAGTAGAACTCAAAGATCAAGATTCACTCATCAGCTTAAACATTCTTAGTCTAGAGCTTAAATACATAAATATAAACAATAAATTCGTTAATATTTTGTAATATTCACTTAATTTGGATTGATTAAATAAAATTTATCATAATTGATCTAACATAATCATAATCACTTAATTTGGATTGTTTAAATAAAATTTATCATATAATTTTCTAAGTTTCGTATTATTTTTACATATAAATATATTTTATATTATTTCAAAATAGTAGTATTTGATCAAATTACTATTTTAAAAAATTGATTATATTTAAAAAATAATACAAAAATTGTAAAAAAAAAAAAAAGAATCATATACTCTTTTTTAGCAAATGTAATTCATTCTCTCCAAAAGTGGCTTTTTTGATAAATTATACATGATACATGGGGGTTTTAGACTATTTATTTAATATAAAGAGTTTTTTTATTTTTCGAGAAAATACGAGGGAATAATATGAAATTTGCCCTAAAATTTATCATATAATTGATCTAGTATAATCATAATCAAATAAATTTATTAAAATCAGCCGGCGATTATGTAATAAATATAATGTTGTACATTCAAGTAAGTAGTGTTCTACATATTAGATTACAAGCTTATACTGAGCTGACTGACAAAGTAGATACGGACATTATAAAGATTGATATTGACTCACAAGCTCATGTATCAAATTTTATTGAATCAATTTTCGAGTAGCTAGCTTGCGAGTCGGCCAACTCAATTCTTTTTACAAATTAATTAATTGGATTATTTCTCCCAACTCTTCAATGAACACTCCTAAGTCCCAATATTTATCACAGTAGATTTTGGTTAATTTGCGACTCTATCTATTTATCGTACGTGATTGCTCAATATTATTTTAGGTTAAAAACATTTCAATTATCAGATTAATTAATAGAGTTAAAATAACATTTGAAGTGCTTACTCATAAAATTAAACGTAACTTTAGTTGTACCTTGTGATGAGTAGTTAATGATCACAAAATTCTATTTCGACAAAAACGTCCCACCAGGGAGAAGATTTTCCAAGATTATAAAGGAAACATTATTGTCGTAAGGCATGCTCCACCCAAAATATGTGTATATTTTAAAACTTTGGAGCATGCTACAAGAAGTGAATGGTGGGGAAATTAATTTGACCATTCATATTTTGATCTTATAACTCTCCCACTAAGACATTCAAATTATATATATATATATATATAGCTTGTTTCTTTTGCGAATTAATTTTTAATTTGGTATATATATATAGATAGATATATAGTTTATACTAGATAGAAAGTTAGAGGATGGGTGTGATAACATTACTCGAGGGTACACATTTTAATTCACATTCATTTGAACTAGTTTACAAACCACATAGAAGAAGTAATTAAGTCACACTTCAAAAATTAAATATGATAAACTCACAATTAGAGATTTTAGTGGAATTTGAACTCGAGACCGTAATTTGATCGGTACACTGCAACATTAATTGTTGTCCCCAAGAAAACTATTATAAGACATTGTTTACTATGATGGATAAGGATGGATTTATAAAAAAATATCCAACTATATTATATGGTCATGTTTGGTTTGCTTGATTGGCCTTGATTGTTGTCAGACTCAATCACTTGTTTGGTTCGTTCATATGATAGGAACGAGATATTGATGATGGCTCATGCTCCTATTGCCCATTTAATTGCATGTATTTTAAAACCTCTTAAATGAGATTATTATATTATCATCTACATCGATTATGTATGAAATATTATTTAAAAATATTAAATTATGTGTATTCTAAAAAAGATAGTACACACTCGACCGGTATGAACTCCACCATAGCGCCTTTTGGTATTAAAAAATTATTGAGGGACCATCTGCAAAATCAAGGGAAACTTATGTCCAAAAAGTGTGTGTGTGGCTGGGGTGGGGCACCTTCCCAATTTAAGCTCTTTTAAAGACTAGGCCCCAATTAAAATTCCCTAAATTCGTAACTCTTAACTTTACATACTTTTGAAAATCTCATCATTGGTTACCTTATTTGGATCATTTCTCAACAAATCCTTCAAATTAAATTATACATAATACCAACTGATCGAGCAAACAAAATTCGATCATAACGAGCTAGCATTAATTACATGACATCTAAAACACATTTAATTTAATTTTTTAGAAAAAAAAACTATAGTTAGAGTATCAAAATTGGAATTTTGGAGAGCATGGAAAGCATGAGAGAGAAGCTACACAATCAAGCATCAAAATCATAGTGAATAGAGAGAATTAATGATGAGAGATGGGGGCCATAATTAGTGGGCTCAACAATTGACCAAAATGTAAAAATAAAAAAAGTAGTGATGAATTGAAAGGAGAGAGGACCACAAATTAAATAATTAAAAAGGCTTAAGGTAGAACCTTCTATCAATGAGTTATTAGGTTAACCAAACATTACTTTAAGAGGCCAAGTCCCTATTTCCATATATTTAACTCTTAATTACTTTATTAATATATAAATATGTGTTGTGGGACCCCCCCCCCCCCCCTCTAAAATGTTTGCTCTATTAGCATTTGCCCCCCCTTAAAGCTAAGATTCATCATTTCTCCTTTTTTTTCATTCCTTCATCCCCACAACGTCCTTTTTCAGAATCATTTCGCCTTTTACTTCCAAATTCAGCATCAATTCCACATCCCTTTCTCCCTCATCACTCTCTCTCTCTCTCTCTCTCTCTCTCTCTCTCTCTCTCTCCCGCAATGTACGCATTTGTGACATGGTTCTACGTATGGATGCATGTAACACATGATTAAATATCTATATATATATATATATTTATATATTAGGGTTTAATATTGAGGAGAGATTAAACGTATAAGTTAAGTCGCAGCAAAGTTCAAGACAATTGTTTATGCATTCTTTACACACTGCCGACAAAAACAAATTCAAAGATATCATTTTCCCCAATCATAACTAAATTGCCATCTCTACTTTATGAAGAATATAGGTAGAAGATAGATTTTTTGGTTAATTGCAATGGCCAATGATCTTGATTTCAAATAATATATAGGCAAAAAATCGATCGTATTATTATTCATGGACTTATTCATATCAATTTGATCTGCCGCTAAATTAAATTCCAGTTTAGAATGCTATGTTTTGATTTCCTTGCACATTAGAATTGGGGGAAAATTGGATATTTTGTCGCAAAAACCGGGTGAAGATCGAATAAAAAGAGAGATCACACGAAATTGAAACCATTTTCCAATCATCAATTTTAAAGTATGAAATCTATGAATACCCAAATTCTAATTAGTATCCTTACTCAGTTGGGTCGAATTGTTGGCAGAATTGGACAAAATATGCTATAAAATCAATGATAATTGGCCAAACAAGGAGTCGAACAATATTGATAAATTTCATGGAGTAATTTCGGAAAACACTGTCCAATAATAAGTTTTGTTGCAGGTGTAGTCCACTTTTTATGTTCCACTATCGAATTCACTAGCATATTAATATTATTATAGAAATATTTTTGTCAATCATAATTAACATTTATTGCTAGAATTGAAATTCTAAGAATTTATATACCCTAATATTAACTGAAAAATAAAAATTCAATTCTAATAAACAATTACAAACACTAATTGTTGAAATAAATCCAAATTTAAATTAATAATTGTAAGTTCAAACTAAACCACAATGAATAAAACTTGAAGAAAATTTAATAAAGTTATAATATCCACAATGAGACACCAAGTGGGATAAAGTGGACTTGGTTCACACAATCCTCGATCAAAATCTAACTTGCTTAATGATTAACTTGTATATTCACGAAGTCACCCTCACTTTAATTAATTAATTAAGGGATTTGTAACTTTTAACTTTTATTTTTTTTAATTTGTTTTTTTAGGTTTTTAATTGCTTTAATAATAGGATTATTAAATTTAGTATTATATTCTAATTGGTCATTTTGGTTGAATGAGTTCTTAAACTTTGAATTCTGGTATTCAAGTTCATCAGAGGATATAATAATAATGCAATATCAATTCAAGAGCATACTTAAATCAAATAAAATTTTAAGAACTTAATTTTAGTTAAGTGAAAATGTAAAAGTCTAATTACAAAAAGGTGAAAGTTCAAAACCTATGTATACTCCTTATAATTATGAATTGAAAAAGTTGTCAAGACTCTCTCTCTCTCTCTCTCTCTCTCTCTCTCTCTCTCTCTCTCTCTCTCTCTCTCTCTCTCTCTCTCTCATTTGGAGTGTTATATACTTATATTTGACTCTGGTATATTATATGATTCTTCCTTATTTGAGTAAGACACGCTCAAGGTAATCCACGAACCCGTATTTGCCAAATTAAATGCATATTTTGAAATATGATAGATAAAGCATGTTCGCATGAATTTCATGTGTATTCATTTTGAAACCATAAATCACACAATTAATATACTATATATTAGTTAGTGCAACATATGATGGAAATTTTAGTGTTAATTATAACTACCCTTCCATCAATTGATAGAGGACAGTTTGAGTAAATGCTATCATTTAACAATACATATATATATATATATATATATATATATAATTCAACATTACACGCGGTTAGAAATTTTTTAATTTAAGAAGTACTAGGATTGATAATTTCTTCAAGGTGAACTTTTAAAGAGATAATTAATCTGAATCATATAAAGGATATCATACTTTAGCAATTAGCACATAGAGTTCTATTTTTTATATAATTATGGGATATTCGCTTTGTTGAGTATCGGACTAAGTATTATTAATGTATGTGTGAACTCCGATGTAAAATTTTAAAAATATATGCAATACACAATATGGCAATTGATGATCGCATCATATATGTTTTACGATGAGTTTGGTGTAAATTTACATACCATGGCTATTTCTTTCTTATGTAATTTCTGCCGGAAATAAAGAATTGAACTGAAGGTTAATCAATTTGAAAAAGTTAGGTAACTAGAAGATTCCAAATTATGTCAGTCATATTGAAATAATTAAATTTCATTTTGATACTTTTATATACAAAAAAAACTTACCGTGCATGTATATATTGATGACATGCAAGAATATGATATGCAATAACATTAAAAAGAGGGAGTCTTATGCCAAACTGTTTTACCTGAGGATCAAAATTCATTTGAATTAAAATTAGGATCCAAACACAATCGAAAATCAATAAAATTACAAATGTGTCACCAAGTATGAGGTTAAATCCGAATTTTGACCCATACGTCATATAGAACTTAACATGTAATAAGATGGCCTCACACAATTTTTTGCCTAATAAAAATACAAGATAAAATTAAAGCATATGAACTGCATTATAACTTAATTAAAACATTTATGTCCACTAAGCCACCTAAGATTTAATTATCTTTTAACAAAATTTACTCATTTTAGAATATTATATCGCTTCCATAATACTACCATATTATATTTATTGATATATCAGCATATACATATATACTGTACGCCATGCGTGTAGCAATGCATGCATGAAGTAGTAATACTACGATATATAGAATATTAAAACACAATTTAGAATAGTGCGTACGTGTGCAATTCACCCTATATAATAGGAAAGAACGTAACATAAAATCATAAATTCAACTACAACAATCAGATATAGAAATACACGTCTATTTTCAAATCAAATGCGTGTGACTTCAAATACACTCCCTTAGAAAAAAGGGAGCTGGATTAATTACCATTTTGAAAAAAAGTAACAAACAGAGATGCGTCTACGTTCCAACCGGCAGCAACTGTTAATTATGTTTCGAATCGAATTTAAATTATTTAAAAAATTAAGTTTGTTACATTATACATTTGTACGTACTAGGTAGAAATTAAACTCTCCATATAGTAATACATCAGCAGCAAGAGTTGATCAAATGTCACATGTCACGGTTAGATGGGAACAATTATGGGTCCAATCCGGGCCCCACCCGAATTCTACTGTCGGATCCTAAATCTGTCCCAACATATTTATAGGCACTCCAACTAGACCATTTTTCTTGTTTACCTGTTACAAAAATTTAAATCACTATAATTTTTTAATTAAATCTATACCTAGCTCAAACAAATAAAAAATGGGGCACCATTCTTGCTGCAACCAGCAGAAGGTGAAGAGAGGCCTGTGGTCACCCGAGGAAGACGAGAAGCTTATCCGGTACATCACCACGCATGGCTACGGCTGCTGGAGTGAGGTTCCCGAGAAAGCAGGTTTCGTCGTGTTCTTGTTTTTCGTGTTCATGCAACGACCATCCATCTTGTGAGGTTGTTTTCACAATTATTATTATTAATTTTTAGAAAAAGTTGGTGTTGTGTTTAGGCCTTCAGAGATGTGGGAAGAGTTGCCGTTTGAGATGGATAAATTATTTGAGACCTGATATTAGGAGAGGGAGGTTTACACCGGAGGAGGAGAAGCTCATTATTAGCCTCCATGGGGCTGTAGGGAACAGGTTCATTTTTTAACTTCTATTCAAATATTATAATTTTTGCATTCACAACAGAAAATAACATGCATTTTTTCATTTCTTGTTTGCAATTATAACATATATAAGGGCTAGTAGAATTAGCTAGGAAGTGGCCAACATACTTTTACACAATTATTATGTACAGCTTAAAAATTCAACACACACATTTACGTATATATGATGAGTATGTATTTTAATTACTAGCTAGCTAGGTTATTATATTATTTATGTATGTATGTGGTAACGCATGTGCATATTTCGCTTTCTGAAAATATTTAAGTTATATAGTAGCTATCACTTGCATTTTGGAGGACGTTAACAAGCCAATATCAGGTGTTAATTTGTTTATTCCAAAGTTGTCAATAATTTTAAAAGAAAATGATATACGTTTTAACAGTAAAATATGAATTAATTATTGCAAAAAATGCCTTCATTTGCACATGTCCGTAGTTAATTTTTTCTTTTCAAATAAATTTAAGCTTCAAAAGCACTCCATTAATTAGACCAAGAAATAGTATATAGTTCGTTAACACGTCAAATTCAAAATGTTTGTGATCGTCTTAGTATTAATGGAATCAATTATAAGTCACGCACGTATAATTAGGTCTCAGCCTAGGTTTTTTTTCATTTAAATAAACATGCAACTTATAATCAACATGTCTGCTAAAAATATCAAATTAAAAGAAAATGATATATATAATTTTGCAGATGGGCACATATAGCGAGCCATTTACCAGGAAGAACGGACAACGAGATCAAGAACTATTGGAATTCATGGATCAAGAAGAAAATACGAAAACCCTCATCATCTTCAACAATCTCATCAACTCAAAAATCCGATCAAAACCCCCAATTCACATTCACACAAAACCAACAACTAGATTTGTTCAATCAAGATCATTTCCCAACAAAATCATCCCATGTTCATCAAGACACCTTATTCCCTCTCCCGAGCTCCTCATTCATGTTTGAAATAAGCCCGTCGTTGGAGGGCCCGTCGATCTTCCAAGAAAACGGGCCATTGAGCTCTGAAACATGGCAGCTACACCGGCAACACGATCAAGTAGTCCAGCAGGGAGAAATGGTGCAATACACGACGTCGTCGTCTTTGACGCCGTTGGTAGATAACTTAGACAACATAATGGTGCCGATTGAAGTGCAAAACTGCGGCATAACTATGGGAGGAGGAAATCTGACCACGATTGATTGCATGCAGAGAAATGCGATCAATGAATGGGTTGTTGAAACGCAGCAATGCCCCAACTATTTCTTTTGGGATCAAGCAGAAGGGCAGCTTGGTGGGGAGGAAATAATTCCGGCCGCGACGTCGAATTTGAGTACGATGATGTCGGCTTTTCCTTCATCTATCTAACTCGAAATGAAGATTAGAATTGAAGCTCAGGAATGTTATGTTTGATTGATCACAGACATTATTAATCATGCCATGCATGTGATTTTCATGATCTTTTATTTATATTTGTTTTATTTGTGGATTCTTTTGGGGGCGGATTTAACTTTTTATGTATTACTTTTGAGGTGGTGGAGTGAGAGAGGTATATATATTTTGCACAAAGTGACTGAATGTTGTTTTTTTATTTTCTTGGATCGTGTAAAGGTGACTTTCGAGAAGATCAATAAATGACGATTGACAAAATTCTCTCCAGTTTGCAGTTCTTCGAATTAATGTTGTGTTTATGCTTTATACGTAATTGCTAATTAGTATTTTGGTGTACGATGTACAAATTTATTTGTGATATTATTATTATTAATTATATATCGTTTTCATATTTTTAGAATTAAGAGGACAATACGCATATTAATTGAATAAAAAGATAAATTTTGCTTAGGACAAAAAAAAAGGAAAAAAAATTAAAAAGAACAAAACCGTTAAAATGAAATAAAAGAAAAAATTGAATAAAAGGAAAAAAAATTAAATAGAAGGAAAGAAAGGACATAAGGCAAAACAAACTTAAAAGTAAGTTTTTGTTAGACCTTTAATACAAAACTGAAATACAATGATTATTGTTTAAATAAAAATTAATAACTTAAACGCTAAAATAAAGTAAAAGAAAAGTTAAGCAAAATTGGAGAAAAAGAAAAGAAAAAAAAGGAAAAAGAAAATTGTTAAATTACTTAAAATAAAAAATTGAATAAAAGCAAAAAAAAATGGAAAATTTTGAACAAAGGAAAAAACAAACAAACAAAAGGGGTGGGGAAGTAGAAAAGGGGAATAAAAAGAAGAGAAAAGTACAAATAAGATAGGAGGTACGAAGATTAGAATTCTAGCCAAAGCAGCTAACATGACCTTCATGCTGACAAAGCAACCACTGTGATTTTTATATTATTTTCTTCCTCCAAAATAATTTTGATTACGTTAGATTTTGCCTAAATATATAAATATATGTATAGATATATAGATTATATTGATTTTACAGTATTAATATTCTTATTTAATTTATATATGATACTCTTTTGAATGATCAAACAAAACTCAGATGCTTTCTTTATGTATATATATTTTTTCACTCTTTCAAAGTTAGAACATCTAGTATAGGACGAGTGTATTGTAATAATAAAACTTAAAATGCAATACCAAAAGAAAATAGAATATATAATCCCAGCCATGGATCAATTATACTGAGCATTGTGCTTAATGTGAGAATTAGACACTGTGCTTATTTATTATAATTTTATTGATTATCTTATTATATTTTAGTGGTAATTAGAAATAAATACAGCACAATAATTAGTATTAAAATACAAGAAGATAACTAATAAAATTATAGTAGTAAAAATAAGTATAATATGTAGTTCCCACAGTCGAGCTCATCCCAACTGGACTCTAATGCCTTTTAAACAACGGGTAATTTTATATACAACCATCATTTTATTCAATATAGCCCTCAATATATAAATATAAAAAAGATTATACTTAATATATATATATATATATAGAGAGAGAGAGAGAGTAACACAATTTTTTGTATTTAATTTGGTAAAACACAAAATGTGTACAATTCAAATGATTTTCCGATCAAAATATATTTATATGGATCCAATCTCTATTTTTTCTCTGATTATTCTCTTCAAAACTTGATCTTCAAACGATCTTTGAAATCTTCAGAGTAAATTTATCTCTTTGATTTTCTCGGACTTGTTATTTGAACTTGGTCTTTGAAGTTTTCGGGGAAGATTTGTATCCTCGATCTTCTTTGACTTGGTATTTGGACTTAATAACGTTAATTCGGAGGGTCGACGCCTTATTTCCGGATCAAACGCCAATTTCGGAATGAATTTGATGAAGAATGCCTTTGACTGCCTTGCTTATGGATCAAACACTATCTTCGAGATGAATTTAGTGAAGAACGCCTTGAATATTTGAGAGAATTTCACTTATGGAATTTCTTCTCAAATTCTTGAACTCTTCAAATGACTTCTGGTGTAATTTTCAACTGATATGGAGACCCCCTATTTATAGTTGTAGGGAGAGAGATCTAAGGCTGACGTGGCACTATCTCATTGGCTGTTGGAAATTGATATATATATTTTTGAAAGATATTTACTCGTTGTCAAAGACTCTTGATATTTATCATATAATAATATCTTTATTATTTAAATATTTTATCTAATTTTGGATTTCATAAGATTCCAAAACTAAATAAATATAAATAAAAATCAATAAAAATATTATATATAATATTTAATTTTTTGCTATCTACAAATGTCCTCTCGAGACTTGTTCATTGACGACTTGTCGTTTGAAATGAATGAGTCTCGAAAATTGATTAGATAGTTTAAACTCGTATCAAGGAGTCTTAAACTTGAATTTATTAGATAGTTTATACTCGTGTCAAGGAGTTCTTGAATTTCAACTTGTGAATAGTTTATACTCATATTCAAGAGTTCTTCAATTTGAATTTATTAGATAGTTTACACTCGTATCAAGGAGCCTTCAATTTGGATTTGAATTTAGATAGTTTATGCTCGTATCAGGGAGCTTTCTTGAACTTTGATAGTTTATGCTTATATCAGGGAGCTTTTTCTTGAATTTGGATAGTTTATGCTCATATCGAGGAGCCTTCAACTTGAATTTGGACTTTGTAGACCTTTTATACTCGTATCCGTCAGTACTTGGATTTGAATTTGGATTTATAGACATTTTACACTCGTGTCAAGGAGTCTTAGATTTGAGTTTCTAGACATTTTATACTCATATCGAGGAGTCTTGAATTTGAATTTGTAGACATTTTATACTCGCGTCAATGAGTCTTGGATTTGAATTTGACTTTGTAGACATTTTATACTCGTGTCAAGGAGTCTTAGATTTGAATTTAACTTTTTAGACATTTTATACTCGTGTCAAGGAGTCTTGGTATTTGAAGAGTTTAGATAGTTTTGGCTCTTATCTAGGAGCTTTCGAAGATAGTTTAGGCTCTTATAAAGTAGTGTTTGCATTTTAGATAGTTTTTGCTCATATCGAGGAGTGTTGCATTTTGAAAACCTTAGATAGTTTTGACTCTTATCAAGGAGTTTTGAAGATATTTTAGGCTCTTATCAAGGAGCGTTTGTACTTTATTTTCATGGATTGAAATATTTATTAGAGGACTTGAATGGGCCCATGATGAGATTTGTAGCCGTTTCTTCATCGATAAACTCGGGGTTTGCATGCATTTCGGGTGTGTTTTCTACATAGTTTGTGAATCGAATGCATGTGTTTATGACTATTTTTGGATGAGTTTGTGTTGTTTTGGTATAGTCACGGGTTTATTGAGTTTTGACAGGAAAACCGCTTAGTTTGGACATGTTTTGAGGTGTACAGAGTGACCGGGTGAAAAGAGTGCATGAGTCGAGACCAGGAAGGCGAAAAAGGGCCGAAAATACATAGTATTACAGTGTGTAGGATGGCACGGACCGTACTGCATGTAGCACGGCCCGTGCCAAGGTGAAAAGAAGCCCAAACTCGCGGGACGAAAGGCACGGCCCGTGCCGAGAGGCGTATGTGGTGTGCGCGAGATTGTCAAGCGGACCGTGCCGCGTGTTTTCAGAAATTTGGAGTTTTTCCTTTTCCGGACTCTGTATTCCTCAGCTATATAAGGCTCTATTTTGTACGAAAATTGGACCACTTTTTTTACCCTATTGAAAAGCAGAGCAAAGGTGGAAGAGCGGCAGAGAGCAACTGGATTCGAGATTCAACCTGACATAAGTTGTTTCTTAATTTTAGTTTGGTTTTATCATGTTAGCTTTGAATGTTCAATTATTTCCTTTGGATTGTTATTCGAGCATGAGCAGCTAAACACTAAGTGATTCTAGGGTTTGCAACACTTATGGATATTTGATATTTTGATTTATAATATTGTTCCGTTTCTTCATCTGCTTATGTTTCCTCAATTGAATTGCCATGTGAATTTGTTTGGCCATCAAATACACTTGTTTAGTTGATTATTTATCACTCGAGAGATGTTAATTAATTAACGGATTAGGAATATGTAACACGTAATTGCTAGATAGAGAGATTGGTATTTTATGTGAGAAAAATAAATCTTTTGTTCATTTTGGAGTTAAATGACAGATTGAGATCGAGAGATAAAATTTGGCATTTAATCTACATTTAGAACTCACTCGAGAGAGGGACTAGACATATCCGTGATTCTTCTGCAGATTTGGAAATTAAAAATGGTTCATTTTGTTAATTAAAATTGATAATTCCATAGGCGTGCATTCCTTAGAATCCATTTATTCTCGTATTCTTCCGTCAATTAACTTGCAGCTTTGTTTTCCTCTTGCTTTATTTAATCTGTTTTGTTTATTTATTTACAAGCATAAAATTCATTCTGATTATCTAGATAGAGTAGAATAATTATAATTGGGTACTTGATTAGGTTGCATAACTAGTCTCCGTGGATACGATATCCGTTCTCACCTTTGTTTTACTGCAATTTACCTCGTGCACTTGCGAGTAATATTTTTAGTGAAATAAAATAGTGAACAAGTTTTTGGCTCCGTTGCCGGGGACTAGAGTAATTCTAATTGATATTCGATTTGATTATTTCACTTTAATTTAGATTGTAATTTTTTTTTTGTGTTTATTTTGTTTAGTTTCTGCTGCATTTGATTGTTTTGGTGTCTCGCAGGTAGTTTATTAACTTGTGATCCAAGGGAACTTCAAATCTAGTCCCCTTTGATCCTAAGATCGATGCCTCTACCCGACACCTGAACGCAGACAGAAACAGAGCTGGCAGCTAACCGAGAAGACGAGATAGCAGCCATGCATAGAGAGATGGAGGCATTGCGCGCCTTATTTCAGCAGTAGCAGCGAGCACCTGAGCCGCCAGTAGTTCAGCCACCGATTCGAGAGGCTCTGGAGCCTCAAGTTACTAGAAATTTTGGTGGAGTGACATTGCCGGCCATAGATGCCAATAATTTTAAGTTGAAGTCCGGGTTGATTCTGATAGTTCAGCAGAACCAGTTCAGTAGAAGAGCACTTGATGACCCGAATGCGCATCTGGCGTAGTTTTTAGAAATTTGTAGCACTGTTAAGATGAATGGAGTAGGAGCAGACACTATCAGACTTCACTTATTCTTGTTTTCTTTGCGAGATAAGGCGAAGTTGTGGTATCAATCCCTAGAGAAGAACTTGGACAAATTTGTGCAAGAAGTTCCTTGCAAAGTATTGTCCGCCGAGCAAAACATTGCGGATGAAGAATGAAATAACTCAGTTCAGACAGTTCGATCAAGAGCCACTCGAATTCTTTGATATTGCTTGTCTAAAGAGAATACAGGATGTGGTGGATGATGAAGAAGGGAAGCCTATTTTCTTTGTGCTGAGGGCAGACCCCTCGAGCCTTTTGATGATTGCAGGTACATCTAGGAAACAACCAGTAGGGAGGGTATAGCAAGGGGAGCACCCAGTTACTATGATACTGAAAAAGTTAGAAGTGTTGGAGAATGTCCAGTCCCAGACAGATGAGAAACTAGATCGCATTGAGACAGCCCTGAAGGCCTACTTTAAGCACGTTGGGTTTTCTTACCCAACACCCTCGTCTGACTAATTCCTGGTTCTTTCTTTCCTTATATTAGGTTTTGTTTTTGTTTTTTATTTTTATTTTTTGTTGTTTGTGTGTCGCCCCTGTTCACCCACTTTGCCTAGTGCAAAGTGTGTGGGTGGGGGCATTTCAGTTTGAGTTTTAAGTGTCTTTTGTTTAGTCTATTTTAACACTTTGCAAAATGCAAAGTGTGTAAATGGTTAGTGAGTCAAACATGTTTTCTGTGAAGTCTATGTGGTCATTGCATTTAATATTTTCAGCATGAAACTGTTTCATATAAAAAATCAGCATGTCCTCATAAGATAAGAATGACGAACGAGTTTAGCATGCCCTATGAGATTTGAGCCTAATTATGCCCATTTCACAACTTTCTTTACTTCATGTGTGAACATTGTGTGCTTAGAAATTCTAGAACTTGCTACTGTTTTGTTTGAAGTCTGGAAATTGTTGATGCATAAGTAGATGATATATGCCATCTTTTGCTGAGCCACCGAGATAAAATTTTACCCACCAATTACACAGTCCTTGCAGCCCCTTGGGCCTATGAAATGCCCTGGCAGATTTTTATTTGGTATGGTATATATATAGCCAGGGCATCACAAGAGCCTGAAGAGAAAAAAAAAAGGAAGGTAGAATTATTGGGGGATATTTGTAAAAAAAAAGGGGCCAGAAAAGATAGGGGAATAAATAAAAGAAAAAAAGAGAAAAAATGACAATGGAAAAAGAAAAAAATAAATTCCCCTAATTTTAAGTGTTCAGAATGCCCAGAGTAAAGAAATATTTGTTGTCTGAAGGGGGCACAGCAGGGAAGTTGACTTAGGAAAAAATGGGGGGCCTGTACAGAAATAAAACCCCACTAACATGAAATGCCCACTGGAGCCTAAAAAGCCCTATTGATACTTATGCATCTATGATTTCTGGAGATTGATAGTAGAACTTTAGCAAGCTTATGGGACGACTAAGTACAAAATTGCATTTATTTGAGTGTACACACTGAGCCTAAACACTAAGTGAAGAGAGTTTGTGAGGATTACCAAGCTAAACTCATTTTTGACCTATTTTTGGTATGCTTAAACTTTGCAGTTTTGTTGGAATATTGATTGTGATGTGCCCACGATGATTAACAGTTTGCATGCTTTGTTTTAAGTCTGTTTCTTTTTGCCTTTCTTTTCTTTAATTTTTCTGGACGCATTACATCTCATGCTTGAGGAAAATCATGTCTAAAGTGTGTGGGTGGGATAATTCCATTTATTTCATACTTTTATGGGTATTTTGTTCGTTATAGATGTCCTTTTTCGTGTGTTTTGAATAAAAAAGAACCAGGATAAGGTCATAGGGCATTGCGGAGATCGAGTCTGGAGAAAGGGGCACTTTATGCCCAGTTATTCAAGCAAAATCCAAGCTAAATATTCAGTCAGACTGTCAGAGGCACAGGGGACTTCTTTCAGCGCTCATCATATATTCGGGTAGCGGAATGGGCATATCAGAGATGGATGAGGCTGACTGTATGATGTCGTGCCCACTTTGCTCATGCAAACTCGACAATAGGCTAGAATGGGGCAATTGCGGGAAACCCGGAATTCAGTTGGATGAGAGAGATGAGAAAGATAGCTGCATTATCCGAAGAAGAGTTGGTGATGAACTGGACTCCTAGAGGCGTTGCAACGAAGAGATAAGCTCAATCCCTAAAAAATAGGGATTTGGTCAACTTATGCTTATCCAGTCAGATCAGAGAGGGCACACCGATTCTGGAAATCCAGTGAAGACCCCGGTTTGTTGGGGGGACACTAATTAGGAAATGTAACTATTTAAGCTACTTTAATTTCTGGAAACACAAGTTCGGATAGTTGGAAACACTGCTATAATTTCTATTTTTTGCATTTACTTTTTCGTACGCTGCGTAGGTAGTACAAACAATCCATCGACCTTAAACTTTTGGGATTTAGGATTATGCTTTTAAACTCAACGTTTATATTGAGTATTTTTGCGAATTAATTCAGTAAGTTTTCTTTATATTTATGTCTTTCATTTCTACTATTTTAATTATGTCTAGCATGCTTGGCTAGACTCTTAATTCTGGTGTTTGAACAATGAAAATAGTTTGAATATAAATCAGGACTCGTGAGGCCAAAATGGGCATAGTAATGCATGATAGGTTTTTGTTGATTCTTATGCCTTGTTCCATGTGAGTATGTGTCTGAAATGTCCAATGTGGTTGATCACTCGTTAGGTAAAGAGGGCACATCACTGTTAATTGAATTGGCGAATTGTGACTGTGTGTTGGTTCATATAGTAATAAGAGAATCAATGGGTTGTTGTGGGAACACGAGGAATCGGTAAATACAACAGATATGGGTTCGTCTAGGGCACACTGCTGTCTGTTCACTTACATCTCTTTGGGAAACCGAGAGGTGGGTGACTGATTAGGGATTTAATTGACAAGGAATCGCTTTTAAGTCTATAATGAAAGGATGAATGAAGAGACGCAGAGAGGATTCCGATCTCCATAACTAGGTGATTTATCATGTATGAAAATCGGTGTGCCCATGATCGAGTTGATATATATTTAAAATCAATTTCAAGTTCAAATGCCAGAACCGTTGTTATTTGATATTTTCTTTATTTTCTTTTGCAGATTTAATTTCCAGTAAAGGGACAGCAAACCAAACCCCCTTTTTATGATTGGTTATTTGAAGGTGGAATCACAACAGTTCTCTATGGGATCGATCCGTACTCATTAGCTGGCTACGCTCGCTGTGAGCACAGGAGTTATAAATTATTTTTGAGTGCGAAATGACCGCACGGTAGTGTAAAAATGCTATTTTTCGAATTTCGCATGCACTGAAGGTTAAAATTGTAAAATCAATTTGTATTATTTTTTGTAGTAACGGGTTTAATGGGTTTTAGTACTGCAAATTGAATAACCTCTATCATCGCACAAAGAGTCACTTTTTTCTAAAACCTTTCTTTTCATATTTCATCACCATTTTTCAGCATGACTTTAAGATCAATGGCATACACGATGGAAAATGAAAATCACACAGAGAATGATTCTCATGCAAATGATGAAAATATCCCCAACCGTGAAAATCAAGGTTATATTTCAATTTTTAGTATTATATTTTTTTTAGTAGATTTTGAATTTGTCACATTATCAGGTTGGACAAAATTCATCTTATATATTCATATGTAGTTACAGTCGTAAAATTGAATAAACTCATGGAGATTTAGTCTTATATATATATATATATATATCTTCAATTTCCATTTTTTAAGATTTATGGAAAAACTTCATCAATGTCACTCTCTCATGCATTTTCACAAACATATAGTAGACCTTTTCTACATACTTCATCAAAAGATTTTCTACCCAATTTTATTTGCTGCACTAATTTTATCTCAGGTGCTAATGGTTTTCCTCCACCAAGTATTGGTGTTGCCCCAGAGTCGAGTGAAGTACATGTTCCACAATGTCATCATGGAAAAACTTCAACTTTTCCCCCTAAATCGAAAACCCCCCACGCCCAGTTCATCATGGAAACTAGTATACTCCAATCCAACTTATCCTTGTCCCTCTTTTCGAAATCATGTTTTTTTCTCACTTCTTAAAATAAATTCACATTTTCGTTGTATGCAACGTCAATAGAAACGAAATATTATCGATTGTAGGGATTGAACATTTGAAGAAGAACACAACTTTGAGGATTATAATAAAATAATTTGCATTGTAGATTTATAAGTTAAAGGTGATGAAAGATTCAATTTGGATGCGAAAATGGCTAAAGTTGATTTGTGAAATCCGCATATTAATAAAACTAAGTGATGCTCACCCGAGAAGTTCACCAGATCGATCAGAGTTAGAATAGAATTACATATAGTAAAAGAAGGAACAAAATCAACAAAAACTAAATTATGAGAATTAATAGATAAAACTTAGCATGGTTATGATCTAGGAGTTAGAGTTCCTCTCTTTATTTTTGCTTATAATAATTTTTTTTTTATTTCGACCAGTTATGTTTTAAATCGAATCGAACATTCATTTGATTTTTGTTCTATTATATTTTTAATACTTCATTTTTCTGGAGGTGTTATTAAGAATATATACATATACAGAGAGAGAGGTAAGTTATTTAGGGGGTTGTGAATTGAAGGACAGTGTGGAGAGAGGGCTACGCACAAGGCTACCGCCGGTCACAAGATGTTGAAAGTTTAATAACTCATAAGGATTAATTCGTAAATTTAAATAGTATTTATAGTATTTTTTTAATATGGAGGCTATATTGAGTAAAATTGTGGTTGTTTTACCCTTAAACAATGTGGCCATTGCGCACCCATTCAATCAGGCCCAATCAGTTCGAGGCCCATTGGAATGGACCCGAATGCAACAAAAAAAGGAAGATACATTTTGTTCTAATGGATTCTTTAAATAATGTTATATGTAATACGTTTGTAATATATATATATATAATATTATAATTAATTAAAATTTATATCCGAAACTATTTTTTTAATATAAAATAAACACTTCTGTATATCAATATTTCTCATACAAGACAAGTGCAACAAGTGACGGATCCATAAAATATATTTGGAGGGGGGGTAAACTACACTTAGTTTTAGATCCATTATTTTTCCAAGGACTTGTTGGTAGCGGTATAGTATAGTAACTATTTACCGGAGTGAGAGTCGAGAGAGACTAGTGAGAGGAGGAGCAGTTGGTGTCAAAATTGCCTTTTTTTTTCCTTTTTTACAATGTCTGTGATAGAATCGATATCAAAATTTCATTTATCATGTATGAAATTAAATATACATATAGAATAAATTAGTACATGTAAAAATAATTTACACCTTAATCTTGACTTGAAAACCCATTTTGTAATAATTGGGTGTCCGGATACCTAATTGCATATCATTAAACAATAAAAAAAAGTATCATAATCCAATATTTTGCTTTACAATAAAGTAATATAAATATTTATGGACTTAATAACCATTTTTTTAAACCTTAGGATCTGAAATCATAAATATTAGAAAATTATTTTTAATAAAATTAAGGAACTTAAAAAAAAAGAGTGAAATTTTGGGGGACTATTTTGAAATGTTTTACAAAAAGTGAATCTCTCTCTCTCTCTCTCTCTCCCATTTTTCAGTTTCCAATCGCAACCACTAAGCCCCCATTTTTGCCACTTTCTAATATGTTCTTCGCGACTCCGTCCACATATTTCTGTTGCTCACCAACCTCCCACCACTGCTGGAGTGTTGCGTACACAGCGCATTTGCCGCCGCAGCTTCTGAACGCACCCTACTTTCTTCCTTCATGGGAAGAGGAAGGGTTGACTTGGAGATTTTGTTACCAACTTATTACTCAATATTTTCGTCCATAATTGCAGAAATTTGGAAAAGAATCATCTTGGAGATTTCTTTCACGTCTTTGTTGAGGCCTTGAACACTAATTCCTTTAGTATAAATAGGGGCTACCTTTCATCATTTTCTTTCACTAAAGAATGTCGACGACATAAGAAGCTTTTTGGATCTTGCAAGATATTATCATCGTTTCATCGAATGTTTCTAAAAAATAGTAGGTCCGTTAACTTAACTAACAAGTAAGGGGGCCAAGTTCGAGTGGAGCAAAAAATGTGAAGAAAGTTTCCAAACATTGAAACAGAAGCTCACAACGACACCGATACTAATTATTCCAGAAGGTAGTGAAGGCTTTGTGATATATTGTGATGCTTCCAAACAAGGACTCAAGTGTGTATTGATGCAGCATGAAAATGTGGTAGTCTATGCTTCAAGGCAATTGAAGATACATGAGCTCAACTACCCTACTCACGACTTGAAGCTAATGGCGGTAGTCCATGCCTTGAAGATAACTCGACATTATCTGTATGGAGGAGAATGCGAGATATACTCTAACCACAAGATTTTGAAATACCTTTTTACGTAGAAAGAGTTGAACATGAGACAGAGAAGATACCTCGAGTTGGTCAAGGATTACCACTGCACCATTCATTATCATTCGGGGAAAACAAATGTTGTAGTTGATGCCTTAAGCAGGAAAAGAGTACCCACAACTCAACTCGTCCAAGACCTTTCAAACTTGAAAATTGATGTAGTTTCCCTAGCAGAAAGCACTAAAGTAATTTTAGCAACCCTAACACTGCAACTGTTGCTAAGAGACCAAATCAAGGAAGCACAAGAGAATGACAAGTTCTTGTGCAAGATCAAGGAAAGAGTTCTATTGAGAATAATGTGTTCTAGATGATGTTATCACTTCGTTTGATAACATCGAAGTTAATGTCGTATCTGATGTGTTCCGTTATTTTCGTGACATCGAGTACAACTTTCTCGAAGCTAATCTTATCATTTTCTATTATTTAGGATTAATTTATTTTAAATTAATCTGATTATTTTGTGATTTATGTCACATTTTATTTTCCACGTATTTAGAGATTTATTGTTATTTTTATTATGAATTAAATCATGTCCATGCTGACTTGGAAACTCTGAGAAGTAGAGCATGCATGCATATAGAGGAGCCGTATGTGATTACTACTTCTTCAGTTAATTTTTAGGGCAAATTACAGTTTGATTTTGTCATTTTCTAATTTATTAAACTTACATGGAAATAAATAAAGTTTTTAATATTTATTTTTTTAGGTATGACATGGCATTATAAAAACCCACATAAGATTTTTTGTTGTCCACATGTGTTATAGGATACTAGATAGTTGACCATGGGATAGATTTGACAAAAGTTTACAAGGTTGGATATCAAACTGTAAATATATAAAGATCGGGACATTTTTATTAACAGATTGAAAGATCAGGTATCAATCTGTAATTTGCCCTAATTTTTACTTGTTTATCACTCAAACAACGATAAAGAAGCAGACGTGAGAAGGCCCGGATCAAATTCCCATGCCAATCCGTGTTAATTACATTTTCTATACCAGCACTAGTATTTTTTTGTTAACTTTTTTAATATACTTTAATTGAGAAAAGTAGAAGCCTAAATAAAAATTTAAAGTTAAACTTAATCATAATAAAATAAAATGAAAAAAAAATATGGCTAGAGATGTCACAGTAAATGGCACGAGTGATCTGAAATTGAGAAGGCCATGCACGAAATTGGATTTTGGGTTTCAAATTCTTTTGATGACGTGGGAAAGTGCAATCCAACTAAAGCCAAAGAAATAAGGCCACGGTCCTGGGGTTGTTTTTATAGATTTAGAACGCATTCATTCGAAAATCTATTTTTCGAAATGATTTGCAAAGATAAAATGTTACCACCACTCCTCCACAATTCAAAGATGGCATCATCGTCCCTTTGGGGATGGCCTAGTGGTGGAGTGGTATTTCTTGAGGTTAAATGTCTCAAGTTCGACCCACCATCAATACCACTAGATGTGAGTCTGTCACACATGACCTGCTAAGTGTGGTTTACCTCCCCTGTGTAGGTTTGCAGGCTATTACACAGGGGCGGAGTTTACCCAGTGCGCACCACGGTAGCGGCTACGGGTTACCCTCAACATCCAGACTATTATACAGGGGCGGAATTTATCCAGTGCGCACTACGGTAGCGGCTACGGGTTACCCTCGACATTCAAAAAAAGATGACATCGTCTATATTACAAAAATAAAAATTAATTATAACATAATTGACTCAGTCCATATTTATCAACAAAAAATGAAATTACAAAAATCATAACTATATAATAAATATATATCATGATAGTGAAATATTTGATAAAGTGTGAAATATAGAATAGAGAATCTCATCCATACAATCTTGAGTTTCATGCTAATAACTCTTCACTATTCTGGGAAAGTAGCTAGGCTGATAATTTTCCTTGGGTAATTGATAATTTGCATCCTCGAATTATCCTTCTTTTGCACAATCCACTTTTAAAAAAAAATGACATTTTATATCTTCCAATTAGTATTTTTTATTGTAAGTCACACCCTCAAATGATTTTTCATTGACTATAACAATCAAAGTATATAAGGATATATGGAAATTCTTGTACACCTCATGAGGTACTATCTCATGTGTCACAATATCTCTATTAGAACACTTTCAAGAATTTCCCTAAGAATATATTAGTCAATAATTATTATTTATATCTCTCCCGCGCACACAGGAAATAAATGGGGGGACTAAAATACCCAAATTCTTTAAATGTTGTGGTGAACGAAAAACTATTTGAGGATCTAACTTGTGATGACAATGCTAATTGGATGGTGCAAAATGCTATTTTTTTTTTCTCGTGATACATTGTGCAAAAATAGGATAATTTGAGGATGCAACTTGTTATTCACCCCTTTCCCCGTACATATTGTAAGTATTTGAAAATTTTATACTTCCTCCGTTTCACATTTTTCTCATATATATTTGTCCTTATTTAATGCATTCAAATAATCATATTAACTCATTTAATTTGTTCACATAAGGTTGTATAAGGTAATTTGATTATCTAATTAATATCTTATTAATATATGTGTATTCATCTAGAATAACACTTATTCAGAAACGGAGGGCACTATAACAAAATAAGGCTATCGGGATGCTTATATTGGGACGGATTTAACATAAGCGTCCTATTATCAATTTAATGGGACGCTCAGTAAAAATTGTGTTAATAGATCTTTGAAATGTAAAAAATTCAAAATCTAAAATTAGAAAAAAATCGGTTTATTTAATTATGTAACTTTTAGTTTTATATTTGGAAAAATTGTAGGCCAACACTTTCTCTCTCATCGGCACCGTTCCTGAATCACTCTCATTTCTCCCAATTCGAAAATACCTAAACCATAATTATTGATTTTTGGAGAAATATGAGTGAAGAATCCTGAACAAGGAGACTGTTGATTTTCGATTCTGCATGCCTTCGGTACAAATTCTATAATTTCTAATTCTACTAAATTTTGTTGAAGTGGAGGAGGAGAAGACGCTAGCGTTGACGCCGTGCGTAGGGAACACTGGTGGAGGCACCAGAGCTGCAAACGGATGGGGGCAGGCAACGCGCGACCATTTGTGGTTATCTCCGTCGCGATTTGCAAGTTCCTGCTCATGCTCATTTCGCCTAATTTGCCCTTCTATCGTCGCCTCAGATGGTATGTGCCTATTTGACTCTGTGTGTAGTGTGGTGTACATTTGTTGGAATCAGTTATCATTTCTTAGTTTTTTTCAAAGCTTGAATCGATAGGCTTAGATGCTTACTCAGCTGATCAGTTAAAGCTAGTTTTGAACTATTTCCAAAATGTATGTGGAGCAGAAAATCCTTCAGCTTCGATTTTGGTACATCGATCAGATTTTGATTTTCATGCATAAGGTACTTCTTTTAATTTCTATTTTTATTGTTTGGACTTTTGCAAGAATGAGTTGTATTTTTTTATTCGAGAAATGTGAAACCATTCACCTAAAATTAAATGAAAACATTTCTCAGTTGTGTTAAGAATTCAATCACGAATATTTGTCTCACATATGACATATATTTGGCGAAACATCAGACTGTGGAGTCTTGTCCCAAGAAAGAGATTCTCAGTCTTAGGAAACTGAAATTTCCTCCAGTTATATAATCTCTGCTCATGTGCTTGAAAACACTGATGATCATATTATATATGTATGTATTTCACAAGATATTATACAGTGATTCTGTTGAAATTATTATTACCCCTTTTGAAGAATGATTTGTACCTCCTGTTTAATTTAATGCAGGATGACAAGGAAATAAGCTTAAGTCATTATTTGGTATTGCTGTACGTGCGCTACATACTTTCAGGTTAACTTTCTCTGCATAAAAAATCAACCATTTTGCTTCTCTTATACCTGTACAGGTCCACCGATTTTACTTTTCTGATTTCTGCAGTTGTCTTTGTGAGGCAAAGGAGGGTGATTTTGACCTGTCTGCTTCTCGTATGGTAATTTGTTGAGTGTCTGCTTCAAAAATGAGCCTTGCGACGAGACGCGGACGTGATTCATGGCTAAGGAAGCACTTCACAGTTGTAAGAGTTTAGTGTTAGAAGGTATATAGCGGTTATTGCACTTGAATCAGTTCTCATTTCTTAATATTTTCAAAGCTTGAATCAATAGGCCGCTTAGATAACTCAATTAGAGCATCCACTATGGGGGGTGCTTATATCTATGTGGCAAAATAAGCACCAGGTTCCACCATAGTGGAACACAAGTTAAGGTAGCAAAATAAGAAATGAGTCCCTTGTGCAAGTACCTAGTTCTTGAATTAAATAGTGGGCCCAAAAATTTTCTCTCTCCTCCCTTTTTGCATTTTTGGTGCTTTCTCTCTCCTCCCCTTTTATATTTTTGGTTCTTGAATTAAATAGTGGGGTCCATGAATAGTTAAAAGTGAGGTAGCACCATAGTGGAGAAAATATTGAATAATTAAAAAAAGAAGTGGTTGATAATGTGGCACACATGTGGCATCACTATGGGGTAGCACCATAGAGGATGCTCTTAGAACTAGTTTTGAACTATTTCCAAAATGTTATCTGATCTTGAAATTATCTTTCAATCAACTTATTTTGTAATCTCATTACTTTTTTTTATCTAATTTTGAATCGTGTTTGATATTTTGTTTTTGATTCAATTGTGTATGGAATTCAGTCAAGGAAACTATTTGCAATTCAGTTAGCTCTGCTTTGTACATGTGTTCATATTTGATCATAAGTAATTCATCACGTAGTTCATTAGTAGCCAATTTCTGACTATTTAGTTGTGAATGCAGTTTTGTTGACAAGAAATCTGAGCTGAGCAAGCAACATTGATTTGCCTGTGAAGGAGGAAGATGCTCATAGATTGTATCTTTATATGGATCAACGAGTTGACTGGTAATTATAAAGTTTAGAGAGAGAGAGAGAGAGAGAGAGAGAGAGAGATGATTTTAGTCAAGGGTGCTTCATTTTCAGTTAAAGAAGGGCATTTGGCTTTAATAAGATTGATCTTTTATGTAGTGAAGAAATCTCTGACATAGAAAATTTTATTATTGAAATTGATCAATCTCAGATTGCTAATCATTGTTTCATATTGAAGAACATAAATCATTGTGTCAGAAGAAAAGACTTAATGTTGCAAAAACTGGTTTTGGTTGAAATTTGTGATTCATTTGGATATTTGTCAAATATGTGTCATATACAAACCTCTAACTTTTAAGCTTCTTATTAGCTTTGTATTATATCATTAACTAGGCATTTGATATTTTCCTCGAACATCTTTACACTCCTGCTAGGGCCTACACAATGTTTCTTTTGGTTTCTGCCATTTCTCTATCTTTATGATAATATCTTTACTAAAATTCATGTTGAGTTTGAAAAGTTCGTCATCTAAGTTGCTTTTTCTCCTAATTAAGAATGCTACTAAATGTTTTAATTTTCAGGCCACAACACCAGGAAGACCAGGAAACCTGTTTTCCTACTCAAGATTTTTACTTGAAACAGATAGCGGAACTTGTAATGCAGTCATACACAGAAACAACTGATGGTTCCTTCATATAAGCTAAAGAGATTGCCCTTATCTGGAATACCAACTTGCAGATCCTGGTTTTCGCACATTTCCTCTGTTTTTAAGACATTGATTCTAGTATCTAACTATATTTTGGTCACTCTTTCTTTACCTACGAGTTTGAGTTATATAAAATAACGATATATCCTTGGCTTGAAACAGATGAGAATGGTGGTGGTAGGTGGAACGAGAACCTGACAGTCATTGACAACAAAAAAATTGACTACAATGATGCATTGTTGGAAGGAGTTGGATTGCACCACACTTAGGGGAATTGATTGACACTAGTGGATGATGATCGACATGGTTCGTCTCTTTTCCTCCCCCACTTGTTGTATGAGTAGTGGTTGTAAGTAGTAGCAGTAGACAGTAGTAGTAGTGTATTGAGATGTTTTGGAAAACTCTGTTTAGAAAGCATGATTAGTTTCATATTTTGCTCCACCATGAATATGGTTAATCATTCTCATGAATAATGATCATACACCTCTTCTTTGTTATAAAGGTTTCACAATTGATTCTTTTTGAGCCATGTAACTTGTTTAAATTAAAAAACTTAAAGACTAATAGTGACCACATAATCTCTCATTTCGTAATTGGCTTTTGTCCTTTTTAACTTGGAGTTTGAGTTTGAGGATAATGATATTATCTAGATTTATGAGATTAAATTTGTAGTGATTCATAATAAGATTGTGTGGATGTTCAGTTTCAAACTTTTTATGGCTTTAGATTTCTGTTTTTGTTTTATTTATTTATAAAGCATGTTGAAACAAATAGGGGAAGATGATTCTTCAATTGATAGGAACATTAAATGCCCCATAACAGAGTTTATAGGACACTTCAAAGCGTCCTATTATCTGTTCTATAGCTGAAAGTTTATGGAAGCGTCCTATAAGGGGGTGGGCGTCCTATTAGACAAATTGTGACCGCGGAGAAAGGACGCTTCATGGGAGCGTCCCATACTAAGAAACGTGGACTTTATAGGATGCTTTCAAGCGTCCTATTATGTGAATTTTTGTTGTAGTGGAGTATATGTTTTAACATTAATGCATTAGCTGTTTATTTAATGTTTTCTTAATTCACACGTACGTGGATACACACGTCAATATCTATGATCTATTTCTGTTTTACATATTTAACACACAAGTTTTGTCAAATTCATATTCGGATTATTTCAATTCCAGATCACAATTTAATAATGGATAATATTTTTATAAGTTCTTCAAATTTGAATTTAATGCATTTGTATTTTTGTCATCTTGTTTTATTCTGGACAAATACCAAATTAATGGTTAAGAGTAGTTGTACGTATGTAGTTTCGATTAAATCTAACATTTTATAAGTTATTTAAAAAAAAGACATAAACTTGTATATATATATATATATATATATATATCTCTTGAGCTAGCTAGCTTAGCTATATCTGAAAATGAAAATGAAGTAAAATGAATTAATCCGGCGTTTGATCGAGATGAACCATCTCCAAATCGGAGCGAAACCTAAAAAAATGTATTAAATGCCTGAGCCTATCATAAGGCACCTTCACTTTTCTAAAGGTCCGATCTCGAAGGTTATAAAAAAGGGCACCATCATCCGTGGTCATGAACACTACATCGATATTGCAGAAGTCTACCAGTTTCGGATTCCGTAGTGTTTCTCCTAGAAACTTCATGTCCACCACCATCTTCCTCCTCCAGTACACGCCACGTCGTCCCTGCAGGGTCTCCGCCACCCACAACTCCATGCTCGTCCAATCCCCCGTCAAGCATGTAAGCCCTAGGCCACTCTCGTATTTCACCAGCTTCTTACAAATCATGTAGTGCACCGCTCCAGGCAAGGGGAAGTGTCGGAAACGCCTCTTCCTCTTCTTTATGTCCAGCATTAAAACGTTGTCTTCTGTTGTAAGCCAGTGTATACATTGCCCCACGCTCACTGCAGGATTATGAGGCTCTATCAGATCGCAGAATGCCAGAATTGGCCCTTCTATTTTCTCCCATGCCCCATTTTCTGAATCTAATATTTCCCATTTTCTGAATCTAATATTTCGCAATTATAATTTATTCCGTACCTATATATAATTAAGCAACACAAAATCAATTCATTATGTATTATCAGATTTTAACCCGACCTTTCAAGTAATTCATAAAAATGTCCTGAACTTTTATAAATAACAATGTAATACCTGACCATTTGAATTTATAACAAATCTAACCTGGAATTAATTTTCGGGCTTTTAATCCGCAATGTATATCTTTTTACATACGGTTTGGAGTGAAATATAATTTTATTTAATCAATTGATGTGGCACAAATATTTTCCACACCAGTAAAAAAATTCGGAAAAAATATATACGATGGCAACTAAAAGCTCAAAAATTAATTTCAGGCTAGATTTGTTGTATATTCAAAAGGTGAGGTATTAAATTATTATTTATAAAAGTTCATGACATTTTTTTAAATTACTTGAAAGGTCGGGCTAAAATCTGATAATACCCCTTTCATTAATTAAGAGATCAAGATTCTATAATTTAGACTAGACTATACCTACCAAAAAAAAGTGGCACATAATGCATGATACATAGATATTAGTTAATTCGTTTATAATTAATTCCTACTAGCTGTTTTTATTCTTCCATTCAAGTATTATACATAGATATTTGTTAATTCGTTTATAATTAATTCCTACTAGCTGTTTTTGTTCTTCTATTCAAGTATTCAACAAACTCATTGGTAATTAGGGTTTGCACTTCCTTTTCAAAAGATAACGACAACACTTTAAATTTAATAAATATATACAACCAGAAAAAAAAAGGATAATGCATATATGAAATTAAGAGGAACATACTCTGATAATCGAACAATAATGTAACGCAGAGGGTGGGATTTGACGACGACCATGGCGACGGCAACAGTTTCATTGCAAAGTTGGGGATCAGGCAAAAGTTGTCATTGGTCGGTGGCGGGCTTGCACACATAATAACGGTGTTCGAGTCTTCTGTGATATGTTTGTCTCTCACAGCACAAAATTCCCTGATCGCATGAGACTAAAATCTTAATGTCATCGCGCAGCCATAGTTTATTAATGTCGGTGGGGGGCCGTCCTCGCAGCCATGTTCTATTAATGCCTCCGGCGGCGCCTCCTTCATCGTCGGAGACCAAAGCCGATTGATATCTATAATTTATTGTGGTTTGGAAGAAATAACCAAAAACGCAGTTACTTCTTTTACAGTGGAGAAACAGAAAATTTGGCTCGTAAATAATCTGTTTCAAACACTTGGAAACCGCCTCGCATCGTTTCATTGTTTCCAACGACGTTCGGCTTAGAATCTCGAATATCATCTCCGGTGGCAATGCCTCAGACGCCATCTCTCTCTCGATTTTGCTCTCTTAATGTATATAGGGCATTGCTGTGTATTTGTGTTTATATATAGATTCTGGTGTAGTTCGATAGTCTTTTTCTATTTGAATACGGATTTAGGAGTGTTAATTACCTTATCGGAATCATGTTAGAATAAAAGGTAACTTAATTATCAAATATATAGGATAAATTAGTATTTACAATATAAAATTGAATTATTATTAACATAATATACATATATATATATATATATTTGTGTGTACATATTGATGCAGCTATGATATTATTAGTTGTGCAGATAATATAACAATATTGTAGTAGTCGATCAATGCTGGAAATATTATATTAATAGTAAGTAAAATATAATAACATATTAGTGGAGTAATGTATAATTAGGATGGAAAAAAATATATTACTATTTTTAGTTGTTTTGTTTTACTATATATATACTACATAGATTAGGTCCATTAATGAGTTAATCTGTCCGATATTTATTTTCCAAAATAAGAAAATTAATGGAGAATTAGAAAACATTAATCTCTCTCTCTCTCTCTCTAAAAAATAGGAAACAATATTTGAAACGAATGATTTTTTAAGAGATCGAGAGTATTGAGCGTCAAGTTTTACTATTCCAGAGGTCATGTTAACTAAGAGTCTTGATGGCTAAGTTACACTTTTTTCTGAATTTAAATTAAGGTTGGGATATTTTTGTTAAACGTTCATCAAACTGTAATTTACTCTAAAATTAATTAGAGAATTTTTCATATCCCAAAACTATGAGAGAATCACTATAAAAGAAATATGAATGAAATTTAGCCGATAAAGAAATTGTACATGAGGAACAACTTATAAATTATAAAATAATACTAAGGTTTTAGTTTTGTCATGATTATGATTTTTATTAGTGATATTTTTTTTTTGTTCAAGTTGGCTAATCAATTTATTTTTTTGAGGGAAGTGTTAATTTAATTTGTTCGCAAATAGAAGAACTGCCATTATTCTTGACAAGTGATGGACGCAAAATTTTGCTCAGGGACCCAATTAATAACTATATAAATATATACATAAAATATTGTGGTTAGGAGGTCCAATTGATAATATCACATAAATAGAAATTATGTATATATATACATATATTATACATACATAAACTATCATGATCTTAAAATATAAATATAAAATTAGTGGATTGACAAGCTATGGAAAAGATTTTAGACAAAAAAAATTATAGCTTAAGTAAAAATACAACTATTGTTGATAGTGAAAATAAAACAAATAAATTGAAACAATTTTCAACTCAATAAATAAAAAAATCAACAAGAAAAATTAAAACACCTAAGGGGAGCATAAACTATCAAGATATTACAACATAAATATTTAGTGGATTGAAAATCTACGGAAAAGATTAAAGACAAAAATTACATTTTAAATAAAAATACAATTATTGTTAATAGTGAAAATAAAATAAATAATTTAATAAATAAATAAAAAAATCAACTGGAAAAGTTAAAGCACGTGGGACTGAAGGTAAAAAAAATAGAGACATTTATCAAGGATTGAAAGGAGGCTTCATTACAAATGACCAACCCCTTTCCCAATTTGCCAAACTTGAAACTTGAGACTTTTGTCAATTGTTTTTATGTATTTTTGATAAAATCACATATTATTATTTTATAAATTTTTAAAAAATTCAAAATTTCAGGGGGCCAAGGCCCTCGCTGGACCCAGTGTGGGTCCATCCCTATTCCTAATCATACAATGATGCGTGACGTGATCGTATGGCCATTATAATTAAACATAATGACATAAGCATTGACAAATATATCGGATTATAATATATATTAGGAATAAGAAAACCAATCATTTGAAGAATAGAACAACATAAACTTAAGAAACAAAACAACATAAATTTAAGAAACAGAAACTGACTGCAGAAATTTATTTTTACTTCGAGCCAGACCATAAAATTATCACGTCACCTACGTACATATTATGATTACATCACGGTGGGGTACTTACCATAACCACACGACCATTCAAAATTCAAAATGGGCACACGAATTAATTAAAACATTATCACACGGTTATATAATCAAGATCTTGACTACCCTAAATTCATTCATGAATCACAACTAAAGATGATTATGTGAAAAGTTTATCATCGTCACTCAATTAATCACAATCGCACAATGTTACTACAGTGATCGCGTGTGTGCATAATTGTAATAATTTTTAAATATATTTCACATGGAAACTAGAAATCGATCTAACACTCGTCAAATGTGTTGACGAAATATACTATACATTAATAGTTATGTAATTCAAGTGCAAATTGATGATAACTAGAATATTATCCCTATATTATATTAATAACTTATAAAGGATGTACATAATAGGTGTATCAGGATTTATAAAAAAAATATCACGCTTTAAATATCCCTATTTTATGATAATAAAATAGTAATATATTTCGCACTATATTAAAATAAGAATGTTATATATGATTTAGAAGAGTCCGATTTGGTTACTACATAAATAATAAATTATGCGTAACCATATTATTTTTCAATAGATCAACTGAGACGTGTTGTCAATTATCATTAAACTTCGCATGCACAATATTTCTCGATAATGCTTTGTTCAAGTGATTTAATATATATATCTCCATTTCTTTTCCATATAGTACAGATCAAATTTCTTTTAAAGAAAGAAACAATTAAACAGCATGATCATAGTTTAAATAATTAACACTGTAATTTGAAAATTCACATTTAAAATAACATCACAATTTGAAAAGGTTCCACACGAGAAACATTAGTCTTTATACAAACGTAAATGCTGCATTGAAAGAAGTATTTAAATAAAATATACTGGAAGCTATCAACAAATCAGAGTGGCCCAGCGGAAGCGTGGTGGGCCCATAACCCACAGGTCCCAGGATCGAAACCTGGCTCTGATAGTTCCTCAGTAGCGCAAGCTTCCATTTCCACTATTTTTTTTATGTTTTATTGTTTTGCGTTATATGACTTATAACTAATAACAAATACAGATAAAATTCAATTCAAACTTATAAGAGTAAATTATATTGAAATATCTTCATCATTTTCTCAAAAAAATAAAATAAAAAAAATTGCTAATATTAAGGTTGATGATAATCTTAAAAAAGTAATAACAAATGATAAGTTTTCGTGTTGTAACAAATATAAGTGAAATTCAATCCAAACTTATAATTAAGTGTAAATTCAATTCAAATATCTTCATCATTTTCTCCATATATGTATACATATTTTTATATAGTTGCTAATATTAAGGTTGATGATATTCTTACAAATTTGCAATAGTAATTACAAATTCTAATGGAAAGACAATTTAAGAGTTTGTGTAATAAGAAGAGAACATATGCATGCTTTTAAGCGAATTGAAAAACAAATTTAAATTATTTAAATGGATACAAATTTTTAAAACCCTTAATTCACAAGCTACATTCAATGGAGAGAGTGGTACAATAGGGAGCATGCCATTTTTTTTTTGAAAAATAAAATAAAATAAAAAGAATCAATGGACGATGCAATTTTAAAATTTACAATTTATAATATATTTACTAAAAAGTGTCACCAATTGGTACTAGAATTTTTGCAAGACTCTACTGCAACTTTTTTGTTGCAGCCGCTTCTCAAATTAAAATGTGGACTTTTACTTGGAATAAAATTAGTGTTTTTTTTCTTCGGAATTTGTAGAATATTACTTAATTAATGCTTAAAATTAAAATATTACATCTTATTAATACTTGCTTTAAAAATATGAAATTGGGCCGAAACTTAAAGGAACTATATTTAGGCCCACAATTTAGAGCTGGAACAAAAAATGCAAAATTCGATGCTGCATGCCCGCTAGTTTCTTTTATTTAAAATATTTTTAAAATACTTTTGTGAAAAATATTTTGGGGATATAAATGAAGACATTAGTAGATGTTAATTATGCTCATCATAATTTTTTCCGTCCCCTAATATGTAAACAGCATAGTTATATATTTTTAACGATGTCGTGTGAAAAAATTCACAACATTATCATTTACATAATAGGAGGTAAAATAAAAAAAATCGGAGTGAACAAAATTAACATTTATTTAAAGAGTAAGCTATGCCCCAAATAATTTTTCGCAAAAAATGAAAAATAGGGGATCATCGACCAAAAATCATTAAAACAGTTAAATGGCCCAAATTAATTTTTGGCAACACCTCCGAGATTAAACTTCAATTCAAGTTAGGAAAATTATAAGCATTGCCCCAAATTTCTCTTCTAATCCCCGTATATAATTAAAATATAAATATTATTTGAATATACATTTTTTTTTACCATTATAGGCCATTAATTAAAACTAACAAAACAAAATCCCTACTATCTACCTTATAACCCGGCTTCTTGTGCAATATTGATCGCTACCTTCAATGTCAAATCTAAACTTAAGAAATGGAGTATTGAAACTGGCGAACTCGAATGAAAAAAAAAGTACATGTTTAAAACGCTATGTAATGGGATTTTTTTGGGTTTTTCTTTTCCTTTTTGTTTAGAAATTTCCCATTGGAAAAGAAGATTCATGTTCGATGAACTACTAATACAAAATGAAAAAAAAATATCCCAAAAAAAATCCTTTAAAAAAGATAAATTTTGTGCAATTGGGAGAAGTGGAGAACCGATCGGAGGGTAGGGGCTATGAAAAAAATCTCATTAGTAATTAAAATATAAGAACTATAAAGATAAAATAATAAATTTAATTAATATTTATATTTTTATTATATGTGGGGCAACAAAGATAAATTTAATTTTATGCTTGATTTAGTTTTGCATGTAGGGTCTTCTTTTAGTTTTTTTTTAGATTGTATAAATTATCATTTATGATTCACTCCCTCCACTTCATTTTAATTGATATTTTAGAATTTTCCACAAAATTAAAATGTAAATTACCATGACAAATATAGCTCCTCTCTCCACCTATATTAAATCATATTAATATATATTTTCCTAACAAATGCATACTTCTTAGCGCTAGGTATGGTAAAATTGAGAGAGAGAGAGAGAGAGAGAGAGAGAGAGAGAGAGAGAGAGAGAGAGAGAGAGAGAGAGAGAATGGTAAATATCAAACATATTAAAATAAATTAAAAACTCTAAAACATCAAAATTGGGACTATTAGTTTGATTTTTTTTTTTAGCAGAGACTATTAGTTAAGTTTTGATATATGAATTCATGCCTTAATTGGAATTAGATATTCAAATAATTTCCATTGCTTCAACTAAGTCATTCAATTTCGGTCGATGGTATAATTTAGTGTAGTTTCATTACTGACTACACACACGTAGGGATGTAAATAAGTAGAGCCGCTCGCAAGCTATTTGGAATTCAGTTTGAAAAAAGTTAGTTCGAAATTTGTTCGTTTTCTAAACGAGCCGAGCTCGAGCCTCGAATCGAGCTCGATAAAATTATCGAGCTGAGCTCGAGCAGACTAGTATTCGACTTGACCAGCTCGTGAATATGTTCGAGCTCAAGCTTAATCGAACATGTTCATGAATATTATAAATATTTCAAACGGGTAAATAAAACAAGCTATTTTTTTCAAACTCGAGCTCGAATATGTAATTTAAACGAGCTTTTTTTTGAGCATTCGAGCTCAGGCTCGTTTAGTAAATTTTCGAGCATTTCACAAATCGAGCTCGAACTGAATTCGAACATGACAAATATTTATCGAGCCGAACTTGAACAAGAGGAAAAAAGCTCGAATCAAGCTCGAGCCGAGCTTAAGATTGAATATTCCTTAACGAACCGAGCTCAAGCATCAAGGTGTTCGGCTCGATTCGGTTCGTTTACAACCCTACACACATACATACTTATTATTCAAATTTAATTATAAGATCACAACAAAATTACTCAAAATTTAAGGACAACATAATATCACCATCTAGAAAAAGATTGATAGGAAATTTAAGCATTAATAGTCAAAATTGAAACATTTATAAGTCAACGGGGACACAATTAAGTCTTCTCTATCACAAGTTATATAATTATAAATAAATACTAAAATTTCATCGTTTTGATTCAAGTCAAAGTCGCTTTCAAATTCCACAAAGAAATCGAAGGTGGAAGCTTCAAAGCGCGTACACACTTCCTATTCAAGCTCCGCATTTAATTTCCACCTAGCTTCCAAGAAATCCCCTCCACACTACGCCTGTAACGCCTCCTTCCTTGCTCCGCCGTGAAAGCAGCCGCGCCGTACAATGGAGGGTGGAGGTGAGTACGTGAAGTACAATCTGTACGGAAATTTGTTCGAGGTCTCCGCTAAATACGGTCACCACCCTCCTCGTCCCATCGGTCGTGGCGCCTGCGGCCTTGTCTGGTTTGTTCTGTCCCATAAAAAAATCATGTTTGATTTTCTTGTTTTTTAGCTGTCTGAAGAGTTTTTAAATTTTAATTAAGTAGTAGCAGTTGTTTCTTCTGTTAATCCTAAATAATTTATTTTCTTTGACGTTTAGTTGTTTCAGTTTCTGCCTAATTTTTTAAGGAATTAATAATCTTGCTATAGTTTCACCATTTGTATGTAGATACATATATATCCTATACAGCTGAGTATGAAACATTTTTAAAATTATATAAGTTTCTAGAGCTGATGATGAATTACCTAAAAGCATATAAGGAGGAGGTGAAACTATTCATCTAACGCTAAAAGTTAGAAAATGTGTTTTGTATTTAGGGCAAATTATAATTTAATTATCAACATTTGGATATATTAACAAAAATAACCCAATATTTAAATAATTACAAAATAATTACCAACTTTTCTCCGTCAAATTATTGGCATGTCAATTGCCAAAAAGCCTATTGGGGTATTTTAGTTAAAATAGGGGAAGGTTGGGAATTTTTTGTAATTATATAAACATTGAGTTATTTTTTTTGTTTAAATACTCCAACATTTGAAATTAAATTGTAATTTACCCTTAAATAGATAATTAATGAAGGATTTTTTGTTTTGTTGAAAATTAAAACAAAAATTAGTAAAAAACAACCAAAATATATGATTTTTAGAGTTTTGGATTGATAGTTTTAATCAATCACGTTTTCATCTTTCAAGTCCTGAATTGGTAATTTTATCGTGACTAGTTGCTTGTGAATTAGGCATGATCATTTGAGGACAGAGGACTAAAACTTTTAAGGAGCGAAATATATTTTGTTTGTATACATGTTCTTGAATTATTTTGGTGCTGTTCCAATTTGTGAGCATGCATGCTCATTTTATGCTTTTGGTTTGGATATTCATGCAGTGCTGCTCTGAATAAAGATACTAATGAGGAAGTCGCGATCAAGAAGATTTCCAACGCATTTGAGAACAGAATCGATGCTAAGAGGACTCTGAGGGAGATCAAGATCCTACGCCACATGGATCATCCAAATGTAAGTTAAGGGATCGATTGCCATTTTGTGCTGTGATTAGTATCAACATTTGTTTGATCATGCTATGTCTTTTCGTGTTTATGTTTTGTGTTTTGTATGTTTTCTGCTCAGATTATTTCTATCAAGGACATTATAAGGCCACAGAGGAAGGAGGCTTTCAATGATGTGTACATTGTGTATGAATTGATGGATACTGATTTGCATAAGATAATCGGGTCAGATCAACCATTGACAGATGATCATTGCCAGGTTTTTGCCTCTGATTACTGATCTTGATTGAGATAATTTGTTTGGTTGATGCATTTTGCATGACTTCTTCATTGCTCAAGAATATTGAGACTAGATTGGAAAAAGTTTTTAGCTGTTTGCAATTCATATTAGAATGCGGATTTGATTAGGATAAAATGTTATAGAATGACCAAAATCTTACAAACTATTTTACTACAGATTCAAATGATTCAATCTTTTGCATAACTGTCAATAGAACAGAGAAAATTTGAATCACAATCTAAAATCATCAGTTCATCAAAGAATATGAGTTTGTATACAGATCTTTCGAGCAAGTTGTGATACATCATAGGCTAATCGCTGATGATGTATCATATATATTATTTGCAGTATTTCATGTATCAGCTGTTAAGAGGATTGAAGTATGTGCACTCGGCAAATGTTTTGCACCGTGATCTGAAGCCGAGCAACTTGTTCCTAAACGCAAACTGTGACCTCAAGATAGGAGATTTTGGCTTAGCTAGGACGACGTCTGAAACAAATTTCATGACCGAATATGTTGTGACACGTTGGTATCGAGCACCTGAGCTGCTCCTCAACTGCTCAAAGTATACTGCTGCAATTGATGTTTGGTCAGTTGGCTGCATTCTTGCTGAAATATTAACCAGAGAGCCTCTTTTCCCAGGCAAAAACTATCTTCAGCAGCTTCTGCTCATCACCAAGGTATTATTTCTGTCACATTGCAATTGCTTCTAAATAAGTTATCTAAATTTAGTTAGTTATGTGTGCGATGACTCAATGAGTTATAATCCATTGATGATATCCAACACTAAACAAGGCATAAAAGAATTTCTTCTAAGCATGGTTTTTTATGCATACATTGTAAGTAATTTCTTCGTTTTCTTCATCTTCTTCTCCTTCGTAGCTACTAGGAACGCCTGATGATACGAGCCTTAAGTTTCTCCGAAGTGATAATGCACGAAGATACATCAAACAGCTTCCCCAATTCCCAAAACAGCATTTCCCAGCTATATTTCCCAACATGTCTCCTCTGGCACTGGATTTGCTGGAGAAGATGCTCGTGTTTGATCCTGAGCAACGTATAACAGGTAACACGTATACAAGTAGTTGTTTAAAGGCGGAATTTTTAGGATTCGTGCAGTACTGAGTTGATTCTGTTACTCTGTTGGTAACATAGAATTTTTGCTGAATCATGCAGTTGATGAGGCTCTCTGCCATCCATATTTTTCGGTTCTTCACGAAATAAACGCAGAGCCTGTTTGCTCGAGGCCTTTCAGTTATGATTTTGAGCAGCCTTCAATGACTGAAGAAAATGTGAAGGAGCTCATTTGGAGGGAGTCTGCAGTTTTCAATCCCTGCTAAATTCATTAGTTATTTGTATCTATCTATCTATCTATATATATATATAGTGTTTCATGTATTATGTATCAAATATAATTCTATGTAGTTTTATATACAATATATCATGCACTCTGTATCAAATGTATAAGTATATGTAGTTTATAGTATCTACAATATTTCATAGTTTCTGTAATCTCTCTTGGCTAATATTTAACTTTTGTCACAACAATGTAACTAAACATGACATGAAATATGATTTCACAATAAATTAGGTAATTGCATGTTTTCTTAAAGGAGAAAATTACATGTTATGTCCCAAACTATAATTATTGTAGCAAAAATGTTTTCAAATTATGATTAATTACACTTTATGTCCTAGAGTATTAAATTTTTCTCAAAAAATATCTTAAACTAGACTAGTTGGGGGCCACCAACTATGAATTTTTGAAATCTAATATTTTGGTCTCCACTGTTACGGAGGAAGTCAATGTTTAAACTGGAAAATTTCACGATTCCCACACTTTTGTGATTGAGTAGACATCCTCTAATTTTAATTTTGTATGTCAATCGTGTGCTAATATTAAAATTACATACTGTTAATAATATTTTTTTATAAAAATAAAATTCATTATATTATAACTAATCGCAATTAATATTTATTACTAAAAATTAAAATTTTAAAAAATTATATACCTTAACTTTAGAATAATCAACCCCAAAAATCAATAATATTAACTAAAAAAAGAAAATTAAATATTAAAAAATAATTATAAACCCTAAGTGGGTGGAATAAATCCTAAATAAAATTGTAAAATTATACTAAACCTAAAGAATTAAAATTGAAGAAAAAAATGAAAAAAAGTAATAATTTTGAGAGTTGGTACACGATTAGCACACACAAGTCGGAACTAGAGGATCTCAAGTGCTTGTCATTGGGTTTGGATTATTTTTAATAATAATAATGATAATAATAATAATAATAATAATAATAATAATATATCTTATAGATATTATATCTATCTATGATCTATCTCTCTAATAAAATGAAATTCATCCAAAAAATTTCTCACCCAAAAACATTAAATCATCCACATTATACTTTTTTATTTTTGATGTATCTCTCTCTCACTCACACACACACATGTCACACCCATTTTTTTATATATAATTCATGTTTGCTATATTCAATAACATATTTCGTTTTATACGTACCATTCAAAATCTATTTATACTAATGAATAAATGTGTGAGTTTTCGTATTTTAAGAAGTGAATATTGATGATGTTCGGTAGATTTTATTATGTCACAATATTTTGACTATATTTATTTTACATACAACATAATTATCAATTTCTCAATAGTTAAATCGAACAAATCTACATAAATATGCAATCCCAAAAACCTTTAAAACAAAACATAAGTTATTGTTATAATCTTTGTTCACATATATTTTTTCATAAAATTTTAGTTACGGTCAATTGTATGTAGTTGTTTCACGAGTCACAAATCATGCCGGTGTGAAAGTTTTGTTTGTAAAGATAATGATAGCATAACAAATGTTACTACAAACGTTGTATAGAAACAAAAGTTGCCTAATTTTATAATATAATATTTTAATCGTAGTAGTTTATTAATTAATATATTATAATATTATATGTACGTATACACATATGTATGTGTGTGTAATCAAACAATTATTTCTTTTATCAATTGTCTTTTTTTTTTTCACTCACACACCCGATCTGTGGTATTGAGAAGATTCGATTCTTTTATCGATTGTCAACTTAACTCCTTTTAGATTCCGAATAATAATTGTCTGGTATAAAAAAAAAGATAACTGGATAAATAAAAAACAATATGAATTTATTAAGTAAAATATTAATTATCTATAAAATACGAAAATGTGACATTTATATTAAATATGTAATAATTGAACTTGAGTTAATGAATAAACTCGAACATCGCACGGGTAGAAATCTAATATATATATATATATATATATATATATATATGAATAGAAATTAAAACACCATAAACATCAAACTCACACAACCATGACGTGTTTATGGGGCCATTTGGTACGCCATTGACATTCTAATTTGTTGATTTAGAAAGAGGAGAATCGAGCAGAAAGAAAATGAGCAGTTTCATGAAGTAAATTAGTAGTTTTAACTACTATTGAAAATTGAAAAGTCTGGATATAATATGCTTTAAGTGAATTATGCTTTAAGTGAATATATAATACATACTTCAATTCATCAAATATTATGCCGCAATCAAGTCTTGAATATGTTTATAATGTTCTGATACTTGCAGTTTGAATGCTCTAATATTTGAATAAATATCATGAATCAAAGTTGCTCTGATTTCAAGAATCTGCTTAAGCAAACTACAGTATGTCTATAAACGAACATTTGCAGTTTTTCCATCATCATTGACAAAGTTTTGACATCATCAAAAAGGGAGAAATTGTTAGGAAAAACTATCAAGGAACCTCTAGATTGGGTTTTGATGAGATGTCAAAATTATTTATGAAAAACTGACTAAAATTCAAGTTGTAGATTTGAGCTGACCAATCCAGAGCATCAAAAAGGAACTAAAGTAAAGCCAAAGTCAACCAATCTGGAGTATGGTCTGCAAGCTGAAGGATACGTCATCCAGTCAAAATTCAACTCAACTGAGGAGTCAAAAAGTCGAACCAGTCGAAGAACTGACAACTAAGTCAGCTGAGCTGAGGGAGAAAAGAGTCGACTAAGACTGAAGGAACTGACAAGAGATCAGTTTAAACTAAAGACTGGAGGTATCCAACTGATGGCCAAACTGAAGTAAACAGACAGATCAGCTAAAGGCCAGAACTGAAGTCAACCAACTTATGATTAGTCAAGCTGACAAGAAAGCTCAAGAGAAAGCAGTCAAGCTGACAAGCTAGCAAAAAACTTGAGATCAGTCGAATTGGAGAAACAAGCTCAGAACTGCCAACTGGAGCAATAGCCAAACTAAGCTGACAAGCTCAGAACTGCCAACTGGAGCAATAGCCAAACTGAGCTGACAAGCTCAAAACTGCCAACTGGAGCAGTAGCCAAGCTGAGCTGACAAGCTCAAAACTGCCAACTGGAGCAATAGCCAAACTGAGTTGACAAACTCAAAACTGCCAACTGGAGTAACAGCCAATCTGAGCTGACAAGCTCAAAACTACCAACTGGAGCATTGGCCGAACTGAACAGACAAATTCAGAACTGCTAACTGGAACTCAAAACTGCTAAAAAATGAAGCCAGAGAACCCTGGAGTTATTGCTCAAACCGGCGAATCTTGGAATAAATGCTTCAATGGAGATCCTAGAATTAAATATCCAATGAAGATCGATTGGAAAATTAACAGCTACTTCAACCAAAAGCTCCAGCGATCAATAAAGACCATCTGCCATTGATGAGCCAACAGAGCCACCGATCAATGGAACTCAACGGTCATAAAATCACTCCTCTATAAAAGACGAGTGAATCAGAGTTTTAACAACTCTTCGCCTCTATGACTTTTGCATATACATTCTTGAAATATTCAAGCAAGAGCTTTCTCTCTCTCCCTCCCACTTAGCTCAAGTTATGCATTTGATAAAAACTGCGAGAGTCCAACTGAGAAGAAGAATTCAAAAAGTCAAGATATTCAGCCAGTTGTTGATAATCCAGCCAGGGCAGCCTTCTCAGTTTCAGCAATACAACGATCAACTACCAAGCTCAATCGAAGGAGCACATCAGTTGATACCCCTTGTTCAAGACTAACCTCTTGAAGATCGAAAGAGATCTAAAACCTTGTAAAGACGACAATAGCACCTACCTTCCTAGCTAGCAGTTAGGGACTTCAAGTGTGAGCCGTCGACCCGCTGAGGTAGCGAACAGTTACCAGGTTCAGCCAATTGTCCTTCATTGTGTAATTTGTAAAGAAACTCAAGTTATATAGTGAAGTTGCCCTTCCGAGGAAGGAAGAGAGGACGTAGAAGTTTGAGACTTCGAACCTCTATAAATCACTTGTGTGCTGTACTGTTTTGATTATTGAATAACTTTGAACTGTACACAATCTCACACAATCTGCACTCAAGCTGTCATAACTGATCAACCAATTTGTGCAAAGATAAGTTTCTCTAAGCGAGTCAAAGGGCCCCTATTATTCCGCATTTAAAGTGAAAGTTATTAATCAGTTTATTCACCCCCCTTCTAAACTTATATCGACTCGTCCAGGACCAACAAGTGGTATCAGAGCGGTTGATTCTAAGGATCAGCCGTTTCTGCAGATCAACTGAATCAGATCTACTTATCTGTGCTAACATTCCAGCTATGGGAAACCATAAGCTACCTTTGTTTTCAGTTGAGAATTATGATAACTGGAGCAGGAGAATGAAGGCGTATCTCTGCTCGATTCATGAGAATATGTGGGAAGTCATTGAAGATGGTCCAATCATCATCATGATAGACAATGATGCTCACATAGTTGATATAAATCAACCAGCAAGGATCCCAAAGCCAACTAATCTTCTCACCAGTAAAGAGAAAAAGTTGAAGAATCTAGAGTTCGTTGCTCAAGCTGCATTATTCCAAACTCTAGATGAGGACAGAATGAAGGACACAAAGAACTGCACAACTGCCAAGGAGATATGGGACTTACTAGCGGACTTATGTCGAGAGTCCGAAGCCATCAAAGGAAACAAGCTCCAACTGGCAGTCGACAGATATGAATATTTCAAAATGCAGTCAGAAGAGTCCATCTCAAGCCTTGAAACCAGATTTCTAGGCATCATCAGTGAGATGACCAACATCGGGAGAAGTTATCCCAATTCTGAGATGAATTCCAAAATATTGGATAATCTCACTGAAGAATGGGACATGAAAGTGATAGCTACAAAAAAGAATCAAGAAATCTAAACAGCATCACTCCAAGGGAACTGTTTGACTCTCTCAAAGCTCATGAGTACAGTCTAAACCGAAAGAAGGAAGCATCAACATCGTCAGCTCAAGATGCAGCCTTCTATGGTGAAAGGAACCGATTTAGAGATACTCGGGGAAGGAACAACTTCCGATCTAGGAGATCACCAGCCAGAGAAAATCAAGGCGGATCATCATCCGAACGAAAAAGAGAAATAATTGAAAAGAAGGAGAACTTGACTGAAGACATCAATGATCAAATTCAATCAGTTACCAAGTTGTTAGAAAAATTAAAGAGAGTTCGGGATAGACAATAGTTCCACCTCAAACTGATCAAATCCCAAAAGATGAGAGAACTCATCAACCAGTTGAACGATCAGCTGAACCGTTCAAAGGTGGCAACCGAAATCAAGGAGAGTGTTTTCACTGCCACAAACAAGGACATTACAGATATGAGTGTCCAAAACTCCCTGAAGACAAGAAAGCTAAAGTGAGGAGAACCTTCTTCAAAAGGAAAGCAATGGTTGCAAATTACGAGAATGCCGTGCTAGACGATTCAGACTATCAATCTGGAATTGATTCTGACGGCTACAACTCAGATGATGAAGCACTATTATGCCTCATGGCTGACAATGATGAAGAGGTTAGTACAGCTGATTCTCAAACCTTCTTCTATCATATCAATGAAGCAACTGTCTCTAGTAATGAACTTGATATGAAACTTATGATGCTAGAAGAACAATTAGCTTCAATATCCTGCTTACATGTTGAACTGAAAGATGAAAACGATGAACTGAGAAATAGAGTTAGAAAACTGAGCATTGACCATGAAAGATTGAATTATCTTGAGTCTCAGTTTGTGGAATTTGAAAAATTGAAATTGAGAACTGCTGATCTAGAAGCTGAAAATCAAAAACTCAAGCAAGAGATCCATGAGAGAGAAAAAGTAACTTTGAAGTTCAAAAAGGGATCTCAAACTCTAGATGAGATATTAAATCATCAAAGAACTGAAACTAGCAGCTCAGGGCTAGAAAGGAAAGGCAGTTGCTCAACCTAGTGATAAAGGAATCCTAAAAGGATTCACTAGATCTCATGATCAGGTAGCTGAGCCAACCAAAGGCAAAGGAATATTGAAAAATCCTCAAACTCAGCCAAGACAATTTGGTCAGTTCTACCAACCAAAAATACCAGGCCAACTGAAGCCCAATTTCCAGCCAAGACCATCAGTTCAATCAAACCAATACACTCGTTCAAAGCCTCCAGTTCAACAAAGACCACCAGCTCAGCATAGAATGCCGCCAAGGCAAACTGATAGATCGGTCCATTTTAAAAAGAAAGACCAGTTCAAATCTCAAGCCTATCCTGTCAAGCAGTTCAATCAAAACACTTATAGGAGAGATCAAAGAAACTTATTTCAACCCTATCATCACTATAATGAGTACCTGGATTCCAGAAATGAACCTAGAGCTGATCCAAAAGGGTTCAATCCAGCAAACTGGAAACACACGAGGCATTGGCCTGGTAGAAGAGCTCAAAAATCTCGGAATAACATCATTTTAGTTGAATTGTTTTATCCTACTAACTTTCAACGCAGGTACCATTCAACTGATTCAACTCAAAATAGGAGAGTTGAAAGAAAGTGTAAACTGATCAAGCGATCCAAATCAGTTGATTCTCTAAGTGATAAAAAGCCAAAAGTTTGGCAAGTTTGGATTCCAAAGAACTTGATGTATCAACAAGGACTCGATATGAAACAGGTCCCTAAATGCTAATCTTTGTTTTTGCAGGATAAGAGCATCCTATCTATGAAGAAATCCAAAGATATTTGGTATCTAGATAGCGGGTGCTCCAAGCACATGACCGGAGATAGAGAAGATCTCAATGGTTATGAAGAAGTTAAAGGTCCACTTGTCACATTTGGAGACAACTCCAAAAGTCGAATCATTGAAGAAGGGTTCGTGGTCAAGGGAAAAGTTGTAGTAAATGGAGTCTCTCACGTGGATGGACTAAAACACAAACTACTCAGCATCAGCCAGCTGTGCGACAATGGCTACTCAGTTGACTTCACCAAAAAATCCTGCAACATAAGAGACAAGTCAACTGGGGTAATTCTTCTCACTGGTATAAGAAGAGGCAACATGTACATTGTTGACTGGTCAACCGGCTACTCAGAAGCTTGCTTTCTTTCAAAAGGATCAACTGAAGCAAGCTGGCTATGACATCGACGACTGAACCACCTCAACTTCAAAACAATCAACTATGTAGTCAAGAAAGAGCTAGTTGAGGGACTTCCCAAGGAAATATACAAGAAAACAGGTGTATGTGGACCATGCCAAAAAGGGAAGCAAGTGAAGTCATCCTTCAAGAATAGAAGTCATCCACCAGAAACAACTGATTGCCTCCAACTGCTACATATGGATTTGTTTAGTCCAGTTAGACCACAAACCCCAAAAGGCAAAAGATTCACTCTTGTAGTAGTTGATGATTTCTCAAGATATACATGGGTAGAATTCTTGAGGAGCAAAGATGAAACTTACGACAAGCTAACTGCGCTGATCAGAAGGCTACAAACTGAAAAAGAGAGACCAGTTCAAAGGATTTGCTCCGACAATGGAACTGAATTTGTGAATCAGCAAATGATCAGCTTTCTCAACCAGCTTGGAATCACTCATGAACACTCAGCTGCAAGAACTCCACAACAAAATGGTGTAGCCGAACGGCGAAACCGGACACTCATAGAAGCAGCTCGAGCAATGATAGCTGATGCCAACATAGCTGAAGGTTACTGGGTTGAAGCGGTCAACACAGCTTGCCATACTTAAAATCGAAGTGCCATCGTAGCCGCACATGACAAAACACCCTATGAGCTGTACAAGGGTCGTAAGCCTTCAATCTCATATTTTAAAATATTTGGCTGTAAATGTTATATTCACAACAATGGCAAGACTCAACTGAAAGCCTTCAGTGCTAAAGCTGATGAGAGAATATTTCTTGGTTATAATTCACCTCACGCACAAGCTTACAGAGTGTTCAATAAACGAACTCTTGTTGTGGAAATAACATGTCATGTGGTATTTGATGAATTTGCTAATGAGTACAGGAACAAAGAAATAGTGGACACATCAGTTCAAGTACCACCTAGTGAAACTGAGAACTCGCAGGACTATGTAGATCACATTGTTCTAGAGCAGCTTGAAGTTTCACTAGAAGAAGACAATGAAACTGGCATAAAACCAGTTGAGAACAATATGGTCAATAAAGACACAAATCGTGCTGAGACCATAAACCCCACAACTGAAACAGGGGGAAGAATTGATGAAAATGCCGAACCAACTGATGAAAGGGTAACTGATGACGTCACCACAGTAGAACCAGCTGAAGCTATCTTGCCTAAATGGCTCCGAAGCCATCCAACTGACAAGATAGTTGGTGACCCAAGAAGTCGAGTTCAAACCAGGAGTTCAACTGAGCATGCATTGTTTACATGCTTCATATCTCAAACTGAACCAGCAAATGTCAAAAAAGCCTTAGAAGATTCAGACTGGATCATGGCCATGCAAGAAGAATTGAATCAGTTCACAAGAAATTACTTATGGTTTCTTATCGATAGACCAAAAACCCAGAAGGTCATTGGTACAAAATGAGTTTTTCGCAACAAACTGGATGAACAAGGTGTGATTACAAGGAACGAGGCGAGACTGGTAGCCAAAGGATACTCACAAAGTGAAGGGATTGACTTTGATGAGACATTCGCACCAGTTGCAAGATTGGAAGCCATCAGACTGTTCCTAGCCTATGCAGCTTACTTCAATTTCACAGTCTACCAAATGGATGTCAAGAGTGTTTTTCTTCAAAGAATACTCAAGAAGGATGTGTATGTCGAGCAACCGCCAGGCTTTGAAATTGGTGATCAAGTCTTCAAACTGAAGAAGGCTATCTACGGATTGAAACAAGCTCCTAGAGCGTGGTATGAAACTCTCATAACTTTTTTGTTGAAAAATGAGTTTCAAAAGGGAGTCATTGATCGAACTCTATTCCAAATAGAACGATCAACTGAGATTTTAATGGTTCAAATTTATGTGAATGACATAATTTTTGGATCAAAAAGCAAAGATCTATGCACAAGATTCGCTCAACTGATGCAAAGCGAATTCGAGATGAGTATAATGGGAGAAAGGACATTCTTCCTAGGACTCCAAGTGAAGCAGCTGAAGGATGGAATCTTTATCAGCTAGGCCAAGTACACTAAAGATCTAGTCAAGAAGTTTGGAGTTAGTAAAGGAAAAACTCTCAAGATTCCTATGAATACATCAGTTCAGCTAACTCTCGATGAAGAAGGAGAATCAGTTAGCCAAACATATTACAGAGGAATCATTGGGTCGCTACTTTACCTAACAGCTAGCCGGCCAGACATCTCCTATTCAGTCGGTCTGTGCACAAGGTTTCAAGCTAACCCAAAGAAAAGTCATCTTGAAGCAGCAAAGAGGATTATCAAATATCTTAAAGGAACCATAAATCTTGGACTATGGTATCCCAGAGATGACATTTTGAGTCTAATTGGTTATTCAGATTCAGACTTTGGTGGATGCAAGATCGACAGAAAAGGCACCAGTGGAACATGTCAGTTTCTTAGAAGTAAACTGATATCCTGGTTTAGCAAGAAGTAGCACTCAGTTGCCACGTCAACAACTGAAGCAGAATATGTAGCTGCTGGAAGCTGCTGTGCTCATATACTCTGGATGAAGCAACAGTTGAAGGACTACAAAGTCGAAATTGAAGAAGTACCTATCTACTGTGATAACAATAGTGTAATTGCAATATCTCAAAATCCAGTTCTGCATTCAAGAACTAAGCACATTGACATAAGACATCACTTCATCAGAGATCACATCGAGAAGAAGGACATATGCATTAAATATGTCAACATTGAAAAGCGGATAGCTGACATCTTCACCAAACCACTGCCTGAAGCAAAGTTTATGGAGCTATGCATACAATTGGGATTACTTGAGCTAGCATCAAAAGATGAAGATGATCAACTCGAAGAAAAAGGCCAATGAATCACTCCAGCTGAAGAGAGAAACTGAACTAAAAATCTTCAACTCTTCAGAATAAGCAGCTCTGTAACGCCCCGGTCCTGAGAGACCGTGGAAATAAGCGCCACGGGGGTGGGGATTTTGAAAAGGGGAAAGAAAGGGGATTTCGAGGATAATTCTCAAGGAACAATTCCAAATTAGTTCAATAATAGGATACGATCATCGTAACAAATTCAGAGTTATATATATATCCAACATGAGTTTTTGGTCTTGCGGAAGCTAAGAAATATAAAAAGAAATAGTACGATGATCAGAGGTTAAGACAAGCCAAGACAACGGGTTAGCTACAAAAGTACACATATAAGCCCCATCACAGCTCATCGTCTCCACGCTCCAGCTTATTGTCCTGAAAATATTTGAGAAAAATATTTGGGCTGAGTACTAATGTACTCAGTGGGTTTTCTGAGAAAAACCGAGTTATCAGAAGCATTTGATAAAATAATTATCTGTGAGTATGCAGAGGAATCTTAGAAGGTTTTGTAAAGGGAAATGCATCTAAGTTCATCAAAACGTTTTACATGAATGTGTTCACCAGTAAACCCTGAAGTGAACCTTGATCCATCAGTAAACCCTGAAATAGACCCACTCACCAGTAAAACCTGAAGTGAGCTAAGTACGACACCCGCAACCACCACTACATCATCATGCGCAATTACCAAGTAAACCCTCAAGGTAATTAAAAGTTCTTTTAGCTGAGAACAACAAGGAATTGGGTGCGACTCAAACCAAGCAAGACTGTAGCTATTCACATTGACACAGCGCTGGTATATGAGACTCCGACAACCACAGCAAGCAGAACGAATCATTTTACACAGATAATCATATATGCACATTTGTTTCAAAACGAGCTTAATAACTCAAACATAGCATTTTGAGAAAGATAGTATACGCCCACCTTTTGACTATAATAGTCGAAGCTTTTCAGTTTCTACGGAATCGAGCAACACCACAATGATTACGTATTACGGCAAATGATCTACAATTATCAAAATTCGTCGTAGAACCTTCACGAGGTCAAGACTATCGCAATTACATAGTTTCACATGCTCGTCGGTTAAACCGACTCAAACTAAATCTTAATAGTTTAGCAATTGTCTACCCCGACAACCAATAATGACTCAAATCTCAACAACATCATAGACCTATGGGAGTTTATTAAAACAAAAAGACCCTTTTAAAACACATTTATCTCATTCGAGCATAAATCGAACACTTGGCGTGCGATTATAAATGACACAATTTAAATCCATCGTTAAAACCAATCTTAGCTCAAGGTTCCTCACAACCCTAGATACTAATTGATAAGGACACTCCTTAGCATCATTCAAGGAGTTAAAAAGATCCTTTTAAAACTGATTTCGGACAAGAGCGATTTGAAAACTGAAAATTTGTTGAGCAATCTGCACAATAACTGACTTTGATGATTTATCAAAATTTACTCAGGAAGAATTAGGGGCTGGATCCTATACCATTAGAAAGCCACTTAAGTCTAGTTTCTGGAACACTTTTCGGTGACTCCATACGATAACTAACGAAAAAGTTATGACCGTTTTACTAGAAGGTGGCAGAACTGCCAGATTTTCTGAAAACCGAAACATGACCCAACTTTGCCGATTTTTCATAATTTACTCAGAAATAATTAGAGATTGAGACATATACCATTGGAAAGCCATAGAAGTCTAGTTTCCGGCATAATTTACGGTGTCTCAATCCAACGTATAACGAGGGAGTTATGTTCATTTTACCGAAGGGTGGCAAAACTGCCGACCCGCGCGCGCGAATGCGCGAACTCAAACGAAACTCCATAACAATTATCATACTCGATACACAAGTTTTCACCACACCAAAACACATCTCAAAACTCAACTAACATGCTTGCATATAACCAATTCATTTCTAAATCATCAAACATCATTTGAAACATCAAAATCCACACATATAATTCTTAAGCTTAAATATATCATCATTTTCGAAAATACCTTTGAACAACAATGAAGAGAAGCTTTAGGAGGTTGAAGATGGTTGGATGAAGCTTTGATTATGGCTCCAACTTGAAGTCTAAATCTATTTTTTTAAATCTTAAATCTAAATCTATATTATAATTATTTTTCTTCTTTTCAAATTCTAAATCTAAATATTTTTACTAGCATTTTTTTAATTATAAAATTATATCTAAATTTTTACTACTGTTTTTTTTTCTCTTACTAGTTTTTTTTCCTTACGAATCATAAATCTAATTTTTTTTACTAGATTTTTTTAAATCGTAAATCTAAATCTATATTATAATTGTTTTTCTTGTTTTCAAATTCTAAATCTAAATTTTCCTACCAGTATTTTTTTTAGACCTAAATCTAAATCTATATTAAAAGGTCCATGTTTTTAGCAGTGTTTTTCTTTTTAAATCCTAAATCTAAATTTTTAACAGTTTTTTTAAATTCTAAATCTAATATTTTTTCTGAGTTCTTTTTCTATATCATATATCTAAATCTATATTAAAAGGGTTGCTACCTACAGCTCGCAAATAGAACCACCCATTTTTAAAATTTATATTCCTAAATCCAAACATATTATAAGATGAAAATTAGTTTTTTTTTTTTAATTTGTAATCTTAAACCTAAATATATTATAAGAAAAAAATAGGGCCTCATTTTACACTTCGACTCAAGCCACTGAATCATAAGGATCAGCTCTAAGCGTATTAAAAAGCACATGATTTAGATGGTCCTGAACCCATCATTGGTACACCGTAGAATAATCTGATAGCTAGTTTATCTTGGCTAGCTGATTATTCTAGTACGCTAATTTGTGTATTGAGAAGGATCACGATAGGATGATGTTCTCTATTCTGACCTTAAATGAGAGAATAAAGATCCACAGAGTTCAGGTTCTTAAGCCATATATATTGACGGACATATATTTGTTATGGTATTGCTTTGACTTATCAATGAGTGAGATTCTCAGATAGGATCAACAACTTCGATATCTTGGGCAATATCATATACATATATGATGGGTCGTCCAATAGATATGGTCACCGTGTCCTAGTGCACCAAGTTGATGATGTCCTCTTGAGGAAACACATAATTCATGTGAAACCCTGCAAGTAGAATTTATTCCGTACATGATAAATCTTGTGTGGTACTACTCAAGGAACAAACAATTAATTAATTATACCTATCAGAAGCTTACATAATTAATTAATGAACATTATATCTTAAAAATGTGGAATTGTTGGACTAAAGAAGGAAGCATATTCAGAAATATGTATTAAATTGGTAGGTCAGTATTTTTTTTTTAGTGGAATAAAAATAATAATTGATGCATTTAATTATATCCTAAGTTTATTGGATATTGATTAAATAAATCTATCAGGCCAATTTAATATTCTTCTATCCCTGTTGTAGTCAAATATAACTTTAGTAGACTCGGTATGGAACAAGAGTGAGAGACCCAGACCCTTAAGGGTTGAGCAAGGGAATTTTCGTCCCCCTCCTTATTAATCAAGGAGGGGGGACGAAAATTTACACACACACACCAGCCCCTCTTTGTACTCTCTTGATCCCCATAGTATTCATACCCGTTTAGTAGTATACAACCCACCCTTTATCTAAACACAGTCAGAGAATACAACAGAAGATCGGCCCCGTCTCAAATTTGTAAGTGAATTTCGCATTCTATGTTTCCGCTTTAATTCGAATTGAGATTCACTATGCATGTTAAATTCAATTAGGTTTAATTAATTACATATGCATGCATAAAATTTGATATACATGAAGCTAAGATTAATGAGCAACCAATTAGATCCTGCGGTGGTTCAATTCGAAAAAACCCCAACAACTGGTATCAGAGCGGGTTTTGGCACTGCTCTAATCTTAATCCTAGGATAAAAATCGATTATTATGTATAATTCTATAAGTAAAATTTATGTTTTTAAGTTTTAGATTTATTTGTTCATAATTTTCGTGTAGAAAAAATTTAAAATTGGATAGATATTTTTTGACGTAGTTCGAAAAATCCAATTTGGATCTATGTAATTTTCGATCCTTGTATGATAATGTTTGGAATGGTATTTTGATATGTAACACCCCAAATTTTTTTTCCATAAATAATTTTAATAAATTTAAATAAGCAAAGAATTATAGAAAATATGGCCATATATGGCCATATAACTGTCATCTCTGGGATACCATAGTCCAAGATTTATGGTTCCCTTGAGATATTTGATAATTCTCTTTGCTGCTTCAAGGAGGCTTTTCTTTGGGTTAGCTTGAAACCGCGCACATAAACCGACTGAATAAGAGATGTCTGGCCGGCTGGCTGTTAAGTAAAGTAGTGACCCAATGATTCCTCTGTAGTACGTTTGGCTAACTGATTCTCCTTCATCAACAAGAGTTAGCTGAACTGATGTGTTCATGGGAATATTGAGAGTTTTTTCTTTACTTACTCCAAACTTCTTCACTAGCTCCTTGGTATACTTTGCTTGGCTGATATGAATTCCATCTTTCAGCTGCTTCACTTGGAGTCCTAGGAAGAATGTCATTTCTCCTATCATGCTCATCTCAAATTCACTTTGCATCAGTTGAGTGAATCGTGTGCATAGATCTTTGCTTTTTGATCCAAAAATTATGTCGTCCACATAAATTTGAACCATTAAGATCTCAGTTGATCGTTCTATTCGGAATAGGGTTCGATCAATGACTCCCTTTTGAAACCCATTTTTCAGCAAAAATGTTGTTAGAGTTTCATACCACGCTCTAGGAGCTTACTTCAGTCCGTATAGGGCCTTCTTCAGTTTGAAGACTTGATTACCAATTTCAAAGCCTGGCGGTTGCTCGACATACACGTCCTCCTTGAGCATTCCTTGAAGAAAAGCACTCTTGACATCCATTTGGTAGACTGTGAAGTTGAAGTGCGCTGCATAGGCTAGGAACAGTCTGATGGCTTCGAATCTTGCAACTGGCGAGAATGTCTCATCAAAGTCAATCCATTCACTTTGTGAGTATCCTTTGGCTACCAGTCTAGCCTTGTTCTTTGTGATCACTCCTTTTTCATCCAGTTTGTTGCGAAAAACCCATTTTGTGCCAATGACCTTCTGGGTTTTTGGCCTATCAACAAGAAACCATACGTCATTTCTTATGAATTGGTTCAGTTCTTCTTGCATAGCCATGATCCAGTCCGAGTCTTCTAAGGCTTCTTTGACGTTTGCTGGTTCAGTTTGAGATATGAAGCATGTGAATAATGCATGCTCAGTTGAACTTCTGGTCTAGACTCTACTTCTTGGATCACCAACTATCTTGTCAGTTGGGTGGCTTCGAAGCCATTTGGGCAAGATAGCTTCAGCTGGGTCCTCAGCTGGCTCTTCTATGGTGATGTCATCAGTCGTCCTTTCATCAGCTGGTTTAGCATTTTCATCAGTTCTTCCCCCTGTTTCAGTTGTGGGGTTTGTGGTCTCAGCACGATTTGTGTCTTCATTGACCAAGTTGTTCTCAACTTGTTTTGTGCTAATTTCATTGCCTTCTTCTAGTAAAACTTCAAACCACTCTGGAACAATGTGATCCACATAGTCCTGCGAGTTCTCAGTTTCACTAGGTAGTACTTGAACTGATGTGTCTATTCTTTCTTTGTTCCTGTACTCATTAGCAAATTCATCAAATACCACATGACATGTTATTTCCACAACAAGAGTTCGTTTATTGAACACTCTGTAAGCTTGTGCATGAGGTGAGTTATACCTAAGAAATATACCCTCATTAGCTTTAGCACTAAAAGCTTTCAATTGAGTCTTGCCATTGTTGTGAATATAACATTTACAGCCAAAAATTTTAAAATATGAGATAGAAGGCTTACGACCCTTGTACAGTTCATAAGGTGTCTTGTCATGGGCTGCTACAATGGCACTTCGATTTTGAGTATGGCAAGCTGTGTTAACTGCTTCAGCCCAGTACCCTTCAGCTATGTTGGCATCAGCTATCATTGCTCGAGCTGCTTTTTTGAGTGTCCGGTTACACCGTTCGGCTACACCGTTTTGTTGTGGAGTTCTTGTAGCTGAGTGTTCATGAATGATTCCAAGCTGGTTGAGAAAAAAAACTAATCATGTGTTGATTCAGAAATTCAGTTCCATTGTCAGAACGAATCCTTTGAACTGATCTTTCCTTCTCAGTTTGTAGCCTTCTGATCAGCGCCGTTAGCTTGTCATAAGTTTCATCTTTGCTTCTCAAGAATTCCACCCATGTATATCTTGAGTAATCATCAACTACTATAAGAGTGAATCTTTTGCCTTTTGGAGTTTGAGGTCTAACTGGACCAAACAAATCCATGTGTAGCAATTGAAGGCAATCAGTTGTTCCTGGTGGATGACTTTTATTCTTGAAGGACGACTTCACCTGCTTCCCTTTTTGACATGGTCCACATACACCTGTCTTCTTGTATATTTCCTCAGGAAGCCCGTCAACTAACTCTTTCTTGGCTAGGTAGTTGATTGTTTTGAAGTTGAGATGATTCAGTCGTCGATGCCATAACCAGCTTGCTTAAGTTGATCCTTTAGAAAGAAAGCAAGCTTCTGAGTAGCCAGTTGACCAGTCAACAATGTACATGTTGCCTCTCCTGATGCCAGTTAGCAGAATTACTCCAGTTGACTTATCTCTTATGTTGTAGGAGTTTTTGGTGAAGTCAACTGAGTAGCTATTGTCGCACAGCTGGCTGATGCTTAGTAGTTTGTACTTCAGTCCATCCACGTGGGAGACTACATTCACTACTACTTTTCCCTTGACTACGAACCCTTCTCCAATGGTTCGGCTTTTAGAATTATCTCCAAATGTGACAAGTGGGCCTTTGATTTCTTCATAACCGTCGAGATCTTCTCTGTCACCGGTCATGTGCTTGGAGCACCCGCTATCTAGATACCAAATGTCTTTGGTTTTCCTCATAGATATGATACTCTTGTCCTGCAAAGAAAGGATTAACATTTAGGGAACCGTTTCATATCGGATCCTTGTTGATACATTAAGCTTTTTGGCATCCAAACTTGCCAAACTTTTGGCTTTTTATCACTCAGAGAGTCAACTGATTTGGATTGTTTCATCAGTTTTGACTTTCTTTCAACTCTTCTTGAGTTAGTTGAGTGATACCTGCGTTGCAAGTTAGTGGGATAAAACAATTCAACTAATACGCAGTTATCCTGAGATTTTTGAGTTCTTCTATTAGGCCAATGCCTTGTGTGTTTCTAATTCACTGGATTAAACCCATTAGGATCAGTTCTTGGTTCGTTTCTTAAATCCAGATACTCATTTTAATGATGATAAGGTTGAAATGAGTTTCTTTGATCTCTCCTAGAAGTGCATTGGTTGAACTGCTTGGCAGGGTAGGCTTGAGATCTAAACTGGTCTTTCTTAAAATGAACTGATCTATCAGGTTGTCTTGTCGGCATTCTATGTTGAGCTGGTTGCCTTTGTTGAACTGGGGGCTTTGGACGAGTGGATTGACTTGAGTGAACTGATGGTCTTGGCTGGGAATTGGGCTTCAGCTGACCTGGTGTTTTAGATTGATAGAACTGACCAAATTGTCTAGGCTGAGTCTGGGGATTTTTCAATATTCCTTTTCCTTTGATTGGCTCAGCTAGCTGATCATGAGATCTAGTGAATCCTTTTAGGATTCCCTTATCACTGGGTTGAGCAACTGCTTTACCCTTTTTTAGGGCAGTGAACTTGCTATATCCTAGCCCTGAGTTGCTAGATCCAATTCTTTGATGATTTAGTATCTCATCTAAGGTTTGAGAACCCTTTTTAAACTTTAGAGATACTTTTTCTTTCTCATTGATCTCTTATTTGAGTTTTTAATTTTCAACCTCTAGATCAGCAGTTCTCAGTTTCAATTTCTCAAATTCTATAAACTGAGATTCAAGATAATTTAGTCTTTCATGATCAATGCTCAATTTCCTAACTTTGTTTCTCAGTTCATCATTTTCATCCTTCAGTTCAACGTGCAAATAGGAAATTGAAGCTAATTGGTCTTCTAGCATCATCAGTTTCATATCAAGTTCATTACTAGAGACAGTTGCTTCATTGATATGATAAAAAGAGGTTTGAGAATCAGCTGTACTAACCTCTTCATCATTGTCTGCCATAAGGCAGAATAGTGCTTCATCATCTGAGCTGTAGCCGTCAAAATCGATTCCAGAAGGATAGTTTGAATCATCCAGCACGGCATTCTCGAGATTTGCAACCATTGATTTTCTTTTGAAGAAGCTCCTTTTTACCTTGGCTTTCTTGTCTTCGGGGAGATCTGGACATTCAAACATGTAATGTCCTTGTTTATGGCAATGAAAACATTCCCCAAGATTTTGGTTGCCACTCCTGAATGGTTTAGCTGACCGTTCAGCTGGTTGGCAGGTTTTCTCAACTTTTGGCATTTCATCAGTTTGCGGTGAAACTGATTGTTTATCCCGAGCTCTCTTCAGTTTTTCTAGCAACTTGGTAACTGATTGAATCTGATCATTGATGTCATCAGTTAGATTCTCCTTCTTTTCAGTTGCTTCTCTTTTTCGTTCAGTTGAAGAGCCGCCTTGGTTTTCTTTGGCTGGTGAGCTCCTAGGTCGGAAGTTGTTTCTTCCTCGAGTGTCTCTAAACCCGGTCCTTTCACCGTAGAAAGCTGCGTCTTGAGTTGACGATGTCGATGCTTCTTTTTTCCGGTTTAGACTGTACTCATGAGCTTTAAGAGAACCAAATAGTTCCCTTGGAGTGATGCTATTTAGGTTTCTTGACTCCTTTGTAGCTATCACTTTCATATTCCATTCGTCAGTGAGATTATCCAATATCTTAGAATTCATCTCAGAGTTGGGATAACACCTCCCGAGGTTGTACATCTCACTGATGATGCCTAGAAATCTAGTTTCAAGGCTTGAGATGGACTCTTCTGCCTACATTTTGAAAGATTCATACCTGTCAACTACCAGTTGGAGTTTGTTTCCTTTTATAGCTTCGGACTCTTTGCAAAGATCTGCGAGTAGGTCCCATATTTCCTTGGTAGTTGTGCAGTTCTTTGTATCCTTCATACGATCTTCATCTAGAGTTTGAAATAATACGGCTTGAGCAACGAACTCTAGATTCTTTAACTTCTTCTCTTCACTGGTGAGAAGATTAGTTGGCTTCGGGATCCTTGCCGGTTGATTGAGATCAACTATGTAAGCGTCATTATCCATCATGATGATGATTGGACCGTCTTCGATGACTTCCCACATATTCTCATGAATTGAGCAAAGATGCGCTTTCATTCTCCTACTCCAGTTATCATAGTTCTCAACTGAAAACAAAGGTAGCTTATGGTTTCCCATAGCTGAAATGTTAGCACAGATAAGTAGATCTGATTCAGTTGATCTACAGAAACGGCTGGTCCTTAGAATCAACCGCTCTGAAACCACTTGTTGGTCCCGGACGAGTCGGTATCAGTTTAGAGGGGGGGTGAATAAACTGATTCAAAAACTTTTACTTTAGATACGGAATAACAGGGCCCTTTGACTCGTTTGATGAAACCTATCTATGCACAAACTTGTTGATCAGTTAAGACAGTTTGAGTGCAGCTTGTGTGATATTGTGTGCAGTTCAAAGATATGCAATAATCAATATAGTACAGCACACAAGCGATTTATAGAGGTTCGAAGTCTCAAACTTCTACGTCTTCTCTTCCTTCCGCGGAAGGGAAACTTCACTATATAACTTGAGTTTCTTTACAAATTACACAATGAAGGACAGTTGGCTGAACCTGGTAACTGCTCGCTACCTCAGCGGGTCGACGGCTCACACTTGAAGTCCCTAACTGCTCGCTAGGAAGGTAGGTGCTATTGTTGTCTTTACAAGGTTTTAGATCTCTTTCGATCTTCAAGAGGTGAGTCTTGAACAGGGGGTATCAACTGATGTGCTCCTTTAACTGAGCTGAGTAGTTGATCGTTGAGTAGCTGGAACTGAGAAGGCTGCCCTAGCTGGATCGTCAACAGCTGGCTGAATATCTTGATTCTGTGAATTCTTCTTCTCAGTTGGACTCTCGCAGTTTCTATCAAATGTCGCACTTGAGCTTGAGTGAGAGGGAGAAAGAAAAGCTCCTGCTTGTATATGCGAAAGTTGTGAAGGCGTAGAATGAAGAGTTGGCAAAGAGTTGTTTAAACTCTTATTCACTCGTCTTTTATAGAGGAGTGATTTTATGACCGTTGAGTTCCATTGTCCATTGATCGGTGGCTCTGTTGGTTCATCAATGGCAGGTGGTCTTTTAATGATCGCTTGGAGCATTTGGTTGAAGTAGTCGTTACTCTGCCAATCGATTTTCATTAAATTCCAGGATCTTTGTAGGAGCATTTATTCCAAGATTCGCCGGTTTTGAGCCACAACCTCCAGGGTTCTCTGGCTTCAGCTTTCTTGGTATTTTTGATTTCCAGTTGGCAATTCTGGATTTGTCAGCTCAGTTTGATTATCTCTTCAACTGGCAGTTCCGAGCTTGTCAGCTGAGTCTGACTGTTGCTCCAGTTGGCAGTTCTGAGCTTATCAGTTGGGTTTGGTTATCGCTCCAGTTGGCAGTTCTGGGTTTGTCAGCTGAGTTTGGTTATCGCTCCAGTTTACAGTTCTGGGCTTGTCAGCTGAGTTTGGCTATTGCTCCAGTTGGCAGTTCTGGGCTTGTCAGCTGAGTTTGGCTATTGCTCCAGTTGGCAGTTCTGAGCTTATATTTCTCCAGTTCGACTGATCTCAAGTTCTTGGCTAGCTTGTCAGCTTGACTGATTTCTCTTTGAGCTTTCTTGTCAGTTTTGACTAATCACAAGCTGACTGACTACAGTTATTACTTTCAGCTGATCTGTCTTGTTTACTGCAATCTGACCATCAGTTGGATACTTCCAGTCTCTAGCTTAAACTGATGCTTTATCAGTTTCTTCAGTCTTTAGTCAACTCTTTTCTCCCTCAGCTCAGCTGACTTGGTTGTCAGCTTGTTTTGACTGGTATGACTCTTCAGCTGAGATGAATTTAGACTGGATGACGTATCCTTCAGCTTGTAGACCATTCTTCAGATTGGTTGACTTTGACTCTACTTGAGTTCCTTTTTGATGCCCTGGACTGTTCAGCTCCGATCTGCAACTTAAACTTTAGTCAGTTTTTCATAACTAATTTTGACATCTCATCAAAACCAGATCTAGGGGTTCCTTGATAGTTTTTCCTAACAGATTTTTAAGGATTGTGTGGTGTGAGATGTGTTCATATTTCTTACACTAGGATTGATTTTTAACTAACCTCTCTCTCTTACACACACACAGATATAACTGAAAAAAATAATTTAAAATGAAGTTACTATATCTATTAATGAGCGTTCAGGTAGAAAATTTTATTTTTTTTATTTTAAATTAAATTCCTTAAATGGCCTAGCGATAGAGTAAATGTATTTTAAAGTCAAACAATAATGCGGATTACTCTCAATATAAAAAAATTATTAAAAATAATAATGGGTTACCTCAACATAAAAGAAAAAAAAAAGTGTCACTAGAAATGATTGTGACTAGAGCTATATTTAGATTTTGGCAATCGTCTTAACATATACTCTTGAATATGTAACTGAATGTTATAGAAAAATTGGTGAATAATGAAAACAAAATTTCTAATATTAAATTAAAACGATTATTTTGCATTCTAAAATAATATAGAGTGTTTGTAAGGATCTAATAAAATAGTTAATGATAAAAATATATATGTGACCATCTTACCGATTAAAAATTTAAAATATAATGTATAAAATAAGTGAAGATCTGGATTGAAACTACAGTAAAACATTTATAAATTAATAACCTTGGGACCATGAAATTTTATTAATTTAAAGAGATATTAATATATCGATAAATTAAAATTTTATTAATTAAAAGATAGACCTTTTAAATTCAGCAAATTTAGTACACATGTATTGAAAATAAATGAATTTATATATGTTTCATTGATTATATTCATGCATCAACCAATTCTTTGTAACTAATTTAATATATTCATGTATAATATCAATTCATTGTATACAAATAACTATTATATTCATGGACGCATGTATCAATTCATTGAAATTACTTAAATATACATGTTTATATTAATTCGTTGCACTTAAATAACTAGTGTAACCAATTAAATATATTTATGCATGATGAATGAATTGTAATATTTATGAATTATTAATTTAGATTTTTAATGAGACCTAATATTTATAAAAATGATTTTTCGAAAAATTATTATCTTATTATCTTATCGAATTTGATAATTTTTTATAAAGGCCCATGTCGGGACCGAGAAATTTTATTATTTTAGAGAATTTATTAATTTATAGAGTATTAATTTATAGAGGGCAAGTCTCTTGTACATAAGATGTACATGAGACGGTCAAGGTGTTGACCGGGTCAACACGTGTTGACCCGGTCAATGCTTTGACCAAAAAATCCGTCAAAATTAGTACCACTCATATACTGAAAAGTATCATTTCAAAGGCTAAAAAGTATCATTTGTATCAATAAAAAATATTGGGCAGAATAAAAAAATAAAGAAAAAAACTGTTAAGATCAGTATCAATTGACACACTAAAAAGTATCATTCGAAATTAAAAAAGGTATCAATTGTATGCCTAAAAAGTATCACAATTTTCATAATTTTTTTGATGAACGCTTTGACCGAGTCAACGCGCGTTGACCGTCTCATATACATATTATGCACAAGAGTTTTTGCGATTTATAGAAGTTTCACTGTATATTCAAGACCACACTGATAATTTTTGAACAGTTGGAATGAAAAATCAAATCTTGATTGAAGTAACAAAATCCAAAATATAATGGCGGCCCATCACAGATCACCGGAGAAAGTCGCCACCACTGTTTGTGACGTCCCTTTCACTCCGCCAATCGCCGCCACGCACACACTGAACCCATGACTCTTGAATCTTCACAAGAGCCAAACCACTATTAAATTAAACGATCATACCCATTTTTCCCAATTATTATATTGTGAAGGATATATAAACCTAATCACCTCTGCTTTCCCAATGCCTTCTTCTTCAGGTCTACCCTTCGTCTCTCAACTTCTCGAAAATTCAATCATTTTCCGCACTTTTTCATTTCTCTTCTCGCAGTTTGTAGAGCGAGAATGGCGACCATTTCGCACGCGCTGTCGCTCAAGCACGGGCTTTCGCTCTGGTGTCCTCAGTTAGCTTCACTCAATCAGATTTCCGAGACTTCTTGCGTTGCTTCCGCAAGATTCCACCGGAGATTCACCGTTTCGGCTTCGTCTTTTGCTAACGAAAATCGGGAGTAATGACTGCCGCCTTTTGATTATGTTGAGTTTGTTTAGCAGAGGTGAATTTGTGTTTCACTCTTTTTATGCGTTTTTTTGGGTGTTTGGATTTGTGATTGCAGATTTGTTATAGTAGGAGGTGGGAATGCAGCTGGTTATGCTGCTCGGACTTTTGTGGAGCATGGAATGGCTGATGGAAAGCTATGCATTGTCTCCAAAGAGGTAATTCATAATTCCATTTGATTGTATTGTAGCAAACATTATATTGCTCTGCTTTAGGTGTTCATGCGGTGTATCAGACAATGCAATCTTGTGCATTTTGTGAGCCATAGCTAGTTGATGTTTATGAGAATTGATTAGGTATTTTTCATGACAGCTATGTGTGTATGCCACCCTGGTTTGTGTAAATGAAGTGTCACAAACTTTGGAATTATAGGCTACTAGTTTTCATCAATTTAAAGTGATAATGGCTTTATAGAACAACAATTGAACTAAAGACTGCACCTTTTTACCAGTGTGTTTGGTTGTGTCCCACATCCATATGCAATCACCTTTCCGTAATGAAAGTCGAAGAGTAGGAATTAGCTCAATTTATGTTTGAAGAGTGGTAAATAAGTGTGCTTGGTTACTTCTTATAGCTTTGTCAGAGCTGTATACATGTTTGTGCGCCTATACCCCTTTCTGAGTGCATTTAAAAGCAAATTTGGTTATTATGGAATCTTGATTATATGACACCTTTTCTAAACTAGCAAGAACGTGGTCATGGAGATCTGAATGATTCGTACATTTAAAAAGAGTCGTAATTGAAATTATCACATCACCTTCTTTCTGAGTTTGCGTTTCTAATATTTAACCTTCTGCATAAAAGGCATTAAGAATGAATGTTTTATTCTTCAATACAGGCACATGCACCATATGAGCGCCCAGCTTTGACGAAAGGATATTTATTCCCTTTGGATAAAAAACCAGCACGTTTGCCGGTGAGTATGATGTCATTTTCTAATTTCAGCTTGGGAATATGGATATGTAATCTGTAAATTGTGAACGGATCATTATACTCTTAGTCTGAGATCATTGTTCTTGAGTTTTATAAAAGGAATGCAACTTCCTCAGAGAGATACAATAACAAATGATATATCCGGGCATTCTTTACAATTGTGCATTCTAAGTATCCCTTGATAATTTCTTGTAGAAGTATTCCATCTTCAAGTTTGCTGTCTCTAGATATTCATGTTTGCTTTTGTTATTTCAGGGTTTCCATACTTGTGTTGGCTCAGGTGGTGAAAGGCAGACTCCTGAATGGTACAATGAGAAAGGGATAGAGGTACATTCACCTTTTCTTCATTCATGTCATATGATTTTGTCAAGACTTGACCTCGCATTGGGTTCTCATTCAATTTTACTTAGAAATTTGCTGTATCACTAAGAAAATTTTACTGATGGATTTGCTGCATTTATTTGTACATGAGTGCATACCATTTGCTAATATCACCTTGTAAATGTTACTGTTAAACTATTACTTTTATTGTACATATGTACCCCGTCTCTTTTGTAAGTTTTTTGTAACTCCAAGCTAGATTATGCGATGTAACTTGACATTGAGTATCCCTAAAAAAATAGAGGTTTTCATACTCTAAACAAATAAATAACCTACCCCACTCTTAAAATTTGTTATTATGTCTGAGTTGTTCATTTTAGATGTTGTAGAAAACTTTCATTCCCCAATGATTTCTCTTTAGAAGTTGGTTCCATACCGGTAACTATAGTTGACTCTCGAGAAGGAAAACTAAACATTTGCTGCATTTTAAGTGTCACCTTCAAGATAAATTGCTAAAATCATTTTAATGTTAAAAAAGAAGAGGGGGGAAGGGGGCTGGAGAAAAAAGAGAAACTGGTTCAAATTTCCCTGAATGGCATAGTAGTACTAGTATAATCAGATTCAGTTTAGCTCCACAAATAAATTTGCTACATTGCCGAGAAATAATTACTTGCTGGATTTTATGCCTTTATTCGGGCACACATGTATATGGTTAAGGTTCCAAAGAATATGAGAGTGTACTGAAGAAAAGGTCTTAAAAGCGTCCTTTGAGACTGTTAAAGGATTACTTGCTTTCTCCAGAAATTTTGTTAAAGTTTTGTTGCATATGACTTTGAAATATATGGTTCCACTCACATTGTTTCCTTTTTACATAGATGCTATATGAAGATCCAGTAACCAACATCGATACTGAAAAGCAAACTTTGAGAACAGATTCAGGGAAGTTGCTAAAGTATGGCACCCTAATAATTGCTACTGGATGCACTGCCTCCAGGTATTTCAACAAATTGTCAAATATCTCCTTTACTGGTATTTCAAAGTAGTGTACTTCTGCAATGATTTCTAAATTCTCTAATGGCAAAATTACATTTATTTTGTCCTTCGCATTCAGATTTCCAGATACCATTGGAGGAAACTTGCCAGGAGTTCATTATATTCGGGATGTTGCAGATGCCAATTCCCTGATATCGTCACTGGTAATTTGTAATTGTTGTGCTAACTTGCAATTAATATCGCAAGACTTGCCCACAGTATATATAATATGTGAGACTATTGATTATATGTATTGGCTTGACTGCTGATGCTATACAATGTTTTTCTTAGGAGAAAGCAAAGAAAGTTGTTGTTGTTGGAGGTGGCTACATTGGCATGGAAGTTGCAGCAGCAGCAGTTGGTTGGAAACTTGATACCACTGTGAGTATTCATACCTCCTTAATGTTATTGATAGGGCTTGAGTTTAGTATAACCCCTTCAGCAAATGATTAGAATTTTATGGCTGGTTTTAGATTCCAATTTTAGTGCAGGCAATTACCTGATTTGAGAAATTTGACCTGCAATTTTTGTTTGTTTGTTAATGCAGATCATATTTCCTGAAGATCATCTTATGACAAGATTGTTTACTCCTTCTCTGGGACAAAAATATGAAGAACTATATCAAGATTATGGTGTGAAATTTTTAAAAGTGAGTGCTCTGCTTCATCTTCCCTTCTTCCAACTCTTACTGTTGCCTCCCTCACCAACCCCACGAAAAGATAAGACAAGAAGAAAGTATGAAAACGTGATCACCCCAGTAGATTAAATGTAGGATTCATTAGGATCTAACTTGTTTCCGCCTTGTACTTCAGGGTGCTTCAATAAAGAATTTAGAAGTTGGTTCTGATGGTCGTGTAGCTGCTGTGAAACTTGGGAATGGTTCTACAATTGAAGCTGACACGGTAATTCAGAAAACTGCTTGTATTATATAAGAAGTTAGATTGAAATGGATGCGCATTTAATTCAAAATTTGCATTACCAGTCATATTCTTATGTCTCCAGATGTTATATATTGTGATCGGTATATTGCTTGTTCTAGAGAGAGATGAGAAAATATTGAATCATGGCTGTCGTCATGCAGGTGGTTATTGGCATTGGAGCAAAACCAGCAGTTGGTCCATTTGAAAGGGTTGGTTTAAATAGCGATGTTGGAGGAATACAGGTAACAATTAGTGCACTTAGGCTCTTTTAAGGAGGGTGTCATTCAAGAAGTATGAACTTCCATTAATATTCCAACACCGTGAACCGAAAGTTCTTTATCCTCCTGGTAGGCTAAATATGCTGTGACTTTCGTCTATTATTTTGGGCATACTTCTGTTACCCAAAACCAAAAGCAAAAATTACAAGATTTGTAGGAAATTCGTAATGACATCCTCTCCTGAATCTCAACCTTGTCACAAGTGTCTTTTTTTTCTTCTTCTGGGAAAACAAAAATCAAATTACACTGCCAAATATTCAATGGAGACAGATAGTTGTAATACAGTTGTAATTATTGAGCAATGTGAAAATATGTATCTAATGGCATGTGCCTTCTCTCGTAGGCAATCTCATTACTTGCCCTAGAAAGATAGTGTAACCGACTTGTTTTCTTTGATGTTCAAATTTCAGGTTGATGGCCTGTTCAGAACAAGTATACCTGGCATTTTTGCTATTGGAGATGTGGCAGCATTTCCCTTAAAGGTACTTTCTTGACAACTAAGTGAGTATTTTTTTATATTTTGTAACACTGATATCTACTGAGGTTTTAACAGATATACAACCGAATTACAAGGGTTGAGCATGTTGATCATGCTCGTCGCTCTGCACAACATTGTGTTCAATCCCTACTAACTGCACAGACTTCCATGTAAGTAGGATACTTCTCTAATTTACTCTTCTCCTCTTGAGCTTCAAATTGGAGGGACCTATGTAATAGTCAATTGTGGTGATTAATTTTTAGGTATGACTATCTCCCTTCTTTCTACTCAAGAGTATTTGAATATGAAGGAAGTCCAAGGAAAGTATGGTGGCAATTTTTTGGCGACAACGGTAACAACATTACTCCCTCTGTCCCGATTATATAGTCCCTTTTACTATTTTAAGGTGTCCCAATTATATAGTCTCATTACTATAAATATCATTAATTTTCATAGTAATGTACAAATAAACCCTTGTTGAATCTTGAAAATTAAAAAAATAACAACTTAATGTTGAAAGTCATAAATATTTAATAAGGGTATTATTGAAAATTTAGCTTCAATATCTTGTTTTCATAAATATTTTTAATCTACGTGCGAGAAGAAATGAGACTATATAATTGGGACGGAGGGAGTATTTTATTGCTGTGTTCGAAATTTCATTTAGGTAGATTTTGTATATTATCCTTCTAGTGACACTAAATTTTGCATGTTCATGAACAGTTGGTGAGACAGTTGAAATTGGGAAATTCAATCCCAAAGTGGCGACATTCTGGATCGACTCTGGTAATCATCATGTCCGCTTGTTCATATTCATGTTAATTGATCTCTGTGTAGTTTTTTCTAGCTTCCCCATCTATATTCTTCTCATTTTCCATTTTTATCCCTGCAAGGAGACTGGGAGCAAGTTTTTTATCTCAATTAAACCTTCTTTGTTTTAAAGTATCTGATCTTGAAAAAAAAGGATTGGGCTGTGGAGGTCCTACTGCTCATCAATCTCAATAGTGGATCCCGTTATAATTATCTGCATATTCATGCAAAAACTTAAACAAGCAAATATGATAAACAGTAATATTTTATTTTGTGCCTGCAGGGAAACTGAAAGGAGTCTTTCTTGAAAGTGGAAGCCCTGAGGTATGAGTTATCAGTAATTTTATTTGATCACGCAAAATGCTAATTGTATGAGCTTTTGATGAAAACAATTACCTTTGCAATTTGCTTTGATTTTTTATTTTAACTTATTCACACCTCAATATAAATGTTCCTTAAAGAATTTTTTTATTTGATTTGTGGGATTGATTTTTAGCAATTAATGGTAAGGAATGACCATTAAATTTGTTAGAACTCAAAGCACCCAACTTTTTTTGACTATCTGTCAATGAATTACCAGTCCAAAACCTTAAGTTCTTTGCAAACTAATTACTAAAGCATATTGTTTGGTTCGTTTAGAAGCATGCAGTACATAGATTGGCTTGGGCCTTAACTAGGGAGATAAGTTTGCAGTAAGTTGCAGGTTTATATCACTATGTTCTCAAATGGTGCGATTCTCAGCCTTGAAAGGTTTCAGCAAATGATCATGCACTGAAATAGTTTAGATACTGTAAATAATCCTTGATAGACGAAGGTTCTGCATTGATGGAGCTAACGCTTTCATGAAAACACTAGGTTGAGGTTTAGTGGCCTTCCCTGCTTCAAATCTGTCGTCTACCCATCTCATGTACAAGCATGTGGAAGTTTGTGATTAGTGAACGGACGTATATGCTCTATGCTCAAACCTTCCCCCCAACCTAACTATGAGATACGATTATTTGAATTTGTACCGTGTAATGACATTAACTACTCTTATAACATGTGCATGCTTCATCATCGTATTGTAGGAATTCCAACTGCTTCCTAAACTTGCAAGGAGCCAGCCGTCCGTAGACAAAACGAAGCTTCAGAAAGCTTCTTCTGTAGAAGAGGCGTTACAGATTGTTCAATCTTCCTTACAGGTTGAAGTTAAAGTTTAGTTTCTTGTATATGCATGTAGATGACTGTCTCCAGAAAAAGGGTTTCACATGTTCGTTTTATATGGCGATAGAGGGTTAATAAAATGATGGTTTGTTGAGAAGAAGATACAATTTTCCCTAATAAAAGTTTTACAATCTTCATTTGAAGATCGCTTTAATTAGTTCAATGGATTTTGTTTAGGTTTAGTCAGTAAGATTTTGTAGCGCGTCATATTATTGCATCTGCACCACTTATTTTAGTTTACAAATCATATGATTGTCTTGAAATGAATCTGGTTTATTCGCATAAGCTTCGACACATTTTGCAAATTCGATTTTATTCAATAACTTTTTAGATTTTGTAAATTGATACCAAAATCATATGTGGACAAATTGAGTTTCATAGATGTTACCTAGGAGTTGGCGTGCGCACATAATTTGATACGATATGGGAGATTTAGATAGAAGCGTTTATAATTCGTTGGGTATGAATTTAGATGCGGGTGTTGAGACATCTTACATATTTTGATCAATAAGAATAAGACATTCTCGAGTAAGCTTTTTGATTAAATATTTTGGACCGTGCATGTAATTTTTGCCATAAGATATATAGGCCATTTGGCGACAGATTTTATATGAGTAGATGTAGGATCCAATTGTACCTGAAAATCTAAAAAATTATTCAGTTGTTTTATTTATTGTTCCACTGCATGCTTAATGTGTTTAATTGTTCACACACAGCTTATCACACTTCTAATATTGGCCAATTAAAAGTGGAGTTTATTATATCGTGTCCAACCTGCATTGATCTTGATGGTTGGTCCAACCTAATAATCTACATCAAATGTCTACATGTTTCCACAATAAATTAGTCCGTCTCAAAAAAATAAAATAAAAAATTAGTGCTTTATTTATGTGAACATAAACATGTAATGAAGCTCCTAATTTGATTAGAGAAAACTCAAAACTTGATCTTTAATGTAGAATAGTAACAATATATTACTCTCATAGATTAGTTATACCATTCCAAATCGTTGATTAAAACCTCAACACAACATATATCACTTAAAATTGAGTCGTATAATTAAGGAGGTCATTTTTATGAATTTTATAATAAATAATACCTAACGATATAAGGGACAAACCATCATATAGGCGTTATATATATATATATATATATATATATATAAAAGTAGATGCAATATCAAATTTTGTTATTGTAATAATCAAATATTAAACAACATCAAGTCGTGCCTTTTCAAATTAAAATTATTTTTTTGAACTCTTTCAACCTAATGTACCATAAGCATGTATACAAAAATTCATATATGAAACTATTAATTGTTATAGAAAAGTTAAATTTAGAAAATTCTTTCGAGTAAATTCTTTTATGAGATGATGACACGTAAAAATGATTCACTTAAAATATGGACTATAATTAGTTATCAAAATTGGGCACATATAATAATTTATTGTATTTTTGGAAGATTAATAAAAAGCAAATGTGAGTGTTCTTTAGAGTTATATATTGTAGTTATTCTTCATTATATTTTTCTCATTAAAAATACTATTAATTTGGGAAAAGGTACAAATACATCCTAACATTTACCCCTCCGAACAAATACACCCTTTATGTGTTTTTTTGTTTGTCCATGAATCTCTCTCTGATGGACTACTTGAGATCCTCTAGTTCAACTTGTGTGTATCAACGGTGTATCAAATCTCAATATTATAACTTTTTTTTTTTCAATTTTAATTTCTTTTCATTTAGTATAATTTTACATTATTATTTAGGGTTTGTTCCACCCAATTATGGTTTATAATTATTGTTCAATATTTAATTTTTATTTTTTAGTTAATATAGTTGATTTTTGGGTTGATATTTCCAAACTTAGGATATATAATTTTTTAAAATTTCAATTTTTAGCAATAAATGTTAATTATGATGAGTTATAATATAATAAATTTTATTTTTTTAAAAAAATTATTAACCACATACTATTTTAATTTAATATTTGCACACACAAATTGATACTAGATGATCTATACTCCTGGTGGATGGACGGATAAATTTTGTTATATTTTTTTTTTCCCATTTAAACCTCCATGGTTATGCACATGAAGTAGCGCCTTTGCCCCCCTATGGCATGCCAAGAAGCAGCACTTACTCTCGCCGGAGCACTCGTCGGAGGTCTCCACCGTGCAATCTCCTTGTTGTCGGTCAAGGACAGATATGGTGGTGGTGGTGGAGGTAGAGAACGGTACTTTCTTCTCTGTTATTATTTTTAAGAAATTGACCCACAATTTATTAAAAAAAAACTAATGTAAACTAAAGTTTAATATAAATTTATTTTTGTGTATTTATTAGTCATTATCCACACTTTTTGCTAGTAATTATAAAAATGCAACCATATTTTTCTTATTTTTCATTTAATTTTTATAAGCAATACTTTTCAGCATTATCTATATATTGCTATGAAGTCAAATAAACTTTCCTTATCTTATTTAAAGAAAATGCTTAATTATCTTAAAAATTATGAACTTTAGGTATAGTTGCAAATTTAACATGGATTTTAATAGTTTTCATGTAATTTCACACCCACATTTTTTTGTAAAAAATAATATTGTTAAAATTAAAATTTCAGATTAAGTTACAAAAACTAGCAAAGTTCATGTATTTTCATTTTCATTATATATATATATATATATATATATATATATATATATATCAATCTTGTGGCTTTTAAAGTTAATTTTTATAGACGAACAATACAGATAAAAAAAAGAGTTTTGATAACGGAAAAAAATAAAAACGAATTTCTAGTGCTATTTTTTTTTTACATTTTGAAAATTTGTGCGTTTTCAATTATATATATATATATATATATATATTATTTCACACAACAGTATACATAAATAAATTTAATAGGTTTAGGAGCAAGAATATGACCCACATAAACATAGAACAAAAAAATTATTTTTTAAGAAAGTATTTTTCAATATATTTTTCGAAAATCCAAATTGGGGATGTTTAATAACATCTAAATTAAAAGTTGATGTCTTAATTATGTAATTTTAAAGTTCGTATTAAATTTATAACTATATTCAAAATTCATGATTTATAAGACAATTAACCTCCAAAAAATGTTACTTGGATTGTACTCTACAAAATAATTTAGTTACATATGGTTTAATTTGAATTAATTACAGCGGGAAAAAAATAATCACAATCACACATAAACACAGACGGCCACACACGCTCACACACAGATACACTTATACACAACACACACATGAGAGACTGAGAGAGAGGGAGAGAGAGTGGAGATGCAGAGAGAGAGAGAGAAGGGGAGTCGAGACAGAGGGTGAGATAGAGAGGGAGAGAACCGAGAGAGAGGGGGCGAGAGAGAGAGAGAGAGAGAGAGCTCACAGTCGCTGGTGGGGTTCTCGTCGGACCTCCGCTGCCGCTCCTCGCCGTTGCTGCTGCGCTGCCGTTCCTGGCCGGAGTTCTAGCCGCTACACTGTCGTTCCTCGCCGGAGAGAGGCTATTCACCGGTGGAAGGGGGTTCGATCGTGGTTGGGAGGGGAATCACCAGTGAAGGGGGGAATTGCCGGTGGGAATTTGGGAATTTATGGTTGTTTCGAATGAATGGTGTGTACCCAATCCCGCCTGTAATCTATTTAATCTATACTATATACTAAAACAAAGTTGTCTCCCCAAAATTCCCTCCCAAATGTCCCGCCCAAATACCCTGCCAATGCATGCATGCATGAAACTGTCCCAAGTATGCATAGCCATTCTTACTTTACCAACTACACCTAATTTTCAGACTCAATCCTCACCAAACCATTTCAAATTTTTTCAAATATTTCATTTTGGAGCCATTTTAGTAGAGTATAATCTATATAATCAAGATTCAATTTACATTTTCTACTCTCCTATTCTACCCACCTCTCACAAAAATTCAACATTTCACAGCTCTATCAAGGTAATCCAACTATCCTGCTTACACATTTATATTTCACCACTATCCTCCTTCAGCATTTATATACATAATATACAGAATAATTAATGTTCTGCTTTTCTCATTTATATACATACAACTTTGATTACAAGTCTGCATTTATTTTAAATCTAAATTTGGAGCTTTCACAATTTGATGCTGACTACTTAGCATTTCTGAATCTTTGGTGGTGCAGATTGAAGACTGCTTCAAAGCTACTGCTCTCACAACAATGGCAATGTGGTCTGTATTCAATGATTTGCGACCAACAGACACCTCACCAGCTATTAAAGCTAGACTAATTCGATGCTATGGTGTCCCTTCATCAAACAATAAAAATGAATTAGCTACATTCGAGTGCATATTTCATGATGTGCAGGTACTAAACAGTTATATATATATATATGAAGGAAAAAACAGAAACATAAGTATGTGTAAGCCATTTTCTTTTTATCCCTGTAGGGTGTAAGGTTTCAAGCAACAATTCCACATTCATCAATACATTTATTCAAGGATAAGTTTGAAGAAGGTTTGTTGTATGCTTTAAGAAACTTCGTCGTTGCACACAATACATCGAAGTACAGAACAACAACACACAAGTATAAAGCCACAATCATGGGTGGAACACATGTTCGTAAAGAATTGGAAGATGAAAATGAAAACTTTCCGAAGTTCATTTATTCTTTCAAAACATTTGATGAGGTTCTATCCATGGAGAACATTGCAGATGCTGTACCCTTTGGTAAGTCAGACTTTTTTGTTCTTTTGGTTGTTTATATTATAATGTAATAGCTTGCAACTCAAGATATGTATGCTTAACAGATGTTATTGGAGTGCTGAAGCACAGAAGTCAGCCAAAGGAATTGACTAATGGATCTAAAAAAAGGGTTATGGATATGATTCTAGAAGACACTGAGTAAAAAAAAGCTTACAATCTTTGTTGTTCTATATATTTTTAATAATTTAGCTTACCATTAAATTGTATCACATGATATTAAAGGGGAAGAGGCTTTGCTGCACACTGTGGGAGGATTATATTGATGAATGCATCAACCAACTTAATGAACAAAAAGAAGAGCTTAATATCATTATCCTACAGATGTGTAGGCCAAGTGTGTTCCAAGGTAAGTATCCAACAAATAGAACTTAAATTCATATAGGTTCAAAAAAGTTTCTGCATATATTAATCACATTCAGTTACTAGGTTTCTTCTAATTTTCATTTTTGGCAGGAATGATTAAGGTCTGTAATACTTACAATGTGACCAAAATTATTTTGAATAGTGATACACCTGAAGTTATTGAATTCAAGCAAAGGTACATGAGTAAAACTATTTAAATATATATTTTTTAAATGTAATATCACAACTAATAGACCTTTTTGTGTAATATCACACAGCACACACTTCGCCATTCAATTGTGACATTGAAGATGAAATTGATTAATATTGAAAATAAAATATGATTGGCGTATTTGTAGAAGATGAGAGTGAGGGGCAGCCTAGTGAAGTTGACAGGATCGATGAAATTCAAGTATTTGACGCATGCCATGATTAATCTCATTTTGTAGATTAGCAGATCATGTCACGAGCATTTAAATTTTATGGTTGAGATGTAAATTAAAATACATGTGTGCTGAAAGCGAGATACATGCTTAGCTATATTACTATTATATCGGTGTAATTATTATTAACTATTCGAGTTTTTCATTATTAAAATCTATCTATATATACTATATAAATAGTGGAGATAATTTAGACAACTCATAAATAATTTAATTTTAAAAATAAATTAAGGCAACATTGATCTAATCTAAACGTTGAGTTTGCGTCCCCTCCCCCCACCCGAACAGTCGTGGCCACTGTGAGAAGCCACCATTCAATATACAATATTCATTGATTGAGAAAATTTCGATTTTGGTCCCATAGGACATGATCTAATCCGATTTTGGTTACAACTCTATCACATTTGGTCTTATTTCAGAAATTGTTATTAAATCTGGCCCCATAGGACTTGGATTGTCAATTTTGGTCTCACAATTAGACGGAAAAAATAAATGGGATAGCGGCCGCTAGTTTTGGGACCAAAATCGATAATTTGGGACCAAAAGTGAAATTTTCAGCGAAAATATAAATCTTAAAATGTAATCAGCTATGAACGATTTTTGAGCCAAAAAATTAATCAAATGTTAGATTTGTAAATAAGGGTACTTTTTATTATTATTTTTTAATTAGGTCATTTAAAAAAAATACTACAATAAAAACGCGATTTAACAACGGATTATAATTCGTTTTAAAATACAGACACATTAACAACGGATTAAGATTAAGATATTTAATGACAGATTTTTCTGTCTCAAACTTAACAAAGAATACACGTCATATTTAAATTTTAATTTTTTTATTTTTTATGTTAATGACACAATAACGACATATTTTTTATAATATTTATTATTATTATTATTAGATATATATATATATATATATATTATTTTGCAATTACTAATCAATTACAAAAATAATTTTTTTAATTTTTTATTTATTTTACATGATAATTTTTAATTTTTTTAATGTTATTAATTTTTTAATTACTATATAATTACGAATTTGAAATCAATCTTTTTAATATTATTGATTTTTTATTTATTTTACATTTTACAATTTATTTTATTTTTAATGTTTTAATAATATATGTTATTTTTTAATATTATATATTTTTCAATTACTAATTAATTACGAATATAAATTTTTTAATATTTTTATTTATTTTACTTTATGATTTTTAAATTTTTTAATATTATTAATTTTTTAATTACTAATTAATTATGAATTTGAAATTAACTTGTTTAATATTATTAATGTTTTATTTATTTTACATTTTTAATATTATATATATTTTTTAATTTTCAATTACTAATTAATTATGAGTATAAATTTTTATTATATTTTTATTAGTTTTATTTTACAATTTTTAAAATTTTATATTACTTTATATATATTTTTATTATTTTATATTATTTTTAATATTTTGGGCTTGACTTGGCTCGCTTCTATCGCTAAAATGTGAATTTTTTTGTAGTGAAAGTTGAAAAGGTATGAAAGTATAATTTTTTCGTAGATTTTTTACTTTACATTTTACAAGAATTTAATTATGAAATAATCAACCATAATAATGAATTATTAATTGAAAATTAAAATTAAATATTAAAAATAATTATAAACGCTAATTAGATGTGGTGAACGCTCATAAATAATATTGTAAAATTAAACTAAACAAAAAAATTACGTGCCTTTAGGGGTGTAAACGAGCCGAGTATCTTCTTGATCGAACTTGAGCTCGACAGAAAATTAAACTAAATAAAAAAATGGCTTTCTTTTGATTTATTAGTTGTAATTTGATGATTTGGTGAGTAGATATATATAGATGCATGTTCGTGGGAAATTTGGAACCAAATTAGGTTAAATTTCTACCAAATCAGTTTAATTTTGCCTCCAATTGAATTGTAAAGAAAAAAAATTCTAGCATTTTTCTGTTTGGGACCAAAATCGATAATTGTTTTAACGGAAAACTTGGGACCAAAATCGATATCAAAATGTGACCAAAATCGATAATTTTTTAAACGGAAAACGTTACGGGGGGATTAAAATTGATAATTCAATCGATTTGGGACCAAAAGTGATAGGAATGGGACCAAAATCGGACTAACCCATGTTCTATGGGATAAAAATCGAAATTTTCTCTTCATTGATTGAATAACATAAGTGTAATATATATAATTATATCGTATCGAAAATGTTGTGACCGGCGGAGGCAGATGACACACAATTAACTTCTTCATTGGTTATCTATCTCAAGCCATTAAAAACAAATTAAATTAAAAAAGCAATTTTGTTGCAACCTAAATGCGGATTCATCAACTCTGGACGATCTAGAGAAGAATAGAGTGGAACTGTGGAAGTGAAAAAACGGAAAATATAAAAACGCATACAGAATTACAAATTGACAAGAAGAAAGAGAACGCAAGGGAGCAACTCAGAAAACTGGAAAGCATTCAACAGTTGTTTAAAAAAAATTGTAGCCAAACTAATAAAGCGGGAGACTTAATTTCATATCAACAGCATACAGGTAATAATAAATTGTATTATTTAGTCAATTAAGAAGTTTTATAATGCTATATATTTTATGAGCAAAAATAATTGGAATTTACTTATTTATGTACACGCTAAAAATTTGTGTAGTTAACGACTCGATCGAGGAGTGCACCATTCCTGCTGTGGGATTGACAGTGTTTAATTTTTGTAGTTTTTTCTCTTTTTTCTTTTTAATTTTTTTTTCTTTTCTTTTTTGCAGAATTCACTTTTGTACGTAACTGATCCTATACTATTAGATTTATACATCACTCTTCTTATTATTAGATTATTATTATTATTGTCTATACATGTAGGTTATAGCGGTGTTCGTATGTTTGTTTATTAGCTTAGTGTGTGCGCGTGTTACATAAAAGATATAATGAATATTGAATAATAAAAAATATATATAGCATTAATTATATATTAGAGAATATATTTAAAACATGTTGGATCATTATGAGAACAAATATCTTCAAGATCGGTTTAACGACGATGATAAATTTGTAAAATAAGAACAACAAAGTTGCCTATGGTGAACGCCGACCCCATTGTGGCAACGGAGCAGATTGATCTTCTTCAACACAAGATATAGAAATTTCAGTTTTCAAAGCCAATTTATCAACATATACCAATTTATGATTATCTCTATCCAAGTTACGAAAGTAAAGATGATTCTTTTATGTGTACACTATAATTTTATTTTTTTTACTTTCTCTTATACATTTCTTGGAGCAGAAGACCATTGATTCAATATGATGCTCCACTATGAGAGAGAAAGGGAGGAAGACATGGCTTGATGAGTTTTTCAGCCACAATCTAGAAAGAATACTAAGCTATATACATGTAATTAGTTAATTTGATGTTATCACGAACATTATACGCAAGGCCGATCCTAATGATTTAGTGGCCTGAGTCGAGATGGAAAATGAGACCCTATTTTTCGTCTTATAATATATTTGGATTTAGGATTACAAAAAATATATATTTTTCATCTTATAATATATTTAGATTTAGAATTACAAATAAAAAAAGGGTATTTCTGTTTGCGGGTTGTAGGCATAAGCCCTTTTAATATAGATTTAGATTTATAATTTAAAAAAGAGTTGAAAAAATAATTTAGATTAAAAAGAAAAAAAAACTTGTAAAAATTTAGATTTGGGATTTATAAAGAAAAAATTGGTAAAAATGCAGCCCTTCTAATATAGATTTAGATTTAATTTTTCTTTTTAAAAAAGACTAGTAAAATAATTTAGATTTAGGATTCGAAAAGAAAAAAATAATTGTAAAAATTTAGATTTAAGGTTTAAGATTTAAAAAAAAATGAATTTGGTTAAGCTTAACGAGAGAGAGAGAGAGAGAGAGAGAGAGAGAGAGAGAGGCCTTAATTTAATTATTTAAAAAGAAAGAAGAAATAGGTGGAAAGAAAAAACAAGGCGAGAGAGAGAAGAAATGATGGAAAAATTTTAAAAAGAAAGAAAAAAGGCTCGCTCACCTCTGTAGGGAATTGATCCCTTAATGTCTTAAAGAGTTACAAATTCTCTAACCACTGGGCCAACATAACATTTCAGACAATTTTACAACCATTAATAAATATATTATATTTTAAAAAAATTTGGGGCCCTAATTTTTTCGAAATTTTTGGGATCTGAGGCGACCGACTCACTTGCCTCATATAAAAAGCGGTCCTATTATATGTTCATTCTATATATGTATCTATTTATAAGATATATAATATTCAGGTTACATTTTTAACTTCCGAAGTGTTTTCATGTAATTTCCAAGTGTAGTCAAAAAAAATATTTGTGCAATATTAAATAATTAACCATTTAAATTGGACCAAAGCCTCCCCTTGATCAAGAAATGTGATCCAACGGCAATAAACTCATTCAAATCCTAATTATTTTTAGGCTAAATACATATTCATATCTTTAACTTTCATCTGTTTTGTAATAGTGTAAAATCACTAAGAAATCATACCCGAGTCCAACATTCAAAATGACGTGAAATATCATGAAAAGTTCGAATATTTTTTTGACATTTTTTTTAAGTTCAGGATAGTTTTGCAAAACACATGAAAGTTATATTTATAAGTTGAGAACCATTATCCGCGCCGGTAATGCGCTGGTTATTATAACAGCGTGTGAACAAAAAAGGCGTCAAAACAAAAATAGTAAAATATGAGTATGTCAATAGGAGCCAGCTCGATCGTAATCTTTATTCTTTATCTTTCATGATCATAATTTATTTATTAATTTATTGTGAAATAGTAATCGATTTAGAGGATGTTCAGCTTTTAAGGTTTAATATATTTATCTTTGGTATGGGTCTTCTTTTTATTAATTTTATAATGTTTTCATCATTTTATATTAGTTAGGTACACCTAAAAGAAACGTTCTAGACTCATCTCTTGATTTGCTCAAATAATTAAATCAAGAGCAATAATACCAAACTGTAGATGTTTGCCTTTGATTGATTAAATGAAGAAATGACTGGTATAAATGAATGAAATCATCAAATGATGATGGAAAACATATTTTGAAGACAATTAGACATAATATATGATTCCAATGCTTGGAATGTTGAAGAAATAGATAAGAATGGATTAGTAATCTACTTCTTATTTATATTTTTTATGTTATTGATCATTTGATGTTATTTTTTTTTACTCACACTCCCAATCTGTGCTACTATTGAGGCGATTTGAATCCATGATCTTTGGTCTCCAAACAACCTCACTCCACCACTAAGCCATCTCCACCGGAATGATTATTTGATGTTAATTAATTTAACATATGTTAATTAGGTACGTGAATACAACTTTCTTCTTCTTCTTCTTCTTCTTCTTCTTCTTCTTCTTCTTCTTCTTCTTCTTCTTCTTCTCAATTAAAAAGGCTTGGTTAATTAAAATTTCAATATAGATGAATAAGTTAACAAAAAATTGTTATGATTTATGAAAATCTTTATGTTGATAATTTAGTTTTTTGTACAGTACAGAAATGAAAGTTAGAAAATATAAAATATAATGTTCGCATAGTTTGAGAAATATATGATACTTCAAAACAACAGCCTTTAGGGAAAAAGTTGTACTTAATTCTTAAATGATTTTTAGTGTAAAACTCTGATATAGTTGAATCTAGGCTATTTGATCACCAAAATATGAATCATAGTATATTCAATTAATTTTATTATTATAATACTCATGCTTTTTTCAAAGTTAAAATGGAGAATTTATTTTATATGTTTATGTATATATAATATTGTACTCATCGTATTTAGTCTGACAATATATCTATTTATTAATTTTGGAGATCATCATTCTATTTTTTTTTAATTTTTTTATTTTTGCTCTATTGGTTAGAAATAGAATAATCAATGGTTTAGGCCTCGGTTGGTTGTTTGTTTGTCGGGCAACGAATTAATTAGTTCTTCAAATGTGTGACATCATATATTCATATGCCTATGACGTGAAGATTTATTTCAATCGTTAGTCAAGTCAAAGTTGTTCTTAATTTTAATTGTAAGATATTAATATATTGTTTCCTAAAAACATATTAAAACCTTAAATGTAGAGATAAAGTAAAGTAGACTAAGATCGTTGACGTGTGGTCTTTTTTATTTCAAAAGATGCTGAAAAGTCTGAGGGAGCAAAAATTATATTTTGAGTCGTCACTGCACTGGCTAATTTATTAATTATATATTATACTAATTGGTGCAAATAAATCTGTATAAAAGCACTATTGAACTAATGAGTTATTTCATTTTCATGACATCATGAGTTCATGGAACTCCAATGGGTACTAATAGATTTTTTTTTTTAAGTGATATTTTATGTGGAGAACTAAAAAAATTTAGATGCCACTATTATTTTCTGCATTCTAATATACGTGCAATATTATTTTTTCTATATTGATGTAGACAAATTTTGTATACTATATATTGGCTAGAACTTTAAATTAATCGAGTAGAGCCAATCATACACTTATTTCAATTTTATTTGAAATGATGTTGAGCTTTAAAAATTATGATTGAACTTCAATTCTTTGATCATTTATCGAGTTGAACTAAAACAAGCTTTAATAAATTGAACCAAACACGATTCGAGTATCAAGTTTGTTTGATATTTTTATACACGGTTGCTCCATTTGTATACTTATCGAGCTTGAATTTGATTTGAGATTAAACTTTATCAAACACTAGATTATGTTCAAACTTGTTTGATATGGTTAACGAACTGGACTTAAACTAGCTTTTAACGAATGGACACTAGTTGAGTATCAAGTCATTTAGTTTGATTTTCAACCCTAAAACCCGCACATAGCTAGGAAATAATATTGACACACACATTTTTGGGTGAAAAATTTATCTAGACAAAATTATATTAAAATTGGTAAAAAAAGCAAGATTTAAAATTAGGGAGTTATGTGGGTAAAGTGTACTTTATCTTACACAAAACCCTTTGTCTTGGCTCCACAAAATCTGAAAAGTTCTGAAAAGATTGTACTTCATCTGCAAAAACATATCAAAGTGTATATCTTGCCACAAGAAAAATAATATCTACAAAAGGTAATAAATTCAAAGCTCATGCAATATTTATGATTAGGGTTTGAAAAAACCAACCACCCACATCAAAGCTCACGATTCTCTCTCTCTCAAACCCCACGAATCTCAATCTTTGTTTAAAAAAAAATTCGAACGCATTAAATTCAATTCATTTTACCCCAACCACCACTTCTTCTTCCTTCCCCTTTCAATCTCGCCAATTTCTAAAAAAAAAAATCCAAGGCATTGAAACCTCTCGCTCGGAATTTATCACCGCAGCATCGCCATCCGTCGAGCACACACTGGAGATGGATCGAGGACCTGGAGCACCGCCAGAGACGTCTTCATCTTCTCAGGTAGGTTTCTATTTTTTTCCCGCTTATGATTAATTTGAAAGATAATTGTGGCTAGTTAATATCATTAATCGATGCTAGTTAATCGAGTCTATGTTTGAATTAATGGAGGGTTTGTTTAGATGTTAATCGAGGATATTAATCGTGGTTTGTTTGACTTAATTGAGGGTTTATTTAGATATTAATTACGGCTTGTTTATTTAGAAATAATCGTGAATTAATGGAGGGTTTGTTTTAATTAATCATGGATCTTTATAAAATTAGATATTATGTTTATCGTGGCTAGCTATGTTAATTGAGGCATAATATATGTTAATCGAGGCTTAATATATGGTAATCGTGGATAGTTAGATATTAATCGTGGCTTATTTGATATTAATTGTGGCTTGTTAGATATTAATCGATGAGATAGTTAGATATTAATCGTGGTTATTAGATATTAATTGAGGCTTACTAAGTTAATCGAGGCATAATATATGTTAATCGTGGATAGTTAGATATTAATCGTGGCTTATTTGATATTAATTGTGGCTTGTTAGATATTAATCGAGAAGATAGTTAGATATTAATCGAGGCTTACTAAGTTAATCGAGACATAATTTGAAAATTAATCGAGACCCGATTTAATTAATCGATGCAATTTTTAAAATCAATCGAGGCTCAATTAAAAATTTCCTCAATTGATTTTAAAAATTTCCTCGATTAATTAAATCGAGTCTCGATTAATTTTAAAATGGGCATCGATTAAATTTAAGAATTGCCTCGATTAATTTAAGAGAGTGTCGATTAAATTTGAAAATGCATCGATTAATTTTAAAGAGCCTCGATTAATTTTAAAAGTACCTCGATTAATTTTGAACATACCTCGATTAATTTTAAGAGAGTCTCGATTAATTTTAAAAGAGACTCGATTAATTTTAAAAATGCCTTGATTAATTTAAGAGAGCCTCGATTAAATTGCATTTTCTCAGATTAATTTAAATTTTATGAATTTTCAATTTATATGAAATATTTATTGTATTTATTTTAATAATTGTAATTTTGAAAATGTTGTTAGATTGATTGGCTTAGACTGCCGTTACGAAGCCTCAGGCCTTCGGTCATGGTGTATGCCAAACCGGAGGTTGTTGATTTGATCAGAGCCACACTGCATACGATAGGTGGTGACAACGTCGTCCGATTGTTTAGATCCGGATGTGTTGAATATTTTCTGGACTACAGGGATGGTGACGTCCAGAAGAGGGTGATGCAGGCTTTGATGACGTACGAAGTGCACATGTCGGATTGTGCACGAATGGGACGGGAGGTATGGTTTCATATTCATCACTCCCAGTGGCATTTCGGTCCGAGTGAGTATAACATGGTGTCAGGTTTACAATTCGGCAACTCGACATTCGATCCGAATGTCGATCATATTGTTCTGTCGAGATCTGTGTACCATCGTTTGTTCAAAGGAAAGCGCACGACCGTCCGTGAGATGGAGAACAGGTTCAGACAGATGAGGATGGCCAGAGACGCTCTGAACTATGTGAAGGTTGCGAACATATTATTTATATACCGGATGATTTTATGTCTAGATCAGCACCGGATTGTGGATCCATGGGTGTGGGCGCTAGTGGAGGATGTGGAGCGATGAAATTCATTTCCATGGGGTGTATATTCTTACCAGATGCTGATGTACTTCATCGGCCTCCTCCCCAGGACTCGAAAGGCTATGGACGGGAAAGGATCCGGGTAGTATCATTTTTACGGGCCGATCTGGGCACTCCAGGTAGTTAGTTTAAATTTTATTGTTCTAAATTAATGATGCATGGTGAAATCAAGTGAGAATGTAACTAATCTATTAATCCACTTTACAGGTATGGGCTTGTGAGGTGATACCGGAGTTGGCTCGTGAGACTGGTGTGCATAGTGGACAGCTCATTGTGCCTCCATGTTTGAGGTGGACATTCATTCCCCCTGCCACTGACCCAGCCACCTTATTACATCGAGCATTACGTTTTGAGGTTTCTTTATCTATTTATAATATTCAATCTATATTTGTTAATTCATCTTAATGATATTATTATTAATTCCATGCAGTCACGTGTGGTTATATTGGTACCATCTCCCGAGGAGATGAGGACTCCATATTACCTGAGCATGCAGTTGGAGGTCGGTGCTTAAAGCGTGAGATATGTTCCATCTCGAAAGGGAAACAAGAAGAAGATGCTTGTAAATACAGTATTCTGGTGTTCCAGTTCAGCAGAGGAGGTTGTCCCCCTATTAGCCCGAGGCACTAGAGCTGCTCGGACACCACAGAAGGGTCGACAGGTGACCAATCGACCCTCGAGCCGGGCATTGAGGGACGAGTCAGATGACGAGATCCCTGGTCTCCGCCCTCCCACAGACGAGGTAGTAGAGCACACAGCAGATCCGGATCGTAGATTGAGCCCTCTTCGAGCATGGAGAATAAAACGTTCGAAGAATGATCGATCTCAGAGTAGCAGGGAGGACGAGCGGGCTAGATGAGGTGCTTTGGAACCCTCATATAGTTTTATAGAGCGTTGGCTCGGGAGGATTGTGGCAGCTGTGACGGAGGAAATGATGCCCCGTGTGAAGGAGTACGTGGACCAGGCTATTAAGAGGGCTGTAGCCGGCCTACGGAGTGGCCCTTGGAGGTCACCTACGCCTGATATGGGCCATCATAGCCCGGAGTTGAGCGACCGTAATGCAGCTCATCGGGCGCCCACCCTACCTCCTGAGAGTACCCCTCGGACGCCCATCTTACCTCCACAGAGTGCTCTACGCTCTACTAGATTTAGCTCGACCCAACAGCTCATGAATGACATTGATGATGCCATCCTCACGACGGCTTACGCACGATTCAGACTCCTAGTTCCCGATGCGAGTATTGAACTCTATGTTAACGGCTTGCACTTATGGCAGAAGTAGTTTGACGAGCTTGAGGATCCGAGGGAGGAGCTGCGTGAGATTCACATTAGCCACTTCTTGACCGCGACGTGTCGACGATCACGGAGAGACAGTAGGTGTCCGACAGTGGCGGCTAATACTGGTCTATGTGTGAGTTCAAATACTTATTTGAACTTTTTTTGCAAAACATTGTTAGTTAGTCTTTTTTTACACCATTATTAATCATAATTCATTTTTGCAGGAGGTCCTTGTCGGAAAATGGAAGAGACTTAATCCTCTTGACCCTACTTGTGTACAAGCATACGGGGATGATGACTACCAGTGGTGAACACCTCCAGAGGGACTGATACATCGGATCTAGGGCAGAGGTGGGCGGTATCAGGTGCCATGGATGTGGCGTGATTATGTAAGTTAGCTTTACAAGAAAATAATATATTGTCATATATTATTTGCTATGATTGTACTTGATATGATCCTTATCTTATGTTGTTGGCGATCGTGGTATGTAACGTTCTGCAGTAGCACTGGGTAGTTGTTCATATCTGCTTTTGGGACTGGGTAGTGGAGTTCTAAGACTCATTCCTGTTTCACATGGATGATCCGAGTAACCATGTGCTCTACGAGAGACGAGATAGAAAGTTGATGCCCTTACTCCATCTATTTCCATGTCTACTCACATGTGCCGGATTTTGGGAGGGTCGTTAGACGCCATCCCGATGTGCTTTTGCGATGACCCTGGACAAGTCATTACCAAATCAGTACATACAGATAGATGGCACCAACTGTGGAGTATATGCCCGCATGTATGTGGGTCGTCTATTTGGTAGAGCCCCCCCATCACTGTAACGGAGCAGGAAGTACATGCGTATCGGATGGTTATAAGGCCTAGGGTTTATTCGTTGAATTATATGTTAGGATTATATACTATTAACAATGGTTTTGATGATATAGATTGATTATTATTGCAGTCACTGTTTGTGCATCTATTTATTTTGTTACGTTTATATATGCATGTTTCCTTATACATGCATTGTAGATGATATGGTGTGGATAAACACACACAGTGAAGATCATATCATCGGGTTCCTTGCAAAGTATTAAAAGGCTCGCAGTTTAGATGGTCCTGAACCAACCATTGTAGACTGTAGAATAATCTGATAATTAGTTTATCTTGACTAACTAATTATTATGATACACTGACGCATGTATTGAGGAGGATCGTGACAGGATACTATTCTCTGGTGTGACCGTAAAGGGAGAGGATAAAGATCCACAGAGTTCGGGTTCTTAAGCATTGCACAGTGACAGACATATGTGTGTTATGATTATTGCTTTAATTTATCAATGAGTGAGATTCTTGATAGAGTCAATAATCTCGATATCTTAGGCAGTAACATATTCACACATGATGGGTCATGCACTGTGTTATGTCATCATGTCTTGGTGCGCCAGGTTGATGATGTCCCCTTGAGTAAATACAAGTACATGTGAACCCCTGCAGGTGGAATTTATTCCGTACATGGTAAAGCTTGTGTGGTACTGCTCTAGGAATGGAAGAATTAATTAATTATAGCTGTCAGAGCTTGCATAATTAATTAATGGACATTATATCTTAAACATGGAGAATGGCTGGACTAAAAAAGAATGCATTGAGTAAAATGTATTAAATTGGTAGGTCGGTGTTATTTCTTTAGTGGAATGAAAATAACACTTAATTTATTTAATTATATCCTAGGTATTGGATATTGGATATTAAATAAATTAGTGGGCAATTTAGTATTCTTCTAGATCCCTACTGTAGCCAAATTAATACCTTAATGGACTATGTGAATGGAATAAGTGGAGAGGCCCAAACCCATCAGGGTTTGGGGCCACAGTACACGTCTCCTTCAGTATTAATAGAGGGAGAAGGCGTGTATTTTACAAGACACGATTAGCCCTTCTCAGTTCACTTAATTCCCTAGGTTATCCATACACAATTTAGTAGTTTGTAGCTCACTCTACATCTAAACGGGTATCACGAATATAGTAAAAGATCGAGGAGTATCACTGCAGCTCTACTAGGCATCGACTACAGTGAAGAAGGAGGCCGCTCGATCGGTTCTGCTACATCAATGAGATTAGACCTGTAATCTCGTCGTCAACCCTACACACGTAAGTAGTTCTGTCGAATCGTATTTTTCCGCTGCGTGTTATTCAACTGTCTTACATAAATATTCAACATGGTATATTTAATGAACTCATACATAAAATCATGATATGCGTGCTAATAGATTTAATAGATTATCCGATTAGATCATGTTGGGCGTAATTTGAAAAAATCCTAATAACTGGTATCAGAGCAGATATCGGTATTAATCTAGGATTAATTCTAAGTATATGGCTCGAAATTTTCATTAAATTTGTTGGTAAATTTATGTGCTTAAATTTTCAATTTTAATGATGTTTATTTTCGAGCATGTTGTAATTAGAATTTTGATGTTAGATTCAAAATTCTTATTTTTAAATTGTATGATAATTTTCGCCTAGCATGAATAAGAATATGGAATGATATTATGATGTTCTTGATGTGACCCGGGGCTATGGGACACGACACAACACAAGATACGCGGAAGCTAGGAAAGAAACTACGTCGGTGAAGTAAGGGAATAATACTCGATTATCTGGACGACTAAGACACAACTAAAATACCTAGATAATGACACACAAATTAGACACAAATCCAAATGAAAGAGGGCTGTTTTGGAAGGGTATATGGACGGTAATGGAGAGGGAATTCCGATGATGATGTATAGGTTTAGAAGGGCTAGAGTAGATAGGGTATGATAGAGTTGTAATGGACTTACGGATTGAATTGGGCGGAATGATCTTGAACTCGATGGGGTTGAACTTGAGACGAACGTGGGTGTTGATGGAAGGCGTCGATTATGACTGGACGGATGATGAATTGTAGATGCGAATCACAACCCGAAAGTTGCCTTGAATCTCGAGCGTACACAAGGCCAAATTCTTTAAGTTAATCTTCAAGTAGCGAGTCTCCGACGATCCCTCGAACGTGGACGGCGAATTCCCTTTGTAAAACTTAGAGATGCTAATTCTAAGAGTATGAATTTAAAATCTAAACTCACAAAGATTAAACGGGGTTGAGACGATATTGAAAGCAAAGCTTAATTAATCAAATATAGTCTAAAATATGAATGTTACATGGATCCCCTATTTATAATAATAGGAGGGCCGAAAATAAAGCTAAGGGACGAAAATATTGGAGTCCAAATAGATCTCCAATTGGACTAGGAAAATTCCTAAACTAAAATTCTATTTAAGGTAGAACTTGTAGATCTTACCTTATCTAAAATCCTAGTCAAACCTATGACTAAATAACCGAAAATTATCATCCAAAATAATTAAATAAACTGAATTGGACTATAGTCTAATTAAATAAAATAAATCCTATAGTCTAAAATAAAATAACCCCTTAATTAAAATAACTAAGGGCCGAAACTTTGGCCTCTTCACTTCTTGGCCGTGAGCTCCTCAACACGCACACCTGCATACGTGCACATCTTCATGTCTTGTACTCCATGTCTTGATCTCCATCTTCTAACTTCAACAAGGTCATCATCTTCAAGCTACCTTGCACGCCGTCTTCATCTTCGAGCTTCTTGCGAATTGTGGCTTGCAAATAATCTTGCAACTTCTTAGCTCGTAGTCTTGTGACGGGACCTTTGAATTGCAGCTCTGGATTGAGTTCTTCATTGCTATGGATGTCCTCATCATTCTCTCCCTGCTGAAGAGAATTCATTCTTGAATTTGGATCATCATCATGGTCGAATTCATCTACAGTAAAAGGAGACAAATCAGCAACATTAAACGTAGAAGAACACTTATACTCACCTGGAAGATCAATGCGGTATGCATTATCATTAACACGGCTCAAAACAGTGAATGGTCCATCTCCTCTAGGCGACAACTTGGACTTCCTCACGTTGGGAAAACGGCCAGAACTCAGATGAATCCAAACACGATCTCCGGGCTGGAAGACAACTCGTTTGCGCCTCGAATTACGTGCGGCGGCAACGGCCGAACCTTTATGCTCGATCCGGGCACGAACCTTCTCATGCATCTCTCGAATAAAGTTAGCTCGCTTCATACCTTTAACACTCGTTAAATGCTCAACGGGTAAAGGAATCAAATCAGTAGGAGTTAGTGGATTAAATCCATAAACTACCTCAAAAGGAGACATGTTCGTAGAACAATGAATAACACGATTATAAGTAAATTCAGCATATGGTAAACATTCTTCCCATGACTTCAAATTATTCTTAATTAGAGACCTAAGTAAAGCTCCTAATGTACGATTCACAACCTGAGTTTGACCATCAGTTTGTGGATGACATACAGTAGAAAACAATAACTTAGTACCTAATTTTCCCCACAAAACACGCTAAAAATGTCCCAAAAATTTAGAATCCCTATCACTAACAATAGTACGAGGAATTCCATGCAATCTAACAACATGAACAAAGAACAAATTGGCAATGTAAACAGCATCATCAGTTTTCCTACATGCAATGAAATGAGCCATTTTGGAGAACCGATCAACAACAACAAACACCGAATCTTTACCCGACCTAGACCTAGGTAATCCCAAGATGAAATCCATAGAAATATCGATCCAAGAGGCTGAAGGGACGGGTAATGGCGTGTACAATCCAAACGGGTGTGAAGTGGACTTGGCTTGATGACAAGAAATGCAACGACTACACACATTCTCTACATCCCTACGCATATGCGACCAAAAGAAGTGTTCATGCAGCAAGTTTAATGTCTTATGCACACTAAAGTGACCCATCAAACCTCCCGCATGCGATTCTAACACAAGTAGCTCACGCATAGAACAAGCAGGAATGCATAACTTAGACTCCCTAAACAAGAACCCATCATGCACATAATAACCATCAAGAGCACGAGATTTTGAGCAACATGAAGCATAAATGGGGCTGAAATGGGCGTCCTCAACATACAATGACTTAATGAAGTCGAAACCTAGCATCTTAGCATACATTAAGTTCAAAAGTGCGTACCTTCTAGACAACGCGTCGGCTACAACATTCTCCTCGCCCTTTTTGTACTTGATCACATATGGAAATGACTCGATGAATTCTACCCACCTCGCGTGTCTCTTGTTCAAATTTTGCTGCCCTTTGAGATGCTTTAAACTTTCATGATCTGTGTGAATCACGAACTCCTTGGGCCAGAGATAATGCTGCCATGTGTCCAACGCACGCTTCAAAGCATATAGCTCTTTATCATACGTGGAATATCTCAAACTGGTGCCGTTCAACTTCTCACTGAAGTAGGCGACGGGCCTGTGATCCTGCATCAAAATTGCACCAATACCTATGCCCCAAGCATCACAATCGATCTCATAAGTCTTAGTAAAATCAGGTAAACGAAGAACAGGAGCAGAACATGACAAAGACTTCAAAGTATTAAACGCATGCTCTTGTTGCTTACCCCACTCAAATTTCCGGTCCTTCTTACTTAGCTCAGTAAGAGGGGTGGCTATACTGGAGAAATCCCGTACAAAATGATGGTAAAACCCAGCCAATCCATGAAAGGATCGAACTTCAGAGGCGTTTTTCGGGGTTGGCCATTTCTCAATCGCTTTGATTTTGGAACGATCTACCTCAATACCTCGTGAACTGGCGACAAAGCCTAGAAAAATGACTTCATCTATGCAAAAGAAACACTTAGACAAATTTCCGTACAACTTTGCATCACGCAAGAGACAGAATACATGCCCAAGGTGTTCTAGGTGCGCTTGTGCACTGTGACTGTAAATCAAAATTTCATCAAAGTATACAACCATGAATTTACCAATCACATCACGCAAAACATAGTTCATCAACCTCATAAACGTGCTCGGTGCATTAGTGAGACCAAAAGGCATAACTAACCACTTAAATAGACCATGCTTTGTTTTAAACGCAGTTTTCCATTCATCCCCTTCATGCATTCTAACTTGAAAATAACCAGATCTCAAATCTATCTTAGAAAACACATTAGAACCACTTAATTCATCTAGCATATCATCAAGTCTAGGGATATGAAATATGTACTTAACCGTGATTTTGTTGATGGCGCGGCAATCCATGCACATCCTCCATTCGTTGTTCTTCTTTGGCACTAGGATGACTGGAACTGTACAAGGGCTCATTGACTCTCGGATTTGCTTCTTCTCTAACAGCTCCTTCACTTGGCGGCCAATCTCCTTCATCTCCTCGGGGAAAGTGCGGTACGCCGGTCGGTTGGGCAGGACGGTGCCGGGGCACGAAGTCGATCTGGTGCTCGATCCCACGAACTGGACGTAATCCACTTGGAATCTCTTCCGGGAACACGTCTGCGAACTCCTCCATAAGTGGCTGCAGATCACAAGGCAAAGAAACACCATTAGTAGCACTGTCCTTATAAGATAAAAGTACAAAAGGTAAACCTGCTTTTAGTGCTTTCTCTACACCTTTAACTGAGATGAACAGGGACCGATTTTGTCCTACTGTAGGGGCTGATCCGGATACTTTTCCATGAACCAAAGAATAATGGGAAGGCATCAAAGGAGCTGTATTGGTTGAAGAAACCGTAGGGGACAGCGGTGAAGTGGCGCCGTTCACGGCGGCGGATCGGGCGGCGGTCGCGGCTGTCTTTGCCTGTTCCTGCTTAAATCTCTCTTGCATCCTCTCTTGATCCTCTGCAATAGCTTTAGGAGTTAAGGGTTTCAACACAGTGGTGCGGCCATCTCTCGTGATCGAATACGTGTTGGCCAAACCATCATGAACCGTTTTTCTGTCGAACTGTCACAGTCTTCCTAAGAGTATGTGGGCTGCATCCATAGGAATAACATCACATAAAATAGTGTCAAAATAATGACCTTTAGTAAAAGAAACATGTACCTGACCTGTAACTCGAATAGAACCGCGATCAGTAAGCCACTGCAGCTTGTAGGGCTTCGGATGCTTTGTGGTAGTGAGGGCGAGCTTGTCAACAGTATACTGACTGATTGCATTGATCACGCTCCCACTGTCTATGATCATCGCACAAGTCTGATCTTTGATAGCAACTCGAGTGTAAAAGATGTTCTCACGCTACGATTGCTCTTCGTCTTCACGATTGATATTCAGACTGCGAATAAAAACTAAGCTGACATGAAGTAACTCGGTCTCCTCATCTTCATCGTCGACTTTAGGGGTATCGACGGCATCAGGGGCGGCGGTCTGGGGCTCCTCTTCGTCTTCATTAGCTGATTCAAGTCCATTCTGTTCATTGAGGAACAGAACACGACAGTTTGGGCACTGATTCTGAAAATAGCCCTAACCTTGGCATTTATGACACTGGATGTCACGGGCTCGATTAGAGGCTGCATTCGGCGTCGCAGTGGACTGATTAGGCCATTGGAATGGAGGTCATGGGATCGTCGTCGGTGTAGACTCGGGTTTATGGCTGGATTGCGGTGTAGAACGGTCGAAATGCCGTTCAGGTGGTCCGGGCTGATCTCGGGGTTGTGTGGACTCAGAAGAAAGTGTAGAAGGTGATGTGGAATGTGTACCTTTGTTCTAGGTAGGTCGAGTAGTGGCTGCACTATGGTGTGATCGACGGCGGCCTTCTCGCAGCTGTTTTTCCACAATCGATGCGTACTGCACCATCCTTTCTACACTGGTGAAGTCCTTGAGCTCGAGTTCACATGCAATGTCGGGATTCATGCCTTTAATGTACCTGATGATGGTAGTATTTAAGGTCTCCTCCTTCCCGACTCGGTTCAAGGCAGTCTCCAACTCTTTGTGATACTCTTCAATTGAACGGGTGCCTTGTTTGATCCGGTTGAGCTTCTTCTCTAGCTCTCTCTCATAGTGGACTGGAATGAAGCGTCCTCGCATCAAACCCTTCATTTTTTCCCATGTATCAATTGGTGAGTTTCGATTTCTGCGCCTTTTCTCTTGCTGCATCTCCCACCAAGTGGCTGCGTAGCCTCTGAACTCCAAACAGGCTAACTGTACATTTTTGACTTCTATAAAGTCGTAGCAGTCGAAAATCTTCTCTACCTTACGTTCCCAATCAAGATAGATATCGGGATCGTGAAGGCCTTCAAACTCCGGGATGCTCGTTTTGATGCTATTGAGCATTCGATCTTCACCATATTCATCATTGTAGTTGCCACGCCGCTGGTGGCGACCTCGATCTGGTGTATCAAATCCGACATCAGTGTTCTCATCAAAGTACTCCTCCTCGGGCTCGTTTTGGCACTCATTGCATCGAGCTTGACCACGAACAGCTTGGGTGATGGTCGGAGTAGTCTTAGTGCGTTCAAATGCATGCACTAAGTCATCAATCTTGTCGGATAGGGCTTGGTGCTGTCTCTGGAAGTGTTTTGATAGTGCCTCAAAATGGTACTTAGGATCCCACGGTGGTGGTGGATCCGAAGAAGACTCCATGGGGGCTTTGGACGGATCTCAGGGCAGGTCCAAAGGTGGAGTGGTCGAATGAGGGTCGACTGGTGGAGTCAAGGATGACTCGGAGCGGGTACCTTTCTTCATGATACCTACAAAACGAACAAACGTAAAGAAAAACGAGGTAGGGCCTCACAATCTCACGTCACTAGTTTGTTTTCTCTCTCGATTTTACCACTCGTGTATTACTCAATATATGGGTGCACAGTGTGTGAAAAATCGTGTATATGAGTGTAAGGGAATCGGTTGTCTTGTGCTGAGGATGGACGGGAATGCTACTCTCGGAACACGGATGAATTTGGTGTATATGGAAGAGATATGGTCGAGTATGTGTGTGGGTATGGCTGCCGATTTGGTGTGGTAGAGATAGGGTATGGTCGAGTATGGTAAAGGTAGGAAAGGAAGGAAATAGATCAATTAATGAAGTCCCAATTAGATTAGGAAATCCAAAAATAAATCTAGGTAGAACAAGGAAAGAAATAGAATGGATAAGGAAAGAAGAAAGAAATAAGGCAATTGGGTGATTTGGATATGTATCAATCTATGTGACACAATCTAAATACCTTAATTAGCTTACACTCTAGAAGGAAAGAACCAAAAATAAAATATAACACCTAAGGAAGTTACCAAAATAAAAACAAACTTGGAAGGAAATTTCCAAAAAGAAAATGGAATCTAAAAGGAAATAACCAACTATGGACTTGTACCACGAGAAGGTACCAAAAATAAAATAACACAAAAGGAAACAATGAATTAACTTTTTTTTTTTTAATTTTCGGATCTTTTTTTTGTCCGATTTTCTTTTTCTTTTTGATCGTTTCTTTCTCTTTTTTTTGTACGATCTTTTCTTTTCTTTTCTTTTTTAACTATGAATAATACTGAAAATAAATTACAACCCGATAAAACTCAAAACAAATAAACTAGTATGGAACCACGAACGATATAAACCGACGTGGCTCTTGATACCAATTTATGATGTGACCCGGGGCTATGGGACACGACACAACACAAGATACGCGGAAGCTAGGAAAGAAACTACGTCGGTGAAGTAAGGGAACAATACTCAATTATCTAGACGACTAAGACACAACTAAAATACCTAGACAATGACACACAAATTAAACACAAATCCAAACGAAAGAGGGCTGTTTTGGAAGGGTATATGGACGGTAATGGAGAGGGAATTTCGATGATGATGTATAGGTTTAGAAGGGCTAGAGTAGATAGGGTATGATAGAGTTGTAATGGACTTACGGATTGAATTGGGCGGAACGATCTTGAACTCGATGGGGCTGAACTTGAGACGAACGTGGGTGTTGATGGAAGGCGTCGATTATGGCTGGACAGATGATGAATTGTAGATGCGAATCACAACCCGAAAGTTGCTTTGAATCTCGAGCGTACACAAGGCCAAATTCTTTAAGTTGATCTTCAAGTAGCGAGTCTCCGACGATCCCTCGAACGTGGATGGCGAATTCCCTTTGTAAAACTTAGAGATGCTAATTCTAAGAGTATGAATTTAAAATCTAAACTCACAAAGATTTAACGGGGTTGAGACGATATTGAAAGCAAGCTTAATTAATCAAATATAGTCTAAAATATGAATGTTACATGGATCCCTTATTTATAATAATAGGAGGGCCGAAAATAAAGCTAAGGGACAAAAATATTGGAGTCCAAATAGATCTCCAATTGGACTAGAAAAATTCCTAAACTAGAATTCTATTTAAGGTAGAACTTGTAGATCTTACCTTATCTAAAATCCTAGTCAAACCTATGACTAAATAACCAAAAATTATCATCCAAAATAATTAAATAAACTGAATTGAACTATAGTCTAATTAAATAAAATAAATACTATAATCTTAAATAAAATAACCCCTTAATTAAAATAACTAAGGGCCGAAACTTTGGCCTCTTCACTTCTTGGCCGTGAGCTCCTCAACACGCACACATGCACACGTGCACATCTTCATGTCTTGTACTCCATGTCTTGATCTCCATCTTCCAACTTCAACAAGGTCATCATCTTCAAGCTACCTTACACGCCGTCTTCATTTTCAAGCTTCTTGCGAATTGTGGCTTGCAAATAATCTTGCAACTTCTTAGCTCGTAGTCTTGTGACGGGACCTTTGAATTGCAGCTCCGGATTGAGTTCCTCATTGCTATGGATGTCCTCATCAGTTCTTCATAATTTTCATATTTTATTAAGTGTTATTTTTGTAAATTTGGTGCTATAATTTTTGAAAATTTTGTGTTATTTTTCCCTTAATTTGATCCAAATTTTTTGGTCCTATTAGTGTTGGATATGGAATAGATTTTTGATGTTATCAAAATTTTCATATCCTATACTAAGGGGGGGGGTCGAAATTTTGGGAGATTAAATTTGGTATATGGTAATTTTTGGTGTCTACCAAAAGTTACCTAATTTTAATCAAAGATGGTTCCAAAATAGAATTTTAATTTTGGTAAGTATTTGAAGAGGATCAAAACTACCTTAATTTTAATTCTTATAATGTTGGTACTTAATATTATAATTTGGATAGTATTTTGACTTGTATCAAAATTCTAAATTATTTTAATTTATTGGGGGGGGGGGGGGGCGAAAATATGGGGATTAATATTTGGAGGATTAATTTTTGACTTAGGTCGAAAATTTTCAGATTTTATTCCTTAGTGTAATTCGAAATTTTAAGGTATAAATTTGGTAGATAATTGTGATCAATTTCCAAATTTTATCTTATGGTAATTTTTGAATTAATTAAGATATACTTTGGTAGATTATTTTAATTAATTTTCAAAGTTAATCTTAAGTGATATAATTTCAAATACTAAGATATTATTAGGTAGATAATTATGACTAATTTCCAAGTAGAAATCTTATGGATATATTCGAATTAATTGATTTAATTTGGTGGATAATTATTTTAATTTCCAAATTAATCAAGGTATAATTTTTGAATTCTTTAATTAATTTAAAGTGGTAATTTCGAAAATTAAAGCATGCATAGATATCATGTGCTATTTTATGGATAACATTTAATTGTGATAGTTGTATCTGTAGATGGTATTTTTTGCAGGTGAAACCAACTATCATGGCCTTTAATTTTATGTTGTTTATGATGTTTATTTTATGTTGAATGTATGGTTGGCCGTATGCCGGTTTGGCTACGAGATTTTATAATCCATGAGAAAATCAATGGATTAGGTCTTGGCAATTTATTTATTACGTTGTTTTAATGTAATAGGAAATAAATTGTTAGAGTATTTGAGTTGTATTTTATTTTCCTTATTATTCTAGTTTAGAATATAGAATAAGGGAAGGAGATCTATTCAAAGATGGAAAATGGAGCAGTTTCAAAAAGGAAGGACATCCCGTACACGTCCCGAAACCCAAAAGGAGTTAGGGTTTCGGCGAGGCGCATGAGAGGCGGCGGCCGTATGGGTTGTCCAGGTTTCCAAGAGTTGTTTTTCCAAGATTATCTCATTAACAACATGAGATATAAGCCATGATAGTTAGTCCCACTTATTATGCTTATTATGTTGTTTGCATGCAATGGTTGTTTATCATTTTATGTGATTTAATTGCATGTTTAAATGGGATAAAATGAAATCTTAAACTTAAATAACTAAGTAGGAAAGATACATACCAAAGTATGTGGAAATCTCAAAACGGTCTCCATTAATCTAGTTTAATTGAGAAGTAATGGGCGGTCTCCCTACGGAGGAGTCATATTACTGGATTCTGTAGAAATTAAACTTCCTAACGGATAACTGTAGAACATTATTAGAACTAATCGGCCCTGCTACCAGGGAGGTGAATTCGAAATAATGAACTTGGGGTGAAGATAATGGTAAGCACATTTAGATATAATTTATTAATAAACATCCACCCCACGTGGCTTATTAATTAAAAGATTACATGACCGGGATTATATCCGACTATTAATTTACTTGCCATAAGGAAACTTGACTGGAGGTAAATTAAAGGTTAAGTTTTAACCTGCTTAAAAATGAATTTTATAAATGTCCACCCTGCGTGGCTTGTAAGAAACATTTTTAAGATGTCGGTGGATATGCATATAATTTCTTTTGAAGTTTTCGAATTATATGTGTTTTTATCCTAAAGTTTGTGACTGTACTGTATGTTTATTTTCAGTTATTCTATATCGTCATGGCACTCTCAAATCTGTCCTCGATTCTAAAAAAAACAAACTAGTTGGTGAAAACTATAAAGATTGGATAAGAAATCTGAACATCGTCCTAACTGCTGAAAATTTTAAGTTTGTACTTGATGAGGAATGTCCACCTAAGCCAGATGAGAATTCTAGTGAAGAGCAAAAGGCTACTTATAATAAGTGGGTTAGAGCTGATAAGATGACACGTTGCTACATTCTTACCTCTATGTCAAGTGTGTTACAACATCAACATCAGTCTATGAAAACCGCTTATGATATAATGCTGAACCTTAAGGAGCTCTACGGATACCAGAATCGCTCAACTAGACATTTGGCTTTGAGAAATCTGATGAGCACTAGGATGTCAGATTCTACACCGGTGCGGGATCATGTTCTCCAAATGATGGGCTTTCTGTCGGAGATCGAGACCCTAGGTGGCGAGTTGGACGCCGAGTCCTAAATTGACATTGTGTTTCACAGTCTTTCTCTGAGGTTTGAGAAGTTCAGGCTGAACTTCAATATGATAGAGAAGGATGTGACTTTATCAGAACTTCTCATGGATCTTCAGACAGCCGAGCATCTCCAAAAGGGAAGCTCAGAGGCGCACCTAGCTAGGGCATCTTCTTCTAATGTCAAGAAGAAGAGATACGCACCTAAGAAAGCTGCAAAGGAGGCGCCTAAAAACCCTAAGGATAAGAAGGATAAAGCCAAGGTACATTCTGAGGACTTCAAATCGAAGTCGAAGTGCTTCAAGTGTGGCCAGCAAGAACACTTGAAGTCTGCGTGTCCTAACAAGAGGAAGAAGAAGGGTACGTCTCACTTTTTAGTTGTTGAAACATGTTTAGCTACTTGTTCTACCCAGTCATGGGTAGTGGATACTGGAGCTACTGATCATGTTTGCATGTCCTTACAGGGATTCTTGGTGAAAAGAGAGCTGAGTGAGGGCAAGATTACTGTCTACATGGGCAATGCTACAAAAGTGGCGGCTGTTACAGTGGGAGACGTGTCTTTACCTTCAGTAGTGATAGAGTTTTAGTTTTAAAAGATTGTCTTTATGTGCCTGGTTTTAGGCGGAACTTGATTTCTATTTCTAAGTTATTTTTGAATGGATATTCTGTTACTTTTGATAGCAAGGTCGTTATCTCAAGTGGAAAACGTTTTATCTGTTCTGGCATATTGGATGGACATCTTTACATACTTAACCCTATACAAAACACTACACAAACACAATTGTTGAATACATCAATCACAAACCCTAATAAGAGAAAGGAACTTTCTGAAACTAAATCAAACCTATCTTTGGCATCTAAGACTTGGTCATATTAACCTTAAGAGGATACAAAAGCTTATAAACGATAGACCATTGTCATCATTGGTCTTGGAAGCGTTTTCTTTGTGTGAATCCTGTTTGGAAGGTAAGATGACCAAGCGGCCCTTTCCTTCTAAAGAAAATCGATCCAAAGAGGTGTTAGATTTGATTCACTCTGACTTATGTGGCCCTATGTCAGTTCAGGCTCGAGGAGGGCACGAGTACTTCATCACGTTCATTGATGATTACTTAAGATATGTATACATTTACCTTTTGCACCCTAAAACCTAAAACCTATTTACCCTAAAACCTAAACCTAAACCCTAAAAAGCCATGATCAAATCCTAAACCCTAAAAGAAGGCACGATTAATAAATTTAAAATTAGCCACAATTAAATTTAAAATTAGTCACGATTAATAGTTTAAATAGCATCGATTAAATTTAAAATTAGCCACGATTAATAGTTCAAATAGCATCGATTAACTCTATTAATTATATGCCTTGATTAAGTTAAAATAGAATCGATTAATTCTATATCTCGATTAAATTTAAAATTAACCACGATTAATAGTTCAAATAGCATCGATTAATTCTATTAATTTTAAAATTAGCATCGATTATAGTTCAAATAGCCACGATTAAAAATTAGCATCGATTATACCAAAGCCTCGATTAATTAAGTTAAAGAAGTCACGATTAATAGTTCAAATAGCCACGATTATTTCTAAAACATGCCTCGATTAATTTAAAGGAATATCGATTAAATTTAAAATTAGTCTCGATTAAATTAAAAATGTCTTGATTAATTATAATAGCCTCAATTAATTTTAAACTGTGCATCGATTAATTGTAATTTAAATTATGTCTCTATTAAATTTAAAATAAGGCCTCGATTAAGTTAAAAAAAGTCACGATTAATAGTTCAAATAGCCACGATTATTTCTAAAACAAGCATCGATTAATTTAAAAGGAGCATCAATTAAGTTAAAATTAGCCTCGATTAATTTAAAAATTCCTCGATTAATTTTGAACTATGCCTCGATTAATTGTAAGTTTAAATTATGCCTCTATTAAATTATCCTTGATTAAGTTTAAATTATCCTCGATTATTTTCAAATGTCACGATTAACATAATATAAGCCTCGATTAATATAATAAGCCACGTTTAACATAATATTTAGCTTTTAAAGTCTACTATTAATGTAATTAAAGGCTACGACATGCAAATATATCCTCTCGCCTATTTTCTAACAACACGCATGCAATATAATCAAAACAAGAAATATTTACAAAAGAATTTCACGAAAATGGAGAGTACAAAACGTATCTTGCTGAATAAAACTTTCGCACCCTTGCTAATATGCTCGAGTATTGTTGTCTATTTATTCAAAAAATTTACCTACCACCGTACACAGTAATAAAACCATGTATTGAATCCGGTCAATAAATTACTACATTCCCCTACTTTTTGTTTAATGAAGCTCAGTAACTTCCTCTTCTTTTTATTTAATGAAGATCAGTAACCACCTCACTTACACAAGAAATAAATACATTCAATAAAAGTCAATCGTGGATCATAAAGAAGCCACACAATTAATCGATGCCTCTTCATCTCCTCGATTAATTAAATTTAATCGAAGCCTCGATTATTCAAAGTTAATCGAGGTCTTCATTTCATTTAATCAAGGCCTCGATTATTCAAATTTAATTGAGGCCTCCTTCATTTCATTTAATCGAGGCCTCGATTAACTTTGAATAATTGAGGCCTTAATCGTGGCCTTCTTTTATTTAATCGAGGCCTCGATTAACTTTGAATAATCGAGGCCTTAATCGTGGCCTTCTTTTATTTAATTGAGGCCTTCTTCAAAATTAATCGATGCCGTTTTTATTTAATCGTAGCTTATTTTCATCAATTGAGGCTTGATTCATTCAATCGTGGCTTGAAAATTAGGGTTTCGCTTTTAGAGTTGTATATTGATTGATAATGCCCTGACAAAAGTACACTGAGCCAATGATTGGGTGTGGGGACCAAGTCTATTATAGTACAAATTGCCTAACAAACTACCTGTTTTTAAAAGTCGTTGTTTTTTCTCAATTACTATTTACTTTTGTCTACTTTTATCTATTTTCACCACATTTTTTATATCGTTGTAGTATCATCATTTTAATTATAAATAAAATACTATTTGAAAAATTAATTAAATTAAATGTGTATATTTTAAAAAATGAGGATAATACTCACTCGAACGGAATGGACAATAACCCATTTCTATATAGTCCAATAAATATTAACTTTCTTAATTATATATAAATGATGGATACGGCATCTAATATATTTCACCATCATATATAATTTCAAAAGGAAAAATGAATATAGAATTAGACCGACTCTAATTTCATTGTTTTAATTAGACGAGTGGAATTAATTGGTTGCCTGATTCCTCCAGCCTAATTAGTTGACTTGTCTCATTCGTGTAAAGACTAAAGACTCGTTCTAATTTCTAATCACCTTCTCTAGCAAGGAACTTCCCCCTCACCTCCTCTCTCTCTCTCATTTTTAGCTCTTACACAACTACTACATATATTGTATCAGTTCTGTCACACAATCAAGCATATCAACCTTCATTTCTAAGAAATTCTCATTGTAATTCCCAAAATCTTTCAGGTCTTAATCAAGAATTCCCGATGACGAAGGTGAAAATTCTATACATTCCCACCTTAATTTGCTTTTGTTTTCATATATATTTCACACACGAGTAATAAAATTTATGTGTTGATGCTTACATATATAGTATATATATTCTATTCTTGGAGGGATATTAAATATGGGTATAGTTTATTTTTTCCATTCAAATTAAAACTTACTAAATTTTATGGCTAGTAAAATGTTCGTCTCATTGCACTTGATAACATTTGAAATACTGCCAAAATCTTACTTTATTTTTTCAGTCACTTTATACTGTTTATTATGATTGAACCAGAATCTTGTCTTGTTATTTTCTCGTGTGTGTGTGTAGTTATGTATTTACATTTCACAGAATTTTGATGGTCCCTTTTTTCCCTGCAGAAAGTGGTGTTGAAATTAGGAGTTCATGATGAAAAAGATAAGAAAAAGGCCATGAAAGCAGTTTCTTCTCTTTCAGGTATCAATTCTATGTTAATTTTCTCCATCTTTAAATACAAGGTGCATCAATCCTTTAACATCTCCCCTATTCATTTATTAGTAATACGAAAGGGTCGTGTTTAGACTGTCCAACGGATCAAGTTTATCAAGCAATACCGATTTCTCCATCTTACTAGTACCGTTTGATAAATCTTGACATTGATCTGTAAGTTGCATCCGATCGAAAGAAAAGCAAGGGACAGGAAATTAATAAAATTAATGCGAAAAATAAGAACATGTGCATTTAAGGACAGAGAGTTCATTTTATTTATTTGATCAACAAGCAAAGTAGAAAGAACTACACCCTAACATATTTATACCAATAAACGAATTGGGCCGTATGGGCCTCGTTCTTCAATTTTAAAATCCAAATAATTGCTATAATTGAAGTTAATTAAGAAACATGTGAAATGCAGGGATTGAATCTCTAGCGATGGACATGAAGGAGAAGAAATTGACAATAGTTGGAGAAGTGGACCCAATAGAAATAGTGGGAAAATTGAAGAAATCTTGCCACACGGAGTTGCTCACAGTAGGTCCCGCCAAAGAACCGGAGAAGAAAAAGGAAGAGCCCAAAAAGGAAGAACCCAAAAAAACCGATGCTCAGAAAACTGAAGAGCTTTTGCAGCTCTGGAAGAATCACTATCCACAATACACACACTCCTACCCTATTTACAGTGCTGATGAGAATCCTAATTCTTGTGTTATTTGCTGAGAATGTTTTGTGTAAATTAGGAGAGACATTATTCTATTTTTTTAATGCCAAAGCAATAGAATCAAATTTATAGTATCATTAAAGATTATATAATGCTTGCCCTTTTTACAAAAATTTGTGTGAGATTATCATACAAATCAATCTAAATTCAAATTCAAACTCATATTCATTGACACATTTGTAGTTTTATTAGTATTTATTGTGTTTGGATCATAATCCTGACTCATAGTGCATAAAAAAAAGACTCCTTGCATTTTGGTAGAAAATTGGCGTGTGAGACCGTCTTACTGATTTTGATCCGTAAGACATATCAAAATTCTGATTCAAACTTGTAAATCCGGAAATCAGCAATCATTTATATCAGTCCGGACCAGCGGTCAATCTGTGAAACAAAACAGAAAATACCGTAAGAGTCAAACACCGTCGGGGATGATGATCGTTGGGCCTCTGACGCTCAAGTCGTGAAAAGAAGAAGAGTAGAAAGAGATAAAATATGAAATAATTGAATAATTAAAGAACTAAATGATGGTAATCTCTGTTAGAAATAATTGGAACCGAATATGGATAGAACAAGGAAAAATTAGAAATATGAGAGCTGTGTCGTAGATTTAATCCACTGACTTAAAAGCGAAATTGACCGACAATCGTGCAAGCCGTAATGGTCATACGCTTCTCAAGTTTAGCACAGCTTCGCCTAACACGTGCACTCGTGGCAAGCGAATTGGAGATATAAAACAATTGCCCAGGAAAGCTATCGAAGAATAGAAGAAGTTTGAATCAAATTTTGTACTCCTAACACCTCTCCATATGCATCTATATATACATATCATCATACCGTTTCTGCACGTTGAAACAATCAAACTAGAATTTGAGAAACGGTAGAGAGAGAATCTCCAACAGCAAGAAACGGTCTAAAGAAGAAGAAACTGAAATAGACCATTTTAATCACATTAAAGAGGTTGAAATATGATGAAATAGAGATAAAGATATATATATATATATATATATATATATATATATATATATATATATATATTTTTAAGAGAGATGTAGCAGCCCATTTTTATACACTCTTCTTATATATATATATATATATATATATATATATATCCTATTTAATCAAGCTCAATAAGGAGGAACAAGAAAATAAGCTCAAAAGGAGTTTAGGAAAACCGAGAGATTATAAATAGAAATAAATATTGAAAGAGCCTTTCAGGCGCGGATTCAGGCGATCAAAAACCCACAAATGACATTTATTGAAAGAAATAACTTGGGCAGTCGTAGAAGTTAATAATTTAGTGCTAATAATCTTTCGACTTTGAATTAACACATAGTGTTATGAGGCAACAGATGTATCCACCAAGTTGAAATAAATCTTAAACTTTGATGGATTCAAATGAAAAAAATCCCCACAACATATATTAAAACCATAAAGAATCTCTGCCAGAAAAAAAAAATCAAATGGTCTGGTTTACTACTTGAGGAAAAAAAAATACTCTAGGAACATATATAGATTCCATAGGAGGTGACCAAATCTCCACACTTATTCACATGATTCCATAAATCACAACATATACACAAGGAATCAATACGAGCTTCAAAATCATCACCAAATCCTTCTCAATAGGATCAACAAGAGCTATAAGCTCAAACATATACACAAGGCAATACGAGCTTCAAGCTCACAAAATCATCACCAAATCCTTCTCAATAGGATCGACAAGAGCTATAAGCTCAAACATCAAGTCCGTCTCAACAAGACTAACATGAGCTACCAACTCAATTAGTTTTATCATCAAACAGAGCTACATAGTCAATTGTATCAAACATCAATATTTAATATGTTTAAAGCATAAACAATAAAAAAAATAGTTCGTTTGACCTTTAGATAGTTTCTGTTGTTTGTTCAATTACATGGTTTTACGCATATTCCTTTGGAAGAAATCAGTACTTGCGTTCTTGTCTGGCCTTTGGTGAAAGAATCGGCCAGGTTTTCTTCAGTTTTCACAAAATCCAAGGAAATAACTCCATTCTTTAGTAATTGTTTTACAATGCCATGACGTATTCGAATATGTCATCTTTTGCCATTATAAATACTGTTTTTGGCAATCCCAATTGTTGCTTGTGAATCATAATGAAGAGAAATTGAAGTTGAAGCTGATGAATTCCCCAAGAGAGGTATTTCTGCTAAAAGATTCCTCAACCATTCAACTTCTCGACCAGCCAATTCTAAGGAAATAAACTCAGATTTCATAGTAGAGGTTGCAATACAAGTTTGCTTAACAGATTTCCATGAAATAGCACCACCACCCAATGTAAATACATAACCACTAGTGGAACTCACTTCATCATTATCCGACACCCAATTTGCATCACAATATTCTTCTAAAACAGCAGGAAACTTATTAAAATGCAGACCCTAACAAGATGTACCTTTTAGATATTTTAATAACCGATAAAGTACACTCCAATGTTCATTACTTGGGTTACGAGTATACCGACTCAGTCTACTAACAACATAAGCTATATCGGGTCGAATATAGTTCATGAGATACATAACACTGCCCATAATTTTAGCATATTCTTCTTGAGACACACTATCCCCTTTATTCTTTTTAAGATGTATGCTAGGATCATAAGGAGTTCTAACAGAAACTAAATCAAAACAATTAAAGCGTTTTAGGATTTTATCAACATAGTGTGATTGACTTAATAAAAACTCGTGTTCTGCCTTTTGTAATTTAATACCAAGAATCACATCGGTTTCTCCTAGATCTTTTATATCAAATAAGGAAGATAATAATCTTTTAGTATCAGAAACTACATCATTATTAGTCCCAAATATTAGCATATCATCAACATATAAACAAATCATCACATAACCTGAATTAAACTCCTTTGAATATAAACATGAATCAGATATGTTAACAGTAAATCCATTGGACAAAATAGAACTATTAAACTTCTCGTACCATTGAATGGGTGCTTGTTTTAGACCATACAATGATTTTCTTAGTTTACATACCTTATCCTCTTGTCACGTTACAATACAACCTCCTGATTGTTGAATATAGATCTCCTCATCCAGGTCACCATTCAAAAAAGCTGTTTTTACATCCATTTGATGTATGCATAAATCATGAATTGCAGCCAAAGCAACTAAAGCTCTTATTATAGAAATCTTAGCAACAGGAGAGTAAGTGTTAAAATAATCAACATCTTTCTTTTGTGAAAAACCAACAACCACCAATCTAGCCTTAAATCTGTCAATTGAACCATCTGATTTCATTTTGCTTTTAAAAATCCATTTAGTTTTAATAGGTCTACATTTCATAGGTAAACTTACTAGTTCCCATGTATGATTACTAGTTATTGAATCTAATTCACTTTCAATAGCTTCTTTCCAAAAGCTTGCATCCACATAAGTTACAGCTTCTCTATATGTTAGGGTATTCATTTATAAAGAAAGCAGAAACAATACGATCATTAATTTTATCAGAATTCTCAACAAGAAATGTTGTAATAAAGTCAGGACCAAAACTAGTTTCAATTCTTTGCCTTTTACTCCTTCTAGGTTCATTATCATACTCATGCTCATTTCTTTTTTATAAAGATTTAAGCATATCAACTGGAGTTATCTTATAAGAACTCAACAAATCAAGTTTTGATAATTTTAGAAGAAATATATGTTCAAAAAACTCAGCATCACGAGATTCATTAATAGCATTATCACTTAGATACATGAATCTATAAACAGCAGAATTTTGTGCATACCCAATGAAAATAGCATCAAAAGTTTTGATCCAATATTAGTCCTCTTTGAATCAATTAAACTAACCTCAGCAAGACACCCCCACACTTTTGAGAATTTCAAGTTCGGTGCATAACCTTTCCATAACTCATACGGAGTTTTATCTAGTTTTTTTATTAGGCACTCTATTCAAAATATAACAAGCTGAAAGTACTACTTCCCCCCATAAATTATCTGGAAGTCCTGAGCTTAGTAACATAGCATTCATCATTTCTTTAAGTGTTCGATTTTTTTCTTTTAGCAATTTCATTTTGTTAAGGAGTATAAGGGGCGCTAAATTCATGTATAATTCCATTTTGTTCACAAAATTCTTTTCGAAGTAGAATATTATATTCTCCTCCTCTAGCCAGAATGATAACCTCATATTTTACATGTATTTTGAGGTACATTTGAGTGGTATTTGATGGGCATTGCATGCATGAAGTGTTGAGTTTTGCATAGTTTTCTATGCTTTGTGCAATGTCACGTGTTTGTTCATTGTGAAGGGAATTAATGTCATTTTTATGTGGACTTCAAATGAGCTTGGGAAGACACTAGAAAGATAGGAAATTAAGTTAGGAATACATTGCAAAAAGAATCGGGTCAATCAGACTAGAAACGAGTGAGAACGAAGCAAAATAGTGAGAGGCTGCCGATGCTAAAAAATACCCGCGACCGGACTCGCAACCCGGGGGGTCGCGAATCTGGTCGCAAATCACACATTTCCCATTTTTCTATACGCGCACGATAGAGAGGGGGTTCTCCTTTGAAATACCCGCGATCCGATCGTGAATTTTGGCCACGTCAGCTCCACGTGGACTCGTGACCCGAGTCGCGGGTGACTGGGTCATGAGCGAGGTCGCGAATGCAGCGGGCCTGTCCGATTTTTGACCTATTTTAGGCTTTTCTTAACTTGGTATTTAAGGGATTCAATGCACGAAAATTACACACATTCTCTCATACCCAAAAGTTGCCACCAGAGGAAAACAGACACAAAGAACAAGACCAAAGGATTCAAGATCTTTCAAGATTAGAGACAAATTAAATCTTTCCGGGTTTTATTTTCTTTATTCTTAGAATTATTCATGTTTTCTTTGTGGATTGTTTTAGTTGTTTATTTTGCCATGGATAGCGAAAACCCTAGTATTCTAGGGTTGGATTATGATTTATTTATAAAGTTCTTTTGATTTATTTTATTTGGTGTCTATGATTTGATTATGTTTTGATTATTCCTGCTTTTCTCTGTATTATTTACCTGATCAATAAATGATGCAATTTGATGTGTTAATCCATAATTCGGGTAATGAGTTTTAACACAAGATCTAGAATAATTAACTGGTTAGTCGATATCACTCGAGAGAGTTGTGATTAATTTAGAGAACAATAAATCTTTGGATCCATTAGGAGTTGCACAATAGGTATTGAACTGAGACGTTAATATTTGTTGTGTGATCTACAATTTAGGCACTTCGAGAGAAGGTTTAGAATACATGAGTGATTGTTCTAGCATGATTTAAATCCCAACATAGACACTAAATGAATTGATTAAGAGAATGGATTAAATAATGAGTATCCAATCCTAGAATGCGTCTTTTTCTCCAGTGCTTGAATTATCTGTTTGGATTTCTGTTGTGGTAATTTAGTTTATTTATTATTTTTAGTTTTTAATTAGTTAAATTCAACCGTGTTTTATAGTCTAGATAACTGCGAGGGATTAAATTAGATAACTAGTAGATTAATCATTAAATCCATGTGGATACAACCTTGTTCACTGCTATACTTGAAGCCTCACTGTACACTTGCAGTTTAGGTGAAAATAAATACCGAACAAGTTTTTGGCGCCGTTGCCGAGGATTTAATTTTTTTTATTTGCTATTATTTAGATTTAATTTCTTGTGTTAATCTAGACATTTTTTTTCCAGTTTATTTTCATTTAAATTTTATAATCTTCTTTTTCTTGTGTTTAGGTTGTGTATGCGTACACGATCTCAGGAAGGATCTCTAGAAAAATATGATCCTGAGATTGAAGCCACCATTCGCCACGAAAACGCAAGGAGAAAAAGAGAGATGGCAGAACAGCCAGCACATGTTACAGTTGAGCAAATGCAGCAGATGCAGCGATAATTGGAAGAGATGCAGCGTAGAATGCAAGAACAGGAGGCTACAAGAGAGGCAGTGCCGGCACCGATCAATCAGATGTTCACACCAGTGCTCAACCATGGACAGGTTCCCGGTCCAGGCATTAATGCCAACAACTTTGAACTTAAGTCGGGATTGGTGGGCATGGTGCAGCAGCATCAGTATAGAGGCCATAAGACTGAGAATCCAAATGCACACCTGCAACAATTCTTGGAGGTCTGCAGTACAATCAAGATGAACGGGGTGTCGGATGATGCCATTCGGCTTCACCTGTTCTCATTCTCATTGAGAGACACTGCCAAGGATTGGTATCATTCCTTGGATCTCAGTACGGTGGATAGTTGGGAGTGCTTGGTGCATAAGTTTTTACACAAATTCTTCCCTCCTGGCTTGACTCTCAAGCTGAAGGGAGAAATTACACAATTTCGTCAGTATGATGATGAAACTCTGTATGAAGCCTGGGAGCGGTTTCGGAACATGCTGAGAAAGTGCCCCAATCATGGATTCAGGGTGGATCATCAAGTCTGCATTTTCTACAATGGATGTGACATGGAGGTGAAGAGGTTTCTGGATGCTTCTGCAGGTAGCTCACTACTGAACAAAGGCCACAATCAAGTTGTGACGATAATTGAAGACATGGCCACCAACAGTTATCAGTGGACTGGGGATCAACCAGTAAGGATGTTGAAAAGAGCTGCAGCAGTTGATGATAGTGATCCAATTTCCAAATTGGTGGCGCATTTGTCCACATTGAATGCTATTATCAATAGTAGATTTGACACCATATACCAGCAGACTGCGAATCCTCCCATGAATCAAGCAATGGAGGATGTGAACTACATCAATTAGCGAGGGGGCTATCATGGAAATAATTACCGAGGTGGAAATCAGTTCTATCAAGGTAATCGATCTAACCTCTCATATGGTAAACCTAATAATGCACTACAGCCCCCTCTCGGCTTCTCAGTAACAAATGGAGTGATCAACAAGAAGACGAAGCCGAAGATGGATGATTTATTGATGGCGTTCATGGGAAAGACCGATAAATTCATGGGGGAGTCGCAAGCTCAAATGGAGAAGTTGGAGAATACTGTGGGTGCAATAAGTGTGCAAATGAAGATGTTTGAGAAGCAACTAGGTCAGCTGGCTACAGTTGTAGGGAATCAGCACCAACCGGGACAGTTCCCTAGCAACACCACAGTGAACCCCAAAGAGCAGTGCAATGCAATCCATCTGCACACTGAAGTCCCTGCACCGATCGTCGCCGCTGCAGCTATTATTCCCAAGACAGCTTCTGAAAAGTTAGATTCCACCATCAAGAGTTCTCAGACGGGTCCTACAGTTCTTCCCACAGTGACTATCCCATTCCCGCAGAGGACCCCAAAATAGAAAGTTGATGCACAGTTCTCTCGATTGCTAGAGATTTTCACGAAGGTGCAAATCAATATTCCTTTGGTGGAGATGCTGCAACAGATGCCCAAGCATGCAAGATTCCTCAAAGATGTTGTATCCAAGAAGAAGAAGATAGAGGAATTCGAGATGGTACATATCCCAGAGAACTGCAGCTCCATCATCCAAAGGAAGCTCCCAGCTAAGATGAAGGATCCAGAAAGTTTCACACTTCCCATCACCATTGGAGAAAAGATAGGTGGTCAAGCACTATACGATTTGGGGGCGAGCATCAATTTGATGCCGCTGTCATTTTTCAAGAAGCTGAACTGTGGGCAACTCAAGCCCACAACCATGTGTTTGCAGATGGCCGACCGATCTATGGTGTATCCTGAGGGAATTTTGGAAGATGTATTGATCAAGGTGCATGATTTTATATTCCCGGTGGATTTTGTGGTGCTGGACATGGAGGAAGATAAAAGCGTCCCTCTCATTTTGGGACACCCATTTTTGCGCACCGGACGGGCCAATATCGATTGAGACACTGGGATTCTGACTCTCCGATTTGAATATGAACACATCCAGTTCCTGTTTGATGGTGGAGGCACGACGATGGATGATTGAGGAAGAGAATGAGGGATAACTGTTTCCCCACTTGTGGGAACTTGAGTTCCCAAATTTGTCTGGCTGTCGACGTTAAATACAACGCTTGTTGGGAGGCAACCCAATGTGTTTTTACTTTTTTTCATTTCCTTTTGTTTAGTTTTTTTATATTTTTTTTATGTTTTTCACTTCTTTTTCTGAGTTGTGCAGGTAAAGAACAGATGGATGTTGTAATATGGGAGATAGCAAATCAATCAATTTATCTTTCGACAAGTTTGGGGGAGGAGGTTGAACCCGAATGGTCATCCACTTGATTTCTGTGAGTGGTCGACGACACCTACATGCATTCTTACAAACTTATTCCATCCCGTGGATTTGAATAATTGTGGGGGATGTATGCTTGTGGTGTCTAGACCTGTATTTTGTTCTACCTGCTTTACGTGTTTTGTTTCGTTTTTGTTTTTCCGGACAGTTTGAAATATTTTGAATTTTGGTCTTGAATTTTACTTGGGATTTTGATGATATATGATTTATGGTCTATGGTTTGGTATTTATAATTTAGATTATTTGATTAGGAATGATTTGAATGAACATGTGTTTTAGAGATTGTCGAGCTTTATTTTGGTCAATGTGAGCTGTGAGATTTTGAGCCTATAAGACTGTTGTCTTAATTTTTCATGTATTTTAAGGTACATTTGAGTGGTATTTGATGGGCATTGCATGCATGAAGTGTTGAGTTTTGCATAGTTTTCTATGTTTTGTGTAATGTCACGTGTTTGTACATTGTGAAGGGAATTAATGCCATTTTTATGTGGATTTCAAATGAGTTTGGGAAGACCCTAGAAAGGTAGGAAATTAAGTTAGGAGCATGTTGCAAAAAGAATCGGGTCAATCAGACGAGAAATGAGTGAGAATGAAGCAAAACAGTGAGAGGCTGCCGAAGCTGAAAAATACCCGCGACCGGACTCGCGACCGGGGGGTCGCGAATCTGGTCGCGAATCACACTTTTCCCATTTTTCTGTATGCGCACGATAGAGAGGGGGTTCTCCTTTGAAATACCTGTGACCCGGTCGCGAATTTTGGCCACGTCAGCGCCACGTGGACTCGCGACCCGAGTCGCGGGTGACTGGGTCATGAGCGAGGTCGCGAATGCAGCGGGCCTGTCCGATTTATAACCTATTTTGGGCTTTTCTTAACTTGGTATTTAAGGGATTCAATGCACGAAAATTACACACATTCTCTCATACCCAAAAGTTGCCACCAGATGTTTACAACAGAGGAAAACAGACACGAAGAACAAGACCAAAGGATTCAAGATCTTTCAAGATTAGAGACAAATTAAATCTTTCCGGGTTTTATTTTCTTTATTCTTAGAATTATTCATGTTTTTTTTGTGGATTGTTTTAGTTGTTTATTTTGCCATGGATAGCTAAAACCCTAGTATTCTAGGGTTGGATTATGATTTATATATAAAGTTCTTTTGATTTATTTTATTTGGTGTCTATGATTTGATTATGTTTTGATTATTCATGCTTTTCTCTGTATTATTTACCTGATCAATAAATGATGCAATTTGATGTGTTAATCCATAATTCGGGTAATGAGTTTTAATACAAGATCTAGAATAATTAACTGGTTAGTCAATATCACTCGAGAGAGTTGTGATTAATTTAGAGAACAATAAATCTTTGGATCCATTAGGAGTTGCACAATAGGTATTGAACTGAGACGTTAATATTTGTTGTGTGATCTACAATCTAGGCACTTCGAGAGAAGGTTTAGAATACATGAGTGATTGTTCTAGCATGATTTAAATCCCAACATAGACACTAAATGAATTGATTAAGAGAATGGATTAAATAATGAGTATCCAATCCTAGAATGCGTCTTTTTCTCCAGTGCTTGAATTATCTGTTTGGATTTCTGTTGTGGTAATTTAGTTTATTTATTATTTTTAGTTTTTAATTAGTTAAATTCAACCGTGTTTTATAGTCTAGATAACTGCGAGGGATTAAATTAGATAACTAGTAGATTAATCATTAAATCCATGTGGATACAACCTTGTTCACTGCTATACTTGAAGCCTCACTGTACACTTGCAGTTTAGGTGAAAATAAATACCGAACAAGTTTTTGGCGCCGTTGCCGGGGATTTAATTTTTTTTATTTGCTATTATTTAGATTTAATTTCTTGTGTTAATCTAGACATTTTTTTTCAGTTTATTTTTGTTTAAATTTTATAATCTTCTTTTTCTTGTGTTTAGGTTGTGTATGCGTACACGATCTCAGGGAAGATCTCTAGAAAAATACGATCCTGAGATTGAAGCCACCATTCGCCACAAAAACGCAAGGAGAAAAAGAGAGATGGCAGAACAGGCAGCACCTGTTATAGTTGAGATCATTTTATATAGACTCATAAATTTCTGTTTTAATTTCTTCAGCAATTGGCACATGTATATCGGGATCGGAACCTGTAAAACTCATAGTGGACAAAAACTTGTAATACATGTCAATCATATCGTTAGTAGCACTTAGTTTAAAAGTAGGATCCAATATTTTTGCAACCAAAAAAATATTAGGCACATGATCAAAATATTTTAGCCATTTTTTTACCATAGCTAGAATCATATCTTGCAAATCGGGTTTATGACTACAAGTATTAAATTTTGAAGCAATTAAACAACAATGATACATAAATTTGCAAATAGTAGGGTAATACACACCGGATAAATCTTTTGTTGCATATTGAAAAACTTGTAAAAGCTCCATTAATTCAATACAATCATCCCAATACGAAGATAATAAAATAAACGATTCAATATGCGTAGCAAAAAAAGAACATAATAATTCACGATATTCAAAAGTTGCAGAAAGCAATTCAGAAGTAGAGTTCCACCTATTAGGCACATCTAAGTTAAAAAATTTAGGATGCACACCAGCTTCCCTACAGAATTTTTCCCACCTACGTCTAACTCTAAATCTACCATGCATATAATCTACAGCATCACGAATAGGTTGAATTGAGTTATTTAGTATTCTAAGTCCATCTTGAACACATAAATTCAAAATATGAGCAATACATCGTGTATGAAAATATTTACCATGCAAGGTTGGATTACATGCTTGGATTAATTCTCTAATACTAGCCGTATTAGCACTCGCATTATCAAAACCAATAGAAAAAATTTTATCAAGCATTTTAAAATGATTGCAAATTTTAATAATAGCCTTAGCAATATTAGTAGCACTATGTTGACAGTTAAATCTACGAAAAGCAATTAAACGTTTATTTAAATTCCATGAATAATCAATCCAATGCAATGTAACAGCAATATAATGGCGACGGATAAATTTATCAGACCAAATATCAGAACAAATAGCAACCCTATAAGGAATTTTACTAATAACACTTTTCAATTTCGACTTATATCTTATATGCAATTTTTCAAGGGTCCTAGTCATAGTCATTCTAGGTATTCTTTGAGCACCAGGATTATAAGCAGCTTTCATACGACATTCAAAATTCATGCTATCGGCAAATTGAAGTGCTAAAGATTCTTCATAAATAAAATAACACATTTGTTCCCTAGCAACTAGAAGGTCAAACCTAAAGAGTTGGGATGAGTACGGTGTACTTTCACCTTGGCTTTCGATATTTTGACTGCTTACCGGTTGGAAGTTGAGTTGCGATTGAGCTTGAGCACATCCAAGTTCGACTTGATGATTGTTGGTGATGTATGACCAGTACGTCCCATAGCCGCCTCCAGTGCGAAATTTGTATTGCTTCGGACAATAGTTGCAATACAAATCAAACACACCCGCTTCATTCTTCCTTGCCACCTTTCGGAAATGAATAGTGAAGAGAGCAGATTTTAGTGCCGTACTTCTTGTTGGAACGGTCTCCGCCTCTTCCTCCGCCTCCTCCGTGTCGAGATCGATGGATGGATTTCTGCTGAAAGCACGAGATTCTTGAGATCGTTGTAATTCTTCAAACTGGATCCACTTGCCACTTCTTCATCAACTGCCATTTGAGCTGCAGTAGGATTGTTGTGAAAATCGGCACCACTTGGATCATGGTAGAAACCGCCACCACTTGGATCGTTGTAGAAACCGCTATCGGCTCCGCCATAGGGATTCACATATTCTTCAGGTGGTTATTGTTGAAATTGAGGCGACGTCGTATCAGCATCATCAGAAATATGTACTCCAGAATGAGTACGGCGACGACGACGTGGAGCTTCGGAACTATCAGCAATAGCTTTGAATTTACCCTTATCGGCTCGGCTACCTCGGCTAGACATGATGATTAGGGATGAATGGATGATAGAAAATGAGTAGAATTGTAGAAATGAAGAAATGAAGAAATCGAGATATTGAGAGATTGAGAGTGGAGACTGGAGAGACTAGAGAGTAACTTCGTAAAATGTAACTTGTAATAAAACTCGAATAAGAAAATGATATTGATTGAATAGTAGAATAGAGAGAATTTGAGTATAGAGAGAGAGATTGAGAGTTTGGTGTAGGTGAAAATGGTGGAGGAGATGGGGTATTCATAGGTGAAAATTGGGGAGTGGGGGGAAAATTTTAAAATTTGAATTTGAAAAATTTTGAAAAAAAAAACGGCCGAACCGCCGGTTTGGGCTCCAAAACCGGCGGTTCCACATCAGCAATCCGCCTCCGTGCGTTCCTAACCGTAGATCGAGATCACGCGGATCGTGATCTCGACCGTTAAAAAAAAAAATACAAAAACCGCCGGTTAACCGCCCAAACCGACGGTTTGAAAAAACCTTCCCCCAAACCGGAACCGGACCGGCCTACTACGGTTGACGGTTACAGTTTGTAAACCGTAACCGTCCGTACAGTTCCGGAACCATCCCAAACCGACAAACCGGCGGTTATAACCGCCGGTCCGATTTTTTTTGGGCACCTCTAGTTCTATTTTCTCGTAGAAAATGGCGTGTGAAAGCTGGGAGTTAATTTGGCTCCTTGATAAATGAATCTTCAATGTTGTCCACCGCAAATGTCGTTTAGTGCTGAATATTGATCCTATAATGCGACAAGTCAGGCCGCCGAGTGCTTTTCAATTTTCATGTCATCTAGAAGATTTTTTTTATTTGAATTTTGCATAAAATATGTCATTACTTATTATTTAGTGGTGGAGAAAAGAATGACGTGCGTGATAATTCTGAATAAATTAAAATTAATGTTCATCAGAAGATCCGATGATAACGTATTAAGCTTCTCGAAGATATACATGATACAATACAAGATACTATACTTCAAACTCAAATACGGAACAATAGGAATTTGCTCAATATGAATACAAAATAAATGCAGAACATGATGAAATAAAAATTAATACGAAGTTTTGCATTAGATTTTGTTATATAGGGTCAGACTATCAAACAGAAATTTATGATATTTTTTAGTCTTAAAAATAATACATTTTAGAATTAGAAATGATATTTGCATAGAAAGACAAGATCAACTATTCTTTCGTATCCCAAATTTTGAACTTTTTTTTTAAAAAAAAAAATCTACTATATACTTAGGATCAGTAGCGAATCCTAATCGAAAAATTACTAGCAAATAGGTAGGATGGTGGTAGTTCCCAACTATGGCCAGCCCCCGCAACGACCATCGGATCTGGAGGGGAAAGAAGTAGTCAAGAAGGTTGCGATACTATTGGAGTGAGGAGGGAAGAAAGATAGAATGATTATTTTAAATATATTTTATTTATTTATTTATTATTTAAATGATCATTTAATTATATAGACTTCTAATTATTTCTAGACATTTTTTAAACCAAGGTTAAGGGATATATTTTTTACATGCATATGTCTGATTCATTATATTGAGTATTTATGGAAACATTAACTTGTGTGTAATTGAAAATTTAACGTTGTTTTATTTTTCTAAAAAAATGATGTTTAACTTTAAGACATTTTAGAGAATTCATTTATAAATTGCACGTCAACTGCCTCTTTCAACTGTCAACCGCATTCACAGTTGGTGTGTTAATGTTAGGCCCCCTTGAATTATATTTTTTTTGATTCCGCTACTGTATACTATGTAATGAAATATTAAATATAGTAGGAGTCAAATTTTTCGAGCTTAAAACTTATTTTTATCTATGGATAAAATCCCCTAGTCCACTTTTCATGTTCCACTATTGAGTCCTACAATAAAATTTGGCTAGTATTTATCCTGTACGATGCACAAATAATTATTATTTTTTTAGATTTGTAATATTACGATTATTTTTTAATTTTATATGGTGTGTTCAATTTTAAAAAATTAATAAAATGATATGCACATGCGTTAATTAATTAGATAAGAAGATCAATTTTGTATAGTTACGACAAACAAAAAGAAAATTAAATTTTAGGAACCAAATGAAAATCCACGTTAGAAAGATCGAATTGAAATATTTCCAACATCACGATTTTATAAATAACAATGTATAATTGTTCACGATTATAGAATATTGGTTTCTTTGAATATATGACATGTATAATAAATATAATTATTTTAAATGATGAAATTAAAATAGAAAAAATAATAAATTATTGCAAATTATTATTATTATTATTATTATTATTATTATTATTATTATTATTATTATTATTATTATTATTATTATTATTATTATTATAGTGTAATACAAATGAAAGTTATTTTTTTCAGTGACAAATGTAGAGTACTACAAATCATCCATCTATGCATAAAAAAATAAAATTAAAAATCCTACAAATCCCAAATTTTCAAGTAAAAATTATAATAAATAAGATTGAAAAAAAATCTTAAAATATAACGGTTATAATCTAAACCGTCATGAAAAATGAAAAATAATAATAAGAATATAATGAAAAAGAAAATTTACAACAATAAATGTCAATATTGTTGTCTATTAATTCAAAATTGTTGTCTATTATTCAAAAACTGTTGTCTAAGACAAAGTGTGTAATAGACAATGATTTACACCAGAACTGTTGTCTATCACACGATTTTGCCTTAATATATGTATAGATATTTTAAAAATATTTATTACAAAAATAAATTTTATTATAGTATTACAAATCATAATCAACATTTATTGCTAAAAATTAATTTTTTTTAAAAATTATATACTATACTTTTGGAATAATCAATCATATTAATCAATTATATTAACTAAAAAATACGAAATAAATATTAAAAAATGAATATAAACCCTAATTGAGTGGAATAAATCCTAAATAATAATTATAAAATTAAACTAAGCCATAACAAATTGAAATTGGAGAAAAAATTGATGGAAATTGAATAAAAATTAAAATGGGATACAAAATGGGATGAAGAAAAGTGGAATAAAGGATTTCATTTGTTTTATCTAGTGAATAAAATGATGTAGAGACTATCCCAATAATATCAAAAGAAAACAAACATGCTTATTTATTGTGATAATATGAGAAAATATCAATTATTACTTAGAAAAATAATGTAAATATTCATTTTTTAAAAAATAATATTTCTAACCATTTAGGGTGAAAATATACATCAATACTCTTAGTAATTAAATGAGATGAATATTATTAGTACCAAAAGAAAATAAAAAATTTACATGAAAAAATTAATACCCATCAAAACAGGTGATGGAAAAACAAACTCCAAACCAAAACAAACCAACATATACAAGAGAGTAAAAAGAACACTCATTCTCTATCACAAAACCTATAGTAATAATATAAATAATTGTTAACATTAATTATTTCATAAATCAAACTACTAGATCATATAGGCTATATAGCTTATGACTACATTAATATTGTATTACACTTTAAAGCAAATGTCATTATAAAAATTCTATCCATACACCAAGTTCCAAATACCTATCATGACAATTTATTAGAATACTGATACGACACTATGAAATAAATGTCATAATATGACCCATTTACTGGCATTTACGTAAATGCTTCCATAATTCTACAACAAATTAATAGTATAATATTAAAACTTAATATAAAAGTAAAAGAGACGGGAATTGAATTTCAAAAGAAAAGAAGAAAATGATTAATAAAAAGAAAAAAAAAAGAAAAGCCCTCCTCTTACGTGGGAAACAAAGGGCAAGGCCTTTTCAACCTAAACTAATAGATTGATTGATTATTGTGGAGTATTGGCCCATTTGGGCTTTCTGTCATGGCCCATCTCTATTTATCTGTGGCCCAGTTGCAAAGCTCATTATCCCCCCCTCCTAACCTATTTTACCTTGTATATTTATCCTAACCTTAATTTACCATAATCTGATCTCACTCTCTCTCTATGAATGGCCGCGCTGATTCATCTTCTCCTTCAAGCCTTACACCAATCCCCTTCAACCCTACTTGCTTCAGAGCTATCTCTGCCGTTTTCTCTGTTTCTTTGGTCGGATTCATGTCTGTGGTCTCTTGATTTGGCCGTGAGTTGAGAGTTTTTGAGTGATCTTCTCCAAGGCATGTAATTACTCATTCTGAAAGATTCTAATCACATGGGGCTTGTTTAGGTTCTAGGTTGAGGGATCATTTTGTGTTGCTTATTGATCATCTTCTTATTATACCTCTCAAGCTGCTATAAAAAAACTTTACACTCTACTTGAAATTCGAATGTTATCTAACTTCACAAATGTTGTCTATTTTTGTAGTATGCTCATTGTTACGTGGAGAGATGGCGCCACAAGAAAGATGATACTTTCTGCAATACATGTCTCTAGGTTTTGTTTTTAAGTCTGGAAGTTGTGTAGATGCATGGAAAGTCACTGTAAAATTGAAACTGATCTAGAAATTTTCAACAAAAATGTTGTTTTAGTTATACTTTGCCTCTACTGTAGCCAACAACTGATACATTTATCTTATTAAAGAAACTGAAGAAACATGCTCATTGTCTACTATTTTTATTATTACATGATTAATGCGAGTTTTAACTTTTCGTGCCACGATATACATCACTTCTACCTCTTTTCATTATGATGGGATCCCAATTAACTTTAGGTCTCTTTTCATTCATAAGGTTTAGATTGATAGAAAACCTTTTAATGTCAGCTTAGACTTTTATCTTCCATCTGTATCAAATTAACATAGGTAATGCTTTACTTTTTTTTATCTTCACTTGGTTTTGTTTACATGATGTGGCCTACTGACACTCTTCATAATAGTGTTATTGGATGTGGTATTTGCTCATGGTTGCTTCATTATAGTTCCTTTAGCTCATATTCCATTATCTTTTCATGGATTAATATAACGAGAATGGTTGAGATGAAGATGTGATCCTTTCCCCAGTATAATATAGAACATATGAATGCACTTATGTTAATTAAGAAAGTATTTTAATTATGTTTCGCTTCAAATAAGTTATTATAGTTGATATATATTTTAGATGATCATATTCTAACGTTTATGAAACTGTTATTTAAGTTCTACAATGCTTACATATAGTGTAAATGATTTTTGAATTTGTTGATGATATTTTTGCTAAGAACGAACTGTATAGCATTTTTGAGAGATTTGATTGTAAGAGAGAGAGCAATGACCTCCTTGATCACTTCTCACTATCTCTATGACACTCAAGTTGGAAGTTAAGATGGCGAAGGGCACTAAGTATAAGTTTATCGCCTCTCAATCACCAAGAATTGTTGAGTATTTAGCTACAGATGCATTAACCACGATGCATGCGTATTGGATAAAGTGTACATGGCTATAATACTTCGTATGATGTACAAAATACTTTGAATGATTTCCTTTTTATACATGGCATATTTTCTCTTCAATATTCTTTGCATTAGGTGAATGATTGGTTTCAGTTTGATTTTTTTAATGTTTATGTTATTGGAATTTAAATTATTTAAATTAGCTTAAAAATTTGTGCCAACATTACCATTAAAAAAATATTAAATATAATTTGATAAATGCCTAAAAAAATGTGACGACACTTTTCAGATGTGTAACCAATGTAAAAAAAACTACCATCAAAATTATTAAATATTATTCAAATGAAATTAATTTAATTAGGACCCTAGAAGTGTAACCAGAAATTACGTAAGTTGGCATTTAGATGTCACTGTAACTTCTCCAAGGAGGCATTTCATAGTGTCTTTATGATAATTATGTGCATACACTTTAAAATGCAACCATAACACAACTTTTACTATATTTTTCTATCATTACACTTGAATACATGACACTTTTCCAAAGTGTAGTCAAGGACGGACCTAGGGGCAACCCTCTTCAAATTTTGTCGATTATATATATATATATATATATAATTTATTACGTAAATTTAATATTATTTTTATTGTAATATTATTGTTCGCCCCCCAAAATTAAGGTCATTACATTTCACTTCCAAGTTAGAATTCATGCGTCTGTCTATGAGTGTAGTCACAACATAAGTGTAATAATATCAAATCACATAAGGCATTTTCGGGTGTCATTAAAGACCAATTTTCTCTAGTAGTCTATATTAACAAAAAAAAATTATGGATGATGATTTCAGAATCTATCTTTCCTATCCTTAGAAAAAAAAATCTTTCGTTACACCAAAGTCTCAAAAGTCACAACTGCCCAGATTTTTTGTTGCCGTCTGATGTTGTTGTTGTTGTCGTCTTATGTCACTGTTGTTGTTAGAGATAAAAACTATAAGATTCAACCGACATCTCTGCTAAGGTTCAAACGCCCTAATCGTTGAACAATCATGAACGTTGATTTTGAACAACCTCATTATCTTAATGAATACACGAGTACAATGACACGAGAGTCCAAGTCGTGTTCTCGTGCATTAGTTCAATAATAGTTTATTACATGAGTACACAATTAGTTCAATGTGACAATTCAAAAATAACACATACACGAAAACATAATAAGAGTCGTTCGTGTACACATGATGCAGTTGATTATTAAATTGATATACGATTGCATGAGTATGCTTATTTGTGTACTCGTGCACTAGTTAAAAAATACATATATATACGAGTGCATGAATCGGCTAATTCGTGCCCTCGTGCAACAGTTAAAAATTGGGCATTTCACGGGTTCACAAATATATTGTTGCACGAATAAACTCCAATACTCGCATATCAAAAGAAATTGATTTGTGTACCAAAGAACATTCAATTTTTTTTCACACACTCCAAAGAAAGATTAAAAAAACTTAAATATCTAGATCGATAAAAAGAGTACAGATCCGTAAATATGATATAGCTTATTGCAGCAAAAAACAACATGCGCATTGTCAATAAAACTTCAAAAAATCCCAAATTTGCAATGAATCTCTAATTTTCGATATTGCATGAGATAATTTATTGCTGAAATGAGGATTAAAGAAGGGAACAATCATGATATCTTCAAAAATCATAGCTTGATGATCTTCGTCAATGCTAGTTTTCTTTCAATTGATAACAAAGATTGAAAAATGAGAGAGGCGGGAGAACGGCGTTTGCAAGGGGAAGAGAGAGAAAATCAGATCTTTTTCCTAATAATAATAATAATAATTTGTAATAATAAATATGAAATTAAGAGTATTGTAGTACTTTTTTATATAATGGTTGAAAACATTAATTTTTTTTTTAAAAAATGGCTATTTACATTATTTACTAAATATAATGGCTATTTAAAAAAATCACTATTTTATTTGTGATTTTCATTATTAAGATATCGATCTTAGTCGTCTTTAGTTTTTCTTCCTAGGAGCAGTGCGAATTTATGCTTTAATTTGAATGACAATCAACATAAGAAACCACAAGTTGCCTATAAAAATTGAGAAATTCTATGCTACTATTAGGGATGAGTAAAATCAAACCGCAACTAAAAAACCGAACCAAACAGTTAATTCCGGTTCAGTTCGGTCCAAACAATTATGAGTTCAGTTCGGTTTCGGTCCGAACAATGAGGACTGATGTTAGTTCGGTTTCGGTTTGAACATGTAAAAAATCAATTTAAATCGAACCGACCGATTATATATTTCTTAATGTATTATTAATTTTTATATTATTTTTTATTATATTATGTATATAAATATAATATTATTAATTCAAAAACATATAGAAAAATGAAATGCATGTTTAAGTATTCGGACTTTGCACCTCTTAAATAAGATCTTGCATGTCTAACCAACTGGACCACAAGTCATTTGTGTAAAATTTGATTTTCAGATTAAATATATACATAAAAATAATAAAATTTCAGTTTTGGTGAAAACTGACCGAACCGAACTGACTATTTTGGTTTTTGTTCAGTGCTTACCTTAATTTGGGGCGGTTTCAATTTATACATTTTCGATTTTGGTTCACTTCGGTTTGAAGACATCAGTTCGAACCGAATGCTCACCCCTAGCCACTATTGCATGCAGTATGTCCTCTATCACAATAGATCTACTATGACACTCACAATTAATTTTGACAGATGAGAGTGCTAGAGAGTGTAACATTATATCTATTGTGACAGAGAACACACTATATGTGGGTTTGCCATAGAATTTCCCCATAAAATTCATGCATAAACCATAAACTCCCCAACATTTAAACAGAAAGCTTATAACAATCATGCATAAAGCATAAGATCCTCACATGAGCAATAATAAGTTTCTAGATAGTCTTAAATCTAAGACATCCATCGATCATTCAAATATACAGTCTTAAATATGTAGTCCATCATTCCAATTATAAGTTCTATATAAAACAAGACATAATAGAAAAGTTTAACACACAATGAAGGATCAATGGCTTAACCATATCTTAACCATACCAGTGTGTTCCTATGCGGTAAACCTTTGTAATGATATATGTAGTTAGGTATCTCCGTGGTATCGTCGATTTCATGTGTATGAAGATTGTAGAAAATGCAATTACCTGGACGTCCATCATGACAGGCCAAAACCTCTGGGTATTTAACCCAACCAAGTAGCCGGATGAAGCCTTGATGTTCGCAAGCAAATTGAAAGCTTGTGCACTTTCTCCATTCTGCACTTTCTGAAAGTTTCATTTCCCAAACTTCCCACGTCAAATCTAGATGGCAAATGAACAGAGTTAGATAGACAAATACACCATGTCTTCATGAGTTTGAGGAAAAGGGGCAACACTCTCTGTAATGATTTCAGTCTCCACATTCAGTGTCAATACTTTTTCAATATCCCAAGCCCAGTGCATAAATCCTTCAGTAATCAACGGACGGAGTACATCCAAGAGGTTCCTAAAATCATAGGGTAAGTGCTCGACTTGAACATGTCTCCAAGAGTTATCCACTCCAACAGTCAGTACATTAAGATGCATTACTCTTGGATCCGTTTAGTAATGGTTGATTGAACCACTTTATACTCCATGGAAGTCACACTATATGCAATACCACACACTCCAGGCACCAATTTACTATCAAGTTCAAATGGAGGGAGAAGGAATGTCTGCCTTGTTGTAGGATTCAAAATATATAGACTAGTCGACTTCGTGCTTAACATCAAAACCAAACCATTACAACTATCCCAAGCTGTGCTTCTGCATTTCCAACTTGAATCGAATATCTCAATTTTCCCTTGCTCTGTTGCACTCAAATAAATTAGATGACTACACAACAATCCATGTTCGGGTACTACAAGTCCATAAGGTTTGAAGATGCCAAAACACCAAATTGCTGCACAATTCTTCTCCAAGGGCGGCTGCATCCATAGCGGTAAAATAGGGGATTGGGGAGAGGGACGGTATATATACCGTTCCTCTCTCCTCAGGCCGCATCCTATTTCTTTTTTTTTTAATGTTATGTTTGTTTATTATTTTGTTTTGTATTTTGCGTATGTTATTTGTATTGTACTAGCATTTCGCCCGTGCGATGCACGGATCAGAACATGAGATGCATATAATTATTAATTTTTCTATTAAAATAGCATGCTTAAAATTAAAAGAGTTAATCATTAAACCAAATATTAGAACAAAATGTGAAAATACATGATGTTCACTCACAATATTAAATTTCAATAATCTAACTAAATAATTGTGAGGTAGAGAATGTATAAAATTAAAAGACAAACTTGTGTGAAACCTTCTTACAGGTCAATCTTACTCTTTTTCTTATTTGCCCATGATTTTTTAGTTAATGTATATACATTATTGGTATAAATTGATATCTTAATTAAAGGTTTTAACTTAATGTTTTTTTTATTCGATTGATAGAGGGAGACGAAAGTTAACAACACCCATTAAAATACATATTTTTGGACTCTGGCAAAGACTGCCGGATTTCTACGTACCTGTATTTCGTAAAATCAGTTAGTAAAAAATCTGGGCATGAATTTCATGATTTTTTTAATAGATTTGAGTTCTCATATTTTGTTTAAGAAGTTAAAATGATTTTTCCTAATTAAAAAGGGATATAGCACATTTTAAATGGAATAACTTCAATTATAAAATATTATATAAAAGAAATATAATTAAAGAAAAAGGTCAATCTTACCCTCTTTCTTATTTGCCCATGATTTTTTAGTCAATGTATATACATTATTGGTATAAATTAATATCTTAATTAAAGGTTTTAACTTAATGTTTTTTTTTTATTCGAGTGATAGAGGGAGACAAAAGTTAATAACACCCATTCAAATACATATTTTCAGAATCTGGCAAAGACTGCCGGATTTCTACGTACCTGTATTTCGTAAAATCAGTTAGTAAAAAATCTGGGCACGAATTTCATGATTTTTTTTAATAGATTTGAGTTCTCATATTTTGTTTAAGAAGTTAAAATGATTTTTTCCTTATTAAAAATGGATATAGCACATTTTAAATGGAATAACTTCAATTATAAAATATTATTTTCTTAAAGTATCGAAAATCTCTTTATATCCGAATTAATTATATAGTTTGATACATTAAATCAATAAAACGTAATAAAAGATTACAAATTCTCCTAAATATACATTTTAACATGCATATTTGCTTTTTGTATAGGAAAAGAAAGATTAAAAAACTTGATTTAACTTGATGTTTTTTGACGTATAAGTTTATTAAATGGTATAGTCAATATGCACAGTTGATATAAATATACAATTTGTGCACGTAGTACATTGAAAATGCAAAATTTATCAAAGCTATGAAAAATAATTATCAAACTACAATTTTATAACATAATACAAAAAATTAATAAAAAAATAAAGATATTGATGAAAACATGCATGATTCCATCAACGTTGTTAATTGTCATGAACATAATTAAATCTTAATAATTTTCATGGTGTGAATCAATATTATCCGAAGGAATTAAGTATTGTAATTATTAGTTTTGTAAACTTTTGTAAATGATCTGAAAAAAAAAAATTAAAATTGAATATGGTGTAAGAAGCACGAATCAAATATAAATAAAACACGATCTCAATAGAATTTTGATAGACAAATAAAACAATAAAAAATAGTTTACAATCTTTTGTTTTTGATGCCATTAAATGTTGGGTAGTCACCATAAATATGATTATATAGAGAGTTTATGTCAAGTCCATCATTCATTAGAAAAAATATTCAAAATTCAATTGCAATCTTCTAAATTAGTGTTGAAATTTCACTTGCATGATTAAATCTTCTAATGTATTCTATTATTATCATAACTAAATTAATTGCACAATTATTTTCTAATATATAAATTAATTAAATCAATATTCATTAAACATAATATAATTACCATAATGAAATCAATTGTTAATATCTCTATAATATATTTAGTATATATATTTCTCCATTTCCTGATATTGTTTCCAAATTAACGTAATGGATTACTAATATTTATATTAAAATTTACATGGATCCCTATTAATGATATTTATTCATCAATATCTATTAAACATAATATACATAATTTTATTTTCGGAAGGTGAAAATGGGCGGGAAAATTAACTTTTACTATTTCTGGACGCGGAGTCGTTATTATATATTATATAGATTTTAAATAATATATTGTAATAATTAATATTAAAATTTATTATATATGATAAATTTAATTAAATACAATGTTGACACATAAAATTAAATTAGATAAAAATTATACCAACAATAAAAAATACTAAAATAAATAAAATCACACCAACAATAAAACTACATAAAAATAATAAAATAGATAAAAGTATATGAAATAAAATTACGCATAAAATAATATAAAAAGATACAAATATTTTTCTAATAATACATAAAAATACTAACATAGATAAAAGTACACATAAAATAAAATAAAATAAAAAGATACAAATATTTTCCTAATAATACATAAAAATACTAAAATAGATAAAAGTACATTAAAATAAAAAAATAAAAAAAGCATAAAATAAAATAAAAAGATACAAATATTTTCCTAATAATCTGAAAGGCCACTTCCGCTCCCTCCAAGATCGGTAATATTTTAATGAATCGTATTTTAATTTTATATTAATTCAAACATATTTGTTAAAAAAATATTTTCATAAATATTATGAAAATTTGAATTTAAATATAAACATTCATTAAATGAAATTTCATAAATCATTAGATGTTATCAATTATAATATAATAATTGTGAATGAAATAAAATGAATATTCTGAAATATTCTCTTTTGGTGTAGAATTATAGTGCAAACTGTTGGAGATAAAATTAAGAATCTGCTGCATTTTAATGATAGTGATGCTGTAATTGTTGGAGATGGGCCAGATGGCCTAAGTAGAATGGTGAAGGTGTGTGTTGATGAAAGCATCAGAATAGATTATGTGGTACCACCTCCGACACAAAACCCTAATTGCTCTCTCATAAATATCATCAGCTTGCAGACGTACAAGAATGTCAAACAACAGCTCGTCGGGGAGGGACTCTATATTTGTCGAACTCACCTTTTTACACTTCCGAGAATAATAAGGCCGAGTTCTAGACTTCAAACCCCCAACCATCTGCATATTATATAGTTAATTTCTACAATCAACATGTATATACAGACTTTGAGCTACTGAATTAGTTTGCCGTTTGTGTTATCTTAATTCGAAGCAGCAGGCAGCCTAATTATTAATGGAGCAGTTTCCTGGGAATGGATCCTCTGCTGTGCCAAGTCGCATTTTTGCTTTCAAAATTTTACAACAATTTCATTTTCTTTTCTTTATTCAGGTTTTTGCCTTTCTTTAACGGAAGAAATAATATTTCAATTCTTAACATTAATCACAATTACAAAGTAACTAAGAAATTACAAATTACAAATAATTATAACAAAAAATAATACACATTTCACGATTCATTTATTATTGTTTCAATGATTCAACTTTTGTATATTTTTGTTCTTAATAATTCTTTTTTGTACATTTCCAAATAGAAAGTAATTTAAATATATAATCTTCTCATATTTATTTATTTAATGAGATGAAGTATATTGGCGTTAGATTTGTGTGAGAAATGAAGAAACACTACTAGAAAATTAGGATTTGATAACACTCAGAATTGTAATATAAACTAGCTATAATTACATTTGAGATGTGATGACATTTCTTAGAAGTGTAGTCTATTTTAATGTAACAATAGATAATGTGTAAAGAAAGATAATCTATAATTACATATTGAGCGTTTGATTAGACTGTGTATAATGACAACAAAAAATGTCATCAAAAGCATTTATTATGACATCTATTAATCTGCACATAAGGAAATTATATTACACTTTAATTTGTCATGTAATGTCTCTCTCCATATTTAATTAATTATAATATTATGAAATTATTTTTCATATTTATTTAATTATAATATTATTATATTTAATTTCACAATAATGCTTTTATTTGCAATTTTCTATAATTTCGGCAATACCATAACAATTAAAAATATATAAGTTGCGGCACAAATATTATAGAACAATATATATACTTGTCCATTCTCAAAGTCTAACATTCAAAGATAGTTACATATATCAAGCTTAAACTTAGTATAGTCTCATGATTCCTCTCTGCTACTCGTATCCAAAACTAACTCTGCACCGCACTCACACTTAGCTCTTGGCAGCAGCCTTTTCCTTTGTTTTCTGTATCTTCAAAACCTTCTTCACAATTTTCTGTTCTTCAACTAAGAAAGCCCTAATGATCCTGCAATACCCAAGGAGAGATAAATGTGAGTCAGGCCAAAGGAATGCCAAAATCATGCACAGGTGAATGGCAGTCGGTTTTTAAAATTAAAATGTAAGAAAACAACAAACCTTTCTCTCACAGTACTATCTGACAACACTCCACCGTAAGCACGGTTCAGAGTTCTCCGATTTCTGGATAGCCTAGACCTCTTGTATTCAGCAGGTCTCAAGTGAGGAATCTGACAATACATGACAAAGGAATGACTCAATTTTTCGGATTACTTGGAAAAGAAAGCTTCACAGAACAACATTCAGTGACAATAACTTTAATTAGTCGGCCAAAATTTCACAACAGCACAATCATAACCATCTTCTAGCATGAACAGATCATTAACAAACTACTGATCATTCAATATTTTTAGTGTCAAAAAAACAAAATCTAACGCTCCATACAGGCAAAAAAGATTCACATATCCCCTCCACTAATTTCGATACAGACAACCCCCAGACAAAGTTAAAGTGGTTATAATCTGCAGCAAGAGAAATAATCATCACATGTCTACTAAATGATGATCTATAGGCAGCAAAACACCACATTTGCAGAAATGTAGCAATTAAAATCGAAATACATCTAAAATGGGCCTCGCAGATGAATTCCAATATTTATAATTGACAGGGCATTCATAAAAAAAATACTCAAGTAGCAAAAAATAATTTATAGGTTTTGAAAATTCATAAAATGCGGCTACACTATATGGATTTCATCGATGCGAGCAATATATGAAATAATAGCATTAAAAGACAATCTTTCAGCTCAAACAAGCAGCATATAATACTACAACAAACACATGATTTCTTCAACAAAATCGATATATAACAAATCATCGAATTTAACAAACTACATTAACAGACGCATAAAAAAACTAAAAATAAAAAAGGTACACGTACCCCTTGGATCCTCTTGCCAGTAGTAGGGCACTTAGGGCATATACATTGACTTTCTCAGTCATTTTCCCACCACTGAAAGATTCTGGTGCAAGATACCTAGACACAATAAATTATAACAATTGTATGCACTTCAGTCGGATAATTCAAAAAAAAAAAAAATATCTTGCATTCATGAAAGTTTATTTGAATTTTTCGAGTCAGTTAGGATAAATACAACAATTACATTAATCTAGGAAGACTAATTTACCATGAAGCTCCAACAATTTGGTTACTTTCACAGGATTCCCACTCATCATGCAATCTTGCCAGTCCAAAATCAGCAACCTGATACAAAAGAACAATTAAATCAGGAAAAATAAAATTTCTAGTAAAAAGTTGGTAGTGAATGGTTATTAACAATATCATATCAGATTCAAAACATTTGAAGTTCTTAACTTATAAGCATTATCCCATTTTGTTTGTTAATAATGCTGAGTGAGTGTGTGGATAAATATGATCCACCTACTCTATGGATAAGCTTCAGAAGATAGAGTATACCAGAGGTTCGAAATCATGAGTTAAGAGGATTTTGCTTGGCCGCAAATTTCTGTGAATTATACATCCCACCCTGCAATCTTCATGAAGATATCGTAGTCCTTTTGCATATACGTGGGGCCTCGAGTTTCTTTTACCATAATTTCAGATTCATTTGCACTACTTTGAAAGCACAAAAACAAAAATATGATTAGTTTATCATTTAGAATTTTATGCAAGCTACTAGCCATTTACCTTCCCCATCTTCTTGTTCAAAAATACCATTCATAAACTCATTCTCAACTCTAGGATTATCTCTAAGTCGTGATCGGGCTGATTTTCCATTGTATTATTTTGCCTCAAGCAACCATTTGTATACTCATTCTCAACTCTAGGATTCTCTCCGTGCTGATGGTTAGGCAGATTTTCCATTGAATTCCTTTAAGTGAAGCTTAAAAGTAAAGTTTATACGAAATACAAAATATACACATAAACTATTAGAATCAAACTTTAAGAAAAAATAATATTATAATATATAAGCTCCTTTAGAAAGCTTTCTATTTTTCTTATCTCATTCATACTTACGTTAGATATTCTTTTACCCACTTGAGTCCTATTTGTGAAACCTGCAAATCATTAAAAAAAATCAGTTAACAATAATAATAAATATAGAAGATGAAATTCCTATTTGCTAAAAATTCATAAAAATATTAATACTTGTATTCGAACGATTTCTCAAGAAACTTTCAGCACGGGAAATATGAGGATGATCTTCAGTTCTCATCATCCTTGGTTGGATCATAACTTGCTCATCTTGAAGATTAAAAGTACGGGCAATATGAGGATGATCTTCAGTTCTTGTCATCCTTGGCTGGAACATAACTTGCTTATCTTGAAGATTAAATTTTGTTTTTGCTGCTTTTGAAATTTGTTAGCCATACTGCGTATGTTAGAGCAATAGTTAAAATCATAGGTATAAATAAAAAAACAATGCATATTCAATAACCAAATCATATTCATGTATCTTTTTGGTTATATTTCTCGAAACCATAAAAAATTAGAGAAAGGAAAACAAACATATCCATGCAGAATGTTCGCATATCAGAATATAAATTTTGCTTTGTATTGGAAAAATAATTAACACATTTATGGGTAATCATGAAACTCTGAACTGCAGATGTCTGAACAAAATAACATTAATCTTATAGATCTCCTTCCCGAAAGTACCATAATTTATCTCATACAGCTGAAACAGTTATAAATAGATTTCTGTATACACTATACAGCAGTTGAAACATTTATATCTAAATTAAATAGTCATTAACAAATTTCCATATACTCTAGTTCAGGGATTTCTCATCTCTGGAGAAGTTCATAAAAGAGCACTAAAATGTTCGACTCATTTTCCAAAACTGAATGAAATATTTAGATCAAGAATACTTTATAATTAGAAAATAAAAAGGGAAAGGTGGAGAAGTCATTTTTTTTCCTACAACAGTTAATCTTCTAAGGGGTCTTTAATTGGCTGATGCAGAAGAATTTACATGCTTTTATCATCATAGAATCTGGGAAATTGGCATTCATTATCCACTGAAAGAAGATCATCAACTTTAAAATATTTTTAAATTCTGGGAAGAATTTTTTTTTGATTTGGTAGGGGAAAACCTTTTGGGAAGAAATACTTTTACATTAAAGTGAGCAAAAACAAAAAAAATGATTTTTTTTTCCATGTATTGCTGAAATTTTTAGTGAACTTATATTTTCAACAATGAACTACTATATGACAGAAATTATAAGTCTTAAACGAAATCAAACATGGTAACACCTCCAAACATAACAAAGTCCCCAATTATCATGAATTTTATGAATTTACTCAATTAACCAACCAAAACATTGTAAGCCTTTATTGAATTAAAAAGTATGAACCAAAGTTGAGCAAACAAATATCTTCATTCCTCGCAATTAGAAACGCTACCTTGGAAGTAAATTTGGGGATTCTCTGTTTTGAAGAAGTAAATCTCTCCTTGGTCGCCGGTCGTGTACGATGACAAAGATGAGTTGATAAATTTCTCCCCTTTTCTTGTTTCCTCGTTAGGTGGGCAAAAACACATTCATCGAATTGATTTCGATCATTCTTGTTGTGATTTTGATAAATGAAAAGGTTGCAGAATGAAGATGGATAATTGGCTTTTGTTTGTTCGCAGGTGGGCGGAGTGGGGCAGTTTCTATTCCTAATATATATCTCCTTTTTAATTTGTTTTTCATTTTTTTAATTAAAAAAAAACCTAAGGGTTGGAGGGAAAATATTGGCGCTAAATTCCTAAATTAATAACAAGTGATTGTTTAGGATTTATATAATAAAGATTGTAGATTTTGTGGGATAAAATTGTACATAGGAAAGGTGTATATATATATATACATATACACGCCAACTAATTCAAGATAGATTGCATATTAATTGGTTGTAATATAAAGGTATTGGTAAACCCACTAGAAAATAATTAAATGGTCCATTTGGAATTTCAATATAGTAAAATAGAAAGTCTAAAAATTCATTTAGCTCTAAAAAAAGCGTAATACACCTAAATAATTATTTTTTAATTTTTAATTTATTATGATTTATTTTAATTTAAATTTTCTATTTAGGGTTCATCCTTCATCCTTCCCCAATTAGAGTATATTAAAAAAATTCTTTATTATGGAACACTAAATGTAATACAAATGGCAACAGGAGATCTCCTCTGATTTTTTGTATGCTCTTGAATTCACAATATAAATGGAGTTAAATTATTGACATGTGCTTAATTTAATGTATGATCGAGATATCATATATATATATATATATAGTGATGGATCCAAAAATTCTAAAAACTAATTAATAATGGACAAATACAATTAAAACTTGATAAATTAAATTAGAAGTTGATAAATTATTAGCAAATATGATTTAATAATTCAACAAATTATAAAAACTAATTAATAATGGACAAATACAATTAAAACAAAAAACTAAAGCAAGCAATCCATAGTAGTAAAAAAAGAACAACATAAAAAGTAATTTGTAAGAGTAGATAAAATACTTTTAACCTTAAAAGATTAATTGATTTTCATTTAATTGTGATTTAAAAAATGGTTATTTTTAAAAAAAAATCCATACTAATTTTATTCATCACTAATTGAATTTAAATAATTCTTTGACATAATTAATTGATTAGTTTAGTTTGAAATAAATTTGCGATCATCTGTTTGCCGCATATCCGAATCCTAATCCTCTATTATTTATCTTTTTTTTTTCTTATGTATAATTTCATGGTTTAAATTTTTATTTTTAGTATAAAATTTATGTGACATTTTAAATTAAATGTCAGTAAATGACTTGTGTCGTTACATTTATTTCTCAGTGTCATGTAAATTTTTTGATAAAATGTAGTATAAAGAGCATGTAACAATAAAATATTTCTGATGACATTTTCTTTAAAGTGTGGTAAAGTTAGTGTAGTCATAGGCCATTTTTTTAGTAGTGAAAATAGATTACACTATAAATATTAAGTTTAGCAGTCAAGATATTTGCATATTGTCCTCTCCCTCACCATCGCACAACAGAGGTTTGAATCTAATTAGCATTACCCACTGTGCGATGCATGGATAATTTTTTTATAAATATAGAGATGTTATAGCAGGTAATATTTTAATAATTCTTCATATTTCATAGAAAGGAGACAGAACTATAAAATAAATTTGGACGATATTCAATTTTTTTGTTAATAATATAATAAAAAATTGGACCAAATATCAATGAATTAATAATGTATAATTGTAAATTTTGAATACTTCTCTACATGCATTTTTAATAAGAGATCCACCAAAATATAAACTAAACAAGAAAGAATTATGAAAATATAACACTTAATGGTTATGAAGTTTTGATATATATTTCATTTATTGTAAAAAAACATTTAAAGGGGATTGATTTCCTAGTTACTAAGGAAATTAAAAGAGGATAAAATTTTACAAATATTAATTTTGACATGTTGAGTATAACTTGTGTAATCAATAATTTGTGTAAGAAAACATGCGCTATTTGTTAGACATGACAGACACACGCGCGCGCGCTCACGCATATATATATATATATATATATATATATATATATATATATATATATATATATATACACACGTGCAACCAATTTTTAAATATATAAATATATATTAGGCAACAAATCTATAAATGTATAATATGGATATATAAGTGACGAACTAATCTCAAAAAAATAAGATTGGATGCGATTAAATTTTATAAGGAAAACTAATGAATATAATAGTATTTTTTAACATTGTTTTTTGGTTTTATACAATATATGACAAATGCCATCCTTAGATATTCAGTCGTGTATTATATATATATATATATATATATTACAATTATTTTTCTACTTAATTAGTAGATGCTATTAAAGTAATAAACAATTTTTTAATTACTGGTTTTTTTTCCAAACAACCATAAAACATTTTTTATTGCAAGTTGAGATTAGAAATGCTCATCCAACTAATATATGAAAACATTGAAATTAAAGATCTTTCGATTGAGTAAACAGAATGTGATTTTTAGTGATAGGAAGAATATGATTATAAGATTTCATAGAATCTCGATAAATACATTTGAGTGCAATACTGGAAGTCTGGAATTCCATTGCATAAAAGTAAGTACATTTTTTGTCTTTAAATGTTTTAAAAATAATCATATTTAACTGCAAATAGTCAATATTACATGGATTGTGATTAAAATCTTGGCAATACAACTTTACTATTTATGACTCACAACAGATCATGACTGAATATAACTATTCTCATGAACTTAATGATTAAATTCTACAATTTTTTTTCAAACGCTAATTCACACTACTTATGTTTATAGTAGTGTTAAGTTTTTATGTATTTTGTTTTGGACATCATGATCATCACATGCAGAATAAACTATTAAATTTGAAAATGAAAAGCAATTGTAAATTTTTTTACACATATACAAATTTAAAAATATACACAATGATCATAAAACCTCATGATCATAAAGGTCGTTGCTTTCGTTCCATATGGAAGAATATCACATAACTTGATGGAATGGAGTTCGAACTCCCCTTCATTACATGAGATATTGATTTTCGGTGATTATAATTTCAATTTGCAATAGAAATAAATAACAAATTCAGTAATAAAACAATACATACAAGTATTCCAAAAAAGAAAAAAGACTACAACTCAAGATTGTGCTATATTAGGCAAAGAAAAATATGCAAAAGAATACAATATGTTGAATGTAAAAGGTGATCATGTAGTAGTGCAACTATTTATATCATGCATTGTCAGAATAATATGAAAAGTTATATTGGAAAATTATTATCATATTAATTGAGATTACATATATATTTATATTCAATCCATCATTTATATTCGAAATTTTCAGATTTATTTATCTTAATTAGCGGATTAATTGAAGAAAGAAATAACAATTGATTGATAACCTAAAATATGTGTGAATTTTAAGGTAAAAATATCTAATAAATATATGTATGTATTATAACATATATATGTATGTAGCATGTGTGTGTATGATTTGGATAGAAAGGTCAACCACATTAATTAAGAAAAATGTAAAATGATTTGTAATCTATCTATAAAATATTAATTTAATTATATAAAGATATATTTTTACGATTAGAAATTTAATGTTAATTATTTAACTAATTAAATATGTAACTTATGTAAATTATACATTCTCGAAATGTATACATATAAAAAAGGGCAATTTGCATATAATAATTATAAAATAATTAACTAACCTTGTTGCATAATGCATAATATATTAATAGTTATATATATAATATATTTATATATATGGTCGTACATACTATTCTCATTTAATATTTGATATTTAATAGGATAATATACGTGTATATTATTGTAGCATTGCAGCATAATTATTAATTTTATATATTTTATTACTTAATTGCTAATTATTTGCATGTGTATAATTATCTATCACTATTCTTAGAATTGATTTAGGTAGGAAAATTTAATATTTCTATTTCCGACGACTATCTTACTTTTAGATATAATATAGATATAGATGAAATGGTTCATCAGTGGAAAAAAGTTATTAGTATGTTTTAAGAAAATACTATGTAATTATTATATTTATTTAAAGTAAACTTAAATTTTAGGCCATTGATTAATTATTAATGCACACACATAGTTGTATTTAATTCCAAATTGCACTTAAATATCACACTTTTTTATTAAACTTCAACTCATCTAATAAATTCTAAACCTATCTATTTATAATATTCGAGAAACTTTGAAGATAAGAAAAATATAAAACCTAAATTAGATAAATTCATAATTGATAAGATAATCTAAATACATAATAAAATCTAAAATATAATATAAAAGGTGGAATCATTAAATTTTGTTTGAATTTTCTCTTTTTATAGTCTCATTTGGTTTGGTCATAAAGATCCATTTACACATAAATTTGGTTCACTGAGTTTAAAAAACAAAAGAAAATGTGAATATATAAAACTAGTAATTTTAAATGTTATATTCTTTATTGTTTAGATAGTTGAACACTGAAACATGCTACCGAAAAACACATTGCAACCTACGCTTTGTATTGCATCGGAGCAGCAGCATACCGATTTCCAGCTCCGAACAGAACCCGGATCCTCTGACCCGAATACCCGAAGCATACCCTTCTCATGTTTCTAAATTACTGACCCATTTTCAAGAATCAAATCACATCGAACAAAGCTGATTACGGAAGATTCAGTAGTGAAAAATCCAATCTTGAAAAAAGAATGAGGGGAGATGGAATACTCGGAATCCGAAACAACGTCGGATCATCAGAAGCAAACAGTCTGAGCATCCGAACTCAGTTTCTGAGAAGACGAGAAAAATGGCTGGTAATTCTTGGAGTATTACTCCACGCAGTCTACATGCTCAGCATTTTTGACATTTATTTCAAGACCCCGATCGTTCACGGTATGGAGCCCGTGAGCCCTCGATTCTCTGCCCCTGCCAAACGCCTGTTGCTGCTTGTTGGTACTTGATTGTCTCATTTTCTTGTGAATGCGTATTGCACACAAAGTGTTTGAGTTTCTGACTGAACGACTGTGGTGTTTTGATTTGATTACAGCGGATGGTTTGAGGGCTGACAAGTTTTTCGAGCCTGATTCGAATGGGAGTTACAGGGCACCGTTCTTGAGGAGTGTGATTAAGGAGCGTGGTCGTTGGGGAGTCTCACACGCACGGCCCCCGACGGAATCTAGGCCTGGACATGTTGCTATCATTGCTGGTTTTTATGAAGATCCTAGTGCTGTTACTAAAGGTAGATAATAATTCGAGTGTTTGAATCTATGCTGGCTTGTTCCCGGGTGAAATTTATTTTTGTTGAACTTAATCTTGATAGCTGAAGTTGTATTAATGGTAGAGAGGGATCAAGACTAAGTTATATTCCTTTGTGTATGATTGTTTGTATCTTGAGATGTGGACATTACTTGTTTCGTTGCATATTTGATCACTGGCTACTGTTTCATTCTAGGGTGGAAAGCAAATCCAGTTGAGTTTGATTCTGTGTTTAATAGGAGCCGGCATACATTTGCATTTGGCAGCCCAGATATTATTCCTATATTTTGTGGCGCCTTGCAGCATAGCACATGGAAATCTTATCCACATGAATACGAAGATTTTGCAACTGGTTTGTTTCTTCTTTTCTTTTTTCTGAATCTTAGGTCGATTCTTTGTAAATTAGCATGTGATTTTTCTCATCTTATATTTTGTTTTGGTGCAGATGCATCGTTTTTGGATGAATGGTCACTGGATCAATTTGAGGGTCTCTTGAACAGGTCTAATGAAGATGTGAAATTGAAGCAGCTTCTTCAACAAGATAATCTTGTTATATTCTTGCACCTGCTTGGTTGTGATTCAAATGGTCATGCTCATCGGCCTTATTCACCCATATATCTCAATAATGTTAGGGTTGTTGACCATATTGCTGAAAGAGTTTATAATCTTGTTCAGAATTACTTCAAGGACAATTTGACAGCTTATGTTTTTACTGCTGATCATGGGATGAGTGATAAAGGTTGTGCATTGTTCCATCATATTTTCACTTAAAAGCTACATGAATATTCTGCTGAAAATTCATTAAATACTTTGTCTATGAAATTGGGGCATCAACATGCTGATAGCAATCATTTTTCTTGAAAGGGAGCCATGGAGATGGGCATCCGTCAAACACTGATACTCCCCTTGTTGCTTGGGGAGCAGGTGTTCGACCACCCATGCGAGTTTCTGAAAACCATAACCATGAACATACTGTTCGCTTTGTTGATGACCATGTCCATGACATGCCTACACCAGCCGACTGGGGTCTTGATGGCATTGAGAGACTGGATGTGAATCAAGCTGATATTGCACCATTGATGGTTGTGCAATTTATCAAATAGTGAAATTTTTGTTTTTCACCTAACTTTCATTTAAAAATGCCTACCTTTATTTACTTTTTTAACAATTTTCTTTGGAACTTTTGACAGTCAACACTTGTAGGTTTGCCATGTCCTGTTAACTCAGTTGGAAATTTGCCGCTTGGATTTGTTAATCTTAGTGAGGTGAGCTGGCAATGTAAAGCTACCCTGGTGATTGCATGAAAGCTTGAACCATGGGATTTGTCTTTACCAATCAAAACTTAAGCTATGCAATTTTGCATAATCTTCATTTCCTTTTTTGAATCTTCATTTTTTGTAAACCTTTTCATTACATCTAATATTTCTTAACGGAGATGTGAAAAATGTGTAACAGGTTGATGAAGTTGAGGCTGTTTTGGCTAACACAAAGCAAATTCTCAGTCAATTTCTTCGAAAATCACGTATCCTTTATACAGACACCATTGTGGTTATTTTCTAACTCTTGCTCGGAATGTTTTGAATTTGTTGAACTAATCCACCTTGAAGCTCTAATATGATTCATTTTTGTCTCCAAATTCATTCATTAAATTATGGGTTGTTTGACGATCAATGTCTGCTTAGCTCTAGTGCAGTATCATGCCTTTTGGGGGTCTCAACTGTGAGACTGGAGCAGAGGGAACTGGGAAATGCTATGCTGATTAAATACTATCTGTCAGTTAGGTTATCTATTTAAGTAGATTTTAGGATCTAGCTTCCCTTTTAAACAAATCTAGGGAGGATGATTGGAAATGAAACTTATTTATTTATTTGTTTCTGAAACTGTTTCCTTGATTATATGATAAGAATTAAAGCAGTCAAACTCGATGCGTTTCAAGCCTTTCAAACACTTGGTCAATTATACTTTGGTCTTGGATCAAATTGAACACCTAATATCCATTAGCAATTATGAAGCTGCAAAAACGCTATCTGAAAATCTCCGAAGTTTGGCACTGGAAGGGCTTCACTATTTTCAAACATATGATTGGTTTAGGTTGATGGCTGTAATTTCTCTTGGCTACCTTGGATGGATGATTTATCTGACAGTCCATGTGTTGCAATCTTATACCTCATTGCCTAGAAAGTTTTTTCATAAGGACCAATTGGTTTACCTGAAGACGAACACCCGAAAGGTAGTAAAGCAAACTATGTTCATATGTTAGTTTCTTGCAACTTTTTTCTTCTTCTTAACAATAAGTATATTTTCCCTTGACAGATATACTTCTCTGGATGTCTTCTGATGGGATCAGTGTGTGTTATACTGCTAGTGGAACATGCTCCTCCTCTCTATCATGCATACTTTGCAATGACAATATTTCTTTGGGTCCAAATCTGCTGTGAATATCAGTTTTTGAGAGAACTTTGGAAATACATGCTTGGAAAAGAAATTAGTTATTTTGCGAAATTCTTGGCCTGCTTTATTGTATCAGTGTTCCTTCTTGAAATCCTGGTAAGTAGCATCATTCTTATATTAATCTGTAAGTCTACAGGATATCTCTGAGTACTCCAAATCTCATTCTTGGTCTCTTTTACCCTAATTTATGCAGGTCAAAAGCTTCATGGACAGGAAAATTTATACTTGGAGTTTCTTGATTATTGGGGTTATTGCTTCTGTTTATCTTCTGTACTCCATGCCATGGGGCTCAGGATTACCAGTTTTTGTATGGCTAGCATGTTGGTCCTTGTCGATTTTTACTTTGATGCCTGCTGAAATCCCAGATAATACTAAACTAGTGTAAGCTATGGTTTTATTTTATTTTCATTTAAAATTCTTGTTTTGTTATACTGAATTACTAGTGTTTAGTTATACCGGTGGATCCTTTAAAACACCTTTAAATATTTATCGTTGTCTTGTAGACTTTTTTTATGGTCAGCGGGAGTTGACATTTTTTTTTAGTTTGATGAAGTATTTCAGCATAGCTAATTCATTATGCTTACAAGTATGTGGGCAACTGAAAACCCAAGGGCAACTACATGCTTTTCGTGGTTACTGAGAATTTCAGATTTCCACTTATAAACCAACTAATAGTTGTTACTAGCTAGAAGTCTAGAAGGTTCAGCATTTCCATGAAACGTTTATTTGTAAGAATGCCATGCTGTTCATTCTATAACCTTATGAACATATCGCTATTCACAAGAATGTGAGTTTTGTCCTGCAAAATCTCACCATGACATCTATACGTTAATTTTCAAACTTTTATGTTCTCACATTCTCTGGATAGGAGTGATGAATAACATAGGATTTCTTTTCTAACTTATTGTTAAATCTCATTTTGCAGAGTTGCCAGTGGATTTATGATTGTAATAATTGGAGTAGCTTCAAGATATATGGATATGTATTCCAGGGAGAGTAAATTTTGGCTTTCTCTCACTCATGAAGTGAAGAAATCCAAATCTAATATCATTTTCCTCTTTCAGGTATCTACATGTTGCCTCATGTCAATTTGCCTAATGTGACTGCTTCCACTGGATATCTAAAGTGATTTTTTTTTCTGAAATATAATAGATCTTGCTGGTTGCTTTTTCATCACTTATGGTGCCCTTGTCAACATCTCGTAGAACAGAAAAGCAAGAATTGCTTGCATTACACCAAGTGATAAATTGGTCAATTGCTGGTACTTGTGGCCCTTTCATTACTGTGCTATTTCATTTAGCCATCTTTTTCTTCATTTTGCTATTGATGGTTCTATTGGTATTGAAGTTGAAATACCCCAAGACTGACTTGGGTTTGATTTGTGTATTTTCCTGGATTAATTATCAATAATATGCTAGAGTACTCTTTGGACACAACTCAGGAATAAGATTTTCTGGAACATGTTATTTGTTCTTTCGATAATGACCCTTCGACCTAATTGGACAAAAAATATATAGATAAAAAGAGAAACAAGTAAATCCAAATGAATTCTTATTAATTTAATGCTCTCTCTCTGCGTGTGTGTGTGTGTGTGTGTGTGTGTGTGTGTGTGTGTGTGTGTGTGTGTTCAATTTTCATAGTGGCTCTATCGCATACATCAGCACCATTTTTTACCCTTCCTTGGGGATTAAAAGGGTTTCAAAGGGAAATAAGATCATGTAAATTTTCCTTGCTATAAAGTAAGGAAGAAGTTGTAATGGAGATCATGTATGTACGTTATGAGCTTACAATAGTTAGTTTCTCACTGATGGATTGTTTACTTTTTGTTCCTCATAGGTGTATCGATGGTTCTCCCACTTTTTTCACCAAATGGTCTCTTGTCGAGGCTTACTTCCATATATCTTGGTTTTGCGCCTGCATTCCTCCTGCTTTCTATAGGGTACTTTTCATGCTTTAACAAACTACCCTAGACATGTTCAAAGAGATTTATGGGTAACAAGACTTGTTTGGGGTTCATGTGGTATTACTTTTTTGTGAAACCGATGCAGATATGAAGCTGTATTCTATGGTGCCCTCGCTCTTGCACTTATGGCATGGATACTTTTTGAAAATGCTTATCTCTATATAAGTCAGACGAGCAAATCTTCAAGTTCTGCCGTGGCTATGGAGGATGACCTTGTTTTGGAATCTAATGATAGATGTTTGCAGTTAGCTGATATGCGTATTCCATTAGCATTTGTGAGTATAATCTTGCCTATATACAACCTTAATTAAATTTAAATTAGAGCCTCTGACTCTGAGAAAAACTCTCATTGTCTTGTCTGCATTCATATGCATGTACCGGGAAGAAAGGAATATGGGACAGCTTGCTTGCTATGGTCTTACTACATAATCGCACAACATCTTCTATCATTGCTTTTTTGGTCAAATAAATCTGATATTTTCAAACTTCCTTCTAGAACTAGTGTCCTTTTCATGTTATGAAACCCTGGTCATGATGTTTCTCTTGTCATTCATGAATAAGTCCTGTGTATAGGCTGATTGTTAGTGGATTTTATGCATTATATTTTATCACATTCGAGCTCTGTTCATGAATCTAATTAGTTTCTTTTTTCTTTTTTTTTCTTCTTTTTCTTTCTGGGGGTAGATGGTCTTCTTCAACATTGCATTCTTCGGAACTGGTAACTTTGCAAGTATTGCAAGTTTCGAGATCTCTTCTGTCTATCGATTCATCACAATCTTCAGCGTGAGTACCAACTACTAACTAAAAGATTGATGCTTGTTCGAGTTTAGTCCTTGGTACTAACTTCACACTATTTGCTATTTGTTGCAGCCATTTCTGATGGCAGCACTTCTCATTTTCAAATTGTTGGTACCATTTGTGCTTGTCATGTAAGTATAATTATTGGTCCGTTGAATATCCAGAAACTCTTTTTTTTCAGCAACAGCTCCTGCATTAGTGATTTCCTCTATCCCAAATTGACTTCAAATATCATACGCAGATGCACGTTTACTGCAATCACCAGATTGGTCAGAGTTCCACTGTTGGGATGCTATTTTCTTGTCATAATTTGTTCAGATGTCATGACAGTTCATTTCTTCTTCCTGGTTTGGCTTTCGATTCTCATTTTCGTTTTGATTCTGATTCTCGTTACTCGTCTAAAGAAAGATTGAACGGATTGTTATGGTCACAGGTCCGAAATACAGGAAGCTGGATGGAGATTGGGAACACCATTAGCCATTTTGGAATCATGAGTGCTCAAGTGGTGTTTGTTCTTCTGCTTTTTGCAGTAACGAGTGTGTACACCAGAGACATTCAAATTAGATCATCCAAGACCAAGAGTTTCTCTCAAAAACAAATGTAATTTCATTTTCTGTGAAGCCCTATTTTTGCTGAAAATATTACACTTGGTAGAATGCTATTGTTGAGGTTAACTTTCTGATATACAATTTTTTTTTTGCATTTTCGAAAAACAGAGTGGGTATCATTTTACTCATTATTGAAATTATTTCATGAGAATAGCATTTCGAAATTATACTATATATCTTAATCCAAATTCAATTTACACCAAAAAATATAATCCGACAATCAATTAGAAAATTGAATCAAAATTTTATCAGTTTTTAGAGATTCGACAATAGAGTAACTCTGATATTACTTGTTGGATTAATCACATAAACATGTAGGTTTATTAACTAAATTTAAATCTCTAATTATGAAATGTTTGGATTAATCACATATACATGTAGGTTTATTAACTAAAATTAAATATCTAATTATGAAATGTTTGTGTCGAAATTACCGAAACATAAAATAATTAAGCTGATTGTGGAAGCATATTTGAATCATAAATTTTTAGTTTTTTATTGCTGAATTTGGAATTGAATTTGTTATCGATCTTGCAAACGAGACGAGCGGTATCACCCTTATTTTGTTGTTTGTTGAAGGAATATATATCGCTGAAATTGAAGTATGTCGTTTGGGAACCATAAGCCTAATACATAACTGTGTATATGTATATCTGTGATTTCCAATTTGGTCCCTTAACAAATTGAATATCTCATTTATGGTATCTAGATATTAATTTCTTGATTATCTAATACATTTAATAGTTCATAATTAAATTTTAGTAGATACTTTAACTAGACTTACTATAAAAGTATAGACATTTTATTTTATATATGTAAGTCCACATAATGGAAATTTTCCAACAATGTACACACCCCATGAGCCATCTTGGGCATATGAGTTGAATCATCAAATTAACTTGATGTAAGTTACCGTAGATGAGAGCTAAAAATATTTTTTAATATGGATATAACTTTTGACTTGTGTAAACCTAATTTAGTAACTCAAATGGTACAATTTATATAAGAAAATGACTCACCTTGCTCGGGTGTTCTGGGATGCTAATGGTTGAAGGATCAATGTTGATTATCTTTCTTTAGCAGCTAGTCCTACATGGTATAAACATTGACTTAGGAGTGCTACAAGAATTCTCTCAACTAAAATTAATTTATTATGTACCTTTTCATCTAACTAACATGTTTCGTATTAAAATGCGCAACTTTACGGTTTTAATCTTAGGCTCGACTCCTTAGAGAATTAAATTCAACTATTTATTTTGAAGTAAGCCAAATTCAAAAGATTGGAGATGGGTGGAGATTAACCACATACCTCTATCTCTACTTTTATCAAATCTGCACAACGACCATTTTCGACCTTCAAAATATTGTCAAATTAAAGAGAAATTTTCGATTTTGGTCCCATAGGACATGGTCTAATCCGATTTTGGTCCCAAATCGCTTGAATTATTAAATTTGGTCCCGCCGTCACGGTTTCCGTTAAAAAAATTATCGATTTTGATCCCATTTTGGTATAGATTTTGGTCTCATACAGAAAATTTCCAAAAATTTTTTTACAAGTCAATTGGAGGCAAAATTGAACTGATTTGGATGAAAATTTAACCTGATTTGGATCCAAATTTCCTACCAACATGCATCTATATACAGTATATCTACTCACCAAATCATCAAATTACAACTACTAAATCAAAAGAAAGCCAATTTTTTTTTATTTAGTTTAATTTTCTATCGAGCTCGAGTTCGATCAAGAAGATACTCGACTCGACTCGGCTCGTTTACACCCTAAAGGCAGGGAAATTTTTTATTTAGTTTAATTTTACAATATTGTTTATGAGCATTCACCACATCTAATTAGAGTTTATAATTATTTTTAAATTTTAATTTTAATTTTCAACTAATAATTCATTATTATAATTGATTATTTCATAATTAAATTCTTGTAAAATGTAAAGTAAAAAATCAAAGAAAAATTATACTTGCATACCTACATTTTGAAATTTCACGATAAAAAATTCACATTTTAGCGATGAAAGCGCGCCAAGCCAAGCCCAAAATATTAAAAAATAATAAAAAAAAATATAAAGTAATATAAAATTTTAAAAATCGCAAAGTAAAACTAATAAAAATATAATAAAAATTTATACTCATAATTAATTAGTAATTGAAAAATAAAAAATATATATAATATTAAAAATGTAAAATAAATAACATTAATAATATTAAAAAGATTAATTTCAAATTCATAATTAATTAGTAATTAAAAAATTAATAATATTAAAAAATTTAAAAATTATAAAGTAAAATAAATAAAAATATTAAAAATTTATATTCATAATTAGAAATTGAAAAATATATAATATTAAAAAATATTATATATTATTAAAAAATGAAATAAATTGTAAAATGTAAAATAAATAAAAAATCAATAATATTAAAAATATTGATTTCAAATTCATAATTATATAATAATTAAAAAATTAATAACATTAAAAAAATTAAAAATTATCATGTAAAATAAATAAAAATATTAAAAAAATTATATTTGTAATTAATTAGCTATTGAACAATAATATATATATATATATATATAATAAAAAATATTAGAAAAATCTGTCGTTATTGCGTCGATAACATAAAAAAATAAAATTTAAAAATTAAAATACGATGCGTGTTCTTTGTTAAGTTTGAGACAAAAAAATACATCAATAAATATCTTAATCTTAATCACTTGTTAATGTGTTGGTATTTTAACAACGAAATATAATCCGTTGTTAAATTGTGTTTTTATTATAGTGTTTTTTAAATAACCTAATTTTAAAAAATAAATAATAAAAAGTACCCTTATTTACAAATCTAACATTTGATCAATTTTTCGGCTCAAAAATCGTTCATAGCTGATTACATTTTAGGATTTCTATTTTGCTGAAATTTTCACTTTTGGTCCCATAGTATCTACTGTGGGATCAAAATTGATAATCCAGGTCCTATGGGACTAGATTTAATAACAATTTCTGAAATATGACCAAATGTGATAGGGTTGAGACCAAAATTGGACTAAGCCATGTCCTATGAGACCAAAATCGGAATTTTCTCTCAAATTAAATTAGCAGCATATAAAATATTCACTCATACGAGTATGAGGTTTTCAGATTTTTCAAACTACACACGAACAAATTATGATTTAATTTGCACAATGGTTTTGTAATAAAATAACATAGTAGTGCAAATATCTAGCCTAGGCAAAAAAAAAAAGATCGTTAATTAAGTAACATGCTATGGGGAACATCTAAAACACGAACTTTTTGGATCGACTGGCCCGAAGGAGTCGTCGTCATAAGGGGTTGCGCACAACGGCTCTTCACCGGATTTTGGCCATCAAATCTTGACGGGGCCCTTTGCATTAACATTTACAACATCTCCAAAAATGAATGAAATTGGAAAACATCTCACCGGGGATAGTCGGTGGTTGTCGGTTGCTGCGACTATCCTCATCTCGTCCCGGCTTGGGTTTGGTGCTCACCTCCTTAGTTTTTCAAGTCTAATTTTGAAAAATTGTGACTGAAATGAACTTCTAAGTCCCCTATTTACAGTTTTTCAAAGTTTGAGGCGGATATAATTTTATTGAGAATTTTTATCTACTAAAATATTTTTAACACCCGATTAAATCTTTGAAATGACATCTTTCAACGTTGGGGATTTGTTTGAATTCCAACACAAGATTTAAAAATAACAATTGACTTGTTGAAACATGTGCAAATAAAATAACTCATAAAATTATATCCTTAAAAGATGATAGCATGCAAACAAGATTTAATTGCATAAAAAGGTCACCTAGGGCTAGGAGTCGCATCTTAATTATATTCATTTTAACTCCTATGACTTCTTTCATTAATCTTCTAAAATTAAATAAATTCTAAGTAAAATACTCTGGTGGTTTGGGATATTACAAAAAAGTTGCAGACTTGCATGAAAATAGCTAGACATGCAAAAATTGAGAACTTATTAGAAATGGAATGAAACTTTATAAAAGACGAAGACCTCACATTTGAAAAGAGACTTTTGGAGAACAAGAGAGAGGTCCGGCGATAAGAATTGATCGAGAGAAGTGTTTAATCAACTTTAAATCATATATATTAATTTTAATTGGGAAAAAATAGTTAAGTCTCAAACTCACCCGAGAGGTTAGCATGTGGAGAACCAACTAAAGCTTTCATTTCAGTTGAGAACTTGCTTCTGCAAATCAGTCGACTTGATATGTCCGCAACTTTAATAATTTCGCGTACTTTGATAATTTTATTTAAGTGATTTGTTCATGATTATTCATCTCCATTTTAATTAATTATTTAATATTTTTCGGAACCAACAAGAGTCAACTCATGAGCCATCAATTTTGACAATTATTGTGTAATCCATATTCTACAAGAATTATTTCACCCCCTAAGTTTTTTCTAATTTCTCCTTTTCATATATTTAAAGTAATTGCACTATTTGGAAGATTTTGATCATTTTGTAATGATAATGCTGTTGGACCCTCAAATTTTGAAGTAGTTGCACTCACTAGAAAACGGTAAATTCCACCGTGGACACCCACTCAATGGACACCCTTCTTCAAATTACATAAAGCTAAAGATCTTCATTAATTGCCGATCATCTTAAATGATGCAATGTTATAAAAAAATAGAATTAACTGTGTTGCCGCTAAATAATTGTTAATTTTACGTAATATAAAGTGATATTACACAAATTTGACAATTATGTAATAAATGCCCATTATATTATGTAAAATTAACAATTATTTAGCGGCAACATAATTAATTCTATTTTTTTATACCATTACATCATTTAAGGTGATCGGCAATTAATGGAGATATTTGGTTTTATGTAATTTAAAGAAGGGTGTCCATTGGGTGGGTGTCCATGGTGGAATTTTCCCTAGAAAACATAGCCTTTGACTGTAGTTGGTCAAATTAATTCATGCTCTGAAAGTCTACAAGTCAACCACCATCATGGTCTGCCTGATCAGTTGATCAACCAATGAAGGCCTTCATCTCTTAAAAGTCAATGTTTCACTTTTTTTTTTCTAATCAGCATTGCACTATATTTATTATGTAAACTATACAATTGAAATCCTCTCGTCCACTCTCTCTATCTCACTTAACATTCAATTATGAATATGATTATTTAGTTTATCTTTCATTTTTTCTTCAATTTTAATTTCTTTTGATTTAGTTTAATTTTAAAATTATTATTTCTGATTTATTCCATCAAATTTGAATTTATAATTTTTAGTGTTTAATTTTCATTTTTAGTTAATATAATTAATAACTAGGGTCTATAATTTTTTAAATTTTAATTGTTAGAAATAAATATTAATTAGGATTAGTTATACTATAATAAAATTTATTTTTATAATATATATATATATATATATATATATATATATATTAGTGGCAATATATAAAACTAGCCGGTCAAACTTTAAAAAAAATTATTTTAGCCACTAACTTTTAAACATATTTATTTTAGCTAGAATGACGATTTTACCCTCGCGTGTTGCGCGCATTGCCAGCGCGCACAGGGGCATTTTCGTCCAAAGTGGCTAAAATAAATATGTTTTAAAGTTAGTGGCTAAAATAAATCTTTTAAAAATTCAAGTGGCTAAAATAGTTATTGCCTCTATATATTATTGAAATATTAAATTTGATAGTGTGACACAAGAGTGATCGTGAGATAGAGATTGGACTAGATGATTTCATCCAAGAAACTATGACAATTATTAAATTGGTGTTTCTATATAACCCAATAAATTTTCTAATTACACCGCTATTAAATTTAATTCAGAAATAAATATTACTAAATGTCATTTAAAATTAAAAAAGATGTTTCATTAATTAAAAATTAATTTGCAAAATAAAATTCAAAAGAAAACAAATAAAATAAAAATAAAAAATGTAGACTCCCTTCTTCTTCCCCCCCCCCCCCCCATTCACTATTTACGCAAAGGAAAAGCAACGATTTTCTTTTTAAAAGATGGTTGTGTAGGTATTTAGTGAATGTGATGTATTTAGAAAATTTAGTTGTCTATGTAGCTACACCCTTATTAAAATTTTCACATAAGATGTCTACTCGTGATAATCTTATGAGAGGGATTTAATTTTATTATTTTGCTTCTAAATATTATGTAAAAATAGAATAATATTAACCTACACACTTCTAGTATACATCCCGCATGTGACTATCTACTATATTTGAATTTGATACCACGTCATATGTAAATAACACTATGCGTTCACGACAGGTGTCAAACTTGTATTGAGTGCCCAACAATTCTACATATTTCGTCCATTCTATGAGTTCAATAGAACTACGTACATATACATACTTCCAAAATGAATTTGATATAAGTCAAAACATGACAAAAAAAAAATTGAAGGAAAAAAAAACAGTCCGGCCCTGTGTGTACGTACATGAGTTATTAAGTTTTAAATGAGAACACCAAAATAAACTAGTTTACAAAAAAAATGAAAAAAAATCCAATTCTACAAGACTCTTAAACCCCATCTCACATTTTGGATGATAGTTTTTTACTAAAAAAATAAAAAATAATCCCTAAAAATTGACGTACGTTTCCATGTTAATTTATTTTCACAAAGACTAGTCTACTTCAATTCCTGGCTCGAACAAGTGGCGACGGCATGGGCGAGTGCGGCGACATGGTGATGACATCATCCAAACGACGTCGGAACGGCAAGCTAATCTCCAGCTCCCTCCTACTGCACTGCTTCCTGGCAGCACCACTCCTATTCTTCTGCAGAACAAAACGACGAATCCTACTCATCGCCACTCCCATCGTCTCATCGTCCATGTTGGCGAAGCAGACACGGAACCACCCGGGCTCGTCGCAGTGAAACGAGGCGCCCGGGGACACGTTGAGCTTCACCTCATGGATGATGAGTCGCCAGAGCTCCATCTCCGCCTCGAAACTCGACTCCTTCAACAACCTCCTCAAATCCACCCAGCAGTATAGCCCTGCATTGCTCTTCAAGCTCCCTATTCCCACTTGACCTAATCCCCTACACATCTCCCCACGCCTCTTCCCCAATCTGTTGGAGCCTTCGGCTAGAAATCTCTCCACAAACGCATCATCTGATAGCATTGCTGCTATCAGATGCTGCGTCTGTGTAGAGACTAGGCCGAAGCTCGACATTTTCCTAGCACAGTTGACGACGTCGTCGTTGTATGAGTACACAATGCCTACCCGGAAGCCGGGGAAGCCGAGGTCCTTGGACAGGCTGTAGACGATGTGGATTAGGTCGGGGTTCCAGTCGGGGTTGTCTTGGGCTAACTCGGCTATGCTGATGAACCCGGGGTCGGTGAAGACGGTGGCGGAGTAGATCTCGTCGCAGATTAAGTGGATGTTGTTGGTGGTGATGAAATTCAATGATTCTTGTAGGGTTTGTCTATCTAGAACAGTGCCTAATGGGTTAGATGGGTTGTTGAGGAGTAAGCCCTTCACTTTGATGTTGGATTCCTGAGCTTTCTTGTACGCTGTTTCGAGAGCTCTGCGCGTGATCTTGAAATTCTTGGAGCTCTCGCATACTACCGGAACCAGTTTCACTCCCGTTCGCCATGTCAAGTCCCGGTCATTTCTGCAACCCAGAACAGAACATCAGATTTAACAAGTTTGTTTTTCTGGAGAATTCAACTAATTAGGTCACTAATGGACAAAAAAAGTAAGCTTTCAAGGCTGAATTTCTAGGAACATGGGATGCAATAATGCAAGTGAGTGTTACGTTGTACGTATGTTTTGTTAGTTAGATTTATTGCAAAACGGCTGAGAAGTAGCTATCGTGGCCCCTCACAGTAATGGTATAGCTATATAAGTTAGATATGCAATAATTGTATGTAAAATTAAGATCTGAACATTTAAAAATATGTTTTTTTTTTTTTTTTTTTGCAGAGATTAATACTAACCCTGGATAATATGGCGTAGGGACTAAAAGTGCATCGCCTGGATCAGCCAAGCAGAAAGCTAATGTTTCTTGAGCCCCAGTTGCACCACCACTCATCACTATACGGTCCGGGTCGAACCGGACTCGATTTCCTCTCACTTTCTCCATGAATCTTGCAACAGCCTGCAAATTATATAAATGAAAAAAGGGTAAGAATATGTCACAAATCTTGATTAATTAATAATTAATTAGGATAGTTCATATGCAGTTTATTAATTTAGTACATTTCTGAACTGTGGCAGGCCATGATAATCTTGAAAAATGGCAATATCTCTGAAATCAGCAGCTCCTTCTTCTGTACAAATAGAGGCGTTTGGATTGTTTCGGACCCATTCTTGAACTAGATCAAAGCAAAGCTGCATAAACAACAAATATATATGCCGAGTTTAGACTTTAGACAGACTTATACAAATAATTTATTTATTTATATAAATAAAAAAATATGAGGTTTGAATAATTTGTACCTGGTTTTCTGCAAGTCCCATTTGAATAACTCCATGAGGGTTTTGTGTGGGATGGTAAGGATCACTGTCGTATGCCTTCCAACCATCGAAGTAAGATGAGTTTTCGCCATGCCCGTTGTTGGTTGCAATCTTCGATAAGAGTTGGGATTCAATTCTTGTTGTCAACTCCATTTTTAACAGTCAAAAATATGTAGAAGAGAAATAAAATGAAAGAATTAATCAAAGAAATTAATTGAAGGGATGAATGAATTGAAGAATGAGGTTATAGTTAGAGAAAATCTTGAAATATGAGAGTGTTATGTTATGTTGTTCAAGTACTGAAGAATGGTCACATATTTATAGAGTTGTATTGTAGCTGAGAAGCTTCCAAGAGGAAGACTATTGTTACATAAATGAAGTTTCCTCACACTACCCCTACCCCTCCTGAGGAAACAAATTCATTATGGAAATGAAAAAACTATATAAATTCTTAGAATTATATTATTGGAATTCTCTTTTCCTTTTCTTCTTTTCTTTTATGAAAAAAAAAACATTTTTAATGTGTATTAGCTATTACTATTAGGCGGCTCTTTTGAAGTAAAATTCTTTGAAAACTATTTTGATCACACATTTCTTATGGTAATAAGAACGTGAATTAATTTGACTCTCTTCTTTCAACTTTCAAGAAAGATAAGAATGTCAAAAGACATCATCTCTAAAATTAGGTATGCTGTAGACTAGTTTAATTTAGAAAAATTTTAGACTTTAAATTTTTGCATTCATATATATCTATTATTACTATGCCAGATATTCATTGTAGTACGTAGCCATCATATATCTAACCTCAAAACTTTCAAATATCACAAACTTAACCATGAGAATTGATATGCATGTTTATTAGTTTTTATTCCCTTTTTTCCTTCAATTTCATTTGTTTATATTTGTAGTATAATTTTACAATTGTTAATTAGAGCTAATAATATCTAGTACTTTATGTTTTATAATTATTTTTTATATTTAATTTTTTAATTAATAATTGATTATTATATATATATATATATATGTCGATGTTGATTATTCCATAATTATGGTATATAATTTTTAAAAATTTCAATTTTTAGTAATAAACTAAAATTATGATTAATTATATTATAATAATTTTTATTATAAAAATAATAAATTTGATGATTGGACAAAAAAAAATATTGGGACAGAAGATCCTCTTTTGGGGCCTTGATCACCAATAAAGATATACAGTATAATTCACACATGTTCATATTTATTCTTGAGTTTAGCCTATAATTAGGCACCCACCAATCCAACATTAGATACACGGCTTTACTAAGAGATAATACGCGATATATGCATGAATAACAATTAAACATTTGATTTGCTCAAAAAGAGCCAATTAAACATTAGATACACGGTGCTTTATTAAAAGAAAATATATACACGCATCAAACATTGAACCGTGTATTATAATTAGGTACGTATTTATGTTAGAAATAAAATTCCAACTGGTCCCAAAAAATTTAAATTTTGTGGGGTTTTCTACTTTCTCTTTATGGCCTTCAAATAGCAAACTATCGAAGAATACCAATGTGCCGGCCATCACTATTATTGCTTTTTTTTTTTTTAACTTTAGTAGTAGTATTCTAAATTCAGGTGCAACTGTTGCAAGCAAAGAAAATCAAACAAGTAATTTATTGTTTTAATTCATTAAAGTGTGTGCAATGTGTGTGATTGTTTCTATATATGAATGCAGTGTGTATATAGTTACTTACTGTCGGCATGTGTGAAGGTGAATTGGTGATTCTGTACGTGAGGGAGAAAATTTATGGATTTTAATTGACATTGCCTCTTAAAAAAAGGATTTTAATTAAATTCCAAAAGAAAAATAAACTAAAATCCGATGTATCAAATTTCACTGAATTAAAATGTGTAGATGTATTTTTCGCCAAACAAATTGGTGGTATTTAACTATGGAGTTTTTCAATATACTCTCCAAATTCATCGTCAAATCCTACAATTCAAACACACACCCGCATGCACGTTCTTTATAGAATTTAAATTTTTTATGATACCTCACTACTAAAAAATCGCGTTTTAGTAATAGAAATGACGAAAATACAAACGCACTCCAACTATTGTACAATACCAGAAGGTTATAAATTAATATGACTTTACTCCATCCATTTATTTATATTTTCTATCTTTTCGAACTTCTTCAAATTGTGCTTTCATTTAAATGTTAATGTTAAATTATATATTATTTTATTTTCTAACTTCTTGAATTTTAACTATATTTTTAAAAATTGGTTATATTTATTTATTTTATTTATCTTCCTTTGTGCACTATATATATTATTTATAAATGTATCAATGAATATACATAATATTGATATTTTTAGTTAGATTTTTTATTTCTAAGTTACATAATTATATTAATTTCAGGTTATTGAGAATATAATGTAATATAGTTTTTATTTTTCAATTAAAATGTGTTAATTTCATATATTATAGAAACAAAAACTCAATAGTAAAATTCATGACAGAACTGTGTAACGCCTCATGACACATGACTCATGAAGTTTAATGGCGACACTAAGGCACAATGAACTTTGCTGGAAATTATTTAACATTCGTTTTATATTAGTCAAAATAGCTAAATCCAAATTATTATGAGGATTTTTGTAGTTGGTTTCCCACGCTATTGTTGGAAAATAGGATTTAATAAAGTGAGTGTGACTCATTTTATCCGATTTTTCGTGATCGGGATATTTAATTTTGGAGGAATTAAATACCGTATGATTGCTCTATGTCGTGAGTAGATAATCGTAGTATTTTTATTTGCTCAAATCTGATTTTCGGTGAGTGAGAAATAAATGGTTAAAGTTGGTCACACGATTGGGCATTTATGGTGTGTGGGATAATGTGTTTAAGACACATTAAATAATCCCACATTGATTTCTTAATCAAATTAAGAAGTGTATTTAAGTGTATTAACACTTAAGTGGAATAATCAAGTGCACAAGAATGTGGGCCATGAGCCCACACGCGCACACACGCGCGCGCCCGCCCGTGCCTGAGCTCGTGCCCGGGTGCACATGGTGCATGTCCAGCTTGAAGGGTGTAACTCCAGGGGGGTTACAACACCAGGTTTGAATGCCCTCAAACCCTAGCTGTCCCCTGCAGTGGAGATGTTTATAGGACATCCTGCATGGATCCAAATGCTACATTCTGCACAATCATATTGCTTGCATACAAAGTTCTCTTCGAGTCTACAGCCTCTCAGTTCTCTACAACAATCGCAAGACAAACAATCATATTTCTTGCATACAAAGTTCTCTTCGAGTCTACAGCCTCTCAGTTCTCTACATTATCTAGTTCGCCGCCTCTCAGTTCTCTACATTATTCTGTACTTCCATTGTAATTGAGGTGTAAAACGAGACAACAATCGCAAGACAAACAATCATATTGCTTGCATACAAAATTCTCTTCGAGTCTACAGCCTCTCAGTTCTCTACATTATCTAGTTCGTCGGAGCCTTGCCGGACTTTATTTCAATTCAGTTAAATATATTGTAATTGTTTGTTCCTCTACACTTCCGGACTTTATTTCAATTCAGTTAAATATATTGTAATTGTTTGTTCCTCTACACTTCTACCTTTCTGTACTTCCATTGTAATTCCAGTGAGGTGTAAAACGAGACAACAATCGCAAGACAAATAACTAAGACCAAATTAATCAACTACCTTTGCTGGAATGGCGTCTTCATCCAACCCCGTTGCTCCAAGGACCATTCCTCATGGCTTGCCAAGCCGAGAAGCCAGAAAAGTTCTCCGGGTTGGACTTCAAGAGGTGGCAGCAGAAGATGCTCTTCTACCTAACCACGCTCGGAGTTGCTGGATACCTCAAGGAGGAGGCTCCTGTGGTCGAAGAAAATGAGCCGGACGTCAACAAACGAACGGCGTACGATCAATGGATCAATGGCGATTTTCTTTGTAAAAATTATGTTCTTAATGGCTTAGTAGATAGTTTATATTCTGTATACGGAAATGTAACTAGTGCTAAGGAACTGTGGGAAGCTCTAGAAAAGAAGTACAAAACTGAGGATGCCGGAACTAAGAAGTTCGTGGTGGCAAAATTCATCGACTATAAAATGGTGGACACCCGGTCAGTAATGGACCAAGTGCAAGAGCTTCAGCTCATTGTGCACGACGTTCATGCTGAAGGGATGGTCCTTCCCGACTCTTTCACCGTTGCTGCGGTGATTGAGAAGTTGCCACCGTGTTGGAAGGATTTCAAGAGCTATCTCAAACACAAACGAAAGGAGATGACTCTTGAAGATCTTGTGGTTAAGCTTCGAATTGAAGCCGATAACCGAAAGGCGGATCCGAGACCACGAGTCCCGATCGAGGCCAAGGCTAATTTGATGGAATGTGGTGGACCATCAAATAGCAACAAAAGAAAGCGCTCGGATCAAGTTGATAAAGGGAAGAAGCCAATGACGAAGTTCAACGGCAATTGCTTCAATTGTGACAAGCCGGGGCACATGTCCAAACATTGCACGGCTCCAAAGAAGAAACGTACTAACTATGGTGCGCATTTGGCGGAACATAACAACAAAGGCAAAGGCAAGGCCGGACAAGATGATTGGGATGATGATGATTTGGCTGCCGTTGTGTTCGAGGCCAATCACGTGGACAACCCGAGAGAGTGGTTCATCGACACCGGGGCTACTTGTCACGTTTGCTCGGACAAGAGCTCGTTTACTACCTACAAAGCTGTTGAAGGTAGAAAGTTGCACATGGGGAACCAAGCCTCGTCTGAAGTGGTTGGTGTGGGCAACGTGGTTTTGAAGCTGACTTCAGGCCAAGAGCTGACTTTGAAGGATGTGATGCATGTTCCGGACATCCGCAAGAATCTGGTTTCAGGCTCACTGTTAGTCAATCATGGTTTTAGACTAGTGTTTGAGTCTGAAAAGTTTATTTTGAGCAAGTACAGAAGGTTCCTTGGTCGGGGCTATCTCGTCAATGGACTTTTCAAAATGAATGTAATGGCGATGCGCCGTGTGGCAAAAGAAAATGCTAATAAAATTGCTTCTTCTGTTTACTTGCTTATTGAGTGCTCGGATTTATGGCATTGTAGATTAGGACACGTTAATCTAAATACTATAAAACGCTTAGTAAATTTAGATTTGCTAAAAGTGAACCAATTTAATACACAAAACAAATGTGAAGTTTGTGTTGAAGCTAAATTGGCTAAGTTACCATTTCAATCGGTTGAACGGAGTACTAAACCTCTAGAATTAATTCACACATACGTGTGTGATTTAAAGTTTGTGCAAACTAGAAGTGGTAAAAAGTACTTTATTACTTTTATTGACGATTGCACGAAATATTGTTATCTTTATCTTTTAAGAAGTAAAGATGAGGCGATTGAAGCTTTTAAGAACTTCAAAAATGAAGCCGAAAATCAACTAAGCAGTCGAATTAAAGCAATTCGAAGTGATAGAGGTGGAGAGTATGTTGCCCCGTTTGAAGAGTTATGCGCAGAGGCGGGTATAATTCATCAAACTACGGCACCGTATTCACCACAGTCTAATGGTGTTGCTGAACGCAAAAACCGAACTCTTAAGGAGATGATGAATGCTTTGTTGATAAGTTCGGGATTACCACAGAACTTGTGGGGGGAAGCTGTGTTGACAGCCAACTATATCCTGAACAAAATTCCACTTAAGGGTAAGGATGTGACGCCTTACGAGTTGTGGAAAGGACGCACGCCGTCTTATAAATACCTCAAAGTGTGGGGGTGTTTGGCTAAGGTTGAAGTGTCACTTCCTAAACAAGTTAGAATCGGTCCTAAAACGGTTGATTGTATCTTTGTCGGGTATGCACTTAACAGTAGTGCATATCGTTTTCTTATTCATAAATCGGAGATTCCCGAGTTGACTGAAGGGACGATGATGGAGTCGAGGAATGCTATATTCTTCGAGAATGTCTATCCTTGTAAGAATAAGGATAGGACAGAAGGTAGTTCTGAGAAACGAACCTCTGAAGCTACTACTAGTTCTGATCCTGTGGATGAAGAATCGAGACGTAGTAAGCGAGCTAGGACGGCTAAGACCTTTGGTCCAGATTTCATCACCTATATGCTAGATGATGAGCCAAAGTCTTTGAAAGAAGCTCTATCTAGTCCAGATGCTGCGTTCTGGAAAGAAGCTATCAACAGTGAAATTGATTCCATCATGTAAAATCACACTTGGGAGTTGACAGATCTCCCAAGTGGGTGTAAGCCGTTAGGATGCAAATGGATCCTAAAATGAAAATATAAGGCAGATGGTTCTGTTGACAAGTATAAAGCTCGTTTGGTTGCCAAAGGCTTTAAACAAAAAGAGGGGTATGATTTCTTCGATACCTACTCACCAGTAACAAGGATTACATCTATTCGGGTGCTTTTAGCGATTGCTGCTTTGCACAATCTTGAAATTCATCAGATGGATGTAAAAAATGTGTTTCTGAATGGTGAGTTGGAGGATGAAATATACATGGAACAACCTGAAGGGTTTGTTGCACCAGGGCAAGAACAAAAGGTGTGTAAGCTTGTTAGATCGTTGTACGGTCTGAAACAAGCACCTATTCAGTGGCACCTGAAGTTTGATAACGTGATGTTATCAAATGGTTTCAAAATCAATGAGTGTGATAAATGTGTGTATATAAAGAGCAGTTCTAATGGCTATGTCATAGTCTGTCTTTATGTAGACGACATGTTAATCATGGGCAGTGGACACCAAGTGATTGTTGAAACGAAACAAATGTTGAAACGAAACTTCGACATGAAAGATATGGGCTTAGCCGATGTGATTTTAGGGATCAAGATAGTACGGACAAGTGGTGGAATTGTCTTAACACAATCTCATTACATAGAGAAAGTGCTTAAGAAATTCAACGCTTTTGATAGTCCACCGGCTAAGACCCCGTTGGAACTCACTGTACACTTGAGTAAAAACCGAGGAGAACCGGTAGCTCAAGAAGAATATGCAAGGGTCATTGGGAGTTTGATGTACATCACTAACTGCACTAGACCTGATCTTGCATGTTCTGTGAACAAGTTGAGTCGGTACACGAGCAATCCAAGCAAAGAACATTGGAAAGCTCTAGTACGAGTTCTAAGATACTTGAAGTATACTTTGAACTTCGGGCTGCAGTATACAAGGTTTCCTTCTGTACTTGAAGGGTACAGTGATGCGAATTGGATATCAGACACAATAGACTCATTTTCGACTAGTGGATTTGTTTTCACTATCGGAGGTGGAGCAGTGTCATGGAAATCCACGAAACAGACTTGTATAGCCCGTTCTACCATGGAATCTGAGTTTATCGCTTTGGATAAAGCGTGTGAAGAAGCTGAATGGCTTCACAACTTTCTAGAAGACATTCCATGTTGGAAAAAACCAGTGTCGTCAGTGATGATTCACTGTGATAGTCAAGCGGCTATCAGAAGAGCACACAATGCTATGTACAATGGTAAGTCTCGACACATACGTCGGAGGCATAATACTGTGAGGCATATGATCTCAAGTGGGATTGTCTCCGTTGACTATGTGAAGTCAATAGATAATCTAGCGGATCCGCTAACCAAAGGGTTAAACCGAGATCAAATGGCTAAGTTGCTAGAGGGAATGGGTTTGAAATCCACACTCTAAGAGTGCTTGTAGTGGTAACCCAACCATGATGACTGGAGATCCCAAGAACTTGGTTCAATGTGAAAACTAAGCTACAAATATTCAGTTTGGTAGCACTTGGAAATTATAAGTATACATTTCCCTGTGGGCAAACCAAGTGCACACCTGTTAATGTGGTGAGGATAAGTCATATGACTTTTAATGATTCCTAAACCTAATGAGGTTGAGTATGGCAGGATACTCGGAAGAGGAGATCACCTATATAAGTGAGAAGTGGGGCCGCTTCTAAAGAGATACTTATGAACTCAAAGAGGTTGTCCATGGCCTGAAAAGGATACAAACGTGAGAACAGATAATGTTTGATATACAGCTGTTTTCAATACTATTGTCTCGGTATACACTAAGGATGTATAGTTCAAGGCATCATGTCCACTAAACAACCGGTATACTCGATAGTGTTGGAAGATGGAAGGTTCAAAGTCACAAGCTACCTATCCTGGTGCAGTTGTGTTTCTAAGAGAACTGGGCTGCTTGTCTGCATACATGCATGCACTATTTCCACTCATGTGGGGGATTGTTGGAAAATAGGATTTAATAAAGTGAGTGTGACTCATTTTATTCGATTTTTCGTGACTGGGATATTTAATTTTGGAGGAATTAAATACCGTACGATTACTCTATGTCGTGAGTAGATAATCGTAGTATTTTTATTTGCTCAAATTCGATTTTCGGTGAGTGAGAAATAAATGGTTAAATTTGGTCACACGATTGGGCATTTATGGTGTGTGGGATAATGTGTTTAAGACATATTAAATAATCCCACATTGATTTCTTAATCAAATTAAGAAGTGTATTTAAGTATATTAACACTTAAGTGGAATAATCAAGTGCACAAGGATGTGGGCCATGAGCCCACACGCGCGCGCCCGCCCGTGCCCGTGCCTGTGCCCTTGCCCTTGCCCGGCTCGTCTCGTCTCGTCCTCGGACTTGGATCTTGGCAATTGGACTTTGGGTGGACTTTGGGCGTACGTGGGCTTCCGGGGCTTAGCCGTATCAGTTTTACGGTACCGAAACAGTCGGGTCGGCGGATCGACTATCCGGGTCTATAACGGATGTGGACCGGGTCATGGGTACACATGGTGCATGTCCAGCTTGAAGGGTGTAACTCCCATGAGTTAATAGCCTTCAAGTGAGTAACTGTGCCACTGGAGCTGGTGGAGCCTTCAGGGAACTGCTATCTGGAGCTGGTGGAGTTAGTGGGCTGGACAGAAACCGAAAGTAACTCCTGTCGGGAGTCAAAGTCTGCAGCTGCCCTGGACACGTGTCGGGATCCGAGCCGACAAGGGACACCTGTCGGGATCTGCAGAAGGTAACTCCTGGAGGGCTGGCAGAGCTATAACTCCAGGGGGGTTACAACACCAGGTTTGAATGCCCTCAAACCCTAGCTGTCCCCTGCAGTGGACATGTGCCTATAAATAGGACATCCTGCATGGATCCAAATGCTACATTCTGCACAATCATATTGCTTGCATACAAAGTTCTCTTCGAGTCTACAGCTTCTCAGTTCTCTACATTATCTAGTTCGCCGGAGCCTTGCCGGACTTGTGGTGCTACTGCCGGAAGGACGAAGCCGTTTCATCTTTGAAAGACAACCGCCGAACCGTGAGCACTAGCCGGGACGTATTTGTCTCAAGGAGAGAGGTCCCCTCGACTCGGCTTGCCGGAACCAGAGTCTGCACATCGGTTCTTCACTTTATTTCAATTCAGTTAAATATATTGTAATTGTTTGTTCATCTACACTTCTACCTTTCTGTACTTCCATTGTAATTCCAGTGAGGTGTAAAACGAGACAACAATATATAGTGTAGTGTGTATACCATATATTTGTAACGTTCAATTCTATGAATATTGGCTATTGGGTGACACCTAGCTTGGGACATATTGATATATGTTGCCCCTTGAAATTTTGGGAAAATGGAATTTTGGTCATTTCACATTTTAACACTAAAAAATGATCTTTTAATTATCATGGATTTTTTAAATTATTTCTTAATTGTACGTATTTGCCAGTCATCACTTGATTTTTATTATGAGAAGTGTTAAAATATTCGTAGCTAGCTCTTGCATAATGGTTACTTAATCTATCCAATGTTTGAGAATCTAGTCTAATATTTAATTTGATCTTGAACTAATATTTTATTTTTTTTCCAGAGTACTCATGAATAGATTATTTATAATTTTAATCATGTAAACTATTAAGACATTGATAATGATTGCATAGTAATTATATATGTGTATTTGCATAGTCAAGGATATATGTTATATATAGATTTAGTAAAAAAAAAAAAATTAATGTTTTACATAGTATTATTTATATTTAATAGTAGGAACCTCTTAGAAAACATTTCTAACTCGATCACTGGTGATATATATATAACCTAATGACAATATAGTGAAAGTGATTTATGTCAATATTAATTATTTCAAATTCGTCATCACTTAGCGAAAATATTTAATCTAAATTACTAAAAAGTCTTCCAAGCAGTCCTTTTCGAATTGATGTATGAATGTTACTGAACGCGAATGCTACATAAATAATATTCAAGAAATCAAATTAAATGTTTAAATGGAAATAAAGAGGATATATAAGTATACAAAGCAACCAGTTAAGAAAGTCTTACAAGAAATAGTTGAAAAGTAAAACAATAAAATGGACCTCTAAAGGCTATTTTAATAGAGGATATAAAAAAGAAATTCATAAAATAATTAGTTCAAAAATAATAAAACAATAAAATATAATGGACCTCTAATGGCTATTTTTGATATAGAATAAATGTAAACTGAGTAATAAATAATAATTTTAGATTATTAGTGCAAAATCTAACTCTAGCTACTGGATTGAAGATCAATTTTAATATTCCCCCCCACGAATTCGTTATTAATTGATGGTTTGGGCATAGTTTTGCAATTGGGTGAAATTTTTGCCATGCGTAAATTTGGTCAAGATATTAAGTGATTTTTCCCTACATAAATAGAAATAAAAAATTAAATAAAATGTAAAGTTAAGTTGAATTAAGCAAATCCACATTGACTAAGTTAAGTCAAATGTACTATTTAGACCCTTTTTTTTAATCAATGTACTATTTAGACTTAATAAGTCACTTATTTTGACCAAATCTACTCCCTCATTTCTATATAAATATCATTTTAGATGAATGCACGTAAATTAAGAAATTAATCAAATTACTTAATCCACCCTTGTGTGAATACATTAAATGAGTTAAATATAGATGTTTGAATATTTAAATGAGAGCAAATGTGTGAACAATGTGAATTTTTTATTTTGAATTTGTAGAATGACATTTTTTTTAAAATAATATTAAAATGGCAGAATGACACTTATTCAAAAACGGGGAATATAAATTATCTAAAATTACAACCAATTACATCTGAATAAATTAACGATTAAGAACATGACGAAAATTGCAAATCAGTCCAAACGTTTGGATGGTTTTTGTTACCGATTCATTTCAATTCAAGGTAGCTTTTGCACTGTCTTCACCGTAATTGCATCATTTTGCAGCGAGGAAACGCACATTTATTTATTTATTAGGAAAAGATACATTCATTTATTTGTGATATTTATTTTTATTTTTTGATGCAAAAAGAGTTAGTGTTTCGAAGGACATAATGATATGAAACATGAGCAACCCTACCAAAATCATATTTCACGAATTTATTGTATTACTTAATTAATTAATTGGTGTGGGTACAAATTTTCTATTGCACATTTGGTGTTGAATTCCCTATTGTACATTCGATTTATTTTTTTCAAATTTTTCTATAATTTTAATTTACTATGCTTTCGTTTAATTTTATTTATGGTTCATCCTATCCAATTGGTTTAATATAATTTTTTAGTATTTAATTTTTTAAATAATCAATTAATAACTAAAAATTAAAAATTAAATACTAAAAAATTATAATGCATTCTAATTGGGTAGAATGCATCCTAAATAATAAGTGTAAACTAAAGAATAAGAAATTAAAACTGAAGAAAAAAATTAAAAAAATAAAATAAAAAATTAATTGTGCAATAAAGAATGCAACCCTACCAAAATCATATTTCATGAATTTATTGTATTAATTAATTAATTGGTGTGGGTACGAATTTTCTATTGCACATTTGTTATTGAATTCCCTATTGCACATTCGATTTTTTTTTATTTTTTTTTAAATTTTTCTATAATTTTAATTTATTATGCTTTCGTTTAATTTTATTTATAGTTCATCCTATCCAATTGATTTAATATAAATTTTTAGTATTTAATTTTTTAAATAATCAATTAATAACTAAAAATTAAAAGTTAAATACTAAAAAATTATAATGCATTCTAATTGGGTAGGAATATGATGCATCCTAAATAATAAGTATAAACTAAAGAATAAGAAATTAAAACTGAAGAAAAAAATAAAATAAAAAATTAATTATGCAATAAAGAATGCAACACCAAAAATGCAATAAAAGATGGACAATTCTAATCATAGCCACATATTTTCACTATAGCCCCATTTTTTTTTAAAATATGAATATTTTTTAAATGACTTAAAGCCTTCTTCATTTTAACCCATAGCCGCCCCCCACCATTTTGTTCTTCATCTTTAACCCATAGTCACCCACACCATTCTGCTGTTTATTTTTAAACGAAAATTTCTTTCTTTATTCAGATAAACGAAGAACTAGTTTCTTCATAATGTCTCTTCTTTTTTTATTCAGATGCTTTAATTGTTGTAAATTTATAAAGGCTTCAATCAAAATTAGTAGTCCAAGCTGCTGATTTTGCAGACTTAAGGATTGAAGAATACCATGGTGAGTTGAGAATGATTTATGAATGACTTTTTATTATTTTAGAGATATACCACTGAATGAAAATAAATTTAATTACATAAAAATCAATCAAGATTTGCATATATATATTTCTACAGTAAAGAAAATCAATAATTAGAGAGAATTATATAAATCTTTAGGTGGAATGGATGAAAATAATCATTCAACAAAATCTCATCTATGTATTTGATAGAAAATACTAGAGGATATATAAAAAAACGACTGCAAATCACAGATATTCATTGTTCGAAATCCATTTTTCTTTTCGATCAGTATAAGTTTCAATTTTTTTTTCACAATGACAAGGGTTGAATTTGGATATTCATGAACGGGAGCTTTAATTTTTCAATTATTGAGGGCTATAATTATTTTATAATTATTAAAAATTAGAGACTATAATTAAGGATAAAAGAATTTTGAAAAAATATATTTATGATTTAATTAGATGTGATGGCTATAGTAGAAAAATGAAGGCTATGGACTGTGGATTGAGTTGCCCATTGAAGATTTCTGGTGATTTGTGTGCTATCCATCTTTATTTGAAATAAAATATTTGTGGTCCACCTTTCAAAAAAGAAAAACTAAACAAGAGATTTGTCTGCTGCCAACTTATCCATTATTCACAATAGAATGACACTCAGCGTGCACCCACCAGATGGGCTTGGCTCAAATTCGAAAAAATAAAAAAGGCCCAGGTGTGTGCACGACACACCGACACGCACGCACGCGTCGCGCATGTTGTGCACGTGCTTAACTCTGACAACTCATGAGTGCACTAGCCCGACGTAAGCTCCACAATAAATTTTTTCAAAATAAATGTATGTCTTAAAACTAAAGTGAGTTAATTAAACTTTTTTGATCTACCAACCCACACAGCGCTCGCCCAATACTGACATGTAGGCTCGTGTACTACGCTTGATAATTAATTTTTCGAAATAAATATATATTGTAATAATCTAATTAGAATTATTAAACTCTAATTTAAATATATTAAACCATAATTGAAATGTAATAAACTCATATAATTAGAGTAGTAGAAGTAATAGTTCTAAAGCTACGGGTGATACTTTTTAGTATAATAAATGATACTTTTAACCTGTCGAACCATCTGACATTGAAAAAAAATGAATATGAAACCATACATGAAACAACAGCATGAGGTGTGTGCAAGTTCTTCAATACTGCAGATTGGTAATAAATCTTGTTCATACTTCAAAATCTCGATTGCCCCGTTCATCAGTGGCAGAAGCTAAAGAACGACGCCGTTGCATCTATACGACTTGGTTTATTTCAAGAAGCTTTTGATGGATGTAAATACAATCAATACATTTATGTGTTTCGAATATAAGCCATAAATGCCTGTATAATATTACTTTCTAAAAAGGAGAACAACTGTATGTGCTGCTATACTCCGATTCTCCCCAAGACTGTCTACCTTCTCATGAGTTTTTGCCTTCAGATTCACAACGGAAGGGTCCGCGCCAAGTAGCTTGCATAGATTTGCCCTTATAGCCTCCTTGTGAGGGCTCAGCTTTGGTCTTTGAAGAATCAATGTGGCATCTAAATTCCCTAGCTCGTAGCCCGCCTCGTGCATTAGCCGAACCTAACATGTACCAGTCATCAGTAGAATGTAGTGCTATAAGTCATAAATTTAATGAGCTACAACTATCCTAAGTCCCTCTCCAACTGTAATGTCAAAATGGTGTCCCAAACAAAATTGGCAAATTTTCCATCAAATATGCACACATGTTACTTGAACGATCTAGTGAAGTGAAAAATAGACTCGGAATACTTTCTTTTCGTTCTTCCATTCTATCTCATAACGTAACAAATCAATTCATATTTTAAACACACAAGATTTTGATGAAAGAAGCAAGAACATTGTTTATCCCGAGCGTTAACATAGAGGAGGTGTATGATGACTGATGAGACAAGGTAGGATGAGTCGTAATTGTCATGCTATTAGTCTACTCAAAATCCCTGCGTGTGTGAATGTGATAGAACCAAACCCTGATCTATCAAATGGCAATATTGCAAAATCCTTGACATTATGAGGTGCAGACAACAAAACAAAATTTGAAGGTAAGTCAAATGAAGAGCCTATCTCAGATTGTTTTGTGATTAAAGCACGATAAGAAATAGAGTCTGCAACTAAAGGCGTCCAAAGATGAAGGATAATCATATTGAACACAAAAGAAATGAGAGAACTCACTGCCTCCTCCATAAAAACAGAAGATGCTGCGCCTTTCCATTTCGGATCTGTGTCTGGAAATATCTGCCCTATATCCGGGAGCCCGAGCGCCCCCAATATTGCATCCACAACACAGTGCAGCAATACATCACCTAATAAATTAAGAAAAATCCAACCTTTAATCAGCCACAAAAATTCGCATGACAACTCCGTTTTAAATCAATCATCCTGATTTTCTCTAAATTGTAGAGCATTTCTATCCCTTATTTCATAATTTTCATTCAATCAGCTCATTTCACGTAAACAGTATGTCACTAGCATTATACACATGACATTTGCAGATGAAAATGAAATTAAATACGATTCTAAACAAATAAGATCCTGAAAAGATAAAAGAACATCCCCTGCCTTTATATACGAACACAAGATTAAAGGGGGGGCGGGGGTGAATAAATTAAACGAAACCCTAATTATGCAAAGCAATTCAAAATATGAAATTGGTGACTCAATAAAAAACATAAGCAAAACTGTGCATACACTGTGTGTGTGTGTGTGTGTGTGTGTGAGAGAGAGAGAGAGAGAGAGAGTTACCATCGGAGTGAGCTTCGCAGCCTCGATCATGAGGAATATTGATCCCCCCGATAATGAGGGGATACCCCGGCTCGAGCCGATGAAGGTCAAATCCGTGGCCGACGCGGAAAGGCAGAAGCTTTGCCGAAGTTGCAGTTCCAGACTGAGGCTCGGCTCCAACCATGCTCGCAGCGGAACCCACAATCACCAGCGCTGGCGAGGAAGACGGTCTCGCCGTGAACTTCATCGAGGGAAGCTGCAAGTTTCGCGGTACGCACGGTGCCACTCCGGGAAAATGAGCTGAGGGTTGCTTTGAAGCGGTCTTGATGTGGAGTGGGCTGGCGAGGGAACTAGCCATAGCCATATCGAAGGAATTTCTAAGCGCGTGCGGCGGCGCGTGTGGTATGGCTGCTGATTTGGAGGTAAATGGGAATTTTTGAGGAGCTCGTTCAATGTTATGATGTGTGCGGGGAAGCTCGTGAGCCACGTGGCGCGACTTTAATTCTTTATATATATATATATTATAAAATATAAAATAAAATGTGTGAATTTCGTTTGACTAATTTTAAAACAAAATTTTCTGCTAAAAAATATTAAAAACGAAAATTAATTTGCTTTGTAGGTGTATATAAATTGGAATACGGCTTGTTATATCAGTCAATTATTTTTAACTTCGGTCGTACTTTTGTGGTGCGAGCCGTCTTTATAATAATTAATTAACGGCATAATTTAAGATCTTTTAATTGTTTTTGGTTGGAGTTGAATTAAGTGCAATTTGTACACCATCTTGTAGTAATTTATTGGAGATTGATGTTGAAAACAAAAAACTATATATGTTGAACAAGAAGAGTTGAAATTTTGAAACTCATCGCCCGAGCAAGAAGAATTGAAATTCAACACTACAATCTTTTTTTAGATAATAATACTAGTTTGACACACAATGCATGAGACAACCTTATTTTTTAAACAATATGATTTAGTTTCTAAAATATCATCATGAGAATTGTGGAATGATAATGGGCGAATTATAAGTTTTTCAATTAAATTGTATAAAAATAATATTTTTGTGTTTGTTCAAATCAATATTTTAATAATTTGAAAAGTGCAAATAATTTTTTATTTTATGATTTTACATTTTTGGGCTGGAAATTTTTTTCTCAAAAATCATGCACTACTTTGTTTTATTATATAGTATAAGGACTTGTTTGCTAGATAGTATAAGGGTGTGATAGATACATATGACACCTTAATATTATGTTTGCTAGCAATATTAAAGCTCATGATTATGCAAAGGTCTGACATGTGTTAACCATTTATATAGTATAACATATCACATATTTACACCCTGCAGGTGGAATATATAATACCATACATAATTATTAAAAATTATAGACTAATTTAACCTTGCAGATATTAATTAAAAATCTTATTATAGAATATTAACACAATATATGGTGACTAATTAAAGGATATTTTAGGAATTGAAATTTTATAGAGAATCTAATACATTTATTATTAATACATACTCCCTCCATTTCATTATGATTGTTATTTTAACTTTTTTATTTTTGTGTCAAAATGTTTGTTGTTTTATATATTTTTACACAATCTCTCTCTAATTTAACCTTATCACAAACCCAATTTTAGAAATATATAATTTGAAAATGCACTCCGTGTGAGAAGTATCTTTCTGCAAACGTTCACGACAAATTACTTGAATGGTGTTGAATAAAGTTCACTATAATGTGTATGAATGTTGTAATGAACTTAATGTAAACAGCAGAAAGTAAAGCACACAAGAGTTTGGTAACTCTACTCGATCAACTAATCTACGTCAGGGGGCTTGTCAGGTCCATGAGAAAAAATCCACTACTCCTATGTATCGTTTACTAGGGATTTTATATGCAGCTGGCCTCCCGTCATTCAATACCCAAACACCCTCTTTCAATGACTATCTAGTCCCCACAAACCTTTTGACAGTGTATGAAAAGTGTTTTCACTACACGATGAGTCGATGACTAGAACAATAATTTCTAGTATATGACCGAAACCATGTAGCTCAAAATAGAGCTCTTGTAGAAACTAACTAGTTATATTATGTTTAGTATTTGCAGTTCATCTAATAAGTTCTGATCCTAGGCTATTTATAAGACAAGACTATAGCCCAAACACGAAAATCAGAAGTCATAATCATATCAGAAATCTAATAAGGAAATTTTCTTATTTAGCTCTAAAACCGAGGAAAAAATGATATCAGATGTGAATCAAGAGAGAAATTTTTTAAAACAAATAATTTCCCTATTTGCCTGCAGATTTAGGTAAAGGAGCATCGTAAGGACTTCCATCAGCCATATTTTTTTGCATCAGATTGATAATCTTCATGTGCAGACTCGAATTCTTCTTCATCTTCCTCAGCTTCTTCCTCTTCAGCTTTCTCTTCTTCCTCTGCTTCTTTTTCTATACCAGCTTCTGCTCCTCTTTCAGCTTCAGCTTCATTGTCCTCTTCTTGCTCTTCTGCAGACTCTTCCACATGCCCTTTCTTCTTCGTTTTGAATCTTTTTCAACTTCAAACCGGGCTGACTTGCTGAGATGGCATTTCTTCTTCTGAATATCTTAACTTCTTTTAACTGTTTTTTCAGCCCAGCCTTGCAAAGGTTGGTCTTTTTCAGCAGAAGGTCTTGCAAATTCTTCATTCTGAAGAAGTTCATTCAGAAGTTCCTGAATTTTCTTTCTCCCAGCTGCATGGTCCAAAGTCTTCTGGGCATGGAAAGCAACACAGTCTTGCAAATATGAAATTATCTTTTGTTGAATACAGACTATAGGAGTGGAGGATGTTGATGCTTATTCTGAATCCTTCTTGGAGCTGATAAATTTCTGAATTTGAGTTTGGAGATGTTCTTTTGAAGAAGGAAACTCAAAAGATATTTTCAAGCTAAGAGGCTTCTTGGACTTAACTACCAAATCCATCTTGGTAGCAACATTCTTCTTCTGCTTTTTTATAATCCCATAAATGAGTACGAGATAGACAATAGGAGCTTTCATGAGCTCACTCTCCCTAAGAGAAACAATTTTGTTGAAAATAAATTGCTCAAAATTAAATATTTTTCCTATTCCCACGTGGAACAAAAGTCTTCCTTAGTTTTGATTAACTACAGTACGATGGGTTGTTGGAACCCAATTGTGGATGGAAATCCTGAATAGAGCTTTGCAGGATGGAGTCAGCTTGCTTGATGGAATCGTCTGTGGGTTGACCGACCAGTAGTCAAACTCACCACTTGTGAGTTCAACAGTGATCATGCTCCAATCTTCAACTTCTTCAAACTCCCCTTCAATAGTAGACCCGATTGTCTCATTGATTAGTATTGAAGAGAACTCCATCGTTTCTCCTCTCACAAACACATTCTCAAAATTCTCCGATACATGATCATCCATGTCTTTAGTGAGGTTGCGGTAAAACTCATTAACAACCATAAGAACATATTCTCCAACTTTCAAAATGGTTTGCAATAAACGGTAGCCTCAATCAAGGTATAGATACCAGCCTCCACCAACACATAGGTATCTCACTCATCTCAGATGTTACGTTTCTTTTTTAATATTATCCCAATACGATGCATGATAAACAGATCTAAAAAGACTAGTAGAAGAAGTACATTCTTCTTGAATGGTTTCTAGTTATCTGAAATGTCCACCAACAGGTTCACGAACTTTCTTTGTAAACTTTTTTTCTTTTCAACAGCAGCATTTGATCTGGTCTCCCTACCAACTTATGTACTCTGTAGAAAGCTTCCTAGAATCTCTTCGAAAGCTTGACTTCTGGTCATCAGAGACCGGGTGGACACAATGAGAGATATCTTGGTTGACTTTCTAGGGACCTTGTTCTTTGTGGTAGATCCATCAATTATTGGGGATCCAACTGTGAATGGCTCGATGGTGTACTAAACACTTGGAAGCGGTTTTTCTTTTTGGGAGGTTGGTATAGAAGCTTCTTTTTGTGATGATGAAGAGCTTTGAATCTCTTCATCAGGATCTTCAGCAATCACGGGTCTATGAATGACCTTGTCTTTTTCTTTGGCGATAGCAGACGACTTCTTGCTTTTGATTTGTATCTTTGAGCAAATGGAATATGCTCATCTTCTTCTTCAGCAACAGGTTCATGAACTTCTTCTTGAACCTCCTTCTCTACGATAGTTTATTTCTCAGCAATAAGTTTCTTTTCAGCAACGGGTTGATTAGCTTGTTTAGTTTCTTTCTCCAGATTCTTTGAAACCGCTTCAATCACTTTCTTGGATTTCTTTGTTGTAGCTTTCTTCTTGATGCTACTTTTAGTTCTTACCTTTGAAACAGCAGCAGACTTGTAGGTCTTTGTGACTTGCTTGATCAGATCATCAAACTTTAATGGATTTCTCTTCTTGACCTTCTTCGAAGTTGCAATCTCTGCTTCTTCCTCATAAAGTTTCTTCATCATCACTTTCATGATATTTTCAATGAATATGTCCTCTGAATCACCTAATTCTTCTTCTTCATCTCTTAGATGTCTAGAAACTTTCTGTTTCTTAGAATCAAGTCCCATGACTTGTCTATCGAATTCATCTAAGCCAATGTCTTTATCAATGGTTCGGCCAATGTAAATAACACGATCATGCCTCTTTCTGGGTTTTGAAGGAGCTTTCCTTTTAGGGGCCATTAGGAAGATGAATGATTTTGAGAAATAAAGCTTGAAAATTGTAGGGGTAACATAAGAAATTTCAAAGATGGAGAGAGAGCAAGGAGATGAAAAATGAGAATCAGAATGCAAAGATATAAGTCTGATCAGAGAATCATCCTTATATTATAATCATCTCTCTCTTATGACGTCTGAATAGTTTCCATTAAACACAGATTTTGGAGTGAAATCCCACCAAATCCACAGACAGACTTTCAAATTTTCAAAGACGCGAACTAGCCGTTACAGACATAGTAAATGAACATCTTCAAGAGAATGTTCATCGAAATCTTTAGTGAACATTCTTCACAGATTCTCCAATACAACTCTTTCTTTAGCTTTTCTTCGTTCTGCTGAGTGTGAAATAAACACATTCACAAACCATTAAGCTGATTTAATGGTAGATGCAAAGACCCAATGTGGATCTTAGCTTCTCAAACCTTGTAGTGTCCAAGCCTTTGGTGAATAAATCAGCTAGTTGATCTTCTGTATTAACATGTTTGACGACTGTGTATTTTAAGAGCCATCCAACTACTGCAGTCATTTGAGAAGGGAAGAATGAAAGTATAAAAGTGGGCGGCTAGGTTTTCTTTTTTTTTTTTTTTTGCTTTTTATAATTTAATGAATCCGGGTCGGATACAGATCCGTCTAACGAAAGAAACCCGTTAGACGGTCTCACACAAGTATACCCCTTAAAACATTGAGGAACCGAAGAAACAAATAACATGACAGGGGAAAAAAATCAAAGATCATGTTAGATTAGGAAGGAAGATTATAATATGAAATCTACCAAATAAAGAGCAAATTAGATAAGAAAATAACAATTACTGTGAGATTCCTTCAACTAAAATTACAAAGTTGACCTCGACAGTCTGATTACATCACCATTTGTTTTAAATCAAGAAATCAATATCCCTCGTTACTATTTCTCACAAGCAAATTTTCTCACCTCAAATTCTTTCAATTATATATTGCTAGGAAATTCATTAATATCCTTATAAACCTATTTGGTACAAATTATGAATTAATATAAAACACCTAGCACATGTATCCATGTTGCATTTGTTGTATCAGTATCTCCTCAATGCTGTCAGCGAACGTCGAGATCCGATGACGTGTAATTGCGTTCAAGGAGTTCGCCGTTTCCTAATGAAGAATCATAACATAACAAAAACATCAGATACATAGAGTACATACAAATATATGGCCATATTGATATGTATATCAGTTCAATAGTAGAACATCTCAACATTGATGCTAAGAATAGGAGCAGAAACTACATGGAATCCAACTAGAATAATGAAAACAGAGGCAAGCTGAAAATTGAGATAAGTCAGCACCATGTAATGTCGTGGAGAATTGATGAAAAAAGGAGCGTGTAGTTTCGGGGTAGTACCCCGAGGGGTAGGACAGAATTTCTTGAGAATCATGTTGCCTGAGACTGAGAACCTTTGAATATATGGGTGGAAGAAGATGAAGGTGCTTTATTCTGAGGGAAATCAATCTGATTTAGAGACAGTCGATTACAGTCTCTATAAAGGTTGCATCTTTTGCAAGAAAAAGTGCATCAGTTTTTCAGGAGCAGATAAAAGAACCAAAAATCAAAACGCCTCAACTGTTTCACACAGATATCTAGGGACATTTGGTTTTCGGTTTCAACTTCTTTTACGCTTTCTAAAGAATATATATGATATCTTCGAAAATTTGAGGCTTGGAATAGCATGTCAGCAACTAACAGAGGAAAGTAAAGAAAGGATAATCAAATCCCTTTCAACTGCAGAGAGTAAAATTGAATTAGTTCTCTAGAATAAGCAAAGCATATCTCTTGATTTTAGGTTGATATTTATACTAGGTATTAACGACTAATCCCTATAATTCATGTTAAAAACTTACAACTAATCCTAGAAATAAGATTGTAGATCAACTAGCATAGTAGCATGCTCTTTTACCCTTCTCCAAGCTATTGACATTATTTTACATTGATTTCTCCACATCATTATTGAGAAGCTTATGAATACAATACCCCCAGATTATCTACCATGTGGGTCTTGATGGCAAGTCTCACACATGACACAACCTACATAAAACTTCTAGACATTTAAATAAACTCCTACACATCAGCCTAGATTAGGAACGTCTTAAATATAGATATTGAGAAACCTCCATACAATTAAACAATTAATGATATGAAACTCCATCTAATACCTATTCTAGCACCAATATGGATATAAATAAGCTGTTAGCCTGTATAAAAGCTAATATTTTGCTTTATGATGTCCAGACTTAAATAGTATAATAATCACACAAAATGAACTACTGAGACATGAGAATTGTGAATAAAACATGCCTAAAAGATAAACTAGTGTCTTGTAATGTAAAGTATATGGAGAAAGTTTTCTGTAGTTTGACATAGAAAGATAGACTTATAGAGCAAGCTACCTTGGGAAATGAGTAACATTTGTTTGAAGCATGAAATTAGCAATAAACACCACTTACCAAAATCTTGCAAAGGAAGTTCAAAGAAATCTCTTTGGAATACTGGCTTGAGCTCTTGAGTAATACTAGCTCCAATGGCAGATCTGATAGTGGCCAACCTTGAGGCAACTTTATGAAAGCATCGACCCCACCTACCACATGAGCTACTATTTTGTTTTCTCTGTCTAGGTACTCAAACGAGTGTCTGAAAGAATAGGATGCAATGACTTGGAAGATAATTTGATAAAGAACAATAATAAGAAGATGCAAAACAAACCAACATTAAAAAAGGATCCACTGCGGGAGGGGAGCAGCTGGGAAGAAAATTAGACGCAGAGTTTTTGGGGTGGGATGAAACTCATATCATGCATTAAATATAGTAGATAAAATGACAATTAAGTTAAAAGGGTCATCAGATTGGGGTCAGGTGGGTATGCCATATACCTTTCTTTAGGTATTATGGGACAGGTCCCTGTTAGCGCTACTTAAACAAAGGGGAAAATGGAATAGAAAAAAATAATTTCTCACAGCATTATCACTGACGAACAGGCATTTGTAATGCAATCTTTATTTAATAAAAGTTTGAGCATGTTAAATTCTTGTGGAATGATATGATACAGAAAATGAAATAACTGTATAAAAGTATAAAGTGAGAAAAAAAAAGAAAAAAAAAAACATAAAGTGTTGCTGTGTCTGCATTTATCCACTGTTCTGTGGGCTAATATATGAAGGTTAAGACAGACAAAAGAAAGTCACCTGGGAAAAAAAAGGAAAAAAACTAAAATTGATTTACTATGTCAAAAGAATCAGAGCGTATAAATCTCACAACTAAATTACTCATGTAAATCATCCCCCCCCCCCCCCCCACTAGGAAAAGGATCAGCTCCTAGTACTCTAACTAACTTAAGCAATTGAGATGAAAGAATCAACCTAAAAAATACTCAAATTACGAAGGGCATCTACATCATTCAAAAATATGTACTCTAAGAATTTTTATGTCTATTTGGAAATGCGTGATATCTCAAATGTTCATAAAGAGAACGGAACAAAGAAACTGACAAATAATATGTAAAGTAAAAAAGAAAAAATGGGGACCTCTCTCACACCACTCATTATCATAGGAATAGTCTCTATCTATTTAGCATAAAACTACATGGGACGAAGTGAAAAAATATTATATGCTCAATTTTTACCAAATCAGAAAAGAGCATAAGACTAACCTTGATGTATTCGCGCTCTTGACAACAAATCGTCTGAGTGAGGAAATGGCAATTCTATATTGCACCCTTCTTACAAGACACTCCAAGGAAGACCTCTCAATCACTGAGAATGCAAAATCAAGCTGCCTGAAGGCACCACGATAAAAAAAAATCAGACCAATAAATAAAAATTTAAATGAAATTCTGCCTTATGAATGTGGGGCATTCATATCACATGACACATGATTATACGGAGCATGTGTAAAAGGTATAGTGGAACAAAGTAAGAGAAAGTTAATTTGCATAGCTAGATCAGACTTGATTGGTAAAATTTATGCAGGCAATAACAGAATGGAATATTATAAGCTATTCCCTTGGCCCTAATATTGTTATTATCTTTTATTGTTCATGCATGCATATATATGACTCTCATATGCTGGCTTCACTAATGATGCAACATGTGATGTGCCATAATATGCATAAATCATTAAATCCATGGCCAATTCTGCATCAGTTGGATATACATAAAAATACAATATATATAAAAAGCCTTTTAGATTGTTCAACTCTTCAGCTAGGTAAAACAAAATGAAATAAAGGTTATTTTAGAAAAAGAAATAAAAAAAGTTAATATGACAAGATTAAAACATGGCTGCAATTACATGAACAAGAATGCATTATCTGATTTATTTGAGGGTGAAAGACATAAACAATGAAATTGAGCACAATAGTTACATTTTTATTTCATGTCTTCAGAAAAGAAAGCAGATGCTAAATCTTGGGCATATCAGGATTAAAAAATCTTAATATCAGTGTTTTGAGGTAATTGACTCTGTTAACTGCAAAGTTAACTGATACAAAGTTAAAATTTTATATTGTTATGTATACTCCCCCTTCTTCCCAAACGATCAAACTCCTAACACACACATACGAAAATGTAAATAGAGGGATCATGTCTACCTCCTAATGTTTTTTGTTCCTCTAAGGTAAACATCTGGCATATAATTCTTATTCATTGTATTTTTATCTACTGAAGCCCTTAATACGCCATGCATCATACCAAGGCAAATTTCCTCAGTAATAGTACCCTAACATAATTACTGCCTTTAAGAAAGTGAAGAATCATTGACTCACATCACCATCCAAAAACATGAAAATTATAAGCAACAATTGATGATACAACATAACAATTACAAATTGTCATCGTCCCCTTTTAATTTGTTAAAAGTTGTATGATCCTACAGGCAACCAACTGAATTTCTAGCCCTTGACCAATTTCTATCCTGATACCCCACAGGAAATAGAAACAAGAGTGAGAAAGACATTGTCGAAAGAACTTACAGACCTAAAAGCTTTGGTGGCATCAAGAATGTCACCAATGTATACGTCATTTGGGAAAATCTACACCATTCAACAGGGAGCAAAGATTAGTATACAAGAAGGTTTAGATGAAAACCCCAAAGGTGGTTGCATAATGTTTCTTTCATCTGTGAGGCATTTTTAACAATTGTAGCAAAAGAATGAAAACAGAGCTATTCTTCTAATGCAGAACCTTTTAGAAGAGCCTTACCTCAACATTCTTAACCTCCCATGTCTCATCCACAGTTTCTATTATCAGTTCACGATTCATTTCCAAAGGTTCGATTATATTTTTAATATCTTGCTTGTGCAGTACAGTTTCTAAATATGGGATGTATGTCTTCAAGGATAATCTAATGCTGTTCCCTTCAATTTCGATCACTTTGAGACCTGTAAATGCTTCCTCGGTTTTCTCAACAGCTTCAAACCTGACAAGACAACAATTATGCAACAACTTACAAAGAAAAACAAGGGAACAATGAATCAAGATTTTCTGAGAGGGCCAAAAACCTTTTTAAAATAGAATCAAGATCCTGCAATGACTTCAAAGTTGTCTTGTTCTTCTCAATCTGATGACTCAATTCTAAGATCTGAACATATAGAGAGAAAAGGCAGGAGTGTCAATTGAAACTTGATTTTGCTTGCCAAGTAACAATTGAACTCAGACAAGTCAGGCAGTGATGTAATTGCGGAAATTTTCCTAGTGAAAGTTCTTAGGGCAGCGCATTCAAAAGATCATCCATATGATGATACATAGTATGACACTAAGTAAATATTAATGTTGAGCCCAAGTTTGATAAACCTTAAACTTGGAGCCATGTTCATTTGAAGTGACGAGATCATCTGCTAGGCAGGAGACATCTGTTTGAGCATTCTTATTTACACCATCACTCTGCAGCAAAAATATTAATTTTTAGCAAGTTTGCAAATAAATAACAGTGACCAAAAGAAACAGCATATCCATTCAAAGACACCAACTTATCATTCAAGATTGCTATGACTTACATTTTGAGAGGAAGAGGGCAAGAAAGGAATGAGTGCAGTAAAAAAACATAAAGGAATCAGCACAACAAAAGATAAATTCCCAAGTAAACAGCAATTGTCTTTGACATTGAGAAATTCCTCTATGTACAAGCAAACATTGTTCTTGAATACTTCATACCAAGTAACAAACCTGTGACTCTATAAATTCCAACGAGCAACATAATTTCTCCAGCTCAACATCCAGTTCATCATAATCTGCATTACATAAAAGGTAAAGGCAATGACATCAAACAATAGATAACAAAAACCAATTACATGGTTACCCAACTGAAAATAAAAGCTATCAATTCTGACAATGGCATGGTAAAATACTGAACGTTTCACCCAAACTTCGCAACAATCAACTGAAGTAATCTACTATGCTATAAATGCAGAAAGTTATTGCAAAATTTTCAAAGTGACAAGCAAAGCTCTCACCTTTCACGCATCTCCTTTGAAGGTCCTCAATTTCATGTTCAATAGCTACACTTTCACCCTCCACGTCACCGAGCTCCTTCTTCAATTGCCCCAGTATTTCATCTAAAATTTAAAAAATCACCCAATTTTAAATACCCAAAATAAAGAAATATAATAACTACAAACAAATAGCATTCCCTTTCTTGTATTACGAATAGTAACATTTTCTAATTACCAACATATCGTACTTAGGTTTTCACTTGACAATGAGCTTAAATTCGAACACCACTCCGACGAAATCCAATCAATTTTTCTCTGAAGAAAAAAAAAAGAATTCAATTTTAAGAATCGCAGAAGTAGAATTATCCGAAGCAAGAAACAAACACACACAAGTACTATGTTGTATACCTCAAGCTCAAATCCGACGTCGTTCATCAACTTCTCCACCTCCCCAGCGCCAAGTTGAGAATTTTCATCGACACCTCTGAGCTCCGCAATACGACTGTCATTCAAAAGGGGGGAAAAGACACGTATAAGAAACACACATCTTTACTTATACAACCAAATCATTTTTCCCAATGTGTATTGCGCGTGAAAATTTAGAACCTTTGGAGGGAATTGAGATCAATTGGCTGAGGAGAAAGAGAGCTACTTGGTTCGCCCATGATTCTCTCTCTCAAATTCCTACGATTTTCGACTCTGCTCTGCTATCGTTACGAAAAAAATGTTTGTTTTTTCATTCTCTCTCTCACATCTGTCTTTTTGAACTCCCGCCAAAGGCAAAAAGCTTGTCTTATTCAATCTTTTATAAATTTTGGGGCAAATGTCTCCATAGCTCTTCAAACTTTTGATTTTACTTGATTTAAAACATTTAAGTAAATTCCCATCCCATCCCTTTGTAAGGGTCGGCACGAATCTCAATCCTTCAGCCCAATTCAAAAAAACAAAATAAAAATAAGTCAAATTTTAAGGTGGTGAAAAATTATTTGATTTCAATTCGTGTTCTAATTTTGATATGTTTTAGTGCAAATGTTATATAGGAGTTTCTATTTACACCACAATAATTACTCTTTGCACCATAAAATAAATAAATTAAAAAATAATCAATTATGAAATTACTTAATTACCCTTATTAAATAAAAATATAAAAATTCACACAAACAACAATGGCTTCTCTTCCTCCGATTGCAACTGAGACATTAACACAAAATTTATAAGGCTATCCATCACAGATAAGAGAAGGAGGAATGAAAATATTCAAGAAGCCTTTTTTAGAGTAAATGGCGAAAAAGCTTGCCTCAAACAAATTACAATCCAAACTAAAAAGGGGAAGGGGAAAATAGGGTTCAAGGAAAAGACATAATTGTCCTTAGTCAAAATGCTAAATTACATAAATATAAATACTTCTAACACCCTCCCTCAAACTTGAGGTGTCGCAGAAACGAGCATCGAAAGTTTGCAACCAATAAGCGGAAACGCGAAAGCGGGAGAGACTTAGTGAATAAGTCAGCGATTTGTGACGACAAGGCAATGAACGGGAGTGTCAGGGTGCCAATCTAGAGATAATATCGAGTAAAGTGGCAATCAATTTCGATATGCTTTGTCCGTTCGTGAAAAACAGAGTTGTGGGCAATCTGGATTGCGCTCTTATTATCGCAATACATAAGAGTGGGCTCATGGAGGGGAACCCCCATATCAACAAGTAACCGATGAAGCCAAACAATCTCAGTAGTAGTGGAAGCCATGGCCCTATATTCGGCCTCAGTGGAGGAGCGAGAAATAAGTTGTTGTTTCTTGCTTTTCCATGATATGAGAGAATCTCCAAGAAACACACAAATACTAGTGGTAGACTTGCGATCAATAGGTTCACTGGCCCAATCAACATCAGAGAAAGCTCGCAGTACGAGAGAAGAAGTAGAAGAAAATAGTAAACTCTGAAACATAGTACCTCAGAGATACCGCAGAATGTGAAGAACAACAGCCCAATGGATGGTGGTGGGAGATGAGACGAACTGACTAACAATATGAACAACATAGGCAATATCCGGACGAGAGATAGTAAGATAAACCAAACTACCAACAACAGTGCGATATAATATGGGATCTTCTAAGAGAACGCCATCAGATGGTGAAAAACGGACATTGGCTTCCATAGGAGTGTCAATGGTCCGACTATCAGTGAGGCGAGCACGATCAATGATGTCACTGACATATTTAGATTGGGAAAGAATGTATCCTTTAGAAGACCGACAAACCTCAATACCTAGAAAGTAGTGGAGAGGACCCAAATATTTCATCTCGAAACGAGTAGCCAAATTTGATTTCAAAAAAGAAATCCCATTTGTATCATTACCGGTAATGATCATATCATCAACATACAAAGAGAGAAGAATAATGCCAGAAGATGAATCCTTAATAAAAAGAGCACAATCATTGTCACTGGAACGAAAACCAAGAGAAAGTAGAGCATTTGAGAATGTGTCATACCAGGAACGGGAAGCTTGTTTTAGCCCATAAAATGATTTTTTTAGCTTACAAGCATGTCCAGCCTTGTGAGAAACACCGAGTGGTAGAGTCATGTAAACCTCATCAACAAGATCTCCATGTAAGAAAGTATTCTTAACATCCATCTGGGTAATAGGCCATTGGCGGACTGAGGCAACAGCAATAAGGGTGCGAATGGTGGTCATCTTGGCAACTGGTGCAAAGGTTTCCTCATAATCCAAGCCATACTGCTGTGAGAAATCTTTTGCCACCAATTTGGCTTTGTATCGCTCAATCGATCCATCAGACTTAGTCTTGATCTTGTAAACCCAATGAGAGTCAATAGCATGTTTACCTCGTGGAAGAGGTACAAAATCCCAAGTCTTAGTCTTGGATAAAGCATCAAGTTCGTATGCCATAGCCTGTTGCCACAAAGGATCAAAAGCAGCCTCTTTGTAGGAGACGGGTTCAGAAATCTTGTGAATGGAGGTAAGAAATGAGATAAAAGAGAAAGAATAAGAAGAGTAAGCAAAATTAAGGAGACGGGTAGACTTACGAATGCAGTCAGAGCGACAAGGAGGAGGAGGATCATTATCCCGAGGAAGCGGAGAAGGAATAGGCGAGGTAGGAGGGATTATAGCATCATCACATAGATCATGATCAATACCTACAGGGTCAGAGTCAACATTGCTGCCAAAAGGGTCAGTGAGGATGAGGTCAGACCGAGACATAGTAGGAGAGTTGGAAGAGATAGAAAAGAAAGGAATACACTTGATAAAGTGAACATGTCGGGAAACATATAACTTGTGATCGACGGGGTCAAAGCAGCGATACCCTTTTTGAGCATCTCCATAACCCAAGAAAACACATAAAGTAGAATGAGATGATAGCTTGCTACGTTCAACATGAGGTCGAAGAACATAGCAAGCACTCCCAAAAACACGCAAGGAACTATAATCAGGAGCATGACCAAAAAGACTCTCAAAGGGAGACATTCCCGAAGTAATCATAGAAGGAATTCTGTTTATCAAGTAAACAACAGTGAGAGCAGCTTCACCCCAAAACTCACTAGGAACAGAGGCATATAAAAGAAGGGAACGAGCGGTCTCCATAATATGTCGATGTTTTCTTTCGGCAACACCATTCTGTTCAGGAGTGTCAGTACAAGATGTTTGATAAATGGTGCCATCAGTAGTAAGAATCTTCACGAAACCTGTTGGAAGTGTATTTTCCACCCAAATCACATCTAAAACATTTGATAACTTGTGAAAATTGAGTTTTCACAAGAGCACAAAAGGCAACATAAATATTCAAGAAATCAGAACAGTGCTTCATTACATAAAGCCAACAATAACGAGTATGATCATCAATAAAAGAGACATAATATCTTGACCCTCTCTTAATAGCAACAGGGGAAGGGCCCCAAACATCAGAGTGAATTAAATTAAAAGGAGATTTGGTGACAGTGGTACTTTTAGAGAAAGGTAAGGCAGAAAATTTTGCCAACTTGTAACCATTACAACCATAAATGTCATGACCTTTAACTTTTCCTAAAGACCCAGTAGAAACAAGATAATTCAAACGAGAAGATGATACATGACCAAGGCGAGAATGCCACAAATAAAAGTCAGATGAAGAGAGACTTAAATGAAAACTAGACAAATCCATACTAGAAGCAGCAACATCAGGAACCTGAAGATCATCCATGATGTACAATCCTCCCTGCCTATGGCCTATCCCAATCCGCCTCTTGGAATGAAGATCCTGCACATGACAATCAGTGGAAGAGAAGGCGAAAATACAACCAGAATCACAAAGTTAACCAATAGAAATTAAATTCAATGCTAGTTTAGGGATGTGGTAGATACGGGAAAGAGAGACATGGGGTGAGACAATAGAGCCAACACCCGCTAATGGCATAGGAGTACCATCAGCAGTCACGACAGAAACAAAATTGGAAGGAATGAGAGAAACAAAAGAGTCAGCAGTGGGAGACATATGATGGGATGCTCCTGAGTTCAAGATCCATTCTGAAGAGGATATATATGTGGAACTCGGTGTGGGCAAACCTGCAGCAGCAGACATAGCATGAGGGCTCTGTTAGTTGAGGAGTTTCTGAAGCTGTTCAAGAAGTGCCTCGGCCAGAAGTGGCACTGGAAGAAGAAGCCACAGCAGCTGTGTTGGGAGGCCTAGGATGTCGTGGCTGGAAACCTGAAGAAGGAGGTCGAGAACTTGAAGAAGTGCCTTTGTTGGCCAATAAGGGACATTGAGCTTTCTAATGCCCTGGTTGGTGACAAAAGTTACATTCATTGGGCTTCGAATGTGGCCGATTCTGATTCCTGTTCTGATGTGGATTCTGAAAATGCTGATTCTAATTCTGTGTGGGACGAGAATGGGCAGCCAAAACAGATTGGTTTGGTGATGGAAGGATCCCTTTCATTGTCCCAGACTTGAGCCTAAGCTCTTCAGCAATGAGTTCACTAACGACAGCGTCAACAATAGGCTTGGGACTACGATGTAGGATATTGCCACGCAATGCTTCAAAGTCATCACGCATGGCCATCAAAAATTGAACGTTACGTTGCTCCTCACATCTAGCAATGTAAAGAGGAAAAGCTCTAAGCTCTGCTGATTCTGTCATGGCCAACTGATCCCAAAAATTTGTCATAACGGAATAAAAATCCTGGATGCTCATATCCTTCTGTTGAAAAGTGCGAATATCCATTTCCAGTTGATACTGCTTGGCAAAGTTAGACTGTGTGTACAACCGCTCCAGATGGTCCCAAACTTGTTTAGCAGTATCATACTTAGCCAATTGCATACCTATGGAGTTATCAACTGAGTTATTAATCTAAGTAATAATCTTGGAATTATTAACCTGCCAAACCTCAATTTGTTCTTCATATTTTTCATTATCAGCCTCAATAGGCTTCGATTCCATTCCACACACATATCCCCAGATCTTCTTTCCCATAAAAAAAACTCTTCATAACATAACTCCAATAAGCATAATTCTTCCCATCCAAACGAGCACTGATGGATTGCAATGAATCATCTATTTCGGTAGCCATAACTCAAACAAACTTGATTCCAACAAATACCCAAATATCCAAAATTAAAGACAACCAAACGCAAACCAGACTTGGAATCAAACTGATGTTAGCGTAAAAACATAAACACCGAAACTTACACAGCAACCAGCAAAATTAAAATATTCTTTTAATTCCAACAAATCATTACAGCAACCTGCTTCTACTCCCAATCTCTTTCACGCAGCAGCCTCCCAATCCCTTTCACACAACAGGCTTCTTGTATTCTCAATCCAAGTTGTGCACAATCAGCAAACATATGGTTGATTCTTTAATCTCCATTATCACCATTCTCTCAATTTGATTTGAACTTCAATTTCTCCATAACGGCCTTTAACTAAACCTTCAATGATCCACATGAAATCCTCTCTTTACAGCCGCATTACCATGGTGGATTTCAAAAGAGACGGTAGAAGATCTAATCCTCTCTGATACCATGAGAAACTAATACAAAATTTATAAGGATATCCATCACAGATAAGAGAAGGAGGAAGATTTGATTAAGAGAGAAACAAAAATATTCAAGAAGCCTTTTTTATAGTAAATGATGAAAAAGCTTGCCTCAAACAAATTACAATCCAAACTAAAAAGGGGAAGGGAAAAATAGAGTTCAAGGAAAACACATAATTGTCCTTAGTCAAAATGCTAAATTACATAAATATAAATACTTCTAACAACGAAGAGAGCATTGTCTCCTCACCTTCCACCGAAGCCGAACTGGACCTGTCTCTGCTCATTGACCGTTCATTGCTGGAGAAGGGAAAGTTTCTGCAAGCAGTCATCAAAGCAGGCCCGCTTCTCCAGACCCTTCTCCTCACCGGCCCTCTGCCGTAGTGGTGCCACCCTCCGCCGCCATTCGACACCTACCAAATCCCGCTGTCACCGGTGGTGATCCCATCGATGCCGGCTCTGCCAACCTCTCTCTTTTCCCACCACTCCTTCGTCAGAAATTTAGCTCAAAAAGAAAAAAAAAAGAGATTATCTTCAAATTGATATTAAAAAAAATAATAAAAATTCGTCGAGTGAATTGAATTGAAGAATTTTTAGAGATTCTTGAATTTAAAGAAATGGATATCGGAAATTGGAGGAACATGACAAATGCAGCCCTATGCACAAACGGGAGCATGACTTACAAACTTGTGACAATTGCTGTTTACATGTTGGGATTCTTCTTCATTGTATTCTTGTGTAATTTCTTGCACATTCTCATGCGACCTCTGTCTCAACCACGGATCTTCTCTGAGTGCATAGTATGCATATGTATATATGTATGATCCATTATATTAGAGAGTGTCTCAGATATATATGATGATGATTCTTGATGCATGTGTGGTGCAGGTGGGGCTTTTTCTGAGCAATCTTCCGATGATCAGAAAGCATACTCGGGCTGAAGGTATACGAAACACGTTGGAATACATAGTAGAAGTAGCGATGATTTTAAGTTTTTTTTAAGTAAAACACATATTTTAGATGGAAGGACATTATTGTAAATGTTAGTGGTGCAAAGAGTAAAAACAGGAGTGCAATGAGTAGTTATGATGCAAAGAGCAAATTTGGTGGTGCAAATAGAAACTCTCATGTCATATTTTAGCTCCATATTTGAAGTGATTAATAAAAATGTCATGATTTTTAAAAATTTATAAATCTAGCGGTATAGATAAATTCTAATGTATAAAATGCGATGTGGCTTAATCATCCGGCATAAAATTTTAGTAGTTAGTACGTTCATATCGATATATTGGGCTAAAATTTCACATAACCAGCTAAACACATTATATTTCAGACAATACAAACTTACTTCGTTGTTAATATGTGAGTTTGTGATAATGGTAAAAGGTTGTGAAATTTTTGTCAACCATTACTCATTTCAAAAGTTTGACAAAAACAAAAATGATATTTAATTACTCTATGCTTTTACCAGTTGACTACAAACTAAATATTAAAGCAGTAAATTTAAAGAAAAAATAAATAAAGCATGGGCTAATAAATCTCGGCCATTTTGTTGTTTTTTCGGTAGAATTCCGCTGCTTAAGAGTGGGAGTGGAGGGGGAAGTGAGTTGATTATGATTTATGAAACTAGGGAATTGGATGAAATTATATGTTATATTCTGTGTAATATTCTAGCAGCACATTTAAAATTATTAATTTTTATTCTATATTTTTCTTTTTTTTTTATTTTAATTTATTATGATTTAATTTAATTTTACACTTATTAATTAGGAATCACTTTTTTCAATTAGGATATATATTATTTTTAAGAAATATTTAATTATTAATTAAATATTATAAAATAATTATATACCCTAATTGGAAAAAGTGCGCCCTAATTAACAAGTGTAAAATTAATTAAATTAAATGTGTAGCATAGAGTATTGCACAGAATATAGCAGAAGATTTCATCTATTAAGGAATAGCTGGAAGAGTGACGGAGTGAGTGAGAGAGTGTGAGAGAAAATATATTGATGACCTGCCGTCTGAAAGAAAGGGGGAGTGAAGAGTTAATTGGGGGTGAGTTGCGTTGAGAGAGAGAGAGAGAGAGTCAACCCCACATAAAAAATAATAATATTTTAATAATGGATCCATTTATTTATTTTTATTATGTGTAAGAGTGATACACTACATGCGCACGTGTTATAGAAATTTTCGAGTCAATAGGATTGAGAGTTGAAAGTGGGGTGTAGGCGGAAGCGGAGGTCCTGGACGATGAGCAGTTGCGTGAGTTAGAGAGTGAGAGTGAAAGAATAGTGACAGGGCATGATTTGGGTGTAATTCAGTGAATCGGGGATTTAGGTGGTAATTCTGAATTACTAATTCAGGTATCTAAATTAGAGTGAGATTTAGAGTCAGAAATATACATATATACAGTTCGGTCCGGTTTTCAATGGATTAAGGGGATTAAAATCAAATCAAACCAAAATTTTAATTGATTCTCCTTATTAAAATTGGAGCCGAATCGAACGCGCCGATTCAGTTCAATTATTCAGGTTGATGTTCGATATGTCTAGCTAAATCTTTTGTTTGATTCTAGGAGTTGTAAATACAGCGGATTATATGTGTTTGATTCTAGATATTCTTTCAATCTCAGTCTTAAAATATCACCTCTGAAACATAATCTATGTACTTTCAATATCAACCATATAATCTTAGTGAATTTTTATTTGCACTACATATTTTACTCTTTGCATTTCAGTTGCTTAATATACTACATATTTTACTCAATGCACTACATATATTTACATTAATACCCTTTCATTTTTTTACTTAAAATCAATTTATTTTTTCAACTAATTTAAACTAATTAATAATTAAAAATAAAATCTAATTAAATAAAGAAAGGGAAAGGGAGTTTCTTCCCCAACCCCTCCACCGTTGCCACAACCACTTCTTCTTCCTCAGCTCTTTGGCCAACCTTCCACCGTCGCCACCACTTCTTCCTCGTCTCTCCTTATTCTTCTTCTCATCCTCAAAGTTATGCCAAAATCCAACAATCAACCTTCCCCATCCTCCATTACCATCATAGGAAGAAAAAAAGATTTGATCGAGCTGTAGAATTTGACCGGTGTGATTGAGGTTCAAAAATTGATTCCCGACAGATTTAAGGAGGTTCGAAAATTGATTATCGATCTATGTTTAATGGATTCAAATTTCGAATGTGCTCAAAAGGTTCAAAAACTCATTTTTGAATGTATAAGGGTGGTTCAAAAATAATTTTTCGAACTCGTGGCTACTCTTCGAAATATTCAGTTCGAACCACTTATTGGGGTCTAGACTTGAGGGAAGAGAAAGGCGTTGATCTCATCCCAGCGGCGGCAGTCATGAATGCTTCGTCTTCCTCTCCAATCTATCTTCATCTTCTTGGCCACTATGATTGGGATGTTGGAGGAGAAAAAGGGAGGGCTATGGGCTAGTTCAAATGAGTGAGGGGAAGGCAGTGGTAGCAAAGAAGGTTTGGCAGCCATTGTTGCCGGCAATTCGTCAGCGGAGGATGGGAAAAGTAGTTCATTTTTTTCCTTTTTAATTTAATAATTTATTTGTTAATTATTTTAATTTTTTATTTAATGATTATATTTAAGTAATTTTATAATTAATTATTTTTAAATAGATTCATTTTGTGATGCAAAGAGTATTTTTTGCAGTCCAAATAGTCACTCCTATAATCTTATCTCCCTATATTTTCTATAAATAGATGGCATACCACATTTTCTTCAACACACTCTAAAAAATCCACAATTTATATTCTCTTTTCCTAGATATCTTTAAGGGAAATTCTAAACATAGCTCTTTTTTTTACTTTTTATAGCCCCCACATTTAAAAATAATTAAAATAATTTTTAAATGTACCCTTTTACCTCATAGCCCCTAACTTAAAACCCGAATAAGATAAATAAGAAGTAATTGAGTGAAGAATCCAAACTAAACCCTATTTTATAATGTTCCATCCATAATATCGAAGCCAAGGTCCATTCTTTTAATTTCTTGGAGATTTTGGTAGATGTGTTCCACAAGAGAAAAAAATGACATGATTTATTGTTTAGAATGCACAACAACCTATTACAGCATCCGAAATCCTTAAATATCTCCCATGAAGCATCCATCTCATTGAAATAAGAAAAAATGACATGATTGTTGTCTAGAATGCACACCAACCCATTACAACATTCCAAATCCTTAAATAACTCCCATGAAGGATCCATTTCATTGAAATATGATTGATCGATAGGTGGGTTAATTAACAACAATTTCAGAGAACCCCTTCCACGGATAAGAACAATCTTTTAAAATTATCCTTTGATGGGAAAAATGTATTTTTTTCCCAAACTTAAACCTTCTTCTAAGGGATACTTGATTGTAACAGCCCGGTCCCTAGGCGATCATTTTTAATGGGGACGGGGTGTTAGGTGTAAAAACAACAGGGAAATTTGGAAATCCAGGTGGGTATTTCTAGAATTAAACTAAGTTAGGGCCTCAAAAACTTAGGCAACTGAACTTTATGATTTGGAAGAACTATCGTTTTCAATGAATCAAATGGGTCAAAGGGTTCCATCAAGTCAAAGGAATGCCTAATCATAGGCCAATCAAAATTTAAACTGAATCTAATGACAAATAGATAGGAATTCGATTCTTTAAATAAACAAGACATCTTCATAGGTCACAACAACTAAGACCCATTAATAGGTCGGAGTTAAACAAATCATACTGTCCTATTCATAGTATGAAATAAGAAAACAGTTTAAGATTAACTGGAAACGAGCAGAATCATGCTTGAAAGGAAAAAAGCCTTTTCATAGGCGAACAACAATAACAAGCATGCAAGACTCATTCACAAGTCAACTGAAAATGAATAGATACCAAAATGCTCAACAAGTATGACTTTTTAGATAACTCGGAATCAATAAAGGAATAACTGGGTATGTTAAAAAACATGCTTCAACTTCTCAAAACTTTATTGATAATTAGAATTATAGAATTTAAGACATACTCTTATCAAGAATCAAGTTACATGTATCAAGACTAAATACTAGATGTCAGAGTACTTAGCAGAAACATAGCGGAAGATTAATCATGTAACCAAAAAGAGCAACAACTTTGGAAACTTAAACAACTCAGGTAACCCCACCAGCAGCACATCATCAGCCTCAGCATCTCGACCTGAAAACATTGAAAAAGAGGGTGTGGGCACTAATGTACTCAGTGGGATTTTACAATAAAACTCTTTAATAAACCTTAAAATATCCAATTAATAACTGGCGGTATATGGAGAGCAAAACGCAAAAGCCTTCTCCATATCCGCAAAATATTTTTACTTCCTTTCTTGGCACCTTTCCTGGCTCAAACCTGATGTCTACTGTACCCTTAGATATGTCTTAGGATAAGAGAGGGATTACCTCAAATACCCTACTGGGTATGCGAGGGGATTACCCAGCAGTGACTCGCTTTATTTTATCAAATAATACAACTTTAGTGACACGAATGTCACAACATAATAATGCAATAAAACTGTTCTTTGAGCTCAATATCCTACTTAACAATAATTGAATCAAACATTCAATATCAAAACCTTAACCTTAAATCCTTAATACTCAATCCTCAACATTGAATTCTCACATTCAAACCTTAATATCAAAGCCTCAAAACTTAATCATGCTTAGCATAAATCATAACCTAGATCGAAACATCTAGATTACATTCTTTAGTAAAGATTATAACCCTAATGCCACAATGGAATACTATGATCAACCTACAAGGCATTACTTACTTAAACAACCTTCCTCAATCATAATATCAATAACAAACTTAACTTATGATCATGATCATCTATACCTCATACAAATCAACTATAAAATATCATATCAAATCGATACATCATTTACTTAATCAAGCTCAAATAACAATTAACATAATCATGTTATAACTTGCTTCCTTCCTTCCTTCCTTTCTTTTCCTTTCTTGTACAGAGACTAATCAGGCAGAGCATAAAATATTTTAATTGGATATTCATCTTGCCCTATCATGCTTCTAGAGCTTAATAGCTCAAACCATAGGTTTGGTTTAGAACCACCCACCTTGATGATGAGCACCTCGATGACGAGCACGTGGATGAAACAACGAGCTGAAAGTCCTTCCTTGGTTCTCTTCGGGGCTCATCTCTTCCTATAAAAGCCGAATCATCGACTTAGCGGCCTCCTTCGAAGTATTCTAACATCTAACATGAATTTGATCAACACCTAACCTTTCCTCCATTAACTAGGACTTAAACATAGATTACACGACTTTAGAACCTTTATAAAACACGAGGGTTTGAAAGACTCGAGATTAGAACACACTTGGAGGCAAAACTTGGCTGCAAAAGCCTTACACGGGCCATGTTAGCCTTGCACGGGCCGTGGTAGGCCTTGAGGTGAGAAAAATATGCCCAGACTTTCCGACACGGGCCGTGCAGACCTTGCACGAGTCGTGCAAGTCCTTTAGAAAACTCTGCCGAGAGTTTTGCACTGCCTTGCACGGGTCGTGCAACCCTTGCATGGTCCGTGCACTCTCACGAACCTTGAAAACTTTCAATCGAGGTGTTACTCGGGCACCTCTCCTTTTTCTCGACGTTTTAAACTCAAATATAGGGCTTTAATGCTTAGCCAAAACTTAGAAACGAGCATGCTTTAAACTTGAAAAGAAATTTACATTATAACGGCATAAACACGATTATATCTTAAACTCGACAAAACTTTAAATGCGGAATTTTAAATACGGGATTTAAATATGGAACTTAAATGAAATTAACAAGAATAATAACGAGCAACAAGGTAAAATAAGATACGATAATGAAAGACGGAAATGAAATGCTGAATGAGAAAGAATAGGGCTTGAATCTGACGTCGACGAAATAGAATGGACGAAGTCGAGTGCGCTGAAGGAAGGTGGCTAGCTCGGTGTCTCGTTGAATTGCAATGGTAGCAGAGCCGCCTGCTATAATCCAATAGTGCCCCTAGCACCTTCTCCCGAAGCATATATTCCTCGCCACTCCGCTCGTCGACTCAGAGGTGTACTCACGAAGAGATTCCTCTCAATTTTAGAGAAGTGAAAGAATGTTAATGAGCAAGAAAATATGAAGGGGGCCTCTCCTATTTATGGGAAAAGGTTTGGCTTCCCTAGGAAGCCATTCCAGTGCAGAAACGCCGCAAAAGATACTCCAAGTACGGTTAAAAGCTACTTTATTTGATCTCGAGGTCCAAATGGCCTCAGACATGAAATCTGAAAATACTGAGAGACTCATTGGCTCGAGTACTATTGAACCAATCTGACTTGGAATGAAAAATAGGTCATCAGAAGAAAGACGAGCCAAGATTCCTTTTTCAGAATTACTTTTTACTATCACTCGGACTGACAGATTTGGCTCCCGAGCGTTCGATTGACCTCAAAATGGAAATCCATAAACACGAACGGATTCTTAGAGTCATTTCCCATAAGAGGGGCCTGACAGAACAAGCCTCAGATCAACGAGGATGATTTTGTAAATTTCTCAAAACACGAACGCACGCAAAAGTTACAATCCATTACTCCTTTAAACACGTTTTCATCACCGGGACCTCAAATGACTTCAGAATAAAATTCTGGGAACACCGACACACTCCTTGAGTCAAAACCTTTCTATCAAGACCAAAATCAGCCATAACAAAATTAAGATTGTAATTTCAAAAGGACGATTTCTCGAAAATTGACCCCTAAAGTCGTGACTGACATCTGACTTCACTTAAACCTTATAAAAATTTCTTCCTTAACTCCTTAATGATGCTTAAGGATTCTCTAAACCTTATTCGAAAATTTGGGGTGTTACATTGATAATAGTCAAGCCAGTTACATTTAGATTTTCAAAATCTATCTTCTGTAATCTTTTTTTGAGATGTACATTTTTTGTACATATAATAATAGAAAATTGTTACAGAATAACCAACTTCCAACTTCAAAAACTTATTCTAATTACAAGAGGTTTCATAAATATGGTGTTTGATCACTTGTGTTGTTTTTGAAAATGCACACCCCGTGTGATTGGTATATGACTACAAATGTTCACTGAAAAGATCACGAACGTTGTATGATAAAGTTCATGGTAATGTTCAAGAACGTTATAGTAAACTTAATGTAAATTGTAGAATGTAAAAGCACACAACAGATTAGTAACCATATTCGATTAACTGATCTACGTTAGGGGGACTTGTCAAGTCCATGACAATTTTTTCACTACTCTGGTGTCACGTTTACTTAGGATTTTACACGCAGCTGACCTCTTATCACTTAAAACCCTTTCTACCAGTACATCTTCTTTCGTTGAATTGAATTGTGAGATCCCCGCACAACCTGGATATCTAACCTATCTAGTTCCCACAAGAAATATCTCCCGAGACTCCTTTTGATAGTGTATGAAAAGTGTTTCAATACACAATGATTAGAACACTAAACTCTAGTCAAAACTCACAACCGAAACTAAGTGGCTTAAAACAATTATAGCTCTTTTAAATATTCAGTGTAATTTTTCTATTCGGTGTGTCTACTAACAGGTCTGTATCACATGCTTATTTATAGATGAGCAATACAGCCTAATCAAGGGAACAGGTGTCTGACGCGCGGTCGTTTCGTGCTAAAAAATAATTTATAACTCTTGTGCCCACAGCGAGCGTAGGCAGCTGATGAGTACAGGTCGATCCCATAGAGAGCTATTGTGATTCCACCTTCAAGTAATCAATCATAAAAGGGGTTTTGGTTTGTTGTCATTACTGGAAATTAAATCTGCAAAAGAAACTAAAGAAAATATCAAATAACAAAGGTTCTAGCATTTGAACTTGAATTTGGTTTAAATTTATATCAACTCGATCATGGGCACACTGATTTTCATACATGATAAATCATCTAGTTATGGAGACCGGATTCCTCTCTGAGTCTTCTCATTCATCCTTTCATTTTAGACTTAAAAGCAATTCCTCGTCAATTAAATCCCTAATCAGTCACCCAACCCCTCGGTTCCCCAAAGAGATATAAGTGATCAAATAGCAGTGTGCCCTAGACAAACCCAAATCTGTTGTGTTTACCGATTCCTCGTGTGCCCACAACAACCTATTGATTTCCTTATTACTATATGAACCAACACACAGTCACGATTCTCCAATTCAATTAATAGTGATGTGCCCTCTTTACCTAACGAGTGATCAGCCACATTGGGCATTTCAGACACACACTCACGTGGAACAAGGCACAAGAATCAATAGAAAACTATCATGCATTACTATGCCCATTTTGGCCTCACGAGTCTAGATTTATATTCAAACCATTTTCGTTGTTCAAACACCATAATTAAGAGTCTAGTCAAGCATGCTAGACATACTTAAAATTGCAGAAATGAAAGACATTGTAAAGGAAACTTACTGAATTTAATACGCAAAATTACTCAACATAATCGTTGAGTTTGAAAACATAATCCTAAGTCTCAAAGGCTTAAGGCCGATGGATTGTTTCTTGCTGCCAAGCAGCGTACGTAAATGAAAGTGCAGAAAAATAAAAGTGTAGCAATGTTTCTTACTGCCAAAAGTTGTTGTTTCCAGAATTAAAAGAAGCTTGAATAGTTACATTTCCGAATCAGAGATCCCCCAACAAGCTGGGGTCTTCACTAGGGTTGTAAATGAATCAAATAATTTTGGTTCAGTTCAATATTCGATTCGATTTTTTGATATTCGAATTCGAAAATTTGTGATTCGAATACAAATACAAATACTTTTTCCGATTCGATTAGTTATCAAATTCAAACTCAAAATCATGATATTCGATTCGATATTCGAAAATATTCGATTTGATTTATGTTTATATATATATATATAAACATATATATATATATAATGGATTCTGATATATAAATATTTGTTAGTATGTGATATATTATTATTTGTGAATAGTGAGTTGGAACACATAAATATGTTTTTAGCATCTATTATTGAGTGTTTATTAGGTAAATGAATCAGAAATATCATTTATTATTGAGGTTTGTGTTTAATTGTCTATTAGGTAAAATATTGGTTTAAAATATTATTTTAGGAAATTTTCTTAAAAATTGCGAATCGAATAGTGTAAAATTAAGGAAATTTTGAATCAAATCGAATCGTATTGTATGTTTATAATACACTTTAAAAAATCGAATCGAATTGAATATTTGCGAATATCTTATCGAATCGAATACGAACAAAAAAAATATTCGAAATTATATCGAATACCGAATCGAATATGTAACAATTTTTTCGAATCAAATCGAATACATAGATATTCGCTCCGATTCGATTCGTTTACAACCCTAGTCTTCACTGGATTTCTGGAACTGGTGTGCCCTCTCTGATCTGACTGGATAAGCATAAGTTGACCAAATCCCTATTTTTTAGGGATTGGGCTTATCTCTTATTTGCAACGCCTCTGAGAGTCCAGTCCACCTCCAACTCTTCTTCGGATAATGTAGCTATCCTTCTCGTCTCTCTCTTCAAACTAATCCCGGGTTTCTCACAATCGCCCTAGCCCAGCCCATTGTTGTCAAGTCTGCACGAGCAAAGTGGGCACGACATCTTACAGTCAGCCTCATCCATCTATGATATGCCCATTCCACCACCCGAATATAGGATGAGTGCTGAAAGAAGTCCCTTGTGCCTCTGACTAAATCTTTAGCTTGGATTTTACTTGAATAACTGGGCATAAAATGCCCCTTTCGCCAGACTTGACCTCCGCAATGCCCTATGACCTCATCATGGTTCTTTTTGACTCAAAACACACTAAAATGACATTTATAACGAACAAAATGCCCATAAAAATACGAAATAAATATACTTTTATCACACCCACACACTTTAGACATGATTGTCCTCAAGCATGGGATGCAATGCGTCCAGAAAAAATAAAAGAAAAGAAAGGTAAAAGAACAGACTCAAAACAAAGCATGCAAACTGTTAATCAGCGTGGGTACATCACAATCAATATTCCAATAAAACTGCAAAGTATCAGCATACCAAAAATAGGTAAAAAATGAGTTCAGCGTGGTAATCCTCACAACTCTCTTCACTCAGTGTTTAGGCTCAATGTATACACTCAAATCAATGCAATTATGTACTTAGTCATCCCATAGGCTTGCTAAAATTCTATTATCAATCTCTCGAAATCATAGATGCATAAGTATCAATAGGGCTTTTTAGGCTACAATGGGCATTTCATATAGGTGGGGTTTTATTTCTGTACAGGGCCCCCTATTTTTGCTAAATCACTACCCTACTGTGCTCCGTTCAGACAACAAATTATTTATTTACTCTTGGACACTCTGAATACTTAAGACTAGGAGAATTTATTTTTCTTTCCTTTTCTTTTATCATTTTTTTCTTTTTTATTTATTTATTTTATTTATTCTCCTATCTTTTATAGCCTTTTCACGCATATCCCCCAACAATTTTGCCTTCTCCATTTTTTTCTTTTTCAGGTTCTTATAATGCCCTAGCTACATATTTTACCATCCCAAACAAGAAATCTGCCAGGGCATTTCATAGGCTCAAGGGGCTGCAAAGGCTGTGTCATTGGTGGGTAACATTTTCTTTTCAGTGGCTCAGCAAAAAAAAAAGGCCTATATCATCTACTTATGCATCAACAATTTCCAGGCTTCAAACAGAACAATAGCAAATTCTAGAATTTCTAAGCACACAATTGTTCACACATGAAGTAAAGAAAACTGTGCAATGGGCATACAACATTTAGGCTCAAGTCTCACTGGGCATGCTAAACTCGTTCGTCATCCCTATCTCATGCGGACATGCTGATTTTTAATATGAAGCAGTTTAATGTTGAAAATATCAAAAGCAATGACCACATAGACTTCACAAAAAGCATGCTTGACTCAACTAGCCACCTACACACTTTGCATTATGCAAAGTGTTAAACACAGACTCAACAAAAACATTAAAACATAAACTGGAATGCCCCCACCCACACACTTTTCACTAGGCAAAGTGGGTGAACAGGGGCGACACACAAATGACAACAAAGAACAAAAATAAAAAAATAATCTAAGGAAAGAAAGAATCAGGAATCAATCGGATGAGGGCGTTGGGTATAGGAACCCAATGTGTTTGAAATAGGCTTTCAGGGCTGTCTCCATGTGGTCTAGTTTCTCATCTGTCTGGGACTGGGCATTCTCCAACGCTTCCAACTTTTTCAGAATCACCGTGACCAGATGCTCCCCTTGTTGTGCCCTCCCTACTAGTGGCTTCCTAGATATACCCGCAATCATCAAAAGGCTCGAGGGGTCTGTCCTCGGCACAAAGAAAATAGGCTTTCCTTCTTCATCTTCCACCACATCCTGTATTCTCTTTAGGCAAGCAATATCAAAGAATTCAAGGGGCAGGGGGGTCAAGTCAGTGGTACTTAAATCTAGCAACCTAGATCTAACAGCAATCTGGGTGATTAGTTGGGCACAAGAGATTATATGCTTAGGGTGTGTTTTTATCTCCCTGAAGTGCGCGATGGCTGCAGAGCCAAAATTGATTTTAATTTTCTTAACCATGCACCAGAGAATGAAAAGCTCTTGATTAGTTATGGAATTAGAGTTATCATTCCTACCAAAGAAACTGTAGGCAAACACCCTGTGACAGAATCTCAAAACTTCATTGTTCAGACAATAGCCTTTTGTGGCTCCACTTTGATAAGTGGAGCCATCCCCAACCTCAACCCATTTTGCCTCTACTCCCTCAGCAGAGTCGAGGACAACAGTTAATGCATTCACATACCAATCATCTTGGAGATCCATATAAGACACAATGCCCAACAGCATATTCAATTCATCGGCAGATATAGAAAAACTTCTTCCCAAATTTTTTAAATTCATGACCCTAGTAGATGTAGCAGGCTTATTTACAGGCTTAATTTTCAGATTTTGAACAAACTCTCGCGAGAGAATAGAGAAAATGACATACTCCATATCCAGAAAAAATTCCCACCCAATAGCAGCGAAAAGATCTCTTACCTCCTGCTTTATACCCAGAGCGACAAGAGATTCACGGTGGACTCCTTTTGAGTTTATGATGCCCCTGACCGGTGGTGGACCGCTTCCAAACTTTCTTGGAGTGGGGCTCCCTACTCTTCTGCTCTTCTTGGGTTCGAGCTTTGGTTTGCCCTGCTCAGCCTTTCTCTTCCACGAAGAGGGTTCTCCAACAATCTTCTCTCCTGCCTTCACGGCCACCGCCTTGCCGACCCTCTGCTTGGGCGGCGAGTCCTCTAATGGCTCATCAACGAGTGTGTGAGCTTGAGATCGCTCACTTTGCTCTTGCTCCTCCTCCTCTTGCTCAGAGACCTCATCTTCAGTCTTCTCACGCTGAGAATCTTCCGGCTGCTCTGACTGCTCTGGAATGGGCTCCCCAACTTTTTTCTTTCCCTTGGCCCTCTCTAGAGCTCTTTTCTTTATCTCCACAAATGGCTCCTCCTCTCTCTGAGAATCCATCTCATCCAGTTCATCCACAAAATAGTCTAATCCTTCATCTCCTTCCTCTTTCACATTCTCATCTTCTTCGACAGCTTCTTCAGATGGCTCGGGTGTAGGAACCCTAGCCTGTTTTTTCTCTTTTTTCATGGTCACTTTCGCTACTCCTTGAACTTGCTTCGGCATGGGCTTTGTAGCTGGTTCTGCATGGCCACAGTCGTGGCATCCTTTTTTGGCAAGTCTTCTTGTAACGACGTTGAAGAGCTCGTCTCTTCCACCACGACCGCGGGCTCCTTCTCAGGTACAATCTCTTCAGCAACCTTGCTGGTTGCTCCGGTGACAGCTCCGGTGGTGACTCCAACCTTGGGCTTAACAGCCTTCTGCTTTGCACCTTTTGGTTACGCGGGCTTCTCGACCACAGCGGGAACTTTGAACTCCAGCTTGCCCTTAGCCTTGGGAAAAGCTTTCTTGCCTCTGGTGTTCACCATTGTTGAAGCTTGAGAGGTGGTGGGAGGGTTTTTGCTCGAAGGGTTTTTCGAAGAGGGCTTAGATGTTTCAGAAAAATTTAAGGAGAGTGAAAGTGATTGTTTGGATCTTGTGGGGTTTGTTTTAAACATAGTGCTACTGTAGCTTGATGTGACCATGACCTTTCAAATTCTTAGGGTTTTTATGCGTTCGGTATGCCCACAGTAATGGATAAGCATTATTCCTAAAAATCGGGGCTCCATCTTTATCTCTTTAGAGTGCCCTGCTTTAGAGTCCCTATTTTCCCAGGATTTACCTTTATCCTTGATTTCTCTCTTCTTATCCTAACCTGTAGATCACATACTTATCCAAAAACAAGCGTAAAATTGCCTCATAATCTAGTTTAATTACTAGAACTTTATTTAATTAAAATAAAAACAAATTAAAGCAATTAAAACCTGGGTTGCCTCCCAGTAGCGCCCCATTTATTGTCGTGGGCACAATAAAATCCCTATTTAGGTGTAAATGGGCTCCCCAAGCCAGACCACTCTAGCATCCCGATCAGAATACCCTAGGTATGGTTTGAGACGATGGTCATTAACCTTGAATTGCCCTTCCGTTTTAGGATTTTTGAGCTCCACTGCCCCATTGGGGCATTCCGCATAGACTTCAAATGAACTAACCCACTTGGTCCTCAGACTTCCTCCTATCAATTTGAACCTTGAATGGTACAAAAGCACTTGTTGTCCTGGGAAGAATCTCTTTCTTCTAATCACTTGATCATGAAGCCTCTTCATCTTTTCCTTGTAAAGCACAACATTATCATAGGCTTCCATTCTCATTTCTTCCAGCTCCTGAATTTGTAATTTCCTAAAATGCCCAGCTGCTTCCTTATCCATGTTCAGCTTCTGAAGTGCCCATCGTGCATTGTGTTCCAGCTCGACTGGCAGATGACAACACTTCCCAAATAGCATTCGGTATGGGGACATCCCAATTGGAGTCTTGAATGCAGTCTGGTATACCCACATAGCATCATCCAAATGGACACTCCAGTCTTTCCGACTTGGATTTACTACCTTCCCAAGGATGGCTTTAATTTCTCAATTTGAGACTTCAGCTTGGCCATTCTCTTGTGGATGATAGGCTGTTGTGACTCTATGATTTACTACATACTTTTTCAATAGCATTTCCATCGTTTGGTTGCAAAAATGGGTCCCTTGATCACTAATGATGGACCTGGGCACACCAAACCGGCTAAAAATGTGGGATTTTAGAAATGCGACTACTACCCTTGCATCATTGGTAAGAGTAGTCTTTGCCTCCACCCATTTGGACACATAATCAACTGCCAGGATAATATAATGGTTTCCCTTGGAATTTGCAAGGGGTCCCATAAAATCCATTCCCCAAACATCGAAAATTTCTACTGGCATGATGGCGTTATGTGCATTTCATTCCTTCTGGTGATGTTTCCGATTCTCTGGCACTGATCACACCTTTTGCAAACGTCGTGGGCATCCTTAAAAATTGTGGGCCAAAAGAAACCACAATCCAGAACTCTTCTCGCTGTTCGGTTTGGTCCGAAATGCCCTCCGCAAGCATAATTATGACAATGCTTCAAAATCTCCTTAAGTTTATAATCTGGGACACATCTTCTTATGATTTGATCAACACATCTCCTCCAAAGAATAGGGCTATGCCAGGCATATAACTTGCTCTCTTGCCTCAATTTATTCTTTTGGTACCATGAGTACCCAATTGGCGGCTTTCCAGACTCCAAAAAATTTACTATATCTGCATACCAGGGCTCTAATGTGCCTCGTGCTGAGTACAAATCCACATCAGGAAAATGATCCGTAATGGGCATCTCATCGCCTTTTTCATTCAGCAATCGGCTCAGATGGTCGGCTACTAAGTTTTGTGCCCCACTCTTATCCTTTATCTCGACATCAAACTCCTGCAAGAGTAGGATCCATCTAATTAGTCTCGGATTCGTCTCTTTCTTGGCCATCAAATTCCTCAGGGCACCGTGATCTCTGTAAACAATGCTCTTTGCTCCCAAGAGATAAGACCAAAACTTCTCGAATGCAAACACTACTGCCAATAGCTCTTTTTCAGTAGTGCTGGGAAATATTTCTCTAAAAACTTCTGTTGAAGTTTTCTCCATGTGGTCACAACGCTAGTGGGTAATGTGTACAGCCAGTCTCGTGCCCCATCCTGAAGGGTGAAAGGGAACGAGACCAATCGCACATACTCCTCTCGTCCATGGTCGAATGTTGAGTTTGGCAAACCATCTCAAAATTTTGCAAGTGCCTTTGTGGATCCTCTCTGGGCATTCCATGGAACTTTGGCAAGATCTGGATAAAGTTTGCATGAATATCCCAGTTCTGAGTCACAGCTAGGAGTGTAATGTCCATCAGGCGCAGATTCATGTTGGTCGGAAAGACCAACTGCCTTAAAGTCCTGTTATCATCCGCATTGTCATTCGCGGCATTTCCATTTGCGGCCATGTTGATGTTGTGGCCGTTCTCAAACTGTCCTTCCTCCTCGTGCCCTTCGTCTCCTTGATCTTCTTGATCTTCTGATGGTGGTGTGGGCTCACGAGGTCTATTTGTGGCTTGGCGTGCCCTCTTCGCTGCTGTCCTATTTTTCCTCGAAATCTTCTCTATCTCTGGATCGTACAATAGAGTCTCCTCTGAAGAGCCCATGGGCATCAACTTCCAGGCTCACCAATTGTGGAAGATAAAATCACTAGAAACTAGCTCCCCGGCAATGGCGCCAATTTTGACGCGCGGTCATTTCGCGCTCAAAAATAATTTATAACTCCTGTGCCCACAGCAAGCATAGTCAGCTGATAAGTACGGGTCAATCCCACAGAGAGCTGTTGTGATTCCATCTTCAAGTAATCAATCATAAAAGGGGTTTTGGTTTGTTGTCACTACTGGAAATTAAATCTGCAAAAGAAACTAAAGAAAATATCAAATAACAAAGGTTCTGGCATTTGAACTTGAATTTGGTCTAAATTTATATCAACTCGATCATGGGCACACTGATTTTCATACATGATAAATCATCTAGTTATGGAGACCAGATTTCTCTCTGCGTCTCCTCATTCATCCTTTTATTTTAGACTTAAAAGCAATTCCTCATCAATTAAATCCCTAATCAGTCACCCACCCCCCGGTTCCCCAAAGAGATGTAAGTGATCAAATAGCAGTATGCCTTAAACAAACCCAAATCTGTTGTGTTTACCGATTCCTCGTGTGCCCACAACAACCTATTGATTCCCTTATTACTATATGAACCAACACAGTCACGATTCGCCAATTCAATTAATAGTGATGTGCCCTCTTTACCTAACGAGTGATCAGCCACATTGGGCATTTCAGGCACACGCTCACGTGGAACAAGGCACAAGAATCAATATAAACCTATCATGCATTACTATGCCCATTTTGGCCTCACGAGTCTAGATTTATATTCAAACCATTTTCATTGTTCAAACACCAGAATTAAGAGTCTAGCCAAGCATGCTAGACATAATTAAAATTGAAGAAATGAAAGACATAATTGTAAAGGAAACTTACTGAATTTAATACGCAAAAATACTCAACATAATCTTTGAGTTTGAAAACATAATCCTAAGTCCCAAAGGCTACCCAACAAGCTGGGTTCTTCACTGGATTTCCGGAACTGGCGTGCCCTCTCTAATCTGACTGGATAAGCATAAGTTGACCAAATCCCTATTTTTTAGGGATTGGGCTTATCTCTTCTTTGCAATGCCTCTAAGAGTTCAGTCCACCTCCAACTCTTCTTCGGATAATGTAGCTATCCTTCTCATCTCTCTCTTCAAACTGATCCCGAGTTTCTCGCAATCGCTCTAGCCCAGCCCATTGTTGTCAAGTCTGCACGAGCAAAGTGGGCACGACATCTTACAGTCAGCCTCATCCATCTCTGATATGCCCATTCCGCCACCCGAATATAGGATGAGTACTGAAAAAAGTTCTCTATGCCTCCGAATGAATCTTTAGCTTGGATTTTACTTGAATAACTGGGCATAAAATGCCCCTTTCGCCAAACTTGTCCTCCGCAATGCCCTATGACCTCATCTTAGTTCTTTTTGACTCAAAATACATTAAAAAGGACATTTATAACGAATAAAATTCCCATAAAAACACGAAATAAATGGACTAATCAGTGTCCTAATCCTAATCTGAAACTAATAAGGAAACTTTTCTTATTGGAACCGAGACCTAGGACAATCCAAGTTCAGATTTCTTCCAACTTTAGAACTTTACCTTTGTCTTCAATCTCATGCTCTTCAAGCTAGATAAGACATTTTCTAGAATGATCTTTGAATCTCCTCTTGGTTGGAAACCTCAAACAGCTTCATCAATCTTGGAAGAACAATCTAGACAAAGGATGTTCATGCAAACGTTCACAAATGTTGCAATGAACATTGTTAATCTTGAACCTTCACTTCAGGTAGCACAACGGAATGTCTTGTATGTTCACAGGTTAACTTCTGGCTATCACTCAAGCTAGCTGGTAGTATTCAGAATGTTGAACAATCTCAGTTGTGGCACGATATGATGCACATCAGTCTCCATCTTCAGCTTAATCCAAACTCCTTGCATGACCTGTCTTCAGACGGTTCAGATCACGTTCATGTACATCTATATGAATATTTTCCAGAACAGTAGACATGTACTTGGAAAAACCAAATCTTAAGTGATTATTCAATGTCATATAGATGAATGACAATTAATCACTATAACAAATACAATGTAGAGCACTTGATAAACAAACATAGTGTGCAGCATGACACTAGGGATCCACCTTGACTGTGTCTCTTCGATTGGTGTCAAGCACAATACTAACAATCTCCCCCTTTGTCTTTATCTGTTGGTAAAGCAGCTCCTTCGTTTTTTCAGGTACAACTCATTCATATTTACAGATGCATCTTCATCAGCAACAAGAACATTCACCTAGATCTTCACGAACATTGTTATGAACTTCAGCTCTGTGATGTTTCCTTTTCTTTTTATATCTTCTTTTATCATTTTTATCAAAGCATCTGAAGATTATTAATACGATGGAAAAGAGAAAAGTATCATGATGGAGGAATGCGGATTGATGTAATGAAAGATGAGGCTGTTATAAATCAAATTACATCATAATGAAGCTCAAAGTAAAGAGCTTCACAAAACATTACTCCTCTATCTCTCTATCAGATAAACGTTACTCCTCTCACCCTCTCCCACCACCCATCTCTTACCTTCCGCATCTTTTCACTATCTGTGAAAAAAAGGTTATGCTCTCTCTCATCGGAGCTTGGAGTGAGGTCGTCGGAAATTCATGAATAAATACATCTGGGAAATCGACTCTCTCTCTCTCTCTCTCAAATCACCCTCTCTATGTCGTCTAATCCATAGTTTTTTAAGTTACGAATTTATCAGCAACAATGGAGGCACAATGTGAAGATGCACATCGGTTGTCTGAATCGAGAGAGGTTAAAATTGTGCTTTTGTTCGGTTAACATTAATATCATGAGGGTTAATGGTGTGTTATACGTTATGGACAGTTTGAGCGTATGTTAAGGTCTGTGTTTCATTATTTTTTCACAGATCCACTATTACGTTAGGTTGTTCATCGCATAACGTCAGGTTATTCATAGCATAACGCTAGTTCTCTACCATAAATTTAGTTCATTTTATGGTTTTAACTATATAGCATTAACGTTATGGTTATGATTGATGCTTTATTGTATGTTATAATTCACGTTGTGCTAATGTATGCTATATTATTAATATATTGTTGAATTTTCAAATTAAAGTTATGCTTTACGGAAGTTGTATGCTTCATTGTGTTTTTATTGTATAAGTTAGTGTTAATGTTAGGGTTTATGTTTTTTTTTTATAATTAACATTATGCATATCGTTAAATTTAATTTATTAAGCTAGATACACTACTAAAAAAATGGCCTATGACTACACTAACTTTACCACACTTTAAAGAAAATGTCATCAGAAATATTTTATTGTTACATGCTCTTTATACTACATTTTATCAAAAAATTTACATGACACTGAGAAATAAATGTAACGACACAAGTCATTTACTGACATTTAATTTAAAATGTCACATAAATTTTATACTAAAAATAAAAATTTAAAACATGAAATTATACATAAGAAAAAAAAAAGATAAATAATAGAGGATTAGGATTCGGATATGCGGCAAACAGATGATCGCAAATTTATTTCAAACTAAACTAATCAATTAATTATGTCAAAGAATTATTTAAATTCAATTAGTGATGAATAAAATTAGTATGGATTTTTTTTTTAAAAATAACCATTTTTTAAATCACAATTAAATGAAAATCAATTAATCTTTTAAGGTTAAAAGTATTTTATCTACTCTTACAAATTACTTTTTATGTTGTTCTTTTTTTACTACTATGGATTGCTTGCTTTAGTTTTTTGTTTTAATTGTATTTGTCCATTATTAATTAGTTTTTATAATTTGTTGAATTATTAAATCATATTTGCTAATAATTTATCAACTTCTAATTTAATTTATCAAGTTTTAATTGTATTTGTCCATTATTAATTAGTTTTTAGAATTTTTGGATCCATCACTATATATATATATATATGATATCTCGATCATACATTAAATTAAGCACATGTCAATAATTTAACTCCATTTATATTGTGAATTCAAGAGCATACAAAAAATCAGAGGAGATCTCCTGTTGCCATTTGTATTACATTTAGTGTTCCATAATAAAGAATTTTTTTAATATACTCTAATTGGGGAAGGATGAAGGATGAACCCTAAATAGAAAATTTAAATTAAAATAAATCATAATAAATTAAAAATTAAAAAATAATTATTTAGGTGTATTACGCTTTTTTTAGAGCTAAATGAATTTTTAGACTTTCTATTTTACTATATTGAAATTCCAAATGGACCATTTAATTATTTTCTAGTGGGTTCACCAATACCTTTATATTACAACCAATTAATATGCAATCTATCTTAAATTAGTTGGCGTGTATATGTATATATATATATACACACCTTTCCTATGTACAATTTTATCCCACAAAATCTACAATCTTTATTATATAAATCCTAAACAATCACTTGTTATTAATTTAGGAATTTAGCGCCAATATTTTCCCTCCAACCCTTAGGTTTTTTTTTAATTAAAAAAATGAAAAACAAATTAAAAAGGAGATATATATTAGGAATAGAAACTGCCCCACTCCGCCCACCTGCGAACAAACAAAAGCCAATTATCCATCTTCATTCTGCAACCTTTTCATTTATCAAAATCACAACAAGAATGATCGAAATCAATTCGATGAATGTGTTTTTGCCCACCTAACGAGGAAACAAGAAAAGGGGAGAAATTTATCAACTCATCTTTGTCATCGTACACGACCGGCGACCAAGGAGAGATTTACTTCTTCAAAACAGAGAATCCCCAAATTTACTTCCAAGGTAGCGTTTCTAATTGCGAGGAATGAAGATATTTGTTTGCTCAACTTTGGTTCATACTTTTTAATTCAATAAAGGCTTACAATGTTTTGGTTGGTTAATTGAGTAAATTCATAAAATTCATGATAATTGGGGACTTTGTTATGTTTGGAGGTGTTACCATGTTTGATTTCGTTTAAGACTTATAATTTCTGTCATATAGTAGTTCATTGTTGAAAATATAAGTTCACTAAAAATTTCAGCAATACATGGAAAAAAAAATCATTTTTTTTTGTTTTTGCTCACTTTAATGTAAAAGTATTTCTTCCCAAAAGGTTTTCCCCTACCAAATCAAAAAAAAATTCTTCCCAGAATTTAAAAATATTTTAAAGTTGATGATCTTCTTTCAGTGGATAATGAATGCCAATTTCCCAGATTCTATGATGATAAAAGCATGTAAATTCTTCTGCATCAGCCAATTAAAGACCCCTTAGAAGATTAACTGTTGTAGGAAAAAAAATGACTTCTCCACCTTTCCCTTTTTATTTTCTAATTATAAAGTATTCTTGATCTAAATATTTCATTCAGTTTTGGAAAATGAGTCGAACATTTTAGTGCTCTTTTATGAACTTCTCCAGAGATGAGAAATCCCTGAACTAGAGTATATGGAAATTTGTTAATGACTATTTAATTTAGATATAAATGTTTCAACTGCTGTATAGTGTATACAGAAATCTATTTATAACTGTTTCAGCTGTATGAGATAAATTATGGTACTTTCGGGAAGGAGATCTATAAGATTAATGTTATTTTGTTCAGACATCTGCAGTTCAGAGTTTCATGATTACCCATAAATGTGTTAATTATTTTTCCAATACAAAGCAAAATTTATATTCTGATATGCGAACATTCTGCATGGATATGTTTGTTTTCCTTTCTCTAATTTTTTATGGTTTCGAGAAATATAACCAAAAAGATACATGAATATGATTTGGTTATTGAATATGCATTGTTTTTTTATTTATACCTATGATTTTAACTATTGCTCTAACATACGCAGTATGGCTAACAAATTTCAAAAGCAGCAAAAACAAAATTTAATCTTCAAGATAAGCAAGTTATGTTCCAGCCAAGGATGACAAGAACTGAAGATCATCCTCATATTGCCCGTACTTTTAATCTTCAAGATGAGCAAGTTATGATCCAACCAAGGATGATGAGAACTGAAGATCATCCTCATATTTCCCGTGCTGAAAGTTTCTTGAGAAATTGTTCGAATACAAGTATTAATATTTTTATGAATTTTTAGCAAATAGGAATTTCATCTTCTATATTTATTATTATTGTTAACTGATTTTTTTTAATGATTTGCAGGTTTCACAAATAGGACTCAAGTGGGTAAAAGAATATCTAACGTAAGTATGAATGAGATAAGAAAAATAGAAAGCTTTCTAAAGGAGCTTATATATTATAATATTATTTTTTCTTAAAGTTTGATTCTAATAGTTTATGTGTATATTTTGTATTTCGTATAAACTTTACTTTTAAGCTTCACTTAAAGGAATTCAATGGAAAATCTGCCTAACCATCAGCACGGAGAGAATCCTAGAGTTGAGAATGAGTATACAAATGGTTGCTTGAGGCAAAATAATACAATGGAAAATCAGCCCGATCACGACTTAGAGATAATCCTAGAGTTGAGAATGAGTTTATGAATGGTATTTTTGAACAAGAAGATGGGGAAGGTAAATGGCTAGTAGCTTGCATAAAATTCTAAATGATAAACTAATCATATTTTTGTTTTTGTGCTTTCAAAGTAGTGCAAATGAATCTGAAATTATGGTAAAAGAAACTCGAGGCCCCACGTATATGCAAAAGGACTACGATATCTTCATGAAGATTGCAGGGTGGGATGTATAATTCACAGAAATTTGCGGCCAAGCAAAATCCTCTTAACTCATGATTTCGAACCTCTGGTATACTCTATCTTCTGAAGCTTATCCATAGAGTAGGTGGATCATATTTATCCACACACTCACTCAGCATTATTAACAAACAAAATGGGATAATGCTTATAAGTTAAGAACTTCAAATGTTTTGAATCTGATATGATATTGTTAATAACCATTCACTACCAACTTTTTACTAGAAATTTTATTTTTCCTGATTTAATTGTTCTTTTGTATCAGGTTGCTGATTTTGGACTGGCAAGATTGCATGATGAGTGGGAATCCTGTGAAAGTAACCAAATTGTTGGAGCTTCATGGTAAATTAGTCTTCCTAGATTAATGTAATTGTTGTATTTATCCTAACTGACTCGAAAAATTCAAATAAACTTTCATGAATGCAAGATATTTTTTTTTTTTGAATTATCCGACTGAAGTGCATACAATTGTTATAATTTATTGTGTCTAGGTATCTTGCACCAGAATCTTTCAGTGGTGGGAAAATGACTGAGAAAGTCAATGTATATGCCCTAAGTGCCCTACTACTGGCAAGAGGATCCAAGGGGTACGTGTACCTTTTTTATTTTTAGTTTTTTTATGCGTCTGTTAATGTAGTTTGTTAAATTCGATGATTTGTTATATATCGATTTTGTTGAAGAAATCATGTGTTTGTTGTAGTATTATATGCTGCTTGTTTGAGCTGAAAGATTGTCTTTTAATGCTATTATTTCATATATTGCTCGCATCGATGAAATCCATATAGTGTAGCCGCATTCTATGAATTTTCAAAACCTATAAATTATTTTTTGCTACTTGAGTATTTTTTTTATGAATGCCCTGTCAATTATAAATATTGGAATTCATCTGCGAGGCCCATTTTAGATGTATTTCGATTTTAATTGCTACATTTCTGCAAATGTGGTGTTTTGCTGCCTATAGATCATCATTTAGTAGACATGTGATGATTATTTCTCTTGCTGCAGATTATAACCACTTTAACTTTGTCTGGGGGTTGTCTGTATCGAAATTAGTGGAGGGGATATGTGAATCTTTTTTGCCTGTATGGAGCGTTAGATTTTGTTTTTTTGACACTAAAAATATTGAATGATCAGTAGTTTGTTAATGATCTGTTCATGCTAGAAGATGGTTATGATTGTGCTGTTGTGAAATTTTGGCCGACTAATTAAAGTTATTGTCACTGAATGTTGTTCTGTGAAGCTTTCTTTTCCAAGTAATCCGAAAAATTGAGTCATTCCTTTGTCATGTATTGTCAGATTCCTCACTTGAGACCTGCTGAATACAAGAGGTCTAGGCTATCCAGAAATCGGAGAACTCTGAACCGTGCTTACGGTGGAGTGTTGTCAGATAGTACTGTGAGAGAAAGGTTTGTTGTTTTCTTACATTTTAATTTTAAAAACCGACTGCCATTCACCTGTGCATGATTTTGGCATTCCTTTGGCCTGACTCACATTTATCTCTCCTTGGGTATTGCAGGATCATTAGGGCTTTCTTAGTTGAAGAACAGAAAATTGTGAAGAAGGTTTTGAAGATACAGAAAACAAAGGAAAAGGCTGCTGCCAAGAGCTAAGTGTGAGTGCGGTGCAGAGTTAGTTTTGGATACGAGTAGCAGAGAGGAATCATGAGACTATACTAAGTTTAAGCTTGATATATGTAACTATCTTTGAATGTTAGACTTTGAGAATGGACAAGTATATATATTGTTCTATAATATTTGTGCCGCAACTTATATATTTTTAATTGTTATGGTATTGCCGAAATTATAGAAAATTGCAAATAAAAGCATTATTGTGAAATTAAATATAATAATATTATAATTAAATAAATATGAAAAATAATTTCATAATATTATAATTAATTAAATATGGAGAGAGACATTACATGACAAATTAAAGTGTAATATAATTTCCTTATGTGCAGATTAATAGATGTCATAATAAATGCTTTTGATGACATTTTTTGTTGTCATTATACACAGTCTAATCAAACGCTCAATATGTAATTATAGATTATCTTTCTTTACACATTATCTATTGTTACATTAAAATAGACTACACTTCTAAGAAATGTCATCACATCTCAAATGTAATTATAGCTAGTTTATATTACAATTCTGAGTGTCATCAAATCCTAATTTTCTAGTAGTGATATAAACGTTATGGTTGATATAAACCCTATAGTTATGCCCAAAAAAATAAAAATGTTATGTCATACTAATAAACATTATTCCCAAACTATAAAATAAATGTTATCATTAATATTTTATAATTACCGTTAAAGTTATATTGTGCCAAAAAAATAAAAACGATAACTATAATATTAATCACTACGGTTTACAATATCATTATGCCTTGCGTGGTTAATTTAATTATGTTTAATATCATTGTTTATTATATTAAACGTTATGGTTAACAAAATTTAATAATAATATAGTCTGATAATGTTAGTTTCACAAAATTAACATTAGTCATTTTAATAATCATGATGTTAGTTTTACAAAATTAAATGTTACTCAGTACAATGATAATAATGTTAGTCGTGCAAAAATCAAACGACTTACATTTAATAATGCAGACCTCTTTTGTGTTGATTTTGTTCGAAAAGCCCTTTTAAAATATTATAACGTTATGTATTTAACAATATTAACGTTAGTTTTATAAAATTAAACATTACACATTTCAATTCATTTTTTTCTAAAATACATTAAATCTTTATTTTAATATATTAGGTGTGTGTAAATTTATTGTGTAGTTATTAATAAATATCAAAGTGCACTTAACACAATAATTAGGGTGTGAGACTAAGTGTGTTATAAGAGTGTTTGAAACATTTACACTCCAAACAAATTGTCCAAATAATTTTCCATTCTTATATCTTGTTTTTATTTCTCAATTACTATTTACTTTTGCCTATATTTATAGATTTAGACTTCTTTATTTTTGCAAAATTAAGATTAAATAAATACAAAAAAAAATAAATATTGTGGAATAGGGAAAAAGTTCATTTTGATCATATAACTATTTGTCTAGGAGCACTTTGGTCCCTGTTTATTTATTTTTTTAGTTCAAATTGGTCCTACAATTATTTCAAAAGGCTCAATTTGATCCATCTGTTGCTCCTTTACTAATGGACATTAACAATACCCGTTAAAACACACACTAACACACACTTTCTTATATACTTAGATTATTTCACACATTAACACACATTTTTTACTCATATGGATTGAACACAAAATTTCTACCATTTTCACAAATAAAATAAAACACATTTTCCAGCAAAAATCCGAATATCAAATTTCCAATATTTGCCGAAAATATTCTTAACATTCCCAAATTCAACAACATAAAATTTGCATTATATGATTTATTTTAGGGGTTAATGTTAGAGTTTAACCATAAAAATCCACATATCAGTTGTACCAAACACAATCACCAAAACCCACAATATTTTCATCCAATTCAAATCAATGTATGATTTGATTTCTGAATTCTCCAATTCCATTTTCTTGAAATCGTAATATTAGATCTCTCTCTCTCTCTCTCTCTCTCTCTCTCTCTCTCTCTCTCTCAATGGATCCAATTTTCAGAATTTCGTGATATTTTTGAAAAAATATTGGAAATTTGATATCCTGGTTTTTGCCGGAAATATGTGTTTTATTTTCCTTATGAAAATGGTGAAAATTTCATGTTCAATTCATATGTGTGTAAAAAGTGTGTTAATGTGTAAAATAATCTAAGCATGTGAGAAAAGTGTGTGTTCTAACATGTATTGTTAACGTCCGTTATTGAAATTTATCAACATCCATTACTAAAGGAGCAATGGAGGGATCAAATTGAGTCTTTTGAAATAGTTGTATGATCAAATTAGACCAAAAAAATAAACAGGGATCAAAATGTTCCTAAATAAATAGTTACAGGATCAAAATGGACCTTGTCCCTTACTGAATATGCAGAATCTGCAATGCTCCTACGAGTTCTGATAAGATCGGGTGCGTCATAGTTCATACGAGCTATGTCATACACCACTTAATTTACATGTAGAAGCCCGTGACTTTTTTTTTTATTTTTCTTTTAATTTTTTTAAAGTGTAACGTAGAAATCAAAGATAAAGGCAATTATATAAATTTGAAGATGAGCAAAATATACACTCCTTGGAGCCTATGTAAGTATACAAGCAAACTTGGTCATGAGCTTTCAGTAGACACCTACTCTGTATTGGCGTCTACATGGACAAATATATTCACAATTTTTATGAAGCTCTTACACATTATTAGAAGCAGAAGCAGAAGCCCTTGCAAGCTTAGACGCGCGCTCCGGTGTCGGATTATCAGAGGAAGCTCTCTTGCTACTCAGCTGCAAGTAGAGATTATGAACAGATTAATATCCTGGAAAAGGGCCTTTCGAAACCCCCACTTTTCAGTATGTGTATGGGAAAACATTATGATAAAAGAGTCGTCTTGTTTCAAAATTACAAATAATAAATGCTAACCTTCTCGTCAGCATGTTGATAGAAGTGCCTCAGAAGAATGTTTTTCGCTTCAGGAGCTATAACTGATGAGCAGGAAATGAGATAAAAGATCAGTTTGGCCCCATCGAGCAAGAATTATTGTAACAATCCAACTCAGACAATATTTTGCACAGCACGGAATAAGATTAGCGTCAAAGATTTAATAAGGCCGTGTTGGATCAACTTGTTAAGTCTTGAAAGCTATTGATCATCTCGTGGCAGTCAACCTCCACGTGGAAAAGTTCAAATGGGGAGAAACATCAGTAAATTGTGAAAATCTATGGCAAGGTGTGTTGGGGGATTCATTATTAACTCATGTTTGTCAACCACGCCCCCGATTCTCCATGCAAGAGTTTCGACATTAGATTTTCTCATCAAGATCCTACCACCCAACATATTTCTCTTTATTTGAGGAACAGATTATGTTCTTCCAGGAGCCATAGATATCCATGCAGAAACATATATTACTAACAGAAGAAAGATCTCACAAGATTATCAACAATTGCTGGCAGATAAGCATGTTGAATCAAACATAGAATCAGGAAAATGGAAAAGTTGATGGAAAATAGATGGAATGAAGAAATAGCAGTTACTTATTACCCTGATCAGGCGGAGGGAGGGTGTGGCCATGAGTAGGATGATAAGTAACAGGTGTCATTTTCTGAAGACAACGAGCCATATAGTGTCAGGATATCAAACAGTAAACATTGAGTTTCTGATGAATATTGCAAGGAAAAAGATGGAATTGTGCAATTTATCACTTGAAATAAGTAAATAGGAAATTCGCCGCAAACAAGATATGCATACATAGAGATCTTGAAATAAGCAAAAATCTGCCAAAAGCAAACTTATTGATCTCAGTGCAACTTAATGAAATAATTAGAGCGGGATTTAAGATTTAGGACCGGAAAATTATTTCTGCATTTCCATTTTCATGAAGCTGAAGAATGTAAACCATAAATCAACTAAGACAGCTTAAGCAGATAATAGATTCATAAAAAATAAGTTTGAGTGCAATATGAATAGCCTGCAGCATCCAGACATGGAAGCATATTAATGAACAGAAGTTGCGTTTATCTGCATTCTGATGAAAGTGGATTATAACAAAGTTTTACGGATAGTCATCGTGCCTTTTACTTTACAAACGTGCTCAACTATAACGTCTACAAGCAATTGTTTTCTCACTCAATAGATTAGTATAGTTTTGAAAGAAATCTAGAGCACTGAAGCTTCCAATCAGTATAGAACAGCTAATGAAGTACGCAGGTCCACCAGAAGTAACATGCTCAAGATTAGATATTATTAGTGGTACCAAAAAATAGTAAACTATTGTACGTTTACGTGGCCCATAAAAATAGCTAGGGGAGTACAAGGATTTTCCTTTTGCAATGTAAACTTTCTCAATAGTTTCCTTATCTTTCATTATTGTCAAATACTTAGGCTGAATCTTTCAAGCATCTTGACCAGTATGCTCTCCTACTCATAATAGGTGATCCTTTTGAGTTCTAAAGTCCTTAATTCAGGAAATGTCACAACAAGTACAAACTCTTAATATATGAAGTGCATATGCAGGTATGTTTTTCGTCCAACACAAATGGCATCACTTAAGAACACACAAAAGTGTCAGAAGAGTAGGAGTGACGTAAGAGTGTTGGCAAGGAACAAAGTGTTTGCATTTACTCTCTTAAGATGACAAATAGACAACTCCAAAATTGTATAAATGACAGACACATCAGTATGGCGCCTTACAAGCCAACATTTCTCCTTTGTAGCACCAAGTGGAAGCAAATGAATCATTATTATGCCTACAACCTTCCACAAATACACGGTTGCTAACTTTATTAGTTGCAGCTCGCAAATGACCAAATTGGACAGGATTTGCCTTGAGATCATACATTCAACTTTCTTAGTTAAAAGGTTACATATCATTTATAAATTATAACCATAATTCTAGACATATCAAACTCATCTATAGCATCCATTTGAGAGCAGATGAAGTTTGGTATAGCAACCAACAGTCTGTAAACTTCGTTACATCTAAAACTAGACGTGTTCATTTTACACTCTTCATACGGCTAATGATAATTGATGTGCTCATTTCATAACAAAAGTCCTCTTATCTAGCATCTTCCACATGGAATTCATTACATGACACCATAAAACACACCTAACCCCATAAACTTAAACAGCAAAAATTGCACACATGGTGTTCCAACAGTCCCGATTTCACCTGAAATGCAATATGTAACACATAACCACCTAAAGGAAATCTAAAGATCAATCATAGCTGAATACCTTTCACCAATTACAGGTTCAGAAAATTCATAGCACTTGGGTTACCACCAAAAAAAAAAAGACCCATTTCCAAAATCACAACTTCATCCCATCGTAACCTCAAATTTCACCAAAAACTCATTATATTTCTACAGCAATCACACCAAGCAGTTTAGCAACCATACGCCCTAATCCCAAATCATACCCAAAATTCACAAGCCCACAAACCACAAACCTTCAACTTCTAAGAAACGAAAAATTAAGCAGACAAACTTAAAACAGCAGAATCTCAAAAGAATTATCCCAAAAAGGTAAATATGGGCGTGCAGAAACACAGAAAAAAATGAAATCTTGATGAAGAAATAGAGTGCATACCGACGGATTGGCAGGATCATTGGGCTTGAACTGGCTGAAGTTGTGAGGGTCGAAAGAAGGCCAGCTCCCCAGCATTGAATCATCAGAAAAAAATTATTAATATGAATTGGGAAGAAGTTAGGCAACAGTATAGACAAATATTTGAAGAAACCAAATATATAGATACATATATGTAAGTATGTATGTATGTGTAATTATGTATATGAGTTGCTGTGAGTGAGAGATAGGTGGCGATCGGCGTTGTGGGCAGGTGTTATGGGGCAAAAGCACACCAATTTATGAAGGAAGATTGAGTTTTTACTGCAAACATATTAATATTGGCGAATCCTATTTAATTTTCTTGTTGCCAACTTTTGTCGTCGATTTTTCAAAGGGGTTTGTGAAAATGCCTCTAAATCTTGACAACCAGTCTTCTTGAATCTCGAATTCATGATATGATATTCCAAAATTTTAATTCTTCTTAACTAAATAATTTATGTAATAACAATAAAAGCTTAAAATAATGAGTTTTATTTAGGACACGAAATTAGGTTCGTTATTAAATTATAGGCATAAACGATGGATTCAAAAAAATCATTTATTTTGACCCTTTTGTATTTTTATAATTATTTATATTAATTTTAACTCAAAATCCATTCACGAGTTATCTATTAAATTTAATGTAGATATTAAATATCACCAAAAATAAAAATAAAATCATATATATATATATATATATCAGAATAATAGTTTCAATTTTTCGATGTCTTAAATTGATATTTTTTATTTGGCCAAATATATAAATATGTATACATATTGATCTTTAGCCTGTTTTGTAAAAATGTTTTGATTTTGAAAAATGTAACAAAATGCATTCTCTTCCATATTTGTGTAAAAACATCATTGAATTCAAATTGAAGTATCGGATTGCTAATTAACAAGGCAAATGATGTGGAAAATCATATTCCACCCTGAGATGAATATGATTTTCCATGTCATTTTACACTCTGGGCTCTGACACATCTTGTTATCAATCTAACACCGAAAATTAGACCATATGACATATTTGCAAAAAAAGTGGAAATGTTAGATTTTTTTTGTGTATTTTGAAGTTGATGACATTTTTACAAAAATATACTAAAGTTCATCACATAATAGACTAACGTTCAGGTCTCTAATTGATAGCTAGCGTATTTTTTTAACCTTAAATTGATAAAATATAAAATAATAATTAATAGCTAGCGTATTTTTTTAACCTTAAATGGATAAACTTTCAAATAATAATTATTAACACCGATTATCTTAATTGTAATACTTGAATTGAATTTTCATCAATAAGAAAGTTGTCTTTTCTCTTTGTGAACCGAATATAACTATATAGTTAGGAACATTCAAATAGACACAAATCACACAAAAGAAGGTAGAAATTAAATCATGCACTCCCTCAAATTAAAAAAAGAAAAAGAAGAAAAAACGTGGAGATAGTTTTGTATGTTAGTATTTAAAATATTATTTTATGCATGGGAAGTTGAGACAGGAAGAGGAAATTGCCCTCAAACCTCAATGTAAGTGGAGTAAAAGACAATTACATAGAGTTAACATATATTGACAATATTTTGTTTTTTAATCTGTGAATGTGGGATATATATATATATATATATATATATATATATATAGCTGAATGTTGGGGCCGGGATGCCTACTGAGGTTCTTTGAATTTTTTGACATCTTTATGAACTAAATTTGATGAGAGCTGAGGAGAGAGAAAGAGAAGGGGTTGCATACTTGCACGAGAGGAGAGTGGCGGCCGGAATGGCTTTATGACTTGTGGGAGAAGAGGGAAAAAAATAGTTCATTCAGAGTCTAGTTTTGTTTTTGTCTTTTCACTAAATATTAAATGGTATTTTTGTTAGTTCATACATAAAATGACTAAAGAATCATATTTATAAGTGTGTGATTAAAGGAAACTTTTGAGTTTTGACTATCCAAAATGATATATTTTCTAATTGCCACATTAAACATGATACTATTAACTTCATATATATTATTATTATTATACAGTTTTAAGATTAGAATCTTTGGGTTTTAATTTGTCATAAATGATAATTTTGAGTCACTTTAATAATAAAAGTGATATTCGTATAAAAATTACTAAAATAACATGTGACTTTAACTTCGAAATGTGTACTTTTGACTTTAAAAAAATGGCTAAAATAATATCTTCATGAGAAAATACTGAAATAATACTTTTGTTATGCATGGTAAGCTAGTAGATAGTTTGTGCATTTAATTTTTGAGTTAATTACCTAAAAAATCATGAACTTTGAGTTTAGTTTAAAGTACGAACTTTGAATTTGTGTGTTATTCAACATTTTCAATTTTTTATAAAACAAATTGACCCTTAATCTAATATACAATTGTGGTCACTTTGACGTCATTTTCAAAAATTGATGGTCGAGTCATGACTTGCTCGAAGAGATAAGCAAATTGTATGTTGGATTGAGGGTCAATTTATTTTATAAATATTTAGGGATAATGAATAACACACAAATCCAAAATTGGTGTTTTAATTGTCCGCTTCCAAAGTTCAGGTTAAATGTACAATTAAACTCAAAGTTTCTGATTTTTTAAAACAATTAATCATTAGCTTTTACCCTTACATTAGCATTATTTGAGCATTGAATGCCGTCATATTTTTATTTTTTTGTTACATTTTATATTTCATTATAAGCCATATGTAGAGTTATAAAAAGGGACTCTAAAATGTCAAAAAAAAATGCATAAGATCATCTTACTTTTCAAAATTTATAAGACAAGTCAAAATATTGATCCAAACCGTTACTTATTAGTGACACACTTATAATTGTATCAATGTTTGGTTGTATTTCAATTCAAATTTTAACTCAGCTTATTAATTTTGACTAAAAACGCTGTCACACAAGATTTCCTTGTAAAAAATAAATAGATTTGATGAGAGGCTTAAGAGCTTTGAAAATCATTGGAAGATGGGCCTAACTACAAAGGCTGGCCCATTTTTGTAGGTTTGGCACATGAATAACTTATTGTTCATTTTCCCTAAATTTTATAATTTATTTAAATTAAATAATTTCGCATGTTAGAATAGCGTCTCCAAAAAAAAAAAAAAAAAAAATTATTTTTTTATATTTATTAACTTAGAAACATAGGCGTTATCTTAATCTCCATTACTCATTAGATTACAGATTTTACTTTTATGTGAAAATAATTGGTTTTTACTCAAAATTAATGGGAAAAACTACTATAAAAATTTCAAAATCTATAGAAAAATTCACCAGGTTCTGACTTAACCAGAAAAAAACTATAATGTTTCTTCTTTTTTCATACATTCACTCATACTCTATATATATATATATATAATTATATATGAAAGAGATAACTATCCCAGTTCAAAAAGGAAAACAAGAAGGAAATAAAATCTGTCAGTGAAGAAATACATTTTGAGATAGTAAACGTTTACTAGAAAACTAATTTTGAACCATAAAAAAATTGTTGACTTTACTTTTCTAGCAAAGGGTAACATACTATTTAAGCATATAGGTTTGCAACAAGAAAACCCGCAGATTAAGATATGAAAATATCTGCAGACAAGTATTTATGTCTAACCATACTCCACTAAACTACACATCAAAATCCTGCACAACCACATCCTACACAAAACTTCTTCCAAGATTTGTCACATCACAAAAATTAAATACGTAAAGAAGATGTAGACAATTCGAGAGGAGGCCATGTTCCAAAACATAAAGCTACCCTTATGTCAAAAGTCAGTGCATCCCAGATGAACCATTGGGCAAAGCGTCCGAGCCCGACGGCCTGCCAACTGGAGCTGCAGAAGCCAAGTTTGGAACCTGTATGCCCGGAACAGCTCCACCAGCCATGAAGGCCTGCAAATTTGGCCTCGCATTGTTTGGAAGAGGGGAGGTGTTTGAGATTGGTCTAGCAGCTTGGGTTTGCTGATTGGGCTGAGTAATGTATCTGTTGAAGGCATCAGCATAAGCCTGCCCTGATAATGCTCCACGCATCCGAGCAGCAGGGCGCCAGTTCGGATCTGCAGAACTGTGAGCATCCGTCCTTGTGGCTGGTTGTGATGGAGGTGTAGCTCCGTTCATGCCCCTTTGATCTCCCGTTGGACTTTGCATACTATGTACATTGGGGTTCCATGAATAAGAAGGGACTGTTCTGGTTCCACCAACTGACATCTGGACAGCTCTGTTTGCAGTTGCAATCAAATGAGATCTGTTGTTAAGCGCAGATGACTGGCTCACACCTGGAGACGGAGTCATTGATCTCACACCTGGAGATGGCGTTATTGATCTCACACCTGGAGATGGAGTTATTGATCGAGGGCTCCTGAAATTTGTCGGCTGACTTGAACTTTGGTGTTCATTTGAAACTCTATACATATTTGGGACCTGATTAGGGTCTAGGAAACCAGTATTCTGCTGAGGTGGTCGAGCAGGAGGGAATGAACGGTTTGGCTGCCAAAAGTTCCAGTAAGGATTTAGAGAATCTGGTGTATAGGGGCAGATACGATGCATGTGACAATAAAACATGAAACCTAGATAGGCAAGGAGTGACAACGATATGGTGCATGACTGAAAACTAAACAGCAAAACAAAATAGGGTATAGTTCATAAATCTGATAAAACCTATTGAACTAGAAAGAACATCCGTATACCTGCATACTGGAATGCTGGAGCAAAGGAGATGAAGATGAGATTGGTGGGACCTGATGTGGACTGGCACGGCTTGCTGTCAAGTTTTGAATGGTAGGTGAGGCTTGTGAAGCTGCTGAAAGACCATTTGGCGTGAAGGGACCCCCACCATTTGACAAACTTCGTTGCAGGATGGAAGAAGGGGTCTGAGCAGGAAGAGCCTGAACTGCACTAGCTGTTCTAGTTATATGCCCAGGAACTGATGAGAGCCTACCACCATAGTCACTAATAGTGGAATTTCCAAGTTGATACTGCGGAAACTGCATTGTATTTGGCAAAGAAGCTCCCGTCTGTGGTGCAGAGGTTGTAGCAACAGCATTATGATGGAAAACCCCAACTTCTCTATTTGTAGAAGCAAAAGGCTCAGTTAAAACTGCAGTGGATGCAGAGGGATCAGCAGTCTGCACATTTGGTCTAGCACTTAATGACCCCTGCCCAAAAGTCGACATATATATTCCAGCCCAGAAGTCACTCTCCACTTGACTACTGGTTTGAATAAAATCATTCGTGTTGATTGCTGTAGTCTGAGCATTATCTTTTGAAGAAAGTTTAATGTCTTCAATTTCAGAAGCGCCAATAACATCCATTGGATCATCAGTCTGAGTCAGATCCATTATATCTGCAGGTTGTGTAGACTCATCCCGTGTACTTGAGGTATTATCTTCTGCCTTCTCTGTTGTATCTTCACTTTCCATGACGGCATTCCATGACCCATCTGAGGAGACAATTATGTCAGAGACATTGGGCCCGACCTCTTTCAAGATCTGAGAAGTCAAAAAATGAATTCTCACATCAGAAACCTTTGACATATAAGAGCATATATAAATAAATTTCTATATAGAAGCTAAAAGTGTTGTGTATACTTTGCTAAAATGAAGTTAAGCATCTATATATGTTTTGCATATTCACTCATTCACTATAAACGAAGAGAGCTACTTGCCTTACACATTTTTTGGTCAATGCGAATATCAGAGAAGGATAAATGCTGATTACAATGGGGGCAGCGCCACGACGGTCTTCTTGAGTTCATGTCAACATAGTTGTCAAAATCAAAACACTACACGAAAAGGAAAGTATGTCAGTAGCTCAAAATGCAAGAATACAAATTAAGCCATCAAGTTATGGACGTTAGTCAGAAAAAAGCTCAAAAATCGCACTAGTATATAATTCTTCAGTCTTGATAGGTTCCACTTCCACAGTAAGAGTTCACCTTATGAAATGCTCAAGAGAGATTATCAACTTATCACATCTTATGACCCCCCAGATAGATGGCATCTTTCCTCAGGACATCCTTATCTAGTTTTACCAGAAAAGGAAAAAGAAAAAGGCTCACTGAATTCAAACTAATTGACCGTCAACCTGAAATCGGGGAGAAGATTTTTATGCAAGAGGTAAAACAATATAATGAAATGAATAATCTCCACGTCCTAGGAATCACTTATCTCTACATCTCTATCACATAATAAATGAAAAGGCAAGGCTTCCTAAACCCAGCTTATCATATACAAGTTCTCAACTATCTTGTAATTACCTGAATATGTTTGCATGAAATCCCTTTGACAGGAGTTTTAATACGCCTGAAGCTGTCAAGATTTAAGAATAATGATAAACATATCAGCAAGACATCAAACCAGTTTTCATGTCCATGAATGATGAAAAACCACAATTAGGGTTAGTCCAGATAAGGAAAATGTGAAATAACCCCAAATAGATGGAGTTAACTCTGTTTGCATTTGAAGCATCATAAAACATTGATGAGGAACAAATATGAAGGGTTACCTTATAGGACAATTCAGTGTTATCCGTGATGGCCCCTCAATTACCTCAGAATCTACATAGAGCAAAAACAAAAACAAAATGGAAAGATTTAGCAAACAATTGACTCAGGAAAAACCTTCTATATACAATCCTCGTTATCTAAACACTAGTTTTGTACTGAGAAAATTAATGAAATATTCTCAATCTAATTCAGAAGATTTATTGAAGTGGCACCTGCATCCACAGTTGCAGGAGCATGCTGCTCGCAATTTTGAAGGGTGTTACTATCAGGGTTTGGCACCTCACCCATGAAAGCAACCATAATAATATAATTTCCTTCAGAGTCACAAATAATGGGAGTAAGCCGCTTTCAAACAGTCAACATTAAAAACCAGAAATATCAAAAGAAGGAAACTTGAGCCAAGTGTACCATTAAATTCACCCACTGCTTGAAGGAGATTTGATCCATACTTTAGCAAAGGTGTCACAATTGTTGGAACTTGTGGGCCCGTATCCTAGTAGAACAATATAATTTACAAGTAGGATTTAGCAAACAATTAGCAAAAGCAAAGTGACATTTATTTTTAATAATTATTTGTGTTTCAAACCATGAAAAGATTAGTCCTCCTTTCCACCCCCTTTCCATTCAAGAGAAAGCTGCAGATCAAAAAACAAGTGTGAACTGGTCTAAAAGAAAGAAAAGATAAGCCCATTTTAGTCAGTGTTTGGAAAGAAGAAAACAGCTTACTTTACTTTGGCAGGAGTAACAAGGCATGAAGATGTCTCAATACTATCCGTTTGGAGAACAAACAACCTCTGCGGGTAAAAGATGATTAGATGAACAAGAAAACAACACCAAAGTTCCTATCTACACCTACAAGAGTTATGGTTTGCGTGCTTACTATCCTATCTCCTTGAGAACACTTCAGATTCTTTGATATCTGGAAGTCACTCACATAAGCATCATATCCAGGCTACAATGAACAAAATGCAAGAGTACTATCAGCATAGAGCATCAGATGAGACCTGGATAGGAGAAAGGAAGGGGAAATAACAACCTTTACTTCAAGAAAAACAAAGATATGACCCATTTTCAATCTTGGATAGAATCTGCAGACATACTCACAGCCCAATTCTGTCAGTTGCAAGCAGGGAAAATGACTAGAAACAAACTAGAGAGGAAGGTATTGCTAACAAAGGAAAACAGAAAACCAAGACAAAGAAAGCAAGAACTATGTATTGGCACATTGTATAGAAATAGTTAAATTCTCATCCAAATCAAGTGAAAATTCATAAAGGTTTCTTTGCAAGTTCTCATTAAAACTACAAAAGAATAATACAAGAAAAAAGTTCTACATGCAAAATAAACATGACATATTAACTACAACACAAGATGATACACCACACCATTATACATACAAGTGTCATAAACCTAATTGCTATAACTCAGAATGAATAACAGTAACAGTGATAAAAACAACTAAGCAACTGAACCCAGAAATATCTTTCACACAAAAATACCTAGTCAAGTAATAGCAAGTCCCTTAAGCTTTGATCCTACAGGTTTTACCAGTTAGAGAACTATGTTGGCAAGGTTGACAATATCACAAGACAAATTCATAAACATGGAAAAATCTATGAAGCATAACCAAATTTTGCATTCATGTATGGACAATGGTTACAATGGCTTCCTTTTACTGATTTTTTTTAATTGTCGTCATCATCGGGTTTTAATTTTAAAGCAAAAATTGACCCAGAAACTATCTCAAAGACCAAAGTAACATAAAACCATGAAAGAAAGCAAGGAGGTGACCTCTCTCATGCATAGACTAATCAGAAGCTAATCATTTAGTGGTTCCCTTTTGATGCTGCAGAACCAGTTTCAATTGGTAGGCCATAAAATAAATGTGAACTTAAAGCCTTGCATATGACACATTAAATCAATGAATATGTCTCAAACGATAAATTGGAATAAACAGAAAACCATAGTATACCTTGACATGACTGTTGAGATAGCTGGATGAGAAGGGTTTGGCTCAGTGCTAAAATCTGATGCACTACAAAAATTACTTGCTATCTGTAAATGTAAATATCATTACTGGACAATTACATATACAATCATACGGAAAAGGTAGATTGCATTAAGTAATAAAAAATATTGAAAGACCTTCTTTGCCAGATTGCTGAGCTCTTCAGAATCTCGATTAGAAAACCAACCATTCTGACAGGCACTCTACCATACAATCCACAGATCGAGATGAATAATTAGTGAAGAAGGATTAGTTCCTAGTCCTAAAATGCATCATGCAAATGCAATGTGCATGGATTCCATAAACAGTGAATATTGATAAAAACTTATAGAAGCAGAAAGGCCGTGTTGGATAGAAAAGGTAAATTTTGCATTCCGGTTCTAGAAGATCAAATGTGAATAATTTTACCAAAAATAAAAAGGTTCCACTTCATGTGTTCCAAAGAAGTGGACCGAATAGATTATCCTGGTGCAAAGGCCACAGCATGATTTCTTAAAACTTCAAACATTAATGTGGTTGCTCAGGGACTTACGGCATGTGTCAGGAAAAGTGTTTATAGCCCTCCTCAACAATAGCTTTTGCAAACACAAGTGTCACATTTTCAACATGTCTAGACACCAGAAGTCCGTTAAACAAAATGATTAATATGGTACAAGCCCTCATCAACAATAGCTTTTGCAAACACAAGTGTCACATTTTCAACATGTCTAGACACCAGATGTCCGTTAAACAAAATGATTAATATGGTACAAGCGATAGAACTTCATGAAATCACAATGCATAACTGAAACAAAAAATAGTATGAATTACCAAATATTGGCTGCTGAAAATAATTACCTTAACAGAAACCATCAGGATAAAAATTGGAGCTTGCAGTAGGCTATCATTTTTAGTTTGGCACACCTAACAACATAACATTTCACACAAGATGAGAAGAAGGCTTGCTTTAATCAATTAACATATGAAGAAAAGAAATTCTGAACATTAAGTGTCCAGCTCTACTTCTTATGTCATGACTAGAGTAATTCACTTAAGTACGTGCATAGAAGCACAAATCACATTTATGTATTACTTCACAAAGTGAACAGATAGTAAAAATGGTTAAATCCCAGTTACTGTAGCTCTATCTGAAGAACCAAACCAAGAATTGTCAATAGACTATGAAAATCCTTTATGACGCTTATTTAATCATCCAATCCAATCTAGTAATAATTCCAACTAAGGATACATATCATTTAAAATAAAAACAAGGAGTGTATAAAATCATCACCTTCTTTACTATAGTAGGTATTTCAGGTGATCTGGTCGGAACCTCATGGTTTGCAATGGAAAAATCAATACCTCTGCATTGCCAAGAAATTATCAAAACTACAGTGGTAAGCCAAAACAATCCAGCTACAAACACCCAATTCGCATGTTAGAAGTAAAAGTGACTGTTCTTTAGGGGTCATGCTCCAATGCATAAACATTTTTACTTTATTTTTTTGAGTTGAGGGATGGGGGATTGGGATTCGTGTCTCTCACCCTCACAAAGGGGAGGAATAACCGTAAGCTACATGCTTGTGGTACCAGTGCATAAGCATTTAAGGGCATAATATTCATTTCAACCGTCTTTTCAAGCAAAAAATTTAAGTACAGTTTCATGAGACATTGGAGGCCTTGGAGAATTGAACAACCTTTCGATTATATAAAACAATTACAATACAACCAAAAGAATCCCAGTAATATTGCAAATCCCCTGAATCAACAGACAGTTGCAAAACATGGCAGAACAGACAACACACAGATGTAAAAATATTCATCCTGAACATCTGTTGTGGGAAAATTCTCTATCAGGAACAGAGCACTCAAGTTCTTCAGCACATATTTAACATCTAGAAAGAGTATTTTGATTCCACATCTAATATTGCAGAATCAATGAAGGAATAGTTAAAGCGTGCAATATATTGTTATGAGCATAATCTATTTGACCTTAAATACCCCCGTCAAGATTAAAGGTCTTCTTCATATTTATCCTACCCCCCATAGACTAGGATTAGATAAACAAGTTACCGTATGCCAAAATTACAATGTGCCATAGTAAAGAACTGCACCGTTAAGCACGGATCATCAGGTAAATGCTAATGCCATTTGTACCTTGAGGGGAACTATAATAATTGATGTGATAGGATCAACTAGTAAATTATAGTAAAGTAAACACACGAGAATGATAGCAGCTGAGGGAAAAAAAATGTGCTGATGTTGCTGTCTTGACAAATCTTACTACTAGGCACTAAAAGTAGAAGATTTGTGATTAATGGTCTAACTAAGAAACTGGGGAAGATAAATACAAATCTCTCATTAAATTTACTATCTATCGAAGAAAAGTGCTGCCTCTACTGATTTTACATTCAAAAAGATTCACCACACTAAAGCCCTCTGAATGAGCATATGGAAAAAAAATTATTTAATGCAGGAACCCATTAAATTAAAATAAAAGCACAAACAATTTTCCCACAACACTGAACCCACAAATTTTAACTAATTTCATACAAGCACGAATAGACAACATTAAGCAATAAATGAGTCTCAAGTACATGTCTTCTCCAAAATCAAGCTCAAAAGGAGCACAATACTACTTTACCAACTCAGTAAAAGCGATTGCTGGTTAAACAAATTCTACAACAATCACACCCAATACAAAGACCAAAACATATAAATCATAATAGAAATTAGGCATCCACGACCAAAATACGTACGAAACGCTACAGAAACGTGCATTCAGAAGCACACTTCGAAAGAATTCTAAAAAACAAGAACAATTTCGAGGGATAGAAACGAAAAAAAATCATATGAACCCATCTTTCCTGAACAGCAAAAAAAATTATCCAAAAATCAAAATTAGAAGAAAACGAGAGTGTGAAGATGAGTGCCTGGAAAGCGAAAGGCAGAGATTTTCGAACTCGTTGTCGTTTGCACTGTTGTTGTTCAAGTGATTACGTAAACGATCAATGACGGCGCCAATTCGGAAGCCATTCAGCTCCGACGGGGAAAATCTGGAAGTCTGTGTCGCATATGTACGAGTCGCCGGCGCCGCCGTTACCGCCATTCCGGCCATTCTTCCGGTTTACTCCGTGCTTCTTCCTCAGTCGGTTCTGGACGCAACTTTTTATTGTGCAGTTTCTGCACGCAATTAACCACACTTTTAAATTTATATTTATACACACACACACGTACGAGGCAAACGGAACTTTAATTCCTACATTTTTTTTTTCCTTTTCTTTTAACATAGTTAATTTTTTTAAAATTAACAAAATAATATTTATTTTTTTTAATTTTTTTGCAAATATACTAGTATAAAACTTTATGTAATTAATTATATTTTAATATTATCATTTTTTTAGTAGCATAAAACAAAAACTTCAATCAAAAATCTTAACATATTAATCACTTACATATGATTTTCAGGCTTAAAATTTATCAAATATTAGATTTGCAAATATTTTGATAAATTGTTATTGTTTTGCTAGTTTTGTAAAGGCGCAAAAAAATGTGTATCAAAGTGTAATCTTCCACACACACACCCCCACATATATATGTGTGTTGGATGAATTATACTTAATATTTTGTTCGCTACTTATAATAATAATACCCTAATTTATATTTAATAGCAATTTTACTTTAACGTCATTTTCTCTCTCAGTCCTTTTAAATGGGAATAATGAGTGGTAGTTGGAAATCACAGTAAATCATAATTGCAGAGTTCATGAATATAATTTGAAATTTTCTCTCTCAACCCTTATAAATGGAAATAATGAGTGGTAGTTGGAAATCACAATAAATCATAATTGCAGAGTTCATGAATATAATTTAAAATTTTCAAAATCGAAGAGTTCAAGAATTTAATAAGAACTATCCAAAAGCGTTCTTTTGAGATACAGATGTGTCACTCGTGGAAATTCTCGGGAAATTTTGCATTTAATTCAACCTTATCTTATCGATTTTATTACTCTAGAGATATAATTCAACCTTATCTTCTCGATTTTATTACTCTACAAATATAATTCAGTAATGAAGTCTTATCTTCTCGATTTTCTCTCCTTACAACTATACATATGAGTAATGAACACCTTGAAAATCATACTGAATCATAGTTGAAAAGTTCAAGAATATAATCAGAGTTTTCAAAATTGAAGAGTTTAAGAATTTAATAAGAAATATTCAAAGGCGTTCTTACCAGATTCAAATGTGTTCCTACTGGAAGTTATCCTAAATTTTGTGTTTAAGTCATGATTAAGTTTTTTATAGGGTTAAGGGCCACATAGCTCCCTCGACTATTTTATAAGACTCACATTGCCCCCTCTTTAATTATTTGGTTCATTTAACCTCCTCAACTATCTAAAATGGTTCACATTGCCCTTTCTATGGATGGAAAAATTAACATCAGTAATAAACACACATGCCAACACACATTTTTCTCACATATTTTTACACATAGTTTTACAATTGACTAAAATTGCTGCAAATTAATAAATTATGGTTAATAATTAATAAAATAATAAATACCAATAAATTTATTAATAAATTAATTAACACATAATAATAGTAATATAGTATAAAAATTTCAATATTTATAACACACACACACACACACACACACACACACATATATATATATCGAGACAATTTATAAAATTATTTTGAATTTTGAAATTCGATGATTCGATGATGAATTTCTACAGTAGAGATTGAGTTTTCGTTTATGATTATTTAATGTTTTGGAAATGGGGCGTGATTTATGAATTTCAGAATTGCTTAGATTCTCTTCTTCAAAAATCATTATACAGTGATATTAATTGATTTGTGGGTTCGTTTTACCATTGAAAATGAAGTTGAATCCTTAATTGTAAATTTAAAATACACGGATGATGATTTTTAGATTAAAATAATTTTATAAATTATCTCAATATATATATATATATATTATAAATATTGAATTTTTCATACTAGATTATTATTATTATTATTATTATTATTATTATTATTATTATTCTGTGTTATTCAATGTGTGGGTATTTATTATTTTATTACTTATTAACCATAATTTATTAACTTGTAGCAATTTTGGTTAATTGTAAAATTATGTGTAAAAATATCTGAAAAATTTTAATGTGTGAGAAAATGTGTATTAGTGTGTGTTTATTAATGATGTTAACTTTTCCATCCATATAAAAAAGATAATTGAGCCATTTTAAATAGTTGAGGGGGCTAAGTGGTCCTTAACCCTTTTTTCTAACCTCCCAATTAATATTAGCGGAAGTCTGTAGATTTTTGGAGAGTTGAATTGCCTTTTTCCCCAATAAAGAAAATGATCAATTGCATTAAAACTTATTGAATCAAAATGACATAATTTTGTGTTTTAAAATATAACGTTTGATCATAAATAAGGTGAAAATCCTTCATTTTTTCTATAAAATAAAGAACCGAACCACCACCAACATAACAGGCCAGTTCAAAGAAATTCGAGGTCAGTTTTGTTCGGTGGATGACACATGTGGTTCGGTGATCTGTGTTTTGAGCTTGATTCTAATTCGGTTCGTTGGTCGGTGGTCAACAAAATTTAGTCGGATATAACCTACCAACCAAACTTGACTTAAAAATATCCGTACTCCTCCATTTCAATTATATAATTCATTTTTTTATCTGCACGTAAATTAAAAATAATTTATGAAAACAAGATACAAAAGCTAAACTTCAAAGATTACCCTTACTTAAGATTTACAAATTTCATAAAAATAAGTGGTTAGTTTTAAACTTTTAAAATCTAACAAAGGTGTATTTGTACATTACTATTAAAAATGATATTAAATATGATAATAAGGATATATAATTGGGACACCATAAAATGATAATTATAACTATATAATTGGAACGGAATGAATATAGTTTTTGTGAGATTAGCAATACCCAAGAGAACTCGATCCCCACCCCCACCTACTTTTTTCTCTCACTCATCCATCATTTCTCTCTTCATCTCACTTCGGACACTTTGTGCAATATAATTAAATTTATTAATTTTTCTTTGATTTTTTAATTCAATTTCAATTTATCATGATTTAGTTTAACTTCACACTTATTAATTAGGGTTCATTCTAACCAATTAGAATGTATAATTATTTTTTTACTATAAATGCAATATTGAAAAAATAATAATAAATTTAATTATGTAGTACAAATTAAAAAATTTCGTCTGCTCTCACTTTTATTTTTGGGAAATTCATGCCCACCTCCCCTCTTTACACACTCTCTAACATCTCTATCTTTCTCCTTCACCACCGACAATTCATTCACTCTCTCTCTCTCTTTCCCTCATTCTCCTTCATCACTAACGATTCATTTCCATTTCCCTATTTTCTTTGATATTTAATTTTGTTACTCAATCTCCTTTAATAATGAATCTCACTCCCCCTTATTACAATCAAAAATGAGATTCTTGTTGAATCCAAATTTGTTGCTAACTTCAGTTGACAAGTGTGAGCTGTTAATCGAGAATTAGTGCATTTCTCTGTACGATGCACGTGGATCGTAGTTTATTATTTAGAGTAAATCAAGTGTTAATTTGTATCATAAGAATAATTATTATCAAGAAAATGCTGGAAATTAAACATTTTTAGTTAGAAATTGGATAAAGATTAATTAAATTATATGCATATACGTACATACGCCGTTAAACAATATTTTTTGATTTCTTATCTTCAGCAGGGGAAAATAATATCTTAGTTAATTATTTAAAATTAAATGATGTGATAATATTATATAGTATTTTATGGCACGTTATATAAAATTTGAAATTCTTAGTTTGTATCCATTTATCATGTAATACACAATCAATGCTAAACTCTCAATTTCTATTCTAAACTCCGAACCATTACAATCAAACAGGTATCCCATCATTATTTCTACCACAAATTACTCAAAATTAATTAATAGTAGAAAAAAAACCAACACACACACACACACACAGAGGACCGTATCAAACATTTTGAAGGCCCTGTGCAACTATATAAATTAAACCCTTTTAATAGTAAAATAAAATTAATATTACTTTTAATGACAAATATAATATAATCATTATATATTAATAAAATGAAAAATTAAACCTTCAAAATTCAATATTCAATAACATCTTAAATATACATAAACTTTCTATCTAAAAAGTGATATTCTTCTAACACTCTTCGAAGCGAATTCATCCACTAAGTTTTCATATTTTATTTTTTCTAAAATATCATTTTCAATGGCCATCAACGCTAAACTATTAAGCTTTTATTGTCCCATTGTCGACCATAGATATGACTTCAAGGACAAAAAGAGTCCCCGTGAAATGAAGATTGAAGAATGTAATAACTGATCAATATATTCTTATTATTCTCTATTCAGTAATTGAGTATCCATTTTACTGAAGTCATAATTCGACGAACACTACATCATCCAATTATCACAACGAATTTGCTGAATCAAAAGAGGGCAAAAAAGAGTAGCCAATTTGTGACTATTACACGCTAACGTAATATACCACCCTTCTAATCATTATCAAACATTGAAGCAGACAAGCACCCTATGCTAATTAAAATTACAAATAATTAGTAAATTACATACCTCGATATAGTTGGAGTGGTTTGTTTGTTGATTGTTGCAAATAATTTATAACCATAGAATATTTTAAAAAGAACTGTTTGTGGTATACATTTATTGTATTCATTGATACGCTGTCGTCACGCGCTCAAAATAAATATGTTATTCCGAATGCCCAAATGGGTGTAGTATGTGGAAAGCACAGGTCGAATCCTCAGGGAACGGTGTAATCCTTCTTTCTGTTGTAACTTTGGGGATTTTGAGAGAGAGAGTTTAATCTAAAACTGAAAATAAGAAGTAAATAAATCAATAATAAATAATCCGGATGAAATCACAAAGTCATAACGGTATGCCCACGTCGATCATTGATGCAAAAATCATATCCACACAATCAAATAAACCAGTTATGGAATACTGGAACCCGCTGACGCATTCTTCATTTCTCTTTAAGTGTTATCGAATAAAAGAACCCTTATTATTCGCCTTCTTATCAATTAACAACCCGCAAGAACCCTTAACAGATTTAATTAATCAATAGCTTTAAGAAATAGAGAAACCCAGTTATATTATAGGCATACGGACCCGTATGCCCACAATATCCCCATATGCCCATTGACAAAGAAAGTCAATTCTACCACTTATAAAATCAATTCGACAATTACAGATCTATCGATTCTACTTGGTTTAGACCTTAACAAATCAATTGTATATTGTGCACTACACAACTAATTAATCAAGAACATAATCCTGCTATCTCGGAGCATAAAAAGGTACAAGCATGTGAATTTGTATAAAGCAATTTGATCTCACGATATGGGCATATCGAAACTAATGTGATTTCATTCCGCAAAATAACTTATTCACTCATATCAATACATGCGATTATTAAAATACAATAAACTAACTATTAAACTAAAAATATAATTATCTCAGTACAGAACGGGATGCCCCTTTCAGAATAATATGACACAACTTATATAGGCATAACGTTTCCTCCATCATTAAGTATCAGATCGTGATTTGGCATTTGTGATCGCGGATTCCTTCCTCAAAATCGATAGTTCATCATTATTCCATATCTTGATGATTTTCCTTCCATATTTGCAGCATTATTCCATTCATGTTTTTCACACCTTACATTTTCATATTATTCCTGCAATTACTAAAAAGATAATGATTTAAGTCTCAAATAAATAGAAATACAGATAATAAATGTGTAATATTTGAGACTTATCATCTCCCCACACTTAAACTCATGCTTGCCCCAAGTATGAAGAACACAAAGAAAAGGAAAGAAAGAAAGAAACGAACGAAAGACAAAAAGGAGAAATAAACGAAAAATAAAAGGACGCTGATTCAATTGCCAATCATAAACTTGTGAATCAATTAAATCAAAATTAGAATTATCAACCATCATTCCTCAATCTAAAAATTAATGCATTCTCTATCTAATCAGTCAAAACAGTCAAATAGCAATAGGAATCGCACAAATATCACAACTCTCAAGTGTTTAATAATGGAACGTGTTTGCTCTCAAATAAATCATTCCGCAAGTTGTTATCAACCATAAGTTTGCAAACATTCTCTTTTCGCCACCACTATAATCATATGACATGTAATCATCAAAAGGACTTGATTTTGGTTGTAATGGGGCCAGGTTAACGGGTTGGAAATATTTTGGAACTAGGCTAGCATCATAAAAAATGGTCGGAGTTATACGCTGAATCAATCAAATCAAAACCCAACACAATTTCTAATATGCCCAAATGACTTCATATGCCTTATTTCCCATATACCCAATTTTTACAATGCCACATTTCAATCGACATGTTTTCCCTTTTTTTTTCTTTTTCTTTTCATACACAAAAGACGATTTTTTTTCTTTTCTATTACAAACAAGTATCCAGATAAATACCCTTTTTTTTCTAACGCCCTTGATGATTTTTTTCTGCTTCTCAAAATAATCAAAACTCCACCATTTCTATGATTAAGGACAAGTTACATTTTCTATGTGGCAGAGTACTTTTGTAGGTATTTGAACAAATTGGCTCATATAAAGCTCAAAGAGGCTAATAAAATGATAATCAATAACTGGGTAGGCTCTTTAGGCTTGATGTGGCTATAAAGAAAAAAATGTGCCTTTATCATATGAATACATGCATAATGTCAATGTGGTCTTGAATAAGAATGAAAGCAAATTCTAGAGAAAAACAAACTCAGGAAGAAAATCACACTTGAAAAGAATTGGGATTTTAAAATGAATCAATCTCTTAAGGCTCAAATCTCACCGATTTTCAGCTATTTGAAAGTTCATCATACCGATTATCATGTGAAGAAAACAAAAATTTTCAATCATTCAATCCATAACCAACTCTAATCTTAATTCAACTAAAATCACAAATTCACAATTTGGCAATGAAATTGACTAAAAAAAAACACAAAATAAACGAAGTTCTCCCTCCCCACACTTAAAAATTACCATGGTCCTCCATGTTCAAATAAATGAGAGAAGAAAGAAAACTAAACAAGACTCGAAAAAAATACCAAAATAAAAAAAATAAAAAAAATAAAGGAAATAACCGTCCTTCAATTGGGTAGAAACTGGTGTTGGAGTTAGAGAGATACATGGCGAAGATGGCCTCCATTCAATCCAAATACCCATATTTAAATAAATCTGTTATTCCAAATGCCCAAATGGGTGTAGTATGTGGAAAGCACAGGTCGAATCCTCAGGGAACGGTGTAATTCTTCTTTCTGCTGTAACTTTGGGGGTTTTGAGAGAGAGAGTTTAATCTAAAACTGAAAATAAGAAGTAAATAAATCAATAATAAATAATCCGGATGAAATCACAAAGTCATAACGGTATGCCCACGTCGATCATTGATGCAAAAATCATATCCACACAATCAAATAAACCAGTTATGGAATACCGGAACCCGCTGACGCATTCCTCATTTCTCCTTAAGTGTTATCGAATAAAAGAACCCTTATTATTCACCTTCTTATCAATTAACAACCCGCAAGAACCCTTAATAGATTTAATTAATCAATAGCTTTAAGAAATAGAGAAACCCAGTTATATTATAGGCATACGGACCCGTATGCCCACAATATCCCCATATGCCCATTGACAAAGAAAGTCAATTCTACCACTTATAAAATCAATTCGACAATTACAGATCTATCGGTTCTACTTGGTTTTAGACCTTAACAAATCAATTGTATATTGTGCACTACACAACTAATTAATCAAGAACATAATCCTGCTATCTCGGAGCATAAAAAGGTACAAGCATGTGAATTTGTATAAAGCAATTTGATCTCACGATATGGGCATATCGAAACTAATGTGATTTCATTCCGCAAAATAACTTATTCACTCATATCAATACATGCGATTATTAAAATACAATAAACTAACTATTAAACTAAAAATATAATTATCTCAGTACAGAACGGGATGCCCCTTTCAGAATAATATGACACAACTTATATAGGCATAACGTTTCCTCCATCATTAAGTATCAGATCGTGATTTGGCATTTGTGATCGCGGATTCCTTCCTCAAAATCGATAGTTCATCATTATTCCATATCTTGATGATTTTCCTTCCATATTTGCAGCATTATTCCATTCATGTTTTTCACACCTTACATCTTCATATTATTCCTGCAATTACTAAAAAGATAATGATTTAAGTCTCAAATAAATAGAAATACAGATAATAAATGTGTAATATTTGAGACTTATCATTCATAGATGTTAATTGAGTGAAAGAGAGGTAGATTTGTGATGTTTTCATGAAAAAAAGATAAGAAATAATGAAAAATAAAACTTTGAAGGTGAGGAGCCGTGGATGAGTGTAGAAACTAGAAGAATCAATCGATTTCTGGGAATTGAGAAGAAAGAAACGCGTGCAGCCACCAGCCGGAAATTGTATCTTTATTTACTAGTTTATAAATATAATATACTTTTAAACTATAAAAAAACTTGGGCCCTGTTCGGTGGATCATGTGGATCATCTTCATAGTCGGGCCTACATATATATAACAATTGAATATGCCCAATTGGAACAATTGGAAAATGATATATTAAGATTGTTGAGTGTAGCATCCTTATTTCATCTCACTTGTATCCAAGAAATATAGGGGGAACCCAAAGTGTAAAAGAGAAAAACTGAAAATTATCTCCATTTGTACTCGGGGAATAAATTGTTTTTGCCCAATTCAAATAGTTACCATTACAATTGTAACTTCATAATAATGCCTCAACCTTGAACTTTTGTTGAATAATTGCAACTACTGTATGACAAATCTTATTAATACAATGCATAGAAAAATCTCATTTAAAAGGTTTATAGCAGAAGCAAAGATAGTTTTTCCTCCTCTCAAGTTCAAAGATAATTATCAATCTAGTAATTTAGCTCCCGATCCTAACTTCATTGATGACAGTAGATTTGAGATCAATAAATATAGCTCTCGGAACATGCTTGCTTGATCTAGTCTCGCTAAGGTTATGTACGTTGAAAGTGTCATTTGCTACACTCACAAATTAAAGAAAGAACTAATGCATCATAATTTGTTCCAAATTAAATTAAATTTATATAAATGGGGAACATATTAAATGGTATTTAAAACCAAAAATATGATCTTGTTTAATTTATACCTCAAAGTTGCATCATTTCCACCAAATAGCTTATCTCCTTAACAAATCCAAACCTTTCGAAATTCAGATTTGATCATTGTAACAAAATCATAATACAAGTCATCTATAACATTTTTCTACTCAATTACCTACAAAAAAGGTCAACATTCGATACCCCGAAAATTTTACAAAAAAATACATAAGCCTAACTCAAACACAATATATGCATTAAATACTGAGAAAGAATCCCAAAAGGAAATATCAAGAATCCTAACTTATGAAATTCTTCAATATTTATTTGTTCTAAAAAAATCCCCAATATTCCAAGAATAATATAACAGAGAATCTCCCACAACCAATTACAAGGTGGAATGAATATAAATTCAAGAAAAAAAAAGAAAAGGAAATCAAATTCAGGATGAAAATTATAGCAATAACAATACTATCAAGATGAATAAATATGTAAAACCTGACTATGTGATGAAAGATCCATATTTCTTATATACTCATTCGGGCTGCTTTTTTCTTGCGGACTCATCTACATATAAGAAACTCAAACAATAGGTCTGGTTATGCTTCAAACAAATCATCAAGACTACTTTGCATTGCTTGCACAATAGGAAATATTCAAGGAAGACAACCAGTGTCATAATATGCAATCAAATAAGCTTCTCATCATCATTTCTACCATAAATCACAAAATTAAAATTATAGTTATCTTGAAAAATTGCACTGTTCTTGAGAAAGTGGATTGTAATATTTGAGGGCCATATTTTCTTCTTCCATTGAAAGAAGAATACACCGTTCCTTGTGGATTCGACCTGTATTTTTCACCTACTACACCATTACTAGGCATTTGGAAGAGCATTTATTTTGAGCGCGTGACGACAGTTGTTCCCTTTAATACACTGTCGTCACACGCTCAAAATAACTGCTCTTCCAAATGCCTAGTAAGGGTGTAGTATTGGAAAATAAAGGTCGAATCCACATGGAACAATGTATTCTTCTTTCAAAGGTAACTTTTGGGGTTTTGAGAGAGTTTAATTAACTAATGAAACAAAATAGAGTAAATAAATTAGTATGATAAAAACCCGGATGAGATTGTAAATAAAAAGAGATATGATCATATCGTTCATCGGTGCATTGATTTTAATTCACATTTCTTATAAACCAGATATAAAATACCGGAACCCCTAACATATTCCTTATTCCTCCTTACGAATCATTGAACAAAAGAACCCTTATTATCCAAACTCTTATTAATTAACAACTCGCAAGAACCCTTAACAGATTTAGTTAATTAATATAGTTAGAAATTAGAGGAACCCAGTTATGTTATAAGCATTCGTACCCGTATGCCCTTAACATCCCCGTATGCCCACTGACAAAGAAAGTCAGCTTACCACACATAGAATTGAATCGACAATTACAGATCTTACAATTCTATTTGCTTTAGATATTAATTAACGAACTGTATATTGGCCACTATACAATTAATTAATTAGGAACTAAACTTGTTATCGTAGAACATAACAGAGTAAAAGAATGCAAATAATATGAAAACTAATTTGACCTCACGATATGGGCATATCATTAATTATCACAATCTCATTCCGGAGAATAAATTTAGCTACTCATGTTAAGATTAAACCAAACATAAACAAACATTGAATTGAAATAAACTTACGAACAAGTTCTCCAAAATATTCTTGCAAATCTAAACAATAATTCAACTAGAAAAAGAACGAGAAATCTAGTTTATTAGAAAAACTACTATGAGGAATCCAGAATGCCCTCTTAGAATGATATGGCAGGAGTTATATAAGCCAAACCAATGAGCGTTTCATCCATTTTAATAAGTGCAGATCGATAATTCAGCTATGCAAATCGCATATTTTATTCTTCCATCATATCATCATTATTTCTTTCCATATTTGCACGGTTTCTTCCATTCATGTTCTCCACACTCTCATCTCCACATTATTGTTGTAACTGACACAAATTAACACGATAAGTCTCAAATATACAGAATATGTAGATAATAAATATACAATATTTGACACTTATCATCCATGAATGTTCCTTTCACCTTTTGCGTGGATTTTATAGATTTTCAAAATTGACTCAACTCCTCAAGAGATGCGTCCAACCTCTATGCATAGATTGAATAATTTTTATATTGTTTTAATATTCTTCAGAAAATGCAAGTGCCTCCCACCACTCTCTCTACAGATGCATACCTTGAATAATTATAATTATTTTTTCGGAAAATGCACATGTCCCATCTCTTGAATAGATGCATTGGTTGTTTTTTTTAAGTAAATGCAATAAAATGTAAATTTTCGAAATTATCCCTATTATTCTAATTTGATATAATATATATAGATTAGATGTCCCACAAATCAAACAAGAATTCATGGGCCTCAAAGAATTATCGTTTGTTTTATTTCTCCCTCTTTTTTTGTTCTTGCTGTTAGTTTTGTATGCTGGAAGACATGTCTTTGTATACGTTTCTGATGATATGATGATATAGATTGAATATTATTGCAGTCACTGTTTGCATTTAAATTATTATATATAATTGTTTATGCATGTTTCAATATACTTACATTGAAAATGATATGATGTGGGAGAACACATGGTAAGATCATATCATCAGATCCTTGTATCGTATTAAAAGGCTCACGATTTAGATGGTCTTGAGCACACCGTCGGTACACCGTAGAATAATCTGATAGTTAGTTTATCTTGACTGACTGATTATTCTAGTACACATGTTAGTGTATTGAGGAGGATCACGATAGGATACTTTCTCTACTCTGACCCTATAAGTGAGAGAATAAAGATGCACAAAGTTCGGGTTCTCAACTCATATTTATTGGCGAACATATATGTGCATTATTTATTGCTTTGATTTATCAATGAGTGAGGTTCTTTTAAAGGATCAATAAACTCGATATTTTGGGTGATAGTGTTTAGTGTCTAATTGTGTTATTTTAATTTATTTATTTTATTGTGTTTAGTATTGATTTTGTTTAATTTTATATTGTTTTGTGTTGATTTTATGTGTTTATTGCTCTAATGGTGGATTGTGCCAAGTATTGCAAAAGCTTGAGCTTTTAATCATAAAAGCAGGTATTTTACGACAATTAGGTGGCAAGTGCAAATCGAGTAATTGAGCTGGATTGTTTAAATAGGAGATCAAGATTTTAAAAAAGGAATTGAGGAAAAAGCACCCGCACGGGCGGGCTAAGGAGCACGGGCGGGGCACGAAAAGGCCGAGAGCCTCGCGCCCCCGCCGCGCGCAAAGCCCCCGTCGCGCCTGCCCTCGTGGCGCCGTGTAGCCCGCTGGCGCGCGGGCTGCTCCCTTTTCCTCTCGGTCCAGTTTTTCCCTCGTGTTGTAACTCCACTCCTTTCCACTCAGTCCCAACTGATTCTATTTGCATCAGTTCAAGGACTTCTTTTGAGCCATTTTTAATTTCTGAAATTTGTAGCTTATTATTACCTAAATTTCTAGAGTAAACTTTTTGGCACCAAATCTTCCACAAAATCCCCTTCATTAATTGATCTCTTACCATCAACTCCCATCAACTTTTCTCTCTCTCTTCCCCCCTACGTTTCTCTCCCTCTCTCATATCTAATAATAGAGATTGGGGATTTTGAGGGGTATCACCATCTATCATTCATTCACCTCTCTCTCATCTATCACTCTCATTCCACTATCACTTCACTCACACATACCACCCATACCATTCTCTCCATTCTCTTTCTCTTTTCACACACACTACACACACTAATCTCTACACCATTTTCCTTCACCATTTCCACCATCATCACCTTCACAAGAGGAAGAGGAGAAAAGGAAGAAGAAAGAAATCAAGCCAAGTTAGGAGAAGGGAAGACGAGAAAGGCCCGACGACGAGCCATCCGCGGAAGCTAAGCTCGGAGGAGGTTCATCTTGTATTTTCTTTGTATTTCTTAGATGTTTGTGGGGATTTGTCCCAAAACTCTTGAAGAATACTTAATATTGTAGAAGTTTGAGTTATTTGCATTTGATTTATGAGATGACTTTCTTCTATGGTATTTGCATATTTTTGAGCATGTGGCTTATTTCATTATACATTCTATTCTTTTTCAGGGGGTAGAGGATCGATGTGGTTTTGATCTATGCTTGTTCTTGTTGATTGTTGTTGTTGGAATCGTGCTTTTTCATGTTTAGGTAATTGATCACTACTTGAACATTGATAGGATTTAGAGGAGTCTTGATTGTGAATCTAAATCCGGAAATTGGTTCCTTCGACATTAGGTGGATGGGGTTCCTAAGCCTAATATGTCAATCTTGCTTGTACGATATAGCTAAGAGAGGTTTAACAAATAGACGGTGACAGTAATTTAAGTTAAACTAATTGGAAGGGTCTATCGTATTTGTGAAGAGTAGCATTATCAACTTGAATAAATCATAGTGATAAAACCATTGAGAGAATCTACACCCTAATACCTTAATCCAACTTGTTTCCTCTAATCTTAATCTGATTTATGTTTTTGCATTTAATTATCTCGCTTTATTGTCCATTTCGAATTCATAGCATAATCATCATTAAACCCCCCTTGTTAGAATGTTTAGATTTTATTTTAGTTGTTTACGTAAAAGCATGTGTAGTCTTTAGATAATTCTTTCACATAAAGTATTCCTTGAGAGATCGACTCGGGTTAAGCTTATTGCTTCTACAATTGACCCCGTCCAATTACGAGTGTGGTCCTAAGTAGTGTCTAGTGAGCATAAACCGGAAATATAAGTATAAATTTGGACCCCGAAACAAATTTTGGCGCCGTTGCCGGGGAAGGCTTTTAAGAATTGTCTTTTTAGTGCTATATTTGCTTTTGTGTTATTTGTTTGTATTTGTGAAAGTGATCTTGTTTAAGTGTCGTGTTTATGTTGTTGTGTTTGTTTTGATTTTCTTGTGTTGATTGTTTAGTCTCACCTTGCTTTCCGCAAGGTACATGTGATCTCCGTTTTGTTTGTGTTTGTGTATGTTAGGGAGGCGAAGCCTCAATCGGAGATTAGCCCCCGTGTTTGACGGCATCCATCGACCAAGGAGATTCGACGTGTTCGAGTGGAAAAGAGAGATGGAAGCTAATCATTTCAACAACCCCGACAATGCCAATGCGGCTAGGAATATGAGAGACTTTGCTCGTCCCATGATTGGGGCGTCGACTTCTTGCATAGTTCTTGGTGAAGCTGCGAGGAACTATGAGTTGAAGAACATCCATTTTAGCCAACTTCCCTCATTCTACGGGATGCCGACCGAAGATGCTTTGAACTTCATCCGGGAGTTCTACTCCGTTGTTCAAACCTTTTCTCTACAAGGTTTGAACGAAGATCAATTGAAGATGAGGTGTTTTCCTTACACCTTGAAGGATCGAGCCAAGACGTGGTTCATATCACTACCGGCCAATTCATTAGCCAATTGGAATGCCGTCTATGAGAAGTTCATGGCCAAATACTACTCCAATCAAAAGACCCAAGACTTGAGAGCTCAAATTGTTATCTTCACCCAATCTCTGGGTGAAGCATTTCATGAAGCTTGGGATCGATTTTGAGGTCTCCAACAACAATGCTCTCACCACCATCTCGCACCTGAGTTGCTCAACCAATTCTTCTACAACGGGCTCTCTCAAAATTTCCAATATATGATGGACAATGCATCGGGAGGAGATATTGGAGGACGCACCGCCGAAGAGGTCTCAAACATCTATGAGACCATGGCCACAACTTCTCAACAAAAGAGTGATAGGGGGAAGAGAGATTTTGTCAATGAAGCCAACCCTAGTTATGATGTGACGAATCAACTTGCCGAGTTGACAAGGCAAGTAGAGATGCTTAGAACTTCCGAGAGACCACCCCAACAAGTGATGACCGTTGAGACTTATGGGATTTGTGGAGAGTATGGCCATGGGGCCAACTTGTGTCAACAAGCGATTGAGCCGAAATCAAGTGAAGAGGCTCATTTCCATGCTCTTCAAGAGCAAGTGAATGCTCTCCAAGGCTTCCAACCGCTCCGACAATACAACCCCTACTCTCAAACATACAATCCGGGGTGGAGAAATCATCCGAATTTCTCTTGGAAGCAACCTCAACAACCACCTCAACCCCCACAACAACCGCCCCCACCTCAACAAGCTGGAGCTGGCTAAGCTCCACCTTATCCGAGGCCGCAACAATACCCGGCCCAACCGAACCAACCGCCAAGGCAAACATTGCAAGACACATTGTGTAATAGCCCGATCCCGAGATAGGGGTTTATGAATGGGGACAGGGTGTCATTAAAGGGTTAATGAGGTAAAATGGAAGATTAACAGGATGTTTTGACAGTCGAAATCTGCCTTTGGGAATTAGACGGGGATACTCATATTTACTTTTACTTAGACGGTGAATAAATCGTATAGACGGATACCAATCAGCTTGGATGACGATAGTTAACAATACATGTAAACCCATTGATTAGACGAAAGGAGATCATATTCGGGTAGAAGAAATAGAACTTAGTATGCATCTTATACTCAAATAATTATGTCTGGGAGATTATTCATAGAATCTTGACAATCATAATAAGACTTTAACAACAGAATTAGAAAGAGTGTATCAGAGTAGCAGATCACATAGTGGGATTTCAAGGAAATATTAAATAATAGCAAAACAGTCTTGGCAGCCAACCCACATCCATAACCACCAACATCCTCAGCATCTCAACCTGAAAACATTTGAAAAAGAGGGGGCATGAGCACTAATGTACTCAGTGGATTTTGATAAAACACTTTAATAAACTTCAAGATATCCAACAATTAACTGACGGTATACGGAGAGCAAAACGCTAAAGCTCTCTCCATAACCGTAAAAGCTTTTCTTTTCCTTTGGGCCCATCTTGGCTCAAACCTGACATCAACTGTACCCTTAGGCATGCCATAGGATAGAAGAGGGGTTCCCTCAAATATCCAAACGAGTTTGCGCGGGAAAAACCCAGCAGTGACTCCCTTAATAGTTCTGAGCTCAAATCCTACTTAAGTGAAAACTAAGTTCCTTCATTTCTTATCCTTGCTAGCAATACCAAGCTTAGAACAATGTCTAATGCTAATCCTTTAATACTTCATGATTTCGGCTTACAAAGGGTTTGATGCTACCCTAACAAGGCAAACCTTAATTCTTAATTCTGCGAGCTAAACAAACATAAACATTGAATTGCAGGAAAAGAATCGTAAACAAATATGATTCGGAGCTAAAGATAATTCTAACATCTCATGCTAAGCATAAACAATACTTTAGTAGTAGTTCTATCATTTCTAAACATGCTTTGAGAACATAATATCTTCATTTTTTCCTTCCTTGTACAGAGATCAATCAGGCTGAGCAAAAATACTTTATTGGATATCTCATTTGCCCTAACATGCTTCTAGAGCTCATTAGCTCAAACTTTAGATGAGTATAGATTTACCCACCTTGATTACGGAACGGAAGACGAGGCAACGAGCTGGTGGTTTTCCTTAGTATTTCTCCGAGGCTCGATTCCTCCTACAAAAGTCGAATCGTCGACTTAGCAGTCTCCTTCGAAGATTTTTAATAACATGATATTAAATAATACTCAACTATTATTTCCTTAGCTAGGACTTAACATGGATTGCACGACTTTGACCTAATAAGGGATCGAGAATGGTTTATTTTATTTAAGGAACTTTTCGACTCGATCTCTAAATTTTAGACGAAAAATAACTCGAATATCTTATCGAAATAAATTGAATATTAACTTGAACACCTTACTATAATTTAAACTTGAATATGGCTTGAAAGTAGCATAATTTAAAAGACTCGAAAAGATCAGGAAGAAGGGGTACGAGAATAGCCGAAAAGAACGACGAATGAAACAGAAACAACACGGAGAAGAGGGGGGGCGCCGTGGGGCTACCTTGCCCCGGCGGGCCACCCGCCGCCGCGGGGCCGCCTAGCCCCGGCGGGCTCCCCGCCCCCAGCGGGCTGGGGTGCGGCCGAGGGGGGTGTGGCGCGGCAGCACCCACCCCCCCGCGGGGCTCTCTCTCTCCTTCTCTTTTCTCTCTCTCTTCTTCTGGGTTCATTCAACGTGTTCTTCAACTGTTCTTTGTGTTCGTTGATTTCTTCGACGAACACGATGAACACGAAGAACAATTAACTCGAATTTTTATAAAAACAACGTACTTGATTTTAACATGTAACAACATATTTTTAACTTAAAAAGAATTTTGGCATTACAACGGCATAAACACGATAATCCTCCTTTAAATTAGATTAACGACAAAATCGTTAAATGTGGCTTGATCGGAATTTTAACGGAATAACGAGGCTAATTTTCTTAGAATAACAATAACGATATTAGAATGAGAAATATAACGTACACGTCATTAACTTAGAATTTCAACAAAAATTGAAATGTAATTTTTCGATGAGCAATAATGAAGAACGCGAAGAACATAAAGAACGGAAAGTAAATGTGGAATTTAAAGATGAAAAAGAAATGGAATTGAGACCGACGAACAAGAATGGATGGGGTCAGGTGCGTCGAAGGAATGTGGTTAGCTCGGCGTCTCGTCGAGTTGCAATGGCGGCAGAGCCGCTTGCTACGATTTCAACGGCGCCCCTAGCACATTCCCTCACCGCATTCCTTCCACGCCACTCCGCTCGTCGTCTTGAAGAACACTCACGAAGAACGCTTTTTACTTCGACAGAAATGCTAAAGGGGTGGTCCCCTATATATAGGAAAAGCTTTGACTTCCCTTGGAAGCCATTGCTGTGCGGGAATACTGCAAAAGCTACCCCAGGTTCGGTTAAAAGCTGCTTTATTCGGTGTCGAGGTCCAAATGACTTCAGACACGAAATCTAAAAATACGGGGAGACTCATTGGCTCGAACACTAGTGAAACAACTTAATTCGTGATGAAGACGGGTTCGTCAGAAGAAAGACGGGCAAAGATTCCCTTTTTGGAATTACTTTTTACTATTCACTCAGACTGACAGATTCGGCTCCCGAGCGTTCAATTGACCTCAGAATGACAATCCGTGAACACCAATGGAATCCTTGAGTCATTTCTCATAAGAGAGGCCTGACAGAACTAAACTTGAATAAACGAGGAGGATTTCGTAAATTTCTCAAAACACGAACGCACGCAAAAGTTACTATTCATTTCCCTTTTTAAATACGTTTTCCATCACCGGGAACTCAATTGACCTCGAATTTGAAATCCGAAAATACCAGTGTACTCCTTGAGTCAAAACCTTTCTAAAGAGACCATTAATGGCAATAAAAGAATTAAGATTATATTTTCCGAAAAGACAATCTTTACGAAAACTGACTCCAAAAGTCGTGACTGACATCCAATCATAGCTAACCTTAATTAAATTCCTTCTTTAATTAATTAACTAGGATTAACAATTCTCTAAACCTCATTCAAAAATCTGGGGTATTACACATTGCAATCCTTCATCCAAGCCACTCAACAAAGATTTGAATCCATTGAGGCTTCCGTGAAGAGAATTGAGACTCAAGTGGGCCAAATAGCCGGGACCGTTGGAGAGTTGGCCAAGCAAGCCAAGCCGGGCAAGTTGCCAAGCCAACCGGAGCAAGCTCAAGCAATCACCGTGCTTAGAGGAGGAAAGGTGATAGACAGCAAGGTTGGAGAGCCAAGTCCAACCAAAGAGGTTGAGAAAGAAGATGAGACTCCTTCACAACAACAAAAGGAGTCCGAGAAAGAAAGAGAAGAAGTGAAGAAGCCCACACACACTCCACAAGGCCACCAATCCTTACAACTCTCCAATTCCATTTCCAAGTCGGTTGAGGAATGAGAAGCAAGACACTCAATTCCAAGAGTTCTACAAACTCCTATCTAAGGTGAACGTCAATCTTCCACTCCTTGATGTCATCCGAAATGTGCCGGCCTATGTCAAGTTCTTCAAGGAACTTGCTTCAAAGAAGAGGAAATTCGTGGAGGATGAGAAGATAGAAGTGTCCGAAGTGGCTAGTGCAATCCTACAACATCAACTACCGCCCAAGCTCCGTGATCCAGGTAGTTTTACTCTTAAAATTGCTTTGGGAAATGGCAAAGAAGCATGTGGTATGCTAGATCTAGGAGCCGGAATTAATTTGATACCTTACTCTATTTATAAACAATTAGAGCTAGGTGAATTGAAACCAACTAGAATGTGTCTACAATTAGCGGATAGATCCGTGAGATATCCTAGGGGAATAATAGAGGATATTCTAGTTAAGGTTGGTGGATTGATCATACCTGTTGATTTTGTTGTATTGGATGTGGGTGATGTGAAAGAAACGGGTAAAGAACACACTCTTCTCCTAGGTAGACCTTTTATGGCTACAACAAACACCTTGATTGATGTTAAAAATAGAACATTAAAAATGTCGGTGTTAGGAGAAACAGTGTCTTTTTCCGTACATGAAAACAAGGCTATTCCCGTCTCCTTATTTGAGGAAAATTGTTCTTACATAGATGCTATTGATGTCTTGGCCGAGGAGGTTTTCTTGCAGGAAATAGGTGCTCCTTGGAGAAGTGAACCCTCGTCCGAGGAACTTGCTATGGATGAAGCCTACCTCAAGTGTGGGGGAGACGAGTTGAATGCTGAAGAGATGAAGATCTTGCTAGGAGAAGGCATGAGTCTCATGGAAATCATGTCCTCAACTGAAGAGGAGGTGAAGCCTACTCCCGAGCTCGAGCTCAAGGAGCTCCCATCTCATCTCAAATACGTCTACCTCGACGATGAAGAGAAGAAGCTCGTGATCATCTTTTCCGGGCTAGAAAAAGATGAAGAAGACCTCTTAGTAGCCGTACTAAAGAGAAACAAGCAAGCCATTGGATGGAGTCTTTCCGACATCAAAGGCATTAGCCCCTCTACGTGTATGCATCGCATCATTCTAGAGGAAGGGGCTAAGCTGGTTCATGAAGGGCAAAGGAGGCTCAACCCCGTGCTAATGGAAGTTGTAAAGAAGGAGATTCTCAAACTCCTAGCGGAAGGGATCATTTATCCCATAGCCGATAGTGAATGGGTGAGTCCGGTCCATGTGGTGCCAAAGAAATGAGGGATAACGGTCGTTGAGAATGACAAAGGAGAGCATGTGGCTACTCGAACCACCACCGGGTGGAGAATGTGCATTGATTACTGAAAACTCAATGCCGCCACAAGAAAAGACCATTTTCCCTTCCCTTTCATTGATCAAATACTTGATAAACTAGCCGGTCATAGTTTTTATTGATTTCTTGACGGTTTATCGGGTTATTTTCAGGTGGCCATAGCGCCGGAGGACCAAGCCAAGACCGCATTCACGTGCCCATTTGGTATGTTTGCGTGTAGAAGGATGCCATTTGGACTATGCAATGCACCGGGCACTTTCCAAAGGTGTATGTTCTCAATCTTCTCCGAGATGATTGGAGACTTCATTGAGGTATTCATGGATGAATTTTCGGTCTTTGAATCCTCATTTTTCGATTGTTTAGAGAAATTAGAACTTGTCCTTAAAAGATGCATAGAAAGTAGCCTAACTCTTAGTTGGGAAAAGAGTCATTTTATGGTTACTAGTGGCATAGTCCTTGGTCATGTTGTGTCTAAAGAAGGAATGAGTGTAGACAAGGCTAAGGTGGATGTGATTGAAAAATTGCCTCCACCCATTAATGTGAAAGGTGTTAGAAGCTTTCTAGGCCATGCCGGTTTTTACCGTCGGTTTATTAAAGAATTCTCCAAGATTAGCCAACTTCTATGCCATTTACTTGCTCAAGATGTTCCTTTTGAGTTTGATGAAAAATGCTTGCATGCTTTTAATACTCTTAAGGAGAAATTAATCACTGCACCCATTGTTGTTCCTCCTGATTGGTCTCTACCATTTGAGATAATGTGTGATGCATCAAATTCCGCCGTTGGCGCCGTTTTGGGTCAACGTATTGATAAAATTCTTCTTGTAATTTACTATGCTAGCCTCACCTTGAATAGTGCTCAAGTAAATTACACGACAATCGAAAAAGAATTGCTTTCCGTTGTGTTTTCATTGGATAAATTTAGATCCTACATTTTAGGATCTAAATTAATTGTGCATAGTGATCATGGGGCTCTAAGGCATTTGTTGACCAAACCACAAGCTAAACCTAGACTCATTAGGTGGATTTTGCTTGTGCAAGAATTTGATGTTGAGATTAAGGATAGGAATGGATGTGAAAATGTGGTAGCGGATCATTTATCTCGCCTCCCCGTTGATGAAAATTTCAATTTATTGCATGAAAAAGGAGTTGATTGTGATACATTTCCATATGAGCATGCTCTTGAACTTAATTCCTCTCCTTGGTATGCCGATATTGTCAATTATCTTGCTTGTAATAAATTGAGACCTAACCTTTCTTTCCAAGAAAAGAAAAGATTTTTGGCAATGTGTAGGTATTACTTTTGGGACGATCCATACCTTTTCCATTTGGAGAAAGACGAGATAATTCGAAGATGTGTCTCGGAAGAGGAGCAAGCCGATGTTCTAGCCTTTTGCCACTCGTAGCATTGTGGTGGCCATTTTGGAGGGCAAAAGACGGCTAGAAAGATCCTACAATCCGGTTTGTATTGGCCTTCAATTTTTAAAGATGCTCATGCTTACTCTATTTCATGCGATAAATGCCAAAGACTTGGCAACATTGAGAGAATAAATGAAATGCCTTTAAATATCAATCTTGTTGTTGAAATTTTTGATGTTTGGGGTATTGATTTTATGGGACCCTTTCCTAACTCATTTGGTTTTGAGTATATCCTATTAGCGGTCGACTATGTGTCAAAGTGGGTTGAAGCAATCTCCACTAGGTCTTGTGATGCTAATGTGGTTATCAAGTTTGTGCAAGAGCACATTTTGAGTAGGTTTGGATTCCCTAGAGCGATCATAAGTGACGGTAGAACTCACTTCACCAACATGCTTTTTGCAAGATTGATGAAGAAAAATGGAGTGACTCACAAGGTGGCAACACTATATCATCCTCAAACTTCCGGTTAAGTTGAGACAAGCAACAAACAAATTCAAAACATTTTGAAGAAGACCGTGAATGTAACGAGGAAGGATTGGTCACAAAGGCTATATGATGCTCTTTGGGCCTACCGGACAGCCTACAAAACTATCCTAGGGATGAGTCCGTACCGTCTCGTTTATGGAAAAGCATGCCATCTCCCCGTTGAGATCGAGCACCGAGCCTATTGGGCTATAAAGGTGGTGAATTGTGACCTAGAAAGTGCGGGAAAGGAGCGAGCCTTGCAATTGTCCGAGCTTGACGAATTGAGAAACGAAGCCTATGACAACACCAAGATTTACAAAGATTAAGTGAAGAGGCTACACGATAGGTGAATTGTCAAGAAAGAGCTCACGTCGGGCATGAAGGTCCCCCTTTTCAACACTAGGTTGCGGCTCTTCCCCGGAAAACTCAAATCACGATGGAGCGGACCGTTTGTCATTGAAGAAATGTTCCTCTACGGAGCGGTCACACTGAAAAATCCGGTGACGAATGCTACATTCCAAGTGAATGGCCATCTAGTCAAGCCATACTATGAAGGGTTTTCACACGAAGCCGATGTGGAGGAATTGAAACTTATCAATTCCGATTGAATCATCCACAAACTTCGTCTAGCTCGAGACATTAAAATGAGCGCTGCATGGGAGGTAACCCATGATTTTTATTGTTTGATTTTATTTTCTCTTGCCTTAATTTTAATTGGTTCATGGTATTTTGTGGAGTGGAAAATTTTTAATTGGGGAAATAATTTTGCAGGGGTGGAGAAGAGAAGAAAAACATAGCAAGAAAGTTCAATATTGAGAAAAGAAAAAAAAGACACAGCATGGGCGGGCATCACAGCGCGGGCGGGGCACGAAAAGGCCGAGACATCCGCGCCCCCGCCGCGCCAGCCCAGGCCCCCGCCGCGCAAACCGCCCCCGCGGGGCTCCTTCCCATGAGCCCTGTCGCGCGCCCGCCGAGCCACCCCGCCGCGCTGTGCGCCCCCGCGGGGCCCTTCCACCACACCCCCGCGGGGCGCTCTCTCCCTTGCTCCCCCTCTCTTGTTCTCTCTAACCGACACATACCCCCCCTACGGGGCCCACCTCTTTTTGCACTTGTGGACATCATTCACCACTTGGACTCCCCCTCTAGACACTTGTACTCACCCTCTTCACCAATAATTCACCTACCTCTTTCACTCCCCATCTTCATATACGCACTCTTTCATTTCCCCAAATTTCATTCCCCCTTCTGCTAAATTTCACAGCACCTACTTCCTACCTTTTCCAAAATTCCACTAAAAATTCACCAAGCTCCCACACGCCCCGTTGCTCCATCTAGCCCCACCGCACTACACCACCCCGCCGGGCTATTTTCTTGTGCTCCACCTCCACCTTCAAATTGTTGCTGCACTTCATCTCTCGACATATCTCCAACCTCCTCACCATGGGCCCCAAAATGAAGTTACCTAAAATTTTTGGAGGAAAAGACAAAGATAAGAGCAAGAATGCTAGCAAATCCACAAGCACGGACAAAGGCAAAGGACCGGAAGGCACGAGCTCCTCGCCCATGGTATCGGACCTCCGCCAATAATATGGAGCTCCATTCCTCATCACAACACCAAATGAAGGTAACCGTTACCTCACTCTCCGTAGCCATGAGATATCTTATCCCCGCTACATTGATTGGAAATTGATGCGGGAGTTGAATTTGGAAAAACAAATTTTGGAGTATCTCAAAGTGTTGAATTTGCAAACCTTTTCTAGGATGCAATATTACACTTATGATAATGTCGTGCTTGAATTTTTGGTGTCATTTCAATATGATGAGAAGGAAGGAAAGAGTTGTACCTTCCGGATGTTTGATATGCAATATAACGTCACTTTCGCTGAATTGCGGGACTACTTTGATTTCCCAACTGTGGGGATCAAGCACATGCCATCAGATTTCAATGCTGCGGATGCATGGTATGAAATTTCGGGGTTCCAGAATTGGAATACAAAGGGCATTCCGAGAAAATTCATTGAGGATCCTGCCTTGTCCGTTGTTCACAAGTTCTTGGCATACAACATTTCGGGCAAGGAGCAAGCCAACAAGATGAACTCCACGGAGGTCTACCTGCTTTGGTGCGCCAAGAAAGGAAGGAAAGTGTGTCCGTCCACCTTCATTTTGAGCACTATCAAGGACGCAATCATGAGGAAGACCCATCACCCTTCCTTCTGTGCATTCATCTCCGCCCTTTGTGTAAAAATTGAAGCACTTGATGAGGATGCCCCAGCTCCCCTAGGTACAGAAGGCTCGACGCTCCCACAATCGACAAAGGAGAGCTCAAGTGAGCCGAAGTGATTTACAATGAGCGAGAGGTGCGCCCTCATGCAAAGAGGACTTGTGTCGGCACATTGAAGCAAATCTAGCGCAGCACCATGGAGCTCACGGGAGGTTCCTCGTCGGCTCCACAAGAGCCCAATGAAGAGGGCGATGATGACGAGCATGACGCTAGCGGGCACCACGGACTGGGGCTCATTCCAGGGCTACATGGACACTACGATGGGTAAATTTCAGCAGTCCATTACCGACACCATGAGCTCCTTTGGCACTCAATTGCAGGATTCTATGTCTACCTATTGGCAAGAGCATAATGCCCGCATGATGCAACAGCAAGAGAGGATTGATGCCTCTTTTCAGTCCATCCACGAGGATATCAGTGCAGTGCATGAAGATGTTCGGGGCCTCTACTCTCGCGTTGACTGACACGACAAGCAAATCCAAGCCCTCCAAACGGGCTGAGATGCAAGGACTCTTGCCTCCTCTTTCATGCCAATGAATCCACCACCTTATCCACCGCCAGAGCAGTAATGATTCTTTTATGTATTTCATGTTTTACATGTTTCGTGTTCATGTGCGTTGTTTTTTGTAATATATTGTTCGTATTTTCCGTTTGTGTTTCCTAATGTTGGTTTGTAGGAGCTCGCACACGTTGCCGGTTTTCTACAAAATTGTGACGTTCTCTACTCTCTTATCTCTTTTGCTTGCATTAGTTTTTCATACATTGAGGACAATGCATGTTTTAAGTGTGGGGGAGAGCATGTTATGTTATGTAGTGAATTTTGTTGTTTTTGCTTAAATATGTTGGTATCAATGACGTTATGTTAATTGTGTTGGTTTTTATATGCATGATTATTTGTTTTAGTTATCTAAGTATAGTGTGATTCTCCCACTTAGTATTTTGACTTGCCCGATGGTCAAATTTGAAATTTTTTTGATATGAATCTTTAAGGAATTACTCTCAAGTTGGTCATGAAAAAAGGAATTGTTTCGTGGTGGCACTCTTAAGCATGAATTATTTTTGAATGTGATCACAATTTGATGATTAACGTCGAAGGGTCTTGCTCTTGAAAGAATAGGAAGCATGCTTGGCCTTGTTCTTTAAAACTACTCCCCTTAATCATTTATCCTAGTTTAAAAAAAAATAAAATAAATAAGAATAAATAAAAAAAAGAGAAAAGGGGAAAATAAGGATCTCTACTCCTCTAGTTGATTTATTCGACTATGAGTATGGGAAACCATGCAAGGACACTAGGGATGTCCTCCCTATGATTGAACCTTGTGATTTTTGATCCATACCCCCATGAATGTGTTTAAATAAATGAGATTGCATTCCGGATTCTACTCCTCTCATGTGTGTGTCAATCCTTTCACGTGTTGCATGATGAGTATGGGAAACCACATTAGGAAGCTCGGGTATGCTCGATGATTTGACCTAATGATCCTTGTCCTGTGTTTGCAATCTCCTTTATCGTTTAATGAAGTATTTTAATAAATGTGGATGTGATTTGTGGGGATGTAAATTAATTGAATTTGGGCTAGCGTGTTTTTCCTAGACTTGAGAGGACAAGCAATTCACTTGATAAGATATTGTGTTCACATTCTTGAATAATGAATGCTTTTGTGGGAACCATACAAATTGACGATTACATGATCACCTTGTGAATATTTCCCTCTTGCTTCATATTTTTAATTTCTTGTTTGCTTGAGGACAAGCAAAGAGCTAAGTGTGGGGGAGTTGTTTAGTGTCTAATTGTGTAGCGCTCCGATCCCGAAAGACCGTGGAAATGGACGCCACGGGGGTGGGAATTAAGAAGCGGGAAAGAAATAGGGTAATTTCATTAACGACGGGATGATAATCCAAAAAGAATTAATGTTTAGAATAAAATTTAACAACCGAGTATGCCAAAGATAGGTTATGCCTTCCGGAAAATTAGACAACATAACCTCTGTAACTAGAGCGAATCCCCGTTATAAACGGCTGTAATAATTCAATAAGCCCTTTCATAGGCCAAACGAAAACAAATAACCAGATACCAACAATCAATAGACCCATTCATAGGTTGACAAAAGAAACAGACACCAATATGCTGAACAAATGAAGCTCTTCCATAGGCCAAAATGAATGATCAAATAGACATAACGAAAGACGGGCTTCCTCCCCTTGGAATAATTATGTAGCTAAGCATATGATACATGTTAACCAGGAAGTCAACAAATGTTCAGAATCAGAGAAGCAGAAGCATATCAACAAAATACCAAGATCAGAGTTCTTAGCATTTAGCAAAAGAATATCATATGTGCGGAAGCTCAATTCTTAACAGAATATTAACAAAAAGAGACAACGGAAAAATATGTAAATCATAATAGCCCATATCTCAGTCTCGTCACCTCCACGCTCCAGCCTACTGACCTGAAAATATTTGAAAAGATTTGGGCTGAGTACTAATGCACTCAGTGGGCAAGTTTTGACAATTCAAGTTATGCAAATCATTTTGTTAAAGTAATCTATCTGTGTTCATGCAGGTAGTGAAGCTTAGGAGGTTTAAAAGTTGGAAGCAACCTAAGTTCACCAAAATATTTTATCGTGAAGCGCTTAAGAGTATAACCCGTCACTGCCCGCAACCCAAACTACATCACCAGCACATAACGTTGAGTATGGCCATAGTGTACCCAAAAAGTATAACCAATAAGTGTTTCATTTTAGTCTCACCGACAAGGAGTAGGGCATGACAAATAATGCATGCATACTGTAGCTACTCACATTGACACAACACTGGTATATGAGACTTCGACAACATACAGTAGCACGTAAATATTTAACACAGATATAGTATAGTATAACCCACCTTTCTCGGGATTCTGAAAAGCTAACTTCTGAAGAATCAACTCTGATACTCTTTCTCTAGCTCAGCTGGTACTATAGAAGGTAAACTTCAACTCAGGATAATCGCTATATTTTCGAGAATTAATCTACTATAAGCGGAGCTATAATTAATTATATTCTATTCTAAAATAGATTGCGCGAGTCTAGAGACCTTAAATAATTTCGACGAAGAAGGAAATAAATTCCAAAACGGTATTCTTGCTTTACTGGGATCAACTGATTTGACAAAGGTCTCTTTCCAAAGCTTGTCATTTATCCAAAGTTTACCAGATCTACACAACAACACTTTTCAACCGCTCAGAAATTACGAAAATATTCAGGGATGATACTATATATGGCAAGACTAAAGAATGAGAATTTTAGAATTTTTCGATAAAACATGCTCCCGGTATAAAAATAACTGTCTACTTTAAATAATCAAAATTATTCAAAACTCGCAACGAGATCGCGAAACTTGGCAGGCTCATAGGAAATAATATTTGGAGCAACTTTCGAAATAAAACATTTTCGATTTGACGACCCAAAATGGGTGAAACGGGAGTTTCGGTAACAATATTCACAGATTTTAGCTGAAAATGTATCGGTCTCGATCGAGATCGATACTCGTTGGATTTTCGCTCAAAAGTACAATTTTTGATATTGCAGAAAATAAGGAATTTAATGGTATAATCAGATCAAAGATCGGACGGCTAGATCATAAATTTGAACTGGACAGATTTATAATATAATATTCGGATCCGGATTTCAAACGACGAGAAATCAAAAATCTATTCCGGTTAACTACAAGATCCAAATGATCAAAGACTATATATAAAAAGAAGATTTCTAATACGACTATCCAGGAAGAGTAGATCTGAGATTTACATAAAATGAAAACGGGGAAAAATACCGAAAACTCACAACATCAAAAATCGGAATCGGTAGAATTAAAGATAATCAAAATATAAGCATATTTAGAACTTGAAATTTCTAAATTCATCGGTCCGAATGACCAGAATCGGAGAAAGTACCTTCTCTGAGGAATTGGCGGCGGTCACAATGATTTTCCATCGTGATCATCCTTCGTGTCATCATTTCAATCATGTATTCGTGATCTACACGTTGACACCTTCAAAATGACTATTTCAGAATTGAAACAGGAAACTAGAGTCGTACATTCTCTGGAAGCTGCTCGGCATTTCGATTTTGAAAATGAATGAAAAATGAAACCTTAAACTCCTATTTATAGAGGAAAAATAAATAGGATAATAACGAATAAAAGAAAGAGGATAATGATGGAAAAAGAAAAGGATAATTACGAATAAGATAATCATTTGAAAAAGAAATTGTATAATGACGGATGTGCCTTTTTCTATTAAATTTATTATTTTTCAACTTAAAGTTGTGCCAAGAGTTCATTTGAACTCGAAATTTGAAATTTCAAAGGTTGGCACGATTCTTGAAATATTTTTTATCAACCCGAGAAAAATATCATAACATATTTTTAAGGCAATTTTTGACCAAATTAGATTTAATAGATTTTCCCTGGCTGCGATTTTCCTTTATTTGAGTCATTTAAGGACCCAGCTTATTTTCTAACTTACCAGAGGGTAACATAAGTTGAATAAAATCTTCTAAAATATTTCGGGGTATTACATTCTACCCCCCTTAAATAAATTTCATCCCGAAATTTCCATATCTTGAGAAGAAGTATCAAAGTACATCCTCAGGGTTCAAAACCTCAATTTTTGTACTTGCAGCCTAGAACTGATATGGGTTTTCTATTCTTTAGGTTGATTCTCAACCTTTATCCCTCTTTCCGCTTTCTTCTTGGTCAAATACTTCTTTGAAGAGTCTATACTCGCTCTTCTTTTCCACGCAAATTTATCTTTCCGAAAGCCTAAAAGTTCGCCATCTTTCTCTATCCTTTATGAGAGCTATCACAATGCACCGACTTCATATAATCTCCCCATGATTCGAATGAGCACGCCCTTGGACGGTTAGATTACAAATTCTATCAGGTTCGAACTGTATTTTATCTATTTCCTTAAAATGTTGAGATTTGACGTTCACATCTTCTTGAAGCGTGCTTGAATCGTATTTCCGATGCAAATTAGTCTTATTTTCCTTGTTATACTATTCTCTTTTCTTTAAAGTGGTAATCCGACTGTCTGGCTCCCGCTTGTGATCACCTTCGCTTACATGCATAATAAGAATCACACGTCTAGACTTTAACTGTAAGCTCGAAACTTGCTTGTTGACATCCATTGATCATCTTAAACGTTACGAACTGGGAAATTACTTTAAAAATGTACTTTTGACTTTGGAAAACACTAACTGGCACCGCTTCGGTTCCATTCATCATTATGGAATACTATCATTTCTCTCTCCTGACAATATACTTAAATGAATACTTCTATAAGCTTTCTCTTCTATTTGAGGTTCCACACTCGAGTTCTATAAGTGGAAGTTAAAAGAAACAAACGCCTCGGAGTGAGGACTTTATCTGATCAATAATCTTTAACAAGTTCAAAAACTGAAAGAGATATAACACTAGATTATTTATTCCAAAAATATTTCCTTTTTAGAGGATTCATAACTCGAAAGGTTCTCGCATTTTACAAAGATATATGGGAATAATAAAATAAAATCAACGCTTAAGAGCTGAGAACCGTGCTTGAAATATTTTCATAAAGGCGTCAGCATAGCCTAATAAGGAAATGCCATTGCTGATTCTTGATGATCAAAGAAGTATCATCCAAAAGATTTCAAATTATCCAAAAGGATAAAATCAACGAATCCCAAATGGTATAAATGGAGAATTTCAAATGATATGATGCTGTTGAAGGGAAATTGATTCAATTAATAAGAGAATAAATCAATTTCAAAAAAGAATGAATAAATCGATTCTATCGACACGAGAATGAATAAATAGACTCATCAAAACTTCCTATCATAATGAAACTCTCAATCTATCGAACACTAGGTCTATCTTCTTAACGATCTTCTTCGGGTTCTCCTTCCTTCTTTCTTGAGCTTCACCTATCTTGTTTTTTTTACGAGGTTGCTACGATAAAGCACGAGTCGGCTAGACTTTGCACTGGCTGGAAAAGCGACGTCTCGGGAATCATTTTCTACCCATCGGAAGGATACGAGAGAACGACTTGATCTATGATACCTCCTAGACTCAAAATAGTTTGACATAAGTTGAATAAAATCTTCTAAAATATTTCGGGGTATTACAAATTGTGTTATTTTAATTTATTTTATTGTGTTTAGTATTTATTTTGTTTAATTTTATATTGTTTTGTGTTGATTTTATGTGTTTATTTGTGTTTATTGCTCTAATGGTGGATTGTGCCAAGTATTGCAAAAGCTTGAGCTTTTAATCATAAAAGCAGGTATTTTACGACAATTAGGTGGCAAGTGCAAATCGAGTAATTGAGCTGGATTGTTTAAATAGGAGATCAAGATTTTAAAAAAGGAATTGAAGAAAAAGCACCCGCACGGGCGGGCTAAGGAGCTCGGGCGGGGCGCGAAAAGGCTGAGAGCCTCGCGCCCCCGCCGCGCAATCCGCCCCTGCGGGGCTGGCCCCCGCCGCACCAACCGCCCCCGCCGCGCCGTGCAGCCCGCCGGCGCGCGGGCTGCTCCCTTTTCCTCTCGGTCCAGTTTTTCCCTCGTGTTGTAACTCCACTCCTTTCCACTCAGTTCCAACTGATTCTATTTGCATCAGTCCAAGGACTTCTTTTGAGCCATTTTTAATTTCTGAAATTTGTAGCTTATTATTACCTAAATTTCTAGAGTAGACTTTTTGGCACCAAATCTTCCACAAAATCCCCTTCATTAATTGATCTGTTACCATCAACTCCCATCAACTTTTCTCTCTCTCTTCCCCCCTACGTTTCTCTCCCTCTCTCATATCTAATAATAGATATTGGGGATTTTGGGGGGGTATCACCATCTATCATTCATTCACCTCTCTCTCATCTATCACTCTCATTCCACTCTCACTTCACTCACACACACCACACATACCATTCTCTCCATTCTCTCTCTCTTTTCACACACACTACACACACTAATCTCTACACCATTTTCCTTCACCATTTCCACCATCATCACCTTCACAAGAGAAAGAGGAGAAAAGAAAGAAGAAAGAAATCAAGCCAAGCTAGGAGAAGGGATGACGAGAAAGGCCCGATGACGAGCCATCCGCGGAAGCTAAGCTCGGAGGAGGTTCATCTTGTATTTTCTTTGTATTTCTTGGATGTTTGTGGGGATTTGTCCCAAAACTCTTGAAGAATATTTAATATTGTAGAAGTATGAGTTATTTGCATTTGATTTATGAGATGACTTTCTTCTATGGTATTTGCATATTTTTGAGCATGTGGCTTATTTCATTATCCATTCTATTCTTTTTCAGGGGGTAGAGGATCGATGTGGTTTTGATCTATGCTTGTTCTTGTTGATTGTTGTTGTTGGAATCGTGCTTTTTCATGTTTAGGTAATTGATCACTACTTGAACATTGATAGGATTTAGAGGAGTCTTGATTGTGAATCTAAATCCGGAAATTGGTTCCTTCGACATTAGGTGGATGGGGTTCCTAAGCCTAATATGTCAATCTTGCTTGTACGATACAGCTAAGAGAGGTTTGACGGATAGACGGTAACAGTAATTGAAGTTAAACTAATTGGAAGGGTCTATCGTATTTGTGAAGAGTAGCATTATCAACTTGAATAAAGCATAGTGATAAAACCATTGAGAGAATCTACACCCTAATACCTTAATCCAACTTGTTTCCTCTAATCTTAATCTAATTTGTGTTTTTGCATTTAATTATCTCGCTTTATTGTCCATTTCGAATTCATAGCATAATCATCATTAAACCCCCCTTGTTAGAATGTTTAGATTTTATGTTAGTTGTTTACGTAAAAGCATGTGTAGTCTTTAGATAATTCTTTCACATAAAGTCTTCCTTGAGAGATTGACTCGGGTTAAGCTTATTGCTTCTACAATTGACCCCGTCCAATTGCGGGTGTGGTCCTAAATAGAGTCTAGTGAGCACAAACCAGAAATATAAGTATAAATTTGGACCCCGAAACAAATAGCATTTGTATATATGATGTGTCATGCAATATATATGAGCACCGTGTCCTGGTGCCCCAGGTTGATGATGTTCTCTTGAGGAAACACAAGTTCATGTGAAATCCTGTAGGTAGAATTTATTTCGTACATGATAAAACTTGTGTGGTACTACTCAAGGTATTAGATATTAATTGATTATAGCTGTCAGAGGCTTACATAATTAATTAATGGACATTATATCTTAAACACGGGGAATGGCTGAACTAAAGGAGAAAACACATTCACAAATATGTATTAAATTGGTAAGTACTTCTTTAGTGGAATAAAAGTAATATTTAATTTATTTAATAATATCTTAAGTTTATTGGATATTAAAAATTAAATAAATTAGCAGGTCAATTTAATATTCTTCTAGATTCCTGTTGTAGCCCAATTAGACTGAAGCGGACTGGAGATGGAACTTGAGATAGAGGCCCAAATCCAGTAGGGTTAGGGAAGCAATTTTGGCCACCATCTCTATTTAATTAAGAGAGGGGACAAAAATAATAAGCAGAAAAATCGAGCCCTCTAGTCTCTCTTGTTATCCATAGATTCCATACCCGTATCAGTTGAATACAACCCACCCCGTATCTGAGATAGAGTCCGGGAATACAATAGAAGATCTTGGAGTGAAATATCAAGCAAGGGGGCGCCGATCACTACTCATTCAACAGCAAGATTAGATCTGTAATCTTATCCTCAACCCGTCGTTCAAATTGTAAGTAGAGTTCGAATTCTATTCTTCCGCTATATTAGTTTCGAACGTGTCTTGCATGAAATTTGAACTAGGCGAGTTAATTAACTACATAATTCATAAAATTATGATTTGCATGAACATGGATTAATGAACAACCAATAGATCCTGCGGTGGTTTAATTCGAAAAAACCCCAACAATTGGTATCAGAGCAGGTTTTGGCACTGTTCTAGTTTTAATCCTAGGATTAATTCGATACATTTATTTAAATTTGATGTTAAAATTTTATAGTTCTTAAATTTTTCAGATTTAAATATGTATGTGTGTCGATTTTTATGTATTCAAAACTTGGATGAATTTTTGATGTAGTTCGAAAATTCTAGTTTTGAGGATGCTTAAATTTTGGTCCTCATGAAATAAAATTTGGGATGATATTTGATGTTCTTCAAATTTTTAGATTTTATTTTTCATTCTTTTAAATATATGTTTAATTTTTTTGAATTAATTTAATATTTTTTGAAATAAATTTATACCATAAAATGAAATTAGTGAATCCTAAAATTGAATTGAATTAATTTAATTTATATATCCGGTGTCTCGGTCAATACATTCGCCCGACGCTAACGCGTGGACTCGTGCAATGAGCTCGATATAAAATGAAGATTAAAAAAAAATGAAAAATAAAAAAACAAAAAAAAATGAAAAATAAAATGGCGCAATCAAACACTTCATAGATTATGATACTTTGCTTCATTGTTAGTGATACTTTACTTCATATACGGTGGTACTTCTTGTTTGACCAACTAACACATTCCAAAACAAAAGATAAATGAATCAACCAAATTAAAAGTACATTGATATGATCCCACATCGAACCTACAAACAATTGTGGATGAGTACTTAAGTTGAGAGTCAACTCTCCATCCATGAGCTAGTTTTTGTGGTGGAGTTAAGGCCTTTGACTTAAGTTCCTATCATTAGTGCTTTCATTGAGAGTTGGTTTGTCCTGAGAAAAGACTACCTAGTGCCGAAGCAGTCGAGAGTGGGAGCCATCCAACTCAGAAAAGGGCACAAGCCAAAGGTCTGAGTTCCTATCACTGGTGCCTTCATTGAGAGTTGATTCGTCTTGAGAAAAGGCTACCTGGTGCTGAAGCGGTCGAGAGTGTGAGCTATTCAGCTCGGGAAAGGGCACAAGCCAAATGCCCTAACTCCACCATAAAAGCTAACTCAAGGGTGGAGGGTTGACCCTCAACTTAAGTACCTATTCACAATTGCTTGTGGAGGTAGCCCTTTTCCTAGGATAGATGGCTCTCACTCTGGATCGCTTCGGCATCAGATAGCCCTTAAATGGGAAGAACCAACTCTCAATGTGATGAGTCATAGCAATGAGGAAGTCAATAAAGAGCTACAATTCAAAGGTCCCGTCACAAGACTACGAGCTAAGAAGTTGCAAGATTATTTGCAAGCCACAATTTGCAAGAAGCTCGAAGATGAAGACGGCGTGCAAGGTAGCTTCAAGATGATGACCTTGTTGACATTTGAAGATGGAGATCAAGATGAGAACGTGTGTGCATGAAGAAGAGGGCGTGTGCATGTGCAAGTGTTATTCAACCCAAGTTGAGCATGCGTGCATGACAAGCCCAATTCGATCGGCCCTTGATATTTAATTAAGGGGATTGATTTATTAGACTATAGTATTTTCATTATTTAATTTAGACTATAGTTGGTCAGATTTTTATTTGATTTATTTGAAGATTTTCGGTTATTTGGTCATAGATTTGACTAGGATTTTGGATAAGGTAAGATCTACAAATTCTACCTTAAATAGAATTCTAGTTTAGGAAGTTGTCAAAGTCCAATCCTAGTTCAATTTGGACTCATTATTTTCATCCAATAGGTCTTAGATTTTCGGCCCTTATGTTATAAATAGGGGATCATTGTGTCATTCATACTTTAGACTATATTTGAATTATTAAGCCTTTGCTTTCAATATCGTCTCCCCCTTTTCGATCTTTGTGAGTTTAGATAATTAAAATCATACTCTTAGATTTAACAACTCTAAGTTTTACAAAGGGAATTCACCGTCCACGTTTGAGGGATCGTCGGAAACTCGCTATCAAAGAACAACTTAAAGAATTTGGCCTTGTGTACGTTCGAGATTCAAGGCAACTTTCGGGTTGTGATTCACATCTACAAACCATCGACCATCCAGCCATATTCGACGTCATTCATCATCAACATCGTACGTGTTCGACTTCAGCCTTGTTCGTGTTTGAGTTCGCCTTCATTCAATTCAATCCGTAAGTCCGTTTCATCTCTATCATACCCTATCTACTCTAGCCCTTCTAAACCTAATCACACCCATCGATCATCATCATCCTAACCGTCCCTATTACCGTCCTAAAACAGCCCTTCTTCTTTTGGATTTGTGTTATTTTGTGTGTCATTGTCTAGGTATCTTAGTTGAGTTTTAGTCGTCTAGATAATCGAGTATAGACCCCTTACTTCACCGACGTAGTTTCAATCCTTAACTTCCACGTATTTTGTGTCTCGTCGTGTCATTTAGCCCCGGGTCACATCACAATGAAAGTACCAATGATAGGAACTCAAACCAAATGCCCTAACTCCATCACAAAGGCTAGCTCAATGGTGGAGGTTTGACCCTCAATTTAAGTACCCATCCACAATTGCTTTTGGATCCGATGTGGCATCGTAGCATACACATTATCATTTATGTAAAAAATAATTCATTTATGTTTTTTCTTAGCGTGTGAAAATACTTCATAGTTGATGATATTTCAATTCATATTAAGTGATATTTCGAAATATTATTAGTGATATTTAACTTCATAAATAGTGATGTGTGATGTCCGGAGAATCAACAAACATATTCAAAAAAAAAGAATCAACTAAATTAAAACCTCACATTATGATTTATGCAGAAAATTATCATTTATTTTTTCTTAACATGTGAAAATATTTCATAGTTCATGACACTTCAATTCATATTAAGTGATATTTCAACATATAATTAGTGATATTTTATTTCATATATAGTGATACTTTACTTTATACCTAGTGATACGCGAGTGGAGCCCACACATTTGACTGTTTTTACGGGTTTGAATGAATTTAAATGGATTTTTTGGGAGAATTTAAATGCTATTGAAACTGTCTAACGCAAAAGACCCGTTAAATGATCTCATACAAATTTTTGTCATTATTTAATATCTAATCATTTTTATTTTTATCAATTCTATCGATGGACAAATTTCTAGCGCCGAAATTGTGACGTGGATTATCCAGCAATATGCGATTTGAAATAAGTGGATGAGAATGTATCTATAAGAGCATCTCCTATACTGTACCCAAAATTTGGTACATAGCTCCGTCACGTCACCGCCACATCAAAAGTTATGTACCTACATTTTTAAATACGTATTTCCTTCAAATCGTCCACTATACATATGGTACATACATAATTTTTTGGGGCTTCACCATATTTATCACTCATTTAATAAAATATATGCATACATATATATATATATATTATTTTTATGTATAATTTAACTAAATTTTATTTAAATATTATTTTTTGGTATAAAAATATCAAAGCTATCATTAAAAAAAATTAAAATTTTTTAAATTAAAAATGAATCGTATTCATACCAAATGAGTTAAAATGTGCAAAAATAAGGCGTTTGATTTTTTTTCCATATCGACACATATGTCGGCAATGTTTTTTTGAGTTATTTTAATGAAATATTCTTTATCGGCATATTTTTTATTATTGTTGTAAATTTATTTTATGAGTGAAATTGACATCGGTGAAATATTTTAGTTTGAAAATATAATATAATATAATATAATATAATATAATATAATATAATATAATATAATATAATATAATATAATATATTGTAAAAATAAAAGTTTAGCTGTCGATATATTTCTTTCACTAAAATTGATTTCTCGCAAAAATAAAAATGTTACCTATACATAATATTAAATTTATTTTATAAGGTAAAATTTATATAATTTTAAAAGGAAAGAAAAAGATAAAGGAGGAGAGAGAAATGGAAAAGAGAGAAACAAAGTTGGAATCGACCGGTGGATGGAGAGAGAGGAGAAGAGAGAGAAGGGGAAAAGTGAAGAGAGAAGGAGGAGAGAATAAAAATAGATGGGTGGGCTCAACATCATACCTTTTTTCCCCCAAATACTTGGTACATGAAGTTGTACCATTTAGAGCACCCACTATAGGGTGGTACAAATTAGTACAAATTATTTGTATGTATACTACTGTGGATCGAATAAAAAATGGTACAAAACGAAATACAATTTCAACTGCTTGTACCAAAAAAGCGAAAATGGAAACTGCTGCCCATTTTGAGAGCACCCACTATAGCTCAACTTTTTTGGTACAAATAAATTTGTATGTACCATTTTATGGTACATACTATAGTGGAAGAAAAATATATTGGTACAAACTTAAAAACTATTTCAACTGCATGTACCATTTTTGTAAAATGGAAGGAAAACGCATTCAACAGTGCGTGTGAGTCACCGCTCACGGGAGCTGCAACGTGACATGCATTCGCCAAAAAGAAAGAGAGAGTGGAGCTCCTGCAAAAAAACAGAACCCCTGGCCCACCCCCTTTCCCCTTTTTGTTTTTTTCTTTTTAATTTCTCTATCACGAATTCTTTTAATATTTCAATTCATTTAACTTGATAGATTAACTTATTTTAATTTTTTTTTCTCCCCAATCATCCTCCCAACACTTGATAGATTAACTTATTTTAAATGATTTTACTTAATTCATTTTATCTCTTTTATTTATTTTCTATCTTCAATTCATTTTATTTAATTTGTTGTTTTCGATAATTATTTTTAAAACATAATCTTTATGTGATGTATTAATTTTCACATTTATATATACTTTGTCTTCTTTCTATTTTTAATAAGCGTTCTTATTGATATTATTGGTTTTTTATTTATTATAATTTTTATTTTTTTAGTTTTTCTAGAATTGTAATTTATCTTTACACATATTACTTTTATTTATGTAATTTAGTATAATATATTATAATTTAAATTAGTTTTATTTTTTTCTATTTAATTATCCTTTAAATTTGATTATTTATTTTGATCAAAATTCTTGTACTCTTTGTAATGTGTGTGTTGTTTTATATTTCATTGTCGATTTTTATTTATTCTCTTATTATGCGATTTTTTATGTTATAGTTTAATAACTTAAATGTAGTAAAGAAAATCAAATGAACAATTTTATTTTTTCCAAAATCACTAACATTTTTCCAAAAATCAATTGAATAGTTTTCCAAAAATCACTATCGTGAGGGTATCTTGAATTACCCAGACACCGACGGGGGTCTCGCTAATTTACATTGTACGTTAATTTATTTTCACATTTCAAATTTGATGAATTTTAATACCATTAAATGAAATAAATAATTTTATTTAATTGTTTATTTCAATTGAATTTATTTTTGGATGCATTTACCACCTTTTGCAGTCATTTATGCATCTCAATTAGACAGTCATATGACATTTATCAACTTTGCAGACACATATCAATTAATACCTAAAATTAATATTTAAAATTAATTACTTAATTTTTGTATAAAAGTAATATATATGTATATATATAAAAGCGAATGATGTATTGGTGGGACCCTCAAAGTTATATATGTACCATATGTGATATAGGATGTTTTGAAGGAGAATAAGTATTTAGAAAAGTAGGTACATAACTTTTGATGTGACGGAGTTACGTACCAAACATTTGGTACACTATTGTGGATGCTCTGATCGCGTGTGAACAACTCCATGAAGAAAAATTACACGTCCATTCCACACTACAAATAAAGCAAGTGAGATAGTAGTAATGCATTGGTCCCACATCTGTCCACCTCTGTTTTCTATTTTTGCTTTTTTTTTTTTTTAATTCCAAGTCTCTCTCTCCTCAATCTCTCGGCTTCCTCTCCCTCATTTTCTTTCATTTTTCTTTTATTTCTATTTTTTTTTCTTTTTTACATATTCAAATAACTTTCGTAAACATATAAATTATATATACTTTTTTCTTTTTTCTATTTTTAAGAGTTCTTTATTTTTTTTTAGTTTTTCTAGAAACTATAAATTATATAGTTTTTCTTTACATATGCATTAGTTTTTTTATTTATTATAATTTTATTTTTTTTAGTTTTTCTAGAATTGTAATTTATCTTTACACATATTAATTTTATTTATGTAATTTAATATAATATATTATAATTTAAATTAGTTTTATTTTTTTCTATTTTATTATCTTTTAAATTTGATTATTTATTTTGATCAAAATTCTTGTACTCTTTGCAATGTGTGTGTTGTTTTATTTATTTCAATATTTTATTTTATGTAATCTTTGTGTTTTATTTCTCAATGTTGTTCTCATTGTTCTTCTATGAATAAAATTGTCGGTTTTTTTTATTATTTGGTAAAAAAAGTGATTCATTTTATTTTAAAAAATTTAAATAAAAAAAAATTAATGATGACTTGAATTAATACCTAAAATTAATATTTAAAATTAATTAATTTTATATAAAAGTAATATATATGTATATATATTAAAAGTGAATGATATATTGGTGGGACCCTCAAAGTTATGTATGTACCATATGTGATATATGATGTTTTGAAGGAGAATAGGTATTTAGAATAGTAGGTACATAACTTTTGATGTGGTGGAGTTATGTACCAAATATTTGGTACACTATTGTAGATGCTCTTAGACTACTTTTATCAGCGACCACAAACCTTGTGGTCGCTGCCATGTCAGCAAAAAAAGGAAAATGGGTGAAATTGAAAAGTAATGGTCGACCACTACCCACATGTGACCATTTGTAGATAAAATTAGTATATTTTTTATATAATGTAATATAAATAAATAAAAAATATATCAAAATTCATTTTTTTTATTATTTATAAATAGACATTGATTTTGCTATATTTCAACACACTTTAAAATTATCTATTTTTTTTAATTTTTTATACATCCAAATAATAAATTTTTATTTTATTTAATTTTAGGAAATATCGTTTAATGAGTGCGATTTTATTTTATATAATTTTAGGAAATGTCGTTTAATTAATTTATAATATTTTTGGTATTGATTATTTTATTCAAACAATAAATCACAGACAATAAATCTTGTTATAATTATAATTTTTATAGTATTTTTATTACAAATAATATTTTAATCTTAAAATAAAATAAAATAAAATAATTATATATAATGTTGTGGTTGGGTGGTTATGCATAAAACATGTAAAATAGATGTGGTTGGGTTAAATGAATATTGATGATGTGGAAGAGAGAGAAATTAATTAAATATTGAAGTGGTTGAGTGGTTGGATGATTTGAATGGTTGCTGTTATTTGTAGTCTTACTTAATTTGTATCCTTTTTTTACCTTTCACTATGGTGTACCTTAGTTTTTGGTACATATTAAAAAATTTGTACCTAAAAAGACCTACCATAGTGGATGCTCTAAAGTTTATATCAATTATGACAATCATCCTAGAAAGCCATTTTATGAGCTACACTCTCCGGAAGAATACATATTGTCATGTAATGCTTATTCTATATATTTGAAGCTCTCTATTGTTTTCATATAAGATCATAAACCTTGTCAAAAGAAAGATGTATGGGGTCGAACCCCAGCGTTCCCTTTCTCCAACTAAAAATAAATTTAAAGAATGTAAATATACTAACACTTTGCAAAAAGAGAAGCACTTCCGTGCAACACCCACCCACACACCCCTTATGTGCGACTATTTGTGGCAGGCGCGTGGGCGTCACGCGCCTGTCACTGTTCTTTTTTTTTGGACTTTTTTCTTCTTTTTTTTTCCCTTTTTCTATTTGATTTTTTGTTTGTACCTTTTCTTTTGTTCCCAAAAGTTTTATACCCTAAAATAATATCAGTGAACCCTAAAATTAAAATAAATTAATTTAATTTATTTGAAATGAATATGAATTTATATCCTAAAATGGAATTAAAAAATCCTAAAAAAAATCTCTAAACTCCTCCCCCCAAAATCCTAAAAAATACAAAATAAACCCCTAAAAATACCCAAAAAAACCCTAAAAAATATAAAATAAACCCCTAAAAACACCCCTAAAACCCCTAAAAAACACAAAATAAACCCCAACCCCCCCCCCCCCCAAATCCTAAAAAACACAATAATTCCTAAAAGACATGATATGATCTCAAGGAGAACACAACAATTATCAAAATTTGCGGAATTCCAACAACGAAACGCACGACAGAATTAGTAAGGGTTCAATCCTATAAACTAGACTCAAATAACAAAGATAGGCGGAAGACTCTATTTATGATGAAACGAAGACTCAATTTAACTAGACAACTTATACTATCTAGACTTTGAATATCACAATGTAAACACAAACCAAATATGCAAAGTATGGCTGGATTAATGGATTGATGAATTTGGGATTAGGTTTAGAAGTTTAGATGATGAAACTTACAGACTGTAGATGAAGATGAATGGATGAACTCTTGATGTTGATGGTGTTGAACATAGCTGGAACGGGGATGAATATTGGCGGCAACTTGGTGAAGGTGGACGAATGATGATTGATGATTGATGAATGACGTTAAAGGCGATCAACAATTGATGAAGTAGTCGAATGAATTGCAACCCCATAGAATCCACGTGATCTCAATGTACCATGAAAATAATACCTCAAAGGTGTTCTTCGATAGCAAATTCACCTAAGTACCTCAGGTGCACTCAGATGTTCCCTTGAAATAAGACTTAAAGTTGCTAACTCTAAGAATGAAAGTTTTCGAGAAAATCAACAAAAGCTTTGGGGGTGAGACACAATTAAATTAAAAATATGCTTAATACTTCAAATAATGTCTGAATAATAATGTTACATGGATGAAAATAAACTAAGGAAAACCTAAAAAGAATCGAAAAATCTATTAAGAAAATCCTAAGGTAAGTAAAAGACTAGAAAATTGAATCCCACCATAACTAGAACTCTAATTAAGGTAAATCAAAAAGACCAAAAATAGAATAATAAAAATCTAAACTGGGATAAATTAAATCCTAAAGACTTGGGCCTTCAATAAGTGGCGAGATGGGCTCTTCATGGGCTGCCATACGCTACTTTCTTGTTGGATCAACAATCTTGGGCTTCTTCTTCAATTCCCAACAAATTGACAATCTTTGGGCTGCCTTTATTTTCTTATTCTCCAACTTCAAGCTTTCTTCTAATCAACACTTGTAAATAATCTTGAAGTGTCTTTGCTCTTAGTCTTGTAATTGGCCCTTTTAGTTGCAGCTCGGGTTCTTCTTCTTCAATGTTTTGGACAGTTTCATCATTCTCCTCCTCTTGAAAAGAATTCATCCTCTAATTCGAACCGCCTGGATAAAAAACTAAAACGAACCGATCATCGAACTTCTTTTGCACAAGTTGCATAGACACGTCTTTATGATCATGAATGTGCATATCCCACTTGTGTCAGACGATCGAAACTCCAATAGCTCCTTCGTCCCTTCAGGACTCGTGCGGTATACTAGACGGTTTGGGAGGACAACGCCGGGTTGGAAATTGATTTGATGCTCAATCCCTCGAATCGACGACAAACCACTTGGAATTATGTCTGGAAATACGACCTTGAATTCTTCCAATAACGGCTGCAACTTCAACTTTTTAGAGTGCACGGGCATATGAACCACAAATAAGTTTAGTGGGACATCAATATCATATGGTACATCTTTGTCAACCTGTAAGATAAAGACACCAAAAGAATATGGTTGACAAAAAATGTTACAAATTGATGAATCCGCCATGTGCGTTTGTACGAGCTCCTTTTGATCCACAAGTTGTATGATCAACTTCTTTTCAACTACTTCGGGCTCCTCATTTGCAACATTGATCTCCACTTCTTCTTCCTCAACTTCGGCTGGCTTTTTCTCAGATTTGATGTCGGTTGGGGGCTGCTCTAACTCTTCTTCACAAGCTTGACATATAGGGCATTGTACGTCACATGCTTGAATTGACGTAACAATGGTCAGCTGAACGGGTGGCCGTGTAGGTGGTCTCTGTGTAGCAACGAGCGGCCAAACTATTGGGGTATGCCGTGTATATACGGGTGTTGCAACGAGTGGTCTACAGCTGGACTGTGGTGCAAAATGATCAAATCATCTTACGGGCTATCCAGGTGGTGCTCGGGTGCGTGGATAATCAAATGTTAGGATTGTATACTGAAAACCTTGTCTTTGTATACTATCAATAATGTTTTTTGACGATATAGATTGAATATTATTGCAGTCACTGTTTGTGCATTTATTTATTGCTATATATATGAATGTTTCCATATACTTGCATTGTAGATGATATGGTGTGGGTAAACACATGGTAAAGATTATATCATCGCATTCCTTGCAAAGTATTAAAAGGCTCGCGGTTTAGATGGTCCTGAACCAACCATTGTACACTACAGAATAATCTGATAGTTAGTTTATCTTGACTAACTGATTATTCTGATACACTGACATGTGTATTGAGGAGGATCACAATAGGATAATGTTCTCCGATCTGACCCTAAAAGGAGAGAATAAAGATCCACAGAGTTTGGGTTCTTAAGCCATGCACAGTGGCGGATATATGTGTGTTATGTCTACTGCTTTGATTAATCAATGAGTGAGATTCTTGATAGGGTCAATAATTTCGATATCTTGGGTAGTCACATATACATACATGATGGGTCGTGCACTGTGTATGGTCACCATGTCCTGGTGCGTCAGGTTGATGATGTCCCCTTGAGTAAACACAAGTACATGTAAAACCCTGCAGGTGGGGTGGAATTTATTCCGTACATGGTAAAGCTTGTGTGGTACTGCTCTAGGAATGGAAATATTAATTAATTATAGCTGTCAGAGCTTACATAATTAATTAATGGACATTATATCTTAAACATAGGGAATGGCTGGACTAAAGAAGAAAGCATTGAGTAAAAATGTATTAAATTGGTAGGTCAGTGTTATTTCTTTAGTGGAATAAAAATATCACTTAATTTATTTAATTATATCCTAGTGTTGGATATTAGATATTAAATAAATTAGTGGACCAATTTAATATTCTTCTAGATCCCTACTATAGCCTAAATAATACCTTAATAGATTGAGGGAATGGAATAAGTGGAGAGGCCCAAACCCATTAGGGTTTGGGGAGTGAATTTTTGTCCCCCTTCCTTATTTAATTAGGAGGGAGGGAATAAAATTAAGACAAGAAATCAGCTCCTCTCTTTGCTCACTTAATTTCCTAGGTTATTCATACAGTTTAGTAGCTTGTAGCCCACTCTATATCTAAACGGGTATCGGGAATACCGTAGAAGATCAAGGAGTATCTCTGCAGCCTTAGTGTGCGTCGAACACAGTGGGAGGAAGGACTGTTCTTCTACAACAATGAGATTAGACATGTAATCTCGTGAGCAACCCTACAATTCATGTAAGTGGATTCAAATAAATTAATTTATTCCACTGCATTAATTCGATGTTCTTACATGTTTATTTCAACATGCATGTTTAATAAACTCACACATAAAATATGATTTGCATGCTAATAGAATTAAGGAATAACTGATTAGATCTTTTGGGGCGTAATTTGAAAAAACCTTAACATCTGAGTATAGTAAAGACGACTCGGATCGGCTCCATAGAGACTGTAAACTCGTGGTAGTGTGGACTGATCGGTGTTGAGCTCTAGATGGTGGAGGTGGTGCTTCTTGTGTGTGGAGATAATCGAGTTGCTCCATTAACTTGGCCATGCAATTATCTAGCTTGTCCTCCAATGATTGTGTACTTTTATCCAAGCTTTCAATCAGTGCGTCAAAATGGTACTTCGTGTCCCAGGGGAGGAACCCGCTGGATGATTCGAGTGTATCATTTGGATTCATCATTGATGGAGTAGGTGGTTGGTATGGTGTAGGTAAACTAGCTACCTTTGGTGTACGAGGTATGGTGTACGGGTGTAGGGACCGTGTGGTGTACGGGTGTAGGGTCCGAATGGTGTATGGGTGGTGTACGGGTGTCTATGAGTGGTGTATGGGCAAGGCCAGCAAGTTTTCGATCCCTAAGGGAGTAGGAGATGAAAATCTAAGCTTGGTGGAGATATATGGATGGTAGGAAAAAGATTGTGATAGAAAGAAACTAGATAAGGAAAGAAGAAAACTAGATAAGGAAGGTATATTTTGGATGTATTTCACAATTTTGGACACAATCTAAATAACCTAAAATATCTAATATAGGAGAGAGGAGTCTAAACTAAGTAGGAAAGATGAGCAAAATCGAAATAACAATCTTATTTTTTTTACAGGTTTTTTTGCTCGGCTGATCTGTCTCTTTTTTTCTTCTTCTTCTTCTTCTTTTTTTACACTTCGATCAAAAGTTTTGGAGGTTCGTGAAGGAGCACGGACCGTGCAAGTGTTGCACGGCCCGTGCAAAGTCGTGCATAACTCACAGCATGAGTCTGGGAAGCTAGCACGGACCGTATAAAGTTAGCACGGACCGTGCTAGGGCTTACATGGACCGTGTGTCGGAAATTCTGGACGTCTGGTTCTTGTCCCATTAATTAGTACGGCCCGTGCTATGCTTGCACGGCTCGTGCAAGGCCTCTGCCGCCATGTTTTTGTCTTCAATCGTGTTCTAAACTAGAGTCTTTCAAATCCTCGTGTTTTCTAAAGGTTCTATAGTCGTGCAATCTATGTTTAAGTCCTAGTTAAGGATATAAGTTAGATATTGTTTAATTTCTTGTTTAATAGTTAGAAATCTTCGAAGGAGGCCACTAAGTCAATGATTCGACTTTCATAGAAGAAAGTGAGCCTTGTGGAAATCTGGAGAAGGATCATCAACTCGTTGCTTCATCTTCTGATCAGTGATCGAGGTGGGTAAATCTATACTCATCTAAAAGTTTGAGCTAATAAGCTCTAGAAGCATGTTAGGGCAAATGAGATATCCAATAAAATGTTTTGCTTTGCCTGATTGATCTCTGTACGAGGAAGGAAAGAAAGAAAGATATTATATGTTAAATTGAGCTCTCGAGCATGTTTAGAAATGCTAGAAAATGTGTAAGTGTTATTTATGCTTAGCATGAGATATTTAGAATTATCTGTAGTTGCAATTTGTGTTTAAATACGTTCATTTCCTTGCATTTGAATGTTGATATTTTGCTAAGGCTCGTATGGTTAAGGATTGCCTTATAGGGTAGTGATAAATCCCTTATAGGTCGAGATCATGCTATAGTAAAGGATTAACGCCTAGACGATGCTCTAGGTTTGGTTTTGCTAGCAAGATTAAGGAAGGAAGGAACTTAGCATTTTGCTTAAGCAAGGAATTGAGCTCAGAGGACTTTGATCTTTGATCATTAAGTGAGTCACTACTGGGTATATCCCTCGCAAACTCGTAAGGATACTCGAGGTAACCCCTCTTGTGTCCTAAGGCATGCTTAAGGGTGAAGTTGACATCAGGTTTGAGCCAGGATGGGCCTAAAAGAAAAGAAAATGTTTTACGGATATGGAGAGGGCTTTTGCGTTTTGCTCTCCATATACCGTCAGTTAATTATTGGATATCTTGAAGTTTATTAAAGTGTTTTTGTTAAAATCCACTGAGTACATTAGTGCTCATGCCCTCTCTTTTTCAAATGTTTTCAGGTAAAGATGTTGAGGATGTGGGTTGACTGCTAAGATTGTTTTGTTATAGTATAAGCTTCTTTTGAAATCCCACTATAATTCTACTACTCTTATACACTCTTTATAATTCCTAAGTTATATTATGTTTATCAAGATTCTACCAATATTCCCCAGACATGATTATCTATATATATATATATATATATATATATAAGTGGGGATGCCAAACTAGCCCGAAACCGATGGGCTAGCCCGAACCGCTCGAAAAAAAGGTGGGTTAGGGTCATGTTTTTTAGGCCCGAATTTAATTTTAAACGAACTGGCCCGCCCGAATGGGCTGACGGGCTAAATGGGCTGGCCCGATCGGTCCGCCGGTCGGCCCGTCGGGCTGCAATTTTTTTTTTAAAAAAAAAGACCTGTTTTAATATCAAATATTATTAATTCATTATATCAATTATATTTTCAAAATTTTCTCAAAAGAACCCTACTACTTGTCATCGACTTGTCTCTCATCTAGTCGTCTCACGTCTGCCGTGCTGCAAGTCGGCAACTCCTGCACCACTGACCCACCGGCCGTCGCCCATATCCCGATCAAGCGCCATCAGAGGAGCTATCGACGGCGTTGTGGGTAAGTAACGATTCCTAATTCTCCCTAAACCCTAGCCTGCAACTATAATGCTTATGTTTTCACTTTTCAGTCTGATGGGTTTGTTAAAATTTGATTTTTTTTTTAGTTTTTTGAATCGGGATTTTGCTGGGAAAGATAGATTTAATGAATACTGATAATGAGGGATTTATTTTTGTTGAACTTATTTTTTATTTGTTGTGGAACTATTATTTATATATTTTTTCAAGAATGAGATGCGGGTGATGTATAATACAAGGAGCACTCTATTTAAAGGAAATAGGCATCACAATTCACAAGTGGAACGTTCAAAATCAACAAACTATCATTTCAGTTGCTTAGTAAGATATTCAATTATTTACAGCTCATAACAATCAACCATGATAGGCTGATTTTTTTCTCCCTTAAAGCTTGACTTCTTTTACTAGCAATATCAAATTTTCACAAACTATTATAGCAAGGATATATATATATATATATTTCACATTTCAGCATATATATAGAGAAAGTATTCCTAGAAATACTGAAATACCCACTTTCAGTTGTTTGAGCAAAGCAATTTGAGCATAACACGAAATAGAATAAATTAATGGGAATACAAAAGGTGAATTTTAGTCTTATTGTCTTATAGATTATTTTATCGACACCAAAAAAGTCTTTGTGCCACTAAAGAACCCCCATTTTCTCTACAATTTTCTTAATTTATCTTTGCATTTATACATTTTTTTTATTCTTATCATTGTGTTTGTGTATTCAATGTATTTATTATTATTATTATTATTATTATTATTATTATTATTGTAGTTCTAAATGGATGGTGCATCTAAAAATATTATTGGTGAAAGTGGTGGTGGAGACGATGATTTGGAGATTTTAGGTGATTCTCAGGGTGAATCTGTTTCTAAAAATAAAAAGAGAAATAGGTCATCAGATGTTTGGAATCATTTTTCAGTTGATCAAGACAAAGATGGTAAAGTAGAGGCCAAGTGTAATCATTGTGGAAAATCATATTCATATGGGGGTTCTAAATATGGAACTTCAACTTTAGGTCGTCATCTAGATGCATGTAAGAAGAAACCAAAATTTGGTGATGTGAGTTCTATGTTTCTTGATCATGAAGAAAAACTAAAGGTTAAGGGTAAAAATATTGATCAAAAAGCATGTTGTGAATGGATAGCTAAGGTTTCGATTGCACATGATCTTCCATTGAAGTGGATTGAATATGAAACCATGAGGAGCCTTTTGAAATATTTGAACCCAGATATAAAGTTTATCACTAGAAACACAATGGCCTCTGATGTTTTGAAAATGTATGAATCTGAAAAGGAGAAATTGAAGTTGATATTGAAAAACTCTCCTGGTATATTGTGTTTAACTTCCGATATTTGGACCACTTGTACTACTATGGCTTATATTTGCATGACTGTACATTATGTGGATGCAAAATGGAAGTTGAATAACAAAATACTTGCATTTTGTGCTATGCCTCCTCCACATTCTGGTCCTGAGTTAGCTCAAAAGATTTATGATTGTTTGGTGGATTGAGAGATAGACAGAAAAATCTTTTCTTTGACTTTGGATAATGCTTTCGCCAATAATAATATGGCAAGAATGTTAAAGTCACGGCTTTTGTTGCAAAACTCTATATTGTGCAATGGTGAGTATTTTCATGTGAGATGTTGTGCACATATCTTGAATCTTATAGTTCAGGAAGGACTGAAAGTTGCTAGTGATGCTTTGGATAAAATTAGAGGAAGTATTAAATATGTAAAAGCATCAGAAGCAAGGATGAATAAGTTTCGGGAATGTGCTAAAAAAGCTGACATTGAAATCACATCTTCAGTTTCCTTGGATGTGGCTACTCGTTGGAATTCCACATATTTGATGCTTGCTAGTGCGATTAAATATCACAATGTGTTTACTTTGCTTGAATTTGATGATTTAGCTTATAAGCAATGTCCATCACCTGAAGAATGGGCAAGAGGGGAAAAGATGTGTGAATTCTTGAAGCTATTTTATACTATCACTACCTTGATCTCTGGTTCATCTTACCCGACTTTCAATTTGTATTTTATGAAAGTTTGGAAGATTGCATGCTTGTTGGAAAAACATTCATATAGTGATGATGAAGTTGTGAGAAATATGGTTGTGGAGATGAAAGAAAAATTTGACAAATATTGGGAGGAGTATAGTGAAATACTTGCTATGGGAGCCGTCTTTGATCCGAGGATGAAGCTGAAACTGTTGGAGTATTGCTATTCAAAATTTGATCCTGTTTCTAGCAAAGACAAAGTTAATAATTTGAAGAATAAATTGTACTTGTTGTATAATGAGTATAAAAAGGGGAGTGTTGGATCACATTCTGGAGCTTCCACTTCCAGTTCTCAATTAAGAAAATGTACAATTTCGGGGTGGAGCAAAAAAAGGTGCATAAGGAATAGGATTGGATTTGGACCCAGTTGTATTTGATGTGAGTTATTTTTTATTTCAAATTTTTAGTATGCATTTATAAGTTCAATTACATTAATTTTATTCATTAACTTATATATGATAATATGAATATGCCGCTACAGGATTACAAGAACTACCGAAGCAGAGGTTCTACTAGTGATACGAAGTCATTTTTAGATAAATATTTGGAAGAAGATCAAGAGGATGAATCATCTGCTATTGATGTGCTTAAATACTGAAAAACTCAAGAATCTCGTTTTAGGGACCTTGCTAGATTAGCATGTGATGTGCTTAGCATTCCAATTACAACAGTAGCATCAGAATCTACCTTTAGCATTGGATCTCATGTTTTGAACAAATACAGAAATAGACTTCTTCCTCAAAAAGTGCAAGCTCTTATTTGTACACGTAACTGGTTGCATGGGTATGGTTCAGGTATTATTATATATTATAATTTATAAAGTTTTAAATCATTTTATTGTTTTTTTTCTAATGTTATTATTTTTTAATAGATGGTGAAGACTTTGATGATGAGATCGATCTTGAAGTTGATGAAGATTCAAATGTTGTTGATGTAGAGAAAGAGAGTACTTCAACTCTTTGAACTTGATGGTGTGGATTTTGCTGGATATGTATTTTTTGCTTTATGTATTTGCTGGATTAAGAATATGTTTTTATGTATTTGATGGATATGGAACCATAGATTATGTATTTGTTGGATTAAGAATTTGCTTTATGTATTTGTTGGATATGGAACCATAGATCATGTGAGCATTTTGACATATTTTAATATAGAATTGCTTATGGTTTTGGATCTAATATTGCACATGGAAACTTACTATTTGAAAAAGTATTCTTCTTGCATTTAACTTTTGCCGTAAACATGTCGGCCCGACGGGCTAGCCTGAAAACTGAAGTTTTAGGGTTAGGGCCAAGATTTTTTAGCCGGAAAAAATTTCAGCCCAAAATGGCCCGAAACCGAGGGGCTGGCCCGTTTGACATCCCTATATATAAGTGATGCATATTCAGTTCTATTCCTGCTTCTTGAGTATATTTTCCTTTCGTCTATGAAGAGGTTTGTGCACGTTGATATTTGTTATTCGCTTTGACCTATGAATGGGTCTGTGCTTGTTAGTATTTGATTAGTTAGTCTTTTTATTTCGTTAAGTATGTTTCCTTCTTAATCAAGTAAACCCAAGTATTATCACCTATTTTTCGAAAGCATGTCTCTATTTATAAACCTTCTTCGTTAAACTCTCGTTCTTATAATAACCCCTTAATCAACACCCTGTCCCCATTCGTTAATCCCCCTCTCGGGACCGGACTGTTACAATCACAGATATATCATAAATTTTGGATATTACGATACGGATATGGGGGAAAAATGTATTTTTTCTAGGTATCGACAAAATATCGCGAAATGTCACAATATATCTCGATTTTTATAATATATTTAGATTTTTATGTAATACTAATTTTTTGTGGTCTTCTTTAGGTCTTCATCATAATTATTTCGGCTGCAATAGGTCTGGATTTTATTAATATAGGTGGCACTAATCATAGTGATATGTCCCAAGATTCATATGCTTCTTATACATATGTAAGTTCACAATTTGATTGGACTACTCAAAATATATATATATGGAGGTTAAAATGTACATTAGCAATATAATTAGGTAAATGAACATTATCTAATTCATGGTGAAGTAGTTGGAAGAAATCAAGAAACATATCAAGCGTGTGTGCATACTTATATCCAGAATTACTCTAATGTGATGAGTTAATACCAATATTGTTTGAAACAGGATTGCATTCCATCTACTATATTTGAACCTCATAGATCCTCATTTTGATATTAATTGTACTTTATAAAGTTTATTTAGTTATTTTATATTGTATTATGTATTATTTTGTCAAATATATTGTCTCGGACAGTATTTATATAATCTATTATTCACATGTTTGCTTTCAAAATACAATTTTATCAAAATTTTGAGTATAATATGTGCATAATAATATGTTATAATAATAATTCCTACAATTTCTTGTTAAATTTCTAATATTTTAATATAGTTCCTATTATGTTTTTTTTTTTAATTTTCTGCGATATCAATATATCCTGTGATATATCAGTGAAATTAAAGTTGCGATATTTGGTGCTATAACGATATTTTGATCCTTGGTACATCCCCAATGGTTAGATAACAAAAAAGAAATTAATCTAAAAACTATTACTGCAGAGTAAATTTCACTTTTGGTCCCATAAGATATTTTTTCTGACAATTTTAGTGCCATAAGATATTTTTCCGATAATTTTAATCTCAAACTAACAATTTTGGTGAATTTGAGATGTGTCTCATGCATGTAAAATGTTGGTCCCGGGCGAGTCGATGTCAGTTTAGAGGGGGGTGAATAAACTGACAAAAAAAAAACTTTTACTTCAATTGCGGAATGATAAGGGCCCTTGACTCGCTTAGTAACTTATCTATGCACAATTCGGTTGAGCAATTTTTAGACAGTTTGAGTGCAGATTGTGCGTGCTTGTGTACAGTTCAAAGATATGCGAGTAAGCAAAACAGTACAGCACACAGATGATTTATAGAGTTTCGAAGTCTCAAACTTCTACGTCCTCTCTTCCTTCCGCAGAAGGGCAACTCCACTATATAACTTGAGTTTCTTTACAAATTACACAATGAAGGACAGTTGGCTGAACCTGGTAACTGCTCGCTACCTCAGCGGGTCGACGGCTCACACTTGCAGTCCCTAACTACTCGCTGGGGAGGTAGGTGCTATTGACGTCTTTACAAGGTTTTAGATCTCTTTCGATCTTCAAGAGGTTAGTCTTGAACAGGAATATCAACTGATGTGCTCCTTCAGTTGAGCTGGGTAGTTGATCGATGTATTACTGGAACTGAGAAGGTTGCTCTGGCTGGATTATCAACAGCTAGCTGAATTCTTTGACTCTGTGGATTCTTCTTCTCAGTTGGACTCTCGTAGTTTTAGCAAATGCTGAACTTGAGCTATGTGGGAGGGAGAAGGAAAGCTCTACTTGAGATAACTTGAATGAAGGCTTCAAGAATGAAAATTGCGAAAAGTCTCTTTGAAAATTCTGATTCACTCGTCTTTTATAGAGGAGTGGTTTTGTGACCGTTGAGTTCCACTGATCGGTGGCTCTGTTGGTTTATCAATGGCAGATGGTCTTTATGATCGTTGGAGCTTTGATTGAAGTAGCCGTTGCTTTGCCAATCGATCTCTGTTGGATATTTGATTCCAGTAGCCGTTGCTTTGCCAATCGATCTCTATTGGATATTTAATTCCAGGATCTCCGTTGGAGCATTTATTCCAAGATCTTCATTTGAGCATTAACTCCAAGACAATCTGGCTGGCAGTTCTGAGCTCCAGTTTAGCAAGTTTGAGTTCCAGTTGGCAGTTCTGAGCTTGTCTGCTTAGTTCAGCTATTACTCCATTTAGCAGTTCTGAGCTTCTTCCTCCAGTTCGACTGATCTCAAGTTGTTGAATGGCTTGTCAGTTCGACTGTTCTTTCTTGAGCTTTCTTCTCAGCTTGACTGATCACAAGATGTTGGCTAGCTTGTCAGTTTGACTAATCTTTCTCAATCTTCCTTATGAGATGTTTGCTGTTTTCTCCTACAAGCTGGCTGACTTCAGTTCTGGCCTTTGATTGATTCGACTGTTTACTTCAGTTTGGCTGAAGTTAAGTTTGGCCATCAGCTGGATATTTCCAGTCTTCAGTTTAAACTGATCTCTTATCAGTTTCCTCAGTCTTGTCGATTTTTCTCTCAGCTCAGGTAACTTAGCTGTTAGTTTGTTTCGACTGGTTCTCTCTTTGAACCCTCAGTTGAATTGAGTTTTGACTGGTTTGCGTATCCTTCCAGCTGGTTAACCATGCTCCAGTTGGGTTGACTCTAGCTTCAGTTGAGTTCCTTCTTGAGGCTCTAGATTGGACAGCTTAGATCTACAACTTGAATCTTAGTCAGTTTTTCAGGAATAGTTTTGACATCTCATCAAAACCTTATCTAGAGGTTCCTTGATATTTTTTCCTAACATAAAAACAAACAACATGCGTTCCAAAATTCAAGGCATCCTGTCATTCTATCTGAAATCAATTTGTGTTTCTAGCGTATCAAATATCTCAGTTAGTTTGGGACTAAAATTGTTAGAAAAATATCTAATTAGACTAAAATTGTTGGAAAAATATCTTATGGGACCAAAATTATTGAAAAAATTCATTTGGGACTAAAAAAAATAACTTTTAGAACTAAAAGTATTTTGATCATATTCTAATGAGACAAGAAGTGAAATTTACTCTATTACTGCATGTATCAAAAAAGAAGTTGCGGCGTGGGCCATGCCTATTCCCCCACTCGCCTTTTTTTCTTTTCATTTTTTATATTCTTTTATGTGTCTTTTTTTCATTTTTTTTTATCTTTTTGCCCTTTTTAATACGTTTTTTCTTTTTTTAATTAATAATATATTGCATATTACTTTTTTTTTAAACTCATACACTCGATCTGTGGTATTGAGGAAATTTAAACCTGTGACCTTTGATCTTCAAGCAACCTCACTCCACCACTAGGCCATCCCCATTGAGAATATTGCATATTACTTTATACCTAATGTTTTAATACTATATTAATTTAATGAAATTATAAAAAATTACAATAATGCTAGAACGTGGAAAAAACACTACAATAATTTAGAAAATTAAGAAACATTACAAATATTTAGCAAATTAAAACCAATGTAATAATATTAGAAAAAAAAGCCTACTTGCATTATAATAAGATCAACCACCTTTTTCTTATCCATTTTCTTATATTTGTCAATAGTATAATCTTTTCAATGTGTTTTCTTGTCTCAAATTTGTTTTCGCATCTTTTTTTTTATCAATTTTCTATTTTTTGTCTGTAGTACAGTATTTTAAATGTGATTTAGCATATTTGTCGGTAGTATAGTCTTTTCAAATAATTTTATTGTCTCAAATGTATTTTTGTTTCCCATTTCTTATTTTCGTGAGTAGTATTTTTTTTAATGTGTTTTCTTGTTTTAGATTTATTTTCGTAAAATAGATCTATAGGTAGATCATGCTATCTTCACAAATTATATCTATTTTTCCAAATTTTCTCTCGAATTATCTATATTTTTTCAATTTAATTTTTCAAAATGGATAGAAACCATTTGGCGAATTTGTTCAATTCTTCCAACGTTCTTCCATAAAATTTTAACGCAGTCTAGAAGCCAAGAACAACAACAAAAAATTAACAGCACTCAATTAATTCTTCAAAAGAACTCAAATTGCCTTCTCCGCCGAGGAAGAAAACTCTAAAGTTTTTAATATATTCAAAAAAAGCCCCTTCAAAAGTGAGATAACAACAACTATTTATTACAAAATACGTAACTGAAATTAGAGGCTTAAAATCACCACTAATTTGGATTTATTGCATGAAAATTAAATATAGAGAAGCTGCTCCACATTCACATTCTTCGACTGTCCACCTTCAATGGATCAAAGGCTGCCAAGAACGCCAATGTGGTCTCATCGCCATCATTCTCCCTCTCTTGAGAAGGATTCGCCTTCAAATTCAATGTGGTCTCGTCGCCCGATGAATTATCACCAACAAACGGCACCAAGTGTTTTACATTAAAGACATCCAACGTACGCATGTGAGATGAAAGACGGAGATGATAGGCATTTGGGTTTGTCTTCTCAATCATCTCGACCGAGCTGATTTTCCTTGAAGCTAACTTATTGTATTCATGTGCCGGAAATCGATCGCGTGTCAACATAGCCCAAACGAAGTCGCCAACGTCGAATTGAACATCGCGACGATGCACATCAGCAACCTTCTTATAGCGAGCAGTAGCTGTAACCAAGCGATCATGAGTGAGTGAGTGAACGTCCTTGAGTGAGGCCACCAAATCAGCCGCACGACGATCACCGAGGGCAGCAGAAGAAGGCACCAACAAATCCAACAGCCCCCTTAGCAGCACGGCGTAAACCACCTCAAAAGGACAAAACCCTGTACTGCGATTCAAAGCAAGATTGTGAGCAAACTCAGCCTGTGGAAGCTTGCTATCCCAAGATTCAATGTTGTCCCCAACCAAACACCGTAACAAATGGCCAAGCGATCGATTCACAACTTCCGTCTAGCCATCGATTTGTGGGTGATACGCACTACTAAAAAGCAAGTCAGTCTTAGTCATGTGCCAAAGAGAACGCCAAAAATGACTGAGAAAACGTGTATCTCGATCAAAAACAATAGAGGATGGAAGCCCATGTAGGCGGAAAATTTCACGAAAAAATAATTGGGCCACATGTAAAGCATCGACAGTTTTCTTACAAGGGATAAAATGGGCCATCTTTAAGAAACGATCAACCACCACAAAAATAGAGTCGAAGCCACGTTGAGTGCGAGGTAAGCCAAGGACAAAATCCATGCTAATGGCATGCCAAGGCTGAGACGGAATGGGAAGCGGGCGATATAAACCTGCATTACTCGCGGTGCCTTTAGAAATATTACAAATACGACAACGTGCAACAAAGCGAGAAACATCACGGTGAAGCGTTGGCCAAAAGAATCGCTTACGAACTAAGTCGATAGAACGATCACGCCCAACATGACCAAGATTATGAAGTTCAGCAATAAGACGTAGACGCAAGCTACAATCTGGAACACATAATGCCAACCCCTTGAATAAAAAGCCCTTATGGAGAACAAAGTCCAATATCTCACCATCACGGATCTGCTGGAGAATGACAGCAAAAAACTTATCACCAACATAGAGCTCGTGAAATGTGTCAAATCCTGAAATTTCAAGACGAAGGTCAGTAAGCAGACACGAACGTCGGCTCAATGCATCAGCGACACGATTAGCAATTCCAGCTTGATGTTTAATGACAAATGTAAATTGCTACAAATAGGAAGACCACGAAGCATGTCGAGCGAACAAAGAATCTTGGGAAGCCAGATGTTTCAAAGCTTCATGATCCGTGTACAAAATAAATTCTTGGTGAAACAAATAATGACGCCAGTGGCGAACAACACGAACGACGGCATAAAACTCGACATCATACGTACTGTAACGAGTGCGGACAGCAGTCAATTTCTCACTAAAGAAAGCGATGGGACGATCGCGCTGGGACAAAACCGCACCAATACCAACTTTAGAAGCATCACAATACAGCGCGAAAGGCTGTGAAAAATCTGGTAGAACCAAAACAGGCGCGGTAGTTAATTTCTCTTTAATAAGAGTAAAGGCAAGAGTGGCCTCATCTGTCCAGGAAAAGGATTTCTCACGCATACAATCTGTAATTGGCGCCATAATGGTACTGAAATCCCACACAAAACGTCGATAAAACAACGCAAGGCCATGGAAGCTTCGAATCTCTGTGAGAGTGGAAGGAATCGGCCAATCACGAATAGCAGAAACTTTGGCATCATCAACAAATACTCCAGTAGCAGAGATATAATAGCTCAAAAACAAAATATTCGTCACCAAGAAAATGCACTTTTGTGGCGCAGCAAAAAAACGCTCGCGTCGAAGAATAAGGAAAACAACCCGCAAATGATCAAGATATTCGTGGGCTGATTTGCTGAACACCAAAATGTCATCGAAATAAATGATGACACACACACCAATAAGAGAACGGAGACTTTGATTCATAACACGCATAAAAGTACTCGGAGCGTTGGATAAGCCAAAAGGGACAACAAGCCATTTGAATAAGCCCTCATGAGTTTTAAAGGCTGACTTCCATTCATCCCCAGGGCGTATACGAATCTGATGATAACCACTTCGTAAATCTAATTTGCTGAAAAAGGCGGCACCACTGAGCTGATTCAATAAGTCATCTAAGCGAGGGATTGGGAAGCGATACCGCACAGTGATTCGATTAATTGCGCGACTATCACAACACATGCTCCATGTTCCCTCTTTTTTTAGAATGAGGAGGGCAGGCACCGCACATGGGCTTAAGTTTTCTTGGATAAGACCCTTACGTAGCAACTCCTCCACTTGACGTCAGAGCTCAGCATGCTCGGACGGACTCATACGGTAATGTGGATGATTAGGTAAAGAGGCTCCGGGCACCAAATCAATGTGATGTTGAATATCCCGAATAGGAGGTAAATCGTCAGGTAGATCAGCGGGGAAATAAGTCCACAAATTCACCAAGCAACGTGGACAAAGAATCAGATTGAGAAGAGTGCTCGGTGGATAAAGCCCGTGGAAGGAGAAGCAACAAGTGTGAATAGGACGAGAGCTCGTGTAGGAACTCACGGTGAGAGACTAACAAAACATTCGCTGGAGATGATGGAGGTGAACGGGGAACGCTAGGCAGTAAGACGAACTTCACACCCTCAACAAAAAAACTGTACGTGTTCAATTTGTCGTCATGAAGCACACCCCGGTCAAATTGCCAGAGACGACCCAATAACAAGTGGCACGCGTCCATAGGAACAATATCACACCATAAACTATCGGTGTATTTGCTTTGGATGGAGAACGTGATAAGAACACGACGATCAACCACGATATTTGTGCCTCGATTAAGCCAAGCAAGGGAGTAAGGTTTAGGATGAGCCTCTGTAACAAGAGAGAGTTTCTGAATAGCATCTGCGGCAATGACATTCTCAAATGAGCCGGAATCAGTAATAAACCGACAAATTTCACCATTAATGGTACATGTTGACTGAAAAATATTGTGGCGTTGCACTGGGCAGTCCTCGGCGAGAGGCGCGAGACACACGCATCGAAGCAATAAATTGGTGCCAACATCGCCAGATAAAATTTCCTCCATGGGCATTTCAGCAATATCATCATCGAATATCGGAGGACCCAAATATCCACCATCATCATAATCATCATTGAGAAGGGTACGGCCAGCTGACTTTGGATAAGTGGACTGGCGATGACCGAATTCACCGCAGGAGTAGCAAGCTCCTGGGCGGGATGCAGCGGTTCGGGACCCACTAGGTGGGGGCAGCCGTGATGGCGGGGGCTGTAAGGATGGTGACTTGGGGTCAGGTACAAAGGAACAAGCAGCCCCTACTTGGAATGAACCAGGAGAGCGTCGCGACTACTGGCGTTCGAGTAATAGAGCGCGCTGATGCGCTTCTGACACAGAAGCATGAGAAAACATGTTCAAAGTATCTTGAAACTGAAGGCGTAAGCCGCCAATGTAGCGGGAGACAAGTTGTCGTCTGTTTCGCACAAATCATTACGTGCCAATAATAGATAAAATTCCTCTGAATACTCAGCAATCGAACGAGGACCTTGTCGTAAATTCTGTAATTTCTTATATAAAATACGAGAATAATTAAAAGGAAAAAACTCACGATGAAGGTGCTTGACAATTTTATCACACTCTGTGAGACGAGGCTTGTTGCGGCATTGCCTTGTGGTTCGAAGTTGCTGCCACCATGCTATCGCCTTTCCACGAAAACGCGTTGCTACCAAAGCAACTCGACAATCAAGGGGAACCTCCTTAAAATCAAGGAGTTCCTCCACAGCCCCAAGCCAATCCAAAAATGCATCTGCTTCCATGACACCTGTAAACTCGGGAAGATCAAGTTTGAAACTATTCTCCCAACGCCGTGAAGCATCATCCCGTGGAGGGTGGCGATCATCAGCAAATGGATTATCAATTGTTTCATTATCCTTATCATCAGAAGGAGGTGGGGATCTAAATAAAGTTTCACCCCGACCTCGACGACCACCGCGACCACCACGACCACCACGTCCTCGATGATGTTGGTGCTGCTCGGGTTTACGATGGTGACCATCATCGTACTGAGCTTGCAGGTGCGCCATTTGTTATGTCAACATGTCAACCTGTTGACGAAGTAGAGTGTTCTCTTGTTGAAGTCATTGTGCATCCAAACGAGGCGGCATGATGCAGGAGCGTGTATTGGTCTCTGGATACCAACTGACGCAGTCTAGAAGCCAAGAACAACAATAAGAATTCACAGCACTCAATTAATTCTTCAAAAGAACTCAAATTGCCTTCTCCGCCGAGGAAGAAAACTCTAAAGTTTTTAATATATTCAAAAAAAGCCCCCTCAAAAATGAGATAACAACAACTATTTATTACAAAATACGTAACTGAAATTAGAGGCTTAAAATCACCACTAATTTGGATTTATTGCATGAAAATTAAATATAGAGAAGCTGCTCCACATTCACACTCTTCGACTGTCCACCTTCAATGGATCAAAGGCTGTCAAGAAGGCCAATGCGGTCTCATCGCCATCAAATTTCAACATTCATCCTCAAATTCAAGCTTACAAAAATAATTTCGTACAAATCTCACAACCCTGAGGTCTTCTTTTTCGTAACATTCTTCCACACGGAACTAAAGTCGATCATTTGGTACACCCGAACACATGGGTCTTGAGAAATTTCTTTATGAGCTCGACATAATTAAGAGGATGCATTCATCATCATGATTAGACTACTCCCATCAATGATCTGGCCAATCGATCATCACATAGGACAAAAAAAAACAAATATCAAGGTGCATCAACACAGCCAACCGATCACCATTTTGATTGGTCAACCAACCTGTTGATCAACCCATGCCTTTACCATGGGGTGTTGCCAAATGTCACAATTTCATTGGTCAATCATATTTTTATTGGATAAAATTTTATATTGTTATTATTTTGGATAATAATGTATTAAAAAAATATAAAAAATATATCATAATTCATATTTTTTTTGTCTATAAAATGAGCTCATTTTTTACATATTTTGAATCATAATGTAAAACCATCTATTCTCACTCATTTTTTCTCATTTGAAATTATTAATCCAAATGATCCAAATTATTTTTCAAATCCCCAAATTCCAAACTCCTAAAATTATCAACATTATCAATATTATCAAAACTCACATTTTTCTCCGAATCTCAACTAAAATACAATTTCTGAAGAAGTTCAACCATCACAAAATATCTCCCGTAATTTATTTCAAGATGTGCAACAGCCATCCACAAATCGAAAAGACACCAAAAAAATTTGGTTCTCTCATTTGAACTTATGGATCTAAATGATCCAAATTAATTTTCAAATTTTCAAATTCCAAACTCCCAAAATTATCAATATTATCAATATTATCAAAACTCACATTTTTCTCCGAATCTCAACCAAAATCTAATTTCTGAAGAAGTCCAACAATCACAAAATATCTCCCGTAATTTATTTCAAGATGTGCAACAGCCATCCACAAATCGAAAGACACTAAAAAATATTTGGTCTGTGAAAAAGATGTTGCTCTAATGCAAGCATGGTGTTTCGTTAGTGAAGATGAGGTTCATGGAAAAAATCAAAAGAGTGCCTCTATATGGGAAAATGTGCACAAAATTTTCCATCAATATCGAGCAGAAAATCCAGAACAACAACTTGGTGATAGAAATAAAGATTCAATAAAAGGTCATTGGCAACGACTGAATGCGAACGCGATGAAGTGGATCAGCGCTTGCAAGGAAGCACATCGTCGAAAATGAAGTGGAATGAGCCAAACAGATATTGACAAAGAAGCTCACGCTATCTATGAAGAAGACGATTGCAAATTTTAAGATTTGGTTGTATTTAATGAAGTCATGGTTCAACATGAAAAGTGGGCATTAAATCTACATCATGATGCAACACGTTTATGTTCTAAAGACGATCAAGGTAATGAAGAGAGCGGGGGCATCTCAAAAAGATCAAGAACTAGCGAAGATGGAGAATATTATAGCAGTTCACAAATTCCAGAAGCTATAGAAACTCCAAGTAGTGGCCACTCAGAGATTCCCGTCCTCAGGTAGAGATAAGGTGAAGAAAAAAGGAAAAGGTAAGGCATCGCAATCTACATCTACTAATGAAGTTGCTGAAGAGATTTGTGCATTGAGACTAACTAGAGAGAGTGAAGTTGAAGTAATGAACAAATTGGGAACTGCGAGACTCGATTTGGAGAATCGAAAACTAGAAAGAAAGTCATTAAAATCAAAAGAAATGATGTTGAATGCATTGTTGGCCAAAGAACATTTAACTCCAGCAAACGAAGAATTAAACCAACGACTGTTGGCAATTGTGTTTGGAAATTGATTGTAGTTTATTTTCATGTTATTTAATTATTATCATTTGTATGTTTAAATTTCAATCAATGAATAAGATGAAAAATTTATGTGCCATCAATTAATAATCGTAAATTATGAATTCTGCACAAGTTAGCATTCTGAATTTCTGAATTAAGATGACTAATTATATAACACAAGTTGGTATTCTGAATTTATATCGTTTCAAAATTTATAGAGTAGATAAATATTTTTGGTACTATTCTCTTCAAATTTATGCACAAGTTGGTATTTTGGTACTATTCTCTTGAGCATACTATAGAGTAGATAAGTATTCGATTTTGTGCCATGATTTTGCTACTATTCTCTTGAATAGACTATAGAGTAGATAAGTATTGGATTTTGTGCCATGATGTATGTATTTATGTATGTTTGTCCCCAAAAGATCGAGATATGAAATCTATGCTTGGATCTTTGTTGGTACTATTCACTACTTTTTCTCCACTCATCACATGCATTCACTATTTTTTCTCCACTCATCACATGCATTCACTACTTTGGATTCCACTCATGCATTATTTCACTACTTTTAATTCCACTTGCATGTGCAAAGTCTCTTCTTTTCTATATATTCACTACTTTGAATTATTTCATAATATCCACTCTACTTCACATATTTTATTATTCACTTCAGAAAATGTCTCACAGTAAAAATTCATCACCAAATTCAAATTCGAGTGATAGAGCTTTCAGCTTTACCGATCTTGATGCTTGGGAAGAACGAGTTTCTCAACAAAATTTTCACATTGATCGTATCATCGAGGAGGTGGTTCTAACAGACCATACTATGTATGTTGAAGATCACACTCCTAAATGAAGGAGAATATACTGTAACAGAGCACGTGAGATTGGCGAAGAGCGCTTGATGAATGATTACTTTGTGGAAAGGCCGATATATTCTCCTTGGCTCTTCCAACGTAGATTTCGCATGCAGAAAATGGTATTTCTACGTATAGTGAAGCTGTTACTGCCAATGACGAATACTTTCAACAAAGACGTGATGCCACAGGTAGACAAGGTCTTTCACCATTGCAAAAATGTACTGCAACCATAAGAGTGTTGGCATATGGAACATCATCCGATGCCGTTGATGAATATTTGTGAATAAGTGAATATGTGACAAGAGATTCTCTTCAAAAATTCGTAGATGGCATCATATCTTGCTTTGGAGACATCTATCTCAGAAGGCCGAATGCACAGGTTTTAGCTAGACTACTTCATGTTGGGGAACAACGTGGATTTCCAGGCATGATTGGTAGTATAGACTGCATGCATTGGGAATGGAAAAATTATCCGACTGCATGGACTGGACAATATGCAGGGAGAAGCGGAAGACTAACAATAATTTTGGAAGTTGTTGCATCATATGACCTGTGGATATGGCATGCTTTCTTTGGAACACCAGGTACCTACAATGATATTAATGTACTCCATCGATCTCCAGTTTTTAGTGATGTTCTGGAAGGTCGTGCTCCAGAGGCTAATTTTGTTGTGAATGATTGGAATTATGATAGAGCATATTATCTCACTGATGATATTTATCTTTCATGGGCTGCATTTGTCAAGTCAGTTCCTTCTCCATCAATTCAAAAACACAAGTTGTTCGCACAACAACAAGAGGCTGTCAGAAAAGATGTTGAACGAGCATTTGGAGTTCTACAAGCTCATTTTGCATTTCTTCGACATCCTTGTCTTGTTTGGGACAAAAATTTGATGGGAAGAATTATGATGGCTTGTATCATCATGCACAATATGATAGTAGAAGATGAACGAGACACATCAAAACTATTATGATCTAACAGAATTTTTCATGGATGGTGTGCAATAAGATGACTCTCAACCTTTTCAATACTCAACAGAACGCATTGCGAGTTTGTCCTCTTATATGACTAACAGGGCACAACTTCGCAATAGAGATGCTCATGTGGCGCTTAAAAATGATTTAATTGAGCATATGTGGCGAAAATTCGGCACTAGTAATTAAATATGTAGTTTACACATTCTTAGATTGTAATGTCTTTTGTTTGTCTTTTTAATATTTGTATTTCATCTATTGTAATCTTCGCATTATAATTGAGTTTATTGTTTAATTTAAGTGTATGAGGAATATATTATTATTATTGTAATTAATTATTTAAAATATAAAATAATTTAATAACTTTAAAATATGATAAAAAATAATTATTATTGCTAGATATTAATAAAGAATCAAATAAAATATTTATTTTTGAATTGGAGAGGATTGTTGATAAAGTTGAAAGATTGTGGGTTTAGATTGTTGAGTTGATTGTGTATGTGGAGGAGAGAGAAATGATTATTTTATTGATAGATTGGGTTGATGGAGATTGTGAATGTGGGTAGTCTTATAGCTAGAAGTATAAATAGACATTCTTATTAGAAGAAAGTTAACAGTTGTGGATGTGAGGTCGTAAATACAACTAGAAGACCATATGTATCTATTTATATACACAAGATTATGATACAAAATTACCACACAATGTAACATTCTTACAAGATTATCACATTTATCAACTCATTCTCATATGAAAGCAACTACACAATATCACACTTTTACAAGGTTCTCACGTTTCTCAACTTATTCGACCCATTATGATACAAAGTGACTACAACATGCCTTACAAATTCTCACGTTTCTCAACTCACTATAATACAATGTGACTAGACAATGCTACACTCTTACAAGATTCTCACATTTCTACACCCCATTCAACTCATCTATATATATAATACTATATAATAACAGCATTGTGATCGAAAGTATAATTCTATATTTTCCCGCCCAAATATTTTCCAAATATGTAAATATAATATTATATATTATGTTATTTATTGATTATATTAATTATTTAGTTAATTAGAAAATCTTAAATCGACAATTGTATTAACGCTTTAAAAAAATATATCTTTTATAGAAGGATATCTCCATATACTATATTACATATTATATTTTAGAAAAATTATCAATTCAAGGCCCGAAAGATAGTTTATCTATCAATATAGAGTCTGCAAGATAAATTATACCAATTCAAGATTTGAAAGATCTAAAACTATCAATTTAAGGCTTTGTGATTTAAGAGTGTTAAAACTCTATCCAACTGAAAGGGATGTGATCGTTAAATATTCACATTATATAACACATCAATTTTATCCTATATTAAATTAAATAAAAACCTACATATCATGAGAACATCTAGCAAGTAGCACGATCATCTAGTACTAGGTGAAATGACGAGTAAACATATTTAATTATGAATCAGTATACACGTACATTCTTTCTATTATCAAATCTCTTGATTAGATCTTGAATTATGGAATAGTATGAAAAACCTCAATTAATCCAATACTTATGTTTTCATTTTCATTCAATCAACTCAATAATGAGTCAATATTCATCACGCCTTAGCCAATGCCTTCTTAATTATGAATCATGAAACTAATTGGAAGATTCTCTCGACACTCAAGTAATAGATCATTTACTGATCACTCCATTAATATTCATAATAATTAATATAATATCCAACACAATCTCTTTATAAATTATCATGCAATCATAGATTATATCAAAATGATATATAATTAATATAAGATTATTGTGTTGCCTCAAGTCGAATGACTAATCAGACTGTTGTAATTTAGACAGTATTATTTTCGATGAATTCTATTTAAGAATGTCTAATGGGTTTGTTCAGTGAATTTGTTCAAGCACCCACACATATACATTTATGTCACTATGTCAATGTTAATAACATTCTCATATTATGAGTGTCCATTACGCGTGCAAGTTAAGTTGTTCAATATGCCATCTTGATCGGTTACACCACTTGGAACTAATTTAAGATCTAAGTAAAAAAATATATATTTCATAATCACCATCATATATATATATACATGATCATGTTTTATGACGTATTAATATATAAGGGCTTATCTACATGCATATGTAATTAACAATAAATAAACACGTAAGATAAATAAGATGACTAAATATAATATATAATACATTAAGAATTACAACGAATAATAATAAAAGTACAAACGACCAATCTAATTAATGTGATAGTTGCTACTCTTTAAACTATAAATATATAAAGAGGACTCCTGTGCACCACCCCCACTGCTGCATATTAGACGGGTGCGTGGCGCCCACACGCGCTGGCGTGTGTGCGCAAGTGTGGCGCCCACGGTTCTGGTTTCGGCCGGTTCCGGTTTGTAACCACCGGTTACACGGTTCCGGATGGCCAGAACCGGAACCGCACCGTGTGATGGCGGTTGCTGGTTACGGTTTCATAATCGGAACCGCCGGTTTGGAGTGTCAGCCGTTTGCGCTGGTTACCGGCGGTTACCCAGTTAACTGCCGGTTTCTGGTTTTATTTTTTATTTTTTTTATTCGAACTCGAATAGTGATACTTTATTTTGCAATTAGTGATATTTTTGTGATACTTTCTTCTACAATTAGTGATACTTTTCTTCTAATTAGTGATACTTTCTTCTGCAATTAGTGATACATTTCTTCTAATTAGTGATACTTTCTTCTGCAATTAGTGATACTTTTCTTCTAATTAGTGATACTTTCTTCTGCAATTAGTGATACTTTCTTCTGCAATTAGTGATACTTTTCTTTTTAATTAGTGATACTTTCTTCTGCAATTAGTGAAACTTTTCTTCTAATTAGTGATACTTTATTCTGCAATTAGTGATACTTTTCTTTCTAATTAGTGATACTTTCTTCTGCAATTAGTGATACTTTCTTCAGCAATTAGTGATACTTTTCTTCTAATTAGTGATACTTTCTTCTGCAATTAATGAACTCTAAAATTGAATTGAATTAATTTTTTTAAATAAAATTTATTTAAACATATATATTGCGTTTGATATACAATAATTATTAAAAGAGAAAAGAAAAAAAAGAAAGTTAAAACTAACGAAAAGAATAAGAAAGGAAGAAGAAAAGGGGAAAAAAGGGCAAAAAACTATTGCCCAACCGCAATATATATATATATATATATAAAATGAAAAATAAAAAAGAAATGAAAGAAAGAAAATAAAAAGAGAAACAAAGAAAAAGAAAGGGATTGGAAAATGGCTGCCGGGCCAAATGAAAGGGAAAAAAAAGGAGAAATAAAGATAAAGAAAGGAAATGAAAAATGGGCTTAGTTGTTGGGCCAAAAAAACTGAACGAAAAAAAAATGGGCTTAGGTGCGGGTGGGTGGGTTTTGTGGGGCGGGTCAGGTCAAATATGACCCGTCTAATGTAAGAGACCGTCTCATACAAGTTTTTATCTTATAACATATATAGTAATAGTTAGTGAAGTAATACATTAATATAATAACACTCAGTTCCACATTTAGCATGTGAATTTAGACAAGAGAAAACTCTCTTTCTATATATTTTTAATAATAATTTGTTATTGCTTATGTATAAATCATAGTAAAAAGAAGAGATCATTGTATAATAAAAGAAATCTCGAAAAGAAATTAGACACGTGCAATATAACATACTATTCTACGGAGTTGTGAAGGCGGGTTTGGCGAGACCAATTCAATGACCAAAGTTTGCACTTAGATTTGATATATATATATATATATTGATTATTATTTCGTAGGGAATCATTTTATGTATAATAGAGGTGGTGAACCTAGTTGTTATTTTCATTAACTCTATTATTTCCGTACAATTTATGCACGGGCTGATTTCGGAACATTCCATTTTGAATAAGTAGCAATAATGACTTTGCGTTAGATAGAAACAACGTGTACCGTATTATCATTAGAGTGACTTTGAGTTAGATAATATCCACGTGTACCGTATTATTATTAGAATGAGTTTGGCCACTTTAATTTTAGATTCGATCAAAACAATATTGATGATTTTTCAGATTCATTTTGTACTTTTCATTTTTTAGATTCATAATTCACGACAACATATTATATGAAAGAATATAGGTTGTGCATTTAGATTTATAACAGAAATAACCTAGGCTGAAAATTATTCTCTCTTAAAATTAGTTCAAAATTCGAATAAATTAAGTTAATTGGGTAAAAAAAAAGAAAAAAAAAAAAGAAGAAAAAAGGGATAAAGAAAAGAAGGTTCGACAGCACGTGGAGTAAAATAAGAAGGGGGGACTACGGTGACGCCAACCGCACTGGAATATGCCTCATCCATTTTCATGTTTTTCCCGAAAACTATAAATACTTTCTTCTCCCTCTTTCCACTCAATTTCGTGCCCTAGACTTCCAATTTCTTCAGCCGCAACATGCCACCTCCACTCCAATTTTCTGATTTCCCCACTAAATCCTTCCGCTGCTCTCGATCTCCGCCTCCGTACACCTCCTTCTTTCCCTCAACCGTGTAAATTCAGCTCAAATTTTTAGCAGTTCATTGCAGTATTTGGTGATGTGGCGACTGAGATGGAGATATTCTTGAATTTCTTTGGGTTGCCGGTGACGTGGTGCTTCCGGGGTATGAATGGAAGCAGAATTTGAGGTGGAAGCATCAGCTCATGGGCTCACCGGAGGGTTTCGGCAGCGGCAGCGGTGGCGTGGTGGTTGGGGAAATTCGGTGGCATAGTCAAGGTACGTGCAACTCAGTTGGTAGGAAAGGCGAGCTCGGCATTATCACGCCCCATTATTCAATTGTTGTTATTGATTGATTGGTTCCGGCTTCTCCATCTGGCTTTTGTCTTGCTGCCTTGTTTTTTTTTTTTTTTTTAAGTTTAGTTGTCAGTTCTTCACCAGTGAGGTAGTTGAAGAGCTGATTGTGAATTTGTTTATGCCTGTGAATTTTAGTGACTGATTGATGTTTTCACATATTGGGTTGGGCTCATAGAACAGTTTCTTCTTGGTGGTTTGAGTGTGAGTAATTGGTGGAAGTGAGATTCTGCAAGAATTTTACGATGAGTTCGACTTATTTATTTATTTATCTATTTATCACCTTGTTGTCTATCTTTTTTTTAAGTTTGTGTTGGATGAAATAGATGGCACTGTATCAGATGAGGGTTTGTATGGAACTAAATCATTAGTTGCAAACTGAATTAGTATTGTAAGCAAGAGTGGATATTTCAATTCCCTTTTTATAAATTCGGTCGTGTACTTGGATTCCCAAAACATTCACATGATCTAAGTGGAATATAGTGAAGAACTGAAGATCATCTTAAATTCCTCTTCTTGTTCCTTTTGCTATATTTGTGCTATACGGATTCCATTTCCTAGTTATTGCATGTGGATATGCATCTGTTATCTTCTAACACTGTGGATCGCTTGAGAGAACACAAGCTCAAGTTTCTTTATTTTTTCTGTTAACTATGTAACAGAAATAGTAAATTCTTAGCTGTCTGAGTTTGAGTTTCTCTCTATGCCTTCACAACTAATACTAGCTTGTAATATTGGCTGTTTCAGATGACATGATTGCTGCTAATGTCTCAGTGCCATCTTTTTGGAATAAGGTTCCTGATCCTGAACGTTGTTTGGGGATCTCTCAACCCTCTAGTTTACACAGTGATGATGTGTCCAATGGCCGTAATTTGGGGAGCTTGAATTCTTATCCCCCAACATTAGAAGTGGATGTTAAATGTCCAACACGGAAACCTGGTAAAATAGAAAGAAAGAATAGCGGGTACACTAAGAGATCAGGCATGGTACAGATGGAAAGTTCTAAAAGTAAACTTGGAGTACATGATGTAAATGGAATTTCTCCTGAGCTTGTTGTTTCATCTTCTGCAAGTTGCAATACTACAGGTACAATATGTCTGATGTTTTGGTTCATGTGGCACACACACTCCTTCATTTATTATAGAGAAAATATGTGTATCTCCTTTATTTTTTCTTTCCCTTTCCCGTTTTCTGTTTCCTGTGCATACTAAAGACACATTTCTGTTTGAAAATCATTGCTATTCCTTTTGTGCTTAGGATGTGTTCTTTCGTGCTACTGATTCCATCATGCTTATGTTGGCATGTTTTATTATGCTTCTGCTTTAAACCTTTTTGCCCATAAATACGATCTTCTTGAGACACATGTCTTCTTGAATTTCAAATTTCCATGGGGTTGGATTGTCTGTCATGAGAAGCTAGGTGCAGTTAATTGGATCTCCGGGTGTCAGTGTAACGTCAACATTTTGCAGTGAAAATACATTTTGTTTATATTGGGAAAGCTATTACAGATTTACAGTATATTAAAGTATGAGTACTAACCGATGTTTTAACAAACGGTCGAACCGCGCTTTGAGGTGAGGTGGTGGAAAACAGCCTCCACCAGTCTGATTGAGGCCTGTGCCTCTTTTTTCTTTGAGGCGGTCTGAGATGTGCGCTTCTTAATCGGAATACGCCAGAGGCGTAAGAAATTGTACAGGCTGCGGCGTAAGAGATTGTAGAGGCTGGGAAGTGTTCTAAGACCCAAACCATTGCGGCGGACAAAAGAGCGACAGGTGGGGGGGGGGAGGGAGAGAGATAAATGCGTGCGGCGGTAAAAATGAGCAAACCCTAGAATGCGACTTGGAAGCTTTTGCAATTATTATAGGGCTGTATTGATATTGGCATTGTTGGGCTTTATTAAGCCCATTGTTTTTTCAACCAAAATTATAGTTAGTGGGCTGTGTGTGTGTGTGTGTATAAACTAATGCCAACCAAATAGTAAGTAGAAAAAAATCTTAAAATTTTATATCAAGTAAAAAAAATTCTTAAATTTTGAAATTTTCTTCTTATTGTCTCGGTTCGCCCCGAGGCTTACGCCTTGTGGTGCTTTGGATGAACTATTCTTTTGTTGATAGTCTGGTGATTTGAAAAATTAACTATACATTCACTGGTGGGTTGCATTCACTTGAATATTTCTGGAATTAGGACATGACTCCCAATTTCTTCATAAAGCTGCTGATTTCTTATATTTTGATAATTTTTTTTCATCATGCTGTTGTAATTTTGTTCATTTTGCTGGATTTTGTCTTGTGATTATATTATTAGGAAGAGAAGTTTCATCACTTGAAAAAAATTCGATCTTTAAACCAATGTGAGGCTTTAGTTGCCTTCTTAGAGACCCAGACTTAAGAGATCATGTTCTAATAGCTCCTATACATTGCCCTCAATGACAGTGTTGTCATTGTTGTGAACTCAAGGTGTCAGCTTCATTTTAACCCTCATGGTCGATAATTGGAATGCATAAGTTGCGCCCTTTCTCTCATCACTATATAAAGTTTTCCAACATAAATCAGGCACATCCAACATAAATTCTCCCGATATTGTTTGAAATGCTATCGACCATCTAGGATTTCTTATTAAAAAATGAAAAGGTTAAGAAAATTCGCTGTTAGGTTCTCTTAGTTAATCTTCAGAAAGCAAGAAGACTTAAATCTGGGGCTTAATGAGTGAGGCATCACATTCCACTCATTTAGGGTTCAGATGGTGTTTCCTCATGCCTTTATCAGTGTCACCTCAGGCACTTATCATGTTATGTGACCAGTTTCTTGTTTGATGAACCATTCCATTCTTCAGTAGTAAAGTTTAGAACTTCAGACATAACTGATCATATAAGCAGGATGTGGCTATCTCAGATCTGGAAAACAATAATACAACAACATAAATTACCATCGGGTATTCCTTTTTATACTTGGATTTAAGCTCTCTTCACTGCCGCTTAACACTGTATTTGTCTGAAAATATGAGATTTTTTGAGTGCTTAATTTCTAATTAACCCACCAAACGTCAGCTGAGCGTTGCAGCATTACTTATGTGTCGTTCACAAATTTAACAAAACCATTATTTGGAGTCATGCAACATCAGGCCTTGTCTAATACCGAGCCTGTTTTTGAATTTGGAGATAGTGTTTCTGTGTTTATTTATGTAGAAAAAATATCCTTTGAGTTGTGGGCAGCCGTTTGAACTTTATTGCTTAGGTTCTCTTTCTTGTGATTAGTTACATCTTTAACTTGTTTATATTTAGCCTTTGGCTATTGTACTGTCTTTTTGAGTTTGCAAGTTTTCTTTAAGTGGTACTGATTATTCTTTTGCTCCTATTTTTTGTTGCAGAGAAAAATCTAATAACTAAGCAAAACAACAGTTCGAGCAGTAGACGTGGAGATAAAAGAAATAGTAGAGTCAAACACAAGAGTAGATGCGACCCTTTCTCTCTGAAGAATGGCTTGGTTGGCTTTAATTCAGCTACTGGAGGAAATAACTTTCTTGGTATGAATCGGTGTCTTTTTTTACCCAATTTGACATTATTCTACGCAACTTCTTTGGATTTAGTATAAATATTTTGCTGGAATGGTTGATGCTGAGATCTTTCTTTTCTGATGTAATAATAATTGAAGCATAGCTGACTAAGTTCTAAGGTCTCTGCTGCTTCGTTATATAACTTGATTCTCATTTTTGACAATATCTGTTGCATTTCATTACTTTACTTTTTTCTGTATTCTAGAAAAATCTTCTCATTGTTTCCCCAAAATTTTTATTTATGAAGTAGAGTTCCCTCTGAGCATGGTGGATTTGAACTTTAGGTCTTAAGAACTTCTGTGTTGTCCCTTACTTGAAAGGGTAGTCTGAAAGTAGAATATTTGCACTCTTTCTTGAATTGCATGCTTGTTGAAATCTTTCCTCCCGATATTGTTTAAGATGTTCAGAAAATTTCCTCTATGAAATTTGTTTGTGTGGGGCCATAGAGATGGCTAGGCAGCCAAAATTTTAAACAAGTGTACTGATGGCTGTGACCACATGGTGCATTAGCTTGGGTAGAGTGCTCTTTGCATCATCTTATTATCGTATAGACTGTTGAAGGATGTTTCAGTATCCTAGTTTGAGTGGATTAAGGACATGGTGCTTTTTGATTCTTTCAATTGGTGTTCAGCGAACTGTTACAATTTCTGAGAACTGAATCCTTGACCTGGTATTTGCTTGGTAGCAGCTGATGTTTCCTGTGTCTAACACCTGATTCTGCATCTGAAATTTTGGTTTGAAGATTTAATCATTTAGCTATTTACAAGATCTTGTGACCTGGGTGCTTGTTCAAAGTGACGAGTATTTGTAGCTTTGATTGGTATGATCTGTGATGTGTCCATACATGGTAAAAACTGACATTCTTTACACACATTTCTGAGCATGATAAAACATGGTTTCATGTTTCCATTCACCAGATACGTACTTTATCTACAAATTCTATTATGAGAACATTGATCTGATTGGAAAACTTGTTCAGGAATGTATGGTTTAAAACCTGATGTCGTTGATATCACGAAATTGCTCAATGAGCTGCCTCTACATGACCTAATGTCTGGTAACTATACCAGCCCGTGTATCTCTAAAGACAAAGGGAAAACATCTGCAAGTTCAAACAGTGATCTTATGCAATCAGTCAGAAAGGCATGCTCTGTTATTCAAGCTCAAAAGGGCTTGCAGGCCCGAAATCGTGCTGAGATTGATAACTGTTGCATCCGTAGTGATTCAACCAGCTTGATTACTGTTAATTCTGCAGTACGCCAGATTGATGTAGATAACCGTACTCCACTTCGACTGTCCTCTGACGAGGTTAGTCTGGATTCTTTTTGGAATAGCATGAAAAACTTCAATTATGCAGACAATGAGAATTATATTCATACGCAGCCAATGAATTGTTTCTTCTTCTTTTTCTTCTCTCTCTCTCTCTCTAATAACGGCCAAAGGTTAGCTTTGTATTTTTCTGCTTTCGGATCATTATTCGTTTCATAATCTCTTAATTGTTTTGTCCTCACAAAGTGCAAGCCTTATGCTTATGCATGGTAACCCCTACTAAATTCCTGTATACACTTAAATATGGTACATCAGATGCAATTCTATTTACTTAACTTTTCAGATTTGCGAGTTGACTGCATTTTCTTTTCTTTTTTTGAAGGTTCAAGAATCTGATGAAAAAATCAGGAAGCCTAGCATTGCTGATTCCCCACTATATACACCTAAATATATCTTTGAGCGTCTTACACTTCCGCTGCCAAAGGATTTGGATTTGTTACTCTCTGATGCAAGCAAAACTACATCATCAAAAAATTTTACCGATTCTCGTGCTGGCAAACCAGCTACTCAGCGAACTGGCCTACCACCTTTCCCTTGGTCTCATTCTTTATCTGGGCATACTAAGTTGGGTGCTGATGCTGTTAAACTATCCGCTAGTCGGACAACATGCCAGGGTAGATGGGTAAAAGTTCAAAATCCTATAGCTCTTCAGAAAGGTTCTGCTGATTTACTAGTGGACTTTGAGTCACTAGCATTTGACCAAAGCTTAGTTCCTTCAGATAATCTTCCATCTGAGAAACAAGAAAATATATTTGCTCCAACCGAATGTACCTTGGCCACCTCTGGTGTGTGCTCAACTTCAAAGGTTGCTGCAGGTAAAATGTCATCTAAACTCTACTTATAGTAGTTATAATGGTCATTATCTGAATGAGTACATTTTCTCATAAATTGGCATCTATTTCCTATGCATATTTGTATACTGTATAGTTTTTTTTAGATATGGTTGACTGTGGGTGGAATGATATAGCACATGCATATCATGAGAATATTTAATATTCTTGGATTCAAGTTTACACACTCTCAAGTGCTCATTTTTCCAGGGAGGGGTAAATTTCCTAATCGAAGTACCTGCAGTATATTTTGGCTTACAATTTGTTCTTATAAATATACTGCTATTCGGGTGTATGATTTTATATACTTGTAAAAAATCAAGATGTTGCCACTTGGTTTTTGGTGTTTACATTTTGGCAAGTCTATTTTTTGGTATTATTTGTGACATTCTACTTTTAGCATCACCCGAGTATATCTTAAATTCCCATTTTTTTTTGCATTTTGCGTGATTATTGTTTTCATGATAAATTTTCTAATATTAATTTTGTTCTATAACTCTGATCTGTGTAGTAGATTCTTTTACTGAGTTATGCTCATCTCATTTGCCCTTTTCTTATGTTACCGTTCGATGACACCAGATGAGTGTCCTTCCATAAATGCTGCTGCTCAGACACTCTTAGACATGGCTGCATACTCGAAGGAAAATCCATGTGCGGTGGTTAAGTTGCTTAAAAAGCCTTCACAAATGACCATGAAAGCTAGCAAGTCGAAAGCAATCAAGAGATGTGATTTGTTTGATGTGCCGAATTCAACAATTAGGTCGGCCAATGCTTTAAAAGTCAGTGATGGATATTCTTCAAAGAAGCTCAGGCTCTCCAAAGATGTAACTAATGCCGGCATCAGTCATACTGAGCTCTCGAGGCAAGGAAAATCGCACCAGTCTGCGGCCCTGCCGTTTAGATCACCTCCCAGTAAGTTATTTAGGGACTCGAATGCGAGTACAGATAGTTACGGTATCAACCTTGTAAAAAAGTCTTGTGTTCTGAAATCACCAAGGTGCATAGACAGACCGACGAGCAGCTCTAAACCGAAGTTCTGGAAACCTTCTCAGTGAAATGGGTCACCTACCAAACTGCTGCAGACATAGAGAGGCACGTTTCTTTCCTCATTATCTTATCAATTTATTTAGTGCCAAATGATGTATAACTGTTAGATTTGTATATAGTTTACTTGTAAAGAGGTGTGCTTTTATATTTGATGCTAGCTCTTAAGAGCTGAGATTCGATAATGTACCATTTGTAACATTACAAGACGGTGAAAATATGCACCCGTTGTAGGGCGTTAACGGAATATTTCGTATTACTGTCGTTGCGTTGTCCTAATGCATACTTTTTATTCTTGAGCAAATGCTTACTGGTTTTGAATATGCATGATATTGAAGATTGGGACTTACCTTCTCTGTATGCCCCCAACAACTATTCACCTGTCCCTGACTCCACATTCCAATCTATGTAGATGAGTGTTTTTTGGAAATTCGTGTTAGGGACGTGTATGATTGTAGGGGCATGCAGGCAGTGCCTTCAACCCCCCTCGAGTTTTCCATCAGTTGTGGTGATATATATATATATATATATATATATATATATATATATATCAATGAAGAGTGCATGATTGTGCATATATATTGGATATATTGAACTTAAATAAAATGTGAAATAATATGATTTGAATTGTGTGTGTGTGTATATATATAGGGGTGGGTTCAAATAAAAATCAATCCTCATACAAGAATTTAGGAACCAATTAAATTCAAGCATTTTGATAACATAGAGCGGTGGCATAGTTGTAAATATGAAAAATTTAAAATATAAGGGGTATTTTCATATATTTTTTATAAAGAGATGTCATCATCTTTTAAAAAATTCTTAAAATTTTTATATAATCATAACTTGCTCGTTTTTTATCCAATTTATGCAAAATAATATCAAATTTTTCCGTGTTCTTTCATTTAAGATCCATAGTGCATATGATTATTTGATCAAAAATTAATGAGAAATACAAAAAACTATTTTCACATATAAACAACTCGTAACTGTCAGATATTACTAATATGATATCACAATAATGCTCATATCTTGTGTTTATGTTTGCTAATATGAATTTTTTATGCACTTCTTTGAATGTTAAAGTTGTTTTTATGAGAAAATAGTTAAAGGATGAGCTATATATAGTTAAGTTCATTAAACAATTATAACTTTATCAATGTTTAATATTGTTTTGAAAATTTATAATATTTGAGAATTTAAGTCATACTAGCAAATCATTATTCACATATTAGCAACATGATACTAACATATTAGCAAATTATTAGTCACATATTACAGTGTGTATATTTATAACATATTAACAGTATGTTGTATGTATGAAGGATGTTACACATGTTACACAATGTTATTTAAATGTGGTCCAATGTTATATGTGTGGTGTTTAATACGTGTCAATTTAGTATTATGATCTTGTTAAGTTAGCAATGAGTTTACCTCATGCTAGCAACAAAATCTCTTGATGTTAGTAACATATATCTTTTATGTTAATTAGCATATTAATACAACGCCAGAAAAGACAATGATTTTAAAGTGTTGTCTAGTTAATTCTGGGAATTGGCCAAAAATCCGAAAAATGTAACATAATTACTAAATTATGAAAATAACCTCGCCCATTAAGTTCTCAAATATTACAAGTTTGCCAACTTATTTTGACTAAAACATTGACTAAATTGTGACCATTAGATCTAATCAAATCTAAGGTTAGGATTGATTCCTAGGTTCTCATGAGTGGATTGAGTTCCTATTATATTTGATCCATTCCCTACACACACACACACACACACACACACACATAGGGAATGGATCAAATGTAAACCATTCCCTGGTGTATAAACTGTAAACCAATCTATCACCACACATTCAAAAAAAATCGGCGCTCCAGATTTAATCAAACATACGGTTGTATTTTTGTTATTTTCACTACTTTTTTTAGCCTATGGGGGATATTTTTGTCTGTTTGTTGAAAAAAAACTGATGTCATGCTGACTTAGCATCTAAAAAAATTCTTAAAAACTTCGAATGATCATAACTTGCTCGTTTTTCATCGGATTAACGCAAATAATATATCAAATTAAAGGTCTTTTAATCCTCTTTCATTTAAGATCAGTGAAGCATATGTTTATTTGGAAAAATATGGATGAAAAATACAAAAGTTTCATTTTTCACGCGTATTCAAGCTCAAAATACTTCGTTAGCATACGACATATGTTTCGTTAGCATATGACAATTTAAGCTCAGAATACTTTGTTAGCATACGGCATATGTTTCGTTAGCATATGACAAATGTTTCGTCAGCATCAGTTATATTGCGATAAAGATTTATTCAATCATAATTAGGTATGCTTCGTTAGCATATAAAAAATATTTCATTAGCATATGACAAATGCTTCGTTAGCATATGCCAAATATTTCATTAGCATCGACTATATTATTGTAAATATTTATTACATTTCAATTAATATATGCTTCATTGACATCAATTATATTGTTATAAATGTTTATTTAATCTCAATTAGGATGTGTTTCATTAGCATATAATAAATATTTCATTAGTATCAATTATATTCACAATGAACAATACATTAATGCATTAAGAGATTTTTTATATGAGAATGTTAATGCACCGCTAATGTTAGCATTGACATATGCAAACTAAAATATAATAATAATGCTAATGTAGTATAATTATATCTGATAATAGAATCATACGTGTTTAATGTTGCATGTGTATTATTAATGTATAACATCCATCTCAATTAAGCATGATTCGTTAGCATATGACAGATGATTCGTTAGAATCATTATTAGTTATATTGCTATCACATCAATTTTAGAGTTTAACAATTTAATTTTATTAAATTTAATCATTTGTTGTTATTAGCACTGTCATATGCTAACAGAAGTATCACGTAATGCTAAAGAAAAGTCATACGCAATGCTAACAAAAGCAATAATGTTGTGGATTGAAGCCAAATAATGCAACTAACAACCTTCAATCAAACAACTAAAACTTTGTCCACGATTCATATTTTTTTGAAATTATTTTTTGTTGAAAATTAGGTTTGCCTAGCTTTCCAACCATATAAAAGTCGCCATTTAATAATTTCCTAACAAAATCAGTTTTGTGTTTAAAGTTAGGTGTTGTGCATGAAATAATTCTACTTCGTTAGCATATGATTATGTATTCGTTAGCATATGATTATGTCTCCGTTAGCCCGCGTCTTGTAAGTTTGATTTTTTTTTAATTTTAATCCAAACGCAAAAATTACCAAAATGCAACCGAGTTTTTTGAAGTTCCCTTTATTTACAGGAATGCCACCGCCCCTTTGACCAAATCTTGACCATTGGATTTTGATGGATGTGTGGTTGGAGATTGGTTTACAGTTTACACACTAAACCATCCCCTATATATATATATATATTGAACTTAGATTGTTTGATCATAAAGTTAAAAGAAACAAAGACGAGGGTTCAGGAAAACATCTGATCTAGCAATAATACAATGGCCATGGCAAATCTTGAATCAAATCCTGGTTGAACAATCAGATCAAATACTTCTACACCAAAAGTTGCACCTCCTATCAAGGTCTTTTTCTTCTTGATCTCAGAGCAAACCCTTCTCGACTCATCCATAATCTTACACGACCGACGCGCGTACGAGCCTTCGATCGTGTATTTGGATCCCTTTTCAGACATGCTACCATAAACATATGCAAGAACACTTGGTTTAGTTTTCATGATGCTCATGTTTTTCCTCACACAACAAATAGGTTTGTTGGAAGAGCTGGTGCTGTTCTTGTCTACTTCTCCTTCATACACCAGCCAGTAGCTTCCCATTATCCTCAGCTTCTGCTCATCATAAACATGCCACAAGAAAGCATTATTAGTACTGATGTTATAAATTGAAGACAGTAAAACAAGAAATTAATACGAAGAAAACCAATGAGCAGAGGAGAAAATTCACTAATTAAGTTGAAAAACAAGTTATAATTAGAGAGTTCCGAGCAAGAATAAACCTTAGGCTTAGACGAAAAATATGATAATCATAAAGGTCCATACCCAATTACGTTGAGAAAAGAGATCACAAAACTCTTAACAACCGACACAGGAAATTAATGACATATATATATACCATGTAAAAAAGCATGGTCGATTCGTGTGTGTGCGTGTATAGATTGTATAACCAACCTTACGACGAAGACGTATTGTGAAGATGGGGTTGCCTGAGCCATCCATGAGGATGGTTTGGTCGGGGCGGGCGGAGTAGTTATCAACTCTATAGACTAAGTTTCCATTAGAGGCAATAACAGTGAATCCTTTGCAGCTGAAAACAAGTGATTTTCTCCAAACTGTAAGGGAAATCGAGGATGCTGCTTCCTCATCACTACCATTAACGCACTTCTTGCAGCCTTGTTCTTGTTCATGATAATGGTGGACTGTTCTTGATGATCTAGGTTTCAGCAAAACAAGCATTTCGATCTGTAGTGTCACGGTATTTTGTAAGAAAGATCTCTCTCTCTCTCTCTCTCTCTCCCCCCAATGATATTTGATCGTTGTCTTGGATATATTGTAAGAATAATATCTAAAACCTCTCTCTCTCTCTCAAAACTGCATGTTATATGTATGTATATATAAGGCAAATTTGGATTATGCAGACGTGGCAACTGCTGTGATCTTATGAAGACGTGGCAGCTTGAAAGCTAGGGCACATAGAAATTAACTAGACAATTTTACCTACCCGACCCTCTTACATTTCTCATTGTGAATATAAACATGAAAAACAAAATACAAAATAATTAAATATTGTTGTACATGTAGAGTAATAATATATAATATTGGAAGTGAAAAGGGCTTTCGAGAACAAGATTAAGTGAATCATTATTAACAATTATTGCTACTTGCTTTGATGGAATGCTATCTTGAATTAATAGTTATTTTGTTTTTTGGAAAATTAATTAATTAGTCAATAACATTGGCTTTTGAGAGTTAGGTATTCTGAAACTAGGGATGTAATATTCGCTCTTGGAAATAGATTCAAGAAAAAGAAGAGACAAAAAAAGTTCTAAAAAAATTAGGAAAGGAGGTGAAATTCAAGACAATACAATTGTTAGTTAGTTTTTTCTTTTCTTTGAACTTTGTGAGTTTGAAGTAAAACGTAGAACAACTTTTATGTTGACTGGGGCAGTGAAATATATAGTATGATAGAAACAAATTAATTAAGCCCAATATAATTGCCACCGCATTTTTTTCTTGACTTATCATTTTGATACTGTAAATTGTTACATAAATAATATATTTTGGCTTTAATATACAAAAAAATAATTAATAATTTGCCCGTCACTACTATTTCTAGTTTTTTGGGAGAATGTATTCATGGAAATGAATTGAATGAGATCATCTAGCCCAATTTTTCTATATCAGTTTTGTGTCAAACTATCAAAACCACCATTTTAATAATGTTTGTTATAAAAATAAAATTTTAAAATATTATATATTTTAATTATGGAATAACCATCATAATAAATAATTATTAATCTAAAAACTTAAATACTAAAAAATAATTATAATTCATAATTGGGTGGAATAAACCTTAAATCAATCATAATAATTAATTATTAACTTAAATTAATATTTATAAAATTAAACTAAACCATAAAAATGAAATTGAAGAAAAAAAGAAAAAAAACTAATAAATTCAAAAAGGGACATCAAATGAGATATGAAAAAGGACTAGAGAATCTCAAGTGGTATTCTTGGCTATAAAAAAACCAATTCAAATGAGCAAAATCTTAAAAAACATTCATCAACTTAATGTAAGAATATCCATATGAAATTAGAAAAAAAAATATAATTAACACAACATTCGACTCGTCAAATTAATTATAAATTCGTCAATCTATAAAATTAATTAATGTCGAATGATAACAAAATTAGATGCTAATTATATCCATACCGATCTTATGTCACCCCTTCTTAGAAGAATACAATATTTTCAAGTGATATTAGGCAAATCCAGTAGAGTCGATGCCGCCCATATGGTAACTACCTGGGTTTCTAAAAATACACATAATTCAATATTTTCAAGTGATATTTCAAGTGTATAAGTCGATGTGGAGAACTAAAAAATGTGGATATCAATATTGTTCTTTATCTGTTAATGTACCGATGATGTTATTTTATAATTATTTAATTAACCGATATAGAAATATAGAGTTTTGTAGTTGCTATATCGCTAGTCCGAAAATAATCTCTATACATATTCTTGATATTATCATATCAATTATACATAAAATATCATTTGGCTATATATATATTGAGTTGTGTGTATTTTAGAAAACTTAGTATTGCCCGCACGAATGATATGGACTCTATCAAACAAAATTCCCAACTTGTACATATCACAAGCGAAAACATCATCATCATTTGTAAATAGAAGATATCCCATCATTATTCATCTTTACCTTTGCTATTCGTGGTCACAATAATATATCATTTTTTTTCATTACTTTATAACCATTGTACTAATTTCATATTACATGAACTTCTACAGTTGTGATGATACCTTAACATCATGAGTAGAACTGTATTAATTTAATATTTTTAAAAAAATATTATCAACGTGATAAATGGTATTTGGGTATTACCCAAATAGGTTAGTCATTTTACATACATTATGCATTCATATGCATCATGCATGTAATAATATTATAGTTAACCAATGCAAGTACATTTGTAAAATCAAATATAAGATGACCACTACCCAAGAATCTCAAGAGTGGTCAAAGATGACAAAAATTGGACTTACCAGAAAAAGATATATAGTCGTCCATATTCCAATTGTTACACGTTCCTCTATCTAATTGGAAATTGGACTTACCAGAAAAGGATATATATAGTAATATTGGTCGCTATTCCAATTGTTCCACGTTCCTGTCTCTTATTGGAAATTGGACTTTTTTTACACGTATATACGTCTTTTGCTTCCAATACTATAATGCACGTTAGTCGCCACATAATTTTTACACATAATTAAGAAAAAAATAAATATACCCTGCATATTTGAATACTACGTACCCCCAAACACCCAAATACAATTAGGAACATGCCACGTCATTTTTTTTTTTGGTCGAAAATTGCAGATTTGTTGGTGTTTGGGGAATAAGATATTTCATTGCACTTCTAGTTTTGCATTCGCGCGCTATTGCATACTTACTTTTCTGAGTTTTTTTATTTTATTTTATTTTTCAATTTTAATTTTTTGTGCTTTAATATAATTTTACATTTATTATTTAGTTTTCATCATATCCAATTAAGGTGTGTTATAATTTTTTCCATTATACCCAATTAAGGTGTATTATAGATTTTTAGTATTTAACTATTAATTGATTATTTGAAAATTTAATACTAAAAAATAATAATGAACCATAATTGACTAGGATGAACTATAAATAGCAAGTGTAAAATTAAATTAAAGTAAACTAAATTGAAATCGATGAAAATAAAAAATTGAATATGTAATAAATGATTTCGTGTTGGTGTTTGGGTACTACCAAAACATGCATGATATAATTTCCCGTAAATAAGAGCCATAAATTAATCAAGAATTTTTGGAATTTTAAATATATTTATTTATGTATTCTACTTTATCAATTTCTATTTACACTAGACTATATAAGAATTTCACTGTATTTTCTCGTACTATTATATTTCATTCATAGAAAAAAAATTAAAAATACAAGAATTTAAAAAATGCACATATATATGACAGTGTATTTATATATAAAAATACAAAATTCATATAGATAAACAATGTGTTTATCGATTTAGGATCCAAAAATAGTTTATCTATCAATCAAAAACTTGAAAGATGAAAACTATCAATTTAAAACTCGAATAATTGTCAAAAGACTCCAAAACTCAAGTATTTTGATTCTTTTTATATTTATTATAAATGATATTTTATCATATTTAATACCCCCGTTTTTAAATAAGTGTCATTTTAGTATTTTAATTTTGTTTCACAAAAAGTGTCATTCTACAAATTCGAGAAAAAAAATTCACATTTTTCTCACATTCGCCCTCATTTAATGCATTCAAACATATATATTTATCTTATTTAATATATTTGCACAATGGTATATTAAGTAAGTTAATTAAGTTTTTAATTTATGTGCATTCATCCAAAATGATAACTAAACAGAAACGGAGGGAGTAGATACTTAGTAAATGAATTTTTATTAAAAATTAATATAAATTAATTAAAAATAAAAAAATCGAATTACATGATTTTTGTAATCTTAGATTGATGGTTTAAAAATCATTTGGTTATGAGTTCTTTTAACCGAATTGGTTTTTGTTAATGAGTTCTTCAAGCAATCACTTCACTAATTAATTACCCAACATTCCCTTTGGCTTCCTCAACCCGACATATTGTTGAATTTCTTTCGAATATTTGTTATGTGCTGTCCACATTTTATGAAATTACTTCGATTTTTTTCTTCTTCTGATGCATAGGTCTCTTTGTGGTGAATAAATCCAATTTTACATTAGCTAAGATTGGCGTCCTCATTTTCTTCTTCTTCTGTTACCGCTACAAAAAATTCACGTTTTACCGATGGAATTTCCGACGGATATAATTCGGATCATCATTTAGCTATGTATTAACGACGGAACGTTTCCGTCGTCGTTTAACGACGGACTTACGACGGAATTATTATCGTTATATGTAACGACGGACAGATTCCGTCGTTACATTTACAGATTTTTGTTTTTTATTTATTTTTTAATATTAACGACGGATTATATCCGTCGTTATATTTTTTTAAATATTTTTCTTTTAATTTTAATATTTAATGACGGACATATTTCGTCGTTATATTTACAAATTTTTATTTTTTATTTATTTTTTAATATTAACGACGGTGTATATCTGTCGTTATAATTTTTAATTAATTTTCTTTTAATTTTAATATTTAACGACGGACTGATGCCGTCATTAAGTTTTTAGTTTTTTATTTTTTATTTATTTTTTAATATTAACGACGGACTGATGCCGTCGTTAAGTTTTTAGTTTTTTATTTTTTATTTATTTTTTAATATTAACGACGGACTGATGCCGTCGTTAAGTCCGTCGTAAAAAATCGATTAATTAGATTGAATCTGGACGCAGAATGTTAATTTTCACAGCCCTAATTCTCGATCGAGCCCACCCCACCCCGGCGACGGCGACGAGCAGAACCCACCCACCCATCCATCCATCTCTCTCTCTGTCTGTATAGATATATATATATATATACCCTCTCCCTCTCTCTCAACTCTACCGGCGAGCAGCGGCGGCGGCGGCGACGAGCAACCCCGACGCCTGGTGCGGCCCTCTCTCTCTCTCTCTCTCTCTCTCGCTGTCTGTATATATATATATATATATATATATATATATATATATATATATTTCAGATTTGTGTGTGTGTGTGTGTGTGTATATTTCAGATTTGTGTGTGTGTGATTTTTGGTGTTTTGATTGATTGTTAATTGTTAATTGTTAGTTTAGGTTAGATTAGATTTTTTTGATAATTAATTTGGATTAATTATGTGTTTATTTAGGTTAGGTTAGATTAGGTTAGGTTAATTATATGTTAATTGTTAGTTTAGTGTATATTAGGTGTTTATATTTTAATTTGGATTAATTATGTGTTTGTTTAGGTTAGGTTAGATTAGGTTAGGTTAATTATATGTTATTTGTTAGTTTAGGTTAGATTAGGTTTATATTTTAAATTGTACAAATTATGTGGTAGATTAGTTTAAGTTAGTGTTTCATTTTGTGTGTGTTAGTGTATATGTGTGTGTGTGTGTGTGTGGTTGATTAATTTTTTTTTTCCTTGTAATTATGTTGTAGTTAGAAGAGCTATTTTGAGGTTCAAACATCAAATTGAGGAATTTATCAAGTAGATTCATATATATTACAAAGGTAAGTAATGTTTTTATGATTTTAATATGCATTACTAAATCTTGTAATATGCATGTTAAATATATTAATTTATGTCAATTTATTTTGTCAATTTAAAAAATAGAAGAACATAGATCAATTTATTTTGTCAATTTATGCTAAGTATGTTATTTAGACTAAGTATGTTATTTACGCAATTAGCATGCTAAGTATGTTTTTTTTACAATTATATGTCATTTAATCATGTTAAATTTATTTGGCAAATTTAGGCTAATTAAGTTTGTTATTTAGGCAATTAGCATGCTAAGTATGTTATTTATGCATTTAGATGTCAATTAATTATGTTAAATTTATTTGAGCAATTTAGGCTAAGTATGTTATGTATGGATTTATTATGTTGAGTATGTCAATTATGTTAAATGGGATGAGGGCCCCTGGATCCCTCTTTATTGAATTGTTAGTTTTTGTTTGGGATGAGGGCCCCTGAATCCCTCTTTATTGAATTGTTGGTTTTTCTTGGTATTGCTGTTTTGAATCGATTAGAAGAACATAGATCAATTAGCGTAGAGTCGAGAACTTGGGACTAGGAAATTCACATAGGTGCTGCCGAAATTTTTAAAAAATTCAGCGCTATTTTTTAAATGAATTATTTTATTTTTAATTGAACGATAATCGGTGCGTATTTTACGATCAAAAATTCTAGAAATTGGTCTTCTACAATGAGTCTAGATCGTGAATGGATGTACCGGCGATACCTTCAGAATGGTGCTTTGAATCCGGACTTCCTTAATGGACTAAATGCTTTCATCGAGTTTTCCTGTCATCAACCGTCCTTCATGAGTGTAGACAAGATTAAGTGTCCATGTCGTAAGTGTAAGAACATTCCATTCCAAACGCCGTCTACCGTTAGACTACACGTGGCAAAGAAAGGATTTGTGTACAATTATCGTGTATGGATTTATCAAAGCGAACAACAGGTGCATCCCGACACTGATCAGAATTTGGGTGGTCAGGATGGAGTGAATACATACCAGAACATGGTAATGGATGCTGCTGGTCCGCATATCAACATCAATGTCGATGATCATACCGAGGAGGCCCCAAATCCAGAAGCGCAGCAAGTTTATGACATGTTGAGGGCCGCAGACAAAGAATTGTGGCCGGGTTGTCAGAACCATTCTCAATTGTCACTCGTTGCTCGTCTGTTGAACATGAAATCTGAGAATAACATGTCAGAGAGATGTTTTGATCAGCTAACTCAATTAATGAAAGAGATTGTTCCTGAGAATAATTTGGTAACTGATAATTTCTACACCACAAAGAAATTACTACGGGGTATGGGGCTACCTGTTGAGAAGATCGATTGTTGTTTCAACAACTATATGATCTATTGGGCTGCTGATAGTGAATTGACTGAATGCAAATTCTGTGGTCATCCCCGTTTCAACGAAACGAGTCGCCGTTTGCAAAAAAGACAGAAGACCACTGTTGCACACAAGAAGATGTATTATTTTCCATTCACTCTGAGGTTACAGAGGATGTATGCATCTAATGCAACAACAAAGGATATGCGGTGGCATGCATCATCTGTTGATGACGAAGTAATGCGACATCCAGCAGACTCTCCTGCATGGAAACATCTGAACACAATTTTTCCTCAATTTGCTTCTGAAGTACGTAACGTTAGGTTGGGTCTATCTACTGATGGGTTCCAACCATTTGGGCAATCAGGACAACAGTATTCTTCGTGGCCTGTCATCATTACTCCGTATAATTTACCCCCATGGATGTGTATGAAAGAGCAGTACATGTTCCTAACTGTATTAGTGCCAGGGCCACGTAATCCGAAAGAGAAGTTGGATGTATTTTTACAACCTTTGATATCTGAATTGATTCAATTGTGGGAGGTTGGTGTGCCTACATATGATGTTTCATTGAAACAGAATTTTCAGATGCGAGCAGCATTGATATGGACAATTAGTGATTTTCCCGCTTACTTCATGTTATCTGGTTGGAGCACTACTGGAAGATTGGCGTGTCCACACTGTATGGAGTCTACTGACGCCTTCACCTTATCATGCAGTGGTAAACAATCATGGTTTGATAACCATCGTAAATTCTTGCCTGCAAACCACCCTTTCCGAAAAAATAAAAAAGCATTCTTAAAAAACAAAGTGGTGAATGGAGGACCTCCAGAGATGAGATCGGGACACGAAATTCTGGCTTGCATTGAAGCATTAGGTCTTCAAAAAGTGACAGAGAATAATGATAATGTGACAATTTCCAAAGGTTGTGGGTGGAAAAAGAAAAGTATTTTTTGGGATCTTCCATACTGGAGCTCACTGTTGATTCGTCATAATCTGGATGTCATGCACATTGAAAAGAATGTGTTTGATAATCTATTCAATACTGTGTTGAATGTGCAGGGGAAGACAAAAGATACCTCTAAATCTAGAGAAGAGTTGAATATGTATTGTTCAAGACCAGAGCTAAAACGGAACGAGTCCACAGGCAATTATCCAAAGGCTTGTTATACGTTGGACAAGAAAGAGAAGAACATCTTATTTGAATGGGTTCGAGAGTTGAAATTTCCAGATGGGTACGTGTCCAACATGAGCAGATGTGTGGATATGAGAAAATTGAAAATGTTTGGCATGAAAAGCCATGACTGCCACGTGTTCATGCAACGTCTTATCCCTATTGCATTTGCTGAACTTCTTCCTTCCATTGTTTGGAAGGCAATCACAGAATTGAGTTTATTCTTCAAGGATTTGACAGCCAGAAGTATCACTGTTGATGATGTGTGTCGGTTGCATGAAAGTATTCCAATCTTATTGTGTAAACTTGAACGCATTTTTCCACCAAGTTTCTTTGACTCAATGGAGCATCTACCTGTCCACTTGGCTGATGAAGCCAGACTTGCTGGGCCGGTACAGTATCGATGGATGTATCCATTTGAACGGTACTTGAGGAAGTTGAAAAACAACGTCCGAAATAAAGCAAGAGTTGATGGTTCTATCTGCAATGCTTACTTGGTGGAAGAAGCTTCGACCTTTTGTTCGTATTATTTTGAAGATTTTGTAAAAACGAGACATAGAAACATGTCTCGTAATTATGAAGATCTTGGAGACACACAAGATGACAGTGCAACAAATCTGTCGATTTTCAAGCAGCACGGTCGACCATCTGGAAGAATGTCAAAAAGATATTTGACAGAGAACGAGTATGCTGCAACACAGATTTACGTGTTGCTTAATTGTCCAGAAGTTGAACCGTACACAACGTAAGAATGTGAACTGTTTAAAATGTGTTATTGTTTTTCCACCAAATTCTAATTCATGCTTAATTTTTTGAAGTGTGTTTGTTGACCAATTGAAAGTATCGTGCCCGAATATCTCAATGAAAGATATTGAAAAATGAATGAATAAAGAATTTGCGAGCTAGTTCGCCAAATATGTAAGTATATGATATCTGAAAACCTTAATGTAAGTATACCTAAGCAAACTGTAACATAATATAAAGTTTTCCATTGTAACAGGCACAAGATCCAACTAATAATGTCAACAAGATCATGCGTGATCTTTCAAGTGGGCCTTCTCGTTCCGTTAATGTCTACCATGTGTACTTTATTAACGGATACAAATTTCACACAATTGCCCACGGCTCCCAATGAGCTATAATGAATAGTGGAGTCTGCATTAAAGGGACACACACTGAATATTACAGGCGATTGATGGAGGTGATTGAGTTGGAATACACTCGTCTGCCTATTAAGAAGACAATGTTGTTTAAATGTGAGTGGTTTGATACATCAACACAAGGAACAAATGTGCATCCTGACTACAAAATGATTTCTATAAATCATAAGCGTAAGTATTCAGGATCTGATCTATTTGTGCTTGCTAAACAAGTAATCCAAGTGTGTTACTGTGAATACCCAAGTTTAAATCGCTCTCGAAGTGATTGGTGGGCAGTTTGCAAAATAAAGGTTCGTACTAATGTTGAAGTACCATCAAAGGATGATAATACAATCATAACCTCAGCATTTCAAGAGGATGAAGTTGATGGTTTGAATACCCTCACAATAGATGACGATCCTATACCAAATCATCCAGATGGTGGGGTAATAGATATTCAAGAAGAAGATGATGATGAAGAAGATATAGAACCAGAGATCGATTTATCAGATGACATCATCAATGATGATGATGAAATAGATGATTATTGTGGTTGGTCTTATTTGATATATAGATGTTTTCTTATTCAAGTACTTAGTACCGTTGAAATTTGCTAACTTCATAAACTAATGTCGATATGATTTTGCAGATGCAGGGAGGCAGTAGTACTTCAGCTGGAGGTTCATCATCGTCCTCTGTGGACCTGAGCGGTCCAGTTGGCCATATCTCACTGGCCGGATCGTCACAGCCCGATGTTGATGCGCTGGGTCGTCGTCGTTGTTGGCTTCAGGATGGGTATGATTTCTTTAGATAGTGGAATATTTTTTTTTACAGATTATTATTTATATTATTCTAATATATTCTAATATCTTTATTATTTTGTACATTTGGAAGTGAGTTGATGCCGAGTTATCCCACCTCAGCCACCATCACATCCAGCTTCAAGAAGTATTTGTATCCGGGAGGCTACACCTGGAAGATGGTGCCCCCTGAGAGGAGGCAGGCATATAGGGAGGAGTTTCGGGTATCTTATTATTATATATTTTATTTTAAAATGTTATATAAGTTTAGTATTTTCATTTGTTTTCAATATGTTGCAGAAGGAGTGGTTTTGGGATCCCACTTTGGAGGATGGCATTTGGGCAGCATGGGAGATCAGGGCTCCTCAGAGATACAAGGACATGGTCCATTAGTTCAAGAAGGATAGGACCAATGGCTACTCTCCATTCATGCCTCTTGAGATGTGGGATGGCTTCAAGGCGCATTGGGACAGTGATGCCTTCAAGAAGAAGTCGGCCATCGCATCGAAGAATCGTTTGAGTGAGCCCGATGGTTCTGGCACAGGCATTGTGAAGCATCGAGGAGGCTCTCAGAGTGCAGTTGCACATGCTGCGGCTTTGGTATGCAATTAAATTATTATTATTTTTTTTTAATATGTGTGTGCTAACATGTCTATTCAATAGGCTATGGAGAAGGGTGTGCAGCCCAATGACGTGGCGTGGGAGACATTCAGGAGGCTGCACGACAATCCTGATGGATCCCACACAGATCCCATCTCTGCTCGTATAGCTGTAAGTTAATTTATCAATATTTAAAAATTTATTAATAACATAGAAATTAAATTTATAATCATTCTTATTTGATTTTGTGAATAGGCTGATGTATTTGCTCGGGTTGAGGAGTTGAGCCAGCCGACTCCTGGCACAGATGAGGCGCCACCACCAGTGGACATGAGCGCTGTATATGACGACGCTGCCCGCCGACACTCGAAGAAGAATCGAGTGTTTGGGCTCGGCAGCCGATCACGGAGTTATTCAACTCCTAGCGTCTCATCTGCAGCTCCTCCACAACCCGACACTCAGGCTGCCATCAGGGCTCTCCAGGAGCAGATGGAGGCCCAGCAGGCGGCTCTTCGCCAACAGATGGACGCACAGGCAGCGCTTCTCCAAGCCCAGCAGGAGAAGATCGATCAGCAGCAAGAGATGATACGCCAGCAGGTCGAGATGTTCGAGCTGATGCGGGCGCAGTTTAAGGGCCCTCCTCCATCTTGATGTTCACATTACTATTATTATTTGTATTTTATACACTTTTATTACATTTTATGACATTTTATGTATTTTATTGGAGATTTATATATATTATTTTACGTGTTTATTAAAGTTCTTTAATAATTTATTTACAAACAATAATCAAAATTAAAAAAAAAAACAAAACAATAAAAAATAAATTAAAACCGATTTTTTTATTTTTTTTAATTATTAACTACGGAAATATTCCGTCGTTATATTTTTATTTAATTATTAACGACGGAAATATTCCGTCGTTAATATATTTTAATATTTTTATTTATTTATTTTTAATTATTAACGACAGAATATTTCCGTCGTTACTATTTTTCTAATAATTTTATTTATTTATTTTTAATTATTAACGACGGAACATTTTCGTCGTTATATTTTAATTTAGTTTTAATTTTCTTTATTTTTAATTATTAACGACGGAATATTTCCGTCGTTACTTCTGTCGTAAATCTTAACGACTGTAGATGACACAAGACTTAACGACGGATTATGTCCGTCGTTATGGCCGTCGTTAAAGGTAACGACTGACATTTTTCGTCGTAAATTTGGTTTGCCGACTAAAGATATAACGACGGCCGTGTTCCGTCGTTAATCCGCCAATACTTACAAATAACGACGGATTATAATGGATTAACGACGGAAAATTCCGTCGCTAATCGGCGTTTTTTTTGTAGTGTACAAGCAAAAGAACATATCAATTGATAGTTTATTTATTTGGATCTTAGATTTATAATTTTCATCTTTTAAGTTCTAGATAGTTAAATATACCCAATTTTTTGCAAATGAAACCCTCTAGTCCATTTCCTCTGTCCCACTTGGTGTTCCATTTTGATCTTTATTATATTTTCATCCATTTTTTCACTTTTAATTACTTAATTTTGGTTTAGTTTAATTTTGCAATTATTATATATTTAGAGTTTTTTAATATTCAACTCGATTAGGATTTATATTATTTTCATTTTTAGTTAATATAATTAATTAATGAGGTCAATTATTTCATAATTAAGGTATATAACTTTTTTAACTTTTTTTTATAATTTTTATCAATAAATATTAATTATGATTAGGTTATACTATAATAAATATTTTTAAAATATTAAATTTAATAATAGAACATAAAAATGAATTAGAAAATGTAGATTAGAGAATCTCATCTCATTCCTTTTCTTTTATTCTTTTATTCTTTTTATTTTTTGATCTTGAGGTTATAAAAGTCTATTAAAGAATCTTTTATATAAATGAGAAGAAAGAACTCACAAATCTTCTCATAATCGAGGTAAGATCTTGTCGCATTTTTAGTCAATCAAGACTCTCAGTATATGACAAAGAGGTCGGAAATTTATTCAAATTTTATACATTTCTGCAAATATTGGATTGACACATGGGCTGTAGGAATTTAATTTTAATTTATTTCAAAAAAGGACGGTTAGTCTATATTTGTTGGTATTTATTCCTTCCCAATTTAGAATATAAATATTAACCACGTGCACCTTTCTTACACTAATGGAGATGTCGATTTTGCCACCAACCTTCCTCAATAATCTTGCATCAGTTCTTTGCACCAAGTCCAATCTCGTGTTTCTTATTTTTTTTCTCACTCGTAGCAATTATGCGTGTGGTGATCATGCATAACGTATTATGTATAAATAAATGAGTTTTCTCGATTCAGAATCCTGACATATATATTATCAATCAAGGTATCACCTAAAAATTAAAAGTTTTCAATTGACACTCCACGTGCCCAATATTAAAATTACATCGTTTTAATAATATTTTTAATAAAAATAAAATTTATTATATTATAACTAATCCTAATTAAATCTATTGCTACAAATTACAATTTTAAAGAATTATATACCGTAACTTTGGAATAACCAACCATAATAATCAATTATATTAGCTAAAAATAAAATTAAATGTTAAAGATAATTATAAATCTTAATTGGGTAGAATAAACCCTGAATAATAATGTAAAATTAAACAAACAAAAAATTAAAATTGAAGATGAGATTAGAAGAAAAACTAATAAAATTGATGTTGGGACACGTATGAGACACACATTTAGGTTTAGATGATCTCATGTGGGAAAACAATGTTATTGTATTAACATTTTACTTCACTAACTATTACTCCTTCTGTTTCATAATGTTTGTTGTTTTATGATTTTAATTTAGAACTAACAATTAATTTTTTGGACTAATATATCTCATTCCTTCTATATCAAATAAAATCTAATTCCCTTATATTTTCCTAAAAAATCAACAAAACTTTCTCTCTCCATATATTTGTAGGGTTAAACTAGAAAGAAATTGTATTAAAATATCTAAAACAACAAATATTTTAACATGAAATAAAACTCCTAAAACAACAAACATTATGAAACAGGGGAATAATACATTATAGTTAGGCTAAATGTATGAAACTAATTCTCTTAAAAAAAAATCTTCTACCCAACTTAAGACACTACAAGAAATTTGCTGTTTAGCGACGGACGGGTTCGTCGGTAAAGCACATTTTTCCATCGTTAGGATGTCCTAACGATGAACTAACGGCGGACGGTGTTTGTTATCAAATCCTTCATCGGCAAGCAAACCTAACGACGGATACAAATGGTCGTTAAGTGATAATGACGGACCTAACAACGGATCAATCCGTCGTAAACATTGTCGTCGTCAACGATCGTCTTGAGCCTTAACGACGGACACTGTCCGTCTCTAGAAAAGTCACGTTTACCGTCATATACTAATGACGGACATGTCCGTTGTTAAATATATTTTTATATTATTTATAATTTTATTGAATATTTTTTTAATATTCTATCCAATTTTGATTTTTATTTATAAATTTCAGAAGAACACAAATAGACACGTAAAATGAAATATATATATATATATATATGTCCGATAAAACACAAGAAATGTCATAAAATATCAGTGTTTATAAAACAAGTGTATCAAATAAACATAATCATGATCAGGATGAAGATGGAGGGGGGGGGCCCTAAACTGTGCCCTCATCTGCTCAAACTTAGCGGCCTCTGCTACTGACCTATCTGTTCTTGTTGGGCCTGAAGAAGCTCTGCTTGTGCGTCCATCTTCGTCTGTAACTCCCGGATGGCATCCTGAGTGTCGGGTTGTGGAGGAGCTGCAGAAGATACACTAGTAGCTGAAATGCTTCGTGATCGGCTGTCGAGCCCAAAAATGCGGTTCTTCTTGGAGGAGCTGCAGAAGATACACTAGAAAAGTATTAACAAATACTTTCTCTAAAGTGCCCATAAAAAGTGATCACATGTGTACATCTTACACATTTCTCAAATAACTATGAAAGTAACATTTTCCGTTAGCTTGCATTAAATCCACCTGGTTAATGTAAGAGAGGTAGGTGAGATTGAATACATATCATTGAAAAACATGAATTCATAAGAAACAGACACCCATGTGAATCGTAATCGTTCCGTTTTGGAAATAACGATCATGATTCCAAATCTTGATATGATTGTGATTCGAATTCGTGATACAATAGAGGCATGGTCATGATTCGATCGGGATTCACAAATAGGAACATGGTATGATTAGAAAGTACTACACAGTGTCATGTTTGTCTACTTAGCTTTAAACTCACATGCTTATAGTAAAATGGGTACGTGAGATTTAAGATCTCTCAATTCACGTCAAGTAATTTATTATTGGGGAACTTATTGTAACACTCAAATTTCTAAATTGATTTGTAAAATTAGATAGAATTTTATATACTTTGCACCCCATAAATATATTTGGGGTACATGGCATTTATACTCTTTGAGATGACCAATGCTTACAAAGATACATGCAAAAATAATTGGAGCGCATAAATTTATGTGAAATATAGACTGACATCATTTTCTTGGTGTTGCAAAAATTTTGTAAAAAATTGCATATGCGTTCTCACTATGGAAATACGACACGTGGAGTGGCTTTTTCACCTTTTACTTTTTTTAAATGCCACAATAGTCCGGGAAATACTATGCTACCCCCAAAGTAATGTCCTAAGTGGCACAATAGGCCTATTATGACACCTCTAAGATACATCATTGTCTATGGGACCAATGCCAATTACCAATGGGAAACAACACTCATTTCCATCATTGGTCACTGCAACAAATACGGCGACCTTATTATTTCCTTTGAGATGTATACTATCGATCACAATAACTGGCTTGCAACACATGGTAAATGATGTGTGACATGCTCCAAGTGCAACAAATAAGTATTTAAACTGACTGTCGGTGTCAATCTCAAACTCAACAATAGTACCTGGATTATATTATTTGAGCATGTGCACAAATTGAGGAAGCATATTGAAGGATTCTATGTACCCACCATATATCATCGCAAAATTTCATGCATGGAACACCATGTGGTAGCTTGTTCGGATTCCATAATCTCGCAATAACACAGATTGCATCTCTTTAGGCTTCATAATTACTCCTTCACTATACATTTTGGGAGAAAAATAGGTTGTAATCACTATAGAACGTGTTTGTCTCAGGGCAAGATGTCTGAAGTCTAACTAACATGTAAGGTATGCTCTGACATGAACTTGTAAACCATCCAAAAATTCCCTCGCACCGATGCACACAACTCAGTAGAACATCCACTACCATGTTTGCATATGCATTTCATTCGCGACACACTCAAAATAGGCACTTTATATTTGGTGTATTGCTTCATATGCCACATCCTGATAGCATTTTTTTAGATAATCTTTGTTCCAGTACAATAACCCATGCTTTAATTTCTCGTCTCTTATCTATTCCAAATCACTAACAACAAATGATGCCGATTAGCAATTGGAATACTTGAAATTAACTAATTATTATTTATTTCATTTTTATTTGGAGACTCTGTATCATGGTTAATGGGTGAAGGGTGGCTTGGTCCAAACATTGGCATAAGTGTTGGAAAATTGGATTAATAAAGTGAGCCGTGACTCATTTTATCCGATTTTTGTGACCGGGTTATTTAATTTTGAAGGAATTAAATAACATACGATTGATCTATGTTTGTAAGTAGATGATCATAGTATTTTTATTTTCTCAAATCCGATTTCGGTGAGTGAGAAATAAGTGGTTGAAGTCGGTCATACGTTTGAGCATTTATGGTGTGTGGGATAATGTGTTTAAAGGATATTAATGATCCCACATTGTTTTCTTAACTTAGTTAAGAGGTGTATTTAAGTGTATTGAAACTTAAGTGTAATAACTAAATGCACAAGGATATGAGCCATGAGCCCACACGCGCACACACGCGCGTACCCGCCCGTGCCCGAGGGCAATTGGACTTTGGGCGTACGTGGGCTTCCGGAACTTAGCAATTTCAGTTTTACGGTTCAGAAATGATCGGTTTCTGGGACGGGTCCGATAGTATAAAAATGCAGTCCGATAGTATAATTTTAAGAGGACCAAAAATCTGCTCCAAAACGCATGCGATTTCACCTACGATTTCTGGCAGACTTATTTCATTATCCGGTTGCATGATCCGTGGGTGCACTTGAAGGTGCACATTCAGCCTTGACTGTGTAACTCTGTAACTCCCACCTGGAGCTGGTAGAGTTAGTGGGGCTGGAGTGCAACCGCAAATAACTCCTTCCGGGAGTCAAAGTCTGCAGCTGTCTTGGACACGCGTCGGGATCCGTGGCGACATGGGACACCTGTCGGGATCTGCAGAAGGTAACTTCTGGAGGGGCTTAATTACAGAGCTGTAACTCCTGGAGGTTACACCACCTAGTTTGAATGCCCTCAAACCTTAGCTGTCCCCTGCAGTGGATATGGGCCTATAAATAGGACATTCCATTATGCTTCAAAAGCTACATTCTGCACAAACTTAGTATCATATTGTCTGCATAGAATTCTCTTTGAGTCTAAAGTTCCCAATTCTCGACGTTGTCTAGTTTGCCGGAGCCTTACCGGATTTGTGGTGCTACTGCCGGAAGGACGAAGCCGTTTTATCTTTGAAAGACAATCCACTTAACCGTGAGCACTAGTCGGGGCGTATTTGTCTTGCGGAGAGAGGTCCCCTTGACTCGGCTTGCCGGAACCTGCTTTAAGTTCCAGTTTGTTCTAAATGATTTAATTCAGTTTATTGTACTTGTTTCTACTCTTCTACTCCTTTCGTGTTCTTTGTAATTCAGAGTGTAACAAATTCCAGAAAGTGTAATTCATTCTAACAATAAGTTTGTTTAAACCACCCTCTTCACGGATCTATGTGACGAATTCGGCAAATGTGTATTTCTTAAACCAAGTATCATTCTCCCTATAACGCCCCGAAAATTTTAAAATATTTTATTACATTTTTTTTCTAGAATATTATATTTCATAAAATTATATATATATATATATATATAGAGAGAGAGAGAGAGAGAGAGAGAGAGAGAAATGGGATCATGTGAGAACCACACTCCTCTGTGAGAACCGAGAACCAATCTCAGCCACAGATTGCTCTGATTTGGACGACCAAGATCTGTCCCAATATTGCAAAAAACGCGGTGGCATATTTGTAATATTAGCGAGTTTTTAATATTTCATAAAATTATATATATATATATATATATATTTAGAGAGAGAGAGAGAGAGAGAGATGAGATCATGTGAGAACCACACTCCCCTGTGAGAACCGAGAACCAATCTCAGCCACAGATTGCTCTGATTTGGACGACCAAGATCTGTCCCAATATTGCAAAAAACGCGGTGGCATATTTGTAATATTAGCGAGTTTTTAATGAATCAAGGCTATTTTTGTAATTTAAGAATTCTGAATCTCCTTCCATCTACAATTCGTCTTCTTTCTCAATATCTCCTCATTTTTCTTCCTCGCAGTTACGCACCAGGCCGAGCCGTAGGTATTTCGAGCACATGGGCGCCGCTGCAGCGGGAGAGAAAGAGTGGCGGCCGGTGGTTGCGGAGGTACTGTCCGAATGTGTTCTAGTCGCGGCGCTTCTGGTTCTCGTATAGACTCAACGTCGTTGGGGAGGAGACGCGGCGGCCGCGGCGGAGGAGGAGGAGAAGCCCGATGGTGACCCCATCATTGAGCTGCTGTTGGGAGTGGTGGTGGTGGTGATGGTGAAACTGTTCATCTCAGTGCTTGATGATCGCATTTCTTGAGTTATCAGATTCATCACAATTCACAAGTGTGTGTGTGTGTATGTGTGAGAGAGAGAGAGAGAGAGAGAGAGAGAGAGAGAGAGGAGAGGATGTGAAATGACTGAGCTTGTATAGCTAGGATTCAAGAAAAGAACGGAAGAAAAATTAATGATTGATCATGAAGCTAACTAGGATTTTGTTATTTTTCATGAAAGTTGTAGTAGAAGAGAGATATGGAAATATGAGGAATTAAGAATATAGAGGGCAAAATGGTGGGATTGGGTGTTTTATTTTTAGCACCGTTGTAACTTATTTTAGCACTACTGTGAACTATTTTAGCACTGCAATGTACTTTAGCACTACTGTGGTCTATTTTAGCACTGTTGTAACCTATTTTAGCAGTACTGTGAACTATTTTAGCACTTAGGTTGACGAAGCTAATTAAGCTGTTATTTTGAATTTTTCACTATCAGTATTTTAGCACTACTGTGAACTATTATAGCATTGTTTTAACCTAGTTTAGCACTACTGTGAATCATCAAACTTCATTTGGTTCAATTGAGTTTTAAAATTTTATGTTATGTTAGTATTATATCTTCAAATGACATGACAATGTACTTAAAAAAATAAGTGTATCCCTGAACTTCATATATTATCTCTATGTTTACAAAACGGGATGCTAAATATCCAATCATTTGTATCCATCTTTTATTTTAGTTTAATAATAATAATAATAAAGCAATTAATGGCCAACTTAAAGCTAAACTCTTGTTAATTAGTCCTGTAGGGGTTGGGGTTAATGGTCTCAAGATTCCAGAGGTCACATCCTCAAATTCTAATTGCAAGGCACAACTACTAATTACTACTAATCAGTAAAGGCATTAATAGTATATTTTGCTATCAACTATCAAGTTTTTAGATCCATCATTTCAACTTTTGAATATATATGTCCGGAGAAATGTGACATATACATTAATACAACGAAACGTGCAGTGCTAAATAAGGAAACGTAAGTGCTAAAGTATGAACCATTAGTGCTAAAGTATGAACCATTAGTGCTAAAGTAGAATTTCAAATCTATAATTCAAATACTAGCGCTAAAAAAGGAATAACAAGTGCTAAAAAAGGATTTGTAAGTGCTAAAATAGCTGAAACTCGAAATTTAAAATGATTATGCAACTAGTGCTAAAAAAGAAAATGCAAGTGCTAAAATCTCAATTACTAGTACTTATATTAAAATAAAGAAACTTTTTATTTTAACTTAATTACAGCATCACATCACTTTCATGGTAAATTTTCTTATAAGTAAAAAAAACAAACAAATGGTTAGTATATATTTCAGCATCAAACATGACTTGGTAGTCGGCATGCTCATAAATCACAATATATATTTATTGACTCTGCTCTTTATCAAGTTGGAAGATAAGACATTATATATGCAAGTTGAAAATGTAATACATAATTTGAAAAATATATGCTAAAATAAGTGATGACAGTGCTAAAATAGGGAATGATAGTGCTAAAATCATAAATTGAAAAATATACGCGAAAATCACATTTACAATGTTAAATTCTAAACTACAGTGCTAAACACGGAAGATCATGAAGTATTATTTGTCTTAGCTATACAAGCTCGTAATTGGGATTCTAAATTTTAGTATATAACTTTAGCATATATGTTTTAGCACTGTATGTTTAGAATTTCAACATATATGCTAAAGTAGAAACTATTAGTGCTAAAAAAGAAACTAACAGTACTAAAATACGGAATACCAATGCTAAAATATAAAACACTAGTGCTAAAATATCAAATATCAATGCTAAAAATATCAAATAAAGAAAGTAGAAACCATACATGCTAAAGTACATACTACAAGTGCTAAAATACGGAATTTTAGTGCTAAAATACAAAATACTAGTGCTAAAATATTAAATATCAATACTAAAGTCTAAAACTATTGCTCTAATTCTAATACAATAAATCTACAATCAAATCACAAATTACATAATTTAAAAAATTAATACATAGCTGTAAATTTTATATTAAAAAAATATTTATAAACAATTCATAATTGAATAAAAAACAAAATTATGCTGCTTTCATATTTGACTCCTCTTCTTTAATCATCCATGTTTACCAGCTCGCTATCAACAACATCAATCACAGAGTTGGGAAATGATTTTTGCATCCATTTCCTCAAGCTCAAATCTCCAGAAAACATCTCGTCTATTGGCCTTCTCCTTGAAAACATTTCCATCAACAAAATCCCATAGCTGTAAACATCCACCATGGTTGATACCAAACCTTCCGACCCATACTCTACAGAATTGATGTATTAGATCAAATGTATGCTCCATACAGTAGGCTAGCTAATTGCTTGAATGAAATTCCAGCAAATGTTAAATATAAACATCCATCATGGTTGATACCATACCTTCCGATCCATACTCTACACAGTTGATATATTAGAACAAAATAAAATAACAAAATCTGCTGGAATAAGAGTCATGCTAAAATAAGTCATGACAATGCTAAAAAAGACCATGACAGTGCTAAAATAAGACATGACAGTGCTAAAATAGAAAATAACAGTGCTAAAGCCCTAAATTGAAAAATATACGCTTAAATCACATATACATTGAATTTTCCAATTTTACCCTCGCCGAGTTTCAGGGGAAGCGAAGTTCAGAGTTATTACAATTATGCCACCGCGTTTTTTTATTTTTTGAACAGATCTTGACCGTCCAAATAGGTGAGATCTATGGTTGAGATTGGTTCTTTGTTCTCACATGGGGTATGATTCCTTCTAGAACCCAACCCTATATATATATATATATATATATATATATATATATATATATTATGTTACATTCCTATAAGTTGTGCCGATCCAACTACTACTAAATAAATTTCATTCGTATTATCATTTAATTATTTCGTTTAGGATGTTGGACTTATATTTATATATTTATTCAATGATTTAAATGAACTCAATCCTTGGGGCCCATAAACTATGTCATCTTTGAAGCCCATTTCTCCTTTATTTTTTTCCCCTCCATGTGAAAAATACACTAAAGGAAGAAATCTTAAATTCACACAAATTTCTCCACCCTCACAGATGGATAATCTACCTCCATCATTTTTTGGGGATTGATATCAATCAATTTCTCCTTCCCTAAATCAAGGTTTCACCTTTTATAACACCCCAAGCCATAGTATAAATACTTGATCTCCTCATTCACAAAAAAAATCACATCAAAAGCATCTCCTTAAATCATCCCGAGTCTCTCTTCTCATGGAACTCCTCCTTGAGGTAACCCATTTTTTTGAAACCTCTGTCTTATCTTCTATAAGAGTGGTCTCTATTTATCCTATCCTGGTTTGTTCGAAGAAAATATGCAGTAGAAGTAGTGGAATAATGAATAGTTTCTTTTAATGAGAAATTCTTGTACACCTCATGAGGTACTACCTCATGTGGCACAATAGAGATATTAGGACACTTGAAAGTGTCCTAATAGGCTACCAATAGAGATATTGTGCCACATGAGGTAGTACCTCATGAGGCGTACAAGAATTTCTCTCTTTTAATTATGTTGTCAATATGCTTTTAAAAGTTGAGGAAAGAGTCTCGATTTTTGTGTTAAAGAATTCTTAACCTTGTCTACACCTCTCACCTAGATGGTCCCATCTATTTAAATAAACATATTCTCTCTTTTTACATATACACTAACACGTCTATATATATACATATATATACCCTAAGCTCTATTAAATGCACACCCACTTTCTCTTCACACCTATGCGCACACACACACACGCGCACACACACACACACATACACACACACACATATATATATATGCACACACAGGATTGGGTTCGAGAAGGAACCACACCCTATGTGAGAACTGAGAACCAATCTCAGCTACAGAGTGCTCTGATTTGAACAGCTAAGATCTGTTCCAAATTAAAAAAAAGCGGTGGCATTATTGTAATATTTTCGAAGTTCGCTGCCCCTGAAACTTAGAGAGGGTAAAATCGAAAATTTGAAACTATATGCATTTTGAAAATATTTGCAGACAAAAGCTCTCTTCCCACCACAACTGCTCGAGCTTCATCACCCGAATCCAGACAAAGAAATCTAAAAAAACCGCAAAATTATCGAATTCAACCGTTCAAGTCGTTCGAAGATTAAATTTCTGATCAAAAATCATGAACTCTCAAGGTAATATATCGTTCAGTTTTATTTTTTCAAATTATGTTGGATATTATTGTTTGCTATAAAAATTCATTTCGCAATATATAATGATGATTTAGTAATTTCTTTCGTATTTTTTTAGCATAATAGTACTTCGCCGGAGACATACAGAACATAATCTTTACAAAAATCTGTTCTTTTTATTGCATGATAATTTATTCATTTCATTTTTGTTTTATTGACAATGGAAAACTTGTATAAACATGTTAAAGCTAATAATGTTGGAAATGTATATGTGATTTACGTGTATATTTTTGAATTTAGGGTTTTAGCATTCTCATTCCCTATTTTAGCACTGTTGTCTCGTATTTTAGCACTAACATGATTCTTTTTTAGCATTACAATTTTTTTAGCATTGTTATTGATTTATGAGTTTCACTTTTCGTTTCTTTGTTTTTAGCAAACTAGTTTGGTGTTTTAGCACTGTCCTCTCATATTTTAGCATTCAGATTATGTTTTTTTAGCATTTTTACTGATTTAGTAGTTTCAATTTTTATAAACCTAACACTTTTGTGCATCTGTGATTTACCTGCACATTTTCTTGCTTTTAGCACTATAGTTTAGTGTTTTAGCACTGTCATATCCTGTTTTAGCATTCCCATTATGTTTTTTAGCATTGTTATTTTTCTTTAACAGTATTATATAAAAAAATTATAGGTTCTAAAAGGACTACAGATGCTCAAAGTAGTGAAAGCAAACGAGCTAAAACTGCCCCGGATAATGAAGACAATAGACTCAGTGCTATATATAACAAATATCCATTCTTAGAAGCAACAACATCACCATCAACTCTCTCAAACGCTGTGAGGAGAATAAATACAGCACAACGGGAAGCAGTGAGTAGCTTGGATTCGGCAACATTCTTTATTTGAATATAAATCATGTGCCAGAGAAGATGAACTACTGGCTGCTCGAAAACTTCGACCCAGTATCAAGAGAAATCCAATTGCAACACGGCAGAAGAATTCGGGTTGAAGTGTCTGATGTGTCTGTGATTTATGATTTTCCCAGAGGACCACAGAAGATAGAAAAGAGTGTTAGAGGCCAAATATGCCAGGTCATGCAGAAGGATGAGTTGCTCAGTAACATGCTCTCGGATACCGCTGCAGGAGAATGGTTCAAATTGAACTTCATGATTTTGATGATCATTTCCATGATTGAAAACTCTGACGATGGATATATTTTTAAAAACCTGATGGACTGCCTGGATAAAATTGATAACATTAGTCAATATGACTGGTGTGAATATGTCTTGAGATCATTGGTGAACCACACTGTCAAGTGGAAAAGTGACAAAACCATGCCTTTCACAGGTCCCATTCTGTTTTTGTTGGTAAGTGCTATTAATTATTTATTTTTTATTACAGTGTTTGTATAAAAACTGCAACCATTAGCACTGTATATTTAGATTCACAATTCTGAGTTTCCAGCAGTTTTATGCCACGTTTAGCACTGGTATTTGTAAGTTTAGCACTTGCCATTTCTTTTTTAGCACTAGTATTTGAATTCTGAGGTTTAGGCACTTTTATAAGATATTTTAGCACTGGTAGTTTCTTCTTTAGCACTTAAGTTTCCTTGTTTAGCACTGGTAGTTCCTTCTTTAGCACTTACTCAAAAAAAAAAATCAATTTCGAACAGATGATGTATGTTGATAGAGTCGAGGTGTACTTCCGGGAGGTGCCGAGGTATATCCCAACCTTCTATGGATGGAACTATGCTTTGCTTAACCATAGACAGGCAACAGAGCTTGTTTTTGGAGATTTTGGAGGTGGCTATCCTTGGCCGGCGTACACAAGGACTGAGTTCATACAGGAACACGGAGAGAGAGGTTGTGAGCTGGAAGAACTTCGACGGAGAGAAGTCGAAAAAGAACAGATTCCAACTGTGAATGAGATAGATGTCGGGCCATCTCATAACTTCACATACCATCACTAGTATATTTTTTAGTGTTGCTAATTTCTTTGTTTAAACTCATAACTGATTTCTGTTTTTATAAATGACTATTTACTTATCTGATTTCCACAAAAAATATATCAGATTCAAAGAGAAGAATTGGCAGAAGACAAATAGAAGCAAGATAAAGGGAAGGTGATAGCTGTTGAGATCCCTGAGACTGAGATAAGCAGTTCAAACAGTTTAGTAAGCAATCACTAAAAATATAATTTATCAATCTTCATTCATTGTTTAGCAGTCTCATCAAGTTTACTAATAATCTTGAGAATAAAATTTACAATATTATAAAATAATTTCTAAAATAGGCAATCAAAAGACACAGAGAAGAGCCAGAAACTGCTATGCCCACAAAGCCAGCTGAAACACCCAGAATCAGCAAGAGAAAGGTGTTTACCACATAATAATACAAACATAATAAACTTATATTGTTAACAGGTTTTTACCTTCAATTAACATCTAAAAATATACAGAAGGTGGTGATCCAAACCAGCACAGTATCCACAAGGTCCAGGGCCATATTGAAGCAACCTGACCATTTTAAAAACCTTGTGGACACAAGAGAGACACTGACATCTTCTGAGTGTGAGCTGCACTACTGGGCGATGGAAAACAAGACTGATGATGAAAGGTACTTTTATAATACGTAATTATTAACAAATATAAAAGTTATCAGTGTCATTTTGTTCTGTCAGACTGCACTTTACACTAAAAAAGAATTTTATTCAAAAATAGGGATGTTGTTTTGTATTCTGACAAGCGTGTAGAGCTGAGGAGAGCTGAGATGCTGAGTTTGAACAAAAACACATACATAAGTTCTGCCGTTATTGATATATGGAGTACCATATTGAACCATGCTCAATCAAAACTTCCTGAAGAAGAGACTCCGAGGAGATTTTTCCTAACAACCAACGTTTGCGTAAGTGACAAATTTGATAGTTATTAATTCTAATTAACTCACTTTATTATGTTTTAAAATAACAATACACATTCATGTTTCTAATTAACTCACTTTATTCTGTTTTTAATTTGTTAGTATTGGCATTGGTAATTGAGGTTTAGAACTTGAATTTTCTTTTTTAGCACTAGTAAAGCATTTTTCAGTTTCCAGTAGACATATAACCTAATAACTGGTATTTTGTGTTTTAGCATTTGCCATTCCTTTTTTAACAATAGTATTTTGAATTCTAAATTTGGAATTCTACTTTAGCACTGATAATTTCAAATTTTAGCACTGATAGTTTATTATTTAGCACTTACATTTCTTTGTTTAGCACTGATGTTACACCCTGCTAGAAATGTTAAAACATTTATTAGCAATGAAAAAATAGGAAATATCAACTATGCCTACTAGCATTACATGAAAGAATATTACTATCGATAATAAAAAATTAGTATGAAAAGACTACAAACAATAAAATAATAAAATTCTTCATTTGCCTTTATAGAACTACACAGTTGTTGCGCCTCCAAAAGAATGGAATGACGAGAAGGTATCAAAGCTGTTTGTTGATAACATATTCTAAGAACTCGACTCATACCCCAATATGAAAGCATATAAGACGGACATGGTACGAATTCATATTTAAAATTGCAAAAGTCATCATGATAGTAACTAAATATAAACTATTTTGTTTGCAGTTTTTCTTTTCAATATTGCAATCAGAACACTTCTACATTATTGTCATTGATACAAGAAGATTGGTGGCTGAGATCATTAACAATTCCACTGCCATGGAAGGAGAGCAGGACGACCCACTATCAAAATATCAACATATTCCTGCAAGACTGGTAACAAAAAATATCTATTTATTACTTTTTTCACTAGTGAAATAAATTAACAAATACACATTCAATTCAAAAAATAAAAATGAACTAACTTTAATTATAAATTTCAGATCAAGCTCTTCACTTACTTCTTGAAGATGAATGCCCTTCCAAAAATGACAAAAGAAGTGACTGAAAATATCAAGAGCATGAACCGTCTTCAAATGCCATGGAGAACTTCAACAAACAGCACTGATTGTGGGGTCTTTGTCATGCGTCATATGGAGATAAATATGGGAGGTTCTGTGAAGAATTGGAAGAGTGGATTAAAAGTAAAGAATCAAATGTAGCTGAGATACATAAGAATCAAGTATTGCGTTGCCATTCTTACTGCAGAATGCAACATCTACAAGCAGAGGAACATCAAGAATGTAAGAGTCTACTTCCAAAGATCTTCTAAACAAAACCCAATCAATATTGAAAACCTCTACCTAGAAGACGATAATGAATGAACAACTTATATATATATGAAACAAATTTCTAACTGCTTGAACAACTTTTGCATTTCCTGTTTCTATATTATGAGAATGTTTATGGATTGATATAATTATTTCAATTCCATGCTATTTGAAAATTTTATGTTAAAATTTCAGAGCTTTATATGCTAAAATTATGAGTAACAGTGCTAAAATTTAATACCTTGCATTCTATATCTTGGTTGTAGCTACATGTTTTTGTTGAGATGACGGTGCTAAAACCATGAACTGACAGTGCTAAATATGTTAATGATAGTGTTAGTGCTATATTACGAATTAGCATCAAGGAGATCTATTTTTAGCATAAGACTTCTTATCTTTATAAGCATATTCAAATAATAACAACAAAATACTTCCATGCTCTGTTTTAGTTATAATGATACCATAATGTTATTTTGTAGCTACATGTTTTTGTTCAGATAACGGTGCTAAAACCATGAACTGACAATGCTAAATATGTTAATGATAGTGTTAGTGCTATATTACGCATTAGCATCAAGGAGATCTACTTTTAGCATAAGTCTTCTTATCTTTATAAGCATATTCAAATAATAACAGCAAAATACTTCCATACTCTATTTTAGTTATAATGATACCATAATGTTATTTTGTAGCTACATGTTTTTGTTGAGATGACGGTGCTAAAATCATGAACTGAAAGTGCTAAATATGTTAATGATAGTGTTAGTGCTATATTACGCATTAGCATCAAGGAGATCTACTTTTAGCGTAAGACTTCTTATCTTTATAAGCATATTCAAATAATAACAGCAAAATACTTCCATACTCTATTTTAGTTATAATGATACCATAATGTTATTTTGTAGCTACATGTTTTTGTTGAGATGACGGTGCTAAAATCATGAACTGAAAGTGCTAAATATGTTAATGATAGTGTTACTGCTATATTAGGAATTAGCATCAACGAGATCTACTTTTAGCATAAGACTTCTTCTCTTTATAAGCATATTTAAATAATAATAGCAAAATACTTCCATGCTCTGTTTTAGTTATAATGATACGATAATGTTATTTTGTAGCTACATGTTTTTATTGAGATGACAGTGCTAAAACAGTCAATATTATGTATGATGATGCCAATCCATTGCTCAGTATTGTAAACAAAACACTGCAATGTCAACAAAACCTACTATTAACAATATGAACATATATAGGTCCCAACAAAAGATCAAGGACTACAGAAGATATCAATATATCAATCACAAATGAGAGAAGATCCAAGATGAAGCATGATACCCCTGATATGAAAGCTCGATCCAGAACATTAGCGCTGACATTCCTTCAAAGAATAAAGTCTACACCAGATTCTAAAGCAGAAGACACAAGTGTTTCTGAATCTAAAAGTCAAGAACAAACACCCAAGGCAGACAAACAACCAATGCTTAAAAGCAGAACCACCTCTCGCACCCTCTATTCTGCAATCAAACAATTCACTCCTGAGCAAAGAAATGATGTCAAATCAATTGGTTTTGGAAGCATTTTGCACTTGGCTATCAAGGAAGTGCCTCAAGCACTGAGCCACTGGTTGGTAAGTAACTTTGATCCAGAAAGTTATGAGTTGATACTCAAGAGAGATCGATGATTGCATATAGATGCAAGTGACGTATCATTGATCATGGGCTTCCCTATTGGTGCCCTGCGCATAAATAAGAAACCTAGATGTCAAACTTGCCTACTGACAAAGGAGTGGCAGGGCAAATTTGGAAAACATGAACACAGAATCTCTGCGGCCAATGTTTCATATAAAATTCTTGAAGATAAAGATGGCGGTAAATGGTTCAAAATACACTTCATGGTACTGCTTATTAACAGTCTGATTTAGTCAACAGGCAATGGATATATACATCCACAATTGGTGCACATCTTCTATGATGTTGATGGAATACAAAATTACGATTAGTGTGAGTACACTACCAGGTGCCTGGTTCAGAAGACGCTGGTTTGGAAAAAGAAGAGAGACAAACACTACAATGGACCCATTCTCTTCTTAATGGTTAATTTATCAATTGGCATGTTTATAATAATCATTAGCATTATTAAAATAAACCTTTTATTTCCTTACTATTACTAACATAAATTACATTTTCCACCCCACAGATGTTTTATATGGACAGAGTAGTGTCCTATAACAGAAGGGTTGAACGCTCGATTCCAGTATTCAAAGGCTAGACACAAGATTTTATGCAAAAGACAGACTTCAGAATTGAAAACATGTGGTTTTGGAGGAGGCCACATTTGTGGCCCATATGTAGTAGAAGAAGCTGGAAGAAAGGATGAACACATCTTGCCTGCTCTGGAGGCTCCTGCTGAGAAAAGTGAAGCTGTATATGCTGTGGATGCCGGTGTTGAGAAAGATGAAGCTCCACATCCTGTGGAGCCTGATGTTGCAACCAATCTGGCTGCAGTATCCAACAGTCCTGTGCGAACAACAACTAAGGATCCTCGGCAGGAATATGCGCAAAAGCTGATTGATGACTCGAGATGAATGGCAGAGGCAATGTCCACATTGATCAAAACAGTAGAGGGAGTGCCGCAACACATGATGGACAACCTCTTCTTCAAGAAAACATATGAAACAGCGCAACAGCTTTTGATCAAGAATCACAGACTCAACCACAAACACAAGCAACACCGGACGATGATGAGTTCTGGAGTGATCCGGTGAGAATATCAGCAATAGAGGATATTGAGAGGGCTATGGAAAAACGTGCAAAGCTTGAGAGGATATATGCTGATGAAGGTCCAACATTCAGTCTTGGGCTAAATAATGATGCATGGGCTGGGGTACTGAAGGTTACACCTGAACTTTCTGAAGGGAATGTATTGGATAAGGAACAAGCTCAAATTGAAACATTTGATGCTGAAATCCTGGAGGATCTAATGAAAAAGGTATAGGAAATTTTTTTGTCATTAGACCTGACATGTGTTATTTTAGCATTCTTATGCATTATTTTAGCATTCACATAACTTTTTTTTAGCACCAACACGGCTCATCATTTGCTATCAAATTTTTTTTGGTCTAAAGTTATATATAATTATGTTTCTAATATACATAAAAAACTAATTGCAGGTAGAGATGGAGCATCTGAATTCAAAGAAATCAAAGCCAGATGAGGGCGATGGCACATCAAAGCCAATAAATGTTCCAGATAACGCTGAGGTGTGATATAGCTATTGAAGTAACATTCAACATCTTTATTACACTTTACAAGAGAAAAAAGTAGAAATTATTAAATGTTGTTTTTTCAAAAACAGATGATACATGCTCTCGCAAGCCGGATGGAGACAAGAACGAAAGAGCAGAAGAAACCAACAGAGAAGCTGATGTCACCATACATGATCAGAGTCCTTGATACAAAGGAACACATTGACAGACAGCAACAAGAGATATTCTTGTGGGTTGTGCAGAATGATATAGAGAGCAAGTATGTCACTCATGCTATGTAAAAAATAATGCATAAAAAAATCATATTGTATACTGGTATATGACTGCTTTGTATTTATATTGATTTATCAGTGAACAAATCTTGTATGATTACAAATGACTCAACATTGCACGGGTTGATATGAAGACCATGGCTTCAAATGAATACATCAGTTCATCTGTTCTGGATGTTTGGAGCACCCTACTGAATCAGAATGAGAAAATGCGAGACCCATCTTCTAAATATAGATTTTTCTTCAGCACACAACCTTGCGTAAGTGTATACTTAATTATAACTCCATATAAAGTCCTTTAACCTACACTAAATATAATAAAAAAATGTTCTTCTTGCAGAGCTTCACTCTAGTTGATGCACCATCTGCATGGGATTCTTCCAAGAGATATTCTTCTTTCGTCGATAAAATAAAATATGAGATCGAATGCTGTCCATGGGTATCTTTGAGCAATGTTGATCCGGTACACAAGATTATTCATCTTGACATTGTTTACACCCCTTTAAAACATTACATTATAAATGTGAATATTAAGTTTGTAAAACATGCTAGAATTATAACAAAAACATATTTTTTATTTTTTAGCGATACATAGTCCTATATTAGCACTCATGTCCTCTTTTTTTAGCATTGTGCATTTTTATATTAGCAATACATATCTACATCAAGTAACTCATTTTTTATTGACAAACCCCATGTTAACTCTGTCTGCAGTTTTTCTTTCCTATCTACCATTCAAGTCACTTTTTCCTTATCTCCATTGATGTGGTTAACTTCAATGTTGACATTATTGACAATTCAAGTGTACGAGATAGTGAGAAGGATGGAATAAAGCTCAAGTACAATGACATTCCAGACAACCTGGTAATATATGAATTTGTCACCAATTATTTTTTCTTAGTATCTATCTCAATTAAAAAAACTAATTTTGAAAAACACATGCATGTAAACTTTTTCAGTGAGTTCCTCACAAGTGCTGGACTTGAACAAAAATCAAAGGGATTAAAGGAAAAGCATAGGACAACCAGGTTGAAGATGCCATGGAGAGATACAAAGAACAAGGTTGATTGTGGCATCTATGTCATGAGGCATATGGAGACGTACAGAGGGGGCGGTCTCAAAGACTGAAGCAGTGGTCTGAAGAAAGGCAACACCAGGCAGATGAAGTTCTTAAGAGCAAAATATTGTGCTACAATCATAACTGCAGACAGTAACATACTCAGGGATCAACACCTCAAATCTGCTACTCTATATTACAGACAATCATGTTCTGAGGGGGAAATTGTGGTAGACCCCAAAAAAATGAAGTGATTTGTTTTATAATGATTTCCAACTCTGTATTACAATGATACAATATTTGTCTTTTGATCGTATATGTTGGTATATATGTCTTTTGTAGTAACTGTCACCATATCCTCTTGTGAATATTTTAGTATTAGCACTGTTAATTGAGGTTTTAGCACTTCCATTTCTTTTTTTAGCACTACTATAGCATTCACCATGCATTTTATATTTTAGCGCTTACAAATCCTTTTTTAGAACTACTACTAGCATATAATACTACTTGGGTTTGTCAAATTAATATTTAGATTCACAACTGAGTTTCAGCAGTTTTAACCAAAGCATTTAACACTGGCATTTTGACTTTTAGCACTTAAAAATCCTTTTTTAGCACTGCTAATATCATATAAGACTACTAGGTTTGTCTAGTTAATATTTAGATTCACAATTCTGAGTTTCAAGCATTTTTAGCACTTGTCATTCCTTTTTTAGTACTAGTATTTGAATTCTGAGGTTTTAGCACTTTTATAAAGTATTTTAGCATTGGTAATTTCTTCTTTAGCACTTAAGTTTCCTTCTTTGGCATTGTTGTTACACCTGCTAGAAATATTAAAACTTCTAGAAATATTAAAACTTTTATTAGCAATGTCAAAAATGAAATACCAGCTATGCCTATTTAGCATTACACGAAAGAATATTGCTATCATTAATAAAAAAATCAGTATAAAAAAAAGTTCAAAAAATAAAATAAAATGTATCTACTTCTTCCCACAATTCCTAGAATCATGATTGACTTTCTTCCCACACTTCTTGCAGGTCCTTAAAGGTTTCTTTGCGCATTCAGCTCTCGCCCCTTCTTTTGATTTTATACGACCTGCACTGCCTTTTGTCTTCACAAGCTCAGGTGGATGCACCTCAACTTCACTAGGTGCACACAATCCATAAAAATCAGAAAATAATCTACTCTTTTTTGACATAGTATCATCTTCAATATCACCAGATGAAAACCCCTCCCTTAACTCGCGTAAACTTTACAACAAGAGAGACATATTTGCAGTGTCACCTTCAGCAACAGAAAGACAGACATAAAACTCAGAAATTAATTGGTTCGTAATAATTTTGTTCTCCTCTAACAAAAAACACCGATCACCCAACAATGCACCTGCTTCATTAATGAGTGAAGACTTCATCCAACGAGACACAACGTATTTAGGAGGTATCGACTCCAATTTCAAATCTTTGAATAGAGTGAATATGTGGCAGCACAGGATCCCCTCCCTCACAAATTTCAAACAGCTGTATGTACTGGAATCTTCAACCTTGTTGTGAACAACCTTATTTGTAGCACCAAAACCATCCTTCACTTCTAGCATCGTAACTGAATCATTTTCTGAAATATTACAAACACGACAGACATAACATGCATCTTCAATCTCCTTCTGAACCTCGTAGAACTTATTCCTAGTATAAACAGTGGCAGCATGTTTCTCAAATGCGAGTGGGGTCTTCAACTGAGGAATTGACGACTCATCAACGCTGTCCAAGTAGGCATGTGCATGTCTCTGAGTATCAAGTGCGCTATCAAAGTTCATCAGAAACTCAACAAGGTTTGACTTTGATCTAAGAAACCTTGAATAAAAATTGTTCACACTCTCTGAAATTGAGGTAGTCCTCCACAACCCACTTATTGATAAATCTCTAAAATATGCAGACACCCAATCTTCATGAATATCATACAATGACATGAACCAACTATCGTCTGCCAATCCAAATTCAACCATAATTTCCTTCCATATCAACTCAAAATCTGTGATGTTTATAAAATTAGACCACACAATGCTATTTAACCTCTTTCTGAATGTCTCGTTCTTTCTTATATGCGCAGGCAACTTATCTGAAACTTTAAACATAATATGCCACATACACAATCGATGTCTGGTATCGAGAAATACCTGTCTTACAGCAACCTTCAATCCAAGATCCTGATCAGTGATTATTAGGCTAGGAGAACCACCCATACAGTCCTTGGATTTCTGAAGAACCCATAAATAAGATTCAGCATCCTCACCCGACATTAAAGCAGGGCCAAAGGTCATAAGCTTCCCGTAATTGTTCTTCCCGGTGAAGGGTGCAAAAATCATTGAATACCTGCAACAATATAAAAATTCACAAACCTCTGTTATTATCATGTCTTTATCATTGTATATAAAACCTTACAAATGATAACATTATCACCTAACAAAATATTCAAACATTAGGTAACAGTGCTAAAAAAGGAAATTCAAGTGCTAAAATATAAACTACAAGTGCTAAAAAAGGAAATTCAAGTGCTAAAATAGAAAAATACCAGTGCTAAACCAGCAGAATGCTAAAACTAATAGAACATCAAGTCTAAACAATATAACAAACAAACCTGTTAGTCCTATATGTTGCATCAAACGACACAACATCCCCAAATAGAGAAAATTTCCTTCTTGATATAGGATCAACCCAAAAAAACACCTCAATTGATCATCCTTGTTAACTTCATAATCAAATGTGAAAGCAGAGCATAGTTCATGCCTTTTGGACATTTTATCCAGCATCATTTGGGAATCTACACCCACAGCATACGCCTTGAGATCTCGACTGAAGTTTTTGAAATCAACTGTTGTACAGCCTATATTGGAATATCCACTAACAACTTCTTTAACTAATATAAACGTTGTCACGTGTCCAATGTTTACCCTTGCACAGTTTAAAATAAACATTTGATGTGTAGGATCTATATTTCTATTCAGATTCATAAACTCTTTGTGTGTATCCGTAACAAAAGAATGTGTACGTCTTTCTTCAAATAATCCAACACTGTACCCATCACAACCAATATACTTCAAACCTATCCTAGCCATACAGTAATTCCTCTTCGACACACGACGTCTCTTTTTCTTTGAAGATTCACCAAAATCAACAGATGTGTTCTTAACTACCTCACAGCTACACAGAACATACTTCCAAATTATAGTACCATCTTTAGACCTTTTTGTAGTAGACTAACGGGTATCAAACCCACATGATGAGGCATACACCTTGTATAGTGTTATACCATCATCTAAAGTAGGGAAAGTCTTGCCTAATGCAGGCTTCAAAGATGGTTCACATTCAGGTGTGTAAAATTCAGAAAACACGGGTGAAATCTCCAAATTGGAAGAAGCACAATCTATACATTTATCAATACACAACTAAATCACATTAATGCGTAAAAAACATATTCTAAGATCAAGTTATAAAAATTCACAGTGGCTGCTAAACTAGCTTATAACAGTGCTAAAATAGTTCACAGTAGTGCTAAAGAATTTTGCAACAGTGCTAAAATATTTCACAGTAGTGCTAAAGTACATGTTAAGTCAAGGATATAATTTAAACTGATTATTTGGATAAATTCTAATATAACCACATGGGAAACAAAATGATTTCCTTAGCATAATATGTAGATTCCTCTATACATGATTTAAATTGCAAGACAAAAACATAAAATGAACACACATGACAATTATATTTACAGATTGTTCTCATAAAAGCATACACATAATAAAATTTTAATAAACAGTATGACTTCACTTCGTATAGCAACTGTCTGACCAAAATTTACTTTTTGCATGGCTAATAATTCATATTGTGGTGCTAATAAATATACAAATATACAGAAAATGAAAACACACAATATGCAACATTAAAAACACATGCTCATCGTCAAGAATTCAAAATAACAGCTTAGTAAGCTTCGTCAACCTAAAAGCAGTGCTAATACAGTTCATAGTAGTGCTAAAATACGTTACAACAATGCTAAAATAGTTCAGAGTAGTGCTAAACTACATGTTAAGAAAATATTATCTATAATACTCATTTGTTATTGAAAATTCTACATTCATCGTACAAATACTCTATTAACAAGATACTCTTATGATACTCAATCATTTTTACAATGATAAAAACTAAATTCAAATGCTAGTAATTCGTATTCTGATGCTAATAACTCTACATATATACAGAAAACCAAAACACACAATATGCAACCCCAAAAACACATGTTGATCGTCAAATATTCAAAATTAAAACCTTGTCGAACAAACGTATAAAAAAATCGCAGTAAAATTACAGAAAAAACTTTTTTACCCGGTATCTTCGTCAAATAACAGTGAATAACACAAACTCCAGTAAAAAATCGCGTGAACACCGATTCAGTTGAATAAAATTCGAAGAGAATCGACTGATATTTCGATTATATAAGCACAAAAGAAATTGATATATACAAGGAAAGAGATTTCGAATGGAAAATGAATTGCAGACCGAAATCGATTTCATTCCAAATATAACAGAATTAATAAATTACAAAAATACCCTGGGTTCATTAAAAAATCACCAATATTACAATAATGCCACCGCGAATTTTTTAATTTTGAGGCAGATCTTAGTCGTCCAAATAGGCGAGATCTATGGTTGAGATCAGTTCTCAGTTCTCATATGGATGTTTAGTTCTCACATGATCCCATCTCTGCACACATATGTAAATATATGTATATATTTATATATAAACGCACACTTACCAATATATATAATGTATATCTTACTCTTCAAGCATGTGTGTATATATATACATATATAATTCGTATAATGTCATGCTATTCGTTTTTAGCATTAAGGTAATTTAATATGATGTTAATTAATTATTATCATTATTACTCTAGGCGGCGCACATGGACCATATTAAAATATTATCTTTCCAAAGTTCAAGGTTAAGGTGGGGGATCCGACATTGAAATTAAAGTACATTTATTCCTATTATGCTTGTATATGATATACATGTGCAATTGATGACACCCTTCGCGTTACTTGATGATGGCATACGGGTTTTATATTTATGATGACCCCCTCTGGGTAATTTATGATGGCCTACGGGCTTTATGTTTATTGATGACACCATCCGGGTTATTATGATGTGATGGCTTACAGGCACTATGATATGATGACTTGCTATGTTATGTATCTGTATAATTTGGAGAAATGTGGATCCCATTGAGTTAATAGCACTCACCCCAAAGCTATTATATTTTCAGGTTTATGAATCTCGAGCGATGACGTGGAGACGGAGTGATGTTCAAGATGAAATAAGCATTATTTTATTTAAAATATTACTTCTACTGTATTAAAACTCTTTTATTGAATAAATGCTACATTTATTATTTATGAAATTTTGGGGCGTGACACTCCCTCTTGTTGTCTTCTTCTTCTTCTTCTTCTTCTTCTTCTTCTTCTTCTTCTTCTTCGTCTTCTTCTTCTTCCCTCTCATCTCTTCTTCTTTTTCTTTTTCTTCTTCACCATTATCTTCTTGGACCCCTACGTACTGATTTTGTGCACATCATTATGAGTCACTGGGTCTGAACATAAAGTGTGACTATCAATACTATTATTATCAATACCAAAACACGTCTCAGAAAACCAATCTGATGCATAAAATTGTTTTGAATGTCATCGAGAGAAAACTCGTATGTCAGGTAGTTGGTCTCATAATCAACTGTCAATGGTATATACGTTTCTTGATGGGATTTTGTAATACCGAAAATCCTTCTATTATGCACACCATACAAAGTAGGATCTTTTTCTTGGGTGCGCAAACACACAACGTCTTGATCAATACTGAAAAGGGTTTCATGGTTCTACCGGCAAAAAAAACGCACTATATAACTGTAACGCCCCAATTTCACTTTTAATAGAAAAAGGCACGTTATCCATGCTTTTCATTAATAAAAATATTTTACTTGAAATACAGCGGAAGTTCTAAGCATAACTCTACATTTATTACATAAAATAAAGTCAAAAATAAATTTAAATCCTTAATTATGCTTGACTACTTGACCACCATCATAACATCTTGTCCGCTACGCATGACCCGAGACAACACCTGAAAAGATAAGTAGATTTTGGGGTGAGTACTACTAACTTAGTGGGGAGTGTCCAATTATCCAAGCTATATAAAATTAAACGAGTAGGTGAGAATAATAAATGTGTTCAGTCCGTAGACCAAACCATATAGCCCGTAGGCCCTGTCTTGTTTAGCCCGGAGGCCCATGCTTGTTTAGCCCGGAGGCCCATTTTCATCTTTAGCCCGAGGGCCCATGCTTGTTTAGCCCGGAGGCCCATGCTTGTTTAGCCCGAAGGCCCTGTACTGTGCTGTGTCATCACATACTCAATAATAAAATATAGAGAGAATAATCAGGACATGATCACGTAAAACCCCACCTTGACCTTGACCTTGATATAAACCAATTAAGTCCTGCGCGCCTCACCTATAAATTAATTATCTTGAAATTAATACAATGCATAACATGATGTAATTAAACTATGCTTGAATTCAAACTATGATGCATGCTTTAAAACAATAACCATATATAACGACAAAATTCTTTAATTCCATTTATTATCCAACTAAGTATATAAATAATACATACACAGTACATATTTATATAAAAAGAAATAATGCACCAAAACTTTATCACTACACACAATCACATGCATATACTATTTACATAAATCATATATATATATATATATATGTACGTATGGACATATATATATATATATATACATGTGCCACTCATAGTTTCTACATACATACATATATATATATATATAACACTCAACACACACATATACATACATTATAAATACACGTACCAATCACACACACACACACATATATACACACACACACACGCACATCACACAAACCAACATATAAAGTCTATCAACACACAACACATGCACCTATACATACAATAAAACATGCATGAAAAAGTACCAATCCCCTTAACTCTTTATGCCCACCATAATGACAAGACAAAGAAGAAGAAAAAAAGTCAAAGCCTACACTTTTCTCTCTCCACTCATCTTCTTTCTTCGACCAAAAAAAAGAATGGCAACACTGTGAAAACTCCACACAATCTCAATATATATATCATTCCCCGAAAAGAAATTAAATATGGTGCATGTGAAAAAAAAAGAGCAAAAAAAAAAATGCCAACCGGAAGAAAATATCCCCATACCTTGAGGAAAACTGGAAACGTGAAACTCAAATCCCTTTCCCGTTTCTTTTATTTGTTTCGTGGGAAAAATGATGGGGAAAAAATAACTCTATTTATAATGATGGGTTAAGGTTAGAGTTTGAAGAGGACAGGAGATTACGTGGTTATCTTGTTTCAATAATAAAAGATAGAGTTGATAAACTTTAAAATTTGGAATGATAAAATTTGTAGGCAAAGATATCCGAACAAGAATTGAAACATCTAGAATGTGGGCCTCAATACTTGGATTGGAAAAATAAAAGATTTGGGCTCCAAATAATTCTAAATGGGCTAGAAATAAATTTTGGACAAAATAAATAAATGTAACACATTAGGCACTAAATAAATTAAATGCATGCTCATGCTATGAAATTACTATATATTAAAATGAATTCATGCTTGGAAGAAAATAAATTACTTAGGCGCGACTTATTAGACTTAATCAATTAATATCACACATAAATAAATAAAACAAATATAATATTTCATGAAAAATGTAGCAATTTAAATATTAAAAAAAACCGGGTCGCTACAATAACACAACAAATAGTCTAAATTTAAGGAATTTGCTCTCATGATATGGATGACACTCTCAATTAATGATAAGAGAGACATGCGATCAGTTTCAATGTGGGTAAGCTCTTCGTCCCTGCCTATATATTTAGTATAGTTCCGTTGATCACTGTATCTTACAATCAAACTTTGCTAGGACAACATCTGCATGCAATCAATATATAAATGAATTATTTAAATAATTACTTGAATGGGATAAGATTATAGAGTTTAGGTTTTAATGATATGTTTTGCTGTAAAGCCATATTATATACAGAAGACTACCTATCTAATGCATGAAAGATAAGAAAAGAATATTACATGGGATTGTACTTTAATTATAAAATAATAGACGTATATATATATATATATAAATAAGGAGAAGATATATATTATCTTTTATCATGCCCCTGCAGGATGAAGCTCCGAGAGAAGAGACCAATCTTGAGAAAACGAGACTGAAAGCACGCCCGAGGTAGCGGTTTGGTGAGGGGGCATCAGCAAGTTGATCAATAGACAAGACATGTGTAACTCGAAGAGAGCCATGCTACATGAGTTGACGAATAAAATGATAATCCAATGCAACATGCTTCATGCGAGAGTGAAACACAGGGTTTGAACAAAGATGTGTGGCTCCAATGTTGTCACAATATATAACAGGTTGCTGAGACGATGGTAGGCATAATTCACCAAGAAGAGATTGTATCCAACATAGTTCAGTAGTTGTAGAAGCAACTGACTTGTACTCGGCCTCGGTGGAGGAGCGAGCTACAGTCTGTTGTGTTGGAAATTAAACCGATCCGAAACAAATTTCGGGTCGAATAAAATCCGTCTTTTCGATCAAATTGAACGGGAGCGGAAGCGGTATAAATCAGACAATAGATCAAGATATAAAAATATAATATCCATGTGAATTAAATTTATTTAATACTAAAGAAGGGATAAAGAAAATACTTTTTTCTTAAATCTCCTTCGTCTTCTTCGATCAACCTTTGAATCTTGAAGCTCGTAAATACCACGATCTTCCGATTCGATCCTCCCTTTGAACGGTAGTGAGTGGACACCAAAATAAATCTATTAAGTTCCTAACTTAATTTTTCTACGATTATTTCAACACATGAAATCGTAGAATTGGGCTATAGTATTGGGAAGATATTTAATCTGAATTAAATATAAACAAAAGAATAAGAAATAAAAGAGAAATTACCTTTGAATTCCAAATCATTCACGTCACACGTGAATGTCTTCAACCAAATAGGCATGAATTGATTTTATCAATTCTTATGGATTTCTCTCCCAATTCCCTTACTAATTCACGTCTTACGTGATATATATTAGGCGTCGTCCTTTTCTTCATTCTAATGTTATATTTATGGTTAGATTTAGGTTAAATCTCAATACATATCAGTTTCCTATCTTAAACAGATTCAGAATCATAAAAGATAAGGAAACAAATTAATAATTATCTCAAATAATTATTAATTATTACTAATATGTAAATAATATAAATATCTTATATTTATTTAATTCCTAGCACAGTCAAACTGTGGAATATCATATATTCCCGGAATTAACTAATATTTACACATAAGCCCAAACTTTATGAAAACTTATTTTTCATAACACTTTAGGAACTTAAATATTATTATCAACCAGTCAATAAAATAGAAAGGTGAATCGGGGACCATGGACCTATAATCAAGAGCTCCAATAAATTGAATAAATAATTAAACTCTTTAATTAATTTATTCAACTTATTAATTCCGACATTATTCCACTAAAAATTCAGAATTGCACTCTCTTTAATTATAGAACATATTTACTCTACGAATTTGAGCAGTCCGTTGATTTAATCATTTCATATGAATTAATTCTCCATAGATAATTCATAATTGAAGACAGGTAATATCCGTTAACCTCTTCAATTATTTCCTTTCCTCATTTACCATTAATTCACTAGTGAGCGATTAATTTATAAACGATTTATAAATTAGAGATCTCTAATCACTCAACTCCAGAATTAACAAATGAGAGAATTATATTTCTGCTTCTCAAAAGAAGGAATGGATTCCATATCTGTAAATTACATTCCCAGCTATTTAATTCAAACGTGAATCTAAAATGCAAGTTTAGAGAATATTGGCAAACAAACTTTAACGAGCAAATTAAGAATTCCATTGAAATAAACAAGAGTCTATAATCACTCAGGATTAAGATTATTCATATATGATCATCTTGCGATTTAATTTAATATTCCTTTTCTTTAACGGAATTTGAAGGAATAATTAAGTTAAATCGGTCCAAGTCGTATATGATCATATCATATATAAATGCACCCAACTGGATGTCTCCACATCAACAGTTTGGATAAAACGGTCACATTCATAATGTCATCCGGCTGCATTAGTGACATTTTAATTAAAGATCCCATACTTTAATTAAATTTGTCACGGACTTCATTTTTAGTTTATTTTCCATAATCTTAATCCTCTTGTATATAACACTTATATACTAAGATTATGGTAACATCAAATAAACTACGAATTTTCTGTGATGTAAAATAAATGCATACAAGAAGCATATTAGTTCGAAAATAAATGTCGCTTTTATAAATAAGATAAAAACAATTCACAATGGCTTTAAGGGCACAATCCCCAACAATCTACCACTTGCCCTAAAGTATATGGGACATGTCTCTTAATCCAAAATTATGAATATGCCTCTCAAATACTTTTGCAGGCAGAGTCTTGGTGAAAAGATCTGCAAGGTTGTCAGCAGACGCAATCTTGAGAATTGCCACGTCTCCTCTTTGTACTATCTCTCAGATCAGATGATACTTCCTTTCTATATGCTTTGACCTCTTGTGACTTCGAGGTTCCTTTGAATTGGCCACTGCACCACTATTGTCACAATATAAGGTGATTGGTCTATCCAAATGTGGAACAACTTCCAAATCAGTAAGGAACTTCTTTAGCCATACTGTTTCTTTAGCTGCTTCAGAAGCTGCTATATATTCAGCCTCTATAGTGGAGTCTGCAGTACTGGATTGCTTGATACTTCTCTAAACTATGGCACCGCCACCAAGAGTAAACACTGACCCAGATATCGACTTTCGATTATCCTTGTCTGATTGAAAATCAGAACCAGTGTATCCATCTATTTGAAGGTCATCACCCGAATAGATAAGCATATAGTTTCTCATTCTCCGAAGATACTTGAGAATATTCTTCACTGCTATCCAATGATCAATTCATGGATTTGATTGAAAACGACTGACTATACCTACCGCATAACAAATATCGGGCCTAGTACACAACATGGCATACATTAGGCCGCCTACTGCAGAGGCATAGGGTATTTGTCTCATGTTCTCTTCATCTTTAGGTGTCTTAGGACACTGTTCCTTGGAGAGAACGACTCCATGTCGAGTTGGTAGGTAACCCTTTTTGGAATCTTGCATTCTATAACGCAACATCATCTTATCAATATAAGATGCTTAAGACAGTGCCAATAATTTATTCTTACGATCTCGAACAATTCGAATTCCAAGAATATAATTCACTTATCCCAAATCTTTCATTTAGAATTGCTTGGCCAGCCAATCTTTAATTGCAGATAATGTTTCCACATCATTCCCAATGAGTAGAATATCATCCACATAAAGCACTAAAAATGCCAGTTTACCATCCTTGATTCTCTTGTAGACACAAGGTTCATCAATGTTTTGGTCAAAACCATATGATTTAACGGTCTCATCAAATCTATGGTTCCAAGACCGAGAGGCTTGCTTTAGTCCATAAATGGATCTAAGCAATTTGCAGACTTTCTGCTCTTGCCCTTCAACTACAAAACCCTCTGGTTGCTGTATGTAGATATCTTCATCTAGATAGCCATTCAAAAAGGTCGTCTTGACATCCATCTGCCATATCTCATAGTCAAGACATACAGCGATTGAAAGAAGTATACGAATGGATTTAAGCATGGCTATAGGAGGGAAAGTTTCCTCATAGTCGACTCCTTCCTTTTGGGTATAACCCTTAGCCACAAGCCTTGCTTTGAAAGTCTCTACTTTCCCATCCACACCTCTCTTTCTCTTATAGATCCATTTGCACCCTATTGGTCTGACACCTTCAGGTAGATCTACAAGAGCCTAGACAGAATTGGAATACATAGACTCCATTTCTTGGTTCATAGCCTCAAGCCATCTATCTTTATCAGAATCTTCCATCGCATATCTAAATGTTAATGGATCATCATCGACTCCATCAGAAATGACAACATTTGCCTCTTCATCTTGACGATAGTGGATTGGTGGAACAATCACCCTCCCACTGCGTCTAGGTGCCATGATATTCTGATTTGGTTCAGTGGTATCATTAGTGGTTTCACCAACAACTTTCGTGGACTGTGGTTTGATCTTATCATTAAGTAACTCATCGAGTACAACTTTACTACGAGGTCGAAAGTTTTGCATATAATCATTTTCAAGAAAGATAGCATTAGTCGAAACTATTACTTTCTTTTCTTGTGGATCATAAAACAAACCTCTTCTTGTTCCTGTGGGATATCCTATGAACAGACACACTTCTGATCGTGGATACAATTTTCCAGTCTTTCCTTTAAGCACATGTGCTGGACACCCCATATGCGAAAATGGCATAAACTAGGTTTACTTCCTTTCCACAACTCTAGAGGTGTCTTTAGGATTGACTTAGACGGAACTACATTCAAAATGTATACCGCTGTTTGCAACGCATATCCCCAGAACATATCGGACAGTGTAGAGTAGCTCTTCATGGATCTAACCATATCAAGCAAAGTTCGATTTCTCCTTTCAGCAACACCATTTTGCTGAAGTGTGCCAGGTGTTGTGAGTTGGTGTAAAATACCATGCTCTATCAAATAGTCTTTAAACTCGGTATCAATATACTCGCCTCCTCAATCAGATCGAAGACACTTCAAAGATTTACATAACTGCTTTTCAGCTTCTGCATGGAATTCCTTAAACTTGCCAAAAGTTTCGAATTTCCTATGCATAAGATAAAGATATCCATATCTAGAGTAATCATAAATAAAAGTGACGAAGTACTCAAAACCACCTCTAGCTTGTGTGGACAAAGGACCACAAACATCACTATGTAAAAGCTCAAGAGGTTCTTTGGCTCTAGACCCCTTTGCCGTGAAAGCTCTCTTAGTCATTTTTCCTGCTAGACAGGATTCACAAATAGGGAGAGTGCTAACATTTAGCTCTCTTAAAGGACCATCCTTTACTAGCCTATTTATCCTATCTAATGAAATATGACCTAATCTTAGATGCCAAAGATATGTATTATTATCATGAAAAACCTTTTGCCTTTTAGGATGTTCTACTCTAAACATTTCGGCATTTAGCAATGGTTGTTCATTTGGCTTAATTAAATAGAGTCCATTTTCAACTTTTGCATTACAAATATTACGCCTATTCTTGGAAATAATAATCTCATTATTACTGAAAGAAAGGGAAAACAATTGTTCATGCAACTTTGAAACAGAAATCAAATTTCTACAAAAACTAGGAATGTAATAAACATTGTTCAAAACCAGATTCCTATCTATGAAATCAAGTTTAACAACTCCCAATGCTCTTGCCGAAACCACTGCACCATTGCCTATTCGCATAGTGAAAGAACCATCTGCTAGCTCTTCATAAGAGTTAAGCATCTGCAAAGAAGAACAAACGTGATTAGTAGCGCCCGAGTCAACTACCCAAGTAGAAGAATCTTTAGCCACTAAACAAGATTCAAGAACAAGTAAATCAAATTTACCTTTCTTTTTATCCTTTAACTGAGCAAGGTACTTGGGACAATTTCTTTTCCAATGTCCATCCTCACTGTAATGGAAATATTTTCCCTTTGGTTTCTTTGAAGAACTGTTCTTCTTTTCATAAGAAGCTTTCCTTTTCTTTTGTTTTGATTGTCCACCTTGACATTTGCCTTTTCTCTTCTTAGAAGAAGATTGCTTATTCTCGGCAACATTTGCCTCCCTTTCTTTGACCTTTCCAATTGAAATGGCCTCAAAAGTTTGCAATTCATTCATCAACTGAGTTAATGTATAACTCAACTTATTCATCACATAGTTGTTTTTGAATTGCAGGAAAGCAGGTGAGAGTGATTCCAAAATCATACTCATTTGGGTGCCATCATCAATTGTTGCACCATGGGTTTCGGCTTCAGTGAAGTAGTTGATCATGTTCAAAACATGTTCTCCCACTGATTGTATCTTCTTCATCTTAGCATTCATAGCCATCTTAATAGCCTCATGCCTTGATTGAATAGAAGGTTGACCAAACATCTCATTCAGAGACTCCATCATTCCACGGGCAGTCTCTGTATTCTCATGTTTTAGTCTAAGCACGTCATTCATACCGGCAAGCATATAGGCACGAGCCTTATTGTTTGCCATAACCCATCTTTCATAATTATCTCGTACATTACGAGCGGCGTTTGCAGGGGGTTCAGGCGGAACATTCTCAGTCAAAACAAATTTCAGGTTCTCACATGCGAGTGCAATATTAATGTTACTTTTCCACTTGACAAAGTTGTCACCAAATAATTTTTCATGAAGTAGTGCAAGCATTGGACTAGACATATTGCTGAAAAATAAATAAAGCGACATAAATTTAAGAACATACATCACATAACATGTACTTTAGGAATCATAAATGTGATGCATGATGCAATAACAATTTATCCTACCAATTCCAAGGTAATTTAATCTCACAATTGATATGCCGCCGTAGGGTAGGTCAAATCAAAAGATAATTAAATAGAGACAATCTCCATTAATAAAATAAATAATCAAGACATCTCATATCTTCATTTATTTTATTAATCACCTTTTATTTTAGTCAAAAATATTAACAAACAATTTATTAATATTTTTTTTATGAGTGTGACCCACTATTTCAGTCTTTAAAAACTAATTCATAATTGCCGACGTAGGGTAGGAAGATTAAGAATTAAATTTCAAAAACTTATCCTTTCGGAGACAAAGCCTTGATTATTGATTTTTAGTGAAAGCCTTCCGTAGGGGGACGAAAGCTAGTCGTCGCGAGGCGTCACTAAAATTTCACCTTGCTTTTATCAATAGTGGAGACTGTAGGTATTATTGTCATAAAACCTTCTCCCACTCATTATTTTATAATAAAAGTTTCATAAACTTTTAAGTTATAAAACATCATATGTTTTAATAAAATACAATCTTATTGGTTTACTTGATTAAAAATAATTACATTTCAATCTAACAATTAGATTAAAATAAATTATCTAACCAAAATTTTATAATAAAAGTTTCATAAACTTTTAAGTTATAAAACATCATATGTTTTAACAAAAACCAATCTTATTGATTTTTTGATTAAATTTTTTTTTTTTTTTAACAATCTAACTTTTAGATTAAAAAAAATTAAATTTTTTAATCAAATCCTTAAATTATCAAAATAATTAAGGAATTAGGATGATCCAAAAAGAACAAAAAAATAAACACAAGAAAAATACAGAATTAGTCCATCTTAAAATTCGAACAATTCGATTGCTGCCCCCGATGGACCATACCGGTATTTTTATTTTATTTTCATTTTTTTTTATTAAAATCTAATTTTTCATAAAAATCAGATTTAAATCATCCATCACAAAAATAATAATAATCTATCTCATAGATTTTATCTATCTTATAGATCAATCATAATATTAAAATATTTAAAATTATGAACATGCTTGGAGTGGGTTACATGAATGACATAATAATGCATGACACACATATCACATATACATAAACCAATTTACAAGAAATTATAAATGATGAATTGGGTCGATGCCTTAAATTACACCCCTAAATCTAAACAGGAAAAAATAAATTACATAGCGGGGAAATTGGGGAGGGATAGGCAAAATCCAATCTATATAAAATTACAACTTCTATACCCTTTAAACTTAGGGTGTACATCATGATCCTATCAAAAACCAATTTAAGGCATCAATCCAAAAACATCCATGCATCCATTCATTCATCATAAAAATAAGATCAAATCCTATAGCCCACTCCTAAATAAATTTAATTCCATGGAATCATATTCTTATATCAAAACAACCTGGCTTTGATACCATTTGTTGGAAATTAAACCGATCCGAAATAAATTTCGGGTCGAATAAAATCCATCTTTTTGATCAAATTGAACGGGAGCGGAAACGGTATAAATCAGACAATAAATCATGATATAAAAATATAATATCCATGCGAATTAAATTTATTTAATACTAAAGAAGGGATAAAGAAAATACCTTTTTCTTAAATCTCCTTCGTCTTCTTCAATCAACCTTTGAATCTTGAAGCTCGTAAATACCACGATCTTCTGATTCGATCTTCCCTTTGAACGGTAGTGAATGGGCACCAAAATAAATCTATTAAGTTCCTAACTTAGTTTTTCTACGATTATTTCAACACATGAAATCGTAAAATTGGGCTATAGTATTGGGAAGATATTTAATCTGAATTAAATATAAACAAAAGAATAAGAAATAAAAGAGAAATTGCCTTTGAATTCCAAATCATTCACGTCACACGTGAATGTCTTCAACCAAATAGGCATGAATTGATTTTATCAATTCTTATGGATTTCTCTTCCAATTCCCTTATTAATTCACGCCTTACGTGATATATATTAGGCGTCGTCCTTTTCTTCATTCTAATGTTATATTTATAGTTAGATTTATGTTAAATTCCAATACATATCAGTTTCCTATCTTAAACAGATTCAGAATCATAAAAGATAAGGAAACAAATTAATAATTATCTCAAATAATTATTAATTATTACTAATATGTAAATAATATAAATATCTTATATTTATTTAATTCCTAGCACAGTCAAACTGTGGAATATCATATATTCCCGGAATTAACCGGAAACTGGACGAGCATCTATCATCTTCACTCGAGCTAGGAGGTCTGTAATATAGCATTGCTGAGATAACAGGACACCTTGAGGATGAGGTACCACTTCAATGCTAAGAAAAAAATGAAGCGGACCAAGATCTTTAAGAGAAAATCAACGAGCTAGAACCTCAATAAAGGCTTGAACCGAGGTTGAATTATTACATATAATGACAATATCATCAACATAAACAAGTATAAATATATTAAGATCACCCTTGCTCTGAATAAAGAGAGACGTGTCAGCCACGGAGTTAGAGAAACCCAAGCTGATCAAATAATGTCGAAGCTCATTGTACTAGGCCCTAAGAGCCTGCTTTAAACTATCAATAGCTTTTCGAAGCCGACACACATGGTTAGGATGATCAGAATCGATGAAGACAGGTGGTTGAGCCATGTAAACATCATCAATTAGGGTACCTTGGAGAAATGCATTGTTGATATCCAATAGATGAAGAGACCAACCTCGACTGATTGTCAATAATAGTACCACATGGATAGTAACAGGCTTGACAACGGGGATAAATGTCTCATAAAAATCAACCCGGGCCTTTGATGAAAGCCCTTAGCCACTAGACAGGCTTTGTACCTATCAATAGAACCATCAGAGTTTCGTTTGATATGAAAAATCCATTTACAACCCACCATGTTCTGAATGCCAATAGAAGGAACAAGTTCCCACGTGCTATTACGCACAAGAGCATCAAATTCCAATGACATAGCACGCCTCCATTATTCATCCTTCAAGGCTTGACTAACACAAGTAGGTTCAATGAGGTGAGTAAGTTGAGTAGAGGTTTAGTTTAACATTAGGACGGAAAATATTGTTACTAGAGCGGGTGATTATGCGAGTTAGAAAGAATTGATGAGGTTACCTGAGTTGTGGATGACGGATCTACCCGAACAGGAGTGCAGGTGACATTTGGGGGTGAGCTAGGAGTAGGCGGCACAAGAAAAGTAGAAGAAAACCATGTAGCTGTAGTGGACTCAGACGAATGAGAAACATGGGTATCAACCTGCACCATAGAAAAACTAGACTCCAGAAAACGCACATGACTAGAGACATATAATTTTTGAGTTGATATATCGAAGCAAAGATATGCACTTTGGATGAGAGAGTAACCAAGAAACACACAAGGAGAAGATCTTGGAGCAAGTTTGTGTGGAGTGTAGGGTCTAAGCCAAGGGTAGCATAAACAACCAAAGGTGCGGAGCTTACGGTAGTTGGGAGTTGATCCAAAGAGACACTTATAAGGTGATAACATGCTAAGTGTGGGAGTCGGGAGACGGTTAATGAGATAGGTAGTTGTGATAAAAGCATAAGACCAAAAATTAAGAGACAATGATGTATGATTAAGAAGAGACAAACCCATTTCAACAATATGACGACGACGCCTTTCGGTGAAACCGTTATGTTCAGGCGTGTGGGGTGGAGAGGTAAGGTGTGAAATCCATGATGAGCCAAATGAGATTTCAATCCCAAAAATTCACCACCATTATTAGAGTATAGAGTGATAATGCGTTTGTTAAAAAATTTCTCAACCAAGGCACGGAAGCATGGAAAAACAGAAGCAACATCATTTTTTCGTTTGAGAGTGTTGTGGTATCGCCTAGCCAGGGATTAAACTACTTGGTTTCCTTACTCTAGCGGCCTCACACACTTGCTACTCAAGTAGCTATGGCCAAAAAAGGGTAAAGAAAAGGGGCTATACAAGCTATTACAGAAGATTTTCAGTAGGGACAGTAGCAAAGGGACTTCACAGCAGGGACTTTAACTTGTTCTTTGCCTTGGACAGTGCCTCAAAGGTGTAGATCGGGAGGATCTACAGATCTTCTTCACAGGCTCGGGGCAATGGGGCTTCAACTGCAAATACAGAAAATAGAACAAGTTAGACCCAGAAATATTGCAAATAATTAAGGCAGAAAGCAAGTTAGCCAGAGATAGTATCAATCAGAGTTTTAATCGATGGGAAAAGTGTGCCTTAGGCACAGTTGGCTCAGATTTTCCCACGACCGGCGGCGCTAGCAGCTCCGGCGACAGGAGGCACCCAGACGAGGGGAAGGGGAAGAGGAAGCGGCGGCTAGGGTTTGAAGGGGGCGGGCGTCGCTCAGACTTTCTCTCTCAACCAAAGCTCCTCCCAACACTCATATGCCAAACAGGAATCAACACTCAAGATTCCGGCAAGAGAAACCGTGGGAGCAAGCTGAGAAGATCCAGAAAGAGAGAGAGAGTATGCTAGATAGAACTGTGAAGTGAGCGATAATGGAGGAAGCGGATCCATCGCCTGTTAAAGAGGCTTCTAGAGCATCGAGAAGCAGCGGTAGCAATAATGAAGAGTTAATAGGGAGATGGACCGTCGGGTAGGGTTAGGGGTTTAGGGCTTGAGCCGGGTAGTAATTTAATTAGGAATTGGGCCTTGAAATACAATTGGGCCAACTCCAACATTTCCACCTTTGGCCCTATTAGTATTTCCTGTCACCAAGGAGCTACCTGCCATAAAAACAAAACAAAGGAATATCATCATTGCCTTATGATTTTTACTCTTAAGTTTATCACAAAGACAGACTAAGAGAGGGAGGAAGGAATACTATGTGTATTCAATCCAATCTCAACACAAGAGACCAACCCAAGTTTAAGATTCAAGTCTTAGGTGTCACAAGGTCATTGACCATCATTCAACTTGAATCAACCTAGCTTTTGTACCAAAGGAAATAACCATGTATGTTCACTGCCCAAGAGGGCTCAATTATTACCCTGACATTAGGTCAGGATAACTCAAAGCATCACCAACTTTGGTTCAACCTAAGTCCATATTCAAGGACTTTTTGCAGGCTTCCAGCTTTGCAACTAGTAGGCACTTAGTGCCCATATCTGCAGGGTTGAATTCAGATGGGATCTTATTCAACAATACTTCTCCTTTCTCTACTATGTCTCTTATGAAATGATATCTTACATCAATATGTTTTGTTCTATCATGAAAGACTGAGTTCTTACAAAGTTGGATAGCAGATTGGCTGTCAGAAAAAAGTAATGGTTTATCATCAATGAACTTAATTTCAGTTAACACTCCATTCAACCATATAGCTTCTTTTACAGCTTCTGTTGCTGCAATGTACTCAGACTCTGTGGAGGACAAGGCAACTATACTTTGTAACTGTGATTTCCAACTTATACAAGAACCACATAGTGTAAACACATATGATGTTGTAGACTTTCTTTGATCCCTATCATTGGCATAGTTAGAATCTACATAGCCAATGCATTTAACTCCTTCAGAATATTTTGAGAAAATTAGACCTTGAGAAGCAGTGGACTTAAGGTATCTAAGCAACCACTTAAGAGCTTCCCAATGGGGCAGCCCAGGGTTTGCCATATACCTACTTAAACAGGATACAACATAGGCTATATCAGGCCTGGTGCTGATCATGAGGTACATAACAGAACCCAGAGCATTAGCATAGGGAACTCCAGTCATATCACTCAGGTCAGTGTCACTTCTGGGACACAGATCTTTACTCAATTGAAAATGGGATGCAAGTGGGACATTCACAGGTTTACACACATCCATATCAAATCTTTTAAGCACTTGTTCAATATAAGAGGATTGATGAAGTAATAGTGTGTGTATGCTTCTGTTTCTGTCAATATTCATACCTAGGATTTTCCTTGCATTCCCCAAATCTTTCATGTTGAAGTTTTCACTCAGGCAGGTTTGAACATGCTTCAAGGTTTTCAAACAGGGGCTTATCAGAAGCATATCATCAACATAAAGCAGCAAGAACATAGGCACAAAAGATTTCATGTAATACAAACAGTGATCAAATTGACTTCTAGTAAAGTTCAAGTTTTTCATGCATGTATCAAACTTAATATTCCATTGTCTGGGAGATTGTTTTAATCTATATAGAGACTTTTTAAGCAAACAAACATGATCAGGATATGATTTATCTTCAAAGCCTTCAGGTTGTTTCATATAGATATTATTTTCCAATTCTCCATGCAAGAAGGCAGTTGTCACATCCATTTGTTTCAATTCCCAGTCAAAATGAGCAGTCAGGGCAAGCATAATCCTAACAGTAGTAAATTTAACCACAGGAGCAAAGATTTCTGTATAGTCTATGCCTTCTTTTTGGGTAAAACCCTTAGCAACAAGCCTTGCCTTGTATCTAACATGATCAACCTCCTGTTTTAATTTAAAAAGCCATTTACATTCAACAAGGGAGCATGCATCAGGTTTTTCCACAAGAACCCAAGTTTTGTTATCAAGCAAAGAGTTCATTTCACTTTTCATAGCTTCTTTCCATTTATCAGATTCAGCACATGTTATAGCTTCCTTATATGTTTTTGGCTCAGAGGAATCAACATTATTAAACACATTGAAGGCATACATTGACAAATTACATCCATCATACCTAGTGGGAGCCTTAATTGTTCTCCTAGGCCTATCTCTTGACAGTTTGTAGTTATCAAGGTTTACTTGCATAGGTTCATGCTCAACAGTTTGTTCATGCTCAGATTCAGATGATTCAGATTCAGATACACTCACATGCACATGCTTGTCAGATTCAGAGTCATGATTAGATGCAGAATCAGAAGGGCTAATGTTATCATGCACATGTTCATTAGGAACATTGAACTCAGGAAATTCTGGTGGTGAAGGGTCCACCTTAGGCAAGACAGGGAAAAACACAGGGGATTCAAGTTTCTCCACCTCACATGGAGCAGCAGATAGTGAGGATTCATTCAAGAATGGGAAGTCATATTCATTAAATGACACATCCCTACTGATACAAGTTTTAAATCCAGGCAGAGTTTTATCCCACAGTCTGTAGCCTTTTACACCATCAGGATATCCTAAAAATATGCATTTCCTAGCCCTAGGTTCAATTTTACTGAGTTTTTGATGAACATAAGCACTGCAACCAAACACTCTCAGATTTGGCAGGCAAATAGGTTTATCATAGAACACAGATTCTGGAAGTTTGCCCTGTAGAGGAACTGAGGGAGATCTGTTAACAAGATAACAAGAAGTCATAAGAGCTTCTCCCCAAAATTTCTCTCCAAGGCCTGATCCAGCCAAGAGGCTCCTAACTCTCTCCAGGAGAGTTCTGTTCAATCTCTCAACAACCCCATTTTGCTGAGGGTTGTAAGGCACAGACTTGTGCCTCTTGATCCCAAGATCAATGCACCACTTATCCATAAGTTGATTACAGAATTCTAGGCCATTATCTGTTCTTAGACACTTGATGCTTTTATTAGTTTAGTTTTGAATTGCAATAGACCACTTAGAAAATTTTTCAAAGACTTCAGATTTATTTTTCATTAAGAACACCTAAGTCTTTCTTGAAAAATCATCAATTATGGACAAGAAAAACACATTTCCACCATGTGTTGGGACCTTTGAAGGTCCCCACACATCTGCATGAATGTACTCAAGAATATCAGAACTTAGTTGAGCTTTAGGATAAGGACCAGACACAGGGAAGGGCAACTTGTGTTGCTTTCCCATCAAACATGGCTCACAGAATGACATGTTGGTTACTTTATCATGCTTGAATGCACCTGATTTTCTAAGGATTTTTAGGCCCTTATTACTCATATGCCCTAATCTTGCATGCCACAAAGATGTTTTATCATTTTGCACCACATTAGCAGTTTGAACAGGCATAGAGTAGGCATGAACATCATACAAGTCTCCTTTTCTGGGAGCATCAAAGCACATCATAGAATTCATTCTGAATTGGAAACACTTATGATTCACAAAGCCAAACAGTTGTTTATCAGCAAGTTTGGAGACAGATAATAGATTAAATTTCAACTTTAGAACATATCTGACATCATGAAGGGTAATCATGCTTTCATTTTCAAATTTAAGACATACATCACCCCTTCCAATTATTTCACATTGCTGACCATCAGCCAAAGCAACAGCACCAGAATTTATAAGTTGCAAGTTTTGAAAAATGTGCTTGTGTGGAGTGACATGAAAGGTACAACCTGAATCTATAAGCCACTCAGATTCATGCACATTATCAGACACAGCATTTGTAAAGTTTATGAATTGAAAATCAGAATGCACCATGTATAGTTCACCATTTTCATGGTTATCATTATGCTCAGGGTGATCAAAGTACATGACATTATTGGCTTGATTGTTCCCAAACCCCCTCCCCCTTTTTGGTTGTTTACATCTGTTTGAGTAATGCCCAGGCTTCCCACAGTTCCAACAATTCTTTTTTGTTTTGAAGTCTGTGTTTTGAGGGATGTTTTGGTTTCTGGGAGGGTTAAACTCAGAGGAGATAGGGAAAGGGCCAGAACTTTGAGCTTGGCTATGATTTATAGGGTGTGGAGAGTATATCTCACAAAGGTTGTGGGTTCTGGTGTTGCTGGGAAGGTTATGAGCTCGGTTGAATTCCCTCTTGTGCCTCTCAGCAACAATGTCACTTGGATTTTCAGGATTAGGTCTAAAAGGTTTGTGATTATTTCTGTTGACATATATGATCTCATTTTGTAAAGGTTTGGACTGAAGCTTTTTCAACTCATTCTCTTTTGCCTTAAACCCAGAAACAATCATGTCATATGTAACTTTAGACCCCCTATATTTTAAGTTTGATTTAACTTCTGAAAAAACTTCAGGAATAGCACCAAGAAGGATCTGGGGAGCATATTTTTCAAGTGTATTATCCCCAGCAAGTTTTAGATCTTTCAGAAGTTTATTGAAATCATACATGTTTGAATCAATATCTTTAGAGGGATCCATTTGAAAAGTCATTATTTGGTTTTGCAAAGAATATGCAGACTCTTCAGAATTAGCCACAAATAAAGCAGTCAAGGCATCCCATAGATCTTTAGCACACCTATGATGAGAAACTTGCCTAACAACAGCACTGCTTAAGTTTAATAAAATTGTAGCTCTTGCACCAGCATTTAATTTAACCAGGGTTTTATCTGCTTCATTTTCATCAATTCTTTCAAATATAGCATCTTGTAGATTTTCTTTTGTTAAAATACACTCAACCCTAGTTTGCCAAACACCAAAATCATCCTTTCCATTGAAAGGAACAACACTTAGATTGTTCATTTTTTCACAGAATTTCACAGAGAGCACAGAAATTCACCAAAGAACCAAATTTCACCACAAGAATAACAGGATAGACACCAAAACACTTCAGAACAGGAGAAACACTCCAAAGGCCCAAAGAAGGGTGCACAAGGGGAATTAAGAGCTGAGGCTATCCCAGTTCTCAGCACAGATTGATCTGTGGAGCAGGGGTTCACTCAGGTCAATCCCAAAACCCTACTAGGCCACCAACCAGACTTAGGAACACTAAGTCTTAATAACACCAACTCTGCAAACAGAGTTTTCAGATCAGATTCCTTCCAGGAATCACAGCAACAGCAATAAGACACTACCAGGAAACCAGAGTAACAACATAGATCTCAGAGCAACAAATGGCAGAATATTAACACCAAAACAACCCAGAAAACCCCCCTTTTCAACTGAGGATCCCTTACCAAAATTAGCTATCGGGGCAACTCGCTTTGAGGAGACCCACAGGAGAATCCAGACGGTCCCAACCGTAAGCTAGATTTTGGGAAAGGCTTGGAATGCCAAGGGATAACCAGAGATTAGAGCGGAAGCAAGAAATCACAGGATCAACAAATACCACACAGAGGAGATTAGGGTTTTAGGGTTAATACCAGAGCCGTCCCTCCCTGGCAGGGGAGAGGACGGACTTACTATTTTTGGAACCCGACGGGGGTGAGAGAGGCGCGGCCCTTACCGGCGGAGGGGTGTGTGAGATGGAGATAAGAAGAGTGCCCCCGGCTAGACAAACCAGGCTCTGATACCACTTTCGTGGTATCGCCTAGCCAGGGATTGCACTACTTGGTTTCCTTACTCTAGCGGCCTCACACACTTGCTACTCAAGTAGCTATGGCCAAAAGAGGGTAAAGAAAAGGGGCTATACAAGCTATTACAGAAGATTTTCAGTAGGGACAGTAGCAAAGGGACTTCACAGCAGGGACTTTAACTTGTTCTTTGCCTTGGACATTGCCTCAGAGGTGTAGATCGGGAGGATCTACAGATCTTCTTCACAGGCTCGGGGCAATGGGGCTTCAACTATAAATACAGAAAATAAAACAAGTTAGACCCCAGAAATATTGCAAATAATTAAGGCAGAAAGCAAGTTAGCCAAAGATAGTATCAATCAGAGTTTTAATCGGTGGGAAAAGTGTGCCCTAGACACAGTTGGCTCAGATTTTCCCACGACCGGCGGCGCTAGCAACTTCGGCGACAGGAGGCACCCAGACTAGGGGAAGGGGAAGAGGAAGCGGCGGCTAGGGTTTGAAGGGGGCGGGCGTCGCTCAGACTTTCTCTCTCAACCAAAGCTCCTCCCAACACTCATATGCCAAACAGGAATCAACACTCAAGATTCCGGCAAGAGAAATCGAGGGAGCAAGCTGAGAAGATCCAGAAAGAGAGAGAGTATGCTAGATAGAACTGTGAAGTGAGCGATAATGAAAGAGGCGGATCCATCGCCTGTTAAAGAGGCTTCTGGAGCATCAAGAAGCAGCGGTAGCAATAATGAAGAGTTAATAGGGAGATGGACCGTCGGGTAGGGTTAGAAGTTTAGGGCTTGGGCCGGGTAGTAATTTAATTAGGAATTGGGCCGAGAAATACAATTGGGCCAACTCCAACAGAGAGGATATAACCAAATATAATGAGAAAAATGATCAACAAAAATTACATAATATTTGTATCCATAAATAGAATATAACGGTGATGTCCAAACATCAGAAAACAATACTTCTAAGGGAAACTCAGTTTTAATAGTAGAATGCGAAAAGGGTAATTTATGACTCTTGCTGTAGTGACAAGATTTACAATCACTAGAATGAGTAGTAAAAGATGCAATAGGTAATTGAAGGGAAGACAAAACATGATGTTAAATCAAATCAGATGGATGACCGAGCCGATAATGCCAATTGAAATCAGGGGCCTTGATGGTTGTGAGAGTAGATGGTGTAGATAAGAAAGGACCAGGAGAGATAGAAGTCGACCACTCATACACGCCCCCTTTAGGCTTGCCTTCCAATAGTGTCACTCCTGTTCGCAGATCCTTCACACAAAATGAGTAGGTAAGAATTCGATGGAGGCATTAATGGTCTTGCAAAATTGAGAAATGGAAATTAAATCGCGTTTAATTTGAGGCACAAATAAGACATTGGAAAGGTGAAGAGTGCGTGAAGGAGTGAAAATGGAGACAGAACCAGTGTCAGAAATATGAAGTCCTGTGCCATCACCAATAACAATATCATCAGGACCATCATATGGCGTGTGCATCGATAAATTATTGAGATTTGATGTGACATGATGTGATGCCCCACTATCAACGAGCCAATTAGGAGTGGCGATCGGGGTGGACGTGGCGACATGAGCATGAGGCGACCAAGTTGAGTGAGGAGTAGACTTGGATGGTATTGTGTAACTCGGGCGAGCAGTTCTAGAAATTGGAACAAGTTGATAATCTGGACAATGAGAGACAGAGTGTCCTTGCTGTCGACAGGCTTGACATTTGCCTTGGTACCCTCCACTTGTATATGGGTGAGATTGATGAGAGTTGGAGGACTGTGTTGATGGAGTCCGATCATAAGTGTAATTGTACGCTCGCGAGTGGGTCGAACGTGATGAGTTATGGTTTCAAATCATGGTAGCATTGGCAGTGGCAGGATGAGCATGGAAATCAGACAAAGATTGTTGAAGATGAAGCTCCTGAGTAATGAGTTTCTCATGTAACTCATCGAAGGAAATGGGGGAATCGCGACCCTCAACCATATCGATGATGGCACGATAATCATCATCTAAACCAGCAAGAACGTATTCAAGAAGTTTGTCTTGTCGAATCCAAGGCAGATATGCTGGATTGGCAGTGGTTTCAGAATCTGCCTGAATCATAGGTGTGGGACAAAGATGTGATCTATGAATGAACTTGAATAGATCGTGATTGATGAGTATAGCTTCGAAGATAATTGGTGGATATGAGTTTGACAATGTTGAGAGTATAGACATTTAGGAGCTGTAGAGTATTTGAATCAGGGGCAACAGTAATGGTGGTGTTGGAGGCCATGGAAGATAGGGATATGGAGGTTCTCAGAACCAACGGCGTGATACCATATAGATTTTAGGTTTTAATGATATGTTTTGCTGTAAAGCCATATTATATATAGAAGACTACCTATCTAATGCATGTAAGATAATGAAAGAATATTACATGGGATTGTACTTTAATTATAAAATAATAGACGTATATATATATATATATATAAATAAGAAGAAGATATATACTATCTTCTATCAGAGATATTTCACCATGATAAGAACAACTTTGCAGATTTATAAAAAAACTAAGCTTAGTGTCCGTGTATTTTATTTAATGCTGGAAATATTTCACGATCGATAATGTGAAATTTGAAGATTTAAAGAGGTGTGTGTTTTCTTTTCAAATGCTAATACTCGTTACTTCTAAATAGCAAGATGCCCAAATATTAAACTACACATAATCTAAAATGCATATTCTATTTTCTTATTTTCCCTAAAAATTAGAATATAAATACACAACTATAAATTGGAAGTGCGAGGATTTATTTTTGACCTAACTGTAAGTGTACAATGTGATCATATTATATATAAAACGGTCAACAAAGTATCGTATACACGGATTTAATATTTTAACTATTTGAATATCGAAACCTCAACTCTCTTATGCTATCTACATGATTTTGAAGTATTGAAAACTAAAGACAATAATTAAATGAAAGAAAATAAGGACATAAATTGTAGGAAAATTCAGGAAAATAGACGCATTCTAGAGTTGTCGAATCATTATTTAATCCGCTCAATTAATTTTTCTAAATACTTTTGTTGTGATTTATTTTTTGCTAGGACAACCACTTAATTATTTTAAATCTTCTCTTGAAGTACCTAAATCGTAGATTACATAATGGAATTAACATCTCTGTTCAAAACTTATCATGCAACTCCTAAATGACCATAGAGTTTCTTATCCTCTTAATTCATCTCAAATATCTATATTATTATTGATTAATAAGTCAATGTTCCATATCAGGTGTTCAAACGTCACTCTCGATTTATGAATTAACACATTAAATCATGTAAATTAATGGCTAATTAATCAACACGTAATAAGCATAAGAGCAATTGAAACAAAACAAAGTCATAAGTATTGAATTGAACAGACTAAAAGAAGTTCATTAATAAATAATCTCCAACCTTAGAATACAAAGGTTCAGCTATCTATAGAAAAATAAATAACAAAACACCAACAAAAATAATTCATGTACGACAAAATAATGATAAATAAATCCCGGAGAAATTATTTTATCTTCAATCTTGTTTGACTTAAATCTCTTACTCTTGATCTTCTATATTTCTCTGCAACTTTCAATCTCTATGGATGGAGAATTTGTAGTTAATTATGATGTTGTGTGGTGATTATAGGTGTTGTATGATGATAAAAATCATCCATCCTTGAGCGCTTTAAATAGAGGAAGAAATCGATACGTACATATTAGGAAGCAGAATCCGTGCCCAAGAAGAAAATCGAACAAGAAGTCGTGGCATAGAGCGGGTCATGAATTTGGGTAGGGCTGTAAACGAACCGAATCGAAGCGAATATCATCAAGTTCGAATTCGAATTCGTTTAGAAATTTCAAGTTCGAATTCGAGTTCGAGTTCGACTCGAACTTCGAAATGGGATTTGAATTCGAGTTCGATAAAAAAAATTTATGGTTGAATTCGAGTTCGATAAAAAAAATTTATGGTTGAATTCGATTCGAGTTCGAATCGAGTTTGATTCGATAACAAATTCGACAAACTGTTCGATTAATGTTTGACAACAAATTCGTGATCAAGTTCGACAAATAATTTGATACACCTCATATCGATACAATTCGATAAATATTCGACAAAAGTTTGATAAGAAGTTCAAAAAATATTAGACAAAAAATCGATAGTTTATAACCATCTCCATGTTCGAAAGTTTAATAGGCAAAAAACAATAAAACAATCAAGATCAATACAAGTTCTTGATTTTCATGTACCTACACAATTTGAAAATAATATACAAATTAGTGGAAATAAATTAGTTTAAATCAAAGTATATGTTTTTGAAACATGTTAATAAATTAAAAAAATATATGTATATGTTCAAAATTAGTAATTTACTTAATTACTTATAAGTTATATCAATGGACAATATGAATTGTTTTTAGACTAATCATTTAATTATAACTTAGTATTATCATACTATGTAAAATAATTATCTATGGATATTATATATAAAAGATAATAAAAAAATAATTTATATTATCTAATATTAATGTTAAATTGTCAAATTGATTATAAAGTCCTATCAACATTTTATTTCTATTGCAAATTTACAATATTTGTAATAATCTTTAAATGTATGTTTTAGATACATTTTTTTAAACATGTTAATAAATTAAAAAATGTACATATATATTCAAAATTCGACATTTACTTAATTACTTATATGAGTATATCAATAGACAATATGTATCAATTTTAGATTAATAATTGACTTTAACTTATTATTAATTTATTATCATACTATGTAAAATAATAGTCTAGTATATATTATAAATAAAAGATAATAAAAAGAAAGTAATTTATATTATCGAATATTAACGTTAAATTATCAAAATTGATTATAAAATCCTATTAACTTTTATTCCAATGCAATATTTATAGTAATCTTGTTTTATTTAAAAAAAATTAGAGTTTTAGATATATATATATATATATGTATATATTAGATATTAAAATAACACTCTAGTATATATTATAATTTATAAATAAAAGATAATAAAAAGAAAGTAATTTATATTATCAATATTGAATAGTCAAATTTAATTTTAGGGGAGTATACAATATTTTATTCTTGATAGATCAATCATACTTAAGAGTCGTTTTAAATTTAATTTGATCGAGGTTAAATATTTCTTTGGGGCCAACATAAATTTATATATTTTGAAAATTTTAATGTAAGTTTGATTACAAGTTCATGAACAGATTCGTGATCGAATTCGTGAAAGGATTCGTGAACATGTTCGTGACCAAGTTCGAGAACTAAGTTTGTTTACATTCGAATTCGAACTATTCGTGAACTATTCGAATTCAGTTCGTTAAGATAGTCGAATTTAAAAAAATTATCGAATTCGATTACTTTGTTTCACGAATCAAATTTCGATCGAATATTTTTCGAATCGACAGTCGAATAGATCACGAACTATTTGGTTTGTTTACAACCCTAAATTTGGATCGCGTCTCTTCAACTGAAATCAAGCATCTGCCCAACTCGCGAGATCGCAACTTTGACTCGTAATTTTTTAATAGTTTTTCTCTTGTCCTTTTTCTCGACTATTCTTCAACATACACTCATTCCAAACTTGACCCATCTTCAAATATCAACTTTAAACTTCTTTTTTAGATCAAACCAGCACAAAATCAAACAAATCTAAAAGAAAAGAGAAATCTTGCATATACCAGGATTAATATATACTAAAATAATCAAAACAACACAAATTATGCACCAAATAATGTGTAAAATCCAGGTTTATCAGACATCCTTATATTTTTATGAAATATTTTATGTCATGTTTTTATATAATATTTTTATGTACATTCTCATTCGAGTAAAATTAAAATATATATGTAAAATTAAATACACTACAAGAATTTTGCTTATTAACGACGGAATTACCGACGATAATTTTTCGGGTCGTCTTTACTGACGGACTGCCGACGAACGGTCCGTCGTTATAATTGCTGGAAATATTATTTTTTAAAAATATTTTTTTCTAACGACGGACATGTCCGTCGTTACTTATTTTCCGTATTTATTTTATTAAAAATATTTATACGTAACGACGGACTGTGTCCGTCATTAAGGTTTTCCGCAATTATTTTTAAAAAAATTAATAATTAACGACGGACGGTGTCCGTCGTTAATATTTTCCATATTTATTTTATTAAACATATTTATAATTAAGGACGAACAGTCCGTCGTTAATTTTTCCGTATTTATTTTATTAAAAATATTTATAAGTAACGACAGACTGTGTCCGTCGTTACGGTTTTCCGCATTTATTTTTAAAAAAATTAATGATTAACGACGGACGGTGACCGTCGTTAATTTTTTGGCGATTTATTTGAATTGATACAGATTTATTTTTTGGCGATCTATTTGAATGACAATTTTTACATTGAATTGATACAAATTTATTTTTTGCTTGTTACTATGATTTTCCCTAAAATTAAATTTAATTAATTAATCAATTTAAAACTAATTTATATGCAATGTTAATATACACGCACACACACACAAATCTATATAATCCATTTTGGTGTATTCTAATCATATATTGCTTCATAAGTTATAGGGCAATTTATATTTTTAGTGTTTCAAATTAGAAAATTATAAACCAAACTACAGTGGACTACTTAGAAAAATAGGTGTTGATTTAATATTATATTTGTTACCTCGGCTAGACTAATGCAATCATCATGTCATCTTGATAGGAACTATATATATATACAGTCTTTGCAGATTCGTCATTGTTGGGCATTGTTGTATATACTACTGCTGATACAAGGTTAGTCAATAAGTTTAGGTAATTATGTTAAATTACTGCAATTATCATGCTAAGTATGCTATTTATGCAATTGTGATGCTAAGTTTATGCAATTATGTTAAATTACTGCAATTATCATACTAAGTATGATATTTATGCAATTGTGATTCTAAGTTTTGGAAATTATGTTAAATTACTGCAATTATCATGCTAAGTATGCCATTTATTCAATTATTGAATTTTTAAATTATGTTAAATTACTGCAATTATCATGCTAAGTATGATATTTATGTATTTATATGTCAATTAATTATGTTAATTTTTTTTGGGCAGTTTAGGCTAATTAAGCTTGTTATTTATGCAATTATCATGCTAAGTATGATATTTATGCATTTATATGTCAATTAATTATGTTAATTATTTTTGGGCAAATTTAGGCTAATTAAGCTTGTTATTTAGGCAATTATCATGTTAAGTATGTTATCTATGCATTTATATATCAATTAATTATGTTAAATTTATTTGGCAAATTTAGGTTAATTAAACTTGTTATTTAGGCAATTATCATGCTAAGTATGTTATTTATGCATTTATATGTCAATTAATTATGTTAAATGGGATGATGGCCACTGGATCCCTCATGGTAATGAATTGTTGGTTTTTGTTTGGGATGAGGGCCCATGGATCCCTCTTTATTGAATTGTTGGTTTTTGTTGGTATTGCTGTTTTGAATCGATTAGAAGAACATAGATCAATTAGCGTAGAGTCGAGAACTTAGGACTAGGAAATTCACATAGGTGCTGCCGAAATTTTTTAAAAATTCAGCGCGATTTTTTTAATTAATTATTTTATATTTAATTGAATGATAATCAATGTGTATTTTACGATCAAAAATTCTAGAAATTGGCCTTCTACAATGAGTCTAGATCGTGAATGGATGTACCGGCGATACCTTCATAACGGTGCTTTGAATCCGGACTTCCTTAATGGACTAAATTCTTTCATCGAGTTTTCCTGCAATCAACCATATATTATTATTTGTATTTGATACACTCTTTATTATATTTTATGACATTTTCTGTATTTTATTGGAAATTTATATATATATTATTTTACGTGTTTATTAAAGTTCATCTATAATTTATTTACAAACAATAATCAAAATTTTAAAAAAATAAAAAAAAATAAAATTAATCTGATTTTTTTATTTATTTTTAATTATTAACGACGGACTCATTCCGTCGTTATATTTTATTTTAATTATTTTTTTATTTTTAATTATTAATGACGGCATATTTCAGTCGTTAATATTTTATTTAATTTAATTTTTTTTATTTTTAATTATTAATGACGGAACGTTGTCATCGTTATTTCCGTCGTAAACTTTAACGGTTGTAGACGACACAAGACTTAACGACGGCCCCCGTCCGTCGTTACGGCCGTCGTTATGTTCAATGACTGAGATTTTCATTCGTAAAATTGATTTGCCGACTAAAGAGATAACGACGGTGACATTCCGTCGTTAATCCGTCGGTAGGTAAAATTAACGACGGAAAATCACGGTTTACCGATGAAAATTTCCGTCGCTAATAAGTGATTTTTTTGTAGTGATATGCAAGTAAAATCAATGAGTAAATATACATAAAATAAATAAATTAATATGATATAATAAAAGCTAAATGAGTGGATATAACAGTGAGACCCATCAATAGTTACTTTTTAGGTAGAATGATTGAGAAGATAAATATTAAATATATATTAGATAGATATTTTGTGACGTAGCTGTACGTGATTGCACATAGTTTGATTCCATCATGTAACAACTATACATATACATATATAGAGGTAAATTTTTAAATAGTCATTTTGACTTAGTGAAAAATATTTCTAGCCACTATTTAAAAAAACCATGTTTCTAGCCACTTGGACAAAATAACCCTTTGTAGTGCGCCCTAATCGTGCAACAATATAAAATCTGAATGCTGCACGAATAGAATTAGTCGTGTAACTCCATTCGTGTAGTAGTGTAAATTTAAATTGTTGCATGACTACGCTCAGTCGTGACTCTTAATTCGTGCAATAGTATATAAATTTATAATGTTGTACGAATGAACTTATTCGTGCACCCCACTTATGTAGCAATATTAATTTGTACTACTACATGATCATATTTCATTCATTCATCCAAAGAATGCATTCTAGTCGTGCAGTTCACAATTTTATGAAGGATAATTAAGTATTTTCAATGAAAAAGTGGCTATAAATAATCTTTTTTTTTAAAAGTGGCTAAAACATAATTTATTAAATGAAAATGGGTATTTTTATATATTAATACTGTAATAATGTACGTATGTGTATATATGTATATATGTATTGTAGCATGTGGACATAGACCTTGTGAGTAAATTATGGATGAATCATATTCGTTAAGATCAATGAATATTATTACTTGGAGGAGAAAGTAATAGTAATGCTATTTTCCCAGTTCTAGATGCAATAAAGTGTAAATATGTACAATAATATTTAAGGTGTCCAATTGCCTTGTGATTCGCCTTTATTTATTAGGAAAATTGAATCCACCATAATACACAACTACTCTCTCTTGATTTTGGAGGAATATTTTTTGAAAATCAAATAAAATTTAATTTCAAAAATCAAATTAAATGGCCATTTTTATTTTTTAAGAACAACTTGAATGTGCAAAAAAGCACCAATAAATAACAAATTAATTAAGCATTCTGAAATATAAAAATAACATAACGATATATTATGTCATTATTATCTCAATTTCAAAATCATACTATTATTTTCATTGTGGATGTATTAAATAATAAATATGATGTTTATGGTGTTTAATTTCCCAGTGATTCAGGCCTATATATTAGGAAAATTAAATTCACCTTAATACGCACCTATTGACCCACACAATTATGTTACTTTTACATTTCAAAATGGTTAATTTGTTGTTTTTAATGTCTTTTTTTTTTTTTTGCACATTCAAGTTGTTTTTAATAGTATGCATTCTGCGTCCAAATGTCACAAGTATGCACAAGGCATAGATAATCGGTATGCTCACAGACATATTTCAAAACCAGTATGCTATCAACATAGCAACAGAGTACACAATCAGCGTAGTTAATCAGAGTATGCGATCAGTATAAAAATCAATCTTTCGAGGAATTCCCATCAACATGGAGAATCCTAATCTTTCATTTCCAAAGAAACATAACATTCAACATTAATGTAACTTTTAAAATTAATATCCGCATAAAAGCATGCGTACCTTTTAGGTTGTTGCGTGAGTGATGAGCTGAGGGCTTATATAATATCACACAAGAATTTACGACTCACAAATGAAAGATGACCCAACAGGTCTGCAGAGTTGCAGCCTGCTCTGATACCACTTTGTAGCGCACCGGTCCCGAAAGACCGTGGAAATGGACGCCACGGGGGTGGGAATTAAGAAGCGGGAAAGAAATGGGGTAATTTAATTAACGACGGGGTGATAATCCAAAAGGATTAATGTTTGGAATAAAATTTAACAACCGAGTATGCCAAAGATAGGTTATGCCTTCCGGAAAATTAGGCAGCATAACCTCTGTGACTAGAGCGAATCCCCGTTTATAACGGCTTATAAGAGAAGAATGGAAGCTGTAACAATTCAATAAGCCCTTTCATAGGCCAAACGGAAACAAATAACCGGATACCAACAATCAATAGACCCATTCATAGGTCGACTTAAGAAACAGACACCAATATGCTGAATAAATGAAGCCCTTCCATAGGCCAAAATAAATGATCAAATAGACATAACGAAAGACGGGCTTCCTCCTTTTGGAATAATTATGTAGCTAAGCATATGATACATGTTAACTAGGAAGTCAACAAATGTTCAGAATCAGAGAAGCAGAATCATATCAACAAAATACCAAGATCAGAGTTCTTAGCATTTAGCAAAAAAATACCATAAGTGCGAAAGCTCAATTCTTAACAGAATACTAACAAAAAGGGACAACGGAAAAATATGTAAATCATAATAGCCCATATCTCAGCCTCGTCACCTCCACGCTCCAGCCTACTGACCTGAAAATATTTGGAAATATTTGGGCTGAGTACTAATGCACTCAGTGGGCAAGTTTTGACAATTCAAGTTATGCAAATCATTTTGTTAAAGTAATCTATCAGTGTTCATGCAGGTAGTGAAGCTTAGGAGGTTTAAAAGTTGGAAGCAACCTAAGTTCACCAAAACATTTTATCATGAAGCGCTTAAGAGTATAACCCGTCACGGCCCGCAATCCAAACTACATCACCAGCGCATAACGTTGAGTATGGCCATAGTATACCCAAAGAGTATAACCAATAAGTGTTTCATTTTAGTCTCACCGACAAGGAGTAGGGCAGAACAAATAATGCATGCATACTGTAGCTACTCACATTGACACAGCGCTGGTATATGAGACTCCGACAACATACAGTAGCACGTAAATATTTAACACAGATAGTCACATATGCAATTTTAACAAAGCAGAGCTTAATAACTCGAAAGATACAATTTGCAAAAAATATAATAGCCCACCTGGATAGCAAATTTGCAAGACGGATAAACTTTCAAATTCTGGGTTGGTTCTGCTCAAATTCTATTGCTTCTTCTATCCCTACAACAACCAATATTTACTTAGCTTTGCTAAATAACCCTATAAAAACTCAACCCCTAGTGTTCCTTTTTGTTTTAATTAAAATTTTGTATTTTATTTAGTAGCTCTTGGATTTTAACTTAACTTGATTCTTTTAAATGTGTGTTTATATATATATATATATATTATATATATATATATTACCCATAGGAATAAATCATAGAGTAATGCCAAAAATATAAAGAATAGGTTTATGATAGATGTGGATACCCAACATAATAATATGATAAAGTTGGTAAAACAATTTTCTCAAATTTAAATAATTAATCATTCTGTCATTAATTAATTATGTATTTTCCTATTAATTTGACATCATTTCTAACTTAGAGAATGAAAACAGAATGTATGTAGTGTATTTACACAATTATAAATATTTCATAAGAAATGGTGTAGCCTAGTTACTTGAGATACTAACATCTATCTGATAAAGGTTTGCATTTCAATATTGATCACTAATTAAAGAATTCATTTGCTGTATCATCTATTAACCAATTAATTAATTGGCTACCTCTTACTTGGAGAACTTCTAAAGAAAATTATGTAACGAAAATATTATAAATTGAATTCATATTATGACTACCCTATATAATGAATATCACTAGCTAGTAGTTAGCCATTTATTGAGAAGTATTAAATTATCAAAATGAAATTAGTTTTACTATATGATGTACTGTTGAATCAATTACTCTTGGTTACATAATAATTAACTATTCTCTACGATAACTAAATTTTATAGAACATAAATAAATTTATTATTAGTGATAATTAATCACGTGGGAGTACAATTTAATTTTAATTATAAAATTTCAATATAGACTATTGATACTTACGAGAGTAACTATTTATAGGGTATTATGTTAAGTCATAAACACAAAGGAATTTGGATACAAAATTAATTATTAATTAAAAGAATTTATAGAAACTCTTACCTTTCTAGATTTCGTATGTATATGCTTTCAATTAGGTTATTTAGATGATTTTGTTTATGTGTATAAATATATATACTCAATCCCTACCTTGTGGCACTAATCACCATTACACGTGTAAAGATATGAAGAAATTTTTATGCATGATTGCCATGTTGCTCTTTTACTCTTATCTCTCTTTTCAATTCTTTATTATTAATTTATTATTAATACTAATTATTGTTATTATTTCAATTGTACGTATCATACATATATATATATATATTACTTTTTTTTTATTTAATTTTCTATAAACATAATAGTGTGTATTTGAATAAGTTTAATTTTAAATTAAAATAATATATTTTTAAATAATCAAGTATGATTATATCTAAGAAAACATTCTTTAATATCCGAAGTGATAATAACAAACACCTTCTTAAGTTTAAATTACACTGACATCTCATAATAAAAATATAAGAATGCCCCGAGTCTCTCTAACCCACCCAACGACACATTCCACCTGAAAAAAATGAAACCTACAAGAGTCTATTTTCTTTCCTAACTTATCCTTAAGGGTAGCAAAGACTGTTCTTTTAATACTAAAAAGTTTTACATATTAGACTTATTCTAACTATTAAATTTATATTTCTAATTATATTAAATAATAAAATTTTAGGGTATTACATTTACATTTCAAAATGCTTAATTTGCTATTTCTCAATGCTTATTTTTCATATTCAAGTTGCTCTCAAAAAACAAAAATGTTGATTTAATTTTCGAAAATAAATTTGATTTTATTTTCAAAAAATCATCCTCCAAAATCAAGGGATCATTTAATGATTTCAAAAGATCACAATAATTTTTTAATGACAAATATGACCTTACAATATAAAATAATTATAAAAAACAATAAAAATAAAAATAACCTTAACCATCCGTATAATAAATTATCCAAATTTTACACACTAAGCTTATGTTCAAAATGAATGATTTCTATTATATATACAGTATACGATTTGGTTCACATGAGTGCTAATGCTTTATATGAGAATTATATTAGAAAATTTACTATCATTTTATAGTTTACTTTATTATATTTTAATTGGTGCTATTTTTTTTTAAATTATAGTTTATCTTATTGTATTTTAGTGCTAATATTAATAATTAAACACTAAGATACAACAAGATAAGCTATAAAATCGTAGTAAATAAGCACCATTTCTGGTTCTTACATGAAGCATTAATACTCATTATAACCCATATGTATGTATGTATGTATGTATATTATGAGGTGGTCTCTTTAGATGTACATAAATCTAATAAAAGACAAAAGAAAATCACTTCTAGTACTCAAAAATACAACTTGTAATATTAAAAATATCACATTTCTTTTACTAAGCTAGAAAATACTGTTAATTAAATTATTATTATTTTTCAAAAGACAATAATATTTTTGTAATTATTTGTACATTTTTGGATTGAAAAGAGTATCACTTACTAAAAGCATAACTTGTAACGCTGAAAAATATAATAAAACTAAGACTTACATACATGATACATCCCATGCATATGATAATTTGCCTTTTTTTTTTTAATAATGAATAATGATGCTTTAATTAGTATAAAACCTTCGAGAAGAACATCTTACAAAAAACGTTTTGATTTATACTAAATATCATTAGTTTTTAAATTAGAGATGAAGGAAGCATTTTCAGCCCATTATATATATATAATTCCTCTAGTATATATATTAAGCATAGAATATATATTATTCTAGGAAGTAGGAATCTTCCTCACATGCTCGTCTCGTCCAATAAGTCGTCCAAATTAGTTAACACGTTTTATTTTATTAATCCATTTATTTATTTGCTCCTCGATCATAATTAATGTATTAAATTTTCCCTATAAATACGCACGCAAACGATCTATTGTTTTATGTCAAACTCATTTCATCAAAAGTTACATACACAACATTTATTCGGAAAATCAATTTTTTTTTAAAAAAAATTGTCAATGGGAGAAGAAAAAAGAAGCCGAAAGAAATGCTTAGCATACATTGCATTATTCGTGGTGTTTCAAACTGCAGTGATAACAGTTTTCGCGCTCACAGTTATGAAGATCAAGAGCCCTAAGGTAAGATTCAACGGTATCCCCGTCGAAAGCTTCAGCTCCAGCAACAACGCCACGTCGGTCAACACGAGGTTGTTGACTCAAATTGCCGTAAAAAACATGAACTTTGGTCACTTTAAGTACGATGACAACACACTCGTCATATTGTACAATGGCGTACCACTCGGGGATGCAGTCATTCCCCAGGGGCGTGCAAGGGCGAAGAAAACGAAGAAGTTCGAGATCTCTGTGGTTGTGAGTACGGACAGGTTGTCTGGGAGTAATGGTAATCACTTGTTAGATGATATAAATTCTGGAAGGTTGAGGTTGAGCAGCCAAACTAAGTTGGAGGGAAAAGTGCATTTGATGAAGGTTATAAAGAAGAAGAAATCTGGTGAAATGAATTGTGATTGGGATATTAATTTGGCCACCAGGCAGGTGGAGAATTTGATTTGCAAGTGATTTTCTTATGCATTTGATCTTATTGTATTTTGTGCTGTGTGTGTAATTTTTTTAATTAGGTTTCTTTTGTATTTTTCACTTCTGTAACTACCACTCAGGAGTAAGGATTGATTTTATTCATTTTGAATGTTGATTTATATCTTAAAGCGATAATATTTTTTTTTTCAATGTTATAATCAGCGGTATAGCTATCTTTCAAAATTAATCACGACTGTAATTAATTAAGCTTTGTTAAGTACTTAATTTACAAATGGCACTACTGATATTAAGCTTGGTTAGAGCATTCACGGATAAATTTGGGTACAACTTAGATGGTATGACTAAAATTTAAAGTACACTATGGGGAAGAGGAAAAAAAGTACAAACCAGTAAATTGGTACAAGCACGGTGCACCAAGTTTTTATGCGAAAAAAGTGAGACGTGGACCCCACCTCTCCTTTTCTTTTCTCTCTCCCGTTTCTCTCTCTACTATTTCCCTTTTCTTTCTCCTTTTTTTGCTCTCTCCATTGATTTTTCTTTCACCTTCTATCTCTTTTCTATTTCTTTCTCCTCCTTTCTCTCTCTTTTCAAAATTATTGAAATTTACCTTGTAATAAAATTTCGATTTCATAGATCAAGCATGATAATTAATTTATTTGGTTTCAAGCATGCACTTGTCAACTTGATAGTCATGCAAACATTTGTTAACGTTGGCTAATGCATGCATCTATCAGCTTTGGCAGTCTTGTAGCAATTTCCTACCGTGGTTGATTAATTTTGCCATGATCATTATGGAAATCTATCTCAATGATTTTCTTGTAGAAAATTGGTCTATAAATAAAATCATTTTACAAATTCTCCAAATTTCAAAATGGATAAAAATTATTGGACGAATTTCTTCAGTTCTTCCAATTTAGAAAAAATTAACTCCCCTTCCCAAAATCCCAACATTCTCCCACCAAATTCCAACATTCTTCCACAAAATTTCAACTTTCGTCCCCAGAATTTTTATTTTAACCCAGATTCTCAAATGAATCTAATAGGTGCTCCAGGAGCTATTCCGTATATGATGTATCCGTCATATTGTTATCAATACCCCCATTTAGGCCCCCTTCTCATGGATTTTTCTTATGGAAGTCCATCAGAAGTGTCTTCAAAATCGACAAGAATGGTTAGTAAAGATGGAGAGAGCACTCCAAGTTCTGGACATGGTTCATCTCCTCTAGGAATCGATTACATAAATCTTGAAGCAGATTTTGAAGCTGAAATTGAAAGAAATATTGTGCAGCAAAGAAGGATAAGATGGACACTAAAAGAGAATGACATTCTTGCACGTTCTTGGGTGAGTACCAGTGAAGATTCGGTGATCAGAACTGATAAAAAATCAGACCAGTTCTTCATAAGGGTGGCAACAGAGCACAATAACAATCATCCAACTAACACTCCGATGAGACCTTAGGAATCATTGAAGACACATTACTATACGACTTAAAAAAATATCATTGCTTTTAATGCATAATACATTTCTGTGAAGGAAGATTGGGAAGCGATCACAATTATGCCGACATACTCATGAATGCACTTAAAAAGTGGGAGCATAATCACAACGGAGAATCCTTAAAACTTTTAGGCATGCGGGAAATTCTGAAGGATTATCCAAAGTGGAACAACCCAAATGAACGTGATCACCGTGGTAAGAAGAAGATGAAAATTCCCATGTCAGATGTGTACACATCATCTTCCAACAATGATGATGTTGAAGAACCAGCGGCGGATCCAGAAATAAATCTTTTTGGAACTCCCATGACAGATGTGTACACATCATCTTCCAACAATGATGATGTTGAAGAACCAGTGACGGATCCAGAAATAAATCTTTTGGGGGGGCGAAATTATATTGTAAAAAAAATTCCACACAATTAAAGTAAATATATATTAACCACAAATTTAAATAAGATGGAATTGTATAAATATTTAGTACATTAAAAATGTGCTAAGAATTGACACCAAAAATAAAAAATTGCATCTTTCGATATGCTATACTCTATCCATGTGAAAGCTTTATATGGATCATCTCGAAAATCTCTTTCATATTTTCCAAATAGTCTTTTCGGATGCACAGTACCGTTTGGTCGGCAAAGACCCCAATCAAGTACTCGCTCCATACTTGATCTCGAATAGAAACATCAAATTCTACTATAATGATATTGACTCAAAATGCATAATAAATATAAATTCAAAATGAATTTAATAAATCATACTATAACAATTGTCATATTTAAATCCCTAATCCTTAAAGTTTATGTTTCAAAATTCTAATTCAATCCTAAGTTAATATTATGTAGACATACTACTATTAAAGCAACAATGTCAAAATAATAATTTGACCAATTGAAAAAAAAAAAATTTGTAGCATTTGAATCCCCAATTCATAATTCAAATAACTAGTTCAACCCTAGTCCCTAGTCCTTAAATCCCTAATCACCTAAATGAATAATAAACAAAACAATACAATTATACTCATACATTAAAATTATTTGTTACCTTTTTCACCATCGATGCAGCTGGAGGCGTGGAGCACCGGAGCGTAGCAACGAGCAACAGGCGAGCAGTTGAGAGATAAATGTGAGAATTGGATTGTATATATTTTTTTATTTTTTTATTCTAGGACCTAAAGTGACAATAGCCCAGCCCACTAGCCCATCAGCCCAACCCAATATAATTTGTCTAGATATCACAATTTGTGAATTTTAGCCCAGCAAACATATATATATATATATATATATATATATATATATATATATATATGTTTGCTGGGCTAAAATTCACAAATTGTGATATCTAGACAAATATATATATATATATATATATATATATAAGAATCATATGAATCGATTTTTTTTCTTAAGACATCTATAAAAAAAATTCAAAAAATGTTGGGGGGCCTCTCGGACCCCCCTTCCATCCACCACTGTGAAGAACGTGTCCGTCCCTTGGGTCAAAAGGCGGCGAAGAAGAAAGAGAAAGGGAAGGCTCCTTCTTTGCAAGATGTTCAAGCTTTGATCTCAGAACATATGGAAATGTATGAACGAATTTAAGAGGGAAAAATCCATCAACTTAAAAACCAGAATAAAGCAATTGAGTATTTCATACTCACTAAATACCCATCCAGAATGGACTCCACCGCCTTGAATCTCACAACATCATAGTTGCAGAAATTAAGAAGAAATGGGGACGCAGTAATCGACTCTTCTACCACTTTCAGTTTATTTAGCTACTCCGTATTTTCATTATGTACTGTATTTTCATTATAATTATGTATTGTGTTTTCATCAAGTACTATACTTTCATTATAACTATGTACTATATTTTCATTATAATTATGTAGTGTTTTTAAACTAGTGTGTAACAGCTATAAGATAAAGTAATCCGTGACAAGTATCTGACAAAAAAATTATATAAATTACAGTGCGTGCCAGCTATAAGATAAACTAATCCATGGCAAGTATCTTACAAAAAACATTATATAAATTGCAATGCGTGCCAACTATAAGATAAAGTAATATGTGACAAGTATCTGACAAAATAGATTATATAATTGTAGTGCGTGCCAACTTCATCCAACTATCACCATGTGCACAATATTAATTTATCTATATATATGTATGGTTCATTATTCATATTTCTCACAACTAATATTTATCTTTAATTCCTCATTTCTCTTCTTGATTATCTTGTCTCTCCAATTTGCATCTCTCTTTGCTTCTACAATGTCTTCCGAACCAAACCTCAATACTTATTTGGAATTTCTTAATAATTTCTTAGCCGATGATGCAGATGATGATAAAATATTTCTCAATATACTCCAACTACACAATCTTTTTGAAAGTGTAGCAAGTTCTTCCACCATATCCAAAAAAAGAAGAGTTATTAATCAAGATCGTGAAGCAGCTAATGCTCGTCTCTTTGAGGACTACTTCTTTGAAAATTCAAGATGACCAAGTGATGTGTTTCAACTTCACTTTCGAATGAGGAAAGACTTATTTGTCTGTACAGTCAATGACCTATAAGCTCATGATGAAATTTTCCGATTGAGAGAGGATGCAACAGGTCGAGTTGGTTTGTTACCATTTCAAAAATGCACTGTTGCAATTTAATTAACATATGGAGGTCCACCCGACCATTATGTGAGTACCTTTCGTGTTTCCAAAACAACGACAGTGGATTGTATTTTCAACTTTTATCGATGTGTAATCGATGTATTTGGTGAAAAGTACTTGAGAAAACCAAATGTTGATGACTATCAATACTTGATCCACATGCATGAGCAGAGACATGACTTTCCTGGAATGTTAGGAAGCCTTGACTATATATATGCATTGGGAATGGAAGAATTATCCGGTTGCTTGGAAAGGTTAGTTTACCTGAGGTGATCATGGAAGTCCAACGCTTATGCTTGAAGCGATTGCATCTACAAATTTGTGGATATGTCCTGCCACCTTTTTTGGAGTTGTGGGTTCAAATAATGATGTGAATCTGCTTTGCCAATCACATTGTTCAATAAAGTGATAGTGGAGAAAGCACCGAAGATCAATTTTACGATGAATGGTAGACAATACACCAGAGGATACTATCTTACAGACGGAATCTATCCAGAATGAGCAGCTTTTGTTAAAAATTTTTATACTTCTTATGAACCCAAGAAAATGTTGTTTAAGCAAATGCAAGAGTCTGCAATGAAGCATGTCGAACGGACATTTAGGGCATTTCAAGCTCATTGGACAATGATGCCAAAAACTTGATGTATGAAATTTTAGTTTTATAACTCGAATCAACTTGCAAGTGAACAAGTAAATGTAGCATAGGGTGAAACGAGGTCGAATCCACAGGGAAAAAGAAAATTAAATAAGCACGTACTATGACATCGGCTCCTATTTGTTATCTAGATGACGAAATGGATAATTGTTTGATTTAAAACTACCTAAACAATAAAGCAAAGTAATTAATTGCAATTAACAAATAAATTGGGCAATTAAGAAAAAGAACACTCTCGGGTTGATTTTATTGGATTAATTAACACAAAATCTAATTATAATGAATGCTTAATTTTCAATTCAAGATTACCAAGACGATCACAAATGTATTCTATATCTCCTCTCGAAGCATATAGAATATGGGACACATGTATAGGATTATTGTCTCCAACTAATACCTAAGTGTGCTTACCAAGAGCACCAAGGATCTATGCCTCAACAACTATCTCAAACCTCTCGATTTTATTGATAATTGCTCTTTGAATTCTAGGATCCTATGTTGAAGCTCATCTCTCGAATTTTGAATCAACATACATAATCATGCTAATTAATTATCAATTAGTTCTCACCAATCAAAAATACATAACACCCATACATAACAAGAATCCAAAGTATAATCAAGAACCATTAAACATCCAAAATAAACATCATTTATATCTCATAATCCAAATAAAACCAACACCCATGAGTATCAAAGATTTAGCTTCTCATAATTATATGGGTAACCAAAATCTCTACAAGAAAAAATATGATTTTAACAAAATTAAAGAACAAAAGAACCCGGATGGATGTTTTGGCCTTCAAATATTGCTTCAACTTTGCTCTTCTTGCCCAATCTTTAATTCCCTTTTTTCTCTCTTCTTCTCTAAGTATTTCTCTCTCTAAAAGTGGCTAAGGGTGGAATGGAATGATCTAATTTTGTATTGGGGTTAGTTTATATAGTGGAGGAATAAAAGAATTAAAAGAAAATCAAAAATGGGGGAAAAAAGATGAAAAATCTGAAAACGTGACACAGGGGCACGACACGGGGCCGGTCGCGCCCCTTCGGCTCGCGTCGTGCCAGGATGGCGCGACCTGAGCGGAGGATGCTGGCTCGGGTCGCATTGTAGGTGTTGGAAAATCAGCCGCGGACACGGAGCGGCGGTTGCGGTGCTGGGCTGGCTCGGGTCGCGCCTACAGCCCTGCTCCGATACATTTCACGGTTTTATTTCGTTCTCTCTTATTTCTTGTCCGATTGAGGTGATTCAACTTGCACCGTGCTCCCAATTTGATCCTCTATCTTCCCATGACATTGAATCACTCAAAAATTCATTTATTCATCCAAAAGTTTTTGAAAAACTCAAATAAGAAACAAAACTCTCAAGTAGGAAGGTTAAGAGCGCAATTTGGGTTAAAACACATGCTAAACTCTTCAATTCACTTCATTTAAACCTCAAAATATTGTGCCAAAATACCACTCATCAAGGTCCTTCCCATTTTTGGTACCGAGGTAACTTAAAGGACATCGTGCACACTTTCATTAATCTTCACAATATGATAATCGAAGATGAAGGAAATGCATCAACTGAGTGGTCGAAGATGAAGGAACCCACCAATAACGAAAGCAATCTTGCCACATCAGGAGCCCCGTCAGATTTTGCTGCTTGGGTAAGTATAGAAGCAGAGTTTCGAGATAAGAAACAACATCACAAGCTTTGAGCCGACTTGATTGAGCACATTTAGGCACGATACACTAATAATAATAATAATAATATCAATAATTAGTTTATTTAAGAAGTTTCTATGTATTTCAATATGTCTTTTCATATATTGTTAATTTGCATTTTATTTATGAATATTGTACTCATATTTTTAGTATCAATAAAATTGTCGTTTTAATTGGATGAGTGTCTAAAATTCGATTCATTTTTAAATAAAATAAATAAATAATATGTTTAATAATTACCTATAAATATTTAAATTAAAAAAATACATACTAATTAATTTGACTATATATAAGATTAAAAATATATATAATTTATTTTTATAAATGAGTGGCATGATGCGTGGGACCCTCAAAAGTTATGTATGCACCATGGATAATTTGAAGGAGAATTGATATTTAAAAAAGTAGGTACGTAACTTTTGATGTGGTCAAATTATGTACCTAAAATGTGGCCCAAATATACCATTTTTATATCAATTTCACACTTCGAATTAATTATTTCAGGTTTCATATATTTTTAGTTTTTAGCCAGAAAAAAAATTGAAAAAATTGTGCCAACACTGCACAATTTGAAATGTCACAAAGATGATATGTTTGGGGGCTCTGTATGAGGTGCTGTGTTGCAACCCACAACAGAGGATCAAAATCTCTCAGACAATCACTTAACTTGTTCGAAAATATAGAAGTGGCTCATAGTTTAGCTTACTTTAATGTTTGCACTACTATATACATGACATAATTCTTAAATTGAGCATTTGAAGGCTACATGATATATTGCTTTAAAAACTCAAAATTGTTCAATCCATTGTGTGGTGGATTAATTAACCTAAACTAAAACAATAGATCTCAATTATATACATATATGGGCAGAACAACAAATAATACCAAAACTCAATAATAAATTGAAAACAGATCAAGATTGAATACCCATGAAATATAAATAGAACAAAATACATAACGAATCCAGAAATAAAAAGAAAAACAAATATTGAGACAAGCTCAAATAAAAACATTAATAAGTCCTATAATTAAACAAACATGAATTCATAACTAATTGCACCTCAAACCCTCAACCTGCCTAGTGCCCAAATTGACAGTCCAATCACACTTCATTTCACCAGATTTCTCTTTCTTGATGACCTTCATCAAGTGCACCTTTCCATTCAACTTTGTTTGGCTGCTCAGCTTCAAAACTCCAGAATTTATCTCATTTCCCAACTTACTATCACTCACTCTGTCCGTACTAACATCCACAACGATGTTAAACTTCTGTGTTTCTCTGGCATTGGCACGCCCCGGGGGTATGACAGCTTTCCCGAGTGGTACACCATTGTACAATATGATAAGCGTGCTGTTATCATACTTAAAATAACCAAAGTTGGTGTTTTTTATGGCAACTTGTGTGAGCAGCCTCATGTTGATGGAGGTCGCGGTGGTGCTGTTGGAGCTGAAGCTTTCGACTACCATAGCGTTGAACCGAACCTTAGGGCTATGGATCTTCATAACTGTGAGGGCGAGGACTGTTATGATCGTGGTCAAGAGCACTAGGAACACTGCAAAGCATGTAATGCATTTCCCGCAGCTTCTTCCTTCTCCAATCGACATTTTTGTTGAATGTGAAGATAGAAAGGTGAAAGAGAAGCAGGAAATGGGATGAGTATTTGTGTTTGTGAAGGAGAAAATGGGAGTGTATATATATACGAAAAGGAAATCATTGATTGATTGAAGTAGATATTGGTGAATCTCAGTTAATATTTTTCTGTATTATTCTTTCCTAGTTTAGGTTTATTATCCCTTCCATATTCATTGTAGCCTGTTATTTATTACGCGTTACCATGTGAATAAGAAATACTATCGATTATAAATCTTACAGATTTATATCATGCACTCTTCGAATTTTTTTTTGTTATCAAATGCTTTTTTCTGAAATATTGCGTTCGTAGATTAATGCTTGAACTGAAGTTCATTAAATAAAAATACGAATTAAGGCCAAACATTCATCCTCTAAAAACTTAAATATCATGAAAAAAAAAGCATAGGCCTATATATTCCAATCCAATATAAAAAGGGAGAAATTTTTATTTAGACAATAAAATGTTAAAATTGGTATAGTTGGGCAAGTTTTAAGGGGGTAGGAGTTTTATGGGCAATTTGTACTATATTGACTTTAAAAAAACTGAATTTTCTTACATTTTCTGAAAAGTACTTACACTTTTGTACTTTCCATGCATAAAGTAAGGTTAGAAAAAAATTCATGCATGGAATAAAATCTTGGCATATCACGTCTCTTTTGGATGAAAATTTATCTAACCTCAATTTAAATTTGGAAAAAAATAATCGGTGGCATGTGAATCAATTCATATTTAATACCCTAATAATTTTTGGTAACCACCCTCGATCCACACTCTCTCTCTCTTCCCCAAAAATTTAATTTATCACTAACAAAACATTGGGTTTTAACATAACGATAGTTTAAATTGAAGTATAATGAAATTTTAATTTTAACATAACGAAATTTTAATTTTAACGTAACGAAAGTTAATTTTAAAGATAACGACAATTAAATTCATGCATAACGAAAAATAAATTTCAACATAACGAAAATAAAAATTTAACACATAACGAAAATCAAATTTCATCAAAAACAAAAGTTTTAACTATAACGATATTTAAATTTAGCTATAACGAAAATCTAATTTTATGTATAACGAAAATCTAATCTATCTATAACGAAAATCTAATCTATCTATCTATAACGAAAATCTATCTATAACGAAAATCTAATCTATCTATAACGAAAATCTAATTTTATCAAAATTTAAATTTAACAATAATGATAATTTCATTTTAACTATAATGATATTTAAATTTAACTATAACGATAATTAAATTTTAACAATAACGACATTCAATTCAACATAACGATTATTCAATTTAACGATAATGAAATTTAAATTAAAACTATAACTAACCATAACAACAAAAATCTTCCTTCCCTTTTCTGAAAAGTACCTTACACATTTGTACTTTCCATGCAAAAGAATAAAATCTTTTAGTTCGAACAAAATCTCTATTATCTCTTTCCAAACTCACTCGAGTTTAATTTGAAAAAAAAAACGGCCATGCTCTATTAAATCCCCTATTCAATTTTCTGTAACCACTAACCACTCCCTACCCTCTCGCTCTCTCACACCAGCATTAATCTTTCTCTCACACTAGCTCTCGCAAGTTCTGTAAAAGAAAAAAACTACTAAATTGCCGGATTCAACGAGAAGACGATGGAGGAACGAAGTGAAGATATACGACCGCCACCGTCTGCAAGAGAGGTTAGATTCAACATGTTTCGGTTTTTTAAAAATGTGTTTAGAGAGATGAACGATAGGTGAAGATATAACATATGTTGTGACGATGATATAACGATAATTTTTGCCGAAACGAAAACATGGATGAACGAAAACTTAGATCTTTCTTAACGATTATAATTTTTTGCCATAACGATTGTTTTTATGCTCAAACGATAGATCATAATCGTTATGCTTATATCTAGACCTGTTCTTCATTATCCATGTTATAGTAATTGTTATGCATTTTTAACTTTCGTTATGCCCAAAATTAACTTTCGTTATGCCTTTTATTATTTCGTTATGTCTTTTAATTTTCGTTATGATAAAAGATAAACTTTCGTCATGCCTAAGGTAAATTTCATTTTGCTAGAAGTTAATTTTCGTTATGCTAGAAGTTAATATCTCGTTATGCTAAAAGTTAATTTTCATTATGGTAAAAGTTAAACTATCGTTATTTGTAAGTGTAATAATAATGTGTAAGTTAAAATTTCGTTATTTGTAAGTTAAACTATCGTTATTTGTAAGTTAAAATTTCGTTTTGCTAGAAGTTAAAACTTTCGTTATTTGTAAAATTAGATATTCGTTACATTGAATTTTGATTTTCGTTATGTCTTTTAAATTACTTTCGTTATGCTTTTAAATTACATTTTCGTTATGGTCTTTTAGTTCAAATCGTTATGCTAATTATAATAAATCGTAATGATAAATTGAAAGTATCGTTATTACTTTCTTTAATTAATCGTTATGCCAACTTAATGAATCATTATAGCGTTGTTTAATTAATCGTTATGCTAAAATAAAAGTATCGTCGTGGCATTTAATCGTTATGATAATTTTATTAAATCATTATGGCTTTTTTAAATAATCGTTATGGTTTTTTTAATCAATCGTTATGACTTTTAGTTGAAATCATTATGCTAATTTTATTTAATCGTTATAGCATTTTTTAAATTAATCATTATGGCTTTTCAAGTAATCGGTTAAGCTAATTGTATTAAATCATTATGATTAATCGTTATCTCTTAAATCGTTATCACAAGTGATTAACATTATCGTTATTCTAAAAAATAAGTAATTATATAAGTTTAAGGTAATCATAATTAAACACTCAAGCAAAGTATAACGAAATTGTATAAAAATGTAATAATAATATTCGTCTAATTAATATTATTAGTAAAAAAAATAACAAAAACAATTAATATAAATAATAATACTTTTGTAATAATAATAATAATAATAATAAAAGTAATAATAATAATCTAATAATAATAACAACAACAATAATCAAATAATAATAATAATAATAATAATAATAATAATAATAATAATAATATTTGGATAATTAATACTATTAGACAATTAATAACCAAATAATAACTAAATAATAATAATAATAATAATAATAATAATAATAATAATAATAATAATAATAATACTAACACAAAATATTTGATACACGTAGCTAAAAATTTAATTTAATAATTTAATAACAGTCTAATTTTCAATTGTGAAATTTAGATCGAGTGGATTAGACGCCCTCTCCAGAGGTTCAAGCCGACTGTGAATATGTACGTGAAAATGGAGTTAGTAGAGAAGATTAGGGAGGTGTTACAGCATTTCGGTGGCGAGGATACGATCCAGACGTTCAGATCTGGATGTTTAGGACATTTCATAGACTTTAGGGGGGGTAACATAGCCCGGAAGGCGCTGCATGCATTGATTTGTCGTGAAGTGCGCGTCCAGGATCCTGCACGCGAGGGTGGAGAGTGTCGGTTCCATGTGAGTGGGACGACACTACACTTTGGGCCCTCAGAGTTCGCACTGGTGTCGGGCTTGCGGTTCGGGCCGTCTAGTTTCGATCCGAATGCGGCTCATGTGATTCCGGCCAGGGGCATCTATCACCGGCTATTTGAAGGGAAGAAGACGACAATTGCACAGATGTATGAGAAGTTCACGGTGATGCATCTAGCCAATCACCCTCCAGATTACGTGAAGATTGCGAACATCCTGATCGTGTACCGGATGTTATTTTGCCAGGACCCTGGACGTACGATCAATGACTGGGTGTGGGCCCTGGTGGAGGATGCTGATGCATGGAATTCTTTTCCATGGGGGGGATACACATTTCAGATCCTGATGCACTTTGTCAGCATTCTCCCTAGAGCTCGACGGGATATGGGCCCACAGGGGGACATAGCATATCATTGGTACGGACCTATTTGGGCATTTCAGGTAATTAGTTGAATTTATCATGAAAAATTTATATTTTAGTAATTTGATATTATACTTACATGATATTCTATGTTTTAAAACAGGCATGGGCCTGTGAGGTTTTCCCCGAGATTGTCTGTCATTTGGGCGTCGCTGGAGGTCAGATGACCACACCTCGCTTATTGAGGTGGTCATTCATAGCCCCGAGCATCGACTTCTCCAGATTTTTTGATAGACAGGTAACCTTTTTTATATAGATAATTTTAATTATTAAATTGAAGTAACGTTGATTAATGTTAACATGGTGTTCGTTATTGGTGCAGATGGATGTCCAGCCGATGGTGCCATCAGCAGCGGAGCTCCTGACCCCATATGTTCAGAGCTTGGACGGAGATAGTTTGTTGGGTGTGAGGTACGTGGTACCTCGAAAGGTCTCCAAGAAGAAGTTGCTGACTGGGGTGGCCCGTCGTGTGGTCCCGGGGACATGCAAGGGGATCTCTGACGTCGTCAACCCAGCACCACAGCGTAGGAGTGCCCGTACTACACAGCAGCAGGCTCCACAGACAACGCACCGTTTGATAGACGAGCCGGATGAGGGATCTGGACCCTCGGAGCAGGGACCGGACCGCAGTGAGAGCCCTCCTCGACCGACAGGCAGTAAGCGCCCGAGGAGGAGCCATGAGGGGAGCCGTGAGGAGCCCGGTCCATGTCCAGGTTGGTTCGATTGTGTTATCCACGTCGTTACTGTCTCAGAAGCCCGCATTATGGGTCAGATGAAGAATAATTTCAGACAGATGGAGAACAGTATCAGAGGGATGATTGAACGCTTATCTGATCGGATGGGACGGTTGGAAGACCTTGTTATGGGTCGGCTACGCAGGTCACCCACACCACCCAGAGGGCCCACACCACCTCCCAAGGACCCCACACCTCGTAGGGGGCCCACACCACCTCCCAGGGACCCCACACCACCTAGGGGGCCCACACCGCCTCCCAGAGACCCCACAGCGCCTCGTATGTCCCCCCGTATGAGAGGGGGGAAAGCCAGAGGCAGATCATCTGTGGATCGATCTTCTTCGCGCCCTTCGTCAGACGCGCAGTCATCTCCAGGCCCGTCGTCTACCCAGCCGTCATCTGTTGGCCCGTCGTCTGCCGCGCGTTCGAGTGTATTTGACTTACTGGAGGCGGATGAAGCGCGTAGGGTAGAGGTTGGCTACACGAACTTCAGGAGGGAGGGCCATGGGGTGAATATCCAGGTTATTGCGACCGGTGGCATACTCTAGCAGGCATTTTTTGAGCGTATGGAGGATGTTAGTGAGCTCGTTGATTACGAGATGATTGCACATTTCTTGCTTGAGGTGAAGCGACGACTTTTCAGAAGGCACAGAAGCGATGTTGTGATTTGCTCTCCATATTTTTTTGTAAGTTCACGATACATTCTTTTCTTTTTTTGTATTTCATTATCTCTTTGTGTGTTTACGTGATTTGTTCATGTGTTTTTTTCAAGTTCAGCTACAGGCAGCATGGCGGCAGCTTCATCCAAGAGATCCTCGCTGTGAGGAGGAGTATGGTGAGGACAGATATCTACACTGGGATCCTTCTGATGTCTTACTGGAGGTAATCAGAGGCAAGGGTGGCGTCCAGGAGGTCCCGTGGACGAGAGCATATTATGTAAGTGATCTTTCAAGTACACTTATCGTACTATCTATGATGATTTTTTTTATTCATCCGTTAATCATAATCATTTATGTAGGCGATCATGATATGCAATGTTGGAGATGCTCACTGGGTCACTGTACGTATCTGTTTCACGACGTGGAAGGTCGAGTTGTATGACTCGTTATTGTTCCAGATGCACCTCCCGAACTACAGAGAGCTGTCTCAGAGGCGTGATCGAGAGCTGCTACCGCTCCTACGTCTACTGCCACGCATCATGTGGAGCGCTGGTTATTGGAGAGGTCGGAATAGGCCAGATACACATGTCTTAGCTATGACACTGGACAAGACTATCCAAGAGCAGTTTACGCAGTTCGACAGCATCAGTTGTGGTGTTTATGCTATGATGTATGTGGATCGTTTGTTGTTTGGCACTCCTGGTCTTGATGTCAGTCCATATGATATTCAGAGATACCGTCTTTCTGTAGCGAATAGGATCTTCTCACTTAGCTATGGCCGTCTAGAGTGACTTCTGACATTATATATGTATTGTACTTGACGTCTTTCATGTATGTATTGTATTTGACATTGCTCGTTCATTTTATTAAAATATGTTTGTTGACTACATGATTTTAAACAAATCATTATGATTTTAAACAAATAAAAGCAAAGTCGAGATAAATCATATTATCACTGAAGGCCAACAACAATAATGTAGACATGATCAATCTAGGTCCTCCGCCTGTCTTCTCGGACACCTGGGACGGGTATGAGTCGTCTCACCACAAATACCACATTTCTTAGGCGCTCTTCTACGTGCAGACTCCGATTGCGCGCTCTCTGGAGGTGCATTTAAGTCCACAGCGACAATGGGCACCGGGGCTGTGTACACGCGTCTATTATGGCCCGGGACATGACATCTAGTGCAGATCTGCCTACACTGACTGGATGACGCCTCAGCACCTCCCCGAGCTCTAGACATTCAAGGACGACCGGCCTGTTTTGTTATCACAGGAGCGCGCACAAGTGGACAACCATTAGGTGGGACAATCCAATCTTCTGGACTGGGTAAGCCCATGATGACGGAGTCGTACATGCTGGCAATTGTCTCCATCTTGTAGCATCTATCCACAAACTCGTAAATGTTTCCACCGGAGAATCTACGTGTGCACACGAATTATAGTTAAAAAAACATGATTACTCACAACAATGATAGTGTTAAAAGATTTAAACAAACAGGTACCTGATCGCTGCTGCAGCGTGGCTACACGGGATCAAATCCAACTCGAACTCACGACAATCGCAGGTCCAATGATGAAGATCAACCATAAAAGACTTCATGCCCACCTCTACTTTCCACAAGTGTGCTAAGGTCGTGCATCGAATGGAAAAACATCGTCCTTGCTCGACATTCTTGGATAACTTGTCCACAATGGGCTGTGTCAACACATGATCCCACGTCTGCGCTGCAGCCCGACGCTCAACAAACCACTCTTCCACAATTTTCCTGAACGACTCAAGCATTGAGCAAATAGGCAGTCTCCTAGCCCACAGTAGACGGGCATTGAGTGACTCGGCCGCATTAGATGTCATGAATCCGAAACGCCGTACGGGACACTGCGACCGGGACCAATGCTGCGGACCAATATTACAAAGCTTCTCGTATGCTGGTCTGCTCAGCATTTCCAATGCTGACAAGTGCCTCTGGAATACATCTGTCCGATATGCATATGCAGCCTCCTTAAACAACCCAATGACATTGGACCCGCGCTTTGCCATCTTGGTTTGTAGATGATAATAGCGGAAAAAATTTCATTATGGTTAATTGTTGTATTTAAATTTTGTGAAGATATTATTAATTTAAAGTTTCGTTATTTTTAAAACTAAACTTTCGTTATTGTTTAATTTAAAGTTTCGTGTGGTGTGAAATTTAATGAAATTTCACAAAATTTAAATACAACAATTAACCATAATGAAATTTTTTCCGCTATTATCATCTACAAACCAAGATGGCAAAGCGCGGGTCCAATGTCATTGGGTTGTTTAAGGAGGCTGCATATGCATATCGGACAGATGTATTCCAGAGGCACTTGTCAGCATTGGAAATGTTGAGCAGACCAGCATACGAGAAGCTTTGTAATATTGGTCCGCAGCATTGGTCCCGATCGCAGTGTCCCGTACGACGTTTCGGATTCATGACATCTAATGCGGCTGAGTCACTCAATGCCCGTCTACTGTGGGCTAGGAGACTGCCTATTTGCTCAATGCTTGAGTCGTTCAGGAAAATTGTGGAAGAGTGGTTTGTTGAGCGTCGGGCTGCAGCGCAGACGTGGGATCATGTGTTGACACAGCCCATTGTGGACAAGTTATCTAAGAATGTCGAGCAAGGATGATATTTTTCCGTTCGATGCACGACCTTAGCACACCTGTGGAAAGTAGAGGTGGGCATGAAGTCTTTTATGGTCGATCTTTATCATTGGACCTGCGATTATCATGAGTTCGAGTTGGATTTGATCCCGTGTAGCCACGCTGCAGCAGCGATCAGGTACCTGTTTGTTTAAATCTTTTAACACTATCATTGTTGTGAGTAATCATGTTTTTTTAACTATAATTCGTGTGCACACGTAGATTCTCTGGTGGAAACATTTACGAGTTTGTGGATAGATGCTACAAGACGGAGACAATTGCCAGCATGTACGACTCCGTCATCATGGGCTTACCCAGTCCAGAAGATTGGATTGTCCCGCCTGATGGTTGTCCACTTGTGCACGCTCCTGTGATAACAAAACAGGCCGGTCGTCCTCGAATGTCTAGAGCTCGGGGGGGTGCTTAGGCGTCATCCAGTCAGCGTAGGCAGATCTGCACTAGATGTCATGTCCCGGGCCATAACAGACGCGTGTGCACAGCCCCGGTGCCCATTGTCGCTGTGGACTTAAATGCACCTCCAGAGAGTGCGCAATCGGAGTCTGCACGTAGAAGAGCGCCTAAGAAATGTGGTATTTGTGGTGAGACGACTCATACCCGTCCCAGGTGTCCGAGAAGACAGGCGGAGGACCTAGATTGATCATGTCTACATTATTGTTGTTGGCCTTCAGTGATAATATGATTTATCTCGACTTTGCTTTTATTTGTTTAAAATCATGTAGTCAACAAACATATTTCAATAAAATGAACGAGCAATGTCAAATGTAATACATACATGAAAGACGTCAAGTACAATACATATATAATGTCAGAAGTCACTCTAGACGGCCATAGCTAAGTGAGAAGATCCTATTCGCTACAGAAAGACGGTATCTCTGAATATCATATGGACTGACATCAAGACCAGGAGTGCCAAACAACAAACGATCCACATACATCATAGCATAAACACCACAACTGATGCTGTCGAACTGCGTAAACTGCTCTTGGATAGTCTTGTCCAGTGTCATAGCTAAGACATGTGTATCTGGCCTATTCCGACCTCTCCAATAACCAGCGCTCCACATGATGCGTGGCAGTAGACGTAGGAGCGGTAGCAGCTCTCGATCACGCCTCTGAGACAGCTCTCTGTAGTTCGGGAGGTGCATCTGGAATAATAACGAGTCATACAACTCGACCATCCACGTCGTGAAACAGATACGTACAGTGACCCAGTGAGCATCTCCAACATTGCATATCATGATCGCCTACATAAATGATAATGATTAACGGATGAATAAAAAAAATCATCATAGATAGTACGATAAGTGTACTTGAAAGATCACTTACATAATATGCTCTCGTCCACGGGACCTCCTGGACGCCACCCTTGCCTCTGATTACCTCCAGTAAGACATCTGAAGGATCCCAGTGTAGATATCTGTCCTCACCATACTCCTCCTCACAGCGAGGATCTCTTGGATGAAGCTGCCGCCATGCTGCCTGTAGCTGAACCTGAAAAAAACACATGAACAAATCACGTAAACACACAAAGAGATAATGAAATACAAAAAAAGAAAAGAATGTATCCTGAACTTACAAAAAAATATGGAGAGCAAATCACAACATCGCTTCTGTGCCTTCTGAAAAGTCGTCGCTTCACCTCAAGCAAGAAATGTGCTATCATCTTGTAATCAACGAGCTCACTAAGATCCTCCATACGCTCAAAAAATGCCTGCCAGAGTATGCCACCGGTCGCAATAACCTGGATATTCACCCCATGGCCCTCCCTCCTGAAGTTCGTGTAGCCAACCTCTACCCTACGCGCTTCATCCGCCTCCAGTAAGTCAAATACACTCGAACGCGCGGCAGACGACGGGCCAACAGATGACGGCTGGGTAGACGACGGGCCTGGAGATGACTGCGCGTCTGACGAAGGGCGCGAAGAAGATCGACCCGCAGATGATCTGCCTCTGGCTTTCCCCCCTCTCATACGGGGGGACATACGAGGCGCTGTGGGGTCTCTGGGAGGCGGTGTGGGCCCCCTAGGTGGTGTGGGGTCCCTGGGAGGTGGTGTGGGCCCCCTACGAGGTGTGGGGTCCCTAGGAGGTGGTGTGGGGTCTCTGGGTGTGGGCCCTCTGGGTGGTGTGGGCGACCTGCGTAGCCGACCCATAACAAGGTCTTCCAACCGTCCCATCCGATCAGATAAGCGTTCAATCATCCCTCTGATACTGTTCTCCATCTGTCTGAAATTATTCTCCATCTGACCCATAATGCGGGCTTCTGAGGCAGTAACGATGTGGATAACACGATCGAACCAACCAGGACGTGGACCGGGCTTCTCACGGCTCCCCTCATGGCTCCTCCTCGGGCGCTTACTGCCTGTCGATCGAGGAGGGCTCTCACTGCGGTCCGTTCCCTGCTCCGAGGGTCCAGATCCCTCATCCGACTCGTCTATCAAACGGTGCATCGTCTGTGGAGCCTGCTGTTGTGCAGTACGGGTACTCCTACGCTGTGGTGCTGGGTTGATGACGTCAGAGATCCCCGTGCATGTCCCCGGGACCACACGACGGGCCACCCCAGTCAGCAACTTCTTCTTGAAGACCTTTCGAGGTACCACGTACCTCACACCCAACAAACTATCTCCATCCAAGCTCTGAACATATGGGGTCAGGAGCTCCGCTGCTGATGGCACCATCGGCTGGACATCCATCTGCACCAATAACGAACACCATGTTAACATTAATCAACGTTACTTCAATTTAATAATTAAAATTATCTATATAAAAAAGGTTACTTGTCTATCAAAAAATCTGGAGAAGTCGATGCTCGGGGCTATGAATGACCACCTCAATAAGCGAGGTGTGGTCATCTGACCTCCAGGGACGCCCAAATGACAGACAATCTCGGGGAAAACCTCACAGGCCCATGCTTGTTTTAAAACATAGAATATCATGTAAGTATAATATCAAATCACTAAAATATAATTTTTTCATGATAAATTCAACTAATTACCTGAAATGCCCAAACAGGTCCGTACCAATGATACGCTCCGTCCCCCTGTGGGCCCATATCCCGTCGAGCTCTAGGGAGAATGCTGACAAAGTGCATCAGGATCTGAAATGTGTATCCCCCCCATGGAAAAGAATTCCACGCATCAGCATCCTCCACCAGGGCCCACACCCAGTCATCGATCGTACGTCCAGGGTCCTGGCAAAATAACATTCGGTACACGATCAGGATGTTCGCAATCTTCACGTAATCTGGAGGGTGATTGGCTAGACGCATCGCCGTGAACTTCTCATACATCTGTGCAATTGTCGTCTTCTTCCCTTCAAATAGCCGGTGATAGATGCCCCTGGCCGGAATCACATGAGCCGCATTCGGATCGAAACTAGACGGCCCGAACCGCAAGCCCGACACCAGTGCGAACTCTGAGGGCTCAAAGTGTAGTGTCGTCCCACTCACATGGAACCGACACTCTCCACCCTTGCGTGCAGGATCCTGGATGCGCACTTCACGACAAATCAATGCATGCAGCGCCTTCCGGGCTATGTTGCCCCCCCTAAAGTCTACGAAATGTCATAAACATCCAGATCTGAACGTCTGGATCGTATCCTCGCCACCGAAATGCTGTAACACCTCCCTAATCTTCTCTGCTAACTCCATTTTCACGTACATATTCACAGTCGGCTTGAACCTCTGGAGGGGGCGTCTAATCCACTCGATCTAAATTTCACAATTGAAAATTAGACTGTTATTAAATTATTAAATTAAATTTTTAGCTACGTGTATCAAATATTTTGTGTTAGTATTATTATTATTATTATTATTATTATTATTATTATTATTATTATTATTATTATTATTATTATTATTATTATTATTCTTTAGTTATTATTTGGTTATTAATTGTCTAATAGTATTAATTATCCAAATATTATTATTATTATTATTATTATTATTTGATTATTGTTGTTATTATTATTAGATTATTATTATTACTTTTATTATTATTATTATTACAAAAGTATTATTATTTATATTAATTATTTTTGTTATTTTTTTTACTAATAATATTAATTAGACGAATATTATTATTACATTTTTATACAATTTCGTTATACTTTGCTTGAGTGTTTAATTATGATTACCTTAAACTTATATAATTACTTATTTTTTAGAATAACGATAATGTTAATCACTTGTGATAACGATTTAAGAGATAACGATTAATCATAATGATTTAATACAATTAGCTTAACCGATTACTTGAAAAGCCATAACGATTAATTTAAAAAATGCTATAACGATTAAATAAAATTAGCATAATGATTTCAACTAAAAGTCATAACGATTGATTAAAAAAACCATAACGATTATTTAAAAAAGCCATAATGATTCAATAAAATTATCATAACGATTAAATGCCACGACGATACTTTCATTTTAGCATAACGATTAATTAAACAACGCTATAATGATTCATTAAGTTGGCATAACGATTAATTAAAGAAAGCAATAACGATACTTTCAATTTATCATTACGATTTATTATAATTAGCATAACGATTTGAACTAAAAGACCATAACGAAAATGTAATTTAAAAGCATAATGAAAGTAATTTAAAAGACATAACGAAAATTAAAATTCAATGTAACGAATATCTAATTTTACAAATAACGAAAGTTTTAACTTCTAGCAAAATGAAATTTTAACTTACAAATAACGATAGTTTAACTTACAAATAACGAAATTTTAACTTACAAATTTTAACTTACACATTGTTATTACACTTACAAATAATGATAGTTTAACTTTTACCATAATGAAAATTAACTTTTAGCATAACGAGATATTAACTTCTAGCATAACGAAAATTAACTTCTAGCAAAATGAAATTTACCTTAGGCATGACGAAAGTTTATCTTTTATCATAACGAAAATTAAAAGACATAATGAAATAATAAAAGGCATAACGAAAGTTAATTTTGGGCATAACGAAAGTTAAAAATGCATAACAATTACTATAACATGGATAATGAAGAACAGGTCTAGATATAAGCATAACGATTATGATCTATCGTTTGAGCATAAAAACAATCGTTATGGCAAAAAATTATAATTGTTAAGAAAGATCTAAGTTTTCGTTCATCCATGTTTTCGTTTCGGCAAAAATTATCGTTATATCATCGTCACAACAATTGTTATATATTCACCTATCGTTCATCTCTCTAAACACATTTTTAAAAAACCGAAACACGTTGAATCTAACCTCTCTTGCAGACGGTGGCGGTCGTATATCTTCACTTCGTTCCTCCATCGTCTTCTCGTTGAATCCGACAATTTAGTAGTTTTTTTCTTTTATAGAACTTGCGAGAGCTGGTGTGAGAGAAAGATTAATGCTGGTGTGAGAGAGCGAGAGGGTAGGGAGTGGTTAGTGGTTACAGAAAATTGAATAGGGGATTTAATAGAGCATGGCCGTTTTTTTTTTCAAATTAAACTCGAGTGAGTTTGGAAAGAGATAATAGAGATTTTGTTCGAACTAAAAGATTTTATTCTTTTGCATGGAAAGTACAAATGTGTAAGGTACTTTTCAGAAAAGGGTAGGAAGATTTTTGTTGTTATGGTTAGTTATAGTTTTAATTTAAATTTCATTATCGTTAAATTGAATAATCGTTATGTTGAATTGAATGTCGTTATTGTTAAAATTTAATTATCGTTATAGTTAAATTTAAATATCATTATAGTTAAAATGAAATTATCATTATTGTTAAATTTAAATTTTGATAAAATTAGATTTTCGTTATAGATAGATTAGATTTTCGTTATAGATAGATTTTCGTTATAGATAGATAGATTAGATTTTCGTTATAGATAGATTAGATTTTCGTTATACATAAAATTAGATTTTCGTTATAGCTAAATTTAAATATTGTTATAGTTAAAACTTTTGTTTTTGATGAAATTTGATTTTCGTTATGTGTTAAATTTTTATTTTCGTTATGTTGAAATTTATTTTTCGTTATGCATGAATTTAATTGTCGTTATCTTTAAAATTAACTTTCGTTACGTTAAAATTAAAATTTCGTTATGTTAAAATTAAAATTTCGTTATACTTCAATTTAAACTATCGTTATGTTAAAACCCAAGATTTTGTTAGTGATAAATTAAATTTTTAGGGAAGAGAGAGAGAGTGTGGATCGAGGGTGGTTACCAAAATTTATTAGGGTATTAAATATGAATTGATTCACATGCCACCGATTTTTTTTTTCCAAATTTAAATTGAGGTTAGATAAATTTTCATCCAAAAGAGACGTGATATGCCAAGATTTTATTCCATGCATGAATTTTTTTTCTAACCTTACTTTATGCATGGAAAGTACAAAAGTGTAAGTACTTTTCAGAAAATGTAAGAAAATTCAGTTTTTTTAAAGTCAATGTAGTACAAATTGCCCATAAAACTCCTACCCCCTTAAAACTTGTCCAACTATACCAATTTTAACATTTTATTGTCTAAATAAAAATTTCTCCCTTATTTTTATATGTTAGGGTTTGTATATATTAGGGTTTTTAAACTATAGGGTTTGGGGTGCATTTAATGCTAGTTCTGAAAAAAACATAAAAAGTACATTTCCCCAATCATTGGGTGTGGGGCCAAATGTGTCATAACTCTAAATTGCCCATGAAACTATTACACTCTTATATGTTGCCTTTTTTTCCCCCTTTTTAGTTTTTTTTGTCTATATTTATAGATTTACACATATAAAAATTGATTTGCAGAAGTCGTTATGGAAAAAAAAAAGATTTACATTTTATTAAAAAATTAAAATCAATTATGGTCCAACCCAGTCTTTATCCATTTACTATAACTTAAACCCATAGTCCCCTACCTAAGCATTACACAACATCATCTAGCATTAGAAAGCGTGGAAGAACAAAAACATGCCTACGTCGATTTTAACCGAGGAATAAGAAGTACTATCAATTGCCCCTCACTAAATAGGATCTTTACTAAGCCTCGAGGACTAAATCAGTTAAACAATTTAGAAAGTTTAAATAATAATAATAATAATAATAATAATAATAATAATAATAATAATAATAATAATAATAATAATATTCCCATCAATAGTTCTACTTAAAAATCGTATGTAAGATGGTCACAGTATAATACATCATGTTAAAATCATAAAATAAATAAATCATTGCAAAACAAATAATTTCATTCAATGTTAAACCAACACTTTACAATATAATGTAATACATTCATGTTCAAATGTAAATGTAAGGAGTCGTAAAATGATATGATATTGAAGATGGATCGAGTCTGAGGTGTTCTCTACAAACGTAGGAGATGATGATGAAACAACCAAATTGTGCAAGCGCTACTGAAGCCACAACAAAACCCTCTCTCGATGTTGCGCTATCCACTTCACACGGCCTGGAGGGACAATGACTAAGATGTATATATAATATTTTTTTTAAGGTCTGGTCTCTTGTGCATAAGGTGCATGGGCCGGCCCATGAGACGGGTCGGCCCATCAACCCGGATCCAGCCCATGCCTAACCTAAAAAAAAAAACAGAAATAGACGCGCGCGAGAGAGAGAGAGAGAGAGGAGAACCCATATGCCTTTCCGCCGTTGAAGTCGATTTCTCCGGCTATTGCTTTCAGATCGCGCGCGAGAGAGAGAGAGGAGAACCCATATGCCTTTCCGCCGTTGAAGTCGATTTCTCCGGCTATTGCTTTCAGATCGCGAGAGAGAGAGAGAGAGAGAGAGAGAGAGAGAGAGAGAGAGAGAGAGAGAGAGAGAAAGAGAGAGAGAGAGGAGAACCCATATGCCTTTCCGCCGTTGAAGTCGATTTCTCCAGCTATTCCTTTCAGATTTCGTGATGGGCATAACGTCGAACAATTTGTGCGCAGTTATAAGAGAAACTCCCAGTTCCTCAAGAAGAAGAAGATAGGAAATTACAGAGGTTCTAGGGGTTTTTCCCTCTGCTTCTACTAAAGATATCAAGAGGGCTTATTGCAAACTTGCTCTAAAATATCATCCAGATGTAAACAATGAGGTATTTTTATGTGTTTTTCGATTCTCGTGGTTTTGCTTTTACTAATTTGGGTTACTTCTTCATTTGTGAAAAGATGATAATTTTCTCGTGGTCAAGAATGGTACACCTATATCTTCACCTTTTCATCCCTTAATCCCCATGAATCAAATCGTGGAACGGAATGTTTGCATTTTATAATCTTTCAATTGTAATTTATGTATCATTTTTATGCCCGTCTTCGAACCATTGTGAGATATGCCATTCAAAATTAAATTTACTCAATCCAATAGTCATTAGTGAAAGCATCACTTGCTTTAAGGGTAGGTTGCCTCTTTGTAGTTAGGATGTATGAATTGCTGCACGCAGCTACTTTTGTATGCTTGCTCTGGCAAGGTCTTGATATGAATGTTCTTTTCTGTTTCATATACATATCATATACGAGAGTTAGATTAGCTTGTGCCATAGCAATCCATCTTGTCGGATAGTTTGTTTTAATTTATGTTCATGTACTAAAAAAACAATATACTTGTATCAAGGTGGAACTATTGATGTATGGATAATGCAAAATGAGGAATGCTGGATTAAAAGTTCAAAGGTTGGCCCTCTTTAATGAATCAGAGGTCTGTTTTGTTTCTGGAGGAATAACCAACTTTTATTCAAAATAATGAGTTCTTTCTTGGCTCTATGTGATCTCTCTACACAGGAAGTAAGGACCTTTGAAGCTTGTATACAGAAAGAGGATTATTACTCATGTCGGTATTTCATTTACAAGGAGAGCCTTGTGTCGATAAAAGGGGAATCGGGCAAGTGCAAGCTGTGGGATACTTCTTCTGATTTTATTCAGAATTTCTTCAAAATTCCACCAGATATCCTAATGCACCTATAGTTACTTCAAATTTTCAGTTTTAATCTTGTCTGCTAAATTTTCAGGAGTCCTACAGAAACTTGAGCTGATAAAAAATTCTTCTCATGTGTCGTTTACTCTGTTGAATCGAGGGAGGAGTTATGAAATCTCTTATTAGTTTGGATATAGGCACAATGCATGGCCTGGACCCCTGCTTGAGGGAAGCTACTGAACCTTGATGTAAACTAAAGCTGCAATGGATGCATTAGCTAGTAACAATTGCATTTATTTGTGTTTTGTCCTTGTTTGCACTCCCTGTGTAGTTAGGTTGCAATAGTGTTAGATGATTGATTCTACCCTGCTTTGTTTTGCACATTCTATATGTATGAGCTGAAAAGAGAGTCCTTTAAACTTGATATATTGTGAAACAGAAAGATGCAAGACCCTTTTTCTCTGTCTATGATTTTAAGATACTCTTTAAACTGATATTGCATATGTTTCTAAAAATGATACGTTTTTATTTTACAATTGATACATTTACGCTGAATAAATGATACTCTTCATGATGTAATGTTACTCTTTTTAAAATGTGATGCTTTATAAATACACGAATGACACTAATATCATTGCTGAAAACATATTTGACGTTCCTTAAAATCAATATACGCATAACAAATTACAACTTAACATGGAATCAACAGTTACTTTTTTATTGAAGATTTGATACTATATAGATTAACAATTGGTACTGCGATTGTATGTGTGAATAAATATAGGGGAGTCCTTTAAACTTGATATATTGTGAAGCAGGAAATATGCAAGATACTCTTTCTCTGTCTGTGATTTTAAGATCCTCCTTAAACTGATATTACATTTGTTTCTAAAAATGACACGTTTTTGTTTTACAATTGATACCTTTACACTGAATAAATGATACTCTTCAGAATGTAATGTTACTTTTTTTAAAATGTGATACTTTATAAATACACGAATGATACTAATATCATTTCTGAAAACAAATTTGACTTTCCTTAAAATCAATATGCGTATATCAAATTACACCTTAACATAGAATCAACAGTTACTTTTTTATTGAACATTTGATACTATATAGATTAACAATTGGTACTGCGATTGTATGTGTGAATAAATATAGGTCTTGTTTAATACAGGTTATGCTAGTTATTAAAAGGACAAAATTCAACATCAACCTGTAAACTACATACAAAACCACCATTCCATTCAATCAAAATAAATAATACAAAAACATCCATTCACCAACATACATCTCACAAAAATAAAACAAGAACAATATTTCAACCCATCTCCAACATTATAACAAACTTCATGTAAACAAACCAAAACCACCAAATCCAAACAACCAAATCCAACACATCTAACAAATCCAAAGTACCACATCAAAATATTCCTAAGTTTTGATCAAATATCCAGCGTAACACCACAAATATCCAAAAAATACATATAAACTTCTCACTCACTTCTTCTTCCTGTTCATGAATGCAAGCATCATCTTATACACTTCGAATCTTAAATCAACAGACTTCACGATAAAAAAAAAACCCAAAACATAAAACATTAAACACTTCGCGGTGACATTCACACCCTTGGAAGCTTCTTGCTTCTTGGATACCTTTTTCTTCATTGAGCAAACCTGATATAAGTCAAGGAAACCAAATATTAAAACACACAAATTATGAAAAATATAGATTGCATAATTACTGTATGAAATAGTTTGATACTACTATGCATATAAAATGGTACTAATAAGCATACAGAGTGATACTACACCACACGATGATAAAAATATAGACATATAAACCAATAACACTAACTAAACCAAAATGCATATAAAAATCGAACCCATACATGCACATATAAAAAGCACACCATACTATACAACACAATACTTCAAATTTTGATACATACAGTCAACTCAAATAGTACAATTCTGTTTCAAGATTGATACTCCATACAAAAAAATTGTAAATTGCACACAGATAAAACTTAAAACAAAATCTGATACTTGTAAGCATATGATTTGGTACTAATCAGCATCAATATTGATACTCTATACAAAAAAAAACACACAAATAAAACATAAAACAAAATCACTCTATACATAAAACACGAGCATCAATAAGAAAGGGGGAAAAATCTGAAAAAATAAAAAAACTAAAAAAATAATCTAAAGGCTGTAATTAAAAAGAGATTTGAAATTAAACCCCAAATTAGGGATGATATTCTCATTCCATTCAATTGATGAAGAATGATTTTAAAAAATGGAGGATAAATCCAGAGAAAGACAGAGAGATATAGAGACAGAGAGAGACAAAGCTGAGAAGCGCAGTCGTGCGGCGAACCACCGAAGGCCGGAGCAAGTATGGACGCCGGAGAGCGTTAGAGAGGCGGCTAGGGTTTGGAATCGTGGAGGAGATGTCGCAGCGGAGATGAGGCGGCTAGGGTTTGGAATCGCGGTGGAGATCTGGCGGTGGAGATGAGGCGGCTACGGGTTGCAGAAAATGGTGAGGAATCGTGGTGGAGATGAGGCGGCGTTGCAGAAACTGGTGAAGAATCGAGATTGAGATTGAGATTGGGAGAGAGAGAGAGAGAGAGAGAGAGAGAGAGAGAGAGAGATGAGCGGCTAGGGTTAGTCATGAAGGAGGAAAATGACTGAAATGAGGCAAAAAAAAATATTTATACCCCGGGTCACGGATCCGGGCCGGGTCGGTGTGGGTTGGGTCCGTCTCACGGGTTGACCCATGCATCTGATGCACATGAGAATTTGCCTTTTTTTAAATGTGTTTTACAGTCGTGTCATTTTCTTCTTAATTTTTCTCAAGGATTCCAATAATAATGTTATTTATTTTATTCATGGATATGGGGTGTCTGCTTATAAAATAATTTTGCCGAATAAATTTGAATTTAGCATTAATATTTCATACATTATTTTATTATTTCTATTATTTATTTTATTTGTACAACTATTTATTATAAAAAAACTTATATATATATAAACCGGTATACATAGCATGAGTGTACGTAATACTAATATATATATATATATGTGTGCATGTTATATATATATATATATATATATAGATAGATAGATAGATAGATAGATCTATATTGATTCAAAAAATATACTCAAATGATATCTATTCCAAAAACATTTAAATACTGTTCTTAATTAAGAATTAATTATACTATCTAATATTGTTTTAAATCTTGATTGATACACAACGCGTGAAAAGTTTCCTACCATCCATTATTTTCGTGTTCTTCTAGAAGTTGACCAATTTAGTTCGGTTGCTACTTTTTTTTTTTTTTTTTTTTGAGCTAGCTAGGTTGTTACAATCATTATAATTTAAACCACAATCTTAATTTAGTCTTCAATTTGTTTTATGACTCAATAATCCTAAATCCTAATGTTAATTTAGACACACAGATACAGTTGTAAATAATATTATATTTATATTATATTTTAGATTGGATTAAATTTAATTATATATTTAGATTACGAATCAATTCATAATTTTATCTAAATAATTAGGTTTTATATATTTTGGTAAAGGGGAAAAAAACACTCGAACTATATATCGAATCCTACCTGGACGTATGGACTATTTTTTGGCTCAAATACGCACCTAAATTATTTAAAAAGAACAATCTGCCTCTAAACTATTCAAAAAAGAACAAACTGACACTTGAAATTAACACTGTTACTTTTTTCCGTTAATTAAAATGTGTCAAGCTCAATTCTATTATGAATTCCGATTGGACAAATAGAAACCACGGTCAAATAGTCCACAGTATGGAGTTTCAAACCCCTCTTTCATTTCAAAATCCAACATCAAATGGGTATTGAGATTTAAAATTTCATTCATAATACAAACCCTCGTCATCGATATTTCTCCATGTAATTATTCTATCGTTTAACACTCGATTGACAAATTGAGAGTATAACTAGAAAGCTCGTGATGAGGGCTTTCTAACCATACCATAATACATGGTATCATTGTCTGAATCAATCATAATTAGGTCGAAGAATTTATGGACATTTTATTTAACGGAAAAAGTTAACGGTGTTAAATGAAAAATGTGAATTTGATATATTTTGAATAGTTGAGGAGACCGATTGTACTTTTTAAATAGTTTAGGTGTGTATTTGGGCAAAAAAATAGTCCGTACGTCTAATTGGGATTGAGCCTATAGTTCGGGTATTTTTTTGGCCCTTTGCCCTATATATCTTCGAAGTTTCTCATATATTATAAAAATAAAACATATTATTTTTAGGGGATTTGAATTTTTGAATAAAGTTGAATTTTTTGTTCAAAATTTAATATTTTTGCGAGAATCAACGATATTATTTTTGTGTTTTTTTTAATATTATCGATTATTCAATGGATTAATTACACATGCTTCTGTTTAATTTGCAGCAAGACCTCACCACTAGGTTCTTTCAGCTATAGAAAATAATATAATAAATAATTTAATGTGCATGATGTTGAACTTCTATAAGCTAATACTTCATATATTTATAGTGTATAACCTTTATAACATAATAGTTTTATATGATCCCAACTTAATTCTAGAAGAATAAATTATATTTGACAATAAAGTAATACATCTTTAATCTTAAATTTTGAATTCTAGAGATATAATCTCAAAATTATTACGTACCGATAGAAATTTTAATATATACTCCATCTGTTTCATAATATTTGATATTGTCACTTTAAAAAAAAAAAAAGAAAAGTAAAAAATGTAACACATGTACCCTCTTCACCTTTTCATGTATTAGCGGTAGTAAGTTAATGTAGGGTGTAAAATTGAGAAAAAGTACGTGAATAAGCTTAATTGAAACATTAAATAACTTGAGATAAGATTAAAACGTTAAAATATCAATGAAATGGATGGAGTATAATTTAATTAGGAATAACCTTTAATGGCGCAAATTATAATTGGTACCCTTATGCATATTTTTATTTCCATTATGTAATTAACAATATGCATGTCAATATTGTACTAAAATATTCTTTAATAATTAACCTTTGATATTGAACTTCCGTGTAGAAAGTCATAGAAACGTTTCATTATAAATAGTCCCTACCAACTGAAAAATATAAATAAAATTAAATTTATATTATAATAAAGGATAGATTTTAAGCTGGAGATCGAAATGAAGGCTGCAAGCATTTTCAGCCCATAATTATATTACGATGCAATATTCTAGGAATCTTCTTCACACGTAATTAATTTGAATGTCAGTCTGAAAATGAAATCCATTTTTTCTACTGTTTTTTAGTATTTTATTTTTATTTATGGGCGTTGGCCTGGGCCATAGGTGTTTATATTTACATATATGAAACTATATATCCTCGTAATTAATCAGATAATAGAAAATAATTCCACATTTACAAGCATTCTTACTAGCTTTATTATTATTATTTTTTATTTGTATCCCCCTTTACCCAGCTTGTGCTTAATAGTATAAAAACATATATATACTCCTAAAATATCTACACACATTTGAACTCGATCTTTCATTTATAGGGCCAGATCGACAAGTATCAACATGTTACATGTATATTATTATAACATTCCTAATACAATTTCTAATTAAATACAACATCTAGTTGCATCCGAACCATATGCTTAATATATATATTCTTTTCAAATAATATTAAAAAAAAAAACAGAATGAATAGATCAGGTGTGGACTAATACCTCACAAAAGTTGTCTTAAATTGAACGAGTAAAATATAGTAGCTAGTTTGCTTAATTACATACACACAGAGACATAATACTGTATATAAATACATAACAACAAAAACTTTTTTTACTTGCTCCATTTTACATTGCACCAAGTCAAGGTTCTTGAACACGCGCTCATAGCAACATTAGTTTGAAATTTCAGCCACCAATCAACTTCATTTAATTAATGATTTCCTTTTCCTATATATAGACTCCAATTTTCTCCATCTCAAACACAAATACTAATTTCATTTCCTACTTCGCTTTCAGCAATCTATCTACATATCCCATTCAACAAACAAAGCTTAAAAAGAAAAAAAAAATCTCAAAACCTTATTCCAAATCAAAATGTCTAAAGGAGAAGGAAGAAGCCGCAAGAAATGCTTAGCATACGTTGCATTATTCGTAGTGTTTCAGACAGCGGTGATTGCAGTCTTCGCCCTCACAGTTATGAAGATCAAGAGCCCTAAGGTGAGGTTCAACGCCATGGGAGTCGAAAGCTTCAGCTCCAACAGCAACGCAGCCACCTCCATCAACATGAGGCTGCTCACACAATTTGCCATAAAAAACACCAACTTTGGCCATTTTAAGTATGATAACGCCACGCTTATCATATTGTACAATGGTGTGCCAATCGGGGAAGCTGCCATTCCCCGGGGGCGTACCAAGGCCAGAAAAACGCAGAGGTTTAACATCACTGTGGATGTTAGTACGGATAGAGTGAATGATAGTAACTTGGTGAATGAGATAAATTCTGGAGTTTTGAGGCTTAGCAGCCAAGCAAAATTGAATGGAAAGGTGCATTTGATGAAGGTGATCAAGAAGAAGAAATCTGGTGAAATGAACTGTGATTGGACTGTCAATTTGGGCACTAGGCAGGTTGAGGGTTTGAGGTGCAATTAGTTATGAATTCATGTATGTTTAGGACTTAATGTTTTGATTTGAGCTTGTCTCAATATTTGTTTTTCTTCTTATTTCTTGATTCATTATGTATTTTGTTCTATTGTTGTAAATTAGTATTTCTTTCGTTGATCAGTTTATGTTCCATGATTAATTTGGTACTTAGCCGGGTTACGATTTTAGCCTCTGTGCATATATACGATTCATGTTCTCATCATATTTTGCTATAATTATCTCGTACACTTGCAAGTTGCATTTTACGTGACATAAAATAACAAGTTTAACGAAATCGAACACCGTCAACTCTCGATCGAGCTTAGTTTTGAGTGTGCATTATTAATTCAAGTTAAGATCCGAGTAACTACGATTAACTTCCGACTAATTGGGGATACCTTCGAAGCTCGAGGAGATCACAAAGGTGAGTAGTGAGAGACAACTCGGAGTCTTATATAAATTAAAGAAATTTCGACTTTACTAATAATAACAAACCAAAACTGATTAATGCGAAAAATCTAATGGAAATGCTCAATGGAAAGCTTGCAGTTGAATTTTTCAAAAATCACTAATATAATAATGTTTATTATGAAAAATAAATTAAATTTATTAACATTCAACTAACCCTAATTAACATTTATTTATAATCAAGAATTGATAATTTAAAAATTATATGCCCTTAATTATGAAATAATCAAAGGATTTGAACCTGGGACCTCTTAGTTGGAGGTCCAAGCACTTATCCATTGGGACAAGTTTAATTAATGCTATATTGATAGCTTAAACAATATATATACCTATACGATTTTTTCATAATTTATTTTTCTTTATCTCTATAAATTAAAAGTGTGTTATATTATTATTAATATGTTTATATATATTTGTGCACATATATATATATATATAATATTGATATTATATTGTATTATATATCTTTATTAAATATCCATGCATACAAAAATTATATATCTAATATAAATTCAATATGGAGAGAGATTATAAAAGTATTTAATTAAATTATTTTAAAAATTATATATGTATATATATATATATCATGGTGAAAATGTGGTTAAATAGTCTTACTTTGTGTTTCATACTGAATATCATGTTGAATTAAATTATTTTTACTTACATAATAAATAACTATAGTGTACAATATTATTATACACTATAGTTATTAATTAGAAATTATTTTTTATCATACTAATAACTAATTTGTATGTTTAAGTTATTAAGTTTTCATAAATTATTACGTTATATTCTATATTAAGTGTAAAATAATATAAAATTATAATACAATAATAATTATTATTTAAAAGTACAATTAATTATTAGTTAGACAAAAATTAATTAATTAATTATGAATAAGATTTAAAAATAATAAATATGAATTATTATTTATTAAATATAATGGATATTTAACTATTATATTAGTCACAAAAATTTATTATTACTAATGAGACAATATAAGATAAATTGAACACTTTTAAATAATTAATTAAAATTCATTAAACTTAAGAAGGTTCGGATTTTTTGACTATTAGGTATTTAGTGTATATTTATGTATATATTTTCATAGTATATTTTAGTTTGTGAATGTGTAATTGATTGATCTTGTAGTAGTAACTATAATAAATATTATGTTAAACTTAATAAATTTTTTCAAATATGTAATAATATACTAATTAGTTTATTTATGAGAATAGTAATAAAGGTAATTTGTATAGATTTGTATTTAATAAGGAAATAATACAAATTTAAAGATGTGATATTAATAAATGTGTATAGTTGCGATTATTTTTTAAAAAATTAAAATAAAGGAATAAAAATATAAAAATGATTTTAATGGAGAGAATATTTGTACTATAATAGATTGAAATCATGTTTAATTATTTTTAAAAATAATTAAATAAAATTAAAAAAATAAATAAAAAATTTTAAAAAATTAAAAAAATAAATTTAGCGACGGGGTTCCTGTCGCTAGCCCCGTTGCTAAGTTATAACTACGGGGAACCTCGTCTCTAGATTTATAAAAATAATGATATATTAAAATTTTAAAATCTAGTGACGGGATTCCTCGTCGCTAGAACTAGCTACAGGGAACCCCGTCGCTAGATTTTCCGTCGCTAGTGGCGATCCGTGTCGGCCCCGTCGGTATTTCCCGTTGCTAGATTGGCCTTTTTTATAGTGAAAAATAACTATTGACTAATAATTAATTAATAGAATGTGCATGAAGATCATGCCTAGTCTTTAAAAAAAACTCTAATTAATAATTGTGAAATCAAACTAAATTATAATAAATTGAAATTGAAGAAAAATTATTAAAATCCATACTAAGTGGATAGTTGACTGTTAATTAACTTGAATTATAAGGATGACTCGGATTAATTATGATCTGATCCGATTAATTTGTTGCATGTTTGGCCCGAAAGGAAAGTTTCATAGACAGTTGTGATGTAGACGAAAGGCTAGGGTCCAACACGTACATCGCGTGTTCTTATTTTCGTAGTATTTTTCCTTTATTTTTTAATAAGTCGACACTAATTAATCTTAAAAAAACATATGCCCAATCTTTTAAAATAAATAAGTGTAATTAATAGAATGTGCATCAAGACCATGCCTAGTCTTTTAAAATAAGAAAATAATGAAGAGAGGAAAAAAAAAAGTTGTCTTAAGTTGAACGACTAATAAGCTAAGCCTCATCATCATTTAGCCCCCCCCCCCCCCACCCCCACTTGGTATTTTGCTTAAGTAAACTATATATACACACGTTTAAATATTAAAACATACACTATATATATTATATATAATTTTATGTATAACAACGGAAACTTCTTTTACTAACTCCATTTTAGATTGCATAAAGTCAAGGTCCATCAAAACGCGCATAGCAACATGTTTGAAAATTCAGCAAAAAATCTACTTCAATTAATAATGATTTCCTTATCCTATATATACACTGCTATTTTTCTCCATCTCAAACACAAGTACTCATCACATTCCCTACATCTCTTTCATCTCTCTATACATTAAAAGAAAAAAAAAAGACGAAGCACACAGGAAAAGAAAAAACTCAAACTATTTTTCCAAATCAAAATGTCTAAAGGAGAAGGAAGAAGCCGCAAGAAATGCTTAGCTTACGTCGCATTATTCGTAGTGTTTCAGACAGCGGTGATTGCAGTCTTTGCCCTCACAGTTATGAAGATCAAGAGCCCTAAGGTGAGGTTCAACGCCATGGCAGTCGAAAGCTTCAGCTCCAACAGCAACGCAGCCACCTCCATCAACATGAGGCTGCTCACACAATTTGCCATAAAAAACACCAACTTTGGCCATTTCAAGTATGATAACAGCACGCTTGTCATATTGTACAATGGTGTGCCAATCGGGGAAGCTGCCATTCCCCGGGGGCGTACCAAGGCCAGAAAAACGCAGAGGTTTAACATCGCTGTGGATGTTAGTACGGACAGAGTGAATGATAGTAACTTGGTGAATGAGATAAATTCTGGAGTTTTGAGGCTTAGCAGCCAAGCAAAATTGAATGGAAAGGTGCATTTGATGAAGGTGATCAAGAAGAAGAAATCTGGACAGATGAACTGTGATTGGACTGTCAATTTGGGCACGAGGCAGGTTGAGGGTTTGAGGTGCAATTAGTTATGAATCCATGTATGTATTTTGTTCTATTGTTTGTGAATTATTTATACGTCTTCTTTAGCTGTGTAGATATTTCAAATTAGGGTCAACTTTTTTTTGTAGCCACTTAAAATTTTAAAACACTTATTTTAGCCACTTATTTTTAAACATATTTATTTTAGCCATTTTGGACTAAATTGCCCTTGGATTAAAAAATAAAATAAAATAAAAAATAAAAAATTAGAAATGTTGAAAAAAAATAGAAAAACAAAACTTAAAAATACCAACTATGTCTTCCTCCTCTTCGTAGTTTCCTTCCCAACCCATCCCACCCTACTCCATGTCCGAGCAACACCCCCGCCTCTTCTTTCGTTAGTCATTTGTTGCGCAACAAGAAGCCATCAAACCAACGACTTTGTTGAAATTCGTTGCCGAAAAATACTGAAATTAGACACAGAATCGTAATGTCAAACTCAATGTCACAGATAGTTAACACAACAATCTTAACATAAATATGCTAGAAATATAAACGCAATAACACGAGAATTAATTTTAAATCACACACAACATGTATGTGATTGCCACAGGGCGAAATTATGCTACCACGAGCCAACACAGTTGTTAAGTTGATGATGTCAGACGCTGAGCTCTCGACATATCAAACAAAATACATGAACCCTATTCTAGTTTACAACCAAAAACGAATTCAAAATACAAATTACCATACCGTTAATTTGTAGACAAACTAGCCGTGATTTCACAACCTTACCATCTATCCTAACTTGTACAATTCATTCTCATGAAGTGATTGAACAACAACAAAGGAAGAAGGAACGAAGAACGAAATCTAAAGCTAAGTTTGTGACTCAAGCCCTTTAATCTTCACACGCAGCGGAAAGATGACCTGTGCTTGAATAAATCTTCAAGTGTAGATCATATTCCTTATATGCAATCTTCACTTGAATCGAACAAGGCTCACATCTCATCTTTCTTGAACATGGGTTGAAGATAACCGCCCTCATCACCACTCCATCGTGTTTGGAAAAAACCGCCTCCATGGTGTGTTTGAAAGGATAACCCACGTTCATCCCTATTTTTTGAATTTCCATCAATATAAATTTTGAAAAAAGAAAAAGGATTAAATAAAGAAAACAAGAAACCTAAAAAATAGGAGATATAGTTTCGACTTTGTCAAACTCTATTATAAATAATAATATATCTAATATGTATATATCCATTTATTTGAAATAATTACTTCGCGTGGATATATACATAATCTAAGATATATATAAAATATAATTTTATTAAATAAAATAAATCCTAAAATCTAGGAAAGGATAAGATTAGTCACGACGAGTGTCACAGACAATGTCGTAGGGAGTCTGTATGACATTGCATTCAACATTGAACATCAATGTCAAAGATCACTCAACAATCTCCCCCTTAATCTTAGCCTTTCTGCACAAAACATACAACTCAATGTATTTTGTACACTTAAAGTCGCAGCGGAAAATGGAGATAAATAAAATCTCCCTCTTAATGTGATCATCATATAACAAATGATTAAACTTGTTATAAAAGCAATGTTAAATCCACGTTTAACACAAATAACTCAGGGAACATTGATCATTTAACATCCCAAAAACCAACTATGCGTATCATGCCCAAAAACTATGGTATATAACAAATACCTTGGTATACAATAAATACCAAAAACAATAAACAAGACAAGCATATAAAAACATGAACACAAATATAAATTGCATCCCAAACGTAGAAATGCATTACGCTACAAGAAAATTCGGATATTCCAGCGGATAAATTCCGTTGGAATTTAGGTGTTTTCCGCTGGAATTCCAGCGGACCCGGTCTGCTGGAAAACATGCCGATGGAATTGGCATATTCCAGCGGAAATCTCATCGATTCCAGCGGCCAGAAAATTCCAGCGGGTTATTCCAACGGGACCCGAACCATTGGAATGTCCGTTTCAGGGCCCGTTCACAAATTCCAGCGGTACATATGCCGCTGGAATTAGTCGCTGGAATCCGATTATTAGGGTTAGGGTTTTTAGATTCCAGCGGTACATGTTTCGCTGGAATTCAATATTTAGGATAGGGTTATACAATTCCAACGGTAAGTATTCCGCTGGAATGTTTTATTAGGGATTAGGGCTCGGGCAATTCCAACAGAAAACTCCCGCTAGAATTTTTTATTTTATAATTTTTTTTTAAATTGGGTTTTTCAAAAATAATATAAAAATGCAAAATAAAAACCTGTTACAGAATACTATCCATACAAATCCATCAAACAATCTAATAAAATCCATCAAACAATCCATTAAAATCCATCAAAATATCCATCAAAATACATGAAATAAATCCATCAGAATACCACCAACAAATTCATCAAACAACAATCAGTCAATTCATCAAGCTACTAGATATCAATCCATCAAACTACAAAATATGGCATCAAACCCAGCCTAACTGAAAACCGATAATATCATGATCCTCAGCATCACAACCAATATCATAATTGGAGGGGGCAGATGAATGTGATTCATATGGAGTACCTGTATTGTTCTTCTGGAGGATGAGGTTTTGAAGTTCTGCAACTTCAGCGGCCAATCGTTCATTCACGTCTAGTAGATGTTTATTTGCATCCTCCAAATGATTTAAACGGTCATTCATGAGGTGATCATCTTGAGCTGTGCTGGATTGGCTATCTTTGCTCTTCTTTCTTGATCCAGAACTAGTTGCAAAATTGGAGACTTCAGAACCAAATCCTGGGCATCTGCCATGTCTATTCACTCCCCCTGCTGCCTCGAAGAAAAGAGCAGAATCATCAATATCTTTACCCTGTGATACAGAGTCTTCCTTCATCTCCTTAAACTTATGCTGTGATAAAAAGAAATTTGAATCTTAATTATGTTCAAAATTAAAATCTCAATGATAGAAATAAATATGGAAAAGATCTTACATATAACATCTCAGAATGTGGAGTGAACCATTTATCAGCTTGCTTATCATAGTTCAAACTTTCATACACCTCAGGAATGCTAACTTTTCTTCCCAATTTGATCTCCTACAAAATTCACAAAGCATAATGAATCTGATTATTGGGCAAACACTATCAATACTTCCAAAATTTCAGAGGCTCATTACTAATTAAATTAATCACTAAAACAACTTCTTTCATTAATCATCTCCCAATTTCAAACAAAGGAACAAAAAAAAGAAACTGTCATCTTCAAATTTCTTGTACTTGTACCTCGAGTCAAACAAAAGAAACCTGTTACAGTTTATAAGCTTAAAAAAAACCAAGATATCTTCTTGCTGCTAACATTCTTCATCTTTTTTCATCATCGTCTACTAAATTAAAATTACTACTGCCATTGTCCTATAAATTATAATACTACCCACTAATCCACCCTGTCACCAAAAAAAAAAAACTTAAGTATACCCATTTTTCTCTCTCCCAACAAACTAGTATTTGTCTCACCAATTCCTACTACTGCTTCTCTAAAATTCAATCAAATAGAATAAAAAAACAGCTCCTATCAATCTTTAATTAAGTATATACAAAATAAATTTAAAGATAAAATTAGAGTCACGTATCACTTTTTGCGCTCAGTAATGGAAATAGCTCCACCTCTATTCACTTTTCCATCTTTGTTAGCAGCTGAATTCTTCTTGTTTCGTTCAGAAACTTCCTTAAATTTTAGGTCAGATTTCCATCTGTTGCGGAGGGTTACCAGTTTGTTGCTTGCTAGCCAGCGACCTTTACATTTCCCTCTACGAATGTCAGCAAAACTTTGTCTTATTACTGCTGCACCTTTAGACTCCCAGAATTGAAAGATCTCATCGTCATCCTTCTCATCCCAACGATAAAATTTCTATAAAAACATCAAGTTAGCATTTAAATATAACAAATAATTGCAAACATCATTGATTAAAAATTACCTTAAATTCTCCAAACCACATCATCTTCACTTCTTCTGGAACCTCTGACCACTCATTCCATGCTCTATCATATTTGGCCTTAATTATCTTTCCGACCCTTTTATTGGCCTCATCAGGGTAAAGCCTATTGTAATATAGCACGATTAGATAATCAAACTAAATGATGGAGAAATATAACTACAAATTAGATTTCATACTTATTTCCTTCCATGCGTATAAATAATCTGCTTGCAGACTCTACAATCGGAAGCTCCCGTCCTTGAATTGTTGACGAACCTTGACCAGATGTCAACACTCTCTCTTCACCCCCAAGTAAAGAATTGGCAGCTATGGGGGCAGAAATAGTACCTCTATCACCACCTCCAGATGTCAACACTCTCTCTTCACCTCCTGATGAAGAACCAACAGCTACGTGTGCAGAAGTAGTGCCTCTATCACTAGAGGGAGGGGCACTTGCACTTTGCCTCCCAATATTATCACCATTATTAATTTGAGGCCTAATACTATGGCCACCATGAAGTCCGCCTCGAAGTCCACCTCGCAGTCTATGAAGACTTGACATCTGTAAATATTAAACATAATAGAAATTAATATATATTGCACTAAATTTTTTAAAAAAGATTAAATCAAGTTGCATATTCAAAAAACACCTAAAATTAATCACTACTGTTATCAGAATCAATTTGATTGTCTTCATCATTTTCTGAATCATCACTGCTAAATATGTCATCTTCTTCAACAATATTAGTGTGATTAAACTCCTCGGCCGGGGTTATAGAATCTAATAATGTAACATCAAACTCTTCAAGACGAGATAATTCATTTATTGTGTTGTTTGCATCATCTTGGAATGGAGCATCTGGTGATTGAATTGTGCGTCTCGACTTTGTCTTAATCACTGAAAACCAAGCTCTTCTTTCATTATTCGGATTGGGCCATGGAGTAAAATAGACTTGTTCAGCTTGTTGGCCTAATATAAATGTATCTTTCCCGGCATATCTTCGAGTTGATTTAACCTCAACCAATCCATATTTAGAACATATTCTTGTTCCAGAAGGTGAAGGATCAAACCATTTACAATTAAAGATTGTAACTCTTTTGGTTGGTTCTACAATAAGACTTCTTGAAGGTACTCCATAATAATCTGCATGTTCTCCAATAAGCGCAACTCCAGAATTATTGGTTTTCCGCGTTTGTGCCAATTCAGATATGTGGAAGCAATATCCATTCACAAAATACTTTGGATAAGTCTCCACTTGGTTAATCAGACCCCAAGATAAGCTCTATAAAAATGGATCATCAACGCAATTATTAGGATTTCCTACCTAAGAAGACAGAAACTAGATCATTTAGACTTAGAACATTAGCTTAAAAATATTATTTTATAAATTTTGTATAGTAAACTTACATGATCATGAAACCATTCTACAAAGTTTTGATTTCCATCATTCATAGATGTAGTATAAGCACTGATCATAAACTTAAAACTGTTAGAATTTTAAGAAGACAACTTAACCAAATGGGTGGACTTATAAAAAAACCTTACTTGTAAAAGAAATCAACTTCAGGGCAATTTAAGAGGACATAAAGAGAAATCTGAAATTTCTCTTCATCAGTGAGAAATCGAGTTCTACACATGCCTGCAGGTCAACCGAGATAGTTAAATATTGAAAATGGTGGATTCTCAGATGACTCTCCACCATCATCGTATTGAGGAACTCGTCTATTTCTAGTTTGGACATAAGACTCAAAATAGTGGAAGCAAAATATAGATGTCTCCTCGAGTAAATATGCCTCACAGATTGAACCCTCTACACGAGATTTATTCTTAACCTTCTTTTTAAGATTGCCCAAGAATCTGAACAATGAGAAGTTGTTTATGAGTTTATATTTAAATTGAATATACAACATAAGTTAATTAGAATAATAATTACCTCTCAAATGGATACATCCAACGATATTGTACTGGACCACCTACTTTGGCTTCGTAGACTAAATGTATAGGTAGATGTTCCATTACATCGAAGAAAGACGGCGGAAAAATCTTCTCTAACTTGCATAGAATGATAGGAATATTATTTTCCATCACCTCTAGTCTATTTTCATCCAAAATAGGGCAACATAAGTCTCGGAAAAAAATACTTAACTCAATTAAAGTTTCCCAAATAGGATTAGGCAAACAACTGAATGTAATAGGAAGCAATCTCTTCATAAAAACATGGCAATCATGACTCTTCATATGTTGTAATGTACAAGTTCGCAAATCAACACACGATCCCAAGTTAGATACATATCCATCTGGTAGCTTCAGACTTTGAACCCACTCGCAAATTTTTCATTTTTGCTCCATATTCAAAGTGTACTGCGCTTTTGGTTTCAATATTTTCCCATTACCCATGTCCTACAATTCTAGAGTGGGACGATTACAATGCACAGTAATATCCTTTCGTGCATTTAGATTATCTTTGGTCTTACCTTTGATATCCATGACCGTGTTGAACACATTTTGAAATACATTTGCTCTCTGTATGCATGACATCTAAGTTGTGAGGGTTCAACAAATCATTCTAGTAAGGTAAATCCCAAAAGATACTTCGTTTCATCTAATGATGACTTTCTCCATAATCTGTTGCTTCATAAGCTATCCCTGTATCAACTATTCGAGGAATATGCATAGTCATCTCATTTATTTCATCTCTAGAACGCCGCCTCGGTGGAACATTCTTTTCAACTTTATCTTTCAAGAAGTCTTTTTTGTTTCTTCGAAATGGGTGATTCATGGGTAGAAACTGTCTGTGACAGTCAAAGTGACAAACTTTTTTTCCATTCTTCAAATAAAATGCTTTAGAATCATCCATGCAATAAGGACATGCTAATTTACCAGCTGTTGACCAACCAGATAACATACCATAAGCGGGGAAATCATTGATAGTCCAACAAAGTGCAGCCCTCATGTAGAAGTTCTGCCTTTTGGAGACATCATATGTTTGAACTCCTTCATCCCATAATAATTTTAAATCATCGATTAATGGTTGCAAGTAGACATCAATTTTAGATTTTGGATTACTTGGCCCCGAGATGAGAATCATTAAAAACATGTATTCTCTCTTCAAACACATGCTAGGAGGTAGATTATATGGAGTCATAATCACAGGCCAACAAGAATACACCTTACCATCATGGTTGAATGGGCTAAACCCATCTGAGCATAGTCCTAGTCTAAGATTTCATGGCTCTAATGCAAATGAAGGGTGTTTTTCATCAAAATGTTTCCATCCTTCCGCATCACTTGGATGTGATAATATGCCTCGTTCACGTCTCTTATCATAATGCCATGTCATGTGTTTAGCAGTTGCATTAGAAGCATATAATCATTGTAATTGAGGAACTATGGGCAAATACCACATCTGTTTTTTTGCGATTCGGTTGTCTGTTCAAGCATTCTCCTTAAAACGAGTTTCTCCACAAAATTTACAATTAAGCTCGGCAGCATCAGCCCCACGAAACAACATACAACCTGATGGACATGTGTCAATTTTTATATGGCCACAACTAAGTTGAGAGACTAGTTTCTTAGTCTGATAAAAGTCGGGAAGCATCCGATTACCAGATGGTAATATCTCTTTTATCAACTGAATGATTTCATCAACACATCTTGCTGGTATGTTGTAGTCAGTCTTGATACTCATTATTCGAGTTGCGATCGACAAAACTGAATGATCCTCACATCCATCCCACAAAGGTGATTGAGCCGCACATAACAAATCGTAAAATTTCTTATATTCATCATTCGGTTCTTCTGGTTCAGGAACAAAATTAGGACCCCCCGCATCCATAACCATTTGCTCAAAACTATTTAAAGCATCTGGGTCACTATCTATAGTTCTAAAGAAAATGCTTGGTGTGGTTTCTCCATGATTATGCCAATAATAGTACTCTCGTTGAAAACCTTTTGTGTATAAATGGTGCCTAACTGTATCAGGGATTTGAAATTTTACACATTGACATCGTGAGCATGGACAATGAAATTTTCCATCAACTTTGAAATCCTCCAGCTCACACGCAAAATTAATAAAATTCTCTACTCCCCATATGAAATCCGAACGTAAATTCCTAGTTTGAGGATCTAATCGAGTGTACATCCAACGACGATGTTCTGGTATTTCCATCTATATTGAAATAATTGAAAATAGTTAGCTTATTCATTATATATATATATAATAGTTAGCTTATTCATTATATACATATATATGTTAACAGTAACTTATATACATTAAAATAAAAATAATAGTCTAGTCACTACCCAATTAAACAATAAATAATGAATTATTTCTTAATCACTACCTCTGCTGCTATTTCATTCACTGTATTGAATTATTTATCCACATAATAGTTCAAATAAGGCAAATTAATGCAGTGCTGCCATATATCGATTTCAAGTTGTAACAATATTAAGGATTAACTAGAGGAAAATCCTTAACAAATTGGTCAGGCTTACTGCAGCAGTAGGTGAGGAGTAACAAATACACAATAATTGTGACTGGTAAACCAAAAATTAAAGTCTAGAGACGCAACAAGAAATGAGATAAACGCATAATCATGGACGATATTAATTTCCAAATGCAGAATTTCTGGGTCATATGCAGATTATAAATAGAGTTATAGACTTGCAAACTGCAGATTTTTTTTATACACTCGCATACTTTTGGTTGTGTTTCGATTCAGAAAACTAATTCAAAATTTACTTTCACTTCACATCCAAATATCCAATCCAACATGCTTTTTACACACCCCTGCCACACACATAAATCAAGAGAGAGAGAGAGGGGGTATTTACCTCTGTAGGATAGGCGAAATATGATGGCTTAATTTTTAGGAGTAGTGCTCAAATCATAAGGCAGAAGGCAGTGATGGAAAATGTTGTGTTGACTATAGAAAATGAAGCAACATAATAGCATAATTCTGTTCGAGAGAGCCCTGCAATATTCAAATTGTAATAAAATGAAATTATTATAATCTCCCTTTGCATCAAAAAGTCCTAACATATACATATATATTACATACATATACTGTTATCTTGAATCAACCATAAAAAATAGGGCAAACTCAAGAAATTAAAGAGACATAAAGAAAAGAAGAGCAGAGAGAGAGAAAACTGTACAAACACACATATATACATATGCATATACATACAGATAAAAAAAAGGCTTCTTGTTGAAGATGATAAAAAAATAGAAAATGAAAGATTGGTTTTACCTGTATTACATCACATAAACATTTCATTAGTACCTAATGAGAAACTCCCAGTTTACAATTTTTTCTCCTGGGTAACAATTCCTTTTTCAACCTAGTGTCTACCGTGTATTTCTAATGTAAATTAAGAACCACTTCATACACTCTTAACTACCAAGCTGATGCAGAATCTCAAAAGGGTAAGTAATAGGGGGAGAGAAATATTTGGAGGATATTTGTACAAGTTGAGATAGAGAAAAGTGATTTACTGTCACTATTTTTTAGTTCTAATTAATTGGTCCTGATGATGTACAGCCTTTTAACATTACTTGGATCACTATTGCATAAAGAAAGCATCAAAAGTTATTGAATCATATGACTTAAATAAGTTGGGTGTAAAGCGCCATACACATACATGCCTACTGGTTTTTGTTATTTAATTTTTTCAATTTATATATTGTCCAAATGTATCAATATGACGGCTGTGGCTACAGCACCACAACTATCACAAAAAAAGGTTTCCAATTTCTCAATAATCAATTTTCCTAATTCTTATAAATACTAGTTAATTCTACAAATTCTCCACTAAAATCCCTCTGAATTGTTCATTACCTCTCAGAACATTCACTTAGTTGCATGTAAATAAATTTTGGTACTGATCAAAAAGATGGAATTTCTTTTGTTAATCAAAAGAAATCCAGAAAAAAATATGAAAACGGGTAAAGGCTAGTTCATAGATTATTACTTCTAAATCTGCAAGACTACAGGGCCTGCAAGAGTTCCCATTCAAATTAGAGAAAGGGTAAGTGGAGGAATTATGCTAGCTGGTGTTACAGAGTCAGAGGTGAGGACAAAGGAAGAGATGGCTTCATACCTTCTGCAAGATTCATTATGTCGGGCTACAGGGAACACAAAGATGAATAGCCAATCAAGGTAATTACTTTCTTTTTCAGAATTTCAAGTCTGCATTTTCAATTTAAAGAAGTCTTGCTGGTAAGTTAATGAATGTAATTCAAAGTTTGATAAAGTTATGATCACACGATTCCATACTATTGCTAATTGGAAGTTAGATGGGCCTTTCTATTTCCTAAAAATATGAGAACTGCAATACACTAAAACAGATGAAAAGGTAAGGAAAGTCACAATTACAAATATAAATAGACGCAGAAACAGAATCGTAGCACAAATACCACTATATGATTGCAGCTCATCAATATGCAAACTTACTTGAGAGACGAAGAACTGCGCTGCCTACCAATATGAACATTTGCCAAAAGTCTTGAATCTTGAACATCAATCCATCCTACTTACTACTCCAGAGATAATTGAGATGAAAATCAGAAAATCAAGAAGAAATTATACCCAAATGAGAAAGAAAGAGGAAAAAAAAAGCTTTCTTGCAACACAACAGAAAAAATGGCGAAAAGAGAGAGAGAGGACAGATGACCTCTTTCACAGTCTTCTTCCCTCACGGAAACATAGCGCGATATCTTCTTTGACGAGAAGACGAGGCAAATATAGCGTGGAGATCTTCTACGATGGCGCCAGGGCTTTGGAAGTGAATAAAGTGGTAGAACGGCGTTGAAAAAAGAGGAATTGGAAGTGAAAATTAAAATTGGGGGAAAATTGAAATTAGGGTAAATTAGTGTAATTTAAAGCGAGATTTTGAAACACTCTAAAATTAGGCCCGAATTAAAATTTATTCCAGCGGTGTGTCGAGTCTGCAGGAATTCTCGCTAGAATGTTAGTTCTTCATATAGAATTTCCAGCGGTAATACGGGTTTGCTGGAATTCCTGCTGGAATTTCATTTTAATTCCAGCGGCAAACGGGCCCGTTGGAATTTCTGCTGGAATTTTATTAAATTCCATCGGTACACGGGTCCGCTGGAATATTACGCTGGAAAAAAGGCAAATTTCTAGTAGTGTTAAAAGCATATCAAAGTAGAAGTGTGTCCAGCACACACATCAAAATAAAATAAAGATGCATCAAGCATCTTAAATGTGTCCAGCACATAAAGAAAACATAATAAACATTGTTTGGAAAAATAAAACAGTTTTTGTAAAAACAGAAGCTGTAACAAATGTAGCTTCAAATCATCTTCATCTTCCCCCTTGCTGCAGTCTTCCTCCCCTTGCCTTTAACCGTGACATCAGCTGCGTGACTCGTTCCAACATCACCTTCATCTCCATCTCCATCATCAGATACTCCCCCTTTTTGTGTAGAAAGGAGAGTAATGAAGACATCGCGCATAGCAGTGAGATGAGTAATCGTCCGATCCAGCTGGTCAATTTGATGTTAAAGTGTCTCCAAATGCATCATCACAATTGGGATAGCGGGCATGACGGCAACATCAGGTTCAACATCAGGACCTGCAGTAGACTGGGAGGAAGCAGGAGTAACATTGGGAGATTGAGTCTCCTGTTTGGCAGCTGCTGGATGATAAGGGAGGTCAATGATCCTATCATCATTCCCATTGGGCTTTTAAATGGATAGTGAGGGCAGCTCAACCACTAGTTTCTTCTTGCTCTCCTTTAACCCTTGACTCTTGAGAATAGCAAAGATTAAACATGGAAAATGAAGCACATTGGAAGGACTAGATTTAGAAGCTGCCTTCATAATTGCATCAAAAATGTAAGCGCCAAGGTTGAAGGGCAGATGTGTCTCCATCTTGTACAGAAGGATTGCCTGATCAACTGTGAGAACAGAAGCATTCGATGTGGGAAGCCAATTACACATAGTAAGTTTAAACAGCACTGTGTAGAAGAAGGTAAGTTTGGAGGCAGCCACTTTGTTCATCCAGGATTGAACAAGACCTCCAGTAATTACCTTCACCACATCATCAATCAAGTCCAACGACATGATTGTGTCCTCATTGCCCAATTCAAGGAATGTGTTAATAATATTAGGGGAAAACTTATAAATCTTATCCCTAACATACACAGTTCCCACTACAAAAATTCAACCTCTTAACCACACATTTAAATGTGGCTAAAAATACACTTATGTGTAAGTAAAACATTTTAGCCACACATAATATAAATGTCAACATGTGTGGTTATATTTCCGCAGGAAAAGATTTTTACCCACACATATATATATGTGTGGATAAATCAATGAGTTTTACCTACACATATATATGTCATTAAAAGTATAAATTATATGTGTCTAAACATGTTTGCTGACTACATTGATGATGTGGCGCCATGACTACATTGATGATGTGGCGCCACATCATCCCACGTGGCACATGACATGTAACAACATGTGGCATTTGACATTTTTTATGTGTGGGTATAAATTGCAAATTATGGGTGGGCATTTTTTTTGTAATTTATAATATTAAAATAATAATTTTTTTGTACATTTAAAATATACCTTATTTGTGAATATTATTATTTTTTATTTTCAAATTACAATTGCTAAAAATATACGTATATATATGAATCATTATATATCATATCAGGGTCAGTATGTTGAAAAATTAATACAATTATAAATTGAAGACAATATATCAAAATCATAAATAGATATATATTTTACTAACTTTGTTCAATAAAACCAAAGTAAATTGGCATTGTCTAAACACGAATTACAAATAACTTTATTGTAACAATCCAAGGATAAACACATTGAGGTATTGAAATTGATGCTACAAATTATCAACTCGGACCCCAAACTTATAACATTCTGGTTGCACCACCAATTGTTCACTTGTCTGCAAAGATAGACAAAGTCGTGTAAATGATAGATAACAAATACAATCCCATTGGTTTCACCAAAAGAAAGCAAGACAAAGATGGTGCATAAGGTTTTATCTTATAATTTAGAACAAAATCATCCAGCAAGATCAGACATATCATCCCAGAAACATGAACAAAAAATGGAAATAAATCTCAAGCCACATGGGAGCTATCATCATATTCTGAAAGAATGTATGTAGATGATATTCGCAAAAGTTAAGCAAAAGACAGACAGAACAATTCAAGATGGTATTATCAATAATGTTCATGCACTATAGTACTATATAACAACATAAACATGTCCATAATCCCTCATCAATGAAACAGTTGCTAGCACATAAACATGTTTTACATCATGAAATTGCCACTATTAGTTTTATTTCACAATATTTTGCAGAAATTTGATTTTTAAAGGTGATAGTACTTTGAGAAAATGTCATCTTTGATAGAATCCAAGAATTTTAGTAGCTTATAACATCACTACTTGCATAACAAATTCGACCAATCATATTACCTAGAAATTTTACCTCATCTCTCTGATGGAAGACATTACACAATACAAGAAGTAGTTGCAATTTGTTTGTAAAATGGACTATCCGAGTAGCCCCTTTGACTGTTGCAATGAAATGATCACTGTAACACCATCCATGATGCCAAATAGAGTCATCTCTAACAGAAAATCAATAACAAATCATAATCGAGAAATTTATATCATTATCAAGTAATATGATAAGTCATGGCAACAAGAACTTACTAAAAATAATAGAAAAAGATTGCAGAAGGCTTTATGTTGTAACTTACACAAACCAATAATAGGTGGCAGATGTGCAAGTCTTGATAACTTGTACCTTGGATTGTGAAAGAACAAACACTATTCAGGAAAACATTACAACATAGTCGCCACGACTTGAATCGAACTAGAAACGTTCCTCAAGAAAAACTAAAAAAATATCCAACAGGGATTGATGTGATGCGATATGCCAGGAGAAATCCAGTGCTTTTTCCACTACCACTGGAGTAAATAAGGTAAGCAAGAACATTGAAAAAAAAACTTAGAAATGAAAAATTCACAAAAACAAAACAAAAAACTTAGAAAAGAAAGACAAGACATATACTTGCCTGTAGAACTGTCCACAAAAAATCATCATGCCATAATTTTGATTAAAAAGGAAAAGAAAAAGGATCCTTTATACGAAAGTAGAACCTCACGAATTAATGTGAGCACATGAGATCAAAGAAGAAGTCAGATATCCATGTCCAGAATTGCTTTCAAGAGATATCTCATTTCTACCTGATGTTGGAAATCAAAGAAAAGATTCCAGTTACTCAGTAGAAAATATACTCTCAGAGAAATAAGATGGATGCCCACTTTCTAGGATTACATGACCCAATGAACAAGCACTGTAATTCCATTAAGGCATAATTCAAGACCTGTCAGTAGAATACAATAAATAGCCTGACAAAATTCAGCATATGATGTTACTTGACAGAAAAGAGATCCAATTTCACATGATATATCTTTGAGAAGTTACAAAAAACTGATCATAGTTGCAAATAGGTCAGAATAAAAACTTACAGCTAGAGATTCAGGAGGTGAATAACATTTGTGAACAGACTTCTCGCAGCTATTTGCTTCAAAAGTTCTATCATCCTCCCGTCGATCTTCCTCAATCCACATTCCTTTAACACATGATGTGGACTTAAGAAGATTATATCTGGACTTATCTCAGTCCTTGCATTCATCTTCCATCACCATATCACATTTGTTATTGTTTCCAGCTGAAAAGTCACAAGTTATTTTACCTATGTCTTCAATACTTAGAAATTTATTCAAGCACATTTTCATATCATTCAAAGAAAAATCACCCGAATTGTTGTGAGTTGGGATATTTTGAGTCGTCACTGACTCACTGTTGCTGCTAAAATCTTGGGGAGCTGGTGTATCACTAGGAAAAGAAAATTCCATCTACAATAGAGGCAAAATAGAAAGCCTGCAAGAAAATCAAAATAGATGAGTTGATTGATTGCAGTTGTATGCCAAGCACAAATAAGAATACTAGTATGCCAAGGTGATGTCCACTGAACTGAAAAGTCACTGACTAGATACTAATAAACTATGATGACAATCGCAATAATTAAATTGTCCTAAAACCATATTGCCACCGCAGAATCCAAATGTTTCTGGAAAGTTAAAGCTAATACAACCAGAAATTTAAACAACAGTGAAGAAAATTAACTAGAAATATTTCTAGGCAATTAAAGAAGCCAAAAAGTATAGAGAAGAAACCATTGATGCATAAAGGCTCAAGTTTAGCACCATATGATCAAAGCTACAGCTAGTGCCTCAACACACGAAAGCTCACAAGGTCAACCATAATTTGGTGGGTTTGTTGCTATCAACCAAGTTCTATAATTCATCATTGTTACAAATTATTGAAATAACATTTTATCAAACATGTATCACGCATAAACTGTAGTTAATACTTGCACTTCCAAATATAGAGAATACATGCATTCTCTGATCTCACTTTGAGAACATATATAAAAACAGAAAAGTTAAATAAGAATGGACATGAAATAGATATTCAAAATTCAAAAATATATGCAGACTCGACCATATGCAAAACTTAGCACCAAATAAGCAAAATTGTACAATTTTAATTCAGAAAAGAAAATAAAACTCTATAGAAACTTCCCTTTTATTCTCTCTTGTTTCCCTCCTTAATCGAATTTTCTCCATTTTGTTCAATTGACCAGCGGTGGCTGGGCAATGATCTTTGTGGTATCGGGGGTAGAATTCGGAAGGCTAACCAGGGTTGTGTCCTTTTGAGCGGACAAGATCGGCTCGATGACCGAGGGCTTGTGTGGAGGTCTTACAGAGCTAGCAGCAGATCGCGACTCATGTGACTTCACATGAGTAGATTCGACTCCTAAAGAAACTGAATTTGCCCCAATTTCTTTCGCTGGTATAGCTCTAAATTCTTTGCCATATATATGCAACTAGAAAGAGCGGCATCTTCCCAATATCTTTTTAGCAAAATAACAATAGCATCAGATCGAAAATTTTGAAAATAAAAGAAGTCTGATTTCTGAATCACAAAAGTTTAAGAGAAATTAGAGAAATTTTATATTAGAGATGATAGAGGAAGACCGATTTAGCTATGGAGAGTTGCGTAATTCTAGAACCCAAATTTGATGGCAGTGAATATGGTGAACTAAGGTCAGATTTACTTTATGAGCGGTGGGTGGTTTGAGGAGATATCGGGGATGTATATCACGTAGCAGTGCAGTAATTTTTACATTTAAATTTCCGCGAAATTTTAAATTTTTCACTTTTTAGTTTCCCGAGTTGGACTAAACCAAAATTATTTTTGTGTTGTATTTGGTATTTTTGCTCCTTTATTCTTTATAACGTATTTTTGTTGAATATTATATTATTTAATATTGACTATTTGCTGAGAAAAGAATAAAAATATTATCCTTTTACATGCATATATAGTATATTAGTATTTGAAAGGAAATTGGAGGTTTTTATTAAAAAATAAGTGAGAAATAAAAATTAAAAATTTATAATGAGAGCATATTAAAAAAATTTAACCTTTTAATTGGGTGAGGGGACAAATAATTTATTTCATTATCCACCAACATAGAAAATTACCCTATATTTAATATGAAATTCTTTATTATACTAATAATTTTAATTTTAATTTAATTATATTTATAAGAATGAAATGAGATATTTTTTTTCTTTAAAATACACCAGCTATTAAATTTAACTTGTAATTGCATTGATGTGAATAAATTATAAAAAGAAAAAGAAAGAATTTAAGAGAATTAATTTTCTTAAATACAAAAAATTAAAACGAACAAGTAATTTGCATATAATTTTAGGTCTAACCGGAATGTAATACGGTGGAGAGAGCAACAACATTTGCGCCATGTCCGCATCTTTTGTAGTCATGTAACAACTCTCTATTATAAAAGGTTTTAATAATTAGAACACAATTCATGAACTTGAATTTAAAGATTTATAATATAGGATAACTTACATGAGTCGGCAAAATCATCATCATCATCATGGTCATCGCTAGAGTCATCATTCGTCTTGGATTCTAAAATAGATTCATTATTAACAAAGGGTCTTCCATCATCGTCGTAATCTTCAATATCCTCCATCTTATTATCATTAAGATTCGACTTATCAGTACGCAATTTAATCACCACCTCACGAGGTACGGTTACTAGATCAATATCTTCCCTAACTAATAAAGATATGTCCACCAACTCTTCTATTGGATTAAAAGGTGGCAACTCATTTGAATCGTCCTCTTGAAAAACATCATTAGTTGCAGTCTCTTCATCATCACGTTCAACTATATCAAAAATATTACGATGATTTACTTTTTGTACAATCATCCAATTCTTTCCTCGAGACATATCATTCAAATAAAACACTTGCTGAGCTTGTGTGGCCAAAATAAATGGCTCATCTGCATACCATTCGGATGTAATATCAATCGATGTTAAGTTGTTATCAACTAACATTCTTTTCTTCTTCGGATCGATATTGTACCATTTGCAGTGAAACAAGAATACCTTTCTTTAGAAGATAAAATCCAGTTCTAAAATTTCAAGTACAACGCCATAGTACATGATATCATCATTCTCATCACCACCCCACGTACAAACTCCACTACATTGTGTCTTAAACTTGTCATCACATTCCTTGCAACGAAATCTTACACCATTAACAACACAACTAGACCAACTCATGTAACAATCATCCGAAAATTGTGAAAGTGCATATAAATCATCAGTTGTCCTTGGATCATTGTTGACTTTAAGAATAGCCATCTGTAAGTAATAAAAAAAAATTAGAGATTATTATTATTATTATTATTATTATTATTATTATTATTATTATTATTATTATTATTATTATAACATTGTAAATATATATTTACCTTTTTCTTGAACCAAATAGGAAATTCACTTTTTTGAATTGCATCATAATCTTCTTCTCTTATATTTCTAGACCGCAAAACTTCTTTATGCTCGCTGCAAGAAAAAATAAGTGAGATCAATGAAATTATAAATAAATTTTATAAATATGAAAATATGGGTAACTCACTTGATATAAATATTAACTTCATCTCCACAATTATTGAGAAGATATCACTGCACCACATTATGATAATACCCTAATAGTCCAAATGTAGGTGCTCCCAATGTGCGAATCTTATTATTGAATAACTCAATTGAGTATGTTGTAATAAGTACATCTCAATTACGTTCTAGACGAGTGAATCTTGTCTCGATATTATGTAAATAGCGAGACAAAAATGTAATAGCCTCATCAACAATATATGCTTCTGAAATAGAGCCATCAGAGCATGCAAAATTACGAACATATCCCTTATATGTACCCATACGACGTTTAACACCAAACATCCATCTTTGACTAACAGGTCCTCCTAACAAAGCTTGTTTCGGTAAATGCACGCATAAGTGAACCATAACCGTAAAGAATGCCAATGGAAATATTTTTTCAAGTTTACACAATAAGATACCAATCCCCTTTTTCATGTCCTCAAGCTCGCTAACATATAAAGTCTTTGCACATAATTTTTGAAAGAATTCAGAAACCTCAATTAGTGATGCGCGTATTTTCTTGTCTAAGAATGGAAGAATGGCCATTGGTAGTATCTTTTGGAGCAATACATGACAATCATGAGTTTTCATTCCCCCGAGTGTGTTAGAATCTGTCACACACTAACTGATATTAGAAGCATAGCCATCAGGTAAGCGAACTGACTTTATAAAATCACAAAACTTCTTACAGTCGACTGTACTCAATGTATAATTTGCATGTGGTTTTTCAACTTTTCCGTTCCTCTCTCTCAGCCATAATTCCTTACGAATGTTGAGATCTTGCAAGTCTAAACGTGCTTTTGTAGAGTCCTTGGACTTTGTGGGATCATTTAACAACGTCCCAAGAATATTATCGCAAATATTTTTTTCTATATGCATGACATCAAGATTGTGACGCATTAATAGCTTTGACCAGATGGGAGTTCATACAAAATACTTCTTTTTGACCAATTCAACTCATCTACACCGCGTTTACGCTTTCTATCTTCATTATTAGGTGCTTCGCCAGGAGTACGTGTAGGTAACTCTTTCAATTGTAACAAAATATCATCTCCAGAAAATTGACGAGGTGGCCCTCTTTTTTCTTGTTTTTCATCATACTCTGTGCTTTTTCTCCATGAGTGCATCTCACTTAAAAAACATCAATGTACAGTGTAGCATTGTTTTCCACGAATTCATTTGGAACGAGTGTCCTCAAGACATATTGGACATGCTAATTTTCCCATAGTGCTCCATCCAGATAAGTATGCATAAGCTGGAAAGTCACTTATTGTCCATAAAACTGTTGCACAAAGAGTGAACTGTGATTTCGAATATTCATCATATTTTTGAACCCCGCTTAACCATAAAACTTTAAGTTCATCCACAAATGGCCTAAAAAAGACATCAAAATCTTTACCCGAGGACTTTGGCCCAGGAATTAATAATGTCAAGAAGTAGTTGCTCTTATGCAATGTACACCAAGGCGGCATGTTATAGGGCATCAAAATAACTGGCCACATACTATGTGAGGTTGTTATATTGCTAAAAGTGTTAAATCCATCTAAAGCTAAACCCATTCGTACATTCCTTGAATCATTAGCAAAATCAGGATATAACTCATCAAAATATTTCCATGCCTTTCCGTCAGCAGGATGACGTAACACTCCAGGCTCTTCTTTACGAACTTCTTTATGCCAACACATATCTCTAGCTGTGTGTCTTGAAGAATAAAGTCTCTTTAGACGAGGCGTGATTGGAAAGTATCGTAACCTCTTATACGGAATCTTTTGACGAATGTAGCGATTGCTTTCACAAACTGGACACCTTATATCATTTTTGTGTTCTCCATAAAAAATAGCACAATCATATCTACAAGCATCAATTGTCTCATAACCTAAACCGACTTCGCAAAGTAACTTTCTAGTGTTATAATAGCTGTCTCTACATCTCATATCTCGCTAGTAAATTACTTGTTCAACTTTGAGTAGTAAAACTGAGGTTAATTAATTTTTAAAAGATTAAATTTGACCTTAGTTTTTTTTTAATCTGTTGATCCTTTGTAGTTGCACTATAAGTATTTGACTAAAATGGTGCAATTTTAAGCACCTCGTGCAGGTGCTGCGTTTTGACCCACAATAGAGGATCTCAATCCTTAATTCTACCTTTGAATGAGTTTATTTGTTTCATTTTTTTAAGCTTTTTCATTTTTTTATTTTTAATGGAATTCCATGACTTATTTTACAAATTAAATCTATTAAATTATATTATTATAATATAAATTTAAGTTTATTAATTTTATTGTAATTATCCAAACTTTTTATGAATAAGATACAGTCATTACATGGCTAATCGAAGAGGTGGACATGGTGGACGTGGCGGGCGCAGTGGACGCGGCGAACGTGGCACGGAGCTTGTTGCTCCCTCCACCATATTGCATTCTGGTTAGATATGAAAAAAACACATTATTACTTCTTCATTTTTAATTTTTTGCATTTAAGCAAATAAAATGTCTAATTTTTTTTTCTTTCACAGACTCGTCTGCATCTATGCAACCACCAGTTGGTCAGTATATACATAAAAAAACTATTAATATCATCACAAACTTCATAAGAATTTAGTTGCTTACATTAATTTTTGTCTAACTTGTCGATATTTATGTATAGATATCTCCCCACTAGTAACAGAAATAGAAAATGATTAGTAGATTACCAATTTATTTTAATAAGAAAAACTATTTAAGTGCATGGTATCTATGTAACTTGTATAATTTTTATATTTAATGTTTTTCAGCGGCGACACAATCAGCCTCAATTGGATCAACACTTGTAAATGTGGAATCAACAAGGCATTCTAATGTGCGTGGGATTACTTGTGGTCAAGGTGCTCGAGAAGCAATGAGAAGTGCTAAGGGTAGATTGACTGTGCAATTTAATTTTTCATTAAGGCTAGCAACATGTGACAATGCAGAGGCCTTCAACAATGAAATTGGTTACATTGTACGTAAGGACTGTAGCTTACAATACAAAGAGTGGAGATATGTGCCTTTAGAGGTTAGGGCACCACTTCGGCAAAAACTTCTTGTAAGTTTTTTTTATATAATTAAGTTGAAAACTATTGTGACACGATTAACTGAAAATCTAAAATGTCTTTATAAATTTTGCAGACACTTTTCGATATTGATGTTGAGGATAAAAAAGTACAAGAAGTGATTGATTGTCAAATGACAAAAGCATGGAAAGGATACAAATATAAATTGCATGCTCACTTTAAGAAAATTGGAGGAGAGGAAGACCTAATTAACGCTAAGAGTACCGGCAATGACGAGGTTAGCAAAGTGGATTGGGATTATCTTTGTGATCTTTGGTCTGATCCTTCATACAAGGTAATGCATTTAATAATTTAACTTTACAATGAATCTAACATGTCTTATTTTATTACTTTTTGTATTTGCAATTAATTTATCATTTCCTTAAAGGAACGCGCACAAAAGAATGCTGAATCTAGAAATGAGCGAAAATGGGAGACAAGAAATGGTTCGAAGACTACAGCATGCCATCATGTTGCTCGTGGAGTTGAATTGGATGCTCCTACGGGCCAAATAGAGACATGGCGAATTCAAAATTATCATGCTGAAAAGGGTTGGCCGGCACAAGAGCTTGAAACTAAATACGTAAGTAAATATTGCTGTTAAAATAATTCACTATTATTGTTAGTTGAAAACTAAATTTAAAAGTGGTCGCTACAACGTAACTTGAATGAATTTGGCTATTCGACTGGATTTTTTTTTAATCTTGTTGAGGGTTTTATTTAAAAAAATATATGCAATAGATTATTAAGTGTTCATTAGTTTCTCAAAATATGTGGATTTCGTTTAAATATGTTGTTAATGGTGTATCTCCTTATTTTGAATTTTATTATTATTATTATTATTATTATTATTATTATAAATGAAAAAAACTATATTCAACAGGAAGAAATGATGCAGTTGAGACGAGATAACCCGCCAGAAAAAATGACTGATAAAGCAATTTTGGAGTTGGTCCTAGGCCGCCAGTCAAATCGTTTGTTTGGCTGGGGGCGGTCACCTAGTAAATCACAAGACACGCGTAGTGATGACTCGAGTCGTCCCACTTATAATTAAGTTCTCAATGAATTACATGAGTACAAGTCTCGTTTTGAAGCACTTGAAGGTGATTTTCAAAAGTTGAGACAAATATTGATTGAAAAAGATATTGTGCCTCATTCTGCCATACCACATATACCATCAAACCACAATGCTGGACCTTCTCATGTTAGTACATCTCCTGCTGCTGATGATCTTGACTATGATTCTGAGGATTTGTGTTGATTATTTTCTTTGAATTTCAGTAGTGATACTTTTTATCTATTTTTTTTAACTTATTTTCAATTCATTGAGATTTTGACTTTAGAATTATTAAGTTGGATGTAGATAATGATGTTTTGTGCTTAGCAGACAATTTTCATTAATTGTTGACATTTATGATTGAGAACTAAAAAGTCACATTTTTAATAGTGTTAGATTCATTTTAATTTTTATAACTAATTTACGTTTAAATTTTTATCAATTGTTTGTGGTTCATAAATTTTATTAAATTTTCAATTTCATGATAAAAATCTCATTTTTCCCCTAACATATAGGTTGCTATGTAATTGATTATAGATTATGTGCGTTACTTCTTATTTTTTTTAATATAACGAATTTTTTTTACAACTTTTTTATGTTTATGAAGAAAATGATTTAAAATTATTAGACACGTAATTACTAATTATACATGTTTGGACTTACATGATTTCCTTTTTTCTAGATATTTTAACAATTGTTAATTTTTTTTCAATTAGGTACTTATGTGGTACATTAAATAAAGTAATTAGTTATTTCTTTGGAGTCATATGATTTCATTCTTTCGAAATATTTTAAAAATTGATAAATATTTTTTTAATTAGCTTATGTGAATTATTCATTTAAGTAATTAACTATACACATATAACCTGGAAATTATTTTGATTTCATGCCCAAATCATGCAAAGCTAGGGGAGGGTGTTAAACAATGCCCAAAATTTACATGTGTCACCCACACATAAATATCTACTACGTACTTATGTGTGGTTAGTTATTTATTGAAAAATAATTTATAATTTTTTTAATTATCACATAGGAATAAAAATATTGAAAAGAAGAAGACAAATAAACCACACTGTGCAAAAAAATTTAATATGCCTTCTACCCACACATTTACATAACTAGTAATTATGTGTGGTTAAATTTTTTTTAATTAAAAAATTGTTTGTTTTAAAATGTCACGTAGAAATAAAAATATTGAAAGAAATCACAAACCATTTCCGCCAAAATTGTGCATGTGCCTTTTACCCACACATTTACATAACTAATAATTATGTGTAGTTAATTAATCATTTTTAAATTTTATAAAAAATATTTATTTTAAAATGCCACATAGGCATAAAATAATTTAAAAATAATTTGGAAGTGTTGCGTTCGATTTTATTTTTACCTACACATATACATAATTAATAACTATGTGTGGTTAATAATTTATTTTTTAAATTATATAAAAAAAATATTTATTTGAAAATGCCACGTAGGTATAAATAATTTAAAGGAATCTGCATGAACATCCTGCCAAAAATTTTATTTTGCCTTTTACCCACACATGTACATAGCTATTAATTATGTGTGGTTAATTATTTATTTTAAAAAATTTCTCTAAAAAAATAAAAAATAAAATAAAATGCCACATAATCATAAAAAAATTAAAATCAATTTGGAATTCATTCGCTAAAATGCAGATGTGATTAAAATATTTTAACCACACATATTAAATGTGAAAAGGTAAATAAAAGTGTCAAATCAATTCACCCACACATTTTATAATTATGTGTGGCTAAATGCCCACACATTATTATGTGTGGCAAATTTATGTGTGGCTAAAACTTCAATTTCTTGTAGTCCAAAACACAGTTTTGCAGGATCTCCCATACCCGGAATAATGTTAGCATAAAATTCATGAATAACATCAGGATCATATGACATCAAAGACGTAACCGATTTCCACAGACCTCTTTCTTTAAGAAATGTATCCATCCCATATTACTTAAAGCTAAGAACATCTATCATTTTCTCAACTTTAAGAGTTCTCTTAACAAAAAGAGCATGTGATTTCTTAGCTTCTTCAGAATAGAAAATCTTACTGAAGGCTTGGGAAACATCAAGATGGGAGTCAGCGTCGATGTCATAGTCCTCGTCCAGGGGAGCAGCAGTGGGAGTGACACCTTTTGTGACATCACCAGCAAGAGGAGAGGGAGATTGTTCTACAGAAAAGGCAGATTCATCTCGTAGAGACCACGAGGAGGCTTTAGACCATTCCTTTCTTACTTTCTAGGAAGAGGCGACTTCTGGATTTTCAGTAACATCACTATGGAGTCGTTTTGACTTCCTAATCGGAGAAGTGGACTTCGCCGTCATTGAGAGAGAGTGCAGATGAGAAGATGAGTTTGGATCAATTGGATTTGAAGGATCTCCAAGCACATGCATTTGGAGAAGCATAGGGTTTACTATTGGTACTGGTGTTGAGGCAGATGATGGAGAGCCTTGAGACATCTCCATCATTTGTTTCAGCATCATCATCATGGCGTGATATAGATTTTGATCCGTCATTGATGAAGGTGAAAAAGAAAAAAAAAATTGAAGAAGCGGGGAAGAAGAACCGCTAGAGAGAGAGAGAGAGAGAATCTGATGAGAAAGAAAGACAAAAAGTTCTTCTTTTAAATAATGAAAGCGATATATCTCACTATCTCTCTTATCATATCATAAGATATGCAGATAAGTATATACACTTATCAAACACAATTTAACTATTTATTATTAGAATTTAAATAATAATAATAATAATAATAATAATAATAATAATTTAACTATTTATTATTAGAATTTAAATAATAATAATAATACACATTCTGAGACAAATAAAAAATGGGGACGAGTCATGATTGAATGCATTCTCATGAATTAATACACAATAAAAAAATTATAGCATCGCACCATAGTTTTACTTAATCAGAATGAAAAAGTGTGTCCTGATGTTAAAGACCATAACATTCACTTTAACATCAGGGTGTCAAACAATGACTAAAAAATACACATTCCAAGAGATTTCCTTAGAGAAGAAAATCTTTCAAAATCCAAAGGCTTAGTAAAGATATCGGTAATTTGATTCTCTATAGAAATATATTCCAATTTGATGATATCTCATTCTACAAGATCTCGGATAAAGTGATGTCTGATGTCAATGTATTTGGTACGAGAATGTTGGACTGGGTTCTTCGAAATTTCAATTTGCACTGACATTGTCACATAACAATGTCAACGAAGGACTAGCCAAGCCATAGTCAAGTACCATTTGATTTAACCACAATAGTTGAGAGCAACAACTAGCGGCAGCAACATACTTTGATTCGGCGGTGGAGAGTGAGATACAATTTTATTTCTTATTCGACCAAGAAACCAGGTTGTTACCAAAATAGAAACATCCTCTGCTAGTGCTCTTCCGATCATCGACATCACCTGCCCAATCGGAATCACTAAAGCCTACAAGATGAATGTTAGAACTCTTGCAATATTTAATACCAAACCCAATTGTTCCAGAGACATAGCGAATGATTCTTTTAACAACTTTAAGATGAGATTCTTTGGGCTGAGATTGATATCTCGCACAAACACCAACACTAAACATAATGTCTGGACGACTAGCTGTTAAGTACAATAAACTTCATATTATTTCTCTATACATGGTAGAATTAACATTGCTACCAACATCATCTCTGCTCAACTTTTCAGAAGATCCCATAGGCGTCTTCATAGGTTTAGCATTTTCTAATCCAAAGTGCTTGACCAATCCTTTAGCATATTTGCTTTGAGAAATGAAGATCCCATCTTTATCTTGCTTGATTTGTAGACTAAGGAAATAGTTGAGCTCTCCAACCATGCTCATTTCAAACATGTTGCACATTGAGTCTACAAAATCTTTGAGCAGATTAGTACAAGTTGAACCAAAAAAAATGTCATCAACATAGATTTGAGCAACAGTAATATGTTTTTTATTTTTCTTGATAAACAAAGTTCTATCAACTTGACCTCTTGCAAAAACCAATTTGTAGCAATAAATCAGTCAGTCTAGCATACCATGCTCTAGGGGCTTGTTTGAGACCATACAAAGCCTTTTTGAGCTTAAATACGTGCAAAGGTTTCTCATGGCATTCGAACCCCTTAGGTTGTTCGACATATGCTTTTTCGTTAAGATAACCATTCAAGAAAACACTTTTAACATCCATTTGATGTAAAGTAAAACCCACATAACATGCAATTGCACATAAAAGACGAATGGATTCAATCCTTGCAACCGGAGCAAATGTTTCATCAAAGTCTACCCCTTCAACTTGGGTATAACCTTGAGCCACTAGACGAGCTTTGTTTCTGACAACATTGCCAGCCTCATCCATTTTATTTTTGAAAATCCATTTTGTCCCAATTACATTTTTATTTCTAGGTCACGGAACTAATTCCCATACATTGTTTCTTACGAACTGATTTAGTTCCTCATGCATAGCATTAATCTAAATATTATTAATAAGGGCTTCTTTAATGTTTTTCGGTTCAATGTTAGACAGAAAACAAGTGTTTGACATATAAACATTTAAAGAGGACATGCATACTAGTTTCAACATTTCTTTGTATTCCTCTGAGTTCTTGCTTCTGGTTTGAACTCCTTCGGATTGATCACCAATGATTTGTGAATCTGGATGATTCTTCCGAATTCGACTTGAAGGATCATTTCTTGGTTCATCTTCGGTATTCACCAATTGATCGTCTTCACTGTCTGAAGTGCATGTTGATGATGGTGTTTTGACTGGAACTTCATCATTCTATGGAACATTCACTTTGACATTCTCAGTGGATGTCTTGTTCTCAACATCACTTCCAGTCTGATCACTTGACATTTCACTTGTGTCAATAAGATCAATCAACTCATCCTCTTCAGATTTTGAAGCGATGCCTGTGTGATCATCAAAAACAATGTTAATTGATTCTTGGACTATTTTTGTCCTGAGATTAAACACACGGTATGCCCGACTGTCAGATGCATATCCCAAGAAAATTCCTTTGTCGATTTTGGAATCAAATTTTCCCAAATGATCCCTGTCATTCAGAATGTAACATACACATCCAAAGACATGCAAATACTTCAAATTGGGCTTTTTGGCCTTCAGAAGTCCATACGGTGTCTCTATTCTGCCCGGGCGAAGAATCACTCTGTTCCCGATGTGACAAGCAGTGTTTACTGCTTCAGCCCAAAGCTTCTTAGATAGTCGTTGAGCTAGTAACATCGCTCTTGACATCTCTTGAAGAGTTCGGTTTTATCTTTCGACCACCCCATTTTGTTGAGGTGTCTTTGGTGCATAAAACTCATGAATGATGCCTCTTTTTTCACAGAACTCGTCAAACATCAAGTTCTCAAATTCGAGCCCATGATCTGTTCTAATGCACTTGATGTTGAACTCATGCTACCTTGACACCATCCTGCAGAATTTCTTGAACATTCTGAATGCTTCAGATTTTTCTTTCAGAAATTCAACCCATGTGAATCTCGAAAAATCATCCACCATGACCAGAATAAATCTTTTTCCACTCATGCTTTTGATGTCAACTGGACCCATGATATCCATGTGAATCAGATCGAAGCACTTTGTGGTTTGACAAGCTGATGAATTTTTATTAGGAGATCTCACATGTTTACCTTTCTGACATACACTACGAACAACATCAAGATTGATCTTTACTGGTGGAATACCTCTAACAGCATCAGCTTCAATTAACTTCTTCAAACTTCTAAAGCTGATATGTAGACAACATTGCATGAAATCTTTGCCTTCTTCGAACTTTTCTTCTTCTTGGAAGTTTTAGAAGAATTTTCAACGACAATCTTTCTCGTTGCTATATCATCATGATATTTGAAGCAATACGGTTTGATGTGTCCAGGCTCTTGGCAATAATGACAAACATATTTCTTCTCCTTGGGCTTGTCATTGACATGAGGTTTGATATTTCCGTCAACATTGACTGGAACATTCTTAGAACTTTCTCCTTTGACAAACTTGATAGGATTAGAGATAGACATTGACGAACTTGAAGCATATCCCAAACCTGCTTTAGTGGTTTGTCCCAATGTTAGAACCTCGTTTAGGGTGGACGTTCCTTGATTGAGTTGTTGAAAAGTTTTTGAAGCAGTTTCTACTTCCTTTCTCAACTTATTCAGCTCAAGGTCACCTCTAGTGAGTCGAATTTCAAAGTCCAGAACCCTTTGCTTTAGAGTTTGGTTTTCTTCTACGAGTATTCCAAATTTCTTTGATTGTTCAGCCCATTGGACACATACTTCATCTACAACCTTGTGTAATTATTGTAGAGCTTCTCGGTGGTTAACATCGGACTTGTCTTCTTCCACCTGAGACACTTCAGCAGTGTTGTAAAATTCATCCAGCAAGGTCATTTCATACCAATTAGTGGTGTTTGGAGGAATGTTAGAGATTTCTTGTGTAACATTCTCCATAACATTGCTTGGAACATCTGAGGTCACATGATCAAGACTAACATCATAGTCGAAATCACCATCATCTATGTCGGTTAAAGCATCAATCATTCCATCTAAGTCATCATCGACTTTCACAAACAACATAGTTTATTTTTCAGCTTCTTCATCACCGGATTCGTCACTTAACATGGCAGCACTGTAATTTCTCCTCTGCTTCATGTGAACAGTAAGACACTCATTGGTATAGTGTCCAAAGCCAGAACATCTTCTACATTGAATTGAGTCAATGTCCTTTACTGCATCATCTGGAGACTTTGATGATTTTGTCGACCCAGATGATGTCGATGAGGGAGAATCAAAACGTCTTTGTGGTTTGAAGGTAGGTGAACCTTTCTTCATAGATTGAACAAGGGTATTGAACTTCTTGGTGAGTAGTGCAATACTCAGGGGCTCATCTTCATTAATCTCCTGAATGTTTTCAACATCAAGTTGAACATCCGAACTTGATGTCACTGACTGAAGTGCAATTCCTTTGGAAGAGATATTTGATTTTTTATTTTCAAGATTTATCTCAAACGTGAGTAGAATGCTCACTGCCTCACTCAAACTCATGTTTGATACACTGTGAGCTTCTTCAATAGCTGAGATTTTCATGTTGAATCTCTCCTAAAGCGTGTGAAGAAGTTTGCTTACCATGTTCTCATTCGAGATCGGACATCCGAGAGCTGTAGACTCATTGGACACTTCACACAGTCATTCAGTGTACATTGAAATAGTCTCATCTTCTAACATTCGCAGAGTTTCGAACATGAAAGTGAGTAGCCTGAGCTTTGTTTGTCGTACACTGATCGACCCTTCACAATGTTCCTGTAGTATGTTCCATACTTGATACGCCGTGGTGCAATTGCACACCATTTTGAAGCACATAACATCTTCCGAAACAAAAATAGCATTGAGTGCCCTCGAATTGAAGTTGGAGATAATTCGATCATCATTAGTCCATTGGGTCTCTGGAGTAAGAATGAACACTCCATTAGGTCCCTCCATCCTTGGAGGAGACCACTCTTCATTCGCGGCCAACCAAGCCCTCTCATCGATGGACTTGATATACATCTTCATACGCGATTTCCACATAGCATAATTCTTGCCATTACTATCCAATGCCGGAGGACGACACTGGTTAATCTGAATATCCATTTTCAGTGGTTCAGCAATCTAAGGATCGAATACTTAGTGTGTTAAGTACCGACTCTGATGCCACTTGTTGAAATTCGTTGCCGAAAAACACTGAAATTAGACACAGAATCGTAATATCAAACTCAATATCACAGATAGTTAACACAACTATCTTAACATAAATATGCTAGAAATATAAACGTAATAACACGAGAATTAATTTTAAATCACACACAACATGTATGTGATTGCCACAGGTGAAATTATGATACCACGAGCCAACACAGTTGTTAAGTTGATGATGTCAAATGCTGAGCTCTCGACATATCAAACAAAATACATGAACCCTATTCTAGTTTACAACCAAAAACGAATTCAAAATACAAATTAACCTACCGTTAATTTGTAGACAAACTAGCCGTGATTTCACAACCTTACTATCTATCCTAACTTGTACAATCCATTCTCATGAAGTGATTGAACAACAACAAAGGAAGAAGAAGGAATGAAGAACGAAATCTAAAGCTAAGTTTGTGACTCAAGCCCTTTAATCTTCACACACAGCGGAAAGATGATTTGTGCTTGAATAAATCTTCAAGTGTAGATCATATCCCTTATATGCAATCTTCACTTGAATCGAACAAGGCTCATATCTCATCTTTCTTGAACGTGGGTTGAAGATAACCGCCCTCATCACCACTCCATCGTGTTTGGGAAAAACCGCCTCCATGGTGTGTTTGAAAGGATAACCCACGTTCATCCCTATTTTCTGAATTTCCAGCAATATAAATTCTGAAAAAAGAAAAAGGATTAAATAAAGAAAATAAGAAACCTAAAAAATAGGAGGTAGAGTTTTGACTTTGTCAAACTCTATTATAAATAATAATATATCTAATATGTATATATCTATTTATTTAAAATAATTATTTCGTGGATATATACATAATCTAAGATATATATAAAATATAATTTTATTAAATAAAATAAATCCTAAAATCTAGAAAATGATAAGATTAGTCACGACGAGTGTTACAGATAATGTCGTAGGGAGTCTGTATGACATTGCATTCAACATTAAACATCAATGTCAAACAGCACTCAATAGACTTGTCTCCAGCATTATCTTCTCGAGAATGACGGAGTTCTTGTCGAATAACGGTGAGCAAACTGCTATTTATGGCGACCATGCATTGCTAGCCGGAGGGGAGAAAGAAGGCAAGAGATAGAGTCGTGAACGATGGGATGGTTGTGCACATGCGAGGGGGCTGCACGTAGACAGCTGCGCGTCCGAGCTACGCGCAGGCAGCTGCGCATCAGGGCAGGTAGCTGGGCGTCGGGAGCATGCACGTAGGGCTGCGCACAGGAGCTGCTCGTCAGGTTGTGCATCGGGAGCAAGCACGTCGGGGTTGCGTGCAGGAGCTTACGTGTCACCATTTTTTTCGGCGACTTAAGGTTCACCATCTAGATTATAGAGATAGACGATATATGGAGAGAATGCAACACGTGTAGAAAGAGGAGGGCGAGATGAAGATGGGTCGATGATTACTACCTACTATACTGGACCTTCCACCAGACATTCTACCTTTCTCGAATCGGAACCGTGCTTGAATAATTGAGCGACTGGAAAGAAAGACGACCTCACCTTCAGTTGTCGTAAATGGTGTCAGTAAGAACAATTTGAGTATCCCTAACTTATGATTGTGGTTGTTGCTGAAATTGTTGAGTGGGCTTCTTATTAAAGCAAAGATTGTAATGGTTGTTGAAATTGTACAGAGGAGTTCTTCTATCTTCATCGGAAATGGTAGTTCTTCTAGCTTCACGGGGAAAGAGAAGAAGGAAGAGAGAGGAGAGAGAAGAGAGAAGAAAAAAGTGAGGAGAGAGAGACAAGTGATGTTTTATTTCAAATTAAAAAAAATGAAAATGATAAAAAATATTAATTGAAGGGTATTTTAGTAAAGGTGGATAAAATAAATAATTTTAAAAATTTGTGGCTAAATAAAGTTTTTTAAAATTTGAAGTGGCTAGATTCCCATGTTGACACTTTCGTTCAAATTATTATTCAGTTTTTTTAGAGAGAAATTATTATTGTTTTATATGTGTCTATATATATATATATATATTAAAAGTGTCAATCGTACTGTGTTAATTATCTGCCTCATTCAAATAAATATGAGTGTTCCTGTTATACAACAATTGAGGAGGTAAAAAGTTATCACAATATGAAGTTGGAAGAATTGATAGGCTCATTGGTTGCCATTGAGATGTCTCTTCCTCTGATGAAAAACCTAAAAAAATAAATTTAGGCTTTAATGTTTAGTCTCTCAAGATCGATACAGAGTTAAAGTTCAATGATCACGATGCATGAGATTGCAGAATCCATGGCCTCACTAACTAAGTACCCTGTAAAGGTTATAATGCAGATCAATCAAAATTACATGGTAGTGTTCCTTTAACTGTTCTTGCCGATAAGTTGAACAACAAACATTCCAACATTCAAAGGAAATATTAAGTTATTGAAAGAAGATCTAGCTAGTGAAAATATAGAGAAGTTCAGTGTAATGGCTGTAGTGGATTTGGACACATTCAATCTAAACGTCACAATACATTGGAAAAAAGTAATATCCATTCAAACACATTAGATAGTGATCTTGTTTATGATGACAATAGTGAAGAAGAGTGGTGTGCTGATAATCATACGACATTAATTTATTGCTAAGAACGGGTCTCTGAATACTATTACACCGCATGTTCCTACAAAATGTTCCTACAAATGGATAAATAAAATTAAAATTAGAAATAAATACACATATATACATAATATTTATATATATATATATATAATATACAACATTATTATATATACATATATATTAAAATTAAGGGTGTAATTTTTTTTAGCCACTCAGAAGAAAAAAAACTTTTTTAGCCACCAAACTTTAAACATTATTATTTTAGTCACTTGGGACCAAAATGCCCTTGCCCCCATTTTTTTAAAAGAAAAAATATATATATTAACATTCCCTCCCCCATCTACTCTCTCTCACTAACACAATCGATGTGTCTCACTAACAAAATCAAAAAAATCCAGTTTTTTCTAACAATTTGCATTTTGAAGATTTGAGGCAAAAAGTTTTTGAAGATTTGAAGGTTAATTTGAAGGTAATTCTTAATCTTATTTCTTTAATACTAGCATGGTGTTTTTTGAAATCGCAGAAAAAAAATTTCAATTTTGTTCATACTTACGCACCAGGGTGTTCTTTGTTACGCACTGGTCCCGGCGTGCAGAGGCGCGCGCGCTGAGCAGTACGGCTTGCGCGGTGGCGTGCGCACTACGGTCCGTGCACTAGCACATGCGCGCGAAGTGGCCCATGTTCGAGGCCGCGCGCACGGGCGCATGCGACATATGGGCGTGCGCGGAGAGTTCGCGCTCAGGGCCGCGCGCGGATGTAAGGGCGCTGAGTCCCGCGCCTGAGCAGTGCGTGCGAACAGGCGCACACCACACCCGAGCGCGGGCAGAGACGGGCAAGGCAGGTGCACAGGGCGTGGCCGAGCGCGCTAGATCCGCGTGCTCGCGCGCATGCGCGGAGTGGCCCACGCTTGGGGCCGCGCGCACGGGCGCACTGAGAGTCCGCGCTTAGGGTCGTGTGCGGGTGTGCGGGCGCTAAGTCCCGCGCCAGAGCAGTGCACGCGAACTGGCATACGCCACACCCGCGCGCGGGCGGAGGCGGGCACGCAGGCCATGGCCGGGCACGCACCGCACATCTGCGCACGGAGAGTCCCGAGCGAGGTCCATGTGCTTCCGCACACCCACGAGCGTAGAGGCCGGGGCTGGCCCTTCTGTATTTTTTTTATGTTCAATTGTTTGATTTTGTATGAATATATAATATTTATATTTTTTTTTGTGCAGATGAGTGGGACATATATTTTATTGCATCATGGAGGTTTTTAGCGGGACCATATATATTATAATGGAATTGAAGAGTATGTACATATCCCCTCGGGAGGGTTAACATATTCACAATTGATTGATGACATTGCAGAAATTGTTGGTGAAGATCAAAATATGCCAATTTGAATTTTGCTATAGAAGGGTCACAAGTTCTGAACTTATATGTTGAAATTTCTTTAAGAGCACCATCCTCCCAGTCACATAATCGACCTCCGATCCATGCTCAAAATAGCTTTTTAGATTTATTAAATGCTCAAAATACATATACACAGTCATATCCATATCCAGCTGCATATGTTAGACCTTCATACCCACATTATGAAGGTGTTTATCACATAAATAATGAGAATTTTGAGGATGGTGATAGTGATGAAACTGTTCCTGTTGAAAATGAGAATGTTGAAGATGATAATGATGTGGTTAATGATGATAATATTAATGACAATGTTGAAGATGATCATAACATTGACAATGATAATGTTAATAAAGATGAGGGTTTTGGATTTGATTGGGGCGGTAATGATGACACATTTGTTGATGATGATGGGGGAGGAAGTTCCTGTTGATGATGAGGCTGATGATGTTGATATTTGTTGTGAAAGGCTTCGTAGGCCCGTACTAGATGTTGGCACTTCATGTGATATAGATGATGTGCAAGATGACAATTTGGAAGAAACATGCCAACATAGACGACAATGGATTATTCCAGGGGCAGTATATCAAGCCACACTCCCCCTAAATAGGTTGGGTATTGATATGACTGTAAACATGCTTGATACTTTGTGCTTGGATGCTATTTTTGATGGCAAAGAGTCAATTAGAAATGCGTTGGGTTTGTATCATCTGCATAATCGTGTGGAGTATCGAATTGAATGTTCAAACAAGACTAGGTTTGCTGCTCGTTGTAGACACCATAAAGGTTGTACATTCGCAATGCGTGCTTCGGTTTATGGGGATCAATGGAGAGTTTTTAAATGGAATGCTCCCCATACGTGCCAAATGGATTTCAGCCATCATGGACGACGTACAATTACATCAAAATTAATAGGTGCATTTTTTGCTCCTAAATTACTGATGGAGCAATATTAAAACAAAAGAAGATGCAGATGCAATTGCAAAGAGAGTTTGGTGTTGACGTGGAGTACGGTCGGGCTCTTGCAGGGAGAAATCAGGCTATCAAAATGGTATACGGTGATAGTGACAAGTCGTTCTAGCTCCTCTCATCATACTTGCATATGGTACAACAGTTAAATCAAGGTTCTGTTATTGAATTGAAGATGGGTGTAGCAGATCGTTTTGAGTACGTTTACATGGCCCTTTCTGCTTGTATTGATGCATTCATTTCTTATGGACGTCCTGTTATTGTTATTGATGGAACTCATTTGAAAGGAAAGTATAAAGGAGTTATGTTTGTCACTGCAACAAAGGACGGGAATGAACAAATTTATCCATTGGCAGTTGGAATTGGAGACAAAGAGAATGATAATTCATGGTCGTGGTTTTTGAGACAACTTAAGAAGACCTATGGATGTCCAGATGCTTTGTTATTTGTTTCTGATTAGCATAAGAGCATAACGAATTTTGTTGCAGAGGTATATCCCGGAACAGCACATGGAATTTGTACCTACCATTTAAAGAACAATCTTAAGAGGTGGGGTTCCAATATATTGGCTATGTACAAGAAAGCTGCCAATTTTTAGCATGCTAAAGAGTTTGATAAACACATGCGAAATCTTTCAATTGCATCACCGAATGGAGCAGATAAGAAACTATTGGATCTTGATCCAACTCGTTGGGCTCGATGCAAGTGTCCTGTTCGTCGCTATGAATTTATGACCTCCAATGTCGCAGAGTGTTTGAATGGCCAACTTCAATGGGCTAGAAGATTATCGGTATGCACATTTCTAGAATGTGTTCGCACATTGGTGGGTCAATGGTTTCACGACCGTCATAGAGATGCTTTAGCAAGGACTCATGTGTTGATCGAAATGGCAGCCACAAAAGTTTTAAAATCGGTTGAGGAAGGTCAAATGATGAATGTGCAACCAGTGACTGCTACAAATTTTAAGGTTACACATGGGATGAAGCACTACACGGTGGATCTTGTGGGTAGAAAATGCTCCTGTCAAATGTTTAACCTTGATTTAATGACTTGTCCCCATGCAGCAGCAGCTATAAGGTGATATACACATATCTATACTTGATATATTTTATCTATTTGTTTTTTCTCACTAATTAACTTTTCAATATTAATATGTCCAACAACAAAGCACATAAGCACGCTTATTTATATGTTTGGAGGTTTTACACAACTGAGAATCTCCGTGGAATGTACTCGGGAGAAGTAATGCCAATAGAACATCCTGATTATTGGGATGTACCATTCGTAGTATTCTCTAGAGTAGTATTTGCACCACATAATACGAAACATGCTGGACGTCCACACACTAACAGGATTTCAACAGGCATTTGGTCCACATCTAGAGGTCATTGGTGTAGTATTTTGTGCTCTTACTGTCAACAAACAAGTCATAATCGAGCCACATGTACCCAAAACATTCCCATCTCGCAAGCTCCTCAAACTGGTAGTTGCAATGCCAACGAAGCGAGTAGCAGTCGGCCACATCGAACCAATAGGTGTGGTATATGCCGTGAACCTGGTCATACTCAACCAACATGTCCAAATAGGCCTAGTTAAATGCTCATATTTATGTATTTGGAGTTTGATTATGTATTTGGAGTGACATTATGTATTTGGAGTGATATTTATGTATTTTGGAGTGACAATTATATTTTTTGGTGCGACACTTAAGTATTTTGGTGCGACATTCAATGTTGAATTTCATAGGTGGATGGATAGGGCGTGCGCGGGCTGAGTGCAGGTGCACACCCCGCGCGCAGCACTCGCGCGCTGGGACCAAGCGCGCGCGGTGGCCGACGAGTTCGCTCTGCACGCGCGTGCACGCCGGGCTGAGGGCGCGCGCTTGCTGACATACGAGCACTGCGCCCTGCGCGCTTGCCCAGGCCCCGAGCATGAATGGGCACGCGGGTGATGAGTTCACCCTGTTTAGGCTATTAAAATTCAAATTAATGAACACTGTGCTTGAACTAACAACATGCAAACCAAAATCAAATTAATGAACACAGTGATGCAAACCAAATTTAAATTAACGAACAATGTGGTCAATAAGGTAAGTATTCATGAGTGATGAGGTACAATGGTATTTTCATCCGTGCTAAATCTAAAAATTGTGTTCGCCAAATGGGAACGATATCCTTTCATTTCCTTGTCAGTCGGCTACGGCATTCTGGTATTTGTAATGATCATTTCCACAAACTTGAGCGCATATAGGCCACAGCTAACACCATCATTTTGTTTGTAAAGTTCGGCTCCCTCAACTGTTGCAACCTTCCACTCAGTATACTTGGGCTGCAAATCTTTCCGACAATCCCAATATCCACAATATTTAAGCAGTTGTGGGAGAATGCGCGCCAATAGAACAAAAAAAATTATTCAGGATTTCTTTATCTCTTTTATCTAGTTTGCCCACGTGGAGTCATAGATTGCGATCGTGTGGTCGGGGATGCTCACAGCACATGTAACCCAATGATCTAAATCAAGATGTGACACAAATACCAACTACATGAAAACATTCAAAACAAAATAATTAGTACATAATTATAAATGATTCAAAACAAAATACATTTCTCTAATCAAAATTATGTTTTACGTACATTGTTATAATCATACCAAGGTTTCAGTGGAAGCCACCTTGGTATATGACCACTCACATATTCTGAGAGACCGAGAAGATCCTCATCAGAGATCATTTGTTCAATCTTCTTATTAAGTTGAGAAGCTCCTTCAAGGGCATGGTATTGCTCAAATACCTTACGAATCCCGACCTAATAAAACATTATACCAATGTATCCAAATGAGTAATAAAGAAAAGCATAAAGACAACATTAAACCAAGCAACTTTATATTGAAGAAATTTTCAATCAATACCATAAATCCTGAGCAAGTTAGAACTAGATATGTTTTATGTTGTGTTCTACTAGCAAATGCTGGATTTGTATGAAGTATGCACATGTAAGCATCAATATGTTCATAACTGAGTCCCCCCCGACTTCAATAGCTTCGTAAAAAAATCAGCTCCCACACCATAACCAAGGCCAACATTCCTACTGCATTCATAATAACAAAATCAATCAAACATATCTAATATCACGAATCACAAAAAATTATAAGTTATGAAATTTTATCATATTAATTACTTACAACTTCTTTGATTATAGAAAGTTGTTAAAATTGGCAAAAAGCTGATCATTTGGTAGAAATGGACTTCGCAATGCTACTGATGCTGCCCTTCTTCTCACCTTTCTAAAATCCAACTTCATTGGAGTGTTGTGAGTAGACAAGGGAGTGATATCTCGAATAGGGGTGACAAAAGGAATATGACTTGTACTCTGAGATGGAGTCCTATGCTGCATGGAATCATCCACCCCCCAATACTCTCCCGCTGACATTTGGTTCCAAGTGTTAAAAACAGTGTCACTCCACATCTGTGTGCTTCCCGTGCCTTTCCACACATCTTCTCCATTCCCCATCTGTGTGCTTCCTGGGCCTTTCCACACATTTTCTTTATTTGGTGTGGACTTTCATATTGGGGAATTCCAATGCCCGCTCTCATCTTCTGTGGGCTCTGTGTTTTGTGAGGGATTACATCTCCATTGATATTGTGGGGAATTCCATCCCCATTCCTTTGGACTCTTTTCTTCACAATACTATATATTAAATCAAAATACAAGTAGAAATGTTACACAACTTTCAGAAATAATACTATCCTAAATTTCATAATAATAACATGTAATAGAACATTCACGAACCTGTGAACTTTTGTGCTGATCGAAAGTCTGCTCACTTCCTTGGCCTCTGAAAAACTGTGGAAGGTAACTTGATAGCCAATTTTGAGTTTGCTCTGTTGCTCTCTCTGTGGCTGCCTGGGCTGCTTTCTCTGCCGCTGTCTGGGCTGCTCTCTCAGCCGACTCATATAAATCTTGAAAAAATGCTTGTCTCTGAGACATGCTCCACGTAAGCACGGGATCAACAGGGCCATAGAAGGGTTGTGTAGATGATGTATGATCATAGAAGGCATCTCTCACTCCATCATGCTCGTGGAAGGCGTCTCTTGAAGCACGCTGTGATGGAGCGGGTTTTGGCACATGAGTAGCAACTGAACGACGCGGAGCATATTGTACCAAAAATGGACCATCTTCTTCAATGATTTTCTAATATATTGTCTCCCTTTCTCGCCTTCCAGGATTTAACCTTGTGAACTTCTACATTTAATAAGCAGTAATTCAAGGCAATAGTTAAGCATTTTCAAAAATATTTGACGATACTTTTGAACATGATGTTTAATTAATTTATACATATCTTCTAATATCACTAGTGTCCACATTTGTCTGGTTATAACCAAAGAGTAAAATTCTTGGGATAGCTTTTTTGTCTATCACAACACCACAAGTCTCACCCAGCTGTGGGACAGCACGATAAATCCATGTCTACAACAATCACAAGTAAATCCATTTAATTTTATATCTATAAGAAATAAATCAATCATGAAGATTTAAAATATAAAATACCTAAAGCAATTATCATGATGACATACCGAAAATGCTAATAAGAATCCATAGATGCTATATGAAGGCCTTTTCGAACCTCTCGGTGTGGTGTGTATATTGCTTAAGAAATGTAGAAGCCTTTGATAGGAGTAGCTACCCCATGGAAATGCTTCTCATTCTTCTTCTTTCTCGATCAACACCCAAATCCAATCATCAAGGGTGTGGCTTGGTTCAAACCCTAGCAACAGATAATACACGAACAAAATTTTGGTGACTTTCAGATAATCATGGGGGTAGTCACCAAGCTCCTTATCAATGAACCTTTGCTTCAATTCATCAAGGCTCATCTGACATTGTTTGAAAATCCTCTTATATAAGAAGGAGGATCTAACCCTGTGCTCTTTATGTATGTCAAAATTTGAAGGCCCAAAATTCAACCCACATACTAGAGCATATTCGAATCGACTAAATCTTAATCTTTTACTCCCTATTTTAAACCACAATTCTGTCTGATCCCGCCATCCTTCTTCACTATCTCACACCTAGTGAAATAGTGTACCAACTTATTGCATCTCCCGGCATTAGTTGGAAGTCTAAGTAACTTGCTAAAACATGAATTCTCAAAATGGCCAAACACATCATATTGCTCCAATATATTTTTAATATCATCGATAATACTCACACGGTCATGATTACTGATGGAGTAATTTATATCCATCATTGCCATCCTTTTCCATTCCCATACATCCTGTATGATAAAAGTACGACATGTATATCAATATATTTGCACCTAATCAAGTTACAAAAATGATTGCATATTTTTAGTTAAAATCTATAACTAAAGTATAAATAATTAATTTTCAAATAATTAAGTAATTAACGGGGCATGTGTGACGAGGGACAGGTGTGCATTCGCCCTGCCTCGCCTGCTGCGCGAGCACGCGGGCACGCCCGCAAGTCCGTCCCCCACCCGCCCACCCGCCCCCTGCACACTCGTCCGTCCCCTGTCCTACGCGCGCGCACGCGCCGTTGCCCACCAGCCAGCCCCCCGCCCTCCTCGCACATCCCTGTGCACCAGGCTTGCGCGCTGGCTTTGGCGCGCAGGTAAGAACCGCCTAGAATTTTCAACCTTCTAGCAAACCACCATTCCATATTTTTCGCAAAATGCAATAATTTAAACTATGTAAGGGGTTCAAAAATACCTCTAAAAATCCGGGTCGAGGCATTATGACCACCAACTTCTTCATTATCTTCTTCACAACTTGTCATTTTTCTCCAAACTCAAATATTTCAAATCAAACCTACATAATCACACATTATTCACAAGTAGACTTAAATTCACATATTGTTAACAATTTGTGTGTAAATTATATCCAAAACATGGTATAGCCCTAACAATTTGAAAAAACCCAATTGGCATAAAACTCACCTTTTTCACACAACAATGCAGACGGCATTGGATGGCTGTGGACACGTCGATGGTGGCAGATGATGGTGGACAGGTCAACGGTGGTGATGGCTGCTAATTTCCAGATTGGTGAAATTGGGGAGGGGGGCGACGAGAGAGAGAGTTTGGGGAGAGTGCAGATTTTCAATTTTGGTTCTTGAGAGAGAGAGAGAGAGTTTAGGGAGAGAGAAAGTAATTTATTTTATTTTACTTTTATTTTTTAAAGTAGATAAGGGTGTTATAGTAAATTGGGCTAAAAAAATAATATTTAAAATTTTGTGGCTAAAAAAAGTTTTTTAAACTTTGATGTGGCTAAAAAGCCCTATTGTCACTTAAAATTAATGTACAATGGTACAATGGTTAAGTGCCTGCTTATGTCACGTGGGCGGGAGGGGGGTAGTTTTTCAGTTCGCTTCTTTTAATTTCGATGACAATTTTTATTTTTTTATTTTCATCGATTCCAAAAGACCCGTATGCCCATTGGAATCACGTTGGAAAAATTTGATTCCATCGATTGATTTTCCAATGGGCTGACTTATTTTTCATATAGTAAAAAAAGAAGTTTTTCAAACTTAAAATTAATTAAATCATATTTTTATTTAATTATGTCTCAAGAAATGTTTAACTGCCTAGCTAGTAATTTAATGATTGAAAGGAGATATTGAAAAAGATATTGATTTCGATGGCCTTTTCTAAATTTAATTTAAATAACCAAAAGCAAAAAAAAAAATCTTTTCTAACCAAGTTTCATTATTCCACCTTTTTACCCAACGATGTGGTAAAAAAAATTCCTTATTATCCTCACTAAAATTAAAGAAAAATCATCAACTCATTTTTGAATGAATGGGACCCACAAATTTCACCTTTTTGGTTCGGGCAAAGTGTTTTCAGGTCAATATAGACCCATTTGGGTTAATATATATACCCGATAACTTATATTCATATTAATATAGATCCGATTCCCCGATAAGTTTCAATTACTCTTTAATTTTAATTTGTAAATGGTTTGACATTATGTGGTTGTATAACATAATGCATGGTGGATATGAGATAATTAAATAATTATATAGTTGAATTTATAATAATTTTAAATGAAATGAACTTATATAGTGAATTTTATTATAATTTCAAATCAAATGAATTAGTATAACGTAATGTCTTATATAATTTCAAATTAAAATAATTTATATAGTGATTTATTATAAAATTCAAATTAAATAAACTAGTATAATAATATAATGTAATGTCTTATAATTTCAAATGAAATGAACTCGTATAACGCAATTTATTATTATTTCAAATGAGTTGAGATTATATAGTGGAATTTATTATAATTTAGAATATATAAAATGGAATAGTGAAGTTTATTATAATTTCAAATCAAACGAACTAGTATACTATAATGTCCTATATAATTTTGAATGAAAATAATTCATATAGCGTAATTTATTATAAATTCAAATCAAATGAACTAGTATAATGTAATTTTATATAATTTTAAAATTAACTTAGATAGTGGAATTTATTGTAACTTAAAATGAAATGAACTAGTATATAGTGTAATTTATTATAAATTCAAATCAAATAAACTAATATAACGTAATTTCTTATAATTTAAAATGACCCAACTGGGTCAATATAGACTCGATCGTGTCAATATAGACTCAATAACCTATGTCCAGGTTAATACATACACGATTTCAAATAAAATGAATTAGTATAATTTAATTTCATATAATTTTAAATGAAATGAACTCATATGGAGCATTTTATTATAATTTCAAATCAAATGAACAAGTATAATGTAGTGTCTTATAATTTTGAATGTAATAAACTTATATATCACAATTTATTATAATTTCATATAATTGAACTAGTGTAATGCCATTTCATATAATATTTGTTGAGATGAAAATAAGTTATACAGTGTAATTTATTATAAATTCAAATCAAATGAACTATTATAATGTAATGTCTTATAACTTCGAATAAATTGAACTTATATAGTGCGGTTTATTATAATTTCAAATCAAATGAATAAGTATAATGTAATAATGTCTTATACTTTTGAATGAAATGAATTTATATATTTACTCTAATTTAAAATCAAATGAACTAGTAATTTTATATAATTTCAAATGAAATGAACTCATATAGTGTAATTTATTATAATTTGATTTCAAATGAACCAGTATAATGTATATTGCTATAATTTGTGAATAAAATGAACTCATACATCACAATTAATTATAATTTCAAATCAAATGAACAAGTATAATGTAATTAATGTCTTATAATTTCGAATGAAATGAACTTATAAAACATAATTTATTATAAATGAAAATTTTATACAATTTCAAATGAACTCATATAGCGCAATTTATTATAATTTTGAATCAAATGAACTAGTATGATGTAACGTTTTATGATTTTGAATAAATACATTAATTAACATTAAAATCTAAAAATGTTACGTTTATTGGGTCTATATAAATCCGAAAACTATGATTTCAAGTCTATAATAACCCGAAAACATGTTAACGAGTCTAAATAGAACCGGAATCATATTTTTTTGGTCTATAAATTCACCTGAAAATCTAGACCGAAAAGCATGCTATCGGGTCAATATTGACCTGAAAAACATGCTACCTGGTCAATATTTACCTGAAAAACATGTTATCGAGACAATATAGACCCAAAAATTCTGGAATGATATAGTCGACATATACCCAAATTTCAATTTCCAATGATGAATACATGAATATAAATCATGGAATTCAATATTTTTAAGATATGCCCATGATTTAATTCAGGTAGAATGTTGTCGGGCAAAAAAATGTGCATGGAGCGTTTACTTTCGGGTTTATGTGCTCTCATTTGTGTCTCTATTTTTTTAAACTATTGTTTTTTTTTTAATTAAACAAAAGTCAAAAGTTTGAGTTAAATATTTTTCAAAGGACCTCATCATTTTTAGTAAGAGCATATAGGAGATAACATTAAAGTTTGGTTAAAAAAAGGTGGAATGATTAGTTTTGGTTAGAAAAGATTTTCTCTATTCTCATTTGGTCACAATGATCCATTTACGCCTTTTTTTACCCATCTCCGATACACGCGAAAAAAAAAATTATTATTTTTCTCAATTTTTTTTGCGACATTTCTGTTTTTTTCCTCCAAATTTGTAAACCCTAAAATATAATTAGTGAACCCTAAAATTGAAATGAATTAGTTTAATATTTTTAAAATAAATATAAATGTATACCCTAAAATGATTTAATGAACAAACCTAAAATTAAATTGAATGATTTTTTTTTAAATCCGATGACTTGAGCACTGCACTCGCCCGAAAATACTGCACTCGCCCGATAATAATGCATGGACTCGTGCATTGCGTTCGACAATTAATTTAATTTTTTTCAAAAAAGATATAAATGGTAATTGAAAAAAAAAACTAATTTTGAAATAAATATATACCCTAAATGAAATTAGTGAACTCTAAAATAAAAGTGAATGAATTTATTTTTTAAAAAAAATATAACCCTTAGTTGACCCTAAAAACATAACAAAAATCCCTAAAAATGATAAAAAAAAACCCTAAAAAACTCCGAACCCTAAAAAAAACCATGAACCCTAAAAATCAAGAACCTTAAAAAAAACTAAACTCATTAATTGGAATGGAAAAAATCACAATTTGAACTACATAAACTCATATAAGATAAGTATGAGAACAATTACTTTTTAATGATACACATGATACTTTTTGAATTTTAAGTGTGATTGATACTGATTTTTTACCCATTTTTTATCGAAATGTATGGGTTTTATTGGAGTTGAGATGATGTATAGGAGAATTGCTGATATTTATAAGTGTTGATTGAAATTTTTCAAAATTTAGTCGACGAAGACAATTGTTGTGACAGAAAAGGATTATTGAGCATAAAACAAAACAGAAACATAAAGTAGACACAGATTTATGTGGTTCACCAATTTGGCTACGTCCACGAGCAGAGAAGAGAACTGATTTTATTATGCAGCTAGGTTATAGATTACAAATCTCAAAGACCATATATATAGCACTGAGATAAAATACCAATTTTGGGCTTAAAGTCCCGACCAGCTCAACGAAGCGGTAGATTCAAGACATATCAACAAATCTCCACCTTGACTTGAATCTTCCTTACAGATGCATCATTACAATGCCAGATGAATAGACTCCTCCTTTCTGCCTCAGATTTGCCCTCCTTGGGCAACTGACAGCTTGTGACATTAAGCAAGTCCAAACAGTGTCGAAACTTGCTATGTGGGACTGGCTTGGTGAACATGTCAGCGGGATTATCAGCAGTACCTACTTTCATCACCTTGATTCTCTGCTCATTCCTCAGAAAATGACACCTCACATCAATATGTTTGGTCCTCTCATGATGGACCTGATCCTTGGTCAAACAGATTGCACTCATACTGTCACAAAACACAATAACTTGATCATGATGTAGACCAAGATCACCTACAAGCCCTTTCAACCAAATTCCCTCTTTAGCAGCTTTTGTTAGTGTCATATACTCTGCTTCAGTTGTAGACAGAGTAACTGTAGCCTAAAAAGTTGTCTTCCAACTAACAACAAAACCACCAAGAGTGAAGACATAACCAGTAATAGATCTTCTACTATCAACATCTCCAGTCACAAACCAGCCACAGAATCGTGAGCATTACCTCCATAAATGAGACCAACATCAGACGTACCTCTGAGATAACGAAAAATCCTCTTCACAACTTGCCAATGCTCCTTTCCAGGTCATCCCATGAACCTGCTAACAACACTAACAGCATGTGCAAGATCTGGTCTAATGTATACCATAGCGTACATCAAACTCCCTACTGCATTAGAGTATGGGACTCGAGACATGTACTCTTACTCAGCTACATATTTCAGTGCATAATCAGTAGATAAATGAATATTTGCAGCACTTGGAGTATCAATAGGCTTGGCGGTAGATATGCCAAATCTAGACAAGATCTTCTGAATGTAACTCTTATGTGACAATAAAAGCTTCTTCTTTTCTCTTTCTCTATATATCTCCATGCTCAGAATTTTCTTAGCAACACCCAAATCCTTCATTTTGAACTCAACACTGAGCAGATCCTTCAACTTCTGAATATCAGACTTGGACTTCACAGCTATGAGCATATCGTCCACATACAGAATGAGATAGATCGTAAAACAATCATCAGCTTTGTTGTGATATACACAACAATCATACAGACTCCTTTTGTATCCTAACTAGATCATGTAACTGTCAAACCTCTTATACCACTGCCTTGGAGACTGCTTTAACCCATATAAGGACCTCTTCAACTTGCAAACATAATCTTCCCCCTCAGAACTTGGAACCCCTCTGGCTAAATCATATAGATATCGTCTTCGAGCATTCCATGTAGAAAAGTTGTCTTCATGTCTAGTTGCTCAAGTTCCAAATCCTGATGTGCCACCATTCCTAGTAACACTCTAATGGAAGTGTGTCTGACTACTGGTGAGAATATCTCATTATAGTCAACCCCTTCCTTCTGTGTGAACCCTCTTATAACTAGTCGAGCTTTGTATCTCACAACCTCACCAGGTGTGGTTTTTTCCTTCTTCTTGAATATCCATTTATAAGTAACAATCTTTCTCCTCTTAGGCCGTTTGACCAGCTCCCAAGTCAAATTCTTGGCAAGTGATTCCATCTCTTCCCCCATTGCAGCGAGCCATTAGGTCGACTCACTACCTGAAACAACCTCTCTGTATGTGGATGGTTCACCTGTAGATGGTTCTTCCTCTTCCACCTCGTCAATGACTTGTAATGCATAAGTCACCATATACTCAAAACTGTACCTCACAGGAGGCTTCACGCATGTTCTCCTAGTTCTATCAACAGCTATGCTTGTCTGGCGAGCTACTAGATGAACATCTGAATTTGTACTTTCAACAGTAGTATGTTGATCTTCTCCACCTTGGAGTTGTGATTTACTCTCATCGAGAATGACTTGTAGCTCCATCTGTTTATCAACACTACTATAATTTTCTGCACCAATGGACTTCACAGCTGGGTTAAGCATAGAATTCTCATCAAAAATCACATTCCTACTGAGTATAACTCTATCCTCTGAAGGTGACTAGATTCTATATCCCTTAACTCCATCCTCGAAACCAACAAATATACCCTTCTTAGCTCTTGGCTCTAATTTACCTTCACTAACATAATAGTATACAGTACAACCAAAAACCTTCAATAGTGAATAATCTGGAGGTTTATGAGACCATACCTCGTAAGGTGTCTTCCAATCAATGCCAGTGTGAGGACAATAGTTGATCAGATAGCACGCCGTGTTTACGGCTTCTGTCCAGAATTTTCTAGCCAAACCAACATTCGAAAGCATGCATCTCGCTCTCTCCAGCAATGTCTGATTCATGCGCTCTGCCATACCATTCTGTTGCGGTGTATGCTAAATAGTGTGGTGCCGATCAATCCCTTCATCCTTCCAGAACTCGTTAAACTTAGACAAATAGAACTCCAGGCCATTATCAGTTCGCAGTCGCATGATCTTTTTCCCAGTCTGATTTTCTACCAACGCCTTCCACTGCTTGAACCTCTTGAAAGCATCACTTTTGTGTTTCATCATAATTACCCAAGTCATCCTTGAATAGTCATCAATCGCAAACATAAAAAATATGTTGCCTCCAATAAACTCGACACGTAACGGACCCTAACAATCCATATGAATGTAATCAAGAGTCCCCTTGGTCTGATAAACTGCCTTCTTTGGGAACTTGCTGCGATGAAGCTTCCCAAACACACAATGTTCGCAGAATTCAAGACTCTGCACTTTATGCCCAGAAAGAAGATCCGGCTTTGATAAAATCTTTATCCCTCTTTCTCCCATATGACCGAGCTTCATATGCCACAACCTGGTTATATCCATGGTCTGACCTTCGAATGATACAACATCAGCAGAACTTATCATAGTGGAACATCACAGATAATATAAGGTACCACGTTTCAAGCCTGTCAAAACCACCTTTGAACCTTGACAAACATACATAACTCCACATTCACCTTTGAAACTGAAACCCTTGCTGTCAAGGAGACTCGATGATATCAGCTTCTTCGTCATCTATGGAACATGCCTGACTTCATTCAAGGTGCAGAATACCCCATCATATGTCTGTATCCTGATGGAGCCAATTCCAACCACCTTGCAGACAGCACTGTTGGCCATGGAAACATTTCCTCCATCTATCTGCTCATAGGTCGAAAAGAACTCCCTGTTAGGACAAATGTGGTATGATTCCTAGAATCAAGAACCCACACATCATTACGATGTGACTGTCCAGCTGCAACCAAAGCCAGATCTTCTTCAGAATTCGTATCAGTTTCTGCCACAGTTGCAGAACTGCCAACACCCTCTTTCTTCTCCTGCTTCCTCTTCTTCTTAGGATAATCATTCTTTCAGTGCCCTGGTTCTTTACAGTAATTGCAGATGTCTTTGGGGTTAGGACCGTTTGAACCTTTATAGTTCGACTTCCTAGTTTTCTTCCCAGATTTCTTTTGTCCCTGACCCACAAACAGCCCCGATGCCTGATTTTCTGTGTCCGAGCCAGTTGCCTGTTGACGGTCTTCTCTACTGTGGAGGGCAGATCGAACATCTTCTAGACACAAAGTATCTTTTCCAATAATAAACGGTTCAATAAAATTCTCATACGATCCAAGCAAAGATACTAACAGAATTAAAGCAGCGTCCTCATCTTCTACTTTAACATCAATATTACGCAAATCTAGCAAAATTTTGTTTAATTTGTCTAGATGATCCCGAAGGGGTGTACCTTCCTACATGCGTAAACGGAATAGACGTTGCTTCAGAAGCAACTTGTTGGTCAAAGACTTCGTCATATAGAGGCTCTCTAACTTCTTCCAGAGACCATTGGCAGTTTTCTGATCAAAAACTTCGACTATAACATCGTCAGACAGACATAGCAGGATAATCGAATGGGCCTTTTCTTCTTGGGTATTCCACTCTTCTTCATCTACATCCTCAGATTTCTTCTTTCCTCACAGGGGCGCCCACAAACCCTGCTGCTTCAATAGAGATCGCATCTTGATCTGCCATAAACCAAAACTATTTCTCCTGGTGAATTTGTTAACCTTTACGTTGAAAACAGACATTCTCGATCGGCTCAAAAAATCGTAACAGTGCAGAAATCCCTGATCGAAATGACCAGACTCTTGATACCAGCTTGTGTGACAGAAAAGGATTATTGAGCAAAAAACAAAACAGAAACGTAAAGTAGACACAGATTTACGTGGTTCACCAATTTGGCTACGTCCACGGACAGAGAGGAGAAAAATTTTTATTATGCGGCTAAGTTACAGATTACGGATCTCAAAGACCATATATAAAGCACTGAGATAAAATACCAATTTTGGGCTTAAAGCCTAAAACTGCATACCGTTGGGTCGGGGGCGTCTCCGCCCCTCCCCCCCCGGGACCCCAGTAAGGGAGACGTCGCCCCCCTTGAGACCCCTGACCAGCTCAATGAAACGGTAGATTCAAAACATATTAACAACAATAGTAGAAGAAAGTTAAACATATTGTGAAAAAAATATATTTGGGTTTTTTTTCTTCGTTCTGCCGTGGGGTCCGAAATGCCACTGCACTGTGCATCTAGATGGTGCATATCTTTAAAAGAAAAAAATAATGGAAAGGATAAGATGCTGACAATTACGTGAAGGTTACAAAAGTTGTCTTAAGTTGAACGAATAAAATAAAGATATGTGTCCTTCCGGGACACACACATACAATACACACACACATACACACACACACATATATATATAAAATTATATTTATATGCATATAACATACAACAGAAACTTCTGCTGCTTACTCGCTTACTTCCTTTTACATTGCACTAAGTCAAGGTCATTCAAAACGCGCCTAGCAGCAATAGTTTGAAAATTCAGCCACCTATCTACTTCAACGAGTAATTGTATTTTTCCTATATATACACTCCCATTTTCTACACCTTCAACACAAATACTCATCCAATTTCCTACTTCTCTTTCATCTCTTACATACTCTTATCCCATTCAAGAAAAAAAAAACACAAGCTAACAATAACAGGAAATTAAGAAAAACAAATTCAAAACCTCTTTGCAAAAATGTCTAAGGGAGAAGGAAGAAGCCGCAAGAAATGCTTAGCTTACGTCGCATTATTCGTAGTGTTTCAGACAGCGGTGATTGCAGTCTTTGCCCTCACAGTTATGAAGATCAAGAGCCCTAAGGTGAGGTTCAACGCCATGGCAGTCGAAAGCTTCAGCTCCAACAGCAACGCAGCCACCTCCATCAACATGAGGCTGCTCACACAATTTGCCATAAAAAACACCAACTTTGGCCATTTCAAGTATGATAACAGCACGCTTGTCATATTGTACAATGGTGTGCCAATCGGGGAAGCTGCCATTCCCCGGGGGCGTACCAAGGCCAGAAAAACGCAGAGGTTTAACATCGCTGTGGATGTTAGTACGGACAGAGTGAATGATAGTAACTTGGTGAATGAGATAAATTCTGGAGTTTTGAGGCTTAGCAGCCAAGCAAAATTGAATGGAAAGGTGCATTTGATGAAGGTGATCAAGAAGAAGAAATCTGGACAGATGAACTGTGATTGGACTGTCAATTTGGGCACGAGGCAGGTTGAGGGTTTGAGGTGCAATTAGGTTATGAATTCATATATATATATGTAGGACTTTATATTTTGATTTGATCTTGTCTCAATATTTGTTTTTCTTCTTATTTCTTGATTCGTTATGTATTTTGTTCTATTGTTGTAAATTTGTACGTCTTCAATCCTTCATCCTTCAGCATTGTTTATATATATTTCAAATTATTATTCAGTTTATTTTAGGGAGAAATTGCTATTTTGTTTTATATGTGTATGTGTAATAGAAGTACTGTTGATCGGTGTTAATTTATCTGACTCATTCAGATGAATGTGTGGCCAACTGGCTACATTTAAATACATACATATATATGTAAGATAAGTATATGTCTTTTGACGTATGGGAACTATAATTTAAACTTTGATTTTATTCACCGGATTAAATTTAATTATAAATTTTATATATCCCCCCCCCCCCAAATGATTTAAGCAGACTGGCGTTCAACTGAAGAAAAGCTAGATGAGTCTCAACTCAAGAGCGCAAGTCGTTTTCAAATATTTGTAGCACCCAGCTCAAAAGCTCGTAAATTAGCTCAATATAAGCCAGTAACCTAATTTATAGAAAAAGTTACTAATGATTAAGAATTTAAGTGAACTTTTATATATTTATCATATAAAAATGTCAGTTTCAACAAATTTTCTTTATTAAAATTATATTTCATCAATTATGACATAACTCTGTTATTTTAATATGTCACATTAAGTAATTATTTTAAAAAAATAAAATAATAATTTGATTTATATTTTTTTAAAACCCGATTCACACTTATAGGTTAATGAGTGAATCTCGATATTTTTTTAATACTTGAGTTCGACTTAATGACAAACTGATCAATTCTGAGTTTGTTGATACTAGATCGACAGTTCACTCGTGCACACATTCTTATCATCTCTAAATTAGTATTAAATAAAATAAGATGACAATTTTAACAAACTTGCTGGAATAGCTCAGTTGGTTAGAGCGTGTGGCTGTTAACCACAAGGTCGGAGGTTCGACCCCTCCTTCTAGCGCATTTTCATAATTTTGTTTTTTGTCCTTTTGGGATTAACACTACCTAGAGTACAAGCTGTTGTGTGTTTTTGCCCCTTGGCATGAACACTATTTAGGATTCCGAGTTATTTGGTTTAGGATTCCGAGTTATTTAGTTTGGTTGGTCTGGTGATTTTATCTTTAATTTTGGTTCGGTTTTAATATTAAAACCAAAATATAGTTTGATTCGGTTTTGATTTAGTAAAAAATATTTCGGTTAAAACCGAACTAACCAAAGTATATAAATTACATTTTTTTAATTTATATTTTATAATTTATTTTTCTCATCACACATTCACATATGATTAAAAAAATCAAAAATAAAACTATATTATTATTAGTGAACTAGGGCAAAATGCAAGAGTGTTTCAACTTCAAAGAAAAAGATTTGTGATATTATTATGTGTATTGAACTTTTAACTGTAATTGTAATTGGACTTATGATATAATGATAAGTGACCATGTACGTCATTGAATTAGGGGATATTTTATTATTTATTTATTTAATGTATCGTTTGTTATTTATTAAGTCCTCTTATTAATTTTTTTTTAGATATAATTATTTAGGAAAAAATATTAACTTTCAGTTAAATCGAAAACCAAACTAAACAAACCAAAGAATTATGGTTCGATTAGGTTCGGTTGTATCAACTATTTTGGTTGGTTTGGTTTTCATTTTATTAAGAATTCGGTTTATGGTTTTATTAGTTCGGTTCGGTTTTGTACCAAACCAACCATTTGTAAACCCCATAAATCGAGCTACTTGGTTTGTTCAATAATTTTTACATCGATTTCGGTTCGGTTATGGTGTATGTATATTGTATTTTTTATTTTTTATTTTATCATTATTGAACTTGGGTATGTTTTGTTGTTATTTATTAATATATCATGTATTATTTCTTGAGTTTCAATGTTATTTCTTTAGATGAAATTATTTAGATACTTGGTTTGTTATGTGTTTTTTGTCCTTTGGGATGAACACTACCTAAGGTATAAAATCAAAACCCAACCAAACTACTTGGTTTGTTCAATAATTTTTCCACTGTTTTCGGCTCAGTTATGGTGTATATATACTGTCTTTTTTATTTTTTATTTTATCACTATTGAACTAAGCATGTTGAGCCTAAAAACAATGTTAATAAAAATAAATAAAGCAATCACAAAAGAGAAAAGACTAAGTTTCTACTAAAAAAAATCGAACACACATGCCATTCTATCAATATGATCAATCTTCTTAAAAAAAAAATGAAAAAAGAATAATTTTACATAAACACACACACACACACGTACACACACATATATAAAATACTATAAAAAATAAAATTCAAGATCCCTAAATTTTTTGATATTTTTGGAGCCTGAGACGTCCGCCTCGTTGGCCTCACTATAGGAGCGGCCCTCGTTACAATTACTATAATACAAATCTATAGTCTTATTTTAACCTTCATTTTTTTTGTAAGACTCAATGATGTCACGGTTGTAAATATATTCATTTATGAAACACACGCGTAGATATAGAGGTTCATAAATTAATCAAGCTACACGTGAGCTATATATTCGAATTTAAACTCAACAAAAGCTTGTTCAAGCTCGTTAATTAAACGAATCAAACTTGAACTTAGCACTACTCCCTTCGTTAGCTCGTGATCACAAGCTAGTTATGTAAATTAACTTTAAAATATACAATTATTAATTTGATAAAATTTTATTTTTAAACTTTAATTAGTAATAAGTATATTAAGTCTCCAATTAACTTTATTTATTATAAGAAAATAATGAATTTTAGTAAAGACAATATTTTTTGAGAATAAATAATATATTTTTAAAAATAAATAATGAATATTTAAATTTAAATCTAAATTTAGAATTTTGTTCAAGCTTGATAAAGCACAAATGAACTCGTGGCTCTTAAAGTATTCGATAAATAAAATTCGAAACTTGCTCTATAATAAAAAGATCAAGCTTGAGCTTCACAATATATACTTGGCTCGACTCTATTCGATTACACGCTGATGAGTGCTTAAATGGCACTCATTTGGACTCATTTGCACTAACTATTGAGTATTTTTGCTCTATGTTTATGTCTATATGTTTGTTAAATTTGTTGTTTATCGTTAATGCTGTTTAAAGTGGCCAATACAGGTTATTTTTGGGTTAGTATGTACAAAAACGAAGTTAAAATGGGATTTCGATCATCAAAGGCCGCACAAGACTTGAAAAGTTGAAGAAAACCAAGTATCGGGCTCAGACACGGCCAAGAGGCGCGACCGTAGGTCGCATTGCAGAGCATCAAACAGAGAGATGAATTTCTTCAGCCCGGGCGCGGGCACCTGGTGCGACCCAGCATGGGCCACATTGCAGGCGCCTCCGGGCGCGGTCGCAGGGCAGGCCGCGCCCCAGGGCCTCTGCAATGCGGGCTTCAGGCGCGGCCAGTTCAGCCCGCATCTCAGCACTTTAGAGACCTGTTTTCGTGTGTTCCAAGCTCGACCTCCAGGCGCGACCCAGAGTTCAAAACACACTCCTTACACACGAAAATACTAGGGAAAACACTCTCCATTTGGGATTTTGGAAGATCAAGAACATCAAGAGGAGGAGGAAGATCCAGCCATCCATTTGAAGATTCAAGCCAAGGGATTGAAGGAGTTTGTTCTACATTGGGTTTTATCTTCTCCTTCACTCTTTTATCTTTGTATTGAGAATGGGTTTTGGATCCTTGTCTTGTATTTTTGATCTTGTTGTAAATATGGTAGGCTAGAGCCCTTAGGGCTCTAGGATGTGGTGAAACAATGTGACTCTTATTCTTGATGAAGGATAAATATATGTTCATGCTTTGTCAAGGTTTTAATCCATACTTGATCTTGAATGATGTTGTTTGAATGGCCTCCTTACTGGCATCACATGTATGTTTCACTTGCATCTTGCCCATCCCGTGAACATAAGCATGTATGGATTGAATTCATGTACTTGTACTCTTTGTTGAAGTTAAGTATGTGGAAGGAATGGTGATCCCTTTGAGCTTTTGGTAGGTGTGACCTTGGAATGTGTTAGAGATAGACATCCTTGTCGCATTCACAATTTAGGAGATATTCGAGAGATGCTCCTTCTATATTCATGGTCTTCTTACCTATGAACTTAGCATGATTGTGTGTTTAAACTTTGTTGTTGAATCAAGAGGAGTATTGTGAATCCATGTCCTAGAGTCTTGCATAATTCCACTTTTAAAACTCTCTTTTTGTTGATTGTTGTTCTTGATTACTTTTTAGATTATTTATTTTGGTTGTTTGGTGTTTGTTACTTAAGTTATTGTTTTGGTATTGATGATAATCAACCCTCACTTAAGCATAGTCTAGATAATCCTTGCATCGAATATTGTGGTACTTGCATTTTCTTATTTGGTTCCTTTTTCCCTGTGGATCGACCTCGTATCATCCTTGCTACAAATACATGCTTGTATACTTGTAGGCATAAGCACGAGTTTATAAATATTGAAACAGATCATAGCAGGTGAAAGTAAACCTCTATCAAGTTTTTGGCGCCGTTGCCGGGGAAACGGAATTAATTTGATAAATGCAATATTGTGATAACGATTGAGTGGATTACTTTAGAAATTTTTACTTGTTTTATTTGGAAGAGTTGTTCTTGATTTTTTTGTCCTTTTTGATAGGAAGTGTATGCACACTCGTTCTCGAGGAGAACCACCTATTTCATTGGACTTGGAGATTGAAGCAACGGTTCGTCACAACAACGCACGTAGACGGAGGAGAATGGCGGATCTACCTCCACAGGTTTAAGACCCGATGATTGCCCAAATGCAAAGGCAATTAGAGGTGATGCAAGAGCAATTGAGAGCTCAAGAGGAAGCTCACAATAGAAACGTGGAGGCACCAATCCGGAATCTTTTTCAAACCGTCGTTGATCAAGGGGTGGCCAATGGACCACCCATTCAAGCCAACAACTTTGAGTTTAAGACTTCTCTCATACTAATGATCCAACAAAACCAATTCCGAGGCACACCAATGGAGGATCCACATGAGCATATTCATAAATTCCTCAACGTTAGTGGGACAATGAAGATGAATGGAGTCCCGGACGATGCAATCCGCATCCGACTCTTTCCATTCTCATTGATCGACAAGGCGAAAACATGGTGGTTGAGACATGCTCAAGAAACATTTCAAACTTGGGATCAATTGGTGACAAAGTTTCTACACAAGTTTTTCCCACCCGGAAAAACCCTCAAATTGAAAGGAGAGGTCACCGTGTTCAAACAATGGGATGAAGAAATCTTATATGAGGCATGGGAGCGCTTTAGGGAAATGCTAAGGAAGTGCCCCGGACATGGTTTTGGAATCGATCATCAAGTATGCATTTTCTATAGAGGAAGCAAAGACGAAGTGAGAACACTCATGGATACGGCCACGGGTGGATCATTATTGGCAAGAGGGCCGGAAGAAGCCTTAAGAATAATTGAAGAAATGGCCTCAAATTCCTTTCAATGGCCGGCCACAAGAGAGGGAGTCCAAATTCTAAAGAAAGTGGCTTCTGCTTTAAGTTCGGATGCACTCGGGCTTGTGGCAGCTCAAATGGCAACCTTGAATTCAAAAATTGAGGCCTTTACAAATCCAAAAGCCGAGACATCTCAAAACCAATTTCAGGATGTAAACTATGTGAACCAACAAGGAGGCTACTCAAATCCACAACGACCATTCAATCCGGGGTACAAGCCCCAATACGGAGGTCAATATGGTGGAAACCAAGGCTATCAAAATAAAGCTCAACACCCGAACTTCTCCTATGGTAATCCGAACAATGCTATCCAACCACCTTCGGGCTTCTCGATCACGAATGGTGTAATTGACGAGGAGAAGAAGCCCAAGATGGATGAACTCCTAATGGCATTTATGGGGAAGACGGAGAGTTATATGAAAGACTCTCAAGCACGAATTGGGAAGTTAGAAAATACCATCGAAGCAATTGGAAACCAAGTTAACACTTTGGAGAAGCAAATGGGACAATTTGCAACTATCTTGGGAAGCCAACATCAACAAGGCAAGTTCCCAAGTAATACCACTGTGAATCCGAAGGATCAATGCAAGGCAATTACCTTGAGGAGTAGAACCGCTTATGATGGCCCCGAGATGCCGGATGATGAGGAAAGTAAAGGAAAGGTTGATGAGCAACCAAGTGAGAAGAAGAAGGGAGAGGGACCGAGTCAAGAGGACTTGAGTCCCAAATTAAAGAAAAATGATGCCCTTGAAAAATGAAAAGAGAAAGAAGAACCAAAAAGGGTGATGCCGGAAGAATACAAAGTACCCCATACCTTACCCACAGAGACTCCAAAAGGTGAAGAGTGACGAGTAATTTTCTCGGTTTCTCGACATCTTTAGAAAGGTACAGATCAACATCCCTCTTATTGAAGCACTTTAACAAATGCCAAATTATGCGAAATTCTTGAAGGATGCGATTTCCAAAAAGAGGAGATGGGGGGAGTATGAGACAGTTAACTTGACCGAGAATTGTAGTGCTTTATTGCAAAGAAAGTTACCCGCAAAGATGAAAGATCCGGGAAGCTTCAACATCTCGGTTACCATTGGAGACAATCACGTTGGGAAGACTTTGTGTGATCTTGGGGCGAGTATCAATTTGATGCCCCTCTCGTTCTTTAAAAAGTTGAAAATGGGGGAGATCAAGTCCACCACCATTTGTCTCCAAATGGCCGACCGTTCTTTAACATACCCAAAGGGTGTGGTGGAAGATGTGCTAGTGAAGGTCAACAACTTCATTTTCCCGGTGGACTTTATGGTTCTTGATATGGAAGAAGACAAGGAAGTTCCCCTCATCTTAGGGCGACCGTTTTTGTACATGGATAAGGCCTTGATAGATGTGGCAAAGGGAGAACTTACCTTGAGAGTAAATGAGGAGAGAATCACATTTTCCCTCCAAAAAGCGATGCAACATCCCGAAGAAGAGGCAAAGAATATTGAGGATTGCAAAGTGCTCCAAATGGTGGATGAATGCATAAAGGAGGAAGAGTTGAGGAGCCTAAAGGATCCTCTTGAGATTTGCATTTCTAACTCTATCTTTAATTCTTTATCCAATGATGATTTTGGTCTATGTGATTCCGTTTCTATGATGAATTCATTTCAAGAATCCTACTTGAGGAAGCCAAAGTTCTTACCATTAAGAGACGAGGACCAAACATCAAAGGAAGAGGACGAGTTAAAAGAAAAGGAAGAAATGGAGTTGAAACCCCTACCTACACATTTGAGGTATGCTTACCTTGATAAAGCCAAGCAAAAATCGATATTAGTTTCTTCCATCTTATCCGATGAACAGTGTGATAAATTGTTAAGGGTGTTGAGGAAATATCAAAGCACTATAGGATGGTCAATTTCCGACCTTAAAGGCATTAATTCTTCTATTTGCATGCATAAAATTTTGCTTGATGAAGATTATAAACCTAAAGTGCAAAACCAAAGAAGACTCAACCCTATTATGCAAGAAGTTGTTAGGAAAGAGGTGTTGAAGTTGCTTGATGCCGGTATCATATTTGCCATTTCGGATAGTGAGTGGGTGAGTCCTACTCAAGTAGTTGCTAAAAAAGGGGGATGCTTATTGTTGAAAACGAGAATAAAGAAACAATTGCTACATGAGTAGTGACGGGGTGGAGAATGTGTATAGATTATAGGGCTTTAAATGCATATACTAGGAAAGATCATTTTCCATTACCTTTCATTGATCAAATTCTAGATAGGTTGGCGGGTCATGAATTCTATTGCTTTCTTGATGGTTACTCGGGATACAATCAAATCATGATTGCTCCCGAGGACCAAGAGAAGACCGCTTTTACCTATCCGTATGGAATTTTTGCTTATAAATGGATGTCATTTGGGTTGTGTAATGCACCCGCCACCTTTCAAAGGTGTATGATGTCCATTTTTCATGGATTGATTGAGAATATAATGGAGGTGTTCATGGATGATTTTCTGTTTTTGGTGATTCTTTCGATATTTGCCTTGATAATCTAACACAAGTCTTGCAGAGGTGTGAAGACACCAATCTTGTGCTCAATTGGAAAAAATACCACTTTATGGTAAGAGATGGCATTGTCCTTGGACACAAGGTGTCGGGAGAAAGTTTAGAGGTGGACCGAGCCAAAATAGTGGCCATTGAAAAGCTACTTCCACCAATAAATGAAAAGAGAGTTAGAAGCTTCTTAGGACACGCCGGGTTCTATAGGCGCTTTATAAAAGATTTTTCCAAAGTCTCTAAACCTCTTTGTCGTCTACTTGAAAAAGCCGTTGAATTTGATTTTGATTCTAATTGTTTGTAGGCTTTTGAGACGTTGAAGAAGGCCCTAATCACGGCACCCGTGCTTATCACACCCGATTGGAGTTAGCCTTTTGAAGTGATGTGCAATGCAAGCGAGATAGCGGTGGGAGCCACTCTTGGCCAAAAGAAGGACAAACTCTTCCGAGTCATCTACTATAGAAGTAGAACTTTGGATCCCACTCAAGTCAACTACACCACCACAGAGAGGGAACTCTTGGCGGTCGTCTACGCATTCGACAAGTTTAGGCCCTATCTCATTGGGGCCCGAACAATCATGCACACCGACCATGCCGCTTTGAGGCATCTTTTTGCCAAAAATGATGCAAAGCCAAGGCTTATCCGATGGATCCTTCTACTCCAAAAATTCGATGTGGAGATAAAGGATAGAAAAGGATGCGAGAACGTGGTGGTGGATCACTTGTCCCGGTTGGAGCACGTGAAAGGAGAAGAGAACACATGGCCAATCAATGAGAGTTTTCCCGATGAGAGGATCATGTCGGCTTCAATAAAAGTTCCATGGTTTGCGGATATTGTCAACTACCTAGTTGCCAAAGTGAAACCTGTAGAGATGGAAAACTATCAAAGGAAAAAGTTCTTCCATGATCTCAAATTCTACATATGGGAGGAGCCCTATCTTTTTAGAAGATGTGCCGATTCCATCCTTAGAAGATGTGTGCCAGAGGAAGAATGGATCGAGATAATGAAGGCATGTCATGATTCCACTTGCGGAGGCCATTTTGCTTCCAATAGAACCGCTAGAAAGATTCTACAAAGCGGATTCTATTGGCCCTTCATTTTTAGAAATTGTGAAGAATTTGTGAAGGCATGTGAGAAATGCCAAAAGATGGGCTCAATTTCAAAAAGGGATGAGATGCCTATGAGTGCCATTGTTGAAGTGAAGTTGTTCGACGTTTGGGGAATCGACTTTATGGGACCATTTGTGGTTTCCAATGGAAATCTCTACATTCTCCTAGCAGTGGATTACCTCTTTCGGTGGATAGAAGCAATTCCAACTAAGACTAATGATTCAAAGATTGTGCTAAAATTCCTACAAAGGAATATATTAACAAGATTTGGGGCTCCAAGAGCCTTGATTAGTGATGGAGGCACCCATTTTTGCAATAAGTGGATAACAATTCTCCTAGCACGACATGGAGTAAAGCACAAGGTGACAACTCCCTACCACCCACAAGCCAATGGACAAGCCGAGCTTGCAAACAGAGAGGTGAAACAAGTCCTCCAAAAAATGGTGAAGACGAATGGAAAAGATTGGGCAAGCCACCTCGATGAAGCATTGTGGGCCTATCGAACGGTCTACAAGACTCCGTTGGACATGTCTCCATATCAAATGGTATTCGAGAAATCTTGTCATCTTCCGATTGAGCTCACTCACAAGGCATATTGGGCCACCAAAAAGCTCAATTTCGACTTTGAGATGTCGGAAAAGGAAAGAATTTTCCATTTGAACGAAATTGACGAATTTAGGCTCGAGACTTTTGAAAATTCTTCCATCTACAAGATGAGGACCAAACTCTATCATGACAAGTTCCTACGGAAGAAAGAACTTGCACCCGGAGATGCTGTTTTGCTTTTCAATTCAAGATTTAAATTGTTTCTCAGAAAACTCAAAACAAAGTAGGGAGGCCCTTACTTGATTACGAGAGTTTTTGAAAGTGGTGCTGTGGAATTGCAAGCCAAAGACGGAAATCAATTTGTTGTAAATGGACAACGTGTGAAGAAGTTCTACAATCCGGAGGAGCAAGTCGGGGTGTTTGTCCTCTATCTCAAAGACGTTTGAAGACCATATCCCGTCGAGCTCACGACGTTAAATTAAGCCAATCCTTTTTAAATTTTGTTGGTTTATTTTTCTTGTTTTTGTTTTAATTCTATGTTTTATTGCCTATTTAATTCCTTTTGTAGTGGGGTGGTTCCTAAGAAAGAGGAATTGGTTGTAGGAGTGATGTTTTGTGTGTCATAAGTAAGTGAAGATTTTGCAGGAAAAGAAACTTAGAGGCAATGAGGGAATATATGTCGAAAGAAGAAGAAAAACACACAAAGTGTTTGGGACGCGGCCCATAGGCGCGACCGAGGTGAAGGCCGCGCCCCAGGGCACTCCGAACGCAGACACACGGCGCGGGCAGGGGCCGCTTTGCAGACCACTTCAGAGAAGGAAAATTCTTCAGCCCAGGCGCGACCCAGCCTGGGCCGCGTTGCAGAGCGCGGCGCATGCGGGCTCCAAGCGCGGGCAGGCCAGGCCGCGCCCCACACACTGACGGGTTTTAAACCCTTTTTCACTCATTTCACTCTCATTTTTTCACTCACACACGCTCTCACTCACTCTCACACACAATTTTCGACCTCTCCCTCAAGAAACCAAGGTAAATCTCTCAATTTTCTCTTAGATTTCTCCAACATTATACTCCTAGCATGATTATTTAAGTTTTGAATGGTTCATATGCTTGAAATTTGGGGAAAAATCATACTTTATGCCCTAGAATAGAGATGAACGAATTTGGGGTGAATTTTCCTTAAAATTTTGCTTTCATTAAATGGAATGTGTAATATCTTGCATGGGTATGATATGGGTGCTGGAGTTTTGGGGAAATTTTGGTGGAATTTGATGGGATCCTTCATGAACTTGAGTCAACAATGGTGAAGTTTGAATTTTTCATGTTATTTGGTAGATTATATCCCCATTGTTGCTTAAATGAGGGTGAATACTCATAATACTTGCACTTAGATGGCTAGGATGAAATACATTGTGCTCAATTGAGAAAAATTTACCATTTTGGTTGATGAATTAGTGTATTGTGTTCCTACCAAGTCTAAGTAAGCCTAATGCATGTGAGTTAAAGGAATATATGGGATTTTGGTGCATTTTGCTTGGAATCATGTTGAATTGGTTGGAGTAAAGCATAAAAGCTCGATTTTGACACTTAATTTATATGCTTTGATGTGAAAATGGCACCTTTGCTCTCTTGTATGGTGTTTTTGCTACCTTCTTGCACAATAAGCCTTTGTCATCCCCTAATTGGTTGGAAACTTGATGATAGAATGTCTAATTGGGGGCAATTTGAATACTTGAGAATTGATGCAAGATAGTTGGTTATGAATGAAAATTTACATGCTTAATACAACCTTGATATTCTATAGAAAAGGGGAGCTCTTTGTTGTTAATATTGTTACATTAAATGGAGTTCCTTCATTTATCATTTATACTTATGAGTAAGTTGGATTTTTATCATTGAAACTAAAGCATTGTTGGTTGGTAATGTTGAAGAATTTTGTTATTTGGTCCTATGCTTTTGATATTGTCATCTTAATTTGAGGGCTATTTACCAATATTTGCAACCATCTTCTTTTTGTGTTGATCATGTTTGGTTTTGGACACATGCACGTTATGCCTTTGTTTTTGATATTGTCAGATATGCAAAGAGGCTATTTGTGCCAAGTCAAATTTATGTTCATTTTGCATGTTAATGTTGGTACTTTGAAAAATGGAGCATGTTTATCATTTGGTAGGAAGCATGAACTTTTATTCAACAAAGTTAGTTGAGGAAGTGTAGTGGAAATTGTCATATGTTTTGAAGCCTCAAACTCATTGTTTCAATTTTTAATTAGTTATGTCCCTAAATCTTACGGCTCCTTTTCTTGTTCATAGGTACCATATCTCAATCACACAAAGATGGCACCAAAAAGGAGAAAGAGATCGTCGAGAAGACAAGAACCAGAATCCGACCCCGAAATAGAGGAGGAAGGTGAGCAGGAAGAAGAAGACCTTGCCATAGATGATCCCATGACTTATGGGAATTTTCTTAGGGAGTTTGCGAGTGAGGATAAAACACGATGAAAAGACATGTATTGGTTTGTGAGGACAACCATCAATCCGAATGTCAGGTCGTTACTATTGATACCGATTGGTAGTGTATCATAGAATTTAGGGATATTTGTTTAAATTGTATATTTGGAGTTTTTGTCTTTCTTGCAGGATAAATTCTGTTGAGATAAAATAGGAGCATGTGGGACTTGACCAAGTCCAACGATCTGCTGAAGCCACGGTTGTTCCGGAAGTTGCGCCGGAAATATAAGAGTGCAGTTCGTGGAGATCAAGGCTTAGTGGATCGGTTGCTTTGAGTAGGGATCAAGCAATGAGCTGTGTATATATAGGGTTCAGATAGTTAGTGTTAGAGAACGAGTTTTTAATAGAGCTTTTCAGATATTGTAAAGTTTTTAGTTCTCGTATTTATCCGTTTCTACTAGATATAGTTAAGACAACTTTAGTCCCAACCTTCTGTGAAGGAAGAGATAAAGTGTCTTAATATTTAGTGAGAGTTTATCTGGTAGTGTTTTTGTAATTCACATATTTTATATAGTGAAGATTTCGCCCTGAAGCACTTCGCAAGATTATAGAAATATAATCTTGTGAAAATTCCAATCCATTGTTTCTGTTTCTAAATTTACGCTGCGTATGCAAAGTTGTCTCAACTTTATACATAACTTTGTACACAACTCTTTCAAAACCGAGACTTCGGTTTCTTCAATTGGTATCAGAGAGCAGACACTTGATACACTAAGTGGTGATCCTGTTTTCGTAAGCACAATGGATTGCACGAACCCGCTGTTCAACAAACCTCCCGTTCTAGATGGCATGAACTATTCCTTTTGGAAAGTTCGGATGAGATCATGCATCAAGTCTATCGATGCAAGAACATGGAATGCGGTTCAAAAAGGATGGACACACCCCAAGACCGTGGATGCTGAAGGAGATACATGCCGTACACCACAGTCAGAATAGAGCAGAGAACAAAATGAAGAAGCCACCTTTAATGACAAAGCGCTCAACGCAATTCAATCTTCCTTAGATGTTCAAATGTTCAAACTCATAAGAAATTGTGAGTCGGCTAAGGAAGCTTGGGATATACTCCAGCAACATTGCGAAGATGATGTTGGAATTAAAGAATGGAGGCATCGGATTCTCACCACAAAATTTGAAAACTTGAAGATGGAGGATGATGAGTCCGTAGGAGACTACTGCAACAAATTACTGGAGATTGCCAATGAGTGCAATGATTTGGGTGATCCAATTACCAATAAGAGGTTAGTTTCAAAAACTTTAAGGACTCTAACTTCTCGTTTTGACATGAAAGTGGTTGCAATTGATACTGCTACAACTACTGAAGCTCTGGATTTCACCAAACTGATGAATGATCTGAAGACATTCGAGATGGAACTAAATGAAAAGGGTGGACAGAAGAAGAAGGGAATCGCCTTGACTATCGGGACAACTTCAAAGACAACTTCAAGGACAACTTCGGCTTACGTTGAAGTAGAAGATGAAGATCTTGAAGAAATCACTGAGAAGGATCCAGATTATGCTCTTCTCACCCGAAGAGTTAATTCTCTCATTCGAGCCAACAAAGGAAAACAACAAGTGGGAGGTAGAGAACAACGAAAACCTCGAAGTGATGCCTCCGGATCTTTGGTTCTCTATGACAGGCTTATCACACCAGGAAAGGAACCAAAACTCATTAGGCGTGCTGCATCTGATCACTTCCGTCCTAAGGAAGTGACGGACTTCTCTACAGTTCAATGCTATGAATGTAAGGGCTTCAGACACTTTGCCAACGAGTGTCCCAACACATTTCACAAACTGGGAAAGCATGTCAACTTTCTATCCCTTAGCGATAGTGAGCTTGACACCTCAGAGATTTATGTAGAGGAGATTCCTAATGATCCACCGACTGAGCAAGCAGCCTTAACTGCAGTATGTGTTAAAAAGGATAAGTCAAACTACACCGAAGTTGAGATAACTTCAGATAGGTATGATGAATCCTACTATAACACTCTTTTCTGTTTCAACACTGTTGTATCCACTGCAGAAAATGAGAAAAAAGTCACGGAAGAGGAAACTCTGGAGCTATTGATAAAGATGCAGGAACTTTACAAGGAACTGTACGTCAAATGGTCCAAACAGTGCAAAGTGGTGGATTCACTAACTGAGGAAGTTTCGGTGCAAAAGACCTCACTACAAAAGCTAGAAGTCATGCTGATAAAGAAGGATGCTGAGTTGGACAACATGAGAATTAAACTCAATCATGCTGATGAAACTTTTAAAAGACTCAACTCGGGAACCTCAAAACTAGATAAAGTTCTGTCTCAAAATCAGATAACTTCACATGGCCTTGGGTATGATTCGACTGCAAGACCATCCTTCACTCAGATTTTGTCTACTCATGGCAAACCATTTGTGAAAGCCAAAGAAGTTCCTACAACTTCGTCAGTAAAGAAAAAACGTAGGAGGTACATTTGTCACTTCTGTTTTCTTCCTGGACACATTAAGCCCTTCTGTCATAAGTTTTTGCAGGAACGCCATAAGGAGATGCATTTGAAGAACCAAGCATCAAATCATATCCTCTCAAACAAAGATGACAAGTCCAAGAAACTGGTATGGAGACCCAAAGTTACACCAACAGTTACCTGCCAAGTGGTCTTCACTGCATCGACAGATAATGACTCGACCACATGGTATTTTGATAGTGGATGCTCACGTCACATGACAGGCTCCAGATGTTATCTATCAAACTATCAAAGAATCAATGGCAGTGAAGTAACTTTTGGAGGAGGATCAAATGGCAAGATTGTCGGACGAGGAACCTTGGACAGTCCTGGACTTCCAAAGCTGGCCAATGTATCACATGTTGAAGGGCTGACTGCAAATCTCATTAGCATTAGTCAACTATGTGATGACAACTTCAGTGTCATCTTTGATAAAAAAAGGTGCACTGTGATGGACAGCAATGGAAATCATGTGATCTCAGGGGTAAGGTCTTCAAACAATATTTATGAGACTAGCAAAAACAGTTGTTTAAGTGTGCAGGTAAATGAAGTGCAGCTTTGGCACCAAAAATTGGGACACACCAACTTCCGTAACATGAAGAATCTCCAAAGACTAAATGCTATTCTAGGAGTTTCCAAGTTAAATATTGCAAGTCCTAGCCTCTGTGAAGATTGTCAAAAGGGAAAACAAGTTAAAGCGTCGCACCCTGTTGTGACAACTTCTGACAGACCTTTCACAACTCAAAGCTGCTTCGAACTACTTCATATGGACCTTATGGGACCGGCTGAAGTTGAAAGCCTTGGAGGTAAGAGATATTCCTTTGTGATTGTAGATGATCTATCTAGGTATACTTGGGTAAAATTTTTGAATAACAAATGTAAAACATATAATTCCTTCTTGGAGTTGTATGCCATGATCAAAATTTTTTATCATGCTTGTGTCAAGAGACTAAGATCAGATCATGGGAGGGAGTTTGAGAATATTCAACTCCTAAACTTCTGCACGAAGGAAGGAATTCATCACGAGTACTCATCTCCAAAGACGCCCCAACAAAACGGTGTGGCCGAGCGAAAGAATAGAACCCTACAAGAAATGGCCACGGTGATGCTGCATTCAAAGAAGCTGGCTAAATGGTTTTAGGCTGAAGCATTAAATACCGCATGTCATGTAAGTAATCGAGTAAACCTAAGAACCGGAACCACAATGACATCATACGAAATTCTGAATTGTAAAAGACCCAACCTGAAATATTTACATATATTTGGTTGTGTTTGTTATATTTTAAATGATAGGGACTATCTTTATAAGTTTGACCCTAAAAGTGACAAAGGTGTGTTCATTGGTTACTCACTTAACAGTCATGCCTACCATGTTTATAACCTCAGGACCAAAACTGTAATGGAGAGTGTGAATGTAAGGTTTGATGACTTGGCTAGTCTGTTTACTCCTACTGATGATACTAACGGTGTAATTGAGATTCAGGGAAATACAGGAAACACTGATGTAACACAAGTTGACCCTGAAGTTGAGCCCACTTCAGCAACAAACAAAGATACACCTTCCGATGAGCCTAACTCGGATGCTGATCTTGATGATTCAGCAACCCCAGAAGTTATACAAAATAGTGTGCGACGAGACCCTCCCAAGAGAATTCGCAAAGATCATCCAATCGACCAAGTCATTGGAGATGTTCACGAAGGGGTCCGAACAAGAGGGAAAGCAATTGCTAACTACAAGGAAATTGTAAGGATGGTGTGTCTATCATGTGTCATACATGAAGTTGGCACAATTGTGTTCCTATCCTTGATTGAACCTAGGAATGTAACTGAAGCCTTAAAAGACGAGTTTTGGATTAGTGCAATGCAGGCCAAATTACTTGAATTTGTGAGAAACAAAGTCTGGACACTAGTGCCCAGACCTTCTGGAGTTAATGTTATCGGGACTAAGTGGATTTTCAAAAATAAAACTGATGAGTTTGAAAACATCATTAGAAATAAGGCTCGCTTAGTTGCCCAAGGATACACTCAAGTAGAAGGCATAGACTATGATGAAACTTTTACTCCAGTTGCACGAATAGAGTGAATTAGGCTTTTGTTTGCTATTGCATGTTACCTTAATATCACCCTTCACCAGATGGATGTTAAGGCAGCTTTTCTCAATGGAATCTTGGAAGAGGAGGCATATGTGGAACAACCCAAAGGATTCGAAGATCCCTCTAAGCCCGATCATGTGTACAGACTACATAAGGCTTTATATGGACTAAAACAAGCTCCTAGAGCTTGGTATAGTCGTTTGACCGAATTTTTGCTTGATTTTGGTTTTTATAGGGGACATGCGGATAGGACACTTTTTCTCAAAGAGGAAAACAACTTTCTAACCATAGCCCAAATTTATGTCGATGACATAGTGTTTGGGTCAACAAGTGAGAAAGCCTTGAAGGAATTTGTGGAAGCCATGTCAACCTCTTTCGAGATGAGCATGGTTGGGGAACTTAGCAACTTTCTCGGCCTTCAAGTCAAGCAAAAAGAAAACGGAATGTTCGTCTCACAGACGAAATATGCAAAGAATCTTGTGAAAAAGTTTGGACTAGAGAATGCAAAACACATGAGAACCCCCATGAGCACAACTGAGAAATTGTCGAAGGATGCAGTTGGGCCTGAAGTTGACCCAACGTTGTACAGATTGATGATTGGAAGTCTTCTGTATCTGACTACAAGCAGGCCAGATATAATGTACAGTGTTTGTGCATGTACAATTGTTGCCACAACTTTTGATATATCATAGTTGACTGTGAAGTTGAGCAGATTCGAGGATGTAAAAGCCTATAAAAGGTGAAATCATGATTGTTCTTAAAAAACCATATAACGGGGTCAAAGACCTCAGATAAGTGGTTTTTATGAGATTCTCTTGATTATACATCTATTCACCATCTGCTCTCTTCTTGAAAAGTCTTTTATGATGTGTCAAAAGTGTTCTGAATATTTCATTCTCTATGACAACAGTTGTTCAAATTAAAAAAAAAAAGAGGAAAATTGAAAGTCAGTTGAGTGAATCCGGAAGTATATCCTACTCTATCTTTAATTTCATCTTTGACTATATCTTTAATTTATTTGATCCCTATTTTTGTGGCGGGACGAATCTGTTTGTTAGACTACTCATTTAAAATTCTCGTCTATTTGCTAAGTCTGTTAAAAGAATATCCTTGCTCCACTATTCACAAAACCCTCATTTTTCTTTCATTTCTTCAACCGTTCATCTTCCAAAAGCTCACGCTCTCTCTCTCTCGAACCTTCTTCAAAAATGACGCCGGAAAAAAATGAAGCAATTGGAGGAATTCATGGCGGATTCCGAAGCTTCCGCTTACCTCCGCTACCTCTCGACGTTTCCGCCGCAGCCATCTCCTCTCCGCTTTTTAGCACCTAATCATTTCCGTCTTCTTTCACCGAAAACCACCCCTCTTCTCCGACCCAGCATCTTGCTCTCGTCTTCACGAGGGAATGCTCCGATGGAGATCTCTCTTGAGGTGGGAAGCTCGAAAATTCAATCTCAGCCGCTTCCTCTCCTGGCACCGACTTCAATGCCGCACTTTGCCCTGTCACCGACAGCTGAGCAGGCGATTATCATCGCTCCGAGCGGTATAGTGATGCCGTCGTTCAATTTCCCGGAACTCGACACTCTAATTTTGGCCGAAGATCAAGAGGGCCCAGCCCCTCCGTCTGAGGAAGCCGCTCAACAAGGTGGTAACCCTATTGCCGTTCCGTTCTCTCCTGCCGAGGTGGAACCACAGCCGGAAGTAATGCCTTCGCCGACCTCTTCTCCTCCGATGAAGAAACCCTCTAAAACTCCTAGGGTTCCTCCCTCTCGTCGTTCAAAGCGCATATCTCGAACAAGTCGTCCCTCTCAAGCTCTCGAAGAACCCATCCACATCGATAGTGATGCCGAGGGTGCGGATCAATTGGTTGCTTCCTCTGATGAATCTGCTGAAAAATCGGCCTCTCATCAACTCTCAGAAGCCGATGAGGACGAAGAGCTTGAAGAGGAGGTTGCTGTCTCTCGGAAAGGGAAGAGGAAATTGCCTTCCTCGTCGCCGTTGAAGTCGAAGGGCAAGTCAGTCAAGAAAGTCTAATGGGAAGTTTCTCCGACCGAGACCGACACCGATTCTGACTCTGACCTTGAGGTAAATAAAGCTTTGAATGAATGTTTTTACAATGATGCTGCTAAGAAGATTTGGGATAGTTTTAGGAAAAGGGAGTTCATTAATGATAGGGCAGTTGATTTGAAGGATTTTGCACAATATAATTTGGTGGATTTTCTGCATAAAAGGAAAGTTTTTAGAAGTGTTACCTATGTGAAACCCTATGTTGCTGAGATTGTGAAGCAATTTTATACCAATCTCCCTGTTGATTTTGCTAACCCCTCCTCGAAGATGTTTGGTAAAGTTTATGTCCGTGGGAAGATTTTCTCTTTCACTCCCTCTCGCATTAACAAATTTTTAGCTGCTCCAAATGTTGTTGAGTCTGATGTTGAGGTTGATGAGGAGCTAGAAGTTGAGATGGAGAATTTGCTTACGGGTGGACATGCCGATGTGTGGACTGTGAACAAAAGGCCTAATCGCATAGCTTCGGTCCTCACTTCTCTTTTTGCAACCTTGCACAAGATTTCAGTGTCAAATTGGATCCCTACATCCAATACCACAGTTGTGCCGTTTGAACATGTGTGCCTACTCTACAAAGTGTTCAAGGAAGAGAAGTTCAATTTAGGCACTCACATTTTTAATGTTGTTGCTGAAGTTGCTGTGGCGGAGTCTACCAAGAAGTTGATCGTACCCTCTCTCATCTATAGCATGCTTGTTGAGCAAGGATTGAAACTGAAGAAGAAAGATATTCTCACATCCAAGCTCCCTCTCCAAACTGTGCAACCTGCCTTCTTGAGTGAGAAGAGGCACAGAGATCTCCCGTGGATTGATGCCTCAAATGAAGAGGATCCCTCGGTCAATTTAATGTGTTCATTACCTGTCTTTGTTTTGCAGGAGCAAATAACCTTCTTTTCCTCGCAGATTGCTCTCCTTGAAGGGCAACGAAGGATATTTCAACGACTCCTTTCTTCCCAAAAAGGGGGAGAAGGTCCTAGTCGTCGTCGTCGCCAAGGAGCAAGTGCTGAGGAAGCTGAAGATGAGGAGTGAGGGGGAAAAGCATGATGAAGCGTGAAGACTGCAGTGTGTTGCAGTAGTATTTTGTTAATGTTGATTGGGTGAAACAAACAACCTTTTTTATTTTCTGCACAACTTTTTGAACAACTTTTTATTTTCTGCCTAACTTTTATATATTTTTGATTGCATGCAGATATGTATCCATTTGCTGTGAATATATTATGGTTATGGTTGTTTTATGTGTTGTGATGATATTGTGTAGATTTTGTTTTTGTTTCCGTCTTCTTGACAGGGGGAGTAACTGTTTAGCTAACATTTCTCTAAACTTTTCATAGTTATTGTGATTTGATTGTGTTGCTTCAGGGGGAGTAATTGTAACTTTTGGATTTTGTTTGGTTTTGGGAAGAAAGCCAAAAAAGGGGGAGATTGTTGATACCGATTGGTAGTGTATCATAGAATTTAGGGATATTTGTTTAAATTGTATATTTGGAGTTTTTGTCTTTCTTGCAGGATAAATTCTGTTGAGATAAAATAGGAGCATGTGGGACTTGACCAAGTCCAACGATCTGCTGAAGCCACGGTTGTTCCGGAAGTTGCGCCGGAAGTTGCGCCGGAAATATAGGAGTGCAGTTCGTGGAGATCAAGGCTTAGTGGATCGGTTGCTTTGAGTAGGGATCAAGCAATGAGCTATGTATATATAGAGTTCAGATAGTTAGTGTTAGAGAACGAGTTTTTAATAGAGCTTTTCAGATATTGTAAAGTTTTTAGTTCTCGTATTTATCCGTTTCTACTAGATATAGTTAAGACAACTTTAGTCCCAACCTTCTGTGAAGGAAGAGATAAAATGTCTTAATATTTAGTGAGAGTTTATCTGGTAGTGTTTTTGTAATTCACATATTTTATATAGTGAAGATTTCGCCCTGAGGCACTTCGCAAGATTATAGAAATATAATCTTGTGAAAATTCCAATCCATTGTTTCTGTTTCTAAATTTCCGCTGCGTATGCAAAGTTGTCTCAACTTTATACACAACTTTGTACACAACTCTTTCAAAACCGAGACTTCGGTTTCTTCAGTTACAAATTAGAAAAATCAGATGACCAACTGCTTTTTTTTAATATTTAAATTATTGATTAGAGTTAATTATATCGGGTTAGAACTTATAATTTTGTTTAGTATTTAAAATTTTGAGTTAATATTTAATAATCGAGTGGGATGGTTCATTATTCCATAGTTAAAGTATATAATTTGTTAAATTAAATATTTAGTAATAAATATTAATTATGCTTGATTATATTATAATACCTTTTGTTTTAATTATAATTATTATTATTAAAATAATAAATTTATGAATAAAACATAAAAAATGTTGGGACATAATAATGTCCTCTCTCCGCACTAAATTAAGTTACATATCATCAAATTAGTCCATCCTTAATATTTTAAAATAAAATAAAAAACAAAGAATAAAAATATCAGGTGTGGACAAATGAGCAAATGTTGTCTTAAATTGAACGAGTAAACTATAGCTTCATCATCTAGTCTTTAATTAAGTACACACACATAAATGGGATAAAATTCTCTAGTTCACATTTCTAATCTCACTATTAAATTTAATATTTTAAAAATATTTATCACAAAAATAAAATTTATTTTAGTATAATCAATCATAATCAATATTTATTGCAAAATATTGAAAAAATTATTTAACTAAAAAAATGAAAAAAAAAATATAAACTAGATAATAATTATAAAATTATACTAACCTAAAACAAATTGAAATTGAAGAAATAAATGGTTGAAAATCTAATAAAAATCAAAATGAGACACCGAGTGGGATATAGGATTTCATTTGCACATAAATATATATAACAACAAAATATTTTGGGTAAATTACACTTTGATACATACATTTAATCACTTTTTAAAAATGGCCCACTTTTTCGAAATTAACAAAATAGTATCTATTTTTAAATTTTTTTTTTTGTAAATCTAACATTTAATCAATTTTACGGCCCGAAAATCATATATTATTGATTCTATTTTTAATATTCCTATTTCCGTAGCCATATAACCCAATCAAGAAATATTAAAATACAATTAATTACATACGATTTTTGAGTTCTAAAATTGATTAAATGTTAGATTTATAAAAAAAAATTAAAAAAATGAATACTATTTTGTTAATTTTGAAAAAGTACTCATCAAAGTGTAATTTACCCGAACATTTTTTACTTGCTCCATTTTACATTGTACTAAGTCAAGGTTCATAAAAACACGCGCATATATTGGTCCCCAATAGCAACAATATTAGTTTGAAAATTCAGCCATGTCCATCTACTTCAATTAATAATAACAAGATGATTTCCTTTTCCTATATATACACTCGATCCCATTTTCTCCTTTTAAACCACAAATCTTCATCACATTTCCCACTTCTCTTTCAGCTCTTCTATACCAATATCACAATAATTCAACATAAAAAGAAAGAAAAGGGGAAAAGAAAAAATCTCAAAACCTTATTCCAAATCAAAATGTCTAAGGGAGAAGGAAGAAGCCGCAAGAAATGCTTAGCTTACGTCGCATTATTCGTAGTGTTTCAGACAGCGGTGATTGCAGTCTTTGCCCTCACAGTTATGAAGATCAAGAGCCCTAAGGTGAGGTTCAACGCCATGGCAGTCGAAAGCTTCAGCTCCAACAGCAACGCAGCCACCTCCATCAACATGAGGCTGCTCACACAATTTGCCATAAAAAACACCAACTTTGGCCATTTCAAGTATGATAACAGCACGCTTGTCATATTGTACAATGGTGTGCCAATCGGGGAAGCTGCCATTCCCCGGGGGCGTACCAAGGCCAGAAAAACGCAGAGGTTTAACATCGCTGTGGATGTTAGTACGGACAGAGTGAATGATAGTAACTTGGTGAATGAGATAAATTCTGGAGTTTTGAGGCTTAGCAGCCAAGCAAAATTGAATGGAAAGGTGCATTTGATGAAGGTGATCAAGAAGAAGAAATCTGGACAGATGAACTGTGATTGGACTGTCAATTTGGGCACGAGGCAGGTTGAGGGTTTGAGGTGCAATTAGGTTATGAATTCATATATATATATGTAGGACTTTATATTTTGATTTGATCTTGTCTCAATATTTGTTTTTCTTCTTATTTCTTGATTCGTTATGTATTTTGTTCTATTGTTGTAAATTTGTACGTCTTCAATCCTTCATCCTTCAGCATTGTTTATATATATTTCAAATTATTATTCAGTTTATTTTAGACCTTGATGAAAATGTAAGCCTACCATTATCAGGAACCACTGCAACCATCCAACCACTTCAATATTTAATTAATTTCTCTCTCTTCCACATCATCAATATTCATCCAACCCAACCACATTCATTTTACATGTTTTATCAATGACCACCTAACCACCAAACCACACTATTATATATAATTATTTTTTTATTTTATTTTTTTTAAATTAAAATATTACTTGTAATAAAAATAATATTGTTCGGATAAAATAGTCAATTCTAAAAATATTGCAAATTAATTAAACATTTCATAAAATTAAAAAAAAATCACTCATTAAATGGTATTTCCTAAAATTACATGAAAAAAAATTATTATTTGGATATATAGAAAACTAGAGAAAAAAATAGATAATTTTAAAATGTGTTGAAATATCAAATATAGCAAAATTGATGTCTATTTATAAAGAATAAAAAAATATGAATCTTGATATATTTTTTTATTTATTTTTATTATATTTTGTATAAAAATATATATCAATTATATATATATATTTTAAAATAAAATTAATTGGCTAATAAATTAGAAAGAGACCCATGTGGTTGGATTTGGGGTGGTGGTCGACCAGATTTTTTATTTTCCATTTTTTTGTTTTTTTTGTTTTTTTTTTTCATTTTTTTTATTTTTATTTTGTCCTACTTGACGGGCGACCACTTGAACAATGGTTGCCGATAACAACCGTCTAAAGGAGTTGCGTACGCTTTGGGACAAAATGCATAGATATCTTAAATTTTAAACATCATCATTCTATTTGGGATAATTTACACTATACGTTCAAAATAGGTAAGAATTTCACAAATTTAACATTAATTACACTTGTTTCAAACTGTTTCAAATTAATAAATTTATTATAAGAGTTAAATTCGAGTACTAAATATTGAGGTGGCTCGCGGAATGCTGAGGCGGAACCAAAATTGAATATGGAGAGAGCAATCTTGCACGCATGCCATTTCTCCTATTTTTCATTTTTTTTTATTTTCTCATTTTCTTATCAAAACGTAGGATGATTGGGCGAGCCATATCAGTTTTCATTATAAAAAATTTGACTACTAAAATAAGTTTATTAATTTGTTAATAGTTTGGTACATATAATATCTATTATCTATTATCTATTATATATATTAAAACAAAGTAGTTTGCATGATTTTTTCCCTCCCAAATGCTTAAATTCCCGCCCAAAAACATCCCATCACATACAATATTCATTTTTACACATGATGTGAATCAATATTAAGAAATTAATTTATTTGGTAGAAATCGGGCCCACTCCCTTCATTTTTTATAATGTAGGGCTCCAAATGTGTTGAAGTCTTATTATTTTATGTGATTAATTTTTATGCGAATTGTTTTAGACTAATAACAAATTAAATTATTTTTCTCTCAATATATAAAATAAAAATAAAATGGTTTTTATGTGTTGAATCCCTATTTGGAAAATTATAATGTGAATTATTTTATTAAAAAAAATATAATTGTTCTACATTTTAGATTATGAAAATGAACTTTGACTAAGTGAGAAAAGAAACCGGTTCTATATTTTAATCAGACGGTGACTCATATGTAAGTTATTATCGATATTGCTTAGCAATATAAACAAAGAAGAGGAAAATCACCCAATTTATTTACATTAAATAAATTTGATATTACCACTACAGATATCAGCGTATTATCTTTCATGATGATAAAAAAAAAATGATTTATATGTATAGATGTAAAAAATTGTTTAATATGTAATTTTCATTTTATATTCATCTTTATAAAACATTGAGTTTTTCAATATATGATTTTGGTGTCCCACTCCATTACTTATTATGTGTTTCAGAATACCTTGCAAAGCATTAAAAATATACCTTATTTTAAATAAGTTATTATTAAAAAAAATAGAAAATAAGACAAGACACCAATTTTTGATCTAATGAGATTATTTCGACCATGCAATTGGAACGAACACACATATATGTATATATTAAAAGTGAAAATTAAATGTTGAAAAATTCACCACGGGTGTACTATGATTAAATTTCCAAAAAATGTTATACACATATAGATGTAAAAAAAAAATTAAAATATATAATGTCTAATTTTGTTCATCTTCATCAAACCTTCTTAATACTCCCCCATCTCAATTATATAGTTCATTTTCTCTCTGTACGTAGATTAAAAATATTTATAAAAATAAGATATTAAAGCTAAACTTCCAATATTATCCTCATTTAAGATTATGACTTAACAAAATTGAAGTGGTTATTTTTTATATATTTAATTTTCAAGCCTAATAATGGTATATTTGTACATTGAAAATTAATACGACTTATAGTAATACGATTATATAATTGGGCCAGAATAATAATAACGACTATATAATTGGGACGAGGTGAGTAATTTTAATTTTGTTATGCTCTAATTTTTTGGGGTTTTTTTTCAAGGCTCAACATTTGAGTTTTTTTATTAGATAGAATTGACACAATCTGCATCTAATTTTGTGTTTAAAAAAATTGTAATACAATGAAAGAAATATTATATATAAAATTATTATAATAAAAAAATTCAAACATAAGATGAGATATTGGGTGTGACATCAATTATAAATTAAAGCATGTTATACAGGTCGGCAGCCACCGCGCAATGCGCGGGTGAAATACTAGTTTTTAGTTATAGTTTAATACATTTTTATGAAAACAAAAATACAATGCAAAACCGGTTTATTTGCCTACATCACTTATTCGAAATATACGCCACGATAGACATGATGATTATAATCATGATAATATATAAGATTGAAACACCATGAAATTAATCACTTAAATTAATATTTATTTAATTGATTGGAACTCTCATCATGCATCAACTAATTTCTCGATTCAATTCATCAAGTAACTGTCGGACAGCGGATAAATTTTGGAGGCGATGGTTTGTATTAATTGCTTACAACTTGAACATACGTTATCAATCCGACATCTGATGATGAAATTAGAAGAGAAAAATGTAAATTCAATACGATTAACAAAACTAGTATATTATTTTTTTGTTGTGCGCATAATAACAATATATTTAGATGCAACTTGCTAAGTCGTTGTCTCGACACATATACACTACCTCTAGAAGATCAATATGATAACATGTGTATGCTTTATATATTAAACTGTAGTGACATAATCATTCAATTCCACATAGTCAAAACTTAGGAAAAAGAATACATTTTCTGATAGAAGCTTCGATATATTTATTATAATAATAAACATAAACAAAGACTGTTACGTCCGTACTCATGTTGTCGAACACAGTAGATTAAACCAAGAAAATGTCCTTGCACCTCAATAGTCAAAAATTCCAACAAATTAAATCACACGCTTTCACCCCAAAAAATCCTTTCCTTTCCTCCCCAATTTTCAAATCCACATTTTCCACGAAACAACCTTTCACAACTAATCTCCATTCATAAAAAAATAAAAATAAATAAATAAAAATCCATGACAAGTATATATACACTACACACTTTTCTTACATCAAATATCTCTAATTCTTACACTTACAAACATATTCCATACCTCATCAGCTAATTCAAACAAAATATATATACACAGAGAGGGAGAGAGAGAGAGAGATGGCAGAAAAATACCAGCAGCAGGAGGTACAGCAGGGATACCCTCTCGCGGCGGCGACGGTGGTGCCGAGAAGCGATGAAGAATACGGCAACAACTACAACCACCAATCCGAGGAGCAAATGAAGAAGAAAAAGAGAATGAAATGCTTCGCATACATTGCCGTTTTCGCCGTCTTTCAAGTCGCCGTGATCCTCGTCTTCTCCCTCACCGTGATGCGCATCAAGACGCCTAAGGTGAGGTTGGGAGACATCGTGGTGACGGCGGCTAACGGTGGCGACGTTAAGTTGAGTGGTCGAGTTTTGGTGAAGAACACAAATTTCGGACACTACAAGTTTGACAGCGCCTTGGCCACCGTTAGGTCCGGTAACAACAACGTGGGACAGTTCGAGATCGACGAGGCGCGTGCGAGGGCGCGTTCGACTAAGAAGGTTGTTTTCGTGGTGGATTTAGGCGGCGCGAATGCGAATTCCGGCACGTTGGATTTGGTGGTGGAGGCGAAGTTGAGAGGGAAGGTGGAGTTGATGAAGGTGATCAAGAAGAAGAAGACTGCTGATATGAGTTGTACCATGACTCTTGTTTTGGCTACGAATACTGTCCAGAATTTGAGCTGCAAGTGATGATCGATATTATATTTTGATTTGATTTGATTTGATGTATAATATTTGTGAATGCTGCTGTGATCATGTTGTTTATAATAATCTCTGATTTTTGAGTTTGATCAGTTTTGTGTAATTATATTCTTCTTGGTTTTTGAAGTATTGTTTTATGTTGTGTAGATCATCATGGTGTCATTTTCTTGATGTTTGGAATTTTGAAATTAGCCGAGACATTTTCTTGAGAAATTCTCCGGTACATTAAATCTACACAAATTTTTAATCATATATACGACCGTCCTAGACCCGATAAGAAAAAGAAAATACTTTTTGTAATATTGAAAAATATTACATTTACTTAAATAAAAAGTACTGCTAAAAAAAAAAAAAAAAAAGAAGACAGGTGACATTTTTGTGTTTATTACTAAATTTTGGGTGTGGGGTTGTCTATAGGAATTCACATGGTGGTGTTATTTGTTGTTTTCATGAGTTTGACAAAGGGTTGTTCGCGTTTGAAACTGAGCTACTTGTGCTATCTTTGGTTCGAGTCGGTTTCTACTTTTGTGGTGCATTTGCTGGAGACAAGAACTGAGTCAGTGCCTTGGCGGTTCAAGGCTCGATGGAATGCCTTGGTTTTTCTTCGAATGTGTTGTTACAGAGTTTCTTATATTTATGAGAAAATATTGATTTTCGTCCCATAGTACATCGGGTATTTCGATTTTGGTCCTGAGACTATTATTTTTGGTCCCAAACAGAGTTAGTATCGATTTTGGTCCCCTTTTTTGCCTTAAAATCGTGGGACCAAAAATGATATTCTTAAACCTATGGGACTAAAATTGGGCGATTTTTTTGAAAAAGAACCAAAAATGATAGTCTCGGGACCAAAATCGGAATACCCGATGTCCTATGGGATCAAAATCGAAATTAACTCGGAACCAGGTGGTAAATTGTTTAGCCAATTTTGATGTTGAACTAGATTTCCGCCCGTGCGATGCACGGGATTTTTAATATAATTAAGTGTTATATTTTTGTATTTTATAGATAATTAATATTTAAGTTAATAAATTAATATAATTTTTTATTTATATGGTTATCTTTTTTTTTATATCAGACAATTATTAAGTTGACAATTGTTAAAAAAATTAAGTGGACAATAGTTAAAAGAAATAATTGCTTGATTACACACATATACTGTACGTATGTAAATACATACATATTATATTATAATACAATATATTTCAAATAATTGTATAAATAATTAATAAACTACTACAATTAAAATATTATATTATAAATTATGTAACATTTATTTGCATATAATGTTTGTAGTAGCATTTTACACTATCATCATCCTTATGAATAAAAATTTTCAAATCAGCATGACTTGTGATTCGTGAAACAGTTATGTATAACTGACTCTTACTAAAAACTTCTGAAATATGTATGTGAACAAATATTATAACAATAACTTATGTTTCATTTTAAATATTTTTAAATTTTTATATTTATCTAGATTTGTTTGATTTAACTATTAAGAAATTGATAATTATATTTTATGTAAAATAAATGCAATCAAATAAGGTTAGTAAATATACATTGAAACATAAAAAAATATATTTAAGAAACTATAATAATGCAGCTTATGTATCTTCATTTTATTTGCATTAAAACATGGTTGATTACACTTTAGTATCCAATGTTGAGCGCTTTTATGCTTGTGTTCCAAAATTTCAAAATTTACATATTGATATTGTACGTTTGCACAAATCCACGCTTATAATGCTAAAGTAATTTCATGGATTGACAAATGTTAACACGCACTGCTAAAAATTGTGTGAGCAACAACAACATACAATATTTGTACAAATAGAATAAGCTAATACGTTAATATGTAATTTTTTAAAAGTTTGGGATGAAAGTGTAAAAACACTAATATTTGCGAGGCCGAAAAATTATTCTAGTTCTATAAGTATTCATTTGTGCCAACAATATATGTTAATGTGTAATATTTTAAAAGTTTGGGACAAAAGTGTAAACACGTCCAATTTTCGGGTATTAAAATGTAATGAGCCCTATAAATATGTTAACTATGATTGTATCCAATAACATTAGACTATACTTTCGCAAAAATATTATAATAGACTGACTACATGAATTTATAAATATCAATCTCTGTTTTATTTAGTTATTCATTTAATTAGAATGTTAAATTGTTAACTATGTCATGTTCAATATAATTAAAAATATTATAAATGCTATATCTACATATAAAATATAATAAAACACGATACCGATTATTATGTTTCACGAAATAATTCACTCATTATTTTATTTAATGTATTTAATATATGTTGGTGATTAGTCGACATAATAAAATATGCTAAAATTCACATATTCACTAATTCGTGTAAATAGATTTTAAATGTCATGTATATGAGAAAATATGTTATTGAATATAGTATAAATGAATTCTAAAATAAAAAAAATGTGTGTGTGTGCGTGCGCGCGCGCACGAGAGAGAGAGAGAGAGAGAGAGAGAGAGAGAGAGAGAGAGAGAGAGAGAGAGAGAGAGAGAGAGAGAGAGAGAGAGAGAGTAATAATTATAAAAACTGTGGATGATTTAATATTTTTAGGAGGGAAATTATTTTGGAAGGAACTCTATTTTATAGAATTATATAGATATTGGTTGTCTGGATTTTTCATTCCTTGTACAAATGAAATCCTCTATTCCATTTTGTTTATCCTACTTGATTTCTCATTTTGATATTTTATTAGATTTTCATCCTTGTTTTTTCTTCAATTTTTTTTTGTTTAGATTAATTTTATAATTATTATTTAGGATTTATTCCACCCAAACAAAGTTTATATTTATTTTTTTATAGTTACTTTTTATTTTTTTTAGTTAACATAATTGATCAATAGGGTTGATTATTTCAAAATTAGGATATATAATTTTAAAAATTCTAGCTTTTAGCAGTAATTGTTAATTATGATTATTAATACTATAATAAATTTTATTTTTATAATAAATATTATTAAAATATAAAATTTGACAGTAGAACACAATAGTGAAATTGGGAATGTGGACGTAGTAGGATTTTATCCCTTCCTTGTAATAAATTGAGAATCTTGTACTCCTAGTTTAGTTTGTTATGACCTTTCTACTTTTGGACGTTGTTGGGTTTCTTAAACGGTATTTTTTTTCCTCTCAAGATTTTTCCCTTCGGATTTTTCTTGAGAAGCATTAATGAGGCCCGATTGATGAGTGCTCGGCCTTGTGAGTACCATTGACTTAGTTTTTCCCCTTTTTTGGATCTTTATATATAGACTTATTTAAAAAGGTATTATTTATAGGATAATGCTCCTTGGTCACACTGTGGTCGGCCATAATTTCATAATTATGGTATGTTATCATTATATGGTAAGTTTTGAATTAAATCCTTAATTAATGATTATTAGTGTTTTACTATTATATCATTCATATTTATTTTAGAAATGTTTGACTTATGTAATTTAAACATTCAAATGATCCACAAAATCTCATTAAAATATGTGTGGATCATAGATAATATTTTATCAATTGAAATATTTTTTTCCAAAATTTTTTCTTTGATTTGTCATCCAAATATATATATATACACATATATATACATATATATGTATAATATACACACACGTGACACATGCACAAGTTTAATCTAGTCCGACTTTTAAGTTTTAATTAATATAATAGAATTAACGTTTCTGAAATTGAATAAGTATATGCATGAATGTTTTAATTAATATAATAGAATTAACGTTTCTGGAATTGAATAAGTATATGCATGAATATTCTAGTTCTCTCTCTCTCTCTCTCTCTATATATATATATATATATATATATATATATATATATATATTCCACTATTAATTATCAATGTTTATATATATTATATAATTATATGTTGTGTTAATTCAAATCGATCGGTACTGATATGCGCGCGCGCGCACACACACACACACACTAATTTATAGTTTATGTGTAGTCGAATTTATTTTAAATTTTTTATTTATTTGTTAAACGGAAATAATTTTTTAACATGGATGTAATCCTTAAATTAATTGTGTTGTAATTTACTTTAACATTTAGCAATTTATAATAATGTGTATTAATATTATTATAGAATATTTTATGATATATATATTTTTCTAATATGTAGCTTATGTATATTCAAATTTGTTTTAAATTTTTATTTATTTGTTAAACGAGGATATTGATTTATAAATCATTAAAGAAATCAATAATAAATATGAAAACAAAATGGAAACCAACATAATTTTTATTATATTGTATGATAGATAAATAGATCGAAATATAAAATTTCGAACTATTTTTACATGAAAATTAAAGATAGAAATTGAAAGTTGGTACAAAAAAGATGGAAATTAAAAGTACCAACATAGAAAATAAACATTAGTGATAAACGAGCTACACTTCACTTAAGCTTAAGTCAGAGTTCATGATCAGCGGAATGTCATCATTTCCAGTGGATCTATTAATCTCCAAAAATATTTCGTACAACTTGGTGAGGGGACTATTTTTCAGAAGGATATCCTTGATGATTACATCATCCGAAAACTTAATCAAACGATTAAAAAAATCATTTATCTTTCCTTTGAGTTTCGTATTTTCCTCTCGAATATTCTTATAGAGAATTTCAAGGCTCGGAGGTGAAGGGGCCACCGTCCATTCAGACGATTGGGTGCGCTTCATCTGTGGTGGTGATGTCGATAACAATTTTTTGGGTGTATACTTTTTGCTGGAACTGCCAACCATTTTGTTATTAATCGAGTAGAACACGTTGCACGATTACTATAAAAGAGTAGAATTGAATATAATTTGTGATTTGTGATTGTCAAAATATGAAATATATATAGGATGAAAATTGGCTAGTTAAAAAAAAAAACAAAAAAGAAAAGAAAATTGGCTAGTTTAGTTCCATAACTTTAATCATTATATTATTATTATTTTGAAATTATTTTGGAAACAAATCAAATGATTTTTTTGAGATCTAAATTACCTAGTTTTAAACGTGTAGATGAGGAAAATTAGCTAGTTTAGACAAATATTTTTTGAAACAAATCAATTTTTTTTAATATTTTTTTAGAAACAAAAGAAAATCTTAGAATCTCTTAACTAAATTATGTGAAAGCAAGAAAAATCAATCAACGAGTGTGCTACCAGCACTATTGTAAAAATCAATCTAGCCGGCCCCTAGTTGAGATGAAAATGGTATAATCGGCTCATTAGGCGGTTATATATGATTTTGTGTAATTTTTGTATAGTAATTATCGATAGCTCAATTGGTAGAGCTGTTTGTAGTAGCTAGTGTAGGTCATGGGTTCGATTCTAGCATATTATACTATTTTTTTCCTTTTTTTTCTCAAATTTAGGAAAAAAATATTATGATTTGAGCGCTTAAGAGTTTTTTTTCCTTTTTTTCTCAAATTTAGGAAAAAAAATATTATGATTTGAGCGCTTAAGAGGTCGAACATCGAACTACAGCAATTTCAACAACAAACTTAACCATTGTACTAAGATTCAATTAATGTTTTAATTCGGTTTTTATAAAGAAATAACATTATTTAATTATATATTATAAAAATAAAAACATCTAGGGCCCGACTAGGCAATTTAGGCGCTAGGCGTCCCCCGACCGCCCGACTAGCGTCTAACGAGTTTTACAACCTTGACTGCCAAAATTGATTGAAAATTTCATGCTACTACTCGCTCCTCATTATTCCACTTTTTTAAAAATATTTCTTGGTTTGTTGTTAAATGTTGATTTGTATAAATTTTCAAGTATGAATTTTAAAGTGTTCTATATTGAACGGATTACATGTGGTTAATTTAAGCAATTTTAATGAATAATGAGTAGTTGAATGATTTTTTTTTAAAGATCTCTAACTTTGCTAGTTGGTTAATTTTTTTTGCTTTCACGTAATTTAGTTCATAAAGATTGAATTGAGAGGTTATAAGTTTGCCTTTTTTTTGGAATAACAAAAATATAAAATTCCAATTATATATAATGTGTAATTCAATTAAATAATAATTGATTACATGTTATTTTTTAACGGAAAAGTTAACCTGCCATCTAATGAACAAGGACCTCATGAAATCAATCGTAAATGTACAAGGACTTTATATATATATGTATATATATATATATGTGAAAAAATTGTACAGGGACCTAATAAAACAAAACGTAAACATAAAAGGACCTAATGAAATTAAACATAAAAGTATAAGGGCCCTTTTAAATGAAAAAATAGTATAGGGAGCAAATGAAATAAAAAGTAAAAGTATAAGGACCTAAAAATATATTTTGCTTTTACTTAACAAGCACGTTGACAAGCTGAGTAGTGTTAAAGCTGAAGCTTGACTCGTTTATTATCGAGTGAGCTTCGATCGTTATTTATCGAATACTTCGAGGCTCGCAATTTTTATACAAGATTAATCGACCCTAAACGAAATTTCTAAATTTAGATTTACATTTAAATATTCACTAGTATGTATGGTTTTAACAATATATTACTTTATTCACAAGCAACACTATATTTATTAAAATTAAATATTTTCTTCTAATGAATTAATTTAATTAGAATGAATTAATTTCATTTGTGGTCCCACAGGACATGAGCGAATCAGTAAATGGTCCCAATAATTTCAAAAATGGTCCTGGATCATCGAAATTGGTCATTCCATCACATTTACCATTAATTTTACTCTCATTTTTGATCCCACGGGTTAAAACTAACAATTTTTTTTGGATTTATCAACTACAAAATGTGTGGATGAACATACTTGACACTTTTCTTTACCTTTTAACATTTAATATATACGGTTAAAATCTTTTGATCCATATGTTTGTTTTGCCTCTAATGGTTTTTTAATGCTAATTATCTTCATATTTATCCTATTCGATGATCAAATTAAAAAAATATTTTTATCAAAGATATTCAAATTTTATTATTTTCCTTTTCTTAAATATTTTGTCTAGTAAAAATTTTATTTTTAGTTTTAAGTAAAAATTTAACCATGTATTAGTTAATTGAGTAAAATTATGACCAATTTATTGTTTTGATCAAAATTAAGTAAATTTTTGTAACAATATTTAGGCAAGAATGCAAGATCAACAAAACATTAATTACGCCGTTAACATTTAAATTTTTTATTTTTATTGTAATCTAATTAATAATAATTATAAACTATTTTGACTAACAACACCAATAGCTATTGTTTGTAATTAATAATTAATATTTATTAATTATAATTTATTTTATCTATTTATTAAAAAAATGAATCAAGAAAAAATATCTAGTAAAAATTATCTTTTTAATTTTGTAATTATCTATATGTGAAAATAAATAATAGGCCTAATAGTATAAAAAATTATCTTTTTAATTTTGTAATTATCTATATTGTGTGTTTTTATTTTATTTTTTGAATTTTACCTATTCATTTTAATATTGTCAATTTAATCATGTATTAGTCAATTGAGTAAAACTAAGGATAAATTATTATTTTGATCAAAATTAAGTAATTAAAATTTTATGACATTTTTAGACAAGATCAACAAAACATTAATTATGCCATTAATAGTTAATATTTTTCTTATTAATTAATTATTTCATCGATTTTGGGGCCATTTGCGGATTTTGGAACCATTTAAGAATTCGGGTGTGTCCAGTGGGACAAAAAATGAAATGTACTCTCACGTACAACTCACGTGGAGGGCTCCCGTCTATATTTGACGGCCCTGTTAAAAAAATAAGACTAAATTTGAGAATTTTAATCGAACGAGACTACATTTGATGTCAAAATTCTTATAAGGACCATTTTAGAAAATTTTGGGACCATTTGCGGATTCAGGTGTGCCCAGTGGGACCACAAATGAAATTAATTCTAATTAGAATTCCATATAATTATTAATAATTATAGTATAAAAATATAAAATTTATCATGTCAATAATTTTAGATTTTCAAGTTAATTTACTCAACTAGTTAGTGCTAAGGCTGAAGCTTGACTCGTTTATTATCGAGTGAGCTTCGATCGTTATTTATTGAATACTTCGAGACTCGCAATTTTATTCAAGATTAATCGACCCTAAACGAAATTTCTAAATTTAGATTTACATTTAAATATTCACTAGTATGTATTAATGTACTAATTGATCTGATAATCTCTTAATTTTAATTTATGAACAATAGCCTATTCAATTTTACTAATTTACTTATTATCATCATCATCATCATCATCATCATCATCATCATCATGATTATTATTATTATTATTATTATTATTATTATTATTATTATTATTATTATTCAACACAATTTAAATATAATTTATAAGTACTTCATAATTTATGGCAAGTTCTTGATTTTCTAATTTAAATTCATGTTGAAAAAATATTTTCATTTAACAAATAAATAAAAATTTAAAATAAATTCGAATACACATAAACTATAGATTAGAATAATATATATATATATATGCATCAGTACCGATCGATTTGAATTAACACAACATATAATTATATAATATATATATATAAACATTGATAATTAATAGTGGAGTGTATATATATATATATATATATATATTTGGATGACAAATCAAAGAAAAATTTTTGGAAAAAAATATTTCAATTGATAAAATATTATCTAGGATCCACACATATTTTAATGAGATTTTGTGGATCATTTGAATGTTTAAATTATACAAGTCAAACATTTCTAAAATAAATATGAAGGATATAATAGTAAAACACTAATAATCATTAATTAATGATTTAATTCAAAACTTACCGTATAATGATAACATACCATAATTATGAAATTATGGCTGGCCACAGTGTGGCCGAATAGCATCACTCTTATTTATAATATAAAATTATCACTTCTAACATTACATATAATACACGCGTTCCGATATATATAAAACTTCTGGACATTTTGATTTGTACGGTGGAGGTGAGCAAAAAGTCCAAATCGCACGGAACAAAATTGAAACCAAAATTTTGAAGAAATGAAAAATTGTCAGTTTGGTTGGGATCGATCTGTCTGTTTTGTATTCTGAATATATATATATATATATATATATATATATATATATATATATATATAAATATGTTTTATGGTCCATTATTGACATGAGGAGCTTGTAGCTAGCCCAGTTTGTCACACTCTCTTGGTTAGAAGTGAGAAAATTAATATTATATAAATAATAAAATAAATAATATTAAATAATAATTAATTGAAAAATATAGAATCGGTTTGGTTAAATCCATATTTGACCGATACAAACCGAATCGACCGAGAAACCGAACTCTTATAAAACTGAATTGAACTGCACTGAATCAATCGATTCAGTTCAATTATTCGATTTCTAGTTCTGGTGTGCTCACCCTGGATACCTACATTTCTTTTATTCTTGTTACATACAATGGTTTGCTGATCGATGCATTTATTTTCAAGCTTGGAAAATGATGGGTTTTCGCGAGAATCTGAAGGAGGTGTAGATTGTTGATTTTATTCACCCTTTGAAAAAGAAAAAAAGTTAATTATTATTTATTTGTATTTTCAACTCTTATAAACTTTGTGCACAACATCATATTACACAATAAAATTATTAATTTTATTCTTTTTTTACCATTTTAATTTATTATTCTCAATTTAAATCTTATAATTATTAATTAAGATTGATTATATCATTATTTTTCACAAAGGAGTTCATTTGGTTTTTTCATATTTTTATATAGCATGAGAAAAGTGAGGATTATGACCAAAAAATTATTTCACTAAATTAATTCAACCCAAATGATGCGATGTCGTCACGCGCTCAAAATAAATCTGTTCTTTCGAATGCCCAAACGGGTGTAGTATGTGGAAAGCACAGGTCGAATCCTCAGGGAACGGTGTAATCCTTCTTTCTGCTGTAACTATGGGGGTTTAGAGAGAGAGAGAGAGTTTAATCTAAAACTGAAAATAAGAAGTAAATAAATCAATAATAAATAAATCCGGATGAAATCACAAAGTCATAACGGTATGCCCACGTCGATCATTGATGCAAAAATAATATCCACACAATCAAATAAACCAGTTATGGAATACCGGAACCCGCTGACGCATTCCTCATTTCTCCTTAAGTGTTATCGAATAAAAGAATCCTTATTATTCGTCTTCTTATCAATTAACAACCCGTAAGAACCCTTAACAAATTTAATTAATCAATAGCTTTAAGAAATAGAGAAATCCAGTTATATTATAGGCATACGGACCCGTATGCCCACAATATCCCCATATGCCCATTGACAAAGAAAGTCAATTCTACCACTTATAAAATCAATTCGACAATTACAGATCTATGATTCTACTTGGTTTTAGACCTTAACTAATCAATTGTATATTGCGCACTACACAACTAATTAATCAAGAACATAATCCTGCTATCTCGGAGCATAAAAAGGTACAAGCATGTGAATTTGTATAAAGCAATTTGATCTCACGATATGGGCATATCGAAACTAATGTGATTTCATTCCGGAAAATAACTTATTCACTCATATCAATACAAGCGATTATTAAAATACAATAAACTAACTATTAAACTAAAAATATAATTATCTCAGTACAGAACGGGATGCCCCTTTCAGAATAATATGACACAACTTATATAGGCATAACGTTTCCTCCATCATTAAGTATCAGATCATGATTTGGCATTTGTGATCGCGGATTCCTTCCTCAAAATCGATAGTTCATCATTATTCCATATCTTGATGATTTTCCTTCCATATTTGCAGCATTATTCCATTCATGTTTTTCACACCTTACATCTTCATATTATTCCTGCAATTACTAAAAAGATAATGATTTAAGTCTCAAATAAATAGAAATACAGATAATAAATGTGTAATATTTGAGACTTATCATCTCCCCACACTTAAACTCATGCTTGCCCCAAGTATGAAGAACACAAAGAAAAGGAAAGAAAGAAAGAAAGAAACGAACAAAAGACAAAAAGGAGAAATAAACGAAAAATAAAAGGACGTTAATTCAATTGCCAATCATAAACTTGTGAATCAATTAAATCAAAATTAGAATTATCAACCATCATTCCTCAATCTAAAAATTAATGCATTCTCCATCTAATCAGTCAAAACAGTCAAATAGCAATAGGAATCGCACAAATATCACAACTCTCAAGTGTTTAATAATGGAACGTGTTTGCTCTCAAATAAATCATTCCGCAAGTTGTTATCAATCATAAGTTTGCAAACATTCTCTTTTCGCCACCACTATAGTCATATGACATGTAATCATCAAAAGGACTTGATTTTGGTTGTAATGGGGCCAAGTTAACGGGTTGGAAATATTTTGGAACTAGGCTAGCATCATAGAAAATGGTCGGAGTTATACGCTGAATCAATCAAATCAAAACCCAACACAATTTCTAATATGCCCAAATGACTTCATATGCCTTATTTCCCATATGCCCAATATTTCACAATGCCACATTTCAATCGACATTTTTTCTTTTTTTTTCTTTTCTTTTCGTATTCAAAAGATGATTTTTTTTCTTTTCTATTACAAACAAGTATCCAGATAAATACCTTTTTTTTCTAACGCCCTTGATGATTTTTTTCTGCTTCTCAAAATAATCAAAACTCCACCATTTCTATGATTAAGGACAAGTTACATTTTCTATGTGGCAGAGTACTTTTGTAGGTATTTGAACAAATTGGCTCATATAAAGCTCAAAGAGGCTAACAAAATGATAATCAATAACTAGGTAGGCTCTTTAGGCTTGATGTGGCTATAAAGAAAAAAATGTGCCTTTATCATATGAATACATGCATAATGTCAATGTGGCCTTGAATAAGAATGAAAGCAAATTCTAGAGAAAAACAAACTCGGGAAGAAAATCACACTTGAAAAGAATTGAGATTTTAAAATGAATCAATCTCTTAAGGCTCAAATCTCACCGGTTTTCAGCTATTTGAAAGTTCATCATACCGATTATCATGTGAAAAAAATAAAAATTTTCAATCATTCAATCCATAACCAACTCTAATCTTAATTCAACTAAAATCACAAATTCACAATTTGGCAATGAAATTGACTAAAAAAACACAAAATAAACGAAGTTCTCCCTCCCCACACTTAAAAATTACCATGGTCCTCCATGTTCAAATAAACGAGAGAAGAAAGAAAACTAAACAAGACTCGAAAAAAATACCAAAATAAAATAAAAAAAAATAAAAAAAAAATTAAGGAAATAACCGTCCTTCAATTGGGTAGAAACTGGTGTTGGAGTTGGAGAGATACATGGCGAAGATGGCCTCCATTCAATCCAAATACCCATATTTAAATTCAACCTACAAAATGGTGTGAAATGCGGAAAGGGCTTTTATTAAAAATAAATAACCAAAAATGCGAAAATGAAGAGAGAAAAAAAAAAATGATGGGTTGCCTCCCAATAGCGCCTTCATTTATAGTCTTTGGCTAGACTTTGGATCTCAGAAACATGTTGGAACAAGAGGTGGGGTGTCTCCACCATGCCATTTGTTACACCCTTTGAGTGGTATGCAATTATATGCATATGTCTCATATGGGCATATGGACCAAGTCTCCTCACAGGCATATGATTTTCTTATGGCATCTTTCTCATTACTGTCATCTAGTGCATTGTTATTAACCTTGCTCTCGGTTAATCCCCATTCAAACGTGTCATCCACAAAAGCTTTGAAGCTAGATTTTTCGACTGGTGGTTTGATTTCTTTTTCAAGTTCCATTTTATTTTCAACAAACCTGCCAGGAAAAGGAGGAATTAGTACAATATCAGGTTTAATTGATTTAGCACATACCTCAGCTTTTTTAGCTTCAATTGTGGGCACATCAGATATCTCTTGAATATCATGTTTGGGCATATCGACCACCATGGGCATACGATCTCTTTTGTCAAGATTAGACAACGCTTTTTCTTTGTAGATCGATGTCTCCAATCTGGAAATGACTTAACCCATTTTCGCTATTTGCGCTTGCACATTATCAAACCCCACTCGAGTTTCTTGTTGAAATGCTCACATTTCTTTTTGAAACTCGAGGTTGTTTTGGGCCAATTCAACAACAATTTCTTCTAAGTAACTGCTTGGTGCCGATTGGGGTTGTTGTGCGCAATGTTGGTCTTGTGGTGATATGCCATGTTCTTCATAACTCAGGATTCCATGGCCTTGTTGAATTGTCCGCGTGCCCATCTCCGTGAACATACTATCCAATTTGAGCTCTTCTGTCGTTATCTCCACTGCGAACTGTTGATCATTATCGGCAATGATAGATATTAAGTTTATAGCTTCTTCTGGAGTTTTGTTCATCAAAGCACCTCCACTCGCTGCATCAATCATGCTCCTATTAGAAGGCACAAGTCCTTCATAAAAATACAATATTAGCATATGATTAGGTATTTGATGATTTGGGCATATAGAACATAATCTTAGAAATCGTTCCCAATAAATATGAAATGATTCACCAATCTCTTGTTTAATTCCACAAATTTCTTTTCTTATGATTGCCATCTTATATGAAGGAAAGTATTTTTCCAGAAACTTTATTTTCATCTCTTTCCAATTATTTACAGAACAAGGTTTTAAGCTAAATAACCAATCTCTAGCACCATTTTGTAATGAAAATGGAAATGCTTGCAATTTAATATATTCAGCCATGTTCCCTTGTGCATGAATAGATGAACAAACATATTCAAAGTATCTCAAATGTTTATGTGGATCATCACCATGTAAACCATGAAATTTAGGCAATATTTGAATAAAATCATGATCAAGTTCAAACTGCTCAGTAATTTGAGGCAAGGTTATGCACAATTGCAAGTTTTCATCATAAGAAAATGCTAACTCCCTTAGAGTACGATTTTCAACTGCCATTTTTTTCTGCTTCTGATTTTGATATGGGGTGGAAGGTAGACACAAATGCTTATCACGCCTTCTCCATTTTTTTCCTCAATCTTCTCACTGTCCTTTTTGATTTTTTTTTACAAACTAACCAGTAAGAGAAGAGAAAAGAAGTAAAATAGAAAAGTAAAACAAAGCAAATGGATGGAAAGAAAAATTACGAATGCCGTTCTCCGGCAACGGCGCCAATTTTGATGCGCTTGGTCACGCGCTCAAAATAAATCTGTTCTTCCGAATGCCTAAACGGGTGTAGTATGTGGAAAGCACAGGTCGAATCCTCAGGGAACGGTGTAATCCTTCTTTCTGCTGTAACTTTGGGGGTTTAGAGAGAGAGAGAGAGTTTAATCTAAAACTGAAAATAAGAAGTAAATAAATCAATAATAAATAAATCCGGATGAAATCACAAAGTCATAACGGTATGCCCACGTCGATCATTGATGCAAAAATAATATCCACACAATCAAATAAACCAGTTATGGAATACCGGAACCCGCTGACGCATTCCTCATTTCTCCTTAAGTGTTATCGAATAAAAGAACCCTTATTATTCGTCTTCTTATCAATTAACAACCCGTAAGAACCCTTAACAAATTTAATTAATCAATAGCTTTAAGAAATAGAGAAATCCAGTTATATTATAGGCATACGGACCCGTATGCCCACAATATCCCCATATGCCCATTGACAAAGAAAGTCAATTCTACCACTTATAAAATCAATTCGACAATTACAGATCTATGATTCTACTTGGTTTTAGACCTTAACTAATCAATTGTATATTGCGCACTACACAACTAATTAATCAAGAACATAATCCTGCTATCTCGGAGCATAAAAAGGTACAAGCATGTGAATTTGTATAAAGCAATTTGATCTCACGATATGGGCATATCGAAACTAATGTGATTTCATTCCGGAAAATAACTTATTCACTCATATCAATACAAGCGATTATTAAAATACAATAAACTAACTATTAAACTAAAAATATAATTATCTCAGTACAGAACGGGATGCCCCTTTCAGAATAATATGACACAACTTATATAGGCATAACGTTTCCTCCATCATTAAGTATCAGATCATGATTTGGCATTTGTGATCGCGGATTCCTTCCTCAAAATCGATAGTTCATCATTATTCCATATCTTGATGATTTTCCTTCCATATTTTCAGCATTATTCCATTCATGTTTTTCACACCTTACATCTTCATATTATTCCTGCAATTACTAAAAAGATAATGATTTAAGTCTCAAATAAATAGAAATACAGATAATAAATGTGTAATATTTGAGACTTATCACCAAATAAGCAAGAACTATCCTGAGAGCTAGTCTGAAACAAGCTAAGTGGACCGGTCCGAGTAACCTGAGATTCTGTTGTTTGTGTTTCTATTTTAATAAATTTTGAAAGTAATCAAAAATATAATTGTCGAAATTTTAAAAAAATTATTTAATTAATTTTTGGTAGGTTATGTTATATTTATTGTTAATTTATTAAAATTAGAAATTAAGACGGATCAATCGATAAATTTACAAGTGTTAAAGATTTTTCGTAAACTTATTAGCCAAATAAACTAGCCTGATCGGATCGGTTTTCCTATGCCCTCCCGGCTCCCATATTACATGTTATGTGCCATTTTTTTTTTTTTAATTTTTGCAATTTTTTCAATTTTTTAATACACCTTAATTTGAAAGATGAATCCTAAATAAATATTTTAAATTAAACTAAATCATAATAAATTGAAATTCAAAAAATTAAAAAAGAAATATATAGGCTTCGCACAGAGGATGTCATAGAGAATGGCATAGGGGATCTGAAGTGTAGTCTGATAACTATATGATAAGGGTATGAGGAGAAAATTATATTAAAGTTAATATTGTTAGATGATTATGGTATTTGGAGTAACTATGATGAATATATTTATCATAACAAATGGAATTTTTAGAATATTTATTAAATATAATTTTTTTAACACGTAGTAATAATATGAAATTTACCCAATGTGTAAAGGTAAATACGAACTTTCCCAATTACTCTTAAGGGTACATTATAATTTGCACTAAAACAACTAGTCAAATCATTATAGTGAAAAAAAAGAAAAAAAAACTTCCATTATCATAAATGACTAGTTTAAAAAATTCAGTGACATTCCACGTACATATATATATATTTTTGAGTTTTGGGGAGCTAAGAAAATTGGAGATTGAACCCAACCATATCATTGAGGTACAAGACTTCTGTTTACAAAAGACGGCTTAATTAAATTCACAAAAAGTTCAAATTGCTGATTTAAGTAGTCCACCTTTTCTAGAACAAGGACACCAATTAAACAATATATAGTAATTTTAATTATTTGACTTCTCATTTCATTTTCATATATATGTATAATATAATATATTATATCAAGATTTTATATAGTTCGCAATAATAATGTGGAGATGATGAAATTGATATGAAGAAAAACGTATAAACGTGTCGCGTGTTAATTAGAAAGGAAGAAGATATATAGCACACAATGGTTGATCATTCCTGCAATAATTATATATCTAAAGCAAACCCCACAATCATGTCATGGCGTAAAGGGAAATGCAATAAAATTCAATAAGAAAAAAATTAGCTAGTCCAAAGATAATGAATCTAGAATTGGTCCCTTATTCATCCCAATATTAATTAGATCTTTTATCCGATAATGTAAAGGGGGAGTTCTTTTGATCACATCATAAAAATCTGAAAAAAAGTTACATTTTCTTTTTCATTCATATATGAGTTATGATTTCATCGAAATTTATATCCTCTTTTTCTCAAGACTTTTATCGAACACTTTACAGTCGGAAGTTAATCTACGTTAATGATGAGTGAGTAGGCGAAATTCAGTCCAACAACAAATTAATGAAACAACATTAAGTTTTATTACTTTGGCAAGTTACAAATTAACTAACTATATCTAGTTATTAAAATCATATGTGGTGATTTAAATTAACAATAGCTCTTTCTTGCATTTCCATATTCCGAGACTAAAAAATCGTCCAAGTATTTGGTTGGGCCAGCACACAAGACACGTATGGCAGGTGGTTGTGAATTCTACAAAGAGAATTAATTTGTGTTGAATCAACTTGTATATAATGCTCACTCAAATGCAGAAATTTTGTCAACATTTTTGCATTTTCTTTAGTTATTGCCCACATTCGGCCCATATATATAAATATATATGTTCAAAAATCAATTTGGTGGAATGATGGACCGAATATTTAGAATTCAAATTACAGCAATACTTTTATACATGAGCTATTTAATTTCCTTGTGTGGTTTGTAGTTACTGCAATACATTTACACTCACACAAAGTTTTAAAAGTGTTGTTTATCTTTCATGTGTAGTTTATATGCTATTACACAGAAACTAGATTTACTCAGTGACCATGAGCATCCTTAATGCATACTGCTGGAGATGTTTAGTAATGAATCTGCAGTACTATAGAGCAGACGGATGGATGGAGGTAAGACCCTAATTTTGGGCCCTATTTATATTGGTCTTGCAAATATTTATTTTCATGACATCACATATATCGATTAAAGTTCAAATAACTAACTTATGTTTTGTTATTGTTGTTCGATCGGTTAGAACATTGCCCTGTCAAAGCAGAAACTGCGGGTTCGAGCCCCGCCAGTCCGGATGGATCCAAATAAATACAAAAATGCAATTTTCCCTTTCTATGAATCAGTAAAGATTATTGAGGGATATTCTTTCATTCTCAATCTTGATTTCTTTTTTTTTTTCTTTTTTTTCCATTTCACTTTCTTCGTGAAGGAAAAAAAAAAAGATAAATGCCTTGATTTAAATGATTAGCTTTTATCATATATTTTTCTTTTTTTAGTTAAAATATGTATAATATATTTTTAAAGAAATATTAAAATATACATACATACTATCATATATAAGCTGTTATCATGAAATCAATTTGAAAGAAATATACATATTTTTTGGAAATAATTACAAACTTAAAAATCAACACACACTCTAGAAATTTGTTGAATATCCCACGGTTTGACTTGTGACCAAGTTCCCCGCACTATACAATTTCTTCCCCTTTTATCACGCGCGTGATGACAAATTCTCGCTTGTGCACTAATTTAGTTCCATTCACATTAATATTAGGGTGGTATAATTTGGTACAAATTATTTGTATGTATCATATTATGGTATAAACTATTGTGGGTCGAATAAAAAATGGTACAAAATGAAATACAATTTCTACCAAAAAAATGAAAATGAAAACTGCTGCCCATTTTGATCGCATGTGAACAACTCCATGAAGAAAAATTACATCCATTCCACGCTTCAAATTAAGCAAGTGAGATAGTAGTAATGCATTGGTCCCTCAAGTCTCTTATCTTTTTTTGCTTTTGTTTTTCTTTTTCTTTTTTTAAATCCCACATCTCTCTCTCTCCTCAATATCTCGACTTTCTCTCCCTCATTTTCTTTTATTTTTCTTTTATTTCTGTTTTTTTTCTTTTTTACATATCCAAATAACTTTCGTAAACATATAAATTATATATACTTTTTTTTAAGAGTTCTTATTGATATTATTGGTTTTTTATTTATTATAATTTTTATTTTTTTAGTTTTTCTAGAATTGTAATTTATCTTTACACATTAATTTTATTTATGTAATTTAATATAATATATTATAATTTAAATTAGTTTTTTTCTATTTAATTATCTTTTAAATTTGATTATTTATTTTGATCAAAATTCTTGTACTCTTTGCAATGTGTGTGTTGTTTTATAATTCATTGTCGATTTTTTTTTTTTTGGTAAAAAAAGTCATTCATTTTAATTTAAAAAATTTAAATAAAAAAATTAATGATGACTTTGAATTAATACCTAAAATTAATATTTAAAATTAATTACTTAATTTTGTATATAAGTAATATATATGTATATATATTAAAAGTGAATGATATATTGGTGGGACCCTCAAAGTTATGCATCTACCATATGTGATATAGTATGTTTTGAAGGAGAATATGTATTTAGAAAAGTAGTTACATAAATTTTAATGTGACGGAGTTATGTACCAAATATTTGGTACACTATTGTGGATGCTCTAATATATGTCGGAACATGTGAACATTAGCATTGATTTGTAAATATCAATGGACATGATTAGTCTGGAGGGAATTTAGAAAAGTGCTATTATTTTCATTGTACATGTACTTAAGGTCAAATATATCCATGGGCATCTTCAATATAAAAAATATATATTAAGAAATAATAAATTAAACATTTTAAAATATAAAAAATAGTATAACAGTATATTATGTCATTCTTCTCTTTAAATTACATTACAAACACCGTAGATGTGAAAAAAAAAATATTAAATAACAACTTAAACATTCTGAGACCTAAAAATAATATAAATAAAATAACTATAAAAAGATCGGTTAAAATAAAAATGAATTCTAACCATCTATTCAACAAATGTAATGGATAAGATTTATTGACAAATTACACACTAGACTAATGTTCACAAATGAATAATTCTCTATTAGAACACAATTGAAAAGTACACATATTTATATGGTTCAATAACGTTGTATTAGCTATGTCTATAGAGCATAAAAAGAGTAGTTTTAATATGTATGTGAATAACAGAATAATAGAGGTGATAATTTTTACTTGGACCGAACCGGGCCAAGAATGCCAGGCTCGAGATGAATGTCTCGGCGCAAATGGGTTGGGCCACCTAGCTAAATGACTCAAAAAATACACTAAGGATTGGGGATGGCCCGACCCGACCCGTTTTTGGGCCAAATTAGGCTTCCAAAATATAGGCTCGAACTGTGTTCGGTTCAGTCCAACCCGCTTTTTCACCATTGGCCTGGTGGGCCTAGTTGGACTACTCATTTTGCCATCTCTAGTGAATACAAATTACAGAATAAGTTAATGTATTTATAACCCAAAACCACCCTAACAGACTAATATAGAAAATAAGCCAATAGTGTACTTAATGACACGATCTAATCGAAGTCATCAACCAGTCTTACTTTAATTAGTTAAACATGATGTAGAACTGATTTAATGTTAATGTTTAATTAATATATAATTAATTATGTTGTACCCAGGTTTGAAAGATACGTATCTGTAAATATAATTAGGAAATTGCATAATCCTTCATTATATAGTAATTTCATTTGATCTATTTTTAAATCACGTGTCCTCTGGAAGAAGTATTTGAACTATGTACGATTAATATATATATATATATATATATATATATATATATATTACTCACACACACGACCTGTGGTATTGAGGAGATTCGAACCCGTGACCTTTGATCTCCAAAGAATCTCACACGATTAATATATATTTTCTATGTATGCATCCTATAATACGGTAGATTTATAAATAAAAATGAAATAAAGATCGAGTGGTATGTACATAATTTTTTATCGGTCCAAGTAGTCAACATGGAATTTTGGAGAACACTCCCCCCCTCCCCCAACCCCAATAATTCCAATTGATAAAGAAATTAATTAAATTAGAACCTTCCTTGACTTCATTTATACCTCTTAAACTCAATAAATCTTCATATATACGGCTCGAAATTTAAATCTCTACCCGTATATAATCATAACAAGTTGCAAAACTAAACAAAATTGAAGTCCGCGGTCAACATTCAAAGCCCGGCCCGCAAATAAACTCTCTTTAACTTCCTATTACCACAAATTTACACAACAATTACTTTCTCTCAGCCGCTATGTCCGAGAAGAGAGAGCAAGTGAAGCCCTTGGCGCCAGCGGCCCACCGCCTCGACATCTACGATAATCAATCCGATCCCTTCTCGGTGGAGCTGGCGTCGCACCTCCACTTCCACCGCCGCCAGAGATGCATCAAGCTCTGCGGCTGCTCGGCCGCGGTTTTATTGATCGCGGTGACGGTCGTGCTAGTACTCATGTTCACCGTTTTCCACGTTAAAGTGCCCTCGTTGACGATGAACGCCGTCACGATCAAAGGCGTCGGAGAACTCAACAGCAGCGGCACAAGTGTCGGGCCGGGCCGTAACGTGACGTTTGGCTTTGAGGTCTCGGTCAAGAACCCGAACGTGGCGTCGTTCAAGTTCAGCAACACGACAACGTCTTTGTACTATGACGGGTCGCGGGTCGGGGAAAATACGGGCCAGCCCGGTGAGGCCCGGGCCCGGAAGAGGCTTCGGGTGGAGGTTAATGTTGGAGTAATGGTGGATAGACTTAGGGAAGTTGGTAGATTAAAGAGTGATTTGGAGGCAGGGTTTTTGAGTATTAGTAGCTACACGACAATTAGTGGGAAGGTGAAGATTACAGGAGCAATTAAAAGAAGTTTAATCGTGAAATTGACTTGCACGATGAATGTGAGTGTAAGGAGCCAAGAAATTCAAGATCTTGATTGCAGTTGATTCTCACTGTACGAGTTCCTTTGAGAACGACCATACGGTAAACTTTCCCTGCATCAAAGGAGAAGTCTCGTATTCAATTTCAGTCTCCATCTCTACTCCCAACTCAAAAAAGAAACAAAGAAAAAAAAAGTCTCGTATGTTTGGAGGCTAGTTAGTTAAGTAAATACTATATAATAGTGTATTTACAACTTAATTTGTATATGCAAAGATATGAACCTAGCTAGCTATAACTTTTTGATAGTGATTAGGAGGGGGCCGGTGTTTTCATCAAATGTAAGATAATCATTAAATTGAGGTGGTGATGATGGAAAAGGAAATCAGCATTATCTAAAGATGTGGTGTTGGTATTTATGGTTTTATTTAATTTTCTTTAGCGGAGTATATATGGTTTAATTTTAATATCTCTTGCTTTCTAAATTTCAGTTTTTAAAATCCGGTAATGTTTTATAAAAATGTTACAATTTCAATTCTCTTGATAAAAATCTCAAAACCCAACTAGATAACATATTTGGTTTTTGATCAACCACATAAAAAAGGGTTCCTACTTTCCGTCCATAAGGCATAGTAATGGAGGAGCAAGGTTGAAATTTTGGAGTAGAAATCTTCTAATCCCAACTTTGTGTGCCAACCGTATGCGAACATTAAATTTATATATTGTTAATAATATTTTTTTTTTGTAAAAATAAAATTTATTATATTATAACTAATCATAATTAATATTTATTACTAAAAATTAAAAAATTTAAAAAATTACTTACCTTAAGTTTGGAATAATCAACCCAAAAATCAATTATATTAACTAAAAAATAAAAATTAAATATTAAAAAATAATTACAAACCCTAATTGGGTGGAATAAACCCTAAATAAAATTGTAAATTATGCTAAACCTAAAGAAATTAAAATTGAAGAAAAAATAAAATGAAAAGTAATAATTTTAAAGTTTGGTACACGATTGACACACACAAGTTGGGATTATAGGATCTCAAATGAACGTTTTGGGGGCTCATGACAAAACAAAGTAAGAGGGGCCTAATTTTTTTCACTAATATCTTCAAGTTTTCTCTCTTATTGTCTTTTGTCAACTGAAGTCTTCAAAAAGTGCAATTAACGCCTACAAATATACAAAAATATACTCCCTCCGTCCCATTTTGATAAGCTGATTGGAGTTTTTCACGGGGATTAAGAAAAGTATTGGAAAAGATAATTAATCAAGAAACTTACTAATATGTCCCTATTTATATCTTGATGTTGAATTAATGTCTTATGCGAACATATTAAATAGGGGTATATATTAGTAAATTAGCTAAATATATATAGAAACATGTCTATATATCGGGACATATCAAAAAGGAAAACAAGCCTATCAAAATGGGACGGAGGAAGTATAAGTATTGAATAATTATCTAAATAATTTAGATCTTCTAACATTTTTTATAAACAAAATCATGCATTGATAAGGTCATCAAATTTTTTCCCTTTATATATATATATATACATACATATATATATAGGGGTTGGTTATAATGGGTACCAGGTATTCGTATGAGAACCTAGGAACCATGCTTATTTAATATGATTTTGTAGCTTATCTTGTTGTATTTTAGTGCTATTTACACTAGCACTAAAATACAACAAGATAAACTATAATTTTTTTAAAAAAAAAATTAGCACTAAAATACAATAAAATAAGCTATAAAATTGTACTAAATAAGCATGGTACCTAGTTCTCACGCGAATACCTAGTACCCATTTGAACCTATATATATATATATATATAGGGGTTGGTTATTATGAGAACTAGGCTTTAGGTGAGAATTAGGAACTAATCATAGCCTTTGCTTTTGTCTAGATCTATGGTTAGGATTAAATGACATAAGATCTTTAAAATCTAATAATATAATTGAAAATAATATACATAATGGCATTAATGTAATTATACATTGATCTTTTATATGGAAACATGTATATATTGAATCCCTAAGATACGAATCATTAAATGATATAGCAACCAAATATTTCTCAAGAATTATCGTGATCAAGAAACCTAGAATTAGGAATCACTTTTCATCGCCTTCTTCTGGAAAAAGCGGCGCTACAAATAGAAAATCGATTATCACCATCAATAGCTCCGGCAGGTTCGATAGCGCCCATCAATGCCGCAATAACCACTTCCATCGATTATTTTCCCAATTTCCATGGCGAGATGCAAACAAGGTAATAGAGGAATGTTTTTGGTAGTTTTCGAATGTATGTTGAAATCTTGTGTAGAATGGCTTCTGGAAAAATTAAACTCTCATTGAAAACTATGTTAAAGATTCCATGGATGTGTAGCTACAAATATTGCAACCCACGTGTTTGTTTAAATGCATAAATGAACGATTCGTGAAATTTTTTAGTTTCTTATTTAGTGCAAGGTGTATGTAATATTTATGTTTTGAATGCCATATGAATGTAGTGGAAGCAGAAGCTAAGTTGTTGATATTTTGTAGCTTATCTAAGATGCAAGCATGCGTATGTGGATATTTGTGTTGATTTATTTGATACGCTAGTAGTACTTTGTAGCAGCTATGAAAAAAATATATATTTTTGTCTTATTAATTAATTTTCAGATTTAATTAGTGTGTCAACTGAGGGTTGAAAGATTGTGTTTGTTTCTGAAAAAATTATATTTTGTATCTTAGTATTCATGTTTCAATTTTGTTGCTATTTTTGGTAGAGTTTATAGCTTATTATTCATATTTTTTATACTCTGAATGCTGCATTATTGAAGGTGACATGCACTTCCTTGTTGTTGCTATATTTTTATTATTTTGTAGCTTATTACATAGAAAAATAGGGTGGTGATATAGTAAGAGAAATTCATATCATATTTTGTACAATTATTGGATGTATGTAATATGTACGATTTGAGTGCTGTATGAATGTGGTTGAAGCACAAGCTAAATTATTAATATTTTGTAGCTTATTTAAGATGCAAATGTGTCTATGTGGATATTTGTGTTTATTTATTTAATACACTAGAAGTAATTTATAGCAACAATATAATAATTACATATTTTTGTGTGCTATTAATTATCAGATTTAATTAGTGTGCCAATTGAGGGTTATATGATTGTGTTTGTTGATGAAAAAATTATAATTTATATGTGAGTATTCATGTTTCGATTTTGTTGCTACTTTCGTTAGAGTTTATAGCTTATTAAGCATATTTTTAATACTTTGAATGATGCATTAGTGAAGGAGGCGTGCACTTGGGGATTTTGGATGAAGCTTCATCAATACCGTGAAGGCCTTGGAGATTTTTGTTGTTATCACTGATCGTCGTTGGTTGCATTTTCTTTATTCGTAGTATTTTATTTATGTTATTGTATTATGCTGTGTTATTGAACGCATTTTTTATTGCCCATTATAGTTTTTGGTTGTATCTGATATGTATTTTTATTGTTTGTTGTAATCTTTGTATCGTATTGAGAAGTGATGAATTTATTTGTGAATGTTTGTTATTAAGATTATCATAAAATCATTCGAAAATGCACGAGCTTTCTTTAAAAATTTATTTCATTTGGCTAGCAATGATATTGTATTAAATAAGTAACGATTATCATATAACAAAGAATTGATCTAGATTAAATGTATTGATGTCAATTAAATAGTGTTAAAAAATGATTTGATAGTTAGTTAGCAAAGATTTAGTGATCTGTAAGCAATGTCATAGTGTTAGGAAGCAATGATTTGATTGTTCTATTGATATCTTATTCAGTTGAAATACAAAGCTTGTTTTTGATTTTATTATTTCGTATTTTATTATTCACTTTAGTACATAGTCATAACGGTATATCATATACTTATTGTGGTTAAGTATAGAATTATCCTGTAAAAATATAAGTATTTATCTTTCGCAAGCTATAATAACAATTATAAAAAGCTACAAAATCAATTATAATAATTTATTCATTTAGCTTTTAATTTCCACTTTATAAGTAACTACATAATAATTATAACAAGCTAATAATTCATATTTAATGACAAATAAAAAGCTATGAACACAATGATACAAAGCTATAAATTTAATTTATAGAAATTTCTAGCTAAAAGATTGTTATTCATCTTACAAGCTATAAAAAACTTAACAGAAGTTATGAACTTATATTTAACTAAAATCATATCCACAATAATAAGATATCCAAAAAAATAAAACATCCAACCAATCTAAACACCTTGTTTTTCCTTCACCAAATACTAAAAACTACCATTGAACAAATCATTCAAACGAATTAGACGTTCAATAGAGGCACTGCCAAATGCTCGATGTACATTTTTTAACATTGCGTCATTTTGGATGTTCAATTTAATGTTAGTATTGCAATATGAAGACAGTTCATCTGTGTTGTATTCCATTTTTTCAGACCATATTTCCAAATTTCCAAGTCATGACCTATAAAAGTCTCCATATGGCGTGTTGTATATACACACCACAGTCACTTGAATATTTTGAATCTTGCTACGCAATTTGCAATCTATCCATGTGAGCTTTTTCCACATCTTTGAATTTTTCTTTCAGGCTGTATTTTCCCAAATACAAACTACAAATATTTTTCTGCATTACAAAATCAATATTAGGTTATTATTGTACATAAAATTACTAATTGAATATGAAATAAGTGAGAACGAAAAGAAAATAAATTTAAACACATGCATTTAACATTTTCTAACTACAAAAATATGTATACGAACCTACAAAATCAATGTTAACAAATTCTGGAATAAAACCTTGAGTTGCATTTGTTAAGCTACAAAAAAAGTACACGACTATAAATCACTAGCTCGAAAAACATGTAAACAAAAACATGTCTAACAAGCTATGAAACAAATGTTAATAATTTTATGAATAAAATTATGTTTTACATTGAACAAGCTACATAAATAATTATAACAAGCTATGAATAAAATTACAATCACAGAAATATTAATACAAGTAGTTGTATTAATTAAATTATAAATAACTACTAATATAGCAACGCATGACAATCAATTAATAGTATTATAACATACAAAACATCATCAGACGTAAGATTAAAAAGAGATGATCATAGCATAGATATAGAAAAAGTACGATCATATACAAAAAAAATACTTCATTCATTCATACAGACATATAAACAAACATGTGGGTTACAACATTTTTAGCTTCAACCATGAGAGCAAACATATAAACAATATAAAAAATTTAAATCTTTACCAAAAATTCTGATAAGGGTAGCAGCCATACTATGATATATAAAATAAATAAATACAAATATCCCATTACAAAAGTTTGTATCTTAAAAAAGTTACAGAATATCACTAACTTAGCAATGTAACGAATGAAAATTGTGCTTCCCCTTCAATCATATAGTATTCAAATTATTAATATTGCATCCATCAAATAGTCGTACCAAATAAACAACAAAAAATTACGTCAACCTGTAATACCCCGAAATATTTTAGAGGGGTTTTACTCAACTTATGTTACCTGAGGGTAATTTAGGTAAGAAGTTGGGTCCTTAAAGGACTCAAATAAAGGAAAATCGCAGCCAGGGAAATCTATTAAAATTTTTTTTGGTCAAAAATTGCTTTAAAAATATGTTCTGATATTTTTCTTGGGTTGATAGAAAAATTTTCAAGCATCGTGCCAAACTTTGAATTTTCCAATTTCGAGTTCAAATGAACACTTGGCACAATTTTAAGGTGAAAGGTAATAGATTTGGATAACTAAGGCACATCCGTCATTATCCAATTTCTTTTTCGAAATATTATCCTATTTATTTTTCTTCTATAAATAGGAGGTTAAGGTTTCATTTTTCATTCATTTTCAAAATCGAAACGCCGAGCAGCTTCTAGAGAAGGTACGTCTCTAGTTTCCTATTTCATTTCCGAAATAGTCATTTTGAAGGTGTCAACGCATAGATCACGAATACGTGATTGAAATGATGACACGACGGACGATCACGATGGAAAATCATCGTGACCGCCGCCAAAAGTCGCCACCACCTTTCAAATCGGTGACTCTTTCGGGTCATCGAATCAAAAAGTGTCTTTAGGGTTTTATGTTCTATGTATATTTATATACATTTTCCATGTTGTCACTTTTTAATTTCGGGTATATTTTGGGTATCCGATTATTAAATTGTAGTCTTTTTCAGATCTATCCTTCGTGGATAGCCCTATCGTATTTTTAAACTCAAAAGTTGTTCCGTGTCAAAATATAGTATTTTTATTTAAAGTTTCATATTTTTCCAATGGGCAGATCTTGCGGTATGAATTTATTTGTACCGAATTAATTTTAGGATACGGGTTTGACCACCCCGTATGCCAAAACTTCCTAAACGGTTTTTCTTTATAAAAATACCCTGAGTAAAGTTCCCTTAAGAGTCAAAATATTTTGATGATCCGGGTGCTGCGTATTAAGATAGTAGATATTATAATATTTACTTCATAGCTAAGAAAGGTTAGATTTTGACATAATGGTAGTCATTCATCGAAACTAAGTTGCCGGATAATCTTGTAGGCACAGAAGAAGGAGACTTCTAGTTGAGATCAGAATCAGAATCTAGATCTAGCTCAGATTACCAGGTGGGTTTTTATTATATAAAAATATGTTTCGGGTTATTAAGCCCTGATATTTATAAAATGAATATGATTGAATATCCAACTCATGACTGTATTTGATGTGCTCTCCTGACTCATGTAAGTCTTACTACTGTTTTTGGTGACGAAACTACAATGGTTCACGATATCGAGCCCCAAGCAAACAGGGCAGTGTCCAACCTTAAGCAGCCGGGTTGTGTACACGAACCGACTCACCGTAAGCGTTCTAGGGGAGAGTTGCGCGCAATGATGGAACTAAAATGATTTAGTATACATGGAATTCGCAAATTTTCTACTTTAAAAGCTTTCCATGATATGCTCTCAATATGATTGGATATTCTATTTTATAAAATGATTCTGAAGGTTTTTCTCAAAAGTACCCACTGAGTGCATTAGTACTCACGCCCAAATCTTTTCAAATATTTTCAGGATGAGCTGCGGGATGGTGGACGGTTGTGCTAAGGCTGAAGGGCTATCTTTTGATGTATATGTTTCTTTTATGTGTGGAGTCCAACTGAGAACATGGTTACCTTTTGTGTCTGAATAAATGCACTGCGTTTTTGTCCGCTTACTCTGATTATTGTTATGGAGTGTTCGGTTCTCCGAATCCCATTTTATTTACTGTTATGGAGTGTTCGGTTCTCCGAATCCCATTTTATTTACGGTTATGGAGTGTTCGGTTCTCCGAATCCCATTTTCTTTACTGTTATGGAGTGTTCGGTTCTCCGAATCCCATTTTATTTACTGTTATGGAGTGTTCGGTTCTCCGAATCCCATTTTCTTTACTGTTATGGAGTGTTCGGTTCTCCGAATCCCATTTTCTTTATTGTTACGGAGTGTTCGGTTCTCCGAATCCCGTTTACTTTCTGTTCCTGACAGGCGAAAGCCTGGCATTTATTTACTTTCCTTACTCAGACAGGCGCAAGCCTGGCTTTACATTGTTTTTCATGTCAAGGCAAAAGCCTGGCTTTATATTGCTTTCACGACAGGCGGGAGCCTGGCATCTCTTTACTTTAAGTATTTGGACAGACATCAGTCTGGCTTTTTTTTTATGCCTAACCTATTAACAGTTAACCTTTGAACTGTTATTATTTACATTGAAGTTTGCCTTTGTTATTCTTTCTTGGGTTCATCCTAAGAGTCATGGTATCTGGTTTGAGTCATTTCATACGCTTTAAAAGCGTGGATTGATCCATTTATAGAGGTTATGCTGCCCATATTTTTAGGGCACTAACCCTATTTCTTTGATTGCTTCTGTTCAACAACCCCTTTCCCCTTTCCCCAAGTAGCGCACCGGTCCCCTGCCCTTCTCCCGGGACCGGGGCGTTACAGAGTGGTATCAGAGCAGGCTGCAACTCTGCAGGCCTGTCATATTATTGATTAAGTCTAGTTCTCAGTGTATTCTCTTAATTAATTGTCTGATAGCCCTAGCACGTCGCCTACACCGCTCTCATCTTGCTTAAAAAGGTACGTGAGTTAAAATGTTTTTTTACATTCAATTATGTTTACTGATTTTAAAAAAAGAAATGTGGATAAGGACCATTCTCCACATTGATGATATTTATGAAAAGTCGCGCCAATGATGGTTTCGAAAGGATAATGGTATCATTTTGGACTATCTGTCCATATGATGATGGTTATGAATAAAAGGGACTTATTGTCCATGATGGTAAAAAAATTGTGGGACATTGTGCCCAGATGGTATTGAATTATTATTTTTTTTTAATGGGACTATATGTCCATGATATGATTTGAAGGAATGTGTGGCGATAGTAATTAATGCCCTATGATTAGAAATGTGATAATGTGTAAGTGATTGGAAATGTGAGAATGTTAAAGTAATTGGAAATGTGATGATGTTAAATTGATGGGAAATCGAGAATGCTTATGAAGATGAAATGTGAACATAGAATGATTTGATTGAGAATGTAGATGAACATAGCCAATTGTGACTTATACACATAAATTGGATTTTAAGTGCCTCTCTTAAGATTCATGTGGAACGTAGACTGACTAAGTGCTTTCCTTTACAAATAAGTAGACTGATTAGAATTGCATGAGAAATGTTGTTGAGTATTTAGTTTAGGAGATATCTCACATTCGTATTAATTTAGCACGAAGTAGATTTTGTGATAGTTATTTCTGAAGCCTAAAATTTTTCAGAATGCCTCCTAAGAAAAGAACACAGAACCAAGAAAACCATGGACAACCTGCACCAATTCCAATTCCCATACCGACATCAAGAGCAGAAGAAGCTTTTCGTAAACATCACCCACCTACTTTCAATGGGCTAGGTGACCCAATAGATGCAGAAAAATGGATTCGATCTCTGGACCGAATATTTGATTACATGTCTTGCATGAATGAGGAAAAGCTTACATGTGCTCAGTTTCAATTGATTGACGATGCAGACTATTGGTGGGAGTCTGTAAAAAGAACTATGACTTATGAGCAATGGCAGGAATTTACTTGGGAAGACTTCAAGGAAGAAGTTTATCAGAAATACATTCCTGATTGCTATCGAGAAAAGAAAGAGTCGGAATTCTGGAACCTCCGACAGGGAAGCTCTACTGTTACTGAGTATGACCGTGCCTTTAATCAACTCTCTCGTTATGCTCCACATCTCGTGGACTCGGACTGCAAGAAGGCTAAGAAGTTTAGGAAGGGCCTTAAACCAGAAATCAGCATGACTCTTATGGGGCATGATGAGATGTCGTATGCGCAAACACTGCGTCGGGCTTTGAACATAGAATCTGTTATGCCAGCTGAGAAAATCCAGCCACAACAATCTTCCCAAGATCTGAAGGGAAAGCGGAAATGGGAAGATAGAAATGCAGTGGGAAATAAGCAACAGTGGGCCAAGGGAAATACCAATTATGGGCAACAGAATCAACAAGGAAATAGGACTCCCTGCCCTATCTGCCGGAAGTTTCATTCAGGAAAGTGTATGAGGAATACAGATGGATGTTTCTTCTGTCATCAACCGGGACATTTTGCTCGAGATTGTCCTAGGAGTAAAGGAAATACAGGTTTTCCTCCTAGACCAGCACAAGATGGGAATATAAATCAGAGGCCTAATCAAGGGAACAATTCTAGGCCTAATCAGGGTGGAAACTTAAGGCAAAATCAGAGAGGAAATTTTAAGCCAGACCAAGGACAACGTGCCCTACAGCCAGCCAGGACTTATGCACTTCAGCAACAGCAGGCAGAGCGAGCTCCAGAAAATTTGGCAGGTATGATTAACATGGTTAATATACCTGTGCTCGCTTTATTTGATACTGGAGCTACACACTCTTTTATTTCAGAAAAGGCTAGTCAAAGATTAAAACTTAGACAAGTAGATGCTACTAATGCCTTAGAAGTTAGCATCCCTTCTGGAAAAACTGTGATAGCCAATAGAATATGCCTGAATTTGGAACTCGAGATTAACAAAAAGATTTTCATCACGGATTTATATGTAATTGACATGAAGGATTTTGATATAATCTTGGGAATGAATTGGCTAACTGCAACGTATGCAACTATACGTTGTCATGAGAGAGAAGTTATATTCCAGAAACCAGGAGAACCAAAGGTAATTTTCTTTGGAGCAAGAATGGGTTTGAAGATACCAGTTGTTTCAGCCCTGAAAGCTATAAAGCTAATGAGAAAAGAAGGTTGCCATGCTTTTCTGGTTAACCTAGTAGGAAAAGAGAAAGAGGGAGTAACGATAGATCAAGTCCCTATCGTTCGGGAATACAAGGATGTTTTTCCACAGGACCTACCAGGGCTACCGCCCGATAGGCAAACTGAATTTACCATTGACTTGGAACCAGGAGCAGCTCCAATATCTAAGGCACCATATAGAATGGCCCCTAATGAGTTGCAAGAACTGAAGGTACAACTACAAGAGCTGTTGGACTTAGGTTTCATACAACCCAGTGTCTCACCTTGGGGAGCGCCTATTCTCTTTGTTAAAAAGAAGGATGGTACATTGCGAATGTGCATAGACTATAGGGAGTTGAATAAGGTGACAGTTAAGAATAAGTATCCCTTGCCAAGGATCGATGACTTGTTTGACCAACTAAGAGGAGCTAACGTATTTTCAAAGATTGATTTACGTTCAGGTTATCACCAATTGAAGATAAGAAAAGAAGATGTGCCTAAGACAGCATTTCGAACACGTTACGGCCACTATGAATTCTTAGTGATGCCATTTGGGTTGACTAATGCACCTGCTGTGTTCATGGATATGATGAACAGAGTCTTTCATCAATATCTGGATAACTTTGTTCTTGTGTTTATAGATGATATTCTTATCTATTCCAAAAGTGAGGAACAACACCAAGAACATCTACATATAATTTTGGAAACATTGAGGAGGGAGAAATTATATGCCAAATTTAGCAAGTGTGAATTTTGGCTCAGTGAGGTAATGTTCCTTGGCCATATTGTGTCATCAGAAGGAATCAAAGTAGATCCTGCTAAGGTTGAAGCAGTAAGTAACTGGAAGTCACCTTCTAGTGCACATGAGATAAGAAGTTTCTTAGGGTTGGCAGGCTACTATAGAAGATTTATTGAAGGATTTTCTAAATTGGCAAGACCAATGACACAATTGTTGAAAAAGAAGACTAAGTTTATTTGGACTGAGGAATGTGAGAAGAATTTCCAAGAACTTAAGAAAAGACTGACCACAGCTCCAGTATTGGTTATACCAGAAGGAAATGAAGGATTTGTTATCTTTACAGATGCGTCTAAGCTAGGGCTAGGGTGTGTGCTAATGCAAGACAAGAGAGTCGTTGCTTATGCATCTCGCCAGCTCAGGCCACATGAGTTAAATTATCCTACCCATGACCTAGAGCTTGCAGCTGTGGTACATGCCTTGAAAATTTGGAGGCATTATTTATACGGTGTCAGATGTGAAATCTATACTGATCATAAGAGTCTTAAGTACTTCTTTGAACAGAAGGATTTAAACATGAGGCAGAGAAGGTGGCTAGAATTAGTTAAGGATTATGATTGTACCATTCTCTACCACCCCGGTAAAGCAAATGTTGTAGCAGACGCCCTTAGCCGAAAAACCAAAGCAGAGTTAGGTTGTTTCCTAACACAAGAAGAAAGGTTAATTGAAGAATTTCAAAGACTAGAGTTACAGTTGGTTCAACCACCAGACTCTACTAAAGGACTTATAGCTACTTTAATAGCTAAACCCGATTTAAGGAAACGAATTGTGGAGGCACAAAGAGGGGATCAATTTTTGGAGAAGATGCGATTGAAAGTAAGATCTGAGGATTCAAAAGGATTTGCTGAAGCAAATGATAATGCTCTCATGTACGAAAGAAGAATATGTGTGCCCCACAATGAAGAGTTAAAGAATGAAATCATGATGGAAGCTCATGATACTCCATATACCGCTCACCCTGGAAGTACAAAGATGTATAGAGATTTGAAGAGAAACTTCTGGTGGCGAAATATGAAGAGAGAAGTGGCCTCATTTGTTGAACGATGCTTAACTTGTCAGCAAGTAAAGGCGGTACATCAACGACCATCAGGATTATTACAACCACTTGAAATCCCAGAATGGAAATGGGAACATATCAACATGGATTTTATAGTAGGATTACCAAAGTCAGTGCGAGGAAACACTGCGATATGGGCCGTTGTTGATCGATTGACCAAATCCGCGCACTTTTTGCCAATCAAGATGACACTTGGACTAGATAAGTTGGCTCAACTCTATGTGAAGGAGATTGTGCGATTACACGGAGTACCTGTCTCGATCACCTCTGACCGAGATACCAGATTTACTTCTAGATTCTGGATAAGTCTCCAAGATGCCATGGGAACACAACTAAATTTCAGTACAGCTTTCCATCCTCAAACTGATGGACAATCAGAAAGGACAATACAAATACTAGAGGATATGCTCAGAGGAGTTTTAACTGATAGAGGTGGAAGCTGGGAAAATGTTTTACCCTTAGTAGAGTTCGCCTATAACAACAGTTATCAGGCAACCATTGGAATGGCACCATATGAAGCATTGTATGGCCGAAAATGTAGATCACCACTTTATTGGGATGAAGTGGGTGAAAGAAAGATATTAGGCCCTGAGATTCTTCAGATAACAATCGAAATAATTGATAAGATAAGAATGAGAATGAAGGAGGCCCAAGATAGACAAAAAGCCTATGCAGATAAACGTCGAAAGGATCTGTATTTTAATGTTGGAGATAAGGTCTTTCTCAAAATATCTCCTACTAAAGGAATTATACGTTTTGGCAAAAGAGGAAAATTGAAACCACGGTATATTGGACCATTTGAAATTCTTGAACGAGTTGGAGAGGTAGCTTATAGACTAGCCTTACCGCCAAGTCTAGCTGAGGTTCATAATGTTTTTCATGTCTCAATGTTGAGAAAGTACGTGTTTGATACTACACACGTTATAAAGAATGAAGAGATAGTCCTGAATCAGGATTTATCATATGAAGAAAAACCAGAGGCTATTCTTGACCAAAAGGTCCAAAAATTACGGAACAAACAGATATCACTGGTGAAAGTCCTATGGAATAACCATGGGAGAGAGGAAGCTACCTGGGAGCTTGAAAGCAGAATCAAGGAGTTGTACCCTGATTTACCCTATAGAGGTACGCAAATTTCGGGACGAAATTTTTATTAAGGAGGGTAGAATGTAATACCCCGAAATATTTTAGAGGGGTTTTACTCAACTTATGTTACCTGAGGGTAATTTAGGTAAGAAGTTGGGTCCTTAAAGGACTCAAATAAAGGAAAATCGCAGCCAGGGAAATCTATTAAAATTTTTTTTGGTCAAAAATTGCTTTAAAAATATGTTCTGATATTTTTCTTGGGTTGATAGAAAAATTTTCAAGCATCGTGCCAAACTTTGAATTTTCCAATTTCGAGTTCAAATGAACACTTGGCACAATTTTAAGGTGAAAGGTAATAGATTTGGATAACTAAGGCACATCCGTCATTATCCAATTTCTTTTTCGAAATATTATCCTATTTATTTTTCTTCTATAAATAGGAGGTTAAGGTTTCATTTTTCATTCATTTTCAAAATCGAAACGCCGAGCAGCTTCTAGAGAAGGTACGTCTCTAGTTTCCTATTTCATTTCCGAAATAGTCATTTTGAAGGTGTCAACGCATAGATCACGAATACGTGATTGAAATGATGACACGACGGACGATCACGATGGAAAATCATCGTGACCGCCGCCAAAAGTCGCCACCACCTTTCAAATCGGTGACTCTTTCGGGTCATCGAATCAAAAAGTGTCTTTAGGGTTTTATGTTCTATGTATATTTATATACATTTTCCATGTTGTCACTTTTTAATTTCGGGTATATTTTGGGTATCCGATTATTAAATTGTAGTCTTTTTCAGATCTATCCTTCGTGGATAGCCCTATCGTATTTTTAAACTCAAAAGTTGTTCCGTGTCAAAATATAGTATTTTTATTTAAAGTTTCATATTTTTCCAATGGGCAGATCTTGCGGTATGAATTTATTTGTACCGAATTAATTTTAGGATACGGGTTTGACCACCCCGTATGCCAAAACTTCCTAAACGGTTTTTCTTTATAAAAATACCCTGAGTAAAGTTCCCTTAAGAGTCAAAATATTTTGATGATCCGGGTGCTGCGTATTAAGATAGTAGATATTATAATATTTACTTCATAGCTAAGAAAGGTTAGATTTTGACATAATGGTAGTCATTCATCGAAACTAAGTTGCCGGATAATCTTGTAGGCACAGAAGAAGGAGACTTCTAGTTGAGATCAGAATCAGAATCTAGATCTAGCTCAGATTACCAGGTGGGTTTTTATTATATAAAAATATGTTTCGGGTTATTAAGCCCTGATATTTATAAAATGAATATGATTGAATATCCAACTCATGACTGTATTTGATGTGCTCTCCTGACTCATGTAAGTCTTACTACTGTTTTTGGTGACGAAACTACAATGGTTCACGATATCGAGCCCCAAGCAAACAGGGCAGTGTCCAACCTTAAGCAGCCGGGTTGTGTACACGAACCGACTCACCGTAAGCGTTCTAGGGGAGAGTTGCGCGCAATGATGGAACTAAAATGATTTAGTATACATGGAATTCGCAAATTTTCTACTTTAAAAGCTTTCCATGATATGCTCTCAATATGATTGGATATTCTATTTTATAAAATGATTCTGAAGGTTTTTCTCAAAAGTACCCACTGAGTGCATTAGTACTCACGCCCAAATCTTTTCAAATATTTTCAGGATGAGCTGCGGGATGGTGGACGGTTGTGCTAAGGCTGAAGGGCTATCTTTTGATGTATATGTTTCTTTTATGTGTGGAGTCCAACTGAGAACATGGTTACCTTTTGTGTCTGAATAAATGCACTGCGTTTTTGTCCGCTTACTCTGATTATTGTTATGGAGTGTTCGGTTCTCCGAATCCCATTTTATTTACTGTTATGGAGTGTTCGGTTCTCCGAATCCCATTTTATTTACGGTTATGGAGTGTTCGGTTCTCCGAATCCCATTTTCTTTACTGTTATGGAGTGTTCGGTTCTCCGAATCCCATTTTATTTACTGTTATGGAGTGTTCGGTTCTCCGAATCCCATTTTCTTTACTGTTATGGAGTGTTCGGTTCTCCGAATCCCATTTTCTTTATTGTTACGGAGTGTTCGGTTCTCCGAATCCCGTTTACTTTCTGTTCCTGACAGGCGAAAGCCTGGCATTTATTTACTTTCCTTACTCAGACAGGCGCAAGCCTGGCTTTACATTGTTTTTCATGTCAAGGCAAAAGCCTGGCTTTATATTGCTTTCACGACAGGCGGGAGCCTGGCATCTCTTTACTTTAAGTATTTGGACAGACATCAGTCTGGCTTTTTTTTTATGCCTAACCTATTAACAGTTAACCTTTGAACTGTTATTATTTACATTGAAGTTTGCCTTTGTTATTCTTTCTTGGGTTCATCCTAAGAGTCATGGTATCTGGTTTGAGTCATTTCATACGCTTTAAAAGCGTGGATTGATCCATTTATAGAGGTTATGCTGCCCATATTTTTAGGGCACTAACCCTATTTCTTTGATTGCTTCTGTTCAACAACCCCTTTCCCCTTTCCCCAAGTAGCGCACCGGTCCCCTGCCCTTCTCCCGGGACCGGGGCGTTACACAACCATTCATACAAACATTTAAACAAGCACGTGGGTTACAACATTTGTAGCTACACAACTTCTGAATCATTAACATAGATTCTAATGAGGGGTTTTTTTTTTCAGAAGTCATGCCACAAAAAAATCACATATAAATTCGAAAGCATACAAAATATAGTCCTCTATTACCTTGTTTATATCTCGTAGCAAATAAACGGTGGTGATTCTTTCGGCAGTGATGGTGTCATTGCTACTGAAGTTGTCAACTGTCACGAATATAGGCAGTGGCGATTGTTCTTGCAGCAGTGGCGGTGGTTCTTGTGGCACCGTTGATGGTGCTGATCGCCTTTCTTTTGTAGCGTCATTCTTTCTTTAGGTTTCTGGAATGAATGACAGCGATTCTAATATTCAGATTTCTCGATCTTGATTATTCGCTTAGATTTTGTATCATTAATGATACGTATATTTTGGATATTTATATATGCATATTTTCATATTAAAAAATTGATGAATAATTACATTAATGACATTCTGTATTTTTTTTCAACTCTATTATTGGATTTTAAAGATTTTATTCAATTAAATCTTCGCCATAGATCTAGTCAAAATTGAGGGCTAGGATTAGTTCCTAGTTCTCACATAAACACCTAGTGCTCATTTGAACCAAATCATATATATATAGAAGTTGGTTCAAATAAAAACTTATCTTGGTGTGAAAACTGCGGACTGTGCTTCTTTAGTGTATTTTTAGTGCTTTTCTTTATGTATTTTCATGCTAATTTTTTTAATTTTTTTTAATGCTTTTCTTAGTGTATTTTGGTATTAGATGTTTTTAGCATCAAAATACAGTAAGAAAAGCACTAAAAATACACTAAAGAAGCACAATCCGCACATTTTCACACCAAGATAAGTTTTTATTATAACCAACCCCTATATATATATATATATATGCTTCAAAGAAACATTCTCATTCTCAATTGCTTCCTCTATCCCAATAAGATAGACTTGTTTGCCTTTCTAGGATATCCTGATATATAGGCGGGTTTCTATATATATTTAGCTAATTTACTAATATACCCATATTTAATATGTTTACATTAAATATTATAATTAATTGACAAATATATAAATATGAGCATATTAGGAATTTTTTTGATTATTTGTCTTTCTCAATCTTTTCTCAATCCTTGTAAAAATCTAAATCAACCTATTTTACTGGGACAAGAGAGTATGTGTTTATCAAGAGCTCATTTTTCCAGCTTTAATCACCACATCAGTTCCTTTTCTTTTATGTATTTTTTTTACCTCTAGATTGATATTTTCTAGGTAACATGTTTGCAAACTATAAATTCACATTTATTATATTTAGTATAATTCTATATATTGATTTTAAAATCTTATAAATAAATTAATTAATCTTAGTGTTATATATTAATGGTACATTGTATATGAATTAAAATCTTATATATAATCTATTTTTTAATTAATCTTAGTTTTGTTTGCTAATAGCATATGGTTAATTCATATATACAATACGCCATTAATTTTGATTGGTGTATATTTGTCCTATTTTATCGTAGGAATTTAGTATCTTTAGTATGTGTTTTTCTGTGTTTTTATGTGATTTTTATGTTATTTCCTTCACGTTTGCTCTTTTGGTGAGTTGGGCCAGGTTTGTACAAAACTTGAGCTTTTGTGTCAAAAAACAGGATTTTATGGCAAAAAAATGGCTAGGAGGAAAAGCTCCCAACTGAAGCTCCAGCTTATTGATAGGTCCTGAATCACCCACTTTGCTGAGCTGATTGGGGGTCTCGCTGATGGCCGGACCCATGTCGCTGATTGCCGGACCCAAGTCGCACCCAAAACTGATCAGTTTTGGGGACAAACTGATGATTCCAAGCTATAGCTGAGAGCTCGGAGCTAAGCTGGAGCCACAACTGATGGGATCAGTTGAAATCCCCCGACTGATGAGCAAAACTGATGAGGCCAAGAGCTTGGAGATGCAACTGAAGAGATGAGCTGAGTTTCCCAACTGAAGATTTCCAACTGATGAGTTCCAATTGATGAGCTCAACTGAGAAGAGCAACCAAGACTGGAACTAAAACTGAAAGCAAAGTCGGAACCGGGAGCTGAACTGCCCCGCGGTCGTGCCAATGCCGTAGCCGCGTGCGAGCCTTCATGGTGCGGCACCCTCGCAGGCGCGCGACGGCTGCGAGTACACGGCCTCTCCAGCCCCGCGGGTGCGTGGTGCCCCACCGGTGTGGGGGTGATCAGTCAGCTCCCCTCGATCAGTTCCAGTCGCGATCAATTCGAGCTCTAGTCGATCAGTTTCAGCTGTGGTTCATCAATTTTGGTCTTTAATGCTCTCCACCCACTTGGCTAGCTAGAAGATTAAATGAACACGGTTCTAGCTTGGAGCTAGGAGTAGGAGGAGTTTGGGGAACCACCAAGCAATAACTCCAGTTTTTTTACTTTTTCTCTCATCAACCAATAAATCAATCATCTCCCCATTCATTCTATAACACTTTTCTGGGGACAATTCTCTTCCCAGTTTCAGAACTTCTCCACAGACGGAGAAGGGGAATTGACAACTTTCCTCTCTCCACACCACACTCCATACTTCACCATTCATCACCCCCACAGTTACAGAGAGAGAGACAAGAGAAGGACAAAAGGCAAGGAAACTGACGCACAGTTGTTTCGCGCTCAAAAATAAGTTATAACTCCTGTGCCCACAGTATGAGTTGATTCCTCAGAGAGCTGTTGTGATTCCACCTTCAAGTAACCAATCATAAAAGGTTGATTTGTTGTCACATTACTAGAAATTAAATCTGCAAAAGAAAGTAAAGAAGATATCAAATAAAAATGGTTCTGGTATTTGAACTTGAATTTGGTTTAAATATATATCAACTCAATCATGGGCACACCGATTTTCATACATGATAAATCACCTAGTTATGGAGACCGGATTCCTCTCTGTATCTCTTCATTCATCCTTTTATTCTATACTTAAAAACGATTTCTCGTTAATTAAATCCCTAATCAGTCACCCACCACCTGGTTCCCCAAAGAGATGTAAGTGAATAGATAGCAGTGTGCCATAGACGAACCCAGATCTGTTGTGTTTACCGATTCCTCGTGTGCCCACAACAACCCATTGATTCCCTTATTACTATATGAACCAACACACAGTCACGATTCAGAAATTCAATTAATAGTGGTGTGTCCTCTTTACCTAACGAGTGATCAGCCACATTGGGCATTTCAAACACACACTCACGTGGAGCAAGGCACAAGAATCAACAGAAACGTATCATGCATTACTATGCCCATTTTGGCCTCACGAGTCCAGATTTATATTTAGACCATTTTCATTGTTCAAACACCAGAATAAAGGGTCTAGCCAAGCATGCTAGACATAATCAAAATAACAGAAATGAAAGACATAATATAAATGAAAACTTACTGAATTAATAGGCAAAAATACTCAACACCAACGTTGAATTTAATAACACCACCCTATATCCAAAGGCTTAAGGCCTTTTGGAATTATTTTTACTGCAATACAGCCTACGAGAAAGTAAAATGCTGTAATTAGAAATTGTAGCAATGTTTCTGACTATCCAAAAACTTGTGTTTCCAGAAATTAAAGTAGCTTAAATAGTTACATCTCTGAATTAGAGTTCTCCCAGCAAACTGGGGTTTTTACTAGATTTTCGGAACCGGCATGCCCTCCTTGATCTGTTTGGATAAGCTTAAGTTGACCAAATCCTTATTTTTTTAGGGATTGAACTTATCTCTTCGTTGTAGCGCCTCTAAGGGTCCAGTTTATCACCAACTCTTCTTCAGATAATGCAGTTATCCTTCTTGTCTCTCTTCTCCAACTAAATTACGGGTTTTTCGCGAATGCCACATTCAAGCCTGTTGTCGAGTTTGCACGAGCAAAGTAGGCACGACATCATTTGGTCAGCTCCATCCATATCTGATATGCCCATTCTGCCTCCCGAATGTAGGATGGATGCTGAAGAAGTTCTCTGTGCCTCTGAATGAATATTTAGCTTTGATTTTACTTGAATAACTGGGCATAAAATGCCCCTTTTACCAGACTCGACCTCCGCAATGCCTTATGACCTCATCTTGATTCTTTTTGACTCGAAACACACTAAATAAGACATTTATTATGAACAAAATACCTATAAAAACACGAAATAAATAGACTTATCACACCCACACACTTTAGACATGATTGTCCTCAAGCATGGGATGCAATGCATCTAGAAAAATAAAAGAAAAAGAAAGGCAAAAAGAAACAGACTCAAAACAAAGCATGCAAACTGTTAATCAGTGTGGACAAATTACAATCAATATTCCAACAGAACTGCAAAGTATCAGCATGCCAAAAATAGGTCAAAAATGAGTTTAGCTTGGTAATCCTCACAAACTCTTTTCACTCAGTGTTTAGGCTCAGTGTATGCACTCAAATCAATGCAATTTTGTACTTAATCGTCCCATAAGCTTGCTAAAGTTCTACTATCAATCTCCAGAAATCATAGGTGCATAAGTATCAATAGGGCTTTTTAGGCTACAGTGGTCATTTCATGTAGATGGGGCTTTATTTCAGTACAGGCCCCCCATTTTTTCTAAGTCAACTACCCTGCTATGCACTGTTCAGACAATAAATACTTCTTTACTCTAGGCATTCTGAACACTTAAGACTAGGGGAATTTATTTCTCTTTTTTTTTCCTTTTCTTTTATCATTTTTTATTTATTTTTCTTTTATTTATTCCCCTATCTTTTTTGGCATTTTCACAAATATCCCCCAACAATTTTGCCTTCCCCTTTTTTTCCTTTTTAGGCTCTTGTGATGCTCTGACTATATATTTTACCATCCCAAACAAGAAATCTGCCAGGGCATTTCATAGGCTCAAGGGACTGCAAAGGCTGTGTCATTGGTGGGTAAAATTTTTCTTCTCAATGGCTCAGCAAAAGGTGGCCTATATCATGTACTTATGCATCAACAATTTTCAGGCTTTAAACAGAACAATAGAAAGTTCTAGAATTCCTAAGCACATAATTATTCACACATGAAGTAAAGAAAGCTGTGAAATAGGCATACATCATTTAGGCTCAAGTCTCACAGGGCATGCTAAACTCGTTCATCATCCCTATCTTGTGAGGACATGCTGATTTTATTTGAAGCAGTTTCATGCTGAAAATATCAAATGAAATGACCACATAGACATCATAGAAAGCATGCTTGACTCACTAACCACCTACACCCTTTTCACTAGGCAAAATACAAACTGAAATGCCCCCACCCACACACTTTTCACTAGGCAAAGTGGGTGAACAGGGGCGACACACAAACACAAGAAACAAAAAACAAAAAACAAAAATAAAAACTACTCTAAGAAAAGAGAGAACCAGGAATCAGTTGGACGAGGGCGTTGGGTAAGAAAACCCAGCGTGCTTAAAGTAGGCCTTCAGGGCTATTTCAATGCGGTCTAGTTTCTCATATGTCTAGGACTGGGCATTCTCCAACACTTCCAACTTTTTCATTATCACAGTAATTGGGTGCCCCCCTTGTTGTGCCCTCCCTGCTGGTGGCTTTCCAGATGTACCTGCAATCATTAAAAGGCTCGAGGGGTCTGTCCCCGGCACAAAGAAAATAGGCTTTCCTTCATCATCATCCACCACATCTTGCATTTTTCTTAGACAAGCGGTATCAAAGAATTCAAGGGGTATGGGGGGTCAAATCAGTGGTGCTCAAATCTAGCAACCCTAGATCTAACAATAATTTGAGTGATCAATTGGCACAAGAGATTCTATGCTTAGGGTGTGTTTTTATCTCCCTAAAGTGCGCAATGGCCACAGAGCCAAAATTGATTTTAATTTTCTTAACCATGCACCAGAGAATAAAAAGCTCTTGATTAGTGATAGAATTGGAGCTATCATTTCGCCTAAAGAAACTACAGGCGATCACCCTATGGCAGAATCTCAAGGCTTCGTTATTCCAACAATAGCTTTTTGTGGCTCCACTGTGATAAGTGGAGCCATAGCCCATTTTGCCTCGACTCCCTCAGCAGAGTCGGGCACAATAGTTACTGCATTCATATACATCTCATCCTGGAGATTCATATACGACACAATGCCCAGCAACATATTCAATTCATCAGCAGACATAGAAAAGCTTTTTCCCAGAATTTTAAAACTCATTATCCTAGTAGACGTAACAGGTTTATTCACAGCTTTGATTTTCAAATTTTGAATAAACTCTCATGATAGAGTAGAGAAAATAACACACTCCATATCAAGAAAGAATTCCCACCCAATAGTAGTGAAAAGATCCCTTACCTCCTGCTCTATACCCAGAGCGACGAGAGACTCATGGTGGACTCCTTTTTCTCTTGTTCAGAGGCCTCATCCTCGGTTTCCTCACGCTGATACTCTTCAAGCTGCTCGGACTGCTCTGGAATGGGCTCTCCAACTTTTTTCTTGCCCTTGGCCTTCTCTAGAGCCCTTTTCTTTATCTCCACAGGTGGTCCCTCATCTTTCTGAGAATCCATCTCGTCCAATTCATCCATAAAATCATCCAAACCTTCATCTCCTTCCTCTTCCACACCTTCATCTTCCTCGATAGCTTCTTCAGATGGCTCGGGTGTCGGAACCCTAGTCAATTTCTTCTATTTTTTGTAGTAACCTTCACAGCTTGCTCCATCATGGGCTCCGCAATCTGTTCCTCCTCCTGCGTGGCCACAGTCGTGGCTTCCTTTACTAGCTGTTCCTTTTGTGACGACATTGAAGAGCTCGTCTCTTCTGCCTCTACCGCAGGCTCCTTCTCAGGCATAATTTTTTCAGCAACCTGATAAGTCTCAAATATTACACATTTATTATTTGTATTTCTATTTATTTGAGACTTAAATCATTATATTTTTAGTTATTGCATGAATAATATGGAGATGAAAGGTGTGAAATACATGAACGGAATAATGTTGCAAATATGGAAGGAAAATCATCAAGATATGAAATGAGTGATGAATGATCATTTTGAGCAAGGAATCAGTGATCACAATAGCTAGTATCACGATATGCTAGGATTTAATGGCTCTTAATTATTGATGAAGACAATATGCCTATATAAGCTTTGTGATCTCAGTTGGAAGAGGCATTCCGTTTAGTATAGTTTTCTAGAACAATTATCTTTTTAGTTTAATCGTTAGTTTATTATATTTTGTAATCATCACTTGTATTGTTTTGATATGAGTGAGTAAGTTATTTTCCGGAATGAAATCACATTAGTTTCTGATATGCCCATATGGTGAGATCAAATTGGTTTATACAAATTCACATGCTTGTACCTTTTAATGTTCCGAGATAGCACGATTATGTTCTTGAGTAATTAGTTATGTAGTGCGCAATATACAATTGATTAGTTAAGGTCTAAAATAAATTAGAATCGATAGATCTGTAATTGTCAAATTGATTTTATAAGTGGTAGAGTTGACTTTCATTGTCAATGGGCATAAGGGGATATTTTGGGCATAAAGGTTCGTATTCGTATAATATAACTGGATTTCTCTATTTTTTAAAGTTATTGATTAATTAAATCTATTAAGGGTTCTTGCGGGTTGTTAATTGATAAGAAGTCGAATAATAAGGGTTCTTTTATTCAATAACACTTAAGGAGAAATGAGAAATGCGTCAGCGGGTTCCAGTATTCCATAACTGGTTTATTTGATCGTGTGGATATTATTTTTGCATCAATGACCGACGTAGGCATACCAATGTGATTTTGTGATTTCATCTGGATTTATTTATTATTGATCTTGTTTACCTTTTAGTTTCAGTTTATTAGTATATTAAACTCTCTCTCAAAACCCCTAAAGTTACAGCAAAAAGAAGAATTACACCGTTCCCTAAGGATTCGACATGTACTTTCCACCTACTACACCCATTTGGGCATTCAGAAGAACAAATTTATTTTGAGCACGTGACGACATCGCATCATAACCTTACTGGTTGCTCTGGTGACAGCTCTGGCGGTGGCTCTAACCTTAGGCTTCACAGCCTTCTTCTTTGCAGCTTTTGGTTGCGCGAGCTCTTCGACCACAGTAGAAGTTTTGAACTCCAGCGTGCCCTTCACCTTTGGAGCAACTTTCTTGCCTCTGGTGTTCACAATTTTTGAATCTTGAGAGGTGGTGGAAAGGTTTCCATTTGAAGGGTTTTTCGAAGAGAGCTTGTATGTTTCAGAAAAATTTGAAGAGAGTGAAAGTGATTGTTTTGATTTTGTGGGGCTTGTTTTAAGCATAGTGTTACTGTAGCTTGATGTAACCGCGACCTTTCAGATTCTTAGGGTTTTATGTGATCGGTATGCCCATAGTAATGGATAAGAATTATCCCTGAAAAATCAGACTTCATCTTTATCTCTTCAGAGTGCCCTGCTTCGGAATCCCTAATTTTTCAGGATTTAACTCTAACTCTTGCTTTTCTCTCCTTATCCTAACCTGCAGATCACATACTTAACCAAAAAAACAAGTGTAAAATTGCCCCTAAACTAGTTTAATTAACTGGAAATTTTATTTAATTAAAATAAAACGGATTAAAACAAAATAAAGAAAAACCTGGGTTGCCTCCCAGTAGCGCCCCCTTTATTATCGTGGGCACGGCACAATCCCTGTTCAGGCATAAATGGGCTCACCAAGACAGACTACTTTAGTATCCTGATTAGAATGACCTAGATATGGTTTGAAACGATGGTCATTAACTTTGAATTGCCCTCCAGTTTCGGGATTTTTAAGCTCAACCGCCCATTGGGGCATTCCGCATAGACTTCAAATGGACCAACCCATTTGGTCCTCAGACTTTCTCCCATCAATTTGACCCTTGAATGGTATAAAAGTACTTGCTGCCCTGAGAAGAATCTTTTTCTCCTAATCACTTGATCATGAAGCCACTTCATCTTTTCCTTATAAAGCACAACATCATCGTAGGCTTCCATTCTCATTTCTTCCAGCTCCTAAATCTGAAATTTTCTGAAATGCCCGACTGCATCCTTGTCCATATTCAGCTTCTGAAGTGCCCATCGTGGCTTGTGTTCCAGCTCTACTGACAGATGGCAACACTTCCCAAATAACATTCGGTATGGGGACATCCCAATTGGGGTCTTGAATGCAGTCCGGTATGCCCACATGGCATCATCCAGATGAGCACTCCAGTCCTTTCGACTTGGATTCACTACATTCCCAAGAATGGCTTTAATTTCTCGATTGGAGACTTCAGCTTGGCCATTCCCTTGTGGATGATAGGCTGTTGTGACTCTATGGTTCACCCCATACTTCTTCAATAGCCTCTCCATTGTTTGGTTGTAAAAATGGGTCCCTTGATCACTGATGATGGATCTGGGCACACCAAACCGGCTAAAAATGTGGGATTTTAGAAATGCGGCTACTACTCTTGCATCATTGGTAGGAGTAGCCTTTGCCTCTACCCATTTGGATACATAATCAACTACCAGGATAATGTAATGATTCCCCTTAGAAGTTGCAAGGGGTCCTATGAAATCCATTCCCCAAACATCAAAAATATCTACTGGCATGATGGGTGTCATGGGAATTTCATTCCTTTTTGTGATGTTCCCGACTCTTTGGCATTGATCACATCTTCTGCAGACGTTATGGACATCTTTGAAAATTGTGGGCCAAAAGAACCCACAGTCCAGAAATCTTCTCGCTGTTCGGTTTGGTCCGAAATGCCCTCCGCAAGTATAATTATGATAATGCTACAAAATCTCCTCAATTTCATAGTCTGGAACACATCTTCTTATGATTTGATCTGCACATCTCCTCCATAGAATAGGGTTATCCCAGACATAGAACTTGCTCTCATGTCTCAGTTTATTCTTTTGGTACCTTGAGTACCCAATTGGCAGCTCTCCTGACTCCAAAAAATTCACTATATCTGCATACCAGGGCTCCAGTGTGCTCCGTGCAAGTACAGATGTTCATCAGGGAAATGATCCGTAATGGGCATTTCATCTTCTTTTTCATTCAGCACCTGGCTTAGATGATCAGCTACCAAGTTCTGTGCCCCACTCTTATCTTTTATCTCGACATCAAACTCCTGCAAGAGCAGGATCCATCTAATTAGTCTCGGCTTCATCTCCTTCTTCACCATCAAATGCCTCAGGGCACCGTGATCCGTATAAACAATGTTTTTTACTCCTAAGAGATAAGACCGAAACTTCTCGAATGCAAACACTACTGCCAATAGCTCATTTTCAGTATGGGTGTAATTACACTGTGACTCATTCAGAGTTTTGGAGGCATAGTAAATTACATGACTTTCTTTTTCTCGCTTCTGACCCAGTACAATGCCCACAGCGTAGCCACTGACGTCGCACATAATCTCAAAGGGCATTCTCCAATCTGGTGGTTGGATAACCGGTGCTGTGACCAGTTGCTTCTTCAGAAAATTGAATACCTTGTTACATTCTTCATCAAATTCAAAGGGAACATCTTGTTGCAATAAGTGAGTAATAGGCTAGGTAATTTTTGCAAAATCTTTTATAAACCTCCTGTAAAATCTAGCGTGCCCCTGGAATCCTTAATGCCAATTTTTCAATTATGTCCACTTTGGCTTTATCAACCTTAATGCCCCTCTCAGAAATCACATGGCCCAGTACAATGCCCTCTCTGACCATAAAATGGCATTTTTCGTAGTTCAGTACTAGGCATTTGTCCACACAACACTGCAACACCTTCTCCAGATTGTTCAAGCATCGATCAAAGGAGCTCCCATACACCGTGAAGTCATCCACGAATACCTCAATGCAGTTCTCGAGTAAATCAGAAAATATGCTCATCATACATCGCTGAAACGTGCCAAGAGCATTGCAGAGGCCAAAAGGCATTCTGGGATAGACAAATTTACCGATAGGCACGTGAATGTTGTTTTCTCCTGGTCCTCTTGACTCACTGCAATTTGCATGTATCTTGAGTATCCGTCCAAGAAACAAAATAACTTGTTCCCTGTGAGTCTTTCCAGTATCTGGTCAACGAACGAAAGTGGGAAATGATCCTTCCGCGTGACTATGTTCAGCTTTCGGTAGTCAATGCAAACTCTCCAGTCAGTTTGTAGTCGTGTGGGCACAAGCTCTCCCTTTTCATTTTTCACAACTTGAATACCCGACTTCTTGGGCACAACATGGATTGGACTGACCCACTTGCTATTTAAAATAGGGTATATAATGCCCTGGTCCAGTACCTTAATTATCTCATTTAGCACCACATCCTTCATTACTGGATTGAGCTTTCTTTGTGGATCACGAACGGGTTTTACATCATCTTCCAACAAGATCTTGTGCATGAAAACTGCTGGGCTAATGCCCTTTATGTTTGCCAAAGTCCATTTGAGTGCCTCCTTGTATAGTCTCAATAATATCAAAAGGCGGTCCTCATCAGCTTGATTCAACCCCGCACTTATGATTACAGGAAGAGTCTCACTTTCTCCCAAATAGGCATACTTCAAATGCCTCGGTAATGCCTTCAGTTCCATCGTGGGTGCTTTGACAATAGAAGACATCAACTTATCATCATTTCTCCAAATGGGCACACCATAATCCACACAACCGTATGGCATTTCTTCCAATGAGTATAGCATCATGATTCCTTCATCGATGTTATCATCTTTATCCAGGACATCTTGATCAGTCAGTCCATCCCACAATGCTCATTCCAATGGCTCTCTATTGCTCACCATGGATAGGGTAGATCGGCTTGGTGGATGGAAGGAATTCACAAAACTGCAATTCTCTGTATATGGGGGTGCTTTAATGCTTCAAATATGCTAAACGTCACCATCTCCCCATCAAACTCACACGTCAGTGTGCCTTTGTCCACATCAATCTTGGTCTGAGCTATCTTCATGAAAGGCCTTCTCAGCAACAACACTGGAGATTTTGAAGTCGTTGTGCCCATGTCAAGCACATAAAAATCTGCTGAAAAGATAAGCTCATCCACCTTGACTAATACATCTTCAATGAGGCCTTCTGGATATACATTCGACTAGTTAGCTAGTTGAATGACCACACGAGTCTCCTTCAAAGGTCCAATCTTCAATTCTTTAAACACTGATAGAGACATTACGTTGATCGATGCCCCTCAAATCCAGCATGGCCTTCTCTACTTTCTTGTCTCCTATGATGCAAGAAATCATGAACATCCCTGGATCATCACATTTCTTGGGTAACTTCCTTTGTATCATAACCGATACATTCTTCCTAACTAAAAATCTTACATCATCATTGAAACGCACCTTTCTGGTGCAGAGTTCCTTCAGAAACTGGGCATACTGCAACACTTGTTTGATTACCTCAATTAGTGGAATATTGATTTCCACTTTGCTGAATACTTTAAGCATCTCTCTGGTTTCCTCTTCTCTTCTATTCTGTGTCAATCTCCCGAGAAAGGGAGGTTTTCATTTTACTGGAATGGGCACCTTGGCAGGTTGCTTTACTTCCGAAATGGGCACAGTATCTTTTTGTTCAGCTTCATGTGCCTCGTCCTCTTCGGGGATTTTTTCCGCTTCTTCTTCCAAAGGCACATCATCCTTCTCTCCCACTAGCCTAACCATCTCCGGGAGCTCTTTTCCACTCTTTAGAGCCACTACATTCACCTGCTCTCTCAGGTTTTCAACCTGGAAAGGTAACTTTCTATTTTTCTCTTCCATCTTCTGCATGGCTTGAGCTAATTGATTAATTTGCTTGCTCATGTGAGAGAGACCAACTCGAGTCTCTTGCTTAAATTTCTCATTCTCCCCAACCATGGTAAACATAAGATCTTCCAGCCTTTGCTTTCTCTTCTCTTCTGGTGGCGGTAATGGGCGTACATGATGCCCATCCTCTGGCTTTCTCCACCTGAAATTTTCATGGCCTCTCTAGCCAGGGTTATAAGTCTGGAAATGGGGATCATATCTTCTGGAATGCCCATTTTGACCACCTACAACGTTCACTTCTTCCACTTCATCTTGTACAGTAGGACACTCATCAATGAAATGAGATACACTTTTGCATACTCCGCATGGTCTGGGCTTCTTCACCATGCTTACACCGGACAAGATTTTTTTAATTTTGTCACACAACCTGTCAATCCTGCTATCTTAGTCTGGTGCCCTTTCTGATTCACTTACACCCGAATGCCTTCTCCACCGAAGTCTCGGTTGTCTTCAGCCATTTCGGTGATAATTTTGAATACTTCAACAGGTTGTTTATTCAAAATAGACCTTCCACATGAGGAATTCATGATCATCCTCTCATGTGGCCTCAATCCTCCAACAAAATACTGAATCAAATCATGTTCAGTAATCTGGTGTTGTGGGCATTTCACCAGCATCGCCTTGAATCTTCCTCAGTAGTTATAGAAACTTTCATTAGTTCCCATCTTCAGGCTCCCTATCCTTCTCATTTCTTACACTCTGGATGCTGGAAAATATTTTTTCAAAAACTTCTATTAAAGTTGTCTACATGTGGTCACAGCGCCAGTTGGAAGCGTGTACAGCCAGTCCCGTGCCCCATCCTGAAAGGTGAAAGGGAACGAGACCAACTCTACATACTCCTCTCGTCCATGGTCGGATGGTTGAGTCTGGCAAACCATCTTAAAATCTTGCAAGTGTCTGTGGATCCTCTCTGGGCATTTCTTGGAACTTCGACAAGATTTGGATAAAGTTTGCATGAATATCCCAGTTCTGAGTCACAACTGGGAGTGTAATGCCCATCGGGTGCAGATTCATGTTGGTTGGAAAAACCAACTACCTTAGAGTCGTGTTATCATCCGCATTACCATTTGCGGCATTTCTATTTGTGGCTATATTGATGTTGTGGGTGTTGTCAAACTATCCTTCCTCCTCGTGCCCTTCGTCTCCTTGATCTTCTGGTGGTGGTGTGGGCTCACGAGGTCTCTGTGCGACTTAGCGTGCCCTCTTCGCTGCTGCCCTATTTTTCCTTGAACTCTTCTCTATCTCTAGATCGTACAATAAAGTCTCCTCTGAAGAGCCCCTGGGCATCAACTTCCAGGCTCACCAATCGTGGAAGATAAAATCATTATAAACCAGCTCTCCGACAACGGTGCTAATTTTGACGCGCGGTCGTTTCACGCTCAAAAATAATTTGTAACTCTAGTGCCCACATCGAGCGTAGCTAGCTAATGAGTACGGGTCGATCCCTCAGAGAGCTATTGTGATTCCACCTTCAAGTAACCAATCATAAAAAAGGGGTTTGGTTTGTGGTCATATTACTAGAAATTAAATCTGCAAAAGAAAGTAAAGAAGATATCAAATAACAATGGTTCTGGTATTTGAGCTTGAATTTGGTTTAAATATATATCAACTCAATCATGGGCACACCGATTTTCATACATGATAAATCACCTAGTTATGGAGACCGGATTCCTCTCTGTATCTCTTCATTTATCCTTTTATTCTATACTTAAAAACGATTTCTCGTTAATTAAATCCCTAATTAGTCACCCACCACCCGGTTCCCCAAAGAGATGTAAGTGAATAGATAGCAGTGTGCCATAGACGAACCCAGATCTGTTGTGTTTATCGATTCCTCGTGTGCCCACAACAACCCATTGATTCCCTTATTACTATATGAACCAACACACAGTCACGATTCACAAATTCAATTAATAGTGGTGTGTCCTCTTTACCTAACGAGTGATCAGCCACATTGGGCATTTCAAACACACACTCACGTGGAACAAGGCACAAGAATCAACAGAAACGTATCATGCATTACTATGCCCATTTTAGCCTCACGAGTCCAGATTTATATTTAAACCATTTTCATTGTTCAAACACCAGAATAAAGGGTCTAGCCAAGCATGCTAGACATAATCAAAATAACAGAAATGAAAGACATAATATAAATGAAAACTTACTGAATTAATAGGCAAAAATACTCAACACCAACGTTGAGTTTAATAACACCATCCTATATCCAAAGGCTTAAGGCCTTTTGGAATTATTTTTGCTGCAATACAGCCTACGAGAAAGTAAAATGCTGAAATTAGAAATTGTAGCAATGTTTCTGACTATCCAAAAACTTGTGTTTCCAGAAATTAAAGTAGCTTAAATAGTTACATCTCTGAATTAGAGTTCTCCCAGCAAACTGGGGTTTTTACTAGATTTTCGGAACCGGCATGCCCTCCTTGATCTGTTTGGATAAGCTTAAGTTGACCAAATCCTTATTTTTTTAGGGATTGGACTTATCTCTTCGTTGTAGCGCCTCTAAGGGTCCAGTTTATCACCAACTCTTCTTCAGATAATGCAGTTATCCTTCTTGTCTCTCTTCTCTAACTAAATTCTGAGTTTTTCACGAATGCCGCATTCTAGCCTGTTGTCGAGTTTGCACGAGCAAAGTGGGCACGTCATCATCTGGTCAGCTCCATTCATATCTGATATGCCCATTCTGTCTCCCGAATGTAGGATGGATGTTGAAGAAGTTCCCTGTGTCTCTTAATGAATATTTATCTTGGATTTTGCTTGAATAACTGGGCATAAAATGTCCTTTTTGCCAGACTTGATCTCTGTAATGCCCTATGACCTCATCCTGGTTCTTTTTGACTCAAAACACACTAAAAAGGACATTTATAACGAACAAAATACCCATAAAGATACGAAATAAATGGACTTATCAGAAGCTCAAGCTCAACGAAGAGGCACGAAAAGAGAAATCCAACTTCAAGCTGTCCGTGGAAGCTAGGCTTGCTCAAGGATCCTCCTTTTTGGTATTTCTTTCCTTCGCTTAGCTTATTTGTGGGAGTTTGTCCGAAAACACTTTCGAGACAACAATATTGTAGGAGTTATATTTTATTTATCTTTGATTTATAAAATGAAGAACTTTTATGATGTTTATGTTGTCTTGAGTATGATGATGGACTAATTCCTACATTAGGGGGATAGATTATCGATTTAGGTTTGATCTATGCTTGTGATGGTTGATTTCTTATTGTTGGAATTGTGCTTGTTTATGTTGAATACTTGGCCACTACTTAGCATTGCTAGGCTCTAGATGAGACCGAAAGGAGATTTTAGAGCCCGACTTAGATTCCTTCTACGTTAGGTGGACTAGGTACATAAGCCTAATTGTAAACCTTAGGTGGACTAGGTACATAAGCCTAAGTGTTAATCTTATGCGTATAATAGCCGATGAGGGTTTAACGGATTGACGGTGACAGTAAATGAAGTTAAGCTTTTTGAAGGGGTCTATTGTACGTCTAGGATTATCATAATCAAAACAAGTTAGGAGAGAAACCAATGAGAGAATATACACCCTAATGCTCTTATGATAATCTTTTCCCTCGTCTTTGTTATTGTGGTGTTGCTAGTTAATTTTATTCGCTTTAATTTGGTAGTTAGTCAAAGCCGTTCAATCACTGTTTAGAATGTTTAGGTGTGTTTTTAAATTTGTGTGCCAGTTGACAATTGTAACGTAAAATGATAGTCACCCAGACGAAGCTTTCTTCGAGAGACACGACCCGAGTTAGCTCTCCGTCCTACAATCGATCTCGTCCTCTTACGGGTCCGGATCAAAGTAGTTGCGTAGGACAAATCGGAACAAACAAATTTATAAAACTACCAACAACAAAACATCACATGTTTTAATCATTTTTTTCCTCCATTCTTTTTTCTTATTTCTTTTTCATTGTTTGAATATTTAAGATTTAAATATTAAATTGTAAAAATACTTTTATGAACCTAAGTTTCAAATTTAAACATAAAAATGACTAATTAATAATAAAAAATTATAAATTATAATTTACAATGATCAGTCTTAATTATAAACTATCAATAATTCCAGATATATATTATAAGTGTAGTTCTAGAAGTATAATGTTAATAAATTTTAAAATATTGTGAAATTTATAATTAAGATACAATATCATATATATATTGTAATTGTATGTATACATTTTAATATATTTATGTATGAATGTATCTATATATATACATATATTGTGTCAAAAAACCTGATATATGTTTTCAACATATAATTCATTTTTAAATTTATTTTTGATAAACATGGGGTTATATGCATTTCGGGACTTATTTTGCATGTCTTTTGGTTGAATGCATATCCCTTTGTGACAATTATAACATATTGCTTTGATTTGTTAAATGTCGATATGTCACGGGTTTGTGTAGTTTTAACAGGAAAATCATGTGTTTTGATATGATTCTTGAAGTTGAACAAAGTTGAGGAAGAGCAAGTATATTAAAGATGGGCCGAGAGTGGAGAAAAGGACAAATGGATCGAAAAAATCAAGAATCGATAGGCAGAGGTAGAGCACGGAAATTGAACTATTAGTCTCCGTGGATACGACCTTATTCACTGTAGTTGCTATAAATTACCACATACACCTTCATGTTGATTTTTAACTAATTAAAACACCGAACGATGTTAGAATTATGTTAAATTCTATTTTTCATTAATTTATTTTTTAATCCTAAAATATTATCTTTTAATCATGACAATATCAAAAAATAATATATATATATATATATATATATATATAATTATACCCATTGGAGATCCACTACAAGAAAAAAGGTCACACACAACGGACAATCTCCTTTGTCTATTCTTTTCTATTATTGTCGTAGGTAGTTGTGTTGTTTATATCATCCCACTTTATACAACGATGAATCATCGTTATGTATTCTCATGATACACAATGGTAATATACCGTTGTAAATTTCATTATTATCACTGTATATGCACAATATATGCAACCATTTTTGGTATTATCGTTGTGTATATATACTTTAGATAACGGTAGAATTTCATTTGCTGTTGTATAAAATCATCATATGCAACAATATTTACCGTTGTAAATATGAAATTTATCATTGTATATTATTAGTATATTTGGGTAGGGAAGTCAACCACTGAACCCCATATTTGATTTGCAATTAAATTATTCTTAACATGCCATCATTTTATAGAAATTGTTCTTTTTATCCTCATTACCTTAAATAAAAATTTTCTTAACAATATTTATAATTTAGAGTTACCTTGAATTACATCTTTAATTAATCTCCATCTCGCTGCTCAAACTAATTGATTTCTAACAAAATTCCCAGACAATCTTTGAGTTGACAAAGATTAAGAAATAATTAATTGAAATCGAATCCTTTACTCCATTATATCAAACCTACAAGTAGGGTATGTTCTATATGCAATTCATTTTTTTTAGATTCTTTTATTAACTTCCATAAAGAAGATATAACAGAATAATTAATTTCATTAATTTTTCACATGCAGTTAATACTTAACATAAGATAAATTCATGAATATTTGTAATTAATCCTAAAATTCAAGAATTCTCCCTCACGCTTAATTAATTTTTTGATCAATGCATTAATTCTCCTTTCATTATCTTGTTATACTCAAACACCACCAAAATGATTCGGTTACGATAATGTCTCCCGCGTGATGCTCGGTACGTAATATTTTATTTTATAATAATTGAAAAATAAAAGCAAAATTCGATCAAATATAACAATACACTCATATAAGTGTGTGAAATAAATGTATAATATTTTTAAATAGATTAAAAAATAAACTTTATTTTTCATAAATATAAACAATAATTATCATAATTATTTAAATAAATAATTAACATGACATTATCTTTGAGTAACTAATAAGCATGCTATTAAAAATGGTGCACAAAAAATTAATTGAGGACATGTGATTTGTAGTTGTACAATCAAAGTTACACCGAAAAAAAAAAATTAATTTCCCAATATACAAAAATATTCACAAAATTCAACAGACATAATCATTTAATGCACAAACTTTTTTTATGTCACTGTGATTTGAATTGACCTATATATTTTAATTAATTAGAAGTGAAAATTTATATTATTTAAACAAAAAATAGAAACACTAAAATCTACATAATTAGGTGAAAATAAATTTTTTAAATTAAAATGCTATGATTGCTCATTAAATTTATTTGGTTACAATATTTTCCACTTCATAGATTACTATATATATAATTGGAATTTACAAAAAAAAGGTCATAAGATAGTTCAAAATAGAATTATAATTTTCACATCTAAAAGAAATTCTTAACAAATTATAAATAGTGAGAATATATCTATGTAATCAAGATAGATATGTAAATTTCTTTCTAACCAAGAAATGTAGAATCTTCTTTTCTAACCAAGTTTTTTTATTTACCATAATACCCTTAATGAATTGTGGGAGCGGTCAAAATTTGAATAATAATTCAAAACAATTCAATTCAAAATACTACACACGATTGAGGCCTACACGTGAGCAACAACTCTACACAATTCAATTCAACTTGAGGCCTACATGTGAGCAACAAATTTACACAATTCAATTCAACTCTACAAACCCTACACACTCAATTGAATAGAAACTCTACACAATCCAATTCTATTCAACTCTACACCCCTTTTGCTAAAATAAAAAACAAATACACAAAAAAAACTCTACACGCCTACACGGCCCAATTCAATTCAGATAGAATTTTACAGTAATAGTACACGCTCAAGTAGACCGTGTAAAACTTTACACAACACCAACAATCAAGCACGACACACTAACGCTGATGGAGAGGCGATAGAGTTGTATCACCGGCTCCCAACGAGAGCCCACACCACCACCAATCGAGAGGCTGCCAAGAAGAACCACCTACACTGCCGCCCATCAACAGATTGCCGAGTAGAACCACCGTCGTCGCCCGTTGGGATGCCAAGCCGTCGATGGAGAAGATTTAACATGTTTTGTTCGATTCTTGAAATTTTCTATTAATTAGTCAAATTTTGTTCAATTAATTAGTTAATTGACGGATGGATGTGGTTGTGAATTGTTTAATTTTGTTCAATTCGTTCGCTTGTTCATCGAGGGATTTGGGGTTCTATTCAATTAATTAGTTAATTGCACGTGTGAAATGTTGAGTGTGTGCGCGTGTACTATATTTTATTACCATGTAAAATATTGATTGTGTGTGTGCTTGTAGTCCCATTTGAGGGTGGAAATGTAGTGTAGTTTGTGGGTGCGGTCGACACATTTCATTTGACTTTTTTAAATTTTAAGTAAGCGTAAATAAGACTTTTACACATTTCTTTGGTTAGAAAAGAATGGACCTCCATTCTTGGTTAGAAAAGAAGTTTGTAATTTTCTTTTGATTACTTTAATTTTTCTCCCTTATAAATATTAGTGCAACTAAATAATATGTGATTCCAAAATATTTATAATTAAATTTGAAAATGGATTTTTGTATATATAGTGTAACTTTTATATTGAAAATATCAAATGTTAGCCAAAATGCTCCATCTTCATTTGTTATATGAGCTTTGAATGATGGATTTTTTTATTTTATTTTTTTGATGTTGTGAAGAGGAGCTGGATTCACAATGTTAATTGATAGTTGATACAACTATTTATTGAATCAACAATGAAGCTAAAATTGTATAATATATTAATTTGATTTTTTAACATATGATTTTTTAATTCAAAGAGTCGGCCATTTGCTAGATCTTAATGTGAAATAAAGTTAGAAGATAAAACATATTAAATGAAAAAAAAAAGAATATAAAAGATTTTAAATAAAATTGTCACAACAACCTTAAATGGTAATTCACACACACACACACGCGCACACACACACACACACACTATAAGATATGAGGAAAGAATATTATATTCTATTAATTCAAACATTCAGATACATAGCCTATAAATACAACAAATTAAAGAGTAAATTAGATACTAAAATATCTACAGAGATACATACAGAAAGGATATACATGATAAGATATATATTAGCTAACTAATCTTATCACTATCCTTATCATGCCCACTCAAGGTGGGGAGCTAGAGAAACCCAATCTTGGACCGAAGAACCTATAGGTGAGGAGCCAATAATGGCTTAGTTAGTGCATCAGCAAGCTAAATAAGCTCAGCGGCACTAGAGGCGACAGCTTCAGCCTCGGTTGAAGATCGAGCTATAGATTTTTGCTTTTTAGAAGACCATGACACGGGATTATGACCAAGAAAGACGACGTTCGTGCTAGTAGATGTGCAATCGTCGAGGTTCTCTCCCCAATCAGCATCGGAGAAAGCATGGAGCGCAAGTAGAGATCCTGACCGGAGAAGCAAACTAAGATATAGTATACCTTTTAAGTATCTGAGCAACCTCTTAACAGCAACCCAATGCAAGGCAGAAGGTTTATGTAGAAATTGAGACAACTTATTTACTATAAAGGAAATGTCAGGTCGTGTAAGAGAGAGATATTGAAAGCTATCTACAATTCACCAGTATTCAGCAGGATCGGTGAGCGCCGAACCATCCGAGAGCTTCAATGAAGGTGAGGTGGCCAATGGAGAGCGAACAAGCTTAGTGTCTTATATTTTTGCTTTGAGTAGAATGTCAGATATGTATTTTCTTTGAGAAAGATATAATCCATCGGTACAATGGAGAACCTCAACGCCTAAGAAGTAAGAGAGTTTTCCAAGATCTTTGATAGAAAAGACATTGGTCAGTTGATAAATCACCTTAGCAACTGTAGCATCATTATTTCCTATAAGAATAATATAATCAACATAGACGAGCAAATAAACTGAGATATCGCTGACATTATAAATAAAGAGAGAGTGATCGGCTTCAGACTACAGAAAACCAGTGGAAGTGAGAAACTTATGCAGAGCATTATTCCATATGCGGGGGGCTTGTTTCAAGCCATATAGAGATTTCTGAAAGTGGCACACATGCTCTGGAAAATTAGGATCAATAAATCCTGATGGTTAAATCATATAAACATCGTTGGTAAGCTTGCCATGGAGAAAGGCGTTGTTAACATCCAATTGCCATAGAGACCAACCACGAGATAGAGCGACACTGCGGACAACACGAATACTTGTAGGTTTAACCACCGAACTAAAATTTTCTATGTAGTCAAGTCCCGAGCGCTGGTGAAAACCCTTTGCGACTCGACGCATTTTGTAGCGCTTAACAGATCCAGCGGGATTACATTTGATCTTAAAAACCTATTTGCAGCTAATTGGATTTTGACGGGGAACAAATGGTACAAGTCGCTAGGTTCCATTATGAACTAAGGCATCAAATTCATCTGACATAGCACGGCGCCAAAGAGGATTTTTGAGAGCTTGAATAACACATGTGGGCTTAAGAGGGGAAGTGGTGGCTGTGAGTGTCAGGCGTTGGATAGGTTTGTGGATATTATTTTTAGAGAGTATGCGCATGGGGTGATGATTCAAGGTCGAAGGGGGATGAGGAATGATAGGTAGAGAGTTGTGAGGAGATGATAGAGGCGAAGGTTGTGGCGATGAGTGAGGTAATGGAGGAGGCGCGAGAGGTGGCCCTACTAACTTGTCAATCTGTGTTGAAGATGGTGTGTATGATGAAGCCGAAGCAGGAGGTGCCACTAAAATAACCTAAAAAGGAAAGACGTTCTCCATAAATCTAACATGTTGTGACACATACAACCGATTAGTAGTAATATTGAGACAATGATAGGCACTCTGGGTAAGAGAATAACCTAAGAAGACACACAGTTTGGATTTTGGTTGTAATTTGTGAGAGGTGTATGGTTTTAACCAAGGATAACACAAACATCCAAAGACACGAAGCTTTCCATAATGAGGTGATGTACCTACTAATTTCTCATATGATGAAAAATATGATAGATTTACCGTTGGAAGACGATTCATTAAATAAACAGCAGTATAAAAAGCTTAAGGCCAAAATTGTAGAGGCATAGAGGCATGGTGAAAGAGAGTAAGACCAGTTTCTACAATATGCCTATGGCAGCGCTCAGAATAGCCATTATGTTCGGGTGTATGAGGTGGTGTAGTCAAATGAGTGATGCCAATTATCTGGAGGAATGATTTGAGAACAATATATTCACCTCCATTATCTGTGTAAAGTGTGGTGATGGAGTGACATAACAACTTTTCAACAAGTAAGTGAAACTTAGGAAAAATAGAGGAAACATTAGATTTGTGTTGCAGCGAATAAAGCCTGATATATTTAGTAAAATGATCAATAAATATTAAATAATACTTGAAGCCAGATCTAGAGGCAATAGGAGCAGACCAAACATCGGAGAATATTATTTGCAAAGGAGCATGGCTCGTGATAGACAATTCAAAAAATGGGAGCTTAGTGCTCTTATTACACATGCAAGCATTACAACTGGATACGGAGGGAGGAATAGACGTAAGAGGGATAACTTGGGATGAGACTAGTCGCTGGAGTAGAGAAGGGGCATGATGGCCTAGATGACAATGCCATTTAGGAAGAGAAGTACGAATGCATGAGAATGTGATAAGTGGCTTGGAGAGACACTTCGGCCAAGCACACACACCATTTTCAGCACTTGCTGTCAGTAGGGTTCGACCTGTGGTGAGATCCTTCACACACAAAAAGAGTGTGATAAGAATTCAACGGAAACATTATTAGAAAAGCAAAATTTCGAAACAAAAAGCAAGTTACGCTTGATGGTACAAACACACAGAACATTAGATACGTGAAAATTATTAGAAGAAGAGGAAATAGAGATTGAGCCTATATGTGTGATACCAAGATTGCTTCCATCGCCAATCTCGATACTGTCATAGCTTGTGTAGTCAGAGTGAAGAGATAAGTTACTCAGGTCATTAGTGACATGATGTGATGCTCCAAAATCATAATGCGTTGAGGAGTGGATTGTGAGTTGTTGACACTACTGTGGACAGGAGAATAATTGAAGTTAGAGTACCTTTTGGTGGAATGACCTTGTGTGGATATTTGACCCAATGATCCTTATGGGCTCTCTATTATTTGAAGCCCAAAGCCCCTAATTAGCCCATCTACCTAATTTAGCCCCAATCTCCTTTTTCTTCCCTTTAAATACTCCTGCACCGCACTGTTCGATTAAGCTAGAGACAAACACACAATAATTGGGCTCTGCTATTCCCGATCAATCTCTTCACCGGATTCCCTGTTCACCGGTGTCCTGTTGGCGTCGAGTGTGTGTGAGCTTCGTGAGGTAGAGAGTTGGATAGCCTTGGCCGATATCTATCTTTCCCCTGCTCGTTGATAGCCTGATCTTTGCCTATTCGAAACCTCTCATTTGATCATTCTTGTTGCCGGAAGAGAGCACCACTGCCTTTTGGATCCTGAGCCACAACAACTTTTTCAATTCTCTGATTTTTCCTCCCCCTTCTATCTATCTGTTTTCCCCTATTCATAATATTGCTGGGAATATAGATATATATATTGCTGAGAATATAGATATATATATCGCTTGGAATAGATACATACATATTCATATTCATATATCTATATTTAGGGAGAATCTGCATTTGTTGTTTGTTTTAATTCATTAACGTCTCCTATTTTCTGAATTATAACAGCACAGGTAGAGATCGTCGGAGAAGACGCGGCTATGCGCCGATCTGTTTTGCTCGCCGGAAAAGACGCAGCTGTGCGCCTCTACTGTTCTGCTCATCGGAGAAGATGACCGACGCTTCTGCTCGACTGCACTTGAATCTGCTAACGTCGCTGGTGAAGAAGGACTTCTCTGCCTTACTGCTACATCACCAATTGTCGGAGAACTCAACCAAAGCTGCTGCTGTGATTGGTAATAAGAGTCGTTGCTGCAGATTCATCCAAATATTACCATCTTCTCTCTACCTTCCTCCCTTTAATCATTTATCATATATTGGTATACATAAGTATATATATTCTCATATTGATATGCACTTATTAAGGGTTTGTTTATATTATTTTTTCATTGATGAATTGTTGAATTTATTGGGCTTTTGCAGCAGCACAAGCCAAGTAAAGAAGCTGCAGTCTAGGTTGTTTGCAGACCGTTGTTGTGCTGCAGTCGAGAAAAGAGAGAATTGTGTTGCTGCTGTGCTATTCTTTTTGCTGGGGTAGATTAATTGAAGGAGAAACTTTCCTAAGTTGCTGTCACGTCTCTTGTTGAAGCAAGGCAACCGTGTGGCTGACCCCGACGAGTCAGGCAACAAGACAGTGAACCTCGACAGGGCATGGTACCCCACAGTGGTATCAGAGCCACGGGTACCTTACCGGGGCACTCTCCGACTCGCACCAGCGCACCCTGCCGCCATTGGCTGCGCCGTTTCACTCCCGATGAGCAAGGAACACGGTAGGTCAGATTTCTCCCCTTCTCGGGAGGATCTGCTTTGGTAAAGCGGCGAAACTCTAAGCTCCCTAGAACTTAGGCTTGGTATTGTGGAGTTTGGGAGAATATTGGAGTTTGGTGGTGTTTTGGGAGAATTTTTGGGAGATTGGTGTTGTTTTTTGGAGAATTTTTGAGATTTGTGGCGATTTGTGATAATATTGTTAATTTATGTTAATTTGGGAGAATCTGTGATTTTTTGTTGAATTTTTTGGTAAATTTTGAGATATTCTATTTTGTAACTTTATTGTTACTATATCTCTGTTATTTGTTCGGTATCTTGTGATCCTATACCTTGCTTCCACGTTCTTTTATTTTTCTGATATATCTCTTGAGTGTTTTATCTTCTTGCGAATCCTAGCATTCCATGCTTGAGAGCTCTTTGCTCTAATTGCCTTGCTTATGGTCCAGTTCATCTGGATTTCCCTATGGGTCTCCTCGTGCGAGTAGCCTGGATAGCAAGTGTAGTGTATAGTTCGTCGGAAGTTTTCGTGTTGATTGATTGGTTCTGCCTTTATTCTCTTGTGTTTTTCCATACTCTGTGAGTATTTGGTTGTGTTTGGTGGTGAAAACCTGGTGAAACTCCAAGTTTGTGAGTTTCTGATAAACTGACTCTGGTATTTGGGTCAGTTGCTGTTGAAACAAGTTTTGGGATTGTCCTGAGTGAATCCTTGCTCCACAGATAAATCTGTACTGAAAACTGAGCTAGCCTTAGTACTTTATCCCCTAGGTGTACTTGTTTCTGTGAATTGGAAGTGTTATCTTCCTGTTCTGTGAGCTTTCTGTTGTGTTCTCTATTTTTTGGGTGATTATTTGCCTTTTTGCTGCGTCTGTGAGTGCATATAATCATGAATAATCTTCATATGGCCCCCTTTAATGGTAGAGATGATTTTCAAGATTGGAAAACTAAAATTAAATGCATTTTGGTTAAAGAAAAGCTTAATAAGGCCATCTCTACTAAATTGATAAATCTGTGGATGATGAGAAATTGTATGAAATGAATGATAGTGCTAGGGCCACTATTTTGTTGAATCTGTGCAGTACTGTGGTTAGAAAAGTGTCACATTATCAATGTGCTAAAGATTTATGGGATAATCTGATATCTTTATATACTGCTGCTTCTGAAGAATCTATGTGGTCTTTACAAAATCAATTTATGTCTTTTCAAATGGATACCTCTAAGGATATTGATGTCAATATGTATGAGTTTTATAAATTGTTACAAGATCTGAAAGTTGCTGGTGATGATTCCCTTGAAAAGTATGCTCATCAAGTTTTGCTTGGTTCTATTCCTGAATCTTTTGCTGAAGTTAAATCTGCTCTTAAATATGGTGGTTCTAAGCTGAATTGTGATATGATAGTCATTGGTTTAAAAGCAAAAGAAAGTGAAATTAGGAAAATGAAATCCCAGCCTTTGCATAATAATATCATGTATGTGAATAGGAATAATAATAGAAATCCTTCACATGGCTTTAATAAACCTCTGAATCCTGAGAATCCAAGTGTGCTTGCTGCTGAAAGTGCAATTAGGGCAAAACCAACATCATAATCAGAATTATGCTCAAAATCATAATCATGCTCCTAATTATGCTCAAAATTAGAATCATGCTCCTAATCATGCTCAGAATCATACGTTTGACCAGAAGCCTAGGAAAACATGCTGGAATTGTGGTAAACCTGGTCAATTTCTAATAGATGTAAGCAGCCGAAAAGAAATAAAGGTTATGAAAATTATGAGCCTAAACAACATGCTAATAATGTGTATGAGGATGATGGTATTTATATGGTACATGATGCATATGATTTTCAGTTCATCAATTACACTAATGCTGTGTCAAAATCTGTTTCAAATAATGAATGGCTCATTGATTCTGGTTGCACTTTTCATGTCACTCCATTTAAGCATCTATTTCATAACCTACATTATATGAATTCTGGACATGTAGCTCTTGAGGATGGTCAAAATTGTGATATTCAAGGAAAACGTGATATCTGCTTCAGATTTGAAAATGGGAGCATGCTTACATTAAGTGATGTCAGATATGTGCCTCAATTGAAATCCAATTTCTCATCTGTGTCCAAAATTGCTGATAAGATGCTTGATGGTTCTATGAATTCTTTGAGATTTTAATTTGAGAAAGATTCAGTGCTTTATTTTATTACTCCCCGAAAGGGTGATTTGTATGCTGTCCATGCTGAGTCTGTGCCTCTGCCTGTTGTTAATGTGATTCAAGAAGATAAGACTGTATTATGTCATGCTAGACTAGGACATATGAGCAATAAAGGTTTGCAATTTTTCATAAAAATGGTGCATTTGGCAAAGATAAAGTGTAACAGCCCGGTCCCGAGGATGGGGACGGGGTTGTTGTGCGTAAAATAGCACGAAAAATCAAAAATCCATGGGGGGTGTTTTTAGAATTAAACTAAGTTAGCGCCTCAAGAACTTAGGCAACTTAACTTTATGACTTGGAAGAACTGTCGTTTTCAATGAATCAATAAGGGTCAAATGGGTCAAAGGATTCACTCGAGTCAAAGGAATGCCAAATCACAGGCCAACTGAAATTTAAACAGAATCCAAAGACAAACAGATAGGGATTTGACTTTTCAAATAAACAAGACCTCATCATAGGTCACATCAACTAAGACTCATAAATAGGTCAGAGTCAAATATACCTTATTATCCTATTCATAGGACGGATCAAGAAAAGTACTTAAGGTTAACTTGGACGAGCAGAAACATGCTTGAAAGAGAAAGCCTGTTTGTAGGCGAACAATAATAACAAACATGCAAGACTTATTCACAAGTCAACTGAAGATGAATAGATACCAGAATGCTCAACAGGTATGACTATTCAAATAACTCGGAATCAATAAAGGCATAGACGGGTATGTTAAAAGATCATGCTTCAAGACTTTATTGATAACTAGGATTCATAGCATTTAAAACATGCTACTATCAAGAATCAAGTTACACATATCAAGACTAACTGCTGATATCAGAGTACTTAGCAGAAACTTATCAGAAGAAAATATGTAACCATATAGAGCAACAAACTTGAAACCTCAAACAACTTAGACAACCCCACCAGCAGCACATCACCGGCCTCAGCATCTCAACCTGAAAACATTTGAAAAAGAGGGTGTGAGCACTAATGTACTCAGTGGGGTTTTATGAGAAAACTCTTTAATAAACTTTGGAACATCCAATTATAAACTAGCGGCATATGGAGAGCAAAACGCAAAAGCCCTCTCCATACCCGCAAAACCTTTTACTTCCTTTTCTGGCGCCTTTCCTGGCTCAAACCTGTTGTCTACTGTACTCTTATGCCTTAGGATGAGAGAGGGGTTACCTCAAGTATCCTCCGAGTATGCGAGGGAATTACCCAGCAGTGACTCCCTTTACTTTCAAATGTTCAACATTAGTAACACGAGGGTCACAGTATGATAATGTAAACAAACTGTTCTTTGAGCTCGATAACCTGCTTACAACATAAGCTATATCCTTCCTTACTTAACCTTAACCTTCCTTACTTAACTTAGCTAACAATACCAAGCCTAGAGCAATCGTCTAAGGCTAATCCTTTAATTTAGCATGATCTCGGCCTATAACGGATTTATAACTTACCCTAAAAGGAAATCCTTAACTATACGAGCTTTAACAAAGCATAACATTCAAATGCGAGGAAATGAACGCGGATAAACATCGATTGCAATTAAAGCAATTCTAGATCTCATGCTAGCATCAATCGTATTTAAACAATTCTAGCATATCTAAACATACTAGAGAGCTCACTTAACTTATAATAACTTATAACTTTACTTTATCAAACTCAAATAACAATTCAACAATATCATGCATATAACTTCCTTTATTCCTTTCCTTTCCTTGTACATAGACTAAATAGGCAGAGCATAAAATATTTTAATTGGATATTCATCATGTCCTATTATGCTTCTAGAGCTTAATAGCTCAAATCTTATACTTGGTTTAGAACCACCCACCTCGATGACGAGCATCTCGATAACAAGCACGTAGACGAAGCAACGAGCCGAAAATCCTTCCTTGGACCTCCTCGGGGTTCACCTCATCTTTATGAAAGTCGATCAATGACTTGAAACCTTATTCGAGCTCCTACTAAGACATCGAAATGATATCTAACCTCTTGAACCTTAACTATAAGTTAAAACACAAGAATTAAAATATTAAGGCATCCGAAATTACCACAAAAGGGGACGGAAAATCCGATTTAAATGATCGAGATTCCTGATGATCGGCCACTTCTACCTTGTAGATCATCGAATGAGCTTCGATTTGAGTACTCATGGACCTCGTAACTCCAACCTATGCGAAAGTTATGGCCTCCGCACGAAAACGTGCCGGAGCTGCCGAACCAGCCCGCACGCCCGCGCGCCCAAGCGCCACGATGCCCTTACCCCCGCGGCACTGCTTGCCTCCCCAGGGCTCCCTTGCCTCCACGGCGCCCCTTGCTGCCCCCGTGGGGCTCTGTGCCCCCGTGGCGCCCCGTGCTGACCCCCCGTGGGGCTCCCTTGCCCCCGACGCTCCTTGCCCTCGTGGGGCTCTTTTGCCCCCACGGGGCTCCTTGCCCCCGCGGCGCCCCCACTCCGCTCTCTCTCTCTCTCACTGGGGGTGCTCTCACGAAGAGAGTTCCCATCTACTCTCTCTCTCTCTCTACTCTACAGAATGGTGGTGAAGAAGGAATGAGCGAGAAAAATCAAACGGGAAGGGGCTCTATTTATAGGAAAAAAATATGGCTTCCTCGAGAAGCTACTTCAATGCAACAATACTGCTTTAAAAATATCGGGTTCGGATAAAAGGCACTTTATTCGATGGCGATGTCCAAATGACCTCGTTTATTAAATCCAAAAATACCGGTAGGTTCTTTAGCTCGAGTACTATTGAGCCAACTTGACTTGGAATAAAGAACGGGTCGGTTTGAAGAAAAACGAGAAATTAATCTCTTTTTAAAAATAAAGTTACTATTCTACCCAAGGGACAAATAAAATTCCCGAGCGTTCAATTGACCTCAGAATGAAAATCCGGGATTGCCAACGGATTCCTTGAGAAATTTCCCATAGGGTAGGCTTTAAAAATCAAGGCTCAGGCCAATACATGAGATTTTACAAATTTCTAACGATTGCGCTTCTACGGAAAAACACTATTCATAACTCCTTTAAACGCGATTTAAATCACCGGGAACTCAAATGACTTCAGATTCAAAATCCGAAAGCACCGGCATGCTCCTTGGGTCAACGCCTTTCAAGCATGACCAAAATTGGCTGCGACTGAGCTGGAATCAAAATTCTCAAAAATACGATTTTACGAAAAATAACTCCTAAAATCGCAATTTAAGGCCAAAACCTCCTTAACTAGGCTCTAATTAATTTCTTTAATTTTCTAAATGAACTTTGAAAATATCGGATGTTACAGACTACACCCTTTAAACAAATTTCATCCCGAAATTTGCTTCCCCTCAAACGGAAATCTGGATACCTTTTTAAGAACTTAAAGCCTTACTGGAACAACATAGGTTCGAAACCTTTACTATACGGCTAAGAATAGCCTGGAGCCTTCCTTTAACGCAGGACTAATACTTCTATAATCTTTCTTCTTTTCTTCCTCAAAGCCTTAGCATCTTCTATCTTTTCTTTCTTATGAAATCTCTTTTGAAATATCGCTTTACACGAGCTCCTTATGATCTTGCATTCGGGCGGACTTCTAGAATCTATTCGATCAACGAAATAAATAAAAGAAAACTTCACCAAGCTTGCTCCTCAAGCACGGACAATCTCAACAAGTCCATCCTTCTTTTGTTTCGCTTGGCTTTATTTTTACTTCTGACTTTACTTCACGCAACCTTGAGAAACTTTAACGAACTCGAACTAGATGATAAACTCGAATTAATTGAGCACCTCCTTTGATTGTTGCTTGTACGCTCTATCACGATTGAAAACTCACTTTATCTTCATCTTTAACTTCTTGAGGTTCGACTTCTTCGTCTTCTTGGGGCGTACTTCATGATGCATCTCAATCTTAAATTCTTGACGCAACTTAAATCTAAACTTCTTTGTCGTAGTCGTCTCTTTTTCTTGAAGTAGTCGTCTGGCTTCATGGCTCCTTCTGGTGGTCACCACTGCTTGCAGGCATAATGATCGCACGTCTAAACTTGAACTACATGCTTGGAACTTACTTGCTGACATTCCTTAGATCACCTCCAAACGCAACGAGCTGAGAAATCTTCTTGGAAACGCATGTCCTAATCTTAGAGAATATTATCTGGCGCTTACTCAGATTCCACTTCCTTCTAGGAAATACTATCTCTTATTCCTCCAACCTTGACTAAAAAGAATACTACTATAACTCTCTACTTTATTCCAAGATCCACACTCGAGTTCTATGAGTGGGAGCAAAATAAACGAACGCCTCTGAGTGAGGACTTTATCTTAATCAATAATTTCTTGACAAAGTCAAAATCTAGAAAGAATATAACACTTGGTTATATATGTCAAAAATATTGCCTTTTCAAAGGACTTATAAACTTGAAGGATTCTTGCACATAACAAAGATATGAAAGAAATCAACGGTTAGCAACTGAAAACCATGCTTCAATATTCTCTCAAAGGCGTCAGCATAGCCTATCAAGGAAATGCTATTACTGATTCTTGATGATCAAAGAAGTACCATCCAAAGGATTACGAATTATCCAAACGGATATAATCAAAGAATTTCAAATGGTATAAATGGAGAATTTCGATTAATATGAAGCTTATTGAAGGGCAATTGATTCAATTAACAAGAGAATAAATCGATTTTAAAAAGGGAATGAATAAATCGATTCTATTAACACGAGAATGAATAAATAGGCTCAACAAAAACTTCCATCAAACTGAAACTCTCAATCTTTCGAACACTAGGTCTATCTTCTTAACGATTTTCTTCTTTGGGTCTTCTCTCTCTTTCTTAAGCATCACGTACCTTCTTCTTAGCGAGGTTGCTATGAAAAGGCACGAGTCGGCTGGACTCAAATGGCTGCACCTGGTCGGAAAAGCGATATCCGGAGATCTCTTCCTATTTATCGAAAGGGATACGTCAAAGCGATTTAATCTATGGCACCTTCTGGACTCAAAATAGCTTAAACGTCTTCTGGAAGCTCGGTAGAGCACCGATATATCTTCAAACTCTCTTGGCTATGGTCACGACGACAATCTTCATCTTCATTAATCGGATTGAAACAAGCAATAACTTCTAGGCATCGAACGCGACATGACCTTGAATGTACTGTGGGTTATGGGCCCACCACGCTTCCGCTGCGCCACTCTGATAATTCGCCTTTAACTTGACTGCTCCTCTTCTTGCTTATCACTCGAAACTGAACTTCATGACCTTCTTCTCGATTCTACTAAAATCTCAAAATCCTTTATCCTTCTTATGAGCGCTTTATAAATGTTCTTTCGAACTGCTTCTACTTAACTTTGCTCCTCGAGAGGGAACTTACTCAATCTAGGGTTCTTTTAAGAGAACCTAAAGGGAATTCTAGAATTCTCCTTAATTCAAACTCGCTATAGTCTATGTTCTAACTATATTCTCTATGCCTCATTCATCCTTAACTCATCCTTAAATTCTTTTCTTATGGGCAATAGACAAGCTTTTTAACAAAAGAAGATTTTCAAATCAACTTTCAAACTTTATAAATCTACTCAAAATTTTTAACGGTCTAAAATGACCGAAATAGTTTGAGTATCTGCAGAAAATAATACTCTGAAAAGATTTGCTTCTTGATTGAGTCTTTAATGACTCAAGACTCTTAAAACATTGATCTAGAACTTACTTCAATAAGTTCTACTTTAAACTTTGGTATAACCAAAAATTTTATTTCTAAAAAAATAATGTTCGATTTCAAAATCAACTAACCTTGTATTGCTCAAAACATTTCTCCTTATCCTGTACTTTCAAAAAGTTATACCAAATATAATCAATATACTTTAACTCAATCATACCTTAGCTTTGCTGCAGATGCGAGGGAGGTGGTGAGCTGGAGGTTGCTGATTAATACTTTTGAACAATTCAATATTCACATAAGAGTTCAATCAATTACTTCAAGGAGACACAGGCCTGCAGTGTTTGCAAACCTAGCTCTGATACCAACTGTAACAGCCCGGTCCCGAGGATGGGGACGGGGTTGTTGTGCGTAAAATAGCACGAAAAATCGGAAATCCATGGGGGGTGTTTTTAGAATTAAACTAAGTTAGCGCCTCAAGAAATTAGGCAACTTAACTTTATGACTTGGAAGAACTATCATTTTCAATGAATCAATAAGGGTCAAATGGGTCAAAGGATTCACTCGAGTCAAAGGAATGCCAAATCATAGGCCAACTGAAATTTAAACAGAATCCAAAGACAAACAGATAGGGATTTGACTTTTCAAATAAATAAGACCTCATAATAGGTCACATCAACTAAGACTCATAAATAGGTCAGAGTCAAATATACCTTATTGTCCTATTCATAGGACGGATTAAGAAAACTACTTAAGGTTAACTTGGACGAGCAGAAACATGCTTGAAAGAGAAAGTGTGTTTGTAGGCGAACAATAATAACAAACATGCAAGACTTATTCACAAGTCAACTGAAGATGAATAGATGCTAGAATGCTCAACAGGTATGACTATTCAAATAACTCGGAATCAATAAAAGCATAGACGGGTATGTCAAAAGATCATGCTTCAAGACTTTATTAATAACTAGGATTCATAGCATTTAAAACATGCTACTATCAAGAATCAAGTTACACATATCAAGACTAACTATTAACATCAGAGTACTTAGCGGAAACTTAGCGGAAGAAAACATGTAACCATATAGAGCAACAAACTTGAAACCTCAAACAACTTAGACAACCCCACCAGCAGCACATTACCGGCCTCAGCATCTCAACCTGAAAACATTTGAAAAAAAGGGTGTGAGCACTAATGTACTCAGTGGGGTTTTATGAGAAAACTCTTTAATAAACTTTGGAACATCCAATTATAAACTAGCGGCATATGGAGAGCAAAACGCAAAAGCCCTCTCCATACCCGCAAAACCTTTTACTTCCTTTTCTGGCGCCTTTCCTGGCTCAAACCTGTTGTCTACTGCACTCTTATGCCTTAGAATGAGAGAGGGGTTACCTCAAGTATCCTCCGAATATGCGAGGGGATTACCCAGCAGTGACTCCCTTTACTTTCAAATGTTCAACATTAGTGACACGAGTGTCACAACATGATAATGTAAATAAACTGTTCTTTGAGCTCGATAACCTGCTTACAACATAAGCTATATCCTTTCTTAACTTCATTTTTTACTTAACCTTAACCTTCCTTAACCTCGATAACGTGCCGGAGCTGCTGAACCAGCCCGTGCGCCCAAGCGCCACGGCGCCCTTGCCCCCGCGGAGCTCCCTTGTCCCCGCGGCGCTGCTTGCCCCCCCGGGGCTCCCTTGCCCCCGCAGCGCCCCTTGCTGCCCCCGTGGGGCTCTTTGCCCCCGTGGCGCCCCGTGCTGCCCCCCTGTGGGGCTCCCTTGCCCCCGACGCTCCTTGCCCTCGCGGGGCTCTTTTGCCCCCACGGAGCTGATTGCCCCCGCGGCGCCCCCACTCCGCTCTCTCTCTCACTGGGGGTGCTCTCACGAAGAGAGTTCCCCTCTACTCTCTCTCTCTACTCTACAGAATGGTGGTGAAGAAGGAATGAGCGAGAAAAATCAAACGGGGAGGGGCTCTATTTATAGGGAAAAAAAATGGCTTCCTCGAGAAGCTACTTCAGTGCAACATTACTGCTTTAAAAATATCGGGTTCGGATAAAAGGTGCTTTATTCGATGGTGAGGTCCAAATCACCTCGTTTATTAAATCCGAAAATACCGGTAGGTTCTTTAGCTCGAGTACTATTGAACCAACTTGACTCGGAATAAAAAACGGGTCATTTTGAAGAAAAACGAGAAATTAATCTCTTTTTAAAAATAAAGTTACTATTCCACGCAAGGGAGAAATAAAATTCCCGAGCATTCAATTGACCTTAATAGTTCAAACCTTATACTTAGTTTAGAACCACCCACCTTGATAATAAGCATCTCAATAATGAGCACGTAGACGAAGCAACGAGCCGAAAATCCTTCCTTGGACCTCCTCGGGGTTCACCTCATCTTTATAAAAGTCGATCAACGACTTGAAACCTTATTCGAGCTCCTAATAAGACATCAAAATGATATCTAAACCCTTGACCCTTAACTTTAACTTAAAACACGATAATTAAAAGATTAAGGCATCCGAAATTACCACAAAAGGGGACGGAAAATCCGATTCAACCGATCGAGATTCCGGATGATCGGCCACTGCTACCTTGTAGATCATCAAAAGAGTTTCGATTTGAGTACTCATGGGCCTCATAACTCCAACCGAGACGAAAGTTATGGCCTCCGCACGAAAACGTGCCGGAATGGTGGTGAAGAAGAGCTCCCCTCTACTCTCTCTCTCTCTACTCTACAGAATGGTGGTGAAGAAGGAATGAGCGAGAAAAATCAAGGGGGAGGGGCTCTATTTATTGGAAAAAAAATGGCTTCCTCGAGAAGCTACTTCAGTGCAACAATATTGCTTTAAAAATATCGGGTTCGAATAAAAGGCGCTTTATTCGATGGAGAGGTCCAAATGACCTCGTTTATTAAATTTGAAAATACCGGTAGTTTCGTTAGCTCGAGTACTATTGAACCAACTTGACTCGGAATAAAGAACGGGTCATTTTGAAGAAAAATGAGAAATTAATCTCTTTTTAAAAATAAAGTTACTATTCCACGCAAGGGACAAATAAAATTCTCGAGCATTCAATTGACCTCAGAATGAAAATTCGGTAACGCCAACGGATTCCTTGAGAAATTTCGCATAGGGTAAGCTTGAAAAATCAAGGCTCGGGCCAACACACGAGATTTCACAAATTTCTAACGATCGCGCTTCTACGGAAAAACACTATTCATAACTCCTTTAAACGCGATTTAAATCACCGGGAACTCAAATGACTTCAGATTCAAAATCCGAAAGCACCAACATGCTCCTTGGGTCAACGCCTTTCAAACATGACCAAAATTGGCTGCGACTGAGCTGGAATTAAAATTCTCAAAAATACGATTTTACGAAAAATAACTCATAAAATCGCAATTTAAGGCCAAAACCTCCTTAACTAGGCTCTAATTAATTTCTTTAATTTTCTAAATGAACTCTGAAAATCTCGGATGTTACATAAAGTGTCTGCTATTTCTTTCTGTGAACCGTGTGTCATGGGCAAGCATCATAAAACTCATTTACTTGTCACTATGCCTTATCTTATGAAGCATGTTAGTTCTGAAATTCTTTAATATTTGCATGCGGATGTTTGGGGCCCAGCTAAAGAGCCCACCCATGGTGGAAATAGTTTTTTCCTATATATTATTGATGATTTTTCGAGGAAAACTTGGTTGTTTTTAATAAAGAACAAATATGATGTTTTTATGTATTTTTCTAAGTGGGCTGCTGAAATTCAAAATCAAACTAAAAAGAAAATTAGATACATCAGAACTGATAATGGGCTGGAATTCTGTAATAATGCTATGGATAAATGCTGTTTTGATCAAGGTATTAAAAGGCATAAAACTGTGCCTTACACTCCACAGCAAAATGGAGTGGCAGAGAGAATGAATAGAACTCTCCTTGAGAGAGTTAGGAGTTTACTTGTTGCCTCTGGTTTGTCTAAACATTTTTGGGTTGAAGCTCTCATGACTGTTACTTATTTGATTAATAGATCTCCATCCGTGCCCCTGCTTGGTAAAATGCCCGCAGCTGTATTCTTGAATAAGCATGTTTGTTTGTCTAATTTGAGAGTCTTTGGGTGTGCTGCATATGTTCATCAAAAAGTGAGCAAACTTGATCCTAGAGCTAGGAAGTGTGTGTTTCTTGGATATCCTGAAGGTGTGAAAGGGTATAAATTATGGGATAGAAGTGTGCCTGGATTTAAAACATGTGTTAGTCGTGATGTTATATTCAATGAACATGATTTTCCTTGTCTACCTGAATCCTCACCTTATGTTGCTCCAAGTGAGGTGGAGAATTTGAAACAATTGGATAATAATTTGTTTGATTTTATGTCTGCTCCTCCTGTTGCTCCAAGTGAGGTGGAGGATAAAGTGGAGAATGTGACTCCTATACCGTCTGAATCTGAAAATGTGTCTAATGATTTAACTGTCACTGAGCATGAGTCTGATAATCATAATGTGGATGTTTCTATGTCTGAGCATGAGGCTAATGATGAGCCTATTAATAATATGCATGTGTCTGATTCTGAATCTAGTTCTAACTCTGAGAATGAACCTCAGACTATTTCCTGAACCTGAGAATTTGAGCAATTATCAACTTGCTAGAGATAGAGTAAGAAGGAATGTGAGATTACCTGCTAAATATGATGATTATAATTTGTCTTTATATGCATTTAATGTATTTATCAATGTTGACCAATTTGAGCCTAGAACTTATAATGAAGCTGTAAAATCTGATGAATCTGATAAATGGCTTGCTGCAATGAATAGTGAAATAGAATCTTTGCATGACAACAATACTTGGATACTTGTTAAAAAGCCTGATGATTGTTCTATTGTTGAATGCAAATGGTTATTTAAAATCAAGCATGAAATTGATAGTGTGAGGTATAAAGCAAGATTGGTAGGAAAAGGTTTTACACAAAAGGAAGGAGTTGATTGTAATAAGATATTTGCTCCGGTTGTTAAGTTTACTACTGTGTGCATAATTCTTGCTCTTGTTGCTCACTTTAACTGGGAATTTAAGCAAATGGACGTTACTACTGCTTTCTTGCATGGTGAACTTGAAAATAATATTTATATGAAACAGCCCGAGGGTTTTGTTGATATAAACAAACCTGAGCATGTGCGTCTGCTAAAGAAGTCCCTATATGGTTTGAAACAATCCCCTAGGTAGTGGAATATTAAGTTTGATCAATGCATGAAAAACATGAACTTCACTCGTTCCAAATTTGATCATTACTTATATTTTATGGAGACTAATACTCCCATGTTTTTGCTATTATCTGTGGATGATATGTTGCTCATTATTCCTTGCATTAAAACTGTGAAATATGTTCAAACATGCCTTTGTGATAATTTCGATATGAAAGACCTAGGTGATGCTAGGAGGATTCTCGGCATGAACATTTATAGAAATAGAGCAAAATCCACTCTTGTGTTGCATCAATCTGCTTATGTGGAACAAGTTCTCAGGGAATTTAATATGAAAGATTATAAGCCTGTTAACGTGCCTCTTGCTTCTCATTTTGTGTTAAGTAAGGATCAGTCCCCAAAGACTCACTCTGAAATGTTTGAAATGCAAAATGTGTCTTATGCTAATGCTATTGGCTCTGTGATGTATTTGATAATTAGCACGAGGCCTGATATTACATATGCCGTGTCTTGTTTGTGTAGATACATGGTCAATCCTAGTTTACCTCATTGGGAAGCACTTAAATGGCTTCTCCGGTATTTAAAATCCACTATGAAGAGTGGTCTGACTTTTAGCAAGTCAGCAAATGGTGTGAAATATGTTTGTTATGTAGATTCAAACTATGCGAATGATAGAGATAAGAGGAAATCCACAACATCTTATGTGTTTACTTTATGTGATTCGTGCATTAGTTGGAAATCTCAGCTTCAATCAATCGTTGCTTTGTCTACAACTGAGTCTGAATATATTGCTGCAACTGAAGCTATGAAAGAGGCTATATGGTTAAATGGTGTATTGTCTGAGATTAAATTTATTGATGATAAGCCTATGGTCTATTCTGATAGTCAATCTGCTATCCAACTTTGCAAAAATCCTGTGTTTCATGATCGTACAAAGCATATTGATGTGAGATTCCATTTTATTCGTGATGTTGTTGAAAAAGGAGAAGTGTTGCTTGATAAGATCCCCTCTGAATTTAACCTTGTGGATATGGGCACTAAGTACCTTCCAGTTGCAAAGCTAATGTCCTGCAAGAGATCACTGAACTTTGATCTTGGTTAAATTCTTTTATGTGAAGCTTTATGTGGTGGTATTCTAGTCTTGGGGCTGGATACCTTATTTGTTTTTTTTGTTTTTTCCTTGTTTTATGTGTTGGTTAGCCTTTCCCGTTGGTACTGTGCTAGGTTTCATCTCAGTCAAGGATAGTCATCAAGTGACTTGTGATGATTTGCAAAAGGGTTGGTCTCTAGTGTTGAGATTGAGTTCAATACGCATAGTATTGTTCTCTCCCTCTCTTGTCTTGTCTTCATGATAGACGAGAGTATAAAAATAGGCGATGATGTTATCCATGTTAAGGTGTGCGGTGTTTTCTTTCTTGATGACTAAATGATCAGTGGGCCAAAGGTGGAAATGTGGATATTTGGCCCAATGATCCTTATGGGCTCTCTAATTATTTGAAGCGCAAAGCCCCTAATTAGTCCATCTACCTAATTCAGCCCTAATCTCCATCTTCTTCCCTTTAAACATTCCCGCGCCACACTGTTCGATTAAGCTTGAGAAAAACACACTGTAATTGGGCTCTGCTATTCCCGATCAATCTCTTCACCGGATTCTCTGTTCACCGGTGTCCTGTTGGCGTCGAGTGTGTGTGAGCTTCGTGAGGGAAAGAGTTGCATAGCCTTGGCCGAGTGTGTGTGAGCTTCGTGAGGGAGAGAGTTGGATAGCCTTGGCCGATATCTGCATTTCCCCTGCTGGTTGATAGCCTGACCGTTACCTGCTCAAAACCTCCCATTTGATCATTTTTGTTGCCGGAAGAGAGCACTGCCGCCTTTTGGATCCTGAGCCATAACAGCTTCTTCAATTCTTTGATTTTTCCTCCCCTTCTATCTATCTGTTTCTCCCCTATTCATAATATTTTCAGTCATATAGCTATATATATATTGCTGGGAATATAGATATATATATATATCTCTTGGAATAGATACATACATATTCATATTCATATATCTATATTTAGGGAGAATCTGTATTTGTCGTTTGTTTTAATTGATTAACGTCTCCTATTTTTTGAATTATAACAGCATATGTAGAGATCGTTGGAGAAGACGCGGCTGTGCGCCGCTGCTGTTCTGCTCCCTGGAGAAGACGACCGGCGCTTCTGCTCGACTGCGCTTGAATCTGCCGACGTCGCTGGTGAAGAAGGTCTTCTCTGCCTTGCTGCTACATCACCAGTCATCGGGAACTCAACCAAAGCTGCTGCTGTGATTGGGAATAAGAGTCGTTGCCGCCGATTCGTCCAAATATTATCATCTTCTCTCTACCTTTCTCCCTTTAATCGTTTATCATATATTGATATATATATGTTGAAGTTGGCCCAATTGTATTTCTCGGCCCAGTTCCTAATTAAATACCTATCCGGCCCAAGCCCTAAACCCCTAACCCTACCCGACGGTCCATCTCCCTCATTACTACTCTTAATTGAAGCCGCTGCTTCTCGATGCTCTAGAAGCCTCTATAATCTGAGATGGATCCGCCTCCTTCGATACATCTCACAGTACAGTTCTATCTAGCATCCTTTCTCTCTCTTTCTGGATCTCCTCAGCTTGCTCCCACGGTTTCTCTTGCCGGAATCTTGAGTTGTGATTCCTGTTGGGCATATGAGTGTTGGGAGAAGCTTCTGTTGAGGGAGAAAAGATCGATCATCGCCGCCCCCTTCAAAACCTAGCTGCCGTTTCCCCTTCCCCTTTCCCCTGGTCTGGGTACCTCCTGTCGCCGGAGTTGCCATCGCCGCCGTTCGTGGGAAAATCTGAGCCAAACTGTGCCTAGGGCACAATTTTCCCACCGATTGATACTCTGATTAACTCTATCTCTGGCTGTTCTACTCTCTGCTTTGAATACTTGCCATCTGTCTGGATCTAACTTGCTCTTTTTTCTTGTATTCACAGTTGAAGTCCCATCGCTCCAAGCCTGTGAAGAAGATCTGTAGATCCTCCTGATCTACACCTCTGAGGCTCTGTACAAGTCGAGGAACAAAGTTAAAGCCCCTGCTGTGAACCTTCTCCAAGGCTATTCTCTCTGTAAATCTCTGTAATAGCTAGTATATCTTTCTTCCTTTCTTTTTTAGGCCACAGCTACTTGAGTAGCAAGTGTGTGAGGCCGCTAGAGTAAGGGAACCAAGTAGTGCCAGCCCTGGCTAGGCGATACCACAACAGTGGTATCAGAGCCTGGTTTGTCTAGCTGGGAGCACTCTTCTTATCTCCATCTCACACACCTCGCTGCCGGTAAGGGCCGCGGCTCTCTCGCTCCCGTCGGGCTCCTAAAACAGTAAGTCCGACCCCTCCCCTGCCAGCGAGGGTCGGCTCTGGTATTAACCCTAAACCCTAATCTCCTCTATTTGGTATTTGTTGATCCTGTGTTTTCTTGCTTCCACTCATATCTCTGTCGATCCCTTGGCATTCCAAGCTTTTTCCAAAATCTAGCTTACGGTCGGGACCGTCTGGATTCCCCTGTGGGTTTCCTCAAAGCGGGTTGCCCCGATAGCTAATTTTGGTAAGGGATTCTCAGTTGAAAAGGGGGGCTTTCTGGGTTGATTTGGTGTTAATTGTCTGTCCTTTTTTTTTGTTGCTCTAAGTATTCTACATTCTTGTTGGGAAGTGTGTATTGCTGTTGTTGTGATTCCTGGAAGGAATCTGATCTGGAACTCTGTTTACAGAGTTGCTGTGGTTAGACTTAGTGTCTCTAAGTCTTGTTGGTGGGCTAGTTGGGTTTTGGGATTGACCTGAGTGAACCCCTGCTCCACAGATCAATCTGTGCTGAGAACTGGGATAACCTCAGCTCTAGATTCCCCTTGTGCACCCTTCTTTGGGCCTGTGGAGTGTTTTTTCTCCTGTTCTGAAGTGATTTGGTGTTTTCCCTGATATCTTTGTGGTGGAATTTGGCTATTTGGTGAATTTCTGTGATCTTTGTGAAATTCTGTGAAAATGAACAATCTAAGTGCTGTCCCTTTCAATGGAAAGGATGATTTTGGTGATTGGCAAACTAGGGTTGAGTGTATTTTAACTAAAGAAAATCTGCAAGATGCCATATTTGAAAGGATTGATGAAAATGAAGCAGATAAAACCCTTGTTAAATTAAATGCTGGTGCAAGAGCTACAATTCTATTAAACTTGAGCAGTGCTGTTGTTAGGCAAGTTTCTCATCATAGATGTGCCAAAGATCTGTGGGATGCCTTGACTGCTTTGTTTGTGGCTAAATCTGAAGAGTCTGCATATTCTTTACAAAACCAAATAATGATTTTTCAAATGGACCCAGCTAAAGATATTGATTCAAACATGCATGATTTTAATAAACTTCTGAAAGACCTAAAACTGGCTGGGGATGATACACTTGAAAAATATGCTCCTCAGATCCTTCTTGGTGCTATTCCTTAAGTTTTTTCAGAAGTTAGATCAGCCTTAAAATATGGGGGGTCCAAAGTTACTTGTGACATGATTGTTTCTGGGCTTAAATCAAAAGAGAATGAGTTAAAAAAGCTTCAGTCCAAACCCTTACAAAATGAGATTCTTTATGTCAACAGAAATAATCACAAAACTTTTAGACCCAATCCTGAAAATCCAAGTGATATTGTTGCTGAGAGGCACAGGAGGGAATATAACCGAGCTCATAACCTCCCCAGCAACACCAGAACCCACAACCTTTGTGAGATCTACTCCCAACATCCCAGAAATCATAGCCAAGCACAAAGTTCTGGACCTTTCCCTATCTCTTCTGAGTTTAACCCTCCCAGAAACCAAAACTTCCCTCAAAACTCAGACTTCAAAACTAAAAAGAATTGTTGGAACTGTGGGAAGCCTGGACATTACTCAAACAGATGTAAACAACCAAAAAGGGGCAGGGGATTTGGGAACAATCAAGCCAATAATGTCATGTATTATGATCACCCTGAGCATAATGATAATCATGAAAATGGTGAACTATACATGGTGCATTCTGATGTTCAATTCATAAACTTTACAAATGCTGTGTCTGATAATGTGCATGAATCTGAGTGGCTCATAGATTCAGGCTGTACCTTTCATGTCACTCTACACAAGCACATTTTTCAAAACCTACAACTTATAAATTCTGGTGTTGTTGCTTTGGCTGATGGTCAGCAATGTGAAATAAGTGGAAGGGGTGATGTATGTCTTAAATTTGAAAATGAAAGCATGATTACTCTTCATGATGTCAGATATGTTCCAAAATTGAAATTTAATCTATTATCTGTTTCCAAACTTGCTGATCAACAACTGTTTGGCTCTGTGAATCATAAGTGTTTCCAATTCAGAATAAATTCAATGGTATGTTTTGAAGCCCCCAGAAAAGGAGACTTGTATGCTGTTCATGCTTACTCTATGCCTGTTCAAACTGCTAATGTGGTGCAAAATGATAAAACATCTTTATGGCATGCAAGATTAGGTCATATGAGTAATAAGGGCCTAGAAATCCTTAGAAAGTCAGGTGCATTCAAACATGATAAAGTAACTAACATGACATTTTGTGAGCCATGTCTGATGGGAAAGCAACACAAGTTGCCCTTCCCTGTGTCTGGTCCTTATCCTAAAGCTCAATTAAGCTCTGATATTCTTGAGTATATCCATGCTGATGTGTGGGGGCCTTCAAAGGTCCCAACTCATGGTGGTAATGTGTTTTTCTTGTCAATTATTGATGACTTTTCAAGAAAAACTTGGGTATTCCTAATGAAACACAAATCTGAAGTTTTTGAAAAATTTTCTAAATGGTCCATTGCAATTCAAAACCAAACAAATAAAAGCATCAAGTGTCTAAGAACTGGTAATGGTCTAGAATTCTGCAATCAACTTATGGATAATTGGTGAACTGATCTTGGGATGAAGAGGCACAAGTCTGTGCCTTACAACCCCCAGCAAAATGGGGTTGTTGAGAGGATGAACAGAACTCTCCTGGAGAGAGTTAGAAGCCTCCTGGCTGGTTCAGGCCTTGGGGAGAAATTTTGGGGAGAAGCCCTTATGACTTCTTGTTATCTGGTTAACAGATCTCCCTCAGTCCCTTTACAGGGAAAACTCCCAGAATTTGTGTTCTATAATAAACCTATTTGCCTGTCAAATCTGAGAGTGTTTGGATGCAGTGCTTATGTTCATCAAAAACTCAGTGAAATTGAACCAAGGGCTAGGAAATGCATTTTTCTGGGATATCCTGATGGTGTTAAAGGCTACAGACTATGGGATAAAACTCTGCCTGGATTTAAAACTTGCATCAGTAGGGATGTGTCATTTAATGAAACTGACTTCCCATTCTTGAATGAATCCTTACTATCTGCTGCTCCATGTGAGGTGGAGAAACTTGAATCTCCTGTGTTTTTCCCTGTCTTGCCTAAGGTGGACCCTTCACCTCCAGAATTTCCTGAGTGCAATATTCCTAATGATCATGTGCATGATAATATTAGCCCTTCTGATTCTGCATCTAATCATGAATCTGAATCTGACAAGCATGTGCATGTGAATGTCTCTGAATCTGAACATGAACAAACTGTTGGGCATGAACCTGAGCCTGTAAACCTTGATAACTATAAACTGTCAAGAGATAGGCCTAGGAGAACAATTAAGGCTCTCACTAGGTATGATGGATGTAATTTGTCAATGTATGCCTTCAATGTGTTCAAAAATGTTGATTCCTCTAAGCCTAAAACTTATAAGGAAGCTATCACATGTGTTGAATCTGATAAATGGAAAGAAGCTATGAAAAGTGAAATGAACTCTTTACTTGATAACAAAACTTGGATACTTGTGGAAAAACCTGATGCATGCTCCCTTGTTGAATGTAAATGGCTATTTAAAATAAAACAGGAGGTTGATCATGTTAGATACAAGGCAAGGCTTGTTGCAAAAGGCTTTACCCAAAAAGAAGGCATAGACTATACAGAAATCTTTGCTCCTGTGGTTAAATTTACTACTGTTAGGATAATGCTTGCCTTGACTGCTCATTTTGACTGGGAATTGAAACAAATGGATGTGACAACTGCTTTCTTGCATGGTGAATTGGAAAATAATATCTACATGAAACAACCAGAAGGTTTTGAAGATAAATCACACCCTGATCATGTTTGTTTGCTTAAAAAGTCTTTGTATGGATTAAAACAGTCTCCCAGACAATGGAATATTAAGTTTGATACATGCATGAGAAACCTGAACTTTTCTAGATCTCAATTTGATCACTGTTTGTATTACATGAAGACTTATGTGTCTATGTTTCTACTGCTATATGTTGATGATATGCTTCTGATAAGCCCCTGCCTGAAAACATTGAAGCATGTTCAAACCTGCTTGAGTGAAAACTTCAACATGAAAGATTTGGGGAATGCAAGGAAAATCCTAGGTATGAATATTGACAGAAACAGAAGCACACACACACTGTTACTTCATCAATCCTCTTATGTTGAACAAGTGCTTAAAAGATTTGTTATAGATTTGTGTAAACCTGTGAATGTCCCACTTGCATCCCATTTTCAATTGAGTAAAGATCAGTGTCCCAGAAGTGACACTGACCTGAGTGATATGTCAGGAGTTCCCTATGCTAATGCTCTGGGCTCTGTTATGTACCTCATGATCAGCACCAGGCCTGATATAGCCTATGTTGTATCCTGTTTAAGTAGGTACATGGCAAACCCTGGGCTGCCCCATTGGGAAGCTCTTAAGTGGTTACTTAGGTATCTTAAGTCCACAGCTTCTCAAGGTCTAATTTTCTCAAAATATTCTGAAGGTGTCAAATGCATTGGCTATGTAGACTCTAACTATGCCAATGATAGGGATCAAAGAAAGTCTACAACATCATATGTGTTCACTTTATGTGGTTCTTGTATAAGTTGGAAATCGCAGTTACAAAGTATAGTTGCATTGTCCTCCACAGAGTCTGAGTACATTGCAGCTACAGAAGCTGTAAAAGAAGCTATATGGTTGAATGGTGTGTTAACTGAAATTAAGTTCATTGATGATAAACCATTACTTTATTCTGACAGCCAATCTGCTATCCAACTTTGTAAGAACCCAGTCTTTCATGATAGAACAAAGCATATTGATGTAAGATATCATTTCATAAGAGACATAGTTGAGAAAGGAGAAGTATTATTGGATAAGATCCCATCTGAATTCAACCCAGTAGATATGGGCACTAAGTGCCTACCAGTTGCAAAGCTGGAAGCCTGCAAAAAGTCCCTGAATATGGACTTAGGTTGAACTAATGATGGTGATACTTTGAGTTATCCTGACCTGAAGTCAGGGTAACAACTGAGCCCCCTTGGGCAGAGTACATACATGGTTATTTCCTTTTTTGGTGCAAAAGCTAGGTTGATTCAAGTTAAATGAAGGTCAATGATCTTGTGAGACCCGAGACTTGTATCTATGATTTGGGTTGGTCTCTTGTGTTGAGACTGGACTGAATACGCATAGTATTCCTTCCTCCCTCTCTTAGTCTGTCTTTGTGATAAACTTAAGAGTAAAAATCATAAGGCAATGATGATATTCCTTTGTTTTGTTTTTGGGCAGGTAGCTCCATGGTGACAGGAAATACCAATAGGGCCAAAGGTGGAAATGTTGAAGTTGGCCCAATTGTATTTCTCGGCCCAGTTCCTAATTAAATACCTACCCGGCCCAAGCCCTAAACCCCTAACCCTACCCGACGGTCCATCTCCCTCATTACTACTCTTAATTGAAGCCGCTGCTTCTCGATGCTCTAGAAGCCTCTATAATCTGAGATGGATCCGCCTCCTTCGATACATCTCACAGTACAGTTCTATCTAGCATCCTTTCTCTCTCTTTCTGGATCTCCTCAGCTTGCTCCCACGGTTTCTCTTGCCGGAATCTTGAGTTGTGATTCCTGTTGGGCATATGAGTATTGGGAGAAGCTTCTGTTGAGGGAGAAAAGATCGATCATCGCCGCCCCCTTCAAAACCTAGCTGCCGCTTCCCCTTCCCCTTTCCCCTGGTCTGGGTACCTCCTGTCGCCGGAGTTGCCATCGCCGCCGTTCGTGGGAAAATCTGAGCCAAACTGTGCCTAGGGCACAATTTTCCCACCGATTGATACTCTGATTAACTCTATCTCTGGCTGTTCTACTCTCTGCTTTGAATACTTGCCATCTGTCTGGATCTAACTTGCTCTTTTTTCTTGTATTCACAGTTGAAGTCCCATCGCTCCAAGCCTGTGAAGAAGATCTGTAGATCCTCCTGATCTACACCTCTGAGGCTCTGTACAAGTCGAGGAACAAAGTTAAAGCCCTTGCTGTGAACCTTCTCCAAGGCTATTCTCTCTGTAAATCTCTGTAATAGCTAGTATATCTTTCTTCCTTTCTTTTTTGGGCCACAGCTACTTGAGTAGCAAGTGTGTGAGGCCGCTAGAGTAAGGGAACCAAGTAGTGCCAGCCCTGGCTAGGCGATACCACAACAATATAAATATATATATTCTCATATTGATATGCACTTATTAAGGGTCTGTTTCTATAGTTTTTTTCATTGAGGAATTGTTGATTTTATTGGGCTTTTGCAGCAGCACAAGCCAAGTAAAGAAGCTGCAGTCCAGGTTGTTTGCAGACCGTTGTTGTGCTGCAGTCGAGAAAAGGGAGAGTTGTGTTGCTGCTGTGCTATTCTTGTTGTTGGGGTAGATTAATTGAAGAAGAAACTTCCCTAAGTTGCTGTCACGTCTCTTGTTGAAGCAATGCGACCGTATGGCTAACCCCAACGAGTCGGAAAACAAGACGGTGAACCCAGCAGGGCACGGATACCCCACACCTTGTTCTCTACATAACTGACAATAACCCTTGTAAAGTTTGGGCTTGTAATGTGATTTATTGTTCGACTGATAAGGGGGCCCTGAACCATAAGGCTGATATGGAGGTGACTGCGAGGCTTGTGGAGATTATCATCCTGAAGCCAAACTCGAACGATGGGATTTCGATGCTTGAAATACCATAGCCGGCATAGGGAAAGTGATATTACTGGTGACAAGCTGAGCTTCTCGGATAATAAGTTTTTCATGAAGTTCGTCAAAAGAGATTGACATTTCTCGAGCCTTGATTGCGTCGGCTAGGCCCTGGTATTCATCGCCTAAGCCATTAAGTATCTTGAGGGTGATCTCGTCATCATTACAGGATGAGTTGGGGAGAAGAAGTTCATCTACTGTGGTTTTGACAGCGAGCATGTACTCGGAGATAGACTATCTACCTTTGGAGAGACAGTCAAGAGCAGACCGGAGTTGCATGATGCGTCCTCTAGAGGGCTTAGCATACGTATTGGAGAGCACATCCCACGCATGCTTAGAGGTGGTTACTGTGGCAATTAGCGGAACAAGATGAGGTGAGAGAGAGCCAACGATGGCATTCAAGATTAAGTGATCTTAACGAAGCCAATAGAGAATTCATTAGCAGCGGTTGTGTCAGCAGCAGGAGGTGACTTGCGGGTGTCGTTGACAAAATGAAGCAGATCGTACCCAATGAGGACAGTATGAAATTGCATCAACCAAGCACAATAATTGTTGTGCTGAAGTTTGATAGGTGTTTGGGCTGCAATAGTAATGGCAATAAGAGGAGGGGTAGAGGAAGAACAAGAGGCATCAGTAGCCATGGCTAGGATCGACTCAGTGGAGAGGAGGGCTGATACATGTAAGATATGAGGAAAGAATATTATATTCTATTAATTCAAACATTCAGATACATAGCCTATAAATACAACAAACTAAAGAGTAAACTAGATACTAAAATATCTACAGAGATACATACGGAAAAGATATACATGAGAAGATATGTATTAGCTAATTAATCTTATCACTATCCTTATCACATACACACCGGTGAAATGCATAACAAACAACAGCTGTTGCCAATTGCAGTGCATAGATTAGTTGAAGATACATTGGCGTCAGTTTGTTTTTGTGCGTGTTTTTTTTATATTTTTTTATTTACAATTTTACCCCTACAATTTTATTTTAATATATATATATATAATTTGAGAAAAAAAATGATTGTTTTACAAGGGATTCAAAGAATCTTTAATTACTTTTTGTGCAGTGCAAGTGATTTCTGAAATAGAAATTAAAGAAATAACAATATAATAATCGGTTGGGCATCTAAATTCTAGAGTCAGAATTTTTTCCTTAGTTCTAAATTCTAACAAAAAATTAGTTTATATTGGTTTGAAATTGATGCATGAATAAGTTTTCTTTTGTTTGTAAAAAACTTTAACGAATCACAAGAAAACATGGTGGATACTGGAAACGCCATTTTTATTTTGAGTTGTAACATGGTGGACGTCAATTAAAAATCTAATTTAAAGAAATATTATATTACATCATTTTTAATAAAAAATATTATAATAAGTCTTTGCTCTAAAAAATATTAGATAAGTTTTAAAATTGGAGTTTAAATTGAGCCGTGTTATCTTTACTAATAAAAGATCTAATTCTAGACATACGAAATTACCCATTGTACATTTGAACATTTGGTGTTGCATTCTCTATTGGACACTTGATTTTTTTATTTTATTTTTCAATTATTTTCTTTGATTTCAAATTGTTATGGTTTGGTTTAATTTTTACACTTCTTATTTAGAGTTCATTCTACCTAATTAAGGTTTAATATAATTATTTAGGATTTACTTTTTCAAATAATAATTAATGACTAAAAATTAAAAATTAAATACAAAAAAAATTATAATGCATTCTATTTGGGTGTTGTGAATCCTAAATAATAAATGTTAAATGAAACTAAAGTATATGAAATTGAAATCGGAGAAAAAGATTGAAAAATAAAATAAAATAATCTAGTGTGCAATAGGGAATGTAACACCAAATGTGCATTAACAGAAGATTTCAACTGAATTTTAGGCACTCTAAATTATAATTGTTAAGAAAGTTTTTTTTATTTAAAGTCATGGGTTATACAATAATTATTTCTATAAAATGAGGTTGGTGTTAAGAATAATTTAATTTGCAACTCAAATATGATGGTTCAATGATAGACTTATCTACCCATCGCCACATCAACGTTGTACATATTAACATGTGTCTATGGTAGTTAGGGGAGTGGTTCTCTATATATGTGTGTGTAATTATACATAAATTTTTATATTATATATAATTCATAAAATTAATGTTCTTGCATCACGCAATCGATATACTAATTCTTCCAACACTATGATCATAACAGGCCTCTACTTATGATTATATACCATTAATTAAGTTAATGATATTTGAAAGGGGAAACAACTCCAAAATTTCTATAACTACAAAACTTGAACTCTAATAGCTAGTAAAATTTGAAGGAAAATGACCGTTAGCATCAATAAAAGTTGTAATCGGGCAAGCACAAAATTTGATGACAAATTTGTAAACAATACTTTTTTTAACGTATGAAATCGTCTATTGCACATTTTGTGTTGCATTCTCAATTGCACAGTTGATTTTTTTTTATTTCTTTTCTTTAATTTCAATTTCTTGTGTTTTAATTTAATTTTACACTTGTTATTTATGGATTTTCCTACCCAATTAAGGTTCATTATAATATTTTTAGTATTTAATTTTTCAAATAATCAATTAATAACTAAAAATTAAAAATTAAATACTGAATATTTATAATACAACTTAATTGAGTATGATTAACCTCAAACAACAAGTGTAAAGTTAAACTAAAGTACAAAAATTGAAATCGAAAAATAATCGAGTGTGCGATAAATAATGTATGCGCAACACAAAAGGTGCTATAGATGATATAATCCTGTTTATTTAACTTGGTTTAAAATGTTATTATGGCAGTCACGTGCAAATTTTGTGCAATAATTATTCTCAATTGTGCAAATTTTGTGTAATAATTATTTAAAATTGTGCAAATTTTGTGCAATAGGGAATGTAACACCAAATGTGTAATAGAGAATTTGAACTGAATTCTAGGCACTCTAAATTATAATTGTTAAGAGAGTTTTTTTTTTATTTAAAGTAATGGGGTTATACAAGAATTATGTCTATAAAATGAGGGTGGTGTTAAGAATAATTTAATTCACAAGTCAAATATGGTGGTTCAATGGTTAACTTATCTACCCACGTGGCATCGCCACATCAATGTTGTACATATTAACATGCGTCCATGGTAGGTAGGGGAGTCATTCTCTATATATATGTGTGTAATTATACACAAATTTTTATATTATATATAATTCATAAAATCGATGTTCTTGCATCACGCAATCAATATACTAGTTCTTCCAACACTGCGATCGTAACAGGCCTCTACTTATGATTATAAACCATTAATTAAGTTAATGATATCTGATAGGGGAAACTACAAAATTTCTATAATTACAAAACTTGAACCCTAATAGTAAAATTTGAAGGAAAATGATCGTTAACATCAATAAAAGTTGTAATCGGGCAAGCACAAAATTTGATGGCAAACTTGTAAAAAACACGTGTTTTTAAATTCATAAAGCTTTTGTTGGAATGCTTTGAATCTCACGATCGGAATGACACGGGGTCTTGATATTTTAGACTTATTTTTCGGCCTACTTTAAAATAAACAATTAAACTAATGAGCATACACAATGAACTTGAAATATGAAAATGATGAAGTAACAAAACCCGATTCGTTCAATTCCAAGTATGCAAAATTTGTATTTCGATGAATCAACTTTCAAATATTTTAACCTCTAATTTTCACATTAAAGAAATCATTAATAGTTGCGACTCGTTATTAAAAATAAAAAAATGACTATGGACATGAATCTAGAATTGCAACTGACCGAGACCATTTTAATAAATGAGTATCTATTTTTTTGTTTTACCTTTTTCATCTCATATATCTATCTACACACATCCAAATTATTTTCTTAAAATATGTAATTATATATTAAAAAAATTGGGGCCCCCAAAATTGAGCGTTGCCCATGCGGATGAAAAGAATACAACTGTGGATTTTGATGCTACTATTGATGGTGTTATGTACATTAGAAATTTATTTTGGACTGTGTTCGAGCAAATATTGGCCCAATTAGTTCTTATAAACTATATAATCAAGTAGTTCGTGGGCATTCTAATATAGGATGTACAAAGAATGATGTTAAGAACTTTACACTTGATCTGAGGGCTTATATTGTTGGTGCAGATGCTCAAATGATGATTGATAATCTTTTTAAGAGAAGGGAGTTGTGCTCTGCATTTTCTTTTAAGTATTTACTTGATGGGAAAGATCAGTTGAGACATATTTTTTGGGGCAGATCTAATTTCTAAGAGGAATTTTGCTGCATTTGGTGATTTAGTGTCATTTGATGCTACGTATAACACAAACAGGTTTGTAATATTTTTTTTGTTTTTAATTTCTTATGTATAAATGACATATATAATTATGTATAGATTTAGTTTTGTTTCTGAATAATAATTAAGTGGTTCAATAATGCTAATGAAGTGGTTCAATAATGCTAAATAGTAGTTTTGTTTCTGGATGCTAATGAAGTGGTTCAATAATGCTAAATAGTAGTCATGTTCATGCTGACACAGTTTCATTTTCATGCTGGCTAGTTGGATTTTTTCTTTAATTTTTAATGTTGTGCCTTTATTCTTTAAATAGGTATAAGATGGTGTTTACCCATTTTACTGGGAAAAATAATCATGGGAAGTGTGTTACTTTTGGTATTGCTTTGCTGTCAAGTGAGAATATAGAGTCATATTGTTGGGTTTTAGAAAAGTTTAAGGATTGTATGGGTCGGTCTCCTAGTATGTTAATAACTGATCAGGATCCTGCATTGAAGAATGCAGTGAAACATGTATTTCATGACATGAGACATCGGTTATGCATGTGACATATCATGTTGAAATTTTCAGAAAGGGTCCCTCCTCATTTGAAGAAGGATAAATCATTGAGGGAAAATGTAAACAAGATTGTTTGGTCTGATGTTATAGAGCCTACTGTGTTTGAGGAAAAATGGCAAGAAATCATGTCTGAGTATGGTTTGAATGATATAGCTTGGTTTAAGTCGATGTATGATCTTCGTTATAATTGGATTCCTGCTTATTTTAGGAATCATTCATTGAGTGGGTTGTGTAGGATTACATCAATTTCTGAAAGTGCCAACAGCTTTTACGACTCATTTGTAAATTCCAACTGCAATCTTGTTGATTTTTTTATGAAGTATGATAATGCAATTGATACTCAGAGGCATCCATATGCTGAGATGAATAGTGTTGATAAATCAACAGTTCCTTCATTGCAGACTCCGATTTTATTTGAGAAAGATGCTGCAGATGTATACACTACAAATATTTTTGTTAAGGTTCAGAAGTAAATTTATTCAGCTTGTTTTAAGAACATGTAAGAAGTGCAATAAAAAATGCAGGTATGATTCTAGGAATTGTGGCAAAGTGAATGAGTAATGCTGAGCTATAAAGCATGTGATGCTAATGGAGGTATTTGTTTATGCTGATTAAGTTTTATGTATATTCAATTTTATTTATTTATTCTAAATCAGGGACCCAATTTTATTTATATTTTATTTATTCTTTGCAGGTACCAATATGGTGATAATGAAGATGTTCAAATCATTAATTTTATTAATAATAGAAGTCTTAGGTGAATGACTGGTTTATGGTTATGTGAAAATGTTGAATTGTGCAAGTTCTATATTTTCATTTGGATTTTTTTTAATTTGTGATAATGATGAACAAATCATTTTATTTTTAATGATAGAATAAAAATTTAATGGTCTTTTATGGTTATTTTTTATGAGAAACACCTCGATGCATATAAGATGTAAATAGATGATTCTGATTCTATAATCATGTATAAGCTTATTTTACTTTGTTGGTTTGTGCTGACGAAGCTTTATTGTATTGCTGATATAGGTATGTATTTGTGCAAACGAAGTATGATTGACGTACGTTTGTTTATTTGTTGATACATTTTTGCTAGAAAAAATTATTGCTAGATAAAATTATTTAGTTAATACAAATAAATCTCGATCGGTAAAAAAACATGTCTATATATGAAACTCAATTCAAGCTTCGTTAGCACAAAAATATATATAGTCTTCATCAGCACAAGGATATATATATATATATATATATATGAGCAACAAATCAAAGCTTCGTTAGCACACACACACGACTATATCAGTGACACAATCAAAGCTTAATCAACACAAAGATATATATATATATATATATATATATATATATATATATGAACAACAAATGAAAGCTTCGTTAGCACAAACACATAACTATATCAGCAATACAATGGAAGCTTCATGAGCACAATGACTTATATATATCAGCAACAATTAAAAGCTTCGTTCGTTAGTACAAACGCATAACTATATCAGCAACATAATCAAAGCTTAATTAGCACCAAGACTTATATATATGAATATCAAGTGAAAGCTTCGTTAGCACAAACACATAACTATATCAACGACACAATGAAAACTTTATAAGTATAAGGACTTATATATATCAGCGACAAATAAAATCTTATCAACGACAATCAAAGCTTCATCAACACAAAGACATATATATATCAGCAAAAAATCTGGATATTTGTTAGCATAAAGACATATGTACAGAATGCTTGATCATTGACATATACAAAAGACAATTACTTAAGTAGTAACACCCTACAAAATACTGTTTTAATGTATTATAGTAGCAAGCATTCATACCCTACAAAACATTATTTTAATATGTCATAGTAGTAAGCAAGATATTGTTTGAATATAATATTGTTTTAATGCATCACAGTATCATTCATCACTTATGTTTGTTGAGATACAATCCTGCAACATCAATGGGACCATCTTCTGAAGATTCTCTGTAATAGAGGTTTGTCTTTGGTGCATTCTCATCCATATGAATGTTGGTGTCAGAATTCAGAATAGCAGTGCAGTACTTCATCCTCAGGTACCTCATCTGCTTTGAAGACTTCTTTTTCATCCTTATTTTCTAGTTCTTCATCCCATTTCCCATATATGTCTCCATATGTCGCATGACATACACCCTCCAATCACTTATGTTCTTGTCATCTCTCCAGGGCATCTGCAGACGTTGTGAGGATGTAATACAATTTTGATCTCTGAACCAACCCAGTTTTCTTAGTGTATTCAACAAAATACTTAATCTATAAGTACGGTCAAATAAAACTGTAAGTATACAAATAATATTATAATGGTTTTTAATCTGTAAGTATCCATTACTAGGAGACTGGGAATATCACCATATTTCAGTTTCAGTCCATCCTTCTCTTTCTCCATGGCAGTTGAATTATCTATGATAACCGATTCCATGTCTTTCAAATCAATACAGATCAAGAAGAAGTGATTCATCTGGTATATTGGGAAGAAAATCTGCATATATGTTTTGCCAGAATTAGTTACTGATATGAATAATGTGTGAGATTAATGAAATTTTTAATAAGATCATACCATATCAATTTCTGGAAATAATAGTAGAGATTATAAAAATTGGTAACAAATAAAAGCTTCATTAGAACAAACACATAACTATATCAACAACACAATGAAAGCTTCTTAGCATAAATACAGATATATACAAAATGTATATATTGTGCTATATGATTCGAAACTAATAGTTAAGAAACTTGAGCAAATATGTGTATATTGTGCTAACCAAATTCAAAGTCCATGCTAATAATATATAACATCTACAATATCTGTCTTATGTATAGATATGATCGAAAATGATGTGTTTCTATTCAAAATGAAACATTAATAATCAAGAGCAGATATGTATATACTATGCTAACCATATTTGGAGTTTATGCAACATCTCTGCTCTCTGCCCTATTGATACATATCATGAAACATGATTTATTTCTACTTAGAATGAAATGTTAATAAAACTAAAGTAGATATGTATATGTTATGCTAACAAAAATGAGAGTCAATGCTAATTGTGTACAACATCTATGCTCTTTGTCTTATTTATGCATATTATTGAAGATGTTCAAATTATGCTCAAAATGAAACATAAGTAAACAAGAGCAGTTATGTATATGTTATGTTAATCAAATTCAGAGTCCATGCTAATGGTGTACAACATATACGCTTTCTGCCATATTTATGCACATTATCCAAGAGGATCAAGTTCTACTCAAAATTAAACTGAAATAAACCAGGGCAGATTTATACATATTATGCTAACCAAATTCACACTTAATGCTAATGATGTACAAAATTGACACTCTCTGCCTTATTCACGCATATTATTAATGAGGATCAATTTGTACTCAAAATTAAACGGAAATAAAATATAACAGATAGATAGATAGATACTTGCTAACCAAATTCAGTGTCCGTGCTAATGGTGTACAACACATACGCTCTCTGTCTTATTTATACATATTATGCTAACCAAATTCAAACCCAATGCTAATGGTGTACAAAATCTACAGTCTCTGTATTATTTAGACATATTATCAATAAGGATCAATTTCTACTCAAATTAAACGAAAATAAAGAAAATTCATAGTTGTTGGTCTCGGTGCGAGCCTTTGTCAGTTTAGAGGGGGAGGGTGAATAAACTGACTTCAAAAACTTTCAAGATAGATTGCGGAATAGATGAGGTCCTGACTCGCTTTTGTGATTTATATGTGCTGACTGATCAGTTGAGAGAGACTGACGGAAGATTAGCTCATGAGCTGATCAGTTTAGGACTGATAGCTTGAAGACGTGGCTGAAGCTTGTCAGTTCAGTCTGTGTCTGTGAATGTGTGCAGTTGAATAACTTGCAAAACTGTAAGACAGTAAGAACATCACACACAGAGCTTTATAGAGGTTCGAAGCTTCTCGCTTCTACGTCCTCTTTTTCTTCCGCAGAAGGGAAATCCACTATGCAAGTGTAAAGTTTCTTTATTACAGTTACACAGTGAAGAAATTCCGTTGGACCTGAAAATGGCACCCTTCAAACCGAGCGCGACCTCCTTTCCAACTATTGCTGTCCCGGAAGAACAGATCCATCGGTACACGCTCCTCCTCAACTGGTGTTTGGGTCGACAGCTTACACTTACCTGTCCCAACTGCTCGTTGAGACTTTAGGTGATATTGCCTATCTTTACATGATTTTAGATCTCGCTCGATCTTCAAGAAGGTAGTCTTGAAACTGTTATCAACCTGGAATGCTCATTTCTCTAGAGCTGGGTGGTTGATCTTTAAGGGACAAAACTGAGAAGTTCTGCTCTTGTTGGAATTCTGCGTCAGCTTAGCAGCTTGCTTTGAACTTGAAGCACGCCTTCTCAGTTTAAGACTTGTCGCACTTTGAGAATCTTGAGCTTTGAGCTGTAGAGAGAGAGAAAGAAATAGCTTATTTTCTGCACAAATAGCAAAGTTAGATTGGCGAAAGTCTTCTTTTTGGCCAATTGATTTCACCATCTATATATAGATGAGTGAATTTTGACCGTTATGATTGGTGATGTTTAGAGATCACCGGTGGCATTTTTAATGTCTGTAGCCGTTTGAAGCTTCTTTTAATGAACTAGCCGTTTTGACTTTTAAATTTCTCTACTCTAAGATCATTAGGATCTTTCAAAGATTTCATGTTGAGATCTTCATTAACTACTTGTCAGTAGGAGCAAGCGATTTGACTATCAGTTCTTGGACATTCAGCTGATGAGCTCTCAATTGTCTCGGCTTTCATCTCTGAAATAGTCCAGTTGGCAGATCTTCAGCTGCCTAGAGCTTCTGTCATGATAGAGTCTAGTTCGGTTGACTCATCAGCTGTGCTTAAGTGCTTTCATTTCTAAACTTATCAGTTGGCTACTTGCTTAAGCTTTTTCTCTCTAACTGAACTAAGGTCAGTTGAATAAAGACTCAAAGCATTTAGAGCTGTTTTACCAGTAAACTAATCAAAGATCAGTTTAGGGCCAGCTTTGACTGATCTCTTGATTAGATCCATTTTAGCTTTCAAGCTGACTCTGTTCATCAGTCTATCCTGGATTTTTGCTAAGACTGTTGACTAACTCATCCGAGGATACCTACGAGTCTTAAAAGATCTCTTCCCCTTTTACAACTTATCTCAAGCTTTGAAGAGTGTACTCTGACCGGTCTGATCAGATAACATGTAAGCTGGTTGACCATGCTTCTTAATAGTTATCTCTCATCTCAGCTCGAAGTCTTAGTTGATCATTGTCATTTATTTCCAACTTATCATATCTTGCAGTTTTTCATTAAATCATCACACATATTTTGACATCTCATCAAAACCATCAATTGGGATTTTCACAATAATTTTCCTAATAATTTTCCCCTTTTTGATGATGTCAAAACAAGCTGATTTGATGATGGAAAAACTGTGCAACATTATCATTCATGAATGAGCATCTGAGCCTATACCAATTCTGGTAGCGAGGCTGGAAATTAGACCATGTTCAAAAGAACAGTCTTAGATGCTGGTAGCTATTCAAAGCTAATATTCATGAATATCAATGCTTTGATGTAATCATCAGAGCTTTGATAAAGGATAAATATAGAGTAATGTAGCATACATAAATATGTGAGCTTAATGAGTTTTATCTGCAAGGTATCAGAGTTTTGCTGATAGAAAAATACAGCTAAAGTGACCTTCAAATATCTGAATACTCGTTTGATCAGCTTGAAAAACTTCAAATGTTTCAGTTTTAAACACAGCTCAATTCTGATTATCATGCAGATTTTTTGATTTTTTGAGCACATAGAAAGCATTAGGCTATTCAAAGGGACAAATCAGCATGATCAGAATAATTTGTAGTATAAACAAAAAGTATGTTTTAGAAACTGATTCAGCATAGAAGATGAAGAATTATAGGAACTAAGAGAGAGAGAGAGAGAATATTAAAGACTTGATATTTAACTTCCTTCTTCAGTTGGAACTGTTCACCACTCAGTTCTATCTTCTTTTGCTCGATTCTCCTTTTTAAACTTACAGGAAGAGATGTCGGGTATGCTGTGAATACCCCATTCTTGCTGTTCTTTTAGCTGAGCATTCTCCCAAGTCCAACCATATTCTTGAGCTGGGCATTGCTCAAGTTGGACTTCCCCGTCATGAATAGCGTCCCCCCTGATGGGTAGCTTCCCCCTCGTGAGTAGCTTCTCCTTGAGAAGCAACTTGTCTCTGAAGTTGTACCTCTCTTTGAACTTCTCTTTAGATCTCATCCCAAAGAGTTACATCACCCTGCCCATAATCATATGCCGGAACATATGATTTTTCATCATCAACATATCCTTCCCCCTTTTTAGCATCATCCAAAAGGGCAAGTTGATGGAATTCATAATGAAGCAGTGACAACTGTGGCAAAGGAGAGAACAAAGTGGCCAGTAGGTTGTTGGTGAAGTAGGGAGCTTAGGGTGCAGGTATAGAGGCGGACAACCATGCATAGGACTCCTCTATCGTCATCAGCTGGTCAAGATCTGGAAGAATGAGTGGATCTTGCTGAAGAGAAGAAGTTGATGTGATTTTGAGAGGTGGTTCGTCTGGAATGGTAATGATGACATCCTCTTGAAGAGGAGTTGTGGACGAGTTGGAGCGCTCATGTTTAGGAAGGGGTGCATCATGATGCACCGAGGTTTGATACCTCTGAATCATGGAATCCATGATTTCTGGGACTGATGGAGGCATATTGAGTGGATAGTTCATCCAGCTGCGGCCCCATTCACCTTCTTCTATCCAATATGAGTAGCCTCACTTTTCTACCATCATTAGCATGGTGGCATCATCCACCTGGTATCTCCAAAGGTGATACTGGAGATATCTTCGAAGGTGTTCGAAGATAAAGGGGCTGTGATCCCTTATTCGACCAAAACAACTTTCCAGTTGTTGGTCAAAGCTTACATTGAAGCCTTCTTCCAGAGTTTTTGGGGCAGCGACATAAGGAGGTTCGCTGGTGGCAGGTGCAGTGGACTCATCACTTGTAGAAGTGTAGGAGTCACTGTCAGTTAAGAACTGACATGCGTCAGCTGGAAGATCAGCGTAAAGGAGCGGCTGCTTGCCTTTAGCTGGGCTGTGGTCCTCCATGAGCTGAAGTCTCGACTTTCTAGGGCAACCGGTTATAGTCCGATGTCGTCGGTGAATGTAGACTGTAAGAAAGAGATCTCATCTGGTGAGAGTGTATCCAGTAGGGACTATTCTAAGTTGCTCCGCAATGATATGACTGAGTCGATTTGCAAATCCTGACGTGGCTTTGAATGTGCCAGAGGTTAGATCGATCTCAGCATGCTTCACTTGTCGGCGAAGCTGTGCCAATATATAGGATGCCCAATCAGCCTTGCATCCATAATATATTATGTCCATTAGATGAGAGGTGGTATCATTGAAATAAGCATTGGTGATGCTACTTAGAAAGATGTGCATCACTATGTCTAAAATTTGGACCATGGTTGGAGAAAGACTATTTTTCAAATTGTTGGAGAAGTCTTTGTGATCAACATGTGGACGTTTCCAGTCGTTCCACAGCTCCAACTTTGAAGGAAACACTAGTTCGAACACCTTTGGGCCATGGCCGGGAAGCTGGAATAGTTCGGTTAACACATCTTTGTTGATGATGATAACCTGATCTCGGACAATAGAGATGATGTTGTGTCCTGAGATTTCCACGTGATAGTAGAACTCTGCTACTAGCGGAAGATGCTTCCTTGTGGGCTATGTTGTTATAAATGACAAGAGCCCGTATGCCTCCAGCTGGTGTAAGATCATGCTGGTCTTCTCTCGACCGATTCGAGCTTGGAGAAATGCTCGATTGACAAACTTATCCATTTTGAGCTGCTTTATAAGAAGCTCCATATCCATCAATTGGAATGAGTAAGACATTCTTCGATGATATGAGAAGAGGAGGAAAGGGGCTATGGATAAGTGAGAAGACAAGGAGAAGGAATGAGAAATATTTTCAGAGAATGGTTATCTCTATTTCTGCTTATTTTCATTCACCTTCTCTACTACTTTTAAAAGCAGTAAGTTTGCATGCATTAAACCAAAGCAATTGAGTGCTTTCTGGCTGATCAGCTATCTGATTTGAAAGAAAGTTAGTTGAATAAAGGATGGATGCATATTAGCCGTCCACTTGGATAATGTCTTTTTGATCAAGCGGCTGAGATCTGAGGATTTGAAAATCTGTGTAGTTGCCATAGATAGCACAATATTTTGCCAGAAGATTTGCTATTTATATACCTCAGAAAGTTCGTCCCTTTATACTTTAATGCCGAGTGTAGAGACTTTTATGGCAACTCAGATGAACAGTAAGCTTATTTTGAAATGTTAACGTTAACTTTTTCAAAAATAAGCTATGAGAAATAAAGAGTAGAAAAGCTTATCGAAGAGGAGTAATCAGGCAGCTGATGAGAGACGGGACTTAGGGGCTCGAGGCGTTAGTTTCCTACTGAACTGATGAGAACGTCTTTAACTGATTATCTCAGTTTTGTTGAGCGGCTGCTGATTGACTTTTTATCAATTTCCTCTTCTTTAGTGGTCGAATGGGACTAGCTTCACTGCTTTCCTTAGAGCTATTGGACCGTTTCCTTTTGGAAGCTGAACTGGAAATATCCTGAGAAGGATCAGTTCTGGCTTGAGTCTCAGCATGTTGAAGTTGCTGAAGAGCAACTACTGAGGTAGTCAGCTTCAAGGAGGTCAGCTCTTTAATTCCTCTGCAGGATGAGCTGGACTGATTTACCATCAGCTTTCCAGCTCTAGAATAAGACTTGATAAGAGGAGTAACATATCCTTTAGACAAGAGATCTGGAGACGTGACAGTGTCTTCATCGTCTTTGTCTTTATTCAGTCCAAGATGTTGACTCCTTGGGGTTACCACTACTTGAGTATGAAAGAGATCTTTGTCTATCTCATCAGTGGTGCCCGCAACTTGTAGATGAGTCTTTCCGAACTGAACTGGATTCGGATTCAGTTGTAGGCAACATAGATCGATTGGAGTGTCGATATCTCCTTGTGATCTCAAGCTGTCTTGAACATCAGCTAGTGGGGTTTTAGCTTGAATGTTGTTATCAAGTCGATGCTTCATAATCCGCTGGACTTGCACAACATTTGGAGGAAATAGATTTGAGGCTCCAATCCATTTGATACTCCAAGTCTCTTCACATTGCCAAAAGCTCATGCCATGAAAGGCTGTCAGCAAGAAATGTGACTGGATTGACATTGAATGTCTCCAGTTGTACCAATAAAAGTACCCGTATAGCTGCTTGAACAGCTGATTATCTTGCTCGGCAACATATGTGAAGTGAGTGAGAAGGAGATTCATTATATCCTTCTGAGCACTCTTGACTTCATATTCGCTACTATAAAAAGTGCAAATAATGTCTTCCGTCAATTGGAGAGGAGGGCAGGCTCTCCTGAAGTACTCAGCTCCATAGTTTGGATGAGGAATTCCAATGAAGGGAATAAGCTCATCTGGATTAGTGCAGGGTTTAAAATTCACTAATGATCCATTTTTGGAGTGAGGAGAGGAAACTTCATTGGCATCTGAACTGCTTGAAGTTGTATGGCCAGATCTGGCTTTAGATCTCCTCTTCTTCTTGAGTGACTGAAGATGTGCCTTCCCTTTCTTGGGAATCCAGTCTTGTGAAGATTGACCAGAAGAAAAGAACTGTTTGATTTTTGAAAAATCACTTCAAATTTCTGTCTTTTCAGAAATTTATCTCTCATCATTTGCTCTTTGAAGGAAATAAGAGCTTTTGAAGCTTCAGCCATTTTGAAAAAATTTGGCTGAATTTGAATTGAAGCTTTCTTTTCTGGAGAGAAAGATAAAGAACACACTTTTTTCTAATTTTTTATTTGAGAGACTGCTTTGAGAGAGAGCAGTGGTTATTGAGTGTGTTGTTGTCTTGTATTGTGTTGTGTTATCAAAATTTTGGCAAAGGGGGTTTTTATGAGTAAGCGACTCATAAATGTGATAATTGAAAGAATTAAATTCCCTTTGTTGTTTTCTTTTGGCTTTTGATTTTAAGCTTTGGACCAACAGTCAAAATAAGAAGTTCTAACAAAAGCAATAAATTGAGCCAAAAGGATTTTATTTAAATAATACTTTGAAAATAAATAGATTTACAAGAAGTTTCCTAAGGTGTCTAGTCAGCTGACTTCTGAGGCCTTCAGATCTCTTTGCTGTCAGTCTTTCTTTTCTTGGAAATGGGCTTTTCGGAACTTTTTTATTTTTCTTTATAAAGTTACTCTTTAGAAGTTTTGAGTCTAGTATGAGCTTGAAGTTCCTAAATCGACTTAGATAGCAGTCTTACCTGTTCTTGCAGTTGGTTTATCAGTTTTTCACAATGAGTGAAGGATTGATCTGATGGGCAGTTGGGTAGGATGTCCGACTGGATGTCGTCAGTTGTCTTGGTTCTTGGATCTGCCGTAGGCTTCTCTTTCATCTCTTGTGCTGAGGGCTTTGATTGAGTAGATTCAGGGTTTCTTAGAGCTTTCCCTTTTATAGAATCTGTTTGGATTGATACTCCAGTAGTCTTTTTGACTGAGCTTGATTCAGCTTGCCCTTTTTGATCTAATGAAGCATATTCAGAAGGCTCTTCATCTGAGTCAGATGATTCCATTTTTATTGGTTCAATCATCTTTGCCTTCCCTTTTTCAAGAATCTCTGGTTTCTTGACTGACTTCTGCCGAGTTTGATATTCTCTGATTTGTATTGGCAGCTTCTATTGATCGTTTGATTGATCTTGGCAGAAAGTCATCTGGGTCAACTTCTTCGACTATAGTCTCCTCCATCATTAACTCTGGAAGCTGGTCTTCTAGAATTAGACTAATCCTATTTAGAAAGCACATCTATTGAGGGAATTTCTTGTCACTGAGAGTTTTTACTTTAATGATTTCCACATATTTCCTGAGCTAGTCAAAGAAGTGCTGTGCCCAGTACATCTTCATTTCGTTGCAGATAGCCTTGCAGATTCAAATCTGGGCACTATCATTTCTGACAGACTTTCTGTTGCTCCAGTGAGCATCTTGGCAGCAATCATAGCCAACACTTGATATTCCTCGTTGAATTTGGTCATCATGTGATTGTTGTGATACTCTTGAGTAATTGACTTCTTCTTCCATGCATTGTAATGTAGCTCAGGATTTACCCACACATCCTCAATTTTCTTGCCACCAGTTGGAATTTTGAAGATTTTTCGTAGAATCATTGTAGTGATGGAGACTTCTCTTCCTCTCACTTCTGTGATGATTTCTTGAGGGCTTTCTTTGTACTATGAGTTCAGAAAGAACTCTGCCACAACTTCAGGATAGACTTTTGAGGGAGCTTTCTTAGTGAAGGTTTTTAGCTTGGCTTTCTTTATCAGGGTGAGGATAAGTTCACATAGCTAAGAGTTATCACAGACTTTTCTGAACATCATGGGATTGAGAAATTTGTCATGGTATAGATCCTTTCTGAACATCGAGGAATCTTCTCCAGAAAGTTTGAAGTTATACTTTCTGCGATGTTTAATAGTAGAGAATTATGCCATTGCAGAAGGATTTTTGGGAGCATTTTGAGGAAAAATGTAGCTTTTGATGAGTTTCGAAGAGATTGATTATTTGAGTTCTATGGTCAGCTGTGTGAGGGATTTAAGAGAAACAATTATCCTTTTTATAGACTCAGGGAATTGGTGAATCCAACGGTAATAAAAAATTTGATTGCGAATCAAAATTGAATGGTTCCGATTAATCCGTTAATTTTAATTTCATATTTATCCGTTAAGATTAATGAGGAGAGATAGAGTAGGTCCAACGGTAATATTTGAGAGGCACGTCATTTTATCGTTCAGTAATAAATTCAAATTGAACTTATCTAGTTTTCGGCCCTCCTCCAGTCTCCACGTGGCATTTGAGCTACTGACATCATCAGTTGCTTCCTCGACTGATGATCTTCTTAGCTTGGATTGATCAATTCTAGCTGGAGTCTCTTCTATTTGACTCTTTGTCAGCTTAAGCTGTCTCCTTCAGCTTTGCTCATTTTAAGCTTGTCAGCTGTTTCCATCAGCTGAAGCTTTTCCTTCATCAGTCAGTTTTTAGAATTGAACTGCTCTCATTAGTTGAATATGACTGATTTGAGGACTGATGCCTTCTGCAATCAGTTCGCTCATTTCAACAGCTTTCATACAGTCTTTTGCCATTTTCTTCAGGACTGATGTGGGTTCCATCAGTTTAAGCTCCAAACCTTGCAAAATTGATGCCCTCTTGTGTCAGTTCTGCTCATCAGCAAGAGTGCTCTTCTTCACTCCTTCTACTGGAATATCATCATCTTCTTTTGAAGCTAGTTCGAGCAGTCCCAATTGGATGCATAGCTCAACAAATCTAGCTTCTAGCAATAGCTTGGTGAAGATATCAACTATTTATTTCTCCGTGTTGACATATCTGATGTATATGTCTTTCTTTTCGATATGATCTCTGATAAAGCGGTGTCTGATATCAATGTGCTTCATCCTTGAATGCAATACTGGATTTTGAGATATTGCAACCGCACTATTGTTATCATAGTAGTGGATTTTGAGTTGTTGCTTCATCCACAAGATCTGAGCACAGCAACTTCCAGCAGCTACATATTCGGCTTCAGTTGTTGACGTAGTAACTAAGTGTTGCTTCTTGCTAAACCAGGATATCAGTTTGTTTCCCAAAAATTGACATGTCCCACTGGTGCTCTTTCGATCGATTTTGCATCCTCCAAAGTTTGAGTCTGAGTAGCCTGTTAGACACAAGTTGTCATCTCTGGGATAACATAATCTAAGATTTATAGTTCGCTTGAGGTATTTCATGATCCTCTTAGCTGCTACAAGATGACTTTTCTTCGGATTAACTTGGAACCTTGCACACAGTCCGACTGAATAGGAAATATCTGGTCGGCTAGCTGTTAGGTAGAGAAGGGATCCAATGATTCCTCTATAGTGCGTTTGGCTGACTGATTCTCCTTCTTCATCGAGGGTCAGCTGCACTGATGTATTCATTGGAATTTTAAGTGATTTTTCCTTGTCGGTTCCAAATTTCTTGACGAGCTTTTTGGTAAATTTTCCTTGGCTTATGAAGATTCCGTCTTCCAGCTGCTTCACTTGGAGTCCTAGGAAGAATGTCATTTCCCCCATCATACTCATTTCGAATTCGCTTTGCATCAGTTGTGTGAATCAATTGCAGAGATCTTTGCTCTTGGATCCAAATGTTAGGAAAAACTATCAAGGAACCCCTACATTAGGTTTTGATGAGATGTTAAAATTATTTATGAAAAAACTAACTAAAATTCAAGTTGTAGATCGGAGCTGACCAATCCAGGGCATCAAAAAGGAACTCAAGTAAAGTCAAAGTTAACAAATTAGAAGTATGGTCTACAACCTGGAGGATACGTCATCCGGTCAAAATTCAACTCAACTGAGAAGTCGAACCAGTCAAAACAAACTGATAACTAAGTCAGCTGAGCTGAGGGAGAAAAGAATTGACTAAAGACTGAAGAGACTGATAAAACATCAGTTTAAGCGAGAGACTGGAAGTATCCAACTGATGGCCAAACTGAAGTAAACAAGACAGATCAGCTGAAGGCCAGAACTATAGTCAGCCAGCTTATGATTAGTCAAGCTGACAAGAAAGCTCAAATCAGTCAAGCTGACAAGCTAAGTCAAGAACTTGAGAACAATCAAACTGGAGCAATAGCCAAACTCAGCTGATAAGCTCAAAACTGCCAATTGGAGCAATAGCCAAACTCAGCTGACAAGCTCAGAACTGCTAACTGGAACAATAGCCAAACTCAGCTGATAAGCTCAGAACTGCCAACTGGAGCAATAGCCAAACTCAGCTGATAAGCTCAAAACTACCAATTGGAGCAATAGCCAAACTCAGTTGACAAGCTCAGAACTGCCAACTGGAGCATTAGCCAAACTCAGCTGACAAGCTCGGAACTGCCAACTAGAGCAATAACTAAACTGAGCTGACAAATCCAGAACTGCCAACTGGAACTCAAAATTGCCAAGAAAGCTGAAGCTAGAGAACCCTGGAGTTTATTGCTCAAACCGCCGAATCTTGGAATAAATGCTTCAACAAAGATCCTGGAATTAAATATCTAATAAAGATCGATTGGCAAAGTAACGGCTAGTTCAACCAAAAACTCCAAGTGATCATTAAAGACCATCTTCAATTGATGAGCCAACAGAGCCACCGATCAATGGACAATAGAACTCAACGGTCATAAAATCACTCCTCTATAAAAGACGAGTGAATCAGAGTTTAAAAAACTCTCTGCCGAAAAAGAACTCTTCTCCTTCAGAACTCTCGCATATACATTCTTGAAATATTCAAACAAGAGCTTTTCTTTCTCCCTCCTACTCAAGCTCAAGTTCAGCACTTGAAAGAAACTGCGAGAGTCCAACTGAGAAGAAGAATTCACATAGTCAAGATATTCAGCCAGTTGTTGACGATCCAGCCAGGGCAGCCTTCTCAGTTCCAGCTATACAACGATCAACTACCCAACTCAATTAAAGGAGCACATCAGTTGATACCCCCTTGTTCAAGACTAACCTCTTGAAGATCGAAAGAGATCTAAAACCTTGTAAAGATGACAATAACACCTATCTTCCTAGCGAGCAGTGAGGAACTTCAAGTGTGAGCCGTCAACCCGCTGAGGTAGCGAGCAGTTACCAGGTTCAGCCAACTATCCTTCATTGTGTAATTTGTAAAGAAACTCAAGTTATATAGTGAAGTTGCCCTTCTGCGGAAGGAAGAGAGGACGTAGAAGTTTGAGACTTCGAACCTCTATAAATCGCTTGTGTATTGTACAGTTTTGATCATTGCATATCTGTAACTGCACACAATCTCACACAAGCTGCACTCAAGCTATCTTAACTGATCAATAAGTTTGTGCATAGATAAGTTTCTCTAAAGTGAATCAAAGGGCCCCTATTATTCCGCATTTGAAGTAAAAAGTTTTAATCAATTTATTCACCCCCCCTCTAAACTGATATCGACTCGCCCAGGATCAACACCAAATATTATGTCATCCACATAAATTTGAACTATCAAGATCTCGGTTAATCGTTCTATTCTAAATAGAGTATAATCAATGACTCCTTTCTGAAACTCATTCTTTAGAAAGAATGTTGTGAGGGTTTCATACCAAGCTCTCGGTGCCTGCTTCAGACGATACAGGGCTTTCTTTAGCTTGTAGACTTGGTCTCCGATTTCGAAGCCTGGAGGTTGTTCTACATATACATATTCCTTGAGCATCCCTTGTAAGAATGCACTTTTCACGTCCATTTGATAGACAGTGAAATTGTTGTGAGCTGCATAGGCGAGGAACAGTCTGATGACCTCCAATCTTACAACTGGTGTGAATCTCTCATCAAAGTCAATCCCTTCACTTTGTGAGTAACCTTTGGCTACCAGTCTGGCCTTGTTCCTTGTGATCATGCCTGGTTCATCCAGTTTGTTGTGAAAAAGCCATTTAGTCCCGATGACTTTTTGAGTTTTTGGCCTATTAACAAGAAACCATATGTCATTTCTTGTGAACTAGTTCAGCTCTTCTTGCATTGCCATAATCCAGTCTGAAACTTCAAGTGCTTCTTTTATGTTGGCTGGTTCCATCTGTGAGATGAAGCATGTGAAGAGTGCATGCTCCGTTGACCCTCTGGTCTGAGCTCTGTTTTTTGGATTCCCAATAATTTTGTCGACTGGATGGCTTCGGAGCCATTTAAGAATGGTTCCTTCCTCTGCTTGATTAGCAGCTTCATCAGTTGTTCCCGCAACTGATCCTTCGGCTTCTTTATTAGCTGATTCTTCAGCTGCTCCTTCGGCTGCTGTATCAACACCGGCTTGTTCTTCATTTTCACTGATTTTTCCCCCTATTTCAGCTATGGGGTTTGAGGTTTCCTAACGGTTTGTATCCTCAGTGACCAGGTTATCTTTAACCGATCTTGAATCAGTTTCAATGCCATCTTCTAGTCATACTTCAAACTGCTCTGGGACAATGTGATCAACATAATCCAGCAGATTTTCACTAGGTAGCGCTTGTCTTGATGTACAGTTCTTCTTTTTATTTCTGTACTCATTGGCAAGCTCATCAAATACCATATGACATGTTACTTCCACAACCAGTGTCTTTTTATTGAACACTCTGTAAGCTTAAGAATGGGGGGAATTATAGCCGAGAACGATTCCCTCATCAGCTTTGGCACTGAAAGCTTTCAGCTGGGATTTGCCATTGTTGTGGATATAACATTTGCAGCCAAATATCTTAAAGTAAGAGATAGAAGGCTTACGACCCTTGAAGAGCTCATAGGGTGTTTTGTCATGGGCAATGACGATGGCACTTCCGTTCTATGTATGGCAGGCTGTGTTGACTGCCTCTGCCCAATAGCATTTGGCTATGTTGGCATCTGCTACCATTGCTCTGGCTGCCTCTTTTAGCGTGCGATTTCTCATTCCTGCTATGCCATTTTGTTGAGGAGTTCTTGCAGCAGAGTGTTCATGAGTTATTCCCAGTTCACTCAGAAACTTGATCATTTGTTGATTGACAAATTTAGTTCCGTTGTCGGATCTTATCCTTTGAACTGATTTTTCTTTATTAGTCTGCAGTCTTCTGATCAGTGTTGTTAGCTTCTCAAAAGTCTCATCCTTACTTATCAGGAACTACACCTAGGTATATCTTGAGTAGTCATCTACTACTACAAGTGTGAACTTTTTACCTCTGGGGATTGGTGGCTTCACAGGTCCAAACAGATCTATGTGAAGTAACTGAAGAATGTTAGTTGTTCCTGGAGGATGGCTTTTGTTTTTTAATGACGACTTCACCTGCTTCCCTTTCTGGCATGGTCCGTAGATGCCAGTTTCTTGTAGATTTCTTTGGGAAGCCCATCAACTAGCTCCTTCTTGGCCAGGTAGTTGATGGTTTTGAAATTAAGATGGTTCAGTCATCGATGCCACAGCCAACTTGCTTCAGTTGATCCTTTGGAGAGAAAGCAAGCTTCTGAATAGCCAGTTGACCAGTCAACTACGTATATGTTGCCATTTCTTACTCCAGTTAGGTGTATGGCTCCAGTTGACTTGTCTCTGATGTCACATGAGCTATTGCTGAAGTCAACTGAGTACCCATTGTCACAAAGCTGACTGATGCTCAGCAATTTGTGCCTCAGTCCTTCAACATGTGACACGCCATTCACGACAACTTTTCATTTGACCACGAACCCTTCTCCAATGGTTCGGCTCTTCGAGTTGTCTCTAAAGGTGAGTAGTGGTCCCTTAACCTCTTTATAAATGTCAAGATCATTCTTGTCTCCGGTCATATATTTTGAGCACCTGCTATCCAGATACCAAGTATCTTTGACTCTTTTCTTGGATAGGATGCTCTTTCCCTGCAAAACAAGAGTCAGGATTTAGGTACCCGTATGATATCGAGTCCTGAGAGGTTAATCAGGTGTTTGGGAATCCACATATGCCATGCTTTTAGCTTTTCATTTCCAAGAGATCCTTCAGAATTGGATCTCTGGATATGCATTGGACTGCTTGTGACTCTTCCATTGAGAGTCGAGTCCAGTGATATATACCTCCGATGAGATTCAGGATAGAAGACTTCAACTAATATCCTCTCATCTTGTGACCTTAATGCTCCTTGTCTTGGCCAATTTCGTCTGATCTTTTGACTTTGAGCTTTTTGGCCTTTGTGATATAGCCAATTTGCAAACCAATTATAACGGGGATTGAATCTTGCTTCACCCCTTGAGTTTAGAAACTCATTGTACTGGATTGCAAAGTCACTTGGAGGAAACTCTTCTAAACAGATTGAATTATGTTGTCTTGCATGATACAATCTCGAGTGTTCATTCCTTCTGGGATTTCAAGAACTCCCAGATTGAAATGTACTTGTTAAGTTTTCTAGATCGTTGAACTGATGGCCTGCTTTGAGCTGATGCTCTTTTCTGAGCAACTGGCCTTGGGTGAACTTCAGGTCTTGGTTGAACTGATGACCTGGAATGACGAGGAGGCTTTCGAGGAATTGGCCTCTGATGAGCTTTGGGATTTGATCTAGCAGTATATCTGGATTGCTGAGTTGATCGATGTTGAACTAGTGGCTTTGACTGAGCACCAAGCCTTTGAAAGACTGACTGTCTTCGAGTTGCACCTCTCAAATGATCAGTCTGATCTTTGGGCTGAGTTTGAGGAGTTTCAAGGATGCCCTTGCCTTTTGACTCATCGACTATAGGGGACTGAGTTGGTCTTGTGAATCCTCTCAGGATTCCAGATTCATAGCTTTGTACAACTGCCTTACCATTCTCTGCGGTAGTGTGCTTACTATATCCCAGCCCTGGGCTCCCAGATTCAGTTCTCTGATGACTCAAGATTTTATCAAGAGTTTGGGATCCCTTCTTGAATTTGAGAGATAATTCATCTCTTTCAAGAATTTTTTGCTTGAGCTGCTCATTCTCAGCTTCCAGTTCTGCATTTCTCAGCCTCAGATGATCCATTTCTGCTGACTGAGCATCAGACTTTTTAGTCTTTCATTTTCAGTACCTAGCTCATCAACTCTGCTTCTTAGCTCATCATTTTCACCCTTCAGTTCAATATGCATACTTGATACATAAGCTAATTGATCTTCTAGGATTTTTAACTGTTCATCTAATTCATTCCTAAAGATCGATGCTTCATGTATATGATAGAATGAGGTTATTGAGTCAGCTTGACTAACCTCTTCTTCATTGTTGGCCATGACGCACAGTAAAGTTTCATCATCAGAGTTGTAGTCGTCTAAATCGATTCCAGATGGGTAGTCTGAATCGTCAAGCACGACATTCTTAGAGTATGTGATCATTGCTTTCCTTTTGAAGAAGCTTCTCTTCACTTTGGCCTTTTTGTCTTCAGGAAGCTCTGGACACTCGTATCTATAGTGTCCTTGCTTGTGACAATGGAAACATTTCTCTATGTTCCTATTTGCCATCCTGAATTGTTCAGCTGGATGATCAGCTGGCTGCTAGTTCCTCTCATCTTTAGCAACTTCATCAGCTTGGGGTTGAGCTGATTGTTGATCTCTGACTTTTCTTAGCTTTTCCAGCAATCTTATCATTGACTGGATTTGCTCATTCAAGTCTTCAGTCAGGATCTCCTTTTTATCGGCTGACTCTCTTCTTCGATCAGTCAGCGATTCCCCTGGATTCTCTCTGACATATGAGCCTCTTGGTCGGAAGTTGTTTCTTCCGTGGGCTTCTCTGAATTGATTTCTTTCAGTATAGAAAGAAGCATCATGAGAAGAGGAAGTAGATGTTTCTCTCTTTCAATTCAGGCTGTACTCATGAGCTTTGAGAGATCCAAACAACTCTCTGGGAGTAATGTTGTTCAAGTCTCTCGACTCTTTAGTAGAAATTACTTTCATATCCCACTCATTAGTGAGATTATCAAGAACTTTCGAGTTTATCTCACTGTTGGGATAGTTTCTTCCCAGATTGTTTATCTCGCTTATGATGCCAAGAAATCTTATTTTTAGACTCGAGATGCTTTCATCCGGCTGTATTTTGAAAGACTCATATTTATCAACTACCAACTGGAGCTTGTTTCCTTTGATAGCTTCGGACTCTTTGCATATATCTAAAAGAAGGTCCCAAATCTCCTCTGCTGTTCTTTTAAACAGATCTGATTCAAATAATCCTTAGAATCAACTGCTCTGATACCACTTGTTGGTCCCTGTACGAGCCTTTATCATTTTAGAGAGGGAGTGAATAAACTAACTTCAAAAACTTTCAAGACAGATTGCGGAATAGATAGGGCCCTGACTCGCTTTTGTGATTTCTCTGTGCTGACTGATCAGTTGAGAGAGACTGATGGAAGCTTAGCTGGTGAGCTGATCAATTTAGGACTGATTGCTTGAAGGTGAGGCTGAAGCTTGTCAGTTCAGTCTGTGTGTGTGAATGTGTGCAGTTGAATAACTTGCAAAACTGTAAGACAGTAAGAACAGCACACACAGAGCTTTATAGAGGTTCAAAGCTTCTCGCTTCTATGTCCTCTCTTCCTTCCACAAAAGGGCAATCCACTATGCAAGTGTAAAGTTTCTTTATTACAGTTACACAATGAAGAAATTCTGTTGGACCTGAAAACGACAACCTTCAAACTGAGCGAGGCCTCCTTTCCAACTGTTGTTGTCCCGGAAGAACGGACCCATCGGTACATGCTCCTCTTCAGCCGGTTTCTGGGTCGACAGCTCACCCTTACCGGTCCCAACTGCTCGCTGAGACTTTAGGTGCTATTGTCCGTCTTTACACAATTATAGATCTCGCTCGATCTTCAAGAAAGCAGTCTTGAAACTGTTATCAACCTAGAATGCTCCTTTCTCTTAAGCTGGGTGGTTGATCTTTAAGGGACAGAACTGAGAAGTTTTGCTCTTACTGGAATTTTGCGTCAGCTTAGCAGCTTGCTTTGAACTTGAAGCATGCCTTCTTAGTGTAAGACTTTTCGCACTTTGAGAATCTTGAGCTTTGAGCTGTTGAGAGACAGAAAGAAATAGCTCATTTTCTGTAGAAATAAAATTTAGATTGGAGAAAGTATTCTTTTTGGCCAATTGATTTCACCCTCTATATATAGATGAGTGAATTTTGACCGTTATGATTGGTGATGTTTAGAGATCACCGATGTCATTTTTAATGTCTATAGTCGTTTGAAGCTTCTTTTAATGAACTAGCCGTTTTGACTTTTAAATTTCTCTGCTCTAAGATCATCAGGATCTTTTAAAGATTTCCTGTTGAGATCTTCATTAACTACTTGTCAGTAGGAGCAGGCAATTCGGCTATCAGTTCTTGGACATTCAGCTGATGCACTCTCAGCTGTCTCGGCTTTCAGCTCTGAGATAGTCCAGTTGGCAGATCTTCAGCTGCCTAAAGCTTCTGTCATGATATAGTCTAGTTCGGCTGACTCATCAGCTGAGCATAAGAGCTTTCATTTCTAGACTTATCAGTTGGCTACTTGCTTGAACTTTTTCTCTCTAACTGAACTAAGGTCGGTTGAATAAAGACTGAAAGCATTTAGAGCTGTTTTACCAGTAAACTGATCTTTGATCAGTTTAGGGCCAGCTTTGACTGATCTTTTGATTAGATGAGTTTTAGCTTTCAAGCTGACTCTGTTCATCAGTCTATCCTGATTTTTTGCTAAGACTGTTGACTAACTTATCCGAGGATACCTACTAGTCTCCAAAGATCTCTTCCCCTTTTACAACTTATCTCAAGCTTTGAAGAGTGTACTCTGACCGGTCTGATCAGATAACATGTAAGCTGGTTGACCATGCTTCTTAATAGTTATCTCTCATCTCAGCTCGAAGTCTTAGTTGATCATTGTCATTTATTTCCAACTTATCATATCCTGTAGTTTTTCATTAAATCATCACACATATTTTGACATCTCATCAAAACCATCAATTGGGATTTTCCCAACAATTTTCCTAATAATAGTTTATGTTAATTGTTCACAACATCATTCATCTGGCTTATTTATGCATATTATCAAAGATGATCTACGTAATACTAAATAGAGAACAAAAAATAGATTTTTTGCACGAAGAAATTCAACTTGAATGAAAAAAATTTGTCGATTAATTTCTGTAACATTACCTTTTTTCGAAGTTCAACCATTTTTCTTTTGTCAGCCATAATATCTTCACCAGCATCTTCTTCTTCGTTGATTTTTGTCTTCAGCAACATCGTCTTCTTCGTCGATTTTCATTCTCAACAGCGAAAACCACCCTAGAATTCAATATTGGTTTCTCGGTTTTTATTCTTCGATTTCGTGAGGGGAGTAAGTTATGAACTCTGAACCAATGTGATTTTTATATTTCAAATTTCTTCCGAAAATACCCTTAATGATTTCAGGGTTTTTCATGAGTTTGAGTTAATTACAATATTGCCACCGCCTATCTTAATTGATCTGGGCCGTTGATTTTTCATGAATGTGTGGTGTTAGATGTAGTCTCAGTTCTCACACTAGAGAGTGTTTTTATGTAATCCTTCCCATATATATATATTTATATATATATTTAATGCTAGTTGTCGTTTATTCATAACTTAAATATGAGTAAAAATAATAAACAATTGAAATACAATATAAAATATTTTTATGCTAATCGATGAACAAAATCAGAATCTATTTACTTTAGATCTCAATAAAATTATTTCATTGATATCATTTTGTTGTTATAATAGTAATGACCTATAACTACATTCATACAATTTCATTGCTATATTAGTGCATACATAGTATAATATAGTTTCTACTCATTAGAATAAAATCTTTATCTCGTGAGATCTTTTTAAGTAATACATCAAGTAATTGTCTTGTAATGCACCGTATGTTGATACATTTTAACCAATTATTGCTTTGTATCATCAATACAGTGTTAATTAATTTTATGTCTTCTGTTTCTGTTATACAAAAAATTACTAAAATACAAATACTTCATTGTTTATTTAAAATAAAAACATTGCTTACATAGTACAATATAGTTGCTTGGGATCCGAATTTTAAAATAAACTCATTATATTCTCGAATGAGTTTCGATGATCAACATATTATAGACTAACAAGCAAATGAATTTATGAATTCCACATACCATGAAATAAATATATCGAGAAATGTGATATGCGAAGCAAATATGCATGTAATTTTTTGCAAATTTATTATTAGTAATTAGAAAATACTATGGGTATTGAGTTTTCTTGTTGATTAATGAACCTAGGGTTCCATGAATTTTGGGAATTATGTTTTTTTTTGCAACCAACAAATTAAACTGTAATAAAGCGAATTTGTGTGTATTCAGCAAATTTCTGTATGAGTATTATCAAATTTTCCAGCAACATATTAATGTGATATGCGAAACAAATATGTATGTAATTTTTTGCAAATATATGTTAATTAATTAGCAAATATTGTGGGTATTGAGTTTTCTTGTTGAGTAGTGAACCTAGATTTCCATGGATTTTGGAAATTATTTTTTTTTTGCAACCAACAAATTAAACTGTAATAAAGTGAATTTGTGTGTATTCAGCAAATTTCTGTATGAGTATTAGCAAATTTTCTAGCAACATGTTAATGTGATATGCGAAGCAAATATGTATGTAGATTTTTTGCAAATATATGTTTAATGATTAGCAAATATTGTGGGTATTGAGTTTTATTGTTGAGTAACGAACTTAGGGTTCCATGGATTTGGGGATTTTTTTTTTTACAACCAACACATTAAACTGTAATATTGCGAATTTATGTGTATTTAGCAAATTTCTGTATGAATGTTAGCAAATTATCCAGTAACGTTCTAATGTGATATGTGAAGCTAATATGTATGAAATTGTTTGCAAATAAATGTTTAGTAGTTAGCAAATATTGTGGGTATTTAGTTTGTGAAAGAATTAGTCTGTTAGAAGCCATCTAATATTGTATGCGGGTTGACAATTTTTCCAACAACATATGTGTGTGATTTTTTAGCAAATATGTATGTAATTGTTAGCGAAAAATGGTTGTATAATTAGCAAATATTTTGGTTATTGATGTGTGGAAAAATTTAAATCTTGAGAACGCATATAATTTTATTCATAAAATTTGGCCCTATGAATTCAGCTTTGTAATCTTTATATGAATGTCCAAATTAGCAAATATTTGTGTGAATTTAGCAAATTATTGTATGCGTGTTGGCAAATTTTTTCATCAACAAACATATATGTGATTGTGTAGCAAATATTCATGTAATATTTAGCAAATATATAATTAATAATTAGCAGATATTGAATGAATAAATAGTCTATTAGCTGATATTTATTTATGTATAATATCAAATATTTGAGTGTTTTTTAGCAAAATGTTTGATGCGTGTTAGCGAATATTAATGCAAAATAAATATGTATGTATTTTGCAACTATGTATGTGATTATTAGCTAATATATGTTTGAAAATTAGCTATTATTTACACATCAATACATGTATGTGATTGTTTAGGAAATATCTATATAAATTTTAGGAAATATATGTTTAATAATTACAATATATTGAATGTTTGAGTGTTTTTTTGCAAATGTTTGACTGTTTGAGTGTTTTTTGCAAGCAATGTTTGATGCATGTGAATCTTTATGTATTTAGCAAATATGTATGTGATTGGTAGCAAGTATATGTTTGAAGAGTAGCTATTTTTTAAATTGTAATCAAGCATATGTAGTAGTGTTAGAGCATGTTTCTATGATATTTTAATGCTTCCTATCATGTTGAATCTGACTGATGTTACCCGGTCGAATGCCTAGTAGTTCTCACTTCTTTTGACATTATTTTCAGATTTAGGGCACGAGGTTCGAGCAAAGCCAAGAGATGATGTGAATGATGCTGAGGATGACAACACACATGAGAGAGGAACAAAGGCACAACATGATGTGAATGTTGCTGCGAATGACAACACACGTGCAGCACGTGGGGGAAAACGTGCAAAGAAAGATTATCCAAACCTTAAGCATCGAACAAGCCCGCTCGAGTTGCATAATTCAATAAGCCAACTTACCATTGCACAAAAGCAAGCTGTGAGAGATTTAGGAATTTGGATCCATTCTTAACTTGGAGATTAGGGATGTGCCGCCTAAGTTATCTTATTGGTTATATCTCATTTGCGAGATTATTCTAGGTATTGATAGGAGAGTGCATGTGGCTGAGGATGATGTGAGGTTGATATTTGGCTTTCCACGGGGACAACGTAAAATCGAGAAGCCAAGTCTTATTGAGACTTTCGATGTAATAAAAGGATGGATGTCACAATTTGAAAGACCATCAAACCGCATTCGTGCAATTGACGTTTGTAGTAAGATGTTGGAAGATCGTGAGGGTGGTATTTGGTTCAAAAAGCACTTCCTGGTACTGCTCAGCTTTTGTCTAATCGAGAGCTACGGGAACAACTATGTTCCTTCACATATTCTGGATTGCTTTGAGGATATGGATAGAGCATCGGATTTCAATTGGTGTGCGCACGTTCTTAAACGCTTGATAGAGCACACGGCATCCTGGAAGGAGAATATGAATAAATATTTTATCGGCCCTACATTCTTTATCACAGTAAGTGTATCTTTAACAAACTTTATTCCATTTATTAAAAGTTTGCAAACAATATTTAATATATGCACAACAAACACATGTATATGGATGTTTGTCAAATGTTCCTTTCTTTCTTAGCTAATGTTAGTATGATGTTAAGCAAATATATGTTTGACTATTAGCACGTATTCATATGCTTAATAGCAATATACTATATGCAGTTTAACATTTTTTTCATGCTTAATAACATATCCATGATACCTGTGTAAGCTGAAAATTGCAATTTTAATATATGAAATTTAAAGAATTATTAATTTGTTATTTATTTGTGCAAAAACAGTTGGTATATGTGGATCAAGTTGTCTTGGGATATAGAAGGGTTGCACGGAGCATTCCAGCCATTTTGGAATGGAAAGATATGATGATTTTAAGGAGACAAAACATGGAGATTGTGGAAGGAGGCTTTGGACAGGGGTATTGTGACGGGCCTTGCAGAGAGGAAGATGTTGTCGGTGTTGTGCCTGGATGAATGTAGCAGAATAATGAAGGAAATGTCAATGTCAATGAGGGTGTGGCGCCAGTAGTCGAACCTGATGCGGGTGGAGATATAAATGAAAATGATGATGAGCAAGTGAACCCGATGAATGCAGATGTGATAGATGACCTATCAGACATGCACACAGTTGCCGTAGGCCTTCTGAAGCAAGGTAAAGTGAACAGTGATGCTTTATCAACTATAATGGCAACTGTTCGGAAGCTCCCGCCTGTAATGTTTGATAATGTGGCATTCCGTAAGACTGTGGAGGCAAGCATGATGGTGAGCTAACAAGACCCAGTCATTCATGGTGAATCCTCATCGCAACCAACCCCCACAAAGGATGACATGGATTTTTGGAATAATCCAGATCATATAGCAGCCATATTGGAGATTGAGAAAGCAATCATACAGAGGGAGCAACTCCAGAAGGAGCTGTGTAGCATGCCCAGTTTCAGTCTCGGTCTAACCCAAGAATGGGATCGTATAGTGAACTTGGCACGTGATGCTGTGGAGTTGGCTGAGAAAGAGGCTGGTATGAACACTGATGTTCATGACACCCCACATCGTCCTGAGGTAAACTTCCAATAAATTCAATTAGCAACATTATTGTATTCCTCATTAACTTGAGACATTTAAAAATGTGCAGAGCTCAATTATGGAAAACACCTCTGATGTAGGACGTCGTAATGAGGTACAATTCAATTTTGTTTTTTTATAATATATATATATATATATTAATTACATTGTTCATAAACTATTCCAATAATTATTTAATTTTTTGTTAAAAATCAACTGAAGGATACAATGGGAGTGAACACACAAGATGTTGAAAATGCTGAAAACGTTGCTGATATCACTGAAAAGGTATGATAATTGGTGTTTGAATCAAACATGTTCAAGTTTATATAAATATACTTTTGAAATGTTCATTAAATGAATGCATCATCATCTACTGGGGTAAATTAACATTACTTTTTTGTTTTATCATATTTGGACTTATATAATTTAATGTTTAAATATAAGCATATTTTAACAACAAATGTTTGTTAATATATGTTAATATTTTAACACTAGTTTGGATTTATTGCAACCTACCTGTGTTAATTAATGATGTTGTTATGTTTGTCTTAGCAAATTTCGATTAATTATGTAGCAAATGTTTACATGCTTATTAGCAAACTCCAGATGAGATTTTAGCTAAACTTTCCGCAAGTATTATCAAACTTCGTAACGGTATTTAGCTAATTTTTGTATGCGTGTTGGCTAATTTCCAGCAACATATATGTGTAATTGTTCATCAAATATTTATGTAATTGTTGGCTAATTTGACTAAATATTTAAGCAACGTTTGTAACAGTTAATAGCAATTTTTAATAGACACAAATATTTGAATTGTAGGAGAAGGGAGTGCCTGCTATGGGCAAGAAAAAATACAAGGTATTACCGTCATTTTTCATAATCAACACTTCATATAATAACCCACACCATGTTATATGCAGTTCATCTTCATTTTCCGGACTATTCAGTTAAATTTTTTGTTATTAATGTTAACAGGCAAGAGGCAGGGGGGAGGGTGTTCAAAGGAAATGGAAAAGAGGAAGTTAAGTGGGGCGACGTTAGTAATGGTCACTGTGTTGAATTATGAAATATGTTTTGATGGAATATGATGACTTTTGTGTGATGCAATATGTATAAACACTCTAAACTTCGTGGTTGCCTTTTTGTAAGTTGTAATGATACGTATTGTTTGCTATTTGTTATAATTATAATGCATTTGTATTAATGTATAGTTATCAATATTGAATATGTAATAAGCCAATTAACTTGCGACGTATATACCGTTCTAAACCAAGTTAGTTTTAACCACCTGGGATTGTTGTCATACTATCGACAATAGTATATTTTTTTGTTTTTAAATTTGCAGGTTGATGACAAAATGACAACAAGGTGCAATAATTTGATACGGAAAACCAATGTGTTAGTTTCTGCCTTTATTGTTAGACCAATTGTTACTAGTGACAAGCTGGACCTGAAGCCAAAAAAATTATTCTACTGGATAATGGAAAATGATGAATCTGACCTGTACGTAATTATTTTGAAATTGTATTTCAATTCGATATTATAGATATTTTAATTTTGGATTGCTAATAATAATTGTTGATTTTCCCAGTGATGAGGTAGTGTATTCTGACTCAATCATGGAATTTAGGCGGCGAGAACTGATGACAATCTGCCCAAACTTTTTGGATGTTTGGAGTGTAGTAATGAATCACAACTAAAAACTAAGGGCGCCAAACTCAACAACGAGATTTTTTGCATCCACCTATATATGTGTAAGTTGTATAATGGAAATCGTATTTATAATTATAAAATATCAATTCAAATATTAAAAATATCATATCTCTTTAAAAATCTAACCATTTTTTTGCTTATCCTATCCACAGCTAGGTACTGTTGTAGACGCACCGCCAAATTGGGATTATGAGAAAAGATCTACGACACTTGCTGATAGGTTGATCAGTGAGATTGGTAATGTTTCGGGTTTGCAATTGGACAAAATAGACATGGTAATATGAAATTATTATATATAACTTACAATTTTGTTACTTTTATATATAATATTTTTAAATGAGCTTTTTATTATTTTATTTTGCAGTTCTTCTTCACTATTTGCCACAACTTCCATTTCTATTTGATATGTTTTGATCCAAAAAAATTGAAAGGGGAAATTATTAATAACTCTTCAGCATTAGATAGAGATAGCAGTGATCCATTGACAAAATATGGAAATGCTCCAAGTATGATGGTATGTTGAAATTTATATTATTGTAGATTAGCAAATAATTGTTTGATTGTTACTTAATACATGTTTAGTATTTGAATTGATATTTTATATTATTGAAATTGCATCATGATTGAATAATTATGTTAAAATTTGTAAAATATAGGTGCGCTTTTTTAAAGACTTTCTGAGGACTACAGGGCACGCAAAGATTGCAACAACAATGGATAAGAAATTAAAGACAATGGACATGTTGAAAATGGCATGGTGGAATGAGACAAATAAAATTGATTGTGGTATTTATGTAATGAGGCATATGGAAACATACAAAGGCGGAAGTTTGAGACAATGGAACTCAGGCCTCACGTACAACAATGATAAACAGATGCAGTACCTTAGGATAAAATATTGTGCAGCAATCCTTAGTGCCGATAGTAACATACACAAGGATCGTGGAATTGCGCAATCAAGCTTCCATTACAGAATGTCGTGTGGAGACGGACCACTAAATATTGACGCAATTATTATGAAAAGCTCCAATACTAAATGATGCATAAATATTTTTTTATTTTATTTTCATCCAACAATTTTGTGATTATTTAACATTTAAGGTGATTCTTGAACAATTTTCACATTTTACAAATTTACTTTCATTCATATAGTTTAATATGATAAATAAGACTTTTTTGCTATGTTTACAATATAATATTGCTGGTTTATGTAATATTATTTGCTAATTCGTAAACAAATATTTTGTTAACAAGTTGTACAACTATTTGCTAACACGTTTATAACAATCTCATGATACACATACCTAATAGCTAAAATCTATATAATATTTTGCTATTAATTATGCAAAAATATGCTACATTTGATACAGGAACTATAAAAAAATCATACACAAATTATCTGTTAATACTAAAGCATATGTTTGCTAACCGTTAGACAAATATATGCTAATATACCTACTTGTGAAAATATTTGCTGACCTCTCACATATATGTATATATATATTCTGCACATGAATATAACATAATCATATATAATACATTCACTAATACTGAAAAGTCACTGACATTTTTATTAATTAACAATTGTAAATGATCAGCATAATTAAATGAGTTAATTGTTATCAAATATATGTTTAGTAATTATTAGTAAAATTTTAGCAAATATATGGTTAATTAAATAGCTAAAATGGCTATAATATTTTGCTAGTCAGTATATACATATTTGCTAAAAGTTATAGAGGAACTGTATAACAATCCTAACAAAATTGCTAAAGTGGGTGCTGTATTTTTCCCAAACTTTCCTTCAAATATTTGCAAATAATCAAACATATATTTGCTATCAACGAGATAAATATGTGCAAACATACCAACGCATACAATATTTTGCTAATAACAATCAGATATTTGTTGATCTCGTTTATATATTAGCTAATACAATCCCTATAATGCATATTTTAAATACTTCATAATCAGATTACTTAGACTAAGACAGTGTTATTATTTTCAATTCAACAAACAGATATTTTTTTACTAAAAAAATGTCATCGAAATAAAAAATTTAACGTCAAACAATATAGTAATTCAACATAAAAAAACAAACTTATGCATCCGAGCAATTCATAGCATCCAGACAATTCCTAGAATCGTGATTAGTTTTTTCCCGCACTTGCCACACTTTCTTAAAGGCTTATTGGCAACACGAACAGCCTTTGCCTTTCTTGATTTGACATTACTTCCACTTCCTTTTGTTGAAACATGTAGTGGTGGATTTACCTCGACATCAGCAGGCTTTGCAGAACCATAAAAATTATCAAACAACCTTCTCTTATTCGCTGTAGAATACGTAGACGTATTGCTACTCGTCAGAAGCGCATCTTTCAAATCATTTATTCCCGCCATCAAAAATTTTGTTTTCTCATCATCACCTTCAACAACTCCGACACAAGCATAAAAATCTGACACCATCTTATTAATCCTTATTTTCTTCTCATCTGACGTAACACACTTTTGCAAAACATCATCTCCTAACTCTGGTATAGAATTCAACAATGCAGATATGGTCCATCACGGAGCAATATATTTGTCAGGGATATCGACTCACTTAAAATGGGTGAATAGGTGGAAAATATGACAACACAATATACCAACTCTGACAAATTTTTTACAGCTGCATACCGCAGTATTTGCATCCTTGTTGTATGAAACTATGAATGTGTGGTCAGATCCATCATCAACACCATATGTCATACCCACATCAGATTTCTCCATGTTGGTAACACTACAAATGTAACATGATTGTTCAATTTCTTGTTGAACCTTAAGGAACATGTTTGTCGTGTAAACCATCGCTGCATGTTTCTCAAAGGTCTTTGGCGTCTTTACTAGGGGAAATGTCGAGTAATCATAATTATTTTGAAGCTCGTACGAATTCCTTTGGGCGTCCATAGCACTATCAAAATGCATTAGAAATTCAACAAGATTGGACCTAAGATTCAAATATTTACTGAAAAAACTATTCATACTCTCCGAAATAGAAGTAGTTCTGCACAAGCCGCCCATTGAATGGTCCCTAAAATACGACGGTATCCAATACTTCTTAATATCGAACAAAGAAGTGAACCAACTATGACCTGTTAATCTAAAGTCCACCATGACAGATTTCCACATTTCTTCAAATTCATCTGGCTCAATCATATCAGTCCACACAACGTCATTAAGCCTCTTCTTAAAAGCTTCATCGTGCTTCAAGTGTGATGTGACTTTTCCGAAACCTTTAGCATTATATGCCACATGCACAAACGATGTCTCGAATCGGGAAGCACACGCTCAACAACAATCTTCATTGCAGCATCCTGATCAGTGATAATCATTGGTGGAGATCCCCCCATACACCGTTTAAACTGCTCAAACACCCACTCAAATGATTCATGGTTCTCACCAGATAATAAGCATGCTCCAAATGTGACACATTTCCCATGGTTGTCCTTGCCGGTAAATGGTGCAAAAATCATCTCATACCTGATATGAACAATGAGTCCAAACTATATTAACAAATTAATAATATATGATAACAACTAAAAATGATTGAAAATGTAACAATATATATTGCTAATTTTATAACAAATATTTGCTAATCACATAACATTGTAATGCATCACATAAATTATTCAAATGTTAAATTTACAGTATACAACCAAATTAATAAAAAATCATAAGTGCAATAATACTTTTAAAAGTTGAATATTCTAATAAATGAATAACAGTATAACATATTACCTATTTTTTTGTATGTGCAATCGAACGATACAACATCACCAAATATGGCACAGTTATGTCTCGATATAGGATCTGCCCAAAAAATGCTCTTCAAATTGTCATCCTTATCAACCAAATATTCGAAAAAAAAGCATCACATGAGTCCATCCTCAAAAACATGTTATTCAACATCATTTGAGCGTCGCAACCACTAATATACGCCCGCAAATCACGAGCAAAATTCTTATAATCATTCCCTGTGCAGCCCACCTCAGAATAACTACCCACGACTTCTTTAAAAAAATGATAAGAGCTCATCGGGCCTATATTAGCTCTTGCACAATCCAAAATGAAATTCTAATGCACAGCTCCCAACTTTCGATTGACCTTTAGATATTTTTTAAATTCATCAGAAACTAGTAGGTGGGTATGCTCTTCAATAAAATTAGTAACAATGTATCCATGTTCTACAACATATTTTATAACCAACCAAGCTAAACAATCCACCCTTCTTGAAACTCTACGTCGTTTATGCTTTTTACCATCATCATTGACGTTATCTGGAAGTGAATTTTTATGTCCCTCACAACTACATACCAGATACATCCAAATGATAACACCATCGTCATGCTTTCTTTCCGACCCAAGACGAACATCAAACCCAGCTGCTTTCCGATACACTCTGTAAAAAATAATTGCTTCGTCTATAGATTTAAACTTCTGGCCAACAAATGGCTTTAAAGTGGAATTACATTCTGGAATATGAGAACCAATAGCTCCGGTTACTGTATCATCGTTAATTACTACGATGAACCAAAAAAAACCTTACAGACTACCATAATCATATAAACATCGCTAACATGTTTATATATATTTGCTATCATACTGTAAAATATATGCTAACTCAAATTTGTGTAAAATGAGGCAATCAACTACACCAAACATTTATTTTACGTATAATAAGAAATAAGAATCATTCAAAAGTAATGATAAAGTGAGATGGGGTCTGTGATAGGAATAAATATTTAGTTATTAATATTAACAAATATTTGCATGTAGTTAGCAAAATATTGTATACATCTTAGCTAATATTCCAACAAATATAGAACTAGTATATATAAACCATCAAATCAATTTATGTATGTTGTCAAATTTTATATTGCACATTAGAGTAATGTATAATAGTTAGCAGCAAAATGAACATGTTTCCTGCAAGCAAACTGACCATTCATAATTATGAACTATTTATACAATTTGATGCACACAACAACATAAATTATTACTTGTGCTTGATAGTTAGCAAAATTTTGTGTGCGTCTTAGCTAATTTTTCAGCAAATATAGAACTGGTATATATAATCCATCATATCAAGTCATGTATGTTGTCAAATTTTATATTGCACGTTAGCATAATGTATAATAGTTAACAGCAAATCGAACATGTTTCCTACAAGCAAACTGATAATTCATAATTATCAATTATTTATACACTCTGATGCACACAACAATCTAAATAATTAATTGTGCATACCATTCAATTTATAAAAAAAAAATTATTTCAAACCCAGTTACAAATAACACTAATTTATCTTCCATAATAATCAACCAACTTATCACTTGTGCATAACATCTGACTTATAAAAAAAATTGTTTAAAAGTGTTATAATACTAAACCAGCAAGGTTATATATACATGTTAGCAAATAACATATGACATATTAGCAAATAATATAGTATAACATAGCCATCCGAATATCCTTTTATGACCGAAAAATTAACACTCATAATTAAAAATACTTAATACCTTATGAACTGTAAGATCAAAACAACTACAACAAAAATATACGAAATATTTTCGAAATAAAAACCTGTATTCTCCATATGCGGCGGCAGAAACTGATTGAATTATTTTATGCAGATATCTTGTTGATTTGAAATTATACCGATGCTCTGATTATTAAACAACCAACTTAAAAAACTAACTGAATGATTAAACTTGATTAAGCGAACAACTTGAAAAAACACCGAAAACTGGAAGAAACGCCGAAAACTATTATGGAACACCAAATTATATGGATCACCGAACACAGTGAAGAAACGATTGAAAAAAACGGAAGAAATAATATTAAAATAACTGTCCAAATATAACTGCATAACTTAACATATATCTAATCCCACAATTTATGGTAACTGATATGGAATATAAATCAAATTACATCTATAACCTTACTTAAAAATAATTGTTTAAAAACTGCATTTTTTACCCCATTTTTCCAAATCAATCTCGGCCTTCTAAAATAATTGAATCAACGATCCAGATCCGTTCCTAGTTCCTACATATGAATTTGGTTCTCATTTGATCTCTCTCTCTCTCTCTCTCTATATATATATATATATATATATATATGGTTGGGTTCCAGAAGGAACTATACCCCACGTGAGAACTGAGAACCAATCTCAACCACAGATCTCATCTATTTGGACGACCAAGATCTATTCCAAAATTAAAAAAAATGCGGTGGTATAATTGTAATAACGTCCAACTTCGCCGCCCCCGAATCTTAGTAAGGGTAAAATCAGAAATTTCAATATATATGTGATTCACGCGTATATTTTTCAATTTAGGGTTTTAGCATTGTCATTCCTTATTTTAGCACTGTCATGACATATTTTAGCACTGTCATGACTTATTTTAGCACTAGCAGCAAGATCTGAATATAAATACAGCACTGATCATTTCAAGATAATTGTTGTTGCAACTGGGACGAGGTGCGTGATTGAAGAGGCCGGTGTTAGGCTAAGAAGCTTGGTCGGTTCCTTGAACATTAGCCTCTCTTTCCATGTGATCACCTTAGAGGACTTTGTCAAGCTCCAGCTAAGCATGCTAGATTTGGACGATGAGGAAGCAGTTCTGGTCTACGGATTGCACGCTTTGGAGAAGCTAGTTTCAAGCCCGAACGAGCTGGAGGCCTTGATGAGGGTGATTACAAGGATTAGCCCTCGTGTGATGATCACAATTGATGCTGCAACAAATGTTTAACTCTCCGATTTTTGTGGATCGCTTTGTTGAAGCTCTTCTTTACTGTGGTGCCCTTTTTGACAGTTTGGAAGATTGTTTGAGGAGTAATGTTACTGAGAAGGGAATTGTTGAGTCAAGCCTCCTCGTTCATGTGATAAGAAACGCGGTGGCAGGGGAAGGGACAGAGAGAAAGCACAGGATTGTAGGCATCAATGCTATTTCCTGATAATAGCATTGTCATTCCCTATTTTAGCACTGTCATGACTTATTTTAGCATTGTCATGACTTATTTTAGCACTAACAGGACTATTGTTTAGCATGACAATTGTTTAGAATCATATACTAACCAATAAACCAATCTTACTAACATATTTAGAAAAATGAAATTCCACCAGTTTTTTCTCACTTCATTTGCCATCTTCTGCTTCCACAATTTAAAGTCAACATCATCTCTTAACAATACTTTTTTTTCTTTCTTTATTTTGTGAAAAGTCATAACAAACTCAATGAAGTTAAGTTTTCGTATATACGAGTTCATTGTGTTTTGGTTATTTTAATATATTCATATATATTACTTGCCTCTTGTTCCATTTTCAATTGGTCACTTCCACTAATAATAGCCACAATTATACAAATCCTTAATTAATGCGTGCTCCTTCTCTTGCACAATTTCCTCTTCAATCCATTTGATTTCTATTCAAGTCCAGCAGTGCTAAAACAATTCACAGTAGTGCTAAACTATGTTACAATAGTGCTAAAATAGTTTACAGTAGTGCTAAAGTACTGATAATTAAAAATTCAAAATAACAGCTTAATCAGCCTTGTCAACCTAAGTGTTAAGATAGTTCACGGTAGTGCAAAAATAGATTACAATAGTGCTAAAATAGATCACAGTAGTGCTAAAGTACATGACAATGCTAAAATAGTTCACAGTAGTGCTAAAATATGTTACAACAATGCTAAAATAGATCACAGTAGTGCTAAAGTACAACATCATATTTTCTATGCTTGCTTTGGCAGGCCACAGAACCCAACCATCTTCCAAATAACTTCAGTGATTGATGAATATTCTTATCAATATATACATATATAGTCATTGCTATTATTGTTAATGCCATGGTGCATATGTAGAGATAGAGAGAGAAAGAGAGAGATTAGATTATTAATTGTCAAACAGTCTGTACAGACCAGATGATCATTCATCACATCTATCTCCATTGGTGGATATTATCCGGTTAATTTCATTATTTCATGTTTAATTTGCGTCCACCACTTATTAGGGTTATTGAGATTGATTAATTAAGCTTTGTTTGATATCTTTTTATGCTTCATGATCTTCTCTTTTTAGCACTGTAGTTTAGAGTTTAGCATTGTATATGTGATTTACGTGTATATTTTTCAATTTAGGATTTTAGCATCGTCATTCCCTATTTTAGCACTGTCATTATTTATTTTAGCACTGTCATGACTTTTTTTAGCACTAACATTGTCATGACTTATTTTAGCACTAACATGATCCTTGTTTAGCATGATAATCGTTTAAGATTACTATTCACCGCTGGGGAACTTCATGGATGAGAAAGACGCCGCCATCAGAGAGATATCCGATCAACATTCAAAAAAAGAATTGTTCAAAAATAGAGTTGAACACTATTCCACAGCTCAATTAGTAATTACATATATTGAATAGATACTAGTTTGTTCAAGATCATGTAGCATTTACGAGAGAAAGCAAGATACATAAAATTAAAAATGGAAATTTTAATTAAGATTGAATGTTTTTAAACAGAGAAAACTTTGTTGACAATCTCCTAACTGAGAGCGACAATCTGTGAATCGAGGGCCTTGACAGTCTCCTCTTTCTGCTTTTCAAGACTGGCCAGCGTCTCCTGCAGCTCCGCCTCGATCTTCTTCCTCCTCTCCGCCAGCTTCTCCTCCACCTCCACCTGCATCTCCCTCTTCATCTTGTTCAACACTTCCAATATCTCCATCATTGCCACCTTCATCACGGCGCTGGCCTGCTCCTCCAGCTGCTTCACCTGTCCCGAGGTGTCCTTTACACTGTTCAGCTTCTCTCTGATGGCAGCGTCTCTCTCATCCATGAAGTTCCCCAACGATGAGCGTAGCATCGGCTTTACGATCAACACGAATTATGAGGGAAAAATATTTCATTCCAAAAATAACAGAATTGCTAAATTACAGAAATAAACTCGATTCATTACAAAGTTAATAATATTATAATATTGCCACGATAATTTTTTAAGTATGTAGCATATCTTGGCCGTCCAAATATACCAGATCTATGGCTCAGATTGGTTCTCTGTTCTCATAGGGAGGTCTAGTTTTCACTTGATCACATCTCTCTGTCTCTCTCTCTCTCTCTCTCTATATATATATATATATAGGGATCGGATGAACCGAAAGCCCGCAGCCCATGTCAAGTAATGTAATGATGAGTCCCCTCACGAGTGTCCAACAAAAAAACAAGGCCTAATAAAAGAAGAGTTGAATGTTTAGGGTGAAGCATCTCCAACCGTACTATTTTAAGTTTAGAGTATAGCGTTTTAAATAATATTATTATTCGAAATTCTAAATTAGTAAGAAAATTTTAAATTAAATATTTAAATTATAAAAAAAACCCACATGTATTACGATCATTATGATTTACCACACAATATTACATAAAGTTATATGTAACTTAATAAATCCTCATAACTGATCAAATTTAAATAATAATTTTTAGGGCAGTACTCTTGTTTTGGACTATGCCCATTCAAACACAAACAAGGGCAGATCTAGGGGTGGCTGGGTGATACGTTGTCAACACATGCTCAAAATAAATATGTTCTTCAAAATGTCCAAATAAGTGTAGTATGTGGAAAGTACAGGTCGAATCCTTAGGAAACAGTGTATTCTTCTTTAAAACGTAACTTTGGGAGTTTTGAGAGATAATTGTTTAACTAATCAACTGAAATTAACTGAGAAAAGTCAATAGAGTAAAAACCGGATTGAGATTATAATTAATAGTGGTATGCCTCATTTCGTTCATTGGTGCGAAATTATCAATCCAAACAGCAAACAAACTAGCTATGGAATACCGGAACCACCTAACGCATTCCTCATTTATCCTGAAGTGTTATCGAATAAAAGAACCATTATTACTCAACTTTTTATTAATTAATAATCCGCAAGAACCCTTAACATATTTAATTAATCAATAGCTTTAAGAATTAGAGAAACTCAGTTATATTACAGGCATACGGACCCGTATGCCCATAAATCCCTTTAAGCCCATTGACAGGGAAAGTCAGTCTTACCACTTATCAAACCAATTAAACAATTACAGATCCATCAAATTTAGTTAGTTTTAATCCTTAATCAACTAGTTGTATATTGGCCACTACACAATTAATCAATTCAGAATATGAACTTGTTATCTCAGAACATAAAAGGTATCAATGTGTGAATTATGTAAAAAAAATTGAAAAACAGTAATCCATGCTTATACGTGTTTTAGTTAACTGCTTAAAAACTATTCTGTGATATGTGTGGGACAGATGCAAGAACATAAAAGAATAAAGCAGTAAAAACGCACGAGATGGTAACCCAGTTCGGTTCAAACAACCCACTCTGGGGGGATTGCTCCCAAACTTGAAGTTCCGACTGTTACTCCTTTGAAGAGTGTATTAAGGATCTTACACATACAAGCCTCCCGCCTTATGTCGCCTGTTCTTCTCCTCGAACTCTTTCGCTAGCCGAAAGTTGTAAGATCCCCTCACAACCGTGACACTAGATTCCCTCTAGTTACCCACGACTTCAACTTAAAATTTCTCTCGAGATTGCGTACAAAGCAAGAATAAAAATCCCCTCACGTGTTTCACTCGAAAACACTCAAAACTAGTCTATCACGTTGAACGTATTAATGAACAACTACTAGTTACAAATTACCACAACTGATTCTAACACCAGAATCTAAACAAAATATAAGTGGTACCGATTGCTCCTCAATTCGGTCTTCATATAGGCATCGATCTTCATCCGCTGCCAACATGGTAAGTAGATTGTGGTTTGTGGCCTTCCATACGTGTGTAGATACTCTCCAAGTATAGTGGGGTTAATTCAACACTGGATCTACACCACAAGGCAGTAAAATGAATATATCTTGACCTTCCAAACGAATTCGGTGCAAGATCTTTCCAACAAGGAAACTGCCATAAATAGAGTGTCCCTGGTTCTGTCTGGGACATAATCTGGAACAGTTCACCAACTGTTCTTCTTTTCTTATACAGCGGAAAACAAAACTTCGTGGGACATACCCAGGCACACATTGTCGAACATATCTCACCAATACAACAACACAAATACTTAGTGCATGACCGTGGCACTAACAATCTCCCCCGTTGGCGTTTATGATCGACAATTATCATCACAATCTGCACAACACTTGAATAACCTTCGCAGATCAACAATATATCAAAAAGAGTGATATATTTAAAAACTGTCCGAGACAGTTACAAGCACACTCCCCCTGAATCTGAACTGGGAGTGCCTTCAACACGATCAGAGCATTTTTTCCGCAGTAGAGAACTGCATTGTCAGTTCATCAAAAGATATAGTACAGACCAACAAAACTTAAAGTGGGGTAAACAGCATCTCCAATAAATTGTTAGTTCAGAAACCATCAAACAGTAAAAAAAAATGAGCACACGCTCAACATAGCAGTCTTCCTTCACCATATTTCTTCTCCCCCTTAATTGATGCCAGAAATGGCAAACACCAATCTTCAAACCGGGGAGGCAGCAACATCATCAACATCATCGACATCAGCAGCAGCAGGCTCACGAGCAGCCGGGACAGAAGAAGCTCTCGGCACATCGAGTGGCGAGGCAAGTCCTAGGGCTCTGGCTCGGAGATCAATCAGCAACGCCTCCAACTCCTGCTTCCTGGATTTGAATGTCCGGATAGACTTGGTCAGGCACACCACTTCTCGTTCCAACAACTTTATGTGCTTGTCAATGAAAATAAAGGTGACAGAAAAAGAGGAAGCAGATTTGTCTGGGACAGATGGCGGCACAGATCTAGAGCGTTCATCAGCATCTTGGGCAGGGACATTCGGAGCATGCTGGGATAAAAAGAGCTTGTGGTTTATAGCCAGCGGCTGCAAAATGGGAGCATACATATCATTGGCAGAAACCACATCATGTTGGGCCATTATGATGCTGAAGATGAGACCAGGATAGCCAACAGGTTGCTGGGCACAAGCAGATTCAGCATGAGCAAACACATTCTCCAAGATAAGCAAACCAAGATTGAATTCGCTACGAGTGCCCACTTTAAACAGCAACAAAGCCATGGGCTTGCCTACAGTAAAATCATGAGTACTGGGCAGCCAATTCCGTACAGCAACCTTGTGAAGTATCGAGTACTTCACACTCAGATCAGAAGCTAACAACGAAGGCCCCAAGGGCCAAACACACCGACTTCCTCCAATCAATTCTGACACAACCTCATTCAAATCAAATACTGGCGCAGGGACAACAACATTCTCATGACCCAAAAACTCATTAATCACCGCAGGGGAAAAAGCAATCCAATGACCCCGCACAAAAACAGAAAAAGCATGCTCATAGGAAGCATCACGCATGCGTTTGGACAAGTTGGCATAAAATTCATGTACAACAGCAGTTATGAATGGAGGAGCAGAGTAAGTAGATTTTTCCAATCGAAGATCATGCAATAAGGTATCAACATCCGTTCCCTCTATATCAGACTTAATCAAGCAACGCTCAGAAACTAACAAGCAACCAACAACATTCTTGAATTGTGATTGATGAAAAGTAGAGATGAACTTACTAGAATCAAAGTCTTCAGAATCTAAATCTGATCTGTCTGGAACAGACACAGGGACATCATCTGCTTCATCTTCAGAGAGGAAAGGAGCTTTGGCTTGCTTCATCAGCGGGCGACGATGTCCCGACATCAACCCCATCCTCTGCTCAGACACACTCCATTCAACACGGTGAGCAGGAACAACATTAGGCTTCTTAAACAACACCTATTTCCCAGAGGGCTTCACCGATTTGGGGGGTTTTGATGAAGACCCCTTCTTAGCAGCAACTTTCTTGGATTTAGGGATTTTTGAAGAAGACACCTTCTTCGCAACAACCTTTGCCAACACATTCAATTTCAAATTTGCGATAGGTGTGTCATCTTCATCATCAGACACCGGAGGAGTGACTGGAACATCTCTCAACTCTAACTTGCGTTTGGACCGGCGAGTTTTGGAGGAGGTAGCCTTTTGAGATGGAACAAAATCAACCTCATGAACAGGAGAATCTTCATCGAGGAATGAGATATCAAAATCTTCTTTACCTTGACCTTGATCAAGGGTTTCAGCAATAGCAATAGGTGGCACTTCACCTAGGGGAACTTGAACAGTGACAATAGGCGTGTCACTATACACAGGGACAACAGCTAAAATAGACGGAGCTTGAACAAATTTCAGAGCATCAAGAGATGCAGCAAATTCCTCAATAGAGATAGGATCTTCGCCAACAGCAGAGACGGTGACATCATCTTCATCAGAGGCCAAGGAGACATCAGTACCTCCAACATTCTCTATAACATCCGCAATTGAAGCATCCAAGATTTTCGTAGACACCATGGGCGGAGAAGATGGCCCTTCAGAAATCCTAAGAGAGGGTTGAGCAGCGAGATCTGTCTCAGACACAGATCTAGGCGGCGAAGCAGCAGAAACAGGATGATAAGTGGCAGCAGCACTTGCACCTGCAAAATTAAAGTCAACACCAAAAGGGCCTGGTGTATCCAGCGGGGAGGCAAAACCAAAGGCATGAGCCTTTCGATCCATCATCAAAGTCTCAAGCTCCTGTTTTTGAGACTAGGCAGTCCTAAACTTCTCAGTCCAAGGTCTGAAAATGTCATTCAAAGAACACGGCATTGGCAGAGGATCTGGGCGCAGGTCTGTGAGGCACAGATGGCGGCACATCTTCAGTAGGGCTGGCATCAGGATCTGCAGCAGGAATATCATGAGTATGTTGGGCAGAAAAATAGCTTATTGCTGATCACAAGCTAGGGCTCCTCAGGCTCATAAACATCTTCTGAGGTCACAACATCATGTTGTGAAGAAAGTATGTTAATGCTCATCCCGGATAATCAATGGGTTGCTGGTTCCGTCGAGACTCAACATAGGCACACACCAAGAGAAGAACAATACCAGCTGGGACATCAGTTCTTCACTGCAAGCTTGTGAAGTATTGAGCATTGAGTCATAGGCTTCAGACTCAGAGGCTAATTTGTTAGGCACCTTCTCTAGCACATTTCCAGTATCATCATCACAGGGAGAAGGAGCTCGAGCCTTCTTCATCAATGGTCGCAAGGTCCAAAGACCAAGCCCAACAATTGCTCGGAATGACTTTGAGTGTCACAACGACCAGCATTAACAACAATAAACAAAGGAGCAGCACAGACAAATTTAACCAAACATAAATCATGCAAAAATTCCACCACACCAGTTTCCTCAGCGTTAGACTGAACCAACCATCGTTCAGAAGCAAGAGAACGACCAACCACCAGTTTGAAAAGACCTTGATGGCAAGCAGATAATAACTTGCTTGAATCAAAAGATTCAGATTCAGAAGCGGAACTGTCTGAGACATCCGCAGGCACATCATCTGCTACTTTAATAGAATGGGACGGAGCTCTAGCATTCTTCATCAGCAGACTTGGACTTTGCTCGGGTCTGCAATTGAGATATGAATCTCATCTTTATCAGAGTTCTGCTTAGCATCATCCGAATCAACATGGTGCTCAGAGGCAGAAGGGGACTCCTCTGGTTCATCGAGAAATTGAAGCTTGTGCTTCACACCACGGGACTTGGAAGACGTCCCTCCTTGTTCCAAAAGAGGTGAAACAGATTCAGCATCAGGTGATAGATCATTTTCCTCAACAGCAATATCATCCTCCTTAATACTATCAACTTCAATTCTCCCTTCTTCAACCTGAGTAAGAGTAGGAGTATCAACATCAGAGGCCTTCTGTGAGGCTTCTTCTAATGAGACATGAATCGTAACCACCGAAGTATCCATAGAGGCGGTTACGTCAGCGACAGATACTGGCATAGAAATAAAAGTCATTGCAACAATTGATGCATCAGATACTTTAATAAAAGATGGATCAAGATAGAAAGCAACGGTAATTGGCAATTCCAGTGATGCAGGCTCCACCAACAGAAGTGAGGAAGAAATATTGAAAACCTTAGATCGAGGTAGAGGTTCCGGAACTGACAAAGAAACTGACTCAGACAGAGTCACGGACACCTCAGGAGCATTGCAGGGCACAGATGCAGGGACTTCTATAGGCTCAGACACAATATCACTACGGGAAATAACGGCAGTGGGAATAGATGAAGAGAACACAAGTGATTTTCTCCAAGAGCCACATAATTTGAATAAGAAAATAGTTAGATTAATTTCCATAATTAGGGATCACTTCCCTTGTCAAACCCACACTGCACGTCTTTGAGCTGGGCACGAGTATCGATAGCCCACTGTACAATGAGATGAAAAGAAATTGCTACAAACTGTTCTTGAATCTGTTAGGCACACATAGAGGCACACATCACATAGGACCATGAAACACTTGGTCACTTTGTTTTCTCTGTACATACATCACTGACCAAGACTGTACAGAGATACTTCTCGCAAAGGAGAAGTTCAGAGAACACAAAGACCCAATGAGGATCTAAGTGTTTCAAACCTTCCACTATCACGTACCTTTTTTAGTTTGTACATAAACTCAGGTTGGTGGCGGTCTTCAAAACCTTTGGGCTGGCTAACAAACTTATCTTGTTTCTGAGGCCTTGCTTCAGTTAGGTCTCTATTTTCAAAACTGTCCGGCACAGATGTAGGAACATGGACAGTACCATCAAGGCTCTCATCATTAATCTGGGCAGTAGGTTCTTCCAGATCATCAACAATGATATTAATTGATCCCATGTCAGTTTTGATTCTTTTGTTGAGAAAACGGCATGTACGGCTATATCTTGAAAATCCAAGAAAAATGCATTCATGTTCTTTGGCATCAAATTTGCCAAGATACTCACGATTTCTCAATATGTAGCAAATACTTCCAAAGATGTGAAAGTACTGTATGATCGACTTTTTCCCTTTCCACAGCTCATAGGGAGAAATTCTTATCTTGGGTCTGAAGTACACCTGATTAATAACACGACATGCAGTATTCACTGCTTCTGCACAAAGGTTGCCAGGCACAGATTTTGTATTCATCATCAAGCGACTCATTTTTTGCAGAGTCCAATTTTTTCTCTCAAGAACACCAGTCCCTTTCACATCAGACTTCATCACCCGACGCTCAAAGACAAGAGAGCGACCCATAACCGACTTATACTGACGTCGATAAAAGATGAATAAAAACTTACCCGAATCATAAGCCTTAAAATCAGAGGTAGATCTGTCAGACACATCGGCAGACACATCCTCAGCTTCATCTTTAGAGAGAGTTGACATCCTGTCCATTATCATGACTCGACTCATTTCTTGAAGAGTTTGATTTTTCTTCTCAACAATTGGTCTTTTCTCGTTGAAAAGATAGCACTTGTCCCGCGATCTATTACCGTCCATCAGCAGAACACTTGTTTTATCTTTGACCAGACATTTATCTCTTGTAAAGTGAACAAAGAGACCTTGGTCACATAACTGACTAATGCTAATTAAATTAGCTTTTAGTCCCTCCACGAGCAAAACATCTTCCAAGCGAGGCATGCCAGGAATAGTCAATTGACCACGTCCAAGAACTCTTCCTTTGACACCATCTCCTAAGGTTACAGATTGAAATGAACAATCCTTTTGAATATTCTTCAGCATACTGGCATCTCCAGTCATGTGTCGTGAGCATCTGTTGTCAAAGTACCAGCTGCTCTCTGCATGAATATTGAGGGCAGTGTGAACTATATAGTTCCTGTGATTGTTCCAGGATCTGTTCCGCACAGTTCTTCTTCTGGAATTCAGGTCATTCTGAGATAGACCTTTCCTCCTCATTATTTAGAGATCATTGATATAGTGCCTACAGTATGGTCGAATGTGACAAGGCTTTTCACAGTAGTGGCAGACAACTCCAATCTTACGAGACTGAGACTTTTGAGGTTGTGGCTGCTTGATCTCTGGTTTAAATTCAGGTTCTGGAACATATTCATCATGCATTCCAGATGTTTGTCCTTAAGAGAAATGGTCAAAAAACTTCCCACTAGTGTATCCAAGTCCTGTATGATTCTGCGGAGTTTTTCCTTTAGAAAAGATGTCATCGAGCTAAGATGATCCAGAATTCATCATCTTGACGAGCTTCTTTAGATGAAGCAGTTCACCATTCTGAGAGTGAGAATTATTTCTGGATTGTCGAAGATCATTCTGCAATTCACTGAGGCGCATGGACAGATTATCTCTTTCTTTAATGAGATCACCATTCTCTTTCATCAACCCTTCATTGACTTTAACCACCATGATCCAGCTCTCATGAAGCTTTTTGTATGCTTCTATGACAGACTCTTCAGTGAATTCTTCATCGTCACTGCATTCTGAAGCATTGTCATTTTGTCTGTCAGAGACAGAATTAGGCACAGGTTCTTTGTGAGAATGTGTCATGAAAGAAATATGATTGCTCACGCATTCTTCATCACTCCCACTATCATCTGGATCATCACTTTCACTAAGAGTGGAACTGTAGGATTGATTCTTCTTCTTTAGGGTGTTAGCAGATTCAGCTTGATAGTGCCCAAGACCACCACATTCTCTACACTTGACCTTCTTTTGATTTTCTTCAATGGAATCTTCATATTTAGATCTCCGAGGTTTGGAGAATCTGTTCTTGACAGAATTATTCTGTGAAGACTTCTCATAAAGTTTGACAAATTTTGAGAAATTCTTTGTCAGCAGGGCAATTGACTCAGCCAGATCATTTTTGTCAGAGACATTACTTGGCACATCAGAACTGGAGCCGGCTTGAAAAGCTATGCTTTTCTTCTGAACTGTCTCTTTATCTGTTAGTCCCATTTCAAAATTCCTCAGGGACCCCATCAGAACCTGTAACTTCATCTTGCTCACGTCCTTGGCCTCTTCGATCGCCGTGACTTTACATGAGAATCTCTTGGGAAGAGATCGCAGAAATTTCCACACAAGTTTCTCCTCAGAGATGGAATCACCAAGTGCAAAGCTTTCATTAGCTATGTCACAAATTTTTGGCGTTCAAATCAGCAAGCTTTTCACTTTCATCCATTCGAAGGTTTTAAAATCTGGTAGTAACGAGCTACATACGAGATTCACGAACACTGCTCGTTCCTTCGAAAGTAGTTTGAAGGATATCACATGCATCCTTTGCCTTGTCACATGTGGAGATGAGTTTGAACACGTTCATGTCCACTGCAGAGAAGATGACGTTCATGGCTTTAGCATTCAGCCCCATGATCTGATAATCAGCATCGTCAAACTCTTCTTCTGGCTTCAGCACCGCTTTGCCTTTTTCATCCCTCTTAATAGGAGGCTTCCACCCTTTAGTCACCATATTCCAAGCACGCTCATCAATTGAGCGAATGAAAGCTGTCATTCGAGCTTTCCAATAGGCATAGTTATTGCCATCAAGGAGCGGAGGTCGCACCGTCGAGGCTCCTTCTTTCATCGAGTCTATCTCGGCAAAACAACACAAAAACATGGATTAATACCCCAAGATCAACCCTGAATACAGGTAACCCGCTCTGGTGCCAATTGAAAAACAGTAATCCGTGCTTATACTTATTTTAGTTAACTGCTTAAAAACTGTTATGTGATATGTGTGGGACAGATGCAAGAACATAAACGAATAAAGTAGTAAAAACGCACGAGATGGTAACCTAGTTCGGTTCAAACAACCTACTCTGGGGGGATTGCTCCCAAACTTGAAGTTCCGACTATTACTCCTTCGAAGAGTGTATTAAGGATCTTACACATACAAGCCTCCCGCCTTATGTCACCCGTTATTCTCCTCGAACTCTTTCGCTAGCCGAAAGTTGTAAAATCCCCTCACAACCGTGACACTAGACTCCCTCTAGCTACCCACGACTTCAACTTACAATTTCTCCCGAGATTCTGTACAAAACAAGAGTAAAAATTCCCTCACGTGTTTCACTTGAAAACACTCAAAACTAGTCTATCACATTGAACGTATTAATGAACAACTACTAGTTACAAACGACCACAAACTTATTTTAACACTAGAATCTAAACAAAATATAAGTGGTACCGATTGCTCCTCAATTCGGTCTTCATATAGGCGTCGATCTTCATCCACCGCCAACATGGTAAGTAGATTGTGGTTTGTGGCCTTCCATACGTGTGTAGATACTCTCAAAGTATAGTGGGGGTTAATTTAGCACTGGATCTACACCACAAGGTAGTCAAACGAATATATCTTGACCTTCCAAACGAATTAGACGCAAGATCTTTTCAACAAGGAAACTGCCATAAATAGAGTGTCCCTGGTTCTGTCTAGGACATAATATGGAATAGTTCACCAACTGTTCTTCTTTTCTTGCACAGCGGAAAACAAAACTTCGTGGGACATACCCAGGCACACATTGTCGAACATATCTTGCCAATACAACAACACAAATACTTAGTGCATGACGGTGGCACTAACAGAAATTAAACCTCAAGATTTGGGCATACCAATATCATTATAACCTAATCCCGAAAAATAACTTAGCCACTCATATTGAACCCAATACAAGCGATCATTATAAAATATGATAAACTGTAATTGAAATAAAACGATCAAACTTAACAGAGAATTGTCAACAAAACTGTATAGAAAACTGAAGGACTCTTCCAAATGACCTCACAACTTATATAGGCAAATGATAATTTAAGAGTCATTAAATCGTATTAAGACGTAAAGTGATTTTTATGCAATTGTCGATTCCATCCTTTAAAACCGACCGTCTATCTCTTCCATCATCTTTTTATTAATTTCTTTCCTTATTCTTATTATTCTTCCATCAATGTAAATAGTATCTTCTTTACTCATATCACTACCAAAAAAACTCTCATACATAACACTTCATACATAACGGATATTTTAAAAATCCGTTATCTATGAGCGCATTTTTGGTATAGATAACGGATATTTCAAAAATCCGTTACGAGAGAAGTGTTATCTCCGATCATATATAACGTTTTCGAGTCTTGCGTTATCTGTGAGTGTTACATATTGTTCACAATTATAACGCTTATTTGGTACCGTTATGTGTTGTGTTATGTTTAAACACATTATATAACGGTAAAATTAACCATTATGAATATCCGTTATGTATATGTGTTATTTATTATTTTTTAATTCAAAATTAAATTATATACATCAAAAAATTTCGAAATATATATCTTTCCCGCTGCCCTCTTCACGAGCTTCTTCCCTTTTTTTCACAATTCCCTCTGTTTTTTCGAATTCCTATAATTTCCCTCAATTTCACTATTTCGCTGTATAATTCATACACAACCCCAAAAATTGAGCCTCTATTTTAGGGTTTCGATTTTGTTCCTCTTTTTTTCCTCGTTCTCCCAAATCTCTAGCCCTAATTTCATGAACAGTCGAACAGTTAAGAAGGAGATGATTAACGGCAGCAGTCGGATTGCTCGAAGTATTACGCAGAACGTCGATGAAGCACAAGGTACAACCGATGATAGCGAAGCTAACGATACTGTTGTTAAGAGAAGGGTTCGCCGGTCGAAGTACCTCAATTGCAAGAACCGACTATGCGGTAAAGTTTTAAGTTTGTGATTTTTGATTTTCTTCAACTTTAGTTCAGCAATTTCTGGCCAAGATGGCAATCTCCAATTGTGGGGTTTCTTTATTTTTTTTCCTTTTTTGGGTGTATAACAGTTGTTTAGATGTTTGGGAATTAATAGTATCATATGCATTAATTTGCTTCCTCTTTGTTGGTCTATTTATGTGTTTACTGTGTAGTGTAGAGCTCACAAAATTTTTGTCAAGCTTGAAATATGAAGAACTTGGTCATTTTTTGGTTTAATTTTTTGAAGTAACTCGGTGATTAACTTTGATTTGGTATTTTTCTATTCATTTTGTCTCTTTGTACCTAGTTATGAGTATGATGAGCTGCTTTTTTAGTATGATTATATTTCTTGCAAAATATAGAATCTTTGTCAGGAAAATCTGTAGTGAAAAATGTAGTTATCATGTTATTGAGAGAAATATGAGGTTTTCAATGTTAGTTTATTGATTAAAATGGTCCAATTGAACTGTTGAATTTGAATTTTTGTCTGTTCTGTGTTGTTTTACTTTTTATTCTTTTGATTCATTCGTTATCAATAAAAAAATTTATGTATGGGGTGTGTGGTACCTTGAAATTGCTATTCTGTAGGTTCATAATATGTAGGGAAGTAATAAAGTTCTTAACTTTTTGTCATGGAGGTTGGGATACACTTGTGAATTGAGTCATTTGAATTCAATTTGGTTTTATACCATTTTGACGAATTACTGGTTGATGAGTCAGTTGGAAGAGGGAAATCGAATGGAACATTTACAAGCACAGAAATGCCGGATGCGGCTGGAAAATTTAGAATGTGCAGAACTGGAAAATATGTTTGAATGGAATAGCCGATTGAAGAGGATACTTGTTGATTACATGTTGCGGATGTCATATTATGATACTGCTGTAAAGCTTGCAGAGAACAGCAACATTCAGGTGATATTTATCATATTGCTTTATCCTTGGGGTGTTTGCTTGTGTGCAGTTAGAGAGATATGCTACTCTTTTCTCCAATTCAGATGAATGGCTTGGTTATCTTACCTTTGTCAACTTATTTTTTTCTGTATTGGTTCCAATTTTCTCCTTCCATTAATCATCGAGAGATGAGAGATGATTTATGCTCTTGCACCTGGTGTTGGCTAAACAGCATCCACACGTATATAATAAAATAGAAATTTCGGCATGTTATGAAGATTTGGCTTTGATAACTGGTTTAGATAGGGGAAAAAGATGTTATTTGTGAATTTTGTCTAGTTGTTCCTTCATGGGCCTCATAGTCCTGTCATTTCTCCTGTATGTCATCATTCTAATTCAAAATGACAATGCTGTCATCCTAAAGAGATGTTTTCTATCTTAGCAGGATCTTGTTGATATAGATGTGTTTCTTGAAGCTAAAAGGTTATTGATGCTCTTCAAAAGAAGGAGGTTGGCCCTGCTCTAGCCTGGTGTGCTGACAACAAATCTAGGCTAAAGAAATCAAAGGTTAATTATGCTTACCTGTCTTCTCCACCTTCTTTGTTTTCTTATAGCAGAATACAATGTCTGAGTTGGTACAGATATATTATTTCTCCATAAATCTGAAATCTCACTGGTAAATATCTGGCAAAACACAGCACATTTTCATTTCAGCATGGAAAAAAAAATTAAATGTTAGGTCTTTTCATCTTTAGCTTAGTTTCAAGCACCCATTTAGCTGAAGGAGTTGGCATTTCTATATACAACTAAAAGGAGAAGATAGGTAAAATAATTAAAAAAGGGAAAACAGCCATATAAAATTGAAGTAATGGACCTTATCCAATCTTTAAAGGCTGTGTCGCCACTTTTTAAAAATTGATTAGTTATGTTGTTAAATACCTATGATCGACTGTTTAAAATGCTCTACCATGTGTCCTTTACTATGTGCTAGTTGAAGGAATTACTACAAAAACTTTCATTTGAAGAACATGATGCTCTACTTGTTGCTGCAATCTCTAAAAGTTTGTGCTAGAGGAAACAAGTAAACAAGAAAAGTTTGCATTCATGCTGTCCTAATCTGTTGTGTTTTGGACTGTTGCAAGACCATATTGAATTGTTTAAAACTTTATCAAGATCTCAGCAGTGGCATATGTATTCATTTATAAAATCATGGAAAACTAAATTTTATAGGTTAACCATCATTTGTATAATTGTATCCCAGTATAGGCAATCTGCTTCATAGCTTCGCTTGTGAATATAATTATGTCCGATAAGCTTATATTGAATGATGTCTTGATATGCTACCTGCAGGTATGGCACCACCTACTAACCAGTCAGATAAAAACCCCAATGTCAAGAAGTCACAACCGCCTCTTAATAAGAGGATACTCTCTTCCCTGTCTAGGAAAACCATGGCTGCTCATCCTTGGCACGATCTTGAGATAGGTATGTGTCTTTAATTACTTCTATCATATTATAATTATATCAAATAACACAAAAGCATTTAATGTTTTTTCCTACTTGTCAATGCAGGACCTGGAGCTCCAACGGTCTTCAACTGTGTAAGGATATATCTTTCCATTTTGTTGACCATTTCATTCGTGAAACTGAGTAACAACATATTCATAACATGATTTAATGTGGTCAACAAAGTTATGCTTCATTTTAGTGTCTGAAAATTATCCAGTCACTGCTTCTCTGTATGTTGTTCCTTTGTGTGACCTTTCAGCATTATATTATAATTACATTTCATAGGGATAATTAATTGGGATTTACCTGATTTAAGTTGCTCTGCCTAGCTCTTTCCACATGTAATCTCAGATTCTGAGTAATGTGTGGGACAGTTACTATCAGATTGTCATTTTTTCTGCATTGCTAATACATACACTTTTGATTTTCATGAATTCTGCAGGTGGTTGAAATAAGCAAGGGAAGTAAGGTGAAATATGAACTTGACAAGAAAACTGGTCTAATCAAGGTATAAAGCTTATGGACTTGTAAGAAAATTCAAATTGATTACCAAATTATTAATTATGATTGCACATGCAGGTTGATCGTGTTCTTTACTCATCTGTTGTCTACCCTCATAATTACGGCTTCATCCCTCGTACTCTCTGCGAAGACAGTGACCCAATGGATGTATTGGTCATTATGCAGGTAATTCTGTCAAATAGATTCTAAAGTTTTAGTGCTGAGAATGATACAGCTAAATTGTGCAGTAGCTTTACATTGTGTGCTTCTGGTATATTACCCTTCAAGAATTATAACACGCTTATTAGATCTTAATAGCTATGTGAGTACGTGACTATCCATGCATGCATTTTTTTTGTTTTACCCAAATGACACTGAAATTCAAGGCTTTGAGCATGCATTGTAAAATTTATTTAGGTTCTTCCTATTTAATTTGTGCATGTCTTTAATGTCCATATTTTGTGTATGCACTTTGATAATTTGAATTGTCTCTTAAAAGGTTTGATAACTTTTACAGGTCTGAACCTAGTCACTGTTTATCTGTCGTGCATGCTTTCATATAAATTTTAAAGACAATAAAGCACTAACGATATGTGTTTGTGCCTCTCCAATGCTGTCTTCAATTTTCTAATGAAGTCAGAATACAATCATTTCTTTGTTATTTAGCTAGATGACCATTTCTCTCGTCCTCTGAAAGAATTTATCTCCCTCTGTTTGAAGAAGAATCCAACAGAGGTAGCTTCTATGAACTTCTATCCATCTTCCACTTGTATATGCTTGTTGGCAGTGTTGGAGAACTCGATATATCTAATAATTTCTCGAGGAATATATTTTATGTCATCTTAGTTGAGATTGGGTTATTGTTGAGTATTGTGTTGATTAATTATTATCACTTACTTCTCCAACTACGGCAGGTTTATAGTTGAGCAGTTGAGTTGAATGGGCGCCTCTCAATCACCGAAAAAGTTGTTCCGATCAAAATGGCTAGCTAGCTAGTTGTAATATATATGTTATCTTTGTTTTGACATTAGTACGGTATAAACATGTGTAGAATGTTGATTATATTCGGATGAATGTATGAATATTTTTTGAATTAGATATACGGTGATTTATGGGAATTTCAGTTATTTTTATTATTTTGGAATTATTTTAATTGTTGAAAATCTATAAGACCGTTATGTATAAGACCTAAAGATAACGAAAGTTAAAAATATTTAATAACGGTAAAATTCTGTTATGTATCAAAACATGCATAACGTAAAAAAGTGTTATCTAAATTACAAACAACGTTATGTATTAATCCATGTGGTATATTTTATAACGGAGAAAAATGAATTTTCATAATGGTAAAAACCGTTATATATAACAGTAATAGATCATGCAATGAAGAATGTTATGTATGGAAAAAATACCGTTATGTAAACATTCATAGATAACGGAGATAGTTAAACTTTCATAACGGAAGAAACCGTTATGTATGAGAGTTATAGATAACGTAATATCCGATGTCATGTTTGTTGCTACAACTGTTATGTTTAATAACATAGATAACGGATATTATTCCGTTATGTATGAGCGCAGCATAGATAACACCAGTATATATAACAGTGCTTTTTTCATATACATAACGGATAAAATCTGTTATCTATGATCGTTTTTTTGATAGTGTATCTTTCATGCATTAACCACAAAAATAAATATGTAATATTTGTGACTTATCACTGGGAGGTCTCTAGGCCTCCTAACTCAAAAATTGCCCCATTTATAATAGGGGTTAGCTGAATTTTTTTTTTACATAGGCCCCTCAAACAGCGCCGGTTGGTCACATAGAAGGAAGAAGGAAGAAGAGAAGAAAAAGATTGATGTCTTGATTTTTGAGTTGGAACTTAGAACTCCTCTTTGTGAGGCTGCCATGGATGAAGATTTAAAGATTTGAAGAAGAAGAAGAAGAAGATTATATGTATGTATCTAACGATTGCACAAATATAATAATATTTAATAATATGTGTAAGCCTTTCAAGTTAAAAGTAAAAACTGTTGTTTTGAAAACGTTTTTTAAAGAAAGAAGCAACCTTTCTTTTAGAAAAACAAAACTAAAAAACAAAGATTAAAAGTCTCATTCATTTCCGAACTTCAGAAGTTTAATTTTTTTTGTTTGTATGTTGTTGTTGTCACGCCAGTGGAGCTTCTCTTCCAAGTTCCAAATTTCTCAAATGTGTTTTTGTTTTCTTCAATAATACTTTTTTTCTATATTTATAATATTACTATTTTTTTTTAATTTTTTGCAACTTTTTCCCTAAATTTTAAAATTTTAAAAGTTCAATATTCGTGGATTGTGGTGCTTATCATTCCATTCAATATTTGAGGCCAATTTACTGCTTTATTTATAGAATTTCTTAGATGTATCGTATTATTACATCAGTTTGGCTATTTGAGTTTATTTTTAAAATATGTGCTTAAATTAGGGTTTAAGTTCATATTTTTAATTGGAGATTTTATAGAATATAATTATAATTTAAAAATTAAAAGTTTTTATATAGATTCTATAATTTTCCATATTAATTTATATTGAATTTTGTATTGTGTAGAATAGGAAGCAATACTATAAAGAACTTTGTAATGGTGTCTCTTCACCTTCTTCTTTGAACGAGCCTAATATTGTTACTTAATCACCGGAAAATAGTCCTCGGGTTTAGTTAGAGGTGCAATTAATACTCACATATATCAATTGCCACCACTCCGTCATCAAAGTGATAATTTTTAGAATTTTTTGATCAGTTTCAATGTATTAGATCAATTTAAATGTATGCATTATATACTTTTTTATCTCTATTATGCTTTTGATTTTTTATATCATTTTATGTTGTTATTATATATAAATATATGATTGGATGAAAAAAATTACACTACACTATTAAAATAGTATAGGCCCCTAATATTTTTTCTGATTCCGCCATTAAACACAAACATGAGTAGAAATATAAATGTGTTCGAACATGAGTTTGAATTTGAACATGACCAACATATCTTGAAACGTATAGTCAACGGTCTGAAACAATTTTTTGTTAAAAAATATTAATTATTACCAAACTTGTACAGCCGATGTCACCATGCATGTGAGGGGAAATCTGTAGGTGCGTGTTTGAGTTAGGATTCTGGAGTGCCAAGAAAATAAATAAAAACCGGGCTCTCTCAAGCAACCATGCTAATCATTAATTTCACATGCATCTTTATCCTAATATAGTTATCATTAATTAGTCGAATCCAATTTATGATAATTAATATTCTTAGGCGATACTTTATTATAAAATAAAAGATATCGAACATTCATTTCCATTTAAAAATGAAATCGAAGTTAGAAAATATGATCCTTATAGATCTTGGAGACACTTTAATCTGATTTTCACCAAATGCCTAATTAAAGATTAAAAGATATGGTTCATCTTGTGACAGCCCATCATTTAATAAATATTAATTAGTCAGTATGTAATCCGTTTGATCAATTCGAACTATTATTCTTGCATCTTGACAACTCTGCATGCATATGGTGAAATGATCATTTTATTTTTTAAATTTTATTTTTGTAAAGGAAATTGAAAGGCTCAAATTCCTTTTGACAGATGAATTGTAGGGTTGGGAATATTAATTTCGAATTCTAACTTTTTTGTGATAGCTAGAGAATGTTATAAAGTATCAATTTTGATTAAAAAAAATTGAGTGCATGAGATTAATCGTTTAATGAGTAAAATTTCGTCTGTCAAAATCATCATTCAAATTATATCCAGTGGAACAATAGTAATTTTGTTAGTGTTTGAATCTAAATTTTAATTTATCTTATATATTTTGATTCATAACATAATCTCATACAGGACTATGTCGTCAATTTTTGTTTGCTATGAAGAATTAGAACCATCTGATCAAAATATTTTAATGGGTTATTTGGATTTGGATCCTCGTTCATGCTTAAATTAAATCTCAAGTTGGTGTCAGTGTATATTCCTTCTAGATATATATTTTATATAGATATTTAAATATTTGAAATTTAATGTCATTTTATTATTTTATCGAGGTAAATTTTTTAAGGATGATCTTAAAAAATAACGGAATATTACAACGTAGATGTTATTCTTATTTATAACTGATCAAAGTTGGGACCATAACTTTTTATTATTATAAGAAGGTTATTTTTATGTAGAGATTTTTAATATACATACACACATACACACAAAAGAATAATAATAAAAAAGTTATATCAGATATGGAGGAATTTAATTGTCATTGTCACCGCTTTGTCCATAACTCTCATTCCATTTTAACTGTTATATAGAGGCGTTTCTAATATATATATATATATATATATATAGGGGCGGAGGGACAGTCCTGGGCCACTGGGCCCCCCTGGAATTTTAAAAAAAAAATTAATATAATATTAATATTCAATTTAGTATTAAAAAATTTAAAAACTGTACTCTTCGCATTTTAAAATTTAAATGGATAAAAGTGGACAAAAGTAAATAGTAATTGGGAAAAAATAACAACTTTTAAAATAGGTAGTTTGTTAGGCAATTTGTACTATATTAGACTTGGTCCCCACACCCAATGATTGGCACATTGTACTTTTGGCAGGCATTAAATGCACCTAAGAGCCGAAACCCTTCTAAAAATGAAACCCTAACAGCCTCGATTATATGTAGTAAGCCTCGATTAATTTTTAGCCTTGATTATTTTCTAAAAATCTCCTCGATTGAAAATCCAATTTTCGATTAATTTCCTAAGTTGAGCCTCGATTATGATCATTTAAGAAGAATTGATGATTTAAATATCAATTCTCCTGAAATCGATGCTTCATCGATTAATTATGTATTAATCGATGCTTCCTCTATTAATTTTTAATAAGCATAGATTAAGAAAAAACTATCCTCGATTTCTTTTTTAACATTGTCTCGATTAGATTTTTAAAATTTCATCGATTATTTTTAAAATAATCGAGACCTTCATTCCAAAAGAATGGAGGCAATGTTCCGTACAATTAATCATGATTTTTTTAGTGAATGCATTTATTTCTTGTGTAAGGTAGGTAATCAGTTTCAATAAATAAAAAGAAAGGTTGTTGGCTTCATTAAATGAAAAGAAGGGGAAGGTAGGACCGAATTAATGAAAAGAATGGGATGTTGTACCGAATTAAATACATTCTAATGTTTTACAACGAGGTAGGTGAAGTTTCTGAATAAATAGATGTAGAATCCGGAGCTCATTCACACTACAATACAAATCTCATTCACAAAAATCATACAAGTTTTTATTCACACTACACTACAAATCGACGAAGAATAGCAAAAGTTGGAGAAATTTATTCAAGCAAGGGGCGAAAGAAAAGATTTTTCTGGATAAAAAAAATAGTGCACGGAAATTTTCACCAATTTTCAAATGTACGTTTTGTACTCCATTTTTTTGAACTTATTTTGCAAATATCTATTATTTTGATTATATATTGCATGTGTTGTTAGATTTACTTTGAAAATAGGTGACATTGAGTGATACGGCCTTTTTTTGGAATTGGTTGTTACTGTTTAATTTAGGTCAGTAATTTAGGTTAATTGTTGTTGGTTTTGAATTTAGTCGATGTTTATGTGATTTTGAGGGTTGTATAATGTTAAACTAAATATAATCGATGTTGTTATAGAAGCGTTTAGGCTGTGAAAAATTATTCGATGCCTTCATTTTTATAATCGATGCCGTAGAATATAATCGATTAGTGCCTTGATTGATTATTTGATCTTAATTTTGGTTTATTTATTTTTAATTGTGGATTATTTGTTGTTAATTGATTACTAGCTTTCTATCGAGGAGCATAAAAAACAATCGAGGCCTTCCTCGATAATTATAAAAATAATCGAGGCCTTCCTCGATTAAATTACAAAAACGAAAACTAATCGAGGCCTTCCTCGATTAATTTGAAAAATAAAAACTAATCGATTAGTTAAAAAAATTAATCGAGTTACTAATCGATTAATTTAAGAAACAAAAACTAAATTGAGTCACTAATCGATTAATTAAAAAAAACTAATCGATTAGTAGTTTAATAAAAAACAAACTAATCGATTAATAATTTAAAAAAAACTAATCGAGTAGTCCTTTAATTAAAAACAAATGAATCGATTAATAATAATTTTAATAAAAACTAATCGATTAGTAGTTTAATTAAAAACTAACTAATCGATTAATAATTTGAAAAAAAACTAATCGATTAATAGTTTAATTAAATCTAATCGATTAGTAGTTTAATAAAAAAATAAACTAATCGATTAATAGTTTAAAAAAAACTAATCGATTAGTCCATTAATTAAAAACAAACTAATCGATTAATAATTTTAATAAAAACTAATCGATTAGTAGTTTAATTAAAAACAAACTAATCGATTAATAATTTGAAAAAACTAATCGATTAATTGTTTTTAATTAAAGGACTAATCGATTAGTAGTTTAATAAAAAACAAACTACTCGATTAATAGTTTAAAAAAAACTAATCGATTAGTCCTTTAATTAAAAACAAACTAATCGATTAATAATTTTAATAAAAACTAATCGATTAGTAGTTGAATTAAAAATAAACTAATCGATTAATAATTTAAAAAAAACTAATCGATTAATTATTTTTAATTAAAGGACTAATCGATTAGTAGTTTAATAAAAAACAAACTACTCGATTAATAGTTTAAAAAAAACTAATTGATTAGTCCTTTAATTAAAAACCAACTAATCGATTAATAATTTTAATAAAAACTAATCGATTAGTACTTTAATTAAAAACAAACTAATCGATAAATAATTTGAAAAAAAACTAATCGATTAATAGAGGCTTGGGGTTTATAGGGTTTTAGGGTTTACGTGTAGGGTTTAGTGTTTTATAGGGTTTAGGGTTTAAGAGGGTTTAGGGTTAAATTGTGATCTCATGTAGCATTGTTTATAAATTGTCCAGATGGTTAGACGCCGCATTATTGTACGTCATGGTGGACGATGGGAGAGATCAGAATATGTAGATGGGGACGAACAACTCGTGACGATGTCATCCGATAAACTGTGTTTTAGCTCACTGGTGAGTGAGGTTCACAAGTTGTTGCGGACTGACCCGAACAGGATCGAGTATGAATTATTTTACCTTACCAGCACCAATACTGGCAGATGGATCAGAGCATCTTTGCAAGATAATGGAGATTTGCTCGATTTGCTTCACGAGCAAACTACTGAGCTGGTCGTGTACGTGATTTCAAGACAGTTGGAGGGTTCTAGAGCCGGACCATCTATGAGGGATGACTATGTTCCCTACTTTTCACATGCAGAGACGCATGGTCCTACTGCAGAAGAAGAGGGAGAAGGAGAAGAAGAGGCAGAAGGATAAGAAGAGGGAGAAGAAGAAGAACACGAACAAGAAGAGGTGAATGATAGAACGAGGTTGGTAGAGTCACTGTTGACAGAATTCAGTGGTTGGTTGCGTTCTTTTACTGATCGTACAGACAGATTGTTGTGCTTGACGGGAGTCGTCCCACCATTTACCACTGGTGTTCCATTTAGATCTGACGGGCCTTCGAGCAATTGGGTGGTTCTCCTTGCTGACTGGGACATTGTGGGCCCACTATCTTGGGATGAGGGACCAGCACCAGAAACAGATACACTGCACTAGGGAGCTATTTTTCGGACGAAGGATGATCTCGCCCTGGCGATCGGTATCTATCACATGCAGAATCGAGTGGAGTATACCGTGTATCGCTCGAATAGGTCACGATTAGGCTATGTTTGCAAGCATGGCGGTGATTGCCCGTTCAAGTGCTTTGCGGTTGCTGATGGGCATATATGGAGAATATACAAGTTCAACGGCACTCACATATGCCATCTTGATATGGGTCGAATTGCTCCGCGACAGGTACCTGCACGAGTGCTCGGAAAATACTTTGCTCGTAGATTGGTGGACGAGCGGGTTGTTCTGAAGCCGAAAGAGATGATGGCGGAGCTTGTGCGTGAGTTTGGCATCCACATCGACTACAGCTTCGCTCTGCGCACGAGGAACATTGCCATTCAGATGGTATATAGAGACTTTGACAAGTCCTACGCACAGTTGCCCGCTTTCCTTCACACTCTGCAATTGATGAATCCGGAACTGTAGTAGACATGGAGATCACGAGTGATGGTCGGTTCAAGCATTCATTCCTTGCTCTCGGTGCGTGTGTCAATGCATTTCTCTAGTATGCTCGTCCAGTGCTTGTGATCGATGGGACCCACCTGAAGGGAAAGAACAAGGGGGTTCTCTTTGTTGCTGTGATGAAGGACGACAACGAACAGATCTTACCTATTGCAGTTGGGCTCAGACCGATAGAGAACGATGAATCTTGGATATGGTTTCTGGCCCACGTGCACATGGCTCTGGGTGATATAGATGATCTTCTCATCATTTCGGATCAGCATCAGAGCATTCAAAATGCTGTGGAGGCCGTTTTCCCAAAAGCGACGCACGGACTGTGCTACTACCATTTGAAGAATAAGATGACGAAGAGAGGGAAACACATGACGACGCTATTTCAGGAGGCTGCCTACGCATATCGGAGAGAGACCTTCCAGGAGAGTATGTCGACGTTGGAGCAGGTCTGTCCAAATGCATATTAGAAGCTGTGTAATATTGGCCCAGTGCATTGGGCTCGTTCACACTGTCCCGTACGGCGCTACGGGTTCATGACATCCAATGCGGCGGAGAGTCTCAATGCTCGTCTGTTGTGGACAAGGAGGTTACCTGTTTGCTCATTGTTCGAGATGTTTAGATCAATTGTTGAGCAGTGGTTCGTCGAGCGACATGCGGCAGCAGTGGGCTCGAATCATGTGTTGACTGATGGCATCGCGCTTAAGCTTTCGGGTAACGTCGATAAGGGACGCTGCTATGCCGTGCGGCCCACTACATTAGCAACTTTATGGAAAGTCGAGGTTGGGAGGGAGGTCTACATGGTCGATCTTCAGAACCGGACCTGTGACTGTCGTGAGTTCGAGCTGGACTTGATCCCCTGCTCTCACGCGGCAGCGGTCATCTGGTACGACATTTAAATCTATATTTGTTCTTATTTTTATACATGTACCTAATTGAGTGTGTTTATTTTCCCTTTCGCAGTTGTACCGGGGCGGCTATATATGATTATGTGGACAGGTGTTACAATGTGGAGAGCTTGGTCGGTATGTATAACTCGATCATCAGGGGTTTGCCTCATCCAGAACAATGGATTATGCCCGATGCGTTTGGATCACGAGTGGTTTTGGCGCCAGAGATCAGACCACATGTTGGGCGTCCATCTACATCCAGAGCTCGAGCCCCATTTGAGGCCTCATCTAGTGCACAGAGGCAGTTTTGCACTAGATGCCATGGACAGGGGCACAACAGGCGTGTATGCACAGCCCATTTACCCATTGGCGGTGTTGATCTGAATTCACCGCCCGAAGATGTTCCGCGGAGAAGTGCGCCGAAGAAGTGTGGCATTTGCGGTAGTACGGAGCACACGCGTCCTAGATGTCCTATTCGATTGTCGGCGGATGGGCATTAGTCGATTAAATTAAGTTGTTTTTTGAACCCTTTTGTTGACGGGGCAACACATTTTGTCATGAAAAACATTAATGAAGAAAAATATTTACATTGATCAAGTTCAAGTACAAAAACAACACATAAGTCAATATTTAAATGTCAGCATCTATAAGCTAGGTCTCGTAATGTAAGTCAATGAATATATCCAAGCCCCTATAATCCTCCAATACGCATGTACTCCATCCTCCGACAATCCGGGCGGAAGTCCTGCACCCAAAAGCCGATCCACGTACATGCAGGCATATACTCCACAGCTCGTCTGGTCCGTCTGCACGAACTGGTCCGGTATAGTCTTGTCCAGGGTCATCGCAAAAGCACAACGGGGCGGCATCTGACGACCTTCCCAAAATCCGGCACATATGAGTAGGCGTGAGAGTAGGCGGAGTAGGGGCATCAACTCTCTATCCCGCCTCTCGTACTGGACGCGGTTGGTCAGATCGTCCATCTGAAATAGAAATGAGTCGTACAACTCTACGACCCAGTCAGCAAAGCGGATACGAACCACTACCCATTGCTCCTCTGTGACGTCACATACCACAATCGCCTGCGACATAAGATCGGGATCATATCAAGATTAATGTCAGCAAATAATGTATGATAATATATCAATTTCTTGTGAAGCTCACTTAAATAATCACACCCCATCCATGGCACCTGATACCACCCATCATAATGTACCACTCGCTGTAATAAGGTGGTTGGGTCGGTGGCAGGGAGTCTGAATGTCCACCTCAAACATCGAGGCACAGTGAGCTGTCCACTGTGCAGACCAGCCTCAGTAGCCAACTCCGGTATCACCTCACAAGCCCATACTTGTAAAGTGGATTAATGGATTAGTTACGTATTCACTTGATTTAAACTAATTTAGAACAATTAAATTTAAACTAATTACCTGGAGTGCCCAGATCGGCCCGTAAAAATGATACTGTCCCGATCATTTCCCGCCCATAGCCTCTCGAGTCCTGGGGAGGAGGTTAATGTAGTGCATCAACGACTGGTAAGAATATGCACCCCATGGAAACGAGTTCCATCGCTCCACATCCTCCGCTAGCGCCCACACCCATGGATCCACGGCCCGGTGCTTATCTAGGCACAGAATCAACCGGTATACGAACAATATGTTCACAACCTTCACATAATCCGCAGCGTCTTTGGCCATCCCAACCTCCTTGAACCTGTCCTCCATCTGTTTGATTGTCGTACGCTTCCCTGCCGGCTCCGTAACGACAGTCTAACCCAGTCAATCTAACAACATTTTCAAAATTAAAACTAATAAAGTAAACTCTTTTAATATTTCATATAAATTGGAATTTCTTAAAATTTAATTTTAGGCTTTTTTAGTTTTTTTTTAAATTATTAATCGATTATTTTTAATTAAACTATTAATCGATTAGTTTTTTTATTAAAAAAATTAATCGATTAGTTTGTTTGTAATGAAAGTACTAATCAATTAGTTTTTTTTTAAAATATTAATCGATTAGTTTGTTTGTAATGAAAGTACTAATCGATTAGTTTTTATAAAAAATATTAATCGATTAGATTTTTTTAAAACTATTAATCGATTAGTTTTTTTTAATTAAACTACTAATCGATTAGTTTTTTTTAAATTATTAATGGATTAATTTTTTTTAATTATTAATAGATTAGTTTTAATTAAACTACTAATCGATTAGTTTTTTTTTAAATATCAATCGATTAGTTTGTTTGTAACTAAAGTACTAATCGATTAGTTTTTTTAAAAAATATTAATCGATTAACTTGTTTTTAATTAAAGTACTAGTCGATTAGTTTTTTTTAAAACTATTAATCGATTAGTTTGTTTTTAATTAGTGTACTAATCGATTAGTTTTTTTTAAAAATTATTAATCGATTAGGTTTTTTTTAATTAAACTATTAATCGATTACTTTTTTTTAAAACTATTAATCGATTAGTTTGTTTTAGGGTTTAGGCTACTAATCGATTAGTTTTTTTTAATTATTAATCAATTTTTTTTAATAAATCGATTAATTCCTCGATTCGTTTTTTTTACTTAATCGATTAATGCCACAATTAATTTTTTAATTAATCGATTAGTGCCTTGATTAATTTTTCTTAATTAATAAATTAGTGACTCGGTTAATTTTTTTTACTTAATCGATTAGTGACTCGATTTAGTTTTTGTTTCTAAAATTAATCGATTACTGACTCGATTAGTTTTTATAAGACTTAATCGATTTAAATTATATATTCCTCAATTTGTATAAAATTAATCGATTTAAATTAAATATTAATCCATCTCGATTACTCTTAAATTAATTGATTAGTCTTAAATTAATCGATTAATTTTTTTAAAGTTAATGGAGGAAGGCCTCGATTTGGTTTAAATTAATCGAGGAAGTCGTCGATTAATTTATTTTTTTGGATAATTAATCGAGTAAGGCCTCGATTTGTATTAAATTAATCGAGGCCTTCATCGATTATTTTTTTTTTAAATTAAGGTTCCTCGATTAATTAATGTTCATCGATTAGTTTAATGAAGGTCATCGAATGATGTTAAAACATAATAGCATCGGTTAGTCCACAATTAGTATCTAACAAGCATCGACTAATATCAAACAACCAACCATTATATTAATAAAATCATAATAGCATCGGTTAGTCCACAATTAGTTTCTAATCGATTAATATCAAACAATCAACCATTAGTTTCATAAAAGCATAATAGCATCGAATAGTTAGTTTCATAAAAGTACTAGAGCATCGGCTAACATGAATATCATTTCATAAAAGCATAATAGCATCGACTAACACAAACATTCATAAAACATGATAAAAAAACGTGAGCATTGGAAAATTACTTGAGAAGAAGACCCGGCTGGCGGTTGTCCTTGCACTCCATCCATTTTCCGGCGACCAAATTCCAACAGAGACGGCGGCGTGCGTACTTCCGAGAGAGAGAGAGATTATCGAAGAAGAGAGAGACCCGTTGGCTTCAACTGGTTTTTTCGATGTTTAAGTGCTTCGATTCTTCAAGAATATCGAAGAAGATAGAGAAGAGAAAGGGTGGCTGATTTTTGCTTCTAAATAATCGAAGAGGAGACAGGTTTGGTGCTACTATATGTTCAAAATTATCGAGAGAGAGAGAGAGAGAGAGAAGGGTGGTTGGGATGGTTGGAATAATAAAGATTTCAAAACCCTAGTCATTAATATTTTATTATTGGGAAGTACAATAAAACAGCCTTTGTGTAAGGCTTCTCTGAAAATAAAAGTACAAAGACTTTGATTTGGTGGGCCCGGCCTTGATTGTTGCAAAACATAACTCCACATTGTCGATATAACTCTTTGATTTAAAATACTGTTGCTTTTTCCATTTAAATATTTGCTTTTGTCTATTTTAAAATTTCCCCCTTTCTAATATATATATATATATATATATATATATATATATATACACAGGGGCGGAGGAACAGTGGGCCCGGGGGGGCACTGGGCCCCCCTGGAATTTTAAAAAAAAATTAATATAATATTAATATTCAATTTAGTATTAAAAAATTTAAAAACTGTACTCTTCGCATTTTAAAATTTAAAAAATTCAGTATTAGTATTATTAAATCTAGTATTAATATTAAAATTTAAAATTTAATACTAATATTAAATTTAGTATTAAAAAATTTAAAAAATAATTCGCATTTTATTTTTTAATTTTTCCTACCATTGTTGTTTTTGAGTGTTTTGATTTTTTTAAACCGGTAATTATGGACGAAAGTTTATGAACAGTTGGGTCGAATCTTTTGTAAAAGTTTGTGTTTTAGTATTTTTTTTTTCTGTTGCCGGTTGTGGTGCTATTGCCTCCACTAAAAATTATCTTACAATTCGGAATACTACTTGTTAAACATCTTTACCAAAATCATTTTGAATGTTACTAATGAAACTATCATGCAACGATTTCAAAATATGAAGAATAGAAGAGAAAATGTTATGAGATTGCCATGTTTATCTTTTTATTTTCAGACGTTGTGATGTTATTTTAAGAATATTAGACTTGTACTAGTTTTATTTTGTATTGTTGTATTTATGAATTTTTTATGAAGTAAATTTTCCTTGTGAAGGAAAAGCTTGAGAATTGTTTTATTCTCATAAAAATGAGATAAAGAGAAAATGGTTCTATTCCATAAAGAGAATAGAAAGTCAAGAGAATGGTTTAGAATCTATAAAAAATTTATTAAAATTGACGATTTCTTTGATGTAATGAAATTATTTTATAAAATAGAGAATAGAAAATTCCCCGATTTTAAATCGGAAAAGACTATCAATAACATTGAATCTGGTTACAAAAATTTTATCCTTAAAAATGGAAAAGTAATTAGGAGCGTACATCGTCCTGAGTTTAACTTATCTGTTAAAGTTAGAGAAGATGAAGTTATTGCGACTCCTTATAGGAAAACTGGAACATTAAAAGCTGTTGTTGAACAAAATAATTTTACTAAGGTGTCTCTACAGACAATTGGAAAACAATTAATTAGAATTGAAAATAATGTTAATAATGATATTGCTAAAACTATTTTGATTCATCCAACAAAAAATCCTGTAATTAGTATAGAAAAGGTTTTATTTAAACCCCTTCCTTCTGAAAAACTAGATATCAAGAGTTAAAAAGATCACTTTTAAATATCTTTTTAGATAATACTGATTCTGAAAAAGAAAATTTAAAAATCTCTGTTATAATAGAAGAAAAAACTGATGTTTCTGATGATTCAGAAACAGAAGAAGAGAATGGTAATAGTGATTGTGATGGAGATTGTAATTATTATAAAGCTTTATGTAAAGCTAATAGTTTATTTGTTCTTACAAAAGAAGAAAATTTTGTCCTTGATCTTATTGATAAGATTAATGATCCACATGAAAAACGAAAGTTACTTAAAAAATATATTGAAGAAAATTATAAAAATAGAAATGAAGAAAAAAGGATTACAGAACCAAAAGAAATGTATGATCTTAAAGATATACTTAGAAGAGTTAAATATTCTAATGTTGAAAACACTTCTAAATCAGAAGTTACTATTTCTGAACTTAAACATGAAGTTAAAATTCTAAAACAAGAATTAAAAGAGCTTAAAGTTAGAGTTATTATTTTAGAATCAAAAGAAACTTTTGATAATCCTTCTGAAGAGGAGGAAGAAGAAAGTAAAACTGAAGCTGTTCTAGAGCAAGAAGAATTAAATTCTTTAACCTTCATAAACATGACAGATAGAGTAATTACTCATAAATGGCATATTAAGGTCACTATAATAGTTCATAAAGAATATTATTTTTCGACTATAGCCATGGTTGATTCAGGTGCAGATTTAAATTGCATAAATGAAGGGTTAGTACCCTCTAGGTATTTTGCAAAAACTACTGAAATTCTTAATGCCGCAGATGGAAGAAAGTTACTAGTTAAATATAAACTCCAAAATACTTCTATTTGTAATAATGGAATTTGTTTAGAAATGCCATTTCTAATGGTTAAAAATTTATCTCATGATGTAATTCTTGGGAATCCTTTCCTACCTATGCTTTATCCTATTAAAAACATTACAAAAAATAGAATTATGAGTGATATAAAGGGACAAGAATTAGAATTTAATTTTATCTCTCAACCCCGTTCTCACGAGATAGATACTATTCAAAAGACTATAAAAAGAAAAGAAATTTTTTTAAATTCCTTATCACAGGAAATTTGTTATAAAAAATTGAAGAAAAACTCTATTCCCCTATTTTACAAAAAAGAATTAAAGATTTACAAATTATAATCGAAAAAGAAATATGTTCGGATATTCCGAATGCATTTTGGGAGAGGAAGAAACATGTAGTTTATTTACCTTATGAACCACACTTTAAAGAAAGTCAAATCCCTAAAAAAGCTAGGCCTATAGCTATGGGTCCTAGACATTTAGAATTATGCAAAAAAAGAAATTGAAGAGTTATTACTTAAAAAACTTATTAGACCTTCCAAGAGCCCTTGGAGTTGTATTGCATTTTATGTTGAAAATGCTGCAGAATTAGAAAGAGGTGTTCCAAGGTTAGTTATTAACTATAAACCTTTAAATAAATCTTTAAGATGGATTAGATACCCAATCCCTACTAAAAAGGATATATTAAATAGGCTTTACTCAGCATAGATAATGTCAAAATTTGACATGAAATCTGGATTTTGGCAGATTCAAATCCTTAAAAAGGATAGATATTAGACAACATTTACAGTCCCAGTAGGACATTATGAATGGAACGTTATGCCATTTGTGCTTAAAAATGCTCCTTCTGAATTTCAAAAAATTATGAACGACTTATTCAGTACTTATACAGTATTTATTATAGTATATATTGACGATGTTTTAGTTTATTCTGAAACTATTGAATAACATTTTAAACATTTAAATATTTTTATAAATACTGTAAAGAAAGCATGTCTTGTACTTTCAGCAAGAAAGATTAAACTCTTTCAAAATGAAATAAGATTTGTAGGACATATTATTAAAAATGGAACCATTTTCCCCATTGATAGAGCAATAATATTTGCTGAAAAATTTCCTGATGAAATTAAAGATAAAAATCAATAACAAAGATTTCTTGGAAGCCTTAATTATGTTTCTGAATTTTATAAAGAATTAGCTCAAGATGCTAAACCTTTATTCGAAAGGTTAATGAAAAATCCTCCTTCATGGACAGATATTTACACCAAAGTTGTCCAAGAAATAAAAGCCAAAATTAAGGAAATTCCTTATTTAGCTATTTCCCAACCAGATGCTTATAAAATAGTTGAAACATATGCCTCAGATATAGGCTATCGTGGAATCCTTAAACAAAGGATTAATAATAAAGAATCTCTTGTGAGATTTACCTCAGGGGTCTGAAGAGGACCAAGAGTTAATTATTCAACGATTAAAAAAGAAATTTTATCTATTGTTTTTTGCATCTAGAAATTTGAAAGTGATCTTCTTAATAAGAAATTTCTTATTCGTGTAGACTGTAAATCTGCAAAGATATTTTGCAAAAAGATGTGAAAATTTTAGCATCAAAATAAATTTTTGTAAGATGGCAAGGAATTTTATTTGTTTTTTATTTTGATATTGAGTTTATTAAATGATCAGATAATTCTTTACCTGATTTCTTAACTTGTGAATTTTGTATGATAGTTTTCATTCCCACGATTATAGTTTATAGTTTATAGCTTGATCCAGCCAAACTTTACAAGATCAAGCTATAAACTATATACTATAATCGTGGGAATGAAAACTATCTTACAAACTATAATAGGGACATGTATTTATAATGGACATAGTAGAACTATAATGGTGATGGTGGAGATAGTGGAGAAATACTACACAATCTATGGTTGAGAATTATACAAGATAATAGATAAGAGTGTTGGAATGCGGAAGCAAGTTATGTGCTTCTCCATGAATAAGCTCCCTTTTATAAGCATCAAATGGACTCCGAATTCGGACTTCAGTTTTAGTTGATAAACAGTACTTCATGAATTATTGTGCGATTTTATCTTCGGATCTCAAAAATTTTGAAGAACAGTATTCTCCATTATTTCTAACAAAACTCCAAAACTCCATCATTTCAGATTCCTTTAAGCACAATTGTTGGCAGCTTTATTGCGGATTCTTCGTGCTTTAACGCTTATGGGGATTTTGAGCATCTTGCATCATGACATCTGAGTCACCACCAGCTGTAGAATCATCATCAACTGTGGCAGCATCATCATCTGAATCAAATAGAGCTTTAAGTTGTTCCTTCAACTCCTTTTTAGAAGAATTTTTAGAGAGGAGTTCTTTAACAATTTCTGAAATATCGTTTTTAGGTTCAGCTAGTGAGGGAGGCTCTGAATTTATCAAACCCTTTCTTGAAAAGATAGAGTCTTCAAAGAAATTAAATTTATCCCACCATTTAATAAAAACTTGTCTTCCTAAATAATGAATATTTCTAAAATTTATGTCATGCTTTGAAAGAGATCTTGGGGTTATAATAACATCCCACTTAACAATCCAAGGTACTTGGTAAAGGACTATAAACATTAGTCCATGATTTTCCATATAAGGATTAGTTTTAATGAAATCATCAAAAATGTCTCTCACTCTCTTTGGTAAATTAAAGGATATAATCCCCAATTAGAAAATCAAATAATAAAGCATCGAGGGAATTTCAACGTCTTTTGTTCTCCAAATTTAACAAACCAGCTATGTTTTCTTTTACTGTTATTATAGCAAAAAGAAATATCCCAAGCTTTGATATAATCAAAGTAATTAAAATGAACTTTATTCGTTCTAGAATATCTAGAATTAGAAGGGATCTCTTTATATCTAAAAAGATCTCCACCCCATGCTTCTGGAGTTAACACTTGATTAATTGTAGCTTTAGAATAAGCTAACTGACCACCTCCTCTAGAGGTTGAATCAAAAAGAACTGAACAAGTTGCAGAAAGAATTTCTTGATAGAACATGAAATCCTTTGGAAAGAGAAATGGATCTGTATAATTTTTTAAATAAAAATTCAAAACTTCTTCAGCTGTTAAATTTGCATATTTATGCTCAATAGGAAATATCCATAAAGTAGTAATATGAATATAAGGATAAATATATTCCTTGGTAGATGTTGATTTAGCAACGATGCTATAAGCATCATCTCTCAATTTCATTTCTTCTGAGACTTGACTTAAAGCCTCCTCTTTGAGTATTTTTTCATCCTTAGAAATTCCAAACTTGTAAGTCTGATTCTTTTTAACGTAAGGGCTTAACCCCTTAATAACTTCTTTTCCTTTATTTTTGCTCATTATTTCCCTACAAAAATTCACGAGTTAAGAAATCAGGTAAAGAATTATCTGATCCTTTAATAAACTCAATATCAAAATAAAAAACAGATGAAATTCATTGCCATCTTGCAAAGATTTGTTTTGATGCTAAATTTTTAACATCTTTTTGCAAAATATCTTTTGCAGATTTACAGACTACACGAATAAGAAATTTCTTATTAAGAAGATCACTTTCAAATTTCTGGATGCACAAAACAATAGATAAAATTTCTTTTATAACAGTTGAGTAATTAACTCTTGGTCCTCTCCAGACCCCCTGAGGTAAATCTCGCAAGAGATTCTTTATTATTAATCCTTTGTTTAAGGATTCCACCATAGCCTATATCTGAGGCATCTGTTTCAACTATTTTATAAGCATCTGCTTGGGAAATAGCTAAACAAGGAATTTCCTTAATTTTGGCTTTTATTTTTTGGACAGCTTTGGTGTGAATATCTGTCCATGAAGGAGGATTTTTCTTTAACCTTTCGAATAAAGGTTTAGCATCTTGAGCTAATTCTTTATAAAATTCATAAACATAATTAAGGCTTCCAAGAAATCTTTGTAATTGAATTTTTATCTTTAATTTCATCAGGAAATTTTTCAGCAAATATTATTGCTCTATCAATGGGGAAAATGGTTCCATTTTTAATAATATGTCCTAAAAATCTTATTTCATTTTGAAAGAGTTTAATCTTTCTTGCTGAAAGTACAAGACTTGCTTTCTTTAAAGTATTTATAAAAATATTTAAATGTTTAAAATGTTGTTCAATAGTTTCAGAATAAACTAAAACATCGTCAATATATACTATAATAAATGATGTATAAGCACTGAATATGTCATTCATAATTTTCTGCAATTAAGAAGGAGCATTTTTAAGCTCAAATGGCATAACGTTCCATTCATAATGTCCTACTAGGACTGTAAATGTTGTCTTATATCTATCCTTTTTAAGAATTTGAATCTGCCAAAATCCAGATTTCATGTCAAATTTTGACATTATCTTTGTCGAGTAAAGTCTATTTAATAGATCCTTTTTAGTAGGGATTGGGTATCTAATCCATCTTAAAGCTTTATTTAAAGGTTTATAGTTAATAACTAACTTAGGAACACCTCTTTCTAATTCTACAGCATTTTCAACATAAAATGCAAGACAACTCCAAGGACTCTTGGAAGGTCTAATAAATTTTTGAAGTAATAACTCTTCAATTTCTTTTTTACATAATTCTAAATGTCTAGGATCCATAGCTATAGGCCTAGCTTTTGTAGGGATTTGACTTTCTTTAAAGTCTGGTTCATAAGGTAAATAAACTACATGTTTCTTCCTCTCCCAAAATGCATTCGGAATATCCGAACATATTTCTTTTTCGATTATAATTTGTAAATATTTAATTCCTTTTTGTACAATAGGGGAAGAGAGTTTTTCTTCAATTTTTTATAACAAATTTCCTGTGATATGGAATTTAAAAAATTTTCTTTTCTTTTTATAGTCTTTTGAATAGTATCTATCTCGTGAGAACGGGGTTGAGAGACAAAATTAAATTCTAATTCTTGTCCCTTTATATCACTCATAATTCCATTTTTTGTAATGCTTTTAATAGGATAAAGTATAGGTAGGAAAGGATTCCCAAGAATTACATCATGGGATAAATTTTTAACCATTAGAAATGGCATTTCTAAACAAATTCCTTTATTACAAACAGAAGTATTTTGGAGTTTATATTTAACTAGTAACTTTCTTCCATCTGCGGTATTAAGAATTTCAGTAGTTTTTGCAAAATACCTAGAGGGTACTAACCCTTCATTTATGTGTAATACCCCAGATTTTTGAATGAGGCTTAGAGAATTTTTAATCCTAGTTAATTAATTAAAGAAGGAATTTAATTAAGGTTAGCTATGATTGGATGTCAGTCACGACTTTTTTCGTAAAGATCGTCTTTTCGGAAAATATAATCTTAATTATTTTATTGCCATTAATGGTCTCTTTAGAAAGGTTTTGACTCAAGGAGTACACCGGTATTTTTGGATTTCAAATCCGAGGTCAATTGAGTTCTCGGTGATGGAAAACGTATTTAAAAAGGGAAATGAATAGTAACTTTTGCGTGCGTTCGTGTTTTGAGAAATTTACGAAATCCTCCTCGTTTATTCAAGTTCAGTTCTGTCAGGCCCCTCCTATGGGAAATGACTCAAGGATTCCGTTGGCGTTCACAAATTTTCATTCCGAAGTCAATCGAACGCTCGGGAGTCGAATCTGTCAGTCTGAGTGAATAGTAAAAAGTAATTCCAAAAAGGGAATCTTTGCTCGTCTTTCTTCTGACGAACCCATCTTCTTCACAAATCAAGTTGGTTCACTAGTGTTCGAGTCAACGAGTCTCCCGGTATTTTTAGATTTCATGTCTGAAGTCATTTGGACCTCGACATCGAATAAAGCAGCATTTAACCGAACCCAGGATAGCTTTTGCAGTATTCCTGCACAACAATGACTTTCAAGGGAAGCCAAAACTTTTCCTATATATAGGGGTCCACCCCTTTAGCATTTCTTGCTCATTTACTCTTTCCCTTCACTTCTAAATCAAGAGGTGAAAAGCTTTGAAAGCCGAGAAGGTTCTGTCGAAGTAAAAGTAAATATGAGTATCCCCGTCTAATTCCCAAAGACATATTTCGACTGTCAAAACATCCTGTTAATCTTCCATTTTACCTCATTAACCCTTTAATGACACCCTGTCCCCATTCATAAACCCCTATCTCGGGACCGGGCTGTTACAGTTGGTATCAGAGCGAGGTTTGCAAAACTGTAGGCCTGTCTTTGTTTGAATTGTGTTAAGTATAGATGTATGCATAAGTTGTTCTTTGATAAGTGAAAGCAGCAACCCACAGCTCGCCATCACCCTCGTATCTTCAACCAAAAATCAAGGTATGATAGTATAGAAATTCTGGATTTTGGATTTTGATTTTTGGAATACAGGAAATGAAAAGATTTGAGCAAGCATACCTATTTTATGGATAAGAGAAAAACTGTGAGAATGAAATTCCAAGTAAAAGGTGTTCGGGTAAGACGATCTCTGAGAATGAAAAGTTTGTGAAAAAGATTTCTCGATCCCAAAAGGTTTACATTTGTACTCAAAAATTTTGACTCAACGAAAAGGTAAACTTATATGTTAAAGACCATGGGCACCAAAAATTTTCTTATAAAAACGTCAACTGTTTCAAAAAGGAACTGTGCATGCAAGATAAAATCTAGACGATAGTATGATCTCAGGAGAACCTTAGGTCTCCCTTTTATAATCTAGACTGATTAAGCTATTCTCTTCAAGATGGTTAAGCGCCGTATGACTGCTAGGAAGAGCGTGCCTCTTTTTCGCCCGGTTCAAGAAAGAGTTGAAAGGTTCAGACAAGAAACTTGGGACGGTAACGAACAATTGATGTCCTTCATGGAAAGGTATCTAGAAAGGTGGGCCTGGGCTAATGGTTACAGAGGAGAGCCTGGAAGTGTATCTGACTTAGACACCTGCATTCGCATGTGCGAGCATGCACCGCCCGCTTGGAGGCCTACAATGTACCGCATCTTACAGAGCACTATCACCCATGATCCTGTAACATATGCTGAAATCAGAAATCTGACGAAGTTCTTCTCAGCTTTAATGGCTCGTTGGGTGACGGAGTATGGCCACGTGCAAGCTTTAGCCGAGCAGCAAGCAACCGAGCAAAACCCCTCTCTCGTGGTAGAGCTAGAACTGCAATGGGCGATTCTAAACAGTCCCCCTGGATTCCAAGCACCTCGCCCTCAACATGAAGAAGCCTCAAGAGCGGGACCCTCGAATGTTCGGGTCGTGAACCACCCCGAGTTCCTATTTTCTTGCACTCCTCAGATGAACCAGTGGACCCCTGCATACGCTTCTCAGAGTCTGGGGTAATGTATGTCCCATCAGTACCCCGAAGGAAATGTTCACATGAGAACGTTCAAGTTCAGTGTGCCCGAGACAATTGAAGATGAGGAAGACCCGGAAGAAGGAGGTGAGAAGGAAGTAGGGTCGCCTTGCAAGGGAAAGGGAAAGGCTCCAGCCTACAATTAAAGCCGTAGTAGGAGGTGTAGGAGGTGTTGCTGTTAGAACACCTAGTTATCTAATCCATCTGTTTGTCTATCTGTTATCTAATATCCGCTTTGACCAAGACTCTAATATGTAATTAATGCTTTAGATTCCCTAAACTCTAAATGTGGCAGTGAATTTTCCAATAGACTGCCATATCTTGATGTAACCGATAACCCATTCTATCGATGCCAAAAGTCCTCTTAATGAGGTAATTTTCCCATTATGTGTGAATGACGTTTAAATTTCCACCTTCTTTGATCTATCTTAAATTAAAAGACCTTATCGAAAGGCATCCTTGCAAATGCGCGAATTTAATCAAGTGTTGCTAATATCTAGTTCTTTAGGATGCTGCCTCGAAGACGTCAAGCTGAGAACGAAGATGAGAACGAACCCGAACAAGCTCCAAACCCCGGACCAAGAGCCAAAAGTGTGTTTCTCAAACACAATCCTCTATCATTTAATGGTTTAGGAGATCCAATGGACGCTGAGAAATGGGTTCGCTCCTTAGAACGAATTTTCGATTTCATAGCCTGTTCAGAAGAGGAGAAGTTAAATTGTGCTCTTTTTATGCTAACGGATGATGTGGACTACTGGTGGGAGTCCGTTCGAAGAACCATAACCCCAGATCAATGGGAAGACTATAGTTGGGAAGATTTCAAGCATGATCTGTACCAGAAGTATATCCCGGATTGTTATCGAGAGGCAAAGGAGATGGAGTTCTGGAATCTAAAGCAAGGGAACAAGACAGTGTCAGAATATGATAGAGAATTCAACCAATTGTCAAGGCATGCTCCACATCTAGTGGACACAGACAGGAAGAAAGCACGCAAGTTCGAGAAAGGACTCAGATCCGAAATTGGCATAGCCCTCGCTGGACAAAAAGACATGTCCTATGCTCGAACCTTAGCCAAAGCATTGAGCATAGAGGCCATCCTCCCTCGAGAGAAAATTCAACCCTCTCAGTCATCTAGTGATCCAAAGGAAAAGAGAAAGTGGGAAGGAGGAAGAAGAGATTACAGAGGAAAGAAACCCCACTGGCAAAGCCGAGAGTCGGGGGTGCCTCGAAGTCAGCCTGGCAATGCCCCTAGCATTAGGCCGTGTCAAAGGTGCGGAAGAATGCATCCTGGAGTCTGCCAAGCAAATCTAACTGGGTGCTACAACTGTGGTGAAGAGGGGCACTTCAAGAGAGAGTGTCCTAAAGAAAACAACAGATGATCTCAAACATCACAACAACCCCTGTACCCGCAACCACTTCAGCAACTTCCTGAAAACCAGCCAAGATTGCAGCAAGGAGGACCTCAGGGTCAAAGACCAGGAATGAACCTAAGACCGAACCAAGGACGACATCAAAGGTCCAACCAAGGACAGAGGCCACCTCATCCAGCTCGTACTTATGCTCTCAATCAGCAGCAAGCTGCTAAGGCCCCAGGTAATCTAGCAGGTATGATTACCCTCTTCGAGACGCTAGTTTTAGCTTTCTTCGATACTGGAGCATCGCATTCGTTTATAGCTGAGTCTGTTTGTAAGAAACTGAAGATAAAACCCGAGAATGCTGAGAATGCTCTTGAGATAAGTATCCCCTCTGGAAAGAAAATGATGTCTAGGAAGATCTGCTCTAACCTAGAATTGAACATAGAAGGGGAAAACTTTAAATCAAATCTTTATGTGATAAAGATTCAGGACTTCGACATAATCCTAGGAATGGATTGGTTAGCCTCAGCTTATGCTTCCATAAGCTGCCCTGAGAGAGAAGTAATGTTTCGACCACGCGGAAAACCCGAGGTGAAAATTTACGGATCAAGGCTGGGAACCAAAATCCCAGTGATATCCGCCCTGAAGGCCACTAAGATGATAAGGAAGAAGAACTGCCAAGCCTTTTTAGTTAATCTAATAAGGAAGGAGGAAGGAGAGCTTTCCCTCGAAGACGTTCCAGTCGTAAGAGAATACTCCGACGTATTTCCAAAGGAGCTGCCCGGACTGCCCCCAGATAGGCAGGTGGAATTCACTATCAAATTGGAACTAAGAGCCGCCCCAGTTTCGAAAGCCCCCTACAGAATGGCGTCTAAGGAGTTGCAAGAACTCAAGGTTCAACTGCAAGAGTTGCTAGACCGAGGTTTTATCCAACCTAGTGTGTCGCCTTGGGGAGCTCCAATTTTGTTTGTAAAGAAGAAGGATGGTACATTGAGAATGTGCATCGACTATAGAGAGCTCAATAAGCTAACCATCAAGAATCGATACCCTCTCCCAAGAATAGACGATCTCTTCGATCAGCTTAAGGGAGCAAGTGTCTTCTCCAAGATAGACTTAAGATCGGGATACCATCAGTTGAAGATCCGAAAGGAGGATATCCCTAAGACCGCTTTTAGAACTCGTTATGGGTATTACGAGTTTATGGTAATGCCATTCGGATTGACCAACGCTCCAGCAGTGTTCATGGATTTAATGAACTGATTTTTTCACCCGTATCTGGATACATTTGTCCTAGTTTTCATAGATGACATTCTTATCTATTCTAAGGATGAAGAAGAACATCATGAGCACCTAAGAGTAGTTCTGGAGACGTTAAGAAGAGAAAGACTTTATGCTAAATTCAGCAAGTGTGAGTTTTGGCTCAAAGAGGTTGCGTTTTTAGGTCATATAGTCTCGGTAGAATGAATCAAAATAGATCCAGCAAAGATTGATGCTGTAAGCAACTGGAAGTCTCCAAGAAGCGTGAACGAAGTGAGAAGTTTTCTAGGACTCGCTGGATACTATCGCAGATTCATTGAAGGATTCTCGACTATATCCAAACCTATAACGCGGTTCCTAAAGAAGGACTCCAAGTTCAAATGGACGCCTGAGTGTGAAGACAGTTTTCAAACTTTGAAGAAGATGCTAACCACAACCCCTGTATTAGCCATTCCAGAAAGGAATGAAGATTTCGTGATTTACGCCGACGCATCGAGGAAAGGATTAGGATGCGTACTTATGCAGAGAGGAAAGGTGATCGCGTATGCTTCCAGACAGCTTAAGAATCACGAGCAGAACTACCTGACGCATGACTTAGAGCTAGCAGCTGTCGTTCATGCACTGAAGATCTGGAGGCACTACCTCTATGGAACCAAGTGTGAGATCTTCTCAGATCACAAGAGCTTGAAGTATTTCTTCGAGCAAAAGGATCTTAACAGGAGGCAAAGAAGATGGCTAGAACTCATGAAAGATTATGATTGCACGATTCATTACCACCCAGGCAAGGCAAATGTGGTAACAGATGCCCTAAGTAGGAAGGAGAAGGCAGAATTAGAACTCATCTTAGCTAAGGAGGATCTTCTCAAAGAATTCAAGAAGTTAGGAATTGAGGTATTAACACCCCGAGACTATTCAAGCTCAAGTTGCCATGATAGTCGCTCAGCCCGACCTAAGGCAAAGGATAATTGAAGCCCAGAGAGGAGATGAGTTTCTCGAAAAGAAAAGGGTAGAAGCATGATCTGATAGCTCGCAAGATTTCACGGAAGCCGCCGATAACGCGCTCTTATTCAAGCGAAGACTCTGTCTGCCATGCGAAGAAGAACTAAAAGAGGAAATCATGTACGAGGCACATGACACGCCATATACAGCACATCCTGGAAGCACCAAGATGTACCAAGACCTCAAGAGAAATTTCTGGTGGAACAACATGAAGAGAGAAATAGCCGCCTTCATGGAAAGGTGTTTAAACTTCCAACAAGTGAAAGCTTTGCATCAAAAACCTTCTGGTTTGCTTCAACCCTTGGAAATCCCTGAATGGAAGTGGGATCATATCAATATGGACTTTGTCGTAGGATTGCCAAAGTCTAAGCGGGAGAATACCGCTATTTAGGTAATCGTGGATCGATTATCTAAATTAGCACATTTTGTTGCCGTTAAAATGACGGATGGGCTAGATCAATTAGCCCAGTTGTATATTAAGGAAGTTGTGCGTCTGCACGGAGTGCCGGTCTCGATTACATCGGACCGTGATTTAAGATTTACATCAAGATTCTGGAGGAGCCTACAAAATGCAATGGGATCAAAGCTCAATTTCAGCATGGCATTCCATCCTCAAATGGATGGCCAGTCCGAAAGGACTATCTAGATTCTGGAAGACATGCTCAGAGGAGTCGTCATCGATCAAGGAAGAAATTGGGAAGAGTTGTTGCCTTTGGTAGAATTTCCCTACAACAACAGCTACCAGTCATCAATTGGCATGGCCCCTTATGAAGCCCTTTACGGAAAGAAGTGTAGATCGCCCCTGTATTGGGACGAAGTTGGAGAAAGAAGGATACTTGGACCGGAGATGGTCCAAGAAGCTGTCCAAAAGATCGAGCTTATTCATCAACACATCAAAGAAGCTCAGGATAGACAGAAGGCTTATGCAGATGAGAGGAGGACGGAGCTCAGTTTCGACGTTGGAGATAAAGTGTTTTTGAAAGTGTCTCCATCTAAAGGAATAATTCGTTTTGGCAAACGAAGTAAATTAAGGCCCAGATTTATCGGACCTTTTGAGATCCTAGAAAAGGTGAATGAAGTAGCCTACAGATTGGCCTTACCACCCAACCTGAGTAACGTGCATGATGTTTTTCACGTTTCCATGTTACGAAAATACGTGTTCGATCTAAAGCACGTGATTAGCAAGGAAGAGATAGTCCTGAATGAGGACTTAACCTATGAGGAAAAGCCCCAAGCCATCGTGGATCGAAAGATCCAGAAGCTGAGAAACAAAGAGATTGATCTGGTAAAAGTAATCTGGAACCACCATGGTTCAGAGGAAGCAACTTGGGAGCTTGAATCCGAACTGCTCAAGAAGTACCCTGATATTGCTTATCATGCTTAGTAAATTTCGAGGACGAAATTTTTTTTTAAGGGGAGTAGGATGTAATACCCCAGATTTTTGAATGAGGCTTAGAGAATTTTTAATCCTAGTTAATTAATTAAAGAAGGAATTTAATTAAGGTGAATGAAGTAGCCTACAGGTTGGCCTTACCACCCAACCTGAGTAACGTGCATGATGTTTTTCACATTTCCATGTTATGAAAATACGTGTTCGATCCAAAGCACGTGATTAGCAAGGAAGAGATAGTCCTGAATGAGGACTTAACCTATGAGGAAAAGCCCCAAGCCATCGTGGATCGAAAGATCTAGAAGCTGAGAAACAAAGAGATCGATCTGGTAAAAGTAATCTGGAACCACCATGGTTCAGAGGAAGCAACTTGGGAGCTTGAATCCGAACTGCTCAAGAAGTACCTTGATATTGCTTATCATGGTTAGTAAATTTCGAGGACGAATTTTTTTTTTAAGGGGAGTAGGATGTAATACCCCATATTTTTGAATGAGGCTTAGAGAATTTTTAATCCTAGTTAATTAATTAAAGAAGGAATTTAATTAAGGTTAGCTATGATTGGATGTCAGTCACGATTTTTAGAGTCAGTTTTCATAAAGATCGTCTTTTCGGAAAATATAATCTTAATTATTTTATTGCCATTAATGGTCTCTTTAGAAAGGTTTTAACTCAAGGAGTACACCGGTATTTTCGGATTTCAAATCCGAGGTCAATTGAGTTCCCGGTGATGGAAAACGTATTTAAAAAGGGAAAGAAATAGTAACTTTTGCGTGCGTTCGTGTTTTGAGATATTTATGAAATCCTCCTCGTTAATTCAAGTTCAGTTCTGTCAGGCCCCTCTTATGGAAAATGACTCAAGGATTCCGTTGGCGTTCACGGATTTTCATTCCGAAGTCAATCGAACGCTCAGGAGTCAAATCTGTCAGTCTGAGTGAATAGTAAAAAGTAATTCCAAAAAGGGAATCTTTGCTCGTATTTCTTCTGACGAATCCGTCTTCTTCACAAATCGAGTTGGTTCACTAGTGTTCGAGCCAATGAGTCTCCCGGTATTTTTAGATTTCGTGTCTGAAGTCGTTTGGACCTCAACATCGAATAAAGCAGCTTTTAACCGAACCCGGGATAGCTTTTGCAGTATTCCTGCACAGCAATGACTTTCAAGGGAAGCCAAAACTTTTCCTATATATAGGGGGCCACCCCTTTAGCATTTCTTGCTCATTTACTATTTCCCTTCACTTCTAAATCAAGAGGTGAAAAGCTTTGAAAGCCGAGAAGGTTCTGTCGAAGTAAAAGTAAATATGAGTATCCCCGTCTAATTCCCAAAGATATATTTCGACTATCAAAACATCCTGTTAATCTTCCATTTTACCTCATTAACCCTTTAATGACACCCTGTCCCCATTCATAAACCCCTATCTCGGGACCGGGCTGTTACATTATGCAATTTAAATCTGCACCTGAATCAACCATGGCTATAGCCGAAAAATAATATTCTTTATGAACTATTATAGTGACCTTAATATGCCATTTATGAGTAATTACTCTATCTATCATGTTTATGAAGGTTAAAGAATTTAATTCTTGTTGCTCTAGAACAATCATGTTTATGAAGGTTAAAGAATTTAATTCTTCTTGCTCTAGAACAGCTTCAGTTTTATTTTCTTCTTCTTCCTCTTCAGAAGGATTATCAAAAGTTTCTTTTGATTCTAAAGTAATAACTCTAGCTTTAAGCTTTTTTAATTCTTGTTTTAGAATTTTAACTTCATGTTTAAATTCAGAAATAGTAACTTCTGATTTAGAAGTGTTTTCAACATTAGAATATTTAACTCTTCTAAGTATATCTTTAAGATCATACATTTCTTTTGGTTCTATAATCCTTTTTTCTTCATTTCTATTTTTATAATTTTCTTCAATATATTTTTGAAGTAACTTTCTTTTTTCATCTGGATCATTAATCTTATCAATAAAATCAAGGACAAAATTTTCTTCTTTTGTAAGATTAAATAAACTATTAGCTTTACATAAAGCTTTATAATAATTACAATCTCCATCACAATCACTATTACCATTCTCTTCTTCTGTTTATGAATCATCAGAAACATCAGTTTTTTCTTCTGTTATAACAGAGATTTTTAAATTTTCTTTTTCAGAATCAGTATTATCTAAAAATATATTTAAAAGTGATCTTTTTAACTCTTCATCAATTTGAAAACTTTCAATCTTCTTTTTTAATTTACACTTATTAGCGTAATGACCAGTTTTACGACATTTATAAGATACTGAATAAATTTTTCATTTCTCTTGTTATTTTTATTCCAACGATATTTTTTATTTCTTTTATGATTATAATCATTTTCTTTTTTCTCATTTGAAATATATTCGTTTTTTCTAATTTTTTTCTTCTAGGAAATTTATGACTAATCTTTTTATTTAATTTTTTATCTTCAGGTGATAACCCAATTTGTTCACAAAAGTCTCCTAGGATTTGTTTTCCTAGAATTTTCTCTTTCTTTATTTGTCTATGTAATTTTATTTCATTACAAAGACATATTCCTTCAGCCACAATTTCAGCAACAAGGTCACCATATGTATAAATAGAATAAGGAATTATTCCTTGATGTTTTTATTTTATCCGAGTTTTAACTCGTTCTGCAAACATGTGGGGTAATCCAGCAAGAAATTTTTCTTTCCAAAAATCATGTTTACTATCCTCCCTCATATATATTTTTGAAAAGAACACATCTTTATACCATTTGAACTTAGATAAAGTTGGACATCTTAGACTCATAAGTTGCTCTTGTGTTTTATCAAATTGCAAAGATGTAGTTCCAATAAAATATTTTGCAATTGTATAAATTAGTGTATTAACACTATCTACAACACGATTTTCTCCTTCATATTTTACAACATTAAGTATATGTTGTTTAGCTTCATCATTTAGATGAAAATCCCACCAACCTTTTAGTTGGCCTGTGAATCCTTAAATTATTGCTTTAGCAATATTGATATCATTAGTATTTTTTTAATCTACAAGCAGTAGCGAACATAGTCATATACTGTAATTTTGTCTGAATTTGATATTCTGAATGGCCATCAATATTCCATTCTGTGATGGAAGATCCATCAAAAGAAGCGGCCATATAATTATCTTGTTCTTCAAAAAGAAGATCAACTGGAGTAGGCCTGTAATAATAAGGTTTTCCAGAAAAATTATAATTTTTATTTTGATATCCTACCTTATTTATTTCATAAAGTTCCTTTTGTTCTTTTAAGAACATTTCTTCTATTTTAGAAATTTCATTTTCATTAGTTTCTGATTCAGATACATTATCTGATTCATCATTCTTCCCTTCAATTAAAGGGGCAATATGTTTTTCTTTACTAATGCTAATATTATTAAGCATTTTTATAATTTCTTCTAACATTTCAAAATTCTTAAGATTTTTATTAATCTTGATATCTAATTTTTCAGAAGGAAGGGGTTTAAATAAAACCTTTTTTGTACTAATTACTGGATTTTCTGTTGGATGAATCAAAATACTTTTAGCAATATCATTATTAACATTATTTTCAATTCTAATTAATTATTTTCCAATTGTTTGTATAGACAACTTAGTAAAATTATTTTGTTCAACAACAGCTTCTAATGTTCCAGTTTTCCTATAAGGAGTCGCAATAACTTTATCTTCTCTAACTTTAACAGATAAGTTAAACTCAGAAGGATGTATGCTCCTAATTACTTCTCCATTTTTAAGAATAAAAATTTTGTAAGCAGATTCAATATTATTGATAGTCTTTTCCGATTTAAAATCAGGGAATTTTCTATTCTCTATTTTATAAAATAATTTCATTACATCAAAGAAATCGTCAATTTCAACACTTCCTTTAATAAATTCTTTATAGATTTTAAACTATTCTTTTGACCTTCTATTCTCTTTATGGAATAGAACCATTTTCTCTTTATCTCATTTTTATGAGAATAAAACAATTCTCTAACTTTTCCTTCACAAGGAAAATTTACTTCAAATTTTTTATTAGTGGTAATGGTATAAATACCAAAGGCAATTCTATCATCATACCCCATATCAGAGGGTGTGGGAGATCTAGTCTTCGAAGAAGAAGGAATTTCAACCTTATATTCAGGTTAACTAACACCGTCCATTGTTGTATTAATTTTTACATTTTTCTTTTCAAATTGAGATAAAGGAACGGAAGAAGTAGAATTTCTACCGGGAGTATTTCTACCCAAATTAAGGCGAGTAACTCTTTCTCTAGAGAATCTAATTTCAACTTCACCATCTGGATACTCAATAATTTGTTCTAATTTTGAATTTTCCTGTTTAACATAAACAGGTTCATTTGCTTCTTCAAGAGTCCATTTTTCAGGTAATTTAACCATATCCCAAGATATTATTTTTGGAACTACAATATTGCTTTTAGCAACATCTGTAATAAACAAAGTGGTAGTATTTTATTGTTTGAAGAATTTTTTCTAATATCCGGAAAGGTTGTATTCATAACTTTATAATATATTCTGTAAATAAGAATAATATTCTGGGCATTTGATTTTAAATCATAACCCTCAGTTTTAATGTCTAAACATAAAGAATTATAAATAGTAAGATCAGATAATGATACTATAAAATTTGGGAAACACGAAAAATATATCGGTCCATCATATAAACTTGATTCAACTATTCCTAATAAGGAATCATGAAATCTATTATGCCTTTTATCTCTAACGGCAATTATAGCAGAATTATTTAATCCTAGTGGCTGGTTTAAGAGCAATTTGAACCATTCCTATATGGAGAAACTTGAATTTCTTTTTATGCTCATTTAAGAGGGTTTGAGAAAATAAATGAAATGACTGATAACTGTCTATAAGACCAACTGATTCTTCAACAGTCTTTACAACATAATCAGTTTTTCTAATAAAACTTCCCGTGAATCTATATATATTAGACAGAGAATATAGCAGCATTTTTCACTCATTAAGATTCTTTTCAACGTTATTTTCAAGAATCATAATCTCCTTATTTTTCTTATTAACTTTATGTTCTTCATCCCTAATATTATTAGAGGAACTAGCTTTAAAAGATAAAGCCTTAGTTAATCTATTCATTATCTAAATCCCTATCACTGTCAACGTTTTACGCAAAATCTCAAACACCAATCACTGGTAACAACGGGATATCAAGGCTATGCGACTTAAAGTTTCAAGGGAATGATAATAAATAAAGTTCACCTAGACTTAATCAATTAAGTTAAAAGATGAAGATTTTTAAGCTATAAAAATATTAACTTGAATTTCAAAAGCTTCAAGCGATTGCTTAGAATTTTTAATTTCCCTTTGATAATAATTAAACCAATAAGGACTATTTTCCTTAGTATAGATTTTAAGTTGATTTTCACAATACTCTATACCCTTTTTTGTTTGACTAATTTTATGTCTTAATATTTTTAAGTAATTTACTTTGTCTGTAACAATATAATTACAACGCGGGTTAAGATCTTCAAGTTTATGATAACGAGAAGTTAAAGGCATTTAATTAATGCAAAAGAGAACATCAGATATTATTAAAATTACATATGGAAATTACATTACCTGAGATTGCATAAATCTCGATTCAAGTACAAATATCTTTCTCACAACTCCAAACCACCTCTATAGTGGCTCTGAGACCAAACATTACAGGATCAAGCTATAAACTATAAACTATAATCGTGGGAATGAAAACTATCTTACAAACTATAATGGAGATATCTATTTATAATGGACATAGTGGAACTATAATAGTGATGGTGGAGATAGTGAAGAAATACTACACAATCTATGGTTGAGAATTATACAAGATAATAAAAAGTTATATCAGATATGGAGGAATTTAATTGTCATTGTCACCATTTTGTCCATAACTCATCTCCTTCCATTTTAACTGTTATATAGAGGCGTTTTTAATATATATATATATATATATATATATATATATATATATATATAACAATAATAATAAAAAAGTTACATCAGATATGGAGGAATTTAATTGTCATTGTCACATTTTTGTCCATAACTCTCCTTCCATTTTAACCGTTAGTTTTATACAACACCAACTTTTAATTAAATGATATTATATAATTATAGCTTGTTACCAGTAAATTAGTGATTAATAAATTACATCCCCTAAAATAAAATTCTTACAATATCTAATTTCTTAATTGAAAAAACAATATCTTATTTTTATTTAGTAATTTTAATAGAAATAAAATTTGATAATAAGATAGCTTGTACAGAGTTACACAGAGAGGGAGAGAGAGAGAGAGAGAGAGAGAGAGAACTAAATTCTCTATTTGAATTTTGATGCAATTGGTTCAATATAATTCACACCACAATGCCAATTTATATATAAAATTATAGTTTCTGAAACAATAATTGGTGTTCTGATGGCCTATTAATAATTTTGAATTATATTTCTTATATCCAAGTTTGGTTTTATGGATGGGAGAAATTCTAATATTATTGTTAGAGAATAATGTTCAGAATTTTGATGAGATAACAAAATAAGTTAATTGAGTATTGTAAAAGTTCCGTAATAGACTAGATAAAAACACATCAAAGGAGAGTTGGTCAAAATCAGAAGATCTAAAGATGGAACTGGGTACCACAGTATGGAATTCAAAGAGTTAATTTATAGTTGAGTTGATTCACCCCTCTAAACTCTCGTTTACTCTATTTGGGACCAACAATTATAAATTGTTATATTTGTAATTACCGATTCAGCATTTTGTTATATATATATATATATATATATATATATATATATATATATATATATATATATATACTTCCACTTAATTACTATACACTAAGGGCTCGTTTGCTAGGATGTATGATATAAGGTTGGATGTGTTTGACATGTGATGTGCTTCACCGTATAAGATATCAATATCATGTTTGTTTTGGTGTATTAAAATATATGTGTTAATAATATATTGTTTGCTTAGATGTATTAGATTCTCTATAAAATTTCAATTTCTAAAATATCCTTTAATTAGTTATCATAAATTGTGTGAATATTCTATAATAACATTTTTAATTAATATCTGCAATGTTATTTTAGTCTATAATTTTTAATAATTCTGTATGGTATTAAATATCCCTCCAGCAGGGTGTGATATGTTATACCATATAAATAGTTAACACATACCGGGCCCTTGCGTAATCATGGGCTTTAATATTACTAGCAAACAACACATACCGGCCCTTGCGTAATCATGGGCTTTAATATTACTAGCAAACAAAATATTAGGGTGTCATAGGTATTTATCTCACCCTTATACTATCTAGCAAACGAGCCCTAAACATATACAATTTTATAATTTATATAGTTGTACTAATTATGCACAAACTACGATTTCAGATTAAATAACGATTATTAGACAAAATAGCTCTCAGGTTCTCCACCTAATTGTTTTGTAATTTAATGTGCCATTTATAGTTTAAATATAGTTTTATCTTTTGCATACAGATTTTATAATATCTTAATTGGACGCACAGACACAATATTCTTGTTCATAAACATTTGTATCCAGATACAGCTTATAACAATGTAATATGTCTAAAGATTCTATTCATAAATTAGTTGATGTCGAATAATTTGTAATTTTGTACATTCTTGGGCTTACCAAAAGAAAAATAATATAATAATCTAATGGGTAACGGTCTACACCACTTCTGATTAGTTTTATTTAAATATACAAGGTCCTCCATTATACCATTATATATACATCTTAAATTCTACCAAAGATTCTCTCTCCTTTTTATTCACTTTTTACCAAAACTGAGCTCTCTCTTTCATTCTCCACATAAAGATAAACTGCCCATAATACTTTATTGCCTGTATCTCGTGCTTTCATTATAAAATAATGCAAAGTGAAGATGAACATAAAGGCTGTTCGTGTACTTGTTTCCCTTCCCACTTTTACCCACGACACTGTGACAGATTCCGTACAAAATTTTTTGAAGGTCAGTGATTTAGCGACGCCTTCACCATCGCAGCATTGCCTACCAATTCTATAGTAAGGTGACATCCACCTTATTATATGCAATCATTTTTTGGTCGGTCAAATTTTTTTGGTATCCGATTGTCAAAATAGATAGTCAAATTCTATAATAGGTTATTAAATCATTACAATATGATAATTGAGGTGTTAGAATAGATTTTTCCACCCACCAAATTTTGTGGCTGAAACTTTTTATTATTGGACATAGTAAAAAATAGGATATAAATAATCAAAATTAATGAGCACAGGGACACGTATCGTCTGGAGCGATAGGGTGATGTACTACACAGTCTAAACCCACCTTACTTTAGAATTTACCAAAGACCCTCTAGATCTACCCCATGATATATGTATACGACCGACAATTTTTATCACAACGCGATAACCTGATTGAACACACACGGAATTAACAACTTAGTGTTCAGTCTTATTATGTTGGTGCCCTTATCATGTCAACACAACACGAAAGTTTGCTATCGAATTCTGTAACACATGATAATAATATCATATATATATATATTAATATTATCATTAATTCTCACCATGTAATCACTTAACATATTTATTTAACTTTTTTTATTGTAAAAAATTAGTTGTTACTATATTGTTCTGTTAACGTGTCATGCCATCACAATAAAAATTATGTTTATGTCGTGTTCATCTCACATAAATCATATCCTTAACGAACCGTGTTCGTATTTGATCTTATCATGTCATGTCGACACGGTAATGATCCAACACGCACGAATTGTGAGCCCTATTTCTATATATTTATTTAGGAGTAACATCACCCTAGAGCTTAGTCTCGTATAATTTATTAGATGCATTATGAATTTCCGAGTAAAATAAAACTCGATGATATTGCCAATTTATTTTGTTTTCACGAGTTAAATTCTCAATAAATTCACGTGCATAGGTAGGTTTACGATTTGGAGAAGTCATCAAGTGTTAGACTGTACCATTTGTCAAAATTCATTAGATAATTGAGTTCAAATTCAAATATAAACACAAGTATCTCAAAACAAAATTATAAATATGTCAATTGATATAAATTTAATTAGATCCAAATTTTGACTCGTCTGACACAAATTTAATTTATGCAGATTGAGTTGCGGGTGTATGATATGATTTGGGATTTTATTATTATTTTTATTTTCTTTTTTATCTTTATAATTGTAATATACATGTTCGCCATAAATAATGAGAAGATCCATCATATATGAATTGAAATGTCAAAATTGTGGAAATCTCTCTGTTTTTTTTTCCTTATTTTTGTGACTAGGAAACCACCCACTATTTTTATTTATTTATTTATTTTTTGAGGAAACACCAACCACTATTTTAAACCATATGAACGGTGCAATATAAATATTGTCATGTATACATTATTCAAATTTAAAAATAGTAATTCTAAAACTGAAAGAGCAACAACCTTTTAGCTTCACATGATAATTATGTAGTATACTAGGTACCGCCTCATTCAGTGAGCTCATCAACGTGTCTATTCAAAATTTAGATTTTGAACAAACAAATATAAATAAATAAAATTAGCTTAGGGCATTACCACTCTGGATTTAGAACTGAATTTTTTTCTTTTATTTCACAATATATACAATACTTATATATCCTATCTCTATATATAGCTTGCCCTAAATACGATGCAAAAGAAACCGATGATGGAATAATTTGATTCACATACTTCTCGCATTATGGATCACTCACCGACCGAGATAATATGGCAGATTCAACTTCTGAGAAAAAAAAGAAGTTAATTAGAAAAAAAAAACATGTAAATCTGTGTGAAAATACTATGATTTTTTTTTTTCTACTATTTATGACTATATCATACCCACCCCCCCCCCCCCCCCCCCCCCCCAAAAAAAAACCTCTAAAACTCTAATTCAATAAAAATAGATGTCTTGTATTGTCTACAAATGATAATGTTTGGTCAAATTTAACCATTACATTTTTCCTATTATGACTATTCCATAAGTTTATTAAGTATTCCTTAAATATTTATTATTTTAAGATTCTATTTCTTCTATATTCATATTAGTAACATTATCTTTCTTAATTTCCAATTTTCTAAAAAAAACCTCAATTAAATATATATATATATATATATATGAATGAATACAACATGAAAATAATGTTAAAATAACTTATGAGGTTTTTGGAATATTTATTATTAAATAGATATATAAAATAAATATTGAGACTGCAGAATGAAATATTAAGTGTTTACTTTACCCCTATTGGAATTGAATGATCTCTTGCAATGCAGAATGGCGCCTTGAATCCCATCCTGCACCTCCAACAGCGAGTCGTCACGGCGGTTGGACCCCATCTTTCCCTGCGGCGACACCGCCGCCGCCGCGGAGGTTGATCGGCTTTTCCCTAAATGCTTGCGCACTACTTTAAACCCCGCTGGCAGATTGTTGCCCCGCACCCCCGCTTTGGACACCGCCGCCGGTGGAGAAACTGCACCGCCGCCTCCTCCGCCGGAGAGCTTCATATTCTCAACACGAACGTACAAATGCTTGAGAATATTTAAGTATTTCTGCAACGTTTCTTTGCCCAAATTCCCCGAATTTGTCGCTTCCGACATCGTAATATCTCTCGCAAACAAAGAAATCAGTGGCCCTTTAACTCCGTCCACTTTAAATTTAACGCTAACATCAGTTTTCTCGGATTTCTCGCCTTTTTCAGGAACTCCATTTGAAGAATTTGGCTTAAACTTCAACTTGAGCAAAGATTGAGAGAATTTGGAGTTCTCTTCTGAATCATTTGATGATGGGCCTTTGCAAAAAGGAGAGATCTTGAAATCTTGATCGTCGATGTCCAAGTTCAGCTCGATCTCTCTCATCTCATCGTCGGTTTCCGGCAAGTTTTCGTCGGAATTGCTTTCGGTTTCGGTTGTTTCCGAAGCTTCGTTGTCGTTGAGGGGGGTAAACTCGAGGTCGAAGAATGGGCCGTCTAAGCCGTAGTCGGAGAAGGGGCCAGCGGCGGGGATGAGGTTATCGTTTGCGGTGGAGCGTGAGTAGGAAGTTGAGTTTCCGGTGAAGAATGTGGTGGAGCCTCCTCCAGTGCCGCCGGTTGTGCGCCAGTAGTTAAGCATGGTGAATGCTTCCAATGTTGGTAGAGCCAGTATAGCTGTTGAGTTGAAACAAAGGAGAAGCCTAGATTCTTTAAGGCTGGAGAGAGAGAGAGAGAGAGAGAGAGAGAGAGAGAGAGAGAGAGAGAGAGAGAGAGAGTAGTATGGAGGGGGATGTGAATGAGGAATCTTTGCAGTTAAAGCCGGCGGTAGTAAGGGTGGAGGTCTTATGAAGACGGTCGGATCCCCATTTAATTTAAACATTGTTTTATATTTTTGTATTACACTATTAAATTAAGAATTTAATAATTTTTATTATAAAAATTAATTATAATATAATCAAACATAGTTAATATTCATCACAAAAAAATAAATTAAAAAAATTATAATTTCTACTGATGCAATATAATAATTGATTATTAATTAAATATTAAAAAATAATTACATACCATAAATTAATAGGATGAATTTTAAATAATACAATATAAGTATAAGAAATAATTGAAGAAAAAAATAAAACTCATAATTTTTTTGATATCGAGGATAACCCTTAGTCGCTAACGAGGTGCGCACTGGGTAAATTTCATTCGCACTATCGAGGTAAAGTCTGTCCGCCCTCCTGTAATAGCTTACAAACCACACAGGGGAGGCAAACCACACTTGTGTTGGTAGTGGGATCCACATAGGGGAGACAAACCACACTTGGTGTTGGTGGTGAGATTTGAACTTGAAACTTTTGGTTTCAAGATGACACCACTCAACCACTAGATCATCCCCAAGATGACATAAAACTCATAATTTGATATTATAACGTGTAGTGTAACACATAATGTGTAAAATGAATTCCATGTGTCATAAAGACAGTTTGGACCATCTATAATTATTCCAAAGCAATCCTTTGTAACTAAATTTCTTTTTTTAAACCATATGAAGGTGAAATGACCTATTGCAAATCCTATTGTATTCCCTATTGCAACTCTTCAATATTTTTTCAAAAAAAATATTTTTTTATTTTTTAATTTATTATGATTTATTTTAATTTAAATTTTCTATTTATGGTTCATCCATCCCCAATTAGGGTATATTAAAAAAATAAAAATAATAAAAAAAATAGTTATGCAACACCAAATATAACATAAAATGCAACAAAGGATCTACTCTATATGAAGGTCCCTTACACATCCGAGATGTCTTGTTACACTTTTTTACTATCAAAATTATAAGTGTTTTCCACATTTTTTCTCTTTAATTTTGTTATGTCTTTTTAACAAATTAATTTTAATTTATCGTGTTTTAATTTAATTTCACAACTATCGATTGATATTTATTCTACGCAATTAGAGTTTATACTTTATAATTTTTCAATATTTAGTATCAATTTTCAATTAATAATTCATTATTATAGTTGATTATTTCATAATTAAAATTAAATATTTCAATTCATTTTTTATAAATATTGATTATTGTTAACCATGTTATAAATAATTTGTATACTTATAATAACCATTATTAAAATCATAAATTCAATAGTGAAATACAAATTAAAACACTAAAAGGGTAACATGGAATTTGAACTGATATGCTAGATATGATATAATAAATCTTGCTCAAAATTGTTGCAGCAATAAATCTAGCTCAAAATTGTTACAACAGAAATTGAGTCTCCAATTAAGTGTCAAAAGAAAATATCTCTATTATTTATTTTTATTTTACAAATTGCACCAATTGATAGATATTTGCAGAATATATATAAACCTTAAGATATTTTCTTAGTCAATAATCTTAGGATGGTATGTGTAATACAAAGGAGGTTATTTGAAATTTCAAAACATTAGCCGTAAGTCGAGAGAAAGGGTTGCCGAGACGTCGAGTTTGATAGGAATTTTCATCGCTTGGGTATACCGAGAAAATGAGAAAGGTTATGTTAGTGTTATTTTATTCCCATTAAAACTTGTTATTTGGCACAGAATTAACGTGGTTTCTTAATTTTTATTTTTATTTTTTAACGTGGTTCTTAAATTGAAAAGCAATATTTTAGTAGTGTTAGTGTCAGGGAAGAAGTGAGAGTGAAGGGGCATTGGGCTTTTTCTATATTTGTCTGTCGATCTATAACTCAATGCCAGAATACTCATGTGATGATACAGAGTTTCTCGCTCAATATTCACCGTCCATTCATGTACATCAACAACAAAACAAAACACTACTAAATAACACCATATTAGGAAATTTACCTTTTAACGTCCTATATTTGATCTATATATTATCAATTGTGGTACTCTACATATTGTATTTGTCATAATAGTACCTTTAGACTACGTTTGATTTTGAGGATTAGGCTTGATAGATAATTTTATCCGAAGTTATGAAGCATTTGGTTCAAGTGATAAAAGTCCTTGAATTATCTACCCAGCTATTGGAGTGATTATTTTTATCTCATCAATAATGAAAGTTGAAATTATCCAATTATCCTCACCCAATAAAGGCAACTTTAACAACAATTATGAATGAAAATTTTATGTGGAGGACAATTCACGTATTTTTCTACATTTTAACCATAATCGTTTAATACAAATAAAATATTGACAATCTAGCATAAAATCACTAAAATCACAATCACACAATTCAAACATGCACATAAATATTTTTGTTCTAAGGGCATCTCCAAAAGTCTGCACTATAATATAACATCACTATCATTAAAATGCAGTAGATTCTCAATTTCATCTCCAACAGTTTGCACTATAATTCTACACCAAAAGAGAATATTTCAGAATATTCCTTTTATTTCATTTACAATTATTATTTTATAATTTAATTCTCCTTCCGTTCCAATAGCAAGGTCCATCTTTCCTTTTTGGGTGTCCCAATAGAAAGGTCCCATTCCAAATAAGGAAATAATTAGGAATACTTTTGATTATAATACTCCTTAATAAAGTGGATCCCACTTACTTTATATTACTTTTAATTATAATACTCATTAATAAAATGGAACCCACTTACTTTATACACTAATCTCCTTCTCCTTAATACACGTGCCCATCCTTAATACCCGTGCCCAATAGCAAGGGGACCTTGCTATTGAGACGGAGGGAGTAATATATAATGATTTATGAAATTTCTTTTAATGAATATCTATATTTAAATTCAAATTTTCATAATAATTATGAAAATATTTTTTTTGAACAAATATATTTAAACTAATATTAAATAAAAATACGATTCATTAAAATATTACAAAACAAACATAAAATTACATGATAATATATTCTAATTCTCCGAATTAGAATATTCCTCCCACAAATGATCAATTAATGCATTTCGAAGCGAGAAATGTGCTTCTACATCTTGAATTTTTCTAAATCGAGCATGAAAATTTTGAAATTGAGCATTTTCATCAACAAAAAATTCAACATCTGGTGATGGCAATTCCCTTGCTTCTTCAATTGGTGCATCAAAATCTCGTTCATCCTCGATTATCATATTGTGCATTATGATGCACGCGGTCATAATATTGCACAAATCGCTTTTGCTCTATGAACGTGTTGGATTTGCCACAATTGCAAATCGACTTTGGAGAACGCCAAATAGACATTCGACATCATTTCCACATTCTTCTTGATTCTTCGCAAGATATGATTTTTTGGGACCACTTGGTGATTAAATAGATTGCACAAAAGTTGTCCATTTGGGGTAGATGCCATTAGTTAGATGCCATCACAAAAGCATAATCCTTGCGCTAGAAATTCTCTATAATAGATAACATAGCATATATTTTTCTACACAACTCCAATCTTCAAACCACATTTTATATTCTCTCTACATTTCAACAACATGGCAAGCTCACGTACCACCAACTTTTCTGTAGCCGAAGATAGACACCTTTGTAGTGTCTATCTTGAAGTTTCCCAAGACCCTATTGTGGGCATAAACCACCAAAAAAAAAAGATTTTGGGAGCGCATTTATAAGAGATACCACGAGACAAAACAAAACTCCAATATACATGATCGTAGTGAGAGATCCCTCCAAACTCGCATGAGAATGATTATAAAGGATTGCAAAAAATTCCTAGGCTGTTTTAAACAAGTTGAAGATCTAAACATTAGCGGTGCATATGAACAGATACTTGTAAGTATTTTATGTTTTTTTTTTAATTTCTGATTTGTTTATCTTTTAACTCTAGCATTCTTTTTTTACATGTTATGCAGCTAGATCGTACAAATGATAAAATGAGGGATAATGATGATTATCCGAACGACTTCAAATTTGATCATATGTTGCCTATGGTGAAAAATTTTCTACAAGTTGAAACCACGAGATGTGAAGAAAGTACTCTGGGGGTCCTCCAATCCATCACAGTCTTCGTTTTCCATATTTTTTTATAAATAATGACAGTATGATCAGCGAAGACTTTTTGTCCCAACGACCATATGGTATTAAAAATAACAAATTAAAAAAGAAATAGAATGAAGTTGTCACTTCTTTTGAAAAGATGCTCAAAGAAGAAAATGAGAAACTTCAAGAACTTATAGTAAAATCTCAAGCTCAACGTGCAGAAGATGCTCTCTTTAAAAAAGAAAGGCATGAACTGAAAAAGACACTGAGAGAAGACAACATATTGATGCTCAACTTGGACATGATTGTTAAACCAAATCGACATGAATACTTCCGCTAGCAACAATAACAAATTTTTACAGAAACGGAGAGAAGCGGAACAAGCCAACTCTAGCAGCTTTACTATGTTTGAGAATTTTCCCAATCTTGGAGTGAGCGGAAGTGGCCTTTCAGATTATTAGGAAAATAATTGTATCTTTTTATCTTATTTTATGCATATTTTTATGTTTTTATTTAATGTATTTTTATCTATTTTAGTATTTTTATGTATTATTAGGAAAATTTGTATCTTTTTATTTTATTTCACGTGCATTTTTATGTTTTTATTTTATGTACTTTTATCTATTTTAGTATTTTTGAGTAGTTTTATTGTTGGTGTAATTTTATTTATTTTAGTATTTTTTATTATTGATATAATTTTTATCTAATTTAATTTTATGTATCAATATTTTTATTTAATTAAATTTATCATATATAACAAATTTAAATATTAATTACAACACATTATTTAAAACATAATACAAATTAATAACATACACAAAATACAAAAAAAAAACAATAAACAAAATATAACTTAAAAAAAGATTAAGTTTGTCGTCAAGGAGAGAGGGATGGTAAATACCGTCCCTCTCTCCAATCCCTCAAAATGCTGCCCCATTTGTCGCTGCATTGGAGAACAAGTTTGCAACAATTTGGTGAAATGTGGTGACGCCCTAACACTGCAATCCTACTTTATCCAATCAATTTTATGTATTTTATCAACCAAATCAAATAGGGCTTGTGCATTGTTAATGGGGTAAAATTGTAAAGCCCTTCCAGATATGATGTGGCGGGAGTGATTTTTCATGTCATTTACACATTTAGATAAAAAAAAATATACGTTGATTATTCAAAGTTCAAAAATTAATCTGATGCTAGATTTGTGGTAAATTTAAAAGGACAGGTATTAAATTGTTATTTATGAAAGATCGTGACATTTTTATGAATCATTTGAAAGATCGGGCAAAAAATTGATACTAACCCTTTATTTTATTTTAATGATTACCGGTTATCACAATATTTGATTCCTAGTTTAGTTGTGATTTTCGTTACATGGTTTAATAGGGCTGGACTATTTGAATAAAATTTAGGTTCATTTTACCAGTTTGTTATCGGTATATATGATGAGTTAGAATCAACAATTTGAGTTCGTACAAGCTTCTGCTAATATATCATTTCCAGTCTCGATTACTTAGTATAATCATTTTGTTATGTTCTCAATTGTATCTCTGTTATTTTTGGAGTTTCTTTTCCCTATTTTTGTATTTCCTAGTGATTAATGTAATAAATAAGGAAACTATGAAATAAAGTTTAAATCTCGGTGAAATATTAGGAAGAGAACATAGAAGAGATAGAGAGGGAGGCAATAAAGAAGACAAAAGAAGAGTAAGGAGAAGAAGCTGGGAGTAATTTCTTTTCTGATCATTTCATAGCACTTTAGGGAATATATACTCCAAAGTATTTTGGGACCACTTTACATAATGTTTTAACCCTAATATTTGAAATGGACCTCTCTAATACAAAAGGGCCTATAGGGAAATGAAATAAACATAAAACAGCCGATAGTCCATTAACACCATATTCATGGGTAAAATCTGGGTTGACCCGTCTAGCCAAATCATAACCCCTTACAATTAAAATTGGGACAACTACGAAACCCTAAAAATCATATCTTTGTTCTTTCTTCCACTTCCGCTGTTATATCACCTCCGACCTCTACTACGCCCCCTCCGACCACCTCCTCTGCCATCTCCCACCAAACCTTCTTCTTTACCGCTACCACAATTTGGTTCATAATATCACTCTGCTCAATTTTAGATCAGTGTCCCCAAGGATTGAAGTTCGGGAACTTTTTTCAAATGAACTTGAGGTCTTCCTAAGAGTAAAGATCGAAACTTTTGTTACCCCAGCTCACCAATACTGAGTCACCGCTTCATTTTCACACTGAATCGTTCTACAATTAAGAAGTGCTATGGAGGCTAGGTGAAATACCCCTTCCTCAGTAACAACCGACAAAGTCATTAAAGGTAAAGCCTCTGAACCGATCTTTTTTCCAATAGAGAATATATAAGACATGGTGAACATAGAATCCTTCTGGTAAGTCCAATTGATAAGCAAACTGACCGACTTTTTCCAAAACTGTGTAGGGGCCATGTTTGATTCCGGTTTTTCCTACGCAAACTACTTCGATCCAGACCTGCAAAATGACGGGATCGATTGTAGAGAGGTGGGCTAACTCGGGTAGTGTCTCTCAAGAAAAGCTTAATCTAGGCGATTACCTTTCTAATCAAGGGTTGGAAGAGTTTACTAAACTACTAAATTTAAGCAAGTAAATTAACTAGCAACACCAACAATAACAAGGATGAAGGAAAAGATTATGAGAAGAGCATTAGGGTGTAGATTCTCTCATTGGTTTCTTTCCTAGTTTGATTTGATTATGATAATCCTAGACGTACAATAGACCCCTTCAAGAGACTTAACTTCATTTACTATCATCGTCAATCCGTTAAACCCCCATCGGCTATATTATGCGCACAAGATTAACATTTAGGCTTATATACCTAGTCCACTTAAGGTTTACAATTAGGCTTATGTACCCAGTCCACCTAACGTTGAAGGAACCTAAGTCAGGCTCTAGAATCTCCTCTCGGTCTCATCTAGAGCCGAGCAATGCTAAGTAGTGGCCAAGTACTCAACATAAATAAACACAATTCCAACAACAAGAAACTAACCATCACAAGCATATATTGAAACTAATTCAATTATCTACCCCCTAATGTTAAGATTTAGCCCATCATGCTCGAAACAACACAACAATCATACAAGTTCTTTATTCTATAAATAAAAAAAACATAAATAAAATATAAACTTCTACAATATTATTTGTCTCATCAGTTTTGGGACAATCCTCACAAATTAGCTAAAGTTAAGGAAAGAAATATCAAGAAATAGAGGTCCTTGAGCAAGGCTAGCTTCCGTGGATGGCTTGGAGTTAGGCTCCTCTTTTCATGTCTTCTTCCTTAAGCTTCGAGCTCTCTTGTCTCTTTTCTCCTCTTTTTCCTTCTCTCTGGAACTGTGGTGTTAGCAAAAGGTAAAGTGTGAAGTGGTGAACTGGAGATGGGAGTTGTGTCCAAATTTCCCCCTCTAAGTATGGAGTGAATCGTGAGAAGTGAATCATCTCTCCCAGAAGTGATGAAGGAATGGGTGATTTATTGGTTGATGAGAGAGGGAAAGCAAAATGTGGAGTTATTAGGCTTTTAATTCCCAACTCCTCCTACAACTCTAAAACCGTGTGTATTTAATTCCCACAGTTAGCCAAGTGGTCGGAGATCATTAAAGAATAGAACTCCCCAAAACTGCAGCTGGAATTGATCGAAGAAGAGGCCGAAACTGATCGCAGCATGAAAAACTGATCGAGAGGGAGTTGGACTGATCACCCCTGCGCCGGTAGGGTTGGGACACCATGTGTCAATAGGGCGATGTGCATGCGCAGGGCCTCTTAGCCGAGAGCTTCATGCCGCGGTCGTGGTGCCCCCCGCGTTGCGGGGTGGTTTTAGCTCATGCTTCCCACTTTGATTTTCAGTTTCAGTTTCAGTTTCAGTCTTGGCCGTTCTTCATCAGTTGAGCTCATCAGTTGCAGCTCATCAGTTTGTGCCATAAAATCCTGCTTTTGGACACAAAAGCTCAAGTTTTGCACAATCCTGGTACAAATCACCAAAAGAGTAAAAGTGAAGAAAATAACATAAAATCCACATAAAAACATGGAAAATAAGAATACAAAAGATACAAAATTCCTACGATAAAATAGTACAAATAATCACTAAACAGGCCAAAATAACATGATGAGAGCTTGAGCTTCTTGCACAACTGGACTGAATTTTGCTTGTGTGGCTGCAACTTCAAGTAAACTTGATCTCCCACCTCAAAGCTTTTCTCTTGCCTACCTTCATCTGCATAGTGCTTCATATAACTTTGGGACTGATGCAGGTTCTCTTTCAATTGTTGTAGCATGAGGCGTTGTTCAAGCATGACATCATTGGCTTTAATTTGGTGAGTATCTAGGTAGATCCCATAGTTAGATTGGGGGAAACATGCATGTAGAGGGCCTGGAAGGGCGTAAGCTTAAGGACAGAGTGAAAATTGGTGTTATACCAATACTGTGCAAGAGCTATCCATTTTAACTAATGTTTTGGGTTACTATAGGTCATACACCTCAAGTAGTTCTCCAAACATTGGTTGAGTCTCTCCGTTTGGCTGTCTGTTTAAGGGTGGTAAGCTGAAGAGTAGTTGAGGGTAACTCTTAGCACTTTGAAGAGCTCCCTTCAGAAATGGCTGGTAAAGACCTTGTCTCTATCAGTAATTATACTGACATGAAGTCCATGTAGTTTATATATGTTATCCAAAAACATTTGTCTGTGTAGAAAAGGGATGTGCCAAAGCTATGAAATGCCCAAACTTAGTAAGCCTATCAATCACCACCAAAATAATATCCTTCCCAGTCGACTTAGGTAACCCCTCAACAAAGTCTGTAGTAATATGGCTCCAGGGCTGATCTGGGATATGGAGGTGTTGTAGAAGTCCTGATTTGGCTCCATACTCAGGTTTACTGATTCTCTAAGTATCACATGACATTATCATGTTTGCTACTTCTAGTTTCATCCATGGCCAGTAGAATGTTGCCTTCAACTTCATATGCCATCCTAGAGTGACCACCATAGGGAGAGTTATGCATTGTAGCAAGTATCTTATCCCTCAATAACTGATCATTCCTAACTGCAACTCTTCTTTTATATCTTAGTAGACCCCTTTGTAAGTGTAAATTTAGGTAGTGAAGTGGGATCATAATTCAAGCTTTCATTTACCCGAGTAATGTATGGATCCCCTTTATAACTGGCTATCACTTCCTGTACCCAAGTGGGTGATATAGTACTGAGGGTCATGCAAACTTTACCATTTTCATGAACTCTTGACAAAGCATCAACTGCCTTGTTTTCCTTTCCCCTTTTATACTGTATGCCATGCTCAAACCCTAAAAATTTGGTAACCCACCTCTGCTGAATTGGGTTTGTGACGTTTTGGTCCAGCAAGTGCTTTAGAGCTTGCTGGTCAGTCTTGATCACAAACTTGTGGCCTTGTAGATGATGCTTCCATTTCTGTATGGCCATAAGCACAACTAAGAATTCTCTCTCATAGATTAATAGGAATTGATTCCTTGGGCATAAACTTTTACTCATGTATGATATAGGCATACCCTTCTGCATCAATACTGTCCCTACTCCCAATCCACTAGTATCAGTCTCCAGGGTAAAAGGGAGATTGAAATCTGGTAGAGCTAGAACTAGGGCTTGGGTCATAGCTTCCTTTAATTAGCTAAAAGCTACATCAGCCTCACGACCCTAATTAAAAATGTTCTTCCTTAGGAGCTGAGTTAAGGGCCTACTTATAATGCCATATCCTATGATGAAATTTCTGTAATTATAGAATTTATTTTCTCAAATACTGTGACAAAAAACCATGTGCAAAGCTATATACAATGTTGTCTCAGTGTTACTCACTTTACCGACAACATTGTCACATGAATTTATAGAACAATTTGCACGAAAATAACTTTAAAACACAAGTAGAAAATAACTTGTGAAAAATAACAATGTGTAGATAATAGAGCTAATATTGAAGCTAGTGTAACCACTATGTCTTCAACACGTATCGGAAATTTAAAGCAACTTGCACGAAATATAGTTTTAAATCACATACCTTCGGTATGTGATTGCCTCATAGTGAAATTCACTAACATAAGTGAAAGATAAAAACAATACAAGTGTTCTCTCGGTTCACTCCTTTCACAACATTGCATACATCATAGAAGAGATCTATCCTAGCTTCACTCACTTGAACAGTCTCTCGAACAAACACTATCTAAACAAATAGATAGAAATAAGAAGTCAATCTAAATCCTAAGACTCTCAGATTTGACTATCTAACTTACACACACAACTGAATCTAGACTTCAGTTGATTAGGACGCTAGGCAGATGTCAAGAAGAATGTTTTGGATCTACGAGATGACAATAGATACAAGTGTTAGAACTTCTCATAAACCACAGTGATAATCCTGCTTACACAAATGATTTCAAGGTCTAAGGAGATCTTAAATACTTCTTCTATCTTGCTCCAGCAGTTGCTCCACGAACACATGTGATGTGGTCTTGAATCAACCGCTTTCAACTCCCCATTGTTGTAGTGGTCTTGAGACAACTACTTTCTGTATTGTGCTTCACACATTCTTCAATATCGTGCAATAGTGGTAGTTACTTCAGTCACCCACATTTACCTGCAATGGTTAGTGTTTAAAATAGAGTGGGAACATCACGTTCCCTAGAAAATTGGAATAGACTTTGACTAATTCAAAGTCATATAAAATCCACAATTTACCACAAATTTTATTCACCAATAAATCCATAAATATGTGGAAAATAAAATGCGAAATAAATCATAAAATAATCAGATTATTTTAAAATAAATTAATCCTAAATAATCGAAAAAGATAAGATTAACTTCCAGAGAGTTACACCCAATGTCACGAGAATGACGGAACACATCCAATACAACATTAACTCCAATGTTATCAATCAAAGTGATAACATCATCTGAAACACATCATTCTCAACATGTAATATCCAGTCAAACCTAAGAACCATTTTAATTACTTGACATTCTCTGGTGTTGGCCAATTTATGATGCATTCAATCTTAATAGAATCGGTAGAAACCCTATCCTTTGTGATGAAATGCCTTAGATACTCAATGTTTTCCTGTCCAAAGTGGCATTCAGACCTCTTGACATACAAGATATTCTCACTTAAGTGACTGAAGACCTTCCTAAGATGGTCTAAATGCTCAGCTAAAGTAGAGTTATAAACTAGAATGTCATCAAAAAACATGAAAGTTAATTTCCTGAAGTAACCCTTAAATACCTTGTTTATTATGGACTAAAAAATGGCAGGTGTGTTGCACAAACCAAAAGGCATGACAAAAAAAACTCATAGTGTGACATCACTATGAGTCTTAAATACTATTAGATACATGTGCTCTGGCTGCATGAGTATCTGGAAATACTCTAACCTCAAATCAATCTTAAAGAAAAACTTTGAGCTATGGAATTCATCCAATAGTTCATCTATAATGGGTATGAGATAGTCATGCTTAACAGTGAGCCCATTAAGGTACGTGTAAGCTACACACATTCACCAGTTGTCATCCTTCTTTCTTACAAGTAACACTGGTGCAGCAAATGGGCTCTTATTGTGTTGTATTACTCCAGTATCTAGTAGTTCCTGAACAATTCTCTCTATTTCATCTTTGTGACTGTGAGAGGATCTATAAGGGAACTGGTGTTTGGGAGCACTATTAGGATTAAGGATGATTTGATGTTCCACTCCCCTAAAAGAGGGAAGCCCTTCCGGCTAGCTCTTTGAAAATGTTTGCAAACTCAGAAATGAGTTTTGTCAACTTAGGGTTCTCCATTTGCTGGGGCTTCTGTATGGTTAGAACATAGATTTCTTCTATACTACTCCTTGAGAAAAAGTACAACATCTTATATAGAGAGTGATGATGTACGATCAACTCACATTCTGGCTAAGACTTGTGAGCATACAGTTTAATCTGCTTATCACCCCACTTCATAGTCACCATCATTTTTTCATAATCCAATTCTATGGTGGTACATGCCTTGAGCTAGTCTTCCCCAAGGATAATATCACAACCTTCATGCTGCAATAGCCTCAAAGAATGAGTTAATGCATGGCCTTGCATTTTCCAACCAAACTTTCCAGCCTAATATGTGATAATCAGTCTTTGTCCATTGGTCATCTTAATGAGTGTAGGTGGCACTTCTTCTAACTCACACCTCAATTGTTTTGCTGTAGATTCTTTAATAAGATTAGTGTGTGATGCCCGGTCGTTTCACGCTAAAAAAGAATTTATATTTTCTTGATGCCCACGGCAGGCGTAGCCAACGATGGAGTACAAGGCCGATCCCAAAGAGAGCTGATGTAACATATCTTTCTAGTCACCAATTATAAATGAGGGTTTTGACTTTCTCATAATCATAACAATAAAGTAAATAAATTTGCAAAAAATAATAAAGAGAATTAAATAATAAATAATTCCATATTTGAACTTTGAATCAAACTTAACAAATATTTTTCCGATCATGGGCATAGTGATTTCTTATGTAAATTTAATCATCTAGTCAAAGACACCTGGATTTTTTCATTTTTGCTCAATCTATCTATTCAGATTAGATTAGAGGTGATTTCTCTTCCTTTTACTCCTAACTTGTTACCCAACCCCGATTTATCATTTGATTGTAAGCAATAAATAACTTTATGCCCTAGACAGACCCTGATCTATTGCAGACCTGATTTCTCATGTGCCCCCAGAATACCTTGTGATGTACCTCGTCCCTTTATGATCAACACACAACTACGATTCATTGATCATGTATAGATTTAGTGTATCAAATTCTAATTAACAAATGATTAGCCACATTAATTAGCTTAACAAACTTTATTGTAACAAAGAAATCAATACACGATGGAGACCAAATTCACACAGTGTTATGCCCGAACTGCCTTATGGTTTTTACATATTTGTTACGTTACCATCTTCATTCAATCCAGAATAAAAGATCTATCCACGGATGCTGGACATAAACATAAATACAGAATTAAAAGACATAATTAAAAGTAAAAGTTGCTGAAATATATTAAAAACGAAGCTCAATTCCAACATCGAACTTAAAAACATAAACTGGACATCCTACATCTCGTGGGCATAAGGCCTAGGGGAACTGCTGGAAAATAAAGAACTAAAAACTAAAATAGTACGTGAATATATGAATTCAGATGTTTTTCTCGTTGTTCTGATGTTTATGAATGATCATCTCTAGTGGTATTTATACAAGTAGGTTGAAACCCTAACCTCATTTGGCCATAGTAAGTTTGAAATTCAAATCAGCCCATGAGAAGGTCTTTCTTCAATTTTGGACTGGGTTGTCAGTGTGTCCATTCTTTCATTTTCTGGCAGATGCACTTTCCATGTAGAAAAGATCCTCCAGCGGTATTTTGTTGCAGATATCAACATGCCTATTCTTTTCTTTTCTAGGAGATGCACTTCCATTGTAGAGAAGATTTTTCAACTGTATTTTGGTACGAATATCAACGTGCTCATTCTTTCCTTTTTTCTGGAAGATGCACTTTCCATATATGGCTAATCCAATCCTGAATTTTGGGGATGCGGTCAGACCTTTTTTCCTCTAGTTGTGCCCTCAGGAAATCTACTTTCTTCCTAGATTGAATATGCATGCAAATTTCTTATGCCCTCAGCGGATTTGCTAAGATTGGAATCTCCACGAGTATGGTGGGCATAACGACCACTTTTCAGCAATTCTAGAATGTGATTAGTTCTACAAGTTGACACCTTTCATAGAGTTTGGTACTGTGAAAATGTCTTGTTCCCACATCATCGTATTAAGCTCCAAAATTCCCACAATGGCTGCCTTTTCTTTCTTGTTCCCCTACTCATTTTTCTGGCTCTTTCCGACTCAAAAGAAGAAAAATAAAGGACAAAAGAATAAAAAAAAGATTTTAAAAATACGAGAGAATTTGGACTTGTCAGTGTGCTACTTGTATCAATGAGAATTTGCAGGGGTTGCTCACCACATGTGCCAGTGAATCTGAGAGTTGTGACATCATCTCCCTTCAAGGAATTTAATGACATCTGGATCTCTTTCAATGTATTATCTAGGGCGGGCTCTTCTTCTGCTATGGCCAAGGTCTGCATAAAAGTAAATTCTTCATCTTCTATCATTATCATGTAATTGAGCCAGTGTTTTCGACTTGTGCCCCATTGTATACTTCTCATCACAATTGTAGCACAATCATTGTGCCCTCCTCACATTCATCTATTCTGCAGCCAGGAATTTAATTGGTGCTCTTAGTGGCTACTGTAGTTTGGTTGAGGATAAGTTTATCTGATTACGGTGATGAGGCATGTTCCTGGTCAGGCTGTTAGGGTAAGTTATGTTCCCAGCCTTAAACTTCTTTGATAATGCCTCAATAGTGGTGAGCTAGTGTTTCCCTAACTCAATTGCTTGAGCCAAAGTTTTGACGTTAATCATTTTAACTGCAGCCCTTAACTCTTCACTTAACCTGCTTAGAAAGCTAGCAACAAAATGGACCTAAGAATATGCATGATTCCCAAACAATGTCATACAGTCCCCAAGCTCGTTAAATTTATCCATATAAGCACAATAATCCCCTGTATGCCTGAGCTTGTTGAATTCCACCACCACATCATCCTCCGTTAACCCCTTAAACTGAGCGGATACTATCCCCAAGAATTGGGACCAAGTAAGATCGACTCGTTTGGAACTAAATGACTAATACCAAGAGACAACCCTACCCTCAAAGTTCATAGTAGCTAGAGAAATATTTTCTTCATCTATGAGATTATGAATCAGTTTAAAATACCCATTACACTGCAAAATCCATACACGTGGCTGCAAACCATCAAATTTAAGGAAATCGATTTTAGGTAATGGAGCAATAACACGTCCCCCTTGATTTTTCACAATATGTCTATTACCCCACGTGTAGTAAAATCTAGATTGGGACCCCCCTTCCATGTAATTAATAGGTGATCTTCCCAAAATAGATTCACCATCTTCATGCCCTCTTCCCTTAGTATCCTTCTGAATTTGAATCTGCAAAGCACTAAAGGAATAAGCTAGGCTTTCTAACTTATTTATCATTTTATCTTACATTTTGGACATCGAAGAGATCTACTCCTTAAGCCTTGATTCAACTGCATCCCATTTTAAATTCTCAGCTTGCCATGTCCAATCCATCTTTCTTTGTGTCGTTTGTAGCTCTTTCAATCGTGTCTTCTCAGCCATGGCCAAGACTCGGTGGCTCTCGATACCAACTGTTACGTTCTCAGTTGTATCTCTATAATTTTTGGACTTTTTTCCCCTATTTTTGTATTTTCTGGTGATTAATGTAATAAACAAGAAAACTATGAAATAAAGTTTAAATCTTGGTGAAGTATTGGGAAGAGAATGTAGAAGAGATAGAGAGGGAGGCAAGAAAGAAGGTAGGAGAAGAGTAAGGAAAAGAAGTTAGGAGTAATTTCTTTTCAGATCATTTCACTTTAGGGAATATATACCCAAAGTATTTAGGAACCATTTTACATAATGTTTTAACCCTAATATCTGAAATGGGGCCTCTCTAATACAAAAGAGCCAAACGAAATAAACATAAAATAACCGATAGCCCATTAACACCATATTAATGGGTAAAATCAAGGTTGACCCACCTAGCCAAATTAGAACCCCTTACAATTCAAATTGGGACAACTACGAAACCCTAAAAACCAGATTTTTGTTCCTTCTTCCACTTCCGCTGCTATATCACCTCCGGCTCTCCGACCGCCTCTTCTGCCATCTCCGACCAAACCTTCTTCTCTACCACTACCACAATCCAGTTCATAACATATTTTTATTTTTATTTTCAATTATATGATTTTCAGTCTCGATTACCTAGTATAACCATTTTTATTTTTATTTTAAATTTGGGAGTAGGTTTTGTCATGAACACATATATGTATTAATGGGTTAAGTCGTGCGTAATAGGTTTTAATGGGCTAAATTATCCTTTTAACTAAGTAGTGGTAACGGGGTAATTGTCTTCACACTCTCCCTCAAACTTCTTGTTCAAGTTTACTGGCTGTTTTATCCAATTTACAGAAAATCACTACAAATAATAGAGAAAATTCGTGGGTTCACCACAAAATTTTATAAAACTGAAAATAGGAAGCCCCCTTAGGGTTTGGGTATTTAATGGAATAAGGACCAGATCCTAATTCTGATGCCTATTTATTTTTATTTTTTTGTTCTTGTCATTTTGTTTTTGATATTCTGTTTCTTGATAAATAATACCACTTTTTTTGCACATAAGTAATATTCGTTTATTTTCCATAAATTAATAAAAATGTTATTTACATTGAAAATCACAATTTTTTTTGTAATTTCAACATGACCTTATAATAGTTACAAATAAAACACAACCTTTAATTAGTGTTGCGTACACCCAATTTTTTCCGACCAATTCAATTTGCCTTGCCAAATATACACATGTACCCACCACACATGTGCAATCATGTTTTTTTTTTGTTTTTCTTTTAAATACGAACATACTCCCAAGTCCAAATGGATTTAAATTTGGGTATTGATTTTTCAATAAATGTGGTATTTTATTTGCCATGTTATTATTACAAAATGATCCAAATGTTTTGATATTTAATATAATAATGCAAAATATTTGTCAACCCTATAATAAAAAAAAATACAATAAACATTTGCAAAAATAGAGTATTACTAATCAAGTACTAGTAGAGCTGCAAACGAATCGAGTCGAACAACATGATGTTTGAGCTTTGCTCGTTATTCGAGCTTTTTTGTTGTTCGAACTCGGATCGACCAATACAATATTTGTCATGCTTGAAAATTTATTAATCGAGCCCGAGCTCGAATGCTCGAAAAAAAAAGTTCATTTAATTTACATGTTGGAACTCGAGATTGAAAAAAGTGCTCATTTAATTTACTCGTTCAAAATATTTATATTATTCATGAAAATGTTCGATTAAGCTCAAACTCGACCAGCTCGCGAATACTACTCTGTTCGAGGTCGACTCGATAATTTTATCGAGCTCAATTCGAAACTCAAGCTTGGCTCGTTTAAAAAATGAACGAGGTTTAAATGATTTTTTTCAACCTGAACTCTGAATAACTCACGAGCTGATCTGTTCAATTACAACCCTACGCAACATACAAGAAGGACAATAATGCACATTAGACGATCATTATTAAAAAAAAAAGTGTCATATATATGTCCAATAAAAAAATATCTTTTTTTGTTATTATTTATACGTAAATAATACACGTTATGCTTAATCGAATCCAAAATCCGTACCCTTATAATACACATCAATGTTCATAAATCATATAATAACGAAGAAAATGTTGCATAAATGCAGGCAATATATAAAATACAAGAATCTCACTCTCACAATCAAATTCACTCAGTTGTTACACTTGCACGTAACCCCCAAACTCTCTCTCTCTCTCTCTCTAAATTAGTGATTTGGGGAGGCGGATCGTCATAACAAGAAAGAGGAGAAAAAGGAAGAGTAGTTTTTGATGGACGAAATTGAGTCCCGTGATTTATCGTCGTCGTCGGATTCCGAAGATGAAAAACCATCGTCGATTAGGGGCAAGACCGTCTACCGTCTCTTCGGCCGGGAGCGCCCCGTTCACATGATCCTCGGCGGTGGCAAACGTACGTTAAACACACACACACACGCACAGACACATATGATGCATGTGAATATTTATTTTATCAAATAATTTAGACTTCCTTACAGATATATATTATTTCATTCCAATCTCAGAACATGTTTGTGATGCTAATTAGGTTTTGCTAATAGCTTCCCTTTTCCTATTTTTATGTTTTTGTTTCTGAAATTTTTAAGCATGCAAAATCGTTTTTCCGATAGCATTGCCGATTAGATATTCCTATGGTAATTAGATTATTTTAGTTTTTCTTCATCTTATCATCAATAATCTGGCATTGATTCAGTTCTTACTATGGTAGTTTTACAGTGAAGGATAATTGCAACTAATTATCATGAATTTTGTACTGATTTTAGTTTTTCCACACGATTTCAATATTTTGCCGGAAATATCATGAATAGCGACGAGTTTAGCTATTATATGTAGAGGTATTTATAATTGTATACCATCTCATCACATGAAACAACATTGTGATACGTTTATCTTTGAGCTAATTATTTATTCAATTACATATATATACACACACATCAGATGCGGATGTATTACTATGGAGGGAGAAAAAAGTTTCAGCAGGAATCGTAGGTGGCGCTACGGCTATTTGGATTTTCTTTGAAGTTCTTGAATACCACTTTGTCTCCTTCATCTGTCATGGTTTGATCCTTGCCTCGGTTTTACTCTTCGTGTGGTCGAATGCTGCCAACTTCATCAGTAGGCAAGCTTCAATCGTCGTGCTCTGATCATTTTATGCATATGCTTATGTTGTTGTTATAAGTTGTTTTGGTTTGGATTCCTTTTCTTCTCCGGCAGATCTCTTCCAGACATACCGGAACTAACAATTCCGCAGGCGCCCGTGCTCAAGTTCTCATCGGCTCTGAGGGTTTCATTAAATCAAACATTTGTTGTTCTGAGGGATGTTGCATCTGGAAGGGATTTGAAGAAGTTTCTCAGTGTATGTACTTTTTTATCTTTCCCAAACAAGTCTCGTCTTAAACAGTCTAATGGGTCAAAATCTACTTATACCTTCAAATTACAATTATACCATTGACCAGTCTAAGGATTTTGAACGGTCCGTCAGAGATCTAACATAAAGTTTTTTTTTTTTTTTTTTATCATATATCATAGTTGATGAGAGTATGTGAGTGACTCGTTGTTGTCATTATTATTCCTTGTAGTTGCAGAACTAGGTCCTATTAGTTGAGAATAAATATAAGAAGTGTCAATTCGGGCTGAGTTCCTATGTGGATTACAAACCCATAAACTGGATGTGCTACGTTGGACCTTCTGGCTATTTTGTTAGGGCCGACCTGACCAGGCCCAAGCCCATATGCCTTTTTTATTGGGCCGGCCCATTTTTTCTATGGACAGTTTTTGATATATAGTGCTAAGTCCACTCATGGGGGCGGGCCAGGCCGCTGCTTTCAACAGCTCTAGTTGGGATAATCTTTGTAGTTCGCTAGTTTTGATTTTTCTTTAACCTTTTAAGTTTAAAGTATTGGTTATAAGTTGTGTCTGTTTTTACTCAAAAGGAAAAAAATAACAAAAATTACTCACAAGCTTCATCTTCACCTTGTATATATGCAGGTGATTGTTGGCTTGTGGGTTATGTCAGTTGCAGGAAATTACTGTGAATTCTTGACAGTTCTCTATGCAGGTATTTATATATATATATAACGTCTAATTTATATACGTTATTAATGATTTATTCAAAATTTCATGATATTTGGATTTGTAACATGATTATATATATAACATTGTTTTGAAATAATATTAGTTATGGTGGTGGCATTCACTGTGCCTCGTTTCTATGAGAAGTATGAAGATCAAGTTGATGCGTTTGCTGAGAAGGCAGAAGCTGAGCTGCAGAAACAGTATGCAGTGTTTGATGCCAAAGTTCTGAGCAAGATACCCAGAGGGCCATTCAAAGATAAAAAGACGGCATAACCATATAAACAGTGGCGGATCCACGAACTCTCACTGGCGACGGAGAGGATTTTTTTTTAGATGGTGTAGTGAAACCTACCAAACATTTCCGTTTGGATCCATCACTACGTATAAGTGCATAAGTGTCGATCTTTGATATACCAGTTATACTACAGTCTCGTATAATAGAATGATAAAATTTTGCATGACATGAAGCATTTAGATTTAATAACATGATGGTAATTCTTAAGCTTGAACCAATGTTAGTAGTTCGATGATTTTATATATGTTCATATATAAGTGATTAATTGCTTGTATGTTTTTAGCCTTGAAGCTAAGTGTTGCAATAATTCATGCATTCTTCTCTAGAGTATATATATGTCTTCAATATTGGGTCGATCCGTCGATGCATGGCTGGTAAATGTTGTGACTGAAAGATGCATCGGTTTTTTTAAGGTAATTGACATATAACACCCCCAAATTATGCAGGATTGCCACTTTACATTCCAAACTTAATTTTTTGTTAAATTGCACCATTGAAATAAAGGTGGTTCTTGCACTTTGCACCGTTTAAACATTTTGAGTACATATAAAAAAGGGATAAGTGTCATGTGCACTACCTCCACATCAGATAGTCAATGTGTTGATAAAAAAAAATCGTTAAAATCGGTATCATTTGTAACACTAAAAAATATCACTTAAAAGTCCAAAAGTTTCACTTGCATCATCAAAAAGTATCGGCCAGAAAAAAAAAGTAAAGAAACAGGCTGTCAAAATCAGTATCAATCGTAACACTAAAAAATATTACTCAAAATTCAAAAAAAAACTATTATGACTTGTATCCCTAGAAAGTATCACCTATTTTAACGATTTTTTTGGTCAATGCTTTGATCGGATCAACGCAGTTGACTGTCTGATGTACATCTTATACACAGAAAAATTTACAATAAAAAATATCATATTTGACTTTTTTTAATTGTGTTTTTTTTTATTTCTTGTCATAAATTTTCTTTCTCGCATTTTGGGTACATATAATGATAAAAAAAAAACATATTTTAATAGTGGAGAGAATGAAACTTATGAACAATAAGATATTGAGAATATAATGCCAAAAAAGAGAAAAAAATGTGTCAGAGAGAAAACAACGTTACAAAATTCAGGGATAAAATATCTTATTATAAATATCTTTCGATATTATATTGGTGGGGAACAGATAAAAAATACACATTTTTCTGATGTGAGAACTAGAAACATACCTTAATTATATCATCTAACTAAATAATGTAATTATTGAGATTTAATGTTAAAGTCAAGGCAAAAAAGGAGGCGGGGTGATTATCCATATCTTATAAAAAATGATAATAAAATCTTTTTTTTTTAATCTCAAAAACTTTAAATTATCCTAAATTGTTCATTTCTAGTTGAATTTACGCAAATAATTTACCAAATTAAAGTTCGTTGCATACTCTTTCATTCAAGTGACGGATATATTTATGCCAATAAATCTGGACGAAAAAGTCTAAGGTGAAAATATTTTCGTTGGCTTTTAATACTTCGTTAGCATTATGATAATTTATGCTAACGAAGCATTTGTTATATGCTAGTGTATTTATTGTACTAATAAATCATTACCATAATATTAGTGTAGTACACGTATTTATATTGTTATTATATTAACGCATTCTAATTAGGGTTCACAATTATTTTTTATGATTCAATTTTCATTTTTTAGTTACTAATCGATTATTGTGGTTTATCCGATTAGAATTTATTAGTCGGGGATTATTGAATTCAATTAGGGTTTATATCTTATACTAATGAAGCATTGTCATATGATAACATAATTTATTAGTAATGCTCACAAAGCAATATCATATTACTAATATAGTACATATATATGCTATTAAGGTTTATTCTATCCAATTAAGATTTATAATTATTTTTTAAAATTTAATTTCTGTCTTTTAGATTATTAGAGTTTATTACATGCGAATTGTGGTTTATTCAATCCAATATTTAGAATTTAATTTTTCGTTAACAATATGAGAAAATTTAATTAACATTATGATAAGACATCATGATTAGTGTGAAGGTCAGTATTATGATCCTGTTATCAACTACTCAACGTCTTTTTTATGAGCATTATCGAATTATGTTAATACCTCCACCTAGAAAGCTTATCAAATATTGAATTGCAACCATCCTTTTTAAATAAATCTGAACTTTTAATTTTTGTGAATTGTATGGTGTAAGATGGATTCCTAATTAATACTCACACTAGGATTATATTACACTATAACCACCACCCTATATATATTGGTGAGTTTTATTATTCAAAATGTGTAAAGGTGCAAAGTGCAATAAGTACTCTATTTGAGGGTGCAATTTGTCCCCCCCCCCCCCCCAACCCACCCACCCAAAAAAAACCATCAATTTTGGAATACAAAGTGTCAATCAATTTCCTGATTTTTTATGGATCAAGTGGTTTAGAATATAGGGATATCTTTTTTATTTTTGAGGAGAAATGGTTTAGAAAACTTTTAAAAATCTTAAAAAATATGACCTTAATTATTTAGTACTGAATGAAAAGGATACAATTACAATTTATACATACATCATGGACTTAAGTTGTACTCAACCACTCTAGCTGTCTGAAAATTAATAGATATATTTCCAGAATTTAAAACAGATAGAGCAAGAGATGATAAGAGTATTTTATTTTATTTTCGTTGAAATATTGGCATGTTGAAAACTTCTTTGGGGTTGATCCAAATTTCCGATAATCTGTTTTGCACGCAATAATAAATATTGATATTTCAGATCCGCACAGTCAAATTTTTTAAATGCAAAATGTTTGACATATATAATATATTTGGATTTGGTTCAAATAGGTACTAATCTTCGTGTGAGAACTAGGAACGATGCTTATTTACTATGAATTTATAGCTTACTTTATTATATTTTAGTGCTAATTTAAAAAAAAAATATTTATAGCTTATCTTGTTATATTTTAGTGCTAGTGCTAATAGCACTAAAATAAAAAAAGGTAAGCTATAAAATCATACTAAATAAGTATCGTTCCTAATTCTCACGTGAAGCACAATCCTCATTATAACCCACCTCTAATATATTTATTTATGACAGAGTGATATCTTTTTTAATTTCTTTCGGTACGTTATTCACGGATAAAATTTTCTGCTACACTTTCAGCAATACTTGATGCTATATAATTAAATTTATTAATTTTTTTTCAACCTTTTAATTCAATTTCAGTTTATTGTACTTTATTTTAATTTCACACTTATTATTTAGGGTTTATCCTACCCAATTAGATTATACAATTAATTTTTTAATATTAAATTCCATTTTCTAATTAATAATTGATTATTTTGTAAAAAAATAACTATATATCCTAATTGGGCAGGTAGGATGAACGCTAAATAATAAGTGTAAAATTAAAACTAAAGCACAATAAATTGAAATTGAATGAAAAATCAAAGAAAAATTAATAAATTTAATTATGTAGCACCAAGTGTTGCACAAGGTATAGCAGATAATTTCATTTGTGTTATTCACTAGCTCAATAATTTAAAGTATTTATATATGCTACTCCCTCCATTCCAATAGTAAGGTCCACCTTGTCTTATTTGGCTGTCCCAATAGCAAAGTCCACTTCTAAATATGAAAATAATTAATGTCAACATCAAAGTGAACCCCACTTACTTTATATTAATTTTTATTATAATACTCTTTAAAGAAATGAACCCCATCTACTTTACCCACTGCTTAACCAACTAATCCATTTTTTCTTAATCTCCGTGCCCAATAGCAAGTGGACCTTGCTATTGAGACGGAAGTAGTATTTTATAGCATATAATAGAATTGTGTCTAATTCTAGTACTAGATATGATTATGGTTTTCAATTATCATTATTTTCACGAGATGTCTTGGGTTAATTAATTAAGAATATTTTGATCTTATTTTAGACACCCTCGAGTTCCATGATAATTATATATATAATTAATTATAGTACTGCGTGGTATAGTCTCCTTTAATTAAACTGTTGCTTTAGATGGACTAGAAAATGAATTTGCAATACATCGAAATGTCAACTTATTTGCGTGCAACATCTACTACCTTGAAGTTTTCCATGTGTTCAAGTTGCACAATAATATAGTATTATAATAAAAGTATTTATGGAAAAATCAATTATTAAAAACGTGATAGTACAAATTCCCTATTAAAGGTATGGGCCGGGATTTCATCATGTCATGTTTATTGATACATCCTATATAGTTGGATACTGTGTGTGTGTGTGTGTGTTTAAGAGATAACAACTGCTCTGTTCATCTCATAACCTCGACCGATTTTCCTGTATCAGTCTTCGGCTGAGTCTTGACATCAACGGCCTCAGTGCAGGCTCGGACAAAGAACACATTTGGATCTCAGGAAAGATGGCAATAACATAGTATAATGAAGTAAAGTAGTATGCCCCCCTATGGTGGCTCGAGATGTTACCATTATACGAAGAGTTCGATCAATCAGCTTAATGCATAGGAACAAAGAACTCACAGATGCAACTTAAAATGAAGCCTCCACCAATTAGAGACTGGATGGACCAGTGGACCATCTAAAATGGGGGGAAATACAACTAAAGGAGCTGAGCCACAGCCACTTGAACATACAAGAATTAAAGTGAAATTTACGTCTGATCGTGTCTCCATCTCCTGATTATCTCCACTATCTCTTATGCCATACGATAAGAGGCCCTAACTTATATTGATGCTCATTTGAAGTTAGAGTTGAGAGTTTATTTTCTATAAAGGAATAATCCACCACCAAATTACACTTGCACGCATGGTGACTATACCAGCTTTTCCTTCTCACTACATAAGCCTAGGTTTAATACCATGGGAGTGGAAAATGTCACATAAAGACAAGAATCAGAACCTTATCTTGCCAAAGTCAGAACTAAATGACAGAAATAAGAAGGCTAAAAAGCCTTCTGTAGACTGGAAATAAAGCCCATAGGGTTCGTTACAGAAAATGTCACTACTCCGCCTAAGTTCAAGGAAATGAGGGACACAGGAAGATTCTAGAATCACTTCAAAATAAATAGTCAATAGGTCATTAAGACTCTTTTGTCATGTTCATTTGCATTCCTAGGCAAAAGGGTTTTCAGGAATCAGATTTCATATCAGGGAATAATCAGAGTTTTAACTAGATGTAAACTCGGGCCATGCGCTCCAGTTCACATTTTTATTTATTTTTCAAAGTTCATCAAAAGGCCTTTGGAAAAACCCAAAGGCATTTGATAATTTGTTAGTTTGATGTAGCACTCAGATTTACTAAAAAATATGGAACTACAGATACCAGTCCAGCTAATTCAGCAGATAAGTCAACCAATTTAAAACGAATTAACATAATATGGAAAAAACCTCACCAAATTGCTCTTTCTCATACAAGTCAAATTTATCTTTTGGGAGGGTCAGCTTCTGATTGAGATTTGGATTAATCTTCCTTCTTCTCCATAACTTGCTGTATACCCTCTTGATAACCTTCGATAAAATTTTTAAGCGCATCTCTATAAGCAGAAGCTCTGGTCATGTAAACTCGCTGCAGAGCAGGCTTTAATGTCTCCATTCCTCCCCTTGCAGCTACAGCTATATATTGCATTTGGAATCACATTAAGAAAGTTGATTATTCATCATAAAAATAAAAATGAAAAGCATAAAATGCCATTCTAGAAGAAATGATCTTGTGCTTTAAATGTGTAAAATTGGAATTATATAAGAAAATACCCATCAGAGAATGTTAATTAAATTTGATAAAATTAATTATATGAATGCAAGAGTTACCACCCCTGACTATATTTTCTATATATTTTGTCAAACACTGAACTCCGCCCCTTGAACAGAATAGGAGGATCAAATGGCATGGTCAGTTTGCAAGTTGATTGCACATCAATGTTTCTGGACCACCTAAAACTGGCAGGCAAAATAATATGCTCAAGATAACCTTTAACTAGTACACCATATGGCTGTCTCTTTATAAATAACCAGACAAACACCACTTAATTTTATGAAAATATAATAAACTGGAGCAGAACATCTGAAAATAGTAAAATACCATAAGCTAAATAAAGGGAATCATGATAATGGAAGTTAATGTATAATTGTCTGCTACAGAGATAAGGAAATGAAAATACACCAGGGACCCTGCATAGTTTTGCATTCCTTTAATCATTTATAGTCTAGATATCATACGAACCGAATAATCCAAATACTAAATCAAAATTTAATATGTGGGGTTTATCTTTTTAAGTCTCTTTTCATGTGAAAATATATCTTTCTTCAACACCTCTATACGAGGAAGCATCTCATCATGGATGTAAGAGCTACACACTTTTCTGAAAACCATATGCATTATTCCTTACCAAGATCCTCCAAAGTTGATGGCTCCTTCTCTTTCGTCGTGCCTTTTTCCCCATTGGATTCATCTTCACTCTCTGCTTTCTTGTAATCATTTGGCCTGAGTTCTGGACCAATATCCCTGACCCAGCTCGCACCATACAGTCTAGATGCTTCCTTCACCACCTATAAAAGGATTATACACATCACTGATTAGCATGATTAGCATCTCATACACACACAGGGACAGGCCTATGTATAATCAATGACCTCCTCAAATTTTAAAAAATTATATAAGTATTGTAGTGATTTCATAATACGTTAACATGTAATTAAGACACAATATTAAGACTTCATCGAAATTGAATAGACTTATAATTGTATTTTCTAATTTAAGATATTATTGTAAATTGCCCCCGCAACGTGTATGCACATATAGTGGTACGGGGTATCAAGTTATCAACTACAATGGTAGATTTCATCTCATTGCATGACACATAATTAAAATAAAAACCAACAACATTACACAACATATTTGAAACAATAGTGCAACACAAATCTTGATTTAGAGAACTCACAAGGTATCGTTCCTTCCATGTAAGCTTTTGGCCTTTTTTGATGTGGGGTGGATCAGGCAATGACGATGGAAATGTTATCTCCTTGAGATCGTACCGAATGTAGTTGTAAACCACTCTCAGCTTCATTCTAGCTCCAAAATCAACATCTGCTTCCTAGATAAAATAATAAAAGTCAAGCTTGAAGTGAACGTAAAAGTAAAAATTGTTGCTTACAACACTCTTTGCTACGCTCAAACTATGGTTTCATGACAACTTCAACTCCTACTGAGGATGAAGATGCATAATGCGAATTCAGCAGCTTACATTTCATTCAAGCATTTCATCAATCACGTGGTGGACGTTAACCACTTGGAATAAAAATATAGAGAGCCAACGCTGATGCTGATGCAAGCAATTTAAGGAAATTGTTCCCTAATTTATAAAAATTGAATCAAACATAAAAATATTTTTCCAAGCCAATATTGGCAGACATGGCTATCTAACACTCATTTCAATGGGTTTCTTGGTTATTACTTCGGAGCCTGAATAAGTGTTTGGTATTTTGATTGAGGAGGTGGATGTATCCAAATCCAATCCACCCTTTGTGTTTTCATCTAAATTCAATCGCATTATTAATTTATAAAACTTTAATTTCCTTCAAAACTGACGAGAAAGAAAGGTAATTTCTCAATAATACTATCTTTCAGCTGATGCACTTATATTTTAAAGAGTATTTCTACACATCTTTTTTACCCTTTCATTCAAAAATAATAATTTAATTATTATTGTAATTTTCATTTTTCCTCATTTTTTACCCTTTTATTAAAAATAATAATTTAATTATTAGAAACTAAAATGATAATTTAAAAAAGAATTGAGCGCGGTGGGGCAATGTTTAGGATGTGCAGAGCTTGAAAGATTTGTTTCAGCGCCTCTAAAGGCTTGTTTGGTTGGTAGGAAAGTAAATTCAGTAGAAGACAAACGCATTCTTGCCGATGCCATTCTTTAAATTAAAAGTACAAAACACAGAGCACACACAACAAAAAGAATTTGGTTGTTATGTTGATCTAAGCTGATCATTGAATACCTGAAAATTATTTTACTAATTTTTTTTTAATGCTGCGATTATTTTACAAATTATCTTATTTTTAGAGCAGCTAACAGATTTAGGTAATGTACAATTTAGTTGTACCAAGTAACAACCATGCATTTCATCATTGGTTTTAGTTTTAACTAGAATAACTCCCGTGCGATGCTAGGATAAAATTTGTATAGTTACTTTTTATTTTGCTTGAAGTAATAAATATAAAATAATTATAATGTACTATGTAGTTGAAGAGCATAAACATTGTCTATTAAAGAGCTAAAAAATTAGATATTAAAACCAAAAAAAAAAAAAATACATTAATCTCTTTGTTTTCTTAAATTTATAGTTTGTTCATTCCAAATAATATTTGTCGGTTCCTCGATGTGGAATAATTTATTGAAAAATATTTATTTAATTATTTAAAATATATTTCATATATTTAAAATTGTAAATTCAAATACATTTAAATTTTTAAAAATTTCAATATATTTAATTAATTTTTTGTATATTTAATTAATGAAATGTTATCTAAATATATATAATAAGAAATTGATAGATATTTAAATTAAAAATAAATAAATACAAAAAATAAACATATCTAATTCAAAAAAATTATAATATAGTTTTAGACTCAAAATAACAATATAAATAGAACAAACGAAGAAAAAAAGACGATTGCTCTTAGCTTTAAAAACTACTCCCTCTGTTTCTGAATAAGTGTCATTCTAAAATTTTTAATTTTATTTTAAAAAAAGTGTCATTCTACAAATTCGAGATAAAAAGATCTCATTTTTCACACATTTTGCCCTCATTTAATACATTTTAAAAAATATCTATATTTAACTCATTTAATGTATTCACACAATGGTACATTAGATAATTTTATTAATTTATTAATTTGTGTGCATTCAGCCAAAATAATGTTTATATAAAAACGGAGAGAGCAATAAATATTAAAATAAATAGGAGTAATTTCATTGAATTCATATCCATATTGTGAAAGAATAATAACTACAACATATTTATCCAAATTTCTCATTACATTCAAAACCTCTAGCATTATGTGAAATTGTATTAGAAATGAGGTATTTTTTTAAATTATTAACAAATATGTATTCATTTAAGCTTGATTTTAAAATATTAATTTCATCTATTTGATAATACTACAATAAAATTATAGATATAGCAAATTGTAGATAAAATAGGAAATAGGAAATTACTTAAATGGATAACATGTACAATAACAGGGGTTCCAACATTTTGCTTTTCAACTCATGTTACCATTATCACAACAAACTTCTTTCAGACTCTAAATACAAATGAGGAGAGGGTTCAATTTGTGATCATACCAAATGACCAGGAGTTTCTGATCTCTACCTATTGATTGTGGAAATACAAAATTAGACATCATGGTATATTATTCTTGTCAAATTCAATATAGGAATATTGTCACCATAAAGCAATCATATATCACATCATGCTAGTAGCTAGCTTCAACTAAAATCTTAACCAGTGAAATTATGTTAATGCTTCTTTTCATTCTCATGGAGACTCCAAGTCTTCAACATTTCAGATCACTTGTTTATTCTAAAGATCTAAGTCTACTAAACCACTAACAAGAAAAGCAATAAAATTAGTACTCCTCCATCAAACCTCATGGTGCAAATCTATCGAATAACATGACTCCTACGAATGCATTCAGTCACAGTCATATCCAAAAGGGCATATTTCCCTGTTCAGCGGAATAAATTGACATTTGAATCAATTCTCTCACTAGAGAAAAAATTCTGAGCAAAGAACAAGATCGCATATCCATAGATAATATCAGAATACTAAAATATCAACAGCCTCACAGTATCCACACATGCACAAAACTAATCAGATGCTTCAACCAGACATGAACTATTACGGACCAGATACAATAGGCAGATATCTATTGTGCTCACACTATCAAATTTAAAGTGGTATCAATCAAACAGTCAACAAATTATTTACCTATAATAATACCTCCAGCTAATTTGCATGGTTAATACCATGAGATACAGTAAAATAGGTTGGAACAAATACTAAGAAACTTATCTTACCCAAAAATTCAATATCTTTCAGGATGGACTTGATGTCCATTTTCTGTTGGTCCAAATCCACATTAGATGATGAGGGTGCTTCATTCCTTTTCATAGGCATTTCAAACCTTTCTCCTAACTGCAAAACATATAACTGCCACACCCGTATCGACACGACACGGACACGCACCAGATACGGCCAAAAAAATTCCGACACGGCAGGTTCTCGTCGGAGCGTAGCAGTTGCGATTTTTAAGCTTTTTTCAAGTGCGACTCCGAAACTTGAGTGGCGATTGTAAACTCCGTGAAGAAGAGAAGTCGAAAAGTAGAAAAATGGAAGATCTACATGATGGAGAGAGAAGAAGGTTTTATTATTGCGCAGGAGAGAGAATCTATTATTTGATTGAGGGTTAAAGAATGTGGGCTGGCCTATTATATCATTGTAACGGGCCATATATTTAAGTTAGGGGGCGGCTGGTATAAATGAATGGGGAGGGGATGGCCATTCCTAATTTAAACACTATTTCTATGGCCTGTATATTTTTTGTATTAGGAATCATTATTCCTTTAGGAATTATTATTCCTTAAAAATGGGATTAACTATTACCTCATCTAGGTGGTATTAGACATTCTATATCCTCAACAATGAATTTTTTTTCCTTTTGTTCATTAAAATACTCGTAATTTATTTTTCACAGACCTTGTAAACGGATCTATCTCGTTCCTCTCGATCTACTTCTCTCCTCGTGAATTTTTAGGTCTTCAAGTTTCTAACCATCATCACAGATCTCTCTTTCGTCTCGATATCTACTTTTTCTCTCCTCATCATGAATTTCTAGGTCTTCAAGTTTCTAATAATCATCAGATCTCTCTCTTTCGTCTCAATTTATTTTTCTCTCCTCATTGTGGATTCACGGTATTCAAGTTTCTAAACATCATCATCTTCCAAGTGCATAAATTATATATCATAAATTTTTTGTTTGTTGCGTGTAATAATTGTATCATACTCTTTTCTCTGTAGGAATTTTTTTTGCAGAATTTATTTATTGAATTTTTTAGAATTTTCGTATGTGAAGATTGAATATGTGAAATTGTGAATCGCCATATTTCTGAAAATGTTTGTAGCATCAAACCGTACATGAGGTGAATTAATTATGGAGATTGTGTTTTGATAAAGAAGAATTTTTGGTGGTTGGAATGATTGTGGAGTTTGTCTATTTCTGCTTATTTTGTTCTTGGAAATTGATTTGATGGGTTTTTTTTTCTTGAACACAATTATCTAGATGAAGATTGGTGAATTTAAAAAACGCTTCTTTTCTTCACTTGGATAAGCCTGGGCTGCTGTCTAGTGTATCTTCTACTGATAAAAATATCAGAGGTTACATGATAGGTTAAATACTAAATTTTGATGCATTTTTATATTCTCAGACTTGCTTTCGTGAGTGGATTATTATCTAAAAACTTTATTTATATAATTAAGGACTTATCATGTGCTGAATAAATTTGAAGTATCAACTACAAGATGATTTCTACTTTCCTGCATTCATTTATAAACTTATTTTTGGTTTTGTCTTTTCTATATGTTTGTTGTTGGTGTTTGACGAAGATATGTAGAGGGAATATTTTCCCTCTTCTCTTAATTTTAGTTAAAGAAAGTTTCAAATTTTCATGTTGTTATTAATTCAATGAACCTATATTAACTGATAATTAAGGTTGCTGCTAAAAGAAGTTAATTCAGTAGACTTCGATTTTGATGATGAGACTTGTGGAGGTATTCAGGAATTGAACTCAGCAAAATAATGATCCCAAATAAAATTCTGAATTTTATTTACTTAATTAGTTATTCATGTCGTGCTGGTGCAGGGGTGGTGAAATTTTTGTTCATATTTAGGTGCCTTGTAAGTTATGCTATTTTGGTAATGAATATGTGATTCTATCTATCGATCATCTTATAAATCATGTACCGAATAATGACAAGATGGTTTAAATTCATAATTATTTTAGATCTGATAAGGGTACATGAGTAGTTTCAATATGATTTGGTTATTATCTCAAACTTTAGTAGTATTCTGAAATACTCAAAAAGTTATATATTGTGAAATTGATGCATCTTGCTTTACTAGTTATTTGTATAATTGGTGATTATATTGTCTCTATTTATCTGTGATGTGCGAGGACATGGATTTATTTGTTTAATTTTCATGTTGGGTATGCTTATTGCTTTCATGTTATTCTTTACTAAATAACTAATCTGATATTCAGTGTTTTATGGGTCCAGACCTTTTTTCTTTTTTTTTATATGCTGAATAATATTTTTTGTAACTTTTATATTTTTCATTGGTTTATAGTGTCTCCTAAAATATTTAAAAACATCTAATACATGTTTTATATAATTGGTGCGTTGTTTTTCACCAAAAATAAATGTTCCGACTTTCGTCGGCAAGCCCACACTGCAGAGTACAGTGGCGAGCAGGATCGTCTCCCAAAGGACCGGCGAGGATTACTCTTGACTTTCAGTCTGCGTGCCCAAACCTCCAGAATTGCATGAATTTTATAACAAAATAAATTGAAGAATGAAATAACCAACTAAAGAAAATACTTAGACAAATGAACTGAATTAAACCAATTATAAAAGGGTATTCCGGATCCAACGAACTCCACTCCACTTATAACACCGATCACAGATGCAAGAATTAATTAATCTAGACATGCCAACCGGTTATAGTCACCGAAGACGCTTCTGACATGACCTCATCTCTCCATACTGTTTCGATAATTAAGAAGACGCTTTATTAATTACTTCCCTAACCGACTGACAACTGTAAGAGACGCTCTATAAGTTTAATGAGCCGACAGCAATGAGCACGAGAAAGACCCGATTCTTAAATTACAGACTCTAACGCAAGGCTGTAAAATTAACTCTGTTATTCCCCTAGTTATTTGAGCAAACGTTTTACCACTTATTAAACCTAAACCACGATTACGTATGGCCGATTTATATTGGCTAGTAATTAATCACAAACTACCAAATATTTGCAACTACTCGATAGACTTAGAATAATCACGACCCGAAATCTAAGAATAACAGATACATGCATCAATTAATTATAAACAAGAATTAGATCTCACAGTTATATAAGCGGAGCTTCATCGTCGTCACCGGAATACGAGTAATTTAGCTACGTTGCATACTAGAATCGAACAACAAGAAATCTTGTAATATTGTTATGATGATATCGAGAAAGAAGAAGAAAATAAACTGGATTAATCCTGATCGCTGCTCGTCGTTCTCATTTCTAGCGTGAATAATGATGGCAAAATAATCTAAAATACCTAATATATAATTACAATCCATAAAACTAAAGTCTCTAAAAGGAAATAAGGTCCTAAACTAGTTAATTCCCATGCAGAATACTTCAAAAGGCGGTGGAGAAGGGTTTCCGCGCTTCCAGGTTTGCGCGTGGGCCGAGAACTGGGCTTTAACAAGCCCAGTGTATTCTGGACTGGGCTTCCCGATTCTTGCTTCAGTCCTCCTGCTGCATGCCCTTGCAGCTTGCCCTGCTCGAACTTCTTCCTTTTCTTCACTTGTATCTCTTCATCCCCAAAACTTGCCTCTTTTCTCCACTTTTACACCACATCCCTACACAACTCCACAAAACATCATATATCCAAAATACACAACTAAGGGATAAATAATAAGGAGAAAAGACACCAAAAAGTAGTGATAATAACAAGTAGAATAAGTCCTATCAAATCCCCCACACTTAACCCTTGCTCGTCCTCGAGCAACCTTAAAACAAAGAACACATCAAGAACACAAAACAGACTCCACACTGGATGAATGATCAAGTATCGATACCCCAAATCAATGAGAACTCAGAGCATAAGCTGTGACATATCCATCCACAAACCACTAACCACTTTGTTCAAGAAATATGCCAACACTTTGTCAATCCAGTTAGAATCATGCTCCACAATCCAGCCTCACCAAGGTTCACTCTTCATCACTCAAAAAAAACAAATTCAGATCAGGAGGCCATTCACTCAAAAATCATGACTGGTTATTTTCAACATAGGATTGCTCGTCTGTCATCAAAATTATCACTCTCCAGGTTCATCACAAATCACAAGGTCTTTCTTCTTTGATTGTAATGGGGCTTAGGTTCATGAGGTGGGTTGTTTTTGGCTAATGTGGCTCAAGTGAAAGAAACAATGCAAGCACAAGAATGTAAATCCTTTTTCCAGCACAGCACAACAACCTCAGCGCAGGTCTTATTTCAAATTTTTGAGTAAACAGATGCATTCACTCTCTTCATACTCTACTCCTCATTTTTTTCTTCTCTTTTTTCTTTGGATGGAAGCTTTTTTTCTTCTCTTTTTTATTTTTATTTTTTTTATTTGGAGGAGTAGAGTACACACACCTTTTCTCAAGACCTCATAACTCTATTTGTACAGCTTAGACATTATTGATTCAGGGGCTTGCATTGTTTCTAGGATAAAAAGCAGGCCAAAAGAAAAGCTCAGGCTATTTTATAGTGGCTGTAAGCAATGAAAATGAATCTATTAGGCTCAAAAGGGCTCACTAATTGACAATAAAAGGGCAAGGCATTTTATTTTAGACCGTTGGCTCGGGTATCCCTAATGCCTTGATCATTTTTGTGGATGAAACCAAAAGATGACAATAACGTGGCAGCAGAGCAATTCAAGCATCAAATATACCTAGTCAGATACACTCATCAACAAACATCGAGCTTATAATTCATGTGTGCTCATAGGCTCAAGAACTCTCAATTTGTAGGCTTAAAATAATTTCGATTGTAAGCACAATTCATCATCCCAGATTTCATCCAAAACCTAGCATATTTCTATCACAAATCCAACATCGCAACCAGTCAAACCATCACAGCTCATACATCCTCATTCTCATCAATTCAAAATATCAACACTTACTCAAAATCCCATGCACAGACCAAAGAAAACGACTCACAAAACAACATATAATAAACTTTTTCCAAATTTTTACAAATTATTAAGACTTCAACACACTTCATTAAGACTCCCCCCCCCACACTTTGAAAGACACAATGTCCTCGCTGTGAGAAGGGGTACGACTCAAGACAGAAAATGCACAAGAAAATCAGAAAAAACAAAACTAAAAGTAAACAAAACACATGCAGACAAGGAGTAAAAAGGGGAGGGATGAGAGAGAACTAACTCTGATCCGCCAGATGGCGGATCACTTGCTCCATCACGTCGAGGCGACCATCAATCTCATCCAGCCGGCGGCTAAGGCTGTCCTCAAGTCTAGTGGTGGCAGTGGTGATCAACTCCTCAATCGCCGGAAGGAGAGAGGAAGCGGCAGGCCCTGCAGAAACAGATCGACGCGGGCCTTCAATGCCCAACCTGGTCATTCACAAATAACAACTTTATGGCAGCAAAATCCTCCAAACGAAATAACATGGCAGGCAAAGGCTCAGGATCAGAAAGGGGAATGTGGAGTCTCTCAGCAAGTAGAGTAACAAAGCAGCCCAAGGGGGCGCGGCAGAGGGTGTGATGGGCACTGAAGTGCCATCGCTTGGCAAGCCAGTACCCAAAATTCACCTTGGTTCCAGAATCCATGCAATCAAGTAGAAAAAGCTCTTGAACAGTAACCGAGTTGAGCATGTCTAATCTACCAAACACGTTAGCAGATAAGAATCTATGGCAAAGACGAAGGGCATCATCCTTCAAATGGGATCCCTTAGAGGATCGAGAACTGTAAGACTCATCTATAGAAAGCCGAGCCCAAGTTTCACTAGCTATTTGAGAGAAAACAGCTGGAATATCACAAAGGGACGACTTATACTCATCCTCTAGCACAGAGGCATCAGACTCAAAACCAAGTACGATATTCAAGTTAGTAATGGACATATGAAATTTACGACCATGGAGACAAAACACTAAGGCATGCCTATCATCGAGCCCCCTCGATGCATTAAAATCAAAGGATGGTAAAAATTCGACAACTAAATCACGATGCACATCCACAGAAACATCAAGTATAGTATCCCATCCAATGCCAACGAAGAAGTTTCTAATGCGATCATTAACCCCTAACACAGAAATATTGTTCCAATCAAAAAGGCGCGCGCCGACGAGAACACGGTTGGTGTTCAAGTCGGTGCGGCGCTTTACCTCATCCGGTGGGAGGAACGCCGGGGCGGTAGAACTCGGAGAGGTTGCTGGGGCTTTTCCTTTTGCCTTCTTCTTGGAGGACTTGGCCGGAGCAGAGAATGAGGGTGGCGGTTCTAAAACAGGGGAGGGAGCGAGAGTGCTCTCTGACGGAGGAGTGGGTGCACGCGATTGTGAGACGGCGGGCGGCGGACTCGCTGGAGCGGTGGAATTGGCCGGAGAAGAAGGCGGTGAGGGTTGGTGATCTGCCGGTGGTGGTGAGTCGGCGGTGGAAAGCTTTTGTCGCGGGGAGTTTGAGGAGGGTCCCGCTTCGGCCTGGCGCTTCAGGATATGGCAGAGGAAGGGCGACGGTTGATTGACTTCAGGGGGAATGGTAGTCGAAGATGGTGGAGGTTATTCCACCGGTGTCGACGACCTTGGTGGTGTAGTGTGCTCGGGAGATGGAGGTGTGGGCTCAGGGACAACGACCTTGCACTTGGCGGTGGATGCTCGCTTTTTGCCCATGGTGGTTGACGGTGACTGAGATCGGAAAAGCAATCGACGTTGGCGGTTGGGGGGAGGCGGGAAGAGGAAAGGTTGGGTAACTTCTGCAAAAAAGAGAGTAAAATTTTGAATGAGAAGAAAGTTACCAAGTGGGGTTAAATTAAATTGGGGGTTAGGGCAAAATATCCCAAATTAACTTTGGGTTATTTGCAGGAAAGTCCCTGCAAATAAAATGAAATTCCGAATTCCCCCCCCACTTAAGTTAGCGGCTACTTCCAAAACCGCTCTCCCAGAGGCTGTGTGCCCATGCGGCTTAGAACCCGATGGTGCCTCTCCCAGTTTTTTTTTTTTTTTATATATGGCATAAGAAAAGCAACAAGAAAATGAAAGCAAATAAAAGGTAAAAACGAAAATAAAATAACAAAGAAATAAGAAATCGGGTTGCCTCCTGAGAAGCGCCGTTAGTTAACATCGAAGGCTCGACAGTGTTTGGAGCAGCTAGTGGTGAAGCATGGGGGTCGCAAGCTCAACCTCATCAAAACTGGAGAACGTGATGTCGGCACAATATGGCTTGAGCAACTGGCCGTTCACCTTTAATACCTTGTGAGTATCCAAACTGCGAATTTCCATAGCTCCATGTGGACTGACAGATATGACTTCAAAGGGGCCCAACCAACGAGATTTGAGCTTACCGGGCATGAGGCGAAGGCAAGCATTGAAAAGTAACACTTTCTGGCCAACTTCAAAAGTTTTTCTCCGGATATATTTGTCGTGCAGTAGCTTGGTACGATCTTTGTAATAACGGGCACTGTTATAGGCCTCAAAATGGATTTCTTCGAGCTCTTGTAACTGATAGCGGCGTGCAAGACCGGCCAGTCGAGGATCCAAGTTGCATTGTTTCACAGCCTAAAAAGCTCGATGTGCCAGTTCGACTGGAAGATGGCACTGTTTCCCGAAAATCAGACGATAAGGAGACATTCCGATAGGCGTTTTGTAAGCCGTGCGGTATGCCCATGCGGCATCATCTAGGCACAGGGTCCAATCCTTGCGGTTTGGGCATACGGTCTTCTCCAGAATGTTTTTGATCTCTCGATTGGAAACTTCAGCTTGGCCATTGGACTGCGGGTGGTAAGCTGTAGCAACTCGATGGGTGACTCCATACTTCTTGAACAGCGCTTTTAAGGTTCAGTTGCAAAAGTGTGTGCCTTGGTCACTGATGATAGCTCGAGGAACACCAAAGCGTTGAAAAATCTGAGCTTTGAGAAATTTGGCAACGACCTTAGAATCATTGGTTGGGGTAGCTTTAACTTCAACCCATTTGGAGACGTAGTCGACTGCTAAAAGAATGTAGGAGTGGCCGAAGGAGCTTGGAAACGGGCCCATGAAGTCTATGCCCCAAACATAAAAAATCTCGCAAATCAAAATAGGAACTTGAGGCATCTCGTTCCATGAAGAAATGTTACCAAGACGTTGGCAACGATCACAATTCTTGCAAAAGAAGTAGGCGTCTTTGAAGATGGTTTCCCAATAAAAACCACAGTCTAAAACCTTGCGGGCTGTTCTTCTTGGGCCGAAATGGCCGCCACAAGCATGGGCATGACAGAAGCGGAGGATGGATAGAATCTCTTCCTCAGGAATACAACGGCGAATGACTTGATCGGCACAAGTCTTCCATAAATAGGGCTCGTCCCAGATGAAATACTTGGCTTGGCTCTTCAACTTGTTCTTTCTGGCAGATTCGAAACCTTTGGGAAAAATTCCAGTGGTGAAAAAAATTCACCAAGTCAGCATACCAGGGTGCTCTTTCCGCAGCTGCCAGCAGAAGCTCATCTGGAAAATCATCCAGTATGGGTATACCGTCGGATTCTGTCAACATTCGACTCAAATGATCTGCGACATTATTCTCTCCCTTCTTATCTTTAATCTCCAAATCAAATTCTTGTAAAAGGAGAATCCAACGAATAAGGCGAGGTTTGGACTCTTTTTTGGACAGGAGATACTTGAGGGCAGCATGATCCGTGTATACCACAACTTTGGATCCAACAATGTAGGATCATAATTTCTCACATGCGAATACCACGACCATCAACTCTTTTTCTGTAGTGGTGTAGTTGCATTGAGCTGGGTTGAGAGTTTTGGAAGCATAGTAGATGACATGACTATGCTTTTCAATCTTTTGTCCAAGGACAGCTCCAACAGCATAGTCACTTGCGTCGCACATGAGCTCAAATGGGAGTCCCTACTGTGGTGGCTGGATTATGGGCGCAGAAGTCAGCTTCTCCTTCAACAAATCAAAGGCTTCCTTACACTTGTCATCAAAGATAAAAGGGGCATCCTTCTGCAACAGCTTAGTCATTGGCTGCGCTACCTTCGAAAAATCCTGAATGAAACGGCGGTAGAAGCCGGCATGGCCTAAGAAGGCTCGAATCTCCTTTTCATTGGATGGGTACGGCAACTTGGTGATCAAGTTGATCTTGGCTCTATCTACTTCGATGCCCTTCGCGGAGATGACATGTCCGAGCACAATTCCTTGTTGTACCATAAAGTGGCACTTCTCGAAGTTCAAGACTAAATTGGTTTCGACACACCTTTGGAGGACTTTGTCTAAATGCTCCATACACTGCTCAAAAGAGTCACCATGGACGGTAAAGTCATCCATAAAGATTTTGATGCAGCTCTCTATCAAGTCAGAGAAGATACTTATCATGCATCGTTGAAAGGTACCAGGAGCGTTGCACAAACCAAAAGGCATCTTCCGGCAAGCAAAAGTCCCGAATGGACAAGTGAAAGTCGTCTTGTCCTGATCTTCTTGAGCTACAAAAATCTGGAAATAGCCGGAGTAGCCATTGAGGAAGCAGAAATAAGATTTCCCAGCTAACCTTTCGAGCATCTCATCAATAAAAGGTAGCGGGAAGTGATCTTTGCGTGTTGCGTCATTCAATTTCTGGAAATCGATGCACATTCGCCATCCTATTTGCAAGCGCATAGGGATTAATTCGTTGCTCTCATTCTTCACGAGGTGGAATCCAGACTTCTTTGGAACAACATGTACTGGGCTAACTCAAACACTGTCAGAAATCGGGTAAATGATTCCCAATTGGAGCAACTTCAGAATTTCTTTCAAAACCACTTCTTTCATTACTGGATTCAACTTCCGCTGAGGATCACGAGATGGTTTATGATTCTCTTCCAGAAATATGTGGTGCATGCAGATGTCGAGGCTGATCCCCTTGATGTCGGTGAGGGTCCAGCCAATGGCACCGCGGTGCTTCTTCAAAACGGCTACCAATTGATTTTCCTGCTCTGCGGTAAGGTCTTTACTCACAATTACAGGTAGCGTATCAGCTTTGCCTAGGTATGCATACTTCAGGTGTTGAGGGAGAACCTTCAATTCCAGAGTCGGAGCCTTCACATGAGATGGAATGATGGGTTCAGTGATGGGCGGCAAGGGCAAACGGCCTGCTGTATTTCTAGCAGGAAACTCATTGGCTGTGTCAACTGCTGTATGAGTTCTCGGATCTCTTTTTCCTCTTCTGAATCTGCAATATGGTCTGGTATCCCTCCATAAAGTACCTGGTCTAAACTGCCATCCCTGAAATGGCACTCAACAAAATCATCAGTAATGGAATCGATAATATCAACCATAAAAAGGGCATCGGGATCTTCCACATGCTTCATAGCTTCGAATATATTAAATGTGACAACATCCCCATCAAATTCGAAACTCATCATGCCTTTATCAACATCAATCTTTGTGCGTGCAGTTTTCATAAATGGACGGCCTAGTAGAATTAAAGATCTATGTGCAGATAATGCATCATCCATGTCAACAATGTAGAAATCAACAGGAAAAATTAACTCATTCACCTTAACTAATACATCCTCTACGACACCTCTAGGGTATGCATTGGACCTATCGGCTAATTGAATGATGACTCGAGTGTCTTTCATAGGACCCAATTGTAATTCCTTGTAAACAGAGAAAGGCATAACATTAATGGATGCTCCTAAGTCTAACATGACTTTTTCTACCTTTTTGCTCCCAATGATGCAAGGGATAGTGAACATACCTGGATCTCGACACTTTTGAGGCAACTTCCACTGAATAATGGCGGAGACATTTTCTCCTACCTTGATTTTTGCATCCCTACCATATCGTATCTTCTTGGCGCATAGTTCCTTCAAGAACTTCGCGTATCAAGGAACTTGCTTGATAGCATCGATCAGGGGTAGGTTGATCTCGACTTTCTTAAACAGCTCAAAGATCTCTTTCTCGTCTTCCTCTTTCTTGCGTCGTGTTAACCTAGAAGGAAAGGAGCTGCATTAATAGGGTTAGGAGTTTTAGATAAAATTTGTACCTCATTAGGAGCAATCTATGCGTCAGGCTGTGTGCCCTTATCGTGGGGTCTGTTGTCAGCTTCTGCGGTTTGTCCATTCAGCGTGTGATTGTATTGCTTTTGTTTCTCAGTCTCTGGTAATTCTTTCCCATTTCGAAGTGTCACAACACTGACATTCCCTCTCGGATTCTACTCTGCTTGGGATGGTAATTTTTCGGTGTGCCCTTGCAGCTTGTTCAATTGGGTGGCAAGCTGAGTAATCTGTGTGGCCATGCTACCTAAAGCAGCTTGCGTCTCTTGCTGAAAGGCCTTTTGGCTCTGTGCTAGGCTGCTCACTAGATTAATGCTTTGCTCCAGACTCTTCATGATCTCACTTATAGATGGTGTGGATCGATCGGCATGGGCATACGGCTCACCCTTGGGGGGTCTCGGTGGCAAGTCTCCTGCTGCGGGTGGATCTCCAGGTTGTCTCTAATGAAAATTGGGATGATCTCTCCAACCGGGATTGTAGGAATTGGAATAAGGATCATTATTCCGCTTCCGCCTGAAATTGTCTCCTCATTGGGCATCATAATTGATTCCTCTGAGAGCATCTTGTTGTGCATCACCTGATCCGTAACAAGCTTGTTCATTAGGTGACTCATGCAAATTAGGGCACTCGTCAGTGAAATGGCCATGCTTAGAACATAATCCGTAGCGGTTTGGCCTTGCGTGTGCCACAGCTAAGCCTCGAACTAGAGAGGTACGAGCATCTATCTTCTCATTCACTTCTGAACCTTCAGCTCGGTCGATTGCCCTTACAGGTCGGTGTCTGCTGTCATCTTCTTCTCCGTATTGCTGTCCTCCAGAAGCCATGTCGATTATGAGCTGTTTGGCCTCGCCGAGGGTCTTATTGGTAAGAGATCCCCCGCTGGCAGCATCGACGATTTTCCTATCAAAAGAAGACATGCCACGGTAAAAGTAATTAGTCAGAAGTTGATAATCAGTGAAGCCATGGTCCGGGCATTTGCGGCAAAGCTGTTGAAATCTCTCCCAGTATTCGGCCAAGCTTTCATTCGGCTTTTGTTTGATGCTACTGATAACCATTCTCAAATTTGCAGCTCAAGTCTCAGGAAAGAACATTCGCAAGAATTGTCCTTCGAATTCTGCCCATGTGGTGATAGACTCCGGCGGCAAATCAAATAACCAATCTCGTGCCTTTCCCTGCAAAGTGTGAGAAAAAGTGAGTAACCTTAAGTTATTAGCAGTAAAACCAATAGGTCGCAAAGTTGAGCACACGAGATCAAATTTAGACAAATGTTTGTGTGCACTTTCTCCCGGTAAATCTCCAAACTTCGGTAACACTTGGATGAATGCAGGTCGGATCTCCGCATTATTGGCAATCGGGGACAGCATGATGCAGATGGGTCTATTACTCCGAAGGTGACCGATTTTCCTGATGAGTGGCTCACGATCAGGTCCATGATCAGCTACGTTAGCCTGAATGAGAGCTCGTCCTGCGGCAAGGTCTTGTGGGTTTGGTGGATTTTCATTATTAGCCATCGTGAGGTGTTGATCAGCTTCGAGAGTCTTTATAGACTCCTTAATATTCTTTCTCAACCGGTGCAATGTTCTCACTGGCTCTGGATCGAACACTAAATCTTTATCTGCAGAGGAACGGGTCATAGACCAGAAAAATTAAACAAATAAATAACAAACTGAAAATTTCGAGTAAGCACTGCTTTAAACCGATCCCCGGCAACGGTGCCAAAATTTGGTGCGTCATTTTTCACCAAAAATAAATGTTCCGACTTTCGTCGGCAAGCCCACACTGCAGAGTACAGTGGCGAGCAGGATCGTCTCCCAAAGGACCGGTGAGGATTACTCTTGACTTTCAGTCTGCGTGCCCAAACCTCCAGAATTGCGTGAATTTTATAACAAAATAAATTGAACAATGAAATAACCAACTAAAGAAAATACTTAGGCAAATGAACTGAATTAAACCAATTATAAAAGGGTATTCCGGATCCAACGAACTCCACTCCACTTATAACACCGATCACAGATGCAAGAATTAATTAATCTAGACATGCCAACCGGTTATAGTCACCAAAAACGCTTCTGACATGACCTCATCTCTTCATACTGTTTCGATAATTAAGAAGACGCTTCATTAATTACTTCCTTAACCGACTGACAACTGTAAGAGACGCTCTATAAGTTTAATGAGCCGACAACAATGAGCACGAGAAAGACCCGATTCTTAAATTACAGACTCTAACGCAAGACTGTAAAATTAACTCTGTTATTCCCCTAGTTATTTGAGCAATCGTTTTACCACTTATTAAACCTAAACCACGATTACGTATGGCCGATTTATATTGGCTAGTAATTAATCACAAACTACCAAATATTTGCAACTACTCGATAGACTTAGAATAATCACGACCCGAAATCTAAGAATAACAGATACATGCATTAATTAATTATAAACAACAATTAGATCTCACAGTTATATAAGCGGAGCTTCGTCGTCATCACCGGAATACGAGTAATTTAGCTACGTTGCATGCTAGAATCGAACAACAAGAAATCTTGTAATATTGCTATGATGATATCGAGAAAGAAGAAGAAAATAAACTGGATTAATCCTGATCGCTGCTCGTCGTTCTCGTTTCTAGCGTGAATAATGATGGCAAAATAAACTAAAATACCTAATATATAATAACAATCCATAAAACTAAAGTCTCTAAAAGGAAATAAGGTCCTAAACTAGTTATTTCCCATGCAGAATACTTCAAAAGGTGGTGGAGAAGGGTTTCCGCGCGACCAGGTTTGCGCATGGGCCGAGAACTGGGCTTTAACAAGCCCAGTGTATTCTGGACTGGGCTTCCCGATTCTTGCTTCAGTCCTCCTGCTGCATGCCCTTGCAGCTTGCCCTGCTCGAACTTCTTTCTTTTCTTCACTTGTATCTCTTTATCCCCAAAACTTGCCTCTTTTCTCCACTTTTACACCACATCCCTACACAACTCCACAAAACATCATATATCCAAAATACACAACTAAGGGATAAAAAATAAGGAGAAAAGACACCAAAAAGTAGTGATAATAACAAGTAGAATAAGTCCTATCAATAATATATTTGCAGTTATGACAAGATTAAGTTTAGCTACAAGAAAATTGGCAAGAAGAAAGAAATGCATTGTAATGTTTTCATTTTGGCAAAAAATAATGAAATTAGTGAAATGTTTTTGGCTTCTAACTGCTAGACAAGTAGAACATCATGTTCGATCAATAAGTTTAAGACCAATGTATGAATATAATTTTTTTGAGAGAAGAAAATATATAAATAAAATAATTTATGCCAATGACAATGTATGCATAAACACCACTAGAATGAATAGGCAAACGTTTGTTCATTTATGCAGTAAACTTGAGGCTACTGGTATAGTATCATCAAATAAAAATATGCTACTGGACGAACAAGTGGCTATAACATTACATATTTTTGCTCATCACCAAAAGCAAAGAACTATAAAAATCAATTTTGGACGATCTAGGGAAACAATCATCAGGCATTTTAGATTAGTAATAAATGGTATTATTACACTTCAAAATCAATTACTTAAGAAGCCCGAGCCAGTACCTGCTGTCTCCACAGATGAGAGATGGAAATGGTTTAAGATGTGTTATTTAATTTACTTTCTAATTTCTAATTATCTAGCATAAAGAATATATTTATTACAGTTTTATTATAGGGATGCTTAGGAGCTCTAGATGGTACCCATGTCAAAGTTCACGTGTTTAAGGAAGACATGCCGAGATATCGTACACGTAAAAATGAAATTGCTACTAATGTACTTGGAGTGTGTTCATGGGACATGCAATTTATATATGTGTTAGTAGGCTGGGAAGTCAACGGCTGATGGTAGAATTTTAAGAGATGCAATTACTAGAGAAAATGGTTTGGTGATTCCTCGTGGTAAGATTTGTCAATTTGTTATTCAGATAGTCATAGCACATAAGATAATCAAAGCTAACTGATAGAGTTATTTACTATATAACTATATACTTTTCCAGGTACATATTATCTTGTGGATGCTGGATATACAAACGGAGAAGGTTTTTTTAGCACCATTTCGAGGTCAAAGATATCACTTGAATGATTGGAACGAACGACACTGACCTACCACTACCGAAGAATTCTTTAATATGAAGCATTCTTCTGCAAGGAATGTAATAGAGAGATTGTTTGGTTTGACAAAGAATCGATGGGCCATCCTTAGAAGTCCTTCATATTATCCGATTAAAATTCAAAACCGTATTATTATGGCATGTTGTTTACTCCATAATTTCATAAAATAAGAAATGGATGGTTACCAAGTAGAAGATGATAGAGAAGGTGTAGATGGAAGCAATGATGGTGATGATGGAGAAGAACTTGTCACAACAGTTGAGCCTTCTGATGAATGGACTAACTTCAGAAAAAATCTTGCAATTACTTCATTCAATAGCTGACGAGCACAAAGGAATAATAGATAGTTTATTACTATATCTTAAGTTTATGTTTGATTTTAAATTAGATATAATTGTATTTGGTACAGCAGCTTGAATTTTTTTTGGGATTTTGTAGTTTCTTATTTGATTTGATTTGGGGTATCTCGATGTTGACTTGTCTTGTAAAAACTCGTGTTCCCTACCTATAATCTCGTTGAATTTATGATAATGATCTTTCATAACTACAAATGTGTGTGTAGAAAGTAAAGATGTGGGGAAGATTGTAATACAAGTTTAGCTGTGAGACCATTATTTTCAGGAGAATACAATTCTTAGTATAGTATACAAGATTAAGATGGATGCAGGTTTGCATGTTTTGTCGAAATCAAACCTTCTGATTGTATTTTTTGTGCAGTTTAAAGTTGCTTATTCTGCTAACAAAAAACCTTCCATCCATTTGACCAACTTTTCTTGTGTTGGTCTTTTTGTAGTATGAAGATATATTTGCATTTTATTGTCACCATAATAAAAATGTACAGTATGAGTTGGAAAGAGTAATGAAATTTGAATCATATGCAGTGCTAAGTTTCTCTACAGTTCACTAAACTTTTCAACAGAATAATGTTTCATATAAAGTAAAAATGAAATGCATCTGTGTAAAGATTCATTGTGGTGGCTCTTGATTAGATTTGATGAATTAAGACAAGGGCACTTGGGGTTAGCCTTGTAGATCAGATCCATATACATGACCCATCTTAACGCTTTTTTTTCCAGATAGTGCTTGTTGTCCTCTGTGATGGGGGTGAGTACAGGAACGCGCCCAACAAATGCTAAGCTATAGCCCTTGAGACCAGTAAATTTGGCAGGGTTATTGGTCATGAGGCGCATGGTATGAACTCCAACGTGTCGTAGCATCTGATTAAGCACAACACAACACAGAGAAAGTGTTAAGATATATGTATCAGTTTGAAGAATGATTATAGTAAAATGTATACATACCTGGGCACCAATCCCATACAACATTGAATTTTCACATTGCTGGTTTTTAACATATTAAAATAAATCATCTAATCCATCACAAAAACATGCGATTTCAGCTCGGTTCCGAGGGTGACACTTTGAAGCTCCGCATCCACTCGCAGAAGCTAGGATCATCGAAGTGAACAAAGCTACTTTTTAGCTTCGTTCGCTGCTCTGCACTCAAAGTTCTAAGCTGAGGGAATCTCGCTTCCTGCAACGCATGAATGTGATCGTTGTTTTCAATTCAAAAACTTGAACAAAAAATGACCGAACACAACACACGAGAGCTTCATTGCAAACAAAACAACAGACCATATCTTTTCATAAGAAGGATCTTTATGTACTGGTATCAACCAATAGATGAAATATCTGGCCTAAGAGCTACCCTCCTGTAAGAGAGAGAATCACGTTCCTAGGATGGCTAAATATGGGATTTCATATTGCATTTTCAAGAAAACATAAACTTGCTTTGTTACCTTAAATGCAAGAGTCGTAATAGCAGGAAACCGCAGCTCAGTTAGCTCCTCAGCCAATGTCCTACAAGCTGCCAAGGCTGCTGCACTCTTTCCTTCCTGTGCAACATGTTCAGCACCCTGGACAACAAAATAATGAGAAATAAATTCTAGAGAACATTCTTTACGGATTCCTTATTTTGGACAAATTTTCAGATTTACTAACATGTGAAGCTCAACGCAAATTCAAACTCAATTGACCGTCAATAAAAAAAAACCAACAAATCAAACTACGAATTTTTAATACTCAATAGAGATACTGATAATTCAAACAATAGTATGTTCGGATCGACTCAATAATGAATACACATCTAACTAGAGAAGTAAGAAAAATAAGAAATAAAATCAGATCAAGAAATATAAGAAATACGAGTCAATGACTCATCGCAGCACGCCATTGTCAAATTTTCAAAAGCTCCCAGCTATAAGAACGATGCTATAATCATAAAAATTTCAAACAGAGCTAACTTATATTGATCTAAGACATATCACATACAGTATGATGGAAACGACATCATATGAAAATGGCTTAAAGAGAAGTGCTTTTATTGATGACGGAGAAAAGGTCATTATTAATCTTCATGCAAAAATCGGCAACAAGTAAGAATTTATAGTCTCATGACTCATGCATAAATTTAATATAGCCAAAATCAAGAATGAAGCAATTAAGGAATGAGAACATGTTAATTATATTATATAACACAGTGATAGTGAAGGAAAGAGCAGAGGAATTATCTTCATTTTTGGGCGACATCAAAGGTAGCTTTAGCCTCTCGAGGTCCTCTTCTTTCATTCCAACGGATATTATACCTGGTCTATGCTTAACCATGAATGAGATAGGAATTTTGCTAACCATCAGAAATTGACTTTTGGGAAAGCAGCCATTCCATTCTCAAAGTATGTGATAGGCCAAATAAATTGAGCTCAACATTTTGACAACAACAACAGCAACAAAAAATAGACCAAATTTACCGGGAACTCGCTGTTATGGCCTTTTTAAGACCAATAGAATGAGAGTGGAACCAAAACTTGAATTCTTTACTGCAATCTCATCATATGCAACAGTCATGAATTAGTGAAATGCATAAGTGATAATGAGCTCGATCATTAAGGTAATTACATAAAGTGGCAAGTTTCTTATATATAAAAGTTAATGACAAGCAACTAAATATAAATAAAATTGTTAAGACTGTGCACTGATTTGGAGAAGTAGACTAATATGAAAAAAGAAAATGCAGAACGCTAAGGAGGATGGAATACCAAAATCAATAAAAGAAAAGATAACGAACAAATTTATTCAATTTAAAACCAAATTAACCCCAACATAAACATGAGTGCATTCAACTAAAAAACTAAAGTCTAGAACATATAATTCTAGTTTTAATTCATTGAAAACAATAAATAAATAAAATTTCAAATTTCTTCATTCAAAATAGCTTTGACCAATTGCTCTTTACCTTCTTCAATCATACTGAAAAACACATCAATCAACTCATCACGACTGACGATGTAGCAAACAGCTTTGATAATCTCTCCTACGGTAAGATCAGCCATCTTTCTTATCTCTGAATCAATTTGTCGTCTCTTTTCAGAAATTTCAGCATCAACTCCAATAGCTTTGCTAAAAACATGACTAGCATTTGCAATTTCAGTGCCAATAATTGAAGCCGCTTCTTTCATATCAGCCACCATTGTGAGCAACCAACTGCTCTCTTTTTCTTCTTCTGAATGTTAGTTCTTTCATTTATAGGAGATTGCAGAGGAGAAAAGGATGAATCAAAATCATCCAGATCATTTGCATTTTTTTCTTTTTGAATCTCATCCATCATATCAGCAGGACCTTCAGCATAAATTCCTGTTGCTCTATCTCTCCCAAATATAACAAGCAAGTCATCATAAAAAGGAAATGGCTTGTTTTTCCAAGGCACATAAGGAGGCTGAGTCTGCAAACAAAAAATTTAAAATGTATATATAAAGTGATATAAAATAGAAGTCATAAATCAATTACAAAAACTAAAAATCAAACCTTCAAATAAGCATCCCATACAGGCTTTTCCGCAGTAACACATTTTGTGATTGGATCCATTCCAAAACCACTTGTGTTAGGCCCATTCAGCATGTTATAAACAATATGGAAATCCCTTTTCAATGTTTTAATTCTAGACTCAATGTGTGGTTTAGCCTTCAAACCAGAGTCAGGCTAAGCAACTTGCAGTTTCTCCTCTACATAATTCAAGTAGCCAGGTTTGAACCCATTATCAGCTTTAAATTTTCCAAGATTCACCATGTCAAGAAGCACCTCAACGAGCTTAGCATCTTCTTCATAATTCCATTTTCTCTTGTTCTTACCAGGACCTCTTGTCTCTTGAGTAGTGTCATGAGTATCCATTCTTTACAATATAATAATATATCAAAAATAAAAGAAAATATCACTATAAGAAACATGATGAAAACTATACGTACATACCAAATAAGGTTATCTATGGCAAAATCAATCAAGAAAAATAAAAGATACTTATATTTTTAGACTTATAACTCTGATAAAAATCGTATTCTATGTATGATGCATACACCATTTTCAACAATACAAGAAATACACTACAGTGGAACACTTGAATAAGTAAAATATGATAAATTGGTTTCAACATTATAATCACTCATAATTTTTCATCCCAACTCTCTGAAAGCATACAACGAATACTATTAAAGGAACAGTTTCCGTAATTCACTTCTACAAAATACATGAACATTGCAACACGACAACCAATTAGTATATATCAGAGAAAGCCATAAAGGGAAAATTAAACACTATATATCACTAACAAAAAAATCAAATTGTAACGAAACTTTTCTATCAAGATTTCGCTTAGCTCGAGAACATATGAAAACATTCTCACCTGAGATGGAAAATGTCTTTGTTTGTAGCAGTAAACTGAGGCCAAATGACCGTGCTCCTTCAAACATAAGTAACGCTTTATATATACTTTAGAAGAACAGATTTTACGAATAATATGGTGACAGACTTCAGAAGAATAGATTTTTCTACGAAGTTTAATTGACTTCAGAAAAATAGATTTCACGAACATCTCGCCTAACCAAGTCGTCGAGATCATCCAACAAACTTTCCTGATTGACTTCAGAACAATAGACTTCACAAGAACAGAAAGAAATATTTTCCCGCAAGATTTAATTGACTTCAGAAGAAATTTTCACGGACGATTAGGTTTTTTTGTGAAATTTTATCCGCGCAACCTTAGGTTATTTTGCAGAAGTTTAATTCGGAAAAAGAGAAAGTAAATGAGAATTATTTTAATTTGATATTACAATTATTATTATTATTTCACATTTTATTATTATATCATTTTTCAATTACTAACGTTTGTGAAAATTTTGGTTACTTTTTTTTAATTCTTATTCAAGGCATTTATTCATAATTTATTTTTTAATTTATCCAGATTTTCTAATAAATATTTTTTATTTTAATTTTTTACTTGGACTCCACATGGGTATAATGGTAATTTCAAATAAATATTATTTCATTCATTGTCCATACCAACCATGGGAATGAAATCAATCAAGGAATGAACATTCCATTCCTTGTTTATACCAGCCGAAGGAATAGCAATAGTCATTCCTTTCCATTCTCATCATCATTCCACTACTAAGTTCATTCCATTCCCACTTGATTCCATTCCGGCATACCAACCATCCCCTAAGGGTTATAAATTTTCCTTGGCTGGACCTTATATTAAATATTAATAAGCATTCCGGTCGTGATGCACATATTATTATAATTTTTATTTTTAAAACATTGAGAACGTGATTGATATAGTGGAATGAAATGGAATAGAATGATTATTCCTATTTTCATTCTCATTCCATCAATTAGTATGGTTCAAAATCATTCCACCGATTGGTATAGTTCAAAATCGGAAATTACCATTCCCGATGGAATCCCTATTCCGAAAAGAAGGGAAATAGTCATTTCACCCACCCCCATTGGTTTAGTTATTCCCGATGACCAAAAAATTAATATATGATATATTTATACATAATCATGTTTTATAATATTATTTTATCATATTTAGAAAAAAAAATAAAAAATCAAATTAAATAATTTATTATTATTATTATTATTATTATTATTTCTTAATTATTTTTATATTATTTATTTTCAAAATATAATTTAAAAATATATGTTAAAATCAAATTTTGATAGCTTTTATAACTTTGATGAAGAAAAATGAAAGTGATGCCGAAATAAATATACTATAAAAATATGTTATAATATAATATAAAATATTTATATATTTGATATGATTTAATATATTCAAATAAAAAATTGAAATGTTAAAGTATTTTTTTATGAAGTAAAAATATTTTTATTAACTTGTACAAATTATTCTATATTGATTAATTAAATATTTTAGAATAAGGTTTTTCAATAAAATAAATAAATTATAAATTGCTAAAAAAATTAGAAAAAATCATATACTAAAAAAGAAAAATGACATTTAGAAATATAAAAGATAAATTAAGGCACGTGTTTATATTTATTAGCTACTACATACACTTTATTCAATTATAAGAAAATTTTAAAGTACACAAAATATTCATTATATAAGATTAAAAAAAACTGATATTTCATTCCGTTCTTCATTCTGTAGACATACCAATCATAAGAATCGTCATTTCATTCAGACCCTCATTCCATTCATACCTAATTCTATTCTATCATACCAATCACCTCTTGAGTATTTCAATTTGAGTTTTGTGTTTGTGTAAATACTATTAAATTTAGAGGTGGCAAGAGAGGAAGTTCAATCCATTGGGCCAACGGAGAAAAAACGGGTTGGGACGTCTGTGGACCATAGTGTATTTTTTGAGTTTTGGGCTAGGTGGCCTAGCCCATATGGACCAAGTCGGGTTTATTTCGAACCTAAAAATTCTTGACCCAACCGGCACAAATTGGGTTAGACCAGACTAAAATTAACACACCCAAAATTAAATTCATCACAAAATTATACACTTAAAGAAAGTAGAATATATTTAATTTCATTATAAATCTTGGAATACATTATATACAAAATTTGTCTTCGGCACATCATCATCCTTATACATTAACATTTTTAATCTAGCTTGACTTTTAAATCTTGAAATAGCAACATAAGCTTCACCATGAATAAACTTAGATTTTAAAAAACACACCAACATGAGAAATAGATTAATCCTTACTTATGTTTATAATAATCGCATAAGAGACAATTAGAGAAAATTATCGTCATTTGAAGACGTCAATGACATCCTTGATATAAAAACTTTATGTCTTGCATTATGTTCAGTGAGAACTTTTTGTTTCAAAACATTTCTATCAAGCCTCAAAATAACTAATATTGTGTCATTACACAAACTATAATTATTAATAGAGTAATAATTATCCAAAAATAATATATATATATATATGTGTGTGTGTGTGTGTGTGTACATATATACCCCGAACCTATACTTTTAGTTACCAATGAGCCAATAATATTGCATTTTTTTAGGATCAAGTAACCCCTCTTTAATATTCTTCCTAAAAATTATAACATCCGACCATCTCCCTACTATTACAATTACAAAAAAAAAGTTTATTTACTTCTAATATCGAAATCAGTTTTAAATTATTATTTAAAAATAAATATCTGAATGTTTTGAACGTCTTTTTTAGTAATTGTATTCATCTTAAATTTTTTATTTAGAAGGGTGTACTGGATTGAGATTTGGTGCGTCGTTTTTCACCAAAAATAATCCGACACGCAGTCGGTATGCCCACACTACCCAGAATAGTAGCAAGCAAGATCGTCTCCCAAAGGACCGGTGAGAACTATTCGAACCTTCAGTTTGCAGTAACCAAACTTCCCACACGAATTTTGTTGATATAACGGAAAAACTAAAATAAAGCAAATAAACCAAAGAGTAGTTTTCTTAACAGATTAAAAGGTATTCCGGCTTCCAATTAACTCCATCCTAGCTTAATTATTCCGATCATTGATGCAAAGATATTTCCAATTAATGCATGCAAACCAGTTATAGCCACCGAAGATACTTACTGACGCAGCCTAATTTCTCCTTAGCTTCTCGATAATCAGGAAGACACTTCACTAATTATTTTCCTAATCGACTGACAACCGTAAGAGACACTCTATAGATTTAATGAGCCGACAACGTTAGACACTAGAGAAACCCGATTCAAAACCAACAGACTCTGACACAGGACCGTTGAATTTAGACTATTATTCCCTCGATTCTGAAGAATCATTGTACCACTAATTAAACTTAAACCCCAATTACGGATGGCCGGTTTAATTGGCTACTAATTAATTCCGATCTACTAAATATTCGCGACTATCTAGCAGGGACGAAACAATTAACAGCTTTAAACACCGAGAATCAAAGATACATGTAATTAATTAAAATAGAAAGAACAATTAGATCTTACAAAATGATTATGCCAGGGCTTTGTTAATCTTCACCGGAATAGAACGCGCTTAGCTTGAATTCATACTGGTGCATATCCACTATCTCCAGTCCAAATACTCGCACAATCCACCAGTTGGTATGCCCATACCGACTGCTTTCCAGACTCTTCAGCTTTTCTTCAATCCAATTGCGTCCAAACCCTCCAAAATATTGCCATTATCTCCACTTCCATGTTAACCACAAGATACAATTCCTCCACAAAACTTGACCAAGGGATGAGTAATACTGCAAAAATATACCAAAAACGACCTAAAATATATATGAAATAATAACCTAATCAAGATTTTAATGGATTTTGATGGACTTTAAAATATCTATAGATTTTATAAATCCATAGACTCCACATGGAGTCTCCCAACTTCACACAGAGTCTGGCGGATTTCGTGTATGGATTTCAGACCGATTTCGGATGATTTCAATGAATTTCAAATCCTTCTTTCCAGCGCTCGATGGAACACAACGATCGGTGGACTCAGAAAAAAATCAGACTCAGCGACCGTTGGAGCCATGGGTCGAACAGGGCCAACGACCGCTGGCACCCAGCGGTCGTTGGGAAATAAAAGATTAAATGCGCAGAAACCCCCAAAAATTGTCGGCAAGGATCATCAACTATCATCCCACATTTCTTCCATTAATATGTTTGCTTATATTGGTTGGCTTCCACAAATATGTTGACGCTTCATGAACTCTACAAAAAAATCAATTTAATTAGTTTCTTATTTCTTCTCGATTAAAATTATTGCCAAAGACAATAAAATGGACATGCTTATCACCATTTCACACGTGCCTACATCTAATAACTATGAATTATCCGTTGGGCCAACGACCGCTGGGTGCCAACGGCCGCTGGTGTGCCATCGTCGGCGAAGCCAGCGGCCGCTGGGGTCGGGTGACGGCTAGGGTGCCCGATTTCAACTCCCCATCAATCGCTGGGACACAGCGCTCTCCGAATTTTTCAAATCCATCGAAATCTCGTGTCCAGATGTCGGATTTCATCCTTTGTATTTTTGACGTGATTTTGAGGTGAAATCCAATGAAGTCAAGGACTTTTTAAAGTCCATGGATTTTTTAATACCTCCGGATTTTAAAGGACTTCTAAAAGTCTGGATTGAATACACCAAGATTTTAAAGGACTTTTAAAAGTCTACATTGAATACACCCGGATTTTAAAAGTCCATCAAAATCTCAATCCAATACACCCCCCTTAGTTTCATTCTCACTAGTAAGGACTTGGGATAATAATATAGTTTTATTTGTAACCAAAAATCATTCAATCAACTTCAAACTTTGTATTTATCATTTAATTATACAAAAACTCTTCTTTTTAGTTAATTATTTGGATAGTTTTTTTTTTCAAAATCTTGAGCCAAAAATGTTCTAACATATATATAAAATGAAAATTAAATTTGATTTTTTATATTAAAAATACTTTGATTTTTTCCATTATATCTCATTTCCCTTACAAAATTGTTGTTGTTTCTATAAAGTATAAACCAATAGACATGTAAGACATTATTCCTCAATAACCTTACTCAATAACCTTACATGGTTATTGCTCTTTTCTAAATTGAATTTTATATGTATAGAAAATGTCTACAAAATGATATTTATTTAATTTATTAGTATTCAAAATGAGATTTTTACTACCAATTATTTAATTTTTAGATTTTTTGTATATTTTGCTAAAGCATTGTAAATTTTTTGACAGTACCACTTTTGATAAAAAAAATTATATATTAAAATATTTGTGAAAATTGATTTACAAGTGATCGAACAACTAATTGCTTTTATCAATTTACATATCGATAAAGTAATAATAATAAAAAAATTACCAACACAAATAAAGATAAACTTATAAAGTTTGTCCCGATAATTGATGTTTCAAAATATTAAATGTGATTGTTTACAATAAAATTAGGATGCTTCACACCTGTGAAAGCCATAATACACCAGTTACTCTATATTTATATTCTATATATAAAAAAAAATATTCCTAAAGTTTGTGTACAAAAATTTAAACAATGTTTACCTAATTATTGAACATATTCATAAGCTATATATTTGAGGAATGAATTTCAAGAACTTATTCAATCCAACCAAAAGCCTTCAAAGCTATTCTTTACTCGTAGAATCTGCAAAATAACAATTACGTAAGAATAGAATTACATAAAGTATAATACTTTGAATGCATAGTAGAATAATAAAACAAATTGAAAAAAAATCAAATACAAAACAAACTAAAAAGAAACAAACAAAAAAGAATCATGAGTAGCCCTTTTATTTATAATATCACTGTAGAAAAATATATCAATTATATTAGGGTTACGAGTAGGTACATATCTTATATTCTTTTATAATTAATAATTAATTGATGATTGAAAATAGATTTTCGTGTAAGTTGCTCAACAAATTTACGTCTAAATTAATTAGATATTCTATTATTATATATATAATATACAATATATTATATTCTATATTACTGCCCTTAATTAAGGTAAATTATTTTCCCTTAATTAAGGTAAATTATAAAAATAATTTACCTATGACAATCTTTTAGACTAATTTGATGGCTACATATAAATACATTTTGGGTTTACATGAGAAATAAATAAATATTATTATTTTAGCCACTTTCTTAAAAATATTATTATTTTATCCAATTTTACGATAATACCCTTGCGGGTGCACCTGCGCACTGAGTCTAGCGCGCGGGTGCGCGCGTGCTGGTGCGGAGCTGCCGACACGCGCGGGTGCGTGCGCACCTACGCATTGAGTAGGTGCAATGCGCAGTGCTAGCACGCGTAGGTGCAATGCGCACGCGTAGGTGCGGGGGTATTTTTGTCCATTGTGGCTAAAATTTATATATTTAAAAATAAGTGACTAAAATAAATTTTTTAAAGTTGTGAGTGGCTAAAAAAAATTGGCTCTGGTGATACTACAGTAATTTTTTATATAAAAATGCTGCATTAATTTTTTAAGTACGCGTGCAGCACTCCTTAAAGAAAGAACGATTTTTTTTCCCCTTTTTTCATGAGAGGTAGTTAATTAGATTTGAATGATTGCCATTATATAAGTGTTGATTAGTTCTACATATGAGAATCATGAGATCATTCATCATCAAGGAAAAACAAAACCTTCTATCAATTTTTTTCAGCAACATTAATGGAGATTGAAACCAAGGTAGTCTCCATAGAAACAGTCAAACCATCTTCTCCAACCCCAAAATCACTCCAAAAACACTACCTTTCATTTCTTGATCAATTAGCACCACCTTTCTTCATTCCCCGCGTTTACTTTTATTCATCAAATCCCACAATTCCCAACTCCCAAAAATCAAACCACCTCAAGAAATCTTTGTCGGAAACCCTATCAAGATTCTACCCCCTCGCCGGCCGCCTTATCGAGAACCTCTATGTCGACTGCAACGATGGCGGCACTCCCTTCTTTGAAGCCGAAGCAAACTGTGATCTTTCTCAAGTTATCACCAATCCAGACCCTGAAACTATGAAAATATTTCTTCCTTACAAAATGAATGAACCCCAAGATTTGTGCATGGCTGTTCAAGCCACCTATTTCCACTGCGGCGGCCTTGCAGTCGGGATCCTAATCTCACACAAGATCGCCGACGGATCATCCTTCACCTTGTTTTCCAACACCTGGTCCGCTGTCTCCAGAAATGGGGACTGTGGCAGCGCCCCCTTCCCAAAGTTCGACGCCGCCACCTATTTCCCGCCGCATGCTCTTTCCGGGTTCAGCCCCAGTACTGAAGGAATAATGAAAAAAGAGCTCACCACCAGAATCTTTACATTCCCCGCCGCCAAAATCGCCGTTCTCCGTGAAAGATTCTCCGGCGGCAGCGGAGGATTGCAGCGGCGGCCTCCGAGTCAAGTGGAAGCGGTCTCGGCTTTTAAATGGACCCGGTTCATATCCGCCACGGGTTTGAAAGCCGACCAAAATATTAAGACCTACGCCGTGAACCAAGCAGTAAACCTGCGGACCCGGGTCGACCCCCCCTTATCCGAATATCATTTCGGAAACCTTAGCTGGACATCGATTGCCAGGCTGGCGGCGGGGGACAGCGGCATTGAGGTTCTTGATAAATTCCGGGAAGCCATGAAAGCCATCAACGACGGCTACGTGGCTAAGTTGAAGGAATTGAATTTGATCAGGGAGATAATGCGTCAAGCCGGTAAAGGTGAGCTGGTTAGCCTAAGCTTCAAGAGCCTGTGTGGGTTTGCGGTGTACGAAGTGGATTTCGGGTGGGGCAAACCCGATTGGGTCGGATTACTCGGGTTGCCTTACAAGAACTTTGTTATTTTTAAGAATACAAAGAGTGGGGATGGAATAGAAGCATTGGTTCATTTGAGGAAACAAGATATGCAAAAATTTGAAGTTGATTTGGAGATGAAACTCTTAAAGAGTAATTTGTAATGTAATCTTCAATTTCATAGTAATCCAGCACTCAAAGCACACATTTTGTTTTTTTCTTTTCCAGGTTGTACTAGCTAGGCCATTGTTAATAACTCGATCGGATCGGATTGGATCTTCTGCTACCAAACTCTTGTACACCTCCATGGACTAAATTTGATGATTAGACATCGAATTAAAAAAAGGAAACTATTGTGTGAGATTTTAATTGTGGTTAAGAAATTTTTTCATATTATCGATCCTTTTATTTAATTTAATGAAATATATATCCAAGAATGTCAATTATATTCAAACGAATTGTAGTAATTCATTCGATCGATCCTTCTTTTTCAGCTTAAATTTACATAAACACAGTCAAAATTCTACTTTGTAAAATTCATATTACCCCGTGTTTTCTCGAAAAATTATAAACCCTTAATGTTCATAATAAATAGTCTAAAACCCGTCATTGATTATGGTAAAATTCAATAAAAAAGACATTTTTCATCAAATGTAACTATTTGTGAAGAAAAAGAACCGATATTTTAATAACCATTTTTATTATACAAAAATATAATTTAACATCGAGAAAATTTCGATTTTGGTCCCATAGGACATGGGTTAGTCCGATTTTGGTCCCATTCCTATCACTTTTAGTCCTATTTCAGAAATTGTTATTAAATCTGGTCCCGTAGGACCTGAATTATCAATTTTGGTCCCACAATTTGGACGAAAAAAAGGGGTAACGGCCGTCAGTTTGGGACCAAAATCGATACTATGGAACCAAAATTGAAATTTTCAGCGAAATAGAAATCCTAAAATGCAATCAGCTATGAACGATTTTTGAGCCGAAAAATTGATCAAATGTTAGATTTGTAAAAAGGGGTACTTTTTATTAATTTTTTTTTAAATTGGGTTATTTAAAAAAAACACTACAATAAAAACGCGATTTAACAACGGATTATATTTCGTTGTTTAAATACCGACACATTAACAAAGGATTAAGATTAAGATATTTAATGACAATTTTTTTAGTCTCAAACTTAACAAAGAACACACGTCGTATTTTAATTTTAATTTTTTATGTTAACGACGCAAAACGACATATTTTTCTATCTTACATTAGAGACGGAAAAATGCGTTGCTAAACATTATTTTTAAATCTTATCGATGAATTAGTTGCAAAATTATTTCGTATCTAAATTAATTTTGATCTTTTTGATTTTTTGATTTTTTAAATTTTTTCTAATATTTTTTATTTTCCAATTAATGCTTAATTACTAATTTGAAATCAATTTTTTTTAGTTTTGTTTGTTCATTTTATTATTTTGAATTTATTAGATTATTTTAATTTTTTTCAATATTTTATATTTTTTAAGATATTTTGAATTTTAAATTTTTCAATTCACTACAAGAAAATTGTTTTTTAATGATGGGAAATTTCATGATTAAAAGTCCAAATCCTCTCATTAAAGATCTTTAATGACGGGAATTTTCCCTTCACCATCCGGTCATTGTTATCTCTCTAGCTAAAAGTTATAATGACGGGAAAGATATCCCATTAATTAGTGACAAAATATCCCTTCATTGAAAATCAATTAAAATTTAATAATTTTTTCACCAGTAATGACGGGAGGTTTTAGGATTTATCAAATAGTGACCCAACTTCTTATCTATTGTTAGGAAATAAGAGAATTCCTCACTAATAATCTACCCTTTAGTTAAGATTTTTTTTTTTACTCTCACTAAAACCACAATTCTTTTAGCTTTAATGAGGACGGTTTTCTTTCCGTCATTAAATTTTGTCATTAAAAACTCATTTTCTTGTAGTGATTTCTACTTATTTATGAATTTGAAATTAATCTTTTAAATACTATTAATTTTGTATTTATTTTCCATTTTAAAATTTGTTTTATTTTATAATTTTTTAATATTATATACTATTTTTTATTATTATATATATTTTTATTTTTCAATTACTAATTAATTCAAATATAAATTTTTTTAATATTTTTATTTATTTTACATGATAATTTTTAATTATGAAATAATCAATCATAATAATGAATTATTAATTGAAAATTAAAATTAAATATTAAAAATAATTATAAACTCTAATTAGATGTGGTGAACGCTTATAAACAATATTGTAAAATTAAACTAAATAAAAAATTTCCCTGCCTTTAGAGGTGTAAACGAGCCGAGTCGAGTCGAGTATCATCTTGATCGAACTGGAGCTTGATAGAAAATTAAACTAAATAAAAAAAATTGGCTTTCTTTTGATTTAGCAGTTGTAATTTGATGAATTGGTGAGTATATATATTTAGATGCATGTTTGTGGGAAATTTAGAATAGAATCAGGTTAAATTTATACCAAATCAGTTCAATTTTACCTCCAATTGAATTGCAAAAAGAAATTCTACCATTTTTCTGTTTGGGACCAAAATCGATATCAAAATGGGACCAAAATCGATATTTTTTTTAACGGAAAATGTTACAAAGGGACCAAAATTGATAATTCAATCGATTTGGGACCAAAAGTGATAGGGATGAGACTAAAATCGGACTAATCCATATCCTATGGGACCAAAATCGAAATTTTCTCATTTAACATCTTTATTGAATATAGCACGTTCGAGCAAATACCAGAAAAAGTGGCTTGCAAAATCTGAAAAAAGACAAAGAAACAGATTAGAGAATAACCGGAAAGAAACGGATTTGAGAATAATCGAAACAGATCCTCTTGTCCAATCATATTACATTACGTGTGTCATAATTATTATTATTATTTTTTAATTTACCCTATCTGGGGAAGGACGAACTTAAAAAAAAAATCATAATAAATTAAAAAAGAAGGTTTGACATAGGAGATGCCAAAAATGACACAGGGATCTGGTTTAGAGAATAATTGGGCAACCACAAGAGAGAGAGAGAGAGAGAGAGAGAGAGAGAGAGAGAGAGAGAGAGAGAGTCAATGCAAGATTAATAATGCAAGATTAATAGGGATAAGAAGGTATGGTATACCTTATATTTTTCTCATACCTTATACTTTAAGGGCTTGTTTGCTAGGCAGTATAAAGGTGGGATAAATACCTATGACACCCTAATACTTTGTTTGCTAGCAATATTGAAGCCCATGATTATGCAAGGGCCCGATATGTGTTAACCATTTATATGGTATAACATATTTAATAGCATCCAATATGTTTAACCATTTATATGGTATAACCATTTATATGGTATAACATATCACACCCTACTGGTGGAATATTTAATAGCATAAGAATTAGTATACCACACCTTACCGGTATGACGGTATTACCATACCATACCTTACCGTAAAATTTCAGTACGGTATCATACCTTACTGAAAAATCAGTATACCATAAATTTGGATATTTTTCGGTATTATATAAGCGGTATGACGGTATTTTTCTCTCACACCTATGCAAGATAATGCGTCTTATTGAATAAAATAATAAAATTTAATGTTTCTTTTTTTTTTCCCTTCCAATATTTAATTAATAATACATTATATGTTTATACACCAATTCTTTGAGTATAAAGATGGAATAAATACCTATGACACCCTAATACTTTGTTTGCTAGCAATATTGAAGCCCATGATTATGCAAGGGCCCGATATGTGTTAACCATTTATATGGTATAACATATTTAATAGCATCCGATATGTTTAACCATTTATATGGTATAACCATTTATATGGTATAACATATCACACCCTGTTGGTGGAATATTTAATAGCATAAGAATTAGTATACCATACCTTACCGGTATGACGGTATTACCATACGATACCTTACCGTAAAATTTCGGTAGGATATCATACCTTACCGAAAAAATCAGTATACCATAAATTTGGATATTTTTCGGTATTGTATAAGCGGTATAACGGCATTTTTCTCCCACTCCTATGCAAGATAATGTGTCTTATTGAATAAAATAATAAAATTTTATGTTTCTTTTTTCCTTCCAATATTTAATTAATAATACATTATATGTGTATACACCAATTCTTTGAGAATTTGGTACACTATAAGAAAATCACACAATAGCGATAAACATTTTCATCGCCCCAAGGCCATTTTCCGTCGCCAATTTAACGGGCGACGAAATGGCAACAGAAAATGTCCGTCTCGTGTATTTAGTCGCTAAAGAAATAAGGCGACGGACTTTTCTGTCGCCATAATTTGGTGACGGACTCCGCGATGGAAACGTTCGTCGCCTTAAAGTGTCGTCATAAATGATTGCCTAATTGAGGTGACGGACACGGCGATGGAAGTTTCCGTCGCCAAATAAAAAAATAATGTAATTCATAAAATTAAAAAAAATCAAGCGACATAAATGTTCCGTCGCCATTTTTATTTTTATTTTGACTTCGTTTTTTTAATTCCATTTTTTTAATTCGATTTTTTAATTTCTTTTTCTATTTGAATATTTATTTGTACCTAAATATAATACAAGATCATAAAACTAAAATATATATACATATATATATATATATAATTGTACATAATTTAATACAAAATGTATAATACATATAAATAAATATCAAAATTGTAGCATAAATATACAGATATAGTACAACTACGAGCCCTCCTCACCATCCAGTCTTCCAGAACTGCTACCAGACCCTCCGGATCCGTCACCAGCACCATCCGGCTGATGATTGAGAAGGCGCTTAAGCAGGGACTCCATCGTGGCCTCCTTCTCCAGCACTTGTTGTACAGACTCACGCTGGGCATCCATCTGTGTCTGCATCTCACCCAGTCTCGCATTGAGCTCAGCCTGGGTGTACAGTGACCCGGAACCCAAGCTCGATGACGAGGAGGATCCTCCAGGTGCAGTAGAAGGGCGACGAATGGCAGGGGCCATGTTCCCCAGCTCGATAGCGTGCGCGCTCCTTCCTGTTAGGCGTCACCACCTAGTGAAAAATCTCGCCCATGTCCAGCTCCCTGCCCTCTGCTCTCCACTCCGCGGACAAGGCGTCACATTTATCATGTATTTATTAGGATAAGTGTAATTCATTTTTCAATATAAATTATTTGTATATATATATATATTAAAATATTTGTAAAAATTTACCTTGTTCTCCATCGCCTTGGTTGTGGTCCAAAGGCCGTCCGGGCAGTGAAGCTTGAGGTAGATTTGGTAACGCGCCTGCCAGTTGGACAAATGCTGCTCTCTAGTCTGATTAAACTAGATAAAATGAAATCTATTAGAAAGTGTTAATTTATTATACTATAAACTTGAATAATTATTATAACTCGTTCCAGATCGCGCATATGATCCACGGCACATCTGGTGCCTCTGTAGTGAGTGAGTCTGGCTGGATGATCCTAGTCCATCGGACTCAGTGTTACGGTTTCTCTTGGCCAGGTAAGCCTTCTCCCGAGTGTCCTCCGCCTGCCAGTATGCTATCCAGGCAGGCCAGTCCTCCTGGCGCACAAAATCGGGCTTCTTACCCACCTGGTAGTCATCCTTCTTCATGTGGTACACCATGTCCCTGTACCGGTCCTGGCACTTCTTCCAGAAGAGTGGAAGCACCTCCTCATCAGGGAATGACCACCTAAACTCCTTCTGTATTAACGTATCAATAACTAACGACGTTAGTAATAATATTAGACAACACAATATATATATATATATATATATATATATATATATATAATTTTTACCTTGAACTCAGCCCAGTACAACATCCTCCTATCCACGGGCACCTTCTTCCAAGCGAAGCCCGTAGGATGCATATACCTCTTGAAGATAGTTGTAATTGCCCTCGAACAGGCATTCGGGGGGCTCATGACTCTGAAAATGCAAATTAGATTCAATTATAATATATAGATCAACATACCTCTCCCTGCCCACGGTGTCGAGCTCGAGCTCCTGTCTCGAGTCAACTGTGCGAGACTCCTCTCCTTGAGCATTGGTCACATCCTAACTAACACTATCATTAATGGTACCGCCAACGGATCCCATAGATGACAGAGCTCGTGACCTAATCTCGTGAGATCCACCACCTCTAGTCATCCAACAAAAACAACTGATATAGATATATATATACACATGATCTTAATTAAACAGAAACATAAAATTCAAAAAAGACAAAATTTCGGCAGCATAACTACGTGAAACCTATATTTTGACCAAGTCATCGATGTAACTTAACTAGGTTCTGGGATTAATTAGTAAAAATCAAACACTAGAGGGATCCAGGGGCCTTTGTCCCAATATAAATACGTACAATTAAAATAGAGGGATAAAGGGACCCTCGTCCCATTTAACTAACATGTTTTATTAAAATTGAACTAACAAAAAATGTTATATATATAAAATAGAACACAAAGAATGAACTGATAGAAATATTAATAATCAAATAAATTGTAAATACCACAAATAATAATAAAAAATAAAACACAAAAATACTAATTATCAAATAATTGCAAATAACACAAACAACATATATGGACAGCTTATCTTTTCCGAATTGACAACATTAAACACACACACACACATGTATAATCATCTCTTTATTCCAAATAAATTTAAATTCCTTTTAATTATTTGCATGACCTCATTCTCTTATTTTATAACCTCATCGATCTGATCATATATCCTTTTATATTTATTTTATTTTAATTATATAGAACTAATAAGTTTAATTAAAAAATAGATAACCCTTACAGTTTTCATGTGATCAAACATTTGTCCACCAGTTTAATTAAAAAAATATATAACCCTTATAGTTTAATGTGGCATCATTCTTGTTCTTTTCTTCTTTTTACTAATTCAAGTATTCAATTTTATGTCTAATTAACCCGTATAAATTTTGTTAGGAAAAACTATCAAAGAATCCCTAGATAAGGTTTTGATGAGACGTCAAAACTATTTCTGAAAAACTGACCAAAATCCAAGCTGTAGATCTGAGCTGACCAATCCAGAGCCTCAAGAAGGAACTCAACTGAAGCTAGAGTCAACCCAACTGGAGCATGGTCAACTAGCTGGAAGGATACGCAAACCAGTCAGAACTCAATTCAACTGAGGGTTCGAAGAGACGAACCAGTCGAAACAAACTGACAGTTAAGTCAGCTGAGCTGAGAGAAAAATCGACAAGACTGAAGAAACTGATAAGAGATCAGTTTAAACTGAAGACTAGAAGTATCCAGCTGATGGCCAAACTTAACTTCAACCAAACTGAAGTTAACAGACGAATCAATCAAAGGCCAGAACTAAAGTCCGCCAGCTTGTGATTAGTCAAGCTGACAAGAAAGCTCAAGAAAGAAAAGTCAAACTGACAAGCTAGCCAACAGCTTGTGATTAGTCAAGCTGACAAGAAAGCTCAAGAAAGAACAGTCAAACTGACAAGCTAGCCAACAACTTGTGATTAGTCAAACTGACAAGAAAGCTCAAGAAAGAACAGTCGAACTGGACAAAACCATTCAATAACTTGAGATCAGTCGAACTGGAGGAAGAAGCTCAGAACTGCCAACTGGAGTAGTAGCCGAACTAAGCAAACAAGCTCAGAACTGTCAATTGGAGTAATAGCCGAACTGAGCACACAAGCTAAGAACTGCCAACTGGAACTCAAACTTGCTAAATTGGAGCTCAGAACTACCAGCCAGAGAGTCTTGGAGTTAATAGCTCAAAATGAAGATCTTGGAATAAATGCTCCAACGGAGAAAAGTTTTCAAGAGACTTTAAGAGACTTTTCGCAACTTTCATTCTTGAAGCCTTCATTCAATTAGAGCTTTCTTTCTCCCTCCCACATAGCTCAAGTTCAGCATTTGCTAAAACTGCGAAAGTCCAACTGAGAAGAAGAATTCATAGAGTCAAAGCATTCATCTAGCTGTTGATAATCCAGCCAGAGCAACCTTCTCAGTTCCAGCAATACACCGATCAACTACCCAACTTAATTGAAGGAGCACATCAGTTGATATCCCCTGTTCAAGACTAACCTCTTGAAGATCGAAAGAGATCTAAAACCTTGTAAAGAAGTCAATAGCACCTACCTCCCTAGCGAGCAGTTAGGGACTACAAGTGTGAGCCGTCGACCCGCTGAGGTAGCGAGTAGTTATCATGTTCAGCCAACTGTCCTTCATTGTGTAATTTGTAAAGAAACTCAAATTATATAGTGGAGTTGCCCTTCTGCGGAAGAAAGAGAGGACGTAGAAGTTTGAGACTTCGAACCTCTATAAATCATCTGTGTGTTGTACTGTTTTGATTACTTGCATATCTTTGAACTGTACACAAGTTCACACAATCTGCACTCAAGCTGTCCAAAGTGCTCAACCGAATTGTGCATTGATAAGTTACTAAGTGAGTCAAGGGCCCTTATCATTCCGCATTTGAAGTAAAGTTTTTTATCAGTTTATTCACCCCCCTCTAAACTGATATCGACTCGCCCGGGACCAACAAGTGGTATCAGAGCGGTTGATTCTAAGGATAAAGCCATCTCTGCAGATCAACTGAATCAGATCTACTTATTTGTGCTAACATTTCAAGCTATGGGAAACCATAAGCTACCTTTGTTTTCAGTTGAAAATTATGATAATTGGAGTAGGAGAATGAAGGCGCATCTCTGCTCGATCCATGAGAACATGTGGGAAGTTATTGAAGATGGTCCAATCATTATCATGATGGACAATGATGCCCACATAGTTGATATCAATCAACCAGCCAGGATCCCAAAGCCAACTAATCTTCTCACCAGCGAAGAGAAGAAGTTGAAGAATCTAGAGTTTGTGGCTCAAGCTGCACTATTTATGTAACATCCCGGTCCCGAGATAGGGGTTAACGAATGGGGACAGGGTGTTATTAAGGGTTTATTGAATAAGACGAAAGATTAACAAAGAAAGTTTGGGGATAAAGATATACTTTTGAAAGATAGGCGACGATACTCGGGTTTACTTAATTAAGACATCCACAGACCCATTTACAGGTCTAACCGGATACACAGATACCAACTTGAACAAGCCTCTTCATAGGTGAAAGAAAAACATGCTCGAGAAGTAGGAATAAACTGAATATGCATCACTTATATATTTAGATAATCATGTCTTGGAGAATATCCTTAGAATTTCGATAAACATAGTTGAACTTGAATGAAATTAGAAAGAATGTATGAGAGTAGCAGAAACATCATGGGATTTTGAAAGAAACTTATATAATAGCAAAACAATCTTGGCAGCCAATCCACATCTACAGCCACCATCATCCTCAGCACCTCAACCTGAAAACATTTGAAAAAGAGGGGGCTTGAGCACTAATGTACTCAGCAGGTTTTAATAAAAGCTTCTTTGATAACTCAAGAAATATCCAATAATAAACTAGCGGTATATGGAGAGCAAAACGCAAAAGCCCTCTTCATATCCGCAAAACCTTTACTTTACTTTTGGGCCCAACCTTGGCTCAAACCTGATGTCAACTGTACCCTTAGGCATGCCATAGGATAAAAGAGGGGTTACCTCAAATATCCTTCCGAGTATGCGAGGGGAATACCCAGCAGTGACTCCCTTTAATGATCAAAAATCATGAACTCTAAGCTCAATCCTGGTTATAGAGCTATATTCTTCCTTTCTCAACTTAGCATTTCTTAACCTTACTAGAATTATCGAGCCTAGAGCAACGTCTAAGGCTAATCATTTACTTAAGCATGACTTCGGCCTATAAGGGATTTATCACTAGAACGGAATTTTATGGAATAAACGATGATAATCTCTAGAATAATAATAACGGAAGTAAAACGAGAAATATAACATAAACGCTATTAACTCAGAACTTCAATAAAAAAGAAAATACAACTTTAGACGAGCAATAATGAAGAACGCAAAGAACGTAAAGAACGGAAAGTAAATGCGGATTTTAAAAGACGGAAAAAGAAATGGAACTCGAGATCGACGAACAAGAATGGACGGGGTTAGGTGCGTCAAAGGAAGGTGACTAGCTCGGCGTCTCATCGAGTCGCAACGGCGGCAGAGCCGCTCGCTACAACCCAACGGCGCTCCTAGCACATTCCCTTACCGCATCCCTTCCACGCTACTCCGCTCGTCGTCTTGCGGAATACTCACGAAGAGCGATTTTTACTTCGACAGAACTTTCTCGGCTCTCACGAGCTTTCCCACTCTCTTGGAAGTGAGTTTGGATGATAAATGTGCAAATGAGAGGTTAGGGGTGGCCTTGTATTTATAGGAAAAGCTTTGGTTTCCAAGGGAAGCCACTTCAGTGCAAGAATACTGCAGAAGTTACCCCTAGTTTGGTTAAAAGCTGCTTTATTCGATGTCGAGGTCCAAACGACCTCAGACACGAAATCTAAAAATTCCGGGAGACTCGTTGGCTCGAATACCAGTGAACCAACTTGATTCGTTAAAAAGACGGGGTCGTCTGAAGAAAGACGAGCAAAGATTCCCTTTTGGAATTACTTTTTACTATTCACTCAGACTGACAGATTTTGCTCCCGAGCATTCGATTGACCTCAGAATGGAAATCCGTGAACGCCAACAGAATCCTTGAGTCATTTCCCATAAGAGGGGCCTGACAAAACTAGACTCAGATTAACGAGGAGGATTTCGTAAATTTCTCAAAATACGAACGCACGCAAAAGTAACTATTCATTCACCTTTTAAATACGTTTTTCATTACTAGGAATTCAATTGACTTCAGAATTAAAGTCCGAAAACACCGGCATACTCCTTGAGTTAAAACCTTTCTAATGAGACTGCGAATGGCCATAAAAGAATTAAGATTAGATTTTCTGAAAAGACGATCTTCACGAAAACTGACCCCTAAAGTCGTGACTGACATCTGACCTTAATTAACCTTAATTAAACTTCTTCCTTAACTTCTTAATTATCATTAAGAATCTTCTAAACCTTAATCAAAAATTTGGGGTACTACATCCTACCCCACTTAAAGAAATTTTTGTCCCGAAATTTACTAGCCATGACAAGCGATATCAGCGTATCTTTTTTGTAGCTCGGATTCAAGCTCCCATGTTGCTTTCTTTGAACCATGATGGTTCCAGATCATCTGTATAAGATTAATCTTCTTGTTCTTTAACTTCTGGATCTTTTGATCCACAATGGCCTGGGGTTTTTCTTTCCATGCTAAGTCCTCATCCAGGACTATCTCTTCCTTATTAACCACGTGTTTCGGATCAAACACGTACTTTCTCAATAGTGAGACATGAAAGACGTTGTGAACGTCACTCAGGTTGGGTGGTAGGTCCAACCTGTAGGATACTTTATTCACCTTCTAAATTTTTTTAACAAAATCCAACGAATCTGGGCCTTAGCTTACTTCGTTTGCCAAGGTGAACCACTCATTGATGGAGACATTTTCAAGAACACTTAAACTCCAATGTTGAAACTGAGTTCCGTTCTTCTTTCATCTGCGTAAGCCTTTTGTCTATCTTGAGCCTCCTTGATTTGCTGACGAACCAGCTCGATCTTCTGGACCACTCCTAGACCATTTGAGATCCAACTATCATTCTTTTTCTATCTTCGTCCCAATATAAGGGCGATCTATACTTTCTTCCGAACAGGGCTTCATAAGGGGCCATGCCGATCGATGACTGGTCGCTATTGTTGTACGCAACCTTTACCAATTGCAGTAGCTCCTCTTAGCTGCTTCTTTGATTGACGATTACTCCTCTAAGAATGTCTTCTAGAATTTAGATAGTCCTTTTGGACTGGCCATCCGTTTAAGGATGAAATGCCGTGCTGAAATTGGGTTTTGATCCCATTGCTCTTTGTAGGCTCCTCCGAAATCTTGATGCAATCTCGCATCACGATCCGACATAATTGAGACCGGCACATCATGCAAACAAACATCTTCCCTGACATGGGCTACTTGATCTAGCTCGTCCGGCATTATAACAACAATGAAATGTGCTATTTTTGATAATCGATCCACGATTACCCAGATAGCGGTATTCCACCGCTTAGACTTTGGTAAACCTACCACAAGTCCACACTACTATGATTCTACTCCCATTCAAGAATTTCTATGGGTTGGAGCAACCAGAAGGATTTTGACATAGGGCTTCACTTGCTTAATAGATCAACACCCTTTTGCGAAGGCGGCTACCTCCATCTTCATGATATTCTACTAGAAGTTCCTCTTGAGGTCTTGATATATCTTGCTGCTTCCAGGATGTGCTGTATATGGCATGGCATGTGCTTCGCACATAATTTCCTCCTTTAGTTCTTCCTTGCTCGGCACACCAGGCCTTTCTTTGCATAAGAGCGCGTTACTGACAGTTTCCGTGAAGTCTTGCGAGCTATCTAATCGTGCTTCTAGTCTTTTCCTCTCGAGAACTAATTTCCTCTCTAAGCCTTAACTATCATTTGCCTCAGGTCGGGATGAGTAACTATCGCGACGATTTGTGCTTAATTGACTCCAGGTGGTGTTAGTACCTCGATTCCTAACTTCTCGAATTCTTATCAAAGCTCCTTCTTAACTTGAGCGAGTCTTAACTCTACCTTCTCCTTCCTAATTAGGGCATTAGCTACCATATTCGCCTTACTTCGGTGGTAGTGAGTCGTGCATTTGTAATCCTTTACAAGTTCTAGCAATCTTCTCTGCTGATGCTAAGATCCTTTTACTTTTACTTGAAGAAATACTTTAGGCTTTTGTGATTTGAGAAGAGTCTCACACTTGGCTCCGTAGAGGTGTGCCTCCAGATCTTCAGCATATGAACAACCGCTGCTAGCTCTAAGTCATACGTGGGGTAGTTCTGCCCGTGATTTTTAAGCTGTCCCGAAGCATAAGCAATCGCTTTTCCTATCTTCATCTTTACGCATCCTAACCCTGCTCTCGACGCATTAACGTAAACCAAGAAGTCTTTATTCTCTCCCGGAATGGCCCACACTGGGGTTGTGGTTATATCTTCTTTAAGGTCTGGAACTTTCCTCGCACTCGGGCGTCCACCTAAACTTGAAGTCCTTCTTCAATAATCGCGTTGTAGCTTTAGGTATTGACGGGAATCCTTTGATGAATCTGCGATAGTATCCCGCGAGTCCTAGGAAACTTCTTTATCTCATTCACGTTTCTCGGAGACCTCGAATTGCTTACAGCTTCAACCTTAGATGGATCCACCTTGATTCCTTCTACTGAAATTACATGACCAACAATTATAACTTCCCTGAGCTAAAATTTACACTTACTAAACTTAGCGTAAAGCTTTTCTTTCTTTTAACTTCACCCAGCACCACTCTTAGGTGCTCTTGATGCTCCTCTTCGTCCTTTGAATAGATGAGGATATCATCTATGAAAACTAGCACAAACTTATCTGGATACGGGTGAAAAACCTGGTTCATTAAATCCATGAACACCGCTGGGGTGTTAGCCAATCCGAATGGCATGACCACAAACTCGTATGTCTATAGTGAGTCCTGAAAATGGTTTTAGGAATTTCCTCCTTTCAGTTCTTCAGTTGATGATACCCAGATTTTAAGTCTATCCTTGAGAAGACACTTGCCCTCTTAGGCTTTGATCAAAGAGATATTCTATTCTTGGGAGAGGGTATCGATTCTTAATGGTCAGCTTATAAAGCTCTCTGTAGTCGATACACATTCTCAATGTGCCATTCTTCTTCTTCATGAACAAGTTTGGAACTTCCCAAGGCGACACACTATGTTGGATAAAACCTAGGTCTGATAACTCTTGCAGTTGAATCCTGAGTTCTTGCAATTCCTTAGGCGCCATTCTGGAAGGGGCTTTCGAACTGGTGCAACTCCTGGTTCTAAACCGATAGCGGATTCCACTTGCCTATATGGTGGTAGTTCTTATAGTTCCTTTGAAAATACGTCTTGGAATTTTCTTGTGCCTGAAATGCCTTCTATTGCAAACTCTCTTTCCTCTTTCTTCTTCACAACCGCTTTTTGACGGGATTCTGATTTTATAGCTTCTGATGGAGGTCACCATTACTCACAGGTGTAAAGGTCGCATGGCTGGACCTGGAACATAACCTCAGAACTTATCTGACGTCATTCCTTAGATTGCCCCTTAATACTTGACGAGCTGAAAAATATTTACCAAGAGATGCGCATCCTACTAGGAGGACACTAACTTACATTACTTGGATTCTGCAACCTATTGGGACTACTTTCTCTAACTCTTCCAAAAAGAATATTACTTTATACTTTCTGCTCTATTCAAAGGGTCCACACTCGGGTTCTATGAGTGGGAGCAAGACAAAATGAATGCCTCAGAGTGAGGATTTTATCTTAACAAGTTCCAAAACTGGAAGAGATATCACTCTAGGTTATACATATACTAAAAACATTGCCTTCTTTAGAGGGCTTATAACCTAAAAGGGGGTTCTTGCATGATGCAAAGGTATGGAAGATAATCAATGATTAGTATTGAGAATCGTACTGAATATTTGCAAAGGCGTCAGCATATCTTTAATAAGGGGATGCTATCACTAATTCTGGATGATCATAGAAGTATCATCAAAAGTTTACAATCTGTCCAAATGGATATAATATTGAAGAAATTCAAATATATGAAGGATTTCAACTAATTATGAAGCTGTTGAGAGATGATTGATTTAATTGACACGAGAATGGATGAATAGACTCATCAAAACTTACTATCTTACTGAAACTTTTTAATCAACCAACTCTAGGTCCAACTGCTTAACGATCTTCTTCAAGTTCTCATTCTTTCTTTCCTTGATCTTCACGCATCTTCTTCTTTACTAAGTTTCTACGAAAGCATGAGTCGGTTGGCCTTCAATTAGCTATACTTGGCTGGAAAATATGACATAGAGAATCACTTCCATTTATTTGGAAGGGATACGACAAAGCGACCTGATCTATATGCGTTTTCTTCTCGTCTGAAACCACAAATATGGGGCATGCCTTGATAACTGGTTGAACTCTTGATTCTATTTTGACAACATTCTCTTTCCTTGCCTCTAGTTCTAGATCTCCATCTCCTTACGATAGCAACCTAGAAAATACTTTTTAATATAACTCGCACTTGGAACCTTCCTAATCATACTCCATCCATTAATCCAAGGTTATCGTTCTTCGAACGGACTCTCATTGGTGGCTCATACTATCCATGCACATAAAAGAGCATATCCTAATTCCTCATCCTTCGAACAAGCTATAAAATTAAAAATTGGCTTCTAAGGAGCAAACCCATCTCTCGACTCTCATCGGGTCTCCTAAATTATGATAGAAGATTATGATCGAAAAACACATTCTTAGCTCTCGAGCCACGGATCGGGACTTGCTTGCCTGTGGCCTCGTTCTCTTGGCTTAATGTCTTTTCGACGATGTTCTAGAACATTAGCAACGCTCGCTCGAATTTGCACAAAGCAAAAATTAAATGCCTTTCGATTAGATCTTTAGATTATGCAGGATAGATCAAGTAAAGCGGGAAAATTGCCTCATAAGAGGACTTTTGGCATAAATAAGAAACAGGTTTTTAGTTACATCTGAAAATAGGGCAGCCTTGTGGAAAATTATTACTGCTATCAAAAATTTAAAGGTTGATTAATACATTTTCAGAATAAGATCTAGATTAAAGCCGATAAACGGACAAACAGGTCAACAAGGTATTCTAACAAAAAAAAAACCTCATTTGCCTACTTCTAAAGCTTAACTATACGCTGGGTCATATCCCTTTCTTTTTCATGATGATTCCACCTCTTTCTTGCTCTCCTTCTCTGGGTCCTCTTTTTTCTCATTTTCATCTGTCTCTGGTATCTCGAATTTGAACTTCCTCATGCTTCCTCAGGGAACTGATGGGGCATACACTGTCCCAAACTCTGAGGGGCAAATGTTTAATAGGCAGGGGCCCACTGGTGCATTCTGGAGGACAAAGACTCGGTGTCTCAGGTCTCGCTTCTAAGGTTCCTTCAGTACGAGGGCACGGAGCCTGAAATTTAGGAGAACTGATCAGAGTCGCCCTTAGCAGTTCTGGTTCCACCACGAGGGAGGGATTTTGCTCAGCTAGAGCGTTTACGTGGCCATACTTTGACTTCTAAAAAGCCATCACGGCTGAGGAGAATTCTGTCAGGTTCCCGATTACAGCATACGTATCGGGATCACGGGTGATTGTGCTTTGCAGGATGCGATATATTGCTAGCTTCTCAACGGGAGGTGCTTGTTCACACATGCGGATGCATGTTTCCAAGTCGGATACACTTCCTGGCGTTCTTCCAACGCCGTTCCTTTCTTGAACATGGCAGAAATGAGGCACATTATTCCTAACAGCCGAACGACACTTAACCATCTAGAAACATGAAGCTTAATCAGTCTAGATTATAAAAGGGAGACCTAAGGTTCTCCTGAGATTATGCTATCATCTAAATTCAGACTATTTATCTTGCATGCATAGATCCTCTTTTTTTTTTTTGCAGTTGACATTTACAAAAAGTTTGGTGCCCAAGCCTTTAATCAAAAATTTTATCTTTTTCCTAAATTTTTTTTTTGAGAATGAGTCAACCATTTTCTTTTAAATCGAGAACTCTTCTTCGAAGCTTTTATCTTTTCCTTAAGATGTAGGTTTAAAAACAAATTTTTAAACACTTTTCTTTGTGATCAAGAACTTATTTCTCAAATTTTCTTCCTCAGAAAATCATTTTCCCCGAATACTTTTTACTTGGAATTCCACTCTCAAGGTTTTCTCCCTTTTATCCATAAAGAAGTATGCTTGCACAAATTTCTTCATTTCCAGTATTCAAAGTTTATGAATTCAAAATCTAAAATCTCTATACTATCATACCTTGATTTTAGTTGAAGATACGAGGGTGATGGCGAGCTGTGGGTTGCTGCTGTGACATATCACGAAACAATTCATATGTACACAAAGACTTAGCTTAACTTAAACAAAAAGACAGGCCCGCAGAGTTGCAAACCTGGCTCTGATACCAACTGTAACAGCCCGGTCCCGAGATAAGGGTTAACGAATGGGGACAGAGTGTTATTAAGGGTTTATTGAATAAGACGAAAGATTAACAAAGAAAGTTTGGAGATAAAGATATACTTTTGAAAGATAGGCGATGATTCTCGGGTGTACTTAATTAAGACATCCACAGACCCATTTACAGGTCTAACCGGATAGACAGATACCAACTTGAACAAGTCTCTTCATAGGCGAAAGATAAACATGCTCGAGAAGTAGGAATAAACTGAATATGCATCACTTATATATTTAGATAATCATGTCTTGGAGAATATCCTTAGAATTTCGATAAACATAATTAAACTTGAATGAAATTAGAAAGAATGTATCAGAGTAGCAGAAACATCATGGGATTTTGAAAGAAACTTATATAATAGCAAAATAATCTTGGCAGCCAACCCACATCTACAGCCACCATCATCCTCAGCACCTCAACCTGAAAACATTTGAAAAAGAGGGGGCGTGAGCACTAATTTACTCAGTGGGTTTTAATAAAAGCTTCTTTGATAACTCAAGAAATATCCAATAATAAACTGGCGGTATATGGAGAGCAAAACGCAAAAGCCCTCTCCATATCCGCAAAACCTTTTCTTTACTTTTGGGCCCAACCTTGGCTCAAACCTGATGTCAATTGTACCCTTAAGCATGCCATAGGATAGAAGAGGGGTTACCTCAAATATCCTTCTGAGTATGCGAGGGGAATACCCAGCAGTGACTCCCTTTAATGATCAAAAATCATGAACTCTGAGCTCAATCCTGGTTATAGAGCTATATTCTTCCTTTCTCAACTTAGCATTTCTTAACCTTACTAGAATTATCGAGCCTAGAGCAATGTCTAAGGCTAATCATTTACTTAAGCATGACTCCGGCCTATAAGGGATTTATCACTACCCTAAAAGGCAATGCTTAATTAGCTAATTGAACTTTAGCAAAATCTAACATTCAAATACGAAGAAATGAACGTGCATAATCATAAATTGCAATTAAAGCAATTTTAATTACCTCATGCTAGAATAAACAACATTTAAACTATTCTAACATTTCTAAACATGCTCAAGAGCTCAATCAACATATAATACTTTTCCTTTTCTTCTTTCCTTGTACAGAGATCAATTAGGCAGAGCAAAAATATTTTATTGGATATTTCATTTGCCCTATATGCTTCTAGAGCTTATTAGCTCAAACTTTAGATGAGTATAGATATACCCACCTCGATTACTGGACAGAAGATGAAGCAACGAGTTGATGATCCTTCTTCGAATTCATATGGGGCTCACTTCCTCCTACAAAAGTCGAATCATCGACTTAGCGGCCTTCTTCGAAGAAATCAACTATCTAAAGCGAGAAATAATGACATCTAACTCGAAGACTAGAATCTAAGACTTATTTACAGATTGCACGACTTTATGACTTTATAAATTTTGAGGAGAATTCATTTAAAGAAAATCTCGTCTTGATTTCTCAATTTTTGACGGAGAATAACTTGAATATATTTCTCGAAGTAAATTGGAAATATCTTGATTACTTCTCAAAAATTTAAACTTGAAAATAACTTGGTGATGAAGACTCAAATTCGTGCTTTTTCCTTTATCTTTTTACACCCTTTTTAAGTGTTTAGTATAGAGTCTAGTCTAGTTTTGGGGGTAAAGCTGATTGCAGGAGGCTGAGGGCACAAAACCACCACAATAGGCACAGATAGGTGCTATTTATGCTGAGGGCATAAAGGACTGATTTGCCTGCCGAGGACCCAGTCAAAGTTGTTGCGAGAATTGCGTAACAAGATCGCGGGACAGTTCCTATATGCACGTGGAGGTGATGTGGCGGTCAGTTCCGAGTCTTGGGGAGGTCTACACACGTTGGGAAGGAAGTGGGGACACCAGAAAGCCGTTGGAGATGCTAGGGTTTGTTGCTATCCCTCCTAAATTCAAGGAAGAACGTTGAGCATGAAATGGGGAAGTGGAGGAGTGCAAGAACCCCTGCGTGGGTGAGATATGGGCTGCGTGAAGCCTTAATTCAGTTGCTATAAATACTTTTATCTGTTTTCATATCAGTACGCGTGCGAGGGTGGCGTTTTTTGCACCTCAAGATACAATTTCCCGTTTTCATATTTAGTTTATTTGCTGGATAATCTGACTGCCTGAAGCTGGCGATTTGCCCGCGGAGAGGTAGTTCAGTTGTTTTTGTTGGCAAAACTGGGGTTGAGCCCAGAAGTTAATCTACGTATTTCCTTTCCAAGTAAGATGTCTTTTATCATTTCTTTTACTTTCATATCTATGTTTAGTGGCTAAGTATCCACTGTTCAAGTCAAAGTAATGGTCTAAGGGTAGAATATGTGCATGAGGCAATCGGACTTTAAAGCCTTAAGGGTTCACAATCTTAACTTATTTTTCACTTAGACATAGGTAAAGGGTGGTTGGAGATGAAAGCGCGCATTTCTAATTAACTGGTACTAGTGTTAGTTACATGGGAGTGTATAGGTGACCCATGCCTCGATACCCGCATAGTAACAAGTCCGGGGGTGACAGCCTTGGTAGTTTGGATTGAGTAGTATATGCAGGCACAAGACCGTGTCAAACCTACTAGAATCGGGTCGCTTTTGCCCTCAAAGCTGCTATGCTTGCAAAACCTTTGTGTGATTCTCTCCTTAGGTTCCTGTATAGTTAGGTCCCTAGGTGCTGATCGTATCATCTAGACGATATAATGTAAGAAGTGATTGGAGAGTGGCCGATCGTATCCATTTCCTATAACCGGTTAACCCTCAAAGTGACAATTACCCATATTTGGCCATAGGGATTCGGTTTTTGACCTTTCTGCTAGTGTGGGCACATCGGGTAGTAGTGGTAATTACATGTGTTTTACCCGGGATTGCGCATACCTACCGAATGACTTGATGCTTTGACTTGAGCACTTTTATTACTGATATTTTCTTTTGTGATTTCCTTTTCAGCATTTAGTTAGTTTAAGTTTATTAGCAAGGTTTTTAGAGTGACACTAAAGATCTAAACTGAAACTAAGAAAGGACAGAAGGTTAAAACACTCCTCGTGGGATCGACATCCGTCTTCACTAGCTATACTAGCCGTTGAGGGCAGATTAAGCATTTGTGGACCATTTGCCCGCAAGTGTATTTTGCACACCTAAACGATGGGTGTGCCAAAAATTGGCGCCGTTGCCGGGGAGTGTAAGCGCACTTTTCTGTCTATTTACTGTTTTACCTTAGTATATGCTTCGTTCTAACCGCGCAGAAGATTTACTCTACGATCCGGAGATAGAGAGGTCAGCGAGGGCAAGAAGAGCACAAGCTAGGGCATTTTTGAAAAGGCTAGAGGAAGAGAATCACACTAAAGGATCCAGTGACGATTTGACCTCAAGCGGAGAAAGTGAGAAAAGCAACATCAATTCACTCTATTTCGACGAAGAGATGGAGGACGATCAGATATCAAACCACGAAGAAGAAGAACAACAAAGACCACCACCAGACACCCTTACTTTGAGGCAGCTGAGTTTCCCTCAAACCATGAACATGCGTCCCACGGGTATCGTTTTGCCCACAACTACTGGCAATTGGGAGTTGAGGGCAAACTTCATCTCGATTTTGCCCAAATTCCATGACCATCCAGGGGAGGATCCGCAACGACATCTACAAGATTTTGAGATGGCATGTGAGACACAACGCACACGAGCTAATGGGACAAGTGAATACATTCGCCTGATTTCTTTTCCTTTCACCTTGCAGGACGGAGCTCGAGAGTGGTTATACACTATTCCCGCTAGGAGTGTAACCAACTGGAGTCAACTCCAGCAAAAGTTCCTGGAAAAGTACTTCCCCACATCAAGAGTGCAGAGCATGAGAAAGAAGATCTCAACCGCAAAAGCTGGTCCCCACGAGAGCTTTTACGACTACTGGGAGCGTTTCAAGCAATTGCTCTCGAAATGCCCACATCACCAAATTCCAAATCATGACTTGGTGAACTACTTTGTCTCGGGATTGAGAAGCGAGGACCGAGCCCTACTGAATACAGCATGCGGAGGATCTATACTGAACAAGAGAGCAGCTGAGGCTCTAATACTTATTGGAGAAATGGTCGAGGAAAACAGAGACGATTCATATAAAAGAACAAGTGTTGTCGCTGCGGGCAAAACCATCTCTGTGCCTGCAACTGATGACCGAATCAAACAACTCTGCAACAAGATGGAGAAAATGATCACCATGTTTTCCGCCAATACCTTGCGAATTTGTGGGGTATGTGAACTAATGGGGCACCACTCTGACCAGTGTCCACAATTGAAGGAGAAGGAAGAAACGGTCAACGCTATAGATGAAGGGCACAGAAGGAGGCACAATCAATTTGCCCCCAACTACAGTCAGAGGCATACAACACCGTACTACCCTGCGCCCGCAGTAGGACCATCTTTATCAGACATGGTTCACAAGATTGTGAATGAAACGGTGGAGGTACAAAAGAAATTAGAAGCTTTCGAGCAGGAGACAAGGAATGGACTGAGCTATTTGGAAGGACAAATATCCCAAATTAGTAATGCAATCGCAAGGATGGAGAAAGCTAAAGGAGTTCTGCCCTCACAGACAGAACCACCAAAGAAGGCCGGGGTAAATGCAATAACACTGAAGAGTGGAAGGCAACTGCTTGCACCATATCCAGAGACTGCAGAGGATGATGCCCACAGCAACAATGAGCCCACAAAGGATGAACCAGAGTTGAGGGCAAATGACGAACCAGACAGAACCACAAAAGAAGGCCGGGGTAAATGCAATAACACTGAAGAGTGGAAGGCAACTGCCTGCACCATATCCAGAGACTGCAGAGGATGATGCCCACAGCAACAATGAGCCCACGAAGGATGAACCAGAGTTGAGGGCAAATGACGAACCAGAAGCAGTTGTGCCCAAACCCATCCTGAAGAGTAATATTCCAAAAGAGATCGAGGTGCCTTTACCATTTCCAGGAAGGATGAAGCGAAACAAGAAAGAAGAAGAGGATAGGGAGCTAATGCACATCTTCAAAAAATTGGAAATCAATGTTCCACTACTAGACGCAATCAGGCAGGTACCCCGATATGCCCGTTTCCTGAAGGACTTATGTACAAAGAAGGTGAGATTCACGGAGGAGGCACAAGTGGTTGTGAATGAAAATGTGTCAGCATTATTGCAGAAGAAGCTGCCTGAAAAGTGTGGAGACCCAGGGATGTTCTTTATTCCCTGTGAAATTGGAGGACTTCGAGTTGAGAGAGCTATGCTGGACTTAGGAGCATCGATCAATGTTATGCCCCTAAGCATTTTTGAAGAGCTGACCTTAGGACCGCTCAAGGATATAAGAACAATTATTCAATTGGCTGATCGTTCCAGTGTCTACCCCGAGGGAGTGCTTGAAGATGTCCTAATCAAAGTGGAGAGTCTGATTTTCCCAGCAGACTTCTATGTGCTGGATATGGGCAAAACCAATCCAAGGGCTGCCTGTATACTTTTGGGCAGACCATTCATGAAGACGGCACATACGAAGATTGATGTCAATAAGGGCATATTGACGTGCGAATTCGATAGAGACAGAGTTGCCTTCAACATCATGGAGGCAATGAAGTACCCTAATGACACTGAGGGTGTACATGTGATCGACGTTTTTGAGCCTATGATTCAAAAAGAATTGCCAAGGTTACTGGCAAAGGATCCACTTGATTGGGTACTTCAATACAGTAAAATTGATTGGGATGCTGAAGAGGAACGAGATAAGCAAATCAAAGAGGCAATTCTGCAATTATATCACATCGAAGCCAGTTTTTCAAGGGATCAACGCCTGCCTTTGCCCACAACAAGGCAGGGTGATAAACTGGTGCGGTCCATCATCAAGCCACCAAAGTTGGAGTTGAAGGAGTTGTCCGATCACCTCAAGTATGCCTATTTTGGTGAAGGAGAGAGTTTGCCAGTTATAATCAGTTCATCTTTGACCATGAAGCAGGAAGTCAAGTTGATGGCACTATTGAAGATGCACAAGGAAGCAATTGGATGGACTTTGGCCGACATCAAAGGCATAAGTTCCACCATTTGCATGCATCGGATCCAGTTGGAAGAAGGGGCAAAACCAGTGCAAGATCCCCAAAGGAAGCTGAACCCCTTGATGAAGGAAACTGTGTTAAAGGAAATTCTAAAGCTGCTTGATATGGGCATTATCTTCCCTGTGCCCGACAGTGAGTGGGTGAGTCTTATTCACGTTGTGCCCAAAAAGTCTGGAATCCAAGTTGTGGAGAATGAAAACAAGGAACTTATTCAGATGAGATTGCAAACAGGATGGAGGGTTTGCATCGATTACCGCAAGTTGAATGCAGTCACAAAGAAGGATCATTTTCCTTTGCCCTTCATCGACCAAATATTGGAGAGGTTTGCAGGAAAATCATACTTCTGTTTTCTGGATGGGTATTCTGGATATATGCAGATTGTGGTGGCCCAAGCCGATCAAGGCAAAACGACATTCACTTGCCCCTTTGGCACATTTGCCTACAGAAGGATGCCTTTTGGTCTTTGCAATGCTCCAGACACATTTCAACGGTGCATGATGAGTATATTTTCGGATATGCTTGAGACTTGTATTGAGATCTTTATGGACGACTTCACGGTTTATGGAGATAGCTTTGATCAATGCCTTGATCATTTGAGCAAGCAACTGAGCCGCTGTGTGGAAAAGGACTTGGTGTTGAATTATGAGAAGTGCCACTTCATGGTGAGAGAAGGAATCGTGCTGGGACATGTAGTATCCGAGCGAGGAATCGAGGTGGACAGGGCAAAAGTGGAGATCATTACCAAATTGCCCTATCCCATCAATGTTAAGCAGATTCGGGCATTTCTAGGACATGCGGGTTTCTATCGTCGATTCATTAAGGACTTCGCAAAGATTGCTCAACCACTCACAAACCTGCTACAATTGGAAGTAAAATTTAACTTTGATGATGACTGCAAGAAGGCTTTTCACACATTGCAGAATATGTTGGTGTCTTCTCCAATTATCCAACCTACGGATTGGGGAATGCCATTTGAGGTGATGTGTGATGCCAGCGGATTTTCCGTAGGAGCAGTTTTGGGCCAGAAAAGAGGCAAAGAGAGCTATGTTATCTATTATGCCTCCAAGACATTAAATGCCGCGCAACGCAATTATACCACCACGGAGAAGGAGCTGTTAGCAGTAGTGTTCGCTTTTGAGAAGTTTCGTTCCTACCTGCTGGGGGCACAAGTGATTGTTTACACGGATCATGCAGCCCTGAAGTACCTGCTGTCTAAGAAGGAGTCAAAGCCGAGACTCATAAGATGGATATTGCTCTTGCAAGAGTTCGATGTGCAGATCAAGGACAAAACTGGTGCAGAAAATCTGGTTGCAGACCATCTCAGCCGTCTGATGGTTGAGGGCAAAGAGAAAATCACTGAGAATTTTCCAGATGAGCATTTGTATGAGGTTGTGGGCAAAACGGAAAGGGAGCCATGGTTTGCCGACATAGTGAACTATCTGGTCGCAAGGCAGTTTCCAGTAGGTTTGAATAACTACCAAAGGAATAAGATGAAGCGGGAGTGCATGTTCTATCTTTGGGAAGCACCAACTCTTTGGAAAATTGGAGCCAATCAAGTCATAAGGAGGTGCGTCGATGATGAAGAGGTTATTGACATCTTGAAGTTCTGCCATAACAATGCATGTGGAGATCACTTCGGCCCACGAAGAACAGCAAGGAAAATACTAGATGGAGGATTTTACTGGCCTACATTATTCAGGGATGCTTATATATTTGTGAAGAAATGCAAGAATTTCCAGATGACTGGGAATATTTCCATTCGAGAGGCCATGCCACAAACACCTATCATGCCCGTGGAAGTCTTCGACATATGGGGCATAGATTTCATGGGACCATTTCCCAAGTCAGGTAATAATCTCTACATTATCCTGGCTGTAGATTATGTGTCCAAGTGGGTGGAGGCAAAAGCCACTCCAACGAATGATGCAAATACAGTGGTGAAGTTCCTGAGGGCAAATGTGTTCTGTCGCTTCGGAATGCCCAAAGTCCTGATCAGTGATCAAGGGACTGATTTCTGCAACTCAGTTATAAAGAAGATGATGGCAAAGTATGGGGTCACACACAAGGTTACTACGGCATATCACCCCCAGGCAAATGGACAAGCAGAAGTCTCAAACAGAGAGATCAAAAATATTTTGGAGAAAGTTGTTGGACCAAGGCGCAAAGACTGGAGTAATCACTTGGAAGATGCTCTGTGGGCATATCGCACAGCCTACAAGACACCTATTGGGATGTCTCCTTATAGGCTGGTTTTTGGAAAGTATTGCAATTTTCCTGTGGGAATGGAGCATAACGCATTTTGGGCAATCAAGAGGTTAAATTTCAATGCTGAATGCACCGGAGTTGAGAAGAAGCTGCAGATCCAAGAATTGGAAGAGTTGAGGTCCGAGGCCTATGATAATGCTGTGATGTATAAGAAAAGGACCAAGAGATACCACGATGCACTCGCAAGAGGCAAACAGTTGCTCTGTGGGCAAAAAGTACTCGTGTTTAACTCAAAGCTCAAATTGCATGCGGGCAAATTGAAGTCAAAATGGATGGGCCCCTATCTGGTGCAACATCAACACCCAAGTGGAGCAATTGACCTGGTAAATCCAAAAGATGGGTACGAGTTTCGAGTTAATGGTCAGAGGGTGAAACCATATTTTGACCAAGAGAAGGAAACTTGGGCAGAAACCCAAGTTTTGAGCACTCCTGAGTACTACTGAAGGCACAACAAGGTCGAGCCAAAGACCTTAAACAAAGGCGCTGGACGGGAGGCAACCCGGTTTGTTTACTTGCTTTAATTTCAATTAAGTTTGTTATTTGTATTTTGTTCGTGAGTTAACGCTGCAGGAAGGCAAAGACTGAAAATACATCACTGTGGGAAAAGTAACATGCAGGGCACAGCAAGGTTTAAGTGTGTGGGTGGGTACTGTAGCTGATTTGACTGATTTGACTGATTTGACATGAAAAAGCAGCTGCAGAAACGGTTGGTTTTCCCTATGCAATGTGATGATTATTGAGAATGGAGACCGAAAACAAGGGGAGTGAAGGGGATATGATATATACAGATAATCATTTTGAATTTCAAACATATCTTCTTCTCCAATTCAAAATTCCCCAATTTTCTCAAAATTAGGCACAACCGTTTCTCCTATATTCTCGGCCAGAATCTCGCCGCACAAACCCACCACCCTCACAACACCTCACGTCTCCTGAAGCATTCAAATACCCCCTCCCACTCTCTCGATTTCTCACAGATCAAGCAAAGAAAACCCTACCTCACAAATTTCCCAAACCCTTGTCAAGAAAAATGATGACTACAAAGAAAACTGGAGAAACCGCCAAGCGAGGCACAAGGCGCAGTGCCCGCAACGCCGGTGACTCGTCGCAGGAAACAATGCAGACCACCCAGTCAACCCAGCCCGAGGAGTCGAAACAAAGCTCCGAACCAGTTCTAAACCCTTCACCGATCCAGACCATTCCACCACAACAACCACCGCTCCCGCCGCCGTAAGCAGAGAAAAAGAAGCGAGCACCGCCGAAGGTTAAGGGCGGTCCGTCGAAGAAGAAGAAAGTGGAAGCTGATAAGGGCAAACCCCAGAGCCCACCACAAGCTAGGCAAAGCCCTGACCCAACGCCAACACCTGAAAAACCACCAACTCCGGAGAAGCCACCGACACCCCAACCCAGTGAAGAATTAAACGAGTCGGAGCCGGAGAAAGAGCCAGAGAAGGACGGGGAAGGTGATGGTGGACCAGAAAAAGAAGAAGAGGTGGAGGAAGAAAAGTAAATGGGTAGCGGTGACGAAAAAGAATACATTGATGAATCTGAAGGTGAGAGCTTGGAAGAAGAAGACAAGGAGGAGGAGAAACTAGAGCAAGATCAGCAAGAGGAGAAGGAGAAGGAACCAGAACCGGAGGAAGAGAAAGAAGAATCGTTGGAAAAAGATAAAGCGGCTTCAGAGGGATCTACATCTGAGAATGCCCACAGCCAGTCTGAGTAGTCGAAACAGGCACAACTAGATCCACCCACAAAGAAGAAGAAGTCAAAGAAGGCAAAACCACAGGAGGTCGCGAAAGAGGCACAAAGGGAACCAAGCCAAAGCAAGGGTCCCGATGTGCCCGAGAAGGCTAAGAACAAGCAAAAGGGAACCAAGTCAACTAGCAAGGAAGCAAAGAAGCCAGTCAACAAGGAGTCAAAGAGACAAGAGAAACCCCCCACTAAGAAAAAACTAGATGTGGAGCAGTCCTACGAGAAAGAGGAAGAGAAGTCGGTGCACAACGAGAAAGTGGAACCGGAAATTCAAATTATCCCAGCTCCTGTTCAAACCTATGTGCCCGCAAAGGTGAAAAAAGGAACAAAAGGCAGGGTGCCAATCAGAACCCTCCCCTGCCGCTCGGCGAAGGAGGAGAAGAAGGATCCAAGCAGCTCGAGACAAGGAATTGTCGAGAGATTGAACAAGAAGAAGCATCTGCCCCTGTATGTTTTTCATGACAGCACGCTGAACACACTTGGAGTCATGGACCAAGTGTATGAATACTTTGCCAACATCGGTTGGGAGCAAGTACTTGGCTGGAGGAACACGGTACGCCCCTCTTTAACCCTTGAATTTCTTTCTTCATATGAGTTTAAACCAGTGCAGGGCTTTGGTCTGGAGACATCTGGAGTTGTGAACTTCTACATAGCTGGAGAGAGCTATAGTATGTCAATCTCAGGATTGAATCTGATGTTGGATTTAATCCAACCAAAGAGATGTTCATTCGAAGTGGTACAAAGAAGCAGCAACCAGTGTTGGTGACGACTGGAGTCGAAACATTCAGCAACGGTGGGAGAAAATTGGAGGCAAAGGCTTCTATCTTTCGGGCTCAAGCAAGGACAACCACATCTCTGACCACGCCCTTCAGATTTACCATAGATGGATGGCATTCAACCTTTATGGGCGCAAAGATGGTACAGGCCAAGTCACGCAACAGGAGGTGTTCCTATTGTGGAACATGGTGCACAAGCGGAAGGTCAACCTCGGCTACATTCTGGCGATTCAATTGCAGGCGCAGACCAGCAACACCAGAGCAACTGTTGTAGCCTTGGGCATGTTTGTGGCTAGGCTGTTTGAAAGATTGAAAGGAGACGACCTCGATGACATCTTCGAAGGTTACCCAGAGCTTGACGAAGCAACAGAGTATCTCGATGCCCAGAGGCTGGAGCGGATGCAGCTAGTTGGGATCACTGAAGAGAACACCCCATACTTCCTCCCTTTTGACGAACCAACATATTTTGACAAGAGAAAGGCCCCTAAGGCACAAGAAGGATCGCCCGAGGCACAAGAAGGACCGAGCAGGGCACAGAGCAGTGCAGATTCAAAGAAGCTTGAAAGAGTTGAGAAAGCCCTGTAGAGCATTTGTGTTCATCTCGGGTTAGACTACCCCTCCTCTCCTTAAATCATGCTTTATCCCCAGTAGTTTAGGATTTGTTTTTATTTTTTTGTTTGTGTGTTTATTTTTTATTTTTGTATATTTGCGTCTGTATATATAGAGTCTGTTTTGGGCATATCTAACCCACATTACTGCTTGTGCCCGCAAGGGTACTTTGCACAGCAAGTGTGTGGGATGGATAGGCCTAGGTCGTTGTATGTTTTGTTTTTATTTTGTGTGTGCATGTTGAGTCTACAGCATATGAGTCATAGATTGACATTGGGCATATATGGACATAAATTTATTGTTAGGCAGATGGAATTAATCAATCGCATGTGAAAGCAATATATAACTACCCAGTGAGCTTTGAGCCCAAATTCACATTTGCGACTTCTTTCTGTGTGTTTAAATTCCACCACCTCATTTGATGCTTACTTGCTTATGCCCTATCAAACTTGATTTCATGCATGCTTAGATGATTAAGGCATTTTCTTTTGTCGTTATTTGGCCATATTATTCACTTATAAATGCTTCCCATTGCTGCCATTATTTGAGCCTGTTTATTTGTTCATGACCTGCATTCTAAAAAAATCTCTCTTTAAAGAGTATCTTATGACTGGGAATGAAATCTTTTATGCTCGTATTGGTGGTATGGTTTAAGCCAAATAATGACAGGGTGCCAGAAAAGGGCACAAAGAAAGAAAACAAAGAAAGAAAATAAAGAAAGAAAAAAAAAGAGAGAAAAAAAAGAGAAAATGAAAAAATAAGTGTATGAATAAAAATGGTTTCCCAGGTTGTTATGTGGGCACAGAGCTGCCAGTGTTGATTTTGCCTAAATGATATGAAAGGTAGCCAGTTCCTAAATATTCCCAACCTTGATCCGCATGCCCTATTACAACTCCCACAAGACCTTTTGATATGCATGCATGTGAATAACGTAAATTGTTTATACAGGGTGTTTGCAAGTTTGTTGATGATGATTTGGTGGAATTGTTGAGAGTAAACACTTAACCTAAACACTCGAGAAAAAGGCGAGCTGAGTGCATACTACAATAGTAGCCTGAGTTTGATTGATTCGATTTGCCTGCATCATTATGTTCAACTGTTATGCCCTTTATCAACTTATGATTCACATGCTGTGTTGTCTTGTTTTGAGTCATTTGAGTCTTCTGTTTGTTGTTTGAGTTAAAATTGCATTCATACTTGAGGACAAGTATAGTCCAAGTGTGTGGGTGTGATGAAGACTCAAATTCGTGCTTTTTCCTTTATCTTTTTACACCCTTTTTAAGTGTTTAGTATAGAGTCTAGTCTAGTTTTGGGGGTAAAGCTGATTGCAGGAGGCTGAGGGCACAAAACCACCACAATAGGCACAGACAGGTGCTATTTATGCTGAGGGCACAAAGGACTGATTTGCCTGCCGAGGACCCAGTCAAAGTTGTTGCGAGAATTGTGCAACAAGATCACGGGACAGTTCCTATATGCACGTGGAGGTGATGTGGCAGTCAGTTCCGAGTCTTGGGGAGGTCTACACACGTTGGGAAGGAAGTGGGGACACCAGAAAGCCGTTGGAGATGTTAGGGTTTGTGGCTATCCCTCCTAAATTCAAGGAAGAACGTTGAGCATGAAATGGGGAAGTGGAGGAGTGCAAGAACCCCTGCATGGGTGAGATATGGGCTGCGTGAAGCCTTAATTCAGTTGCTATAAATACTTTTATCTGTTTTCATATCAGTACGCGTTCAAGGGTGGCGTTTTTTGCACCTCAAGATACAATTTCCCGTTTTCATATTTAGTTTATTTGCTGGATAATCTGACTGCCTGAAGCTGGCGATTTGCCCGCGGAAAGGTAGTTCAGTTGTTTTTGTTGGCAAAACTGGGGTTGGGCCCAGAAGTTAATCTACGTATTTCCTTTCCAAGTAAGATGTCTTTTATCATTTCTTTTACTTTCGTATCTATGTTTAGTGGCTAAGTATCCACTGTTCAAGTCAAAGTAATGGTCTAAGGGTAGAATATGTGTATGAGGCAATCGAACTTTAAAGCCTTAAGGGTTCACAATCTTAACTTGTTTTTCACTTAGACATAGGTAAAGGGTGGTTGGAGATGAAAGTGCGCATTTCTAATTAACTGGTACTAGTGTTAGTTACGTGGGAGTGTATAGGTGACCCATGCCTCGATACCCGCATAGTAACAAGTCCGGGGGTGACAGCCTTGGTAGTTTGGATTGATTAGTATATGCAGGCACAAGACCGTGTCAAACCTACTAGAATCGGGTCGCTTTTGCCCTCAAAGCTGCTATGCTTGCAAAACCTTTGTGTGATTCTCTCCTTAGGTTCCTGTATAGTTAGGTCTCTAGGTGCCGATCGTATCATCTAGACGATATAATGTAAGAAGTGATTGGGGAGTGGCCGATCGTATCCATTTCCTATAACCGGTTTACCCTCAAAGTGACAATTACCCATATTTGGCCATAGGGATTCGGTTTTTGACCTTTCTGCTAGTGTGGGCACATCGGGTAGTAGTGGTAATTACATGTGTTTTACCCGGGATTGCGCATACCTACCGAATGACTTGATGCTTTGACTTGAGCACTTTTATTACTGATATTTTCTTTTGTGATTTCCTTTTCAGCATTTAGGTAGTTTAAGTTTATTAGCAAGGTTTTTAGAGTGACACTAAAGATCCAAACTGAAACTAAGAAAGGACAGAAGGTTAAAACACTCATCGTGGGATTGACATCCGTCTTCACTAGCAATACTAGCCGTTGAGGGCAGATTAAGCATTTGTGGACCATTTGCCCGCAAGTGTATTTTGCACACCTAAACGACGGGTGTGCCACTTGGAAATAACACGACTCAAAAACCTTGAAAAAGCTCGGAAAGAGGGTACGAAAATAGCCTGAAAGAAACGGCGGAAAAACAACAAGGACAAAGGGGGGCCGCCGCGGCGCACATGGGCGCTGGCAGGCTCCCCCCCGCCGCGGGGTCACCTTGCCCCGGCGGGCTAGGTGCAACCGAGGGGGGTGTGGCGCGGTTGTGCACTCCCCCCCCGCGGGGCTCCTTTTCTCTCTCTCTCTTCAACTGGGTTTCTTCAACTATGTTCTTCAATTAAGTTCTTCGTGTTCGTTGATTCTTCGACGAACACGAAGAACACGAAGAACAATTTACCCGAAATTTCTTAAAAACAACATACTTGAATTTAACATGCAACAACATGCTTTTAACTTAAAAAGAATTTTGGCATTATAACGGCATATACACGATAATCCTCCTTAATATTTAGAACAACAATGAAATTGTTAAATATGGCTTGAACGGAATTTTATGGAATAAACGACGATAATCTCTATAATAATAATAACAGAAGTAAAACGAGAAATATAACATAAACGCTATTTACTCGGAACTTCAATAAAAATTGAAATACAACTTTAGACGAGCAATAATGAAGAACGCGAAGAACGTAAAGAACGAAAAGTAAATGCGGATTTTAAAAGATGGAAAAAGAAATGGAACTCGAGACCGACGAACAAGAATGGACGGGGTTAGGTGCGTCGAAGGAAGGTGACTAGCTCGGTGTCTCGTCGAGTCGCAACGGCGGTAGAGCCGCCCGCTACAACCCAACGGCGCCCCTAGCACATTCCCTCACCGCATCCTTTCCACGCCACTCCGCTCGTCGTCTTGCGGAATACTCACGAAGAGCGGTTTTTACTTCGACAGAACTTTCTCGGCTCTCACGAGCTTTCCCACTCTCTTGGAAGTGAGTTTGGATGATAAATGAGCAAATGAAAGGTTAGGGGTGGCCTTGTATTTATAGGAAAAGCTTGGAAGCCACTTCAGTGCAAGAATACTGCAGAAGTTACCTCGGGTTCGGTTAAAAGCTGCTTTATTCGATGTCGAGGTCCAAATGACCTCAGACACGAAATCTAAAAATACCGTGATACTTGTTGGCTCAAATACCAGTGAACCAACTTTATTCGTGAAAAAGACGGGGTCGCCTGAAGAAAGACGAGCAAAGATTCTATTTTGGAATTACTTTTACTATTCACTCAGACTGACAGATTTTGCTCCCGAGCGTTCGATTGACCTCAGAATGGAAATCCATGAACGCCAATGGAATCCTTAAGTCATTTCCCATAAGAGGGGCCTGACAGAACTAGACTCAGATCAACAAGGAGGATTTCGTAAATTTCTCAAAACATGAACGCACGCAAAAGTAACTATTCATTCACCTTTTAAATACGTTTTTCATTATTGGGAACTCAAATGACTTCAGAATTAAAATCCGAAAACACCGGCATACTCCTTGAGTTAAAACCTTTCTAATGAGACCGCGAATGGCCATAAAAGAATTAAGATTAGATTTTCTGAAAAGACGATCTTCACGAAAACTGACCCCTAAAGTCGTGATTGACATTTGACCTTAATTAACCTTAATTAAACTTCTTCCTTAACTTCTTAATTTTCATTAAGAATCTTCTAAACCTTAATCGAAAATCTGGGGTATTACAATTTCAGACTCTAGATGAAGACAAAATGAAGGACACAAAGAATTGTACAACGGCCAAGAAGATATGGGACTTGCTAGCAGATCTATACCAAGAGTCCGAAGCCATAAAAGGAAACAAGCTCCAACTGGTAGTCGATAGATACGAGTCCTTCAAAATGCAGCCAGAAGAGTCCATCTCAAGCCTTGAAACCAGATTTCTAGGCATCATCAGTGAGATGACCAATCTGGGAAGAAGCTATCCCTATTCTGAGATGAATTCCAAAGTCTTGGATAATCTCACCGAAGAATGGGACATGAAAGTGATAGCTACAAAAGAATCAAGAAATCTGAACAGCATCACCCCCAGAGAATTGTTTGGCTCTCTCAAAGCTCATGAGTACAACCTATACTGAAAGAAGGAAGCATCAACATCTTCAGCTCAAGATGTAGCCTTTTATGGTGAAAGGAACTAGTTTAGAGATACTCGAGGAAAGAACAACTTCCGGCCCAGGAGCTCACCAGCCAGAGAGAATCAAGGAGGATCTTCGTCCGAATGAAAGAGAGACACAACTGAAAAGAAGGAGAACCCGACTGAAAACATCAATGAACAAATTAAGTCAGTTACCAGGTTGTTAGAAAAGCTGAAGAAAGTCAGGGACAAACAATCAGTTTTATCTCAAACTGATGAAGTCCCAAAAGATGAGAGAACTCATCAACTAGTTGAACGACTAGCTGAACCATTCAAGGGTGGCAATCGAAATCTAGGAGAATGCTTTCACTGCCACAAACAAGGACATTACAGATATGAATGTCCAGATCTCCCTGAAGAGAAGAAGGCCAAAGTGAGAAGAAGCTTCTTCAAAAGGAAAGCAATGATCGCAAACTACGAGAATGTCGTGCTAGATGATTTGGACTATCCATCTGGAATTCATTTTGACAGCTACAGCTCAGATGATGAAGCATTATTTTGCCTCATGGCTGACAATGATGAAGAGGTTAGTACAACTGATTCTCAAACCTTCTTCTATCATGTTAATGAAGCAACTGTCTCTAGCAATGAACTTGATATGAAACTTATGATGCTAGAAGATCAATTAGCTTTAATATCCTGCTTGCATGTTGAATTGAGAGATGAAAATAATGAACTGAGAAATAGAGTTAGAAAACTAAGCATTGATCAGGAAAGAATGAATTATCTTGAATCTCAGTTTGTGGAATTTGAAAAGTTGAAATTGAGAACTGTTGATCTAGAAGCTGAGAATCAAAAACTCAAGCAAGAGATTTATGAAAAAGAAAAAGTAACTCTGAAGTTCAAAAAGGGATCTCAAACTCTAGATGAGATATTGAATCATTAGAGAACTGGAACCAGTAGTACATGGCTAGGATACAACAAGTTCACTGCCTTAGAGAAAGGAAATGCAATTGCTCAACCTAGTGATAAAGGAATCCTAAAAGGATTCACCAGATCAACTCATGATCAGCTAGCTGAGACACACAAAGACAAAGGAATATTGAGAAATCCTCAAACTCAGCCCAGACAATTCAGTCAGTTCTCCCACCCAAGAACATCAGGTCAACTGAAGCCAAAATTCCAGTGAAGACCATCAGTTCATTCAAACCAATCCCTTCATTCAAGGTCTTCAGTTCAACAAAGACCACCAGCTCAACACAGTATGCCTCCAAGGCAAACTGATAGATCAGTCCACTTTAGAAAGAAAAACCAGTTTAGATCTCAAGCCTATCCTGCTAAGAAGTTCAATCAGAATACCTATATGAGAGATCAAAGAAACTCGTTTGAACCCTACCATCACTATAACGAGTACCTGGATTCTAAAAATGAACCGAGAGTTGATACAAAGGGGTTCAATCCAGTGAACTGGAACCACACAAGGCATTGGCCTAATCAAAGAGCTCAAAGGTTTCGAGACAACAACATTTTAGTTGAATTATTTTATCCTACTAACTATCAATGCAGATACCATTCAACTGATTCAACTCAAAATAGAAGAGTTGAAAGAAAATCTAAACTGATCAAACGATCTAAATCAGTTGGATCTCTAAATGATAAAAAGCCAAAAGTTTGACAAGTTTGGATTCCAAAGAGCTTGATGTATCAACAAGGACCCGATATGAAACGGGTCCCTAAATGCTAATCCTTATTTTTGCAGGATAAGAGCATCCTATCTATGAAGAAAACCAAAGATATCTAGTATCTAGATAGCGGGTGCTCCAAGCACATGACCGGAGACAGAGAAGATCTTGAAGGTTATGAAGAAGTCAAAGGTCCATTTGTCACATTTGGAGACAACTCTAAAAGCCGAACCATTAGAAAAGGGTTCGTGGTCAAGGGAAAAGTGGTGGTAAATGGAGTCTCCCATGTGGATGGACTAAAACACAAACTACTCAGCATCAGCCAGCTGTGCGACAATGGCCACTCAGTTGACTTCACCAAAAACTCCTGCAACATAAGAGACAAGTCAACTCAAGTAATTCTTCTTACTGGCATAAGGAGAGGCAACATGTATATTGTTGACCGGTCAACCGGTTACTCAGAAGCTTGCTTTCTTTCAAAAGGATCAACTGAAGCAAGTTGGCTATGGCATCGACGACTGAACCACCTCAACTTCAAAACAATCAACTACCTAGCTAAGAAAGAACTAGTTGAGGGGCTTCCCAATGAGATATATAAGAAAACAGGCGTGTGTGGACCATGCCAAAAAGGGAAGCAAGTAAAGTCATCCTTTAAGAATAGGAGTCATCCACCAGGAACAACTGAATGCCTCCAACTACTACATATGGATCTGTTTGGTTCAGTCAGACCACATACCCCAAAAGGCAAAAGATTCACTCTTGTAGTAGTTGATGATTTCTCAAGATATACATGGGTGGAATTCTTGAGGAGCAAAGATGAAACTTTCGACAAGTTAAGAGCGCTGATCAGAAGGCTGCAAACTGAAAAAGAGAGATCAGTTCAAAGGATTCGCTCTGATAATGGAACTGAATTTGTGAATCAGCAAATGATCAGTTTTTTCAGCAAACTTGGAATCACTCATGAACACTCAGCTGCAAGAACTCCACAACAAAACGGCGTAGCTGAACGGTGAAACCGGACACTCAAAGAAGCAGCTCGAGCAATGATAGCTGATGCCAACATAGCTGAAGGTTACTGGGCTGAAACAGTCAACACAGCTTGCCACACTCAAAATCAAAGTGCAATCATCACCGCACATAACAAAACACCCTACTATGAACTGTATAAGGGTCGTAACCCTTCTATCTCATACTTTAAGACATTTGGCTGTAAATGTTATATTCACAACAATGGCAAGACTCAACTGAAAGCTTTCAGTGCTAAAGCTGATAAGGGAATATTTCTTAGGTATAATTCGCCTCACGTACAAGCTTATAGAGTGTTCAATAAATGAACTCTTGTTGTGGAAATAACATGTCATGTGGTATTTGATGAATTTACTAATGAGTACATGAACAAAGAAACAATAGACACATCAGTTCAAGTACTACCTAGTGAAACTGAGAACTCGCGGGACTATGTGGATCACATTGTTCCAGAGTGGCTTGAAGTTTTACTAGAAGAAGGAAATGAAACTGGCACTAAACCAGTTGAGAACAATCTGGTCAATGAAGACACAAATCGTGCTGAGACCACAAACCCCACAACTGAAACAGGGAGAAAAAGTGATGAAGATGCCGAACCAACTAATGAAAGGGCGACTGATGACGTCACCACAGTAGAACCAGCTGAAGCTATCTTTCCCAAATAGCTCCGAAGCCATCCAACTGACAAGATAGTTGGTGATCCAAGAAGCCGAGTCCAAACCAGAAGTTCAACTGAGCATGCACTATTCACATGCTTCATATCTCAAATGGAACAAGCAAATGTCAACGAAGCCTTAGAAAATTCAGACTGGATCATGTCCATGCAAGAAGAATTGAATCAATTCATAAGAAATGATGTATGGTTTCTTGTTGATAGACCAATAACCCAGAAGGTCATTGGCACAAAATGGGTTTTTCACAACAAGCTGGACGAACAAGGTGTGATCACAAGGAACAAGGCAAGACTGGTAGCCAAAGGATACTCACAAAGTGAAGGGATCGACTTTGATGAGACATTCGCGTCAGTTGCAAGATTGGAAGCCATCAGACTATTCCTAGCCTATGCAGCTCACTTCAACTTCACAGTCTACCAAATGGATGTCAAGAGCGCGTTTTTTCAAGGAATGCTCAAAGAGGATGTATATGTCGAGCAACCACCAGGGTTCGAAATTGGCGATCAAGTCTTCAAGCTGAAGAAAGCTCTCTATGAACTGAAGCAAGCTCCTTGAGCGTGGTACGAAACTCTCACAACCTTCTTGCTAAAGAATGGATTTCAAAAGGGAGTCATTGATCGAACTCTATTCCGAATAGAATGATCAACTGAGATCTTAATGGTTCAAATTTATGTGGATGACATAATTTTTGGATCAAAAAGCAAAGATCTATGCACACGATTTGCTCAACTGATGCAAAGCGAATTTGAGATGAGCATGATGGGAGAAATGACATTCTTCCTAGGACTCCAAGTGAAGCAGCTGAAAGATGGGATCTTTATCAGCCAAGCCAAATACACTAAAGAGCTAGTCGAGAAGTTTGGAGCTAATAAGGGAAAAACTCTCAAGATTCCTATGAACACATCAGTTTAGCTAACTTTTGATGAAGAAGGAGAATCAGTTAGCCAAACATATTACAGAGGCATAATTGGGTTGCTACTTTACCTAACGGCTTGCCGACCAGACATCTCCTATTCAGTCGGTCTATGCGCGCGGTTCCAAGCCAACCCAAAGAAAAGTCATCTTGAAGCGGTAAAGAGGATTATCAAATACCTCAAAGGAACCATAAATCTTGGACTATGGTATCCTATATATGACAGTTTGAGTCTAATTGGTTATTCAGACTCAGACTCTGGTGGATGCAAGATTGACAGAAAAAGCACTAGTGGAACATGTCAGTTTCTTGGAAGCAAACTGATATCCTGGTTCAGCAAGAAACAGCATTCAGTTGCCACGTCAACAACTGAAGCAGAATATGTAGCTGCAGGAAGCTACTGTGCTCAGATACTCTGAATGAAGCAACAGTTGAAAGACTACAAAGTCGAAACTGAAGAAGTACCTATATTCTGTGACAACAATAGTGCAATTGCAATATCTCAGAATCCAATTCTGCATTCAAGAACTAAGCACATTGACATAAGACATCACTTCATTAGAGATCACATCGAGAAGAAGGACATATGCATCAAATATGTCAACACGGAGAAGCAGATAGCTGATATCTTCACCAAACCATTGCCTGAAGCAAGGTTTATGGAGATATGCATACAACTGGGGCTACTTGAGCTAGCATCAAAAGATGAAGACGGTCAACTGGAAGAAAAAGGTCAGAAAACTATCCCAGCTGAAGAGAGGAACTGAACCAAAAGGCTTTAACTCATCAAAATGAGTAGTTCACAATTGAGAAAGTTGTTGAACTGATCAGTTGAACACATAAGCTATTAGTTTGAACTGAAGCAAGAAGCTGTACAAAGAGAGTAAATTGAAGCTGATCACCCTACCCCATCAGCTCAATTGAATCATCAGTTCATTTGCTCAAACTGAGGCAAGGAGCAATGCAGAGTTAGCCAAGAGGTCCCAACTGATGATCCAGTCAGTCAAACAGAACGTAACAGCTGCAAAATGCTCAAACTGATGAAAAAGTCAAAGGAACTGGAATCAACTTAACAAGAGACATCAGTTCAAGAACTAGCTGAAGGAAAGCAGCAAAACTGAAGGAACAGCTGAACTGAGAAATAGCTGAATTTCAGTAGTCAAGGCCAGGAAGGAACTGATGATAAAATATTTCAATTGGAGCTATTCAACATGGAATCATCAGCTACAGTCAAAGCCAACTGATGACGTAATCAGTTTCAAGTTAAAGGGAAGCCACAAGAGAGAAACAGATAAGTTCAAAACTCTCAATAGTGGAAACGGTAAAAAAAAATACGTGTCACTCTAATATTACCGTTGAACTCTCTCTTCCTTCATTAATCCCCAACGGATAGAATCAAAAGGCCAATCGACGGGTCGATTAAATTAATCTGACCGTTGAAATCTCGGCATACGAAACGTCACAACCGTTGGATGAACCCCATCTTCTTCAATATAAGGATGGCTGAATTCTACTTTCACTTTTACTGATCCAAAACTCAGTAAAGAATTAAAGCCTTTCTCTTCCTCCATTTTCTCAAACTGTTCTGCAAAAATAGTTGCGAGAATCAAGGATTCAGTTTCAAATCCAGGCAAAATATCCTTTTTCTCCAAATCATTCTCTAAGCCTCACAAAAAACCCCATGGCTAAAAAGAGCGCACCAGCTGTTCGACGAAAGTTCAATTTCAGAAAAACTGGTGAATCATCTCAAAGATTCCAAGTGAATCTATACAGAGATAAGTTTCTAGATCAAATCGCATATACAGAAAAGTGCTCGGATTCTCCACTCTGCAACTTGTTGATCTCGAAGATAGAATAAACAGGATTGAAGAGATTCACTGAAGTCACTCCCTCAAAGATCTATCCTGAACCTGTAGTTGAGTTCTATTTGAACTCAAAAGGATATGACGACAGAATCACAACTGAAGTTCGCGGAGTTGAACTGGTAGTCACTCCAGAACTGCTTGGAAGGATATTTCAACTTCCCACCTCTGGTATAAGATTACAAGACGTGGAAGTTGACCAAGAACAAGTCTACCATCTTTGGAAGCGAGCAAATTGCGAAGATCCCTGCAAAAGCAGTACACTCATGTCCTGTTTCCAGGAAGAATACATAATTCTAGCATCAGTTTCAGCTAGAATGATTGTCGGCACAACAGGGAGTCATTGAGAGATGTCAGAACACAAATACAAATCCTGTGCAGCAATCACCACAAACATCAAAGAAAACTAGGCTCAGTACTTCTTTGAACAAATCAAGAAGTATGTAGATGTTGTTGAAAAACATTCGAAAGAAACTGAGTTCTATCAGAATATGTGCTATGCCTGCAGGATCAGCAGCATCCTGGAAAGCACTCTCAACTTCATGGCAGAAGAAACTGACACATTGATGATTGAGAAGCTGGACTTTATACCATCAACTGGCAGAAGAAAACCAGCCTCAAAAACCATAAGCATCAAAAGCAGCCAGCAAATTGATGCTCCGTCAAAGAAAGCAGAGGAGTCTGCTAAAAGAAAAGACAAAGAGATCGCCACAGAGGTACATCAAGAGGACTCTGACTCTGAAGACAATATCCTAATAAGCCAAATGTTGGGAACCATAATCAGAGCCAAGACGTTACGACAAATTCGATTTGGATCAACGGTTGATTCACCTGAAGAAGGAACCTCTACTAGACCAGTTCAAGCCAAGGAAGGAACTGGCAGAGCAAAGAAGAAGTCAGCAGCATATCAACCAGGAGGGAAGAAGAAGCAATCAGGACCTCCATCCCCTCCAAAACTTCCTCATTTCAACATCAAAGCATTTGATATGGCATCAGTTAAAGGAGATGACATTGTGTCTCTCAGGGGAGTTCCACCACGAGGCACAGGGGTTGACTACTTCAAAACTGCATGTCTCATGATGGCAGAAACTGAAGAGAATATAAGAGCTCTCTCAAGAGCTGAAGTCATCAAGAGCTGGGCCAATGAACAAGTAACCAAGTTCATTGCTGAAAAATTCGTTGAGGATGTGATTGGCACAGCTACTCTATATAAAGCTCTCTCAAGGTACGTGTATTGGTACCTATGGAGACATTGTTTCAATTCTGAAGCCCACTTTCTCCTAACCACCTTTCATAGGATGAGCTTCTGGAGAAGAGAAGAGAGATGGAGCATACAATGGGCTGGACAGGAGACTCCTGAACAGAATCCAGTTATTACTCTGAAGAGAATGCTTGCCATACGAAGAAACCATCCTAATCCAAATCAACAAACATTATTAGAAGTGATGAACGATCTGCTCAATTGGGCCAACATCCAACTGCCACCACTACAAACAGAGGCTGAACAGAAACATTGGAAAAATCCCCAAGTACAAAAACATTGGTTGCTTAGGGAACTACTCATCCTCAGACAACAACAACACCAACAAGCACAGAACCTATTTCATAGAGAAGCCCAGAACAGTCAACAAAGAGCTAAGACTGCCGAAGCCTACAACTCAAGACAAACTGTCTTAGCATCTGTTGCTAGGTAGTTAACTTTTGAAGAATCCCCTCGACCAGATGAAGTCATCATTCATCTCCTTGATGACTCCCCAGAAGTACAAGTAGTTGATGAGCGAACTGCTAGTGATTTGGAGTTCGAAGAAATGCTCAAGTCTCCTACGCTACCAGTTCTGTCAAGTGAAGAGCAGTCAGAGAAGTCAGTTGAAAAGGCTTAACTGTTTGAGGAGCCAGCTAAACCCCAAACCGCTCCTCTCCAAGAGCCAACTACTAATGAAGGCGCTTCCTCATCAATTCCCCCAACTACTGCGATTACAGAGCTAGCTAGGCCTGACCAGCCAGCTGAATAGACAGCTCAAGATAATGATTAGCCTACCTACCAAGGTGCACTAGCCATAACTGTGTACCTTGATCTAGTTCAAAGGGCTCTCCAAGCTGCTGCCCAAGTTGTTGCATCGGAGATTACACCAGAGACAAGCTATGATGAGACGATTAGCATGGAAAAGGATGAGCCCACCCACACAGTTCCATATGAGGAACTGATAGGAACTAAAGCGGGAGAAGAGGTTGACTCAAGAGCAATTCAGCTCGATACTCAACCAAGCAGCTCATCAGTTCAGCTCCCTGCTTACTATGTAGACTTGATCCACAGCCTACGGCAACAGGTGAAACTGCACACGGAGCAAATTCAAAAGCTGCAAGCTCAGCCAAGACTTCAGTCAGCAGGAACTGATTCCTCAAGCAGTGATGAAGATGATGAAGGTGACTCCACAGAAACGCTTGCCAAGAGGAGAAAAATTGATCACAAGAAGGACTAGTGGCTGATCAAGTTCAACTGATTAGAAAGCCCTAAGTTTACTTCTTGTAATTCAGTTTGTTATTATTCATTTTGATTTATAAAAAGATTATCTTTTTGTTTCCAAATAAATGTAGATCTTAGCATTTATTTTGAATATTTTGACCGTTGCAAAATGATGATACGTCTCAAGTCATTAAATGCCAACGACCAAAATAAAAGAGGCCAGGGGCTAGTACCATTCCAACCATTAGATTTATGAGCCTGCCCAAACACTCATAAAAAGCCCTCTCTTATAAACCTCTTAGAAATACTCCTCCTACGCTCTCAAAAACTCTCTCTTTCTCTCAAAGCTCTTGAAATTCCTCAAAAACTCAGCCAACTCCAAAAATTGCCGAATTATCCAGATCCTTAAATTCCTTCAAAGAGAAACTTCTGAGAGATTAATTCCTAGATAGGAAGAAATTTCAACTGATTCTAAACGAATCAAACAACCCGACCCTTCTGTCAAATCTTCACAAGATAGGAATTCTTCACTACCTGGAAACACCACCAAAGTTCTTCAGACAAAATTTGGTGAGTGAGTTTTTTGCTTCAAGCAAAATTGTTTGCAGATGGAAAGACAGTGTCATCAGTGATTCAAGGACAGCTACTCCAAATCACTGAAAGAACAATTGCAGAAGTCTTTCAACTTCTACAAAAAGGTTCATCCGTTCAAGAACTAAAGGAATCTGCAGAATCATACTGGAGAGAATGGAAAGCTTCCATCTGCAACAAGCAATTTAGTTTTTACGATAGCTAAAACTGATCTGAAGCCCGAGTATGGATAACTACTTGACATAACGAACAAAGTGATGTTCGGGGCAATTGGAAGCCTGAGTTAACTCACTCAAGAGAGATACAAGGTTATGGTTCACCTTGCTGAAGGGTGACAAATAAACTGGGCAGAATTTGTCTTCCAACAATTCAAGTATCAAGTCGTCAAGGCCTCTGACTCAAAGAAATCTGGCAAATTTGAGTCCAAGGTAGGACTTGCTCTAAGAATGAGCAAGATGATTGAAGACTTGCTGAATCTTCCAAGGGATGAAGCACTACTAGTGCTCATCTCTGACTGGATTCTCAAGAACAGAATTGCCCATCTTCAGTCACTAAGAAAGAAATGAAGAGCCCAGGTAAAGACGAGCAACATCACTTCGAGCAATTCAACTGCCAATGTCGTTCATTCTCCAAAATCAAAGAACGGATCACCAGTTGACTTCCAGGTTTGCTCTCATCCAGATGAGCTTATTCCATTCATCGGCATCCCTCATCCAAACTGTGGAGCGGACTACTTCAGAAGCACAATTCCTCCTCTCCAGCTGAATGAAGAAAATATTCGCACTTTCTATAGTGGTGAATATGCAGTCAAAAGTGCACAAAAGGAAGTGACTAATGTCCTTCTCACACACTTTGCTTTTGTTGCACAACGTGACCAAGAGTTGTTCAAACAACTCCACCGGTATTTTTATTGGTATAACTGGAGACATTCTATGTCCATCCAGTCTCATTTTCTGCTAACTTCCTTACATGGCATGAGCTACTGGTAACGTGAAGAAACTTGGAGCATTAAATGGATAGGTTCGTCAAATCCATTTCCTCCAACCATTGTGCAAGTTCAGCACATCATGAATCACTGGCTTGTCAACAAAATTCCAGCAACCGCCTTGTTAGCTGAATTCAAAACCAGCATCATACCTCAAAGAGTTGTGATTGCAAATCAATCAGTCGATTGCCCAACTGGCTTGCTCTGCCGAAAACTGAACTTTGATAGTTTATCACGTCAGTCAGTTGAGCCATCACGACGAACTCCAACTGCCACAAAGAGGATAGAACCACATCTATCACATATTGAAGTCGTGGCTCCTCAGAAGAATCCAAGGCATGATGATGAAAGAGATAGTGATGATGAGAATACTGCCACATCACCAAGTCTCCTATCCAAGAGCCATGTCACTCCCCTACTCACATCTAGCTCAAAAGACGTGCAACTGACTATGAACATTGATCAGTTCAGATCGTCGCCAAAGGAAATTTCACAATCCCTCAATCAAAGGATGAAAAACTCATCAGTTGCCATTCACCAACTTCACCAAGCCAGAAGGACAGCAAGGCCCGAACTGCCAAAGAACAAAACTGGATTTGCATCGACGACAAAGCGATCAAACTGCTCAAAAGGAGGCAGTGCAGCTAGTCCAGTTCGGCCCTGCAAAAAGAAAAAATTGACTCAAGAAGGCCAAGCAACTGACCAAATGAACTGATGAATTCAGTTCAATTAGAGCCTCAAAGCTAGCTCATCAGCGGCAACTGGAAACGAGATAAAACTGATCATCCAACCGCTGAATCATCAAACTAATCAGTTGGACTATATCCCAACTGACTCAGGATAAGTTTTTCTTAATCCTCAAGCTTATCTTAACTTAGTTGTTTCCGTTGTGTTTATAAAATTCCTTATATTACACCTAACGGATACAATTTGAAAATAGGGTTCTCTTTCACAAGTTGCCATTAATATCTCTGCGTTAACATTACATCGACTCCACGAAGGAGAGAAGGAGGATATATTTCTCTATGAGATATAAATAGCAAACTCTGCAGAAAATATTTTGCTATTTATGGCAACTACCCCATTTTCAAATTTGCTCCCTCTCAGCCACATGATCATAAAGTTGCTTCACAATCGGACGGCGGGGATGCATACATTATTTATTCAGCTAATCATCCATCAAATTGGATAGCTGATCAGCTAAGAGAAGCAATCGAGTGTCCTCGATCAATGCATGCAAAGTTGAATATATATATATGTAAGGAGATGAAGGCTCCGATCATCTGCAAATTCTGTCTCATCCTTGCATTGATCATCTGCAAACTCTCTCTCAGCGCACCTGCAAATCTAATACAACCATTTCTTTGCAGAAATGAAACCCTCATTTCAAATGGTGAATGTCAAATTTCTAGTCAGCAAGCTGAAGAAAGATAAAACTCTCAATCTAGAGCTTCTTCACGCACGTCTAGGCCCTGAAAAATTCAAAAGAATCTTTCGGCCATTGGAGGAAACGGGGTTGTTGCCATTCTTGACGATCATGCCAGTTAAGAATCTACCCACCCACATTGTGGAGTTCTACCACAATGCAATCATCTCCAGCAACAACATCATCTCCACCGTTCAGATCAAAGTAATAACAGTGATAAAAGACATTATGATGTCTACACTCCTCCTCCCCGGCGAAGGCCAAGACGTACTGGATTTGGAAACTCCGAGTAAATACGTCCTGTGGAGCCTTTGGAAACATCTACATGTGCATCACCACGACTGCTCACAGAAGCTGAAGGAAAGCCTGCCTGGTGAGATCATCCAACTCCTGGATATCATCGGTCACATCCTGTATGGAAACTTTGAGACGGTCCAGTTCTCCAAACTCAAAGCTCATCTAACAGCCGCTCTATTCCTCGGTTGCAAAGCTGACTGGGCTTCCTTCATTCTTGCTCAACTACGAGCAAATGTTGACCGAACAGAATATGATCCGACAACTGGCTCGTTCTGAGAGAATGTTGGGTTTATGGGTCGCATAAGCCACATCATTCTAAGTCAATTTGACGAGGTGATTCCAACTAGAGAGCCAATCGGACGAAGGGATATGCTCTCGACAATCTACTATCATCTGATCCCGAAGAGATCGCACCAACCAGAAACTTCCGACTCTGGTCATGGAAAGAGACCGTTGGTAGCAACTGCCAGCTCCTCAGATGAAAGACAGCTGCTGATTGAGAATGAGCCCCTCTCAAGACTGTGTGATCAGTCTACAATACCCGCCAGATCACAACCTCTTAGCTTAGTCCATCGCGACTTAATTAAGGATGATTTTGAGCAAGTTCTCGAACATCAGCTACGGAGCTGTTTTGATCTAATTGAGGGCAACAATCCCTCTTTATTCGAACAATTGAGAAGGTACCTCCAGTATCATATCTGGAGATTTCAACTTGATGAGGCCACCATGTTCCACCTCATCAACACTCGTGGATCCCTCTTCTGGATCAACGAAGGACACTGGAGTAGAAATTGGATGAACCATCCACTCTGCTCGCCGCCAACGCTCTCGGAAATAATGGATTCCATGATCAAACGAATCCAGCTCAGCGTACCAGCTGATGCTCCTCTTCTTGACAATGAGCCAGCCAACTCCTCCTGTACCCCATTTCTTGAAGATCTACCAATCGCATCAACCGATGAGATCTTCACCAACCTAGCTTCCATGGACTTCAGAGAGCAAGATCTCTCTCTCACCACTGATCGTGGTCAGTTCATGATGACTGAAGAAGCCTATGCATGGTTCTCCTCCCCCATGCCCATTCCTTTAGTTCCCTCTGTTTATGATGACAACCTGGCAATTGCCTTCACCTTCTTGCCAAATCTATCAATGGCATCATACGATCCACATCAGTTTACCTTTTTGGATGATGCCAAAAATGGGGAAGATGAAAGGTATGATGATGAAAATGATGAAAACTTAACTCTTTGGGAGCAGATCCAAAGAGAAATACATCCTGAGGGGGAAGTTTGGAGAACACATGAAGTTCAAGAAAGAGGAGAATCAAGCAGGAAGAGAAGAAGCAACTAAGGAAGTGAAGTAGTAGTCCTAACTACTATCAAGAGATGATATGATATGCTTTGATTTATGCTTTATGCTCTGATACATGCTTTAGACATCATGATTGTTCAAAATGAAAGCATGTTTAAAATGAAAGTATGCTCTAATACTTGTATTTATGCTCTAACTTGCTCTAATATTAAGCATTGTGCTCTGTTCTGATACCTGGATAATCATGCACTAATAACTCAAAATGAAAGCATGTCTAAAATGAGAGCATGCTCTGATACTTGAATTCCAGCTCTAACTTACCCTGATATCAAGCCTTGCATATAAGCAAACTACAGTATGTCTATCAGACGAACATTTGCAGTTTTTCCATCATCAAAAAGGGGGAAATTATTAAGAAAAACTATCAAAAAACCCCTAGATAAGGTTTTGATAAGATGTCAAAACTATTCTTGAAAAACTGACCAAAATCCAAGATGTAGATCTGAGCTGACCAATCCAGAGCCTCAAGAAGGAACTCAACTGAAGCTAGAGTCAACCCAACTGGAGCATGGTTAACCAGCTGGAAGGATACGCAAACCAGTCAGGACTCAATTCAACTGAGGGTTCGAAGAGACAAACCAGTCGAAACAAACTGACAGCTAAGTCAGCTGAGCTGAAAGAAAAATCGACAAGACTGAAGAAACTGATAAGAGATCAGTTTAAACTGAAGACTGAAAGTATCCAGCTGATGGCCAGACTTAACTTCAACCAAACTGAAGTTAACAGACGAATCAATCAAATTCCAGAACTAAAGTCAGCCGGCTTGTGATTAGTCAAGATGACAAGAAAGCTCAAGAAAGAACAGTCAAACTGACAAGCTAGCCAACAGCTTGTGATTAGTCAAGCTGATAAGAAAGCTCAAGAAAGAACAGTGGAACTGACAAAACCATTCAACAACTTGAGATCAGTCGAACTGGAGGAAGAAGCTCAGAACTGCCAACTAGAGTAGTAGCCGAACTAAGCAGACAAGCTCAAAACTGCTAACTGGAGTAGTAGCCGAACTAAATAGACAAGCTCAGAACTACCAACTGGAGTAATAGCCGAACTGAGCAGACAAGCTCAGAACTGCCAACTGAAACTCAAACTTGCTAAACTGGAGCTCAGAACTGCCAGCCAGAGAGTCCTGGAGTTAATAGCTCAAAATGAAGATCTTGGAATAAATGCTCCAACGGAGATTCTGGAATTAAATATCCAATAGAGATCGATTGGCAAAGCAACGGCTACTGGAATCAAATATCTAATAGAGATCGATTGGCAAAGCAACGGCTACTGGAATCAAATATCCAACAGAGATCGATCAGCAAAACAATGGCTACTTCAACCAAAAGCTCCAACAAAGACCATCTGCCATTGATGAACCAACAGAGCTACCGATCAATGGAACTCAACGGTCATAAAAATCACTCCTCTATAAAAGACGAGTGAAGCAAAGTTTTCAATAGACTTTAAGAGACTTTTCGCAACTTTCATTCTTGACGCCTTCATTCAAGCAGAGCTTTCTTTCCCCCCCCCCACATAGCTTAAGTTCAGCATTTGCTAAAACTGCGAAAGTCCAACTGAGAAGAAGAATTCACAGAGTCAAAGCATTCAACTAGCTGTTGATAATCCAGCCAGAGCAACCTTCTCAGTTCCAGTAATACACCGATCAACTACCCAGCTCAATTGAAGGAGCACATCAGTTGATATCCCCTGTTCAAGATTAACCTCTTGAAGATCGAAAGAGATCTAAAACCTCGTAAAGACGTCAATAGCACCTACCTCCCTAGCGAGCAGTTAGGGACTGCAAGTGTGAGCCGTTGACCCGCTGAGGTAGCGAGCAGTTACCAGGTTCAGCCAACTGTCCTTCATTGTGTAATTTGTAAAGAAACTCAAGTTATATAGTGGAGTTGCCCTTCTGCGGAAGGAAGAGAGGACGTAGAAGTTTGAGACTTCGAACCTCTATAAATCATCTGTGTGTTGAACTGTTTTGATTACTTGCATATCTTTGAACTGTACACAAGTTCACACAATCTGCACTCAAGCTGTCCAAAGTGCTCACCCGAATTGTGCATAAATAAGTTACTAAGCAAGTCAAGGGCCCTTATCATTCCCCATTTGAAGTAAAGTTTTTTATCAGTTTATTCACCCCCCTCTAAACTGATATCGACTCGCCCGGGACCAACGAATTTCATTCTTTTGTTTCTCTTTCTTTATAGACAAAATAAGCAATCTGATATATAATTCAATGTAGCTGAATAATAATAATAATAATAATAATAATAATAATAATAATAATAATAATAATTATTATTATTATTATTATTATTATTATTAATAGCAATAGCAGTATATGAAATCAACAAGAATACAACAAGCATACAACGAGCAATCAAGACCTAAAAATCTCAATAACACCATACAAAAACTCATAGGCCTTTCAATCTGCAGAATTCATAGAGAGTATGGTATATCAAAATCAAATCTCATCAAGAATTAGGCAACTCTACATGTCTGAATATAAAACAAATCAACGAGAAATGTTTGAAGCCAAAACTATCTGCAGTTGAGCTATTAAATATATAATATGGTCTTAAACATAAATACATTTTCCACACTATTATTCAATAAAAAAAATAAGAAAAAGGGATCAGCATATACAAACCAAACTCAACACAAGCCATATGGTTTCTTCTTCTTTCTTTTTCCTTTTTTTCCCCTTCTTTTTTTAGCAAACTATAACTGTCTTTGGAGGGATGATCCAGTCTTTTTATTGTCAATCAACCACAGACTTTTAATTGTCAATTAACTAATCATCGAACATAGTTATTAAAATTAATTCAGAAAATTAATTTGAAAAAAAAATACATAGAGAGTGACAGGAGCTTACCTCCATGGTGGCGATGGCGGTGGCGGTAGCGATGGCGGCAGGCAGCTCCGGGGCGGTGTGCTTCTGGCGTGTATGGCGCTTTCGGCGTGGAGACGAGAGAGGGAGAGAGAGCACGAGAGGAGAGATGGCGGCGGGGGGAAGGCAGAGGTCGGCGGGGGTGGAGAGGGAGAGGGAGAGGCTGAGGGAGAGGGAGAGAGAGAGAGTCGGCGGCTAGGGAGAATCGAGAAGAAGGGCTCTGTACCCGAATATTACAAAAAGGGGCGATGGACGTGGCGACGGATGTGGCGATGGACCATTTTGTCGCTCGTTCTTATTAAATTAAAATTAAAAACAAAAAAGGCGACGGAATAGTTCCATCGCCTTATATTATTTTTATTTTTTTTAATACCGAATAATACGATGACAGAATAGTTCCATCACCTTATTTTTCCATTATAAAAAAAAATAAAAAATAAAATAAATAACATAAGGCGACGGAATAAGTCTGTTACCTTATGTGGCGATGATAAGTCCGTCGCTAATGCTGTCGCCACACGTGGCGATCGCTACATCCGTCGCCTGTTTTGACGGAATCTATGTCGTCGCCATTTTCATCGCTATAATGTTGTATTCTTGTAGTGGTATGATATCAGTGCCTTCCACTGAATTTGTTTTTATTTTTTATACATATGTTTGTTGTATTGCTGATTGCCGGGTTGGGTTGGAGATTGAAAAGGAAGATTGGTCTTTTTAGAGGGAGAAGAACAAGGGTTGGAGGAGATAAAGTCAAATAATTGTTGGTTTCCAGTTTCCACAATTACATATAAAAAATAAATCTCTCTTGCCACCTTTTGTTTAGAAATTATTATGTTGTAGAAGCTGCTAGGCGCTCGTCGGGCGGTTTAGGGGCGCCTAGCGTCTAGACGGTCTAGGCGGGGCCTAGGCGGAGTTAGGTGTTTTTATTTTTGTAATATATTATTATATAAAGCTATTTATAACATTAAAACCGCAATTAAAAATTAGTTGATATTTAGTGTATTGGTTTTGATGATCTTTAACACACTCCAAGATCTCAGATTCGACCTCTACTAATGCATAAAATTCAAATTTTTTGACAACAGAATTTTAAAAACTAGAAAAAAAAAGTCATTAGCTAGATTTGAACCAACAACCTACTAAACCTGTCTTGCGATGCTCTACCAAATACGCTAGAACTTCAATTCATTAAAACTAACACAACTTTTTGTACTGGACCGCATAAACTGCCGATTACACCCAAATCAGCACGGCGAGGCACCGCCTCGGCGGCTGCCCAGGCCGAATTTTACAACTCTTTAATACAATTTTCTTAATTAAACGTTCGAGGAAATAAAAGAGATTTTTTTTGGTTTTGTTAGATAGACTAAGTATTAAGAAAATTCCAAAATTAGCTTGCAAAGTATAGGCATTCTTTTTTCAGTGTTTAAAAATTACATGATAAATTTTCTTGTGAGTCGAGAGTAATTTTTTTCCAATTTCAATATGTATTAGATTATGATTCCAAGAAAGAAATCACGAGTTCAATTGAAGGAGTTGGCTTTGAGTTGCTGTTATGATTTGTGAGGATTTAGAAACTTGTTTGTTAGGCTTCTAGTTTGTGATGTATGTGTCAAATTTCTAAGTCATTATTGTTTATTCATATTTTGTTTTTCTACTCATCTATTTCAATTTTTTTCACTCTTTCTGGATTTTAGAAATTTGATTTATTTAATGTATTTTGTGGATGTTTGATCCTAAGAAACACAATTTATTCAGTCGAAGAAAGTATATGAAATGAGAAAGAAAAAAACTAGACAAATTAAATGGTGTTAATTTCCTATGTCAATAATGAGTTGGAATTGGTCAGAAATACAAGAGTTTGATTAGTATACAAAATTGAACCTTACAAGCCGTCGTTGACTCTTACGTATCTCGGATATGAACCCTAAAAAACACCCCAAAAAATCTAAAAATCCTACAAAATAAATATATAACCTAATTAAGATTAATAAATCCTAATTGGAATGTATTAAATATTAATTTGGATGTCATAAACGCATATAAGCAAAGTAGCAGTAATGATATTTTTCAGGCTACGCGTGATACTTTTTGGTGTTATGAGTGATATTATTTTTGACAAATTTTTTAGGATGTGTTGGTTAACATGTTAAACTGACTAAATTTTGATCAGTTGTATTGAATAACTCAGTACATTGAATGTACTGAATACTTTCCCCAACTATATTGTTTTGGCTCTCTTATTTGGAAGCTAGATAGCTAGAAAATATTATATATTCCCAAACGTGTGGGCACATGTACGATCAAAACTCATGTGCAAAAGATTTAAATTTCATATTTCGTGATCTAGTTGACTACCCATCCTTGTTATCACGTTGTGCCTTTAATATTGTACAGCATCTCAAAGTAAATATATATATATATATATATAAGCAAGTGTAGTTTATTGGAACAAAAGATATATATATGACACTTGCTAGGTAATTTATGGCAGCATATAGCATGTGACCTATATTTTATAAGCAAGTGTAATTTATGGCAGCATATAGCATGTGGCCTATATTTTATATAATTAGTTTTCAGAAACTTGTTCGTGGGCTTATTTTAATATGACTTCCTCAAATTCTATGAAAATTATGATTAATTAAATCTTAGTATTGCGTGATCTGTTATCCTTAATAAATATTCATTTGAATGGGAATGAAATGTGCAATATATATTTCATGAAATGTCAACTTACACAAATACTTGGCTAATTATCTATTATCTACGAAGTTCATGATTCGGCAAACTCTAAGGAATAAGGTTGCTAATGCAGTCTTTTTGGATTTAATGTGTGGAATATAAATTGTACTAAACAGAGGGAATGGAAAAAGAATATCGTTACTAGGTGTTCAATGAAAATTAATAAAAAATATAGTTTACTTTTTTTTTTCTTTTATATATATTTATTTTTACTTTGAGATGCTATAATATTAAAGGCACAACGTGATAACAAGGATGGGGAGTCAACTAGATCAAGAAATATGAAATTTAAATCTTTTGTGAATAATATTGTATCTCTACAACTTTATATATCTTTTGTTCCATTATATATATGTATATGTATATATTATTCTCAAAACTGAATCATACATGCCATCGTTGACTCTGATCTTGATGGGATATGATCGAATATTTATTATTGCATTTAACATGCTCGCGTGAGACAACTCGTTACATTCTTGGCTTGTTGCATTAATTTTTGTTTGATTTTAATTTACTGTGTTTTAATTTAATTGTACATATTAATTAGTGTTCGTACTACTACTTATTCCATTACGGTTTATTACAATCTTGAATTATTTAATTTTATTATTAATTAATTATATGAAAAATTAAATACTAAAAGATTATAATAAATTCTAATTGGATACAATGAACCCTCATTTACAAGTATAAAATTAAACTAAGTACAACAAATTAAAATCAAAGAAAAAATGGAGAAAAAAATAATAATAGTGCAACACAGAATCTAACATGATGAGTAGAGATCCTCTAGTCCCACTTAGGGCTGGGAAAAAATACCGTTATACCGTCATACCGTACTTACCGTACTGAAAAAAATACCGGAATACCGAACTTTAAGGTATACCGGTATTTTTGGTAAGGTATAATATCGTACCGAGATTTTTCGGTAAGGTAACGGTATAGAATTTTAAAAACCGAGGTATACCGGCGTATACCGATACCGACGGTATACCGAATTTTTAAGATATATACCGTTAATTCGGCCTATACCGTTGTACCGGTATATACCGTAGATGCGGTATATACCGTTAGTTTAGCATATACCATTGTAACAGTATATACCGGTATATTTGTGATATTATATAAATATATGTATATGTGAATTATAGATACTTGATATATAATACTTAGTAAATATGATAAATTATATATATGTAAATATCTAACACTTATAATTAATCTTATGTTATACTCAGTGCATAGTAATGATAATTAAATGTGTTCTTAATTAATACTTAGTAAATAATTCTTTCAATTTCTAAGTAAAAGATTTCAAATTTGTAATATTTAGTAAGTTTATAATATTTTCATACAATTTATATTAATTATAAAAACATTATTGATATATAATACTAGTAAATATGTTATACATTTATAAATCTCTAGTAAATTTACATTATTAACACTCATAATTAATCTTATGCTATACTTAATGCATTGTAATGCTAAGTGTGTTCTTTGTTAGTATATACTTAGTAAATAATTCTTACGATTTCTAAGTAAAAGATTTCAAATTTCTAATATTTAGTAAGTCAATAATATTTTTATACAATTTATATTAATTATAAAAACATGATTGATATATAATAGTAGTAAATATGTTATACGTTTATAAATATCTAGTAATTTACAATATTAACACTTATAATTAATCTTATGTTATACTTAATGCATTGTAATGCTAAGTGTGTTCTTTGTTAGTATATACTTAGTAAATAATTCTTACGATTTATAAGTAAATAATTTACAATATTTATTTATTTTGTTGAATTTTGATCGTTATTAGGAATGGTTCATATATTTTGAGTAAATATATGAGATATATGATATATCCTAGGATGGTAATGGTATGATAAAGTATACCGATGTCGGTAAGGTATACCGAACTAAAGGTATGCCATTTGTTTCATATCGAACTTAAGGTATACCGTTGAAAGGTATACCGAACCTTAAGGTAAGGTAACGGTATTACCGTACAAGTAAGGTAAGGTAAAGGTATGGAGAAAAAAGTAAGGTATACCTTACCGTGCCACCCCTAGTCCCACTTGTGTGTGCCAACCGTGTGCCACCATTAAAATTATATATTGTTAATAATATTTTTTATAAAAATAAAATTTATTTTATCATAACTAATCATAATTAATATTTATTGTAAAAAAATTAAAATTTTAAAAAAATATATACCCTATGTTTGGAATAATCAACCCCAAAAATCAATTAAATTAAATATTAAAAAATAATTATAAATCCTAATTAGGTGGAATAAACCCTAAATAATAATGTAAAATTATACTAAATCAAAAGAAATTAAAATTGAAGAAAAAATAAAAGAAAAAGTAATAATTTTAAGGTGTGGCATACGGTTGGCACACATAAATTAAGACTAGAGAATCTCAAGTGTAACATGATGCATCGTCCACAGGGTATCTCATCGGATTCGTAAAACATGATCATTTGGACGCAGTTGATGCAATGTTAATCAAATGTGTTATTTGATGACATGACATTCATATTTTAGAATACACGCACATTCAAGCTATAGTTAGCCTAGCTAGTAGAGGATTCAATGAGAAATTACGTATTATTCTTTTTCATTTTCTTTATTAAACAACACTCTTTGGAGTGGAAAATTAGACAGATCTATCCCTAACCCGTAAATAAACTCAACACGTGAATACAGTAATTAAGATATATAGAGCCCAAAAGTGACTCTACCCGGACTATAACAGTGGCATACGTACCGTAAAATGATATATGTTGATTGACATTACAATGTATACTAATTATCTTTATTGATTAAGATTTGCAGCTCCAAATCAGCTTCAAATTTGTCCATATCTTGTTTCCTTAAATGAATCAAAGCCTCAATTCCACCTCCATTCTTTGTATCCGTAAACAGAGCCAAGTTATTGTAGGGGAAACCGGGAGAACCGACCCAAACGGGTTTGCCCCACCCGTAATCCGCTTCGTATAACGGAAACCCACACAGGCCTGTGAAGGTGAAGCTAACCAGCTCGGCTTTATCGGCTTGAGCCATCATCTCATTCATCGACTGCATATGCTCATCTTCACCTTTCTTAAGCTGAGTCACGTACCCATCGTAGACGGCTTTCATGGCTTCCTGAACTTTCTGCAGAAGCTCCGCGCCCTCATCCACCGCTGCCGGCTTTGCTGTTGAAAGCCCGAATATGTTTCCGAAATGGTATACGGATAGAGGCGGGTCGACCCGGGTCCGTAGGTTTACTGCATGCCGCACGTCGTAGATCTTATTCGGTTCTGCTTTCGCACCCGTGGCGGATATGAATCGGGTCCATATAAAAGCCGACAGCGCCTCCACTCGAGTAGGGCGGCGCTGGTTGCCAACGGCGGCGTACGTTTCCCGGAGAACGGCAAGTTTCGAGGCTGGGAATGTGAAAACTTTAGTGACGAGCTCTTCTTTCATCGTTCCTCTACTGGGAATGAAACCAGAAACATCCCGCGGCGGGAAATAGGCGGCGGCCTCGAACTTTGGGATCGGCACGCCGCCGACGCCACCGTTTCTGGTTACGGCTGACCAGTTGCTTGCAAACATGACTATGGATAATGCGTCGGCGATCTCGTGCGAGATTTGGAGCCCAACTGCGATGCCCCCGCAGCGGAAATAGGTGGCTTGAACAGCCATGCAGAAATCTTGGGACTCATCTGATTTGTAAGGAATAAATTTGTTCAATTTTTGAGGGTCTGGATTGGTGATGACTTGTGAAAGATCGCAGTCAGCTTCGGCTTCGACGAAGGGTGCGCCGCCATCGTTGCAGTCCACGTAGAGGTTGTCGACGAGGTGGCCGGCGAGGGGGTAGAATAGTGAGAGGACTTCCGATAAGGATTTCTTGAGGTGTTTCGATTTTTGGGAGTTGGGAATTGAGGGATTTGATGAGTAGAAGTATATGACGGGCATAAACACGCGTGGAGCTAATTGATCAAGATATGAAAGCTGGTGTTTTTGCAGAGATTTTAGGGTTGGAGAAGATGGTTTGATGGTTTCTCTCGAGATTACTTTTGTTTCAATCTCCATTGTCCCAAATACCAACTCAAGATATTTCTAGAAATGATGATGCCTACACTAACACTAGTTATATACTGACATTAAGTAAATAAACAAATTGAGCTAGAATGTATGAAATGTTATAAAATAAAAGGTGGTGTTATAATTGAAATTAGTATTTCTCCCGCGCCATGCTCGGTATTATCTTATTTTATCATGATTGAAAGATTAAAAATAAAATTTAATCATGATTAATAGATTAAAAAAAATGAACTTTATTTTCATATATATAGCAATAATTATACTAATTATTCAAACAAACAAATAATTCAATATCACATTCGAATCAATAATAAGAGTGCAATAAAAAATGGCGCAAAAAAAAAAATATCTCATGTGGTTTGTAGTTGTAGAGTCAAAAATGTTGGCGTTTTCTCGAATTACGCCACACACAGGATCTAATCGGATTATCTATAATTCTAATAGGTATGCAAATCATAATTTTATGCATGTGATACAAATAACAACATGTTGAACGAATCATGTAAGCACATCGAATTAATGCAGCGGAATAAATGAATCCGATAGAATCCACTTACATAGATTGTAGGGTTGACGACGAGATTACAGGTCTAATCTCGTTGCTGTTGCAGAACCGATCGAGTGGCCTTCTTTTTCACTGTAGTCGACGCCTGGTAGAGCTACAGTGATACTCCTCGATCTTCTACTGTATTCCCGATACCCGTTTAGATGTAGAGTGGGCTACAAACTACTAAACTGTGTATGGATAATCTAGGAAATGAAGTGAACTGAGAGGGGCTGTTCGTGTGTGTCAAAATACACGCCTCCTCTGTCTATTAATACTGAGGGAGGTGTGTACAATATCTCCCAACCCTGATGGGTTTGGGCCTCTCCACTTATTCCATTCCCACAGTCCATTAACGTATTAATTGGGCTACAGTAGGGATCTAGAAGAATATTAAATTGGCCTACTAATTTATTTAATATCTAATATCCAATACCTAGGATATAATTAAATAAATTAGGTGTTATTTTTATTCCACTAAAGAAATAACACTGACCTACCAATTTAATATATTTTACTCAATGCATTCTTCTTTAGTCCAGCCATTCCCCATGTTTAAGATATAATGTCCATTAATTAATTATGTAAGCTGTGACAACTATAATTAATTAATTCTTCCATTCCTAGAGCAATACCACACAAGCTTTACCATGTACGAAATAAATTCCATGTGCAGGGTTTCACATGTACTTGTGTTTACTCAAGGGGACATCATCAACCTGGCGTACGAGGACATGGTGACCTAACACAGTGCACGACCCATATGTGTGAATATGTTACTGTCCAAGATATCGAGATTATTGACTCTATCAAGAATCTCACCCATTGATAAATCAAAGCAATAATCATAATACATATATGTCCACCACTATGCAAGGCTTAAGAATCCGAACTCTGTGGATCTTTATTCTCTCTCTTTAGGGTCAGATCAGAGAATAGTATCTTGTCGCGGTCCTCCTCAATACACGCGTAAGTGTATCAGAATAATCAGTTAGTCAAGATAAACTAACTATCAGATTATTCTACAGTCTACAATGGTTAGGGATGTCAATTTTACCCGTAGGGTAAAATTGCCCGCGGGTAAACGTGCTATAGGGGCGGGTAGTACCCATAGATTCGGTTAACGGTTAGGGTACTACCCGTACCCGCTAAATTTTGTTAGGGTAAGGGTAGGGTATGGGATTAAAGTTTTACCCGATTACCCAAACATATTATATATATATATATATATATATGTATATATATATATAAATTTTACTTTTAATTTTTAATAATTTTTATCTAGGGTTTAAACAAAAATTAGATTAGCCATTCATCTAGTCATCTGAAATCACAGCCGCGCTTCTACTCTGCTCTCTGCATCTCCCTCCGACCCTCCCATCTCCACCAGACCACCACCAGTCATCGCTACTGCTCTGCATCTCCCATCTCCACCAGACCACCACCAGTCAGCCACCACAGACCAGTGGTCTGAGAACTACACCCTGCGAACACAAGTAAACCCCCTTCACTCCTTCAGCCACACTCTCTCTCTCTCTCTATATATATATATATATATATATATTCATACCTCTTTTTTTTTCTCGTGAGTGTGTTGGTATTGTGTGTTTGGCTTTCAAAAATCTTTGATTTTATTATCTGTATTTATTTTCTAATTCGATCTTCGGTGGTTATATAGTTCTAATTGCAATCAATTTTGTCGTGTGAAATTGATGGAGATGAGAATTTGATATAATTGAAACTACAATTAAAGATAAAAGTTGGAGAAACGAATGATGTATTTGCCTATTTGGGATTTTTGAGTTTATGGTGTGTTGTCTCGATTTTTGAGCTTATTATTGAACTTAGGTTGCAAAAGTAAGGGCAGTTAATTGGAATGATGTCATGACTTGATCGATGAAACTAGATTATGATTTATGAGAACTTGATTAAGGTTCTACTTGATGTCTCTATTTGGTATTAGTTGTTGGCAGAAGATCCATCTAGTAAATCACTAGGTATTCATTTATTGTGTATCATTAATTTTTAATAAATTATTGCCAACATAAAACGTACTGCCAATATTTTTTAGTATTTACTAAACTTGCTGCCAACACTTGCTTTTTATTTGAAGTACTTGTTTTTTTAGTAACTAATGTTAGTTTTCTTTCTCTAAAAATCAGTAACTAAAATAATTTCTTATCATTTTTTTAAATAGGCAAATGTCTACCCCTGAGATGGAGAACTCAATTACATTACCGTCTGAGCATTCTAGTCATCATGAAAGTGTTGGAGGAGATGATAATGTTCAAGTTCTACCATCAAGTGATAGTCAAAATCTGAATGAGAGTAGTACAGCTGGTTCTAGTAAGAAGATGAAAGAAAGATCTAAAGTTTGTGATACTTTTGAGAAGCTTAAAGGAGGTGACGGTGTTAATGATAAAGCAGAATGCAAAAATTGCAAGAAGAAACTAAGTGCGAATTCTAAAAATGGAACAAAACACCTACTTGAGCATCAGAAAAGATGTCTAGCTAGAAAGACAATGGACTTAAAGCAATCTTTATTGGTTGCAAACATGACAACAGATGGGAATATGCAGTTGCAAAATCATAATTTTGATCCGGAGCTTGCTAGACTTAATCTTGCATATATGATCATTATCCATGAGTATCCACTTCGGATGGTTGAACATAAGTGGTTTAAGGTATTTTTGAGTAGTCTACAACCACTTTTTAAGCCAATTTCAAGGAACACTCTACGTGCAGATATCATGAAAATATTTGCTGAAGAGAAGAAGAACATAATGAGTGTACTAGAGAGCTGCAAAAGCTGAATTGCAATTACATCTGACATGTGGACTTCTAGTAATCAAAAGAAGGGATACATGGCAATAACTGCACATTTTATCGATAATAGTTGGAAACTACAGAGTAGAATTGTGAGGTATTTACTTATGTTTTTCTTTTATTTAATTTCATTATTTCATCTTAATTTCATTATTTACTCAATCACTAGTAATTTATGTTTTTCTTTCATTTAATTTATACTTGACAGGTTTGCATATGTTCCTTGTCCACACATGGCTGAAGTAATTGTTGAGGTGCTCTTTGAATGCTTACTTGATTGGAATATTGATCCTAAGTTGTCTACTCTCACATTAGATAATTGCATCACTAATGATTCTGTTGCCATCATGTTGTCACTACTAGTGAATAGGTTTAGTCCTAATACACTACTTTTAGGTGGAAAAATTTTACATATGCGGTGTGTGGCTCAGATACTAAATTTGATTGTGAAAGATGGTTTAGAAGCTATTGGAGATAGTATTGAGAGAATTCAAGATTCTGTTTATTATTGGACGGCAACACCAAAAAGAGTGGAAAGATTTGAAGAAACTGTTCGTCAATTACACATTAAGCATAAGAAAAAACTTGCTCAAGATGTCAAAACTAAATAGAATTCCACATTTTTAATGCTTAATAGTGCACTTTTATATGCAAGTGTTTTCCCTCGTTTGAAGCAACGTGATCCAGGATATAGGATTTTGCTTACTAAGCATGATTGGATGCTTGCTCGTGAAATTTGTGAAAGGCTGTAATTTTTTTATGTGTTGACTGAAATGTTTTCTGCTACTTCATGTCCAACAGCAAATAAGATTTTCATCTATATTTGTGAGATTAGACTTAAAATAGATGAATGGCATGAGTCTGAATATGTTGCAATAAAGTTGATAGCTGCGAACATGATTGAAAAGTTTAAAAAATATTAGGAAGACATCCACATTATCTTCTCAATTGCACTTATTCTAGATCCAAGGTTCAAGTTTAGAACAATTGACTATTACTTTGATAAAATTTATAAAGATCAAGCTGAATTTGAGAAGGATAAAGTGCGTACTGTTATGCATGAGATTGAAAATGAGTACAAGGCTTCTTTTCCAAAGCCAAAGGGTGGAAGTGGAAACAATTCTTCAAGTTTTCTTGTTTCAAATGTGCATGGGTCCATCAATATCTTTGAGGGTATTCAATCTCTTGGAGCATATTTGTCTGGGTCGACTATTGCTCAAGAGAAATCTGAGTTTGATTCATATATGGAAGAGCCATTGTTACCTAATGATTCAGATTTTGATATATTAACTTGGTGGAAAACACAAGGGGTTAAGCATCCCACATTGCGTTTGATTGCAAGAGATATCTTTGCTATTCCTATTTCCACGGTTGCTTCAGAGACGGCCTTTAGCACTAGTGGTAGATTTGTGAACAAACACCGTAGTAGGCTCATTCCGGAAATATTGGAGGCATTGATGTGCTCTCAAAATCGGCTTTGGGAAAGACTAGATGGTTTGATTTTTATTTAAACTTATGTTTGTTGTATTTGTTCTATTTGCAAGTTATTTTGCTTACTAATTATTGTGTTTAATTTAGTTGAAGGACAATCATCTAGAGTTGCTAATGGTGTTACTTCTTATTCCAGCGATGAAGATGAAGATGTATGATATAGTTTGATAAATTAAAATTTTTTATTTATTCTCCAATTAACTATTATTTCATGAATTATATATTTAATGATTCTTTTTATTTGTAGGATTCTGTCGTCACGACCTTATTTTGAGGCATTTCACGAAGTAATGGAACTATAGAAGTGTCTATTTTTTGTGGATGCTATGTTCTCGTATTGAGATTTCAAAGACTAGTTCTTTTTGTTGTGTGATGGAGACTTTTACAATTGATCTTCTCGTTTTGTTGTTATGGTGACATTAAAAGAATTTGATTTGTTTGTATTGGTTATAATTTGACAAAAGAACTCGAGTATTAATTTTTTTTCCATGTTTTTAGGTTTTTATTGTGATATATTAATATTATTAAATAAATCCAAACAAGTAACCCGTTTTACCCGTGGGTACCCGATTACTCGTAGGGTAATACCCGTACCCTACCTTGCATGAAAAATAGGGTAATAGGGTAGGGTATGGGTAGGGTATTTTATATTAGGGTATGGGGAAGGCATACCCGTATCCTACCCTACCCATTGACATCCCTAACAATGGTTGGTTCAGGACCATCTAAACTGCGAGCCTTTTAATACTTTGCAAGGAATCCGATGATATGATCTTTACCGTGTGTTTACCCACACCATATTATCTACAATGCAAGTATAAGGAAATATGCATATATAAACGAATAGCAAAGTAAATAGATGCACAAATAGTGACTGTAATAATAATCAATCTATATCGTGAAAACATTGTTATAGTATACAAAGACAAGCTTTCAGTATACAATCCTAACAATCTCCCATTTATACTTAAAGCATATCTTTTAAGTATAGATCAAAACAGGCAGGCAAAACTCTCAAACTATTACAAATCTTAAAACACAATCCCGGGTCTGCATCTCACTCCCATTTTATCCACGTGACCATAAAAGGTCCTAGCCGGCAGGCTCTTCATGAATGGATCAGCCAGGTTGTCCTCCAATGCAATCTTGACCACTGCAATATCTCCTTTCTTAATGATTTCTCGTATAAGATGGTACTTTTTTTCTATGTATTTACTTGCCTTATGGGCTCTGGGTTCCTTCGAATTTGCCACTGCACCCAAGTTATCACAGTATATCGTGATACTCTTAGGCAAATCAGAAACCACGCTCAAGTCCAACAAGAAGCTCCGGATCCAGAGTGCTTCCTTTGCAGCCTCAGACACAGCTACATATCCGGCTTCCATGGTGGTGTTAGCAATGCATTTATGCTTGATACTCCTCCATGCAATGGCTCCGCCTCCCAAGATAAACACATAGTCTGAGGTAGATTTACTCTGATATTTATCGACTTGGAAATCTGAGTCCGTGTAACCCAAAGGAACAAGGTTATCACTATAATATACCAACATATAATCTCTAGTCCTTTTCAGGTACTTGAGAATATTCTTTATTGCAGTCCAGTGTCCTTTTCTAGGGTTAGACTGATATCTGCATACCATGCCAACCGCATAGCATATATCAGGCATAGTGCATAGCATAGCATACATGAGGCTTTCCACAGTCGAAGAATATGGAACCCCTTTCATCTCATCTATCTCAGCCTGTGTCTTGGGACACATATCCTTTGATAGATGTATTCCATGCCTGAAAGGTATGAAACCTTTCTTGGAATCTTGCATACTAAACCTAGCTAGCCACACCCTTATACACGCTAAACCTAGCTAGCCACACCCTTATGTTCGAATGATCTTGATGCCAAGGACGTGTCCAGCTTCTTCCAAATACTTCATATCGAACTACTTAGACAACCACACCCTTATGTTCGATAATACCTTCTTATTGTTTCCAATAAGCAAAATATCATCAACATACAGTACTAGGAATACCACCACATTTTCATCACTCTTCTTGTATACACAGCTCTAATTCGGGCTTTGGATGAATCCATATGACTGGATGACCTCGTCGAACCGGATGTTCTAAGACCGCGATGCTTGCTTAAGTCTATAAATGGATCTCTTAAGCTTGCAGACTAAGTGCTCTTGGCCCTTAGTAATGAATTCTTCTGGTTGCTTCATATGGATGTTTTATTCAAGACTTCCATTCAAGAAAGCTGTCTTGATATCCATTTACCATATCTCATAATCTAGATGAGCGATAATAGACAGGAGAATCCAGATCGACTTAAGCATGGCAATTGGCGAGAATGTTTTCTCATAATCGATCCCTTCTTCCTGAGTATACAATTTCACTACCAATCTAGCTTTGAAGGTTTCAACCTTCCCATCAGATCCTCTCTTACATTTGTAGACCCACTTTCATCCAATGGATTTTACCCTATCAGGTGGTTCTACAAGCTCTCAGACTTGATTGTGATCCATAGATCCAATCTCAGATTGCATTGTAATTTTCCAAGACTTTTCATCTTTGTCTTGTACCACCTCGTCATAGGTCTTGGGATCCAATTCATTCAGTTCTTCAGGGAAATCCGAAGATTCTCCCAAACTGATGAATCTATCAGGTTGTCGAACAACCCTCCCACTGCGATGAGGCACTTTCCGTACTTCCGTGACACGTTATGCAGTGATTAGTGGTCCCTTTGCTTGTACAGGTGGTATAGAATCTACGTTCCCATCTCGAAGTTCCTCAAGAATAATCTCACTTCGAGCTTTGTGATTTATTACATAGTCTTCCTGTAAGAATGGGGCATTGGTGCTAATAATGACCTTCTGATCCTTAGGACTTTAAAATAAACCACCTCCTGTTTCTTTCGGATACCCAACAAACAGCCTGACCTCAGAACATGGCGCCAACTTGTCAGCTTTCTTATCTAGCACGTATGCCGGACTGCCCCATACCAAAACGTGACCTAGATTGGGTTTCCGACCAGTCCATAGTTCTAGGGGCGTGTGTGGAACTAACTTTGAAGGAACCATGTTCAAAATATAAACTTCATTTTCTAAGGCATATCCCCAAAAGGAAACAGACAATTCTGAATAGCTCATAATCGATTTAAACATCTCTAATAAGGTTCTATTCCTCCTTTTTGCTACACCGTTCTGCTGTGGAGTGCCAGGTGCAGTCAACTGGGATGTGATCCTTTGCTTTGCTAAGTAATCCCTAAATTCAGTCGAGAGATATTCATCACCATGATCAGAAAGCAGTGTCTTGATACTTTTTCCTGTTTGTTTCTCCGCTCCCGCCTTAAACATTTTGAAGAACTCAAAACATTCAAACTTGCGACGCAACAGGTAAATGTATCCATATCTCAAGTAATCATCAATGAATGTGATAAAGTACTCATATCCTCCTCGAGCCTGAGCTGACATAGGGCCACATAGGTCAGAGTGAATCAAATCTAATAACTCTTTAGATCGATTTTCTTTAGAAGGAAATAGCCTCTTGGTCATCCTACCTTCCAAACAGGATTCGCACAAAGAAAATACTTCTAAGACCAATGATGACAATGGTCCATCATTTATAAGCCTTTGTATCCTCTTAATGTTAATATGGCCAAGTCTTAGATGCCAAAGATATGTTTGATTCAGTTGAGAAGGTTTCTTCCTCTTATTAGGGTTTGTGATCGATGCATTCAATACTTGCATTTGCGTAGTGTTTTGTATAGGGTTAAGTATGTAAAGATGTCCATCCAATGTGCCAGAATAGATAAAAGGTTTCCCACTTGAGATAGCGAGCTTGCTATCAAAAGTAACAGAATATACATTTAAAAATAATTTAGAAACAGAAATTAAGTTCCGCCTAAAACCAGTCACACAAAGATAATCTTTTAAAACTAAAAGTCTATCACTACTGAAAGGTAAAGACACGTCTCCCACTGCAACAACCGTCACTTTCATAGCATTGCCCATGTAGACGGTAATCTCGCCTTTACTCAGCTGTCTTTTCACTAGGAACCCCTGTAAGGATATGAAAACATGATCAGTAGCTCCAGTATCCACTACCCAAGACTGGGTAGAGCAAGTAGCTAAACATGTTTCAATAACTAAAGAGTGAGACGTACCCTTCTTCTTCATTTTGTTACGACACGTTTTCTTCCAATGTCCCTGTTGACCGCACTTGAAACACTTCAACTTCGGTTTGAAGTATTCCGAGTGTACCTTGGCTTTGCCCTTCTTGTCTTTAGTGTCTTTAGGCACCTCCTTTGCAGCTTTTTTAGGTGCATATCTCTTCTTTTAACACCAGAAGAAAACACCCTAGCTAGGTGCGCCTCCGAGCTTTCCTTTTAGAGATGCTCGGCGGACTGAAGATCTATAAGCAGTTCTGATAAAGTAACATCCATCTTTATCATATTAAAGTTTAACCTGAACTGCTCAAACCTCTGAGACAGACTGTGGAGCACAATGTCAATTTGGGACTCAGCGTCCAATTCGTCACCTAGGGTTTCAGTCTCTGATAGGAAACCCATCATCTGGAGAACGTGATCCCGTACTGGTGTAGAATATGACATCTTAGTGCTCATCAGATTTCTCATAGCCAAATATCGAGCCGAGCGATTATGGTATCTGAAGAGCTCCTTAAATTTCAGCATTATATCATAAGAAGTTTTCATAGACTGATGTTGATGTTGTAACACATTTAACATAGAGGCAAGCATGTAATAGCGTGCCATCTCATCAACTCTAACCCACTTACTATAAGCAGCCTTTTGCTCTTCACTAGAATTCTCATCTGGCTTTTGTGGACATTCTTCATCAAGTACAAACTTGAAGTTTTCAGCAGTAAGGATAATATTCAGATTTCTTATCCAATCTTTATAGTTTTCACCAACCAATTTGTTTTCTTTGAGAATTCAGGACAAGTTTGAGAGTGCCATGACGATATAGAATAACTGAAAATAAACATGCAGTATAGTCATAAACTTTAAGATAAAAACTCATATAATTCGAATACCTCAAAAGAAATTATATGCATATCCACCGATATCCTCAAAATGCTTCTAATAAGCCACATAGGGTGGACATTTATAAAATTAATTTCTAAGCAGGTCAAAACCTAACCTTTAATCTACCTCCAGTCAAGTTTCCTGTTTAGTATCTATTTGTGTTGTTTCATTGTAGTAATTTTGTCATGTTTAGTAAATTATTTTATTGAATTTTATTTTGTTATGTATTGATTTTGTGTGTTTATTTTCATTTATTACTCTAATAGTGGATCATGCCAAGTTGTGCAAAAATTTGAGCTTTTGATTACAGTAGCAGGATTTTGAAATGGCATTTAGGTGTCAAGTGGAAAGGCCATAAATTGAGTTGGAATAGTGGAAAGAAGAATCAAAAGGCTGAGGAAAAACAAAAGTGTAGGGGTTAAATCGCACTGGGTTGTACTCGAAGAAAATTACGGAGTAAAGGACCCAATCCCCGCAGCTGTGCATGCCCCCCCACCGCGCGCTAGGACTTTCGGCGAAGCAGACCCTGCGGATGCACGGGTGTGCGCCGGTGCACACGCCATATCGCCCGCCCCGCGGGCGCGCACTTCTCTGCGACTACGCGGGTGACCTTTTTCTCTCCGGTTCAGTTTTTCCCTCCTCTAATCTGTACAATCCCACTCTATTTTACTCCTATCTCATAGCTGGAAATTTTATTGATGAAGACTTTTGTGGCTCTATTAGTAGTAGGGAAATAGGGATTATTGCCCCTAAGTTGCGTTTTGGATTTTGTCCCCCAAAATCCCCCTCCAATCTCCCCCAAATCACACACATTTAATGCTCCCTTCCCATCATCTTCTCTCTCTCTTCTTCTCATCTCTCTCTCTCTCGATTTTCTGTCTATCTCTCTCTCTCTCTCTCATTCATATCTCCAATACATTTACTGATTCCTCGTGTGCCCACAACAACCCACCAATTTCCCAGCTACTATCGAATTAACACACAGTCACGATTCATTAATTCTTTTAGCCCTAGAATGCCCATTACCACTAAAGAGTGATCAACCACATTAGTCATATTAAACACGCATTTTTCTAGCATTGGAACAAAACCTGGCAGAAACTCATTCGTACAGTAAAATGCCCATACGGCCTCACCAGTTTTAGGTGTGTATTAAATCTTCATCTTTGTTCAACCCGGAATATAAATCTAGCTACTCATGCTAGATAGAATTGTAAAGACATAAAATAAAGACATGATAAATAGGAAAAACTTACTGGAATTGAATTAAAACTCATCCAACACCAACGCCAAACGTAAACAACATTAATTATAAATCCTAATCCCTGTGGGCATAAGGCCCCAGGTTGGCTTGCTGCCGAAGCAACGTAGAAACTAAACTATGTGTGAAAATAAAAGTGCAGCAAATAATATGGTACCAAGTTCTCCTTTTCTAACTATCAAACTAGTATTTAAAAGAGTACAAAAGATCAAATAAAAATCCCCCCAAAAGGGGGAACTTCCATATCTGCCGGATTGTTGTGCCCCGCTGGACTCTAACTGGATAAGGAAACTTCCTTATCTGCTGGATCTCCTATGCTCACTGGACTCTGACTGAATAAGGAAACTTCCATATCTATTGGATGAATCCCGATATTTAAGCAATCTCATCCTTATCTTCCAAATTGTTGCCCAAGAGTCTATCTACGAACAAACTTTCCTTCTTCTATTCAGATTTCAATTCTGATAAAGCTCCAGCGCCAAATTTTATCTTCTTTCAACAGAATCCCGCTTTTTCCGGGAATGCCCTCTTCACTGCCTTCTCTGAATCTGCGCGAGTACTGTGGGCACGACATTTTCTGCTCATGTTGATTTTTATCTGATATGCCCATTTCATCATTTCAATTTATTTGAAGGCCAAAATGCCTCTTTCGCCAGATTCGACTCTCAGAATGCCCAAACCACTTTCCTGGTTCTTTTCCGACAAAAAGACACTAAAAAGAACATTTAGAGAGACTAAAATGCCCAGAAAAATGCGAAATAAATGAACTCATCACACCCACACACTTTATTCATGATTGTCCTCAAGCATGGGGTAGGAAGAACCTAGAAAAGAAAAACAAAAGGGAAAGGAAAAGAAACAGACACGAAAGACACAAAACATGCAATCTGTTAATCCGTGTGGGCACAGCGTTTCAAACTTTATTATGTAATCAGCATGCCTTAGCAAGTCAAAATTGAGTTGAGCGTATAGGTCCTCCCACACTCTCTTCACACAGTGTTTAGGCTCAGTGTTTACACTCAAACTCAATCATTCAATACTTATTCATTCCATAAGCTTGCTAGTGCTCTTTCTTCAATTTCATAAATGGAAAAATGCATAAGTATCAAAAGGACTTTCATGGGTCGTAATGGGGCTCTTTAGGTAAGGTGGGGTTCTATAGGTACTGAGCTAAAACTCTCAGGAGCGTTCACTGGACATACCACCAACTTTTTTCTTAATTCCTCATGCCCTAATTCACTATTCAGATTATGAATCTTTCGATAGTGTGGGCATTCTGAACATTCAGACTAGGGGAAACCTTTTTTTTATTCTTTTTTTTTCCTTTTTTTTCTTTCTCCCTATCTTTTTTTATTGCATTTTCATTTTTTTCAAAACCGTCCAGTGACTCCCCTTACTTTAGGTTCTTATAATGCCCTGGCTTTATATAGTGAGGTATATCAACAAAATTGCTAGGGCATGTTATTGGCTCAAAAGGGCTGCAAAGTTGTGTCAAAGGTTGGTTTTTTTATTTGGCTTAGTGGGCTCAAGCAAGAAAAATGCCTAAATCATCTACACATGCATTTTAAACTTTCTAATTTTAAAGTAGAGCAAGATTAAGTTCTGGAAATTCTAAGCAGAGAATATACACACATGAAAGAAGAATGCTGTAAAATGGGCATAACAGCGCAGGCTCAAATCTCACCAGGTTTATGCTCAACTCATTCATCATTCTTGCTTTTAGTATGGGCATGCTGACTCGATTAGCAATTTATCAACATTAACAACTAGAAACTAGTGCCCCCAAAACTTCACAGAAAGCATACTTAACTCAAAACGACCCACCAACACACTTTGCATGAGGCAAACTGTTCAAACTTGCTCAAATAGGTATCAGCAGTCTGATACAGGGCATTATCAATGCTATCCAGCCTCTTCATGGTCATTCTGGCAGTAATTACTTCTGGTTGTGCCCTTTCTCCTGGTGTCTTCCTACTTGTTCCTGTAGAAACGGAAAACAGAATGCTCAAAGGGTATGCCCTCGGCATAAAATGAACAAGGTTTCCTTCTCATCCTCAACTACTTCTTGTATTTTTTTTCAGGCAGATACTAGAAAACTCTCAAAATCTAGTTTGATAAATCAGAAAAAAAAATTACTGAAAAATAAAATAAACTAAAAAAAACATGGGTTGCTTCCCAGTAACGCCCTAGTTACAGTCGTGAGCACGGCACTCCTCTGTTCAGATATTACTGGGCTCCGCGAGCCATACTGCTCTTTGTTCAGGTTCGGTGTGCCCTAGGTAAGGTTTCAGTCTATGCCCATTTACTTTGAAATGCCTTCATTTTTTTGGATTTTTCACTTCTACTTGCTCATTAAGAAATTCAGCATGCACTTCAAATGGCCCGACCCATTTTGTCTTTGGACTTCCTCCCATGATCTTGAATCTTGAATGATAAAGTAATACTTGTTGTCCCGGAGTGAACATTTTCCATTTAACAACCTGATCATGGAGTCCTTTCATTCTTTCTTCATAAAGAATATCATCATCATTGACTTCCATGCCCGTTTCTTCCGATTCTTCGATTTGGAACTTTTTGTTGTGCCCAACTTGCTCTCCTTTAAGCTTCTAAATGCCCCCTGGTGGCTTGTGTTCCAACTTCAGTGTTGGCATAGTAGAAGGTAGCATTCTGTCACTATCGCTTCTTGTGGGCACATTGTAATTCACTACTCCAGGTGGCATCTCCTTAAGTGAATGAAGCATCTTAACTGCATCTTGAATTTCATCATCTTCATCAAGGGCATCTTGATCAGTGAGTCCTTCCTATAATGCCCTTTCCAGAGGTTCTCAATTGCTCATCATTGAGAGAGTAGGCTGGGATGGTGCATCACAGAGATCCACAAAATTCACATTTTCCGTATCAGGTGTGTGCTTCATGGCTTCGAAAATGTTGAATGTAACCTTTTCTCCATCAAATTCACACGTCAGTATGCCCTTATCGACATCAATTTGTGTGCGAGCTGTTTTCATAAAAGGTCTCCCCAGCAAAAGAATTGATGATCTCGTTGATGTGCCCATATCAAGCACATAGAAATCCACTGGGAATATCATCTCGTCCACCTTAACTAGCACATCTTCGATCAGCCCATCGGGATACACATTTGACCTGTCTGCCAACTGAATGACCACACGAGTTAGTTGCAGAGGTCCCAACTTCAATTCATTAAAAATTGACAGGGGCATGACGTTTATTGATACCCCAGATCCAGCATGGCCTTTTCAACTTTTTTTTCTCCAATGATGCACGGTATTGTGAACATGTCTGGATCATCACACTTTTTTGGCATCTTCTTCTGAATTACAGCTGACACATTCTATCCCACAAGGAACTTAGCATCATCTTTAAAGCGTATCTTTCTAGTGCACAACTTTTTCAGAAAATGGGCATACCGCGGAACTTCTTTAATGGCTTCAATCAGTAGAATGTTGATTTCCACCTTAGTGAAGACTTTCAGCATCTCCCTCATCTCTTCTTCCTTCCTATTTTGTGCCAATCTACCTGGAAAAGGAGGTTTTCTAAAAATTTTCTGTTTCTCTCGAATGGGCTCCAGAGTAGGCTGACTGACTTCTTGTGCCCCATTATCTGATAATTGTTCTCTCTTTGTGGGCACATCATTTTCCATTTCGGCTGAACAAACCACTTCCAGTAAATCCTTTCCACTCTTCAAGGTCACAGCATTAACTTGTTCATGAATGTTCTCCGCTTGGGACGGAAGTTTACCAATTTTAATTTCCAATCTGTGAACTATTTGGGCTAACTGAGCAATTTGTTTGCTCATATGTGCAAAGTCCGCTCTTGTCTCTTGCTTAAATTTTTCATTCTCTTGCGCAACCTTCACGTTTTCTTCTGCCAAGGCTTGGACTAAATCTTCCAACCTCGATCTCATTTTTTCTTCTGGTGGTGGAGGTCGCATGGGTGGAGCATCTTCAGGCCTTCTCCATCTGCAATTATCATGGTGTCGCCAACCTGAATTATATGTTTCAGAGTGAGGATCATATTTCCATTGATAGTTGTTGTGCCCTTCTACAGCATTAACTTCATCTATCTCCTCCTGCATTGGGCATTCGGTGGTAAAATGAAGCACACTTTTACACATCCCACATGGTCTGGGATTTCTTCATGTGATTGCTATTATACTAGCCTTTCCAATTCGTTCACATAACTTTTAAATCATGCTCTCATCATTGGATGATTTCCCAAATGCATTTACGCTTCTTGTGCCCTCTCCACCAAAATCTCGATTGTCTTCAGCCATCTCGGTCAGAATTCTAAAGGCTTCAGTTGGTCGCTTGTTCAATATGGACCCTCCACAAGATGCATTAACAATCGTCCTCTCATATGGCCTCAAACCTCCAACAAAGTGTTGGATCAGATCATGATCAGTTATCTGGTGTTGTGGGCATTTCACCAGCATATTGTGGAAACGGTCCCAATAATCATAGAAACTCTCGTTCGTGCCCATTTTTAGACTTCCGATCCTTCTTCTCATCTCCTGCACTCTGGAAGCTGGGAAATACTTCTCTAAAAATTTTTGTTGAAGTTTCCCCCATGTGGTCACGGCACCAGTCGGCAGAGTGTATAGCCAGTCTCGTGCCCCATCCTGAAGAGTGAAAGGAAACGAGACTAACCGCACATATTCCTCTCGTCCATGGTCAGATGGTTGAGTCTGGAAAACCATCTCAAAATCTTGCAAGTGTGTTTGTGGATCCTCTCCAGCCATCCCATGAAATTTAGGCAAGATTTGGATGAAGCTTGCTTGCAGATCCCATGTTTGCGTGACTGCTGGGATCGTAATGCCCATCGGGCGAAGATTCATGTTAGTCGGAAAGACTAACTGTCTCAAAGTTCTTCCTTCAACGACCATATTATCAGTGTGGTCGTTCTCAAATTGTTCTTCCTCCTCGTACCCTGCTTCTTTTTGATCTTCTGGTGGTGGTGTGGGCTCACGAGGTCTGTTTGCAGCTTGGCGTGCCCTCTTCGCTGCTGCTCTGTTCTTCCTCAAAGTTTTCTCTATCTCCGGATCGTACAATAGATTTTCACGTGAAGAAGTCCTGGGCATCAACTTCCAGGCACACAAGCTTGGAAAGTAAAATCACTAGAAATCAGCTCGCCGGCAACGGCGCCAATTTTGACGCGCGGTCGTGTTGCGCTTAAAATGAATTTGTATTGCTCCTGTGCCCACAGCGAGCGTAGCTAGCTATGAGTAAGGGTCAATCACACAGAGAGCTGATGTGATTCCACTTTCGAGTCACCAATCAAAAAAGGGAGGGTTTTGTGTTGTCACTGTACTGAAAGTAAATCTGCAAAAATAAACTAAAAAGAATATCAAATAACGAAAGGTTCCGGGATTGAACTAGATTCCAATTTAACTCACACTCACTCGATCATGGGCACACTGATTTTCCTGTATGACTGAATCACCCAGTTATAGAGATCGGATTCCTCACTGCATCTCCAAATTCATCCTTTCGGTTTAGATTTAAAAGTGATTCCTCATCAATTAAATCCCTAACATACCACCCACCTCCGGATTCCCCTAAGAGATGTAAATGATATGAAGCATTGTGCCTCTAGACGAACCCAAGTTTGTTGTGTTTACTGATTCCTTGTGTGCCCACAACAACCCACCAAGTTCCCAGCTACTATCGAGTTAACACACAGTCACGATTCATTAATTCTTTTAGCCCTAGAATGCCCATTATGACTAAAGAGTGATCAGCCACATTAGTCATATTAAACACGCTTTTTTCTAGCATTGGAACAAAACCTAGCAGAAACTCATTCGTACAGTAAAATGCCCACACTGCCTCACCAGTTTTAAGTGTGTATTAAATCTTTGTTCAACCCGGAATATAAATCTAGCTACTCATGCTAGAAAGAATTGTAAAGACATAAAATAGAGACATGATAAATAGGAAAAATTTACTGGAATTGAATTAAAACTCATCCAACACCAACGCCGAACGTAACAACATTAAGTATATATCCTAATCCCTGTGGGCATAAGGCCCCAGGTTGTCTTGCTGCCGAAGAAGCGTTGAAACTAAACTATGTGCGAAAATAAAAGTGCAGCAAATAATATGGCACCAAGTTCTCCTTTTCTAACTATCAAACTAGTATTTAAAAGAGTACAAAAGATCAAATAAAAATCCCCCAAAAAGGGAGAACTTCCATATCTGCTGTATTATTGTGCCTCGCTGGACTCTGACTGGATAAGAAAACTTCCTTATCTGCGGATCTCCTATGCCCACTGGACTCTGACTGGATAAGAAAACTTCCTTATCTGTTGGATGAATCCCGATATTTAAGGAATCTCATCCTTATCTTCCAAATTGTTTCCCAAGAGTCCATCTACGAACAAACTTTCCTTCTTCTATTCAGATTTCAATTCTGATAAAGCTCCAACGCCAAATTTTATCTTCCCTCTTCACTGCCTTCTCTGAATCTGCGCGAGTACTGTGGGCAAGACATTTTTTGCTCATGTTGATTTTTATTTGATATGCCCATTTCATCATTTCAATTTATTTGAAGGCCAAAACGCCTCTTTCACCAGATTCGACTCTCAGAATGCCCAAACCACTTTCCTGGTTCATTTCCGACAAAAAGACACTAAAAAGAACATTTAGAGCGACTAAAATGCCCAGAAAAATGCGAAATAAATGAACTCATCAGACACCCATTCCATCAATGATCATCATTCACCACTCTCTATACTTCATCTTCTCCAGATTTTATCTCTACAGACCACCACCACTTTCATCCCTCTCTACATTAATTTCACTATCTCCACCACCATTTAAGAGAAGAGGAGAAGGGAAAGACAAGAGGCAAGCAAGCTAGGGAAGAAGAGGAAGAGACGAGAAGAAGCCCAACTATGAGCCGTCTGCGGAAGCTAGGCTCATTAGGGGGCCTCTGTTTTGCTATTTTCTTTTTTAAACTTAGATAATTTGTGGGGGTTTGTCCCAAACTTGTGAAGAGCCTTGGATATTGTAGAAGTGTTTGTTATTTTAATTTGATTATGAGGTGATGCACTTTTATGATATTTGTATTGTTTTGAGCATGATTATGGGCTAATCTCTCCATTAGGGGGTGGAGGATCGATTTGGTTTTAATTTATGCTTGTGATGGTTGGTTGGTTGTTGTTGGAGTTGTGATTATCATATTGAGTAATTGATCACTACTTAGCATTACTAGGCTTTAGATGAGACCGAAAGGAGATTCTAAATCCCGACCAAGGTTCCTTCAACGTTAGGTGGACTGGGTTCATAAGCCTAATATATTGATCTTGCTCGTACAGCTGGTAGAGGTTTAACGGATAGACGGTGACAGTAATTGAAGTTAAACTAATTAAAGGGTCTATTGTGTGTTTGAGATCAATATAACCAACTTGAAGCAAGCTTAATGAGAAACCAATGAGAAAATCCACACCCTAATGCTCATATCATAATCTTTTCCTCGATCTTGATCTCGTTGTTATTTGCAATTTATTAGTTAAATTGCATGTTTCGAATTTCTTAGTTAAAATCAATCTTAAATCCATGACTAGAGTGTTTAGGTTTATTTTGTTTGTAAACATGTTGCATGCATAGCCTTGAGACAATTGCCCACACGAAGTCTTCCTTGAGAGATCGACTTGGGTTAGCTCATCGTGTCTACGATTGACCCCGTTCAATTGCGGGTTTGGTTTGAAGTAGTTTACCGTGATGAGTCTAAACTGAAAAATACAAATTTGTGGCCGAAACAAATTTTGGCGCCGTTATCGGGGATTGGCTTTAGGCATATTGTCGTTTTGTGCTATAATTACTTTCGTGCTTGTTTTTGTATTCATGACTTTGAATTTGTCTAGTGTTTGTGCTCTTTGTGTTGTTTTGTGTAGTTGGTATTTGTGTTTATTTTCGTGTGTTTGTACGTTTTTACCTTTCGTTCCACAGGTGCATGTGATTCCTTTTGTGTTTTTGGTTCTGTATGCTAAGGAGACGAAGTCTCAATCGGAGATTAGCCCCCGTGTTTAACAACATCCATAGACTAAGAAGGTTCGACGTGTTTTGATTAGGTTGTTATTTCGTATATATTTTGGGTCGTTTTTGGTATGTTTTTGCAGTGTTACTCACCCCATGGTCAAGTTTTGTGAGAGAATTTGTGTCTTGTGGTTAATTTCAGGTCGTTGACATGGAAGTGGAGATAATGGCATTGTTTTGAAGGGTTTTGACGCAATTGGATTGAAGAAAAGCTGGAGTGTATGGAACCAGTCGGTATGGGCATACCGACTGATGGATTATGCGAGTATTACGGCTGGAGATAGTGGATATGCACCAACTGTGGGCCATGGACGAAAATTACATCTTTTTTTATTACTTTTGGACTTTATTTTAATTATTTTCCTAGTTGGATTAGGATTAGGATACTTTTTAATTAATTAATTAAGGATTTGGATAAAAAGACTTCTAGATAGAGTAGGACTCTATCCATTGCAGTATAGATTAATTCCAAACACTGAGAGATGCTAGAAACTGATTTTTTCTCTGCAGATTTCATAATTCAATTTCATTCTTTATTCCTTTCTTCATCGTTCTTCTCTATCAATTAATTTCTGAAGTGCCAATCTAATTATGAATTTAAGTTAAACGCGTTCTATTCCGGTGAAGATTAACGAAACCCTGGGGTTCAATTATACTGTGAGATCTAATTGTTCTTTTTATTTTGATTAATTGCATGTATCTGTTATTCTCGGGGTTTAAAGTCGTTAATTGTTTCGTCTCTGCTAGGTAGGTGCACATATTTAGTAGATCGGAATTAATTAGTAGCCAATTAAACCGGTCATCCGTAATTGTGGTTTAAGTTTAATTAGTGGTACAATGATTCTTCAGAATCGAGGGAATGTCAGAGTCTGTTGGTTTTGAATCGGGTTTCTCTAGTTGTTAATGCTGTCCGCTCATTAAACCTATAGAGTGTCTCTTACGGTTGTCAGTCGGTTAGGGAAATAATTGTTGAAGTGTCTTTCTGATTATCGAGAACCTAAGGAGAAATTAGTCTGCATCAGTAAGTGTCTTCGGTGGCTATAACTGGTTTACATGCGTTGATTGGAAGTATCTTTGCATCGAGGATCAAAATAATTAAGCTAGGGTGGAGTTAATTGGAAGCCGGAATACTTTTTTAATCTGTGAAGAAATCTACTATCTGTTTAATTGTTTTTATTTTTATTTTTTACATTATAACAAAGAAATTCGTTCGTAAGGTTTGGTTACTTGCAGGCTAAAGTGTTGGATAATTATTGCCGGTCCTTTGGGAGACGATCTTGCTTGCCACTATTCTGGGTAGTGTGGGCATACCGACTGCGTGTCGGATTATTTTTGGTAAAAAACGATGCACCATGTTTGCTTGGGAAGAAGAGATGGAAGCCCACCAACTTAACCCCGACAACGTCAATGCTAATACGGATAGGAATATGAGGTATTTCGCTCGTCCCATTATAGGACCATCGACATCATGCATAGTTCTTGGAGAGACCGCAAGGAACTACGAGTTGAAGAACATCCATTTTAGCCAACTTCCATCCTTCTATGGGATGCCGGTCGAAGATGCGTTGAACTTCATCCGGGAGTTCTATGCCATGGTTCGAACCTTTCCTCTACAAGGTTTGAACGAGGATCAATTGAAGATGAGGTGTTTCCCTTACACCTTGAAGGATCATGCCAAGACATGGTTCATGTCACTACCGACCAACTCATTGGCCAATTGGAATGCCGTCTATGAGAAGTTCATGGCCAAGTACTACTCCAATCTAAAGGCCCAAGATTTGAGAGCTCAAATTGTCACCTTTACCCAATCTCCGGGGAAAGCATTTCATGAAGCTTGGGATTGATTTAGAGATCTCCAACAACAATGCCCGCACCACTACCTCGCACCCAAGTTGCTCAACCAATTCTTCTACGATGGGCTCTCATAAAATTTTCAATATATGGTGGAAAATTCCACGGGAGGGGACATTGGAGGGCGGACCGTCGAAGAGGTCTCAAACATCTATGAGACCATGGCCACGACTTCTCAATAAAAGAGTGCTAGGGGGAAGAGAGCTTCGGTCAATGAAGCCAACCCTAGCTATGATATGATGAGACAACTTGCCGAGTTGACAAGGTAAGTAGAGATGCTTCGGACTTCCGAAAGACCACCTCAACAAGCCATGACCGTTGAGACATGTGGTATTTGTGGAGAATATAGCCACAGGGCCAATGTGTGTTAAAAGTCGATCGAGCCGGAATTAAGTGAAGAGGCTCATTTCCATGTTCTTCAAGAGCAAGTTCACGCCCTTCAAGGATTCCAACCTCGTCAACCTTACAACCCGTACTCTTAATTATACAATCTGGGATGGAGAAACCATCCAAACTTTTCTTAGAGGCAACCTCAACAACCTCAACAACCACCACAACAACCGCCTCCACCTCAACAAGTCGGAGGTGGCCAAGCTCTACCTTATCCAATGCCGCAACAATTTCCTCCCCAACCAAACCAACTGCCTAGGCCAACATTGCAAGATACCTTGAAATCTTTCATTCAAGCTACCCAACAAAGGTTCGAATTCATGGAAGCTTCCGTTAAGAGGATCGAGAACCAAGTGGGGCAAATAGCCAGGACTGTTGGAGAGTTGGCCAAGCAAGCAAAGCCGGGTAAGTTGTCGAGCCAATCGGAGCAAGCTCAAGCCATCACCGTCCTTAGAGGAGGCAAGGTGATCGATAACAAGGTTGGAGAATCAAGCCCAACCGAGGAAGTTGAGAAAGAAGAAGAGGCTCCTTAACAACAACAAAAGGAGCCCGAAAAAGAAAATGAAGAAGTGAAGAAGCCACACTCTACAAAGCCACCAATCCCTACAATCATCCAATTCCATTTCCAAGTCGGTTGAGGAATGAAAAGAAAGATACCTAATTCCAAGAGTTCTACAAGCTCTTATCAAAGGTGAACATCAACCTTCCACTCCTTGATGTCATTTACAATGTGTCAGCCTACGTCAAGTTCTTTAAAGAACTAGCCTCCAAAAGAGGAAGTTTGCGAAGGATGAGAAGATTGTGGTATCCGAAGTGGTGAGCGCAATCCTACAGCAACAACTACCACCAAAACTTTGTGATTCAAGTAGTTTTACTCTAAAAACTGCCTTAGAAAATGGTAAAGAAGCATGTGGTATGCTAGATCTAGGAGCCGGAATTAATTTGATGCCTTACTCTATTTATAAACAATTAGAGTTAGGTAATTTGAAACCAACTAGAATGTGTCTACAATTGGCGGATAGTTCCGTGAGATATCCTAGAGGAATAATTAAGGACATTCCAGTTGAGGTGGGTGGATTGATAATCCCAGTTGATTTTGTTGTTTTGGAAGTGGGAGATGTACAAAAAACGGGTAAAGAGCACACACTTCTCCTAGATAGACCTTTCATGGCTACAACAAACACCTTGATTGATGTTAAAAATGGAACTCTAAAAATGTCGGTGTTAGGAGAAATCATGTCTTTTTCTGTCCATGAAAACAAGGTTATTCCCGTCTCCTCATTTGAGGAAAATTGCTCTTTTATCGATACCATTGATGCTTTGGCCGAGGAGGTTTTCTTGTAGGAAATAGGCTCCCATTGGAGGAGTGAAGCCTTCTCCGAGGAACTTGCTATGGAAGAAGCTTACCTCTAGTGTGGGGGAGACGAGTTGGATGCCGAGGAGATGGAGATTTTGTTAGGAAAAGGAGTAAGCTTGATGGAAGTTCTTACCTCGACCGAAGAAGAAGTGAAATCCTCTCCCGAAATTGAGCTCAAGTAGCTCCCATCTCATCTCAAATATGTGTACCTTGATAAAGAGGAAAAGAAGCCCTTGATCATCTTTGCCGGGCTTGAAAAGGATGAAGAAAATCTCTTGGTAGCCGTACTCAAGAGAAACAAACAAGTCATTGGGTGGAATCTTTCTGACATCAAAGGCATTATCCCCACGACGTGCATACATGGAATCATTCTTAAAGAATAGGCTAAGCCGGTTCGAGAAGGAGAAAGGTGGCTCAACCCCGTGTTGATGGAGGTCGTCAAGAAGGAGATTCTTAAGCTCCTAGCGGAAGGAATCATATACCCAATAGCTGATCGTGAATGGGTGAGCCCGGTCCATGTGGTGCCAAAGAAAGGAGGAATCACAGAGGTGGAGAACGACAAAGGAGAGCATGTGGCTACTCGGACCACCACCGGATAGAGAATGTGCATTACTACTGAAAGCTCAATGCGACTACTCGAAAAGACCATTTTACCCTTTCTTTCATTTATCAAATCCTTGAAAAATTAGTCGGGCATAGTTTTTATTGTTTCTTTGATGATTTATCGGGTTATTTTCAGGTGGCCAAAGCACCGAAGGATCAAGCCAAGACCGCATTTACATGCCCGTTTGGCACTTTTGCGTGTCGGAGAATGCCTGTTTAGTGTCTAATTGTGTCATTTTAATTTATTTATTTTATTGTGTTTAGTATTTATTTTGTTTAATTTTATTTTGTTATGTGTTGATTTTATGCTTTTATTTGTGTTTATTGCTCTAATGGTGGATTGTGCCAAGTGTTGCAAAACGTGAGCTTTTAATTATAAAAGCAGGTATTTTTTGGAAATTGGTGGCAAGTGGAAAAATTGGTTAAATTGGAGTCTTGAGATTGTGAAGAAAAAAATGAGAAATAGCACCCGCGCGAGCGGGCAGGCACCAGGCCGAGACCCACGCAGCCCCGCGGCGCCCCGCGCCCCCGCGACGCCCACCACTGCCCCCCGCGGCGCCCCTGCCCCCCACGACGCCAGCCCCCGATGCAGCCCCTGCCCCACGGCGCCAGACCCTGCCGTGCGCCCTACCCCCGCGGCGCCGTACCCCGCCGCCACGCGGGGTGCATTCCAGCCCAGTTTTTCACGCAGATTTTGTCCGATCTTTCCCTAAACCACTGGGTATTTTATGGAACAAATGGTAAAAAAGCTGGAAGCCCAGCTGAAGGCCAGGCAAACTGAAGGCCACAACTCAGGACATACCCACACTAAAGCTCCAAACTGATGGCCAACTGGTGTTGAACTGGTAGCCAAAATACCAAATTGATGGCTAGCTGGTTCCAACTGATGGCCACGATGTCAAACTGGTGGCCAACTGGTGGCCAACTGAAGAAACAAGCTGAAAAGTCCAACTAAAGAGCCAGCTGAAGAGTCCAGCTGAACTGGAGAGCCAGTTGGAGAGTTTAGAACTGAAGAGCCAGCTGGAGAGTCTAGCTGAACTGAAGAGCCAGCTGGAGAGTCCAGCTAAAGACCCAACTAGAGAGCCAACTGATGGCCTAACTGATGGTTAAACTGATGCCCAACTGATGGCAAATTGATGGCCCAACTGATGGCCAAACTGATGTCAGTTGAACTGATCACAAGCCGAGCTGAACTGAGCAGAAGTTGAAGCATCGAACTGAAGACTTCAAGCGGAGCCAAGGAATATGGAGCTAAACTGGAGCGAATCAGTTGACTAATCCAAAAGCTGTGCTTTTGGAGTTTTGCTCTTCAATGCTCTCCACCCACTTGGCCAACTGGGGAATTAAATTGATGTGATTCTAGACTAGGAGTAAGAGGAGTTTGGGGAATAATCTACCATCAACCAATAACTCCACCTTTTGCTCTTGCTCTCCATCAACTCTCAACCACCACATTCAATTCACGAGAAAAGAGAATGAGAGAATGTCTCCTCTTAAATGGAGCAGAGAAAAGATAAGGGAGGAGGCTCCCCGAGGGAAAAAAACGCCTAGAGGAGATGGCTCCAAGGGAAGAAGCGCCTAGAGGGAGGACCTCCCAACTAGTTTGAAGGACGTGACACCCTCAGACCAGTTGGAAGGGTCCATTGTATTCTCACCATATTCACCACTTCCTTTTCTTTCACCTCTCTTCACCTTCACCACCACCACTACAGATTCAAAGAAGAAGAAAGGAGGAGGAGAAGAGGCAAGAGGGCTAGAGCTCAAGGAGGAAGGCCTGAGAAGAGGGATCCGACTTCAAGCCCTCCACAGAAGCTAAGCTTGGACGAGGAGGCTCTGATTTGGTATTTCATTTCCTTTTAACTTTAGCCCATTTATGGGGATTTGTCCCAAGACTCTCGAGACAACAAACAATATTATATAAGTTGTATGGATTTTATCTTTTGGTCGTTGAATAAATGACTCTTATGATGTTTATGTTGTTTTGAGCATAGTGTTGGGCTAATTTCTACATTAGGGGATGGATAATCGATTTGGTTTCGAATCTTTACTTGTTATTGTTGGTTGTTGTTGTTTGGAAGCGTGCTTTTTCATGTTTAGGTACTTGATCACTACTTGAACATTAATAGGATTTAGAGGAGTCTTGATTGTGAATCTAAATCCGGAAATTGGTTCCTTCGACGTTAGGTGGATGGGGTTCCTAAGCCTAACATATTAATCTTGCTTGTACGATATAGCTAAGAGAGGTTCAACGGATAGACGGTGACAGTAATTGAAGTTAAACTAATCGGAAGGGTCTATTGTATTTGTGAGAGTAGCATTATCAACTTAATCAAGCTTAGAGATAAACCAATGAGAGAATCACACCCTAATGCTTTTCTCATAATCATATCCTCTATCTTTGTGTTTGGTGGTGCAATTAGTTAATTTTACTTGCTTTAATTAGGTCAATTAGTATAACTTTCCTTCCTCTTATTTAGAATGTTTAGGATGTATTTCATTTTATTGTGCTTGACAACAATTATGGCATAGAAAGATAATCTCCCACATGAAGCTTTCTTCGAGAGACACGACCCGAGTTAAGCTTATCGCCTCTACAATTAACCCCGTCCAATTGCGGGTGTGGTACTAAGTAGTGTCTAGTGAGCATAAACCGGAATTATAAGTGTAAATTTAGACCCAATCAAATTTTGGCGCCGTTGCCGGGGAAAGATTTAGGCATGTTATCTTTTTGTGTTGTAATTATTTTTGTGTTATCTTCGTATTTTTATGTTTATCTAGTACTAGTGTTTTTGTGTTGTTTTGTTGTGTTTTGTTATTTGTGTTTTTGTGTGTTGTGTTGTCTTGTTTTTGTTTTGTTCTTTGTGTTTATTTTCTTTTGTTTTTCTTTAAGCCTTAAATTCTTCTTCCCCAGTTGCGTATGATCCTTTTTCTTGTTTAAGTCTGTGTATGCAAGGTAAACGATGTCTAAACAGGAAGCTAGCCCTGTGTTCAAAACATCCACAGACCAAGGAAGAGAGAAGCACCCAACTGGGAAGGGGAACATTCGAGTGAAGCTTACTCCTAGAGTGATGAAACTCGAAATGAAGGCCAACTATGGGAGCACGGCTTTGAGCTGATCGTGCTCAATGATTCTCAACGATAATCTTCTAAGGCTCTGTGCAGCTCAGGACATTAAAATGAGCATTGCATGGGAGGCAACCCATGATTTTATTACTTTCATGTTTAGATAATTTTTACCCTTTTTGTGTGTTTAAGTGTGTTTTTGTTGTTGTCTCACAGGGGACAAAGAGTTGAGAGTGCGCTGCTGGGAAGGAAACTGATGCAAAATGACTAAGTGTAGCTCTCTATGAGCACGGAGCCTCCACTAGTGCGCACCCTCTGCCCCACAAATAAAGAGTCCAGTTCAACCCTACTCCTCACTAATTCCACAGCCACGTCCACCACATTCTCAGCCACCAAGAGCAGTGAAGTTGTTTTATTTGTTATTTTTCTGATTTTTGTATTATTTTCCTTGTCGTCATTTGTTGTTCGTGTTGTGTTGTAGGAACCTGCGCTTGTTGCCGGTCTTCTACATTCTGTAATATTTTCTCTGCCCTTTATTTCTTGCATTGAGAACAATGCACGATTTAAGTGTGTGGGGGGTGAACTAGTGTTTTTATGTCTTTATGATTATATTTTTGATTTTATGTTGAATTTTAAAATTTTATTTCAAAATTGTTATGTGTTGTTTTTGTTTTGATTTGATTATGTTTTATTGGTGGATACCCGTACTTAGCATGATTTGTCTTGTCTAATTGTCAAACTTGATTATTTGGAATATGAATCTTCAAGGGATTATTGCTAAGATGTTCATGTTGCATGAAATCATTCCCATTATTTCATTTTAGAATGTGAGTTGTCTTGAGAATGATTATATTTACATGATGTGTGTTGTGGGGTCTCGTCCTCTAAGAATTTGAAGGCTTGATTCATTCTCTTATCAATTGTGTCAATTATGCTTGAAAAAAAAAATCATTCTCTCCTCTAACTTCTTATCATGTATTTTATATTAAAGAAAAAAAAGAGAAATGAATGAAAAAAAAGAATAAAATGTTAGGTATGTTTTAATAAAGTGAGGATAATAAGGATTTCTGCTCCTCTAGTCGTCTAATCGACTATGAGCATGGGGAACCACATAAGGACACTAGGGATTTTATCCTTAAGGACTAAACCTTGTGAATTTTGATCCATATCCTCTTGTTTAATTGTTGTATTAAACGGGATTGCACTTTGGATTCTACTCTTATCATGTGTGTCATTCCTTTGAATCTATCCATGATGAGTATGGAAAACCATGCTAGGAAGGTCGGTTTATCCCGATGATTTCACGTAACGAATTATATCATTTGGGTGCATTCCTATATTATTTTTGAATAAAGTGTGGGGGAGTTAGTGAGAAGAATGTTCTATTGAAAAATTGTTGCATTTTGCCTTGAGAACAATTTGTCTACTTATTCTCATTGGACGAGCCACATGCCTTCTTTAATAAATCTTGTCATTCTCTCGATGATAAGCTTTCTAGTTTGAAATAGTGTGGAATGTCCTAGTGTGTATGATCTTCTTGGGGACAATTCCTTCTTGCTTCATATCTTGAATGATTTTGTTTGCTTGAGGACAAGCAAAGAGTTAAGTCTGGGGGAGTTCTTTAGTGTCTAATTGTGTCATTTTATTTTATTTATTTTACTGTGTTTAGTATTTATTTTGTTTAATTTTATTTTGTTATGTGTTGATTTTATGTGTTTATTGCTCTAATGGTGGATTGTGCCAAGTGTTGTAAATCTTGAGCTTTTAATTATAAAAGCAGGTATTTTTTGGAAATTGGTGGCAAGTGGAAAAATTGGTTAAATTGGAGTCTTGAGATTGTGAAGAAAAAAATGAGAAATAGCACCCGCACGGTCGGGCTACACAGTGCAAGCGTGCAGGCACCAGGCCGAGACCCACGCAGCCCCGCGGCGCCCCTGCCCCCCGCGGCGGCCCCTGCCCCCACGGCGCCAGCCCCCGACGCACGCCTTGCCCCCCGCGGCGCAGGGTGCGTTCCAGCCCAGTTTTTCATGCAGATTTTGTCCGATCTTTCCCTAAACCACTGGGTATTTTATGGCACAAATGGTGAAAAAGCTAGAAGCCCAGTTGAAGGCGTGGCAAATTGAAGGCCACAACTGAGGACATACCCAAACTAAAGCTCCAAACTTATGGCCAACTGGTGTTGAACTGGTAGCCAAAATGCCAAACTGATGGCTAGCTGGTTCCAACTGATGGCCAAGATGTCAAACTGGTGGCCAACTGGTGCCCAACTGAAGAAACCAGCTGAAAAGTCCAACTGAAGAGCCAGCTGAAGAGTCCAGCTGAACTGGAAAGACAGCTGGAGAGTCTAGAACTGAAGAGCCAGCTGGAGAGTCCAGCTGAATTGAAGAGCCAGCTGGAGAGTCCAGCTGAAAACCCAACTAGAGAGCCACCTGATGGCCAAACTGATGGCCCAACTGATGGTTAAACTGATGCCCAACTGATGGCAAATTGATGGCCTAACTGATGGCCAAACTGATGGTCAAACTGATGACCAAACTGATGTCAGTTGAACTGATCACAAGCCTAGCTGAACTGAGCAGAAATTGAAGCATCAAACTGAAGACTTCAGGCTGGAGCCAATGAACATGGAGCTAAACTGGAGCGAATCAGTTGACTATTCCAAAAGCTGTGCTTTTAGAGTTTTGCTCTTCAATGCTCTCCACCCACTTGGCCAACTGGGGAATTAAATTGACGTGATTATAGACTAGGAGTAGGAGGAGTTTGGGGAATAATTTACCATCGACCAATAACTCCACCTTTTTCTCTTGCTCTGTATGAACTCTCAACCACCACATTCAATTCATGAGGAAAGAGAAGGAGAGAATGTCTCCCTTAAATGGAGCAGAGAAAAGAAAAGGGAGGAGGCTCTCCGATGGAAAAAAGGCGGCTAGAGGAAATAGCTCCAAGGGAAGAAGCTCCTAGAGGGAGGACCTCCCAACTAGTTTGAAGGACATGACACCCTCAGACCAGTTGGGAGGGTCCGTTGTATTCTCACCATATTCACCACTTCGTTTTCTTTCACCTCTCTTCACCTTCACCACCACCACCACCGATTCAAAGAAGGAGAAAGGAGGAGGAGGAGAGGTAAGAGGGCTAGAGCTCAAGGAAGAAGGCCCGAGAAGAGGGATCCGACTTCAAGCCATCCGCGGAAGTTAAGCTTGGAGGAGGAGGCTCTGATTTGGTATTTCTTTTCCTTTTAGCTTTAGCCCATTTGTGGGGATTTATCCCAAGACTCTCGAGACAACAAATAATATTGTATAAGTTGTATGTATTTTATCTTTTGGTTGTTGAATAAATGACTCTTATGATGTTTATGTTGTTTTGAGCATGGTGTTGGGCTAATTTCTACATTAGGGAATGGATAATCGATTTGGTTTCGAATCTTTCCTGGTTATTGTTGGTTGTTGTTGTTTAGAATCTTGCTTTTTCATGTTTAGGTACTTGATCACTACTTGAACATTGATAGGATTTAGAGGAGTCTTGATTGTGAATCTAAATCTGGAAATTGGTTCCTTCGACATTAGGTGGATGGGGTTCCTAAGCCTAACATATTAATCTTGCTTGTACGATATAGCTAAGAGAGGTTCAACGGATAGACGGTGACAGTAATTGAAGTTAAACTAATCGGAAGGGTCTATTATATTTGTGAGAGTAGCATTATCAACTTATTCAAGCTTAGAATAAACCAATGAGAGAATCAAACCCTAATGTTCTTCTCATAATCATATCCTCTATCTTTGTGTTTGGTAGTGCAATTAGTTAATTTTACTTGCTTTAATTAGGTCAATTAGTATAACTTTCCTTCCTCTTATTTAGAAAGTTTTGGATGTATTTCATTTTATTGTGCTTGACAACAATTATGGCATAGAAAGATAATCGCCCACATGAAGCTTTTCTCGAGAGACACGACCCGAGTTAAGCTTATCGCCTCTACAATTGACCTTGTCCAATTGCGGGTGTGGTCCTAAGTAGTGTCTAGTGAGCATAAACCGAAATTATAAGTGTAAATTTAGACCCAATCAATGCCGTTTGGACTATGCAATGCACCGGGCACATTTTAAAGGTGTATGTTGTCTATCTTTTCCGAAATGATTGGTGATTTCATTGAAGTATTCATGGATGATTTTTCCATCTTTGGGTCTTCATTTTTCGATTGTTTGGATAAGTTAGAACTTGTTTTGAAAAGATGCATTGAAAGTAGCCTTACTCTTAGCTGGGAAAAGAGTCATTTTATGGTTACTAGTGGTATAGTCCTTGGGCATGTTGTGTCGAAAGAAAGAATGAGTGTAGACAAGGCTAAGGTAGACGTTATTGAAAAATTACCTCCACCCTTAATGTGAAGGGCGTTAGAAGTTTTTTAGGCCATGCCGGTTTCTACCGTCGGTTTATTAAAGACTTCTCCAAGATTAGCCAACCTCTATGCCATTTACTTTCTCAAGATGTTCCTTTTGAGTTTGATGAAAGATGTTTGCATGCTTTTAACACTCTTAAGGAAAACTTGATCACCGCACCCATAACCGTTTTCCCTGATTGGTCTTTGCCTTTTGAAATTATGTATGACGCATCTAATTCTGCTGTGGGTGCCGTTTTGGGTCAATGAGTTGACAAAATTCTTCATGTAATTTACTATGCTAGCATAACTTTGAATAGTGCTCAAGTAAATTACACCACAACCGAAAAAGAATTGCTTGCCGTTATGTTTTCTTTGGATAAATTTAGATCCTATATTTTAGGCTCCAAAGTGATTGTGCATAGTGATCATGCGACTCTTAGGCATTTATTAACCAAGCCCCAAGCCAAACCTAGACTCATTAGGTGGATTTTTCTTGTGCAAGAATTTGATGTTGAAATCAAGGATAGAAAGGGGTGTGAAAATGTGGTAGCGGACAATCTATCTCACCTCCCTATTGATGAAAATTTTGATTTATCATATGAGAAGGGTGTTGATTGCGATTCATTTCCTTATGAGCATGCTCTTGAGCTTACTTCCTCTCCATGGTATGCCGACATTGTTAATTATCTTGCTTGTGATAAAATGAGGCCTAACCTTACCTTTCAAGAAAGGAAAATATTTTTAGCAATGTGTAGGTACTACTTTTAGGACGATCCATACCTTTTCCACTTGGGAAAAGATGAAGTGATCCGGAGATGTGTCCCGGAGGAGGAGCAAACTGATGTTTTGGCCTTTTTCCATGCCTCACATTGTGGTGGCCACTTTGGAGGGCAAAATACGGCCCGAAAAATCTTACAATCCAGTTTGTATTGGCCTTCTATTTTTAAAGATGCTCACACATATTGCCTTTCATGTGATAAATGACAAAGACTTGGCAATATAGGGAGAAGAAATGAAATGCCTTTGAATGTCAACCCTGTGGTTGAAATTTTTGATGTTTGGGGTATTGATTTTATGGGGCCATTTCCTAACTCATTTGGCTTTGAATACATCCTATTAGCGATCGATTATGTGTCAAAGTGGGTTGAAGCAATCCCCACTAGATCTTGTGACGCTATTGTGGTTATTAAGTTTGTGCACGAGCACATTTTGAGTAGGTTTGGATTTCCCTGAGCAATTATAAGTGATGGTGGAACGCACTTCACCAACAAGCTTTTCGAGAAGTTGATGAAAAAGAATGGCGTGACTCACAAAGTGGCGACTCCATACCACCCTCAAACTTTCAGTTAAGTGGAGACGAGTAACAAGTAAATTCAAAACATTTTGAAGAAGACCGTGAATGTGATGAGGAAGGATTGGTCTACAAAGCTAACCGATGCTCTTTAGGCATATCGGACAACTTACAAGACGATCTTGGGAATGAGCCCTTACCACCCCGTGTATGAAAAAGTGTGCCATCTTCCGGTTTAGATTGAGCACAAGGCTTGGGCCCTTAAGGCGGTGAATTTTGATCTAACTTGTGCAGGAGAGGAGCAAGCTTTACAATTGACTGAGCTCGATGAGTTAAGGAATGAAGCATATGACAATGCGAAGATCTACAAGGACAAGGTGAAGAAACTTCACGACAAGCGCATTGTCAAGAAAGGACTCACTCCGGGCATGAAGGTCCTCATTTTCAACACTTGTTTGAAACTCTTTCCCGGAAAGCTCGAATCCGATGGAGTGGGCCATTCGTCATTGAAGAAGTATTTCCATATGGTGTGGTGACCTTGAAAAATCTGGCGACAAACACCACGTTCCAAGTCAATGGTCACCGAGTCAAGCTGTATTTTGAAGGACGACCCCGAGAATCTGACATCGAGGTTTTCAAGCTCAATAACTCTACCTAGTTACCCCGGAGACCATGTCTAGCTCGAGATGTTAAAATGAGCGCTGCATGGGAGGCAACCCATGATTTTTCTTGTTTTTATATGCGTTAATTAATTTTTGCATATTTTGTGTGTTACGTTTCTTTTTGTATTTTTGGTTTTTATTTCGCAAGGTGCAAAGTGAAACAGAGGATGCTCGACCTGAAATAGAACAGGAAATTGATCAAGTTTTGGGCGCTGCCGTGCAAGACCCACCGCTACGCATAGCACCCCTCAGCCCAGCACCCTCTGTGAGCACGTGAAGTCGCGCGGGCGCGAGGCCCAAATTCACCCCGCGAGCGCACTGCTCCGCGCGGCCGCACAAACAACCCCATGGTGAAGTGCCTTCCATGAGCGCGCAATGGCGCACGCATCTCCTCGCCTCAGCTAATCCCGCGGGTGTGCATAAACCCACGATCGCGCGCCCCCATCTCTATAAAAGAAGGCCCAAATCTGGAACCCTATTTTCTCCACACCACTTGCGCTGCTCCTTCCCAATTTCTCCTACCAAAACCCACCTTTCTTCCCCAGCTAAAATTTTGCAAGATACTCAACAAAATTGGAAGCACCCATCAACCCGTGCACCTAGCTCCGCCGCACCTTTGCCCGCTGCCGCGCATAGTTGCCACTGACGTACCTTTACCCGCGGCCACGCCTTTCCTTTGCTGAACTTCTCCATCTTACTCCAAGCTCCATTTCCATGGTTCCCAAAAATAAAAATCCCTCTATTCCAAGAGGAGAAACTGGCTCCAGCTCCACAAGGGAGGTGACGAACTATGCACACCAATTTGGAGCCCCCTTCTTTCTCATCTCCCCAGATGAAGGTAAGCGTTTCACAACCTTCCAAAAATTTAACATTACTTAGCCATGCTATATTGATTAGATATTGATGCAATCTTTGGGGATTGAGGACAAGGTTACCAAATATCTCAAAGCTTTAAGCTTGGAAACATTTGCCAAAATGAAATTTGACGCTTTTGATCATTTAAGCCTAGAATTTTTGGTGTCTTTTGAGTATGATGAGAGGAAGCAGAAGAGGATTCATTTTAGGATGTTGGAGAATAGATATGAGGTCACATTATCCAACATGAAAGACTATTTTGGTTTTTCATCTAAGGGGATAAAAGAGCGGCCATCGGATTTCAACGTTGCAAAAGCTTGGTATGAAATCTCGGGTTTTCACAATTGGGACCCAAAGGGGACGTCGAGCAAGTACATCCAGGACCCCGCACTGTCCATGGTCCACAAATTCTTGGCCTACAATGTCAGTGGAAAAGAGCAGACCAACAAAGTGAATTCAACGGAAGTCTATCTTCCGTTGGTCAGCAATCAAGGGCATGCTTCAACGAGACATCCAACACCCCTCTTTCTGAGCCTTCATTTTAGCCTTGACAGTGAAACTTAGGGTGCTTGAAGAAAATGGCCTGGCGCCAAATGGCCAAACTCAGATTTATCAGTAAAGCATTGACAAAGATGAGCTCAAACGAGCTCATATTATTTATCATGAGCACCAGATGAGACCTCACACCAAGAGAAATTGTGTTTAGAAATTGAGGCTTGCACAGCAAGTCACCATGCAACTTACTGGAGGCACTGACACCTCGTCTGCACAACAACGTGGTCTATCAGATGAGCCCGATGAAGCGGGCAACGAGGAAGCTGAGGATAAAGAGGCGCAAGAAGAAGGAGAACAAGAAGAAAAGAAGGATGAGCACCACTTCTAGTAGCCCCCGCAGTATGGCTATCAAATGCCGCAAGCCGACTGGAGGTCCTTTCAGGACCATTTTGACTCTTCCATGGGGCAATTCCAGTACAACTTTCAGGAGCACTATGACTCCTCTTTAGAGCAGTTCCGGAAAGGCCTCAAGTAGATATTAGTCAACTAAATGGGGCAGTTTTAGCAGCATTTCGTATCCTCCATGGGGTAGTACTGGCAGGACTACACCAACAAAATGGGGCGATTCGAAGAGCGTTTCGATGCCTCGATGGGTGAGTTTCGCCAGGAGCTGGGATTTCTACGCCATGATCTTGGGAATTTTAGGCCAGAAGTCAATAGCTTCCTGGACAGTCACGATGAGCGAATGACGGCCTTGGAACAAAGCTGGAACAATTGGACGATCTCCTACCCCTACTCCCAGCCTTCTCCACCACCTTTTGTACCACCAGAGCAGTGAAGTTGTTTTGTGTTTTTCTTGTGTATTTTTATGCTCGTGTGCGTGTCTTACTGTTTTCACTTTACTCTCTTTGTTGTTTGTTGGTTTTATTTGTCATGTTGTATTGTAGGAACCAGTGTCTGTTGCCGGTCTTCTACACATTGTGATGTTTTCTCTCCCCTTTACTTTTATTGCATCTTGTTTTTCATACATTGAGGACAATGCATGCTTTAAGTATGGGAGGTGAGCTCGTTATATTTATGTCTTAGTTGTGGATTATATTGTTTATGTGAATTTTTTGCTAGAATTCATTGTGTCGAATTATGTTGATTATGGTGTTGATGTTAGTTGTTTTAGTTATGAAATGTATGTTGTGATTCTCCCACTTAGCATCTTGTTTTGTCCAATTGTCAAATTTGAAAAAATTTGGATATGAATCTTTAAGGAATTATTTTCAAGTCGATCATGATGAATGAATTGGTTTCGTGGTTTCACTCTTGAGCATGAATTGCGATGTTGATCATATTTTGATAATTGGTGTTGTGGGGTCTTGCCCTTTAAAGATTAAGAAGCATGTTGGGCCTCTTTTCATGAAGAATTATCCCCTTAATCATTTTTCAATATTTATGATAAAAAAAAAAGAGAAAAGAGAAAAATAAAGGAGAAAAGGGCAATTTGGATCTCTGCTCCTCTGGTTGATTAATTCGACTATGAGTATGGGAAATCACACAAGGACACTAGGAATTTCCTCCCTAAGGATTTTACCTTGTGAATTTTGATCCACACCCCTTGTGTGTTTAAATAAATGGGATTGCATTCCAGATTCTACTTCTCTCATGTGTGTCAATTCTATTAACATTTTGCATGATGAGTATGGGAAACCACATTAGGAAGCTCGACTAAGCTCAATGATTCTACCTAATGCCCCTTGTCCTATGTTTGCATTCTCTATTGTTGTTGATATTTTATTTTCTTAATAAATGTGGAAGTGATTCGTGGGGAATTGATTTCAACTGAACTGAGTCTTTTGTGTTCTTCTTAGTCTTGAGAGGGCAAGCAACTCACCCAATTTGATAATTATGTTTATTTTCTTGATTGATTGCGGTTTTGTGGGAACCATGAAACAATTTCCAATTGCATGATCGCCTTGCGAATATTTCCTTCTTACTTCATATTTTTAATTTCTTATTTGCTTGAGGACAAGCAAAGAACTAAGTGTGGGGGAGTTGTTTAGTATCTATTTGTGTTGTTTCATTGTAGTAATTTTGTAATGTTTAGTAAATTGTTTTCTTGCATTTTATTTTGTTATGTATTGATTTTCTGTGTTTATTTTCATTCATTGCAATGATAGTGGATCATGCCAAGTTGTGCAAAAACTTGAGCTTTTGATTAAAAAGCAGGATTTTTAAATGGCATTTAGGTGTCGAGTGGAAAAGCCAGAAATTGAGTTGGAATAGTGGAAGGAAGAATCAAAAGGCTGAGGAAAAACAAGAGTGTAGGGGTAAAATCACATTGGGCTGCACTCGAAGAAAATCACGGGGTAAAGGACCCAATCCCCGCGGTCGCGCATGCCCCGCCACCGCGCGCTAGGACCCTCGGTGAAGCAGGCCCTGCGGGCGTGTGGGTGTGCGCCTGCGCACACGCCATATTGCCCGTCCCGAGGGCGCGCACTTCCCCGCGACCGCGCGGGTGCCCTTTTTCTCTCCGGTTCAGTTTTTCCCTCCTTTAATCTATGCAATCCCACTCCATTTCACTTCTATCTCACAGCTGGAAATTTTATTGATGAAGACTTTTGTGGCTCTATTAGTAGTAGGGAAATAATGATTATTGCCCCTAAGTTTCTTTTTGGATTTTGTCCCCCCAAAATCCCCCTCAAATCTCCCCCAAATCATACACATTTAATGCTCCCTTCCCATCACCTTCTCTATCTCTTTTTCTCATCTCTCTCTCACTCTCGATTTTATCTCTATCTCTCATATCTCCAATAGATTTTGGGGATATCTAGTGACACACACCTATTCCATCATTCATCATCATTCACCACTCTCCATACTTCATCTTCTCCATATTTTCTCTCTACTTTCTCTCTACACACCACCACCACTTTCACCCCTCTCTACATAATTTTCACCATCTCCACCACCATTTTAGAGAAGAGGAGAAGGGAAAGATAAGAGGCAAGCAAGCTAGGGAAGAGGAGGAAGAGATGAGAAAACGCCCAACTCCGAGCCGTCCGTGGAAGCTAGGCTCATTAGGAGGGCTCTCTTTTGGTATTTTTTCTTTCTTAAACTTAGATGATTTTTGGGGGTTTGTCCCAAACTTGTGAAGAACCTTGGATATTATAGAAGTGTTTGTTATTTTCATTTGATTATGAGATAATGCACTTTTATGATATTTGTGTTGTTTTGAGCATGGTTATGGGCTAATCTCTCCATTAGGGGGTGGAGGATTGATTTGGCTTTAATTTATGATTGTAATGGTTGGTTGTTGTTGTTGGAGTTGTGATTATCATGTGGAGTACTTGATCACTATTTAGCATTACTAGGCTTTAGATGAGACCGAAAGGAGATTCTAAATCTCAACCAAGGTTCCTTCAATGTTAGGTGGACCGTGTTCATAAGCCTAATATATTGATCTTGCTCGTATGATATAGCTGATAGAGGTTTAATGGATAGACGGTGACAGTAATTGAAGTTAAACTAATTGAAGGGTCTATTGTGTATTTGAGATCAATATAACCAACTTGAAGCAAGCTTAATGAGAAACCAATGAGAAAATCCACACCCTAATGCTCGTATCATAATCTTTTCCTCGATCTTGATCTCGTTGTTATTTGCACTTTATTAGTTAAATTGCATGTTTCGAATTCCTTAGTTAAAATTAATCTTAAATCCATGACTAGAGTGTTTAGGTTTATTTTGTTTGTAAACATGTTGCATGCATAGCCTAGAGACAATTGCCCATACGAAGTCTTCCTTGAGAGATCGACTCGGGTTAGCTCATCACGTCTACGATTGACCCCGTCCAATTGCGAGTTTGGTTTGAAGTAATTTACCGTGTTGAGTCTAAACCGGAAAATAATAATTTGTGACCGAAACATTTCCTTATGACAAGTAAATTAATAGTTAGATAAAACGCGGTCATGTAATCATCTAATTAATAAGCCACGTAGGGTGGATGTTTATTAATAAATTACATCTAAGTGTGCTTACCATTATCTTCACCCCAAGTTCATTATTTCGAATTCACCTCCCTGGTAGCAGGGTCGATTAGTTCTAATAATGTTCTACAGTTATCCGTTAGGAAGTTTAATTTATAGAGAATCCAGTAATATGACTCCTCCGTAGGGAGGCCGCCCATTACTTCTCAATTAAACTAGATTAATGGAGACCGTTTTGAGATTTCCACATACTTTGGTATGTGTCTCTCCCACTTAGTTATTTAAGTTTGAGATTTCATTTTATCCCATTCAAATATGTAATTAAATCACATAAAATGATAAACACCATTGCATGCTAAACAACACAATAAGCAATAATAAATAGGACCAACTATCATGGCTTATATCTCATGTTGTAAATGAGATAAACTTGGAAAAAACAACTGTCTTGGAAGACCTGGACCCACGGCCTCCGCCTCTCAAGCGTCTCGCCGAAACCCTAGCTCCTTTAGGGTTTCGGGACGTGTTCGGGATCCCTTTTCTTTTCCCAACCGCTCCATTTTTCGTCTTTGAGTTGATCACCTTCCTAATTCTATATTCTAAACTAGAATAATAAGGAAATAATATACAACTCAAAATACTCTAACAATTTATTTCCTATTACATTAAAACAACGTAATAATAAGTTGCCTAGACCTAATCTATGAATTTTCTCATGGATAAAAAAACCTCGGAGCCAAATCGGCATACAACCAACCATATATTCAACATAATTTAAACATCACATTCAACAAATAATTAAAGGCCATGATAGTTGGTTTCACCTGCAAAAAATACCATCTACAGATACAACTATCATAATTAAATGTTATCCATAAAATGGCACATGATATCCATGCATGCATAATTTTTGAAAATTACCTCTTTAATTATATTAAAGATTTTCGAAAAATACTACTTGATTTATTTGGAAATTAATTAATAATTATCCACCAAATTAAATCAACCAAAATTCAAATAAATCCATACGATCTCATATTTGGAAATTAGTCATAATTATCTACCAAATAAAACCTTAGCATATTCGAATTTATCTCTTAAGATTCACTTTGAAAATTAATTAAAATTTTCCACCAAAGTATATCTTAATAAAATCGAAAATTACCATAAGATAAAATTTGGAAATTGATCACAATTATCCACCAAATTATATCTTAAAATTTTCAAAAATACCTAGGGAATAAAATCTGAAAATTTTCAAAATTAATCAAAAATTAATACTCCAAATTTTTAAACCCTAATTTTCGCCCCCCTTAATTAATTAAAATAATTTGGAACTTTGATACAAGTCAAAATACCATCCAAATTATATTAAAAGATACCAAAATTACTAGAATTAAAATTAGGGTAGTTTTGATCCACTTCAAACACCTACCATAATTGAAATAAGGTAACTTTTGGTAGACACAAAAAATTACCATAAACCAATTTTAATCCCCAAAATTTAGATCCCCCCTTAGTATAGGATATGGAAATTTTGATAACATCAGAAACCTATTCCATATACAACACTAATAGGACCGAAAATTTTGGATCAAAATAAGGGAAAAATAACACAAAATTTTCGAAAATTCAAGAACCAAATTTTCGAAAATAACACATGAACTAAATCTGGAAATTTAATGAAGAACATCAAATATCATCCAACTTTATATTTCATGTTTGGCGAAAAAGCCATGCAATTAAAATTAAGAATTGTCGAATAGGACATCAAAATTCATCCAATTTTAATTACAAACATGCTCAAAAATTACATCTATTAAATCTGAAAATTTAAGCACATAAATTCAACATCAAATTTAATAAAATTTTCGAGACTCTTCATAGAATTAATCCTAGATTAATACCGATAACTGCTCTGATACCAGATGTTAGGGTTTTCTCGAATTACGCCCCACAGGATCTAATCGGATTATCTATAATTCTAATAGGCATGCAAATCATGATTTTATGCATGTGATACAAATAACAACAAGTTGAACGAATCATGTACGCACATCGAATTAATGCAGCGGAATAAATGAATCCTATAGAATCCACTTACATAGATTGTAGGGTTGACGACGAGATAACATGTCTAATCTCGTTGCTGTAGCAGAACCGATTGAGTGGCCTTCTTTTTCACTATAGTCAACGCTTGGTAGAGCTGCAGTGATACTCCTCGATCTTCTACTGTATTTCCGATAAACATTTAGATGTAGAGTGGGCTACAAACTACTAAACTGTGTGGATAACCTAGGGAATTAAGTGAACTGAGAGGGGCTATTCGTGTGTGTCAAAATACACGCCTCCTCCCTCTATTAATACCGAGGGAGGTGTGTATAATGTCTCCCAACCTTGATAGGTTTGGGCCTCTCCACTTATTCCATTCCCACAGCCCATTAAGGTATTAATTAGGCTACAGTAGGGATATAGAAGAATATTAAATTGACCTACTAATTTATTTAATATCTCATATCCAATACCTAGGATATAATTAAATAAATTAAGTGATATTTTTATTCCACTAAAGAAATAACACGGACCTACCAATTTAATACATTTTACTCAATGCATTCTTCTTTAGTCCAGCCATTCCCGATGTTTAAGATATAATGTCCATTAATTAATTATGTAAGCTCTGACAGCTATAATTAATTAATTTATCCATTCCTAGAGCAGTATCACACAACATTTACCATGTACAAAATAAATTCCACCTGCAGGGTTTCACATGTACTTGTGTTTACTCAATGGGACATCATCAACCTGGCGTACCAGGACATGGTGACCTAATACAGTGCACGACCCATATGTGTGAATATTTTACTATCCAAGATATCAAGATTATTGACTCTATCAAGAATCTCACCCATTGCTAGATCAAAGCAATAATCATAACACACAGAAGTCCACCACTGTGCAAGGCTTAAGAACCCGAACTCTGTGGATCTTTATTCTCTCCCTTTAGGGTCAAATCAGAGAATAGTATCTTGTCGCGATCCTCCTCAATACACGCGTAAGTGTATCAGAATAATCAGTTAATGAAGATACACTAAGTATCAAATTATTCTACAGTCTACAATGGTTGGTTCAAGACCATCTAACCTGCGAGCCTTTTAATACTTTGCAAGGAATCTGATGATATGATCTTTACCGTGTGTTATCCACACCATATCATCTACAATGCAAGTATAAGGAAACATGGATATATAAACGAATAGCAAAGTAAATAGATGCACAAACAGTGACTGCAATAATAATCAATCTATATCGTCAAAACATTGTTATAGTATACAAAGACAAGCTTTCAGTATACAATTCTAACAAAAAATTGCTTTGAAAATTTTAATCGAATTACCAAATATACAAATATATCCATAAAAACCAACAGACTTAACCGTGCAGTGGATGATTTTTTTTATGCAGTTGTGATTTGGATTGGCCTATATATTTTATATTTTGATTAATTAGAAGTGAATGTTTATAATATTATAACAGAAAATATAAATGGTAAAATTTACGTAATTAATTAGGTGAAAATGAAAATTTACACAAGAATAATTTAAGATTGGTAGTCCATTTCTTGTTTTTTTTTTTGCATCAATTGTTGCTAATGTGTCTTATTTACAATTTTACCCCTACAATTTTTCTTTAATATATGTATAGATAACTTGTAAGACGGTTTAAGGATATGATTATTTCAAAAATTAACCATATTTCATCATGGTGTAAAATCCATTTATATATGCGATGATCTCATGCACATCAAGATGTATATAAGTTTTAGAGCTAACTTTTTTTTACCCACTTAACTTTTAAAAGACTTATATTTTACCCACCAAATTTTAAAACTACTTATTTCACCCACTTTGAACTAAAATGTCCTCAGTTGCAAAACAAAAAAAAAGGTAAATAAAATTGAGATGTTTTTTCTTCTATTTCTATCAAGAATTTCATATCGAATATATAGTTAGGGTTAATTCATTAATTTCATACAACACAAGCACAAACATTCATTCAATGGCAATCCAACTGCTCAATCGAAATCACAAAAAACCATCGAAATTCCACTAGATTTATCTTTCACTAAAACGAACTAGAACATTTACTTGTATAAATGACATTAAAAAAGATGAAAAGCACCAAAATAATAGTTTTCAGATTTTGTTTCTACTTTTCTAAACCCGATATTAATTCTTTCTAGCTTTCAACTTTTCCAATCGAACAAACAGGTGTCGCATTCATAAGTTTCCAATCGACGACACACCATTGTTTCCGACGACATTGTATAGTACTCTTTTAATTTTTCCTGGTTGCCCCATCTCGCCCCTAATTTCAATTTTCTGCAGATATCTTCCTCACTCCAGCGACAGAAAATATCTCATAGAAAGGCTATTGCAAGTCAGTCTCCACCCAACTTCCATTAGCTTGTCACCGCGACTTTCATCCAATTCTTTCCTTTCTTCTTAGGCTTAGCCCCGACCCCACCCAATTATTCAACGAGAAGAAGTTGTTCATAAAACATTATAAGTGTAGTAATAATTATAAAAAGGTCATAATTTATTTTTTCTTTAAGTTTTATTTAGCAATACTTTACACTGACATAAACGTGGTATTTTTCAGTATTATAAGTGATATACTTTTTTCTAGGTTGGCTCAAATCTGGGGTGGTACTCGCCCGTCCGACATAAAGCTTGTGTTAGAGCTGACCATTCGTGCATGTCAAATTGTTATTATGTCCAAAACAAGATCAAATACGAACATGATCCGTTAAAGATTATAAGATAAAACCAAACATGAACACGATACATTAAAGGTCGGCTCGACACAAAAACAAACAAAACACCATCCATTTTGTACAAATATGGATATGACATGAACATAATTTTATCATGCCGACTCAACACGATATCAATAGAGGGACGATAACAAAAACATATGATTAAAAATCAATTTTGAAAAACATGGTACCCAATTTTGAAAATAAATAAATAAATATGTTAAATTATTTAACTATTATAATTAATGACAATATCAATAATATATATATATATATATATAGATGGGATCATGTGAGAACCACACCCCCTTATGAGAACTGAGAACCAATTTCAGCCACAGATCTCGTCTATTTGGACGGCCAAGATGCACTACAAGATTAAAAAATGCGGTGGCATTACTGTAATTATAGTTACTTTTTAATGAATTGAGGGTATTTTCGTAATTTATGAAATCTATTATTCTTGAATACAAATCAGATTTGAGGAGAAAGCGAAGGATTTCTACATGAGCCGGGCCAAGGATCCCGAGTTTCTTCAGTTTGATGCCATCCCAACTAATCACTTTATCCTCATAAATTCACCAAGATTTGATGTCTACGGGAATGATTTCGGGTGGGGACCTCTGGTGGCAGCGAGAAGCGGGAGAGGTAGCAGTTTTGACGGAAGGATAACGGTGTCTGTAGGTCTCGATGAAACACAAGCAAATAGGATTAACCGGAACGAAACACACAATGAACAACACTTAAGCCGCCGCATATTCGAACTAGAAAAAGAAGAGATCCCCATCTTGTTTGAGTACTTTTTATATAAAACAACATAAAGAGTTGGTTCAAAATACTACAGAGGCTCAGCTACTTTTATTTTTCGGTTGCATTGCCTTTATTTTTGCCGCTATTGCTTGTTTCTATAAGGAAACAGATCATCAAATCAACATCATCTCCGAAAATGCTGTATGCCTGAGTCGAAGTTTGTTTGCTTACGGAAACTCTGTCTGCCATATCGGAGGATGCCGACTTCATGGACTTTGTCACATAACAAAAAACCCATTAATTCTTTTTAATTTGTTTAAGTTATTCCAATAAAATTACATCTTATCTTCATTTCATTATTTTGTTCTTTTTTATTATAATATAATATTGTGTTTGCTTTTAACTTTAAAGAAAGTATTTGGAATTTAAAGAAAGTACTGTAATTTTTGAGGATTTAATGTGTTCTTGCTGCACATATTTTACATATTACGATGTTAAATCGCGTAGCTGCTTGCCCTTATATATGTAATTCTTAATAACAAATTTTTATTTTTTATGGCTTTCATTAAGTAAATGAAAAAAAAATGATAAAAACATAATTGGAATGCTAAAATAAGTCATGACAGTGCTAAAACTCTAAAAGAGCCATGCTAAAAAAGGTCATGAAAGTGCTAAAATAGAAAATGACGGTGCTAAAATCCTAAAAGAGACATGCTAAAATAAGTTAAGACAATGCTAAAAAAGGCCATGACAGTGCTAAAAAAGGTCATGACAATGCTAAAATAGAAAAATGTCAGTGCTAAAATCCTAAAAGAGTCATGCTAAAATAAGTCATGACAATGCAAAAATAGAAAATGACAGTGCTAAAATAGGTACCTTTTGAGTTTTTTCTATAATTATTGAACTCTTGAACTAAATAATCAAAGTTTTGTTGTTAATTCAAAAATAGGTACGCACGTTTCAATGAAATGCTAGTTTTGAGACCTACGAGCCTATCCCTGAACACGCAGTTAGTCATTTGAACGTGCATGCCAACAAGTAAGTTTTGTTTATAGTGTCCCGTTGATCGAATTGTCTTATACCTTTGCAATTTGATTTGAATTATATTCATTTTGCTTATGTTCGTATATATTAGTGTAACTCATTTCCAAATATTTTGTTAGATTCTATACTTGTTTTATGGCTCTTGTGTATGCAAATAAACATATATCCTAATGATATATAAAACTTGTGTGAGACCTTTTTATCGGTTAAAATTTGAAAAACGAGTAAAGATATGGATTAAAAAACCATATTCAATGGCATGTGCATTTGTAATATTTTATTGTTGTTAGTTCTGTTTGGATCTGGATCATAAATAATCTTATAAATCTTGAATAGTACGACGATCTTACACAATGAATGTTCTCTCTCACTATCTATCTTAAGTCATGACAATGCTAAAAAAGGCCATGACAGTGCTAAAATAGAAAATGACAGTGCTAAAATAGGTACCTTTTGAGTTTTTTCTATAATTATTGAACTTTTGAACTAAATAATCAAAGTTTTGTTGTTAATTCAAAAATAGGTATGCATGTTTCAATGAAATGCTAGTTTTGATATACATGCAGTAATACACAAATTTTGTATTAATTGTATTCCAATTTTCAACATATATATAGTAAGAAATTAATTAATGAAATAATGATTTTGGGATGACAGGCCAAATAGGTTATGCTCTGGTTCCATTGATAGCAAGAGGGGCAATGCTTCGTCCTAATCAACCAGTAATCATACAAATGCTCGACACCGAGCCTGCATCTCAATCACTCAGTGCTATCAAAATGGAACTCATCGACTATGTTTTCCCCCTCCTCAAAGGTACGTACCATTGATAATTTTATTTTCAATTTAGTCGCATAATTAACGTGCCTCAAAACTGGAGTCGTTGCCACGACCATCGTTGTGGAAGCCTGCAGCGGCGTCGACATCGCGGTCATGGTGGGCAGGTTCCCTCGAAAGGAAGGAATAGAAAGGAAAGATGTAATGTCCAAGAATGTGTCCATCTACAAGGATAAAATAATGAAAATGACTTTAAAAAGGCCATGACAGTGCTAAAACTCTAGAAAAAGTCATGACAATGCTAAAAAAGGACATGACAGTGCTAAAATAAGAAATGACAGTGCTAAAATAAGTATACAAGAAAACAACCCAATAGTTAAGTAATGCTAACACAAACAAATCAAAACCAGAATCTAATCAAACACGTAAAAGTAAGCTAAATACGAAAAAAAGTCACCATCACTCCTAAAACATAACTGAAAACAAGAATTCTCAACATTTCTTAACATTGTTCGAATTCAAACGCAACAAATTTATTTTCTCCCTAAATTAACATTTTACACTCGAATTTGAGCTACAGTACTAGCAACAGCCTCATCAACATAAAAAAGCACAAAAAAATACTAATAAATTCACAAACAAACTAAACAATTCAACAATTGACATCGTGTATGGAAAAACAAGCATAAAAATCGATGTAACCAAGTAACCAAATACGATTAAAGAAGAATTTATATGGAAAAAAGATAGTTAAATTAAAACATGGCACATGAAATAAATGATGACAATGCTAAAAAAGACCATGACAGTGCTAAAAAAGGTCATGACAGTGCTAAAACCCGAATTGAAAAATATACACTTAAATTCTGAGTATTAATATATTTTCCGATTTTACCCTTACTAAGATTCAGGGACAGCGAAGTTGAACGTTATTACGATATTGCCACCGCATTTTTTAAAATCTGAAGCAAATTTAGGCCGTCCAAATATACCGGATCTATGGCTTATATTGGTTCTCGGTTCTCACCTAAGATGTGGTTCCTTCTGGAACCTAACTCTATATATATATATATATAATCTTATTGTGCTAAACGAATCGGACACAAATTTTTTGTGTTCTTAACATGTCGATACAATGAGGATACAGACACAATAAAATCAAGGCTTCCTTGACGTTTACTGGTTCAGCTTGAGAGATAAAGCATGTGAATAATGCATGCTCAGTTGATCCTCTGGTCTGAACTCGACTTCTTGGATCGCCAACTATCTTGTCAGTTGGATGGCTTCGGAGCCACTTGGGCAATATGGCTTCAAGTGGTTTTTCTGTGATGACATCATCAGTTGCTCGTTTATTAGTTGGCTCGGCATTCTCATTATTTCTTCCCCCTACTTCAGTTGTGGGGTTTGTGGTCTCAGCAAGATTCGTGTCTTCATTGACCAAGTTGTTCTCAACTGATTTAGTGCCAGTTTCATTGCCTTCTTCTAATGAAACTTCAAACCGCTCTAGAACAATGTGATCCACATAGTCCTGCGAATTTTCAGTTTCACTAGGTAGTACTTGAACTGATGTGTCTATAGTTTCTTTGTTCCTGTACTCATTAGCAAATTCATCAAATACCACATGACATGTTATTTCCACAATAAGAGTTCGTTTATTGAACACTCTATAAGCATGTGCATGAGGAGAGTTATACCCAAGAAATATTCCCTCATCAGCTTTAGCACTAAAAGCTTTCAATTGAGTCTTGCCATTGTTGTGAATATAACATTTACAGCCAAATATTTTAAAATATGAGATAGAAGGCTTACGACCCTTTTACAGTTCATAAGGTGTCTTGTCATGGGCTGCTACAATGGCACTTCGATTTTGAGTATGGCAAGCTATGTTGACTGCTTCAGCCCAGTACCCTTCAGCTATGTTGGCATCAGCTATCATCGCTCGAGTTGCTTCCTTTAGTGTTCGGTTGCGCCTTTCAGCTACACCGTTTTGTTGTGGAGTTCTTGCAGCTGAATGTTCATGAGTAATTCCAAGCTGGTTAAGGAAGTTGATCAGGTGTTGATTCACAAATTCCGTTCCATTGTCGGAGTGAATCCTTTGAACTAATCTTTCATTCTCAGTTTGTAGTCTTCTGATCAGCACCGTGAGCTTGTCATATGTTTCATCTTTGCTCCTCAAGAATTCCACCCATGTATATCTTGAAGAATCATCAACTACTACAAGAGTGGATCTTTTGCTTTTTGGAGTTTGAGGTCTAACTGGACCAAACAAATCCATGTGCAGCAGTTGAAGACAGTCAGTTGCTCCTGGTGGGTGATTCTTATTCTTGAAGGATGACTTCACTTACTTCCCTTTTTGACATGGTCCGCATACACCTGTTTTCTTGTATATCTCCTTGGGAAGCCCCTCAACTAGCTCTTTCTTTGCTAGGTAGTTGATTGTTTTGAAGTTGAGGTGGTTTAGTCGACGATGCCATAGCCAGCTTGCTTCAGATGATCCTTTTGAGAAAAAGCAAGTTCTGAGTAGTCGGTTAACCAGTCAACAATGTACATGTTGCCTTTCCTGATGCCGGTTAGCAAAATTACTCCAGTTGACTTGTCTCTTATGTTGCAGGAGTTTTTGGTGAAGTCAACTGAGTAGCCATTGTCGCACAGCTGGTTGATGCTGAGTAATTTGTGCTTTAGTCCATCCACGTGGGAGACTCCATTTAAAACTACTTTTCCTTTGACAATGAACCCTTCTCCAATGGTTCGGCTTTTGGAATTGTCTCCAAATGTGACGAGTGGACCTTTGATTTCTTCATAACCGTCGAGATCTTCTCTGTATCCGGTCATGTGCTTGGAGCACCCGCTATCTAGATACCAAATGTCTTTGGTTTTCTTCATAGATAGGATGTTTTTGTCCTGCAAAGAAAAGGATTAGCATTTAGGGACCCGTTTCATATCGGGTCCTTTTTGATACATTAAGCTTTTTGGAATCCAGACTTGCCAAACTTTTGGCTTCATATCACTTAAAGAGACAACTGACTTAGATTGTTTCATCAGTTTCGACTCTCTTTCAACTCTCCTTGAGTTGGTTGAATGGTACCTGCGCTGAAGGTTAGTAGGATAAAACACTTCAACTAGGACACAATTATTTTGAGATTTTAGGGCTCTTCGATCAGGCCAATATCTTGTATGTTTCCAGTTTATTGGATTGAACCCTTTTGGATCAGCTCTTGGTTCATTTTTGGAGTCCAAATATTCATCATAATGATGATAGGGTTGAAATGTTTTTCTTTGATCTGTCCTAGAAGTGCTTTTATTGAACTGCTTAGCAGGGTAGATTTGAGATCTAAACTGGTCTTTCTTTTCATAGTGAACTGATCTGCCAGTTTGCCTTGAGGGCATTTTATATTGAGCTGGTGGCCTTTGTTGAACTGGAGGCTTTGGACGAGTGGACTGACTTGAGTGAACTAATGGTCTTGGCTAGGAACTGGGCTTTAGCTGACCGGGTGTTTTAGATTGATAGAACTGACCAAACTTTTTAGGCTGGGTTTGGAGATTTTTCAATACTCCCTTTCCTTTGTTTGACTCAGCTGGTTCATCCTAAGATCTCGTGAACCCTTTTAGGATACCCTTGTCACTAGGTTGAGCAACTGCTTTTCCCTTTTCTAGGACAGTGAACTTGCTATATCCTAGCCCTGAGCTGCCAGTTCCAGTTCTCTGATGACTGAGTATTTCATCTAGGTTCTGAGACCCCTTTTTGAACTTTAGGTTTACCTTTTCTTTTTCAAGGATCTCTTGCTTGAGTTTTTGATTTTCTTCCTCTAGATCAGCAATTCTCAGTTTCAATTTCTCAAATTCTATAAGCTGTGATTCAAGATACTCTAGTCTTTCATGATCAATGCTCAGTTTCCTGACCTTGTTTCTCAGTTCATCATTTTCATCTTTCAGTTCAACATGCAAACAGGAGATTGAAGCTAATTGGTCTTCTAGCATCATAAGTTTCACATCAAGTTCATTACTAGAGACAGTTGCTTCATTGATATGATAAAAAGAAGTTTGAGAGTCAGCTGTACTAATCTCTTCATCATGGTCAGCCATGAGGCAGAATAATGCTTCATCATCATCTGAGCTGTAGCCGTCAGAATCGATTCCAGAAGGATAGTCTGAATCATCCAGCACGACATTCTCCATATTTGTGACCATTGTTTTTCTTCTGAAGAAACTTCTTTTTACCTTGGCTTTCTTGTCTTCGGGAAGTTCTGGGCATTCAAACCTGTAATGTCCTAGTTTATGACAATGAAAACATTCTCCAAGATTGTGATTGCCACTCCTGAATAGTTCAGCTGGCCGTTCAGCTGGTTGGTAGACATTTTCAACTTTTGGGATTTCATCAGTCTGAGGTGAAACTGATTGTTTATCCCGAACTCTCTTCAACTTTTCGAGCAACTTGGTAACTGATTGAATCTGATCATTGATTTCCTCAGTTAGATTTTCCTTCTTTTCAGTTGCCTCCCTTTTCCGTTCAGTTGAAGATCCGCCTTGATTTTCTTTAGCTATTGAGCTCATAGGTCGGAAGCTGTTTCTTCCTCGAGCGTCTCTAAACCTGGTCCTTTCACCATAGAGAACTGCGTCTTGAGCTAATGATGTCGACACTTCTCTTTTTCGGTTTAGACTGTACTCATGAGCTTTAAGAGAACCTAATAGTTCCTTTAGAGTGATGCTGTTTAGGTTTCTTGACTCCTTTGTAGCTATCACTTTTATATCCCATTCGTCAGTGAGATTATCCAATATTTTGGAATTCATCTCTGAATTGGGATAACTTCTTCCAAGGTTGTTCATCTCACTGATGATGCCTAGAAATCTAGTTTCAAGGCTTGAGATGGACTCTTCTGCCTGCATTTTGAAGGATTCATACCTGTCAACCGCCAGTTGGAGCTTGTTTCCTTTTATAGCTTCGGACTCTCTGCAAAGATCTACTAGTAGGTCTCATATTTCTTTGGCAGTTGTGCAATTCTTGGTATCCTTCATACGATCTTCGTCTAGAGTTTGGAATAATGCAGCTTGAGCAAGGAACTGTAGATTCTTCAACTTCTTCTCTTCACTGGTGAGAAGATTAGTTGGCTTCGAGATCCTTGCTGGTTGATTGATATCAACTATGTGAGCGTCATTGTCCATCATGATGATGATTGGACCTTCTTCAATGACTTCCCACATATTCTCATGAATTGAGCAGAGATGAGCTTTCATTCTCCTGCTCCAATTATCATAGTTCTCAACTGAAAACAAAGGTAGCTTATGGTTTCCCATAGCTGGAATGTTAGCACAAATAATTAGATCTGATTCAGTTAATCTATAGAAACGGCTGATCCTTAGAATCAACCGCTCTGATACCACTTGTTGGTCCCGGGTGAGTCGGTATCAGTTTAGAGGGGGGGTGAATAAACTGATTCAAAATAGGGCCCTTTGACTCGCTTGATGAAATTTATCTATGCACTAAATTGATAATCAGTTGAGACAGTTTGAGTGCAGCTTGTGTGATGTTGTGTGCAGTTAAAGATATGCAATAATTAATAGGTACAGCACACAAGAGATTTATAGAGGTTCGAAGTTTCAAACTTCTACGTCCTATCTTCCTTCCGCAGAAGGGCAACTTCACTATATAACTTGAGTTCCTTTACAAATTACACAATGAAGGACAATTGGCTGAACCTGGTTACTGCTCGCTACCTCAGCTGGTTGACGGCTCACACTTGAAGTCCCTAACTGCTCGCTAGGAAGGTAGGTGCTATTGTCTTCTTTACAAGGTTTTAGATCTCTTTCGATCTTCAAGAGGTTAGTCTTGAACAAGGGGGTATCAACTGATGTGCTCATTGGATTAAGTTGAGTAGTTGATCTTCAATAGCTGAAAACTGAGAAGGCTGCCCTGGCTGGTTCATCAACAGCTGGCTGGATGTCTTAATTCAGTGAATTATTCTTCTCAATTTGACTTTCACAGTTTCTATAAAACGTTGCACTTGAGCTTGAGTGGGAGGGAGAAAGAAAAGCTCAGCTTGTATATGCGAATGTTGGCAAGAGGTTATGTTTGCAAAAAGTGTTTAAAACTCTGATTCACCCGTCTTTAATAGAGGAGTGATTTTATGACCGTTGAGCCCCATTGTCCATTTGATCAGTGGCTCTGTTGGCTCATCAATGGCATGTGGTCTTAAATGATCGCTTGGATCATTTGGTTGAAGTAGCCGTTACTCTGCCAATCGATCTTCATTAAATTCCAGGATCTTTGTAGGAGCATTTATTCCAAGATATGCTGATTTAAGCAATACACTCCGAGAGTCTTCTGGCTTCAGCTCTCTTGGCAGTTTGGAATTTCAGTTGTCAGTTTTGGATTTCTCAGCTTAGTTGCAGTATCGTCCCAGCTGGCAGTTCTGGACTTATCAGCTGAGTCTTGCTATCGCTCCAATTGGCAGTTCTGGGCTTATCAGCTGAGTCTGCCTGTTGCTCCAGTTGGCAGTTCTGGACTTATCAGCTGAGTCTTGCTATCGCTCCAATTGGCAGTTATGGGCTTATCAGCTGAGTCTGCCTGTTCCTGCAGTTGGCACTTCTGGACTTATCAGCTGAGTTTTGCTATCGCTCCAGTTGGCAGTTCTGGGCTTATCAGCTGAGTCTGCCTGTTGCTCCAGTTGGCAGTTTTGGACTTATCAGCTGAGTCTTGCTATCGCTCCAGTTAGCAGTTCTGGGCTTGTCAGCTGAGATTGGCCATTGCTCCAGTTGGCTACTGTCAGTCTCTGGCATAAACTAATATTCTATCAGTTTCTTCAATCTTTGGTCAACTCCTTTCTCCCTTAGTTCAACTGGCTCGATTGTCAGCTTGCTCTGATCGGTATGATTCCTCAGCCAAGTTGAACTTTAGACTGGATGACGTGTCTTTCAAGTTGTGGGTCATTCTTCAGATTGGTTGACTTTGACTCTTCTAGAGTTCTTCTTCGAAGATGCCCTAGGCTGATCAGCTTCGATCTATAGCTTGAATTTTGGTCAGTTTTTCATAAATAATTTTGACATCTCATCAAAACCTGATCTGAGGGTTCCTTGATAGTTTTTCCTAACATATGTGTATGGTAAAGGTATAAATTATATGTCATGCTGAACTTAAAATATACCGAACTAAGGCATACTAGAGATAAAGGTACGACAATGGTATGATTTTTATCATACCTTAAATTAAGATAAGGTATAAGGTATTATAAAAAAAAGTAAGGTATGTTGTACCTTAACTGATGTGATCTCAGCAGATGATCAACATTAGAAAAGAAATGCGCGGAAGACTTCTAGGAACGAGCACGTCAGCTAAAGAAGGATTCAATGCAAACTAATGACTCAACTAAACAAAATACACTGAATAAAAGATAAAAGACTCAATAAAAGACACTTAGACTACGACACACGGATAACACAAAATCCAAATCAATAAGGGCTGGAATTGGACGTTAGGATTATGGATGATATTTAGGTTATATGGAATGTGTGTATAGGTGAAGAAAGGCTTGGGTAGATAGGGTATGATAGGTTAAGGATTGTACTTATGAATATGTGATGTTCGTGATGAGTTGAACACGTATAGGCTGAACTCGATGGAATGGCTTAGATACTTATCGAACATGGCTAGAATGGATAGTATGGCTCACGAACGGACCTCGGTGAATTGTTGTTGATATGAATGAGTTGTGGATGATGAATGACGTTGGTTGATGAATAGACGTGAATGAGTTGATACGCGAAAGTAAACCCCGTGGACACACGATCTATGAAACGTACTTCACTTGGAATCTCCTCGATAACAATCCAACCCTAACACTACTCAAGCACTAGAATGAGACTTTGAGTAAAACTTAAAGCTTGCAATTTCTTTAAGAGTTTGTATTGTTTTCGAACCAAACAATAGGGTTTTGGGGGTGAGACAATATTGAACGCAAAAAAATGCTTAATTCTCCAAATAATGTCTAAATAATAATGTCACATGGATGTCCTATTCTAAGACTAATTATGGATGAAAATAATAAGAAAAAAACTACCTAAACTAGAATTATAACTAGGAAAGAAGTTTCCATAATTAAAGCTCTAATTATCTAACTAATGAGACCTTCTAGAAGATCCCTTAATTAAAGAAAATGAAAATGACATTAAAATAAATAAAAAATCTGAATTAATAAAATACTAAACTAATGGATAAATATCAAAACCCTAAAATAGTATAAGGTTTGATCTTGAGCTTCCCAAACTCGCCATGCACGTTGATCTTCCTTTTACGTCGATCTTCATACATACGTGATCTGCATGTATTGTTCTTCAAACTTTGATCTTCATCTTCAGTTGTAATAATATCATGGCTGCATTTTGCTCTATCTTCAACTCTTAGTTGCAGCTCCAGATTTGGTCTTTTAATGCTTTTCACGACTTAATTATCAATACCCCTAAATATAGATTTTGTGTTTTTTATACTGCTAATATAATTTTCTGTAAGTTTAATGAAGTTTTTAATAATCCTAATATAGTTTTTAATGCTAATATGGTGTTAACTTTAAATTTAGTATCAAATTGACAAAATATTTTGTCATTCACAGAAACACCTGATAATGTGTGTCAATTAATACAAAATATTATTTCACTAATAATAGAAATGATAAAAAAAGAACTTTTGCATCATATGTAATGCAAAACGTTGAATTAAACCACATCAATTCAAAGAACTCTTTTTCATGTCTTGCTTCATTCTTGTAGAATCAACTACTATTTCCCCATCTGAACATGACTGTTGGTAGTATAGGTTTTCTGCTTTAACATATTCATCTTTGAGGACGTTACTATCTGCACTTATGATTATAGCACAATATTTCGCTCGTAAGAACTTCATCTGTCTTTCATTACTTTTCTTTAGAATATGGAGTTAAATAAATTGGGCAGCCATGTTCATGATCATGTACACGTATATTATAATGAACATGAAAGGGCAGAAAGATAAATAGAAAGTAAGTAAATGGCATGAGGTTGATAACCCTATTCGATCAACTGATCTACGTCAAGGGGACTTCACAAGTCTGTGAGAAACAGTCCACTATTCTGTTGCAAGGTTACAAAGGCTATTTGATGATTACCTCCCGTCACTCGACCCCTTTCCTACACATTACAACCTCTTTCGATGGACTAAATTGTAAGATCCCCTTATAACCTAGACTCCATCTAGTTCCCATGGAAAATCTCTCCCAAGACTCATTTGAAGATGTGTATGAAACAATTTCAAATACAGACTAGACACACAATGATCACAATGATCAAACCTAGCGTACCCGAATACTATATGCTTTAAGTCTTTTAAACTCTCTAGCCCTTGTCTATTCATAAACTCTATGGACTTCTAACTAGTCTGATTCTCAAGCTATTTATAAAGACAAGATATATATAGCCTAAACAAGGTAATCAGATTGTCTTAAATAACATCAAACTCAACAAGGAAACTTTCCTTGTTTAAATCGGACAACTCCTAGTGTAGAATTCTTCCTTGAATAGAACTCGCCTATTTTCTTCTTGATCTTCATCTTCAAACAAGGCATCTTCTATTCTAAAATATCCATCTTGAAAAGGCAGCTTCAACTCCTTGAAATCAGCTTGGCACGTTTCTTGTAAACTCTCTGGACAACTATGTATATGATCATGTTCACGAACATGCTCAAGTACATTCTTTGATCTTCAATCAAAACTGCAGCGGAATGTTCATATCATAATGTCCAGAACATGGTTTTCAAATTTGAAAAACCAAAACCTTTTATGTTCTTTGAATTGCCATAAAGATCATGACAATCTAAAACACTTAGTGCAGATGGCACTAACAATCTCCCCCTTTGTCTTTACCTGTTGGCAAATCAGTTCCATATTTTTCATCTGAAGGATCATGTACGTAAAAACATTCTTGAATATCCCTGTGAACATCATATGACCCTGCTATTTTTCATTATTTTATCAGCTTGTATCTGCTCTGTTGTATTGCATTTTTTATCATTTTTTCTTACTATATCAGCAGTTTCAAATTTTTAGCAGATTAGGATCATAGTTTTAGCAGATAAAAATATTTGTTCAAAATATAATATAAATGAATTGATATTACAAAAATAAGGCAAAAATATCTTGCAATAATATGGATGCAAGATAATAATACATGAACAGGAGAAAATTTAAAAATTATCTAGTATTTACTCCCCCTATTTGCCACCAAGAAAGGTAAAGGAGTAAAAAGAAATCTATTAATATTTATCTGATGTTTCTCCTTCTTCTTCTTCTTCTTCTTCTTCTTCTTCTTCTTCTTCTTCTTCTTCTTCAGATCCTCCTTCTTCAGTATCATCATCTTCTCATTCTATCTCTTCAGCTTCTTCTTCTTCAGTCTCTTGCTCCCATTCTCCTATAGCTTCCTCTTCCGCTTCTGCTTCTTCTACAGCATCCTCTTCTGTAGGTTGATCATCATGCTCTTCACCTTTTTATACAGCCAATGGAGATCCTTTCTGAGTGGCAGCTACAGTAGTACTTGCAAGCTTGTGCAAGTTGTGAACATTTTCAAGTACATTAGCTGTTGGGGAGGCAAACTCTTCTCCTAATGGGAGTTCAGCTATCAGGGCTTGAATCTTCATCTTCTCAGAAGTATGCTCAGAGATCAAACGAGCATGAAACTCCACACTATTCTCTAGAAATTTCAGAACAAGATTCTTTGAAAAAGATTTCTCTGCAGATGTATCAACTCATTTATGTGATACAATGAACCTCTTGAACTATATGTGCAGATGATGATCACCAATCTCAGGAGCAACTTTAATGATCAGAGGATTCTTAGGAGAAATGACCCTATCATTCTTCATAGAGACATTCCTTCTCTGCTTCTTGATGATGCTATAGATCAGAGATGGATAGCACAAAGGACCTTTCACCACTATAGACTCTGCACTGCTCATAAGCTTTTCAAATACATACTCACCATAGTTGAACTTCTTGCCAGTTCCTAGGTGATATAAGAACCTTCCTTGAGCTTGTGTGACTGCAGCTCTGCGCTTGGTTAGCATCCAATTGTGAATCATGATGTGAAATAGTGCACCATACTTATGCGACAACTTTGATGATGGAATCATCTGATAATTAGAGGCCACTTGATATAGATGCCCTGCGTCAGTTCTTCAACAACCACCTCTGGTTATCTATCTCTTCCAACTCCCCCTCAACAGTACATCCCAGAAACTAATTGATGAGTTATGGTGAGAAATTCAGCATCTATCCTGGGACAAAGACTTTGTAAAAGTCTTCAGATTCAGGATCATCAATCTCCTTAGTCAGGTTGTAATAAAATTCAAATATAACCAAAGGAACAAACTCATGCACTTTCTACACAGTTCCTAACAAACTAGCTTCATCCAACAAAGAATAGACCCTAGTAGCTAAGAGTGTATCCTTATCCACTTTCTTCTCAGAGATCAATGACCTCTTCTTCACTTTATCCCATAGCTCAACATGCTTCGTTGAACAAAAAAGATCATGTTTAGAGATACCTGGTAAATGGATAATCTGTTTGTGAATATCAGCATCATGTTCACTTGACTCTACATGAACATATTTAGGTACATGTTTGGCATGAACAAATTTCTTGGCCTTCTTGGATAGACCGGCAGTTATTGTGGCTTTCCTCTTCTTTTAAGTTGGTGTTGTGGATGATGGAGTGGCTGAGGCTCTGCTTCTTGTCATTGGGGTTCTCTGAACATTCTGAACAATAACAGTAGAAGATTTCTTTTTGGGAGTGTTCTTCTTCACAGGTGATCTGGTAAACAGATCATACTGAGCAGATACCAGTAGCTTCTCTTGATGTGGAACAGGAGTCTTTTCAGTAGACTTACAAGATGAACTATGGACATCTTCTTCTTCTTCTTCTTCTTCTTCAGAATTAGAAACTAAAGGTCTTTTCATGCCTAATGCACACGCAACACACACAACGACAAACACAAAACGGAAGCCATAAATAACACCGTTAATTTTCTAGAAATATCAGTGAACTTTAATAAATGAAGAAGGATAGTCTTCACAATACTAAAGCATTAAAGAAATAAACAACCTACCTTAATCAAAGAGAGAAGCAACATATTTATGTAGTTCAAATATTAAGAAATTGCAAACTAGTCCTAAGGAAATAAAAAAATTGCAACTTAAATAAAAATAATATAAAATAGAAAGATCATGCTGCTTTGTTCCTATTATGCTGCTCCAAGAAGGCAAGTTCCTTTTGATCTACATCATCCCTCGCCAGGTGAGAAAGATTCGATTGAAAATCAGTAGGGTCATCATCAGAAGAGAAGTCACCAGTGAACGGAATGAGATGTTTCACATTGAAGACGTCCGAGATGCATAAATGGTTGGGGAGAGCAAAATGATAAGCATTCAGGTTAATACACTCCACAATCTCAACAAGACTTATCTTACGGGAATCAAGTTTATTATAAGCTGTCGTCGGAAACCTATCCTTCGTTAAAATGGCCCAGACGAAGTCACCAACCTCGAAGATCACCTCACGCCGACCCCGATCAGCCACTTGTTTATAAGCTGTCATGGTTGTCACCACGTTGGAGTAAACATGCTGGTGAATATTTTGTATTTCTACAAAAATTCAAGAGCCACCCAATGCAGATGAAGACCATCAGGTAAAGAAACTAAATCCATAGGGCCACGAGGAACAAAACCAAAAGTCACCTGAAAAGGGCTATAACCAGTGGAGCGATTAACAGCCAAGTTGTGAGCAAACTCAACCGGAGGGAGTTTAGTATCCCAGGACTTCAAGTTTTCCCTGACGAGCGTGAGGTTAATTATCGAGGCATTCTAACATCTGTGAGGCACGAACACTGTTTGTTCCTTCATAGGTGGTCTGCAGTATGTCCCACGCATCCTTAGCTTTGTCTCAGGTAGAGATAAGTTTGAAGACATTCATGTCAACAGCCGAGAAGATAGCATTCATGACTTTAGCATTCAGCCCCATCACTTGGTAGTCATCATTGTCTCACTCTTCTTTAGGCTTCATCACAATTTTGCCTTTGTCATCCTTCTTTGTGAGAGGCTTCCATCCTTCAGTCATCATCTTCCAGGCACGTTCATCAATCGAATGAATGAATGCAGTCATCATCTTCCAGGCACATCGATGCTCCTTCTTTCATTGTGTCCATCTCGGTAAAGCAAACACAAAAATAGGGATTAAAATCCCAAGATCACACCTGTATAACTGGTGACCTGCTCTGGTGCCAATTGAAAAACTACAATCCGTGCAAAAGTGTTTATGTGAACTGCTAACAAATGTTATACGATATGTTGCGAATAGACATAAGAGTAGTAAATAAAAAACAGTAAATAACGCACAAGATTGGTAACCTAGTTTGGTTAATCAACCGACTCTGGGGGACTTCCCCAAACTTGAAGATTCGTTCGCTACTTCTTTATGAAGTGTATTTAGGATTTTACACATATATGACTACCTCCTTATGACACCCGTTCTTCTCCACGAACTCTTTCACTAAATGATAGCTGTGAGATCCCCTCACAACTGTGATACTAGACTCCCTCTATCTATCCACAACTTCTACTTACAATCTCTCCCGAGATTGCGTACAAAATGGATTAAAACAACCCCTCACGTGTTTCACTCAAAATACTAAATTGCTAGACTATCACGTTGAACTATTTAAGGAACAACTACAACTAATACATCAATCACAAACGAAATTGACTCTCAAATAATATGCTAAGAAAATCTAATGAAGTCCATCCCGATTCCTGCGACAATCGGTCTTCATATAGCTTCACACCAACATTATCGTTGGTCTTCAATCTTTGGTAATTTGGTAAGCATATGTTGGTTTGTGATCTTCCCAAATGACTGTAGATGCTTTCCATATGTAGTAGGGTTAATTTCAGCACGGTATCTAAACCACAAAGTAGTCAAATGATTATATATTGACCTTCCAAACTGATTCGGCGCAAGATCTTTCCAACATGGAAACTGCCATAATTAAACTGTTTCTGGGTATATCAGGAATATCAGAGCGAATAGTTCACCAACTGTTTTTCAAAACTTGCACAACGGAAGTTTTTTCTTCAGGCACATACCTAAGAACACATTGTCTTCTATAACTCACCAACACAAATTTCAAACAAACTTTAGTGCATAACGGTTGCACTAACAGTGTGAATCCAACATTCATAAGGAACTCAATGAAAAGTTTATCTGCATGTGTTTTTAAAAATTAGTTTTTGAATGGTATACATTTGAGAAAAATAAATATTCATATATTACTAAGTCTTCTGAAATGTTTACATACTTTATTTTTATCCCTTTATTTCCATTGTCCTCCATTGCCCTTGCTACTGGAGTTGTCAATAATTTCAACATTGAAGTTTTTAACATCAATCGAAATAAAGAAGAAGCGATTGCATGATATATTGGGAATAAAAACTGCACAAGGGATAAGATGAATTGTAAAAATATTTTAGTGTAATACTAATATAAAAATCGATAATGATAATATATAATTATCTAATGCTAACAAAACATGACCACACTGCTAATATTGGAATACCTAATGCTAGTAAACTAGTAAAGTTGTTTAGCATAATGCCTAAAATTTAATAATGCTAAAACAAAAGCATAAGTTATACTACATTTAAAGAAATAAATGATTCTGCTAGTTAATTAATTAGCAAATGTTAACAACACGATTTAGCGTAATGGTTCAAACACTAATATAAGTATATAAATAATATTCAATCTCATATTATATATTATTAGTGAAAGAACTGCATCTCTGTCAAGAATCTCACTTTGGTGGTGCATCAACAACTGTGTAGCTCTGCAATAACAACATTATTAATTATTTCATCAATACAATTTAAGTAGCTTTTATGGATTCTTTTTGTATGTGTACACTTACACATGGTTGTGTGGTGAAAAAGAGTCTTTGCTCTAGGTTCGAGTTTCACATCCTTTCATTTTGGTTAAGTATGGTGCTCCAAACATCCACAACTGATGAACTGATGTATTCATTAGCGAAGGATAATGCTAATATAATAAAATTCTAACAATGTTTTTAATTGTTGGTTTATAATGTTCCTGACAAGTTTTTCTGCTAATGCTGACGTAAGTTATGATAATGTTAAAATGAGCTATGACAATGTTAAAACTTGTGAACGATAGTGCTAATATAAAAAAAATATAATTCTAAATGAGACAATACAACAATGTTATTCACGGGCTAAGTTTTACATGTTTCTACAAGTTTCACAATGCTAATAAAATAAAACGAAACTGCTAAATCATTATGAAACATTGCTAACAGAGTTCATTCAAGATTAGGTTTTATATGTTTCGATAAGTATTTTTATGCTAGCAGAACAAAAGGAAACTATTAAATCATCATGAAAATGCTAATTTTTATGTATGAAAAAAAAACCCATTAGTTATGATAATGCTAACACGAGCAAACAATAGTGCTAATACAATAAAATATTTTCATGGCTTGGTTTATAATGCCCCCCCGGCATATTTTTCATGCTTATTTAGATCATATTTTTCTAATGCTAAGAAGAGTAATGATGATGGTAACAGGGGTTAACGATAAGGCTAATTCAACAAAATTCCAAAAGCGTTATTCATGGTTGGTTTATAATTTCCTGGCAAGGTTTTCATGCTAATGATAATAATAGCAATGATAATGCTAAAATGAGCTATGACAATGCTTAAACTTGTGGACAATAATGTTAATACAACAAAAAATACATCCGAATCAGATAGTGTCAATAACGTTGTTCATGGACTAGGTTTTACATGTTCTTGTAAGTTTCCTGATGCTAACAAAATAAAATGAAACTACTAATTCATCATGAAACAATACTAATAGAGTCCGTTCATGATTAGGTTTTATATGTTCCAACAAGTACTGTTATACAAATAGAACAAAATGAAACTTCTATAAATCATCATGAAAATGTTAAATCATTCTTTTTAACGGAAAAAATGCAAAAAAGTATGGAAAAAATTTAAACAAAATATCACCTTGATTTTTCATCTTTTTTAGTTTCAAGATTCAATCTTTCACCGTTGAAGATGAAGATTGTGAATCAGTGGAATCTTCTTCCTCCATTAATGATTCTTGAATCAAACTCATCATTTTCATCTTCACTATTTAACAGATGATATAATTTTTTCTTTGATTTACCTCATCTAATTCTTCCACTTCGTACGAGTTCTCTATAAATTCATAGATCTCATGGCTCCCAAAGAGAAAAGAAATAGAGGGGAAGAAAGAGTGTGGAATGAGTTAAGAAAGAGAGCACTCAAACCAACGAGAAAGAAAGATAGACAAGAAATACCAAATTACATAAATAGTCCCACAACCCTAAAAATTGTCAAATATAATAAAATTGCCACCAAAAATTTGAGGAAAACTGGACCACCAAAATCATCAAAATCTATGATTGAGATTGGTTCATTGTTCTTACACAAGGACTGGTTCCCTTTGGAAACATTCCATATATATATATATATATATATGTTTGTGTGTGTGTGTGTGAAGTAAAGTATGAGAAGTAATATGAAAATTTAGCAAATAAACCAAATCGAACTGCGAATAAAATCATCTGTTATACTATGTGCAACACTCCATGCTACACGATTAAATTTATTAGTTCTTTTTTTAGTTTTTATTCAATTTTAATTTCTTGTACTACAGTTTAATTTTAAACTTGTTAATTATGGTTCATTCTACTCAATCAGAGTATATAATTATTTTTTTATGAAATAATTAATTATTAATTAAAAAGAAATTAAATAATGAAAAATAATTATATACCCTAATTGGGTATAATTAACCGTAATTGACGAGTATAAAATTAAATTAAAACATATGAAATTGAAATCGAATAAAAAAGAGAAAAAAAGTTCATGTAGCATGAAATGTTACACAAAATATTACAGATGATTTCATCTGTTTTTCACATATGATGGAGCGGTATAGTTTCTGATTAAATGGTTTCATCTTTCTTACATACCAGATCGAGTATCCCACACAACGTATGTAATTTGTTTCAGTACGCGACTCGAGTAATGAATGTAGGTTGCCAGAAATTATAGAATATAAAATTTTGTACACATGAATAATGCGTACCACTAGTTTAGAAACAGAAAATGTCCTCCAAGTTTAAATTTTTTTATTCCGGATAACATAGACCGTATAGTACGTGCAGGTCAAAGCAATTAAGGTTTCTTTGTTGGCAAATATATAATAATAATAATAATAATAATAATAATAATAATAATAATAATAATAATTTGATTGACAAATTATTACTCTGTAAGGAGAAGATTATGTTAAAACTAGAAATTGATCTCATGCAGAAGAGAAAAAATATCTCAAATCTTATTTAATTATCTCAAATGTTACAAAATGAGAATACAATGTGTTTGATCCTTTTATACAAAGCGACTAACACTTACTACACAAGCTACAAAATCTACGGTTGAGATTGTGGATCCATGTGACTAGATGATCGATGGTTATGTGAGCTTAAGATGTGGTCCATCCTCTCATCCATCGACACGTGGATAAAGAACCCTCAAAATATCATGCATGCAGTCCCATGCATGAAATATAGTTGTCTCCCTTGCTGAGAACCAAGCTACTGCTGCTGCATCTAAAAGAAGGGTCTCTTCAGCCCCCGTAGGCCCGACTCGGTGAAGATCACCGAGGTGGAGACTGGATAATAGATGCCTAAAACTCAGCCCATGGAGCGATTTAGTGAATAAATCCGCAAGTTGAGAAGCAGAAGGAACATAAGAAGGAATGACAAACCTGCGCTGGAATTGAGATCGCACGAAATGACAATTAATCTCAAGATGTTTCGTGCGTTCGTGATACACTTGGTTTTGTGTAATTTGAATGGCTGCTTTATTATCACAATGTAGGGTAAGAGGTAAGGTGAAAGGAACAGCAAAATCACTCAACATATATGATAACCAAAGCATTTTACGGGTTGTGTAGCTGAGGCTATGATACTCGGCCTCAGCGGTGGACAATGAGACGGTATCTTGCTTTTTACACCGCCATGACACTAAACAATTTCCAAGCGAAATACAATATCTTGTGAGGGACCTCCTTGTATCAGAGAAAGAACCCCAGTCAGCATCGTAATGCGCTGTGAATTGGAATTGATCAGATGGTGTGTAATGCAATCCTAGAGAAGGAGTGTATTTGAGATAACATAGAACATGCAATGCAGCACTCCAGTGATCAGTGGTGGGGGAATTAATGAATTGGCTGAGCTTTTGAACCCCATAAGAAATGTCTGGACGTGTTAGATTTAGATAGAGAAGTCTTCCTATGAGCTACCTATAGGAATCACTAGGAGAGAAAGGGGTGTCAGCCTTGGTTAGAGTGAGCCCAGGAGGGAATGGAGTACTAGCAGGCCGACTGCCACAGAGTCCAGTGGTGTCAAGTAGATTAAGAACATACTTCCTTTGGCAAAGATAAGTACCAGATGAAGATCGGGCTATTTCCATTCCTAAGAAAAATTTGGCTTCCCCTAAATCTTTAATGGTAAAGGAAGCTTTGACAGATGAGATTTGCTTAAGAGAGGGGCCAAGAAATAGTATATCATCAACATATACTAATAAGGAAACAAAGGAAGCATCTGAACCCCTAACATAAAAGCAATGATCACTGTTGGATTGATGAAATCTAAGGGAGCTGAGGTGCTTACCAAGTTCAATATTCTACTCTCTTGAAGCTTGCTTCAGCCCATACAAGCTTTTCACAAGTTTGCATACCTCACCTTTCTTTCCTTTGTTATATCCCTGAGGCAAGTTCATATAAGTCTCATCAGATAAAAAACCATGGAGAAAAGCATTATTGATGTCTATTTGATGAAGGTACCATGAAAATTGTGTAGCCAAGGCAAAAAAGAATCTCATAGTCACCATTTTGGTAACAGGTGAGAAAACCTCATGGTAATCAATTCCAAACTCTTGGTTGTATCCCTTAGCAACCAAGCGTGCTTTGTAGCGGTGAATTGTACCATCTGAGTGTAATTTAACCTTGTAAACCCACTTTGAACCAATGGCAGTTTTGCCAGGAGGGAGAGGAACAACCTACCATGTATTATTGTTTTCTATGGCTGCCAGCTCCTTAGTCCTTGCTTCAATCCATTCTAGAGACTTGCAGGCCTCTGAGTAACTTGCAGGCTCTTTGATGGGCTGAATATTCAATAGAAAAGTCATGTGTTTAGGTGTGAAGATAGAAGAAATATAGTAAGGAAAAGTCTGCGGAGTAAGAGTCTGAGTAGGATCTGGAATATTAAACATATTTGCTCAATAACAAGTATAGTCTTCTAAGTAAGCTGGGGGATGCCAAACTCTTGTGCTTTTTCTTAGCACAAGCTCAACTTTGGTAGGTGTGGTTTGGATAGTAGGAAAATCTGAGGTTGGAGGAGTAGGAATACTCTAATCTTGCACATGAGTAGTACATATGTAACAGCGCGGTCCCGAGATAGGGATTCATGAATGGGGACGAGGTGTTATTAAGGGGTTTAACGAGTAAATTCAGAAGATTAACAAAGAAGTTTAAGAATAAAGGTACGCTCTGAAGATAGTTGATGATACTCGGGTTTACTTGATTAAGGACACATGCTTTAGCGGAATAAAATGGCTAACTAATCAGATACCAACAAGCATAGGCCCTTTTATAGGTGAAAGGAAATCATACTTGGAAAGCGGAAATAAACTTAATATGCATCTTATATATATGTAATCGTCTGGGAATATTCTTAGAATCTCGAATAATCATAATAAAACCTTGAGTGGAATTTAGGAAGAGTTAATCAGAGTAGCAGAACACATAATGGGATTTCAAGAACTTATATAGTAGCAAAACAATCTTGGTAGCCAACCCACATCCACAGCCACCATCATCCTCAGCATCTCAACCTAAAAACATTTGAAAAAGAGGGGGGCGTGAGCACTAATGTACTCAGTGGGTTTTAATAAAAGCTTCTTTAATAACTCAAGAAATATCCAATAATAAACTGACGATATATGGAGAGCAAAACGCAAAAGCCCTCTCCATATCCGCAAAACCTTTTCTTTACTTTTGGGCCCAACCTTAGCTCAAACCTGATGTTAACTGTACCCTTAGGCATGCCATAGGATAGAAGAGGGGTTACCTCAAATATCCTCCCGAGTATGCGAGGGGAAAACCCAGCAGTGACTCCCCTTTAATGATCAAAATCATGAATTCTGAGCCCAATCCTGGTTATAGAGCTATATTCTTCCTTTCTTAACTTAGCCTTCCTTAACTTTACTAGAATTATCGAGCTTAGAGCAACGTCTAAGGCAATACTTTTAAATTAAGCATAACTTCGGCCTATAAGGGATTTATCACTACCCTAAAAAGGAAATGCTTAATTAGCTATATAAACTTTAGCAAAATCCAACATTCAGATACGAAGAAATGAACGTGCATAATCATAAATTGCAATTAAAGCAATTCTAATTACCTCATGCTAGCATAAACAATACTTAAACAATTCTAACATTTCTAAACATGCTCGAGAGCTCAATCAACATATAATATTTTTCCTTTTCTTTCTTCCTTGTACAGAGATCAATCAGGCAGAGCAAAATATTTTATTGGATATTTCATTTGTCCTATATGCTTCTAGAGCTTATTAGCTCAAACTTTAGATGAGTATAGATTTTATCCGAATTCCTACGAGGCTCACCTCCTCCTACAAAAGTCGAATCATCGACTTAGCGACCTTTTTCGAAGAAGTCGACTATCTAAAGTGAGAAATAACGATATTTTATCCGAAGACTAAAATCTAAGATTTATTTATAGATTGCACGACTTTACGACTTTATAAATTTCGAGAAGAATTTATTTAAAGAACATCTCAACTTGATTTCCCAATTTTTAGACAAAGAATAACTTGAATAGATTACTCGAAATAAATTGAGAATATCTTGATTGATTCTCTAAAATTTAACTTGAAAATAACTTAGAAATAACACGACTTGAAAAGCTCGGGAAGAGGGTACAAAAATAGCCGAAAAGAAACGGCGGAAAAACAACACGCAGAAGAGGGGGTGCCGCGGGGCTACCTTGCCCCGGCGGGCCACTCGCCGCTGCGGGGTCTCCAGCCCCGGCGGGCCTACCCCCGGCGGGTTCGTGCGCGGCCGAGGAGAGTGTGCCGCGGCGGCGCCCACCCCCCCCCCCCCGCGGGGCTCTCTTTCACTCCTCTTTTCTCTCTCTCCTCATCTGGGTTCCTTCAATCGTGTTCTTCGTCTGTTCTTCGTGTTTGTTGATTTCTTCGACGAACACGAAGAACATGAAGAACAATTAACCCGAATTTTTATAAAAATAACACACTTGAATTTAACATGCAATAACATGCTTTTAACTTTAAAAGAAATTTTGGCATTATAACGATGTAAACACGATAATCCGCTTTAAATATTTAGAATAACGACGAAATCTCTAAATACAGTTTGAACGGAATTTAAACAGAATTAACGGGGCTAATCTCAAGAATAATAACGACAGGAATAAAACGAGAAATATAACGTAAACGTTATTAACTTGGAACTTTCAATAAAAACTGAAATATAACTTAGCCAAGCAATAATGAAGAACGCGAAGAACGTAAAGAACTGAAAGTTAATGCAGAATTTAAAGACGGAAAAAGAAATGGAGATCGAGACCGATGAGCAAGAATGGACGGGGTTAGGTGCGTCGAAGGAAGGTGGCTAGCTCGGCGTCTCGTCGAGTTGCAACGGCGGCAAAGCCGCCCGCTACAATCCAACGGCGTCCCTAGCACCTTCTCGGCCTTCAAAGCTTCTCACCCTCTCGATTTAGAAGTGAAATAGATGACAAATGAGCAATGAAAGCTAAAGGAGGGCCTTGTATTTATAGGAAAAGCTTTGGCTTCCACGGGAAGCCACTTCAGTGCAAGAATACTGCAAAAGTCACCCCGGGTTCGGCTAAAAGCTGCTTTATTCGATGTCGAGGTCCAAATGACCTCAAACACGAAATCTAAAAATACCGGGAGATTCGTTGGCTCGAATACTAGTGAACCAACTTGATTTGTGAAGAAGACGGGGTTGTCTGAAGAAAGACGAGCAAAGATTCCCGTTTTGGAATTACTTTTTACTATTCACTCAGACTGACAGATTTTGCTCCCGAGCGTTCGATTGACCTCAGAATGGTAATCCGTGAACACCAACGGAACCCTTGGGTCATTTCCCATAAGAGGGGCCTGATAGAACTAAACTCGGATCAACGAGGAGGATTTCGTAAATTTCTCAAAACACGAACGCACGCAAAAGTTACTATTCATTCATCCTTTAAATACGTTTTTCATCACCGGGAACTCAATTGACTTCAGAATTAAAATCCGAAAATACTGGCATACTCCTTGAGTTAAAACCTTTCTAACGAGACCATGAATGGTCATAAAAGAATTAAGATCAAATTTTCTGAAAAGATGATTTTCACGAAAACTGACCTTTAAAGTCGTGACTGATATTTGACCTTAATTAACCTTAATTAATTTTATTCTTTAACTTCTTAATTATCATTAAGAATCCTCTAAACCTTAATCGAATATCTGGGGTGTTACAACATAAGGGCAATGACTCAACTGTGGTAGGTGTGGTTTGGATAGTACGAAAATCTGAGGGTGGAGGAACAACTGTGCAGTCTGGTATAATAGCTGGAGACTCAAAACTCTGGAAAGGCATAGCAGGTATTTGTGAACTTTGTAAAGGAAATTGTGTACCTATAAAGGTCACATCTCTACTGGTACATAATTTGAGACTCACCAAATTATAGAGTATATATCCTTTGCTGTGTGATGAAAATCCCAGAAACACACACTGAGTGCTTCTTGCATCAATTTTTGTCATTGAAGGAAGAGTATTTCCCATGTATACAAGACATCCAAAAGGCTGCAACTAGTCAATCTGTGGAGCTTTTCCAAACATGACCTCGTAAGGAGAGATCCAACCTATAATAGAGGAAGGTAATCTGTTGATAATCCATGTAGCATGGAGAATAGAGTAGGGCCAAAAACTTGTACGAAGCTTACTGTAGAACATTAGTGCTTTAGCAACTTGTAAGAGATGTTTATGTTTCCTCTCCACCACACCATTTTGTTGTGGTGAATAAGGACATGATCTTTGGTGTAATATCATATGCTCCTGCAATAGTAACTATATTCTAAGACTAACAAACTTTCCTCCATTATCTGATCTGATTTTCTTAATGATTTTATTAAATTATGTTCTCACCATCTGTGTAAAACCTTTGATGACAGAATACACTTGAAGCTTGGACTGGAAGAGATAGGTCCAGGTAGCTCGACTGTGATCCTCTACAACATTAAGAAAGTATGATGTCCCTGTGATATTTTCTTGATTACAGGGACCCGAAACCTCCATGTGGACTAGCTCAAACAATTCTGAACTTCTTCTATGCAACAGAGAAAATGGATTCCTTTGTGGCTTAGCTTGATGACAAACTTGACATGCCTTCAGGGCTTCCAGCTCTTCTTCTCTCAACCTTTTCTTACTACCAGATAGGCGTTCCATAGTATATAGAGAAGGATGCCCTAGAGCAGCATGCAATCTCAGTGTTTCTGAATAAGTATGCATTGTATGTGCCATTCCAAATCTATTTTCTTCTTGAGGGAACACATAAAGAGAACCTTTCATCTTGCAAATTCCCAACACACTGTCATGGCCTTTTTTCTGCACTAAGCAGTGTGTAGCTAAGAATTGCAACTTCCCATCCATGTCTTTGGTTAACTGCCCTACAGATAAGAGGTTGTGGGTAAACTGTAGAGCAAACAACACATTCTGAAGAGTGAAGTGCTCATTAATCATAGTTGTTCCAGCCAAATATACCCAAATACTACTACCATTTGGTATGAAGATTTGTAAAGGATGTCTCAATCTCTTCATATAAGTGAGTAATCCAATATGATGACACATGTGATGACTAGCCCCTGAATCAATAATCCAATCTGTCATTTCAACCCTGGCAGAGGCTCTAAAGGCATAGTGCCCTTTAAAATCTATAGGAGAACAACTTAAATCAACTTCAGCCAGACTTGTCAGGTTATTTGTCCCTTCTGCAACATCCTTGCCATTTTTCTGGTATAAATGTGACAGGTGTTTAGCCGATTCAGATTGTATTAGTTGACTAACCTTAGTAAGATCTTCCTTCGAGAGATCTCCTCCTCTTACTAATTTAGTACTACAACCTTCTAAACTATAACTATCTTCTTCTTGCTGCATAGTACAATGAGTCTTTCCTTTTCCCTTTCTCAGACTTAAACCTTTCGTACCAGTCTGGAATACCAATAAGATCAAAACAATCAGCCTTTAAGTGTCATGTAACCCCATAGTGCTCACACTTGAACCTACTTTTCTCATCTTTGGTAAGTCTTCTTTTGAAGGAGTCACCTTTATAGTTCCCTTTTTGTGCATTGTATAGGGCACTGTGGTCCATTGATTCTGATAGTTGATTAGAAACCTTAATTTGCTTCTCAACTTGTAAGAACATTGAGTAAGCCTGACTGAGATTAGGGAAGGGATTAAGAATGAGAATTTGTTGTCGTATGGTCTCATAACACTCATCTAATCCCATTAAAAACTGCATGAGATGTTCTTCTTCAAGGTTTACCTTGATATCCTTTTGTGCAGCACACACACAGGTCCTAGAGTTTTTTATGAGTGCTAAATCATCCCATAAAGCTGTCAAATTCTTGAAGTAGAGCATGTGTAACAACCCGCTTTTAATGTTTATAATTTAAAAGGAAATATCAATATATAAATAGTTACGTGTATATATTGTGTATGTAAAGTTTAGTCAGAATTTTAATAAGATAAAGTATTAGATTATTTTACATATTTTGATATATATAAGGATCGAAATGTGTGTATTAGGATAGAGTTTTGGACTTTTAAGTATTTATTATTTTATTATTACTATTTATCTATTTATAAAACCTATAAGATTAGGTATATTGATTTTTCCCTACTCTTTATCAAAATACGTAGATTTGATTTTTACAATTCAGTTTTACGGTTTGCACAAATTATTCAAATTAGAATCCCATTATATGCGATTTTCTCTCCATGACTTCAAATAAGTTATAACTTCCCGTCAGTTTCTGAGAAAAACATTATCCTACCAAAGATATTCATAGGATTGTATTTAAATTTCTCAAAAATTCCCAAGGTTCTTCACACTTTCGAAAGAGAAATCTGAAATAATCTTCAAGCAAGTTTGGTGTGCAGATATGCAAGTGATATTCGGTAAGTGTTTTAAAACTACAGTTTAAATTCTCAATGATTTATTTTCCGTCTTTACAGAATCGATTTTGTTTTATAAAATCGGTAAACCAGAAGTTTAGAAATATTCAAAATTTTAATTATCAAAATTTTCATTTTTAAACAATAGGTAAACAAGATTTTAGACTTTGTTATAGTGCTATTTTAAGCTAAATATTAAATGTTTACAATAGCACTTAATTTTGTAATGATGATGTTTCATTTAATTCTACGTAATGATGGTGGTTCCTTTTCTAAAAAAAAAAAACTTTTTTTGGAATTTCTGTGTAATTCGAATGTAAAATTTGTAGTTTAGACTTATTATAATTATTATTTTAAAGTTAAGTTTTAGATGAATAAATAGTATTGAATTTTGTAATGATGATGTTTCTGGTGTACCTATGATAGAAGTGTTAGAATTAGATCTAATGTATTATTGTGCAGAGATAGGAAATTTATTTTGGAATATATATTAAGAATCATATTTTCGTCAGATTGTTGGAAGATTAGTTCAGTTTCTTTGGAGTTTATGTTTAAACTATGTATTAAATAGTCTTATTTATTTAAAAATGTTAGGATTTTGATCTCTATATTGATTTATTATTTAGGAGCAGATCAGTTAGGATCCTCATTCACCGATTAAAGTATTTCAGACAGTTCAGTCAAGTCGAGGTAGGGAAAAATACTTCCTTTCAAGCTATGTTTAAAAAAATAAAATATGTTTTTCATTGTCCATCGTGATTACGTGATATATGTGGATTATGGATGAATGTTATGAGCATGCTAATGTATGCACTATGATCCTGTATACAGTTGAAGGAATATTGTCCCATGATTCTTATATGTAAATGATCATATGATGATATTGTGGTTGAATGTTATCCCGTTTATCATGTACTTGATATTCGGTCGAAAGTTATGATTCCATGAATGCGTATGTTTATGTTATCACGTATGGACAAAGATATGAAATGATTCCTAATTCTTCCCACCTACTGAGTATATTTTATATACTCACCCCTATGATTTCAAATATGTTTTCAGGTGAAGAGTTTGGAGACATATGACGGAAGTGTGGTGTGATTTAAGGGTTTAAGTATTATTAGGACTTATTTATCTACTGAATTAAAAACTAAGTATTTAACTTTTATTACTAGCTATTTGATTAGAGCTGGGATTTTATATATGTTTCGTATTTTTATTGACTGAGGATTTAGTATATCAAAACTTGTTCAGTGTTTTTGGTTGGTAACATGTTGCATTATTTATTTTAAATATTAGTATGCGAATCAAGTTCGCTCTTAATTTTCTTACAAAAAGAAAAAAAAATGTAGTGGTATTTTATTAAAATTATTTTAAGTGCCCATTAAGTGTTATATATATATATTATTTTATTTTATTTTATTTTATTTTTTTTCTTTACGTGAATTAACTTAAAAATTATAATTTTAATTAATAGATGATGTATCATTTGAGTGCATATTGTTTCTCATGTATATTTATTTTAAAGTTTAAAATATTTAATTTTGCTTTAAAATACTGCTCATGCATTGTTTCCGCAAACTTAAGTTAAGATTCCATATCATAATTTTATATAAAATTAGGGTGTTACAGCATGACAGTTTGGCCATTTTGACTATAGGGAGCAATCTTTCTTCTAAGTTTGTATATGCGAGAGCCATTTCTTTTGGCAAAACGCCTTTGCAACTCCTCCACAATTGTTGCGATGTTTCCAGATTATTAAACCCCTTGCCACTTCCTTCACCATCAGATTACAGATCCAATTGAACACAATATAGTCAACACATAACCATTGTATGTAATCTACTGATTCTTTCCTAGGTTCAGGCAGCGTACCATCAATCATTCCCAATTTATTCCTAGACAATAATCCTCTACGAATCGCTCTATTCCAACCATGAAAATTATGACCATCAAAGAGATCTGCGGTAAGTGACATACCGGGGTGCTCGCTAGGAGCAAGGTAGAGCTCATCATTGGCTAGAGATCTGTTGTTCATGCTCTCCGTCTTAGTATAACCAACTTGCAATCCTCTAGATTGGTCGCGCTCACGATTGTTGTTGATGTTGATTTGCGGAGTCGAATCCACCTCAGAAGTAGTAGGATTTCTGCACAGATTACCTACGCCACTCTGTTCACTGAAACTGAGTTCTTCATCCTGAGCTTGCTGCCACAGAAACTACGTGTTCTTCTTTGTCATTTGAACAATCGATCGGGAAAATAACAATATGAATGAAAAACAGAAAATATTTTAGATCGGAATTGATTGGAAGAGAAATCTAGAACAAAGCTCTGGATACCATGTTAAAACCAGAAATTGATCTCATGCAGAAGAGAAAAAATATCTCAAATCTTATTCAATTATCTCAAATGTTACAAAATGATAATAAAATGTGTTCATTCCTTTTATACAAAGCGACTAACACTTGCTACACAAGCTACAAAATCTACAATTGAGATTGTGGATCCATGTGACTAGATGATCGACGGCTATATGAGCTTAAGATGTGGTCCATCATCTCATCCATCGACACGTGGATAAAGAACCCTCAAAATATCATGCATGCAGTCCCATGCATGAAATATAGCTGCCTCCCTTGCTGAGAAACAAGGTGCTGCTGCTGCATCTAAGAGAAGGGTTTCTTCAGATTATACACTGCAACTAACCATGGCTGACTTTTTTTATTTTGTTTCGAAAATAGATAGTATTCCCATGAGTAATACATAAAATTCAATGTCCCCCCTCTCGGGCTTTCTATTTGATTGTATCAAAACCAGGGAACAGTCAAGCTTCATAGGGTCTTTCCGACTCTATTATAGATTTCTGACCACATTCTCTATAGGGCCCCTTTTTATGCATTTATCCCGCCAAACTCGGGGTGAGAGAGAGAGAGAAAGAGAGAGAGAGAGTGATATGAGCACGAAAAGCCTTGAAGAATCTAATCCGAAGCTGCAAATACGTGGTCCATTTACACGACTTCGACCAATACAATTGCAAAGATCTTTCCAAGCATTTGTATGTAAGAAGTTTGAAGATGACAAAGGAATTGAGAGCATCCCAAAGATTGCTACTTTGTTAATAGTTAAAGATTGGAGATCAAGATTTGAAGAGCAATGCATGAAGAGTTGAAGTGCGTGAACCCGTCGGTATGCCCAAACTGACTAGTTTCGGTCGGTATGCCCATACCGAGTAGTTCCGACACTTGATATTTTTTATCTAGACTATAGTATTATTTTTATTTAATTTATACTATAGAATATCAGATTTTTATTTAATTATTTGAGTAATTTTCGTCCATATTGAGATTAGGTTTGACTAGTATTGTATTTAAGGCAATTTCCTACCTTGAATAGAATTCTAGTTTAGGTATCTTCCTAGTATAGTTAGAGATCCTTTTTGGATCAATTTTTAGGCCTTTTAGGCTTATTATTTTCGTGCCCTATGGTACTTATAAATAGGGGATCTTTGTTTTATTGATATTTTAGACATTATTGATTAAAATTGCTTTTGCATTCAATTTTTGTCTCAACCGTTTAAAGCTTTTGATTGTTTTCTGTCGAAAATACTCATTCTTGAAGCCTAGAAACTTTGAGTCTTACATCAAGGGAACGTTCTAATTCACACGAGGAATTTGGGTGAACTCGCTACCGAGGAGTAACTTTGAGATTCGTTTTTGTCGTACAAGATACGCCGGGGATTAATCGGGTTGCAAATCACAACACCTCCATCGCCCAACCACTATCTTCAACGTCAAACATCACCATCCACGTCCGTTTTAAGTCCAGCCACGTTCGTGTTCAAGTTCGTCTTCGTCTCGATCAATTCGTAAGTCCATTTCTACTATATCACACCCTATCTACTCTAGCCTTTCTAAACCCTAAACACATCCATCGATCATCATCATCCTTACCATCCATAATCTCGTCCAATTCAGCCTCACCATTATTTGGATTTGTGTTTTTTTTTGTGTCATTGTCTAGGTGTTTTAATTGAGTCTTAGTTGTCTAGATATTCGAGTATAGAATCCTTACTTCACCGACGTAGTTTCTTTCCTTTGCTTCCGCGTCTTTTGTGTCTCGTTGGTCATTGAGTCCCGGGTCACATCATATGAGCACGAAAAGCCTTAAAGAATCTAATCCGAAGCTGCAAATACGTGGTCCATTTACACGACTTCGAGGAATACAATTGCAAGGATTTTTCCAAGCATTTGTATGTAAGAAGTTTGAAGATGACAAAGGAATTGAGAGCATCCAAAAGATTGCTACTTTGTTAATAATTAAAGATTGAGATCAAGATTTGAAGAGCAATGCATGAAGAGTTGAAGTGCGTGAACCCGTCGGTATGCCCAAACCGACTAGTTTCGGTCGGTATGCCCATACCGAGTAGTTCTGATATATGCACGAAAAGCCTTGAAGAATCTAATCCGAAGCTGCAAATATGTGGTCTATTTACACGACTTCGAGCAATACAATTGCAATGATTTTTCCAAGCATTTGTATGTAAGAAGTTTTAAGATGACAAAGGAATTGAGAGCATCCCAAAGATTGATACTTTGTTAATAATTAATGATTGGAGATCAAGATTTGAAGAGCAATGCATGAAGAGTTGAAGTGCATGAACCCGTCGGTATGCCCAAACCGACTAGTTTCGGTCGGTATGCCCATACCGAGTAGTTCCGACACTTGATATTTTTTATCTAGACTATAGTATTATTTTTATTTAATTTAGACTATAGAAGATCAGATTTTTATTTAATTATTTGAGTAATTTTCGTCCATATTGAGATTAGGTTTGACTAGGATTGTATTTAAGGCAATTTCCTACCTTGAATAGAATTCTAGTTTAGGTATCTTCCTAGTATAGTTAGAGATCTCTTTTGGATCAATTTTTAGGCCTTTTTATCTTATTATTTTCGTTCCCCATAGTCCTATAAATAGGGGAATCATGTCATATTGTTATTTTAGACATTATTGATTAAAATTGCTTTTGCATTCAATTTGTGTCTCAACCGTTCAAAGCTTTTGATTGTTTTCTGTCGAAAATAATCATTCTTGAAGCCTAGCAACTTTGAGTCTTACATCAAGAGAACGTTCTAATTCACACGAGGAATTAGGGTGAACTCGCTACCGAGGAGTAACTTTGAGATTCGTTTTCATCGTACAAGATACGCCGGGGATTAATCGGGTTGCAAATCACAACACCTCCATCATCCAGCCACCATCTTCGACTTCCTACACCTTCCATCAACGTCCGTGACACTCCCAAGCCATCAAGACCTGATCGTGTGTCGATCATCAAGGGTTCGGTTCCATTCGACATAAATTCATCGTGTTTGCCATCTATACCGTAAGTCCTTCGAACCTCTATCATATCCTATCTACTCTAGCCTCTCTAAACCTGTTCATCATCATCGAAATTCCGTCAACCCTACACCTATCCTAGCCGTCCATAACAGCCTTCTCTTTACTGGATTTGTGTTATTTTGTGTAATATTGTCTAGGTATTTTAATTGAGTCTTAGTTGTCTAGTTATTCGAGTATAGAATCATTTCGTAATCGACGTAGTTTCTTTCCTTTGCTTCTGCGTCTTTTGTGTCTCGTTGGTCTTTGAGTCCCGGGTCACATCATAAATTGGTATCAAGAGCCACGTCGGTTTATATCGTTTGTGGTTCCATACTCGTTTTATTTGTTCCGTTTATTTTGTTTGCGTTTTATCGAGTTGTAATTTAATTTCCGTATTGTTCATTGTTTAAAAAAAAAAATCCGAAAATTCAAAAAAAAAAAGAGGTATATTCATCGTGTTTCCATTTGAGTCTTGATTTATTTTGGTAATTTCCTTTTAGTATTTCATCTTATTTGGTAGTTACCTTGTGAGTCTATTTTATTTTTGGAATTTTCCTTCTAAGTTCTATTTTAATTTTGATAGTTTCCTTCTAGGATAATTCCTTAGTTGGTAACTTCCTTTAGAGTCTTGTTTTATTTTTGGAACTTTCCTTCCAAGTTTTAATTCTTTTTGGTAGTTTCCTTTTGAGTTGTATTTTAATTTTGGTTCATTCCTTTTAGAGTCTAGTTCAATTATGATATTTAGATTGTGTCACAATTGTGTAACACTTTCCAAATTACCTAATCTTTCTTTCCTTCTTCTTTCCTATTTCTTTCTCTCTACCTTTGGGATTTATTTTTGGATTCTTATTCTATTTGGGAACTTCAAAAATACATCTAATTCTTTCCTTTTTTAGCTTTCTTTCATCCAAATCCTTCTGAACCTTCCATATACACTTCCTTCATTCAGATTTTCATCCACCATCATCAAGGGGATCGAAAATTCATCCTAGTCCACAGACACCATCTGTTCACACTCATATACACCATCCGGACCATACACATATGCACCCATGTACCATCTAGTCCATACACCATACACTACTCATACACCATACGCCCGTACTCCCTACACACCAAATTCTCGCCATCTCTACCGTAACAATAACATGATCATACCTGAGTTTGAAGGTCTATACTATCCCGACACCTATTTGGATTGGGAACGCAAAGTAGACAAACTTTTTGAGTGCTATGACTTTCCCGAGAAAAAGAAAGTGTAGCTAGTTTCATCAAAGTTTAAAGGCTACGCAACAACATGGTGGGGATTCCAGCAAAACCGGTGCCACAGATATCACCTTCCAGCTATCGACACATGGCGTGAGTTGAAAGATTTGATGTGGAAACGCTTCATTCCAGATCACTACCAATGGGAGTTGGAGGAAAACCTATACAAGCTTAGACAAAGAGATCGAAGTGTAAATGACTACTACAACAAAATGATTGAAGCCATGAGGCGAGCTAATGTAGAAGAATATCCAGAAGATCCCATGGATAGATTTCTAGCTGGTCTACGAAGGGCAATTCATGAAAGAGTAGCATTGTACCGCTTCGACAAGTTGGATGACATGGTGGATTACGCCATTCGGATAGAAAAATGGCTAGAAGAATTAGAGATGAAGTCAAAGGAAGAGGTTCAAATAGAGTTGAGCGTTGCCACCCATGATGATTCTATTGCCAAGGTACAAATTCTAGACTTTGTTGAAGTACCTTTTATCTCATCGCCACCTGTTTCTATGTGTTTAGAGGATGAGATAGTTGAAGAAGCTACACCGGAAGTAGACATGATAGAAACAACGAATGAAGAGATGCCAATTTTGGAGGAGTTAGTTCAAGACGATTGTAATCAAGAGGAGTCGGTTTCCATTCATGTCGATGAAGAGGTGCCCATTCTCGAAATTACTAATCCGGAGAAGAAAAATATAGAAGATTGTAGTTTGGATGTTTTGTCCATGGAGATGACAAGTCCTAAAGATTGTATGGTAGATGAACTATAAATTGTGAATTTGGAGATCCATGAAGCAGTTGAGGAAGCCGAAGAAGTTGAAGAGTTGTTGGAGATACAACCATGTTTTGAAAAGGAGAATGATATCCGTGAGGCAATGGTTGAAGATCATGAAGAGCTCGAACAAGCTAACATGGAGCAGTTGCCGAGTTCTAACATTTTTTGTCAACCGTTTTCTTGTGATGTCTTTATTTTACAGGTTGTTGAAGATGTTCCATTGGAAGTTGATGAACCACCAGATTTGACCGTAAATACCATGACAAGGCAAACTATGGAGCTAGAGTTTCGGCCATTTGACACCAAGTGGATGTGTACGTTCATGAAGAGGTATTTTATGCAGCTTGTACAAAAAGAATTTGATGGCCAGTTCGTGTTCATCTTTGATCCCGGAGCTTTGAATTCGAGGAATGACAAAGGAATTGAGAGCATCCCAAAGATTGCTACTTTGTTAATAATTAAAGATTGGAGATCAAGATTTGAAGAGCAATGCATGAAGAGTTGAAGTGCGTGAACCCGTCGGTATGCCCAAACTGACTAGTTTCGGTCGGTATGCCCATACCGAGTAGTTCTGACACTTGATATTTTTTTATCTAGACTATAGTATTATTTTTATTTAATTTAGACTATAGAAGATCAGAGTTTTATTTAATTATTTGAGTAATTTTTGTCCATATTGAGATTAGGTTTGACTAGGATCCGTGACACTCCCAAGCCATCAAGACCTGATCGTGTGTCGATCATCAAGGGTTCGGTTCCATTCAGCATAAATTCACCGTGTTTTCAATTTATACCGTAAGTCCTTCGAACCTCTATCATATCCTATCTACCCTAGCCATTCTAAACCCATTCATCACCATCGATTTACCTTCATCCAAGCCGTCTATAAACTCGTCCACAACAGCCCTATTTCTATTTGGATTTATGTTATTTTGCGTGATATTGTCTAGGTATTTTAATTGAGTCTTAGTCGTCTAGATATTCGAGTATAGAATCCTTTCGTAATCGACGTAGTTTCTTCAAGGCCTTGCATGGTATGATGTGACCCAGGACTCAATGACCAACGAGACACAAAGGACGCGGAAGCAAAGGAAAGAAACTACGTCGGTGAAGTAAGGATTCTATACTCGAATATCTAGACAACTAAGACTCAATTAAAACACCTAGACAATGACACACAAAATAACACAAATCTGATGTGACCCGGGACTCAATGACCAACGAGACACAAAAGACGCGGAAGCAAAGAAAAGAAACTACGTCGGTGAAGTTAGGATTCTATACTCGAATATCTAGACAACTAAGACTCAATTAAAACACTTAGACAATGACACACAAAATAACACAAATCCAAATAATAGTGAGGCTGAATTGGATGAGATTATGGATGGTAAGGATGATGATGATCGATGGATGTGTTTAGGGTTTAGAAAGGCTAGAGTAGATAGGGTGTGATATAGTAGAAACGGACTTACGAATTGATCGAGACGAAGACGAACTTGAACACGAACGTGGCTGGACTTGAAACGGACGTGGATGGTGATGTTTGACGTTGAAGATGGTGGCTGGGCGATGGAGGTGTTGTGATTTGCAACCCAATTAATCCCCGGTGTATCTTGTACGACGAAAACGAATCTCAAAGTTACTCCTCGGTAGTGAGTTCACCCTAATTCCTCATGTGAATTAGAACGTTCCCTTGATGTAAGACTCAAAGTTGCTAGGCTTCAAGAATGAGTATTTTCGACAGAAAACAATCAAAAGCTTTGAACGGTTGAGACACAAATTGAATGCAAAAGCAATTTTAATCAATAATGTCTAAAATATCAATAAAACAAAGATCCCCTATTTATAAGTACCATATGGCACGAAAATAATAATCCTAAAAGGCCTAAAAATTGATCCAAAAAGGATCTCTAACTATACTTGGAAGATACCTAAACTAGAATTCTATTCAAGGTAGGAAATTGCCTTAAATACAATTCTAGTCAAACCTAATCTCAATATGGACGAAAATTACTCAAATAATTAAATAAAAATCTGATCTTCTATAGTCTAAATTAAATAAAAATAATACTATAGTCTAGATAAAAAATATCAAGTGTCGGAACTACTCGGTATGGGCATACCGACCGAAACTAGTCAGTTTGGGCATACCGACGGGTTCACGCACTTCAACTCTTCATGCATTGCTCTTCAAATCTTGATCTCCAATCTTTAATTATTAACAAAGTAGCAATCTTTGGGATGCTCTCAATTCCTTTGTCATCTTCAAACTTCTTACATACAAATGCTTGGAAAAATCCTTGCAATTGTATTGGTCGAAGTCGTGTAAATGGACCACGTATTTGCAGCTTCGGATTAGATTCTTCAAGGCTTTTCGTGCTCATATCAGAGAGAGAGAGAGAGATAGATTTGATCCATATATGGAGTAGTTACTAATATGGGTGTGCAAAACCAAACTAAAATAAAAAAAATCTAGTTATTTGACTTGGTTCGTTTGGTCTTTTTTTACTCATACACCCGACCTAATAGTATCGAGGAGATTCGAACCCATGAATTTTAGCCTCCAAGCAACCAAATTCCACCACCAACCTAATTCCACCAATAGGATACCGGGACATTTGGTCTTTTTTTTAATTTTGATTTGATTTTGAATATTAAAACTAAAATATAGTTTGGTTCGGTTTCGATTTAAGTAAGAAATATTTTGGTTAAAACCGAACCAACCAAATATATATATATATATATGAAATGGATCAAAAGACCTTTTTCCTAGTGTGGGAACTTGGACCATATCTCCACCATCCATCTAATAATTGAGATTTAATTTAAGAGATGGTGGCCATTTCGTAAATAATAGGGCAAAAAATAAAGGATGGATGTATATTTTCATCTAAATCCATTAAAAATGATGATGTCAACAATTTTAAAAAAATATTAAAAACTTTAAACGACCATAACTTTCTCATTTTTAATCCAATGCACACAAAAAATATATCAAATTAAAGCTCTCTTCGTGCTCTTTCATTTAAGATGTCGAAAGTCTCTGTTTAGATATGAAAATATGGACAAAAATACAAAATATAATTTTTTACACGTGCCCAGGTTATAAATGCTTTCGTTAGCATATAATAATTTTTCGTTTGCATTATGATAATATATGATAACGTATGCTAATGTAGCATTTGTCATAAGCCAACATAATGTATTCACTTTGCTAATAAAGAATTATCATAATGCTAGCGTTGTATAGATTTATTAGGATTTATTCAATCTCAATTATGGTTTATTTCATCTCAATTATGGTTTATTCCATCTAATTGTGATTACTTTTTTTGAATTTAATTTTTCATTTTTAGATCCTAATAGATTATTATGGTTTATCCCATCCAATTATGGTTTCTAACATATGTTGACAAAGTATTTCATATGCTAATGTTGGTCCTGGGGCGAGTCAGAATCAGTTTGGGGGGGGGGGGGTGAATAAACTGATTTCAAAACTGAACAATAATTGTGGAATATTCAGGGCCCGGTTTGACTCACTGAGTTATCCGTGCTTTATGGAGATCAGTTGAGATGATCTGCTAGCTTGAAGTGTTGTGTGTGCTTGAAGTGTGTAGTTTAAAACATGCAACTGAAACTGAAAAATAAAGTAGAGCACACAAGCAATTTTATAGAGGTTCGAAGCTAAACTTCTACGTACTCTCTTCCTTCCGCAGAAGGGCAATTCACTATGCAAGTGTAAAGTTTCTTTATTACAGCTACATAGTGAAGACAAACTGCTGAACCTGGTGAATGGTAACTTTACGAGTCACGGTCTCCTTTTCAGCTGGTGTTGTCCTGGAAACGGCGATCCAATGAACGCAGCCTCCTCAGTCGGTAGGTCGACACCTCACACTTACCGATCTCAACTGCTCGCTGAGACTTTAGGTGCTATTTTCTGTCTTTACAAGGTTTTAGATCTCTTTCGATCTTCAAAAAGATAGTCTTGAAACTGGTATCAACTTATGTGCTCCTTTGCGTGTCTGCGGCTTGAGTTGGGTAGTTAATCGTTGTAGAACTTGAACTGAGAGAGTGGATCTGGCTGGAAATTTTTAACAGCTGGCTGAATGAGCTATCTGGCTCATTCTCTTCAGTTGGACTTTTGATTCTTCTGAGTTTTGAGCGTGAGGCTTTAGTGCTTTGGTGAACGTCTTTCCGGAAAGTCTTAGTTAAGGTTCTCTCAGGAGTAGAATGCAAAACGTCAACAATCACCTTCTGGGTTGCTCACCTTTATAGATGAGTGGCTGGTGACCGTTGATGATCACTGTGTGATCATAAATGATAAAGCTGATGAGGAGCTTTCATTTAAAGAGAGCCGTTGAGTAGCCTTTGCTCTTCCGACGAGCTTTTGTTCCAAGATCTCGGTTGCATTAACTTCAAGATCTTCTTTGGCTTATCTGAAGTTTGAATTTCAGTTACGGCTTCTATCTTGAACTTTAGTTCTGAGCTTTGTCTGGCAGTTGGAATCTTCAGTTCCTCGTCTGTCAGTTCTGCGCATCTCTTGGCAGTTTGGAAAACTTCAGTTGAGTTCATCTTCAGCTCGTGGTTCTGGGCTTGGGCTTGATGCCTTCTGAGCTCCAGTTTGATTTTCTTAAGCTGGCAGTTTGAACCAGTGTTCTTCAACTGGCATTCTAGACTTGTGTCCCTTCAGCGGAACTTCCTTAGTCTTCAGTTCGGTTGCCGGTGCTTCATCAGTTGGACTTTAAAACTGATGCATCTTCAGCTGGTATCCTTCGAACTGGCAGTTCCTCAGCTGCAACTTCATTCTTCAGCTTGGACTTTTGAGCTGGTATATCCTTCAGCTTGTACCTTAGTCTTCTCTTAAGATGGCTTTCTCCATCAGCTAGAACTTCCTGAGTTGGTATTTCTTTCAGCTTGGACCTTGGACTGGTACACTTCTTCAGCTTGTATTCTCCTTCAGCTGGTATCTCTTGAGCTGGTATTTCCATAAACTCAAACTGATGTGGTCTTCTTCAGTTGGTATCATCTTGAACTGACATGTTCATCAATTCAAACTGATGCATTCTTTAACTGGTATTTCTTCAGCCGGGAATAGTCTCGAACTGGCATATCCTTCAATTCTTCTCTTCAGCTTGTATTTCCATCAGCTGGAATGGTCTTCAACTGGAACTTTTCTTCAGCTGGTGTTGGGCACTTCTGGGCTGGTGCCTTAAACTGGTATTTTTCTTTCTTCAATTCATGACTGTAGACTGGTGGCTTTTGACACTCCACTTGATGGTACTTGCAACTTCCAGTTTTACCTTGCTAACTGATCTAGCAAGCTACAGTTTCCTTTCTCATAGCCCTTTGTGGCTGCATATTTTTCTTTTTCTCTCTATTATTTTCTCTCTCTTTTCTTTACTCAGCTCTTGGTTGGCTTCTTTCGTTTTCTTTTCTTTTCTCTCTTATTTTCTATCGTTTTCTTTTCTGTCTTTTCTTTTCTTTTTCTCACTTGGATTGATCATTTCTTTGACTTTGATAGCTCGATTTTTTTACATGACCGTCCTTAGTTTTTTGCTTAATTTCTTTTCAGTTTTTCAAAGCTCTATGTATATTTTGACATATTTTGACATCTCATCAAAACCCCTTGTCAGAAAAAGCTTGATAGTTTTTCCTAACAATATGCAAATATAGTGTATTCACAGTGCTAATGAAGCAAAACTATAATGAAAATGTAGTACAAATATATTATTATTATGATTTATTCCGACTCATTTACGGTTTATCACATATAATCAATATTTATTTTATCTAATTAGATTTATTTTATCCAATTAGGGTTTCTTCCATTTAATTAGGGTGTATTAAATTAAATTAGGTTTATAATTAATTTTTATATATTTCTCGCTAACAATATTTGAAAATTTTAATTAGCATAACGATAATACTTCATTAGCATGATGATAATACTTTGTTAGCATGACGATCTATTATCAAATCCTCCGTGATTTTTATAAGAATTGTCAAATTACGTTAATACATGTTAAAGGTGAAAACAAATCCTAGTGTGGGAACTAGGACCACATCTCACACCACACAATCCTAAAAAATTAAAGGCCCAGATTTGATGAAAAATGTTGTGGCAATTCTATGATATTTGAAAAGTTTTGCGCGCGGGAGTGCTAACGTAATTTGTTAATTCTTATAAAAATCACGGAGGATTTGATAACAGATCATCATGCTAACGAAGTATTATCATCATGCTAACGAAGCATTATCGTTATGATAATTAAAGTTTTCAAATATTGTTAGCAAAAAATATTTTCAAAAAATTAATTATAAATCTAATTTTATTTAATAAACCCTAATTAAATGGAAGAAATCATAATTGGATGAAATAAACCTAATTAGATGAAATAAACATTGATTGAATGTGGTAAATCCTAAATGAGTCGGAACAAATCATAATAATAATATATTTGTACTACGTTAGCATTATGATTTTGCTTCATCAGCACTGTGAATACACTATGTTAGCATATGACAATACTCTATCAACATATGTTATAAACCATAATTGGATGAGATAAACCATAATAATCAATTAGGAACTAAAAACGAAAAATTAAATTCAAAAAACTTAATCATAATTTGATTGAATAAACCATAATTGAGATAAAATAAATCATAATTGTGATTGAATAAACCCTAATAAATATATATTACGCTAGCATTATGATAATTTTTTGTTAGCACAAGACGAATGCTTCGTTATCATATGTTATCGTAATGCCGGCGAAGAATTATTATATGCTAACGAAAGCATTTACAATTTGGGCACGCGTAAAAAATTATCTTTTTTATTTTTTGTCCATATTTTTTCATCTAAACATAGTCTTTTGACATCTTAAATGAAAGAGCACGAAGAAAGCTTTAATTTGATATATTTTTTGTCATTGGATTAAAAACGAGCAAGTTATGGTCATTTAAAGTTTTTAAGATTTTTTTTAATTGCTGACATCATCATTTTTAATGGGTTTGGACGAAAATAGCTCTCAATCCTTTATTTTTTATCATATTATTTACGAAATTGCCACCATCTCTATATTAAATCTCTACCATTAGATCATTAAATTGGATGATGGAGATGTGGTCCTAGTTCTAACACTATGAAAAAGGTCTCATTTGATCCATTCCCTACACACACACAGACACACACACACACACTATATTTATAATTTATTATTTATAATTCTAATATTAATTATAAATAAATTAAGAAATTTAAAAGGTATTATATACATAAATAACATGAGTAATTATAATATTTAATTTCAGTTTTCTAGTTTTAGAATTTTGAAAATATATCCTTTTTTATACATCGTTTGTTATCTATTCGGGATATGTTATTTTCTTTAGATATAATTGAAAATTCGATTAAACTGAAAATCAAACCAAACTAACCAAAAAATTATGGTTTTGAGAAATTATTTTGGCTCGGTTTTGCACTGAACCAAGCATTTGAACAACGAAACTACTTGTCACTGTATATATAGATAAAAACACTATAAATATTATACATATTAGCCATATCATCTCATCGTCATTTTCAAAGAGAAAAAAACCTAACACCAATAGTGATGAATATTTTGATCATCGTAACATTGGATATAGAAATCAAGGTAATCTCCACAGAAACAATCAAACCGTTCTATCGAACCCCAAAATCTCTCCAAAAACACAAACTTTCATTTCTTGATCAATTAGCTCCATCATTGTTCATGCCCCGTTTACTTCTACACGTCAAATCCCAAAATTCCCAACTCCCAAAAATCAGACCACCTAAAGAAATCATTGTCGGAAGCCCTCTCAAGATTCTACCCCCTTGCCGTCCGTCTCGTGAACAACCTCTACATCAACTGCAACGACGGCGGTGCTCTCTTCTCTGAAGCTGAAGCAGACTGCGATCTTTCAAAAGTCATCACCAACTCAGACCCTAAAAATATGAAACTATTTCTTCCTTACAAATTGATTGAATCCCAAGATTTTTGCATTACTGTTAAAGCCACCTATTTCTGCTGCAGCGGCCTCGCAATCAGTCTCCTTGTTCAAATTGTGACGATAGCATGCATGCATGCACACAAGTTGCAGCAGCAAACTAAAATGCAACAGCAGACCTATGGCAGCAAAAAAGTGAGGACATATCCACGTGGCAATAATGTACAGCTCATGAGGGGAGGACCTCCACACTTTTGATACTCATCGCAGGGTGCGGATTATATTTCATAGCAATAGATCTTCTATTAGCTCTAGCGTAGATAGCAAGCAAATATTGATGTATAAATAAAAGAAAACACAATTTGTATAATAGATTTTATTGAATTTGGCAAGCAGATGAAACCATGCAGCGAGGCAAAGCAGTGAAGGAAGTGATGAAACCATACAGATGCAACTAAGTGAACGCCCACGTGTCAAGCTTCTGCATGGGAGTTAACGAGGACTACAACAGGCTTACTACTCACCGTTGGATCATAGCAGATGAATATCAAGCTCTATAGCCATCGATTCCCTAGTGTAGATAGCAAGCTTCTCAGTTGTATAAATAAGAAGAGAACCATTTTCTCTAATTGATTTTGAACTTTTATCAATTATGAATTAATTTTACATATGTTTTCGCTTTTATTCAACATGGTATCTAGAGCAAGGTCATTGCTAATTTCGTGATTATTTCTGGAATTTTGATCGAGAAATCCGATTGAATAATCAAAGTTGAGTTTGATTTCAAACATGACGAAGAAAAATTAACATTTTCATGGAGGATAGCTCAAGAAGAAGAGCTAGGGTTTACTATCAACACAAATCCTAACCTTCAAGCTAAATCGAGTGAAACAAAGGAACATCAGAGGACTGCTTCACAGACTGGTGATAACTTAATTTCTTTGTAGCATGTGTGCATCAATGGTGGCAATCAAGCAGATCTGTCACTTGGTTATACTAGAGCAGAGATCAATAATAATCGACTACATGCAAATGATGAGCTTTACATCAATCGAAGTGAGCATCCTGGTATGTTTCTCGCAGCTGATCTCTTTAATGGTAAAAACTTTCACAATTGGTGACGTGAAGTGAAGAGAGGTCTATTATCTCGAAACAAATTAAGTTTAATCGATGGAAATCTAACTAAACCTGCCATAGGTTCCATAGATTACATGCAATGGATGAAAATAGACTACTTAGTGTTTAATTAGATATGCAATTCAATGGTTAAGGAAATTTCTAGAGGATTATAAAATTTTGAGACATCCAAGGATTTATTGGATGAGTTGCACAAACGGTTTGGGAAGAAGAATGGGCCTAGAATATATAAATTGAAAAGGGAAATTGCAATGTTTACTCAACATAATCAATCTGCAATGGTATATTTCAATAATTTATTGAGATTATAGGATGATCTTTCCTTATTAAAGATATCAAAGACATGTTCTTGTGATGCACTTGATGATAATCTGAGGGAAATTGAGGAGGAGCATATGATGTTGTTCCTCATGAGCCTTAATGACTGTTATAAAAGCATTCGACAACAAATATTGATAGTCAATCCTTTGCCTACAGTCAACCATGCACATGCTATGATTTTACAGCTTGAAGATAGATGAATGTATCAATTCAATTCTGAGAGAGTGTAGATCAAAGTGCACTGTATACCAACAATTACAAAGGGAATTTGAGAAGAGATCCTTTTAAGAGAAAATTAACAAAAGAAGAAAAGGAAAAGATTAAATGTAATCATTGTAGAGGAGTTGGACACCTCAAAGCTGACTGTTGTGAATTGATAGGGGTGCTTGAATGGTACAAGAAATTTAAGGCAGAGAAATGGAAGGAAAGAGCACATTGTGTGCTAGAACAAGATGAGAATGATAGGGTTGATTCTGATTATCCTAGACAAGGTACTAAGAAGTAGGATATAGACATACTGGGAGAGGTTAGTAAGATCATTTAGAGTGAGATAGACAAGCAATATGGCTACTTATTTTAAGAAAGGAATTAATCCAGAAGGTGATCTGAGCACAGCCAATTTGGCAGAAGCTGATCTAAGGTCCTCATCATTGATTTCTCAGGACACTATACTTTTGGGGTGTCTTATGCTATAAACAAGGATGAATGGATCGTGGACTCAAGGGCCAATAACCATATGTGTTATCATATGGGGTTGTTAACAGATCTGAAGAAAATGAAGAATCCACTTCAGATATATTTATCAGATGGAAGCAGTTTATGGGCTTTCTTGATAGGAAGCATAACGATCAATGGTCATATAATCTTAGAGAATGTGCTTTATGCTCCAGACTTTATATGCAACTTAATGTCAATAGGACAACTCACCAAGTTTATAGATGAGAGGATTTAATTCTTGTCCTCACACTGTCTTATTCAATAGAAAAATACAGAAAAAAATACTTGGAATTTGCAGTATCAGGGTTACACTGTATGTTTTCCCTCATGATTCTCAGTCACAGATGGTAGCATCTACCCTGTCAAATTCAACTACTGTGACGGATCTTCACACTTTGTTAGGTCATCATTCTATTACTACCACGAAACACTTAGTTTCACATAAAAGGTTCAGAGACACTAAGTTGGAAGACTTACAGTCTTGTAAAATTTGCCATGAAGCTAAACAACAAAGAACCCATTATTCTTTGTTACACAGAAGGCATATGATGTTAGTGCCATCTGCACTAAGGTGTTCGGGATTGTCATTATCTGTTTAGATATTATGGAAATTTTAAAAGAAGACAAAAGGTTTTAGTTATTTATGTTTGAATAACATGTTCTGGACATTTCTGTGAACATTCCGCTGCCAATCTGATTAAAGATCAAGTCATGTACCTAATCATGTTCAGTGACATGATCATGTACATGGTTGTCCAGAGAGTTTACAAGAGACATGCCATGCTAGATTTAAGGTGTTGAAGCTGCAGATTCAAGATGGACATTTCAGAATAGAAGCTGCCTTGTTCGTGATGGAGATCAAGAAGGAAAGAAGGGGTTATATTCAAGGAAGGCATCTTGTAACAGCCCGGTCCTGAGATAGGGATTAACGAATGGGGACAGGGTATTATTAAGGGTTTATTGAATAAGACGGAAGATTAACCAAGAAAGTTTAGGGATAAAGATATACTTTTGAAAGATAGGTGATGATACTCGAGTTTACTTAATTAAGAAAGAAACATGCTTTTGCAGAACTAAACGGCTAACTAATCAGATGTGAACATGCACAGACCTATTTACAGGTCCAAACAGATAGACGGATACCAACTTGAACAAGCCTCTCCATAGGCGAAGGAGAAACATGCTCGAGAAGTATGAATAAAACTGAATATGCATCACTTATATATATACCTAGATAATCATGTCTTGGTGAATATCCTTAGAATCTTGATAAATATAATTGAACTTGAATGAAATTAGAAGAGTCTATTAGAGTAGCAGAAACATCATGGGATCCCAAAAGAAACTTATATAATAGTAAAACAATCTTGGCAGCCAACCCACATCCACAGCCACCATCATCCTCAGCATCTCAACCTGAAAACATTTGAAAAAGAGGGGGCATGAGCACTAATGTACTCAGTGGGTTTTAATAAAAGCTTCTTTAATAACTTAAGAAATATCCAATAATAAACTGGCGATATATGGAGAGCAAAACGCAAAAGCCCTCTCCATATCCGCAAAACCTTTTCTTTACTTTTAGGCCCAACCTTGGCTCAAACCTGATGTCAACTGTACCCTTAGGCATGCCATAGGAGAGAAGAGGTGTTACCTCAAATATCCTCCCGAGTATGCGAGGGGAATACCCAGCAGTGACTCCCTTTTAATGATCAAAATCATGAATTATGAGCTCAATCCTGGTTATAGAGCTATATTCTTCCTCTCTTAACTTAACCTTCCTTAACCTTACTAGAATTATCGAGCTTAGAGCAACGTCTAAGGAAATACTTTTAAATTAAGCATAACTTCGGCCTATAAGAGATTTATCACTACCCTAAAAAGGCAATGCTTAATTAGCTAAATAAACTTCAGCAAATTCCAACATTCAGATACGAAGAAATCAACGTGCATAATCATAAATTGCAATTAAAGCAATTCTAATTACCTCATGCTAGCATAAACAATACTTAAACAATTCTAACATTTCTAAACATGCTCGAGAGATCAATCAACATATAATATTTTTCCTTTTCTTCCTTTCTTGTACAGAGATCAATCAGGCAGAGCAAAATATTTTATTGGATATTTCATTTGTCCTATATGCTTCTAGAGCTTATTAGCTCAAACTTTAGATGAGTATAGATTTACCCACCTCGATTACTGGACAGAAGATGAAGCAACGAGTTGATGGTCCTTCTCTGAATTCCTACGAGGCTCACTTCCTCCTACAAAAGTCGAATCATCGACTTAGTGACCTTCTTCGAAGAAGTCGACTATCTAAAGTGAGAAATAATGATATTTTACCCGAAGACTAAAATCTAAGATTTATTTACAGATTGCACGACTTTACGACTTTATAAATTTTGAGAAGAATTTATTTAAAGAACATCTCAACTTGATTTCACAATTTTTAGACAAAGAATAACTTGAATAGATTACTCGAAATAAATTGAGAATATCTTAATTGATTCGCTAAAATTTAACTTGAAAATAACTTGGAAATAACACGACTTGAAAAGCTCGGGAAGAGGGTACGAAAATAGCCGAAAAAAAAACGGCGGAAAAACAACACGGAGAAGGGGGGTGCCGCGGGGCTACCTTGCCCCCGGCGGGCCACCCGCCGCCGCGGGGCTTCCAGCCCCGGCGGTCTCCCCTGCCCCCGGCGTGCTGTCTAGACGAGCAATAATGAAGAATGCGAAGAACGTAAAGAACTGAAAGTTAATGCAGAATTTAAAGACGGAAAAAGAAATGGAGATCGAGACTGATGAGCAATAATGGACGGGGTTAGGTGCGTCGAAGGAAGGTGGCTAGCTCGACGTCTCGTCGAGTTGCAACGGTGGCAGAGCGGCCCGCTACAATCCAACGGCGTCCCTAGCACCTTCCCTCACCGCATCCCTTCCACGCCACTCCGCTCGTCGTCTTGAAGAACACTCACGAAGAACTCTTTTTACTTCGACAGAACCTTCTAGGCTTTCAAAGCTTCTCACCCTCTCGATTTAGAAGTGAAATAGATGACAAATGAGCAATGAAAGCTAAAGGGGGGCCTTGTATTTATAGGAAAAGCTTTGGCTTCCAAGGAAAGCCACTTCAGTGCAAGAATACTGCAAAAGTCACCCCGGGTTCGGTCAAAAGCTGCTTTATTCGATGTCGAGGTCCAAATGACCTCAAACACAAAATCTAAAAATACCGGGAGATTCGTTGGCTCGAATACTAGTGAACCAACTTGATTCGTCAAGAAGACGGGGTCGTCTGAAGAAAGACGAGCAAAGATTCCCTTTTTGGAATTACTTTTTACTATTCACTCAGACTGACAGATTTTGCTCCCGAGCGTTCGATTGACCTCAGAATGGTAATCCGTGAACGCCAACGGAACCCTTGGGTCATTTCCCATAAGAGGGGCCTGACAGAACTAGACTCAGATCAACAAGGAGGATTTCGTAAATTTTTCAAAACACGAACGCACACAAAAGTTACTATTCATTCATCCTTTAAATACGTTTTTCATCACCGGGAACTCAATTGACTTCAGAATTAAAATCCGAAAACACTGGCATACTCCTTGAGTTAAAACCTTTCTAACGAGACCATGAATGGTCATAAAAGAATTAAGATCAAATTTTCCGAAAAGATGATTTTCACGAAAACTGACCCTTAAAGTCGTGACTGACATCTGACCTTAATTAACCTTAATTAATTTTATTCCTTAACTTCTTAATTATCATTAAGAATCCTCTAAACCTTAATCAAAAATCTGGGGTGTTATATCCTACCCCCCTTAAAGAAATTTCATCCAGAAATTTACTAACCATGATAAACGATATCAGGGTACTTTTTAAGTAGCTTGGATTCGAGCTCCCATGTTGCTTCCTCCGAACCATGAAGGTTCCAGATCATCTTTACAAGATTTATCTCCTCGTTCCTTTACTTCTGGATCTTTTAACTCACAAAGGCCTGGGGCTTCTCTTCATAGGCAATGTCCTTATTCAGGACTATCTCTTCCTTGCAAAACACATGCTTTGGATCAAACACGTACTTTTTCAACATTGAGACATGAAAAGACCTCATGAACATCACTCAGGTTGGGTGGTAAGGCCAACCTGTAGGCTACTTTATTCACCTTTTCTAAATCTCAAAAGGTCCAATAAATATGGGCCTTAACTTGTTTCGTTTAGCAAAACGAACCACTCCCTGACGGAAACATTTACAAGAATACTATCTTTAATATCGAATCTCAGTTCCATTCTTCTTTCGTCCGTGTAAGCCTTCTGTCTGTCTTGTATTTCCTTGATTTGCTGATGAACAAGCTCGATCTTCTGGACTGCTACCGGGACCATTTCAGGTCCAAGTATCCTTCTCTTTCTAACTTCGTCCCGATACTAGGGTGATTATACTTCCTTCTGAACAAGGGCTTTATGAGGGCCATGATGACTGGTAGCTGTTGTAGTACGCAACTTATATCAATTGCAGTAGCTCATCCCAGCTGCTTCTTTGATTGATGACTACTCCTCTAGGCATGTCTTCTAGAATTTGAATAGTCCTTTCGGACTGGCAATTCATTTGAGGATGAAATGCCGTGCTGAAATTGAGCTTTGATCTCATTGCCTTTGTAGACTCCTCCAAAATCTTGACGTAAATCTCGTATCACGATCTGATATAATCGAGACCGGCACATCGTGCATTATGCACAAATTTTCCTATCATATATCTGGGCTAGTTGATCTAGCCCATCTATCATTATAACAGCAATGAGATGTGCTGCTTTCGATAATCGATTCACGATTACCCAACTAGTGGTATTCCACCACTTAGACTTTGGTAATCCTACCACAAAGCCTATACTACTATGATTCTACTTCCATTCAGGAATTTATGGGCTAGAGCAAACAAGAAGGTTTTGATACAATGCTTCACTTGCTGATAGTTTGAACACCTTTCCACGAAGGCGGCTACTTTTCTCTTCATGATATTTTACTAGAAGTTCTTCTTGAGGTCTTGATATATCTGGGTGCTTCTGGGATGTGCTGTATGTGGCGGGTCATGTGCCTTGCACATGATTTACTCCTTTAGTTCTTCCTTGCTTGGCACGCAAAGCTTTCATTTGAATAAGAGCGCTTTATCGGCGACTTCTACGAAGTCTTGCGAGCTATATAATCATGCTTCTAGTCTTTTCTTCTCGAGAAACTCATTTCATTTCTTAACTATCCTTTACCTCAGGACGGGATGAGCGACTATCGCGGCGATTGTGCTTAATTGGTTGCAGGTGGTGTTAGCACCTCAATTCTTAACTTCTTGAATTCATATCAAAGCTTCTCCTTAACTTGAGCAAATCCTAACTCCCCCTTCTCCTTCCTACTTAGGGCATCAACTACCACATTTGCCTTACCTAGGTGGTAGCGAGTCGCGTGGTCGTAATCCCTTACAAGTCCTAGCCATCTTCTCTGCCTTATGCTAAGATCCTCTTGCTTGAAGAAATAATTTAGGCCCTTATGATCTGAGAAGATTCTCACCCTTGGCTCCGTAGAGATTGTGCGTTCAGATCTTCAGTGCATAACAATCACTGCTAGCTCTAGGTCATGCGTGAAGTAGTTCTACTCGTGATTCTTAAGCTGCCTCGAAGCATGAGCAATCACCTTTTCTCTCTTCTTCAGCACGCATCCTAATCCTTTTCTCGACGCATTAGCGTAAACCACGAAGTCTTTATTCTCTCTCTGAATGGCCCACACTAGGGTTGTGATTATATCTTCATTTTTTAAGGTCTGGAATTTTCCTCGTACTCGGGCGTCCACCTAAACTTGAAGTCCTTCTTCAATAATCGCATCGTAGCCTTAGATATTGACGGGAATCCTTCGATGAATCTACGATAGAATTCCGCAAGTCCTAGAAAACGTCCTATCTCATTCACGTTCCTTGGAGAGTTCGAATTGCTTGCAGCTTCAATCTTAGCTGGATCTTCTTTGATTCCTTCTACCGAAACCATATGACCTAGAAACATAACTTCTTTAAGCCAAAGCTCATACTTACTAAACTTAGCGTAAAGCCCTTCTCTTCTTTAACTTCTCCAGCACCACCTTTAGGTGCTCTTGATGCTCCTCTTCATCCTTCGAATAGATGAGGATATCATCTATGAAAACTAGCGCAAACTTATCTAAATACGGGTAAGAACCCGGTTCATTAAATCCATGAACACTGCTGGGGCGTTGGTCAATCCGAACGGCATTACCACAAACTCGTAATGCCCAAAGCGAGTCTTAAAAGCAGTATTAGGAATATCCTCCTTTCAGATCTTCAACTGATGATACCCAGATCTTAAGTCTATCCTTGAGAAGACACTTGCTCCCTTAAGCTTGCTCAGAGAGATTATCTATTCTTGGGTGAGGGTATCGATTCTTAATAGTCAACTTATTAAGCCTTCTATAGTCGATGCATATTCTCAATGTGCCATCCTTCTTCTTCACAAACAAGATTGGAACTGTCCGAGGCAACACACTAGGTTGGATAAAACCTAGGTCTAATAACTCTTGCAGTTGAACCTTGAGTTCTGCTGACTCCTTAGGCGTCATTCTGTAAGGGGCTTTTGACTGGTGCAGCTCCTAGTTCAAAACCGATAGTGGATTCCACTTGTCTATATGGTGGTAGTTCTGATAGCTCCTTTTGGAAATACGTCCTCAAAATTTTCTTGTACCTGAAACGCCTTCTATAGCAAACTCTCTTTCCTCTTTCTTCGTTGCGACCGCTTTTCGATGGTATTCTGACTTTATAGTCTCTGCTGGGGATCACCGCCACTTGCAGGCGTAAAGATTGCGTGACTGGACCTTGAACGAAGCTCAGAACTTATCTAACGTCATTCTTCAGATTGCCTCTTAATACTAGACGAGCTGAAAGATCACTTTTAGAGATTCGCGTCCTACTAGAAGGGCACTAACTATCATACTTAGATTCTTCTTCCTATTAGGACTATTCCCTCTTATTCTTCCTAAGGAATATTGCTTTAAACTCTCTACTCTAATCAAGAATCCACACTCGAGCTCTATGAGTGGGAGCAAAATGAAATGATTGCCTCTGAGTGAGGACTTTATCTTGATCAATAATTCTTTAACAAGTTCCAAAAGCTGGAAGAGATATAACATTGGGTTACTTATACCTAAAACATTGCTTTTTCAGAGGACTTATAAACTCAAAAGGGGTTTTTGCGTATAGCAAACGTATGGGAGACAATCGATGATTAACAACTGAGAATCGTATTGAATATTTGCAAAGGTGTCAGCATAACTTTAACAAGGGAATGCTATCACTGATTCTGGATGATTAAAGTAGCATCAAAAGATTATAATTTGTCCAAAACGATATTGAAGAAATTCAAATGTTATAAATGGAGAATTTCAATTAATATGACGCTGTGGAAAGGTGATTGTTTTAATTGATGCGAGAATGAATGAATAGGCTCATCAAAACTTCTTATCTTACCGAAACTTTTAATCTACCACTTGTAGGTCTATCTGCTTAATGATCTTCTTCAGGTTCTTTCTCTTTCTTTCCTTAATCTTCACGCATCTTCTTCTTTACTAGGTTGCTATGCAATAGCATGAGTCGGTTGGCCTTCAATTAGCTACACTTGGTTAGAAAAGGTGACATACGGGAATTACTTTCACCTATTAGAAGGGATACAACAATCGACCTGATCTATACGCGTTTTTCTTCTCGTCTGAAACCACTAATGCGGGTTATGCCTTGATAACTGGTTGAACTCTCGATCGTGCATTGACAACGTCTTCTTTCCTTACTTCTAGCTCCAGATCTCTACCTCCTTTGCCTTATGAACAGTTCGGGATATACTTCTGATATAACTCGTACTTGAAACCTTCCCAATCATACTACGCTCACTGCCTCAAATTTTTCATCCTTTGAACGGACTCCTACCCGAAGTTCGTATTCATAAAAGAGCACAACCTAATTCCTCATCTTCCGATCAGACTATGAAATTGAACATTCATTTCTAAAGAATAACCCATTTCTCGACTCCCATCGGGTCTCCTAGATTATAAGAACGGAAAGGTTGTGTTTGAGAAACACATTCTTGGCTCTTGAGTCGCGGTTTAGGACTTGCTTGCTTGCGGCCTTGTTCTCTCAGCTTGATGTCTTCTTGATGACATTCTAAAGAATCCTACATTTTAGCGATGCTCGCTCGAATTTGCACGAAGCAAAATAAAATGCCTTTCGATAAGGTCTTTAGATTACGCAGGGTAGATCAAGCAAGCGGGAAAATTGCCTCATAAGAGGACTTTTGGCATAAATAAGAAAGAGGTTCTTGGTTACATTCAAATGGGGCTACCTTTTGGAGAATTACTGCTGCTGTCAAAAATCTAAATGGTTGGTTAATACATTTTCAGAATAAGATCTGGATTAAAGCGGATAAACGGACAACAGGTCAGCAAGGTGTTCTAACACCTCCTTTGCCTACTTCTAAAGCTTAACTATATGCTGAGTTCCCTCCTTCCTCATCTTCATCCGTCTCTAGTACCTCGAACTTGAATTTCCTTAAGCTTCCTTCGGGGAACTGATGGGGCATTCGCTGTCCCAAACTCTGAGGGGTAACTGGTTGATAGGCAGGAGCCTACTGGTGCATTCTTGAAGGACAAAAACTCGGTGTCCTGGATGATCAAGGGTCTTGCTTCTAAAGTTCCTTCAGCGCGAGGGCACGGTGTTTGAAATTCAGGGGGACTGTTCAGAGTCGCCCTTAGCAGTTCTGGTTCCATCACGGATAAGGGATTTTGCTCGGCTAGAGCATTCACGTGGCCATACTTTAACTCCCAAAGAGCCATCAAGGCTAAAGAGAATTCTGTCAGGTTCCCGATTACAGTATGCGTCTCGAGATCACGGGTGATGGTGCTTTGCAAAATGCGGTACATTGCTGGCCTCTCGGCGGCCGGTGCTTACTCACACATGCGGATGCATGTTTCCAAGTCGGATACCTTTCCTGGCATTCCTCCCAAGTTGTTCATTTCTTGAACAGGGCGGAAAAGAGGCACATTATTCCTAGCAATCGAACGACGCTTTACCATCTAAAAATATGAAGCTTAATCATAATTGAACTTGAATGAAATTAGAAGAGTCTATCAGAGTAGCAGAAACATCATGGGATCCCAAAAGAAACTTATATAATAGTAAAACAATCTTGGAAGCCAACCTACATCCACAGCCACCATCATCCTCAGCATCTCAACCTGAAAACATTTGAAAAAGAGGGGGCGTAAGCACTAATGTACTCAGTGGATTTTAATAAAAGCTTCTTTAATAACTCAAGAAATATCCAATAATAAACTGGCGATATATGGAGAGCAAAACGCAAAAGCCCTCTCCATATCCGCAAAACCTTTTCTTTACTTTTGGGCCCAACCTTGGCTCAAACGTGATGTCAACTATACCCTTAGGCATGCCATAGGATAGAAGAGGGGTTACCTCAAATATCCTCCCGAGTATGCGAGGAGAATACCCAGCAGTGACTCCCTTTTAATGATCAAAATCATGAATTATGAGCTCAATCCTGGTTATAGAGCTATATTCTTGCTCTCTTAACTTAGCCTTCCTTAACCTTACTAGAATTATCGAGCTTAGAGCAACGTCTAAGGCAATACTTTTAAAATAAGCATAACTTGGGCCTATAAGGGATTTATCACTACCCTAAAAAGGCAATGCTTAATTAGCTAAATAAACTTTGGCAAAATCCAACATTCAGATATGAAAAAATGAACGTGCATAATCATAAATTGCAATTAAAGCAATTCTAATTACCTCATGCTAGCATAAACAATACTTAAACAATTCTAACATTTCTAAACATGCTCGAGAGCTCAATCAACATATAATATTTTTCCTTTTCTTCCTTCCTTGTACAGAGATCAATCAGGCAGAGCAAAATATTTTATTGGATATTTCATTTGTCCTTTATGCTTCTAGAGCTTATTAGCTCAAACTTTAGATTAGTATAGATTTACCCACCTCGATTACTGGACAGTAGATGAAGCGACGAGTTGATGGTCCTTCTCCGAATTCCTACGAGGCTCACTTCCTCCGACAAAAGTTGAATTATCGACTTAGCGACCTTCTTCGAAGAAGTTGACTATCTAAAGCGAGAAATAATGATATTTTACCCGAATACTAAAATTTAAGATTTATTTACAAATTGCACGACTTTACGACTTTATAAATTTCGAAAAGAATTTATTTAAAGAACATCTCAACTTGATTTCCCAATTTTTAGACAAAGAATAACTTGAATAGATTACTCGAAATAAATTGAGAATATCTTGATTGATTCTCTAAAATTTAACTTGAAAATAACTTGGAAATAACACGACTTGAAAAGTTTGAAAAGATCGGGAAGAGGGTACGAAAATAGCCGAAAAGAAACGGCGGAAAAACAACACGGAGAAGGGGGGCACCACGGGGCTACCTTCCCCCGGCGGGCCACCCGCCGCCGCGGGGCTTCCAGCCCCGGCGAGCTCCCCTGCCCCCCGCGGGCTCGTGCGCGGCGGAGAGGGGTGTGGCGCGGCGGCGCCCACCCCCCCGCGGGGCTCTCGCACACTCTTCTTTTCTCTCTCTCTTCTTCTGGGTTTCTTCACTCGTGTTCTTCGTTTGTTCTTCGTGTTCGTTGATTTCTTCGACGAACACGAAGAACACAAAGAACAATTAACCCGTATTTTTAAAACAACATACTTGAATTTAACATGCAACAACATGCTTTTAACTTTAAAAGAAATTTTGGCATTATAACGACGTAAACATGATAATCCTCTTTAAATATTTAGAATAACGACGAAATCTCTAAATACAGCTTGAACGGAATTTAAACGGAATTAACAGGGCTAATCTCAAGAATAATAACGACAAGAATAAAACGAGAAATATAACGTAAACGTTATTAACTTGGAACTTTCAATAAAAACTGAAATATAACCTAGATGAGCAATAATGAAGAACGCGAAGAACGTAAAGAACTGAAAGTTAATGCAGAATTGAAAGACGGAAAAAGAAATGGAGATCGAGATCGATGAGCAAGAATGGACGGGGTTAGGTACGTCGAAGGAAGGTGGCTAGCTCAGCGTCTCGTCGAGTTACAACGGCGGTAGAGCCGCCCGCTACAATCTAACGGCGTCCCTAGCACCTTCTCTCACCGCATCCCTTCCACGCCACTCCGCTCGTCGTCTTGAAGAACACTCACGAAGAACTCTTTTTACTTCGACAGAACCTTCTCGGCCTTCAAAGCTTCTCACCCTCTCGATTTAGAAGTGAAATAGATGACAAATGAGCAATGAAAGCTAAAGGAGGGCCTTGTATTTATAGGAAAAGCTTTGGCTTCCACGGGAAGCCACTTCAGTGCAAGAATACTGCAAAAGTCACCCCGGGTTCGGCTAAAAGCTGCTTTATTCGATGTCAAGGTCCAAATGACCTCAAACACGAAATCTAAAAATACCGAGAGATTCGTTGGCTCGAATACTAGTGAACCAACTTGATTTGTGAAGAAGACAGGGTCGTCTGAAGAAAGACGAGCAAAGATTCCCTTTTTGGAATTACTTTTTACTATTCACTCAGACTGACAGATTTTGCTCCCGAGCGTTCGATTGACCTCAGAATGGTAATCCGTGAACGCCAACGGAACCCTTAGGTCATTTTCCATAAGAGGGGCCTCACAGAACTAGACTCGGATCAACGAGGAGGATTTCGTAAATTTCTCAAAACACGAACGCACGCAAAAGTTACTATTCATTCATCCTTTAAATACGTTTTTCATCACCGGGAACTCAATTGACTTCAGAATTAAAATCCGAAAACACTGGCATACTCCTTGAGACCATGAATGGTCATAAAAGAATTAAGATCAAATTTTCTGATAAGATGATTTTCACGAAAACTGACCCTTGAAGTCGTGACTGACATCTGACCTTAATTAACCTTAATTAATTTTATTCCTTAACTTCTTCATTATCATTAAGAATCCTCTAAACCTTAATCAAAAATCTTGTTGTTACACATCTAATATAAGAAAGTCCGATTTATTTAAGGACATTGTTTCCTTATTAAATCCTAGTCTAATTAGGACTTCTGAATATCTTATTTAGGTTATATCTGTTTCTTATAAATAGCCGGAGATTCATACTAGTTTATGTGACATGAACTTTTATGAAAACACTAAAGAGCTGAGAGTTAAAAGACTTCACATTCGAAGCATTTAGTATTCGGTAGACTAGGTTTGATCGGTTAATCATTGTGTCTCTAGTCTGTGTTTGAAACTCACTTTCATACACACTTAGAGTTGTCTCGGGAGAGATTTTCTGTGGAAACTAGAGAGATTCTAGGTTGTGAGGAGAGCTCACAATTCAGTCTAGTGAAAGAGGTTGAATGGGGTAGGAAAGGGGTTGAGTGATGGGAGTCTTCATGTAATAACCTTTGTAACCAATCAACGGAGTAGTAAACTGTTTCTCACGGACTTGATAAGTCCCCATGACGTGGATCAATTTATCGAACAGGGTTACCAACCTCATGTTCTTTATTTCCTGAAGTTTTTACATTCTGACCTTACATGTTCACAACAATGTTCAAGTACATGATGATGGATATGACCGCACAATTTTTGTAACTACAATTGGTACCAGAGCGGGTCGCCTTTGGTATTAGTGCGAAAAAAATCCTAAAAGCTACATATCTGCATGAAGATTTTGGTTGCATTCCAACTATGAGTGCAATCAAAGAAGAAGGATCTACGGTCATACCACCACTGCTAGAATGCAACAACTATCCTTACTGGAAAGGAAGCATGAGGGCATTTCTGAGATCACTTGATGAACTCGCATGGAAGAGTGTAACTGAAGGATGGGAAAAGCGAACTGTTACCAAAGAAGAAAAGTATGTGGAGATTGAAGAAGGAGAGTGGACTGTGCCACAGAAGAACTGGTACAATGTCAACTATAAGACTCTCAATGCAATATTCTCTGCAGTGGATCGTGAAACATTCAGCCTAATCTCAACCTGTGAAACTGCTAAAGCTATATTGGATATTCTGGATACTACCTTTGAAGGGACTAGTTCTGTGAGGTTGTCAAGACTTCAAAATCTGACTTTAAAGTTTCAAAGTCTCAAAATAGAAGAATCTGAATCCATTGGTGAGTTTAATGCCAGATTAAGGACCATATCAAATTAAAGTTTTGCTCTAGGAAAACCTATCAATAATGAAAAGCTTGTAAGGAAGGTTCTCAGATCTCTTCCAAAGAAGTTTGCCTACAAAGTTGCTGCCATAGAGAAAGCCAAGGACATCAAGAGTATGATACTTGATGAACTAACAAATCTAAATTTACTACTAAGAGTATTCGATGTATATTCTAAGGTGTTGTAGTAAATCATAATGGCTTTTTATTATTTGATTTAGGAACAAAGAAGTTGTGTATGGGAAGGGATGTAGAATTTTTCTCTTCTCTCTTCCCACTGCAAAATGATACAATGCCTTAATTACCTTTTCATTCTTTTAAACTATTTTCTTCAGACATATTGGAGGTAACAAGATCTCCTTCGCAAGAATCAATACATGATCAGGACATTCTTGATCAAGATACAAAGAAGTTGAGTATTACATCTCGGCATCCTTTGGAAGAAATCAGTCAGATACAGTTGAGCCACATGTTTTACCTGAAGTTGCAGAAACATAAACATTAAGGAGAAGCACAAGAGTATGTAAACCACCAGCATACTTGGAGGATTATGTCTGTCCTTATACAACTAAAAGGTAATTCATACCATCTACATTCCCTTTCATCATAACCCCATCCCTTACACCTACTTATATAGCCTTCCTATTGAATGTTCAGTCTTTAAAGAAACCTACTAGTTATGGTGAAGCCTGTAAATACACAGAATGGGTGGAAGTAATGGAGAAGGAACTAAATGCCTTGGATGAGAATCATACTTGGGTATTGTATCTTTACCGGAAGGAAAGCATGATATTGGCTCAAAGTGGGTCTACAAAGTAAAACTAAAATCAGATGTGGAGGTTGAGAGGTTTAAAGCACGACTGGTTGCCAAAGGGTACAATCAAGAATTTGGCATTGAATATCAAGAGGTATTCTCTCTTGTTGCCAAATTAGTTACCGTGAGATTTTTTTTACATTGGAAACACAATTCTCTTGGTTTATTGATCAGATTGACATCAATAATGCTAGTCTACATGGTCATCTCACTGATGAAATTCATATGGTCATACCACAAGGATACGAAGGAGGAAAGTCTGGTGAGGTCTGTAGACTGAGGAAGAGCCTATATGGTTTAAAGCAAGCATCCACGAAGTGGGACCAAGAGTTCAGTAAGCACCTCTCTACCCTTTGTTTTCTTCAGTCAGAAAATGATAATTGTTTGTTCATTAGAGGCTCTGGTAGTATATTTGTGGGATTGTTCGTATATGTAGATGACATATTGTTATTAGGGCATTCATTGGATATTATCACTAGTATCAAGCAGTTACTACACAAGGCATTTACCATTAAGGACCTAGGGGAGGCTAAATATTTTTTAGGCATGGAGATAACAAGATCTCATTTTAGTATATATTTATGTCAGAGAAAATACATCTTAGACCTTTTAACTACTACTGGTCTGATAGGAAGCAAACCAATATCCACTCATCTGCCACCTGGTCTTTCTTTTTCTCAGCAAGATGGAGAGTCTTTATCCCAATCAGACTCTTATAGGAAGATCGTAAGAAAGTTCTTATACCTCCACTTGACTCAACTAGATATCTCATTTGATGTACAATAGCTTAGTCAGTTTGTCAATCATCCTACCAAGAAGCACTAGGATATAACCATGCATATGCTTAAATATTTGAAATGGTGTCCTTCATTTGGTTTATTTTCCAAAGCCTCTACCAAGTTTTAGCTTCGAGCTTATTGTGATGCAGACTGGGGTACTTGTAGCGACTCCTGCAAGTCTCTTTCTGGTTATTATCTCTTCCTAGGTGATTGTTTGATTTCTTAGAGATGTAAGAAACAATCCACAGTTTTATTATCTTCAGCTGAAGCTAAGTATCGTAGTTTAAGCTTCACAGTTAGAGAATTGTTATGGGTCTCATATATGCTTCAGGATCTTGCTATCCCTATCTCTTATCCTATAGATGTCTACTGTGATAACAAGGCAGCAATCCAGATCACCCAAAATCAGGTTTTCATGAATGCACCAAACACCTAGATATTGACTGCCACTTCACTAGGAATCAATACCGAAAAGGATTCATTACACCAGTGTATGTTTCCACTAAGCTTCAATTGGCAGATCTCTTTACCAAGTCTAGATCTCTTGCAGGTCCACAATTCAATTTGTTGCTGTCCAAACTCTCTCTTGGTGATCTTCACCATTCTTAGTTTACGGGGGCCTATTCAAATTTTAACAATAGCATGCATGTATACAAACAAGCTACAGCAGCAAACCAAATCACAGCAGCAGACCTATAGCAGCTAAAGCAAGGGCATATCCACATGGCAATAATGTACAACTCAGTAGGGGAGGACCACCACACTTTTGATACTCACCACATGATTGATCATGCACATGGATTACATTTCATAGTCGTAGATCTTCTATTAGCTCAAGTGTAGATAGCAAGCAAATATTGATCTATAAATAAGAGAAAACACAATTTGTATAATTGATTTTCTAATTTCAAATACAAAGTTATGAAACTCTTATGAAAGTTCTACATATATTAACACTTTTTCAACACTCCTGATCTCGCACAAGATCACCGATGTATTATCCTACCTCGTGTTCACCAATACCTGGTCCGCCATCGCCAGAAATGGGGACAGTGGCAATGTCCCCTTCCAAAAGTTCAACGCCACCACATATTTCCCACCGTGTGCTATTTTCAGGCTTAGCCCTTGTACTAAAGGAATGATGAAAGAATAGCTCACCATCAGGATCTTTACATTCTCCGCCACTAAAAATCGTTGCTCTCCAAGAAAGGTACTCGTACGGCGGCGCAGCGAAGAGGCGGCCGACTCGGATGGAGGCACTTTCAGTTTTTATATGAACCCGGTTTATTTCCGCCACCAGTATGAAAATTGACTCGAATATTAAGATATACGCCATGAACCATGCAGTAAACCTACGAGCCCAGGTCGACACGCCACTATCGGAATACCATTTCGGAAACCTTAGTTGGACTTCAATAACCAAGCTAGTGATAAGGGACGATAGCACCGAGCTGTTGGTTTTGTATACTAGAAGACTTGTCTTTGTATATTTTTTTGATGATACGATGATATGAAATGAAAGTTATTATAGTCACTGTTTGCATTTAGATTATGTTTTATAATTGTTCTATGCAATGTTCCATATACTTACATTGTAGATGATATGGTGTGGGGAATCACATGGTAAGATCATATCATTAGAAGCTTGTATTGTATTAAAGAGCTCACGGCTTAGATGGTCCTGAACACACCATCGGTACACCGTAGAATAATCTGATAAATTAATTTATCTTCACTAACTGATTATTCTAGTACACTCATTTGTGTATTGAGGAGGATCACGATAGGGTACTATTCTCTGTCTCTGACCCAGTTACTGAGAGAATAAAGATCCACAGAGTTCAGGTTCGGAACTCATGTGATATTGGCGAACATATGTGTGCATTGTTTATTACTTTGATTTATCAATGAGTAAGATCTTTTCGTAGATCGAATTCGATATCTTAGGTAATAACAATGTATACATGATGTCTCGAGCAGTGTGCATGAGCACCGTGTCCTGGTGCGCCAGGTTGATGATGTTCTTTTGAGAAAACGCAAGTTCATGTTGAAACCCTGCAGGTGGAATTTATTCCTTACATGGTAAAGCTTGTGTGGTACTACTCAAGGTTTTATATGTTAATTAATTATAGCTTTCAAAGGCTGACATAATTAATTAATGAACATTATATCTTAAACACGGGGATGACTGAACTAAAGGAGAAAGTATATTCGTAAATATGTATTAAATTGGTAGGTCAGTTTTACTTCTTTAGTGGAATAAAAGTAAAACTTAATTTATTTAATTATATCCTAAGTTTATTGGATATTAGATATTAAATAAATTAGTGGGCCAATTTAATATTCTTCTAGATCCCTGCTATAGCCCAATATGACTGAAACTGGACTGGATATAGAACTTGAGATAGAGGTCCAGCCCAGTAGGGCTGGATCATGAAATTTTGCCCCTCCCTATATATAAGGGGAGGGGGAGCACGAAATTATACACATTATTATCATAAGAATTCAGCCCCTCTTTGTCTCTCAAAGTTATCCACAGATTTCACAATTCTATCTAGTAGATTTCAGACCACTCTGAATCTAGATACAGTCCGGGAATACAACAGAAGATCTTGGAGTAGAATATTGTGGTGGCCGATTTTATTGACATAAGTGGCGCCTATCATTGTTCATTCAAGAACAAGATTAGATCTGTAATCTTGTCCTCAGACCGTCTGTCGATTTGTAAGTAGATTCATTTTCTATGTCATCCGCTTTATTAGAATTGAATCTGTTTTACATGCTATTTGATTAGACTGTGATAAACATGCATGTTACATAAAATTATGATTTGCATGAACATAGATTAATGAACAACCAAATAGATCCTGCGGTGGTTTAATTCAAAAAAATCCTAACACGAGCTTCTTGATAAAGTCCGAGAAGCCATTAAAGTCGTGAAAGTGGAATTGAATTTGATGAGAGAGATAATGGATGAAGCCAGTAGAGGTGAATTGTTTACCTTCAGCTTCACGAGCCTGCATGGGTTTCTGGTTTATGAGGCAGATTTTAGATGGGGCGAACCGATTTAGGTCCGTCCGAGTCGCCTTACCAGAATTTTGTTAGTCGCCTTAATTCATTTGAGGAAACAAGACATGGACAAATTTGAAACTGATTTGGAGCTACAAGAATTTATCGAGTCTGATTTACCTATAATGTATGATTCTTAGATTATTATATAAAAATCGAATTTATCTAATGTACACAACTATATGTAGTAGCTAATGATTCTCTCATTATCAAAAAGAAAAGGAGTACTAGTCTAATATAATATTATATATATCATTGTACTATGCATGTTATTAATTTATCCCTAGAATTCAAAATAGATCGTACGCGCAGCTAGTAAAAAGCTGGTAAGATTGGTCGATTAGATTCTTTTATTGTAAATTTGTATATCATATATCTTCCGTTGGACTCGATGATCAACATCATTTGTTTCATTTTTATAATATTTACCCTTAACGTATTGACTAATGGTATTACAAATGAATAAAATATGTAACAATTTTGCCTGTTAGTTCCATCTGCACTTAGGTGTTCGGGATTGTCATTTTCTGTTTAAAATGTTATGGCAATTTCAAAAAAACACAAAAGGTTTTGGTTATTCATGTTCGAATAACATGTTCTGGACATATTAGTGAATATTCCGCTGCCAATCTGATTGAAGATCAAGACATGTACTTAGTTATGTTCAGGAACATGATCATGTACATAGTTGTCCAGAGAGTTTACAAAAGGCGTATCATGCTGGAATCAAAGAGCTGATGCTGCAGATTCAAGATGGACGTTTCAGAATAAGAGTTACCTTGTTCATGATGAAGATCAAGAAGGAAAGAAGGAGCTCTATCCAAAGAAGACATCTAAACTAGGAAAGTCTGATTTATTTAAGGAAATTATTTCCTTGTTAAATCCTAGTCTAATTAGGACTTCTGATTACCTTCTTAAGGAAATATCTGTTGTTTATAATTAGCATGTGATTCAGACTAGTTTAGATGACATGAATTTTTATGAATTCACAAAAGGGCTGAGAGGTAAAAGACTTCACATTCGAAGCATATAGTATTCGGGTAGTCTAGGTTTCATCATTTAGATCATTGTATTTCTAGTTTGTATTTGAAACACACTTTTATACACACTTAGATGAGTCTTGGGAGAGATTTCCTGTGGGAACTAGAGGGATTCTAGGTTGTGAGGGAGCTCACAATTCAGTTTAGTGAAAGAGGTTGAATCAGATAGGAAAGGGGTTGAGTGACGGGAGTCTTCGTGTAATAACCTTTGTAACCATTCAACGAAGTAGTAAACTATTTCTCACGGACTTGATAAGTCCCCTTGACGTAGATCAATTGATCGAACAGGGTTACCAACCTCGTGTTCTTCATTTGCTCAAGTTTTTACATTCTGACCTTACATGTTCACAACAATGTTCAAGTACATGATGATGAACATGATCGCACAGTTTATGTAACTTCAATTGGTACTAGAGCGGGTCACCTTTGGTGTTAGTGTGAAAAAAATCCTGAAAGCTACATATCCGCATGAAGGTTTTGGTTGCATTCCGGTTATGAGTGCAATCAAAGAAGGAGGATCCACGGTCAGACCACAACTGCTAGAAGGCAACAACTATTCCTACTGGAAAGTAAGGATGAGTGCCTTTCTCAGATCTCTTGATGAACTCGCATGGAAGAGTGTCACTGAAGGATGGAAAAAGACAATTGTTGCCAAATAAGGAAGGCATGTGGAAATTGAAGAAGGAGAATGGACTGTGCCACAGAAGAATTGGTACAATGTCAACTCTAAAACTCTAAATGCAATATTCTCTGCATTACATCTTGAAATATTCAACCTAATTTCAACCTGCGAGACTGCTAAAGCTGCATGGGATATCTGGAAACTACCTTTGAAGGGACTAGTTCTGTGAGGTTGTCAAGACTTCAAAATTTAACTTCAAAGTTTGAAAGTCTCAGAATGGAAGAATCTGAATCCATTGGTGAGTTTAATGCCAGATTAAAGAGCATATCAAACTAAAGCTTTCCTTTAGGAGAACCTATCAGCAATCAAAAGCTTGTAAAGAAGGTTCTCAGATCTCTTCCAATAAAGTTTATAACAAAGTTGCTTCCATAGAGGAAGCTAGTGACATCAAGAGTATGAGATTTGATGAATTGATGGGATCATTGAGAACATTCGAGATGAATCTAGAAGATGATGACATCAGCTCAAGGAAGAAAGGTATTGCTCTGAAAGCTGAAATTTTTAAGGATGTTCCTGAACATGTACAGAAACAAAAACCTGTACTTGATTCAGAAACAATGAATAATATGGTCATTATCACCAAGAACTTCAGTCGAATGCTTAAGAGAGCGAATAGACAATCTTCCAGAAAGTCAACCAACAGGAGACAACAACCTGGAATTGCTCAGCAAGATAGAAACTCCAACAATGAGCAAAAAGAGTTGCAACCATCAAACACAAAAAGAGGAATTCAGTGCAGAGACTGTGATAGGTTTGGACATATTCAAGCTAAATGTTCCAACACTCTGAAGAAGAATAAAAAGAACTACAATGCCTCTCTGAGTGATAATGATTCTGAAAGTAGTAGTGAATCAGAAGAAGAGAACTATGCCTTTAAAGTAAAAGTCTCACAGTCCAGGATCCTTTCAAACTTGCAGATGAAGATGAAGATGCAGACAATGATGATCTCAGTAATGAGGAGTTTATTCAGACATACAAAGAGATGTATAAAAAATGGCTTGAAGTTGTCGAGATCAACAAAACTCTTCAATCTCACAACAGAGATCTTCTTAAAGAAAAAGACAATTTGATCAAAGCTGATGGAGAACAGAAGGCCATTATCCAACAGCAGAAGAAGGAGATTGAAGAACTGACTATAGAGCTAAAGTCCATCAAAAGGAATGTCAACATGCTGAACAATGAAGCTAAGAATCTTGATAAAATTCTTACCAATCCGGGACATTCAGGGAAAAGTCATCCGGGTCTTAGATACCATGGTGGAGAATCTAAGACAGTGTTTGTCAAAGCCAGTACAAACCAGATAGCGCATGTACAAAATAATGTTCAGGCCATCCAGAAGAACATTAATAAAAAGATGACTAACAATAATGGCTGCAAGAAAAGAATTATCCTCCACTATTATGAAGAAAAAGGCCACATTCAAGCACACTGTGAGAAGTATCTCTTTGATTTGAAAAGAACGAGGAGAAGATTTGTGGCTCAGGATTCTAGCAACACTCAAAATAATACAGCTACTCAACAGAAGAAAAAGCCTGTACAGAAAAAGCAATGGGTGGTCAAGCAGACTAGTCTAATTGCTCATACTTCATTGAGAGTTGAAGATAAAGGAAGCTGGTACTTTGATAGTGGCTGTTCAAGACACATGACAGGGGATTGCTCTGTGTTGCAAAATCTAAAAGCTTGCTCGTCAGATTTAGTTACCTTTGGAGATCGAAAGAAAGGAAAAGTTATGGGAAAATGAGAGCTGACTATTGAATGAATGAACAAACTCAAGAAAGCTATGCTAGTTGATGGACTCAAAGCTAATCTAATTAGTATCAGCCAATTATGTGATGATGATATGACTGTAGTCTTCACCAAGGAAAGCTACAAAGTTATGAATAAGAACAATGACTTATTCATGGAAGGGAAGAGATTAGCTAATAACTGTTATCAGCTACATGTCCCTGAACAATGTTCTTTAACATGTCAAAGAATATCTATTAAAGAGTCAGAGATCTGGTATCAAACACTTGGACACATCAACTTCAGAAATCTCCAGAAGATCATCAGTAAGAAGATTGTCAGAGGACTACCCCAAATCAGAATTGAGAGAGACAAAGTCTGTGGTCCATGCTAGATTGAGAAACAGTCCAGATCTCAACATAAAGAAGTTCAAGACAGAACTTTCAAGAGAATACTATATCTAATTCATATGGATCTAATGGGGCATATGGCTGTGGAAAGCTATGGAGGAAAGAATTATGTCCTCATCTGAATTGATGATTACTCAAGGTTACTTGGGTTGATTTTCTCAGAGACAAGACTGAAGCTTTCACAACATTTAAGAGATTAGCCTGCAAAATCACAGTTGAGAAGGATGATCATATTATCAGAATCAGAAGTGATCATGGCAAAGAATTTGAGAACCAGTACTTTGATACATTTTGTTGTGAGAATGGTATCAATCATGAGTACTCAGCCCCAAAAACTCCTCAGTAGAATGGAGTTGTGGAAAGCAAAAATAGAACTCTCCAGAATATGGCCAGGACCATGATTGCTGCTAAAGGAGTTGCTGCAATATTCTAGGCAGAAGCTATTAATACAACATATGAGATTTGGAATGAAAAGAAGCCAACAGTGAAGTACTTTGATGTGTTTGGAACCACATGTTATATTCTCAATGATAGAGAATTTCTCAGCAAGATGAACAAAAAAGGAGTTGAAGGGATCTTTGTTGGATACTCTAGAAATAGTAAATCATACAGGATTTACAATAAAGATACAAAGGCTGTAATAGAAACAGTAAATGTCAGATTTGATGATCAGGACAGTGTTGTCAATACTTTTGAATATGATATTAACACGGATGCATTCAAACATCCTAAAGTTCATGATGATACAGACAGAGAAGCCGAAGAACAAACAGTAAAACATAGAAAGCCTTCAAAGTAAATAATCAAAAATCATCCTACTTCAGAAGTAATAGGAGACATTTATGAAGGAAGGATGTCCAGGAGCACTCTAAGAAAAAGGATGTATGATGAAATATCCTAAGTCTGTTTCACTTCCAAGATAGAACCCAAGAACATCTAAGACGCTCTAAAAGATAACTACTGGATAGAAGCCATGCAGGAAGAACTTCTTCAATTCAAAAAGAATGATGTCTGGGATCTGGTGCAAAAGCCTGAAGGAGTCAATATTGTTGGAACCAAGTGGATTTTCAAGAACAAAACTGATGAATTTGGAAATATTATAAGAAACAAAGCAAGACTGGTTGCACAATGATATTCTCAGATAGAAGGCATTGATTTTGATGAAACCTTTGCTCCTGTCACAAGGATTGAATTAGTCAGACGTCTTCTAGCTATAACATGCATCATGAAGTTCAAACTATATCAGATGGATGTCAAGAGTGCCTTTCTAAATGGATTTTTGAAAAGGATATGTTTGTTGCACAACCTAAAAGATTTGAAGAGCCATACCATCCAGAGTTTATGTTCAAACTAAAAAAATGCATTATATGGTTTAAAATAAGCTCCTCGGGCATGGTATGAATGACTGGCTACATATCTGGTAAGCAAGAAATATAACAGAGGAGGAGAAGACAGAACATTGTTCATCAGGAAGGAAAAATCACAAGTTATTGTGGTTCAAATATATGTGGATGATATAGTGTTTGGTTCAGTGTCTGATAAGATGGCCAAGGAGTTTATCAGGGACATGGAAACTGAGTTTGAGATGAGCCTTGTTGGGGATCTAAAATACTTTTTAGGTCTACAGAGAAAGCAATCAGAAGAAGGGATATTTATCTCTCAATCTAAGTATGCCAGAAATCTTGTGAATTCAAAACACAAACGAACTCCTATCAGCATTACAATCAGGCCTGTCCAAAGGAGAATCACAAGAAGGCTACTAAGAACATCATCAAGTACATCAATGGAACTGTTGATTATGGTTTGTGGTATACTTATGATACTATCGCAAGTATTACTGCATATTGTGATGCTGATTGGGCTGGATCTCCAGAAGGACTGAACATTCCTATAAATATTCATACGAATGTACATGTTCATGATTCAAACCCTGAGTACATCTCTGATTTTCTGGGATTTTCCTCTGATTTCTTAGTCTAACGGAAACCTGAGAAACAAAATACTCTCTTATATATATGCTTAGCCGTTTCGAGAGAACGTTCACTTTTCAAATTCTCTGAAATCAAAACATTCTTCTCTCTTGATAAAACATCTGCCTATTCTGAGACTATTCCATTATTAGTCATTAATTTTCTTATTTTTTTATCTCTTCATATACCCATACACTTTCAATGGCTCCAAAAAGATAGCTCGTTCGTCCCAAGAAAGTCGTAAAACCCAGGATAAGGTATGGAAATGTTACATATTCCAAACCTCAAGATCAGTTCTATGAAGAAGACGAGTTCGACAGGTAGGTTCGTGGAGAATCAACCTACAAAAAGCCTGTTTAGAGGGCACTTTACGATGAATCTTCGAGCAAAGATACAGAGGAATTAATTGAAACATTCCATGGAGACGAAAAAGAAGAAGATTCAGAAGAACAAGAAATTGCTTCTTCTGCAGAGAAAACAAAGACCCAGAGTCTTTCGATTGATGATCTATTGAAAGAAGCTGTGAAGTCCTACGATCATGTTGATGATGAAGAAAGCAAGAACAAAGGGAATAGTGGTCAAGAAATCCAAGAAGACTACAGCTCCTTCGTCAAAGAAGATCATCACAGCACCTGCTGACCAAGCCCTTCAGAAAAAGAAGAGATCTGCTGGTGATGATCATGTTTCGCCTTCAGATGTGCCTGAACATGTTGAGGCACATATTGCAGAGAAAAGCCATGCTATTACATCTACTCCAACTAATGTTGTTCTTCAACCTTCTATGCAACCTTCTACCACAGAAGTTGATGATGAAGATATGGAAGATGACATTCCCTAAAGCTTGAAGATGAAGGCTATAGCTGCTGCTCTTGCCAAGGGAAAGAAGAAAGTCATACACAGACTGTTAGTCACTGACCCAACTGAGAAGGAAGTCATTTAGAGTTCATTCTCTGAATCTGCTGAGACGACTCCTGTTCCACAACAGGAACAGTTGTTGGCCTCTGCTCAATATGATCCTTTTGTGAGATCTCCAGTTAAGAAGAAAACACTGAGGAAGAAGGCATCTACTGCTATGGTGCAGCTGGTTCCAAGAACCCCTATGACCAGAAGTCGAGCATCTGCCACTCCACCATCTGTTGTTGCATCCACAAAGAAAATGAAGGCCACCGCATCAACTGGTCCTTCCAAGAAGGTCAAGAAAGCTGCCCAGCCAACACATGTACCAGAAGATGTTCACTCACATTCAAGTGAACATGAGTCTGAGGTTCACAAACAGATTGTGCGTGTTCTAGGTACATTTAGTGAATCTATCTTTCGTTCTCCTAAGCATGTTGAATTATGGAAGAAAGTGAAGCCGAGATCCATGATCTCTGAAAAGAAGGTGGATAAGGATACATTGTTGGCTACTGGGGTGTTTATATTCCTAGATCAAGATGGTTTGTTAGGAACAGTACAGAAGGTTTAGGAGTTTGTTCCCAAAGTTGTTACAAAATTCTACTATAATTTGACAAAAGAGATTGATGATCCAGAGTCTGCAGATTTCCAGAAAGTCTATGTACGAGGAGAGATGGTACAGTTTTCCCCTGATCTCATTAATGAGTTCTTGGGACGTTCATCTAAGGAGGAGTATAAAGAGATAGATGATTACAGGATGGTTGCTAAGGAACTAACCCAGGGTATCTACAGTAAATGGCCATCTTATCCATAGACTATTCCAACCTCCAAGCTGACCCACAAGTATGGTGCCCTGTTCAGAATTCTGATTCACAATTGGCTATCGAATAAGCATAGGGTAGCAATGAATCAAGCTCAGGGGAGGTCTCTATTTCACCTTGGAATTAGGAAGCAGTTCAACTATGGTGAGTTTATCTTCAGCAAGATCATCAGCAGTGCAGAGTCTACAGTGATCAAAGGTCCACTTTGCTATCCATCATTGATCTATAGCATTATCAAGCACCAGAAGAAGAATGTGTCTTCAAAGAAAGACATAATTATTCCTCTTCACAAGCCTCTAGTGATCAAAGTTGCTACTGAAATAGGAAATCCTCATGTTCGCCTCCAGTTCAAGCAGTTCATGTCATCCAAGAAAGGAGTGGATGAAACTGTTGAAAAATCCTCTCCAAAGGGTGCTGTTCTGAGATTTTTAAAGAAAAGTCTGGAGCTCCATGCTCGTTTAATTTATGAGCATACTTCTGAGAAGATGAAGATCCAAGTAATGATTGCCGATCTTTCATCAGGAGAAGAGTTTGTCTCCTTAACAACAGATGTTCCTGAGAATGTTCATAACTTGCACAAGCTTGCAAGTACTGTCGAAGCTACTGCTCAGAAGAAGTCCACTCCAGCACAAAAGTAAGATGAAGGACAGACTGCAGAACAAACTAAGGAAGCAGAAGCTATCCAAGAGGAGTCTGCAGAGGAGGATCATGAAGTTGAGAATGCTGAAGCTAAGGATAATGAAGAGGAGGCTGAGGAGGATGTTGATGATGGAGAAGAGACGGAGTATGATGATGTTGAAGCAGGATCAAAAGAAGGAGGATCTGAAGGTGATGATGATGCTCAAGACTCTTACAAATCCGAGTAGTTTCTTCGTATTAATCCTTTTCCTTTCTCGGTGGCAAATAGGGGGAGTAATGCAATACAAGTTTTCTTTAATATTTCTGTTTCTGTTTTATTTATCTTGCATCATGTTTTGCAAGATATTTTATTTTTTGTTATGATAGCTTGTTTTTAGCTATTTTGTTATGAAACAGATTTTTCTTCCCTTTATGATTCATATCTGCTAAAAAATTGAAACTGCTATCAAAAGATAAAAATAAAAAATGAATATAGCAGAGCGGGTACAAGCTAATAAAAAAGTAAAAAACAGTTGAATCATATAATGTTCTTCCAAACATTCAAGTATGTTTCTAAGTACATGATCCTACAGTTCAAGGGATTGTGTTCTTCTAAACATGGAGCTGATTTGCAACCACATAAAGACAAAGGGGGAGATTGCTAGTGCCATCTGCACTTAGGTGCTCGGGATTATCATTATCTGTTTAAGATGTTATGGCAATGTCAAAAGAACATAAAAAGTTTTGGTTATTCATGTTCGAATAACATGTTCTAGACATATTAGTGAACATTTTGCTGCCAATCTGATTGAAGATCAAGACATGTACTTAGTCATGTTCAGGAACATGATCATGTACATAGTTGTCCAGATAGTTTACAAAAGACGTATCATGCTGGAATCAAAGAGCTGGTACTGCAGATTCAAGATGGACGTTTCAGAATAAGAGCTACCTTGTTCGTGATGAAGATCAAGAAGGAAAGAAGGAGTTCTATTCAAAGAATACATCTAAACTAGGAAAGTCCAATTTATTTAAGGAAATTATTTCCTTCTTAAATCCTAGGCTAATTAGGACTTCTGATTACCATGTTAAGACCATATCTGTTGTGTTAGAATTTGTTATCTGAAACAGTGTGAATTTCAGATGTAAATTGCAAAGTTAAATAAAATGTTGAAGCTAGTGTTACCACATTGCCTTCAGCATGCAGCGGAAACGTAAACGAGACTTTGCACAAAATAAATTTTAAATCACACTCCTTACGGTGTGTGATTACCTCAAGGTGAAATTCACTATCACGAGTGAAATACAAAAAAATGTTGAAGTTGTTTCAGTTGACTCCCTTGACAACACTACATAAGACATATAGAGGACTATCTTAGCTTCACTCACTCGAATAATCACTCAAAAACAAACCTATCTAAACACATAGATAGATTACAACAAGTGACTCTAAATCCTAGACTTCTCAAAGTTGACTATCTAACCTCCATACACAACTGGAATGAAAGTCTCCAGCTGATTGGGATGCTAGGCAGATGTTGAGGAAGATGTCTTGGATTTCAGAGATGACACTAGATGCAATATTCAGAGCTTCTCACAAACCACGTTGATAACCTGCTTGCATAAATGATTTAAAGGTCTAAGGAGACCTTAAATACTTCCTCCATCTTGTATTGGCAGTTACTTCATGATCCTAGATGACTTGGACTTGAATAAACCGTCTTTCACTACCCATTGCTGAATGTGGTCTTGAGATAATCGTCTTCTGCATTGCATGGTACACATTCTTCAACATCGTCCAATAGTAGCGATTATTCCACTGACCCACAATCTCCTGCAACGGTTAGTGTCCAAGAGGGAGTGGGAACTTCATGTCCCCAAGAAATCCGGAATAGATTTTGAACAAGTCAAAATCAAACTTTATCCACGTTTTAAATCAAAATAAAATATCTAATAAATCCCTAAAAATGTGGAAAATAAAATGTGATAAAAATCACAATTTATTCAGATTAATTTAAAATAAATTAATCCAAAATACTAGAAAAGGATAAGATTAAAGTTCCGAGTGTTATACTTGATGTGACGAGAATGACGGACAACATTAGATACGACATTAATTGCGATTTTATCAGTGAAGTGATAACATCATCTGAAACACGTCATACTCAACAATCTCCCCCTTAAGCTTATCCTTTCTGCACAAAACATAAAGCTCAATATATACATAATTAGAGCCGCAGCGGATTACGAAAATGAAAATATTGGAGTTCAAAAACTCCCCCTTAAGGTTTGCTCCCCCTTAAGTTATTATCTAGTACATAATATATAAAGTTAGTGGGTATAATCCCCTATACATGATATACAAGGTTAGTGGGTATTTACCCTTGTACAGATATATAATGTTGAGAACATTCTCAACATAGCAAACAATGCATATTTTAAAAATATGCGAAAACAATCACAATGTTGAGATCATTCCCAACATAAAATATCACATACTATAAGTTATGTGAAAAACAACAGAATATCGATGTTGAAAGCATTCTTAACATAAAACATAACACATCAAAATATGTTAACAGAATATATATAGCAAAATCATCAACTCATGCTGATGATTAAAATATAAATATCCAAGGATATCCAACCATGGATACCCAACAAAAAACAAAAAAAAAATATGAGTGTCTAGCACATCAAAAACCAATAAGGATGTAAACACATACGAACATTTTGTCTAGTACAATACAGAACCATGAAATTAAATTGTTTTTGACAAAGAAAATATCATATTTTCTTCTTCCCCTTTATCTTAGCCATAGACTTTCCACCCTTCTCCCTGTTAGCACCATCATTATAGCAACATCAGCAACAGCTGCAACTACTCCCCATTTTTGTGTAGAAAGGACTCCTCAAAGAGCATTGTGGAGCTTAACCATGGCATTTGTGAGAACTGTGCTTTGATGAATTAACGAATCTATCTGCAAGATATAAGAATTTAAGACCTACACAGACACATTTACCAAGTGCAAGGAGGCACTCGCAATATCGCCTTCTGAAAAAGGAGGGAAGAGAGCATTATTTGCAGCAGCATCATGCCCAACATCCCTTTAAGCAGCTGTTGAACTTCGACCGAAGGTATAAGGGAGATCGATCACACGATCTTCATTCCTTTTGGGCTTGATGATAGAGATAGTTGCAGTTTCAATAACTATCTTCTTCTTATTTGGATTCACACCTTGGTCAACTAGGAGGGCATAGATGAGGCAGGGAAATGGTAAAATTTTGGTGGTGTTTGTCTTTGCAGCCGACTTCAACATACAATCAAAAATGTATTCTTCGAGATTGAACGGGATTTTTCTGCCAAGTTTAAAGAGCAAGATAGCTTGATCAACAGTGAGGACTAAAGTGTTGGTGGTGGGTAACCAATTACACACAATCAATTTGTATAAAACAGAGTGCAAAAATGTGAGCTTAGAACTGGAAATTTTGTTAGTCTACTTAGTCACCAGACCACTAGTAACAGTCCCCACAACATCATCAATTAAATCTAGGCTAATAACATCAGAATCATCGCCCAAGCCCAAAAATTTGTTGATCAGCATGGGGTTAAAAACATAGATTTTATCTCGCATATAAACCTCCCCAAATTTGCTGTTAGACTTATCGCCCATCTCAGGAGACATATTCGCATAAAATTCAGCAATAAAATCAGGCTCAAAAGAAGACAATTCAGTGACAGATTTCCAGAGACCCCTTTCTTTCAAGAAAATATCCATCCCGTACTTCTTAAAGCTAAACACATCAATTAGTTTTTCGACACGAGTGGGGCGAAGAATAATAATTTTATGAAGTGTTTTAGCATGTTGGGAGTAGAATGTCTTACTGTAAGTAGATGAAACATCATCAGAGGAACCTGGGGGATAGACTGGTTCAGAATCACCGGAATCAGCATCATCTTTGACATCGGCTGAATGAGTGGGGGATGGAGAGACTATCTCTTTGGCTTTGCCAGATGATACCATCTCTTGTGAAGACGTAGGTTTTTCATGAACATTGACTTCTAGAATTGCAGAGATAGGCTTCTCTTGCTGTTCAACATCGACTTCCACATCACCAACAACTTTATCTAGAGAGATGTCAAGGGGATTCTTCTCTTCATCGGACTCATCCTTCAGGGACCTTACTGGTTTCTCCTCCATCTTCAGAGTTCTCGTAGCCTTTTTGCTTGAACCCTCACCGCCCTCTTTCTTGACAGACCCTTGTTGGCCGTGAAGTCATTTAGACTTACGGGTAGGATAGCTTTTATTTTTCTCGGCTAAAGCTCTAGTGTGTAACCTTAGATCTAGATTAATAGGGTTTTCTTCTTCACCTAGACTGACTTGCTGGAGAGGAGTGGGGTTTAGCACCAGAGTGGAGACAGGAGCTTCAGCTTTATCCATGGCAGTGTCTGCATGTTCTGTTGGAGGAGTTGAGGGTTTGTCGGACTCCAATTTTGGTCCTTCTGGAGTGAGTTCGACTGTTGCAGTGACTGCAGGAGTTGATGTGGTGGAGAGAGTGATAGCTGATGTTCTAGCAGGACCAGAGACAGAGGATGGAGTGTCCATAGTCTTTTCGAACAGTTGTTTCATCATCTCGAACATGGCAGTGAGATCCTTGGGATCTGCCATTGATATTCTGTAAAAAAAGCTTGAAGAAAAGAGAGACAAAGAGTGGGAGACGAAAGGGCTTCGAGAAGTATAAAGTGAGAGAAATAAAAAATGTTCCCAAAAATGAGTTGATATAGCTCTCACCCTCAAAAATCGGAACTTTCTAATTGTCACATCACCCAGTTTTTGTGTAAAAAAATATTTAAAAATTTTGGAACTAGTGGATAGGGATACACCTTATCAATTCAAGTACTTATCACAAAAATTTAAAAAGGTGAATCTTTGTGGGCCCGAAAATATTTTCTGTTTTTTTATTATTAATATTTTTATTTAAAGAAAACAGAACAACAAAGAACACACACAAAAAGATATAATTATAGGCATGTAAATTCTGAAGTATATCGTTTCTCTGCGATCTTGGTCACAACATCAGCTACAACACAGACAAATAGTGAATAAACACAACTATAATTTACATTATAGACTTACGGGTATTTGATTCATAAACACAAATATATAATTTCAATTAGCTGATTTTGTTAAATAGAAGCAGAAACACAATAATTTCATTAAGCCTTGAATTATACTTAAAAGAAATAACTAAAATAAAGAACAAACAAGATAAGCAACTGATGTTGATAAAAAGAACTCACATCGAGTTCAACATTAGTAAACAAAAAGAACTAATTAAATAGAGCACATTCCAAGAGACTTTCTCAAGGCAGAAAATCTCTCGAAATCAAGAGGCTTGGTAAAAATATCCGCTGTTTGATTCTCAGTGGATATATATTTGATGTTTATGATCTCCTTTTCCACCAAGTCTCTGATAAAGTGATGTCGAATGTCGATATGCTTAGTGTCTGAATGTTGAACAGGGTTCTTGAAAATTTCAATAGCACCAGCATTATCACATAGCAAGGTAAGTGATGAGCTTGTCATGCCATAGTCCTTCAACATTTGATTCAGCCACACCAACTGAGCATAACAACTAGCAACTGCAACATATTCGGATTCAGCTGTTGACAATGAGATGTAATTTTATTTCTTGCTTGATCAAGAAACCATATTGCTCCCCAAAAAGAAGCAACCACCACTTGTGTTCTTCCTATCATAAACATCGCCTGCCCAGTCTGAATCACTGTATCCAATAAGGCTGGTGTTGGTATCTTTACAATACCTGATTCCAAAGTTGACTGTACCACCAACATATCGAATTATTCTTTTGACAGCCTTTAAGTGAGACTCCTTAGGTTGAGCTTGGCATCTAGCACATACTCCAACACTGAACATGATATCAGGTCTGCTGGCAGTCAAGTAGAGCAAGCTTCCGATCATTTCTCTATACATTGTTGGATCAACATTAACTCTAGCATCGTCTTTGCTCAGTTTTTCGGAGGATCCCATTGGTGTTTTCATAAGCTTTGCAGCTTCAAGTCCAAAGCGCTTGATCAGATTTTTGGCATACATACTTTGGGATATAAAAATCTCATCATCTTGCTTGATTTGGAGACCAAAAAAGTAGGCCAATTCACCGACCATGCTCATCTCAAATGTGCTGCACATTGCATCAATAAACTCCCTAAAGGGGTTAGAACAAGTGGATCCAAACATAATAACATCAACGCAGATTTGTGCAACAGTAATATCTTTGTGAATCCTTTTGATAAACAATATTTTATCAACCACGCCTCTTGAAAAACCAAAGTCAATTAAAAACTCCGTAAGTCGAGCATACCAAGCTCTAGGAGCTTATTTCAGCCCTTACAAGGCCTTGTGTAATTTCAACACATGGTTTGGTTTTTCATAACATTCAAAGCCTTTTAGTTGTTCAACATAGGATTCCTTATTCAAAATGCCATTTAGAAAGGCGTTTTTGACATCCATTTGATGCAATGTAAACCCAATGTGGCAAGCAATGGCAAGTAGGAGACGGATAGACTCTATTCTAGCAACAGGAGTGAATGTTTCACCATAGTCTATTCCTTCTACTCGTGTATATCCTTGAGCCACTAGCCTGGCTTTGTTTCTGACCACATTACCAGACTCATCAGTCTTGTTCTTAAAAATCCATTTAGTTCCAATAACATTTTTATTTTCAGGCCTTGGAACCAATTCTCACACATTATTTCGAACAAATTGAATCAACTCATCATGCATTGCTTCTCCCTAAAATTCATCTTTTAGTGCTTCCTTGTTATTTTTAGGTTGAACATTTGATAGAAAACATGATATGGAAACAAGGTTAATAACTGTTGGCATGCAAACCTGTTTGACCAATTCAGCAACATCGGCTGAACTCTTTGTTCTGGTTTTGACCACTTGAGATCCATCACTGATGATTTGGGAATTTGGGTGATCTCTTTTGATTCTCCTTGGAGGATCACGTCTTGGTTCATACTGAGCCAGTGGAAGTTGTTCATTATCGCTTTCAGATGAGGAGTCTGAATCTGGTGTCTGAGATGATGTTGATTCTTTCACTGAAGGAGAAGAAAGATAGGAGTTGACATCAAGACTTTTCATAGGACTTTTGTCAGTGTTACTGGACTTATTTTTCGCAACATCTGGTTCATGTAAGAGAAATGACACATCACCTTCTTCAGTTCTTGTTGCCAGGCCTGCAAGATCATCTAACACAACATTGACAGATTCTTATACGGCCTTCTGTGATACCCCGACCCTTTTTGCTAAATTATAAATTATAATTTTAGTAAATGATTTTTGAATTAATATTGTTGAATATTAATCATGTGTGTATGTTTGTATTATGCCGTTGTTCTATTGCAGGTTGTCCCACTCGAGCCGATACGTCATAGCACACAATGATGTTATACTAAGTGTATAATACAATTTGAATTTTAAATACTAAAGTGTCGAGTTATATGAAAATGAATGAATGTAATTGCATTTAATTTTTCACTGTGAATAAAAAGTGCTTTGAAAAATTTAAAGTTAAATGGAGTTAGAAAAGTCCGGGAGCTGAATTAGTTCGGGGGGGTTGAATTGAACACGCCGCGCGCCCGCGGAATGGTGCGCGCCCGCAGAATGATGCGCGCCCGAGGGGCGGGTGAGACGCGCGCCGGTGGAGCCCTGCGCGGGCCGGGGAGCAATTGGCCGAGAACTCTCATACGCAGTCGCGGGAGGTGCGTGGTCGCACGGGCTGGGACTCATTTTCTCTTTCCGGATTTCTATCTTTTAAAAGCACTACACTTATTCATTCATCTTCATTTCTTCTCTCTTTTTGGGCGATTTTTCCTCCATCCCTCTCAAGAAATTCTTCAAGTTTTGGGGTGAATTCTTTCATCATCATCCATCAATGAAGGTAACATCATACCCTCTTCTTTTTGGTGATTAAACACCATTTTCATGTTGATTTGAACTTAGGGCTTGTATCCAAAAACTAGAGTTTTCGATTTTATTGATCCTCTTGTCTAGATATCTTGAACATATGGTTTATTTACCTCCTTGAAACTATATGTGAAGTTATATCGAATTGCTATGGTTCATTGTTGCTAGAGTTGGGATTTTTGCCCTAATTTCCCCTTATTTTGTTGATGGTTGGTTGGGGGTGTTGTAATGGTTTTATGAAATTGGTTTTCATGTATGTTATATCCCTAGGATGGATGTACATGTATTGGAAATTGTGGGTTCAAAGGATTTAAATTGAGTCTTGTTCTTGTGGCTTAAATGGGTGCATGTAACATGTTCTATTAAATGTCTTAAAGAGTTTTCATGTGTATTTTGAGTCCAAAATCATAGTATGAGCTCGTATATCCATGATTGTGTATATGGATATGTTTGAAGACCTTAAAGCAAAGTATAGCATGAGTTTGGTCTAAATTATGATTTAAAGGTGTTAGGCGACGTATTGGGGTTCAAGGAGGATAACTTGTGCACGGCAAAGGAGTATATCAAGGTTGAAAGAATTTTAAAGCGTCTCATAAGGTGGGGTAACTCTAAACTATGAACACGTGTAAAGTTATAGTTATTATTGTGCTTTGATTGTATATGTATGAAGGGTCTTCGGACCGGAGAAATGAAAGAGATCCTTCGGGATCGATAAAGAGATCCTTTGGGGTCGATAAAGAGGTCATACGGGATCAATATAGACTCGTTAATGTCCTTCCTAGGGGATAATAAGCCAGCGGAAATCCCTATAGGGACAAAGACGTTCATTAACAGGGGCATCATGATGTTTGGACCCTACGAGGTTGAGGCTAGTCTCCACAAAAGTAAAAAAGTATCCATATGTTATATTTTCACTTGTGCAATTGGATATAACTGTTTACAGTGTTCCCCACTGAGTATGTTGTTAAATACTCACCTCATTCATTCAATGAATTTCAGGTTGAGGAGTCAAGGCTTGGGTAGGAGCGTTGTGAACATAAGAGAACCCCCACAAGATTGTGTTCTCTTTTTGTGCTTTTGAAATACTCATGATATTATTATTACACTGATCATTCTTTTTGTTTTATGATCAATGATTATGGGGGATGAGAATAGCCTGATATTTTGTAGGTACGCTATAATAACTTAACATATTATGTATGTGTTTTAAAGGCGGGTCGTTTGACCTAGGAGCCTACGATGTAAATTATATGTCAATGAACCCCTATGCTATGTATGTCAATTTAGGGTGTTAGACGGGCGGGTTGAGTAAGACCTATGAGCCCCCATAGGTTAAATGATTGTATGATTTTGTGGATGGGCTTACACGATGCTTCTACTTAACATTATGTTGTGTGACAAAATATATATGATAGATTGCATCGTTTAATTGCGAAAATTTATATTCAGAATTATGATGTCATGTCTTACCTTATTATGCTATTATCATGCTTTTGACCTTAGCTTCCACTCATACTAAAATAAGCACACAAAATAAGTAAGTAAATTGTATGTTAAGTGACGTGGCCAAACAGAGTGGTTTGGGGTGTTACACCTTCGTTCTAAGATTAAGAACCCGATATGTTCTGCTGTTTAAGCATATCACAAGAACAATCCTTTGTCAATCTTGGAGTCAAACTTTCCAAGGTGATCTCTGTCATTCAGGATGTAACAGACACATCCAAACACATGAAAATATTTGAGATTTAGCTTTCTTTCTCTTAGAAGTTCATACGGAGTCTCCTTTCTTCCTTGTCGAAGATAGACTCTATTTCTGATGTGACACGCTGTGTTAACAACTTCAGCCCACAACTTTTTTGAAAGCCCTTTGGCCTGTCACATTGCACATGACATTTCCTACAGAGTTCGATTCTTTCTTTCCACTACTTCGTTTGTTGTGGAAGTTTGGGAGCTGAATACTCATGGAGTATTCCTTTCCTTTCACAAAAATCATCGAATGCAGCATTCTCAAATTCTCTTCCATGATCTGTTTTTATGCATGCAATGTTGGTGTCAAATTACAAACACATTGTGCGGCATAATGTTTTGAAGTCCTTAAAAGTTTCAGATTTTTCCTGCAGAAATTCAATCCAAGTATACCTTGAGAAATCATCAACAATGACAAGGATAAAACTGTTACCACTCATACTTTTTGTATCGACTGGTCCCATGATGTCCATATGTAAGAGTTGAAAACATCTTGTTGTTTGACAACCACCTAGGCTTTTTTGAGGAATTCTAGTTTTTTTTTCTCTTTTGGCAAGCACCACATATAACATCGTGATCAACATTCAGTTTCAGTAGGCCATGAACCGCATCAGACACAATCATCTTTTTCAAATTTACCATGCTCACATGACCGTGTTTTTGATGAATCAACTTTGTTTCATCATTTACAGTCATGTTTCAGGTTTCATCTTTGTCAGCATGGTAGCAATTGTCAAATGCACGGCTACCGAACATTATGCATTTGTCATGTTTGTCAAACACTTCACAAGTATTTTTATCAAACTTGACATGCATATCATCGTCACAAAACTGACTAATTCTGATCAAATTGGCTGTCGGGACTTTAACATGTAGGACATTCTGAAGCTTAGGAAAATGTTTGATATTCAATGTACCTTTTCCAACAATATTTCCTTGAGCTCCTCCTCCGCAACTGACTTTGCCTTTGTTTGTAGTGGTATATTCTTCAAGAAACTCCTTATTTATGATCATGTTTTCAGAACATCCACTGTCGAAGTACCATGTTCCGGCAATGTTAGCCTTCAGTGATATGTACATAACATTGCATATAATCTTCATCTTTTTGGACTTCATCAGATTCTTATTCTTTGATGTGATCCCTGATGTTGTTCTCCCAGCGGCAACATCATCGCGAAACTTGAAACAATGTGGTTTGATATGCCCAGGCTCCTGACAGTAATGGTACACATATTTTCACACCTTTGAGCCTTTACATTGCTTCTGATCATCATCTTCAACATTTCTCCCCGTCGATATGTTTGGGTTGTTTTCTTTTACAAATTTCACAACGTTGTTGTTTGAGGAAGTCATGGAAATTTTGTTTGAGAATTCCAGTCCAGCCTTGTCTGTCTATCCCAATGTTAAGGCTTCATTTAGGACATTCGTTCCTTGATTCCATTTCTGAAAGGCTCTTGAGGTGCTCTCCACTTCCTTCTTCAGTTTGGTGATTTCAGCATCACTCTTGGTAAGTCTAATTTCCAGACCTACAACCTTCGCTCTAAGAAGCTAATTTTCTTCCATAAGAAATCTCAGTTCTTTTGATTGAGCTGTCCATTGAATGCAGACTTCTTTTGATTTGGATTCATTACCTTCTCCAGGATATTTTTTATCTCTCTGTTCGAGACTTCAGCCTGTCTGTTGGATTGAGGATGGTAGGCAGTGGCAACTCGATGATGAACCCTATATTTCTTGAAAAAGGCCTCTAGAGTGCGGTTGCAAAAGTGCGTACCTTGATCATTTATGATAGCTCGAGGAACACCGAATCACTGAAAGATATTAGTCTTGAGGAACTTGGAGACCACCTTAGAATCATTGGAAGGAGTAGCCTTGGCCTCGATCTACTTTGAAACGTAGTCGACGGCAAAAAGGATGTAGGAATTGCCGAATGAACTGGGGAAAGGGCCCATGAAGTCCATACCTAGACATCAAAAATCTCGCACACCAAAATTAGAACTTGAGGCATCTGGTTTCTTGAGGATATATTACAAGTGTGTTGGCATAGATCACAGTTCTTACAGAAGTGGTAAGCATCCTTAAAATTTATTTCCCAATAAAAACCACAATCAAGGATTTTACGGGCTATCCTCTTCGGCCCAAAATGGCCTCCACACGAATGGGCATGACAAAAGATCAAAATGGATTCTATCTCATCATCCAGTATGCAACGTCGAATCACTTGATTAGCATTAGTCGTCTATAAATAGGGATCGTCCCAGATGAACTATTTGGCTTGGCTCTTCAATTTGTTCTTGTTTTCAGTTTCAGTTCCTTTTGGGAACATCCCAGTAGTCAGAAAATTAACCAAGTCCACATACCATGGGGTTACGCTCGTGGCTGCCAACAAAAGTTCGTCAGTAAAATTATCTGGTATGGGCATACCATCCAACTTCGTCAACAGTCTGCTTAAATGATCAGCAACATTATTCTCAGCCCTCTTTTTATCCTTGATTTCCAACTCAAATTCATGTAGCAGAAACACCCAACGGATGAGGCGAGGCTTCGATTCCTTTTTGGAAAGTAGATACTTCAAAGCCACACGGTTAGAGTACACCAACACCTTCGATCCAACAAGGTAAGATCGAAACTTTTCACATGCAAAGACAACAGCCATAAGCTCTTTCTCCATCGTCGTGTAATTGCATTAAGTAGGATTAAGAGTCTTCCAAGCATAGTATATCACATGACTATTCTTCCCACTCTTTTGCCCAAGTACAGCTCCAATAGCAAAGTCGCTCGCATCGCACATGATCTCAAATGGTACTCCTCATTGAGGCGGCTGAATAATAGGAGCAGAAGTAAGTTTACTTTTCAAAAAATTGAAAGGTTCTTTGCATTTGTTGTCGAATATAAACGGGGTATCTTTCTGCAGCAACTTCGTCAGTTTGTGAAATGATCTTTGCGTGTGGCATCATTCAACTTTCAGAAATCGATGCACATGTGCTAACCTGTTTGCAACCTCATCGGAATCAATTCATTATTCTCATTTTTGACAAGCTGGAACTCAGACTTCTTTGGAACCACATGCACTGGACTGACCCACACACTATCGAAGATTAGATAAATAATCCATAGTTGGACCAGCTAGAGGATTTCCTTGAGAACCACTTCTTTCATCACCGGGTTCAATTTTCTCTGTGGATCTCGAGAGGGCTTGCAATCTGGCTCAAGAAAAATTTGGTACATGCATATGTCAGGGCTGATCCCTTTGATATCGGCTAATGTCCAGCCAATAGCACCCTTGTGACTTTTCAACAGCTCAACCAATCGTCCTTCTTGCTCTGTGCTTAGATCTTTGCTGATGATGACTGGCAGCGTATCTTGCTCTTCCAAGTAAGCTTATTTCAGATGCTCGGGAAGGACTTTCAACTCCAGAACAGGAGCCTTCACATGCGATGGCAAAATCGGCTCTGAGGTGGTCGTTAGGGCATATGGCCTGGCAAATTTAGAGCCAGAAGCTCACTAGTGGCCTACAATTGCTAGATAATCTCTCTGATTGCCTCTTCTTCTTCTGTATTTGCAGTAGTTTCAGTCACTCTACCAAAAAGTAGCTGCTCTAACTTATCTTCCTTGAAATTGTGCTCCACAAAATAATCAACTAGAGAATCAACAATATCAACCATATAAAGAGCCTCAGGGTCCTCAACATGCTTTATAGCTTCAAATATATTAAATGAAACAATATCACCATCAAATTCAAAGCTAAGAATGCCTTTATCAATATCAATTTTTGTTCTTGCTGTTTTCATGAATGGACATCCTAACAGAATCAATGATCTATGTGCAGAATAAGAATCATCCATGTCAACAATGTAAAAATCAACAGAAAAAATCAAATCATTAACCTTAACAAGAACATCTCCTACCACACCTTGAGGATATGCATTAGACCTATCGGCTAACTGAATGATCACATGAGTTTCTTTCATATGACCTAATTGCAATTCTTTATACATAGATAAAGGCATAACATTTATGGATGTGCCTAAATCTAGCAGGACTCTCTCAACTTTCTTACTACCAATAATGCAAGGAATAGTAAACATACCAGGATCCCTACATTTTTATGGTAACTTCCTTTGAATGACAGCAGAAACATTTTCACCAACTTTTATCCTTGAATATTTCTCATACCTCATCTTTTTTGCACACAATTTTTTTAAGAATTTTGCGTAGCTGGGAACTTGTTTAATAGCATCAATCAGAGGTAAGTTGATTTCAACCTTCTTGAATAGATCGAGGATCTTTTTTTCATCATCATCTTTCTTGTTCCGACTCAACCTGGAAAGAAAAGGTGCGACAACTAAAGAATTAGGAATTTTAGATTCAGCTTTTACCTCAGTAGAGCAGACTTGGCAACTGGCTTTTCCTCTTCTCTAGAGTCTTTCTCAATCTGCGTAGTATGCCCCTCCTACTTCTTCTCTTCCTTCTTAGCCTCCAATTTGGCTAATTCCTTCCCACTGTGAAGATTCACAGCACTGACATTCCCCCTTGGATTTTGCTCAGTTTGAGAAGGATGTTTCCCATGATTCCTTTGCAGCTTGTTTATCTGAGTGGCAAGCTGGGTGATCTGTGTGCCCATACTCCCTAGAGCAGCTTACATCTCCTGCTAGAATGCTTTTTGCCTCTGTGCCAAACTGTTCACGAGGGCACTACTCTGCTCTAAACACTTCATAATGTCACCCATGCCCGGTGTAGATGTGTCAGTATGGGCATATTGACCACACTGCGGTGGACTCTGAGGTAGAACTCCAGGTGCTTTTTGATCAGGCTCTCTCCAGTTGAAATTTTGGTGATCTCTCCAACCTGGATTGTAAGTGATTGAGTACGGATCTTAATTCCTCTTCCGTCTCAAGGAATCTTGCTGCGCATCACTAGATCCATAGCAGACTTGCTCGGTTGGAGAATCTTGCAAAGTTGGGCAAGCATCAGTAAAGTGCCCATTCTCCGAGCATACTCCACAGCAGACATTTTGCGTCTAAGCCACAGGGACACCTCTGACCACAGAAGTCAGAGCATCAATCTTCTCATTAACTCCGGAGCTCTCAGTTCACTCAATCCCCTTTACAGGTCGGTACCTATCGTCATCCTCATCTTCATACTGTTGACCTCCAGACACCATGTCAATGATAAGTTGCTTAGCATCGGCTAGTGTCTTGGTGGTGAGAGATCCCCCACTAGAAGCGTCAACAATTTTCCTGTCAAAAGTAGACATTCCACGGTAGAAGTAATTGGTTAGCAATTGATATTCAGAGAACCCATGGTCTGAGCACTTGGGGCACAATTATTGGAATCTCTCCCAGTAATCAGTCAAACTCTCACTCTGCTTCTACTTAATGGTGCTAATCGCCATTCTCAGATTTGTAGCTCTGGACTCCGGAAAGAACTTGCGTACGAATTGTCCTTCCAACTCATTCCAAGTGGTAATTGAACCATATGGAAGATCAAATAGCCAGTCTCTAGCCCTGTCTTGTAAAGTATTAGAAAAGGTTAGTGGCCTCAGATTATCGGCAGTAAAACCTTAAGGACGAAGAGTAGAGCAAACTAGGTCAAACACTACAAGAATATAGAGTTTTAATGACAAAAACTAATGATAGTATCTAAAACCTCTCACTAAAAGTACAATTTTTTAATTTTAATGAGAGAAAAGCACGTTGGTAGTTAAAAAGACTGAATTAATAATGAGGAACTTGGTAATTTCCTAACTATTGATAATAGTCCCATCACTATTTATATACCACGGAAAATTCCCGTCACTATTCTTCTACAAAATTTGGGCGCGAATATTTCTCTTCCCCCCATTTATTTGGTATTTTCGTATTAAAAAAAACCCAAAAAAACATAATGGATAAAAAAATGGAATCAACCCCACTACACCTACTCTCATTCCCATCTGTACTCATCTTTATCCTCTCACTTGGTCGGCGATTAAAATAAGAAAGAGTAAAAACAATTGGTTATTCGATTTCTTCACTACACGATTCGGAGAACAAGAAAGAGGATTGTCTAACCTAATTATCTTCATCATTGTTAGGAAAAACTATCAAGGAACCTCTAGATAAGGTTTTGATGAGATGTCAAAACTATTCCTGAAAAACTGACTAAGATTTAAGCTGTAGATCTAAGCTATCCAATCCAAAGCCTCAAGAAGGAACTCAACTGAAGCTAGAGTCAACCCAACTGGAGCATGGTCAACGAATTGGAAGGATACGCAAACCAGTCAGAACTCAATTCAACTGAAGGTTCAAAAAGACGAACCAGTCGAAGCAAACTGACAGCTCAGTCAGCTGAGCTGAGAGAAAAATCAACAGGACTGAAGAAACTGATAAGAGATCACCTTAAACTGAAGATTGGAAATATCCAGCTGATGGCCAAACTTAACTTCAGCCAAACTGAAGTAAACAGTCGAATCAATCAAAGGCCAGAACTGAAGTCAGCCAGCTTGTAGGAGAAAACAAGCAAACATCTTACAAGGAAGCTTGAGAAAGATCAGTCAAACTGACAAGCTAGCCAACAGCTTGTGATCAGTCAAGCTGACAAGAAAGCTCAAGAAAGAACAGTCAAACTAACAAGCTAGCCAAAAACTTATGATCAGTCAAGCTGATAAGAAAGTTCAAGAAGGAATAGTCGAACTTGCAAGTCATTCAACAACTTGAGATCAATCGAACTAGAGAAAGAAGCTCAGAACTATCAACTGGAGTAATAGCCGAACTAAGCAGAGAAGCTCAGAACTGCCAACTGGAACTCCAACTTGCTAAACTGGAGCTCAGAACTGCCAGCCAGAGAGTCCTAGAGTTAATGCTCAAATAAAGATCTTAGAATAAATGCTCCAGTGGAGATCCTAGAAATAAATATCCAATAGAGATCGATTGGCAAAGCAATGGCTACTGGAATCAAATATCCAACAGAGATCGATTGGCAAAGCAACGGCTACTTCAATCAAAGCTCCAACGATCAAAAAGACCATCTGCCATGGATGAATCAACAGAGCCACCGATCAGTGGAACTCAACGGTCACAAAACCACTCCTCTATAAAAGACGAGTGAATCAGAGTTTTCAAATAGACTTTTCGCAACCTTCATACTTGAAGCCTTCATTCAAGTTATCTCAAACAGAGCTTTCTTTCTCCCTCGCACATAGCCTATGTTCAGCATTTGCTAAAACTGCGAGAGTCGAACTGAGAAGAAGAATCCACAGAATCAAAGTATTCAGCTAGTTGTTGATAATCCAGCCAGAGCAACCTTCTCAGTTCCAGCGATACACCGATCAACTACCCAGCTCAATTGAAGGAGCACATTTGTTGATATCCCATGTTCAAGACTAACCTCTTGAAGATCGAAGAAGATCTAAAACCTTGTAAAGACATCAATAGCACCTACCTCCCTAGCGAGCAGTTAGGGGTTGCAAGTGTGAGCTGTCGACCCGCTGAGGTAGCGAGTAGTTACCAGGTTCAGCCAACTGTCCTTCATTGTGTAATTTGTAAAGAAACTCAAGTTATATAGTGAAGTTTCCCTTCTGCGGAAGGAAGAGAGGATGTAGAAGTTTGAGACTTCAAACCTCTATAAACCATCTGTGTGTTGTACTATTTTGCTTACTTGCATTTCTTTGAACTATACACAAGCTCACACAATCTGCACTGAAGCTGTCTAAAAAGTGCTCAACTGAATTGTGCATAGATAAGTTACTAAGCGAGTCAAGGGCCCTTATCATTCCGCATTTGAAGTAAAATTTTTAGTCAGTTTATTCACCCCCCCTCTAAACTGGCATCGACTCACCCAATACCAACAAGTGGTATCAAAGCGGTTGATTCTAAGGATTAGCCATTTCTACAGATCAATTGAATCAGATCTACTTATCTGTGCTAACATCTTAAGCTATGGGAAACTATAAGCTACCTTTGTTTTCAGTTGAGAATTATGATAATTGGAGCAGGAGAATGAAGGTACATCTGTGCTCGATCCATGAGAACATGTGGGAAGTTATTGAAGATTGTCCAATCACTATCATGATGGACAATGACGCCCACATAGTTGATATCAATCAACCAGCCAGGATTCCAAAGCCAACTAATCTTCTCACCAGCGAAGAGAAGAAGTTGAAGAATCTAGAGTTCATTGCTCAAGCTGCACTATTTCAAACTCTAGATGAGGACAGAATGAAGGACACAAAGAATTGCACAACTACCATGGAGATATGGGACTTACTAGCAAATCTATGCTAAGAGTTCGAAGCTATTAAAGGAAACAAGCTCCAACTGGCAGTCGACAGATACGAGTCCTTCAAAATGCAGCCAGAAGAGTCCATCTCAAGCTTTGAAACCATATTTCTAGGCATCATCAGTGAGATGACCAACCTGGGAAGAAGCTATCCCAATTCTGAGATAAACTCCAAAATTTTAGATAATCTCACCGAAGAATGGGACATGAAAGTGATAGCGACAAAAGAATTAAGAAATCTGAACAGCATCACCCCCAGAGAACTGTTTGGCTCTCTCAAAGCTCATGAGTACAGCTTAAACCGGAAGAAGGAAGCATTAACATCATCAGCTCAAGATGCAGCCTTCTATGGTGAAAGGAACCGGTTTAGAAATACTCAAGGAAGGAACAACTTCCAGCCCAAAAGCTCACCAGCCAGAGAGAATCAAGGCAGATCTTCCTCCGAGCGAAAGAGAGATACAACCGAAAAGAAGGAAAACCTGACTAAAGACATCAATGAACAAATTCAGTCAGTTACCAGGTTGTTAGAAAAGCTGAAGAAAGTCAGGGACAAACAATAAGTTCCGCCTCAAACTGATGAAGTCACAAAAGATAAGAGAACTCGTCAACCAGCTGAACAACCAACTGAACCATTCAGTGGTGGCAATCGAAATCTAGAAGAATGCTTTCACTGCCACAAACAAGGACATTACAGATATGAATGTCCAGAACTCCTTGAAGACAAGAACGCCAAAGTGAGGAGAAGCTTCTTCAAAAAGAAAGCAATGATTGCAAAGTACGAGAATGTCGTGCTAGACGATTCAGACTATCCATCTGGAATTGATTCTAATGGCTATAGCTCAGATGATGAAGCGTTATTCTGCCTCATGGCTAACAATGATGAAGAGGTTAGTACAGCTGACTCTCAAACCTCTTTCTATCATATTAATGAAGCAACTGTCTCTAGCAATGAACTTGACATGAAACTTATGATGCTAGAAGATCAATTAGCTTCAATATCCTGCTTGCATGTTGAATTGAGAGATGAAAACAATGAACTGAGAAATAGAGTTAGAAAAATGAGCATTGATCATGAAAGAATGAATTATCTTGAATCTCAGTTTGTGGAATTTCAAAAGTTGAAATTGAGAACTGTCGATCTATAAGCTGAGAATAAAAAACTCAAGCAAGAGATCCATGAGAGAGAAAAAGTAACTCTGAAGTTCAAAAAGGGCATAGTGATAAAGGAATCCTGAAAGGATTCACCAGATCAACCGATGATCAGCTAGCTGATACACACAAAGGCAAAGGAATATTGAGAAATCCTCAAACTTAGCCCAGACAATTCGGTCAGTTCTCCCAACCAAAAACACCAGGTCAACTAAAGCCAAAATTCCAGCCAAGACCATCAGTTCATTCAAATCAATCCCTTCATTCAAGTCTTCAGTTCAACAGAGACCATCAACTCACAAAAGATGACCAGCTTAATACAGTATGCCTCCAAGGCAAACTGATAAATCAGTCTACTTTAGAAAGAAAAACTAGTTTAGATCTCAAGCCTATCCTGCCAAGAAGTTCAATCAGAACACCTATAGAAGTGATCAAAGAAACTCATTTGAACCCTACCATCACAATACCGAGTACCTGGATTCTAGAAATGAACCGAGAACTGATCCAAAAGGGTTCAATCTAGTAAACTGGAAACACACAAAGCATTGGCCTGATCAAAGAGCTCAAAGGTCTTGAGACAATAATATTTTAGTTGAATTGTTTTATCCTACTAACTATCAACGCAGGTCACATTCAATTGATTCAACTCAAAATAGGAGGGCTGAAAGAAAATCTAAACTGATCAAGCGATCCAAATCAATTGAATCACAAAATGATAAAAAGCCAAAAGTTTGGCAAGTTTGGATCCAAAAGAGCTTGATGTATCAACAAGGACCCTATATGAAACAGTCCCTAAATGCTAATCCTTGTTTTTGCAGGATAAGAGCATCCTATCTATGAAGAAAACCAAAGATATCTGGTATCTAGATAGCGGGTGCTCCAAGCACATGACCGGAGACAGAGAAGATCTCGACGGTTATGAAAAAGTCAAAGGTCCACTTGTCACATTTGGAGACAACTCCAAAAGCCGAACCATTGAAGAAGGGTTCGTGTTCAAGGGAAAAGTTGTAGTAAATGGAGTCTCCCATATGGATGGACTAAAACACAAACTAATCAGCATTAGCCAGCTGTGCGACAATGGCCACTCAGTTAACTTCACCAAAAACTCCTGCAACATAAGAGACAAGTCAACTGGAGCAATTCTTCTTACTGGCATAAGGAGAGGCAACATCTATATTGTTGACTGGTCAACCGGCTACTCAAACGCTTGCTTTCTTTCAAAAGGATCAACTGAAGCAAGCTGGCTACGGCATCAATGACTGAACCACCTCAACTTCAAAACAATCAACTACCTAGCCAAGAAAGAGCTAGTTGAGGGGCTTCCCTAGGAAATATACAAGAAAACAGGGGTGTGTGGACCATGCCAAAAAGGGAAGCAAGTGAAGTCATTCTTCAAGAGTAAGAGTCACCCACCAGGAACAACTGATTGCCTCCAACTACTACATATGGATCTGTTTGGTCCAGTTAGACCACAGACCCCAAAAGGCAAAAGATTCACTCTTGTAGTAATTGATGATTTCTCAAGATATACATGGGTGGAATTCTTGAGGAGCAAAGATAAAACTTACGACAAGCTAACAGCGCTGATCAGAAGGCTGCAAACTGAAAAAGAGAGATCAGTTCAAAGGATTCGCTCCGACAATGGAACTGAATTTGTGAATCAGCAAATGATCATCTTTCTCAGAAAACTAGGAATCATTCACGAACACTCAGCTGTAAGAACTCCACAACTAAATGGTGTAGCTGAACGGCAAAACCGAACACTCAAAGAAGCAGCTCGAGCAATGATAGCTGATGCCAACTTAGCTGAAGGTTACTGGTCTGAAGCAGTCAAAACAGCTTGCCACACTCAAAATCGAAGTGCCATCGTCACCGCACGTGATAAAACACCCTATGAACTGTATAAGGGTCGTAAGCCTTCCATCTCATACATTAAAATATTTGGCTGTAAGTGTTATATTCACAACAATGGCAAGACTCAACTGAGAGCTTTCAGTGCTAAAGCTGATGAGGGACTATTTCTTAGGTATAATTTACCTCACGTACAAGCTTACAGAGTGTTCAATAAATGAACTCTTGTTGTGGAAATAACATGTCATGTGGTATTTGATGAATTTGCTAATGAGTACAGGAACAAAGAAACAATAGACACATCAGTTCAAGTACTACCTAGTGAAACTGAGAACTCGCAGGACTATATGGATCATATTATTCCAGAGCGGCTTGAAGTTACACTAGAAGAAGGTAATAAAACTGGTACTAAACCAGTTGAGAACAATCTGGTCAATGAAGACACAAATCGTGCTAAGACCACAAACCCCACAACTGAAACAGGGGGAAGAACTGATGAAGATGCCGAACCAACTGAAGAAAGGACGACTGATGACGTCACCACAGTAGAACCAACTGAAGCTATCTTGCCCAAATGGCTCCAAAGCCATCCAACTGACAAGATGGTGATCCAAGAAGTCGAGTCCAAAAACCAGAAGTTCAACTGAGCATACACTATTCACATGCTTCATATCTCAAACGGAACCAGCAAACATCATAGAAGCCTTAGAAGATTCAGACTGGATCATGGCCATTCAAGAAGAACTAAATCAATTCATAAGAAATGACATATGGTTTCTTGTTGATAGACCAAAAACCCAGCAGGTCATTGGCACAAAATGGGTTTTTCGCAACAAGCTGGACGAACAAGGTGTGATCACAAGGAACAAGGCAACCAAAGGATACTCACGAAGTGAAGAGATCTACTTTGATGAGACATTCGCATCAGATTGGAAGTCATCAGACTGTTCCTAGCCTATGCAGCTCACTTCAACTTCACAGTCTACCAAATAGATGATAAGAGTGCGTTTCTTCAAGGAATGCTCAAGGAGGACGTGTATGTCGAGCAACCGCCAGGATTCGAAATTGGTGATCAAGTCTTCAAGCTGAAGAAAGCGCTCAACGGACTGAAGCAAGCTCCTCGAGCGTGGTATGAAACACTCACAACCTTCTTGCTGAAGAATGAGTTTCAAAAGGAAGTCATTGATCGAACTCTATTCCGAATAGAACGATCAGCTGAGATCTTAATGGTTCAAATTAATGTGGATAACATAATTTTTGGATCAAAAAGGAAAGATCTATGCACATGATTCGCTCAACTGATGCAAAGCGAATTTGAGATGAGCATGATGGGAGAAATAACATTCTTCCTTGGACTACAAGTGAAGCAGCTGAAAGATGGGATCTTTATTAGCCAAGTAAAGTACACTAAGGAGTTAGTCAAGAAGTTTGGAGCTAATAAAGGAAAAACTCTCAAGATTCCTATGAACACATCAGTTCAGCTAACTCTTGATGAAGAAGGAGAATCAGTTAGCCAAACATATTACAGAGGAATCATTGGGTCGCTACTTTACCTAACAGCTAGCCGACCAGATATCTCCTATTCAGTCAGTCTATGCGCACGGTTCCAAGCCAACCCGAAGAAAAGTCATCTTGAAGCAGCAAAGAGGATTATCAAATATCTCAAAGGAACCATAAATCTTGGACTATGGAATCCCAGAGACGACAGTTTGAGTCTAATTGGATATTCAGACTCAGACTTTGGTGGATGCAAGATTGACAGAAAAAGCACCAGTAGAACATGTCAGTTTCTTGGAAGCAAACTGATATCGTGGTTCAGCAAGAAGCATCATTCAGTTGCCACGTCAACAACTGAAGCAGAATATGTAGCTGCAGGAAGCTGCTGTGCTCAGATACTCTGGATGAAGCAACAGTTGAAGGACTACAAAATCGAAACTGAAGAAGTACCTATATTCTGTGACAACAATAGTGCAATTGCAATATCTCAAAATCCAATTCTGCATTCAAGAACTAAGCACATTGACATAAGACATTACTTCATCAGAGATCACATCGAGAAGAAGGACATATGCATCAAATATATCAACACGGAGAAGCAGATAGCTGACATCTTTACCAAACCATTGCCTGAAACAAGGTTTATGTAGCTATGCATGCAACCGGGATTACTTCAGCTAGCATCAAAAGATGAAAGACAGTCAACTGGAAGAAAAAGGTCGGAAAACTATCCCAGCCGAAGAGAGAAACTGAACCAAAAGGCTTCAACTCATCAAAATGAGTAGTTCACAACTGAGAAAGTTGTTGAACTGATCAGTTGAGCACATAAGCTATCAGTTTGAACTGAAGCGAGAAGCTGTGCAAAGAAAGCAAACTGAAGCTGATCACCCTACCCCATCAGCTAAACTAAATCATCAATTCGTTTGCTCAAACTGAGGCAAGGAGCAAGACAGAATTGGCCAAATGGTCTCAACTGATGATCCAATCAGTCAAGCAGAACGTACCAGCTGCAAAATTCTCAAACTGATGAAAAAGTCAAAGGAACTGGAATCAACTCAACAGGAGACATCAGTTCAAAAGTCAACTGAGGGAAAGCAGCATAACAGAAGGAACAGCTGAACTGAGAAATAGCTGAATTCCAGCAGTCAAGGCCAGGAAGGAACTAATGAGAAAACATCTCAGTTAGAGCTGATCAACATGAAATTATCAGCTATAGTGGAAGCCAACTGATGACCTAATCAGTTTCAAGTCAAGAGGAAGCCACAAGAGAGAAACAGATAAGTTCAAAATTTTCAATAGTGGAAACGGTAAAAATACGTGTCACTCTAATATTACCGTTGGATTCACTATCTCCCCTCATTAATCCCCAATGGATAGAATCGAAAGGCCAATCGACGGGTCGATTGAATTAATCTGACCGTTGAAATCTCGGCATACGAAACATCACAACCGTTGTATGAACCCTATCTCCCTCTATAAAAAGGATGACTGAATTCTACTATCACTTTTACTGATCCAAAACTCAGTAAAGAATTGAAGCCTATCTCTTCCTCCGCTTTCTCAACAGTTCTGCAAAATAATTGCAAGAATCAAGGATTCAGTTCCAAATCTAGCCAAAATCAGATTATATCCTTTTCTCCAAGCCTCACAAAAAATCCATGGCTGAAAGAAGCGCACCAGCTGTTCGATGAAAGTTCAATTTTAGAAGAATTGGTGAATCATCTCAAAGATTCCAAGTGAATCTATACAGAGATAAGTTCTTAGATCAAGCCACATATAGAGAAAAGTGCTCAAATTCTCCACTCTGCAACTCGTTAATCTCCAAGATCGAACAATCAGGATTGAAGATATTCACTAAAGTCACTCTGACAAAGATCTATCGTGAACCTGTAGTTGAGTTCTATTTGTACTCAAAAGGATATGATGACAGAATCACAACTGAAGTGCGCGGAGTTGAACTGGTAATCACTCCAGAATTGCTCAGAAGGATATTTCAGCTTCCCACCTCTGGTATAAGATTACAAGATGTGGAAGTTGATCAAGAACAAGTCTACAATCTCTGGAAGTGAGAAAACTACGAAGATCCCTACAAAAGCAGTACCCTCATGTCCTGCTTCCAGGAAGAATATAGAATTCTAGCATCAGTTTCAGCTAGAATGATTGTCGGCACAACAGGAAGTCACTCAGAGATGTCAAAGCACAAATACAAAGCATGTGCGGCAATCACCACAAATGTCCAAGTAAACCGGGCTCAATACTTCTTTAAACAAATCAAGAAGTATGTAGATGTTGTCGAAAAACATTGGAAGGAAACTGAGTTCCATCAAAAGATGTGCTATGCCTGCAGGATCAGCAGCATACTGGAAAGCACTCTCAACTTCATGGCAGAAGAAACTAATACATTGATGATTGAGAAGCTGCACTTTATACCATCAACTGCCAGAAGACAACCAGCTTCAAAAACCATAAGCATCAAAAGCAGCCAGCGAACTGATGCTCCCTCAAATAAAGCAGAGGAGTCTGCTAAAAGAAAAGACAAAGAGATCGCCACAGAGGTACAGCAAGAGGACTCTGACTCTAAAGATAATATCCCAATCAGCCAAATGTTGGGAACCACAATCAGAGCCAAGCCATTCCAGCAAGTTCGATTTGGATCAACGGCTACCTCACCTGAAGAAGGAACCTCTACCAGATTAGTTCAAACTAAGGAAGGAACTGGCCAAGCCAAGAACAAGTCAGCAACATCTCAACTGAAAGGGAAGAAGAAGCAATCAGGACCTCCACCCCCTCCAAAACTGCCTCCCTTCAATATCAAAGTGTTTGATATGGCATCAGTTCAGGGAGATGACATTGTGCCTCTCAGGGGAGTTCCACCACGAGGCACAGGGGCTGACTACTTCAAAACTGCGTGTCTTCCGATAGCAGAAACTGAAGAAAACATAAGAGCTCTCTCAAGAGCTGAAGTCATCAAAAGTTGGGCCAATGAACAAGTAACCAAGTTCATTTCGGAGAATTTCGTTGAAGATGTGATTGGCACAGCTACTCTTTACAAATCTCTCTCAAGGTACGTATATTGGTACCTATGGAGACATTGCTTCAATTCTGAAGCCCACTTTCTCCTAACCACCCTTCATAGGATGAGCTTCTGGAGAAGAGAAGAGAGATGGAGCATGCAATGGGCTGGACAAGAAACTCCTGAACAGAATCCAATCATCACTCTAAAAAGGATGCTTGCCATACGAAGAAATCATCCTCACCCAGATCAACAGACGCTATTAGAAGTCATGGACGATCCGCTCAATTGGGCCAACATCCAACTGCCACCACGACAAACAGAGGCTGAACAGCAACATTGGAGAAATCGCCAAGTACAACAGCATCGGTTGCTTAGAGAACTGCTCATCCTCAGACAACAACAGCACCAACAGTGACAAGACCTATTTCACAGAGAAGCCCAGAGCAGTCAACAAGGAGCTGAGACTGCAAAAGTCTACAACTCAAGACAAACCGTTTTAGCATCTGTTGCTAGGCAGTTAACTTTTAAAGAATTCCCTCGACCAGATGAAGTCATCATTAATCTCCTAGATGACTCTCCAGAAGCACGAGTAGCTGATGAGTGAACTGCTAGTGATTTAGAGTTCGAAGAAATGCTCAAATCTCCTACTCTACTAGTTCTGCCAAGTGAAGAACAGTCAGAGGAGTCAGCCGAAAAGGCTCAATAGTTTGAGGAGCCAGTTGAACCCCAAACCGCTCCTTCCCAAGAGCCAACTACTGATGAAGGAGCTCCCTCATCTATTCCTCCAACTGCTCCAGTTACAGAGCCTGCTGAGTTTGACAAGCTAACTGAACAGACAACTCAAGAGGATGATCAACCTACCTACCAAGGAACTGAAGCGGGAGAAGAAGTTGACTCGAGAGCAGTTCAGCTCGATACTCAACCAAGCAGCTCATCAGTTCCGCTCCCTGCTTACTATGTGGACTTGATCCACAGCCTGCAGTAACAGGTAAAACTGCACACGGAGCAAATTCAAAAGCTGCAAGCTCACCCAAGACTCCAGTCAGCAGGAACTGAGTCATCAAGCAGTGATGAGGATGATGAAGGTGACTCCACAGAACCGCTTGCCAAGAGGATGAAAACTGATCACAAGAAGGACTAATAGCTGATCAAGTTTAACTGATTAGAAAGTCCTAAGTTTACTTCTTCTAATTCAGTTTGTTATTATTCATTTTGATTTATAAAAAGATTATCTTTTTTGTTTTCACATAAATGTCGAACTTAGCATTTATTTTGAATATTTTGACCGTTGCAAAATGATAACACGTCTCAAGTCATTAAATGCCAATGACCAAAATACAAGAGGCCAGGGGCCAGTACCATTCCAACCATTAGATTTATGAGCCTGCCCAAACACTCATAAAAAGCCCTCTCTTATAAGCCTCTTAGAAATACTCCTCCTACGCTCTCAAAAACTCTCTCTTTCTCTCTCAAAGATCTTGAAATTCCTCAAAAATTTCAGCCAACCCCAAAGATGGCCGAATTATCCAGATCTTTAAATTCATTCAAAGAGCAACTTCTGAGAGACAAATTTCTAGATAGGAAGAAATTTCAATTGATTCTAAATGAATCAAACAACCTAACCCTTCTGTCAAATCTTCACAAGACAGGAATTCTTCACTACCTGGAAACACCACCAAAGTTCTTCAGAAAAAATTTAGTGAGTGAGTTTTTGTTTCAAGCAAAATTGTCTGCAGATGGAAAGACAGTGTCATCAGTGATTCAAGGGCGGCTATTCCAAATCACTGAAAGAACAATTGCAGAAGTGTTCCAACTTCCACGAAGAGGATCATCTGTTCAAGAACTAAAGGAATCTGCAGAATCATACTGGAGAGAATGAAAAGCTTCCACCTGCAACAAGCAATTCAGTTTTACGACAGCTAAAACTGATCTGAATCCCGAGTATGGTGTTCTACTCAATATAACGAACAAAATGATGTTCGGGGAAATTGAAAGACTGAGTCAACTCACTCAAGAGAGATACAAGGTTATGATTTAACTTGCTGAAGGGCGACAAACAAACTAGGTAGAATTCGTCTTCCAACAATTCAAACATCAAGCAGTTAAGGCCTCTAACTCGAAGAAATCTGGCAAATTTGAGTCAAAGGTAGGACTTGTTCTAAGGATAGGCAAAATGATTGAAGACCTGCTGAATCTTCCAAGTGATGAAGCACTACCAGTCCTCATCTCTGACTGGATCCCCAAGAAGGGAACTGTCCATCTTCAGTCACTAAGAATGAAACGAAGCGCCAAGGTAAAGACGAGCAACATCATTTCGAGCAATTCAACTGCGAACGCCGTTCACTCTCCAAAATCAAAGAATGGATCACCAGTTAATTTCCAGGTTTGCTCTGATCCAGATGAGCTTATTCCATTCATAGGAATCCCTTATTTAAACTATGGAGCGGATTACTTCACAAGCACATGCCCTCCTCTCCAGCTGACTGAAGAAAATATTCGCACTTTCTATAGTGGTGAATATGCAGTCAAAAGTGCACAAAAGGAAGTGACTAATCTCCTTCTCACACACTTTGCTTTTGTTGCACAATGTGACCAAGAGTTGTTCAAACAACTCCACCGATATTTCTATTGGTATAACTGGAGACATTCTATGTCTATCCAGTCTCATTTTCTGCTAACTGCCTTTCATGGTATGAGCTACTGGCAACGTGAAGAAACTTGGAGCATTAAATAGATAGGATCGTTAAATCCATTCCCTCCAACCATTGTGCAAGTTCAGCACATCATGAATCACCGGCTTGTCAACAAAATTTTAGCAACCGCCCTGTTAGCTGAATTCAACACCAGCATCATGCCTCAAGGAGCTGTGGTTGCAAATCAATCAGTCAACTGCCCAACTGGCTCGCTCTGCCGAAAACTAAACTTTGATAATTTATCAAGTCAGTCAGCTTAGCCATCACGATGAACTCCAACTGCCATAGAGAGGATAGAACCACATCTATAACATACTGAAGTCGTGGCTCCTCAGAAGAATCCAAGGCATGATGATGAAAGAGATAGTGATGATGAGGATACTGCCACATCACCAAGTCTCTTATCCAAGAGCTATGTCACTCCCTTACTCATATCCAGCTCAAAAGGCGTGCAACTGATTATGAACAATGATCAGTTAAAACCGTCGCCTAAGGGAATTTCACAATCCCTCAATCAAAGGATGAAAAACTCATCATTAACTATTCAGCAACTTCACCAAGCCAGGAGGACAGCAAGGCCCAAACTGCCAAAAACCAAAACTGGATCTGCATCGATGATAAAGCAATCAAACTGCTCAAAACGAAGCAGTACAGCTAGTCCAGTTTGGCCCTTCAAGAAGAAGAAACTGACTCAAGAAGTCCAAGCAACTGATCAATTCAGTTCAGTTAGAGCGTCAAAGTTAGTTTATCAGCGGTGATTGGAAACGAGATAAAACTGATCATCCAACCACTAAATCATCAAACCAATCAGTTAGACTGTATCCCAACTGACTCAGGATAAGTTTTTCTTAATCCTTAAGCTTATCTTAACTTAATTATTTCCGTTGTGATTATAAAATTCTTTATAATATATCTAACGGCTACAATTTGAAAATAGGGTTCTCTCTCACAACTTGCCATTAATATCTCTGCATTGATATTAAATCGACTCCACAAAGGAGAAAAAGAAGGATATATTTATCTATGAGATATAAATAGCAAAATCTGCAGATAAAATTTTGCTATGTATGGCAACTACCCCATTTTCAAATTTGCTCTCTCTCAGCCACATGATCATAAAGTTGTTTCACAATCGAACGGCTGGGATGCATTCGTCATTTATCCAGCTAATCATCCATCAAATTGGATAGCTGATTAGCTAAGAGAAGCAATTGTGTGTCCTCGATCAATACATGCAAAGCTGAATATATATATATGCAAGGAGATGAAGGCTCCGATCATCTGCAAATTCTCTCTCATCCTTGCATTAATCTTTTGCAAACTCTCTCTCAGCGCACTTGCATATCTAGTACAACCATTTCTTTGCAGAAATGAAACCCTCATTCTAAATGGTGAATGTCAAATCGCTCGTAAGCAAGCTGAAGAAAGATAAAACTCTCAATCTAGAGCTTCTTCACGCACGTCTAGGCCCAGAAATATTCCAAAGAATCTTTTGGCCATTAGAGGAAACTGGGTTGTTGCCATTCTTGATGATCATGCCAATCAAGAATCTACCCATCCATGTTACTGAGTTCTATCATAATGCAGTTGTCTCCGGTAACAACATCATCTCCACCGTTCAGAACAAAGTAAATAACGGTGACAAAAGACACTATGATGTCTACACTCCTCCTCCCCGGTGAAGGCCAAGACATACTGGATTTGGAAACTCTGAGTAAATACGCACTATGCAGTCTTTGGAAACATCCACACGTGCATCACCACGACTGCTCACACAAGTTGAAGGAAAGCCTATCTAGTGAGGTCATCCCACTCCTGGATATTGTCGGTCACATCTTGCATGGAAACTTTGAGACGGTCCAGTTCTCTGAACTCAAAGCTCATCTAACGGCCGCTCTATTTCTCGATTGTCAAGCCGACTGGGCTTCCTTCATTCTTGCTCAACTGCGAGCAAATGTCAAACGAGCAGAATATGATCCGACAACTGGCTCTTTCCGAGAGAATGTTGGGTTTATGGGTCGCATAAGCCACATCATTCTAAGTCAGTTTACCGAGGTGATTCCAACCAGAGAGCCAATTGCATGAAGGGATATGCTCCCGACCATCTACTGCCATCCGATTCTGAAGAGATCGTACCAACCAGGAACTTTTGACTCAAGTCGTGGAAAGAGACTGTTGGTAACAACTGCCAGCTCCTCAGACGAAAGGCAATTGCTGATTGAGAATGAGCCTCTCTCAAGACTAAGTGATCAGTCTACAGTACCCGCCAGCTCACAACCTCACATCTCAGTCCATCGCGACTTATTTGAGGTTGAGTTTGAGCAAGTTCTAGACCATCAGCTACGGAGCTGTTTCGGTCTAATTGAGGGCAACAATCCCTTCTTATTCGAGTAATTGAGACGGTACCTCCAGTACCATATCTGGAGATTTCAACTCGATGAGGCCACCATGTTCCACCTTATCCGCACTCCTGGATCCCTTTTCTGGATCAACGAAGGACACTGGAGTAGAAATTGGATGAACCATCCACTCTACTCGCCGCCAATGCTCTCAGAAATAATGGATTCAATAATCAAACAAATCAAGTTCAGCGCACCAGCCGACGCTCCTCTTCCTGACAATGAGCCAGTCAATTCATCCTGCACCCCATTTCTTGAAGATCTACCAATCGCATCAACTGATGAGATCTTCACCAACTTGGCTTCCATGGACTTCAGAGAGCAAGATCTTTCTCTCACAACTGATCGTGGTCAGCTCATGACAACTGAAGAAGCTTATGCATGGTTCTCCTCGCCCATGCCCATTCTTTCAGTTCCCTCATTCTATGTTGACAACTTGGCAACTGCCTTCACCTTCTTACCAAATCTATCAATGCCATCATACGATCCACACCAGCTTACCCTTTTAGATGATACCAAAAAGGGGGAAGATGGAAGGTATGATGATGAAAATTTAACTCTTTGGGAGCAGATCCAAAGAGAAGTACACTATGAGGGGGAAGCTCAGCTTCAGGGGGAAGCTTGGAGAAAACATGGAGTTCAAGAAAAGGGAGAATCAAGCAGGAAGAGAAGAAGCAGCTAAGGAAGTGAAGTAGTAGTCCTAACTACTATCATGAGCTGATATGATATGCTTTGATTTAATATATGATACATGCTTTAATCCTTCAAATATAATGCTTATGCTTATACACATTCTCTGATATCTTGATAATCATGCCTATAAGCTTTGTGCTCTGCTCTGATACCTGGATAATCATGCTCTAAATGAAAGCATGTCTAAAATGAATCAAAGATGAGCAACAGAGCCAACGATGAATGGAACTCAACGGTCATAAAATCACTCATCTATAAAAGACGACTGAATCAAAGTTTTAACAACTCTTCGCCTCCATGACTTTTGCATATACATTCTTGAAATATTCAAGCAAGAGCTTTCTCTCTCTCTCCCACTCAGCTCAAGTTCAGCATTTTGATAAAAACTGCGAGAGTCCAATTGAGAAGAAGAATTCAAAGAGTCAAGATATTCAGCCAGCTGTTGACAATCCATTCAGGGCAGCCTTCTCATTTTCAGCAATACAACGATCAACTACCCAGCTTAATTGAAGGAGCACATCAGTTGATACCCCTTGTTCAAGACTAACCTCTTGAAGATCGAAAGAGATCTAAAACCTTATAAAGACGACAATATCACCTACATTCCTAGCGAGCAGTTAGGGACTTCAAGTGTAAGCCGTCGACCCGCTGAGGTAGCGAGCAGTTACAAGGTTCAACCAACTGTCCTTCATTGTGTAATTTGTAAAGAAACTCAAGTTATATAGTGCAATTTCCCTTCTATGGAAGGAAGAGAGGACGCAGAAGTTTGAGACTTCGAACCTCTATAAACCACTTGTGTGCTGTACTGCTTTGATTATTGTATATCTTTGAACTGTACACAATCTCACACAAGCTGCACTCAAGTTGTCATAATTGATCAACCAATTTGTGCATAGATAAGTTTCTCTAAGCGAGTTAAATGGCCCTTACTATTCCGCATTTAAAGTAAAAGTTTTTAATCAGTTTATTCACCCATCTCTAAACTGATATCGACTCGCTTGGGACCAGCAAGTGGTATCAGAGCTGTTGATTCTAAGGATCAGCCGTTTCTGCAGATCAACTAAATCAGATCTACTTATCTGTGCTAACATTCCAGCTATGGGAAACCATAAGCTACCTTTGTTTTCAGTTGAGAATTATGATAACTGGAGCAGGAGAATGAAGACGCATCTCTGCTCGATTCATGAGAATATGTGGGAAGTCATTGAAGATGGTCCAATCATCATCATTATGGACAATGATGCTCACATAGTTGATATAAATCAACCAGCAAGGATCCCAAAGCCAACTAATCTTCTCATCTCTGAAGAGAAGAAGTTGAAGAATCTAGAGTTCGTTGCTCAAGCTGTATTATTCCAAACTCTAGATGAGGACAGAATAAAGGACACAAAGAACTGCACAACTGCCAAGGAGATATGGGTCTTACTAGCGGACTTATGTCCAGAGTCCGAACCAATCAAAGGAAACAAGCTCCAACTGGCAGTTGACAGATATGAATCCTTCAAAATGCAGCCAGAAGAGTCCATCTCAAGCCTTGAAACTAGATTTCTAAGCATCATTAGTGAGATGACCAACCTCGGGAGAAGTTATCCCAATTCTGAGATGAATTCCAAGGTTTTGGATAATCTCACCGAAGAATGGGACATGAAAGTGATAGCTACAAAAGAATCAAGAAATCTAAACAGCATCACTCCAAGGAAACTGTTTGTGATGTGACCCGGGGCTAATGACACGACGAGATACAAAAATACGCGGAAGCTAATGATTGAAACTACGTCGGTGAAGTAAGGATTCTATACTCGAATATCTAGACGACTACGATTCAACTAAAATACCTAGACAATATCACACAAAATAACATAAATCCAACAAAGTGAGGGCTGTTTTGGATGGCTATGATATTGGTAAGGATGATGGAATTTCGATGATGATGATTAGGTTTAGAAGGGTTAGAGCAGATAGGGTATGATAGAGTTGTAACGGACTTACGGATTGAACGAGATGAAGATGAACTTGAACACGAATGTGGCTGGACTTGAAACGGACGTGGATGGTGATGTTTCACCTGGAAGATGGTGGTTGGGCGATGGAGGTGTTGTGATTTGCAACCCGATTAATCCCCGGCGTATCTTGTACGACGAAAATGAATCTCAAAGTTACTCATCGGTAGCGAGTTCACCCTAATTCCTCGTGTGAATTAGAACGTTCCCTTGATGTAAGACTCAAAGTTGCTAGGCTTCAAGAATGAGTATTTTCGACAGAAAACAATCAAAAGCTTTGAACGGTTGAGACACAAATTGAATGCAAAAGCAATTTTAATCAATAATGTCTAAAATATCAATAAAACAAAGATCCCCTATTTACAAGTACCATAGGGAACGAAAATAATAAGCCTAAAAGGCCTAAAAATTGATCCAAAAAGGATCTCTAACTATACTAGGAAGATACCTAAACTCGAATTCTATTCAAGGTAGAAAATTGTCTTAAATACAATTCTAGATAAACCTAATCTCAATATGGACGAAAATTACTCAAAAAAAATCTGATCTTCTATAGTCTAAATTAAATAAAAATAATACTCTAGTCTAGATAAAAAATATCAAGTGTCGGAACTACTCGGTATGGGCATACCGACCGAAACTAGTCGGTTTGGGCATACCGACGGTTCACGCACAAATGCAGTTCAACTCTTCAAGTGTAATTCTCCATGGTGAGTTCTTGATCTTCAATGGTTAATAAAGTAACCAACTTGGCATCGCCTCTTCCGGATTCTTCATCTCCAATCTCGAGCTTTCTTCGAATCATCACTTGCAAGTAAGCTTGCAACTTCTTAGCTCTTGATCTTGTGATTGGTCCTCAAAATTGCAACTCCGGATCTTGATCATCTTTGTTGCTCATGGCTTCATCAGATGAATCCAAACGCGATCGCCGGGTTGAAATATCACTTGCTTGCATCGCACGTTTCTGGAGGCGGCAGTTTTCTTCCCTTTGTGCTCAATGCGAGCACGCACTCTCTCATGCATCTCCTTAACTTGCTCAGCTCTTCTCAAACCTTTAACACTTGTTAGATGCTCAACAGGTAAAGGTAACAAATCAGTAGGCGTTAATGGATTAAATCCATAAACAACCTCAAAATGAGACATATTAGTAGAAGAATGTACCACACGATTATATGCAAATTCAGCGTAAGGTAAACACTCTTCCCAAGACTTCAGATTATTTTTAATTAAGGACCTAAGTAGTGTGCCTAAAGTGCGATTCACAACCTCAGTTTGACCATCGGTTTATGGATGACATACAGTAGAAAACAACAACTTAGTCCCTAATTTTTCCCACAAAACTCACCAAAAGTGTGCTAAAAACTTGGAATCCCTATCACTAACAATAGTTTTAGGAATACCATGCAATCTAACTACATGCACAAAGAACAGATTTGCAATATGCAAAACATCATCAGTTTTTCTACATGTAATTAAATGCGCCATTTTAGAAAAACGATCAACAACCACAAAAACAGAATCGTTACCCGATCTAGACCTAGGTAATCCTAAGATAAAATCCATAGACAAATCAATCCAAGGTGAACTAGGAGCAGGCAGGGGCGTGTATAAACCAAACGGATGTGACGTAGACTTAGAACTATGGCAAGTAACACATCTACTACACACATGCTCAACATCTCTTCTCATATGCGGCCAATAAAAATGCTCATGCAACATGCTTAATGTTTTATTCACACCAAAGTGACCCATTAAACCTCCCGCATGCGATTCTACCACAAGTAGCTCACACATAGAACAACTAGGAATGCATAATTGCGAACCACGAAATAAAAATCCATCATGCACAAAAAATCCATCAAAAGACTTAGACTTTTTCGAACACTCATCAAAAATCGAAGCAAAGAATGGATCACATGCATACAGACTCTTAATCGACTCAAAACCAAGCATTCTAGCATGCATTCAATTCAGCAACGTGTACCGTCTAGATAGTGCATCGGCTACAACATTGTCTTCTCCTTTCTTGTATTTGATGACGTACGGGAAGGACTCGATGAACTCGACCCATCTCGCATGCCTCTTGTTCAGATTTTACTGCTCTTTCAAATGCTTTAAGCTCTCATGGTCCGTGTGAATCACGAACTCCTTTGGCCACAGATAATGCTGCCACGTCTCCAATGATCTCTTTAATGCATACAACTCTTTGTCATAGGTAGAATAACGCAGAGCTGTACCATTCAATTTCTCACTGAAGTAGGCAACTGGACGCCGTTCCTGCATCAAAACAGCACTAATATCCCGAAGGCATCACATTCAATCTCAAAAATCTTATCAAAATCAGGTAAACACAAAATAGGTGCATGACATAAAAGATGTTTTAAACGTGTAAATGCTTCATGCTGTGCTTTACCCCACTCAAACTTACGATCCTTCTTACTTAGCTCAGTAAGAGGCGAGGCAATGCTAGAGAAATCGCGCACAAAGCGACGATAAAATCCGGCAAGGCCGTGAAAGGATCGAACCTCCGTGGCTGACTTGGGTGTTGGCCATTCTTCAATCGCTATGATTTTAGAACGGTCAACCTCAATACCACGTACACTCACGACAAAACCAAGAAATACAACCTCATCTAAACAAAAAGAACATTTAGACAGATTTCCATACAACTTGGCTGATCTCAGAATGTTAAAAACACACCTAAGATGTGCTAGGTGCGCCTGTGCATTGTGACTGTAAATCAAGATATCATCAAAGTACACAACTACAAATTTCCCAATCACATCACGCAAAACATGGTTAATTAATCTCATAAAAGTGCTCGGTGCATTAGTGAGACCAAAAGGCATAACTAACCACTCATATAAACCATGCTTAGTCTTAAAAGCTGTTTTCCACTCATCCCCTTCATGCATTCTAACTTGAAAATAACCAGAACGCAAATCAATTTTGAAAAAGACTTTTGTAACAGCCCGTTTTTCCGATCACTGTTTAAATAAAATATTTATCTTCAATTATGTGAATTATCAAAATTTGTGAATTTTAATGTTCGAGTTATGATATAGTCTAAGTCGCGCCTCTAGATATATCTTAAATTTTATTTAGAGAATTAAGATTTATTTATTCAAATCATATAGAAAATCATTTTTGCATGAATTTAGAAAAAAAAAATATAATAATAATTTAGAGGTCCGTGCATATGTGTATACATTTAGTTCATGCCTTAAGATAAAATATTTTCATTTTTTTAATTAGGCCTAGAAGAACTTAATATTATTTTCGTTAAGTTTCATTTTTCAATGTATTATAATATTGGTACCTAATAATACCATGCATGCATTTGCATATAATGAGTCATAAAGATTGATTTTTATTATGATAAAATTATATGTATTTTGGAAGGCGAGGAATTTCAGATTTTATTTAGGAAGATAATTGATAAATTTTTGTAAACTATAAGAAAAAATAAAAATTAAGTACTAATTTCAACTTAATTTTTTGTAGCGTGGTAATTTTTATATTAGACATCATTGTATAATCTAAGGATTTCGAAAGTTTTAAGTGGGGAGTCAATTCTCCTAAACTGGAAAAAAATTCTAGTACCTTATTTATTTTTGGACAAGAGATTAATCATTTCTTCTTTTCATTCTTTTGTTGTCATTAAAATGGAAAATAGAACCCTAAACTACTAGTATAAATACAAAGAATGAGAGTTCAACCTAGTTTTTTTAAACATTTTTGAATGCGGCTATGGCACAAGGTACCAACTTTCTGCTTTCTCTTTAAATTGATTCTTTTGAAAGTTTTGGTTTTAAAGTTCTACCCTATAATCTGGTCTCATATAGGAAAAAATCTTAATTACCAAGCATTGAGGAGGATCGGTTGTTTATCAGAGGTACATGAAATCATCTATATTTTCATATAAATGTTTTATTTTTATTTTATTTTTTCTCCATCATCAATCTCATTTGGTATTTTAGAATCATGCATTTATGAGTTTCGAATTTATACACGATCATGGCATGGTTGATTTCATTTATTTTACTTAATCTCATTTAGGAATTTGATCAAATCAATTTATGGCATTGGTTTCTGAGTTGCTGTTGTCGAGACTTAAGTGCTAGGAGGAGGATGAAATTTAATTAAATTTTGCAACTTTAACTTTAGATTCAGTAGATTATTGAATTAGTACTCAAGAAAGCTTAAGGTTAATCGGCCATTTTATTTGTTATTAATATTAATGAGATCAGAGTTTGGTGAGAATTTTATTGGGAGGATAATAAAATGTTTTAAAAATATATCTTAGTTTAGGAATCATAAATCTATCATAGGGATTAAAGTGGTTAATTAATTTGGTGTTTCATAATAAAAATATGAATGCAGCTTCCATACGTGAGTTATAGCATGGACAAATTCTAAGTAATATGTTTAACTAATTTCTTTAGTAGTAGTCGAATTCTAGTTTTATATTTAAAGTACTACGTCATTATTTTTATTAACCAGCTTCAGATTCTTAGGCTTATATCTGAGTGGTAATAATAATAATAAATATAGATATATGTTTTTTGGCATACTGTTTTCATTAAATTGTAATTTTAAGTATAACATTGAATATATACTGTAATATTTTGGTAGATATGTTAATGAGAATTTATTTTGTATTACCGAAATAATTTCGGGAATCAGTACGCGAGAGAGTAACTATTTTGTTGAGCTAACAATTTCAATTCCAAATTAGTAATTTTTGTTTAAAATATTATTTTAATTTATTAAGAGGCCTTAATTAATTTGAGATTTAGTTAGTTAATTATCTTTAGTGGATCACACCCATTTTCTTCATTTATTTATTCGCGAACATTTTCTTAAGTATTACTGATTTTCTAGAATTTCCTAAAGATCATTTATAAATCTCATTTAGACCTTAGAGACTTTTCATCATTTAATGTCATATTTCAATTCAAATTTGTTGTAAACTTTCGGATCCAACATGCATCAATTATAGGTATTATTTTATTTTGGTATTCTAGGTGCGGCGAGACTAAAACAATAAGTTACTGTTAGTGTTTGATTCAAAGTTCACCAATTCAATTAAGGTGTGGGATTTATTTATTTTATGTCGTTGATTTATATTTTTGCTCATTTTAATATCACGTGTTGGCCGTATTTCATGTTACTGTCAATGAGCTCGTGGACTATATGTTGATTCATTTGGCTCTCAGTATTTGTGCACAAATGTCAATGTCGATATGCGATTCAATTAATACTAATGTACTATCATGTTTCGGTACTAATGTACTATCAGTTTTCAGTATCAGTTATATGGGTGCTACTGTTTTATTAACTTGGGCAAAAGAAACATCATTAATAGCACTGCTCTTATAAGATAGAAGAACAAAAGGTAAACCTGCTTTTAATGCTTTCTCTACGCCTTTCACTGAAATAAACAGGCTGCGGTTTTGATCTTTCTTTGCAGCTGATCCAGACGAATTCCCATGCACAAGGGAATCTTTGAAGGACGGTTTAGGGGCTGAAGAAGTAGTAGTGGCGGCCTTCTTGGGGGTCTCAGTCGATTGGGTACCGTTGGCGGTGATCCGGGCTGCGGTGGCGGCCTCTTTTGCTCTCTCAGCTCTAAACCTATCTTGCATAATTCTCTGATCTTCTGCAACAGCTTTAGAGGACAGCGGCTTGAGTGTAGTGGTCTGTCCATCTCTCTTCACGATGTACGTGTTTGTGAAGCCATCATGAATCGTCTGTCTGTCAAACTGCCATGGTCTACCTAACAACATGTGTGCTGCATCCATAAGAATAACATCGCAAACAACAGAGTCAGAAAATCAACCAATAGAGAATGAGACATTGACCTTAGCCATTACTTTGATCTCTCCTCGATCCGTAAGCCACTGCAACTTGTATGGCTTCGGATGCTTGATGGTGGTCAGTGCCAATTTGTCAACTGCATACTGGCTCATGGCATTGATCACACTCCCACTGTCTATTATCATCGAACAGGTCTGGTCTTTGATAGTAACACGTGTGAAAAAAATGTTCTCACGTTGATCCGGCTGCTCTTCCTCACGATTGATGCTCAGACTTCGTATAGACACAAGACTAAGATGAGGAAGCTCGGGTTCCTCTTCATCCGAGTCGACTGGAGGCGTCTCTGGCTCCTTCTTGGTGTCAACTACGGGCTGGTCCTCGTCCTCACTGGCTGACTCAATCTCATTCTGTTCGGTAATGAACAGAACACGCCGGTTCGGACACTGGTTTTGAAAGTGGCCCCAACCTTGGCACTTATGGCACTGGATGTCTCTAGCTCGATTCTGATTGGCAATAGGTGCTGGGCTGGGTGGATTAGGTCGTGTATAGGCTGGTCTGGATGGTGGTGCCGGTGTAAACTCGGGTCTACGACTGGACTGCGGTGTAGAACGGTCGAAATGCCACTCGGACGGTCCGGACTGACTTCAGGGTCGAGTAGGCTCAGTAGAAGGGGTAGAAGATGATGTGGGATTCGTACCTTTGTTCCATGGGGGTCGAACAGGGGCTGAACTGTGGTGCGATCTCCGCCTTCCCTCTCTAAGCTGTCTCTCCACAATTGATGCGTAGTGCACCATCTCTTCTGTACTTGTGAAGTTCTTTAGTTCAACTTCACATGCGATGTCAGGATTCATGCCTTTAATGTACCGAATGATGGTAGCATTTAAGGTCTCTTGTTTCCCAACTCTATTCAGGGCAGTCTCAAGCTCCTTGTGGTATTCTTCAACTGATCGGGTCCCTTGCTTGATCCGGGTGAGCTTCTTCTCGAGCTCTCTCTCATAATGTACAGGAATGAACCTCCCACACATCAATCCTTTCATCTGTTCCCAAGTATCGACGGGTGGATATCTCTCACATCGGCGTCGATCCTGCTGCATCTCCCACCATGAGGCTGCGTAGCCTCGAAACTCTAATGATGCTAACTTGACCTTCTTCTGCTCAGGGAAGTCATAGCAGTCGAAGATCTTCTCAACCTTACGTTCCCAATCCAAGTACAGATCAGGATCGTGAAGGCCTTCAAACTCTGGGATGCTTGTTTTGATATTGTTCAACAAGCTGTCGGGATCTGCACGTCGGGGTGCTTGTCTGTAGGGCAGACGTGGTTGGTCACGTCTCTGATATGGATCATACTCAGCCTCTAACTCCTCTGCATAGTAACCATAGTCTTCTTCAGCTTCACTATCATAGTGATCATTAAACTGCACTTGAGGTTGGCGCCGCTGAGCTTGTGGTGCTCTAGCATTCGCCCTGGCTGGCTCGGCTACATGAACTTCTGGCTGACGAGCTGCTGCAGGCTGATGAACTACTTCTGGATGTTGGTCAGGTAGTCCTTGAACTGGTGGTGGTACAGGAATTCGAGCAACAATAAGCTCGAGTTGCGCCATAATCTTGGCCAACGAACTATCTAGCTTATGCTCCAGTTCTTGATGGTGGAATTGGGCATCCCATGGTTGTGGCATCAATGAAGCCGTGTCTATATGAGAACTTGGTGAAGCGGGGGCCTTATCATGTGTTTTTTTATACCCGTCTTTGGATTCCATGCGTACCTGCAAACAATGAACAAACGTGAAAGGGAAAACAGGGTGTAGGGCCTCACAATTCCTCACAATCACTCGTGTTTTCTCTCTATATTTTACCCCTCGTGTATGCTCTCAAGTATGTAGTGGTGCTCGTGTAAGAAGAGTTTATATGGTGGTGTTAATCGACTCTTCCGTTGCTTGAAATCGGCTTCTCTCGAACTTCTGGGGGCGATTTCACCTTGAAGCTGATGGAATTTGGCCTAAAAAGCCCTTATTTCACAGCCAAGCAATGAGTTTGGTTCATCTTGTCAAGACGTTTCTGGAATGGTATGGTGGAGAAAAATCGGAGTTCGGGAGCAAAAATAGTAGGGAGAAGATGGAAAACCGGAAAACCGGGTGTGTTAGGGTAAAAGGTAGGAGAGAAATGAAGAAAGAAGGAAAGAAAAGGATTTGGATATGTATCAATCTATGTGACACAATCTAAATACCTTAATTAGCCTAGACTCTAGAAGGAAAGAACCAAAAATAAAATAAGATATCTAAGGTAGTTACCAAAATCAAAACAAACTAAGAAGGAAACTTCCTAAAAGAAAGAGAATCTAAAAGGAAATAACCAACTATGGATTTATACCTAAAAGGAAGGTACCAAAATAAAATAGAACACAAAAGGAAACAATGGATATACCTCTTTTTTTTTCTTTTTTTTTGAATTTTTGGATTTTTTTTTATCCGTTTTTTTTTTATCATTTCTTTTCTCTTTTTTTTTGTACGATCTGATCTTTTTTTTTAAAAAAAATGAACAATACGGAAATTAAATTACAACTTGATAAAACGCAAACAAAATAAACGGGACAAATAAACGAGTATGGAACCACGAACGATATAAACCGACATGGCTCTTGATACCAATTTATGATGTGACCCGGGGCTAATGACACGACGAGACACAAAAATACGCAGAAGCTAAGGATTGAAACTACGTCGGTGAAGTAAGGATTCTATACTCGAATATCTAGACGACTGCGACTCAACTAAAATACCTAGACAATATCACACAAAATAACACAAATCCAACAAAGTGAGGGCTGTTTTGGACGGCTATGATATTGGTAAGGATGATGGAATTTCGATGATGATGATTAGGTTTAGAAGGGTTAGAGCAGATAGGGTATGATAGAGTTGTAACGGACTTACAGATTAAACGAGACGAAGATAAACTTGAACACGAACGTGGCTGGACTTGAAACGGACGTGGATGGTGATGTTTGACGTTGAAGATGGTGGATGGGCGATATAGGTGTTGTGATTTGCAACCCGATTAATCCCCGGTGTATCTTGTACGATGAAAACGAATCTCAAAGTTACTCCTCGGTAGCGAGTTCACCCTAATTCCTCGTGTGAATTAGAACGTTCACTTCATGTAAGACTCAAAGTTGCTAGGCTTCAAGAATGAGTATTTTCGATAGAAAACAATCAAAAGCTTTGAACGGTTGAGACATAAATTGAATGCAAAAGCAATTTTAATCAATAATGTCTAAAATATCAATAAAACAAAGATCCCCTATTTATAAGTACCATAGGGCACGAAAATAATAAGCCTAAAAGGCCTAAAAATTGATCCAAAAAGGATCTCTAACTATACTAGGAAGATACCTAAACTAGAATTCTATTCAAGGTAGGAAATTGCCTTAAATACAATTCTAGATAAACCTAATCTCAATATGGACGAAAATTACTAAAAAAAAATCTGATCTTCTATAGTCTAAATTAAATAAAAATAATACTATAGTCTAGATAAAAAATATCAAGTGTCGGAACTACTCGGTATGGGCATACCGACCGAAACTAGTCGGTTTGGGCATACCGACGGTTCACGCACAAATGCATTTCAACTCTTCAAGTGTAATTCTCCATGGTGAGTTCTTGATCTTCAATGATTAATAAAGTAACCAACTTGGCATCGCCTCTTCCGGATTCTTCATCTCCAATCTCGAGCTTTCTTCGAATCATCATTTGCAAGTAAGCTTGCAACTTCTTAGCTCTTGATCTTGTGATTGGTCCTCGAAATTGCAACTCCGGATCTTGATCATCTTTGTTGCTCATGGCTTCATCAGTTTGGCTCTCTCAAAGCTCATGAGTACAGTCTAAACCGAAAGGAGGGAGCATCAACATCATCAGCTCAAGATGCAGCCTTCTATGGTGAAAGGAACCGTTTTAGAGATACTCGGGGAAGAAATAACTTCCGACCCAGGAGCTCACCAGCCAGAGAAAATCAAGGCGGATCATCATCCGAACGAAAAAGAGAAACAACTGAAAAGAAGGAGAACCTGACTGAAGACATCAATGTTCAAATTCAATCAGTTACCAGGTTGTTAGAAAAATTGAAGAGAGTTCGGGATAAACAATCAGTTCCACCTCAAACTGACGAAATCCCAAAAGATGAGAGAACTCATGAAACAGCTGAACGATCAGCTGAACCGTTCAGGGGTGGCAACCAAAACCAAGGAGAGTGTTTTTACTACCACAAACAAGGACATTACAGATATGAATGTCCAGAACTCCCTGAAGACAAGAAAGCCAAAGTGAGGAGAAGCTTCTTTAAAAGGAAAGCAATGGTTGCAAATTATGAAAATGCCGTGCTAGACGATTCAGACTATCCATCTGGAATTGATTCTGACGGCTACAGCTCAGATGATGAAGCGTTATTCTGCCTCATGGCTGACAATGATGAAGAGGTTAGTACAGCTGATTCTCAAACCTCCTTCTATCATATTAATGAAGCAACGGTCTCTAGCAATGAACTTGATATGAAACTTATGATGCTAGAAGATCAATTAGCTTCAATATCCTGATTGCATGTTGAACTGAAAGATGAAAATGATAAACTGAGAAATAGAGTTAGAAAACTGAGTATTGATCATGAAAGATTGAATTATCTTGAGTCTCGGTTTGTGGAATTTGAAAAATTAAAATTGAGAACTGATGATCTAGAAGCTAAAAATCAAAAACTCAAGCAAGAGATCCATAAGAGAGAAAAAGTAACTCTGAAGTTCGAAAAGGGATCTCAAACTCTAGATGAGATATTAAATCATCAAGGGCTAGGATATAGCAAGTTCATTGCCTTAGAGAAAGGAAAAGTAGTTGCTCAACCCAGTGATAAAGGAATCCTAAAAGGATTCACTAGATCTCATGATCAGCTAGCTGAGCCAACCAAAGGCAAAGGAATATTGAAAAATCCTCAAACTTAGCCCAGACAATTTGGTCAGTTCTACCAACCAAAAACACCAGGCCAACTGAAGCCCAACTTCCAACCAAGACCATCAGTTCAATCAAATCAATCCACTCTTTCAAAGCCTCTAGTTTAACAAAGACCACCAGCTCAGTACAGAATGCCGCCAAGGCAAACTGATAGATCGGTCCATTTTAAAAAGAAAGACCAGTTTAGATCTCAAGCATATCCTGTAAAGAAGTTCAATCAAAACACTTATAGGAGAGATCAAAGAAACTAATTTCAACCCTATCATCACTATAATGCGTACTTGGATTCCAGAAATGAACCCAGAGCTGATCCAAAAGGGTTCAATCCAGCAAACTGGAAACACACAAGGTATTGGCCTGATAGAAGAGCTCAAAGATCTCGGGATAACAACATTTTAGTTGAATTAATTTATCCTACTAACTTTCAACGCATGTATCATTCAACTGATTTAACTCAAAATAGAAGAGTTGAAAGAAAGTCTAAACTGATCAAGTGATCCAAATCAGTTAATTCTCTGAGTGATAAAAAGCCAAAAGTTTGGCAAGTCTGGATTCCAAAGAACTTGATGTATCAACAAGGACCCGATATGAAACGGGTCCCTAAATGCTAATCCTTGTTTTTGCAGGATAAGAGCATCCTATCTATGAAGAAAGCCAAAGATATTTGGTATCTAGATAGAGGGTGCTCCAAGCACATGACCGGAGACAGAGAAGATCTCGACGGTTATGAAGAAGTCAAAGGTCCACTTGTCACATTTGGAGACAACTCCAAAAGTCGAACCATTGGAGAATGGTTCGTGGTCAAGGGAAAAGTTGTAGTAAATGGAGTCTCCCACGTGGATGGACTAAAACATAAACTACTCAGCATCAGCCAACTGTGCGACAATGGCTACTCAGTTGACTTCACCAAAAACTCCTGCAATATAAGAGACAAGTCAACTGGAGTAATTCTTCTCACTAGCATAAGAAGAGGCAACATGTACATTGTTGACTGGTCAACCGGCTACTCAGAAGCTTGCTTTCTCTCAAAAGGATCAACTGAAGCAAGCTGGCTATGGCATCGATGACTGGACCACCTCAACTTCAAAACAATCAACTACCTAGCAAAGAAGGAGCTAGTTGAGGGGCTTCCCAAGGAAATATACAAGAAAACAGGGGTGTGTGGACCATGCCAAAAAGGGAAGCAAGTGAAGTCATTCTTCAAGAGTAAGAGTCACCCACCAGGAACAACTGATTGCCTCCAACTGCTACATATGGATCTGTTTGGTCCAGTCAGACCACAGACTCCAAAAGGCAAAAGATTCACTCTTGTAGTAGTTGATGATTTCTCAAGATATACATGGGTGGAATTCTTCAGGAGCAAAGATGAAACTTACGACAAGCTAACTGCGCTGATCAGAAGGCTACAAACTGAAAAAGAGAGATCAGTTCAAAGGATTCGCTTCGACAATGGAGCTGAATTTGTGAATCAGCAAATGATCAGCTTTCTCAACCAGCTTGGAATCACTCATGAACACTCAGCTGCAAGAACTCCACAACAAAATGGCGTAGCGGAACGACGAAACCGGACACTCAAAGAAGCAGCTCGAGCAATGACAGCTGATGCCAATATAGCTGAAGGTTACTGGGCTGAAGCAGTCAACACAGCTTGCTATACTCAAAATTGAAGTGCCATCGTAGCCGCACATGACAAAACACCCTATGAGCTATATAAGGGTCGTAAGCCTTCAATTTCATATTTTAAAATATTTGACTGTAAATGTTATATTCACAACAATGGCAAGACTCAACTGAAAGCCTTCAGTGCTAAAGCTGATGAGAGAATATTTCTTGGTTATAATTCGCCTCATGCACAAGCTTACAGAGTCTTCAATAAATGAACTCTTGTTGTGGAAATAACATGTCATGTGGTATTTGATGAATTTGATATTGAGTACAGGAACAAAGAAATAATGGACACATTAGTTCAAGTACCAACTAGTGAAACAGAGAACTCGCAGGACTATAAGAATCACATTGTTCCAGAGCGGCTTGAAGTTTCACTATAAGAAGGTAATGAAACTAGTACAAAACTAGTTGAGAACAATATGGTCAATGAAGACACAAATCGTGCTGAGACCATAAACCCCACAACTAAAACATGGGGAAGAATTAATGAAGAGATCGAACCAACTGATGAAAGAATAATTGATCATGTCACCACAGTAGAACCAACTGAAGACCCAGCTAAAACTATCTTGCCCAAATGGCTCCGAAGTCATCCAACTGACAAGATAGTTGGTGATCCAAGAAGTCGAGTTCAAACCAGAAGTTCAACTGAGCATGTATTATTCACATGCTTCATATCTCAAACTGAACCAGCAAACGTCAAAGAAGCCTAAGAAGATTCAGACTGGATGATGGTCATGCAAGAAGAACTGAATCAGTTCACAAGAAATGATGTATAGTTTCTTGTCGATAGACCAAAAACCTAGAAGGTCATTAGTACAAAATGGGTTTTTCATAACAAACTGGATGAACAAGGTGTGATCACAAGGAACAAGGCGAGACTGGTAGCCAAAGGATACTCACAAAGTGAAGGGATTGACTTTGATGAGCCATTCACACCAATTGCAAGATTGGAAGCCATCAGACTGTTCCTAGCCTATGCAGCTCACTTCAATTTCACAGTCTACCAAATGGATGTGAAGAGTGCTTTTCTTCAAGGAATGCTCAAGGAGGACGTGTATGTCGAGCAACCGCCAGGCTTTGAAATTGGTGATCAAGTTTTCAAACTGAAGAAGGCCCTCTACGGACTGAAACGAGCTCCTAGAGCGTGGTATGAAACTCTCACAACATTTTTGTTGAAAAATGGGTTTCAAAATGGAGTCATTGATCGAACTCTATTCCGAATAGAACGATCAACTGAGATCTTAATGGTTCAAATTTATGTGGATGACATAATTTTTGGATCAAAAAGCAAAGATCTATGCACAAGATTCGCTCAACTGATGCAAAGCGAATTCGAGATGAGCATGATGGGAGAAATGACATTCTTCCTAGGACTCCAAGTGAAACAGCTGAAAGATGGGATCTTTATCAACCAGGCCAAATACACTAAAGAGCTAGTTAAGAAGTTTGGCGTTAGTAAAGAAAAAACTCTCAAGATTCCTATGAATACATCAGTTCAGCTAAATCTCGATGAAGAAGGAGAATCAGTTAGCCAGACATATTACAGAGGAATCATGGGCTCGCTACTTTACCTAACAGCTAGACGACCAGACATCTCCTATTCAGTCGGTCTATGCGCAAGGTTTCAAGCTAACCGAAAGAAAAGTCATCTTGAAGCAGCAAAGAGGATTGTCAAATATCTCAAAGGAACCATAAATCTTGGACTATGGTATCCCAGAGATGACAGTTTGAGTCTAATTGGTTATTCAGATTCAGACTTTGGTGGATGCAAGATCAACAAAAAAAGCACCAGTAGAACATGTCAGTTTCTTGGAAGTAAACTGATATCCTGGTTTAGCAAGAAACAGCACTCAGTTGCCACGTCAACAACTGAAGCAGAATATGTAGCTGCTGGAAGCTGTTGTGCTCAGATACTCTGGATAAAGCAACAGTTGAAGGACTACAAAGTCGAAACTGAAGAGCACCTATCTACTGTGACAATAATAGTGCAATTGCAATATCTCAGAATCCAGTTCTGCATTCAAGAACTAAGCACATTGACATAAGACATCACTTCATCAGAGATCACATCGAGAAGAAGGACATATGCATCAAATATGTCAACACTGAAAGGCAGATAGCTGACATCTTCACCAAACCACTGCCTGAAGCAAGGTTTATGGAGCTATGCATATAATTGGGATTACTTGAGCTAGCATCAAAAGATGAAGATGATCAACTGGAAGAAAACGACCAAGGAATCACTCCAGCTGAAGAGAGGAACTGAACTGAAAAGCTTCAGCTCATCAGAATAAGCAGCTCATAACTGAAAAAGTCATAAAACTGATCAGTTGGACATATAACCTATTAGTTTGAAATGAAGCAAGAAGCTGTGGAGAGAAAGTAAACTGGAGCTAATTAGTTTACCCCATCAGCTCAACTAAATCATCAGTTTATTTGCTCAAACTGATGATCCAGTCAGTTATGCATAACACACCAGCTGCAAATTGATCAAACTGATAAAGAAATCATAGGAACTGGAAACAAATCAAAACGAAATATCAGTTCAAGAACCAGTTGAAGGAAAACAGAAGAACTGATGAACAGCTGAACTGAGAAACAGCTAAACGAAGGTCCAAGCAGTCAAGACCAGTCAGGAACTGATGAGAAAACATCTTAGTTGGAGCTGATGAATAGAAATATCATCAGCTACAGTCGAAGCCAACTGATGACATAATCAGTTTCAAGCCAAGAAGAAACATGTGTCACTCAAATATTACCATTGAACTTTCTCTCTCTCCTCTCATTTATCCCCAACGGATAGAAATGAAAGGCGAATCGACGGGTCGATTGAATTAATCCGACTGTTGAACTTAGGCATACTAAGTGACACAACTATTAGATGAACCCCATTATCTCCTATAAAAAGGATGGGTGAATTCTCATTTTCACTTTTACCGACCCAAAGCTCAGTAAAGAATTAAAACCTTTCTCTTTCTTCACTTCTTGAAACTGTTCTGCAAAATTACGAAAGTAAAAATTCCAGTTCTGAAATCCAGTCAAAACCAGATTATACTTTCTGAACCATTCATCTCAAAAACTCCATGGCTGATAGACGCACACCAACTGTTCGACGAAAGTTCGATTTCAAGAGAACTGGTGAATCTTCACAAAGATTCCAAACGAATCTCTACAGAGACAAGTTCCTAGATCTAGTTGCTTATAGAGAGAAGTGCTTAGATTCTTCTCTCTGCAACTCACTGATCACGAAGATAGAGCAAACTGTATTGAAGAGTTTCACGGAAGATTATCCGTCAAAGATATACCCTAAAGCCGTAGTTGAGTTCTACTTGAACTCAAAAGGATACGACGACAGAATAGTAACTGAAGTTCATGGAGTTGAACTGGTAATAACTCCAGAACTGCTCGGAAGATTATTTAAGCTTCCCACTACTGGAACACGATTACAAGATATAGAAGTTGATCAAGAGGAAGCCTACCGTCTCTGGAAGCGAGGGGACTATGCAGATCCTTATAAAAGCAGTACAGTCATGTCCTGCTTCCAAGAAGAATACAGAGTTCTAGCATCAGTTGCAGCTAGAATGATTACTGGGATGACTAGGAGCCATTCAGAGATGTCAGAGCATAAATATATAGTCTGTGCAGCAATCATCAAAAGCATCAACATAAACTGGGCTCAGTACTTCTTTGAGCAAATAAAGAAGTATGTCGATATTGTTGAAAAACATTGGACAGAAACTAAGTTCCATCAGAAGCTGTGCTACCCCTACAGGATAAGTAGCATATTGGAGAGCACTCTTAACTCCATGACAGAAGAAACTGACACTTTGATGATCGATAAGCTGGATCTTATACCCGTAACTACCAGAAGGCAGCCAGCTACAAAGTCTATAAACATCAAAAGCAGTCAGCCAACTGTTGCCTTCTAAAAGAGAGCAGAGGAGCCTGTAAAAAGAAAAGGCAAAGAGATTGGTATTAAGATGACTCAAGAGGACTCCAACTCAGACGACAATCTCCCAATAAGCCAAATGTTGGGAACCACAATTAAAGCTAAGCCTCTGTGACAAGTTTGATGTGGATTAACTATTGATTCACCTGAAGAAGAGATCTCTACCAGGCCAGTTCAGGGCAAGGAAAGAACTGGCAGATCAAAGAAAAAGCCCACAGCATCCCAACCAAAAGGGAGGAAGAAGAAATCAGGACGTCCACCCCTTCCAAAACTGCCTCCTTATAACATCAAGGTGTTTGATGTGGCACCAGTTAAAAGAGATGACATTGTGCCTCTCAGGGGAGTTCCACCAAAGGGCACATGAGCCGATTTCTTCAGAACTGCGTGCCCCTCGATGGGAGAGACTGAAGAGAATGTAAGAGCTCTATCAAATGCTGAAATCATCAAGAGCTGGGCTGATGAACAAATACAGAAGTTCATAGCCTAAAACTTTATTGAAGATGTGATTGGCACGGCTGCTGTGTATGCAGCTCTATCAAGGTACGTCTACTGGTACCTTTGGAGACACTGCTTCAACTCTGAAGCTCATTTTCTCCTAACCGCTCTCCACGGGATGAGCTTCTGAAGAAGGGAATAGAGGTGGAGCATGCAATGGGCTGGACAGGAGACTCCTGAGCAAAATCCAGTCATTACCTTGAAGAGAATGCTTGCCATTCGAAGGAACCACCCACACCCAGAACAACAAACTTTGTTGGAAGTGATGAATGATTTACTTAACTGGGCCAACATCAGACTACCACCTCTACAAACTCAAGCTGAACAACAACACTAGAGAAATCCTCAAGTTCAACAGCACTGGTTGCTCAAGGAACTGCTTAACCTCAGACAGCAACAACTTCGGCAGGCGCAGAACCAGTTTAACAAAGAAGCTCAAAGCAGTCAACAAGGGGCTGAAACTGCTATAGTTTACAGCATAAGGCAAACTGTCAAAGCATCTGTGGCTAGGCAGTTAACATTCGAAGAATCCCCTCAGCCAGATGACATCATCATCGATCTCCTTGATGATTCCCCTGAGGTGCAAGCTGTTGACGAGTGAACTGCTAGTGATCTGGAGTTTGAAGAAATGCTCAAATCTCCTATTCTAGCAGATCTTCTAAGTGATGGAGAGCCAGAGAAGTCAACTGAAAAGACTCACCTTCCTGAAGAGCTAACTGAACCCCAAACTGCTCCTCCCCGAAAGTCAACTCCAGAACCAGCTGAGTTTGACCAGCCAGCTGGACAGATAGCTCAAGTCGATGAACAACCTACTTATCAAGGTACACTTGCAATAACTGTGTATGTTGATCCGATTCAAAGAGCTCTACAAGCTGCTGCTCAAACTGCTGCACCAGAGATCTCATCATAATCAAGTTACGATGAGACCATCATTATGGAGACGGACGAAATATCCAACATAGTTCCTTGTGAGGAACTAATTGGAATAGAAGCAGGAGAGGAAGCTGACTCAAGAGCAGTTCAGTTCGATGCTCAACCAAGCAGCTCTATAGTGGAGCTCCCTCCTTATTACGTGGAACTGATCCACAGCCTACATCAATAGGTTAAACTGCATACTGAACAGATCTAGCGGTTGCAAGCTCATCCAAGACTCCAGTCAGCTGAAAAACTGAGTCATCAAGAAGTGATGAGGATGAGGAAGACGACATCACAGAACCGCTTACCAAAAGGAGGAAAACTGATCACAAGAAGGACTAAGTGGCTGATCAAGTTCAAACTGATTAGAAAGCCCTAAGTTCACTTCTTGTAATTCAGTTTGTAATTATTTATTGATATATATAAAAAGATTATCTTTCTTTTTGTTTTCAAATAAATGTCGAACTTCGCATTTATTTTTGAAAAAATTTGACCGTTGCAAGATAATGACACGTGTTAAAGTCATTAAATGCCAACGACCAAAAGATGGCAGAGGCTAATATCATTCCAACCATTAGTTCTATGAGTCTACCCAAACACTCATAAAAAGCTCTCTCCTTCAAGCCTCCTAAAAATACTCCTCCTACAATCTCAAAAACTCTCTCTCAAAGATCTCGAAATTCCCAAAATCTCAGCCAACCCCAAAGATGGCCGAATTACCTAGATCTTAAAATTCCTTCAAAGAGCAACTTATGAGAGACAAATTCCTTGATAGGAAGAAATTTCAATTGATTCTAAATGAATCAAACAATCCAACCCTTCTGTCAAATCTTCACAAGACAGGAATTCTTCACTACCTGGAAACACCACCAAAATTCTTTAGACAAAATTTGGTGAATGAATTTTTGCTTCAAGTAAAATCATCTGCAGATGGAAAGCTAATATCATCAGTGATTTAAGGACGGCTACTACAAATCACTGAGAGAACAATTGCAGAAATGTTCGAGCTTCCATAAGAAGGTTCATTAGTTCAAGAACTAAGGAAATCTGCAGAGTCATACTGGAGAGAATGGAAAGCTTCAACCTGCAACAAACAATTCAGTTTTACGACAGTGAAAACTGATCTGAAGCCCGAGTATGGTGTTCTACTTGACATAACGAACAAGATGATGTTCGGGGCCATTAGAAGCCTGAGTCAACTCACCCCAGAGAGATACAAGGTCATGATTTACCTTGTTGAAGGGCGACAAACAAACTGGGCAGAATTTTTCTTCCAACAAGTCAAGCATCAAGTCGACAAAGCCTCTGACTCAAAGAAATCTGGCAAATTTGAGTCTAAAGTAGGTCTTGCTCTAAGCATGGGCAAGATGATTGAAGACTTGCTTAAACTTCCAAATGATGAATTACTACCAGTCCTTATCTCTGACTGGATTCCCAAGAAGGAAACTGCTCATCTTCAGTCACTAAGAAAGAAGAGAAAAGCCAAGGCAAAGACAAGCAACAACACTTTCAGCAACTCAACTGCCAACGCCGTTCACTCTCGATGATCAAAGAACGGATCGCCAGTTGATTTTCAAGTTTGCTCTGATCCAGATAAGCTTATTCCATTCATTGGAATCTTTCATCCAAACTATAGAGCGGACTACTTCAGAAGCACATGCCCTCCTCTCCAGCTGACTGAAGAAAATATTCGCACTTTCTATAGTGGTGAATATGCAGTCAAAGGTGCACAAAAGGAAGTGACCAATCTCCTTCTCACTCAGTTTGCCTTTGTTGCACAACGTGACCAAGAGTTGTTCAAACAACTCTACCGGTACTTTTATTGGTATAACTAGAGACATTCTATGTCCATCCAGTCTCACTTTTTGCTAACTGCCTTTCATGGTATGAGCTACTGGCAACGTGAAGAAACTTGGAGTATTAAATGGATAGGATGGTCAAATCCATTTCCTCCAACCATTGTGCAAGTCCAGCACATCATGAATCACCGACTTGTCAAGAAGTTTCCAGCAACCGCCTTGTTAGCTGAATTCAAGACCACCATCATGCCTCAAGAAGTTGGGATTGCAAATCAATCAGTCAACTTCCCAACTGGCACGCTATGTCGAAAACTGAACTTTGATAATTTATCAAGTAAGTCAGCTGAGCCATGACGACAAACTCCAACTGCCACTGAAAAGATAGAACCACATCTATCACATACTGAAGCCGTGGCTTCTCAGAAGAATCCAATGCATGCTAATGAAAGAGACAGTGATGATGAAGATACTGCCACATCACCAGGTCTCCTATCCAAGAGCTATGTCACTCATCTACTCACATCTAGCTCAAAAGGCGTGCAATTGATTAAGAACAATGATCAGCTTCGATCATCTCTAAAGGGTACTTCACAATCCATTCATCAAGATGAAAAATTCGTCAGTTGCCATTCAGCTTCACCTTCACCAAGCTAGGAGAACAGTAAGGCCCGAACTACCAAAGAACAAAATTGTCTCAAAAGGAAGCAGTGCAACTAGTGCAGCTAAGCCCTTCAAGAAGTGAAAACTGTCTAACGAAAGCCAAGCAACTGATCTAGCAAACTGATCAATTCAGTTCAGTTACAGCCTCAGCTTCAGCCAGCTCATCAGCGACAACTAAGAACCAAGACTCAACTGATCATCCAACCGCTGAGCATTCAATCAGTTGGACTGTATCCCAACCGAATCCGGATAAGTTTTTTTAATCTTCAAAGCTTATCATAATTAAATTGTTACCGTTGAGATTATGAAATTGCTTATATTATATTCAACGGCTACAATTTGAAAATAGGGGTATCTCTCTCAAAGTTGCCATTAATATCTCTGCGTTCATATTAAATCAACTCTTCAGAGACGAAAAGAAAAATATAGTTTTCTAATGGGATATAAATAGCAAGATCTGCAGAAAATATTTTGCTATTTCTAGCAACTACCCCATTTCAAAATCACTCCATCTGAGCCACATGATAATAAAGTTGTTCAACGATCGAACGGCTGGCATGCATGCATCATTAATTCAGCTAATCATCCATCAAATTGGATAGCTGATCAGCTAAGAAAAGCAATCGAGTGTCCTTAATTCTTGCATGCAAAGCTGAATAAATATATGCAAGGAGATGAAGGCTCTGATTATCTTCAACCTCTCTCTCATCCTTGCTTTGAACACCTGCAACTCTCTTCCTCTTAACACACTTGCATATCTAACAACACCATCTCTCTGCAGAAATAAAGCCCTCATTTCAGATGGTAGATGCTAAATCACTCAAACGCAAGGTGAAAAAGGATAAGACTCTAAATCTAGAGCTTCTTAATGCATGTCTAGGTATAGACAACTTTCAAAGAATTTATCGGCCATTGGAGGAAACTGGGTTGCTGCCATTCTTGACACTAATGCCAGTCAAGAACATACCTACTCAAGTTGCGGAGTTCTACCACAACGCAACCATCTCCGGGAACAACATCATCTCCACCGTCCAGAATAAAGTGATCACGGTGACAAAGGATACGATGATATGACTGAGTCGATTGGAAAATCCTAACTTGGATTTGAATGTGCTAGTGGTTATATCAATCCCAGCATGCTTTACATGCATGCGAAGCTGAGCCAATATAAAGGATGTCCAATCAGCCTTGCATCCATAATATATGGCGGCCATGAGATGAGCGGTATTGTCATTGAACTGCGCATTTGTGATGCTGCTGAGCAAAGTATGCATCACAATGTCCATGATTTAGACCATCATTGGAGGGAGACTATCTTTAAAATTATTTGAAAAGTCTCGATGATCGAAGTGTGGAAGCTTCCAGCCATTCCACAGTTCCAACTTGGTGGAGAGCGCGAGTTCATGCATCTTCTAACCTTCATCAGGGGGCTGAAACAAATCTGTTAACACATCTTTGTCGATGGTGATAACCTGATTGTAGATAACAGACATTATGTTGTCTCCCTTGATCTCTGCATTGTAGTAGAACTCAGCTACAAGCAAGAGATACTTCCTCTTGGACTTAGTTGTCATGAACGACAAGAGCCTATATGTCTTCAATGAATGAAAGATCATGCTAGTCTTCTCTGGACCTAATCGAGCTTGAAGAAACTCTTGGTTAAGATACTTATCCTTTTTGAGCTTCTTTATAAGAAGATGGATGTTCATCGAGTGAAATAGAAGAGCCATTTGTACGATGATAGATGATATGAGCAAGAGAGAGCTTTGGATAAGTATGAGAAGACAGGGAGAAAGAATGTGATAAGAGTTCTGTTTTTCATTCTATCTTCTCCACTGCTTAGAAAGCAGTAATTTTACATGCCTTAACCATAGCAATCGAGTGCTTCTGGCTGATAAACTATCTGATTTGATAGAAAGTTAGCTGATTAATTGATGCATGCATCTCAGCCGTCCACATGGACTGTTTCTTTTTTATCAAGCGGCTGAGATCTGAGGGTTTTGAAAATCTAGGTAGTTGCCATAAATAGTAAAATATTTGTCAGAAGATTTGCTATTTATATCCCTCGGAAAATTCATCTCTTTATACTTTAATGCTTGGCATAGAGACTTTAATGGCAACTCAGATGAACAGTAAGCTTATTTTTAAATGTTAATTGTAACTATTCAAAAATAAGCTTGAGGAATAGAGATTAGAGAAGCTTATCAAGGAGGATTGGTCATGCAGCTGATGAGGGGGGCTTGAGCTTAATGCGTCAGTTTCCTGCTGAACTGATGATGTCACCTTTAAACTGATTTGATTACTTTTGTTGATCAGCAGCTGATTGAATTTTCGTCAGTTTCCTCTTCTTGAGTGGTTGGACTAGACTAGCTTCTCCCCTTTCTCTAGAGCTGTTTGACCTTTTCCTTTTGGAAGCTGAACTGATGATGTCCTGAAAAGGATCAAATCTGGCTGCAGTCTCAGCTTGCTAAAGTTGCTTAAGAGCAACTGCTTAGTTGGTCAGCTTCAAGGTAGTCAGCTCTTTAATTCCTCTTTAGGATGAGCTAGACTGATTTACCATCAGTTTTGCAGCTCTTGAGCAAGACTTGATAAGAGGAGTAACATAGCTCCGGGACATGAGATTTGGTGATTTGGCAGTATCTTTACCATCATTGGCTCTTGCGTGTGGACGGTGTTGACTCCTTGGAGTTACCACAGTTTCAGTATGAGATAGAGCTTGATCTATCTTTTTGATGGCACCCACAGCTTGAGGTGATGCCTCTTCCGATTGAATTGAATTAAAATCAAAATTCCGTTTTAGGCAATATCGATCAACTGGATTGTTGACAATCTGCTTTTCAGTTCCAACTCCTTGCGATCTCAAGCTGGCTTGAACATCAGTTAGCATGGCCTTAGCTAGAATATTATTATCAAGTCGATGCTTCATAATCCGCTGGACTTGCACAATAGTTGGAGGAAATGGATTTGAAGCCCCAATCCATTTAATACTCCAAGTCTCTTCACGTTGCCAAAAGCTCATGCCATGAAAGGCAGTTAGCAAGAAGTATGACTGGATTGACATAGAATGTCTCCAGTTATACCAGTAGAAGTGCCGATGTAGTTGTTTGAACAACTGATTGTCTTGCTTTGCAACATAGGTGAAGTGAGTGAGAAGGAGATTTGTTATATCTTTCTGTGTACTCTTGACTGCATATTTGCCACTATAGAAAGTGCGAATATTGTCTTCAGTCAGCTAGAGAGGAGGACAAGTTCTCCTGAAGTAGTCAGCTCTATAATTTGGATGAGGAATTTCAATGAATGGAATGAGCTCATTTAGATCAGTACAGGGCTTGAAGTCAACTGATGATCCATTCTTGGAGTGTGGAGAATGAACTTCATTGGCAGTTGAGCTGCTTGAAGTTGTATTGCCAGTTTTGGCTTTAGATCTCATCTTCTTCTTGAGTGATTGAAGATGTGCTTTCCCTTTCTTGGGAATCTAGTCGGAGATAAGGACTGGTAGCGCGTCATCATTTGGAGGATTCAGCATATCTTCCAGGAGCTTGCTCACTCTTACAACAAGTCCTACTTTAGACTTAAATTTCTCAGTCTTCTTTGAGTCGGCAGCTTTGATGATTTCATGCTTGAATTAGGAGAATATAAACTCTGCCCAATTTGCTTCCAATCTTTCAACAAGGTGTATCATTACCTTGTATCTTTCTTAAGTTAATTAACTCAAGCTTCCAATGGCGCCAAACATTATTTTGTTCGTGATATCGACTATTACTCCATACTCAGGCTTCAAGCAGTTTTAGCCGTGGTAAAAATGAATTGCTTAGTACAAGTTGAAGCACGCCATTCTTTCTAGTATGGGTCAGCTGAATCTTTCAGATCTTGAACCCTGGAACCCTTTCTAGGAAGTTGAAAGATTTCTACAATCTTTCTTTCAGTGATTCGGAGTTTGTTTCCTTGAATCACTGAGTGTATAACCTTCCCATTTGCAGAGACATTTGCTTGAAGTAAGAACTCACCTACCAAGTTTTGTCTGAAGAATCTTAGAGGAGTTTTAAGGTAATGCAGAATTCCAGTCTTGTGGAGGTTGACTAGAAGAAATGGGTTGTTTGATTCTTTTAGAATTAATAGAAATTTTTCCAGAATTTTATCTCTCATCATTTGCTCTTTGAAGGAAGTGGGAGCTTTGGATGATTCAACCATTTTTGAAAATTTTGGCTGAGTTTGAATTGAAGCCTTTTTTAGAGAGAGAGACAGTAAATACTCTTTTTTTTAAAGATGATTTTTTTTTTGAAAAAGTATGTGGATTATGCTTCTTGTATTCTCTTGAAATTTTTTAGCAAGGGGATTTATGAGTGAAGAGAAGGACTTATAAATTTTTGTTGGTTGAAAGAATTAAATAGCTACTTATCATTTTCTTTTGGCTTTTGATTTTGAGCTTAGGACCAACGGTCAAAAACAATAAATACTGACACAAGCATTTATTTTAACCAAAATATTTTTATTAAAATATTGAGAAATAAACTGATTTACAAAAACTTATCCTAAGACGTCTAGTCAGCTAACTTCTTAAGCCTTCAGGTCTTCTTGCATTCAGTGTTTCTTTTCTTTGCCTTTCTGGAGCTGTCTGAAGTGTCCTCATTGTTGGAGGAATTTTCCACAGAGTCTTCAGTTCCAGGGAATACTTCCAGTTGCAGAATTAACTTAGAGAGCAGTTTTACCTGATCTTTCATGCTTTTGATAAGTTTCTTGAACTGCTTTGACTTCTTGCCCGACTGTTGCTTCTTCGCTTGTTGGGCATCTCGTCGAGTTCTCTTTGCAATCAGTGGATGCTTTCCAGTCTCTTGGCCTGCATCCAGCTGATGCTTTGCAATCTGGTAATTGGCAGTTGGCTTCTCAACCGTCTCAGAATGAGTCGGTGATGCCGCTTTCCATCTAGTTGGACTCTTCCTCGAGTCCTTTCTTCCATCATCCCCTTCTCCAGATAACTTATATCTCTGAACAGCAAGGAGGACATCATCTAAGCCGATGTTAGATTGAACTATCGACTCTGCCATCTTGACTTTTCCTTTCTCCCTTGTAACTGGAGCGAATGGAATTAACTTCTACCTCAGTCGTGGTTGTGGCTCTCTAATTATCACAGAAGGCAGTGTTTTTTCTTCCACCTTTGGAATGAAATCATCAGGATCAACTGGCTGATAGTTTGTCTCCTTGGCCATCCGATTGGGAAGCAGCTTTTCAAGGATAAAGCTGACTCTGTTGATGCCGTACATCTTCTGAGGGAAGCACATTCTGCATTTATTTTCATCTTCCACGATGTCTACAAATCTTTTAAATTGTCTAAAGAGATATAGGGACGAGTCTACTCTTTTCCCTTCCCAAATGGCTGCGCATATCTTGTATTTGATCCCTGACATTTCATTATGACTTTCACATAGACCTACCATTATCTGTGTAGCAATTGCAGACGACACTTGAAATTCCTTCTAGAATTTGAGTGTTGAGTGGTTGAGGTGGAACCTTTCTTTAAAGGGATTTGTTGCCCATTGGTTGAAGCAAAATTCAGCGTTTGCGTCTGTTTATTCAAGGTTGTCTCCTCCTTTAGGTAGACTAAAGATGTTCTTCAATACTGAAGGAGTGATTTGAACTTTTACACCCATCACCTCTGTAGTGATCATTAGAGAGTCCTTATCACTGAGGGAGTTAAGAAAGAATTCTGCCATGGCTTCTGGATACACTTTTGTGGGAGAATTTTCGGTGTATGTCCTTAGTGTTGCTGATTCGATTAGTACCAAAATAAACTCACCCATCTGTGAGTATTTGGTGAAAAATATGCAGTTGTCTTCACTCAGGATCTTATCGTGATATAGATCCTTGCAGAAGATTGATGAATCTTCACCGGTAACTTTCAAGTTGAAGTTCTTTCGGTGAACATTGGCAGAAAACTGTGCCATTGAGAAAGGAATTTTGGGAGATTTGGTAGGCTGAATAGAATGGAAATTCTGGATGAATTTTGAAGAACAAAGAGAGACTGAGTGCTTGAGTTCTTTGATCAGTTGTGTGAGTGATTTGGTGGAAATAGCTAACCTATTTATAGACTCTAGCAAACGGTGTATCCAATGGTAAAAAGAATTTGAGTTAAAATTAAAATCAAATGGTTCCGATTAATCCATCAATTTTAATTTTAGATTTATCCATTGAGATTGATGGGGAGAGAGAGAGTAAGTCAAACGGTAATATTGAGATGACACGTTATTTTACCATTCAGTAATAAATTCAGCTTTGAACTTATCTGTTTGTGGCTCTCCTCCAGTCTCCACGTGGCATTGAGCTACTGACATCATCAGTTGGCCTTGCGATTGATGATCTTCTCAGCTTGGATTGATCAGTTCCAGCTGGAGTCCCTTCAGCTTTGATTCCTTGTTTCGTCAGCTTAAGTTGTCCTCTCAGCTTTGCTCCGCCTAAGCTTTTTAGCTGCTTTCTTCAGCTGAAGCTTTGCCTTCTTCAGTAAGTTTTGGTCTCAACTACTCTCATCAGTTGAGCATGACTGGTTGAGAACTGATGTCTTCTGCGATCAGTTGACTCATCTTCATCCTTCAGCTTCTATCTAGCCTTCGCCATATCTTTAGAACTGATTTGGTCTCATCAGTTTAAGCTCCAAGGCTTAACTAACTGATGCCATCTTGGGTCAGTTCTCATCTTCAGCTGGAGTGTTCCTCTTCACTACTTTTGGCTGATCATCATCCTCCTTTGAAGCTAGCTCGAGCAATCTCAGTTGGATGCACAACTCTACAAATCTAGCTTCTGGTAATGGCTTGGTGAAGATATCGGTTATCTGCTTCTCCGTGTTGACATATTTGATGCATATGTCTTTCTTCTCAATGTTATCTCTGATGAAGTGGTGCCTGATATAAATGTGCTTTGTCCTTGAATGCAACACTGGATTTTGAGATATTGTAATAACATTATTGTTATCACAGTAGATTGGCACTTCTTCATTCTCCACCTTATAATCCTTTAGTTGTTGCTTCATTGACGCGCTGTCGTTTCGCACTCAAAAATATATTTATAAACTCATGTGCCCACAGCGAGCGTAGCTAGCCAATTAGTACGGGTCGATCCCACAAAGAGCTGTTGCGACTTTATCTTCAAGTAACTAATCATAAAAGGGGGTTTTGGTGTTGTCACTATACTGAAATAAAATCTGCAAAAGAAACTAAAGAAAAGATCAAATAACAAAAGGTTCTGGCATTTGAATTAGAACTTGGTTTAAACATAAAACAACTCGATCATGGGCAAACCGATTTTCATACATGATAGGTCATCTGGTGATGGTGATCGGATTCCTCTCATGCGTCTCCTCATCCATCCTTTCATTTTAGGTTTAAAAGTGATTCCTCTTAGATTAAACCCCTAACCAGTTACCCACCTCCCAATTCCTCTAAGAGATGTAAGCAAACAAGCAGCAGTGTGCGCTAGACGGACCCAGATCTGTTGTGTTCAACTGATTCCTCTTGTGCCCACAACACCCCATTAATTCCCTTATTACTATATGAACCGACACACAGTCACGATTCGCCAATTCAATTAATATTGGTGTGCCTTCTTTACCTAATGAGTGATCAGCCACATTGGGCACTTCAGACACACACTCACGTGGAACAAGGCACAAGAATTAACGGAAACTAATCATGCATTACTATGCCCATTTTAGCCTCACGAGTTCAGATTTATACTTATACCCATTTCATCATTCAAACGCCAGAATTAAAGATCTAGCCGAGAAGGCTAGACATAATTAAACTTGCAGAATTTAAAGACATAAAAATAAACGAAAACTTACGAAATTAATTAAGTAAAAACTCGACTCCAACGTCGATGAACATAAACATAACCTAAGTCCCGAAGGTTTAAGACCTTTCGGATTGTTTAGCTACCTAATCAGCATACGGAAAATAAATTGCAGAAGTGTAAAGTGTTTCAGAGTGTCTAAAGCTTGTTTTCCAGAAATTAAACTTGTTTAAATAGTTACATTTCCGAGTAGTGTTTCCCCCACAGACGGGGGTCTTCTGCTGAAAATCCAGAACGGCGTGCCCTCGCTGACTTGACTGGATAAGCTTCAGCTTCAACAAATCCCTATTTTTTAGGGATTGCTCTTATCTCCTTAGATTTGAGCTTATCTCCTCGTCTGAGCTTGTAACAACCCGGTCTCGAGATAGGGATTAACGAATGGGGACGGGGTGTTATTAAGGGGTTTAACGAGTAAATTCAGAAGATTAACGAAGAAGTTTAAGAATAAAGGTACGCTCTGAAGATAATTGATGATACTCGGGTTTACTTGATTAAGAAGGACACATGCTTTAGCGGAATAAAACGGCTAACTAATCAGATACCAACAAGCATAGGCCCTTTTATAGGTGAAAGGAAATCATACTTGGAAAGTGGAAATAAACTTAATATGCATCTTATATATATGTAATCATCTGGGAATATTCTTAGAATCTCGAATAATCATAATAAAACCTTGAGTGGAATTTATGAAGAGTTAATCAGAGTAGCAGAACACATAATGGGATTTCAAGAACTTATATAGTAGCAAAACAATCTTGGCAGCCAACCCACATCCACAGCCACCATCATCCTCAGCATCTCAACCTGAAATCATTTGAAAAAGAGGGGGGCATGAGCACTAATGTACTCAGTGGGTTTTAATAAAAGCTTCTTTAATAACTCAAGAAATATCCAATAATAAGCTGGTGATATATGGAGAGCAAAACGCAAAAGCCCTCTCCATATCCGCAAAACCTTTTCTTTACTTTTGGGCCCAACCTTAGCTCAAACCTGATGTGAACTGTACCCTTAGGCATGCTATAGGATAGAAGAGGGGTTACCTCAAATATCCTCCCGAGTATGCAAGGGGAAAACCCAGCAGTGACTCCCCTTTAATGATCAAAATCATGAATTCTGAGCTCAATCCTGGTTATAGAGCTATATTCTTCCTTTCTTAACTTAGCCTTCCTTAACCTTACTAGAATTATTGAGGTTAGAGCAACGTCTAAGGCAATACTTTTAAATTAAGCATAACTTCGGCCTATAAGGGATTTATCACTACCCTAAAAAGGCAATGCGTAATTAGCTATATAAACTTTAGAAAAATCCAACATTGAGATACGAAGAAATGAACGTGCATAATCATAAATTGCAATTAAAGCAATTCTAATTACCTCATGCTAGCATAAACAATAGTTAAACAATTCTAACATTTCTAAACATGCTCGAGAGCTCAATCAACATATAATATTTTTCCTTTTCTTCCTTTCTTGTACAGAGATCAATCAGGCAGAGCAAAATATTTTATTGGATATTTCATTTGTCCTATATGCTTCTAGAGCTTATTAGCTCAAACTTTAGATGAGTATAGATTTACCCACCTCGATTACTGGACAGAAGATGAAGCAACGAGTTGATGGTCCTTCTCCGAATTCCTACGAGGCTCACCTCCTCCTACAAAAGTCGAATCATCGACTTAGCGACCTTCTTCGAAGAAGTCGACTATCTAAAGCGAGAAATAACGATATTTTACCCGAAGACTAAAATCTAAGATTTATTTACAGATTGCACAACTTTACGACTTTATAAATTACGAGAAGAATTTATTTAAAGAACATCTCAACTTGATTTCCCAATTTTTAGACAACGAATAACTTGAATAGATTACTCGAAATAAATTGATAATATCTTGATTGATTCTCTAAAATTTAACTTGAAAATAACTTGGAAATAACACGACTTGAATAGCTTGAAAAGCTCGGGAAGAGGGTACGAAAATAGCCGAAAAGAAACGGCGGAAAAACAACACGGAGAAGGGGGGCCGCCGCGGAGCTACCTTGCCCTGGCGGGCCACCCTCCGCCGCGGGGCTCCCCTGCCCCGGCGGGCCTGCCCCCGGCGGGCTCGTGCGCGGCCGAGGGGAGTGTGGTGCAGCGGCGCCCACCCCCCCCGCGGGGCTCTCTTTCACTCCTCTTTTCTCTCTCTCCTCATCTGGGTTCCTTCAATCATGTTCTTCGTCTGTTCTTCGTGTTCGTTGATTTCTTCGACGAACATGAAGAACACGAAGAACAATTAACCCGAATTTTTATAAAAACAACGCACTTGAATTTAACATGCAATAACATGCTTTTAACTTTAAAAGAAATTTTAGCATTATAACGACGTAAACACGATAATCCACTTTAAATATTTAGAATAACGATGAAATCTCTAAATACAGTTTGAACGGAATTTAAACGGAATTAACGGGGCTAATCTCAAGAATAATAACGACAGGAATAAAACGAGAAATATAACGTAAACGTTATTAACTTGGAACTTTCAATAAAAACTGAAATATAACTTAGCCAAGCAATAATGAAGAACGCGAAGAACGTAAAGAATTGAAAGTTAATGCAGAATTTAAAGACGGAAAAAGAAATGGAGATCGAGACCGATAAGCAAGAATGGACGGGGTTAGGTGCGTCGAAGGAAGGTGGCTAGCTCGGCGTCTCGTCGAGTTGCAACGGCGGCAGAGCCGCCCGCTACAATCCAACGGCGTCCCTAGCACCTTCCCTCACCGCATCATTTCCACGCCACTCTGCTGTCATCTTGAAGAACACTCACGAAGAACTCTTTTTACTTCGACAGAACCTTCTCGGCTTTCAAAGCTTCTCACCCTCTTGATTTAGAAGTGAAATAGATGACAAATAAGCAATGAAAGATAAAGGGGGGCCTTGTATTTATAGGAAAAGCTTTGGCTTCCAAGGGAAGCCACTTCAGTGCAAGAATACTGCAAAAGTTACCCCGGGTTCGATTAAAAGCTGCTTTATTCGATGTCGAGGTCCAAATGATCTCAAACACGAAATCTAAAAATACCGGGAGATTCGTTGGCTCGAATACTAGTGAACCAACTTGATTCGTGAAGAAGACGGGGTCGTCTGAAGAAAGACGAGCAAAGATTCCCGTTTTGCAATTACTTTTTACTATTCACTCAGACTGACAGATTTTGCTCCCGAGCGTTCGATTGACCTCAAAATGGTAATCCGTGAATGCCAACGGAACCCTTGGGTCATTTCCCATAAGAGAGGCCTGATAGAACTAGACTTGGATCAATGAGGAGGATTTCGTAAATTTCTCAAAACACGAACGCACGCAAAAGTTACTATTCATTCATCCTTTAAATACGTTTTTCATCACCGGGAACTCAATTGACTTCAGAATTAAAATCCGAAAATACCGGCATACTCCTTGAGTTAAAACCTTTCTAACGAAACCATGAATGGTCATAAAAGAATTAAGATCAAATTTTCCGAAAAGATGATTTTCACGAAAACTGACCTTTAAAGTCGTGACTGATATTTGACCTTAATTAACCTTAATTAATTTTATTCTTTAACTTCTTAATTATCATTAAGAATCCTCTAAACCTTAATCGAAAATCTGGGGTGTTACAGAGCTTATCCTTTTGTTGTAGCACCTTCCAGGAGTCCAGCTTAGTTCCAACTCTCCCGCGGATAATGTAGCTATCTTCCCACCAGCTGTTCTTCAACTAAATCTCGAATTTCACTGGAATGCCCATTCTGCCCTGTGGTCGAGTCTGTGCGAGTACTGTGGGCACGGCATCATCTGTCAGTTCCATCCGTATCTGATATGCCCACTTCACCGACCGAATGTGGGATGGATACTGAGGACGTCCCTTATGCCTCTGATGAGCATATGTGCGAGATAATCGTGAATATTTGGGCATAAAATGCCCCTTCCGCCAGAGTCGACTCTTAGAATGCCCTTTGACCGCAACCTGGTTTTTTTCAACTCAAAACACACTAAAAAGGACATTTATAAGGGATAAAATGCCCATAAAAACACGAAATAAATGGACTTATCACACCCACACACTTTAAGCATGATTTTCCTCAAGCATGGGGTGCAACTCATCCAGAAAAACAAAAGAAAATAAAAGAGAAAAGAAACAGACTCAAGACAAAAATATACAAACTGTTACTCCGTGTAGGCACATCAGAAACAATCCAACAAAAATTGCAAATTTCAGCATACCTAAAATAGGTCAAAAATGAGTTTTAGCTAGGTGTTCCTCATAGACTCTCTTCACTCAGTGTATACTCTCATTTTGGCTGTAATTCTATGCAAATTCATCCCATAAGTTTGCCAACGTTCTACTGTTCATTCTCCAGAAATCATGATGCATTAGTATCAATAAGGCTTTTTAGGCTACAGTTGGGCATTTTAAGTGGGATGGGTTTTTATTGTTTGTACACACCCCTCCTCAGCTCCTTTCTATTCTCTACCCTCCTGTGCCCTATTCAGGCACTGAATCCTTCTTATTTTGGGCATTCTAAACACTTAGAATTCGGGGGAATTTTATTCAAACTATTTTTTCTTTTTCTTTTTCTTCTTCTTTTTTTTTTCCTTTTTTTTTATTCTTCCCCCTATCTTCTCTGGCCTTTCATATATATGTCTTCCCAGAAAACAACTCTGCCTTACCCATTTTCTTTACAGGTTTTATAATGCCCTGGCTAAGTATAAACAATCCGAGAACAAAATCGGCCAGGGCATTTCATAGGCTCAAAAGGGGGTGCAAGGGCTATGTCATTGGTGGGAGGTATTTCTTTCAGTGGCTCAGCAAAACATGGCCTATCTCATTTACATGTGCATCAATAATTCCAAGAGTTTAACACAGAACAAAGGCAAATTCTAGAACATCTTAAGCACAGAATTATTCACACTCATGAATGAAAGAAAACTGTAATTTTGAAGCATACAATATATAGGCTCAAGTTTCATAGGGCATACTAAAACTCGTTCGTCATCCCTATCTTAATTGGGCATGCTGATTTTTCTGTAAAGCAATTAAAGTTGGATCATCACGTGAAATGCCCACACAGACTCACAGAAAAGCATGCTTTGACTCAACTACCTACCCACACACTTTGCAACTTGCAAAGTGTTGACACAGACTCAAACAACAAGATAACAAAGAAAACAGAATAAATAAAACAAAAATAAAAAACAAAAATAAAACCTAATCTAAAGGACAGAAAGAACCAGGTCATTCGGTTGCAAGTGTTGGGTAGGAGAACCCAACATACTTGAAATAGGCCTTCAGGGCTGTTTCTATTCGGGTCAGTTTTTCATTAGTCTGGAACTGGGCATTCTCTATCAACTTGAGTCTCCTTGTGATCACTGCGACTGGGTGCTCCCTCTGTGGTGCCTTCCCTGCTGGTGGTTTCTTCGATGTGCCTGTAATAGCTAAAAGCATGCTCGAGGGGTCTGCCCCCGGCACAAAGAAAACAGGCTTCCCATCATCATCGTCAACCACAACTTGCATTCTCCTCGGGCAATTAAGATCAAAATACTCACGGGGAAGGGGGGTCAAATCAGTATCATGTAAATCAAGGAGCCTATGTCTAACAGAAAGCTGGGTGATTAACTGGGCACAAGAGATACGATGCATAGGGTGTGTTTTAATTTCTCGAAAATGTGCAACGGCCACAGAACCGAAATTGATTCTAATTTTGTGAACCATGCACCACAAAATAGAGCCACAGAACAGCTCCTGATTTGTGATTGAATTTGAGCTATCCTTACGGCCGAAAAAGTTGTAGGCCAACACCCTATGACAGAATCTCAAAGCATCATTGTTTAAACAGTATCCCTTTGTGGATCCGCTTTGAAAAACGGATCCATCTCCAATATCGACCCATTTTACATCAACTCCCTCTGCAGAGTCGGGCACTATAGTCACGGCATCGACATACTCCTCCTCCTGGAGGCCCAAGTATGTCACGATGCCCAGTAACATATTCAAATCATCAGCAGATAAAGAATAATCCCTACCCATCATTTTAAAAGACAAAACCCTAGTGGATGTGGCAGGCTTGTTCACAGCTTTGATTTTCAAGTTTTGGACAAAATTAGGAGACAACGATGGAAAAATAACACACTCCATATCTAAAAAGCATTCCCAACCAATTGCAGAAAATAGATCCCTTACCTCCTGCTCTATACCAAGAGCTGCAAGCGTCTCACGGTGGACTCTTTTAGAGTTGGTGATGCCTCTGACTGGTGGCGGGCCACTGCTGGGCTTACTTGGTATGGGGCTCCCCACCCCTCTGCCTCTTTTAGGCACAGGGGCTGAAGTGCCCTCTTCAGCCTTCCTCTTCCGAGAAGAGGCCTCTCCAGCCAGCTTGGCTCTGGCTTTCATTCCAACAGATTTCCCCACCTTTCGCTTGGGTGAGGAGTCCTCTGAGGGCTCTTCAGAGCCCGCTTGCATTTGGAAGGGCGCACTAGGCTCCTCCTGCTCCTTCTCTTCTTCAGTGTCCCCTTGCTGGGACACCTCTGGCTCGGTTGGCTCTGGAATGGGCTCTCCAATCTTTCTTTTGCCCTTCGCTTTCTCTAGTGCCCGCTTCTTGATGTCAGCGGGCGCCTCTTCTTCTTCAAACAGCGGTACCTTCTCTGGTTAGGGCTCAACCTCAATATCTTCGATTTCAGTTACGTATTTGTCCAAATCGGTGTCTCTGTCTCCTTCATCTTCAGCTTCTTCTCTCCCTTCAACTTCCTTTCATTCCTCTTCGTCTTCCAAGTCCTCGATCTCCACCGAAGACACAGAAGTCGGAGCCTTAACGGGCTTCTTGGCTTTCTTCTTCTCAGCTCCTTTCTTTGGCTTTGGCTCAGGCTCTTCAGTAGCCTCTTCTTCTTACGTGCCCTCAGCAGTTGCCTCAACATCTTGCTGCTCCGTTTGAGTTGGAGTAGCGGAGCTTTCTTCCGTCGCCTTGACTTCAGGCGTAGGCTCCTGTTCCGGTGGGGTCTCCTTGGGTGGCTTGCTCGAAGCGGCTGCTTCAGCTGCAGCCTTTTCCTTAGGTTTCGCAGAGGGTTTCTTCACCACCTTCATTGGAGAGGGCTCTTCAGAGACAGGTGGGGTCTCGAAGTCCAGGCGTGCCTTAGGTCCAGCTTTTGGAGCGACCTTCTTGCCTCTTGTCTTCGCCATTGTTGTGTGTTTGAAGGTTTCCAGAAATTAGGGTTGCAGAAGAAAATCGAGAGAGAAGGTTCTGATTTTTGCGAAAGTGAGTGAAAGTGATAGTGGAGATTTTGTGGGGTAAGGATTTTATATTAAAGGGATCACTATTCATGATTTGACTTGTGACTCTCCAAATTCCTTAGGAGTGTCCTGGATCAGTATGCCCTGTGCTAATGGATAAGCCTTATCCCTGAAAAATCAGAACAATCTTTATCTCTCCAGCGTGCCTCACTTCAGAATTCCTATTTCTAAGGGATTTATTTTATCTTCATCTTTCTCTCTCATTATCTAAACCTGCAAACACCATGCTTATCCAAAACAAGCGTAAAATTGCTCCCTAAACTAGTTTAATTAATTGGAAAATTTATTAAAAATAAATAAAAATGAATTAAGGCAAGAAAACTCCTAGGTTTCCTTCCAGTAGCGCCCTAGTTATTGTCGTGGGCACGACATCACCCCAGATCAGGCGTAAGTGGGCTCCGCGAGCCAGATCACTGTGACATCTTCATTAGAGTGCCCCAGATAAGCTTTCACACGGTGGCCATTAACATTGAAGCGCCCTCCAGTATCGGGGTTTATCAGCTCAATTGCCCCATTCGGGCATTATGCATACACTTCAAATGGACCAACCCACTTGGTCCTCAGTCCTCCTCCCATAAGCTTGAACCTTAAGTGGTACAATAGGACTTTCTGTCCTGAGCTAAATCTCTTTCTTTGAATCACTTGATCATGGAGCCTTTTCATCTTTTTCTTGTACAACACCGAATTATCATAGGCCTCCATTCTCATTTCTTCCAACTCTTGAATTTGAAATTTCCTAAAATGCCCAGCGGCGTCAGGATCCATATTCAGCTTCTGAAGTGCCCATCGTGCTTTGTGTTCTAACTCGACTGGCAGATGGCAACACTTCCCAAATAACATCCTGAATGGGGACATCTGAATACAGTCTTGAATGAGTACTCCAATCTTTTCGGTTTGGACCCACAACCTTTCCAAGAATGACTTAATTTCTCGATTTGAGACTTCAGCTTGGCCATTTCCTTGGGGATGGTAAGGTGTGGTGACCCTATGGTGAACCCCATACATTTGCAGCAATCTTTCCAGTGTTTGGTTGCAAAAATGGATCCCTTGATCACTGATGATGGACCTGGGCACACCAAACCGACTGAAAATGTGGGATTTCAGAAATACGGCTACTACTCTTGCATCATTGGTAGGAGTAGCCTTTGCTTTTATCCATTTTGACACGTAATCAACTGCTAGGATAATGTATTGGTTCCCCCTTGAATTTGGGAAGGGTCCCATAAAATCCATTCCCCAAATGTCAAAAATCTCTACTGACATGATTGGCGTCATGGGCATTTCATTTTTTCTTGTGATGTTCCCTACCCTCTGGCATTGGTCACACTTTCTGCAGACGTTGTGGGCATCCTTGAATTCTTCTCGCTGTTTGGTTTGGTCCGAAATGCCCTCCGCAAGCATAATTGTGACAATGCTTTAGAATTCCATCTATCTCCTCATCAGGGACACATCTTCTAATGATTTGATCAGCGCACCTCCTCCATAGAATAGGGTAATCCCATGCATAGAACCTGCTTTCATACCTGAGTTTATTTTTTCTGGTACCTTGAGTACTTAATAGGCATCTCCCCAGACTCTAGGTAGTTCACTATGTCCGCATACAAGGGTGCTGGAATGCCCTTTGCGGAATACAAATGCTCATCAGGAAAATGATCGGCAATGGGCATTTCATCGCCTTTCTCATTCAGCACCCGGCTCAAATGGTCAGCTACCAGGTTCTGTGCCCCACTCTTATCTTTAATCTCGACATCGAACTCTTGTAAGAGTAAGATCCACCTAATCAGTCTTGGTTTCATCTCCTTCTTGGTCATCAAATGCCTCAGGGCACCATGATCCGTATAGACAATGCTCTTTGCTCCCAAGAGATAAGATCGAAACTTCTTAAATGCAAACACTACTGCCAATAGCTCCTTTTCAGTATTGGTGTAATTACACTGTGCCCCATTCAGAAGTCTTGGAGGCATAGTAAATTACATGGGTTTTCTTTCCTCTTTTCTGACCCAGTACAGCACCCACAGCGTAGCCACTGGCGTCACACATAATCTCAAAGGGCATTCCCCAATCTGGTGGTTGAATGACTGGTGCCATGATCAGTTGCTTCTTCAAAACATTGAATGCCTTCTTACACTTTTCATCAAATTCAAATAGAACATCTTGCTGCAACAAGTGGGTAATAGGCTGGGCAATTTTTGCAAAATCCTTTATGAACCTCCTGTAGAATCCAGTGTGCCCCATAAAGCCTCTTACTTGCTTCATCGAGGTGGGATATGGCAATTTCTCAATTATATCCACCTTAGCCTTATCGACCTCAATGCCCCTTTCAGAAATCACATGTCCCAGTACAATGCCCTTTCTGACCATGAAATGACATTTTTCATAGTTCAGCACTAGGCATTTGTCCATACAACGCTGCAACACCTTCTCCAAATTGTCTAAACATCGATCAAAACAGCTCCCATATACTGTGAAGTCATCCATGAATACTTCAATGCAGTTCTCAAGCAAATTAGAGAATATGCTCATCATACATCGTTGAAAAGTGCCAGGAGCATTGTAGAGGCCAAAGGGCATTCTACGATAGGCAAACGTGCCGAATGGGCACGTGAATGTTATTTTCTCCTGGTCCTCTTGACTTACTGCAATCTGTATGTATCCTGAATATCCATCCAAGAAACAAAATAACTTGTTTCCTGCGAGTCTTTCCAACATCAGGTCAATGAACGGAAGTGGGAAATGATCCTTCCGCGTGACCATGTTCAGCTTTCGGTAGTCGATGCAAACTCTCCAGCCAGTTTGCAGTCGTGTAGGCACAAGCTCGCCTTTCTCGTTTTTCACAACTTGAATGCCCGACTTCTTGGGCACAACATGGATTGGACTGACCCACTTGCTGTCTGAAATTGGGTATATAATGCCCTAGTCCAGAAGCTTAATTATCTCTTTTAGCATCACATCCTTCATCACTGGATTGAGCTTTCTTTGTGGATCACGAACGAGTTTTGCATCATCTTCCAACAAAATTTTGTGCATGCAAACCGCTGGGCTAATGCCCTTTATATCTGCCAATGTCCATCCGAGTGCCTCCTTGTACAGTCTCAACAATCTCAAAAGACGATCCTCATCAGCTTGATTTAACCCCGCACTTATGATTACAGGGAGAGTCTCATTATTCCCTAAATAGGCATATTTCAGATGCCTTGGTAATGTCTTTAACTCCAGCATGGGCGCTTTGACAATAGAAGGCATCAGCTTATCATCGTTTCTCTGAATGGGCATACCATAGTCCACACATCCGTGTGGCATCTCTTCCAATGAATACAGCATCATAATTCCATCCCTTATGTCCTCATCCTCGTCCAGGGCATCCTGGTCAAGCAGTCCATCCCACAATGCCCATTCCAGCGGTTCTCTGTTGCTCATCATGTATAAAGTAGAACGGCTCGGGTAATGAAATGTGTTCACAAAATTACAATTTTCTGTATCCGGGGGGTACTTCATGGCTTCAAAGATGTTGAACGTCACCTTCTCCCCATCAAACTCACACGTCAGTGTGCCCTTATCCACATCAATTTTGGTTCGAGCTGTCTTCATGAAAGGCCTTCCCAGCAACAAAACTGAAGATTTTGAAGTCGCTGTGCCCATGTCAAGCACATAAAAATCTGCTGGGAAAATAAACTCGTCCACTTTGACCAATACATCTTCAATGAGGCCTTTTAGATATACATTGGACCTGTCAGCAAGCTGAATGACCACACGGGTCTCCTTCAAAGGTCCAATTTTCAATTCTTTGAACACCGACAGGGGCATTATGTTGATTGATGCCCCCAAATCCAGCATGGCCTTTTCAACTTTTCTGTCTCCAATTATGCAAGGGATCATGAACATCCCTGGATCATCACACTTATTGGGTAACTTCCTTTGTATCACAGCCGATACATTCTCCCCAACTAGGAACCTTACATCGTCATTGAAATGCACCTTTCTGGTACAAAGTTCCTTCAGACACCGGGCATACCGCGGCAATTGTTTGATTGCCTCGATCAGTGGAATGTTGATTTCCACTTTGCTGAATACTTTTAGCATCTCTCTGGTTTCTTCTTCTTTTCTATTCTGTGCCAATCTCCCTGGAAAGGGAGGTTTCCGTCTTTCTGGAGTGGGCATCTTGGCAGATTGCTTCACTTCCGGAATGGGCACAGCATCAGTCTGCTCAGCTTCTTGTGCCTTGTCTTCTGTGGAAATTTTTTCCACTTCTTCCTCCAAGGGCACATCGTCCTTCTCTTCTCTCGGCCTGACCATCTCCGGAAGCTCTTTTCCACTCCTCAATGCTACTGCATTCACTTGTTCTCTTGGATTTTCGACCTGAGAAGGCAGCTTCCCATTTTTGTCCTCCATCTTGTGCATGGCTTGAGCTAATTGATTGATTTGTTTGCTCATGTGCGAGAGACCAGCTCGAGTCTCTTGCTTAAACTTCTCGTTCTCCTCAGCCATTGCAAACACAAGATCTTCCAGCCTACTTGGCTTCTTTTTCTCCTTGGGTGGTGGCAATAGGCGTCCAGGATGCCCATCCTACGGTCTTCTCTCCATCTAAAATTTTCATGGTCTCTCCAGCCCGGATTATAAGTCTGGGAATGGGGATCATATCTTCTGGAATGCCCATTCGGGCCACCTATAGCATTCACTTCTTCCATTTCATCTTGTAGAGTAGGGCATTCATCTATGAAGTGAGATATGCTTTTGCATACCCCACAAGGTTTGGACTTCCTCACCATGCTCGCACCGGACAAGATTTTCTCGATTTTGTCGCACAATCTATCAATCATGCTATCCTGGTCCAGTGCCGTCTCTGTTTCACTTACAACCCGAATGCCCTCTCCACCGAAGTCTCGGTTGTCTTCAACTATCTCCATGAGGATTCTGAATGCTTCAACAGGCTGTTTGTTCAAAATGGATCCTCGACACGAGGCATTCACGATCGTTCTCTCATGTAGTCTCAATCCTCCGACGAAATACTGAATCAAGTCATGTTCAGTAATCTGGTGCTGTGGGCATTTCGCCAGCATCGCTTGGAATCTTCCCCAATAGTCATAGAAACTTTCGTTAGTTCCCATCTTCAGGCTCCCTATCCTTCTTCTCATTTCTTGCACTCTGGATGCTGGGAAATATTTCTCCAAAAACTTCTGTTGGAGTTGTCTCCATGTGATCACAGCGCCAGTGGGTAGTGTGTACAGCCAGTCCCGTGCCCCATCTTGAGGAGTGAAAGGGAACGAAACCAACCGCACATACTCTTCTCGTCTATGGTCGGATGGTTGAGTTTGGCAAACCATCTCAAAATCTTGCAAATTGCTTTGTGGATCCTTTCTAGGCATTCCGTGGAACTTCGGCAAGATCTGGATAAAGTTTGCGTGAATATCCTAGTTCTGAGTCACAGCTGGGAGTGTAATGCCCATTGGGCGCAAATTCATGTTGGTCGGGAAGACCAACTGCCTTAAAGTCATGTTATCATCCGCATTGCCATTCGCGACATTTCCATTTGCAGCCATGTTGATGTTGTGGCCATTCTCAAACTGCCCTTCCTCCTCGTGCCCTTTGTCTCTTTGATCTTCTTGATATTCTGGTGGTGGTGTGGGCTCACGAGGTCTATTTGCTGCTTGGCGTGCCCTCTTCACTGCTGCCCTGTTTTTTCTCGAAGTCTTCTCTATCTCTGGATCGTACAATAGAGTGTCCTCTGAAGAGCCCCGGGCATCAACTTCCAGGCTCACCAATTGTGGAAGATAAAATCACTAGAAACCAGCTCCCCGGCAACAGCGCTAATTTTGACGCACTGTCGTTTCGCGCTCAAAAATATATTTATAAACTCCTGTGCCCACAGCGAGCGTAGCTAGCCAATGAGTACGGGTCGATCCCACAGAGAGCTGTTGCGACTTTATCTTCAAGTAACCAATCATAAAAGGGGGTTTTAGTGTTGTCACTATATTGAAATTAAATCTGCAAAAGAAAATAAAGAAAAGATCAAATAACAAAAGGTTCTGGCATTTGAATTAGAACTTGGTTTAAACATAAAGCAACTCGATCATGGGCACACCGATTTTCATACATGATAGGTCATCTAGTTATGGTGACCGGATTCCTCTCATGCGTCTCCTCATCCATCCTTTCATTTTAGGTTTAAAAGTGATTCCTCTTCGATTAAACCCCTAACCAATTACCCACCTCCCGATTCCTCTAAGAGATGTAAGCAAACAAACAGCAGTGTGCCCTAGACGGACCCAGATCTGTTGTGTTCAACTGATTCATCTTGTGCCCACAACACCCCATTAATTCCCTTATTACTATATGAACCGACACACAGTCACGATTCACCAATTCAATTAATATTGGTGTGCCCTCTTTACCTAATGAGTGATCAGCCACATTAGGCACTTCAGACACACACTCACGTGGAACAAGGTACAAGAATTAACGGAAACTAATCATGCATTACTATGCCCATTTTGGCCTCACGAGTCCAGATTTATACTTAAACCAATTTCATCATTCAAACGCCAGAATTAAAGATCTAGCCGAGAAGGCTAGACATAATTAAACTTGCAGAATTTAAAGACATAAAAATAAACGAAAACTTACGAAATTAATTAAGTAAAAACTCGACTCCAACGTCGATGAACATAAACATAACCTAAGTCCTGAAGGTTTAAGACCTTTCGGATTGTTTGGCTACCTAAGCAGTGTACGGAAAATAAATTGCAGAAATGTAAAGTGTTTCAGAGTGTCTAAAAGCTTATTTTTCCAGAAATTAAACTTGTTTAAATAGTTACATTTCCGAGTAGAGTTTCCCCCACAGGCGGGGGTCTTCTGCTGAAAATCCAGAACGGCGTGCCCTCGCTGACTTGACTGGATAAGCTTCAGCTTCAACAAATCCCTATTTTTTAGGGATTGCTCTTATCTGCTTAGATTTGAGCTTATCTTCTCGTCTGAGCTTATCCTTTTGTTGCAGCACCTTCCAGGAGTCCAGCTTAGTTCCAACTCTCCCGTGGATAATGTAGCTATCTTCCCACCAGCTGTTCTTTATCTAAATCCCGAATTTCACTGGAATGCCCATTCTGCCCTGTGGTGGAGTCTGTGCGAGTCATGTGGGCACGGCATCATCTGTCAGCTCCATCCGTATCTGATATGCCCATTTCACCGACCGAATGTGGGATGGATACTGAGGATGTCCTCTGTGCTTCTGATGAACATATGTGTGAGATAATCGTGAATATTTGGGCATAAAATGCCCCTTCCGCCAGATTCGACTCTTAGAATGCCCTTTGACCGCAACCTGGTTCTTTTCGACTCAAAACACACTAAAAAGGACATTTATAAGGGATAAAATGCCCATAAAAACACGAAATAAATGGACTTATCATTCATCCATAAGATTTGAGCACAATAGCTTCAGTTGTTGTCGTGGTAACTGAGTGCTGCTTTTTGCTAAATCAGGATATCAGTTTGTTCCCAAGAACCTGACATGTTCCACTAGTACTTTTTCTATCGATCTTGCATCCTCCTAAGTCTTAGTCTGAGTAGCCTGTTAGACTCAAGCTATCATCTCTGGGATACCATAACCCAAGATTTATAGTTCTTTTGAGGTACTTCATGATCCTCTTTGCTGCTTCGAGATGACTTTTCTTCGGGTTGGCTTGGAACCTTGCACACAGTCCGACTGAGTAGGAGATGTCTGGTCGGCTGGCAATCAGGTAGAGAAGGGATCCAATGATTCCTCTGTAGTGCGTCTAGCTGACTGATTCTCCTTCTTCATCAAGGGTCAGCTGCACTGATGTATTCATTAGAATCTTGAGAGTTTTTCCCTTATCCCTTCCAAACTTCTTGACAAGCTCTTTGGTATACTTAGCTTGACTGATGAAGATTCTATCTTCCAGCTGCTTCACTTGGAGTCCTAGGAAGAATGTCATCTCTCCCATCATGCTCATCTCGAATTCACTTTGCATTAGTTGAGTGAATCGAATGCAGAGATCTTTACTCTTGGATCCAAAAATTATGTCATCCACATAAATTTGGACAATCAAGATCTCAGCTGATCATTCTATTCTGAATAGAGTACGATCGATAACTACTTTCTGAAACCCATTCTTCAGCAAGAATGTTGTAAGAGTTTCATACCAAGCTCCTTGGCTCCTACTTCAAGCCATATAGAGCTTTCTTCAGCTTGTAGACTTGATCTCCATTTTCAAAGCCTGGAGGTTGCTCGACATACACATCCTCCTTGAGCATCCCTTGCAAGAATGCACTTTTCACGTCCATCTGATACACCGTGAAATTGTTGTGAGCTGCATAGGCGAGGAACAATCTGATGGCCTCCAATCTTTCAACTGGCGTGAATGTCTCATCAAGGTCGATTCCTTCACTATGAGAGTACCTTTTGGCTACCACTCTGGCCTTGTTCCTTGTGATTACGCCTATTTCATCTAGTTTGTTGCAAAAGACCCACTTAGTCCCAATGACTTTTTAGGTTTTCGGCCTATCGACAGGAAACTAAATGTCGTTTCTCGTAAACGGGTTCAGTTCTTCTTGCATCGCAATGATCCAGTCTGAGTCTTCAAGCGCTTCCTTAACGTTGGTTGGTTCCATCTGCGAGTTGAAGCATGTAAAGAGTCCATGCTCAGTTGATTCTCTGGTCTGAACTCTGCTTCTTGGATCACGAACAATTTTGTTGACTGGATGGCTTCAGAGCTATTTGGGTATGGTGGCTTCTGATGCGCCTTCAGCCGGTTCATCAGTTGCTCCTTCAACTGATTCTTGGGCTGCTCCATCAACTGATTCTTCGACTGCTCCATCAGCTGCTGCCTTGGCTCCGGCTTGTTCATCGTCTTCACTGATTCTTCCACATGTTTTAGTTATGGGGTTTGAGGTTTCACTGCAATTTGTGTCCTCATTTACCAAGTTGTCTTCAACTGGTCTAGAATCAATTTCAATGCCATCTTCTAGTGAAGCTTCAAACTGCTCTGGGACAATGTGATCAACATAGTCCTGCAAGCTTTCACTAGGCAATGTTTGTACTGATGCACAATTTTTCTCCTTGTTCTTGTACTCATCAGCAAGCTCATCAAATACCACATGACATGTTACTTCCACAACTAGTGTTACTTTATTGAACACTCTGTAAGCTTGTGAATGAGGGACATTATAGCCGAGAAAAATCCCCTAATCAGCTTTGGCACTGAAAGCTTTCAGTTGGGATTTGCCATTGTTGTGAATGTAACATTTGCAGCTAAATACCTTAAAGTAAGAGATAGAATGCTTACGACCCTTGAATAGCTCGTAGGGAGTTTTGTCATAGGTGATGACTATGGCACTTATGTTCTGTGTATGGCAGGCTGTGTTGACTGCCTCGACCCAATAGCACTCAGCTATGTTGGCATCTACTACCATTGCTCTAGCTGCCTCCTTTAGCGTGCGATTTCTCCTTTCAGCTACACCATTCTGTTGAGGAGTCCTTGCAGCTGAGTGCTCATGAGTTATTCCCAGTTCACTCAAGAAATTGATCATTTGTTAATTGACAAATTCAGTTCCATTATCGGATCTTATTCTTTAAACTGTGTTTTTCCTTTGTCAATTTGCAATCTTCTAATCAATGTTGATAGCTTTGCAAAAGTCTCATCCTTACTTCTCAGGAACTTTACCCAGGTATACCTTGAGTAGTCATCTACTACTACAAGAGCAAACTTCTTGCCTCTGGGGATTGGTGGCTTCACTAGTCCAAACATGTCCATGTTTAGCAACTAAAGAATGTTAGTTGTTCCTTAAGGATTACTTTTGTTCTTGAAGGATGACTTTACTTGCTTCCCTTTCTGGTATGGTCCGCAGACGCCAGTTTTCTTGTAGATTTCCTTGGGAAGCCCATCAACTAGCACTTTCTTGGCCAGGTAGTTTATAGTTTTGAAGTTGAGAAGGTTCAATCGTCGATGCCATAGCCAGCTTGCTTCAGTTGATCCTTTGGAGAGAAAGCAAGCTTTTGAACAGCCGGTTGACCAGTCAACAATGTACATGTTGCCCTTTCTTACTCCATTCAGGAGTATAGCTCTACTTGACTTGTCTCTGATATCACATGAGTTGTTACTGAAGTCGACTGAGTAACCATTGTCACAAAGCTGACTGATGCTTAGCAGCTTGTTCTTCAGTCCTTCAACATGTGACACACCATTGACGACAACTTTCTCTTTGACCACAAACGCTTCTCCAATGGTTCGGCTCTTTGAGTTGTCTCCAAAAGTGACTAGTGGTCCCTTAACCTCTTTATAATTGTCGAGATCATTTTTATCTCTGGTTATATATTTGGAGCACCCTCTATCTAGATACCAAACATCTTTAACCTTTTTCTTGGATAGGATGCTCTTTTCCTGCAAAATAAAAGTCAGGTTTTAGGTACCCACATAATATCTAGTTCTGAGAGGTTAATCATGTGTTTAGGAATCCACATCCACCACACTTTTAGCTTTTCATTTCTAAGAAAACCTTCAGAATTAGATCTCTTGATCAACTTTGGACTTTTTGTAACTCTTCGACTGAGAGTTAAGTCATGTGATCTATACCACTAATGAGAATTATGATAGAAGACTTCAACTAATATCCTCTTATCTTGTGACCTTGATGCTCTCTGTCTTAGCCAATTTCTTTTAACCTTCTGACTCTGAACTTTTTGGCCTCTATGAAATGGCCAGTTAGCAAACCAGTTGTAGTTGGGATTGATTCTTAATTCATCCCTTGATTTTAGATACTCATTGTACTAGGTTGCTAGGTCACTTACAATGAACTTCTTCAGAGAGATTGGATTATTTTGTCGTGCATAATACAATCTTGTATGTATATTTCTTTTGGGATATGAAGAACTTCCAGGTTGAAATGTATCAGAGGAGTTTCTAGATCTTTGAACTGATGGCCTGTTTTGAACTGATGCCTTTTTCTGAAAGGCTATCATTGGGTGAACTTCAGGTCTTAATTGAGCTGATAACCTGGAATGGAATAATGGCCTTTGTTGAAAGTTTGGCCTTGGATGAGCTTTCGATGTTGATCAAGCAGTAGATCTTGGCTAATGAGCTGATCCATGTTGAACTGGTGGTTTTGATTAAGCACCAAGCCTTTGAAGACTGACTGTCTTCGAGTTGCCCTTCTCGACTGCTCAGTCTGATCTTTGGGCTAAGCTTGAGGAGTTTTCAAGATGATCTTGTCTTTGGATTCCACAACTGAGGGAGAATGAGCTGGTCTTGTGAATCCTTTTAGGATTCCAGATACACAGCTTTGGACAACTGCCTGGCCCTTCTCTGCGGTAGTGTACTTGCTATATCCCAACCCTGGACTCCCAGCTTTGACTCTCTGATGACTCAGGATTTCATCTAGATTCTGTGATCCCAACTTGAATTTGAGAGTTAATTCATCTTTTTCAAGGATTTCTAGCTTAAGCTGCTCATTCTCAGCTTCTAGTTCAGCATTTCTCAGCTTCAGCTGATCTATTTCAGTTGATTGAGCTTCAAGACTTTTCAGTCTTTCATTTTTAACACTTAACTCTTCAAATCTACTTCTTAGCTTATCATTTTCACCCTTCAGTTCAATATGTATGCTCGATACATAACCTAACTGATCTTCTAGGATTCTTAATTGTTCATCCAGTTCATTCCCAGAGATCGACGCTTCATGTATATGATTGAAAGAGGTTATGGAATAAGACATACTAACCTCTTTATCTTTGTCGGCTATGAGGCAGAGTAGAGCTTCATCATCAGAGCTGTAGCCGCCTGAGTCGATTCTAGATGGATAGTTTGAATCATCAAGCATGACATTTTCAGAGTGGGCGATCACTGCTTTCCTCTTAAAGAAGCTTCTTCTCACTTTTGCCTTCTTGTCTTCAGAAAGCTCTAGACACTCGTATCTGTAGTGCCCTTACTTATGGTAGTGGAAACATTCTTCTATGTTTTGATTTGCCATCCTGAATTGTTCAGCTGATCGTTAAGCTGGCTGCTGGTTCCTTTCTCCCTTAGCAGCTTGGGGTAGAGCTGATTGTTGATCTCTGACTTTTCTCAGCTTCTCCAGTAATCTTGTCATTGACTAGATTTGCTCATTTATATCTTCAGTTAGGATCTCCTTCTTGTCGGCTGACTCTCTTCTTCGATCAGTCACCGATCCCCTGGATTCTCTCTAAAAAGCGAGCCTCTTAGTCGGAAGTTATTTCTTCCACGGGCTTCTCTGAACCGATTTCTTTCAGCATAGAAAGAAGCATCATGAGAAGAGGAAGTGGATGCTTCTCTCTTCCGATTCAGGCTCTATTCATGAGCCTTGAGAGATCCAAACAACTCTCTTTGAGTAATGCTATTTAAGTCTCTTGACTCTTTAATAGCAATTACTTTCATATCCCACTCAACTGTGAGATTGTCAAGAACAATTGAGTTCATCTCACTATAGGGATAATTTCTTCCCAGATTGTTCATCTCTTTTATTATGCCAAGAAATCTTGTTTCTAGGCTTGAGATGCTTTCTTCTGGCTGCATTTTGAAAGACTCATATTTGTCGACTGCGAGCTTGAGCTGGTTTCCTTTGATAGCCTGGACTCTTTCCATAAATCTACAAGCAAGTCCTAAATCTCTTTTACTGTTTTGCAGTTCTTCATGTCTTTCATGCGATCCTCATCTAGAGTTTGAAATAGTGCTGCTTGAGCAACAAACTCTAGATTCTTCAACTTCTTCTCTTCACCCGTGAGAAGATGAGTTCGTTTTAAGATCCTGGTCGGTTGGTTAACGTCCATGATGTGGGCTTCATTGTCCATCATAATGATGATTGGACCATCTTCAATCACCTCCCACATGTTCTCATGGATAGAGCATAGATGAGCTTTCATCCTTCTGCTCCAATCGTCATAATTATCAACTGAAAAAAGAAGTAGCTTATGGATTCCCATAGCTTGAAATGTTAGCACAGAAAAACAGATCTGATTCAAATGATCTGCAGAAACGCCTGATCCTTATAATCAATCTCTCTGATACCACTTGTTGGTCCCGGTACGAGTCTATGTCAGTTTAGAGGGGGGTGAATTAACTTACTTCAAAAAATTAAACTAATTATGGAATATTTAGGGCCCTAACTCGCTTAAGATAATTTATTTGTGCACTGATCAGTGAAGAGGGAGAGCTTGCTTGGTGAGCTGATTAGTTAAGACTGATAGCTTGATGACTTAGTTTAGCTTGTCAGTGCAGCTTGTGTGCTAGAGTGTGTAGTTAAAGAACATGCAAAGCTTAGAGCAATAAGTACAACACACACAACACTTATAAAGGTTCGAAGCTTCCTACTTCTACGTCCTCTCTTCCTTCTGCAGAAAGGCAATCCACTATGCAAGTATAAAGTATCTTTATTACAGTTACACAGTAAAGAAATCCCATTGGACCTGAAAATGACATCCTTCAAACCGAGCACGGCCTTCTTTCCAACTGTTGTTGTCTCGGAAGAACAGACCCGTCGGTACACGCCCCTTCTCAGCTGGTTTCTGGGTCAATAGCTCATACTTACCTGTCCCAACTGCTCGCTGAGACTTTAGGTGCCACTGCTTGTCTTTACACGATTTTAGATCTTGTTCGATCTTCAAGAAGGCAGTCTTGAATCTGTTATCAACCGGGAGTGCTCCTTTAGCTTGAGCTGAGTGGTTGATCTTTGAAGAACTGAATTAAGAAGCTTTGCTCTGGCTGGAATTCTACCTCAGCTAGCTCCTTACTTGAGATTTGAAGCATGCCTTCTCAATTGGAACTTTTCGCTTAGGAGATTTAAGCTATGAGCTGTGTGGGGGGAGAGAAAGAAAGCTCGTTTTGAAAAATAGCGAAAGTTAGTTTTGCGAAAGTCTTTTTGGCGAAAGTCCTTGGCCAAAATTGTGTTCACTCTCTTTATATAGATGAGTGATCTTTTGACCATTGTGATTGCTGAATCTCTTGAATTCACCGGCAGCAATTTAATGCATGGAGCTATTTGAAGCTTTATATGAACTAGTCATTTGACTTTAATGACTTCTGTTCAAAGATCATTAGGATCTTTCCAAGATTTCATGTCAGGATCTTCATTGACTGCTTGTCAGAAAGAGTAAGTATTTCGGCTATCAGTGTTGAACATTCAGCTGATGGGCTCTCAGCTATCTCGACTTTCAGCTCTGAAATTCGTCCAGTTGGCAGTTCATCAGCTGCCTTAAGCTTCAGTTTTGGGATGGTCTAGTATAGCTGCCTTGGTTTTTAGCTGCTTAGCTTAAGTGAGCTTTTAGTCCTGGACTTCCAGTCGGCTGCTTGTTTGAGCTTTTCTTTCTTTAAACTGATCTTAGGTCAGTTTAGTATTAGCTCAAAGATTTTGAGCTTTCTTCCAGCTAACTGATCCTTGAACAGTTTTAAGGTTGGCTCATTATAACTGACTGATCATTGATTAGTTCAGTTTCAACTTTTCAAGCTGGCTCTGCTCTCATCAGTCTTTCTTGGCCTTCAGCTAGACTGATGGTTAGTCATCTGTGGATGCCTACCAGTTTCCAAAGTTCTCTTGCCCCTATAGCTTTTCTTAAGCTTTGAAGAGTTGACTCTGACTGGTCTGATTGAGGCATCCTCTTAAGCTGGTTGACCATGCTTCAAAACAGCTGACTCTCGTTTCAGCTAGACTGTTGTCTGAAGTCTTACTTGGTCACTACCCCTGATTTCCAACTTCAAATAACCTGCAGTTTTTCATTAAATCATCACATATGTTTTGACATTTCATCAAAACCATCAGTTGGGACTTTTTCAATAATTTTCCCAACACACTCTATTCAAACGTTAACTGCATGCGTCGAATAGGAGAGAATTTTTTTTATTGGCGTCGTAGTTGGGGACACCATGGGAAGAGTCATCGAAGCCGTCTTGGTAGGAGTGGTCGTCGGTGGCTTGATAGGGGTGTTCGTCGGCTTTTTTGGAGTAATCTTCTTTGGAGTGGCCTTTTTGGTAGGAGTAGTTTTGGTGACTTTGTTGAGGGAGTGTTTGTTCCATTTTTTGCTTGATCTTGATGGCTTTATCACAGATTTCATTTTCAAATTTTGGATTATTTGAAGTGTAGAATAGTAATACTGTAATATGGAGAAGATTCATCCCTATATAAAGATGCAAAATAGGCACGAATATTTTCGCCTAAAAAATTCAAATTTTTGGTGTTTGAACCTTTCACATTTAGGCTAGTATTTTTTAGAATCACAACTCATTTATGGTAAAGAAGATAATCTTTAGTTTTTGCCTTGATATTCTAGCAATATCAATTATGATGTTTCTATTCAAAATGAAAGTTCAATTAATATGGAGACATGCCTTATTCTTTCAAAATTATGCTATACTATAAGAGCGGTGCTATTTGGAACAAAATATTTGAACAAAATAAGTTTCGAACAAAATATTCATATATGATACTATAGTATATATGTTAAAATAAGTAATGAAAGAATTCGGAAATAAATGTAATTAATATTATAATTGGGAAATAAATTTAATATTATAGTAATTATTTGACTATAGTAGTAATTTTAAAAAAAATAAGTATTGTAGTCGTATAATAATACACACAATTGTTGTTTCACGACTACAGTACTATTATAATACATATCAAATTGTTTGAATGTCATTATAGCGCAAATTTTGTAATTTATATTCTAATTAGTTGTGTTACATCAATTTTCATGACTATATTACTAAATTAATATATATATCAATTCATTTGAATTTTTTAGACTATAATCCTAATTTTGGGCCTATAATACTAATTTTGTGACTATTGCAGTAACTTTGTAATTGAAATTCCAATTAGCCATGTTATATCAATTTTGGGATTATAGTAGTAATTGTGTGACTATAGTAGCAATTTTGTGACTATAGTATGAATTTTTAGGACTATAATACTATTTTTGGTCCTATAATACTAATTTTATGACTATAGTAGTAACTTTGTAATTGGAATTACAACTAGTCATGTTATATCAATTTTGGGGCTATAGTACTAATTTTATGAATAGAGTAGTAACTTTGTAATTGGAATTCTAATTAGTCATGTTATAGCAATTTTGGGACTATAGTACTAATTTTTTGAATAGAGTAGTAAATTTGTAATTGGAATTCCAACTAGTTATTTTATATCAATTTTGGTACTATAGTAGTACTGATTTTGTTAGTATAGCAGTAACTTTATAATTGGAATTTCAATTAGTCATGTTATATCAATTTTGTCACTATAGTAGTAATTTTAGGACTATAGTAGTAACTTTGTAATCGAAATTCCAATTTGTCATGTTATATCAATTTTGGTACTATAATAGTACTAATTTTGTGAGTATAGTACGTAGTAACTTTGTAATCGAAATTCTAATTAGTCATGTTATATCAATTTTGTAACTATAGTAATAATTTTGGGACTATAGTACTAACTTAGTAATCGAAATTCCAATTTGACATGTTATATCAATTTTGGTACTATAGTAGTACTAATTTTGTGAGTATAGTAGTAACTTTGTAATCGGAATTCTAATTAGTCATGTTATATCAATTTTGTAACTATAGTGATAATTTTGGGACTATAGTAGTAAGTTTGTAATCGGAATTCCAATTTGGCATGTTATATCAATTTTGTTATTATAGTAGTACTGATTTTGTGAGTATAGTAGTAATTTTGTAATTGGAATTCCAACTAGTCATGTTATATCAATTTTGTAACTATAATAGTAATTTTGTGACTATAGTAGTAACTTTGTAATCGGAATTCTAATTTGTCATGTTATATCAATTTTGCTACTATAGTACTAATTTTATGAATAGAGTAGTAACTTTGTAATTAGAATTCCAATTAGTCATGTTATCTCAATTTTAGAACTATAGTACTAATTTTTTTAATAGAGTAGTAACTTTGTTATTGGAATTCCAATTAGTGATGTTATATCAATTTTGGTACTATAGTACTAATTTTGTTAATATAGTAGTAACTTTGTAAATGGAATTCTAATTTGTCATGTTATATCAATTTTGGGACTATAGTAGTACTAATTTTGTGAGTATAGTATTAATTTTGTAAATGGAATTGCAATTAGTCATGTTATATCAGTTTTGTAACTATAGTAGTAATTTTGTAACTATAGTAGTAACTTTGTAATCGGAATTCCAATTTGTCATGTTATATCAATTTTGGGACTATAGTACTAATTTTGTAAATAGAGTAGTAACTTTGTAATTGGAATTTCAATTAGTCATGTTATATCAATTTTGGAATTATAGTACTAATTTTGTAAATAGAGTAGTAACTTTATAATTGGAATTCTAATTAGTCATGTTATATCAATTTTGTAACTATAGTAGTAATTTTGAGACTATAGTAGTAACTTTGCAATCGGAATTCCAATTTATCATGCTATATCAATTTTGGTACTATAGTAATAATTTTGTGAATATAGTAGTAACTTTGTAATTTGAATTCCAATTAGTAATTTTAAAATCTAATTCACTTATATTTTTCTAAAATAAAATATTCAAAATATTAATTTCTTAATTACAAAATATTCAAATTATTCTAATTAATACTAAATTAATTAAAAAAATTCAAATTATTAATTAATTAATTAATTAATTAAGTCTAGTGATTTGAAGTGGATTGAATTGAAAAGACACAAAGCCTTTCAAGTCCAACTTCTCAAGTTATTTATACACAATATTTAATGAATGTAATCATCACAATTCATTAGTGATAATCTCAAAGAGTCACGTCTCCTTATTTTGTGAGTATAGTAGTAAGTTGTAATTGGAATTCTAATTAGTCATGTTATATCAATTTTTTAACTATAGTACTAATTTTGTGAATAAAGTAGTAACTTTACAATTCGAATTCCAATTAGTCATATTATATCAATTTTGATACTATAGTAGTAATAATTTTTTGAGTATAGTAGTAACTTTGTAGTTGGAATTCTAACTAGTCATGTTATATCAGTTTTGTAACTATAGTAGTAATTTTGGGACTATAGCAGTAACTTTATAATTGAAATTTCAATTTGTCATGTTATATCAATTTTGGTACTATATCAATTTTGTGAATACAGTAGTAACTTTGTAATTGGAATTCCAATTAGTCATGTTAAAATCTAATTCACTTATATTTTTCTAAAACAATAAAATATTCAAAATATTAATTTCGTAATTACAAAAAATTCAAATTATTACTTAATTAATTAATTAATTAAGTCTAGTGATTTGAAGTGGATTGAATTGAAAAGACACAAAGCCTTTCAACTCCAACTTCTCAAGTTATTTATACACAATATTTAATGAATGTAATCATCACAATTTATTAGGGGTAATCTCAAAGAGTCACGTCTCCTTATACTTCATTCTCCATCTTCATACAATACTCTCAAAACCTTCGAAAAATATGGAAATGGATTCTTCAAAACGGTTGTCAGTCCCGGGCGAGTTGGTATCAGTTTAGAGTGGGGGTGAATAAACTGATTCAAAAACTTTTACTTTAGATACAGAAAATAGGGCCCTTTGACTCCCTTAAAGAGATATATCTATGCAGTAAATTGACAATCAGTTGAGACAATTTAAGTGCGGTTTGTGTGTAGTTAGAAGTATGCAATGATCAATAAGTACAACACACAAGAGATTTATAGAGGTTCGAAGTCTCAAACTTCTACGTCCTTTCTTCCTTTCGCAGAAAGGCAATTTCACTATATAACTTGAGTTCCTTTACAAATTACACAATGAAGGACAGTTTGTTGAACCTGGTAACTGCTCGCTACCTCAGCTGGTCGATGGCTCACACTTGAAGTCCCTAACTTCTTGCTAGGAATGTAGCTGCTATTGTCGTCTTTACAAGGTTTTAGATCTCTTTCTATCTTCAAGAGGTTAGTCTTGAACAAGGGGGTATCAATTGATGTGCTCCTTTGATTGAGCTGAGTAGTTGATCTTTGAATGACTTGGAACTGAGAAGGTTGCTCTGGCTGGATCATCGATAGCTAGTTGGATATGTTGAATAGTGAAGTTTTCTTCTCAGTTTGACTTTCGTAGTTTCTATCGAGTGTTGCACTTGAGCTTGAGTGGGAGGGAGAAAGAAAAGCTCTGCTTGTATATGCGAAGGTTGGCAAGGATTTGTAGTTGCGAAAAGTGTTTAGAACTCTAATTCACCCGTCTTTTATAGAGGAGTGAATTTATGACCGTTGAGCTCCATTATCTATTTGATCAGTGGCTCTGTTGGCTCATCAATGGTATGTGATGCTTAAATGATCGCTTGGGTCATTTGGTTGAAGTAGCCATTACTCTGCCAATCGATCTTGATTAAATTCCAGGATCTTTGTAGGAGCATTTATTCCAAGATATGCTGATTTAAGCAATACACTCCAGGAGTCTTCTGGCTTCAGTTCTTCTGGTAGTTTGGAACTTCAGCTGGTAGTTTTGGATTTCTCAGCTTAGTTGCAGACTCGTCCTAGCTGGTAGTTCGGAGCTTGTCAGCTGAGTCTGGCTATCGCTCCATTTGGCAGTTCTGGGCTTCTCAGCTGAGATTGGCCATTGCTCCAGTTGGCAGTTCTGGGCTTGTCAGCTGAGATTGGTCGTTGCTCCAGTTGGCAGGTCTGGGCTTGTCAGCTGAGACTGACCGTTGCTCCAGTTGGCAGTTCTGGGCTTGTCAGCTGAGACTTGCCGTTGCTCCAGTTGGCAGTTATGGGCTTGTCAGCTGAGACCTGAGACTGGCCATTGCTCTAGTTGGCAGTTCTGGACTTGTCAGCTGAGACTGGCCGTTGTTCTAGTTGGCAGTTCTCGGCTTGTAAGCTGAGACCTGAGACTGGCCGTTGCTCCAGTTGGCAGTTCTGGGCTTGTTAGCTGAGACTGACCATTGCTTCTTCAATCTTCGGTAAACTCCTTTCTCCCTCAGTTCAGCTGACTCAGTTATCAGCTTGCTTTGATCGGTATGATTCCTCAGCCAAGTTGAACTTTAGACTGGATGACATGTCTTTCAACTTGTGGGTCATTCTTCAAATTGGTTGACATTGACTCTTCTAGAGTTCTTCTTTGAAGATGCCCTTGCCTGATCAGCTTCGATCTACAGCTAGAATTTTGTTCAGTTTTTCATAAGTAATTTTGACATCTCATCAAAACCTAATCTAGGAGTTCCTTGATATTTTTTCGTAATAATTTCCCCCTTTTTGATGATGTCAAAACCTTGCTAATGATGATGGAAAAACTGCAAGTGTAGAATATACATTGAATAGAATCTTTCAGTCATTACACATTCATAGCATATTGAGACAAATTGGCTCATGATTTTCATTTATTATAGCATTTGTCATTCAGATATCAGAGCATGTGATATTCGTAGCATATTTGAGCTTATTCATGCTTCTCATTCAAGTTTCAGAGTATGACTGAAGTATTTAGAGTATAATGAATTATGTTAGATTTTTCAAGCTTGAAGCAAAAATCAAGATCAAAAACTTGTATTATATATTCATTATTAGGCATATTTTCAAGAGATTCAGGAGTTAGTAGTTGAGACTACTAATCTACTTCATGAATGTTACTCCGATTGCTCTTATTCCTTCTGCTTGATTCTCCTCTTCCATGAATTCCTTGTAATGTCCATGTTTTCCCCTGAAGCTGATCTTTCCCCTCATGATGGATTTCTCTTTGAATTTGATCCCAAAGAGTCATGCATCTATCATACTATCCATCATTATATTGTCCATCTTTTCCCTTTTTGGCATCATCCAAAAGGTGAAGAGGATCACCGGATGGTAATGATAAATTTGGCAGAAAAGAGAAAGCGGTTGCCAAATTGTCATTTTGAGCTGCAGGAACTGAAGGCATTTGCATAATCGGAGAGAGCCATGAATTGGCATCTTCAGTTGGCATGAACTGACTTGGATCAGAGATATCATGATCTCTGAAGCTCATGGGGGCCTGGCTGGTGAAGATTTCTTCAATTGAAGGGAGTGGTGGATCACCAACGACGGGTGCCCACGAGGAGTTGGTTGGTTCATTGTTGGAGAGAGGGACATCACCTGGTATGCCAAGCGGGAGTTGCTTGATCATTGAGTCCATAATCTCCGAAAGCGTAAGAGGCGAGGAAAGCAGATGATTCATCCAGTTTCGACTCCATGATCCCTCTCTGATCCAGAAGGCTGAGCCACGTGTATGGATGAGGTGAAACATAGTTGACTCATCCAGTTGAAAGCGCTAAATATGATACTACAAGTACCGCCGCAGTTGTGTGAAGAGGGAGGAGTCGGAGTCCTCAATAAGACCAAAGCAGCTTCGGAGCTGGTGGTCGAGAACCTCTTCAAAATCAACCTTAATATAATCATTTTGGACTAAAGGTGGAGGATGGGAGCTGGCTGATATTGTGGGCTGATCACTCAGCCTTAGGAGAGATGCATTCTCCATCATCAGCTCTCGTTCATCAGTGGAGCTGACGGTTGCCTCTAAGGGTGTCTTTCCATGATCTGAGCTGAAAGGCCCCTGTTGATGTGAGCATTTTGGGGTAGGATGACAGTATATTGTAGGAAGCATGTCCCGTCTTCCAAGTAGTTCGCCAGTTGATATGATCTCATCAAACTGGCTTTGTATGATGTGGCTTATGCGGTTCATAAAGCCGACTCTTTCTCTGAATGTGCCAGTTGAAGGATCAAACGTCGCTCGCTCAACGTTGGCTCTCAATGGTGCCAGGATATATGAAGCCCAGTCAGCTTGACATCCAAAGTAGAGGGCTACAGTGATATGAGCCTTGATCTCGGAGAGATGAACGATCTCAAAGTTGCCATGGATAATATGGCTGGTGATATCCAGAAGCTGGATGATATCACTTTGCAGGCTTCCTTTAATCTGTGCGAACTGTCATTGTGGTGCACATAAGGAAGCTTTCAGATTTTCCATAACTCATGTTTGGATGGCAGACTTAGGTTCATCACGTCTGCACTTGTGCCGGGGAGCTGTAAAGTGGAGATCATCGTGTCCTTTGTGACTGTGATCACTTGATTCTTTACGGTGGAAATGATATTATCACCGTTGATAGTTGGATTGTAATAGAACTCTACGACATACTCAGGTATATTCTTGACCGGCAATTGTGTCAAGAAGTGAAGCAATCCAGTCGCCGCCAACGGTTGATAAATTTGTTGAAAGACATCCGGACCAAGATGTGCATTTAGCATCTCTGGATTTAGAGATTTATCCTTCCTCATTCTGCGTTCAAGAGCTTTAATGTCTACCATGGAAAATGGAGGCTTCAGTTGTTCGAAGAAATACTGTGCCCAGTTGATATCTATTCGGTTGTAGATGGCAGCGCAGATTTTATACTTCGTTGTTGTCATTTCCGATTGGCTGCCAGTTGTTCCAACCATGATTTTTGAAGCAATAGCAGCGAGTACTTGGAATTCATCTTGAAATTTTGATATAAGATGATTGCTCTTATATGATTGAGGCTCTCCTTCCTTTTCCAGAAATCATATGCTTCCTGGGAATTCACTTGAACGTCCTCAAGCTTGAGTCCGCTGTTGGGTAGTCCAAATATGTTGCTCAGGGACTCAGCAGTTACGACAATAGCATGTCCTCTGACCTCCGATCTAATTTCCCTGGGATTTGATGATCCGTTTGAATTTAGATAGAATTCAGCGACTGGTTTATCGTAGATTCGTTCCGGAAACATCTCCAGAAACTTTTTCAGCCTGGCCTAAGAAAGCTTTTCGATTATCATTCTGCTTAATGGAGAGGCTTTTCAAGCTTGAAGAAATCCGGCTGGATTGAAAAATTTTTCTCTATCTAGCTTATCACAGAAGGCTTTGGAGTCTTCACCGGATTGTTGAAAGTTGAAACTTCTGCGTGATGAACCTTGAGCCATGATTCTTCGAAAGGGGTTGACTTGAGAAGTTGAGGAGTCTGATCTTTTAAGATTGAGCAAGCTTTTGTCGAGAGAGAGGTAAAAGACCAGTAACTTTGGTAGAAATCGGAAAGCTTATCTCGATTGTTCAGCCGACTTATTTATATAGAGAGATTTTGCTCATCTAACGGTTGCGAATCTTGGTCTCTCTAAATTGAACGGTCGGATTAGATCAATTGACCCATGGATTGGCTTTTCATTTCTATCCGTTGGGAATTAAGGAGGAGAGAGAAGGACGGTTCAACGGTAACATTTGGATGACACGTGTTTTTACCGTTTCCACTATTTGAGACTTTTGAACTTATCTCTTCTCTTTAGTAGTTTCTCCTTGGTTTGAAAACTGATTACGTCATCAGTTGAGTTTCGTCGTAACTGATGATTTTTCCGTTGATGAGTTCCAATTGGGATGTCTTCTCATCAGTTCTTGGCTGATCTTAACTGCTCAGTTCTTCAAACAGCTGCTTCTCAGTTTTCTCAATTCAGCTGTTCTCCTTCAGCTGGTCCTCGAGCTGATATCTCCTTTTGAATTATCTTCAGTTCCTATAATTTTTTTTTCCTTCAAACTGATGGGTTATGTGGTGAACTGATCATTTTTTCATCTTTTTGACTCAGTTTCTTCCTTCAGCTGGAGTGGTTCCTTGGCCTTTTTCTTCTAATTCATCATCTTCATCATGTGATGTTAGCTCCAGTAATCCTAACTATATACATAGCTCTATAAACCTTGCTTCAGGCACTGGTTTGGTGAAGATGTCGGCTATCTGTTTCTGAGTATTGACATATTTGATGCATATGTCTCTCTTCTCGATGTGATCTCTGATGAAATGGTGCCTTATGTCAATATGCTTGGTTCTTGAATGTAGAACTGGATTTTGAGATATCGCGATTGCACTATTGTTGTCACAGTAAATAGGCACTTCTCCAGTTTCAACTTTGTAATCCTTCAACTGTTGCTTCATCCAGAGTATTCCAGCAGCTACATACTCTGCTTCAGTTGTTGACATGGAAACTGAGTGCTACTTCTTGTTAAACCAGGATATCAGTTTGCTTCCTAGAAACTGACATGTTCCACTGGTGCTTTTTCTGTCAATCTTGCATCCACCAAAGTATGAGTCTGAATATCCAATTAAACTCAAACTGTCATCTCTAGGATACCATAATCCAAGATTTATGGTTCCTTTGAGATGTTTGATAATTCTCGTAGCTGCTTCAAGATGACTTTTCTTAGGATTGGATTGAAACCGCGCACATAGGCCGACTGAATATGAGATGTCTGGTCGACTGGCTGTTAAGTAAAGTAGGGATCCAATGATTCCTCTGTAGTAAGTTTGGCTAACTGATTCTCCTTCTTCATCAAGAGTTAGTTGAACTGATGTGTTCATTGGAACCTTGAGAGTTTTTCCTTTACTTATTCCAAATTTCTTAACTAGCTCCTTGGTGTACTTTGCCTGGCTGATGTGAATTCCATCTTTCAGTTGCTTTACTTGGAGTCCTAGGAAGAATGTCATTTCTCCCATCATGCTCATCTCGAATTCGTTTTGCATCAGTTGAGCGAACCGTGTGCATAGATCTTTACTTTTTGATCCAAAAATTATGTCATCCACATAGATTTGAACCATTAAGATCTCGGTTGATCGTTCTATTCGGAATAGAGTTCGATTAATGACTCCTTTTTGAAACCCAATTTTCAGCAAGAATTTTATTAGAGTTTCATACCACGCTCTTGGAGCTTGCTTCAGTCCGTAGAGAGCCTTTTTCAGTTTGAAGACTTGATCACCAATTTCAAAGTCTGATGGTTGCTCAACATACACGTCCTCCTTGAGCATTCCTTGAAGAAAAGCACTCTTGACATCCATTTGGTAGACTGTGAAGTTAAAGTGAGCTGCATAGGCTAGGAACAGTCTGATGGCTTCCAATCTTGCAACTAGCACAAATGTCTCATCAAAGTCGATTCCTTCACTTTGTGAGTAGCCTTTGGCTACCAGTCTAGCCTTGTTCCTTGTGATCATTCCTTGTTCATCTAGTTTGTTGCGAAACACCCATTTTGTGCCAATGACCTTCTGAGTTTTTGGCCTATCAACGAGAAACCATACGTCATTTCGTGTGAACTGGTTCAGTTCTTCTTGCATGGCCATGATCCAGTCTGAATCTTCTAAGGCTTCCTTGACGTTTACTAGTTCAGTTTGAGAGATAAAGCAAGTGAATAGTGCATGCTCAGTTGAACCTCTGGTCTGAACTCGACTCCTTGGATCATCAACTATCTTGTCAGTTGGATGGCTTCGGAGCCACTTGGGTAATATGGCTTCAGCTGGTTCTTCTGTGTTGACGTCATCAATTGCTCGTTCATCAGTTGGCTCGGCATTCTCATTATTTCTTCCCCCTATTTCAGTTGTGGGATTTGCGGTCTCAGCACGATTTGTGTCTTCATTGACCAAGTTGTTCTCAACTGGTTTAGTGCCAGTTTCATTGCCCTGTCCTAATGAAACTTCAAACCGCTCTAGAACAATGTGATCCACATAGTCCTACAAGTTTTCAGTTTCACTAGGTAGTACTTGAACTGATGTATCTATAGTTTCTTTGTTCCTGTACTCATTATTAAATTCATTAAATACCACATGACATGTTATTTCCACAACCAGAGTTCGTTTATTGAACACTCTATAGGCCTGTGCATGAGGAGAGTTATACCCAAGAAATATTCCCTCATCAACTTTAGCACTGAAGGCTTTCAATTGAGTCTTTCCATTGTTGTGAATAGAACATTTACAGCCAAATATTTTAAAATAAGAGATAGAAGGCTTACGACCCTTGTACAGTTCATAAGGTGTCTTGTCATGGGCTGCTACAATGGCACTTCGATTTTGAGTATGGCAAGCTGTATTGACTGCTTTAGCCTAGTATCCTTCAGCTATGTTGGCATTAGCTATCATAGCTCAAGCTACTTCCTTTAGTGTTCGGTTGCGCCTTTCAGCTACACCGTTTTGTTGTGGAGTTCTAGTAGCTGAATGTTCATGAGTGATTCCAAGTTGGTTGAGGAAGTTGATCATGTGTTGATTTACAAATTCGGTTCCGTTGTCGGAGCGAATCCTTTGAACTGATCTTTTCTTCTCAGTTTGTAGTCTTCTGATCAGCGCCGTGAGCTTGTCATATGTTTCATCTTTGCTCCTCAAAAATTTCACCCATGTATATCTTGAGTAATCACCAACTACTACAAGAGTGAATCTTTTTCCTTTTGGAGTTTGAGGTCTAAGTGGACCGAACAAGTCCATGTGTAGCAGTTGAAGGCACTCAGTTGTTCCCGGTGGGTGATTCTTGGTCTTGAAAGATGACTTCATTTGCTTCCCTTTTTGACATGGTCCGCATACCCCTGATTTCTTGTATATCTCCTTGGGAAGTCCCTCAACTAGCTCTTTCTTTGCTAGGTAATTGATAGTTTTGAAGTTGAGGTGGTTCAGTCAATGATGCCATAGCCAGCTTGCTTCAGTTGATCCTTTTGAGAGAAAGCAAGCTTCTCAGTAGCCGGTTGACCAGTCAACAATGTACATGTTGCCTCTCCTGATGCCGGTTAGCAAGAATACTCCAGTTGACTTGTCTCTTATGTTGCAGGAGTTTTTGGTGAAGTCAACTGAGTAGCCATTGTCGCATAGCAGGCTGATGCTGAGTAATTTGTACTTTAGTCCATCTACGTGGGAGACTCCATTTACGACTACTTTTCCTTTGACAACGAACCCTTCTCCAATGGTTCGACTTTTGGAATTGTCTCCAAATGTGACGAGTGGACCTTTCATTTCTTCATAACCTTCGAGATCTTCTCTGTCTTCGGTGATGTGTTTGGAGCACCCGCTATCTAGATATCAAATATCTTTGGTTTCCTTCATAGATAGGATGCTTTTGTCTTGAAAAAAAAAGATTAGCATTTAGGGACCCGTTTCATATCGGGTCCTTTTTGATACATTAATCTTTTTGGAATCCAGACTTGCCACACTTTTGTCTTCTTATCACTTAATGAGTCAACTGTCTTAGATCATTTCATTAGTTTCGACTCTCTTTCAACTCTCCTTGAGTCGGTTGAATGGTACCTGCACTGAAAGTTAGTGGGATAAAACACTTCAACTAGCACATGATTATTTTGTGATTTTTGTGCTCTTCGATCAGGCCAATGTCTTGTATGTTTCTAATTCATTGGATTGAACCCTTTTGGATCAGCTCTTGGTTCATTTCTAGAATCCAAATATTCATTGTAATGATGATAAGGTTGAAATGTTCTTCTTTGATCTCTCCTAGAAGTGCTTTGATTGAACTGCGTAGCAGGGTAGGTTTGAGATCTAAACTGTTCTTTCTTTTCATAGTGAACTGATCTGCCAGTTTGCCTTGAGGGCTTTTTGTACTGAGCTGGTGGCCTTTGTTGAACTGGAAGCTTTGAACAAGTGAACTGACTTGAGTGAACTGATGGTCTTGGTTGAGAACTGGGCTTTGGCTGACTGGGTGTTTTAGATTGGTAGAACTGACCAAACTTTTTAGGTTGGGTCTGAGGATTTTTTAATATTCCCTTTCCTTTGTTTGACTCAGCTGGTTGATCCTGAGATCTTGTGAACCCTTTTAGGATACCCTTGTCACTAGGTTGAGCAACTGATTTTCCCTTTTCTAAAGCAATGAACTTGCTATATCCTAGCCCTGAGCTGCCAGTTCCAGCTCTCTGATGACTGAGTATTTCATCTAGAGTTTGAGATCCCTTTTTGAACTTTAAGTTTACCTTTTCTTTTTCAAGGATCTCTTGCTTGAGTTTTTGATTTTCTTCCTCTAGATCAACAGTTCTTAGTTTCAATTTCTCAAATTCTATAAGTTGTGATTCAAGATACTCTAGTCTTTCATGATCAATGCTCAGTTTCCTAACCTTATTTCTCAGTTCATCATTTTCATCTTTCAGTTCAACATGCAAACAGGAGATTGAAGCTAATTGGTCTTCTAGCATCATTAGTTTCACATTAAGTTCATTACTAGAAATAGTTGCTTCATTGATATGGTAAAAAGAGGTTTGAGAGTCAGCTGTACTAATCTCTTCATCATGGTCAGCCATTAAGCAGAATAATGCTTCATCATCATCTGAGCTGTAGCCATCAGAATCGATTCCTGAAGGATAGTCTGAATCATCCAGCACAACATTCTCGAGATTTTCGACCATTGCTTTTCTCTTGAAGAAGCTTCTTTTTACCTAGGCTTTCTTATCTTCGGGGAGTTCTAGACATTCGAACCTGTAATGTCCTTGTTTATGACAATGAAAACACTCACCAAGATTGTGATTGCCACTCCTGAATGTTTCAGTTGGCCGTTCAGCTGGTTGATAGACTTTTTCAACTTTTAGGATTTCATTAGTCTGAGGTGAAACTGATTGTTTATCCCGAGCTCTCTTCAACTTTTCGAGCAACTTGGTAACTGATTGAATTTGATCATTGATGTCCTCAGTCAGATTTTACTTCTTCTCAGTTGCCTCTCTTTTCCGTTCAGTTGAAGATCCACCTTGGTGTTCTTTGGCTGGTGAGCTCCTAGGCCGGAAGTTGTTTCTTCCTCGAGTGTCTCTAAACCTGAGCCTTTCGTCATAGAAAGCTGCGTCTTGAACTGATGATGTCGACGCTTCTCTCTTTCGGTTTAGAATGTACTCGAGAGCTTTAAGAGAACCAAATAGTTCCCTTGGAGTGATGCTGTTTCGGTCTCTTGACTCCTTTGTAGCTATCACTTTCATATCCCATTCATCAGTGAGATTATCCAGTATTTTGGAATTCATCTCTGAATTGGAATAACTTCTCCCGAGGTTGTTCATCTCACTGATGATGCCCAGAAATCTTGTTTCAAGGCTTAAGATGGATTCTTCTGCCTGCATTTTGAAGGATTCATATCTGTCAACTGCCAGTTAGAGCTTGTTTCCTTTTATAGCTTCGGACTCTCTGCAATGATCTGCTAGTAGGTCCCATATTTCTTTGGCGGTTGTGCAGTTCTTGGTATCCTTCATACGATCTTCATCTAGAGTTTGGAATAATGTAGCTTGAGCAACGAACTCTAAATTCTTCAACTTCTTCTCTTCACTGGTGAGAAGATTAGTTGGCTTCGAGATCCTTGCTGGTTGATTGATATCAACTATGTGAGCATCATTATCCATCATGATGATGATTGGACCTTCTTCAATGACTTCCCACATATTCTCATGAATTGAGCAGAGATGAGCTTTCATTCTCCTGCTCCAATTATCATAGTTCTCAACTGCAAAACAAAGGTAGCTTATGGTTTCCCATAGCTGGAATGTTAGCACAGATAGTTAGATCTGATTCAGTTGATCTGTAGAAACGGCTGATCCTTAGAATCAACCGCTATGATACCACTTGTTGGTCCCGGGTGAGTCGGTATCATTTTAGAGGGGCGGTGAATAAACTGATTCAAAAACTTTTACTTTAGATGCGGAAAATAGGGCCATTTGACTCGCTTAAATAAATATATCTATGCAGTAAATTGACAATCAGTTGAGACAATTTAAGTGTAGTTTGTGTGCAGTTAGAAGTATGCAATGATCAATAAGTACAGCACACAAGAGATTTATAGAGGTTCGAAGTATCAAACTTCTACGTCCTCTCTTCCTTCCGCAGAAGGGCAACTTCACTATATAACTTGAGTTCCTTTACAAATTACACAATGAAGGACAGTTTGCTGAATCTGGTAACTGCTCGCTACCTCAGCTGGTCGACGGCTCACCCTTGAAGTCCCTAACTGCTCGCTAGGAAGGTAGGTACTATTGTCGTCTTTACAAGGTTTTAGATCTCTTTCGATCTTCAAGAGATTAGTCTTGAACAAGGGGGTATCAACTGATGTGCTCCTTTGATTGAGCTGAGTAGTTGATCTTTGAATGACTTGGAACTTAGAAGGTTGCTCTGGCTGGATCGTCGACAACTAGCTGAATATGTTGAATAGTGAACTCTTCTTCTCAGTTTGACTTTCGCAGTTTCTATCGAGTGTTGCACATGAGCTTGAGTGGGAGGGAGAAAGAAAAGCTCTGTTTGTATATGCGAAGGTTGGCAAGGATTTGTAGTTGCGAAAAGTGTTTAGAACTCTGATTCACCCGTCTTTTATAGAGGAGTGAATTTATGACCGTTGAGCTCCATTGTCCATTTGATCAGTGGCTCTGTTGGCTCATCAATGGCATGTGATGCTTAAATGATCGCTTGGGTCATTTGGTTGAAGTAGCCGTTACTCTGCCAATCGATCTTCATTAAATTCCAGGATCTTTGTAGGAGCATTTATTCCAAGATATGTTGATTTAAGCAATACACTCCAGGAGTCTTCTGGCTTCAGTTCTTCTGACAGTTTGGAACTTCAGCTGGCAGTTTTGGATTTCTCAGCTTAGTTGCAGACTCGTCCTAGCTGGCAGTTCGGAGCTTGTCAGCTGAGTTTGGCTATCGCTCCAGTTGGCAGTTCTAGGCTTGTCAGCTGAGATTGGCCATTGCTCCAGTTGGCAGTTCTGGGCTTGTCAGCTGAGAGTGGCCGTTGCTCCAGTTGGCAGTTCTGGGCTTGTCAGCTGAGACTGGCCGTTGCTCCAGTTGGCCGTTCTGGGCTTGTCAGCTGAGACCTGAGACTGGTCGTGGCTCCAGTTGGCAGTTCTGGGTTTGTCAGCTGAGACTGGCCGTTGCTTCTTCAATCTTCGGTAAACTCCTTTCTCTCTCAGTTCAGCTGACTCGGTTGTCAGCTTGCTTTGATCGGTATAATTCCTCAGCTTTAGATTGGATGACATGTCTTTCAACTTGTGGGTCATTCTTCAAATTGGTTGACTTTGACTCTTCTAGAGTTCTTCTTTGAAGATGCCCTGGGCTGATCAGCTTCGATCTACAGCTAGAATTATGGTCAGTTTTTCATAAGTAATTTTGACATCTCATCAAAACCTGATCTAGGGGTTCCTTGATATTTTTTCTGAACAACGGCCAAACGAAGAGGGAAGCAACTCGTCGTTGAAGAAGATGAGATTGAGCATGGAAAAGGAAATTAAAATTTCATGTTGGTTTTTTTTTTGCATGTATGGTTTTAGCATTTATTTTTATATTTTGATTGGTTTTTTTATTAATAGTTTGTGAAGGAATCGAAAAGATTTGGCAAAGCTATTGAAGCCAAAGCAAAAGCTGATGAAAGTTTGCATGAATTGATTTTAGAGCAACTGGTATCAACTTTTTTGTTAGAAAAGTTGTTATTTTAGAGCAGTGTTATTTTAATTTTTTGATTTAACTTAATATTATTTTATTTAATCTTTGTAGTTTGAAAAGGATCAATTCCATTAAGAATTTCTTGAAATGATAAAAAAAGAACAAATCAAGCACGCAAGAGATTAAAAAAGCTGAGATAGAGTGTATCGAGGCAAGGTTGGCGGTCCTCCGAGCTCATTTGGACCATAATGATTAATATTATGTTGATGTAATTTTTAATATTTTTGGTATGTATGACAAAATGAACCATATATTCGGTTTTCTAAATTCGGAATATATATTTTGAACCATATTTTTGGTATATCTGTCATTTACTAGTAATTTTACGAAATATTTATTTTGATTGATTAAATCGTCGATTAGTAATTGTAAAAATTTAATTAAGGGAAAAATGCTTTTGGGCAAAAATGCTTAAATTCGGAATACATATTCTGGGGCGTGCAGCTTCTGGGCAAAATGCTTAAATCATCGAGTAATAATTGTTACATTGAATAATGATCGATTAGATAAATCACTGAAAAATAAATAAGTAGGAATATATTTTCTATATTTACGTAATTTGAGGTTAATTTAAATGACAAAAGGTCAACATATTTCAAAAAAATTCAAAGTAATACTTAATTCAAACTGCCCAAGAATCACTAGTATTTGTGTTGGGGAGTGTAGCTTCTGGACGATAATTCTTTCATCATACATCGAAGAAATTAAAAAAACAAAGCTAGTATATATTATTAGGACTTGCACCACTTGTTGTCCTTGTATGGGGTCGGATCCCACTAACATCACTACATACATTTTGAAATTTGGGCATGTGGTCTGCTATGTACTTGGGCCCAAACATAGTTTTGTTTTATTAAAATTTATTATTTCATTTTTAATTTTTTTTTAGTGTAGAATTATTTTTGACAAAAAATAAAACTCCTAAACATGAAAATAAAATAACACTTATTATAAAATTACACTTATTCTATTTGCCAAAACTCTAATTTTATTTATTTTATACTCTAATTAATCCTATTAATTGAACTCTTTTAAATCAAATACTCATTTTGACAAATTTTAATTTATTATATGTATTTTTTTTTATATTATCTGTATTATTTCTTTTATATATTCTTAATAGTATCTGTATTATTTTTCGACTGTTAGTAATTTGTCTTACTAAAATTTTACTTAAGTAATTTAACTTATATTAGTGATGATATAAAAAATTAGTAATTTTCGAAACATCAATTAAATATCACCGAAACACAAAGACAAGTACAATTAAATATCATCGAATTGAAACACAATTACAAATTTCAACTAATCTTTTTCTTCTTCTTCTTCTTCTTCTTCTTCTTCTTCTTCTTCTTCTTCTTATTATTATTATTATTAGTTTTTTTCGTCGCCTTGCTCTTTTGTTTATCCTTGATGATATCATCGATCGATTTAACCCGGTTCTTTCTTGGCCTTCCTCTATGATTTATTTGCTCTGGATCCAAGACATGGCTAGCTTCTTCTCCTTGTCCTTCGATAGCAACATTAGTAATATTCATCTTATCTAGTTTAGCACTACATTCTTTAAGGGTTTTCTTGATGAAATTCATTTTAGATTCATCTTGATACAACTTATCCGTGCATTCTTGAAACACCTTCTCCATGTCTTGATACATTGAATATTCCTTCGTCATGTGAGGATAACCACCTACAAAATAAATACTTGAGTGTCGTCTATACACATCTTTCCTCCATCTTCTCATTAGATATCTCTCATTAACCGAATTATTATTCTTTTTCACCAACACCTTAAATATATGGCGACAAAGTATCCCCTTCGAATTAAACTTCTTACAATCACAATCTAGATATTCTCCTTTAGGTCTATACTCCACCGTGAATGTAAATTACTTGTGATATTTGCTCATCATACCACTATCAACCACTTCAAATTTCTCAACATCTTCCCCAACAATGGCCACATTTATAATGTCACAAACCCGCATCCCCTTGATTTCATCTTGAACAAGCTGAAATATGGCATTGGTGTATATCTTTTGAAATTGTTCTTCCCATTTAAAAATGAAAAGACACTTTATTACTCTTGTCTTGGAATCATAGTCAGCTCGCATCTCATTCCACACCTTATCACAAACCGCAATTTCATATTGCTCAACAAATTATTTCAATGAGCTTCTTGAATAAATATAGTTATTGAAGAAAGAATGCATCGACTCGCTCCTTTGGGTAGATTTACAATTGGCCCAAAAAATATGGTTCAAGTACACGGGGATCCAACTTTCCCTTACATCCCACAAATCTGAAGGCCACCTATTATCATGTAGGTTGTGCTTCTCAATAAATTCATTCCACCTCGACTCCAATTCAGGGATAGTAATACTTTCGTATATCAACTCGGTTAATTCTCTCCTGGCTTCTTTAGGATCATCCACAGCCTTGAATTTTGTTGGGACCTTTGATAGAATATGCCAAATACAAAGACGGTTAATGGTGTCGGGCATTACCTCTTTCAAAGCATTCTTAATAACATCACATTGGTCCGTCAATATAGCCATAAGCATGATATTCCTCATAGCTTCCAACCAATTACTCCAAAACCATTTGAAGGTGTAACAGTCCGGTCCCTTATGCGGTCATTTTTAATGGGGACTGGGTGTTAGGCGTAAAAGGCGAAGAAAATAGGTAGATTAATCGGAAATCTAGGGGGTGTTTTTAAAATTAAACTAAGTTAGTGCCTCAAGAACTTAGGAAACTTAACTTTATGACTTGGAAGAACTATCGTTTTCAACGAATCAATAAGGGTCAAAGGGTTCAATTGGGTCAAAGGAATGCCAAATCATAGGCCAGCCGAAATTTAAACAGAATCCAATGACAAACAGATAGGAATTTGACTCTTTAAATAAACAAGACCTCATCATAGGTTACATCAACTAAGACCCATAAATAGGTCAGAGTCAAATATATCTTATTATCCCATTCATAGGACAAGCCAAGAAACAACTCAAGATTAACTAGAAACGAGTAGAATCATGCTTGAAAGAAAAGCCCCTTCATAGGCGAACAACAACAACAAGCATGCAAGACCCATTCATAGGTCGACAGAAACTGAATAGATACTAATATGCTCAGAATCAACAATGAATAATTGTTATGTCGAAAGAACAGACATCAAAGACTTTATTCATATTTTAAGATTCATAGCATTTAAGATATGCTACTATCAAGAGTCAAGTTGCATATATCAAAACTAAATACTAACATCAGAGTACTTAGCAGAAACATAGCACAAGAAATTATGTAACCATATAGAGCAACAAACTTGGAAACCTAAGACAACCCCACCATCAGCACATCACCGGCCACAACATCTCAACCTTAAAACATTTGAAAACGATAGTGTGAGCACTAATGTACTCAGTGGGATTTTATGAGAAAACTCTTGATAAACTTTAGAAATATACAATCATAACACTATAAAAAACACGATTTTATGACAGATTTAGCGACGGAATAAAATCCGTATCTAGATTAACAAAAAATTAATGACGGATTGCGATTGACACTTTTAACGACGGATTAACGATGGATTTTTCCGTCTTTAACGTAGCGACAGAAAAATCCATCGTTAAACATTGAATTTAATATTTTTAATTTTAATTTTTTAAGGTAATGACGGACTAACGACGGATTTCTCCGTCGCTAAGTTAAAGACGGAAAAATCCATCGTTAAAAATTAATTTTTTTAATTTTTAATTTTTTTTAATATTTTTTAAACTTAGCGACGGACTAACGACGGAATAATTCCGTCGTTAAATTTTTTATATTTTTTATTTTTTTATTTTTTATTATTTTTTTAATTTTTAATTTCCAAACTAATACTTAATTTATGAATTTGAAATTAATTTTTTAAAAATTTTGATTTTTTATTTATTTTACTTATCACATTTATCTTTTTTTTTAATTTTTTTTAATATTTTATATTATTTTTTAATATTTTTTTATTTTTCAATTATGAATCTGAATTTTTTTAATATTTTTATTTATTTTATTTTTTCAGATTTATTTTATTTTATTATCTTTAATTTTTTTATTATTTTTTTTATTTTTAATATATTATATCTTTCGTTATATTTAAATTACTAATTTATGACTTTTTTTATAATTTTTTATTTTAATAATTTTTAGGACTTTATATTATATAATTATTTAATTTGGAAATAAAAAATCAATGAAAATAGGTTTCGTTTGTATATATATATATATATACTAGTTGTATATTTTAACGTAAATACCTTGTAGCCTACTTGATTAGAACTTTAGGGCATAAGGCCATTGGCCCGTGTTCGAATCTCATGAGTGCAAATTACGCCTGAATTAATTCAGGCTCCATAGGCTCGGCTCGGCTGCTCGGCTTTCCCCTGGCTCATCTGGAGCAGTTATTTTTTTAACGACGGATAAATTCCGTCGCTAATCCGATGTTAAATTAATTATTTTTTTATTTTTCACGACCGAATTCGACAATAAGTTAGCGAATGATAAATTCCGTCGCTAATTTCGTCGTTAATATTTTTTCATCATTAAATGTGTCGTTAAAATGATTTTACAACGAGATGCTTAACGACAGATTGGATCCGTCGTTAAATTAATTTAACAACGAATTTTTGATGTTTAGCGATGGAAAAATCCGTCGCTAAAATGTGAATTTTTTATAGTGTTAACTGACGGCATATGGAGAGCAAAACAGAAAAGTCCTCTTCATATCTGTAAAACCTTTTTCTTTCTTTTATGGCGCCTTCCATGGCTCAAACATGTTGTCTACTGCACCCTTAGGCCTGTTTTAGGATAAGAGAGGAGTTACCTCAAGTATCCTCTGAGTATGCGAGGGGATTACCCAGCAGTGACTCCCATTAATCAAGATTCAACTTTACTGACACAAAGGTCACAACATGATAAAACAAATAAACTATTTTTTGAGCTCGATAACCTGCTTACAACAGAACTATATCCTTCCTTCGATTCCTCATTTCTTAACCTCAACTTTCTCCTGAACTTAGCTAGCAAAATCAAGCCTAGAGCAATCATCTAAGGCTAATTCTTTATTTGAGCATGATCTCGGCCTATGAGGGATTTATAACTTACCCTAAAAGGCAATACTTAGCTAAATAGCAATTCTAAACATCTCATGCTAGCATAAATTGTATATAAACAATTCTAGCATATCCTTAGCTAATTAAGCTTAGCAAAACGCAATAACCAAATACTAGGAAATGAATGGGTATAAACATAGATTGCAACTAAAAGCAATTCTAGCATATCTAAACATGCTTGAGAGCTCACTTAACTTATAATAACTTCCTTTACTTATCAAACTCAAATAACAATTCAACAATATCATGCATATAACTTCCTTCCTTCCTTTCCTTTCCTTGTACAGAGACTAAACAGGCAGAGCATAAAATACTTTTATTGGATATTTCTCTTTCCTTAACATGCTTCTAGATCTTACTAGCTCAAACCATATATTTGGTTTCGAATTACCCACCTCTATGACGAGCATCTTGATAACGAGCACGTAGACGAAGCAACGAGCCGAAAATACTTCCTCGGGCCTCCTCGAGGTTCACCTCCTCTTTACAAAATTCGATCAACGACTTACTGGCCCTATTCGAGATCCTAACAAAAAATCGAAATGATATCTAAACACCCGTCCCATAACTATAACTTAAAACACGAGAATTTAAACGATTTAAATGCTCAAAATTACTGAAAACGGGGATGGAAAATCTGACTCGAATGATCGAGATTCCGGATTATTGGCCACTTTAAAGAAGTAGATTTTTGAAAGAACTTCGATTTGAGTACTCATGGGCCTGGTAGTTCAAACCGAGGTGAAAGTTATGGCTTCCGCACGAAAACATACCGAAGCTGCCGCACCTGCCCAAGCACCGCGGCCGGGGGGATGCGCGCCGGCGGCCTCCATGCGCCGCAGCAGGGGGATGCACGCTGGCGGCCTCCATGCGCCACGGCGGGGGGATGCGCACCGGCGGCCTTCATGCACCGCGGCGGCCCCCTTACGCGCCTGCGGCCCCCTTGCGCGCCCGCGCACCTCCTTGGCCGAGGGGGCTCTTGCGCCGCCGCGGAGACCTCCGCCGCCGTGCTCCCTTCTCAGCTCCTTTCTTAATTGGGAGGTACGCTCGCGAAGAGCGCTCCTCACTTCTACTCTGTCTCTCAAGAAATGGGGGGTGAAAGAAATGAAAGGTGCGAGGAAATGAAGGAGGGAGAGCTGCTATTTATAGGGGAAATCAAGGCTTCCTCGAGAAGCTACTGCAGTGCAACAATAGTGCTTTAAAAATATCGGGTTCGGTTAAAAGGCGCTTTATTCAGTGGCGAGGTTCAAATAACCTCATTCATAAAATCTGAAAATACCGGGTGGTTCGTTGGCTCGAGTAATATTGAACAAACTTGACTCGGGGTAAAGAACGAGTCTTTTGAAGGAAAATGAGAAAATATTCTTTTTTCAAAAATAAAGCTACTATTCCACACAAGGGACAAATAAAATTCACGAGCGTTCAATTGACCTCAGAATGAAAATCCGGGAACGCCAACGGATTCCTTGAGAAATTTTCTATAAGATAGGTTTGAAGAAACAAGGCTCGGATTAACACACGAGATTTCGCAAATTTCTAATGATCGCGCTCCTATGGGGAAACACTATTCATAACTTCTTTAAACGCGTTTTAAATCACCGGGAACTTAAACGACTTCAGATTTAAAATCTGAAACCACTGGCATACTCCTTAGGTCAACGTCTTCCAAACGCAACAGAAATTGGCTATAACTGAGCTCGGATCAAAATTCTAAAAAAGACGATTTCATGAAAAATGACCCTAAAATCGCGGTTAACTACCAAAATATCCTTATCTAGGCTCCGATTAAATTTCATTAATTTTATAAATAAACTCTGAAAATCTGGGATTTTACAGACCACACCCCTTAAAAAAAATTTCGACCCGAAATTTACTTCCCCTGAAACAGAGATCTGGATACCTCTTCAAGAACTTAAAGCCTTACTGGAACGACAATGGTTCGAAACCTTCACTATACGGCTAAGAGTAGCCTGAGGCCTTCCTTTATAAATTAATCCTCACGCAGGACTAGCACTTCTATAATCGCTCTTCTTTTCTTCTTTAAAGCTTGAGCATCTTCTATCTTTTCTTCCTAATGAAATCTCTCTCGAAATATCACTTCACACGAGCTCCTTATGATCTTGCATTTAAGCGGACCCCTAGAAACTATTCGAGCAACGAAAGAAATAAAAGAAAAATTCTCCAAACTTGCTCCTCGAGCACGGGCAATCTCAACGAGCCCATCCTTCTTTTATTTCGCTTGGCTTTGCTTTTACTTCTGACTTTACTTCTCGCAGCTTTGAAAAACTTCAATGAATTCAAACTAGACGATAAACTTGAATTAATCGAGCACTTCCTTCGATGGTTCCTTACACATTCTATCACGTTTGAAAACTTACTTTATCTTCATCTTTAACTTCTTGAGGTTCGACTTCTTCATCTTCTTGGGGTGTACTTCGTGATGCATCTCAATCTTAAATTCTCGACGCAACTTAAATCCATACTTCTTCATCGCAGTCATCTATTTTTCTTGAAGCAGTCACCTAACTTCAGGGCTCCTGCTAATGGTCACCATTGCTTGCAGGCGTAATGATCGTAGTCTGGGCTTTAGTTGCATGCTTGAAACTTTGTTACCGACATTCCTTAGATCACCTCCAAACGCAACGAGCTGAGAAATATTCTTGGAAACGCGCGTCCTAAACTTACAGAATACTATCTGGCGCTTACTTGGATTCTACTTCCTACTAGGAAATACTATCTCTTATTCCTCCAACCTTGACTAAAAAGAATACTGCTATAGCTTTCTATTAGGAAATACTATCTCTTATTCCTCCAACACTCGAGTACTATGAGTGGGAGCAAAATAAATGAATGCCTCAGAGTGAGGACTTAATCTTGATCAACAATTCTTTAACATGCTTAAAAGCCAGAAGAGATATAACACTAGGTTATCTATGCCAAAAACATTGCCTTTTCAGAGAACTTATGAACTTGAAGAATTCCTACGCATAACAAAGATATGGAAGAAATCAATAGTTAGCAACTGAAAACCATGCTAAAATATTTTCTCAAAGGCGTCAGTATAGCCTAACAAGGAAGTGCTATTACTGATTCTTGATGATTAAAGAAGTATCATCCAAAAGATTTCAAATTATCCAAGAGGATATAATTAAAGAATTTTAAATGGTATAAATGGAGAATTTCAATTGATATGAAGCTATTGATGGGCAATTGATTCAATTGACAAGTGAATAAATAAATCGATTCCAAAAGAGAATGAATAAATCGATTAAATTGACACGAGAATGAATAAATAGACTCAACAAAAACTTCTACCATACTGAATCTCTCAATCTATCGAACACTACGTCTATCTTCTTAACGATCTTCTTCAGGTCTTCTCTTTCTTCTTTGAGCGTCACGTACCTTCTTCTTGGCAAGGTTGCTATGAAATAGCATGACTCGGTAGGACTCAAATGGTTGTGCTTGGCCGGGAAAGCAACGCCCGGAGATTACTTTCTATATATATCGAAAGGGGCACGATAAAACGAGTTGATCTATGGCACCTTCTGAACTCAAAACAGATTGACTTCAACGTCTCTTGGAAGCTCAGTAGAACACTGACAACTTATCTTCACACTATCTTGGCTGCAGTCGTGACGATAATCTTTATCTTCATTAATCAGCTTGAAACAAGCGACAACTTCTGGGCACCAAACGCGACGTGACCTTAAATGTACGTTCATCGAATCGACCAGCCTCTATCGAAGGAAACGAATCTTCATTCCTTCCGAACGCAATCGGATCTTCAAACGAGACTTCTCTTGAGTTGAAAGCTTGCGTGGGGATTCCTTGAACTTACATTTGGATCCACAATTGGATAACTTGCTTTTAACTCGACTGCTCACCTTCTTGCTCCTTGCTTTAATATGAATTTCATGACCTCTTTCTCTGTCCTACTAAAATCTTGAAATCTTTTATCCTTCGTATGAGCGCTCTATAAATGTTCTTTCAAACTGCTTCTACTTAACTTAGCTCCTCGAGAGGGAACTTACTCAATCTAGGCTCTTAAGAGATCCTAAAGGGAATCCTAGAATTCTCCTTAATTCAAGCTCGCTATAGTCTATGTTCTTACTATACTCTATGCCTCATTTATCCTTAACTCATCCTTAAATTCTTTTCTTATGGGAAGTAGATGAGCCTTTATCACAAAGAAGATTTTTAAATCTTTTAAACTTTATAACTTACTCAAAAATTTTAACGGTCCAAAATAACTGAAATAGTTTGAGTATTTGCAGAAAATAATATTCTGAAAAGATTCACCGCTTGCTCGAGTCCATAATGACTCAAAATTCTTTAAAAAGATTAATCTAAAACTTACTTCAATAACTTCCACTTTAAACTTTGGTATAACCAAAATTTTATTTCGAAAAGAAATAATGTTCGATTTTCAAAATCGACTATCCTTGCCTTGCTCAAAACTTTTCTTCTTATTCTATACTTTCACGAGTTATACCAAATATAATTAAAATACTTTAAATCAATCATACCTTAAATTTGTTGAAGATGCGAGGGTGATGGTGAACTGGGGGTTGCTGATTAATACTTTTGAACAATTCAATATCCAAATAAGAGTTCAATCAATTACTTCAAGAAGAGACAGGTCTGCAGTGTTTGCAAACCTGGCTGTAACGCCCCAAACTACTCCGTTTGGCCACGTCACTTAACATACTTGTAACGCCCCAAACTACTCCGTTTGGCCACGTCACTAAACAAATAATTCATTTACATGCATTTGCGTTCTCATAATAAATTGAGCGGAAGCTAAGGTCAAATTTCATAATGAGTTATAACATTATAATTCCGAATATAAATTTTTTTCACAATTATAACATGTAACCTATCGAATCTACCTGTCACACAACATAGTATTTAATGGAAGCATAGAATAAACCCATCCACATCATTCATACAATCATCTAACCTATCGGACTCATAGGTCTTAGACAACCCGCCCGTCTAGCAACCTAAATTAACAAACATATCATAACAATTCAACGACCTATATTTACACAACATAGGCTCCTAGGTCAATCGACCCGCCTTTAAAACATTGACATGATATATCCAGTTAAATACAATCACAACTACAAAAATCGGGCTAATCCCATTCCCAATAATCGTTAATCATGAGATAAATAGAACGATCAATAGAATTATAATAATATACATATCCAAAGGCATGTAAAAGTAAACACAATCTTGTGGGGGTTCTCTTGTGTTCACAACGCTCCTACTCGGGTCTCGACTCCTGAACCTGAAATTCATTGAATGAATGAGGTGAGTATTTAACAACATACTCAGTGGGGAACACTGTAAATAGTTATAGCCAATTGCACAAGTGAAAATATAACATATGGACTTTACTTTACTTTGTGGAGACTAGTCTCAACCCCGTAGGGTCCAAACATCATGATGCCCCAGTTAATGAACATCATTGGCCCTGTAGGGATGCCCGCAGACATACCACCCCCCAGGGAGGACATTAATAGGTCTATATTCGATCTCAAAGGATATCTGCACCGAATGGTCTCTTTGTCGACCCCGAAAGATCTCTGTTATGCCCCGAAGGGTCTCTTTTATCTCTGGTCCGAAGACCCTTCATACTTATACAATCAAAGCACAACAATAACTATAACCTTACACGTGTTCACAGTTTAGAGTTATCCCACCTCACAAGATGCTTTTGAAATCCTCAACCTTTGAAATACTCATTTGCCGCCCACAATTCGTCCACCTCGAGCCCCAATACGTCACCAAACTCATGCTATACTTTTCTTTAAAGATTTCATACGTATCCATATACATAACCATGGATATACAAGCTCATAATATGATTTTGGACTCAAAATACACATTAAAACTCTTTGAAGCATTTAATCGAGCATTTTACGTGCACACATTTAAACCACAAGATGATGATTCAATTTAAATCCTTTAAACCCAATATTTCAAATACAAACACCTTCATCCTAGGGCTCTAACATATATGAAAATTAATTTCATAAAACCATCACAATACTCCCAACCAAACACCAACAACTTAAGGGGAAAATAGGGTAAAAATCATATCTTTAGCAACAATGAACCATAGGAATTCAATATAACTTCACATATAGCTTCAATGGAGTAAATAAACCATATCTTTAAGATATCAAAGCATAAGGATCAATAGAATTGAAAACCCTAATTTTTGGGTATGAACCCTAGATTCAAATCAACATGGAAATGGTGTTCAATCACTAAGATGGAGAGGATATGAAGTTACCTTAGATGGTGGATAATGATAAGAGAATCCTTTCCCAAAGCTTGAAGAACTCCTTGAGAAAATTGAGAGGAAAATCGCCCAAGAGAAGAGAGAAATGAAGATGAATGAGTGAAGTGTAGTATTTATAGGGTGGAATTTCCGAAACAGGGTGCGGCTTAGGGGTGGTCGTCCTTGGAGGTCGCGCTTGAGACAAATAAAAACAGCTCTCTGAAGTGGTGTCACGCGGTCCCAATGGGTCGCGCCTCGAGGTCGCATTGCAAAGCCTCTGCCACGCGATCTGGACCAGATCGCGCCTGATTGTCGTGCCCAGACTGTAGATTTTTGAAAGAGCTTCGATTTGAGTACTTATGGGCCTCGTGGTTCCAACCGAGTCAAAAGTTATGACCTCCAGACGAAACCCTACTGAAACTCAGCGAGACCCTCGATTTATGCTATTTTCAAAAACACATATAATACACAACTTGAATTTTCAAAACATATTTACTACTCATTCAATGCAAACACCAAAATTACATAAAATTGAGGTATGGCAAATCAAGATTAAATATAAACACACTCATTCATTATATAACTCGATAATTTAAATGTTAAATTTCAAATTCTATTATGCACTCAGCATAGTGTAACCGCGCTATGACGTATCACCTCGAGTGAGACAACCTACAATAAAACAACGGCATAAAATACGAACATACCATCATAATTAATATTCAACAATATTAATTCGAAATCATTTACTAAAATTATAAAATTTATAATTTAGCGAAAAAGATCGGGTTATCACAATCTCCCCAACTTTTAAAAATTTCGTCCTCGAAATTAGCCTAACATCTCTGATAAATTTTTGATATCGAGCTATAATATCAACTTCTTTCTTTCAAGTGGCCTCTACGGGTCCACTTCGACTCTGTTGCACTTTTATTAAAGGAACCTCTCGGGTTCGAAGAGTGAACTCTTCTATCAATCACAGCAATTGGGACTTCTTCATACGTCAAGTCCTTAGAAACTTGCACCGTGTCATACGAAATGACGTGACTGGGATCAGACACGTCTCGTCTAAGTAACGACACATGGAAAACATCGTGCACACCCGCCAAATTCAGAGGTAGTGCTAGGCGATAGGCAACTTCACCTATTTTCTCAAGAATCTTCAATGGTCCCACACAACGTGGATGCAACTTACCTTTCTTCCCAAATCTAACTACTCCTCTCATTAGTGCAATCTTCAAGAATACCTTGTCACCAATCTCAAAGCTCACATCTTTTCTCCTTGCGTCGGCATAAGATTTCTGACGATCTTGAGCTACCTTGATTCTTCTTCTTATCTTCTCAATTACTTCCACCGTCTTCTCAATGATCTCCGGGCCTAAGAGTCGACGCTCTCCCACTTCATCCCAATGAATAGGAGATCTGCACTTCCTCCCGTACAATGTCTTCTATGGGGCCATTCCAATCGATGCTTGAAAACTATTATTGTAAGCAAACTCCACAAGTGGCAAGTGGCTCTCCCAACTTCTACCAAAATCGAGAATGCATGCACGGAGCATGTCTTCCAACGTCTGAATAGTCCGCTCAGACTGACCATCGGATTGAGGATGGTACGCAATGCTAAACCTCAACTGAGTCCTCATTACTTCTTGCAGGCTTCACCAAAATTTGGACGTAAACCTTGTGTCATGATCTGACACTATCGACACAGGAATGCCGTGAAGACGTACTATCTCATCGATATAAATCTTAGCTAATCGATCCATGTTAAACGTCATTTTCACCGGAAGAAAATGAGCAGACTTGGTCAATCTATCGACAACAACCCAAACTGCATGATGACCTCTAACTGACGGAGGTAATCCTACCACGAAGTCCATTGCAATGTGCTCCCACTTCCACTCAGGAATCTTGAGTAGATTTAACAATCTAGAAGAGCGTTGATGCTCGGCTTTCACTTGTTGACAAGTGATACACTTCGATACGAATTGGCAAATCGACCTCTACATATTTCTCCACCAAAAAACCATCTTCAAGTCCTTGAACATCTTCGTGCCTCCTGGGTGGACAGATTACGGAGTATTATGTGCTTCTTCAAGAATCTCCCTTCTAAGCTCTTCATTCTTCGGCACACACAGCCTTCGCTCGAAGAGTAGCGTGCCATCACTTGCAAAGGCAAATCCCTGAATAGAACCCTCCAATGCTCTTTTCCTCATTTTGCATAAGAAAGGATCGTCGACTTGTGCTTCACCAACTCGATCACGAATTTGTGGTCAAACCACTAAGGCTGCTAAAATCCCTTGAGTGGTGTTGGAAGGATCCACCACCTCTAAATTCATCTTCTCAAACTCCTTGATCAACTGTTCTTGCTTGGTTGGAAGATAGATCTTTCGGCTTAGGGCATCGGCTACAACATTCGCCTTTCCATGATGATATAAGATCGTACAGTCGCAATCCTTCACCATATTTCTTGACGCAAAATCAACTCTTTCTGGGTGAAGAAGTACTTCAAGCTTTTGTGGTTTGTGTAAATCTCGCACTTGCTTCCATAGAGGTAATGCGTCCAAACCTTCAATGCATAAACCACGGCTGCTAATTCGAGATCATGTGTCGGATAATTATGCTCATGTGTCTTCAACTATCTTGATGTGTATGCCACTACCTTTTCATGTTGCATCAAAACACACCAAAGTCCTTGCTTCGAGGCGTCGCTGTAGATGACAAAGCCTTCAGTTCCATCAGGAATAGTCAACACTGAGGCTGACACAAGACGTCGCTTTAATTCTTGAAAACTCTGCTCACACTTCTCACTCCATTGGAACTTCTCATCCTTCCTTATTAATCTTGTCAAAGGACATGATATCTTGGAGAACCCCTAAATAAATCTTCTATAGTAACCCGCTAGTCCTAAAAAGCTTCGGACTTCATTATCATTCGATGGCGTCTTCCAATTGCTAACAGCTTCCACCTTTGACGGGTCTACTTCGATTCCATTTGATGTCACCACGTGGCCAAAAAATGCCACTCGCTCCAACCAGAACTCGCACTTTGAAAATTTTGCATACAACTTTTCTTTCCTTAGCGTCTCCAATACAATTCTGAGATGCTCAGCGTGTTGCTCCTTGCTTTTTTGAATAAATCAAGATATCATCGATGAAGACTATTACGAACTGGTTGAGGTACGGATGGAACACTCGATTCATCAAGTCCATGAAGACTCCAGGCGCATTGGTCATTCCAAAAGGTACCACCGTGAACTAATAATGCCCATAACGCATTCTAAATCTCATCTTAGGGATGTCACTCTCCTTGATCTTCAATTGATGTTAGCCGGACTTCAAGTCGATCTTTAAAACACACCGGCTCCCTTCATTTGATCAAACAAATCTTTGATTCTTGGCAGCGGATACTTGTTCTTGATCGTCAACCGTTTCAACTCTCTATAATCAATGCACATCCGCATTGATCCATCCTTTTTCTTCACGAATAGCACAGGTGCTCCCCATGGTAAAACACTTGGTCGGATTAGTTTGTTGTTAAGAAACTCCTGAAGTTGAACTTTGAGCTCTTGCAACTCCTTTGGCGTCATTCTATACGGAGCTTTAGATATTGGTGTCGCACCTTGCACTAGGTCGATGGTGAACTCGATCTGATGGTCAGGAGAAATCCTTGGCAACTCGTCTGGAAATACGTCGGGAAATTCATTCACCACTAGCACGTCGAACACCTGGACTTTGACTCCACGATGCAAACGAGAAATCCCTGACACCCTTTCTTCTTCAATATCTTTATTGCGGTGATGATTCTCTAAGTTGACTTCGTTCTTGCGCCATAGAAGATTAACTTAGGCTCGCCTGGAAAATTAAATTTGACCTCATGATCACGACATCGAATCGGGGCCTGATTCTCTCTCAACCAATCCATACCTAGGATTACGTCGAAATCACACATCTCCAAGACATGAAGATCTGCTCTCAGCATTCTATTATTAATTTCTAGCTTCAGGCCATACTCCATCTTGCTAGAAGAAACTCTCTTTCCCGAAGGAATACTGATCTCTAATAATTCACCACTGGCACACTAGCTCGATAGGTTACTGTCATTCTTAAGGCTAATTCGAGGACTACTAAAGCACTTTTCATCATTTCATAATCAAGAAAGCACCCAAATTTCAAGATTTCATTTCTTTAAAGCGTGTATCGGGAATTTAAAACATCATAGTTGATTGTGACAACATATGCAATTCATTTATCTTTATTGTCCAACTTCGGACCATTCTTTTCTTTTCTTTTGTCCAACTTCGAACCATTCATTTCTTTTCTCTTGTCCAACTTCGGATCATTCATTTCTTTTCTTTATCATGCTATCACGATTTATTCAACTATTTAACTTCTTTAACTTCTTTCCCGACACACTCTATAATACACACCCCCATTTCACATTACTCATACTTGAAAAACCTTTAAAAAGGTACATACCTTAGGATCGGAGTCAAGCCGAGTAGCTGTCGTGAACACCCACCCGCATTTCTCATTCATAAATCAATCACATGTAGAACAAGTCTACATCAGCGTAGACCTGCTCTGATACCACTTTGTAACGCCCTAAACTACTCCGTTTGGCCACGTCACTTAACATACTTGTAACACCCCAAACTACTTCGTTTGGCCACGTCACTAAACAAATAATTCATTTACATGCATTTGCGTTCTCATAATAAATTGAGCGGAAGCTAAGGTCAAATTTCATAATGAGTTATAACATCATAATTCCGAATATAAATTTTTTTCACAATTATAACATGTAACCTATCGAATCTACCCTGTCACACAACATAGTATTTAATGGAAGCATAGAATAAACTCATCCACATCATTCATACAATCATCTAACCAATCGGACTCATAGGTTTTAGACAACCCACCCGTCTAGCACCCTAAATTAACAAACATATCATAGGAATTCAACGACCTATATTTACACAACATAGGCTCCTAGGTTAATCGACCCGCCTTTAAAACATTGAAATGATATATCCAGTTAAATACAATCACAACTACAAAAATCGGGCTAATCCCATTCCCAATAATCGTTAATCATGAGATAAATAGAACAATCAATAGAATTATAATAATATACGTATCTAAAGGCATGTAAAAGTAAACACAATCTTGTGGGGGTTCTCTTGTGTTCACAATGCTCCTACTCGGGCCTCGACTCCTCAACCTGAAATTCATTGAATGAATGTGGTGAGTATTTAACAACATACTCAGTGGGGAAAACTGTAAACAGTTATAGCCAATTGCACAAGTGTCAACCCCGTAAGATCCAAACATCATGATGCCCCCGTTAATGAACATCTTTGGCCATGTAGGGATGCCCGCAGACATACTACCCCCCAGGGAGGACATTAACAGGTCTATATTCGATCCCAAAGGATCTCTGCCCTGAAGGGTCTCTTTGTCGACCCCGAAGGATCTCCGTTATGCCCCAAAGGGTCTCTTTTATCTCTGATCCGAAGACCCTTCATACTTATACAATCAAAGCACAACATTAACTATAACCTTACACGTGTTCATAGTTTAGAGTTACCCCACCTCACAAGATGCTTTTGAAATCCTCAACCTTTGAAATACTTCTTTGCCGCCCACAAGTTGTCCACCTCGAGCCCCAATACGTCACCAAGCACCTTTCAATTCCTTTTTCATTTTAGATGTCGAGTTATATAATTAAATCATAGTTTAGACCAAACTCATGCTATACTTTTCTTTAAAGATTTCATACGTATCAATATACATAACCATGGATATACAAGCTTATAATATGATTTTAGACTCAAAATACACATTAAAACTCTTTGAAGCATTTAATCGAGCATGTTACGTGCACACATTTAAACCACAAGATCATGATTTAATTTAAATCCTTTAAACCCAATATTTTAAATACAAACACCTTCATCCCAGGGCTCTAACATACATGAAAATCAATTTCATAAAACCATCACAATACTCTCAACCAAACACCAACAACTTAAGGGAAAAATAGAGTAAAAATCATATCTTTAGCAACAATGAACCATAGGAATTCAATATAACTTCACATATAGCTTCAATAGAGTAAATAAACCATATGTTTAAGATATCAAAGCATGAGGATCAATAGAATTGAAAACCCTAATTTTTAGGTATGAACCCTAGATTCAAATCAACATGGAAATGGTGTTCAATCACTAAGATGGAGAGGATATGAAGTTACCTTAGATGATGGATAATGACAAGAGAATACTTTCCCAAAGATTGAAGAACTCCTTGAGAAAATTGAGAGGAAAATCGCCCAAGAGAAGAGAGAAATGAAGAGGAATGAGTGAAGTGTAGTATTTATAGGGTGGAATTTCCGAAACAGGGCGCGGCCTAGAGGTGGTCGCGCTCGGAGGTCGCGCTTGAGACAAATAAAAACAGCTCTCTGAAGTGGTGTCACACGGCCCCAACGGGTCGCGCCTCCAGGTCGCATTGCAGAGCCTCTGCCATGCGGCCTGGACCAGGTCGCGCCTGATGGTGACACCCAGACTGTAGATTTTTGAAAGAGCTTCGATTTGAGTAGTTATGGACCTTTTGATTCCAACCGAGTCAAAGGTTATGACCTCCAGACGAAACCCTACCGAAACTCAGCGAGCCCCTCGATTTATGCTATTCTCGAAAACACATATAATACACAACTTGAATTTTCAAAACATATTTACTACCCATTCAATGCACACACCAAAATTACATAAAATTGAGGTATGGCAAATCAAGATTAAATATAAACACACTCATTCATTATATAACTCGACAATTTAAATGTTAAATTTCAAATTCTATTATGCACTCAGCATAGTGTAACCGTGCTATGACGTATCAGCTCGAGTGAGACAACCTGCAATAAAATACGAACATACCATCATAATTAATATTCAACAATATTAATTCGAAATCATTTACTAAAATTATAATTTATAATTTAGCAAAAAGGATCGGGGTATCACATTGGCTCTTATACCAACTGTAACAGCCCGGTCCCTTAGGCGGTCATTTTTAATAGGGACGGGGTGTTAGGCATAAAAGCTGAAAAAAATAGGTAGATTAATCGGAAATCCAGGGGGGGTGTTTTTAGAATTAAACTAAATTAGCGACTCAAGAACTTAGGCAACTTAACTTTATGACTTGGAAGAACTATCATTTTCAACGAATCAATAAGGGTCAAAGGGTTCAATCGGGTCAAAGGAATGCCAAATCATAGGCCAACTGAAATTTAAACAGAATCCAATGACAAACAGATAGGAATTTGACTCTTTAAATAAACAAGACCTCATCATAGGTCACATCAACTAAGACCCATAAATAGGTCGGAGTCAAATATACCTTATTGTCCCATTCATAGGACAAGCTAAGGAACAACTCAAGATTAACTAGAAACGAGTAGAATCATGCTTGAAAGAAAAGCCCCTTCATAGGCGAACAACAACAACAAGCATGCAGGACCCATCCATAGGTCGACTGAAACTGAATTGATACTAATATGCTCAGAATCAACAATGAATAATTGTTATGTCGAAAGAACAAACATGAAAGACTTTATTCATATTTTAAGATTCATAGCATTTAGGATATGCTACTATCAAGAGTCAAGTTACATATATTGAGACTAAATACTAACATCAGAGTACTTAGCAGAAACATAGCGTAAGAAATTATGTAACCATAGAGAGCAACAAACTTGGAAACCTCAGACAACCCCACCAGCAGCACATCACCGGCCTCAGCATCTCAACGTGAAAACATTTGAAAATGAGAGTGTGAGCACTAATGTACTCAGTGGGGTTTTATGAGAAAACTCTTAATAAACTTTAGAAATATCCAATCATTAACTGACGACATATGCAACCACCCGGATTTTCAGAATAGGATTAAGTAATTCCTAATTTTAATTAGGAAATATTACGAGGAATTTTGAGTATAATAAAGATGTTTCGATTCTAAATCGCGTTTTTAGGAGTTATTTTTCATGAAATCGTCTTTTCGAGAATTTCGATTCCAGCTCAGTTGCAGCCCTTTTTGTCACATTTGGTAAGCGTTGACCCAAGGAGCATGCCGGTGCTTTCAGATTTTAAATCTGAAGTCCTTTGAGTTCCCGGTGATTTAAAACGCGTTTAAAGAAGTTACGAATAGTGTTTTTCCGTAGGAGCGCGATCGTTAGAAATTTGCGAAATCTCATGTGTTGGCCCGAGCCTTGTTTTTTCAAGCCTATCTTATAGAAAATTTCTCAAGGAATCCATTGGCGTTCCCGGATTTTTATTCTGAGATCAATTCAACGCTCGGAAATTTTATTTTTCCCTTGTGTGGAATAGTAAATTTATTTTTGAAAAGAGATTAATTTCTCATTTTCCTTCAAAATGACTCGTTCTTTATTCCGAGTCAAGTTGGTTCAATTGTACTCGAGCCAACGAACCTGCTGGTATTTTCGGATTTAATAAACGAGGTCATTTGGACCTCGCCATCGAATAAAACGCCTTTTATCTGAACCCGATATTTCTAAAGCGGTATTGTTGCACTGCAGAAGCTTCCGGAGGCCATAACTTTCGCCTCAGTTAGACTTACGAGGCCCATGAATACTCAAATCGAAGATCTTTCGAAGATCTATGAGGTAGCAGTTGCCGATCATCCAGAATCTTGATTGTTCGAGTCAGATTTTCCATCCTCTTTTGCGGTAATATCGGATGTCTTAATCCTTTTAATTCTCGTGTTTTAAGTTATAGTTAAGGGGAAAAGGTTTAGATATCGTTTTGATCTCTTCTTAGAAGCTCGAATAAGGTTTCCAGTCATTGATCGACTTTTATAAAATGAGGTGAACCCCGAGGAGGCCCGAGGAAGGATTTTCGGCTCGTTGCTTCGTCCACGTGCTCGTTATCGAGATGCTCATCATAGAGGTGGGTGGTTCTAAACCAAGTATAAGGTTTGAGCTTTTAAGCTCTAGAAGAATGATAGGGCAAGATGAATATCCAATTAAAATATTTTATGCTCTGCCTGTTTAGTGTCTGTACAAAGGAAGGAAAGAAAAAGTAGTTATATGCATGATATTGTTGAATTGTTATTTCAATTTGATAAGTAAAAGAAGTTATTATAAGTTCAGTGAGCTCTCAAGTATGTTTAGATATACTAGAATTGTTTAAATACAATTGATGCTAGGCCGAGATCTATAATTACTTTTAGTTGCAATCTATGCTTATGACCATTCATTTCCTAGTACTTGCTTAATGGGTTTTGCTAAGCTGAGTTAGCTAAGGATATGCTAGAATTGTTTAAAGTATTGCCTTTTCGGGTAAGTTAAAAATCCCTTATAGGCCGAGATCATGCTCAATTAAAGAATTAGCCTTAGACGATTACTCTAGGCTCGGCATTGCTAGCTAAGTCAGGTAAGGAAGCAAGGTTAAGGTTAAGTAAAGAAGAAATTTAAGGAAGGATTTAGCTTCTGTTTTAAGCAGGTTATCGAGCTCAAAGAACAGTTTATTTGCATTATCATGCCATGACCTTCGAGTCACCGAGTTGAACATTTGAAAGTAAAGGGAGTCACTGCTGGGTAACCCCCTCGCATACTCAGAAGGATACTTGAGGTAACCCCTCTCTTATCCCAAGGCATGCCTCAGGGTATAGTAAACAATATGTTTGAGCTAGGAAAGACGCCAAGAAAGAAAGTAAAAGGTTTTGTGGGTATGGAGAGGGCTTTTGCGTTTTGCTCTCCATATACCGCCAGTTTATAATTGGATATTTCAAAGTTTATTAAAGAATTTTCTCATAAAACCCCACTGAGTACATTAGTGCTCACACTCTCTTTTTCAGATGTTTTCAGAATGAGATGCTGAGGTCGGTGATGTGCTGCTGGTGGGGTTGTTTGAGGTTTCAAGTTTGTTGCTCTATATGGTTACATAATTTTCTTCCGCTATGTTTCTGCTAAGTACTCTGATGTTAGTATTTAGTCTTGATATGTGTAACTTGACTCTTGATAATAGTATGTCTCAATTGCTATGATTTATGTTATCAATAAAGTTTTGAGAATTAGAAGCATGCTCTTTTGACATCCCAGTTATTCCTTCATTCCAAGTTAATTGAAGAGTCACACTAGTTGAGCATATTGGTATCTATTCAGTTTCAGTCAACCTAAGAATGGGTCTTTCATGCTTGTTGTTGTTGTTGTCCTATGAATGGGATAATAAGATGTATTTGACTCCGACCTATTTATGGGTCTTAGTTGATGTGAGCTATGATGAGGTCTTGTTTATTTAAAGAGTCAAATCCCTACCTGTTTGTCATTGGATTCTGTTTAAATTTCGATTGTCCTAAGATATGGCGTTCTCTTGACTTGATTGAATCCTTTGACCCCTTTGATTCGTTGAAAACGATATGTTCTTCCTAATCATAAAGTTAAGTTGTCGAAGTTTTTGAGGCGCTAGCTTAGTTTAATTCTAAAAACACCCCCCCTGAATTTTCGATTTTTCATGCTATTTTACGCACAACAACCCCGTCCCCATCCTCAGGACCTGGCTGTTACAGTTAGTATCAGAGCCAGGTTTGCAAACACTGCAGACATGTTTCTCTTTGAAGTAATTGATTGAACTCTTATGTGAATATTGAATTGTTCAAAGGCATTAATCAGCAACCCCCAGCTCATCATCACCCTTGCATCTTCAACAAAGTTAAGGTATGATTGAGTTAAAGTATTTTGATTATATTTGGTATAACGTTTTGAAAAGTATAGGATGAGGAGAAAAGTTTTGAGCAAAGGCAAGGTTAGTCGATTTTGAAATTGAATATTATTTCTTTAGAAATAATTTTTTTTTTTGTTATACCAAAGTTTAAAGTGGAACTTATTGAAGTAAGTTCTAGATCAATGTTTTAAGAGTTTTTAGTTATTAAGGACTCGATCAAGAAGCAAATCTTTTCAAAATATTATTTTCTGCAGATACTCGAACTATTTCGGTTATTTTAGACCGTTAAAATTTTTTAGTAAAGTTATAAGATTTAAAAGTTGATTTGAAAATCTTCTTTTGTTAAAAGGCTTGCCTACTACCCATAAGAAAAGACTTTAAGGATGAGTTAAGGATAAATGAGGCATAGAGAATATAGTTAGAACATAGACTATAGCGAGCTTGAATTAAGGAGAATTCTAGAATTCCCATTAGGTTCTCTTAAGAACCTAGATTGAATAAGTTCCCTCTCGTGGAACTGGCGTTAAGTAGAGATGTTCAAAAAAACATTTATAGAGTGTTCATAAGAAGGATAAAGGGGTTTTGTTTGTGGTTCCATACTCGTTTATTTGTCCCGTTTATTTTGTTTGCATTTTATCGAGTTGTAATTTAATTTCCGTATTGTTCATTGTTTAAAAAAAAAAGGATCAGATCGTACAAAAAAAAAGAGAAAAGAAACGATCAAAAAAAAAATCGGATAAAATAAAATCCGAAAATTCAAAAAAAAAAAAAGAGGTATATTCATTGTTTCCTTTTATTTTGGTACCTTCCTTTTAGGTACAAATCCATAGTTGGTTATTTCCTTTTAGATTCTCTTTCTTTTAGGAAGTTTCCTTCTTAGTTTGTTTTGATTTTGGTAACTACCTTAGATATCTTATTTTATTTCTGGTTCTTTCCTTCTAGAGTCTAGGCTAATTAAGGTATTTAGATTGTGTCACATAGATTGATACATATCCAAATCCTTTTCTTTCCTTCTCTCCTACCTTTTACCCTAACACACCCGGTTTTCCGGTTTTCCATCTTCTCCCTACTATTTCTGCTCCCGAGCTCCGATTTTTCTCCACCATACCATTCCGGAAACGTCTCGTCAACTCACCGCTTTGCCTTGACATAAGGCCTTTTTAGGCCAAATTCCATCAGCTTCAAGGTGAAATCACCCCCAGAAGTTCGAGAGAACCCGATTTCAAGCAACGGAAGAGTCGATTAACACCACCATATACACACCTATCACACGAGCACCACTACATACTTGAGAGCATACACGAGGGGTAAAATACAGAGAGAAAACACGAGTGTTTGTGAGGAATTGTGAGGTCCTACACCCTGTTTTCTTTTCACGATTGTTCATTGTTTGCAGGTACGCATGGAATCCAGAGACGGGTATAACAAAACACGTGATAAGGCACCCGCTTCACCTAGTTCTCATACAGATGCGGCTTCATCGATGCCACAACCATGGGATACCCAATTCCACCATCAAGAACTGGAGCATAAGCTAGATAGTTCGTTGGCCAAGATGATGGCACAACTCGAGCTTATTGATGCTCGAATTCCTGTCCAACAGCCATAAGTAGTTCATCAGCCTGAAGCAGCTCGTCAGCCAGAAGTTCATGTAGCCGAGCCAGCCAGGGCGAATGCTGGAGCACCACAAGCTCAGCGGCGTCAACCTCAAGTGCAGTTTAATGATCACTATGATCGTGAAGCTGAAGAAGACTATGGTTACTATGCAGAGGAGTTAGAGGCTGAGTGTGATCCGTATCAGAGACGTGACCGACCACGTCTGACCTACAGACAGGTACCCCGACGTGCAGATCCCGACAGCTTGTTGAGCAACATCAAAACAAGCATTCCAGAGTTTGAAGGCCTTCACGATCCTGATCTGTACTTGGACTGGGAACGTAAGGTTGAGAAGATCTTCGACTGCTATGACTTTCCTGAGCAGAAGAAGGTTATGTTGGCATCATAAGAGTTTCGAGGCTACGCAGCCTCATGGTGGGAGATGCAGCAGGATCGACGCCAACGTGAGAGATATCCACCTGTCGATACTTGGGAAGAGATGAAAGGATTGCTGCGTGGCAGGTTCATTCCTGTACATTATGAGAGAGAGCTCGAGAAGAAGCTCACCCGGATTAAGCAAGGGACCCGATCAGTTGAAGAATACCACAAGGAGCTTGAGACTGCCCTGAATAGAGTTGGGAAACAAGAGACCTTAAATACTACCATCATTCGGTACATTGAAGGCATGAATCCTGACATCGCATGTGAATTTGAACTCAAGAACTTCACAAGTATAGAAGAGATGGTGCACTACGCATCAATTGTGGAGAGACAGCTCAGAGAGGGAAGACGGAGATCGCACCACAGCTCAGCCCCTGTTCGACCCCCATGGAACCAAGTTACGAATCCCACATCATCTTCTACCCCTTCTACTGAGCCTACTCAACCCCGAGGTCAGTCCGGACCGTCCGAGCGGCATTTCGACCGTTCTACACCGCAGTCCAGTCGTAGACCCGAGTCTACACCGGCACCACCGTCCAGACAGCCTATACACGACCCAATCCACCCAACCCAGCACCTAGTGCCAATCAGAATTGAGCTAGAGACATCCAGTGCCATAAGTGCCAAGGTTGGGGCCACTTTCAAAACCAGTGTCTGAACCGGCGTGTTCTGTTCATTACCGAACAGAATGAGATCGAGTCAGCCAGTGAGGATGAGGACCAGCCCGTAGTTGACACTAAGAAGGAGCCAGAGACGCCTCCAGTTGACTCGAATGAAGAGGAACCCGAGCTTCCTCATCCTCGTCTTGTGTCTATACGCAGTCTGAGCATCAATCGTGAAGAAGAGCAGCCGGATCAACGTGAGAACATTTTTTTCACACGTGTTACTATCAAAGACCAGACCTGCTCGATGATAATAGACAGTGGGAGTGTGATCAACGCCATGAGCCAATATGCAGTTGACAAATTGGCGCTGACCACCATCAAGCATCCGAAGCCATACAAGTTGCAGTGGCTTACGGATCGAGGAGAGATCAAAGTAACGGCTCAGGTATGTGTCTCATTCTCTATTAGTCTATTTTCTGACTTTGTTGTTTGTGATGTTATTCCTATGGATGCAGCACACATGTTGTTAGATAGACCATGGCAGTTTGACAGACAGACGATTCATGATGGCTTCGCAAACACGTACATCGTAAAGAGAGATGGACGGACTACTACACTCAAGCCGCTGTCCCCTAAAGCCGTTGCAGAAGATCAGAGAATTATGTAAGAGAGGTTTAGAGCTGAGAGAGCAAAAGAGGCCGCCGCCGCAGCCCGGATCACCGCCAACGGTACCCAATCGACTGAGACCCCCAAGAAGGCCGCCACTACTACTTCTTCAGCCCCTAAACCGTCCTCCAAATATTCCCTTGTGCATGGGAATTCGTCTGGATCAGCTGCAAAGAAAGATCAAAACCGCAGCATGTTTATTTCAATGAAAGGCGTAGAGAAAGCATTAAAAGCAGGTTTACCTTTTGTTCTTCTATCTTATAAGAGCAGTGCTATTAATGATGTTTCTTTGCCTAGTGTTGTGCAGCCACTTATGGAGGAGTTCACGGATGTGTTCCCGGAAGAGATTCCAAGTGGATTACCTACAGTTCGTGGGATCGAGCACCAGATCGATTTCCAGCCCGGCGCTGTCTTGCCAAATCGACCAGCATACCGGACGTCCCCTGAAGAGACCAAGGAAATCGATAGACAAGTGAAAGAGTTGCTTGAGAAGAAGCAGATTCGAGAGTCGATGAGCCCCTGCGCAGTTCCAGTCATTCTAGTGCCGAAAAAGAACAACGAGTGGAGAATGTGCATGGACTGCCGCGCCATCAACAAAATAACAGTGAAGTATCGATTCCTTATCCCTAGATTAGATGATATGCTTGATGAATTATCCGGTTCTAAAGTCTTTTCCAAAATTGATTTGCGTTCTGGTTATTTTCAAGTTAGAATGCATGAAGGGGATGAGTGGAAAACAGCTTTTAAGACTAAGCATGGTTTATATGAGTGGTTAGTTATACCTTTTGGTCTCACTAATGCACCGAGCACTTTTATGAGATTAATGAACCATGTTTTGCGTGATGTGATTGGGAAATTTGTAGTTGTGTACTTAGATGATATCCTGATTTATAGTCACAATGCACAGGCGCACCTAGCACATCTTAGGTGTGTTTTTGAAATTTTGAGATCAGCCAAGTTGTATGGAAATCTGTCTAAATGCTCTTTTTGTTTAGAAGAGGTTGTATTTCTTGGTTTTTTTGTGTGTACGTGGTATTGAGGTTGACCGTTCTAAAATCAAAGCGATTGAAGAATGGCCAACGCCCAAGTCAGCCACAGAGGTTCGATCCTTTCACGGCCTTGCCGGATTTTATCGTCGCTTTGTGCGCGATTTCTCTAGCATTGCCGCGTCTCTTACTGAGCTAAGTAAGAAGGATCGTAAGTTTGAGTGGGGTAAAGCACAGCATGAAGCATTTACGCGTTTAAAGCATCTTTTATGTCATGCACCTGTTTTGTGTTTACCTGATTTTGATAAGGTTTTTGAGATTGAATGTGATGCCTCCGGGATAGGTATTGGTGCTGTTTTGATGCAGGAACAGCGTCCAGTTGCCTACTTCAGTGAGAAATTGAATGGTGCAGCTCTGCGTTATTCTACCTATGACAAAGAGTTGTATGCACTAAAGAGATCATTGGAGACGTGGCAGCATTATCTGTGGCCAAAGGAGTTCGTGATTCACACGGACCATGAGAGCTTAAAGCATTTGAAAGGGCAGCAAAATCTGAACAAGAGGCATGCGAGATGGGTCGAGTTCATCGAGTCCTTCCCGTACGTCATCAAATACAAGAAAGGAGAAGACAATGTTGTAGCCGATGCACTATCTAGACGGTACACATTGCTGAATTTAATGCATGCTAGAATGCTTGGCTTTGAGTCGATTAAGAGTCTGTATGCATGTGATCCATTCTTTGCTTCGATTTTTGATGAATGTTCGAAAAAGTCTAAGTCTTTTGATGGATTTTTCGTGCATGATGGATTTTTATTTCGTGGTTCGCAGTTATGCATTCCTAGTTGTTCTATGCGTGAGCTACTTGTGTTAGAATCGCATGCGGGAGGTTTAATGGGTCACTTTGGTGTGAGTAAAACATTAAGCATGCTGCATGAGCATTTTTATTGACCGCATATGACAAGAGATGTTGAACATGTGTGTAGTAGATGTGTTACTTGCCATAGGTCTAAGTCTACTTCACATCCGTTTGGATTATACACGCCCCTGCCTGCTCCTAGTTCACTTTGGATTGATTTGTCTATGGATTTTATCTTAGGATTACCTAGGTCTAGATCGGGTAAGGATTCTGTTTTTGTGGTTGTTGATCGGTTTTCTAAAATGGCGCATTTCATTGCATGTAGAAAAACTGATGATGCTGTGCATATTGCCAATCTGTTCTTTGTGCATGTAGTTAGATTGCATGGTATTCCTAAAACTATTGTTAGTGATAGGGATTCCAAGTTTTTAGCACACTTTTGGCGAGTTTTGTGGGGAAAATTAGGGACTAAATTGTTGTTTTCTACTGCATGTCATCCACAAACCGATGGTCAAACTGAGGTTGTGAATTGCACTTTAGGCACACTGCTTAGGTCCTTAATTAAAAATAATCTGAAGTCTTGGGAAGAGTGTTTACCTTATGCTGAATTTGCATATAATCGTGTGGTACATTCTTCTACTAATATGTCTCCTTTTGAGGTTGTTTATGGATTTAATCCGTTAACGCATACTGATTTGTTACCTTTACCTGTTGAGCATCTAACAAGTGTTAAAGGTTTGAGAAGAGCTGAGCAAGTTAAGGAGATGCATGAGAGAGTGTGTGCTCGCATTGAGCACAAAGGAAAGCAAACGGCCGCCTCCAGAAACGTGCGACACAAGCAAGTGATATTTCAGCCCGGCGATCGCGTTTGGATTCATCTGAGTCTCGGACGGTTTCCGAATCTGAGAAAGTCCAAGTTGTCACCACGTGGAGATGGTCCTTTCACAGTTCTGAGTCATGTAAACGACAATGCTTACCGCATTGATCTTCCCGGTGAGTATAAATGTTCTTCAACTTTCAATGTTGCTGATTTATCTCCGTTTGTTGCAGATGAGTTCGATCTCGATGATGATCCAAATTCGAGGACGAATTCTCTTCAGCAGGGGGGGAATGATGAAGCCATGCAAGGCATTGAAGGCCTTGAACCCAAGCTGCAATTCAAAGGTCCAATGACGCGACTTCGAGCGAAGAAATTACAAGGTTATTTCCAAGTGATGATTCGCAAGAAGTTTGAGGAATTAGAAGATGCAAAGTGCAGCCATACTTTAGTTAATTTATTAACTAATGAAGATCAAGATCATACCATGGAGAATATAACTTGAAGAGTTGAAGAAGAGAGCAAGAAGAAGTGCATTTGTGCATGGAGCTGTTTTCGCCCTTGATTTAATTTAATTAAAGGGTTGATTTTTATCTAGACTATAGTATTTATTTAATTACTTTAGACTATAGTTTAGATCAGTTTTTAATTAATTAATAAGTGTAATTTTCGTTCATAATATCATAGGTTTGACTAGAATTGTATTTAAGGCAATTTCCTACCTTGAATAGAATTCTAGTTTAGGTATTTTTCTAGTATAGTTAGAGATCCTTTTTGGATCAGATTTTAGGCCTTTTTTCTACCTTATTTTCGTGCATATTAAGCCCTATAAATAGGGGAATCATGTTACTTTGATATTTTAGACATTATTGATTAAAATTGCTTTTGCATTCAATTTGTGTCTCAACCGTTCAAAGCTTTTGTTTGTTTTCTGTCGAAAATACTCATTCTTGAAGCCTAGCAACTTCGAGTCTTACATCAAGGGAACGTTATAATTCACACGAGGAATTAGGGTGAACTCTCTACCGAGGAGTAACTTTGAGATTCGTTTTCGTCGTACAAGATATGCCGGGGATTAATCGGGTTGCAAATCACAACACCTCCATCACCCAGCCACCATCTTCAACGTCAAACATCATCATCCCCGTCCGTTTCAAGTCCAGCCAAGTTCGTGTTCAAGTTTGTCTTCATCTCGTTCAATCCGTAAGTCCGTTTCTACTCTATCATACCCTATCTACTCTAGCCTTTCTAAACCCTAAACACATCCATCGATCATCGTCATCCTTACCATCCATAATCTCGTCCAATTCAGCCTCACCATTATTTGGATTTTTGTGTTATTTTGTGTGTCATTGTCTAGGTATTTTAATTGGGTCTTAGTCGTCTAGTTTTTCGAGTATAGAATCCTTTCGTAATCGACGTAGTTTCTTTCCTAGCTTCCGCGACTTTTGTGTCTCGTTGGTCATTGAGTCCCGGGTCACATTAGTTCATAAGAAGGATAAAGGGGTTCCGAGATTATAGTAGAATCGAGAAGGTCATGAAGTTCAGTTTCGAGCAAGGAGCAAGAAGATGAGCAGTCGAGTTAAAGGCAAGTTATCAGATCGTGAATCTAACGCAAGTTCAAGGAATCTCCACGCAAGAGCTTTCAACTCAAGAGAAGTCTCGTTTGAAGATCTAATCATGTTTGCAAGGAATGAAGATTTGTTTCCTTCGATAGAAGCTCGTTGATTCAAAGGAAGGACATTCAAGTCCACGTCGCATTCAAATGCCAGAGTTATCGCTTGCTTCTAGCCAATTAATGAAGATGAAGATTGTCGTTACGATTGTGGCTAAAAGAATTTGAAGATATATCGGTGTTCTACCGAGCTTCCAGAAGACGTTGAAGTCAAGTTATATTGAGTCCAACAGGATCCATAGATTAAGTCGCTTTACCGTGTCCCTTTCGATAGATAGGAAGAGATCCCCGGATATCACTTTTCTGGCCAAGCGCAGCCATTTGAGTCCAGCCGACTCGTGCTATTTCATAGCAACCTCGCCAAGAAAAAGATGCGTAATGCTCAAGGAAGAAAGAGAAGACCCGAAAAAGATCGTTAAGAAGATAGACCTAGTATTTAGTAGATTGAGAGTTTCAATAAGATAAGAAGTTTTTGTTGAGTCTATTTATTCTCTTGTCAAAAGAATCGATTTATTTATTCTCCTTTGAAATTGATTTATTCTCGTGTCAATTGAATCAATTGCCCTTCAATAGCTTCGTATCAATTGAAGTTCTTCATTTGTACAATTTGAAATTCCTTGATTATATTCTCTTGGATAAATTGTAAATCTTTTTGGATGATACTCCTTGATCATCAAGAATCAGTATTAGCACTTTCTTGTTATGTTGTGCTGACACCTTTGTGAAAATATTTATGCACGGTTTTCAGGTGCTAACCGTCGATTTCTTCCATATTTTTGTGATATGCAAGAATCCTTCAAGTTATAAGTCCTCTGAAAAGGTAAAATTTTTGGCATATATAACATAATGTTATATCCTTTCTAGCTTTTGATCTTGTTAAAGAATTGTTGATCAAATAAAGCCCTTACTCAAAGGCATTTATTTCCCTTTAATCCCACTCATAGAACTCGAGTGTCGATCTTGGAATTAGAGCAAAGAGTATATAGCAGTATTCTTTAGTCATCGCTGAAAGAATAAGAGATGGTATTTCCTAGAAGGAAGTGGAACCCAAGTAAGTGCCAGATAGTATTCTCTAAGTTTAGGACGTACATTTCCAAGAAGATTTCCCAGCTTGTTGCGTTTGGAGGTGATCGAAGGAATGTTGGCAAGTAAGTTCCAAGCGTGCAGTTCAAATCCAAATGTACGATCATCATACCTGCAAGTAATGGTGATCACCAGCAGAAGCCATGAAGATAGACTACCGCTTCAAGGAAAAGAGATGACTGCGACGAAGAATTTAAAGATGAAGGCATATCACGAGGTACGCCCCAAAAAGATGAGAAAGTCGATCCTTTAAAAGTTAGAGATGAAGATAAAACGAGTTTTCAACGTGATAGAACGTGCAAGGAACCATCGAAGGAGGTGCTCGATTGATTCGAGTTTGTCGTCTAGTTTGAATTCATTGAAGTTTTTCAAAGTGCGTGAAGTAAAGTCAGAAGCAAAAGCAAAGCCAAGCGAAACAAAAGAAGGATGGACTTGTTGAGATTGTCCGTGCTTGAGGAGCAAGTTGGTGAATTTTTCTTTTATTTCATTGCTCGAATAGTTTCTAGAGGTCCGCTCGAATGCAAGGTCATAAGGAGTTCGTGTAAAGCGGTATTTCGAGAGAGATTTCATTAGGAAGAAAAGATAGAAGATGCTCAAGCTTTGAGGAAGAAAAGAAGAAAGATTATAGAAGAATTAGTCCTGCTTAAGGACTAATTTATTAAGGAAGGCCTCAGGCTATTCTTAGCCGTATAGTAAGATTTTTAACCTATGTCATTCCATAAAGGTTGTGGATTTCTAAGAGGTATCCAGATCTCCGTTTGAGGGGAAGTAAATTTCGGGACGAAATTTTTTTTAAGGGGTGTAGACTGTAACAACCCAGATTTTAAGAATAGGATTAAGTAATTCCTAATTTTAATTATGAAATATTACGAGGAATTTTGAGCATAATAAAGATGTTTCGATTCTAAACCGCGTTTTTAGGAGTTATTTTTCATGAAATCGTCTTTTCGAGAATTTTGATTCCAGCTCAGTTGCAGCCCTTTTTGTCACATTTGGAAAGCGTTGACCCAAGAAGCATGCCGGTGCTTTCGGATTTTAAATCTGAAGTCGTTTGAGTTTCCGGTTATTTAAAACGCGTTTAAAGAAGTTATGAATAGTGTTTTTCCATAGGAGCGCGATCGTTAGAAATTTGCGAAATCTCCTGTGTTGGCCCGAGCCTTGTTTTTTCAAGCCTATCTTATAGGAAATTTCTCAAGGAATCCATTAGCGTTCCCGGATTTTTATTCTGAGATCAATTCAACGCTCGGGAATTTTATTTTTCCCTTGTGTGCAATAGTAAATTTATTTTTGAAAAGAGATTAATTTCTCGTTTTCCTTCAAAACGACTCGTTCTTTATTCCGAGTCAAGTTGGTTCAATAGTACTGGAGCCAACGAACCTGCCGGTATTTTCGGATTTAATAAACGAGGTCATTTGGACCTCGCCATCGAATAAAACGCCTTTTATCTGAACCCGATATTTCTAAAGCAGTATTGTTGCACTGCAGAAGCTTCCCGAAGAAGCCATATTTTTTGCTATAAATAGAGCCCCTCCCCTACCTCATTTCTCGCTCATTCCCATTCTTCATCCCATTTATGTAGAGAGAGAGAGTAGAGGGGAGCTCTCTTCGTGAGAGGACCCTCAGTCAGTGGTGAGTTGAGAGAGGAGTGTGAAGCAAGGGAGCGTGGCGGCGGCGGCGGGGTGCCCCTCGGTGCTGGTGGGCGCGAGCGCGCAGCGGAAGGCACTGGGGCGCAGGGAGAGCGGCGGTGCAGCAGGCCCCCGCGATGGCGGCGGGGTACCCCTCGGTGCTGGTGGGCGCGGGCGTGCAGCGGAGGGCGCCGGGGCGCACGGTGCTCATGCCCGTGGCAGCTCCAGTACGTTTTCGTGCGGAGGCCATAACTTTCGTCTCGGTTGGAGTTACAAGGCCCATGAGTGCTCAAATCGAAGCTATTTCGAAGGTCTACGAGGTAGCAGTGGATAATCATCCAGAATCCCGATCGTTTGAGTCAGATTTTCCATCCCCTTTTTCGGTAATTTCGGATGTCTTAATCCTTTTAATTCTCGTGTTTTAAGTTATAATTAAAGGGCAAGGGTTTAGATATCATTTAGATCTCTTGTTAGGAGCTCAAATAAGGTTTCAAGTTGTTGATCCACTTTCATAAAGATGAGGTGAACCCCGAGGAGGCCCGAGGAAGGATTTTCGGCTCGTTGCTTCATCCATGTGCTCGTTATCGAGATGCTCATCATAGTGGTGGGTGGTTCTAAACCAAGTATAAGGTTTGAGCTATTAAGCTCTAATAGCATGATAGGGCAAGATGAATATCCAATTAAAATATTTTATGCTCTGCCTGTTTAGTCTCTGTACATAGGAAGAAAAGGAAGTTATATGCATAATATTGTTGAATTGTTATTTGAGTTTGATAAGTAAAAGAAGTTATAATAAGTTAAGTGAGCTCTTAAGTATGTTTAGATATACTGGAATTCTTTAAATACAATTGATGCTAGCCCGAGATCTAAAATTGCTTTTAGTTGCAATCTATGCTTATGACCATTCCTTTCCTAGTACTTGATTACTGGGTTTGGCTAAGCTTAGTTAGCTAAGGATATGCTAGAATTGTTTAAAGTATTGCCTCTTCGGGTAAGTTATAAATCCCTTATAGGCCGAGATCATGCTCAATTAAATAATTAGCCTTAGACGATTGCTCTAGGCTTGGTATTGCTAGCTAAGTCAAGTAAGGAAGGAAGATTAAGGTTAAGTAAAGAAGGAATTTAAGGAAGGATATAGCTTCTATTGTAAGCAGGTTATCGAGCTCAAAGAACAGTTTATTTGCATTATTATACCGTGACCTTCGAGTCACCGAGTTGAACATTTGAAAGTAAAGAGAGTCACTGCTGGGTAACCCCCTCGTATACTCAGAAGGATACTTGAGATAACCCCTCTCTTATCCTAAGGCATGCCTCAGGGTACAGTAGACAAAAGGTTTGAGCCAGGAAAGACGCCAAGAAAGGAAGTAAAAGGTTTTGTGGGTATGGAGAGGGCTTTTGCGTTTTGCTCTCCATATGCCGCCAGTTTATAATTAGATATTCCAAAGTTTATTAAAGATTTTTCTCATAAAACCCCACTGAGTACATTAGTGCTAACACCCTGTTTTTCAAATGTTTTCAGGGTGAGATACTGAGGTCGGTGATGTGCTACTGGTGGGGTTGTCTGAGGTTTCAAGTTTGTTGCTCTAAATAGTTACATAATTTTCTTCCGCTATGTTTCTGCTAAGTACTCTGATGTTAGTATTTAGTCTTGATATGTGTAACTTGATTCTTGATAATAGCATGTCTCAATTGCTATAATTTGTGTTATCCATAAAGTTTTGAGAATTAAAAGCATGCTCTTTTGACATCCCAGTTATTCCTTCATTCTAAGTTAATTGAAGAGTTACACTAGTTGAGAATATTGGTATCTATTCAGTTTCAGTCAACTAGGAATGGGTCTTTCATGCTTGTTGTTATTGTTGTCCTATGAATGGGATAATAAGATATATTTGACTCTGACCTATTTATGGGTCTTAGTTGATGTGACCTATGATGAGGTCTTGTTTATTTAAAGAGTCAAATCCCTACCTGTTTGTCATTTGATTCTGTTTAAATTTCGGTTGGCCTAAGATATGGCATTTCTTTGAATCGATTGAATCCTTTGACCCCTTTGCTTCGTTGAAAATGATAAGTTATTCCTAATCATAAAGTTAACTTGCCTAATTTTTTGAGGCGCTAGCTTAGTTTAATTCTAAAAACACCCCCCCTGAATTTCTGATTTTTCGTGCTATTTTACGCACAACAACCCCGTCCCCATCCTCGGGACCGGGCTGTTACAGCATATGGAGAGCAAAACACAAAAGCCCTCTCCATATCCGCAAAATGTTTTTCTTTCTTTTCTGGCGACTTCCTTAGCTCAAACATGTTGTCTACTGCACCCTTAGGACTGCTTTAGGATAAGAGAGGGATTACCTCAAGTATCCTCTGAGTATACGAGGAGATTACCCAACAGTGACTCCCATTAATCAAGATTCAACTTTAGTGACACAAAGGTCACAGCATGATAATGCAACTAAAGTATTCTTTGAGCTCGATAACCTGCTTACAACAAAACTATATCGTTCCTTAAATTCCTCATTTCTTAACCTTAACCTTCCTTACTTAACCTTAACCTTCTCCTGAACTTAGCTAGCAAAACCAAGCCTAGAGAAATAATCTAAGGCTAATTCTTTATTTGAGCATGATCTCGGCCTATGAGGGATTTATAACTTTCCCTAAACTAAATAAGCTTTAGCAAAATCCAACATTCCGAAACGAGAAAATGAATGCGGATAAATATCAATTGCAATTAAAGCAATTTTAAACATCTCATGCTAGCATAAATTGTATATAAACAATTCTAGCACATCCTTAGCTAATTAAGCTTAGCAAAACCCAATAACCAAATACTAGGAAATGAATGGGCATAAATATAGATTGCAACTAAAAGCAATTCTAGATCTCATGCTAGCATCAATTGTATTTAAACAATTCTAGCATATCTAAACATGCTTGAGAGCTCACTTAACTTATAATAACTTCCTTTACTTATCAAACTCAAATAACAATTCAACAATATCATGCATATAACTTTTTTCCTTCCTTTCCTTTTCTTCTACAGAGACTAAATAGGTAGAGCATAAAATACTTTTATTGGATATTTCTCTTGCCTTAACATGCTTCTAGAGCTTACTAGCTCAAACCATATATTTAGTTTAGAATTACCCATCTCTATGACGAGTATCTTGATAACGAGCACGTAGACGAAGCAACGAGCCGAAAATCCTTCCTTGGGCCTCCTCAGGGTTCACCTCCTCTTTATGAAAGTCGATCAACAACTTAGCGGCCCTATTCGAGATCTTAATAAGAAATTGAAATGATATGTAAACACCCGCCCCATAATTATGACTTAAAACACGAGAATTGAAACGATTTAAATGCTCAAAATTACCGAAAATAGGGACGGAACGTCGGACTCGAATGATTGAGATTCCAGACAATTGGCAACTGAAGCGACGTATATCTTTAAAATAGCTTTGATTTGAGTACTCATGGGCCTCATGGTTCAAATCGAAGCGAAAGTTATGGCCTCCGCACGAAAATGTGCCGAAGGTGCCGCACCTGCCCAAGCGCCGCGGCGGGGGGGATGCGCGCCAGCGGCCTCCATGCGCCGCGGCGGGAGGATGCACGCTGGCGGCCTCCTTGCACGCTCGTGCACCTCCTTGGCCGAGGGAGCTCCTGCACCACCGCGGGGACCTCCGCCGCCGCACTCCCTTCTCAGCTCCTCTCTCAACTTGGAGGTGCGCTCACGAAGAGCGCTCCTCACTTCTACTCTCTCTCTCAATAAATGGGGGTGAAAGAAATGAAAGGTGCGAGGAAATGAAGGAGGGAGAGCTGCTATTTATAGGGGAAATCAAGGCTTCCTCGAGAAGCTACTGCAGTGCAACAATACTGTTTTAAAATTATCAGGTTCAGTTAAAAGGCGCTTTATTCGGTGGGAAGGTCCAAATGACCTTATTCACAAAATCTGAAAATACCGGGTGGTTCGTTGGCTCGAGTACTATTGAACTAACTTGACTCGGGGTAAAGAACGACTCTTTTAAAGGAAAACGAGAAAATATTCTTTTTTCAAAAATAAAGCTACTATTCCACAGAAAGGACAAATAAAATTCCCGAGCGTTCAATTGACCTCAGAATGAAAATCCGGGAATGCCAACGAATTCCTTGATAAATTTCCTATTGGATAGGCTTGAAGAAATAAGGCTCGGGTCAACACACGAGATTTCACAAATTTCTAAAGATCGCGTTCCTACGGGAAAACACTATTCATAACTTCTTTAAACGCGTTTTAAATCACCGAGAACTTAAACGACTTCAGATTTAAAATCCGACAGCACCAGCATGCTCCTTGGGTCAACACCTTCCAAACGCAACCAAAATTAGCTATAACTGAGCTTGGATCGAAATTCTCGAAAAGACGATTTCATGAAAAACAACCCTAAAATCGCAGTTAACTACCAAAATATTCTTATCTAGGCTCCGATTAAATTTCTTTAATTTTATAAATAAACTCTGAAAATCTGGAGTTTTACAGAAGAACTCATTGTTTTCCTTCGACAACAAAGCACAACCTAGAAGAATGGATTGGTGATGAGGATTGATCCCCACCACAGTAGCAAATGGCATATCATATTTGTTGACGAGGTATGTTGTGTCGTAACTCACAACCTCGTTAAATTCTTTGGTAGGCAGCCACGCTACAAGGATGTATCCACATAACATTTCTAAGCCTTCCTTTATCGTTAATATCCATCATATGAAAAAAATTACGATCGGTCTTTTGAAGCCTCAAGAACAATTTGTAAATGGCTTCGGCATTGTCGGCATCTAGTCTCAACCTTCTTCTTTGTTCAACAAAATTTCTACAATCTTTTTTAAGAACTCCTAAATTCTGAGGTCCACTGGCTTGCACTTGCAAAAGTAGTATGCTTTTAGAAGTGTGTAACCCTGCAATATCATTATTTTCTAGATGCCTCTTCATGTTCACGGTCAAAGTTCTATGAGCAGCCATAAAAATCGAGTTCGTAGAGTCAAGTTCTTGGTTGTGGATATGAGAAACACTTTAAAATCTCCAACTACCATTATCATTTCGTATAGCATTCATTCGAGCAAGACAGTTCATCCTTTGCGAAGATTTCAAGGCATTAGGATTTCTACCTCTATAACACGAAATCATAATATATTTACCTGATGTTCTCAAATGGCAATGGAAAAACCCTTATGCTTGGCGTGAGCTTGATAGGCGACAATGAGGTTCTCCTTATTCCAGAACTGCATATTTGTTTTAGGCCCTTCTATTAAAAATTCTTCATCCACAACTTGTTCTTCGGAAACCTCCACGCATACTTCTCCATCTTCTTCAGATTCAGATTCTGAATTTTGTGAATTTGATAGATTTTCATCTGTACCAGAATTATCTCTAAAGAAATCTATAATATCATGAATGTTAGTGGCAGTATCCATGGAGTTTAAGTTTTTTTTAAGATTAGGGTTTATAGCTAGCTTCTATCGATAAGAGTAATCTTATAGATCATTACTCATTACATTAGCAATGGTAACAATTATTAAAGATTGCTGAAAATTAAAGGAGCCTAACGATATTATCAAGAGTTTAATTTGAACTCAATATTCAAATGATTGTCTCAAGACTTTAATTTGGAAACTGGATCGAAAGTTTAATTAATACACTAAATAAATTAATTTTTATTATTTAATAGTTTAATGATATTATTATTTTTATTTTTAGTAATTTATTAATGCAATGATATTTATTTAATAATTTAACAAGACCTGTCACTACTAAATTTTTGCCACTTTTTTTCAACCATTTCGAAAGTGTTAATTTTTTATTAATATTCAATATATATAGTAAAATGTTAATTAATTTACTTTTTTATGAGTTAGAAATATTTTATTAATATTATATCGTCACTATATTATTAATATTTTATCGTTAATATTTTATTAATATTTTATTTATGTCACTATGTTATTAATATTTTTTTCTTACTCAATATATTTTTCGTAGCTCAATATATTATTAATATTATTAATATTTTTTGTTGATTTACTATACTAGTAATAGTGATTTCATAACTCAATATATTATTAATATTTTTTTAATATATTTCGTAGATCAATATATTTTTTTACGTCAATATATTATTAATATTATTTTTCGTCATTAATTTATTAGTACTAATAATGTTATGGTAAATATGATTTAATTTGGGAGGGAAATAGTATAGAATTGGGAGGGAGAATTGTTTTGGAGGCTAATGATATATTAGAAAGTCTGGATTTTTTTTTTAAAAAAAAATCGGTTTAAACTGAAACCGATTTAATGAAACCCGATTCACTGAATTATGGCTTGGCCACATTGTCGTCAAATAGCACTGCTCAAATATATATTGGTTCAGTTTACCGGTGAATTAATTAATGGAGACTCAAGAGCCAATTAGCAAGATGAATTAATTATTCAAATTAAAGTTGTCAATTAAGGCATGTTGCAATCTATATTTGCAACTTGCAATATGTAACAAGTAAGTAGCTAGATCTGGACGTGAACAAATTTGTTGTTGCAGTAGTCTTTCTATATTTCACTGCTTACACATTCTAATTATGAATTATTCTTATATTTTATTTTTAGTAACTAATTTTAATTTTACAATTATTAATTAAGGTACATGGTTTATAATTTTTTTTTCATATTTAATATTCAATTAATACATAATTAGAATTTTTATTTTTTTTATTCATTTTTTTATAAATGTTGATCGACTAAAGTTATTTATGTAATAATTAATTTATATTTTATAATAAATATTATTAAAATTATAAATTTAATAGTGAAACATGGAATAAAATTAATTAAAAGAAGTACAGCATAAAATTTCAATTGCTAAACATGTAGCAAAGTTAAATCTGTTAATCAACCAACTTCATCGATTATAAGCAAAAAAATTTGTAAGCTGTCGACCTCATGACTGAGTCTAGAGCGGAAATCAGCAGCGCGATTGCCCTCTCTGTGGATATGTGTGACTCGAGCATGGCCGTCTTAAAGGATAAATCTAAGTCTGGAGAAGACTTCCCTAAGCTGTCCCGAACCCCGAGCATCAAATGTGATGGTTGTGACCACAGCCGCTGCGTCGAGCTCGATCCAAACATGAGAAGCCGTCTGAGGAAGGAGGAGGAGCCCCTGGAGAAGAGATTGGAACTCCGTCTGAAACTAGAACTGGCCTACAACGGGAGACAATAAGTGGTGATCAGCTCACCACAATGATCTCTAAGTAGCTCCCCTCCCGCTGCAGTCTGCTGTGCATGATCAAATGAACTATCGGAATTCAGCTTCACCCACGATTCTAAAGGGGGCTGCCAAGTGACTGCTCCGGACCTAATAGGATGCCTGACAGTCTCAACAACCAGCATGAAATGAACCTGCGGATAGCAACCAACCCACTGAGGAGGAAGGAGCTTTCCACTGAGCACGAGCTGATGTAGATGCCGAGTAACCTGAAAAATAATATGATAAGATCGAAAGGGATGACCTCTATGCTTGCGATCGTTCCTCTCAGTCCAAGTAAACCATAAAATTAGTCATGGGATCAGAAAACAAATTTGTCGGTGTATAGCACGTGAAATAAGGTTTCTCCAGAAACTAAGTGCATGTGAGATATCTGTGAAGTGTGGTGGTGTGATGTGAAACCATGAAGAAAACTGCATCCAAACCGCATGTACATATTCCCTCTGGAAGAAACGGTGATGAACAGCATGTGAGATATCTGTGAAGTGTGGTGGTGTGATGTGAAACCATGAATAAAAGTGCATCCAAACCGCATGTACATATTCCTCCTGGAGGAAAAGGTGATGAACAGACTCAGTATTGGGAATCGAACAACATGGATAATGAGAGACTAGAGGAATCTCTCTAGCTAGGAGCTTGGCGTCAACAGGGATACGATCAAAAGACAGATGCCAGATGAAGATGGACATGGTAGGGGTCAGGCAATCACTCCAAAAATCAACCAAGAGGGTCCACCTAAGAGCTCGATGCCTGATACATTCCCAAGCAGAAGCCAAAGAAAACTCACTGTGAGGGGTCAAATTCCATCTCGGGGCATCCCTCTCACCCCACAGGATCGGCGCAGACTTCAAGGAATCCTCTAACTCAGCAGACAAATCATAAAACTCACACAATGCATGCAACTAATCTAAATTCCAAGAATCATGTAGCAAATAAAAGCTCAGAGGTGCATGATCAAGTCGAGGCACAGTAGGAGACATCAAATAAAGGGGAGTAGTCCCGAACCACACATCATCCCAGAAACTAATATCACCGATCCCAATAGACCAAGAGATATGGTACTGGGCACAAATGCCTTCAGTCTGAAGGCGGTGCCAAATGCGGCTGTCATGATGGGAGACAGACACCCGACCTGAGAAGAAACCACCATAGTACTTCATCATGGTGAATTGAGCTCACAGGGAGTTCTAAGAATGGAATCTCCACCCTGAGAATGAAATCTCCACCAGAGCTTAAAGCTGAAAGCATCATAGATATTTGATAGGCAATGAATGCCCAAACCACCCTCAGCAGTTGGAAGACAAACCTGTTTCTAACTGATTCAGTGGGCTTTTCGGACCTCGTCATTCGACCCCCAGAAGAAGCGAGCCATGAGCTGCTCTAACTGTTGGAGAATGCACTTGGGGGGTCTCATAACCTGAAGATAGTAGAGGGGAATGTCGGCCAGGGTGCTCTTGATAAGAACAAGCCGGCCGCCAAATGAGAGGTGACGGTGCGACCAATCATGGATCTTCACACTGATCTTCCGGTGAAGATCAAAGAAAAGCTCCTTCTTGGTGTGCCCCTTGTAGAGGGGAATACCGAGATAAGAGATGGAAAGTGAGGTAAGTGAAAATCCCGTACCTCTTCAATCGAGGACTGTCAGGCCCGAGCATGCTTCGAGTGAATGATGAAGCTGCTTTTTCTGGCATTGATTTGCTGACCTGACACAGCGGAATAATGGGTGAGGAAACCTATAAGATGGGACAAAGCATCTGACTTGGCCTAAGTAAAGATAAATATATCGGTATATCGATATACCGATACATACTGTCTTTTTAAAAAAAAATCACATCTATAATTCAATGTTGTAATTATAATATTGCAACATACACTACAAGAATTCGTCGGGATAGCGACGGAAATTTCCGTCGGTAATCCAAGATTTTCCGTCGTTAATTCGACTTAACGACGGATTACCGACGGAAACTCATCGTCATTATTCCGTTTGTCGGCAATAAATTTTAACGACGGATATGGTCCGTCGTTAGCTGTAACGACGGCCATAACGACGGATATGGTCCGTCGTTAACGGTGGTGTCGTCTACAGTCGTTACGTTCCGTCGTTAATAATTGAAAATAAATGAAAATTAAAAAACCGATTAATATAACGACGGACGAAGTCCATCGTTAATAATTAAAAATAAATTAAAATTTAAAAACCGATTAATATAACGACGGACTCTGTCCGTCGTTAATAAATAAAAATAAATTAAATTTGAAAACGGATTAATTTAACGACGGACAGAGTCCGTCGTTAATAAATTAAAAATAATTTTATTTTTTTTTATTAATTTCTGTTTTTTATTTATTTTGTTTTTTTTGTAATTTAGATTATTGTTTGTAAATAAATTATGGAAAAACTATAATAAATATATATTAAATAAGCAATACAATACAATACATAAAATGTAATGTACTATAATAAAGAGTGTATAAAATACAAACAATAATAGTGTCAAGATGAAGATGAAGGAGGGCCCCTAAACTGCGCCCGCATCAGCTCGAACATCTCGGCCTGCTGGCGCAGCATCTCCTGCTGCTGATCGATCTTCTCCTACTGGGCTTGGAGAAGCGCTGCCTGTGCGTCCATCTTCTCCTGGAGAGCCGCCTGCTGGGCATCCATCTTCTCCTGGAGAGCCCTGATGGCAGCCTGAGTGTCGGGCTGTGGAGGAGCTGCAGATGAGACGCTAGGAGCTGAATAACTCCTAGATCGACTGCCGAGCCCAAACACTCGATTCTTCTTCGAGTGTCGTAGGGCAGCGTCCACGTATACCGCGCTCATGTCCACGGGTGGTGGCGCCTCATCTGTGCCAGGAGTCGGCTGGCTCAACTCCTCAACCCGAGCCAATACATCAGCCTATTCACAAAATCGAAAAAGAATAATTAAATATTTAATTTCTATGTTATTAATAAATTTATAAATTTTGCTAAATTAACTTACAGCTATACGGGCAGACTTCCCATCTGTGTGGGATCCATCGGCATTGTCGTGCAGCCTCCTGAATGTCTCCCACGCCACGTCATTGGGCTACACGCCCTTCTCCTTAGCCTATTAATTGGATAGAGATGTTAGCACAAACATATTAAAAAATAAATAAATAAATATTAATTTTATTGCATACCAAAGCTGCAGCATGCGCAACTGCACTCTGAGAGCCTCCTCGATGCTTCACAATGCCTGTGCCAGGACCATCGGGCTCAGTCAGATGATTCTTCGATGCGATCGCTGACTTCTTCTTGAAGGCATCACTGTCCCAGTACGCCTTGAAGCCCTCCCACATCTCAGGAGGCATGAATGGAGGGCAGCCCTTGGTCCTATCCTTCTTGAAGGTATGGACCATGTCCCTGTATCTCTGAGGAGCCCTGAGCTCCCATGCTGCCCAAATGGCATCCTCCAAAGTGGGATCCCAAAACCACTCCTTCTGCAAGATATTGAGAACATGTGAAAATACTAAACTTATATAACATTTTAAAATATATGTATATAATAATAAGATACCCGGAACTCCTCCCTATATGTCTGCCTCCTCTCAAGGGGCACCATCTTCCAGGTGTAAGCACCCGGGTGCAAAAACCTCTTGAAGCTCTGTGTGATGGTGGCTGAGACGGGATAACTGGGCATCAATTGGCTTCCAAATGTAAAAAACAATAAATATATTAGAATATTACAGTTATTAAAATAATAATCTGTAAAAAAATATTCAAAACTATCTAATTCAACATACCCATCCTGAAGCCAACGACGACGACGACCCTGCGCATCAACATCGGGCAGTGACGATCCGGATAGTGAGATCTCGCCAACTGGGCCGCTCAGGCCCACAGATGATGATGATGAACCTCCAGCTGAGGTAGTACCGCCTCCCTGCATCTGCAATGCCATATTAAGTTTAGTTTATGAAGTTAGCAAATTACAACGGTACTAAGTACTTGAATAAGAAAACATCTATATATATCAAATAAGACCAACCACACTAATCATCTATGTCATCATCATCACTTATACTGTCATCTGATAAATCGATCTCTGGTTCTATATCTTCTTCATCATCTTCTTCTTCTTCTTGAATGTCTATTAACCCACCATCTGGATGATTTGGTATAGGATCGTCATCTATTGTGAGGGTATGCAAACCATCAACTTCATCCTCTTGAAAGGCTGAGGTTATGATTGTATTATCATCCTCTGATGGTACTTCAACATTAGATCTAGCCTTTATTTTGCAGACCGCCCACCAATCACTTCGAGAGCGATTTAAAGTTGGGTATTCACAGTAACACACTTGGATTGCTTGTTTAGCAAGCACAAATGGATCAGATCCTGAATACTTACGCTTATGATTTATAGAAACCATTTTGTAGTCAGGATGCACTTTTGTTCCTTGTGTTGATGTATCAAACCACTCACATTTAAACAACACTGTCTTCTTAATAGGTAGACCAGCGTATTCCAACTCAATCACCTCCATCAATCGCCCGTAATATTCAGTGTGTGTCCCTTTAATGCAGACTCCACTATTTATTGTAGCTCGCTGTGAGCCGTGGGTAATTGTGTGAAATTTGTACCCGTTAATAAAGTACACAGGGTATATATTAACGGAACGTGAAGGCCCACTTGAAAGATCACGCATGATCTTGTTGACATTATTAGTTGGTTCTTGTGCCTGTTACAATAGAAAACTTCATACAATGTTACAGTTGCTCATGTATACTTACATTAAGGTTTTCGGATATCATATACTTACATATTTGGCGAACCAGCTCGCAAATTCTTTATCCATTTGTTTTTCAATATCTTCCATTGAGATATTCGAGCACGATACTTTCAATTGGTCAACGAACACACTTCAAAAAATTAAGCATGGATTAGAATTTGGTGAAATAACACTAACACATTTTAAACAGTTCACATGCTTACGTTGTGTACGGTTCAACTTCTGGACAATTAAGCAACACGTAAATCTGTGCTGCAGCATACTCGTTCTCCGTCAAATATCTTTTTGACATTCTTCCAGATGGTCGACCGTGCTGCTTGAATATCGACAGATTTGTTCCACTGTCATCTTGTGCGTCTCCAATACCTTCATAATTATGAGGCATGTTTCTATGTCTCGTTTTTACAAAATCTTAAAAATAATACGAACAGAAGGTCGAAGCTTCTTCCACCAAATAAGCATTACAGATTGAGCCCTCAACTCTTGCTTTGTTTCGAATATTGTTTTTCAACTTCCTCAAGTACCGTTCAAATGGATACATCCATCGATACTGTACAGGCCCAGCAAGTCTGGCTTCATCAGCTAAGTGGACTGGTAGATGCTCCATTGAGTCAAAGAAAGTTGGTGGAAAAATGCGTTCAAGTTTACACAATATGATTGGAATACTTTCATGCAACCGACACACATCATCAACAGTGATACTTCTGGCTGTCAAATCCTTGAAGAATAAACTCAATTCCGTGATTGCCTTCCAAACATTGGAAGGGAGAAGTTCAGCAAATGCAATCGGGATAAGACGTTGCATGAACACGTGGCAGTCATGGCTTTTCATGCCAAACATTTTCAATTTTCTCATATCCACACATCTGCTCATGTTGGACACGTACCCATCTGGAAATTTCAATTCTCGAACCCATTCAAATAAGATGTTCTTCTCTTTCTTGTCCAACGTATAACAAGCCTTTGGATACTTGCCTGTGGACTCGTTCCGATTTAGCTCTAGTCTTGAACAATACATATTCAACTCTTGTCTAGATTTGGAGGTATCTTTTGTCTTCCCCTGCACATTCAACACAGTATTGAATAGATTATCAAACACATTCTTTTCAATGTGCATGACATCCAGATTATGACGAATCAATAGTGAGCTCCAGTATGGAAGATCCCAAAAGATACTTTTCTTTTTCCACCCGAAACCTTTGGAAATTATCACATTATCATTATTCTCTGTGACTTTTTGAAGACCCAATGCTTCAATGCAAGCCAGAATTTCGTGTCCCGATCTCGTCTCTGGAGGTCCTCCATTCACCACTTTGTTTTTTAAGAATGATTTTTTATTTTTTCGGAAAGGGTGGTTTGCAGGTAAGAATTTACGATGGTTATCAAACAATGATTGTTTACCACTGCATGATAAGGTGAAGGCGTCAGTGGACTCCATACAGTGTGGACATGCCAATCTCCCAGCAGTGCTCCAACCAGATAACATGGAGTAAGCGGGAAAATCACTAATTGTCCATATCACTGCTGCTCGCATCTGAAAATTCTGTTTCAATGAAACATCATATGTAGGCACACCAACCTCCCACAATTGAATCAATTCAGATATCAAAGGTTGTAAAAATACATCCAACTTCTCTTTCGGATTACGTGGCTGGCACTAATACAGTTAGGAACATGTACTGCTCTTTCATACACATCCATGGGGGTAAATTATACGGTGTAATGATGACGGGCCACGAAGAATACTATTGTCCTGATTGCCCAAATGGTTGGAACCCATCAGTAGATAGACCCAACCTAACGTTACGTGCTTCAGAAGCAAATTGAAGAAAACTTGTGTTCAGATGTTTCCATGCAGGAGAGTCTACTGGATGTCGCATTACTCCGTCATCAACAGATGATGCATGCTACTGCATATCCTTTGCTGTTGCATTAGATGCATACATCCTCTGTAACCTCGGAGTGAGTGGAAAATAATACATCTTCTTGTGTGCAACTGTGGTCTTCTGTCTTTTTTGCGAACGGCGACTCGTTTCCTTGAAACGGGGATGACCACAGAATTTGCATTCAGTCAATTCACTATCAGAAGCCCAATAGATCATACAGTTGTTGAAACAACAATCGATCTTCTCAACAGGTAGCCCCATACCCCGCAGTAACTTTTTTGTGGTGTAGAAATTATCAGTTACCAAATTGTTCTCAGGAACTATCTCTTTCATTAATTGAGTTAGCTGATCAAAGCATCTCTCTGACATGTTATTCTCAGATTTCAAGTTCAGCAGACGAGCAACGAGTGACAATTGAGAATGGTTCTGACAACCCAGCCACAATTCTTTGTCTGCGGCCCTCAACATGTCATAAAATCGCTGCGCTTCTGGATTTGGGGCCTCCTCGGTATGATCATCGACATTGATGTTCATATGCGGACCAGCAGCATCCATTACCATGTTCTGGTATGTATTCACTCCATCCTGACCACCCAAATTATGATCGGTGTCCGGATGCACCTGTTGTTCGCCTTGATAAATCCATACACGATAATTGTGCACAAATCCTCTTTTTGCCACGTGTAGTCTAACGGTAGACGGCGTTTGGAATGGAATGTTCTTACACTTACGACATGGACACTTAATCTTGTCTACACTCATGAAGGACGGTTGATGACAGGAAAACTCGATGAAAGCATTTAGTCCATTAAGGAAGTCCGGATTCAAAGCACCATTCTGAAGGTATCGCCGGTACATCCATTCACGATCTAGACTCATTGTAGAAGACCAATTTCTAGAATTTTTGATCGTAAAATACGCACCGATTATCGTTCAATTAAAAATAAAATAATTCATTTAAAAAATAGCGCTGAATTTTTTAAAAATTTCGGCAGCACCTATGTGAATTTCCTAGTCCCAAGTTCTCGACTCTACGCTAATTGATCTATGTTCTTCTAATCGATTCAAAACAGCAATACCAAGAAAAACTAACAATTCAGTAAAGAGGGATCCATGGGCCCTCATCCCAAACAAAAACCAACAATTCAATAAAGAGGGATCCAGGGGCCCTCATCCCAAACAAAAACCAACATTTCAATAAAGAGGGATCCAGGGGCCCTCATCCCATTTAACATAATTGACATACTCAGCATAATAAATCCATACATAACATACTTAGCCTAAATTGTCCAAATAAATTTAACATAATTAATTGACATCTAAATGCATAAATAACATACTTAGCATGCTAATTGCCTAAATAACAAACTTAATTAGCCTAAATTTGCCAAATAAATTTAACATAATTAAATGACATATAATTGAAAAAAAAAACATACTTAGCATGCTAATTGCGTAAATAACATACTTAGCCTAAATAACATACGGAGCATAAATTGACAAAATAAATTGATATATGTTCTTCTATTTTTTAAATTGACAAAATAAATTGACATAAATTGACAACATTAATATATTTAACATGCATATTACAAGATTTAGTAATGCATATTAAAATCATAAAAACATTACTTACCTTTGTAATATATATGAATCTACTTGATAAATTCCTCAATTTGATGTTTGAACCTCAAAATAGCTCTTCTAACTACAACATAATTACAAGAAAAAAAAAATTAATCAACCACACACATACACACACACACATATACATTAACACACACAAAATGAAACACTAACTTAAACTAATCTACCACATAATTTGTACAATTTAAAATATAAACCTAATCTAACCTAAACTAACAACTAACATATAATTAACCTAACCTAACCTAAACAAACAAATAATTAATCTAAATTAAAATATAAACTCCTAATATACACTAAACTAACAATATAATTAACATATAATTAACCTAACCTAATCTAACCTAACCTAAATAAACACATAATTAATCCAAATTAATTATCAAAAAAACCTAATCTAACCTAAACATATAATTAACCTACTGAAATTATTTACAACAATATATATATACAATATCTATACTAAAATTATATATAATATATATATTGAAATTTAAAAAAAACTGAAATAAAAAAAAATTGTAAATCTTACCTTCTGGACGGCGACGGCGGAGGCACGTGGCTGGGCGGCGACGGTGGAGGGAGGGCGGCAGGGCGGCGAGGCCGGAAGGAGTGCGGCTGGGCAGCGATGTCTGGCACAGAGAGAGAAAGAGAAAGAGAGAGAGGGGGCGGCGGCGGAGGCGGAGGAGGCCGGGCAGGGGGCCGGCGACGGTTGCGGAGGAGGCCGGGCAGGGGCGGCGACGGCGGGATGAGAGAGAGAGAGAGAGAGAGAGAGAGAGAGAGAGAGAGTTCGATTTGGGGGAAAAGGGCGGGGGGCCGAATTATCTGAAAATTTACGACGGCCTTAACGACGGACACGTCCGTCGTTAAATTTACCGAATTTAAATAATTATAAATTTATAATATTAACGACGGACGTGTCCGTCGTTAAATTTCCCAGAATTTAAATAATTATAAATTCATAATATTAACGACAGATACGTTCGTCATTAAATTTCCCAGAATTTAAATAATTATAAATTCATAATATTAACGACGGACACGTCCATCGTTAAATTTCCCAGAATTTAAATAATTATAAATTCATAAATATAACGACGGACACGTCCGTCATTATATTTCCTAGAATTTAAATAATTCTAAATTCATAATATTAACGACGGACGTGTCCGTCGTTAAATTTCCTAGAATTTAAATAATTCTAAATTCATAATATTAAAGACGGACACGTCCGTCGTTAAATTTCCCAGAATTTAAATTATTCGAAAATTCTAATATTAACGACGGAATAGGGACGTCGTTATGTATTACGACGTTTTATCCGTCAGTATTCCGTCGTTAAGTTTACCGACGGACAGTTCTGTCGCAAGTCCGTCGGTAATTACGACCCGAATTTTTTCCGTCGGGAAGTCCGTCGGTATTCAGTGATTTTTTTGTAGTGATATATTTAAATTTTAAATTTATAAATATAAGAAAGAAAAAAAAGAAATACAATGCAATAAAATAATATTAAGTGAGTTTTTTATAAAAGTTTAGCAAAAATACAATATCTGCAAATTAATAAATATATATGAGATATACGTAAATTATGAGATATAAGAAAAACACTTTGCTATTTATATATTGATTTTTGAATATGACTCATATTGAAAAATAATAAACTAATATGAAGGAACTACATAACTATTGTGGATTACAATTATGAGTAAAATAATTAATAAGAAAATTAAATTAAATTAAATTAAAAAAATAAGAAATAGTTAATTTAAATAATTATATTTAAATTCATTTGATTCTACAATATTGTAACATTTATTTAAAATTTGGATTCACAATTATAACTCAAATATTTAATCAAATATATTAAAGATTCAAAATGAGAAAGAATAATACAATGCAATAATATAACATTTAACAATTTATCATACAAAAAAAATTAATATTTATATATTGACTTTTGAACATGACTAATGAAAAATAATAAACTAATATGAGGAATTATATAATTATCTAAGAAGATTACAATTATGAGTATAATTAAAAATAAAATGAATAAATAGAAAATGAATATACGAATATGAACATGACTAGTGCGTGTATATATGAATGATATATATATATATATATATATATTTGTGATGATGATGATGGAAATATAAAAACTCAATTATTTAATATAAAAATATTAAGTATAACTAAAAATTACCGAGATCTCTGTATATGAATGATGAAATAAAACTTTATTTGTCCATTAATTAGTTATTCACTCTATTGCATAAAAAATTATAAACTATATAAAATTATATTTGTATCTATATCTAAAAAATTAATCAACGTGTAATACTAATAATTAAATCTTTAGTAAATAAATTTAATGTAAATTAGTGAATATTTAATTTAATAAATCATAATCAATAATTGCTTATATAAAAAATCTCATTATATAAGTTTCATCTAAAGTGAATAACTCTAATCATCAAGACTATATTTGATTCTTCTATACTATAATATACAAATATTAAGTATATCTAAAAATTACCGAGATCTATGTATATAAATGATGAAATAAAACTTTATTTGCCCATTAAAATTATTCACTCTATTGCATAAAAAATTATAAACTATATAAAATTATATTTATATCTATATCTAAAAAATTAATCATCATTTAATATTAATAATTAAATCTTTAGTAAATAAATTTAATAAAATTAGTGAATATTTAATTTAATAAATCACAATCAAGAATTGCTTATATAAAAAATCTCATTATATAAGTTTAATCTAAAGTGAATAACTCTCATCATCAAGACTATATTTGATTCGTTTATACTATAATATACAAATATTAAGTATATCTGAAAATTACCGATATCTACGTATATGAATGATGAAATAAAACTTTATTTGTCCATTAATTAGTTATTCACTCTATTGCATAAAAAATTATAAATTATATAAAATTATATTTATATCTATATCTAAAAAATTAATCATCATGTAATACTAATAATTAAATCTTTACTAAATTAATTTAATATAAATTAGTGAATATTTAATTTAATAAATCATAATCAAGAATTGCTATTCAACATCAAGTTGCTATGTTATTTCATTTAATAATATTATATTTAAAATTTGGTTGTTAAGAAATGAACTATTAAACATGTTTGGTGTTGGTATTTTGATTGTTGAGACATGAATTTTTATGTTGTTATTTGTAGAATTCAGTTCGGTATGACATGTAATATTCAGTATTTTTGGTATACCTTAAAATTTCGGTATTTTTGATATACCGTGAAAATTCGGTATATATTGGAAGTTCGGTATGTTCGGTATACCGTATAATATCGGTACGGTACGGTATACCGAAAGTTTCGATACGAAAACGGCATGGAATTTTTCGATATCGAAATTTCAGTACGGTATACGGTACGGCGTCAAATTTTTGGTATGCCGTATTGATCCACCACTAATTTTAGTTTAAAGTGGCTAAAATAATAACGTTTAAAAAAATGACTAAAATAAATTTTTAAAAATTTTAAGGGGTTAAAAAAAAAAAGTTGGCTCTTGTGATTGATTATATCTCCACTTTGGTGGATATGATTATGAATTTTTTTTTTCTTCACCATTATATTTGACTATAATATCTATATAAATATTTAGTGCAAGCCGGATTTAATGGCATAATTTTTAATTTAGTAGGTATAGCATGCACTTTCTTCTTAAAAGTTCAATATTTTAATGGACGTGAAATTTTGCAATGCCAAATGTCAAACTTATTTGCGTGCAAGCTACTCTTTGGAAGTTTGCGCCTTAATTAATTACATTACATGAGCCATAATAATATTATAAGACGCAAGCTACTCTTTGGAAGTTTGCGCCTTAATTAATTACATTACATGAGCCATAATAATATTATAAGACGTGTGTGTGTGTGTTTTTTTTTTTAAATAGGTACTAGTTTTCGTGTGAGAACTAGAAACAGTACTTACTTACTATGAATTTATAGCTTATTTTATTATATTTTAGTGCTAGCTTTTTTTTAAAAAAACATTTATAGCTTATCTTGTCATATTTTAGTGCTAGTGCTAATAGGACTAAAATACACAAAGTAAGCTATAAAATCATAGTAAATAAGCACCGTTACTAGTTCTCACGCGAAGCACAGTCCTCATTATAACCCACCCCTATATATATATATATATATATATATATATATATATATATATATATTGATTATAATTGATAATTGAAAATTAAATTCTGAAAGCAGAATGTGATATCATATCCAATAATCGACGTCCGAATTAAAGATAAACGATCTAATATACATCAATATTTTTAAAACTGGACTGGACATTGAACCGGTCAATTTACTAGATCACTGAATTAGTGGTTCAACAACCGGTTAAACCGTTTTGAAAATATCGGATAATCTATTATATGATATATATACACACACACACAATAAAATATAATAAAATATACAAACTAGTATCATGATAAATATATTAAATAAGTTTTAAAAATACATCAAATTTATATCAATGCCAAGAAATAAAGTGTTTAATTTATTGATAGTTATTCCATAAGTTAAGTAGTTAAAAATATAATATTTATAAAATTAAATATTGAACATCAAATACTAGATTTTAAGAAAATATATAATTAAATGTCAAATAATTAAATATTAATTTTAATTATAAAGAATACTACACAATAACATTTAAAAATATTGATAATCATTATTTCACAAGCCAATAATATAGATTTTAGTTCTCTCCTTTTATTTTATTTTAAAAAATGCTAAATTAGATATTATTAAATATTGATTCTAGTTATATGCTAAATATTAATTTTAATTAAAATGAAGATTAATTATATATTTTGAATTTGTGGATATACATATATGTGTTCTTAACATTCAAGTAATAACATAAAAGTGTATTGACCCACTTGATTGAGCACATTATACAACAATATTCAATTTTTGGAGATTCTGAGAACTGTAAAAAGAAAAAAGAAAAAAAATTCACTGATTATAACCAGTTCACTCCGGGTCACATCGCGACCCGTAATATATATATATATATATATATATATATATATGGGGGAAGGATCAAATAGGAACCAATTCCTCCTAAAGGAACCTAGGAACCAATCCTAACCTTAGATTTGATTAGATCTAATGACTATAATTTAGTCAAAATTATAGTCAAAGTAAGGTGGGAAACTTGTAATATTTGAGAACTTAATAAAAGCGGGGTTATTTTCGTAATTTAGAAATTCTGTTATGTTTTTTCGGATTTTGGGCATAATTCCCGAAATTAAATAGACAACACTTTAAAACCATTGTCTTTTCTGGCGTTGTATTAATATGCTAACATGAAAGATGTATATTGCTAACATCAACAGATTTTGTTGCTATCATGAGATAGATTCATATTGCTATCTTGACGAGATCATAATATTAAATTGACACGTATTAAACACCACACATATATCATTAGATCACATTTAAAAGAATACTGTGTAATATGTGTAACATCATTCATACATACAACATATTGCTAATATGTTTGAGAATATACACACTGCTAATATGTGACTATTAATTTACTAATATGTTAGTAACACATTGCTAATATGTTAATAATGATATGCTAGCATGACTTAAATTCTCAAATATTACAAGTTTTCAAAATAATATTAAGCATTGATAAAGTTATAATTATTTATAAACTTAACTATATATAGCTCATACTTTAACTATTTTCTCATGAAAGCAACTTAAAATTCAAAGTCATGCATAAAAAATTTCATGTTAGCAACATAAATACAAGATATGAGCAATATTGTGATATCATATTAGCAAATATCTGACAGTTACGAGTTGAGTATACGTGAAAAATAATTTTTTGTATTTTTCATCAATATTTGCTCAAATAAACATATGCAGTATGGATCTTAAATGAAAGAGTATGAAAAAAAATCTTTAATCTGATATATTTTTTGCGTAAATTGGATAAAAAACGAATAAGTTATGATTATTTAAAGTTTTTAGAAATTTTTAAAAGATGATGTCATCACTTTATTAAAAAAAATCTGGAATTACCCTTATAATTCGAATTTTACATATTTACAACTATGCCACCACTTTTTATCCGTCATGTCATCAAAATCCTTGAATTTGATTGGTTCCTAGGTTCTTTCAGGGGGTTGGTTCCTATTTGAACCCACCCCTATACATACATACATATGTATGTATGTATGTATATATATATATGTATGTATGTATGTATAATCGGATCTCACAAATGGCCGTTTCACTATTAAACCGATCGAATTGGCCGATTCGATCCGATTTTCAAAACACTATGATAAATAGATATCATCCTATATAAGTAAATACAAAACATAACATCTATAAAAAAATATATATGAGAGACTCACTTGCCCAGCCTAGTACATTTGATAGTTCTGATTATTGTATCGTCTGTGTGAATTCATGAATAAATTTAACCAAATATATACACCCGACCTTTTCCAAATTCAAATATAAAAGCTTAAATATATGAGTTGTAAATGTTGAGATATTACATATATAAGTTGTAGTTGAGATATTAATTTATAATAAAATCTATGTATCCCCATTCCTTTAAAATTATAAACAAATACATAAAGCCTAATTACGATACAACTATATATAATGGATCTGATCACCACTTTGAAAGACAGAAACCAATAGCCATCAATATTTTGAGCAAGAAATGGAGATTGAAATCAAGATCATTTCAACAGAAACCATCAAACCATCTTCTCCAACCCCAAAATCTCTCCAAAAACACCAGCTTTCATTTCTTGATCAATTAGCTCCACCATTCTTCATGCCCCTCGTTTACTTCTATATATCAAATCCCAAAATTCCCAACTCCCAAAAATCAAACCACCTGAAGAAATCATTGTCGGAAGCCCTCTCAAGATTCTACCCCCTCGCCGGCCGCCTCATCGACAACCTCTACGTCGACTGCAATGACGGCGGCTCTCCCTTCTCCGAAGCCGAAGTAGACTGCGATCTTTCACATGTTATCACCATCCCAAACCCTAAAAATATGAAAATATTTCTTCCTTACAAATTGATTGAATCCCAAGATTTCTGCATGGCTGTTCAAGCTACCTATTTCCGCTGCGGTGGCCTCGCACTTGGGCTCCTCATCTCCCACAAGATCGCCGACGCACTATCTTACTTTGTGTTTGCCAACACCTGGTCTGCCGTCGCCAGAAACGGGGACGGCGGCGGCATCCCCTTCCCGAAGTTCGACGCTGCCACCTATTTCCCGCCACATACTGTTTCCGGGTTCAGCCCCAGTACTGAAGGAATGATGAAAGAAGAGCTCACCACCAGAATCTTTACGTTTCCCGCCGCCAAAATAGCAGCTCTCCGGGATATATACTCAGGAGGCGGCGCGGCGAAGAGGCGGCCAACTCGGGTGGAGGCGCTTTCGGCTTTTATATGGACCCGGTTCATAACCGCAACGGGTATGAAAGCCGACCCGAATATTAAGATGTACGCCGTTAACCACGCAGTAAACCTACGGACCCGTGTCAACCCGCCCCTATCGAAATACCATTTTGGAAACCTTAGCTGGACTTCAATAGCCAAGCTGGCAGCGGGGGAGGGCGGCTTCGAGATTCTTGATAAAGTACGCGAAGCCATTAAAGTCGTGAAAGTGGAATTGAATTTGATGAGAGAGATAATGGGTGAAGCCAGTAGAGGTGAGCTGATTACCTTCAGCTTCACGAGCCTGCATGGGTTTCCGGTTTACGAAGCGGATTTCGGGTGGGGCGAACCGGTTTGGGTCGGAACGCCCGGGTTGCCTTACAAGAATTTTGTTAGTTTTACCGATACAAAGAGTGGAGGTGGAATAGAGGCCTTGATTCATTTGAGGAAACAAGATATGGACAAATTTGAGGTTGATCTGGAGCTGAAAGAGTTTATCGCGTCTGATTTACCTCTTATGTATAATTCTTAGACTATTATATAAAAATGGAGTATATCCAAATTACAACTTCATATAAATGTTACGGATTATATCATTATCAAAAAGACAAAAAGTATTCGTCTATGTATTAATTTTTATAATTACGACCTTGATTCTATGATATACTAATATATTGTACCTATGTATCTATATATTAATTTTTATAATATGTACGTACTCCTCTAATATAATATTAATTGTTTAAATATCACGGAGTATAAATAAATTATGATATTCAATATCATCATAATTTTTTGTACGTCTGTCGAATTTGTTCCCTCCATCCACGGTCCATAAATATATTTACTTTAAATGAATATTTGCATAAATATACTATGTCATAGTTGGATATATATTAGCTAGATATGGCTCTCTCTCTCTCTCTCTCTCTCTCTCTCTCTCTCTCTCTCTCTCACTCTCACAGTAGATGGAGAATATATACATGCTAGATATAGCTCTTCCTCTCTCTCTCCCCCTCCCTCCCTCCTTATATCAATGTTTTTCATGTCCTTATTACTAAAATTGAGAGTTTAAATATTATGAACGTGTTAACTGCATGTAACATCTAATATGCATTTTAATAACTAAATACGTACACACTAGAGGTGAAAGCATGCATTAATGTCTAAAGGAGTTTGCTTCACATATCGTAATTATATCAAATTAAGTGGGACATATATATGGCAATAATTAATTTAATTAAAATCAAATAACATGTATTGTTTGTTGACATTTGTTTATATAGATTAATGCTTAATATAAGTTGTTGTCTTGCTAACTTTGTTCCAATCATTGCTTCTTTCATACATAACATGCTTAAATGGTCCGTGCACAACAAAATATTGAATGCTCTTTTGCTTAATTTAAATTAATTTATAACTTAATGTATTACAATTTATTGCTTACTCTAAAGTAATATTCCACAACATCAAATATATGAATTTAAATGTTTAAAATACTTTGGTGCTTAATTCCTATAATTTCTTCAAATATGGGAGACAAATTAATTATGCAATAAAATATTAGCAATTAGGTAATGAATTACATAAGATAAGAATTTTTTAATTTCTCGCACTAAAAAAATAAATTAATTACTATATCCATATATATTAAGAAATAAATTACTATACATTAAGCAAAGAATTCATATACATTTTTAAGCTATTTTTTAATTCATATATTAAATACATGGTTCGGGTTCGTGTGAGAAATAACATTTGTTTAATAAATGAGGACACTGCTTATTTTATTCTAGTTTACTATTTAATTGCTATTATTTTAGTGCTTAATTACTATAATTAAATTTCATATGTAATACAAAGTAATTATGAAAAGCAATTAAACAATAAATTACAATAAGATAAATAATTTCTCATTCTCTCAGCAACATTAAGAAACAAATAACTATACATTAAGCAAAAATTTCATATACACTTTTAATCGATTTTTTTTAAATTCATATATGAAAATACATGGTTTGGTTCAGGTGAAAAATAATATTTTTGCGATAAATGAGGACATTGCTCATCTTATTCTAGTTTACTGTTTAATTGTTATTATTTTATTGTTTAATTGCTATAGTTTAATTTCAAATGTAATACAAAGTAATTATGAAATAAAATATTATCAATTAAGTAATAAATTACAATAAGATAAGCATTTCACATTTCTCGCACCAACAAATACATAAACCACTAAATCCATATACATTAAGAAACAACTTACCATACACTAAGCAAAAAAATTCATATTAAATTTTCATGTGATTTTTTTTAATTCATATATTGAATACATGGTTCAGTTCAAGTGAGAAATTAACATTTGTGCGATAAATGAGGGCATTGGCGCATTGCTTATATTATTCTACTGTACGGTTTAATTTCTATTATTTTATTAATTTTTGAAATACTTTATTCCTAATTAATTACTATAATTTAATTTCATATATGATACAAAGTAATTATGAAATAAAATATTATCAATTAAGCAATAAATATTACAATAAGATAAACATTTTCACATTTCTCGCACCAATTAATACATTAAACACTAAATACATATATATATATATTAAGAAACAAATTACTATGCATTAAGTAATAAATAAGTGGTTTGGTTCATGTGAGAAATATCATTTGTGCAATAAATGATCGAGGACATTACTTATCATATTTTATTTTACTATTTAATTGTTGTTATTTTATTACTCAGTGTGTAATTACTATAATTTAATTTCATTTGTAGCGCAAATTAATTTCATATATTCATCGTTGCGCAACTGATTTCTCATCATCAAAATAAATCAAATTTTATGCATAAAGTAATTTATTAAATTTATATATGGGTGGTGCTATTTGCACCACTATTTTTTAATATAAACCACATTTACTACATACACAACTATTATTAAAAAAAATTAATATTTTTTCTTTATATAGCACATTTATTTTTCACTTTTACCCTTTAAAAAAATCTCAAGATTAAAAAAAAACAGAACAGAATAAGATGCACGAATAAGCATATCCCCATAGCCGCCCACCAGAAGAAACCTTCAATTTCCAAATCAGGCCACCGCCACTCGTCACTCCAGCTCAGCCACCGTCATCTCTGCCCCGGCTATTCCACCACCATCTCCAGTTCTCCATATGTATATATATTGAACCCTATGCAAAGACCAATCTTCAAAATATGATATTCGAATTAGAACTATTGTTCGAACAATATTTTTCGATCATCATTCTCATTTTAAAAAAAATTTCTATGATCTTCAATCTCATATTCACAAATAAATTTTCTAACTAATTGCATATATAAGAACTGATTTCTTAAATTAAAATAAAAAAGATCTAACAAATATCAAAGATATCAGAAAGAGCAGGATTGATTTTATGAATCAGATGAATTATTGCAACGACAGAGATGAGTAAGGCGGCTGTTGTGTTGTGGGAAGAAAAACAATCAATTTTTTATAATTTGATAGGGTATTTAAGTAATTTTTAATTATTTATTTTTGAATTAAATTTTATAGTTGTGTATATTGAAAAATTTGTGGTGTATTTAGAAGCACTCTTTACATATATATGCTCAATCTCCCAAAACATTAGATATATGCATAAGTATAAATTTAATGAAGGTAAAAAAACACATCTAAAATTTAATTAAGGTAATAATATATTGAGCGAAATTTTTTTTTAGCCACATAGAAGTTTAAAAAACTTTTTTAGCCACTAAAGTTTAAATATTATTATTTTAGCCACCTTGGACATTTATACCCTTTTCATTTTTTTTAAAAAGGAAAAAAAAAATATATATATATATATATATATATATATATATTGTCTCTCTCTCTCTCTACACTACAAGATTTGAGTAATTTTTGAAGGCAAAAAAAACTTATTGCAGATTTGTTGAAGCTTCAGTTTTCAAAGGTAAAATTTAAAATTCGAAAAAAAAATGCATAAGTTCTTTACTGCGCGCCGGGTTGTGCTTAGCTGCGCGCCGAGTAACGCGCGCAGGCCCCGCGCGCAATGTGATGTGATGCGCGCAATAACTCGCACGCAAGGGGTGCCGCGCGCGCAGAGACCGCGCGCCAAGGGCCTTGCGCAAGGGGCCGCGCGCGCTGGGACAGACTCCCGGGCTGGGCTGAGCGCGCAAGGGGCACGCGCTCGAACAGCCTCGAGCGCGCAAGGCGCGCGCGCTGGGACAGGCTCCCGGGCGGGGCTGCGCGCAAGCAGGTCGAACGCGCAGGCAAGGCAGCGCGCGCTGACCCTGCGCGCGCATGCAAGGCTTTTTTTAAAAAATTTAAATAACACAATGCCTTAAGTTTTTAGCATCCCACATTCAAAATAATTGAAAAACGTAGTCAAAAGTGTTAACATATAAAAGGACAGTGTCATTGAAGTGAACACAAATCAAACCAAATTCAAAATAGTAAACAATGTAGTCAATAGATGAGTCACTACATAAACGTAAACTGTCATTAAGGTTAAAGGGTATTTTCATCTGTGCTAAATTTGAAAATTATATGAGCCACATGGGAACGATATCCTTCCATTTCCTTGTCAGTCGACTGCGGCATTCTGGTATTTGTCATTAACATCTCCACAAACTTGAGCGCATATAGGCCACAGTTAACAACATCATTTTGTTTGTAAACTCCGGCTCCCTCAACTGTTTTGATCTTCCACTCATTATACTTGGGCTGCAAATCTTCCCGATACTCCCAATATCCACAATATTTAAGAAGTTGTGGGAGAATGCGCGTCAATAGAGCAAAGTAATCTATTCGGATTTGCCTTATCTGTTTTGTCCAGTTGTGCCATGTGGAGTCATATAAAATGATCAAGTGTTCAGGGATGCTCACCAAACATGTAACCCAATGAGAATCAATATGTGCCACAAATATCAACTACATGAAGTGATTCAAAACAAAATAATTAGTACATAATTATAAATGATTCAAAATAAAAAACATTTTATTAATGAGAATTCAGTTTTACTTACCTTGTTATAATCGTACCAAGGTTTCAGCGGAAGCCACCTTGGTAGATGGCCACTCACATATTCTGAGAGACCGAGAAGATCTTCATCAAAGATCATTTGTTCAGTCTCCTTATTAAGTGCAGAAGCCCCTTCAAGGTCATGGTATTGTGCAAATACCTTACGAATCCCTTCCTAATAAAATATTAAACGAATGTATCGAAATCAGTAATAAAGAAAACCAAGCATCTTTATATTGAAGAGAATTTCAATCAATACCATGAATCCTATGGAAGTTAGAACTATATCCGTTTTATGGATTGTTCGACTAGCAAATGCCGGATTTGTATGGAGTATGCACATGTAAGCATCAATATGTGCATCAGTGAGTTCCTCCTTCTTCAATAGATCCGTAAAAAATTGAGCATTAACACCATAACCAATCCCAACATTCCATCTGTATAAATGATAACATAATCAAACAAAACGTCTATAATTTGAAAGAAATTAGATTAATCATATTCAATTACTTACAGTTTCTTTGACTGCAAAAATTTATTCCAATCAGCAAAACGTTTATCATTTGGAAGAAATGGACTTCGCAATGCTGCTGATGCTGCCCTTCTTCTCACTTCTCTGAAATCCAACTTTACCGGAGTACTATGATCAGATAAAGGAGTGATATCTCTAATAGGGGTGACGAAAGGAATCTGACTCGTAGTCGGAGTCCTATGCTGCAAGGACTCATCCAACCCCCAATATTCTCCCGCTGACATTTCATTCCAGGTGTTAAAAACACTATCACCCCACATCTGTGTGCTTCCTGTGCCTTTCCATGAGAGGCTTTTCTCATTTGTAGCATTGGGGGGATTCCATGCGTCTTGTTCATTTAGCCATTCTTGCGGCCCACGCCATATCGTACTTGACGTCGACTTCCGTATCGGGGAATTCCAATGCCCGCTCTCATTTTCTGTGGACTGTATATATTATGGCGGATTCCATCCCCATTCAAATTGGGGATTCCATTCCCAATTCTGAGGACTATTTCTTTCTTCACTATACTATATATTAAAATCAATGATAAAAAAAAATGTTATACAACTTTCAAAAATCACACCCAAAGAATATAAATAGAAAATTAACGAATGCACGTGCAGGCAGCGCGCGCAGGCCTATACGCACAGGCCGAGCGCGCAGGCCTATACGCGCTGGTTCTGCGCGCTGGCCCTGCGCGTGCATGACGTATCATTTTTTTTAAGAATAACACAATGCTAAAAATATAAATTTCATCATCAAAAATGAATAGGAAATTTACGAACCTGTGGACTTTGTTGTTGAACAAAAGTCTACTCACTTCCTTGCCCCCTAAATAACTGCGGAAGATAATTGGACAGCCAATTTTGTGTTTTCTCTGCTGCTTGCTCAGACGCTAATTGTGCTGCTCTCTCTACCGCTGTCTGGGCTGCTCTCTCAACTGTATTATATACATTTTGAAAAAATGTCTGTCTCTGAGACATGGTCCACGTGTGGGTCATCACGGGATCAACAGGGCCGTAAAAAGGTTCTGTTGAAGGTGCATGATCATAGAATGCGTCTCTTGATGGGTCATGCTCGTGGAAGGTGTCTCTGGATGGGCCATGCTCGTATGAAGCGCCTTGTGATGGAGCGGGTTTTGGCATATGAGTTGAAAATACACGACGCGGAGCATATTGTACCAAAAACGGACCATCTTCAATGCTCTTCCAATAAATTGTGTCCCTTTCTCGGCTCATAGGTTTCAACTTTTTGAACATCTGCATTTAATAAACCATAAATCAAGACAACAGTAACTTTTCAAAAAAACAATTGATGATACTTTCCAACAAGATGTTTAATTAATCATACCCGTCCTCTAATATCATTCGGGTTCACGCTTGTCAAGTTATAAGCAAAGTGTAAAATTCTCGGCATAGCCTTTGCGTCTCTCACACCACCACAAGTCTCAGCCAATTGTGGGACAGCACAATAAATCTATGCCTACATCAATCACAAGTAAATTCATTTATTTTGATAACTATAATAAAATACGTAAAATAATTATCATCATTACTTAAAATAATTTACTATAACATACCGTGAATGCTAATGTGAATCCATAAATGTGATATAAAGGCCTTTTCGACGTTCTGGATGTGGTGTGGATATTAGTTAAAAAATGAAGAAGCCTCTGATAGGAGTAGCTACCCCACGGAAATGATTCCCATTCTTCTTCATTCTCAACCAACACCCAAATCCAGTCATCAATTGTGTGGCTTGATTCAAACCCTAGCAACAAATAGTACACAAGCAATATTTTGCCAACTTTCAAATAATCTTCAAGGTTGTCACCAAGCCGCCTCTTCTTGAAACTTTCCTTTTAAGTCACTTAAATTCATCTGGCATTGCTTCAAAGCCCTCTTATACAAGTAAGAAGATCTAATCCTGTGCTCATTATGTGGGTTAAAATTTGACCCCCCAAAATTCAAACCACACACTAGAGCATATTCGTACCGACTAAATCTTAATTTATTCTTCCCTATTTTAAACCACAATTCGGTGTCATCACCGCCATCCTTTTTCACTATCTCATGTGTAATGAAATAGTGTACAACCTTATTGCATCTCCCGGCCTTAATTGGAAGTTTTAGTAACTCACTAAAACATGAATTTTTAAAGCGGTCATACACACCATATCTCTCCAATATAAGGTTAATATCATCGATAATAGTCACGCGGTCGTGATTACTGATCGTGTAGTTCATATCCATCATTGCCCTCCTTTTCCATTCCCATCCGTCCTGTATAATAAAAGTAACACAATTCATTAAAATTTTACACACAAGCAAATTACAAAAAGCATTAATTTACATAAAAATATGTTGGACATGTTTATATATGTTTAATTGATATGGACTAATATTAACACACAATATATGAATAGAATATATTTATCATATCTCGACGACGCTAGCGGGGACAACAAAAGAGGGCAGCGTGTGCAATGAGCCAAGACCTGCGCGTGCAGGGCCTGCGCGCGCGCTAGGGGCGCGCGCCACCCTAGTGCGCAACAGCCCCTAGCGCGCGACCCTCGCGTGCAACACCGGGACGCAAGCGCGCGCCCCCGCCTGCAAGCCCAGCGCGCACCCCTCGCGTGCAACACCGGGACGCCAGCGCGCGCCCCGCCCGCACACCGTCCCTGCGCGCCCGGCTTGCGCGCTGGCTTCGGTGTGCAGGAAAGAACAACCCAGAATTTCAGTATCTTTCACAGAATGCAAGAATTTAAACCATGTAAGGGGTTTCAAAAATATCTCTAAACTCCGGGTCGGGGCATTATCACCACCAACTTCTTCATAATCTTTTTCACCACTTGCCATGAATCTCCAAACTCAAATATTTCAAATCAAATCTACATAATCACACAATATTCATAATTATACTTAAATTCAAATATTGTTAACAATTTTTGTGTAAATTATATCCAAAACATGGTATAACCCCAACAATTTGAATAAACCCAATTGACATAAAAGTCACCTTTTTCACACGGCAATGCAGACAGGTCGCGGCGGCAGACAGGTCGACGGCGCCTGGCGGCGGTGGACAGGTTTTCGCCGGTGATAGCTGGTAATTTCCAGATTGGTGAAGTTGGGGAGGGGGGCGACGAGAGAGATAGAGTTTGGGGAGAGTGAAAAACTTCAAATTACATTTTTTACAGAGAGAGAGTTTGGGGAGAGAGAGTAATTTCTTTTATTTTTTAAAGTTAATAAGGGTGTTATAGTAAATTAGGCTAAAAAATAATATTTAAAATTTGATGGCTAAAAAAAGTTTTTTAAAGTTTGAAGTGGCTAATAAGCCATATTGTCACTAATATATTTCCATAATGGCATTATGGGAGTTTTTTTACAATTATAACCCTTTCAATTATGCTAGATTCCAAACACCTAATATCTCACCAAATTAACACACATCCCTAATTAAATCTCAGCCATTGATCAATTGGCAATTGATAGTTAGATAGCGGTTTAGTTTATGATTAAGGACATAGTTGATATGATGGAATGCAATGAGAATGGAATCACGACTCAATCAAATGGTTGGTATGTTTTTCTGGTTGAAATAGTCATTCTTGAAGATATCCCGGCCCATTACTATGAACATGAGATTAGCCATTACTCTCTACCTCCATGATATTATGCAATCCTAATTATCAAAATAAATTTCATTTTTTATTTTACAAAACTATACTTTATTTTTTGTATTGACAAATAAAATCTCATATTCTTATAAAATATTTTATTAAAAAAATAAAAAGATAATAAATATAATATTTTTTCTGTAAAATTTAAAATAAATTAAATTGTAAAAAATAAATAAGATTATATAAAAACTCAAAAATGGTCAATTATTTTTAAAAAATAATACGAAAAAATTGAAAACTTCAAAATTAATTGACTATAAATATTATAGAATATTTCAGTTTGATAAATTTATGAAATTTTTTATGACTCATTAATAATTTATTAATTATTCATAATTTTTTTGTAATATTTAACAAAATTACTAATGATATTATAGGAAAAAACATTACATAAAATATAGAAACTCAATAATCATTAGTGAGATACTTGGAAGGATATTCAATTTTTTTTTCCAAATGTTTATAAAGTAAAAATCACATAATATTTAATAATATATTTTTAAAATCTAGCAACATTGCTTGAAAGAATATTAATTTGTTATTTAGCAAAAAATAAGTCAATTTGTGTATTTTATGCATTAATTACAGATTCTTATAATAAAATCATTCATATACATAACTTTCATTGTTATCTTAATTATCTCTAAAATATTTTACCTTAATTCCTAACACCAACACTAGATCGAATATCGAATATACAACGAAATTTGTTCAGGAGGCCGCTCGAGTAATGAATACATGTTACCATGAAATAAAGAATATTTTGTACACATGAATAATTAATGCCTACCACAGTACCACTAGATGATATATATACAAAGTCGTCCAAGTTTTTTTTTCCCCGGATAAGATAGTCCGTACTAGCAGGTCACAGCAATTTAGGCTGCTTTGTTGGCAAATATATAATAATTATGATTTGATTGGCAAATTATTACTCCGTAAGGAAATGATTATAAAATGCAACTAACCATCGCTGACCTTTTTTAAAAATATAATAGATATATAGTGTTCCCATTTCAAGTAGTGATAAATTTATAAATAATTATTTTGACTCAAAAAAATATACTTTTAGTCATCGTTTAAAAATATATGTTTTTAGTTATTTCGACAAAATAGTTATTTATCGTGCAACGATGTAAAATTGTAATACTATACGAATACATTTAATTAGTCATGTAATTCCTGTCGTGCAACAGTGCAAATTTTAAATTGTTGTACGGATACGTTCAGTCATGTACCCTCAATTCGTTCAATATTAATTTGTATATCTCATTCTTGTACCCAAATAGTGCACTTTAGTCGTGCATCTCACAATTTTGATGAAGTATAGTTAAGTATTTTCAATTAAGTAGCTCTATATAAATAATCCATTTAAAAAAAGTGACCAAAAATATAATTTACTAAATAAAAATGACTATTTTTATAGATTACCCCTCTCTTCAAGTACATAAAATTCAAAGTCCTTTTTTTTTCTCTCTCCTTAATTTCCTTGAGGTAGTTGGATTTGATCCATATGGGATTGCCACTATATATATATATATATATATATAGAGGTAAAACCACTATAAATATTATACATATCAGGAATATCACCTCATCATCATTTTCAAAGAGAAAAAACCTAACACGAATAGCCATCAATATTTTGAGCATTGTAACAATGGGTATAGAAATCAAGGTAATCTCCACAGAAACAATCAACCCATTTTTTCCAACCCCAAAATCTCTCCAAAAACACCAGCTTTCATTTCTTGATCAATTAGCTCCACCATTCTTCATGCCCCTCGTTTACTTCTACATATCAAATCCCAAAATTCCCAACTCCCAAAAATCAGACCACCTGAAGAAATCATTGTCGGAAGCCCTCTCAAGATACTACCCCCTGGCCGGCCGCCTCGTGGACAACCTCTACGTCGACTGCAATGACGGCGGCGCTCTCTTCTCCGAAGCCGAAGCAGACTGCGATCTTTCAAAAGTCATCACCAACCCAGACCCAAAAAATATTAAAATATTTCTTCCTTACAAATTGATTGAATCCCAAGATTTCTGCATGGCTGTTCAAGCCACCTATTTCCGCTGCGGTGGCCTCGCACTTGGGCTCCTCATCTCCCACAAGATCGCCGACGCACTATCTTACTTTGTGTTTGCCAACACCTGGTCTGCCGTCGCCAGAAACGGGGACGGCGGCGGCATCCCCTTCCCGAAGTTCGACGCTGCCACCTATTTCCCGCCACATACTGTTTCCGGGTTCAGCCCCAGTACTGAAGGAATGATGAAAGAAGAGCTCACCACCAAAATCTTTACATTCCCCGCCGCCAAAATTGCAGCTCTCCGGGATATATACTCAGGAGGCGGCGCGGCGAAGGGGCGGCCAACTCGGGTGGAGGCGCTTTCGGCTTTTATATGGACCCGGTTCATAACTGCCACGGGTATGAAAGCCGACCCGAATATTAAGATGTACGCCGTTAACCATGCAGTAAACCTACGGACCCGGGTCAACCCGCCCCTATCCAAATACCATTTTGGAAACCTTAGCTGGACTTCAATAGCCAAGCTGGCGGCGGGGGAAGGCGGCTTCGAGATTCTTGATAAAGTCCGTGAGGCCATTAAATTCGTGCAAGTGGAATTGAATTTGATGAGAGAGATAATGCGTGAAGCCAGTAGAGGTGAGCTGATTACCTTCAGCTTCACGAGCCTGCATGGGTTTTCGGTTTACGAAGCGGATTTCGGGTGGGGCGAACCGGTTTGGGTCGGAACGCCCGGGTTGCCTTACAAGAATTTTGTTAGTTTTACCGATACAAAGAGTGGAGGTGGAATAGAGGCCTTGATTCATTTGAGGAAACAAGATATGGACAAATTTGAGGCTGATTTGGAGCTGAAAGAGTTTATCGAGTCTGATTTACCTCTTATGTATAATTCTTAGACTATTATATAAAAATGGGTGCATCCAATTTACAACTTCATATAACTGTTACGGATTATATCATTATCAAAAAGACAAAAAGTACTCGTCTATGTATTAATTTTTATAATTACGACCTTGATTCTATGATATACTAGTATATTGTACCTATGTATCTATGTATTAATTTTTATAATATGTACGTACTCCTCTAATATAATTATTTAAATATCACGAATTATAAATGAATTATAATTTTCAATATGAACTTTAAAATCTTACCTTTACAATGCTAACTTACATTTTATGCAGAATACTTTAATTGATTGAAGAGACAAATTTCTAGGTATACACACGCGTATCATACTTGTTCATATAGGTGGCATGTCAATTTTAATTTGCAGGAATTAAAACTGATGTTATAATTTCAAAAAATGTAAATTTATATTGTGGGGATAACATTTTTAAAGTTTGTATTGAAAATGAAAATTCGTGTATAGTTTATATATTTAAACTATTTAACTCAATAATATCATTGTATGCGTCACTAATTTATTCCCAGGATTTCAAATAAGTGCATGTACTAGTAATTAAGGAGCTAATGAGATTCGACGATTGGATTATATGTATATTGAAAATTTGTGTATCTCCTTATATTGCAGTCATAGATTCGTCGATTGGTGTGCCTTTCTGGAAGGAAGAATGTAATGAAATATTATTTTATTTTTTATTTTATAAATAAATATTTTTATTTTCAATTTTTTTTTTATAATTGAATAAAGTGCAGTGGCTAATATTTATCAACACTTGTCATAATTTTTCTTATATATAATTTCTAAATTGAATTTTTCTCTGTTAGTATGTGATTTTTTCTAATATTTTTAGCAAATTTTAATTTATTTATTTATTTTATTAAAAACTTTATTCTAAAACATTTAAGTAATACATATATAATAATTTGTATACTTTAATAAAAATATATTTACTTTATTCAAAGATGGTTTATCATCTTAATTTTTTATCGGAATATAATAAATTATATCAAATACATAAAATTGGTTTTTTTATTAGAATATATTTATATGTTATGTTTATTTTGGTACCACTTTCATTTTCTTTATTTAAATTATATTTCATCTATTATATTATAATTTGTACATAAAAACATGATATTTAAAAAAATATTTTAACTTTATAGCATATAAACATATAAATTTCAATAAAATTTACTTTATTTAAATTATATTTCATATATTCTATTATAATTTGTATTTAAATATTCCACATTGAGTGATTAATAAATACTCCGTGCCAATTATATAGTCTATATTATTATTTTGGGTTGTTCCAATTATATATTCTCATTACGATAACTGTTAATTTTGTATACTGGAAGACATGTCTTTGTATACTTTTCTGATGATATGATGATATAGATTGATTTTATTGTAGTCACTGTTTGCATTTACATTATTATATAATTGTTTATGCATATTCAATATATTTGCATTGTAGATGATATGATGTGGGTAAACACACGGTAAGATCATATCATCAGATCCTTGTATTATATTAAAAGACTCACGGCTTAGATGGTCCTGAATACACAATTGGTACACCGTAGAATAATCTGATAGTTAGTTTATCTTGACTAATTGATTATTCTAATACACTTGTTAGTATATTGAGGAGGATCACGATAGGATATTGTTATCTACTCTAACACTATAAGTTAGAGAAAAAAGATCCACAGAGTTCGGGTTCTTAACTTATATTTATTGGCAAACATAGATACTATTGTGACAGCCAAGCAATTTGTTTCTTTATCTTGCACTCTAGATAAAACATAAGCAGCTCTATTCTCCTTCCCCTCACTGTAGCAAATTTCATAATCTAACCTCAGAAGCTTAGTTATCCATTTCTATTGAATTGGTTACATAGCTCTCTGATCCAGTAAATACTTGAGTGCCTGTTGACCTGTCCTTATGACAGTGTGGTGATGCTCTACCCCTCCAGAAAGTGGTAATCCTTTAGGCTCACTGAATATGTATTCAAATTCTGCTAGTAAACGTTCCAACTCAGTTTTTTGTTCAATGTGATTGACAGATAATGAGTATATTTCACTCAACTTCTTGATTTGCTTAGTATGTAATATACTGTATAGAGCTTGGCTAGAGATGAATTGACACTCTGCATTAGACTCTTGAGCTTGTAGCTTCAATTTTCTCCTTTTCCATGTCTGAGTGATGCACTATTTATTATGCACTAAACTGCAACTAACATAGGACAATGCAATATAGCAAGCGAATCGAGTATCGTATCCACAGGGACTGAATATTTGATAAATACTGAGTACTAAGCTAACAACTCTCTATTATCCAGGCTACCAACTATAAGACTTCTAAAACTAGGCACGAATTTAAATAAAATAAGAGAAAATAAACAAACTTCAAAAGACACAAATAAATTAATTAAACAAATAATCAAACTCAATCAATTAATGAAATATTAATCCTAGGGAATGCAGCACACATGTATCCACTATGATTCAATTTAATCCTAATCTTTTCCAATTTTAATCCGATTAAAGGTGAGGAATCAGAAATATATCTACCTATCTCCGCCAAGTCTCAAGGTAGAAGCAGATTAATAAACAACCTATTACTTTCGTCTCTAGGTTAATTTACTAACTCTCGATAGAACCACAGATTTAAATTACCCTACCAATTCCTTAGAACGTGTATCAAAGTATTTAATTAATCCCACTAATTAATTATCTCTGCCAGGACTCAAATTAACTAGCTAGCATGCATCAATTGTGATCAGTAATTAAGCATGAAATCAAAAGCTCTTGAATAATTGAACACAATAATCGAAAGGAAAAAATAACAAGATTAAATTAAATACATAGCTTCAATCATGCTTTGCAAACCCTAGAATTAATAAAACACTACTCACACATAATTAAAACCATAGAAATAATAGAACTAAGAATAATCATAAACATAATATAAATATGCGATAGATTAGAAAAACCGGAATGACGATTCGTTGATTAAAACTTGAATTCTTCAATGTTGAATGTTCACAGCAAACCTCGAAAGTAAAATAATAAGAGAACTCTAAAATAATGAGTAAAAGTCTGTGTAAAAACGTGCAAGGCAGAGCCTTATATAGTTAGGGAAAAATAGAGCCCAAAAAGGAAGGAAAAAGAGCCCAATTTTCGGCGTAAAGTGGCACGGACCGTGCCGTTGCTCCAGAGACTCCAAAAATTGATTGTTTCATGGCACGGGCCGTGCCGTTGGACGGCACGGTCCGTGCCAGCGCGCACGCTCCGACACGCTCCGCCGTTTTGCTCCGTTCTCTCTCGTTTCTCGTCCGATTGACCCGATTCAAGTTGCGTTGCGATCCTCTCTTGATCCTCTATCTTTCTAGCAACTTTCCTCCTTGAATTGGATCTTGGATAAATCTCAAATTCAGCTTAAACTTGCACAAGAAACACAAAAACATCAAAAAGCACACGAAAACTCAAAATTAGCATAAAAACTCAACAAACGCATGCATTACTCTACGAATATGAGCCATACAACTACTCAAATGCATGTAAAAACCATGTTTATCACTGAGTCATTTTATCATAGCCCAATTCCATAGTCTGCTCTAGTTTACCAGGGTCAAACACATCAACTGCAACCCTTAACTTCTCAACCAATCCATTGGGAAAGCTTGTTGCAGCATAGGTCTCACTGCAGCAACCTTGATCAAATAACAACATGCATTCCTTCAATTCCACAGACTTACTAACATAGTCTAGATAGTTCATTGTATGATTAAGTTTGTTGACTTCCACTCCTATCTCAGCTTTTTTGAGATCCTCAAACCTAGCCAAAATCACCTCAATCAACTGCTTCCAAGTAACAGAACCATATCTGGAATTAAAGGTTTGAAACCAAGTTGTAGCTCTCCTTTCAAAACTCACAGAAGCTAGTGTAACTTTTCGTTCCTCAGAAATGTTGGGATCCAGTTTGAAATACTAGTCACACCTAGCAATCCATACCCTAGGATAGAAACCATCAAATTTAGGGAATTCAACCCTAGGTAAGGGGTGTGTTCTAATGTTTCCTGTGGATCTGATAACACCCATTTTCCAGTTGAATTTTGACTTTTAAACTGAGAGCTTTCTGCTCTAAAATTTAGAGAAGGGTCATCCAACACTGGCTCATTTAAGTCTTCAAATCTAGCAGATACTATCTCCAAAAACTGCTTCCAAGTAACATCAATATGCTTAGAGTTGTAAGATTGAACCCATAATACAGCTTTACCTTCAAAGTTTATGTTGGCTAGGGCTATTTTTTGCTCATCTGGGATATTAGGCATCATCTTGAAATAACCATTACACCTCAGAATCCAAACTCTAGGTTGGAAACCCTCAAATTTTGGGAAATCAATCTTAGATAGTAGGGGAAGGACTTGGACTGCATGATTCCCAACTAGCTGCTTATCTCCCATTGTAGTTCGTGTTCTAGTTTGGGAGTTGCCTTCCTTATAAATTTGGGGTGGGCTGTCTAAAATGGATTCACACTCAGATCGTCTATTACCCTTAGCTTCTTTCAACAATTGAATTTGCATAGCTGCTAATTGATTAGAGAGGTGTTCAACCTTACCCATCATCATCTCTTGCATATCAACCATTGTTGTCATCTGTTCTTCAAATCCCAGCTCAGCAACATCTCTTTTCATGCTTTCAGCTTGCCAGAATTGATCCAGCTTCTTCTGTCGTTCTTGCAAGTCCTCCAGTTGTGTGTTTTCAACCATATCCGAGGATCGGCTGCTCTAGATACCAAATGTTGTGGTCTCAGCTAATTTTGTATTTTTGTACTCATTATTTGTAGAATATTCCGGATATTTGTATATAATACAAGGATTTGTAATAAAGTTGGAAACTTAATAATATTTAGGAAGAAAAGGAATGAAGTTTTAGAAGAAATGAGAAAGTATTTCAGAGAGAGAAGCGGCGAGAAGAAGAATAGTTGAGGGAGGAAATTAGGTTGATTCTTTCTTGTTCATAATGTAAAAACTCTCGACTATTTAAGCCTTACAACATGGGACCACTTAGGGTTCTCTTTTCTTAGGGAATTAAAACAGCAAACACTAACTTGGGCATATTACATGATTTATCCAAAACTAAGTTGGAGCCCATTATAAATCAAAACCCAATTCTCTTTCTTGCTGGCAGAAGACCCGATCCGACTTTCTCCTCAAATCCGTAGCCTCAATTCCCAAATGATTGAACATAAAAATCGAACCTTTACTTCCTCTCCGTCGTAGCTCCGTCACCATTCTCCCTACTACCGCCTCCACCGGCTTCTTCCCTTCCTCCTGGGTCACGACGGTTGATGATGTTCTCTTGAGGAAACATAAGTTCATGTGAAACCATGTAGGTGGAATTTATTCTGTTTATTCTGTACATGATAAATCTTGTGTGGTACTACTCAAGATTTTAGATATTAATTAATTATAGCTGTCAGAGGCTTTCATAATTAATTAATGAATATTAGATCTTAAACACTGGGAATGGCTGAACTAAAGAAGAAAGCATATTCACAAATATATATTAAATTGGTAAATCAGTATTACTTCTTTAGTGGAATAAAAGTAATATTTAATATATTTAATAATATCCAAAGTTTATTGGATATTAGAAATTAAATAAATTAGTAGGCTAATTTAATATTCTTCTAGATCCCAGTTGTAGCCCAATATGACTTTAATGGACTGTAGATGGAAAAAGAGATAGAGGCCCAAACCCAGTAGGGTTGGAACTCAATAGTTTCGACCACCTCCTTTTAAATAAGGAGGTGGGTGATCGAAATTCATAAGTAAAAATCTTGATCTCCACAGTATCCATACCTATCTACTAGATTTCAGTCCACCATGAAGCTAGATACATATATAGTCCGGGAATACAACAGAAAATGAAAAAGTTGAATAGCTCTGCGGGAGACGCCAATTTCATCATACACAACAGCAAGATTAGACATTTAATCTTGTCCTCAACCCGTTGTTCAATTGTAAGTGTTTTTCGGTATTCTATATTTCCGTTAAGTAGAATCGAAAAATCGGATTGAATGATTAATTAAAACATATGAGCTGCATAAATATATGACATACATGATTTTAGGATTAAAGAACATCCAAAGAGATCTTGCGGTGGTTTAATTCGAAAAAACCCCAACAATTGGTATCAGAGCGGGTTTTTGGCACTGTTCTAGATTTAATCCTATAATGAATTCGATATAAATATTTAAATTTGATGTTAAATTTATTGTGTTTAAATTTTCAAATTTAAATATGTGTTGATGTCGATTTTGTTGTATTCAAAACTTGGATGAATTTTTTATCTTAATCGAAAATTCTAGTTTTGAAGTTTGGTGTAATCTTCGGTTCTATTAAAATTAGATTTGGAATAGATTTTTGATGATGTCAAAATTTCCAGTTTTAATTTGATAGGTATTCGAAAATTATGGTGCCAAAGTTTTCGAAACTTTGGCGTTTATTTTTCCCTAATTTGTTCTATGGTATTTTTGATCATGTTAGATTAAATTTGAAGAAGACTTTAATTTAGATTAAATTTCCAGATTTATGTAACATGTGGCATCAAAAAATATAGTGTTAATTTTAGGAAAATTTAATGTATTAAATTTCCTAATTTTCTTGTTGTAATTTTTGGTCCCAATTAAATTAATTTGGAGAAGTTTTTGATGAACATTAAATTTTCAGATTTATTTAATGAAGGTTTCGAAAATTATGTGTATTAGACTTGGAGATGTTAATTTTGATGTATATCATAAGTTACCTAATTCCAATCTAAATAGATTTGAAAATAGAATATTAAATTTGGAAAGAATTTGAAGTGGATCAAATTTTCAGATTTTTTTATTCTTGTAATTTTCGAAATTTATGTATATTGGAATTGGATAAGGTAATTTTAATATATATCAATAGTTATTAAAATTATATTCCATAAAGATTTGAAAATAGAATTTAAATTTGGAAAGAATTTGAAGTGGATCAAATTTCCATATATTATTCTTGATATTTTCGAAAATCTAATAGATAAAAATTGGAAAAATAATTTTTGATTCATATCATAAATTGCTTAATTCTAATCTAGATAGGGTTGAAAATGAAATTTCAATTTGGAAGGAATTTGAAGCGGATCAAATTTCCAGATTTTTATTTTGATTATTTTCGATCCTAGTCTAATATTTCGAATAAATTTTTTATCTATATCAAGATTTTCAAATATTAATTAATTAGGGTTTAATCGAAAATTAAGTAATAAATTTGGTGGATAATTTTAACAAATTTCTAGATTTATTCTTATGTTATTTTCGAGTGTAACAAGATTTAATTTGGTACATAATTATTTAATTTCCAAATTATATCTTGTAGGTATTTTTAAAATATTTAATTTAATTAAATGATAATTTCGAAAATTATGTTATGTATGGATATCATATGTTATTTTATGCTAATCATGTAATTATGATTGTTGATTTTGTAGACTAACATGTTTGCAGGTTTACCAACTATCATGGCTCCTTAATTATGTGATGTATGTTTAATTTTTTTTTTTTAATGTATGATGGGCTGTATGCCGATTTGGCTACGTGATTTTAGGTCTAACACCAGTTATGGATCATATGAGAATACTTTGTTGATGTGAGAAATGAGAACCCATCTTACACCATGCAATTTAATGATCCAATGGTTGAGATTTAAGGTGACAATTTCGTAAATAATAGGGCAAAAAATTAAAGGAAGTAGGACTATTTTCATCCAAACTCATTAAAAATGATGATGTCAGCAATTAAAAAAAATCTTAAAAACTTTAACCGACCATAACTTGTTCGCTTTTAATCCAATGCACAAAAAAAATATATCAAATTAAAGTTCTCTTCATGCCCTTTCATTTAAGATGTCGAAAGGCTATGTTTAGATGAAAAAATATGAACGAAAAATAAAAAAGAAAATTTTTTACGCGTGCCCATATTGTAAATGCTTTCGTTAGCATATAATAATTCTTCGTCAGTATTATGATAACATATGATAACGTATGCTAACGAATCATTTGTCATATGCTAACATAATGTATTCGATATGCTAACAAAGAATTATTTTTCAGATATTACAGAATTACCACCACCTTTTTTATCAAATCTGGACCTTTGATTTTTAATAGATGTATGGTGTGACATGTGTTCTCATTTCTCACACAAGGGGTTATTTTTATATAACACTACCCCTATATATATATATATATATATATATGCGAGCCGGGGATTAATTTCATTACTAATTTCAATTATAGGATTGCATGGCATATTCTCCTTATAAAATGTTAATTTTAATTGGACGTGATTTTTGCAATACCAAATCTCATGCGAACTTATTTGCGAGCAACAGCTAACTACACATTTTCATACAAGAACTTTTTTTATTTTTGTGTATGATAAAGAAATGATCTTTAATAACCTTACTAACATGCGGCGCTTAATTTTTCGAATTCAAATATATTAGAATACATTGCCCAAAATACTGTGAAAAATAAAAACACGTGTAATGTTATAGACAATGTTATTGTCAGTGTTACTCACTTTACGAACAACATTATCATGAAAATTTAAAGAACAATTTGCATGGAAATATGGTTAAAACACAAGCAGAAAACATCTTGTGAAAAATGTCAATGTGCAGATAATAGAATTGATGTTGAAGCTAGTGTTAACCACTATGCCAAATTCAACACGCAGCGGAAATTTAAAGAATAACTTGCACAAAAATGAAATTCACTATCACAAGTAAAAAAACACAACACAAGTATTGTCTCGGTTCACTCCCTTGACAACACTGCATGAAACGTACAAGGAACCTATTCTAGCTTCATTCACTCGAATAATTCCTCTCAAAATCACTATCTAATATTAAGATAGCTAAACAATGTATCTACTCAAAAAACAACTAACATCCAATCTAACCAATACCTACACACACAACTAAAATAAAACCTATCTATAGTTGATCCAGACAATAGATTTGATGTCGAGTTGAATGTTGACGGAGCTCTAGTAAACACATATGCAAGCTTCAGGTTTTCTCACAACTCAATGTGATATTTTCTCTGCTTCCATAAATCATTTCAAGGTCTAAGGAGACCTTAAATACTCCTCCTATCTTACTCCAGCAGTTACCCATGAACCCATCAAATATGCCTTGAATCAACAGCTTTCAACTCCCCATTGCTATAATGGTCTTGAGATAACCGCTTCTCACTACGTGCTTCACACATTCTTCAACATCGTACAATAGTAGCAGATGCTCCAGTCAGCCCACGTTCACCTACAGTGGTTAGTGATAAGATAGGAAGAGAACATCAAGGTTCCTAGAAAATAGGAACTAACTTTGACATATTCAAAGTCAGATTTATTCTACAATTTAAAACTGATTTAATCCACAAATAAATCTCTAATTATGTGGAAATAATTAGTGATAAATATCACAAAATAATCAGATCAATTCAAAATAAATTGATCCTAAAAATTAAGAAATGATAAGATTATCAAAACTAGAACAGACTGATGTTACGGAAAAGACATAACAAAAATAGATGCGACATTAACTTTGATGTCACATCTCTTGCAGCCATTACCAGCTAATAACTTTCACACGATCTGTAGAATTAAGGAAGTTGCAAGAACCTTCCCACGTTCAGAACTTGCAAGGTGGTTAGACAAAGTGGAGAAGGGAAAATAGTGGTTCCTTAAAAGTAGGAACTAACTTTGCCCATTTCAAAACCAAGTTTATCCACTATCTTAACCACCCATATCCACTATTTTAAATTCAAATTTCGTGGATATATTTAATTAAGATAGATAAATTAATCAGATTAATTCAAAAAGAATTAATCCTAAAAACTAAGAAAGGATAAGATTACTATACATAATGTTTCGGTCAATATTGTCGGAATGCTGTTACATTTCATGTATAATATTGAGGAAAATGTTATCAACAATGTTGATAACATTTGATGTAGTACCATTCCTCACAAATTAAGTATATAAAATTAAAAGTCTATTTTTTCCTTTATTTTTCTTCTCATCAAATTTAAAGTAGATCTTCTTCTATCTAGTTGTTGGAATCTCAATAAATAAGGGGCTCGTCATTATTTAAATTAAAATAAATAAATAAATAAATAAAGCTCAACTTGTTGAATGTAGACATTAGAAATATTCTCGCTTTGATTTTGAGAGAGAGAAACCGAAAGGGGGTCGGCTTCAAATGCAATTTTAGCCACTATGTAAGTAAGTGTTGTGTTAGTTCTACAAACAGATCATCATTTCTATAAAGCAAAAATCAAAACCTCCCATCCGATAATATATTTACATTTAAAAAAGAAATACTAATGTAAGTATCTTAGAATGATTATAGAAATTCATATCATTAAATTTTTCAAAAACAAAAATAGATATTACTAAATTTTGTACTTACTATTTCTTAAGAAGATAGATAGTCATATAAATTAAGAAAAGATATAGATGTTTATACGTATAAACATAAAATATTTATTTATTATTTATGCACATATATAACTTATAAATGATTTATAATAATAATAATGAAAAAAGAAATTTGATTGAAGATAGCAAGCATTATATTAATACTTCATCATCCACTTGAAACAAATATCAGTACATATTTAAAATATAATTTTATTCAATATTAAATTTTTTTATTTGTACTTATAAATACATTTTAAATTTATTAAATATTATAAAGTATGAAATGTTTTCTCGTACACCACCGGAGAGAAATACTAGTTAGCTGAAATACGTGTAATGAGTACGGATATTGATAGATGGATAATTTTTAGTTTTTATATTAATTGATTATGTGAAAAGTTAAATACTAAAAAATTATAATAAATTCTAATCAGGTAGAATGAAACCCAAATAACACATGTAAAATTAAATTAAAAGACAAGAAATTGAAAAATTAAAAAAAAAAGATCATGTAATAGAGAATGCAATACGTAATACATTAGGCGATTTCATCCGTTATATAATTTTGATATGGAAAATAAATTTTAAAAATATTCATTATTGTACGAAAACAAATCATAGTAAATTCCTCAGTTGTCACATAATTATTAATTATTATCAATGACGGAGAGTCTTATTTAATTTATGAAACGTACAAGATATGATACTAAATCAATATTTCTCTCATACAATGTACATAAATTATTTAACGCACTTTAAATTTAACGCTTAATAATAATTGCTATGTTTTTTTTTTATAATACTAATCAAATAAAATATAGAATAATTATATCAAATAATACTTTATATGTATACACACTACAAAAAAAACGCACATACATAACGGTGATTACCCGTTATGTATGCCATTTTCGAACCGTTATATATAGTGGTGTTATCTATTATACCCAGAATAGATAATGATTTTTCACCGTTATGTATACTTACTTTACATAACGGTTTTTAACCATTACAAAACCTTCATAAAGCGTTGTGTATTATTATCTTTCTTAATGGTTTTTTTAAAAGACCGTAATGTATTCTATACAATAGATAACACATTCTGTAACCGTTACATATTCCTTAGCATAGATAACACTTTTCATATGAAACTGTTACGTATTCTCTCAATTAGATAATGCTATGATATAAAATTGTTATGTATTCTCTCATTGAGATAACGCTTTTGTATCGAACCGTTACGTATTCTCTTATTTAGATATCGCTTAGATAACGCTTTTGTATCAAACCGTAACGTATTCACTTATTTAAATAATGTTTTTGTATCGAACTGTTACGTATTCTTGCATTTAGATAACACTTTTTTGTTAGACCGTTACATATATTACTATTGCGAAGAATTTATTAATTAAAAATAAAAATAAATTTTTAAATTTTAAATAATCTAAATAATATTTCAAATTTGTTAGTGCCATCTGCACTTAGGTGTTCGGGATTGTCATTATCTGTTTAAGATGTTACGGCAATTTCAAAAAGAACACAAAACGTTTTGGTTATTCATGTTCGAATACCATGTTCTGGACATTACTGTGAACATTCCGCTGCCAATTTGATTGAAGATCAAGACATGTACTTAATCATGTTCAGAGACATGATCATGTACATGGTTGTCGAGAGAGTTTACAAAGAGACACGCCATGCTAGATTCAAAGAGTTGAAACTGCAGATTCAAGATAGACGTTTCAGAATAGAAGCTACCTTGTTCGTGATGAAGATCAAGAAGGAAAGAAAGAGTTCTATTCAAGAAAAAATCTAAACTAGGAAAGTCCGATTTATTTAAGGAAATTATTTCCTTGTTAAATCCTAGTCTAATTAGGACTTCTAATTACCTTGTTAAGGCTATATCTGTTGTTTATAAATAGCCTGGGAATCAGACTAGTTCAGGTGACACGAATTTTAACGAATACACAAAAGGGCTGAGAGTTAAAAGACTTCACATTCGAAGCATATAGTATTCGGGTAGACTAGGTTTGATCAGTTAGATCATTGTATTTCTAGTCTGTGTTTGAAACTCACTTTCATACACACTTAGAGGAGTCTCGGGAGAGATTTCCTGTGGAAACTAGAGGGATTCTAGGTTGTAAGGGGAGCTCACAATTCAGTTTAGTGAAAGAGGTTGAATCGGGTAGGAAAGGGGTCGAGTGACGGGAGTCTTCGTGTAATAACCTTTGTAACCATTCAAGGGAGTAGTAACCTGTTTCTCATGAACTTGATAAGTCCCCTGACGTAGATCAGTTGATCGAACAGGGTTACCAACCTCGTGTTCTTTATTTGCTCAAGTTTTTACATTCTGACCTTACATGTTTACAACAATGTTCAAGTACATGATGATGAACATGATCGCTCAGTTTATTTAACTTCAATTGGTACCAGAGTGGATTGCCTTTGGTTTTAGTGCGAAAAGAATCCTGGAAGCTACATATCTGCGTGAAGGTTTTGGTTGCATTCCAGCTATGAGTGCAATCAAAGAAGGAGGATCCACGGTCAGACCACCACTGCTAGAAAGCAACAACTATCCTTACTGGAAAGCAAGGATGAGGGCCTTTCTGAGATCACTTGATGAACTCGCATGGAAGAGTGTCACCGAAGGATGGGAAAAGCCAACTATTGCCAAAGAAGAAATGCATGTGGAAATTGAACAGGGAGAATTGACTGTGCCACAGAAGAACTGGTACAATGTCAACTCTAAAACTCTCAATGCAATATTTTCTGCAGTTGACCTTGAAACATTCAGCTTAATCTTAACCTGTTAGACTGCTAAAGCTGCATGGGATATTCTGGAAACTACCTTTGAAGGGACTAGTTCTGTGAGGCTGTCAAGACTTCAAAATCTGACTTCAAAGTTTAAAAGTCTAATAATGGAATAATCTGAATCCATTGGTGAGTTTAATGCCAAATTAAGGAGCATATCAAACGAAAATTTTGCTCTAGGAGAACCAATCAGCAATGAAAAGCTTTTAAGGAAGGTTCTCAGATCTCTTCCAAAGAAGTTTGCCTACAAAGTTGCTGGCATAGAGGAAGCTAAGGACATCAAGAGTATAAGACTTGATTAACTAATGAGCTCATTGAGAACATTCGAGATGAATCTAGAAGATGATGACAGCAGCTCAAGGAAGAAATGTATTGCTCTGAAAGCTGAAGTTTCTGAGAATGTTCCTGAACATGTGCAAAAACAAAAAACTATACTTGATTTAGAAACAATGAATAATATGGTCCTTATCACCAAGAATTTCAGTCGAATGCTTAAGAGAGTAAATAGACAGTCTTCCAGAAGGTCAAACAACAGGAGACAACAACCTGGAACTGCTCAGCAAGATAGAAACTCCAACAATGAGCAAAAAGAGTTGCAACCATCAGACACAAAGAGAGGAATTCAGTGCAGAGAGTGTGATGGTTTTGGACATATTCAAGTTGAATGTGCCAACACTCTGAAGAAGAATAAAAAGAACTACAATACCTCTCTGAGTGATAATGATTCTGAAAGTAGCAATGAGTCAGAAGAAGAGAACTGTGCCTTTACAACAAAACTCTCACAGTTCTAGGATCCTTTCAAACTTGCAGACGAAGATGAAGACTCAGACAATGATGATGTCAGTAATGATGAGTTTATTCAGTCATACAAAGAGATGTATGAAAAATGGCTTGAAGTTGCTGAGATCAACAAAACTCTTCAATCTCACAACAAAGATTTTCTCAAAGAAAAAGAGAATTTGATCATGTATGATGGAGAACAGAAGGCCATTATCCAACAGCAGAAGAAGGAGATTGAAGAACTGACTACAAAGCTAAAGTCCATCAAAAGGAATGTCAACATGCTGAACAATGGAGCTAAGAATCTTGATAAAATTCTTACCAATCCGGGACATTCTGGGAAAAGTCATCCAGGTCTTGGATACAATGGTAGAGAATCCAAGACAGTGTTTCTCAAAGCCAGTATAAGCCAGACAGTGCATGTACAAAATAATGTTCAGGCCATTCAGAAGAACATTAATAAAAAGATGACTAACAATAATGGCTGGAGGAAAAGAATTATTTGCAACTATTGTAAAGAAAAATGCCATATTCGACCACACTGTGAGAAGTATCTCTTTGATCTGAAAAGAATGATGACAAGATTTGTGGCTCAGCATTCCAGCAACACTCAAAAGAAAACAACTACTCAATAGAAGAAAAAGCCTGCACAGAAAAAGTAATGGGTGGTCAAGCAGACTAGTCTAATTTCTCATACTTCATTGAGAGTTGAAGATAAATGAAGTTGGTACTTTGACAGTGGTTGTTCAAGACACATGACAGGGGATTGCTCTGTGATGCAAAATCTGCAAGCTTACTTGTCAGATTTTGTTACCTTTGGAGATGGAAAGAAAGGTAAAGTTATGGGAAAAGAAGAGCTTATTGTTCAAGGAATGCCCAAACTCAAGAAAGCTATGCTAGTTGATGGACTCAAAGCTAATCTGATTAGTATTAGTCAACTATGTGATGATGACATGACTGTAGTCTTCACCAAGGAAAACTGCAAAGTTATGAATAAGAACAATGACTTATTCATGGAAGGGAAGAGATCAGCTGATAACAGTTATCAGCTACATGTTCCTGCACAATGTTCTTTAACATGTCAAAGACACATCTATTGAAGAGTCAAAGATCTGGCATCAGAAACTTGGACACATCAACTTTAGAAATCTCCAGAAGATCATTAGTAAGGAGATTGTCAGAGGACTACCTTAGATCAGCATTCACAGAGACAAAGTCTGTGGTCCATGCCAAATTGGGAAACAATCCAGATCTCAACATAAAGAAGTTCAAGGCAGAACTTCCAAGAGAATTCTAGATCTCATTCATATGGATCTAATGGGGGCCTATGGTTGTGGAAAGCTATGGAGGAAAGAATTATGTTCTCGTCTGTATTGATGATTACTCAACGTTTACCTGGGTTGATTTTCTCAGAGACAAGAGTGAAGCTTTCACAACATTTAAGAGATTAGCCTGCAAAATCACAGTTGAGAAGGATGATCAAATTATCAAAATCAGAAGTGATCATGCTAAGAAATTTGAGAACCAGTATTTTGATACTTTTTGCGGTGAGAATGGTATCAATTATGAGTACTCAGCCCCCAAAACTCCTCAACAGAATAGAGTTGTGGAAAGGAAAAAAAAAAACTCTCCAGGAGATGGCCAGGACCATGATTGCTGCTAAAGGAGTTGCTGCAATGTTTTGGGCAGAAGCTATCAGTAGAGCATGCCACATCAGCAATAGAGTTCATCTTAGACCAGGTACTTTCACTACTCCATATGAGATTTGGAATGAAAAGAAGCTAACAGTGAAGTACTTTCATACGTTTGGAACCACATGTTATATTCTCAATGATAGAGAGTATCTCAGCAAGATGAACAAAAGAGGAGTTGAATGGATCTTTGTTGGATACTCCAGAAACAGTAAATCATACATGATTTACAATAAAGATACAAAGACTGTAATTGAGACAGTCAATGTCAGATTTGATGATCAGGACAATAATGTCAATACTCTTGAAGATGATATTCACACAGATTTGTTCGAACATCCTAAAGTTCATGATGATACAGACATAGAAGTTGAAGAACAGACAGTAAGGCATCGAAAGCCTTCGAAGCAAATAATCAAGAATCATCCTACTTCAGAAGTAATAAGAGACATTCATGAAGGAAGGATGACCAAGAGCACTCTGAGAAAAAGGATGTATGATGAAATATATGTTGGAATTATGAAAGTGCCCAAGGTCAAATTAGTCGTGTACTATTTGAGCACATTGTAATTCATTTATGTTATTTTCTTTTAAATAATTCTTTTTCATATTTGATATATGACAAAGTCCTTGATTAAATTTATAAACATGTCATTATGATAGAGATCATGATAAATGAGAGTCAAGTGTTCTTGCAATTTAATCTAAAATTGTTCTTGATCGAATGGTCACTAAGAAAAAGGATATTAGTGATGCAGTTAGATCAATATATATATATATATATATATATATATAAAAGTCTCTATTAGATAGAGATTAGTAGATCTCATTCACTAAGTTATATATATAAATGATGTATATGGTGATATAATCATTGAACAGACCCAAATGAGAATTCTTAATGGTTGTTATTATCAATCAAACTGTCAATAAGATATTCTTCTAAAGTATCAAGTATAATAATTTCCTTTAACCTGAGATCATTATAGAAATTAACAAGTTATTTATTATACTTTGATTCCGGACACCTAATACCTCAGGGTAGTAGTTGAATGGATATTGGATGTGATTAAGTACTTGTAGAATTAATAATTGATCAATACGGAATCCATCAACTCTTGATAATGAGTTTGAGCTCTATGTTGTCATTAGCTATAATGACTAAACCAAGACCTTGGCCAAGGCAGATGAATGAATTAAAGAAATGAGTTTCTTAAATTATTCACTAGTCGATTATAATTGACATGAAACATAGTTGGTAATCTGTTGGGATTTGACAGTTAAACCATATCCTAGGATTAACCCGGAGCTGGAAAAGACTGAAGGAAAATATTATATTATTCTTACAAAGGTTATTACTTCATTCTATCCAGTCGTTGAGGAGTGTTGCTAGACGCCAACCTTGATTAGTAGAATAATTTAATTATTTTACTACTGGCTTAGTGATGAACCTATGGGGTCACACACTTAACGAGTGATCTAATCTTTGCTAAAGATTATTTAGTTTATTATTTGATAATAAAATTAGATAATCAAAATGAAATATTATTGTATTCTTTGCTAGCACCGAGAATATTATTAATATCTGGAATGAAATAAATAGTTCCTATGTGGATAGGAAATCTCTCGTCTCTCTCATTAAATATATATATATATATATATATATATTAGATATATAAATATATTATCCTAAACTAATGGATGGTTTTTGCACACATATATTTGGAATATAAATATACTATCATGATTAATATATTAATATATATGGACGTATCATTAAGATTCATCTAATTGATACATGTTTATATATTATTATATTATCATCCATCAATTAAGCAAAATCATATTTTGAGTTATATGGAAAGGTTACCTTATATATATGGAAAATATATTGAAAGCATAAATCGACTTGTATATAAATGAGACTACACAGATATTTCAAAATACGCAATTTTCATTCCCGTTTCATTTTTCAAAGAGTTGATAGCAAAAGACTAGTCTCGGTGTGGATACGCATAGAGTCTTCGTAAATTCGAAGAATCAATCTCATATCAAGAACTTACCCAGGTATCTCGATACAACCCCTTATGTTTGTAATATAGTTTTAAATGCAAATAGATCGACATGGATTATTATTTTATTTATTTCGCTGCGTGTTTCGAACACCATAGTAATCCAACAGTGATATCAGAGCCAGGTTTTATATTTAAAACTATATTATATATATTTTTTAGTTTTCTTTTACGGTGAATGCATAACTTAGACATCATAACTGGAGTCTAGAATTGATATATATAGTTGGTTTTTCCCGAAATATTGAGAAACTATATTTACAAGAAACTCTTCTGGTGGTGAAATGCAAAATATTTCTAATACTTAAATACCATATTAAATTCCTTTTAGTTTCGTCAGTAATGTATATATATTAATGATGCATTAGTGCGTATATTTGTTTTGGAAACTACAATTACAAACAATTGATCCCATGGATCCGAAATTGTTACCAATTGATATGATCACATATTGTTAACATTTTTCACTCTCCAGAAAAATGAATTCACAAAATATAATAAGATATCATGTTAAAAGTTTTTATGTTTTCATATATATAATTATATTAAATTCTATTTACAAGGTACGACCTAACAACTAGGAGACTTGTAGTTTAAAATAAAATAATATTATATATTGCATATGATGCATGTATGAAATAAATTATTTTATTTTATACTAGCATCTGGATAACCCAGGGGTATAAAATTGAAATAATGATTGTATTTCTTAATTCATGATGAATGAATTTAATTATACCAATAGGAGAAACCTGACAACCAGAGATCTATTTGGTATGAAAACTTTCATTAAAATTGTATAAAGATACAATGGGTATAAGTACCTACCTCTGAAATATGCATGGGAAACGACTTGACAACCAAGTGGCTCATCTGTATACTATCCGAAGACACCTCTACTCATTTTATGAGAAATGCTGATTTCTGACTATTGTTCTGATATAGTTAATTGGTTAACATGAGATTATGATATAAAATGATGTGTTATCACTTATTTATTTTGTCCTTTATCAACCCAGATTTTTCCAAAATGTCTTCGCTATCACTGCGTGGTATACTTGATACTTGCAAACTTGTTGGAGAAAATTTTGATGAATGGTACCGAAACTCGAGAATTGTTCTCATGCATGAAAAACTTATCGATGTGATTGATAAGCCTGCTCCTAAAGCTCCTGATGAAAAGGATGTTGAGGCTACAAGTGCTTATCAGAAGTACTTGGGAGAGAGCCTTAATGCAAAATGCATAATCCTAGCAGCTATGGGCCCTTCTCTCCAAAGGCAACATCAAGATATGGAACCTCCTGCTATCATTGAGCATCTTAAGAAGATGTATGGTGCACAGAGCATAACTGCTAGATATCAGCTGTCTAAGACTCTGTTCAAATCTACATTGACTGCAAACTCTCCTGTTTGACCTCATGTTCTGAAGATGATTGATCTTATTGAACAACTTGATAAATTAGGATGTAAGCTTGGGAAAGAACTTTCTCAAGATGTGATTTTGCAGTCACTCCATGAATCATTTTCGCAATTCATTGTCAACTTCAACATGAACAAAATGAGTTGTGAACTCCATGAGATGCTCAATATGTTGATTGATTATGAGAATCAAGTTGCATCTGAGAAGCCAAAATGATCTATCATGTTCGTTGGTGACTCTTCCAAGAGGAAGGGAAATGGTAAGAAGAAATTTAAGAGGAAGCCTACAGCACCTAAGGGCAACATTGCCAAGCCTAAGGCCAAACATGGAAAAACTAATCAATATGATGCTGAATGCTTTCGCTGTAAGTAAAAGGGTCATTGGAAGAGAAACTGCAAGAAGTATCTTGCATCTCTAAAGAATAAGAAACAAGGTAAGACATTGATGAAAAATGTTTTCATGATTTCTTTAACTACTATTAATTTTTCTAATTGGGTATTGGATACTGGAAGTAGTTTTAATATCTGCAATATGTTGCAGGGTCTACAAATTAGCAGAAGATTGAAGAAAGGAGAAATAAATCTTCAAGTTGGAAATAGTGCAAATGTTGCTGGTCTAGCAGTAGGATCCATTTCTCTAATAATGCCTACTGGCAAAACTCTTGTTTTAAATAATTTTTATTACGTTCCTAAGTTTGTTTCGAACATTATTTCAATTTCTTTGTTGGATAAGCGAGGTTTTCGCACAATATTTTATGATAGCATTTGTTCTATTTATCATGGTGATGATTTATATGTGAATGGTTATCTCCAACATGGTATTTATGTCTTACCTGATCTAAATGTTAGTTCAATTATGCATGTTTCTAATCTTAAGAGAAAACGAGAAAATCAAGTGAGTCAAACATACCTTTGGCATTGCCGACTTGGTCATATAGATGAGAAAAGAATAAACAAGTTACACAAGGAAGGTTTCCTTGGACATTATGATTATGAATCATATGGAACTTGTGAATCTTGTCTCAAAGGAAAAATGACTAAATCTCCTTTTACTGGAAACGGAGAAAGAGCTTCAGAATTATTGGGTCTAATTCATTCAGATGTCTACGGACCAATGAAAATTCAAGCTAAAGGTGGATATTCTTATTTTATCACCTTTACTGATGATATGTCCAGATACGGTTTTGTGTATCTGATGAAGCACAAATCAGAATCATTTGAAATGTTCAAAAGATTTCGCAGTGAGCTTGAAAAACAGACAAGTAAGAATATAAAAATACTAAGGTCTGACAGAGGTGGAGAGTACCTTAGTGATGATTTTCTTGAATATCTTAAACAAAATGGGATTTTGTCACAGTGGACTCCTCCAAGAACACCACAACATAATGGTGTATTAAAGAGAATGAATCAAACTCTATTAGATATGGTAAGATCCATGATGGGATTCACTAATCTTCCAAAAAACTTATGGGGATATGCTTTGGAAACATCTGGCTATCTATTAAATAAAGTTCCCACTAAAACAGTCCCCACAACACCATATGAGATATGGAAAGGACGTAAGCCAAATCTTAAACACATAAAAGTTTGGGGTTGTCTAGCTTATGTCAAGAGACTACAAGCTGCAGACAAACTTTAAGCAAGATATGAAAAATGTAGGTTCATTGAATATCCTAAAGAAACAATGGGATATTATTTCTATCACCCTTCTGACCATAAAGTTTTTGTGGCTAGAAGTGCAACCTTTTTAGAAAGGGAATTTCTTTTAGAAGGAAATCATGGTGAAGAAATAGATTTAGATGAAATCAATGAAACAATACAAGCTCAAGAGCATGAGAGACATATTGAGCAACCTTTACTGGATGTTTTAAACCTGACTCAAGGATTACCATCTTCAATACTTGAAGATCAAGAACATGCTGATGAACCAGTTTTAGAACAAGTTCAAACACAAGAAGAACATATTGAAGAGCAAGTTTTAGAAAATCCAGTACAAGAGGTACCTACTGTACGAGAGCCTCTTAGAAGGTCTAATCGCATACATCATGCACCAGATAGGTTAAACTTGATGGTTCAAGATAATGAGATTATTCATGATGATGACCCTAAGACTTACGAAGAGGCTGTACAAAGTTCAGATATAGAAAAATGGCAAAAAGCCATGGAATCCAAAATAGAGTCCATGAGGATTAACGAAGTATGGACTTTGGTAGAACCCTCAAAGGACATAAAACCTATAGGTTGTAAATGGATTTACAAGAAGAAAATAGGGATGGATGGAAAAATAGAGACCTATAAGGCTCGTCTTGTTGCCAAGGGATATAGTCAAAAAGAAGGCATTGACTATGATGAGACATTCTCTCCCGTGGCAATGCTTAAATCAATTCGGATTCTACTTGCAATTTCCGCATACTATGATTATGAAATTTGGCAAATGGATGTGAAAACGGCTTTCCTAAATGGAGAGCTGAAAGATGATGTTTATATGATACAACCTCAAGGTTTTTCATCTCCAAAAAACCGTGATAAAGTATGCAAATTACAAAGATCGATTTATGGCTTAAAACAAGCCTCTAGAAGCTAGAACATTCGCTTCAACAATACAATCGAAAGGTTTGATTTTGTAAGGTGCGAAGAAGACCCTTGTGTGTACAAAAAAGCTAGTAAGAACACAATCATTTTTCTAGTCCTATATGTAGATGATATATTGCTAATTGGAAATGACGTACCATCATTACAAATGACAAAAATTTGGTTATTTGAACAATTCTCTATGAAAGATTTAGGAGAAGCAGCTTACATTCTTGGAATCAAGATCTATAGAGATAGATCTAATAGACTCCTTGGGCTTTCTCAATCCATGTACATTGATACTATCTTGAAGAGGTATAACATGGAAAATTCCAAAAGAGGTTATCTGCCAATAGGCACTGGGATTAGTCTCAGTAGGGAAGATTGTCCTAAAACCCTTGAAGAGAGAGAGCGCATAAATAGAGTACCATACGCTAGCGCAGTGGGAGCTATAATGTATACTATGATTTGTACGCGCCCTGAGGCGCCTACACACTAGGTGTGGCTAGTCGCTATCAGGCGAACCCCGGTGAGGAACATTGGAAAGTGGTGAAAACCATTCTTAAGTACTTACGAAGAACTAAAGACCAATTCCTCATTTATGGAGATAATGATTTGAAAATAGAAGGTTACACAGATGCGAGTTTTGCTTCTGATAAAGATGATAGCAAATCCACTTCTGGTTATGTTTTCACCTTAAATGGTGGTGCAATAAGCTGGAAAAGTTCCAAACAGACTAACGTGGTAGATTCGGTGACCAAAGCAGAATACATAGCAGCGTGTGAAGGTGCTAAAGAAGCAGTCTAGATGAAAAAGTTCATATTCGAACTTGGTGCTATTCCTATTGGAGAAGATCCAATACCATTATTATGTGATAATACTGGAGCCATAGCCCAAGCAAAGGAACCAAGATCACATCAAAAGTCAAAACATGTGTTGCGCAAGTACCATTTGATTCGAGACATTATTGGACGTGGTGATATTCAAATTCAAAAGGTAGATGGAAAGGAAAATGCAGCAGACCCATTCACTAAAGCACTAAGTTGAAAAGAGTTTGACAAACACAAGTGGAAATTAGGAATGAGATACATGACTAATTGGCTCTAGTGCAAGTGGGAGATTGTTGGAATTATGAAAGTGCCCAAGATCAAATTAGTCGTGTACTATTTGAGCACATTGTAATTCATTTATGTTATTTTCTTTTAAATAATTATTTTTCATATTTGATATATGACAAAGTCCTTGATTAAATTTATAAACTTGTCATTATGATAGAGATCATGATACATGAGAGTCAAGTGTTCTTGCAATTTAATCTAAAATTGTTCTTGATCGAATGGTCACTAAGAAAAAGGATATTAGTGATGCAGTTAGATCAATATATATATATATATATATATATATATATATAACAGTCTCTATTAGATAGAGATTAGTAGATCTCATTCACTAAGTTATATATATAAATGATGTATATGGTGATATAATCATTGAATAGACCCAAATGAGAATTCTTAATGTTTGTTATTATCAATCAAACTGTCAATAAGATATTCTTCTAAAGTATCAAGTATAATAATTTCCTTTGACCTGAGATCATTATATGATACGACCAAATATAACGCGGAAGCAAAGAATCGAACAACGCCAACGATGTACGTGATTCAACCCAACAATAAACTAAACAATACTGAATTAAGAACCCCAATATACTATACTAAATCAAAGAATTCGAATTCAACAAGAATTAAACAATCCAAATAACACGTAAAACCCTAAATTAAAGACACGAACAGAAACCTATGCAAACGATCTCGGATTGAGCTCAAATTTTAACACAAGGCACAATCTGTAGAGATGCAAAACATATCCAAAATTAAGCTCAAAAAAACGTGTAGGTTGGGAGATCGAATGGTGGGAAGTTTATGACCCGATTTAGGGTTTTTAGACCTAAAACGATGAATCCGACTTTCGATCTGAGGTGGGACGATTTTGAGGGTGTTGATGATGATATGGGAGTGTTATGGACGTGGGTGGTGGCTGTGGTACTGGTGGAAGCATCGGTGATGAAGAAAAACGAAAAGGATAGCTGAAACTTACCCGAAACGAACCCCGAATCGACGAGAACTCGGAACGCGCCTATGGAGCAACCTTCAATGGCTATCTAACCCGGATACTACAAGATATCACGAACGAGACAATAGATTTCAAGCTTGAAGTCGCCAGAAACAAACTCTACTAAAGAACGATTGATTTTTGAGACAAGTTGAAAAGCTTTGCGCTGTTTTTTTTATTCAAAACGTGTCTGAGAAACATCAAGAATGAAAATCCCCTAAATAATTAACCTAGGGAATGAAAATTAAAGTGTCTTGGGCCTAGAATTCGAACTGGGCTAATTAAAACTACTACTGGGTCCAATATCACCTAAACAGGTTGTGATAAATTGGACTGCTAATTAAATAAAATCCAAAACTAAAATAATACTTCAAATAATTAAAATAACTAATTAAAATAAACAAGGACACACGTCTAACATCAGCTCTCCAACATTAAACTTTAATCCGGCTCTCTAGACATCTTGACGTCCGGTTCCATGCTTATCTCGGGCTCATCATTATAGAAATTAACAAGTTATTTATTATACTTTGATTCCGAACACCTAATACCTCAGGGTAGTAGTTGAATGGATATTGGGTGTGATTAAGTACTTGTAGAATTAATAATTGATCAATACGGAATCCATCAACTCTTGATAATGAGTTTGAGCTCTATGTTGTCATTAGCTATAATGACTAAACCAAGACCTTGGCCAAGACAGATGAATGAATTAAAGAAATGAGTTTCTTAAATTATTCACTAGTCGATTATAATTGATATGAAACATAGTTAGTAATCTGCTGGGATTTGACAGTTAAACCATATCCTAGGATTAACCCGGAGCTGGAAAAGATGGAAGGAAAATATTATATTATTCTTACAAAGGTTATTACTTCATTCTATCCAGTCGTTGAGGAGTGTTGCTAGACGCCAACCTTGATTAGTAGAATAATTTAATTATTTTACTACTGGCTTAGTGATGAACCTATGGGGTCACACACTTAACGAGTGATCTAATCTTTGCTAAAGATTATTTAGTTTATTATTTGATAATAAAATTAGATAATCAAAATGAAATATTATTGTATTCTTTACTAGCACCGAGAATATTATTAATATCTGGAATGAAATAAATAGTTCCTATGTGGATAGGAAATCTCTCGTCTCTCTCATTAAATATATATATATATATATATATATTAGATATATAAATATATTATCCTAAACTAATGGATGGTTTTTGCACACATATATTTGGAATATATATATACTATCATGATTAATATATTAATATATATGGACGTATCATTAAGATTCATCTAATTGATACATGCCTATATATTATTATATTATCATCCTTCAATTAAGCAAAATCATATTTTGAGTTATATGGAAAGGTTTGACCTTATACATATGAAAAATATATTGAAAGCATAAATCGACTTGTATATAAATGAGACTACACAGATATTTCAAAATATGCAATTTTCATTCCCGTTTCATTTTTCAAAGAGTTGATAGCAAAAGACTAGTCTCGGTGTGGATACGCATAGAGTCTTCGTAAATTCAAAGAATCAATCTCATATCAAGAACTTACCCAGGTATCTCGATACAACCCCCTATGTTTGTAATATAGTTTTAAATGCAAATAGATCGACATGGATTATTGTTTTATTTATTCCACTGCGTGTTTCGAAACCATAGTAATCCAACAATATCATATGTTTGTTTTACTTCCAAGATTGGAAAAGATGATGCGGGGACTGAAGTTGATCAAACTCTCTACAGAAGCATGATTGGTAGTCTTCTATATCTCACTGCAAGCAGACCAGATATAGCTTACAGTGTTGGAGTATGTGCCAGATATCAGGCCTGTCCAAAGGAGAGTCGCATGAAAACTGTTAAGAACATCATCAAGTACATCAATAGAACTACTGATTATGGTTTGTGGTATACTTCTGATACTAATGCAATTATTACTGCATACTGTGATGCTGATTGGGCTAGATCTCAAGATGACAGAAAAAGCACTTCAGGTGCTTGTTCTTTTTAGGAAACAATGTTGTTTCTTGGTTCAGTAAGAAGCAGAACTGCATATCCCTATCTACAGCAGAAGCAGAGTACATTGCAGCAGGGAACAACTGTACTCAGATTATCTGGATGATATAGATGATGAAAGACTATAAAGTCAGTCATTATATCCCAATTCTGTACTGTGATAATATAAATGCTATCATCATATCAAAGAATCCAGTGCAGCATTCAAAGACCAAACATATAGACATCAGACATCACTTCATCAGAGAGTTGGTTGAAGAAGAAGTTCTGAAGATTGAACACATGAAGACAGAAGATCAACTAGCTGATTTGTTCACCAAGAGATTGGCTTCAGCTCAATTTGAGAAACTTAGAGCAGCCCTTGGGGTGTGCTTGGTTCAGTAAAACTAAAAAGAAGGGTATGAGTATGACTATTTCACACTCAGCAGGAAAGAGCCATTCCTACACAAAAAAACTGAACATTCTCATAAATGTTCATACAGATGTACATGTTCATGATTCAAACCCTGAGTACATCTTTGTCAACAGCTAGTTCTGATGTGCTATCATCATCTCTGATTTTCCGAGATTTTCCTCCAATTTCTTAGTCTAACAGAAATCTGAAGACATAATACTCTCTTATATATATGTTTAGCCTTTTTAAGAGAACGTTCACTTTTCAATTTTTCTGAAATCAAAACACCGTTATCTATTGATAAATCATTTTCATATTTTGAGTCTTTTCCATTATTAGTCGTTAATTCTCTTGCTGTTTCATCTCTTCATATACCCATACACTTTCAATGGCTCTGAAAAGAAAGCTCGTTCGTCCAAGAAAGTCGTAAAACCCAGGATAAGGTATGGAAAGGTTACAAATTCCAAACCTCAAGATCAGTTCTATGAAGAAGACGAGTTTGACAAATAGGTTCGTGGAGAATCAACCTACAAGAAGCTCGTTCAGAGGGCACTTCACGATGGATCTTCGAGTAAAGAAACAGAGGAATCAATTGAAACATTTCATGGTGACGAAGAAGAAGAAGATACAGAAGAGCAAGAAATTGCTTCTTCTGCAAAGAAAATAAAGACCTAGAATCTTTTGATTGATGATTTGTTGAAGGAAGCTGCGAAGTCCTACGATGTCAACAGAAAGAAGGCAAGAACAATGGGAACTGCGGTCAAGAAATCAAAGAAGACTACAGCTCCTTCATCAAAGAAGATCATCACAGCATCTGCTGACCAAACCCTTCAGAAAGAGAAGGGATCTGCTGGTGATGATCATGTTAAGCCTTTAGATGTGCCTGAACATGTTGAGGCACATGTTGCAGAGAAAAGCCCTACTGTGACATCTATTCCAGCTGATGTTGTTCTTCAACCGCATATGCAACCTTCTTCTACAGAAAGTGATGATGAAGATAGGGAAGATGACATTCCCTTAAGCTTTAAGATGAAAGCTATAGCTGCTGCTCTTGCCAAAGGAAAGAAGAAAGTTATTCGTAGACCGTTAGTCGCTGATCCAGTAGAGAAGGAAGTCATTCGGAGTTCACCCTGTGAATCTGGCGAGAAGACTCTTATTCTACAATAGGAAAAATTGTTGGCCTCTGCTCAATATGATCCTTTTGCCAGATCTCTAGTAAAAAAAACATTAAGGAAGAATGCATCTACTGCTATGGTGCACCTGGTTCCAAGAGCGCCTGTGACCAGAAGTTGAGCGTGTGCCACCCCTCCATCTGCTGCTGCATCCATAAAGAAGAGGAAGGCCGCTGCATCAACTGGTCCTTCCAAGAAGATCAAGAAAGCTGCCCAGCCGACCCATGTACCTGAAGATGTTCACTCGCATTCAAGTGAACATGAGTCTAAAGTTCACAAACAGATTGTCCATATTCCAGGTACATCTAGTCAATCCATCTTTCGTTCTCCTAAGTATGCTGAGTTATGGGATAAAGTGAAGCAGAGATCTATGATCTCTGAAAAAAAAGGTGGATAAGGATACATTGTTGGCTACTGGGGTGTACACTTTGCTGGAGCAAGCTGGTTTGTTAGGAACAGTTCAGAAGGTTCAGGAGTTTGTTTCTAAAATAGTTACATAATTCTACTGTAATTTGTCAAAAGAGATTGATGATCCAGAGTCTGAAGACTTCCAGAAAGTCTTTGTGAGAGGAGAAATGGTACAGTTTTCCCCTGATCTCATTAATGAGTTCTTGGGATATTCATCTGAGGAGGAGTATAAAGAAATAGATGACTGGGGAATGGTTGCAGAGGAGCTGACCCAGGCCATCTACAGCAAATGGCCATCTCATCCGCAGACTATTCCAACCTCCAAGCTGACTCACAAGTATGGCGCCCTGTTCAGAATTTTGATCCACAATTGGCTACTAACTAAGCACAGGGCGGCAGTGACTCAAGCTCAGGGGAGGTTTCTGTTTTACCTTAGAACTGGGAAACAGTTCAACTATGGTGAGTTTGTTTTTAGCAAGATCATCAGTAGTGCAGAGTCTACAGTGGTCAAAGGTCCACTATGTTATCCATCATTAATCTACAACATCATCAAGCAACAGAAGAAGAATGTGTCTTTAAAGAAAGACAAAATTAATCCTCTTCACAAGCCTCTAGTGATCAAGGTTGCTCCTGAAATAGGATATCCTCATCTTCGCCTTCAGTTCAAGTAATTCATGTCATCCAAGAAAGGAGTGGATGATATTGTTAAAGAATCCTCTCCAAAGGGTGCTGTTCTGAGATTTTTAGAGAAGAGTCTAGAGTTCCATGCTTGTTTAATTTCTGAGCATACTTTTGAAAAGATGAAGATTCAAGCAATGATTGCTGATCTTTCACCAGGAGAAGAGTTGTCTCCCCAGCAATAGATGTTCCTGAGAAATGTTCATAACTTGCACAAGCTTGCAAGTACTGCTGAAGCTGCTGCTCAGAAGAAAACTACTCCAGCACAAAAGTTAGATGAAGCACATACTGCAGAACAAGTTAAGGAAGCAGAAGCTGTCCAATAGAAGTCTGCTGAAGAGGATCATGAAGTTGAGACTGCTGAAGCTCAGGATGATGAAGAGGAGACTGAGGAGGATACTGATGATGGAGAAGACACGGAGTATGATGATACTGAAGCAGGATCTAAAGAAGAAGGATCTAAAGGAGATGATGATGCCCAAGACTCTGATAAATCCGAGTAGTTTCTACGAATTACTCATTTGCCTTTCTCGGTGGTAAATAGGGGGATTAATACAATATAAGTTTTTTATTATTTATGTTTCTGTTTTACATATGTTACATCATGTTTTGCAAGATATTTTTTTTGCTTTGATAGCTTGTTTTTAGCTATTTTTTTATGAAATAGATTTCTTCCCTTTATGATTCATATCTGCTAAAAAATTGAAACTGCTATCAAAAGATAAAAATATAAAAAAAATGAATATAGCAGAGCAGGTACAAGCTGATAAGAAAGTGAAAAACAGCTGAATCATATAATGTTCTTCCAAACATTCAAGTATGTTTCTAAGTACATGATCCTACAGTTCAAGGTATTGTGCTCTTTTAAACATGGAGCTGATTTGCAACCAGATAAAGACAAAGAGGGAGATTGTTAGTGTCATCTGCACTTAGGTGTTCGGGATTGTCATTATCTGTTTAAGATGTTATGGCAATTTCAAAAGAACACAAAAGATTTTGGTTATTCATGTTCGAATACCATGTTCTGTACATTACTGTGAATATTCCACTGCCAATCTGATTGAAGATCAAAACATGTACTTAATCATGTTCAGAGACATGATCATGTACATGGTTGTCCAGAGAGTTTACAAAGAGATGCACCGTGCTAGATTCAAAGAGTTGAAACTGCAGATTCAAGATGGACGTTTCAGAATAGAAACTGCCTTGTTCATGATGAAGATCAAGAAGGAAAGAAGGAGTTCTATTCAAGAAAGACATCTAAACTAGGAAAGTCTGATTTATTTAAGGAAATTATTTCCTTGTTAAATCCTAGTCTAATTAGTACTTCAAATTACCTTGTTAAGGATATATCTATTGTTTATAAATAGACTGGGAATCAGACTAGTTCAGGTGACATGAATTTTTACGAATACACAAAAGGGCTGAGAGTTAAAAGACTCCACATTCGAAGCATATAGTATTCAGGTAGACAAGGTTTGATCGGTTAGATCATTGTGTTTCTAGTATGTGTTTGAAACTCACTTTCATACACACTTAGAGGAGTCTCGGGAGAGATTTTCTGTAGGAACTAGAGGGATTCTAAGTTGTGAGGGGAGCTCACAATTCAGTTTAGTGAAAGAGATTGAATCAGGTAGAAAAGGGGTCGAGTGACAGGAGTCTTCGTGTAATAACCTTTGTAACCATTCAACGGAGTAATAAACTATTTCTCACGGACTTGATAAGTCCCCCTAACTAGATCAGTTGATCGAACAGGGCTACCAACCTCGTGTTCTTTATTTGCTCAAGCTTTTACATTCTGACCTTACATGTTCACAACAATGTTCAAGTACATGATGATGAACATGATCACTCAGTTTATGTAACTTCAAAATTAAACACTAAACATAAAGTCAACATAATAATATGACATTATCCAAGTATCAATATTGAAATGCAAAAGAAAACTCAACACTAGTTCACTAAAATCCTAAAAGAAATACATAATAAGAAGAATTTATCTAAGTACCAATATTTAAATAAAACAAGTAATAACCATAGTGTTCTTTGGTGCGGAAATAATGAAGAAGCTGGAATTCTCGAGTTTATCCGCAAATTCAACATTATAAAACATTCCTGCAACATATATGAAAAATAACATTGCATAAATCAATAAATAATAGCAATATAGGCGAGGTAAATACCAAAAAAAAGGTGAAGGAAAACATTTTGGAAATCCTCCACAATTCCAATCATCTTTCAAATCTTAAGTTAAATATCCTATAATCCTCACCAAGTTCACAATTTAAGATAAAACAACAAACATCCCCCAACCATTACCAATTTCACCAAGCACAAATGATTATTAAAAAAACACCAAACATCCTACAATCCTCACCAAGTTCACCATTCAATATAAAACAACAAACATTCTCCAATCATCACCAATTTCACCAAGCACAAATGATTAATGAAATGTTTGAAATTCAATATACCTTGCTATATGTGATCAAGCACAACTAAAGAGTTATTTTATTAAATTTGATACAAATTTAAGGCCTATAATGTAAGAGATGATTTTTTTAATAGCTAGTTATTCTAACTGAGCAAAATTTATTTGTAGCCATTAACTCAATAAACAATGTACCTAGCCACATTCATGATAAAAATACCACAATACAAATTAATTAGCTCTATTTTTGTTATTTAAAATTATTGTTCATATATCAGTAATATTTAATTTGAAAATGAGATGTAATTCTTGAAATTACCTCCCCATTCTGGTAGTCTCAATTCTTTCTCCTTTTCTAAAAACACCAAAGCAATCTAATGGCCTGAAAAAAGCTCTAATTTTCCAAGGTAATCAAGTTTAAATATGGGCAAGGCAGTCATATATTTTGAAAAGGGTGTGAATGAATGAACTAGAATGAGCCATTCTATATCTACTAACTTAGGAGACCATGAATAGTGTTTTTTCTGCTTGTTAAGTAAGTGTTCACAGATATTATATGAGCCCATAAATCTGCCAAATTAACATGAAATGATTGAGTTTAGGTGTATCTTTGTGTTGGCGTGCTACTATTATATATCAATAACCCAATAACGCATATTAAACCTTCATGCATGCTTTTATGCGGACATTATCATTACACAATTATAGATAACCAGATTTACCACTAATAGGATCCCTATCTTTGGGTCAGACCTCATTATGCAATTGGTTTGTATCCATTACATCCATTTAGGAACACCATCTCCCTATTAAATGTTAGAATAAAAAACGCAAACCAATTTTAATAAAAATCATGCCAGTTAGGTTGCCTGATTTCAGCACGGAAGGAAGGCATATATTAAAATTACCTTAGCAGCTGTACATCATCTTCATTCAAAAATCGTGGAGCTGCTTTTATTGCCTGCAAAATTAGCAGCCACTATTAACTTTGGAAACTTATACAGAGTCAAAACTAAAATAGCAGTTGACAAGAAAGAACATACTTTTTTCTGATTAGTTTAAAAAAAAAACCAACTGAAACAGATTATGAAAAATAAGCACAAACATAGAATTCATAAGATCTAATCAAAGGCCTTATGCGGAAATTAGCAAGAGTACCTTCTAACAATAAGATGGGGACTCTTCTGATCAATGAACATATGATTATTAACACCAACAACTAATCAATAAAATAAACAACATTTGCATCTATATCAAGTCTCGACAAATCAGAGGAACTAGCCTCATAATTGCATTGACCTCCTTGTTCCCAGCATTCATTAATAGTCTCTAAGTACTCCATGATCAATGAAAAATATACGATTCATATAAATAATTAATTCTACTACTTACCGCTGGAGTTTTAGATACCTTTAAAAAAACATCAATCTAATTAACCTAATTAATTTGATCAAACAATTAATGTTGAGATTATCATGTCTTTAATCTAATTAACCTAATTAATTTGATCAAAAAATTAATGTTTAGAACTACCTTTTAATATATATTGTTGAGTGTTGTCTAACATTGACAGTGTTGGACTTAATGTCAAACAGACTCCCTACGACAGTGTGTGTGACATTCGTCGTGACTAATCTTATCATTTCCTAGTTTTTTTATTATTTATTATTTTTAATAAATTATGTTCTATTTTAAATCATGTATATATCCACGAAATTAATATTTCAAATAAACGGATATATATATATATGGTTAATATATTATTTAAAAGAGTTTAAATAAGTCAAAACTCTATCCCCTAATTTTTAAGTTTCTTGTTATCTCTATTTATGTAACACCCCGTCCCAAAATAAATCTATGAATTACTCCAACCATATAGGAAGTATGTGTTGAGTATATGATTCTTTGAAATGATTTTAGAAAATTCCAAATATAGAGAAAATGACTCTAAAAGTTGGCTCAATTCTATTCTTAAAATCATGTTGTCCTCTAAATCTTTCTCGATCGCATATTTTGTTCCTCGTGACAAGACATTTCCATGAGCCTTTTTCATTCATCATTTGGACATATATTAAATCATGGGTGTCCTAATTATTGAAAGACCGTATTTTTATCTCTAAAATAAAATTCTACCACTTTATGTTTAACTCCGAAATTGGTTTCGTCTTTTAACTAGGGGTCACGAATCTTTTCATAATCGTGTGATCATCAATTTCATTAAAAACGGAGTTCATTTGACCTTCCAATTAAATGGTATTCGTTCTCTATTTTAACCCAACACCATATATTAAAATACATCACAAATTGATTGCCACCATTCAACCTTGCATTGCTCCAAGTGTCAACCTTACCTTGTTTCAAATGTCAACCTTACCTTTCTCCAAGTGTCACCATGCATGTAAGGGTACTCCATGTGTCACCATCTACTCCATCTAGTTTCATGCATGTTTTACATATGTTCATCATAGTTATTGGATGAATCAAATTGAGGGAAGATGAGCAAGAGCCCTACTTTCTCACACATTCTCTTCTTCACTAGTTTCTCTTTTCCCCTCCCAGCAGCAACAATTCTTTCTCTTCTAATTTTGACCCTCAAAACTTAGCCAATAATTATGAAATTTTATAGAGAGCATCCACTTTCATGAAGATGATGTTAGCCAAAGAAATCATCCAATTTGGTTCTCATATGGTCGAGAAAGAAGGCAAACATTGCAGTGATCGCTGTTTTCTGCCAAGTTGCAGCAACGATTATATTCTGTATATTTCGACCTTCAGATCTCCATCAACATAGCTGAAATTTTGATATGTTGTTCCTCTCTTCAAGTAGTTGATGTTAGCCACTGGAATCACTCGATTTGTTGTCCAGAAAGTCAGAAACGAAGACATGCAAAATTGGGGTTTCTAGCTATAAGTTTTATCATTAGTGTAGCAGTCGTATTTTACAATTTTCGTTCCTTAAATCTCATCCATAAATTCTGAAATTTTAGTATGTTTTTCCTCTAATTATGTAGTTGATTTTAGGCTCAAGAATTTCTCTATTCGAATCTCTGAAGCTCCTAAACGAAGCTCGACTATTTTCTTAGTGGTTTAATTTTTGTAACTCACCAAACCAATTTCCGACATCTTTTTTCCATAGATCCATCCATTATAATTTCTATGAAATCTACATCATTATAAATTTAACTCATCAAGGTTTCCAGAATAGGTCTCAGATCGTCGATGTGATATCATTTGGTCTATCAAAGATACGTCGTAAATCGACATATCAAATCTGCCGCAGAAATCGTTGTGTTGCGAGTGCAACTTCGGAGGCTATTTCCCGTCGATTCCTCCATCCTCTTGACTTGATTTTTGGACTGAACAATCTTTTCATATCTAGATTTCCAGACATATTTTCCAGTCCATGATCCGATGGCATTTGTTCTTCTGAAATAGAGTCGTAAGTTTCCCGAAAACCAACTTGTTTCCGGCAGATTATGTCTTATGTTAATAATGCTGAATTTCATGCTCATTTATAGTCGTTATACATTATAAAATCTAAATCCGTTTGCTGCAATGAAATATTTGTTTCCTCTAGTATCAAAAATTGAATTTTTAAGTGAAAATCCGTTGAGTATCGAGCTCGTTTGAGCCTCAAACGTTTTGACGAAAAATATGTTCCAGGAACCGTAAATACTATCTTTTCCGGCCAATTTCAGGCCAGGATGATCGGAATTTGTCTCCGACTCCTTCTGACCGATTGTAGGCCTCGTCGTGATGGACGCGTGGCCACTGACCGTGTCTCAATCCGATTTTAATTGAATTTCCTATGATTTTTCGAAGTTTCTGTCCTGTTTTAAGTTGTTCCATTTTACTTCCAATTTGTTTCAAGTTAATTGAAGAGTATCGTAAGAACCTATTATCGATTCGTGTTGGATTTAAAACCTAAGTAATGCGCATTCCTAGTTGAAGTAAAATTAATAAGGCTCTAACTAAATTAAAGCAAATATTAGATTATTTCCGGAAGTAGTTATTGATCATAAAGCAAGATTGATCCTTGTAGGACTTGCTTGACTTATAAGGAAGGTGAAGGGTTGAATCTTGAGATGGTTAGAGCAGCTTAGCCCTAGGGGAACCCGAGAAGGAACTTCAGACCGTTGCTCCATCTCCAGTACCGTGTTCGAGTGTTGAATCCTTGTTAGGACTTCTGTATGTGTAAGATGGGCTATATTATCTTTCCAAATTGTATATTTCGAGTCATTAAGCTATGCTTTATTAAAATTGCATATGTGACTATTTGTGTTAAATATTTACGTGCTACTGTATGTTGTCGGAGTCTCATAAACCAGCATTATGTCAATGTGAGTAGCTACAGTACGAATATATTATTCGCCATGCCCTACTCCTTGTCGGTGAGACTAAAATGAAACACTTATTGGTTGCACTCATTGGGTATACTTTGGCCATACTCAACTTTACGTGTTGGTGATGTTGTATGGCTTGCGGACAGTGACTGGTTATACTCTTAAGCGCTTCACGATAAAATTTATTGGTGAACTTAGGTTGCTTTCAACTTTAAAACTTCTTGAGTTTCACTACCTGCAGAGACACAAATAGATTACTTTTAGAAAATGATTTGCATAACTTAAATTATGAAAACTTACCCATTGAGTGCATTAGTACTCAACCCAAATCTTTTCAAATATTTTCGGGTCAGTAGGCTGGCGCGTGGACGTGACAATGCTGAGAGATGGGCTTTTGTTATTTACTTATTTCTCATTCGTTAACATTCTATTGGGAATTAAGCTTCCGCACTTATGCTACTCTTTTGTTAAACGTTAATAACCCTGATCTTGGTGTTTTGAATAAATATATGTATTAAAAAGCATGTTTGGTTATTGTGAGTCTTCTTTTGAGATTTGGTTAATCAATTTATTCCCCTTTTTTTACCGCTTCTTAATTCCAACCCCCGTGGCTTCTATTTCCACGGTCTTTCGGGATCGGGGTGCTACAAAGTGGTATCAGAGCCAGGTTTGCAGCTCTGTAGACCTACTGGGTCTTATTTCATTTTTATTTAATTCCCGTGTGATATTATATAAAGCTCTCAGCTCGTCAAACACGCAACAGTCTAAAAGGTACGCATGTTTTTATGCGGATTTTAGTTTTTAAATGTTTACATTATTTGTTGGAGTGTTAAGTTTTTCTGAAAATGAAAGATTAGGATTCGTTGTGTTGACAGGAATTACTCGAAAGATTGATTTCTATGTTGATTGCATACTCTGATTAACTACGCTGATTGCGTACTCTGTTGCTATTTTGATAGCATACTGGTTTTAAATTATGTTTGTGAGCATATATGCTTCTGTCTTAAAACTATGTTGATTACATAATTGTACGAACTTGTTTATCTATGCCTTGTGCATACTTGTGATGTTGGGAATGTGCAGAATGCATACTGTGAACTGTGATAGCCGAAAAGTATTTGTTATATATATTCTAAAATGAGAACGAGAACTTGAAAGCTTGATAACGTAAGATTAACTTAGCCTATAGTTGCAGAACTTAGGCTGGACTTGTAAACACTTATGAGATTGCTAAGAACATACTTTGACTGAGGAAACGTTTCATTTTCACGAATGAACATAAACTTATGGCTCAGAGAAACTCCCACACGTGCATCACAATTGATTAGCAGATTATGAGATTTAATACGTATACCGAGAAAGAGATCAATTCGATGTTCAAGTTTATTGGAGAAATAACTTACTCTATGGGAGTCGAGATTGAGGTTGTGTTAAGATTTACCAAGAGTTTGCGATGGTGCTAGAAAGATGGACATATTGAGCAACGAAATAGTTTAAAAAAATGTAGCTTAACGATCTATGCAGAGACTGGGAATTTCTGTGGATAGATATGCTAGACGATGATGGCTGCTACAAATAAGGCTCAACATCAGAATTATCATCTGAGCGAGATATCAAGGTAAACCGATCACCACCTTTTATCACTATCTGTGGAGATGAGATTATAAAGTTTACTCAACAAGCGATAACGAGTTCATGGAAGACTTTGGCATGCGTTGTTGCTGATGTATTTTACATGCATTGTGTTCGAAATTAATCATTGGAAGCCTGGGAAATGAGCAGATGGACGGTGATGAACGTGTAATGGATATAGGCGATTGTGCGATATTGTTGGATCAAGTTTGACAATTTGTAATTAGGTTAACTTAGTATTTTTTGTAGATCTAGAATGTTGTCTTCTTCTGATAAGTCTATCCCGATGCCAAGTGCAAGAAGAGATCGGAATCTACCACCCTGGAAGCTAACAAGATAATGGGTGCTATGACAAGAAAAAAAGGTAAGAAATACTCGAATATTTTATAATGGACCAAGAGATTATCTTAGGCAACAATATGTCATACCAATCAAGATAGAGATGGAGTCGAACAAGCTAGCTTAGCGATACGTACGATTTATGGTGCATCTATGTGGAATTCTTATATCAATCACGTCAGATCGTGAAATGTAATTCCCATCGACATTCAGCCAAGAAGCTTTGGATACGAAATTGAACTTCACATGCAAACGAAGGGTTAAAATGAATGAACGATACAAAAATAAGATGAGCATGCTTCAAGAAGTTTTCACATATGAGAACACAAGCTAGAAAGATGTCCTATAATAATCTATCGGCAATGAGAGAAACACAATGGAAATAAGGTGTGTATGATGTGTTAAATATATCGATCTTAAGGAAGTATGTGTTTGACTCGGACCACGCGTTCAAGGACGACAGGTTGATCTTGCGTGCATATATAACATATGATAGGAGCCTTGCTAGATAGAACCGTGGAGGATAAGCAACATCAAAACGTGAAAACAAGAGAGACAACAATAAACCTTAGTGGTTTCAGATGAGTGAAATTTCGAGGATGAAATTTTCGTTAAGGGGTGTGGAATGTAACACCCCATCCCAAAATAAATCTATGAATTACTCCAACCATATAGGAAGTATGTGTTGATTATATGATTCTTTGAAATGATTTTAGAAAATTCCAAATATAGAGAAAATGACTCTGAAAGTTGGCTCAATTATATTCTTAAAATCATGTTGTCCTCTAAATCTTTCTCGATCGCATATTTTGATCCTCGTGACGAGACATTTCCATGAGCCTTTTTCATTCATCATTTGGACATTTATTAAATCATGGGTGTCCTAATTATTGAAAGACCATATTTTTATCTCTAAAATAAAATTCTACCACTTTATGTTTAACTCCGAAATTGATTTCGTCTTTTGACTAGGGGTCACGAATCTTTTCATAATCGTGTGATCATCAATTTCATTAAAAACGGAGTTCGTTTGACCTGCCAGTTAATGGTATTCATTCTCTATTTCAACCCAACACCATATATTAAAATACATCACAAATTGATTGCAACCATTCCACCTTGGAACCATTCAACCTTGCATTGCTCCAAGTGTCAACCTTACCTTTCTCCAAGTGTCACCATGCATGACAAGGGTACTCAATGTGTCACCATCTACTCCACCTAGTTTCATGCATGTCTTACACATGTTCATCATAGCTATTAGATGAATCAAATTGAGAGAAGATGAGCAAGAGCCTTACTTTCTCACACATTCTCTTCTTCACTAGTTTCTCTCTTCCCCTCCTAGTAGCAACATTTCTTTCTCTTCTAATTTCGACCCTCAAAACTTAGCCAACAATTATGAAATTTTACAGAGAGCATCCCACTTTGATTTAGATGATGTTAGCTAAACAAGTCATCCAATTTGATTCTCATATGGCCGAGAAAGAAGGCAAAAATTGCAATGGTCACTGTTATCCGCCTAGGTGCAGCAACAATTATATTCTGTATATTTTGACATCCAAATCTTCACCAACATAGTTAAAATTTTGATATGTTGTTCTTCTCTTCACGTAGTTGATGTTAGCCACTGGAATCGCTCGATTTGGTGTCCAGAAAGTCAGAAATGAAGACATGCAAAATTGGGATTTCTAGCTGTAAGTTTTATCATTAGTGTAGCAGTCGTATTTTAAAATTTTCGTTCCTTAAATCTCATCTATAAATTCTGAAATCTTAGTATGTTTTTCCTAAAATTTTGTAGGTTATTTTAGGCTCAAGAATTTCTCAATTCAGATCTCTGAAGCTCCTAAATGAAGCTCGAATATTTTCTTAGTGGTTTAATTTTTGTAACTCACCAAACCCATTTCCGACATCTTTTTCCCATAGATCCAACCATTATATTTGTATGAAATCTAAATCATTATAAACTTAACTCATCAAGGTTTCCAGAATAGGTCATGGATCATTGATGTGATATCATTTGGTCTATCAAAGATACGTCGCAAATTGACATGTCAAATCTACCGCAGAAATTGTTGTTTTGCGAGTGCAATTTCGGAGGCTATTTTCCGTTGATTCCTCCATCCTTTTGACTTAATTTTTGGACTGAACAATCTTTTCATCTCAAGCTTTCCAGACATATTTTCGAATCCATGATCCGATGGCATTTGTTCTTCCGAAATCGAGTCGTAAGTTTCCCGAAAATCAACTTGTTTCCGGCAGATTATGTCTTATGTTAATAATGCTGAATTTCATACTCATTTACAGTCATTATACATTATAAAATCTAAATCTGTTTCCTGCATTGAAATTTTATTTTCCTCTAGTATCAAAAATTATATTTTTGAGTGAAAATCCGTTGAGTATCGAGCTTGTTTGAGCCTCAAACTTTTTGACAAAAAATATGTTCTGGTTTTGGACACTATGCCAATGAGTGTCCTACTGTACACAGGAAACAAAGAAGAAACTACAGTACTGCTGTGTTAAGCGACGAATTCGAAGATGAGTAATCAGGAAAACAAATAGTGTTGTTTGTTAAAGTCAATGATGGTATTGATGAAATGATTGAAGCTCTAACAGACATGGACAAAGTTGATTTTGACTTCGACATGAGTCCTGACAATGAAGCTTCTGATGTTCCCAGTAATGTCATGGAGAATGTTCCACAAGAAATTGCTAACATTCCTTCCAATACCACTAACTGGTATGAAATGACTTTGCTGGATGAATTTTGTAACACTACTGAAGTGTCTCAAGTGGAAGAAGATCCATTCGACATTAGCCATCATGAAGCTCTATGACAACTTCACAAGGTCGTGGATGAAGTGTGTGTTCAATGGTCTGAACAAACAAAGGAGTTTGGAGTTCTCGTGGAAGAAAACCAAAGTCTAAAATGAAGGGTGATGGATTTGGAAATTTGTCTGACCAGAATTGACACTGAGTTGTGCAAGGTGAGAAAGAAAGTAGATGCTGCCTCAAAAACCTATCAACAACTCAATCAAGGAACAATAACCTTAAATGAAGTCCTGACATTAGGACAAACCACTAAAGCAGGTGGGATATACATCTAGTTCATCTAAATCTATCTCTAATAATAATCCTGTCAAATTTGTTAATGGAGAAAGCTCGAAGGATGTTCCAGTCAACGGTGACTGCAATGTCAAAAGGGATGCTAATGACAAATCTAAAGAGAAGAAATATGTTTGTCATTACTGTCAAGAGTCTGGACACATTAAGCCTTATTGCTTCAAATATCATGATGATATAGCAACGGGAAATGTTATCGTGGAAAACTCTTCTAAAACTTTTGTTAGTGCCATCGTCATGCACTAAGTATTTGTGTTGTTGTATTGGTGAGATATGTTCGACAATGTGTGCCTAGATATGTCCCACGAAGATTTTTTTTCCGCTGTGCAAGAAAAGAAAGAACAGTTGGTGAACTGTTCCAGAGTATGTCCCAGACAGAACCAGGGACACTCTATTTATGGCAATTTCCATGTTGGAAAGATCTTGCGCCGAACGAGTTTGGAAGGACAAGATTAATTAGTTTTACTACCTTATGGTACAGATCTAGTGCTAAATTAACCCCACTACACTTGGAGGGTATCTACACACGTATGGAAGGCCACAAACCACAATCTACTTACCATATTGGCGGCGGATGGAGATCGACGCTTATATGAAGACCGAATTGAGGAGCAATCGGTACCACTGATATTTTGTTTAGATTTTAGTGTTAGAATCAGTTTGTGGTCATTTTTGTAACTAGTAGTTGTTTATTAAAATGTTCAACGTGATAGACTAGTTTTGAGTGTTTACGAGTGAAACACGTGAGGGGATTTTTATTCCAGTTTTATACGTAATCTCGGGAGAGATTGTAAGTTGAAGTCGTGGGTAGCTAGAGGGAGTCTAGTATCACGGTTGTGATGGGATCTTACAACTTTCGGCTAGCGAAAGAGTTCGAGGAGAAGAACGGGCGACATAAGGCGGGAGGCTTGTATGTGTAAGATCCTTAATACACTCTTCAAAAGAGTACCAGTCGAATCTTCAAGTTTGGGAGCAATCCCTCCAGAGTAGGTTGTTTGAACCGAACTGGGTTACCATCTCGTGCGTTTTTACTGCTTTATACTTTTATGTTCTTGCATGTGTCCCACACATTACAGAATAGTTTTTAATCAGTTAACTAAAAAAACATTTAAGCACGGATTACTGTTTTTCAATTGGCACCAGAGCGGGTTGCCTGTATTCAGGGTTGATCTTGGGGTATTAATCCGTGTTATTGTGTTTTTTTTGCCGAGATGGACTCGATGAAAGAAGGAGCCTCGACGATGCGACCTCCGCTCCTTGATGGTAATAACTATGCCTATTGGAAAGCTCATATGATAGATTTCATTCGCTCAATTGATGAGCGTGCCTGGAAGATGGTGACTGAAGGGTGGAAGCCTCCTATCAAGAAGGATAAGAAAGGCAAAGCGGTGCTGAAGCCAGAAGAAGAGTTTGACGATACTGATTATCTGATCATGGGGCTGAATGCTAAAGCCATGAACGCCATTTTCTCTGCAGTGGACATGAACGTGTTCAAACTCATCTCCACATGTGACAAAGCAAATGATGCATGGGATATCCTTCAAACTAGTTTTGAAAGAATGAGCAGTGTTCGTGTATCTCGTATGCAGCTCCTCACTACCAAATTTGAAAACCTTCGAATGGATGAAGGTGAAAAGCTTGCTGATTTCAACGCCAAGATTTGTGACATAGCTAATGAAAGCTTTGCACTTGGTGATGCCATCTCGGAGGAGAAACTTGTGCTGAAAGTTTTGCGATCTCTTCCCAAGAGATTTGCATATAAAGTCACGGCGATAGAAGAGGCCAAGGACGTGAGCAAAATGAAGTTACAGGAGCTGATGGGGTCCCTGAGGACTTTTGAAATGGGACTAACAGATGAAGAGACAGTTCAGAAGAAAAGCATAGCTTTCTAAGCCGACTCCAGTTCTGATGTTCCAAGTAATGTCTCTGACAAAAATGATCTGGCTGAGTCAATTGCCCTTCTGACAAAGAATTTCTCAAAATTTGCCAAACGTTATGAGAAGTCTTCACAGAATAATTCTGTCAAGAACAGATTCTCCAAACCTCGGAGATCTAAAGATGAAGATTCCATTGAAGAAAAATAGAAGGAGGTCAAGTGTAGAGAATGTGGGGGTCTTGGGCACTATCAAGCTGAATGTGCTAACACCTTAAAGAAGAAGAATAAATCCTATAGTTCCAGTCTTAGTGAAAGTAATGATCTAGATAATAGTGGGAGTGATGAAGAATTCGTGAGCAACCATATTGCTTTCATGACAGATTCTAACAAAGAACCTGTGTCTAATTCTGTCTCTGACAGACATAATGACAATGTTTCGGAATGCAGTGATGATGAAGAATTCACTGAAGAGTCTGCCATAGAAGCTTACAAAAAGCTTCATGAGAGCTGGATCATGGTGGTTAAAGTCAATGAAGGGCTGATTAAAGAGAATGGTGATCTCATTAAAGAAAGAGATTGTTTGTCCACGCGTCTCAGTGAATTGCAGAATGATCTTCAACAGTCCAGAAACAATTCTCACTCTCAGAATGGTGAACTGCTTCATCTAAAGAAGCTTGTCAAGATGATGAATTCTGGATCATCTCAGCTCGATGACATCCTTTCTAAAGGAAAAAGTCCGCAGGACCATACAGGTCTTGGATACACTGGTGGGAAGTTTTCCGATCGTTTCTGTCAAGGACAAACATCTGGAAAGCATGATGAATCTGTTCCAGAACCTGAATTTAAATCATAGATCAAGCAGCCACAGCCTCAAAAGTCACAACCTCGAAAGAATGGAGTTGTCTGCCACTATTGTGGAAAACCTAGTCACATTCGACCACACTGTAGGTACTACATCAATGATCTCAGAAGAATGAGGAGGAAAGGTCGATCTCAGAATGACCTAAATTTCAGAAGACAATCTGTGCGGAACAGATCCTGAAACAGTCACAGAAACTATGTTGTTCACACTGCCCTCAATATTCACGCAAAGAGCAGCTGGTACTTTGACAGCGGATGCTCGCGACACATGACTGGAGATGCCAGTATGTTGAAGAATATCCAAAAGGATTGTTCTTATGAATCCGTTACTTTTGGAGACGGTGTTAAGGGAAGAGTTCTTGGCCGTGGTCATCTAAATGTTAAAGGAATGCCCAACTTGGAGGATGTTCTACTTATTGAAGGACTGAAAGCTAACTTAATTAGCATAAGTCAACTCTGTGATCAAGGTCTCTTGGTTCATTTTACTAGAGACAAATGTCTTGTGAAGAACAAAGAATGTGTGTTGCTGATGGATGGAGACAGATCAAGGGACAATTGTTACCTCCTCAACATGAAAGGTAATTGCTTCAGAACTCAACCTGATGAAGCAAACATATGGCATGAAAAGCTTAGCCATGTGAGTTACAAAAACATGCAGCGTCTCTTGAAGATAGAAGCTGTGAATGGAGTCCCGAAGTTTGATATTGATCGTAGCAAAATTTGTGGGCCATGTCAAGTGAGAAAACAGATTCATACATCACATAAATCTATTAAGAAGATTACCACCTCAAAAGCTTTGGAGCTGTTGCATATGGATTTGATGGGGCCTGTTCAAACTGAAAGTATTGGACGGAAGAAGTTTATTTTTGTGTGTGTGGATGACTTCACACGATTCACTTGGGTGGAGTTCCTTAAAGATAAGGGAGAAACTTTTGAGACGTTCAAAAATCTTTGTCTCAAGCTCGAAGTGGAGAAGGTAACAGCTGTGATGAGAATTTGAAGTGATCATGGTCATGAATTTGAAAATGCTTACTTCAAATATTTTTGTGAAGAAAAGGTATTGCTCAGGAGTTTTCTGCACCAAAAACGCCTCAACAAAATGGTGTTGTTGAGAGAAAAAATCAGACTCTGCAAGAAATGAGCCGAGTCATGTTGAAGGCAAAATCTGTCCCGGACAATCTATGGGTTGAAGCTGTGAATACCGTATGTCATGTTATTAATCGGGTGTATTTCAGACCCAAGACAAGAGTTACTCCCTACGAGCTGTGGAAAGGGAAGAAACCAAACTTAAAATACTTTCACATCTTCGGAAGTACTTGTTATATGTTAAGAGACCGAGAGCAGCTTGGCAAGTTTGATGCCAAAGGAGATGAATGTATTTTTCTCAGATATTCGAGAAATAGTCGGGCCTATCGAGTGTTCAACAAAAGGACCAAGACGGTGATGGAGTCCATCAATATTATTATAGATGATCTGGAAGAATCTGTTGCCCAGATTGATGAGGAGATTGTTGATGTCACAACGCCTGTGCCAGCTTCTGTTCCAGACAGTTTGGAACACAATGATCAAGCTGAGTTGAGAAATGAGAACCTGGATAGCCTCAAACCTTCAAAAGATGTGCAGAAGCATCATTCTGCAGCAGATATCATTGGTGATGTAAGTGAAGGAGTTAGAACCAGAGGAGTTCGAAAGAATTATCGTGAGATGATTGCAAATATCTGCTATACGTCTACAACTAAGCCCAAGAACGTTAAAAAGGCCTTACAAGATGATCGATGGATTCATGCCATGCAAGAAGAGCTTTTACAGTTTGAAAGAAATGAAGTATGGGACTTGGTTTCATGTCCAAACGGTGTTAATGTGATCGGTACGAAGTGGATCTTCAAAAATAAAACCGATGAAGAAGGGAACATAACCAGAAACAAGGCAAGACTTGTGGCTCAAGGCTATTCCCAAGTTGAAGGTGTGGATTTTGACGAGACGTTCGCTCCAGTTACTCAGCTAGAATCTACCAGGTTGCTCCTTGCCATGGCTGCATGGATGAAGTTTAAATTGTACCAAATGGATGTGAAGAGTGCCTTCTTAAATGGGTACTTTTCTGGAGATATGTTTGTAAGCCAACCCAAAGGCTTTGAAGACCCGTACCATCCTGAGTATGTGTAAAAACTGAAGAAGGCCCTCTACGGTCTCAAACAAGTTCCACGAGCTTGGTACGAACGACTTACCAAATTCCTTCTTGAGAAAGGATACGTTCCAGGTGGTGCTGATAGAACTCTCTTCATCAAGAAAAAAAAATCTGACGTGATCATCATTCAGATTTATGTGGATGATATTGTCTTTGGATCTGTCTCGGATAGAATGGTGAAAGAATTCGTGAAGGACATGACTTCCGAATTTGAGATGAGTCTTGTAGGTGAACTAACCTACTTTCTGGGGCTTCAAGTGAAGCAAAAGGATGATGGAATCTTTGTATCTCAAACGAAATATGCAAAGAACTTAATCAGTAAATTTGGATTGGAAAGTTGCAGCCCGAAAAGAACTCCAATAGGAACATCTTCAAAGATGTCAAAAGATGAAGCTGGTGTTGCCATTGAGCAAACCTTATACCAGAGTATGATTGGGAGTCTGTTCTACCTTACAGCAAGTAGGCCAGACATAAAGGGTACTTCTGAGTTGGGACTCTGGTTTTCCTATGATACGAACCCTAGTTTAGTGGGGTTTTGCGATGCAGATTGGGAAGGATGTACTGAAGATAAAAAGAGTACCTCTGAAGGATGTTTCTTCCTTGAAAATAACATGGTCTCATGGTTCAGCAAGAAACAAAATTCTATCTCGCTTTCTACTGCCGAGGCTGAATATATTGCAGCTGGAAGTTGCTGTACTCAACTTTTCTGGATGAAACAAATGTTGCATGACTATGGTGTCCCATAGTCTGTCCTTACCATATACTGTGACAATATGAGTGCGATAAACATTTCAAAAAATCCAGTTCAGTACTCTCGTACAAAGCACATTGACATTCGTCACCACTTCATCCGGGAGCTTGTTGAAGACGGATCTCTTGTGATTGAATATGTTGGAATAGATGCCCAGCTTGCGGACATCTTTACAAAGGCACTTGATAGCAGAAGGTTTGAAACACTAAGATCCTCCTTGGGTCTTTGTGTTCTCTAAACTTCTCCGTTGTGAGAAGACTCTCTAAACAGTCATGGTCATGATGTATATATAGAGAGTATAAAATGACCATGGTTAATATGGTCTGTTTGTGTTGTGCCAATATCTGTCTCGGACAGTTTCTGCTTTGGAGGAACGGTTACTTTTCAACGGCTAGTAGTGCCTTGATTTTCGCACCACGATCAATTCCACTTCTCCACACCAAGCTGCGGGGTGATGTGTGAGGAATAAGTGAGTTAAGGAAATTTCCTTTTAGAATTTCCTAATTAAGGTCTTAACCTTATTTTTCAAAAGAGACAAAATCACTGCAAAATTTCCAAGTCGTTCTCTCTCTGTGGTGTGTGTTTGAATTTTTGTTGTTCGAACTCTAATGGCGGACAAAGTTGTTTCTTCTAAGCCCTCTCAAGTGAAGAAACCCATAATTTCTACTGAAGACTTGCGACGACAGCTTGCGGAGCTTTCTCAACCAATTGTATTTTCGTCTTCAATTGCCTCTATCTCTGTGAAACCATTTGTTGCTTCCTCCGAAGCTCTTGCTTCTGTGCCAACTTCTGTGGCACCTTCTGCTAATTCGCCGCCTCGATTTGTGTCTGAGATGGATCTCGATGCTCAACCTTCTCCTAGGGTTTCTGAAGAGCCATCCTATCCGCCCATGGTGTCTGCGGAAATTTTAGATGCTTCAATTGCTGCTGTTATAGAGAATGTTGGAGGAAATGAAGTCTCCATGGCTTCTGTTGAAGATGATGTTGTCGCCGTTGCTGTTGGCGAAGAATCCACCTCAATTGAGGAATTTGTTGCATCTCTTGATGCCCTAAAATTTGTTCAAGCTCCGTCTCTTTCTGCTGCTATCCCGGTGTATAGTGACACACCCGTTGTCACGGTTCAAGTCCCTCTTGGTGAAGTATCACCTGTTGCTGCTGCTAAAAACCTTGTTCATGATCAAGGTGAAGATGATATTGATATCTCCTTCCTCGATGAGGATTCTCCTATTCATGAGGATGATTCTATCCCTCCTCCAAAGGCTACCTCCTCCAAAACTCGCGGGTCCAAACGCAAGTTGGAGTTGCGAGATGATCCGGTGTCTAATGATGAAGATGACACGCCCATTGCCAAGTTGAAATCCAAAGTGTTGGCCAAGGTTGCTGCAAAGAAGGAATCTTCTTCAAAAACCCCCACGAAAGTTGCTGCAAAGAAGGGGTCTTCATCAAAATCCCCTAAATCAGTGAAGCCTGCTGGGAAAAAGGTTGTGCCTAAGAAGTCTGAGGTTGTTCCTGCTTGCCGTGTTACACGGACTGTGTCTGAGCAGAAGATAGGTTGATGTCGGGACGTCATCGCCCGCTGATGAAGCAAGCCAGAGCACCTTCCCCCTCTGATGAAGAAGCAGAGGATATCCCTGAGTCTGTTCCAGACAGATCAGATTCCGATTCTGAGGACTTTGATTCGAGTAAGTTTATCTCTGTCCTTCACCAAAATCAATTCAAGATTGTTGCTGGTCACTCGTTGATTTCCGAGCGTTGTTTGGTTAAGTCCGATTTAGAGGGAACGGGTGTTGACTCGTTGTTGCATGATCTCTGATTAGAGAAATCTGCTTTTTGTGCTCCTCCTTTTATTGCTGCAATTGTTCATGAATTCTATGCCAACTTGTCCAAGCGTATGCGTGATGCGTCCTATGAGCATATTTTTTCTGTGTTTGTGCGGGGTCATTGGATTACTTTTTCCCCTGCTGTGATTAATGAGTTTTTAGGTCGTGAGAATCTTGTTGGTCCAGCGCCTGTGTTTGATTTGAATGAGGTTGTGTCGGAATTGACTGGAGGAAGTCGAGTTGTTTGGCCCTCGGAACGTGCACTGTTGGCGTCTGATCTGAGTGTGAAGTACTCCATACTTCACAAGGTTGCTGTTCGGAATTAGCTGCCTAGTACTCATGACTCTACTGTTGGCAAGTCCATGGCTTTGTTGCTGTTCAAAGTAGGCACTCATAGTGAGTTTAATCTTGGCCTGCTGATCTTTGAGAACATCTTTGTTCATGCCGAATCGACTCGTACCCAACAACCTGTTGGATATCCTGGCCTAATCTTCAGCATAATAATGGCCCAACATGATGTTGTTTCTGCAAATGATGTGTATGCGCCTGTTGCGCAATCTTTGTCAATTAGCCACAAGCTGTTTTCATCCCAGCATGCTCCGAATGTTCCTTCCCGCGATGTTGATGAAAGCTCGAGACCTGTGCCACCATCTGTCCCAGACAGATCTGCTGCCTCTTTTGCTGTCACTTTTGTTTTCTTTGACAGGCATATCAAGTCTCTGGAGCATGAAGTTGTGTTTCTGAGCAAGTCCATTCGGACTTTCAAGACCAGGAAACAGGAGTTGGAGGCCTTGCTGATTGATCTCCGGGCCCGAGCCCTTGCCCTTATCTCGCCGCTTGATGTGCTGAGTGCTTCCTCTGTTCCTGCTGCTGATAAGCCAGCTGCTGCTGATGTCGCTGATGATGATGATGATGCTGCTGTCTCCCCGGTGTGAAGTTTGGTGTTTGCCGTTTCTGGCAACAATTAAGAGGGAGAAGAATGTTGGTGCACAAAGACCACAGTTGGATGTAGGATGGTCTGTTGCTGATGCTGCTATGAGCGTGTGCTCATGTTTTTTTTTTAATGTTTAATGATTTCTGAACAAACAATTTTATTGGAGATGTTGTTTACCCCACTTTATTTTTGTTGGTTAGTTTAATATTTTTGATCAACTGACAATGCAGTTCTACATTGCGAAACAATGCTCTGATCGTGATGAAGGCACTCCCAGTTCAGATTCAAGGGGAGTGTGCTTGTAACTGTCTCTGACAGTTTTTAAATATATCACTCTTTTTTATATATTTTTGATCTGCGAAGGTTATTCAAGTGTTGTGCAGATCGTGATGATAATTGTCGACTATAAACGCCAAAAGGGGAGATTGTTAGTGCCATCGTCATGCACTAAGTATTTGTGTTGTTGTATTGGCGAGATATGTTCGACAATGTGTGCCTGGGTATGTCCCACGAAGATTTATTTTCCGTTGTGCAAGAAAAGAAAGAACAGTTGGTGAATTGTTCCAGAGTATATCCCAGACAGAACCAGGGACACTCTATTTATGGCAGTTTTCATGTTGGAAAGATCTTGCGCCGAACGAGTTTGGAAGGTCAAGATTAATTCATTTTACTGCCTTGCGGTGTAGATCTAGTGATGAATTAACCCCACTAAACTTGGAGAGTATGTACACACGTATGGAAGGCCACAAACCACAATCTACTTACCATATTGGCGGTGGATGGAGATCGATGCTTATATGAAGACCGAATTGAGAAGCAATAGATACCACTGACATTTTGTTTAGATTCTAGTGTTAGAATCAGTTTGTGGTCATTTTTATAACTAGTAGTTGTTCATTAAAATGTTCAACGTGATAGACTAGTTTTGAGTGTTTACGAGTGAAACACGTGAGGGGACTTTTATTCCAGTTTTATACGCAATCTCAGGAGAAATTATAATTTGAAGTCGTGGGTAGCTAGAGGAAGTCTAGTGTCACGGTTGTGAGGGGATCTTACAACTTTCGGCTAGTGAAAGAGTTCGAGGAGAAGAACGGGTGACATAAGGCGGGAGGCTTGTATGTGTAAGATCCTTAATACACTCTTCGAAGGAGTACCAGTCGAATCTTCAAGTTTGGGAGCAATCCCTCCAGAGTAGGTTGTTTGAACCGAACTGGGTTACCATCTCGTGCGTTTTTACTGCTTTTTACTTTTATGTTCTTGCATCTGTCCCACACATATCACATAACAGTTTTTAAGCAGTTAACTAAAAAAACGTTTAAGCACGGATTACTGTTTTTCAAGTTTCAAAAAGAAGAAGAGTGCTAAGAAGGCAAAAATTTCGTGCAATGTTGTTTACACTTCATTGAAAGCTAACATTGCAGGTACATGGTATTTTGATAGTGGCTGCTCACATCATATGACAGGCAACCCAAAGTTTCTTGACAACTATTCCACGTCAAGTAAAGGCAAGGTTAACTATGGTGGAGGAGCACAAGGTAATATTGTGGGTAAGGAAACCTTGAATGTTAAAAACTTTCCAAAATTACGCAATGTGCTTCATGTCGAAGGATTAACAGCAAATTTGATAAGTATAAGCCAATTGTGTGATGACGATATGCATGTCAGATTCAACAAAAATACATGTGAAGCTTTTGACAATGAGAACAAATGCATTATGTTCGAGAGTCGTGCATTGGATAACTATTATCATGTAGATAAGAACGAGAAATGTAATGTTTCAGTCAATGTTGACGCACAACTCGTGCATCAAAAACTTGGATATGTCAGCTTTTGAAGCTTAAAGAAATTGATTGAAGTTGATGCTGTTAGAGGTTTTCCACCAGTGAAAATTGATCTCGACGTTGTTTGCAGTGCATGTTAGAAAGGTAAATCTCCTCACAAAAGTTCAAATGCTTGTCAAACCACAAAATGCTTTTATTTGATTCACGTGGACATTATGGGTCTAGTTGACACTAATAGCATGAGTGGTAAAAGATTTATTCTGGTTATTGTTGATTATTAGTCTCGATTCACATGGGTTGAATATTTGCAATAAAAATCTGAAGCATTCAGAATATTCAAGAAGTTTTGCAGAACTGTGTCAAGATAGCATGAGTCTAACATCAAGTGCATAAGAGCTAATCATGGACTCAAATTTGAAAATTCGATGTTTGAAGATTTCTGTGAGAAAAGATGCATCATTCATAAGTACTCTGCACCAAAAACTCCTCAACAAAATGGTGTGGTCTAAAGAAAAAATCGTACTCTGCAGGAGATATCAAGAGCGATGTTACAAGCTCAATGATTGTCTAAGAAGCTTTGGGCTGAGACAGTTAACACTGTTTGTCACATCGGGAATAGAGTGATTCTTTGCCCCGGTAGAACAGAGACACCATATGAACTTCTGAAGAACAAGAAGCCCAGCTTAAAATATTTTCATGTTTTTGGGTGTATATGTTACATCTTGAATGACAGGGACCACTTGGAAAAGTTCAATGCTAAGAGCAACAAAGGAATCTTCTTGGGATATGCGTCTAATAGTCGGGCATACGGTGTGTTTAATCTAAGGACAAAAACGGTCCAAGAATTAATTAATGTTGTGTTTGATGATCACACAGGTATTGCGTTAAAATCTGAAAAGGATGAGGTGATGGACCTTCTTGACACTGATGAAATGTCAAGTGATAAAACTGAACATGATGTCAGAAACAAGACATCGACTAGTGATGTCGAAGTCAATGTTTCTCAGAATGATGAAGTTTCAATTAAATCACCAACATCAACATGCACTTCAGACAGTGAAGACGATCAACTGATAACTATTGAAGATAAACCAAGAAGAGATCCCTAAGTAGGATCAAGAAGAATCATCCAGATTCCCAAATCATTGGTGATCAATCTGAAGGAGTTCAAACTCGAAAGAAGAACTTGATCGATTATAAGGAAATAGTGAAACTGGTATGTATGTCTTCTTTGAGTGTTGCTCTGTCAAACACCTATTTTTTGTTTAATATTGAACCTAAGAACATTAAGGATGCCCATAAAGATGATTTCTGGATCAATGTTATGCATAAGAAACTGAACCAGTTTGTTAGAAACAATGTCTGGGAACTAGTTACATGTCTAAAAGATAAAAATGTAATTGGGACAAAATTGATTTTTAAAAATAAAACGGACGAATTTGGCAATGTTTCAGAAACAAAGCTCGTTTAGTTGCTTAAGGTTATACTCAAGTTGAAGGAGTTGACTTTGATGAAACTTTTGCTCTTGTTGCAAAGATAGAATCCATTCGTCTTTTATGTGCAATTGCATGTTATGTGGGTTTTACTTTACATCAAATGGATGTTAAAAGTGCTTTCTTGAATGGTTTTCTTAATGACGAAGCTTATGTCGAACAACCTAAGGGTTTCGAATGCCATGAGAAACCATTGCACGTCTTTAAGCTAAAAAGGCTTTGTATGGTCTGAAACAAGCTCCTAGAGTTTGGTATGCCAAACTAACTGATTTCTTACTTGAAATTGGATTTTCAAGAAGTGAAGTGGATAAAACTTTTTTCATCAAAAAAAATCAAAAACATATTACTATTGCTCAAGTTTATGTCGACGATATTATTTTTGGTTCTACTTGTTCTGATTTGCTCAAATATTTTGTAGACTCAATGTGCGGCACATTTGAAATGAGCATGGTTGGAAAGCTCAACTATTTTCTTGGTTTACAAATTAAACAAGACAAGGATGGCATCTTTATTTCTCAAAGCAAGTATGCTAAGGGATTGGTTAAACGTTTCGGTCTTGAAGATGCTAAACCAATAAAGACCCCTATGGGATCCTCAGAAAAGTTGAGCAGAGACGGCGTTGGTGTTGATGTTGATTCTATTATGTATAGAGGAATGATTGGTAGTTTATTGTATTTAACAGCTAGTCGTCCCGACATTATGTTTAGCGTCAGTGTTTATGCGAGATATCAATCTCAGCCTAAAAAATCACATCTTAAAGCTATTAAATGAATCATTCGTTATGTTTCTGGCACAATTGGTTTTGGTATAAAATATTGCAAAGGTTCTAACATTCATCTTGTAGGCTTTAGTGATTCCGATTGGGCAGGTGATGTTGATGATCGAAAGAGTACAAGCGGAAGTTGTTTTTATTTTGGTAACAATCTGGTTTCTTGGTCAAGTAAGAAACACAATTTTATCTCACTTTCCACGGCTGAGTCAGAGTATCTTGTTGTCGCTAGTTGTTGTGCTCAATTGTTGTGGTTAAATCAAATGGTGCTTGATTATGGGTTTTCAAATCCCTCATTGAAATTGTTGTGTGACAATGTCAGTGCAATTGAAATTTCAAAAAACCCAGTTCGACATTCATGCACCAAACATATTGATATCCAACATCACTTTATTCGAGATCTTGTGAAATGAGAGATCATTAAGTTGGAATGCATTTCTACAGAGAATCAAATTGCATATATTTTTACTAAACCATTAGATTTTGAGAGGTTTTCTTCTCTAAGAAAATCTCTTGGAATGTGTGTTATTTAAATGGTGTTTGAGATCCTGATGTTCAAAAGAATGTTGTTTGGCTTGACATCAAGAAATATGTGTTGATTCGGATCAATTAAAGTGAATTAAGACAGTAATGATTTTATATTGTGAATTAATTCATGCGAATTTATTCAATCATAACCCGTCAACACACTTTATTTATCAGAATCTGTTTTTTTTAATATATATATATATAAAAAAATTTATATAATATTTTTTTCATGATAAGCTGACTCGCATATCATGTGCTATGATAAGTAGAGAGTTTAATATATCCCATTCATTATTTAAAATTTCTTTTTGTCTCTCTCTTTTCATTTTTTTTCCTTTCTCTCAAATCTTCGAACAGTTCATCTTCTCCGCTTCTGCTTCAAAATTTTCTTTGATTTCATTAATATATGGCCTATCCAAACCAATACCAGGCCATAATGATGATTCTCAAGTAGATGATGGAGATGAATCAAGGAAATCCATCTTCCTCTTCAACATCAGTCCCAACAGTAAACCCTTCTCCGATTTCAACTTCAACTCCGGTCACCGCAGATATTCCTATTCCAGAAAATGCACCCACTTCCGCCTCTAACCCTCCTTCACCACTAGAAAAATCAATCGCCGATACTTCTCTCCCAGTTCCAGAGATTTCTCCAAGCACCGAGGTCTTAAACTCTAAGCCTCTTCAGATGCATGTGCTTGGAGAGCCTTCAAATCACATTGATCCTGACTCCAAATCTCACTAATAGTCTCTCTCTCGAACGGCCACGACAGTTTCTCCAACTCGAAAGTCGAAGTGACTTCATGGTGAAGTCTTCGTAAAGTCAGGGGGTGTCTCCTCCAAGAAAAATAAAATGTCAAGGATCTAAGGCTTCCTCTCAGTCTCTACGAGATGAATTAGACTCCTCTGGAGAACACCCCCCTTTTCCTAAAGCTGTGAATCTCAGTCCTGTTGATGTCAAACAGGATGTTGCTCCCTCTTCTGGCCTTCTAGAACAGGATTCTGACATCGAATCTGACTCTCTCCTTGATGTATCTCAAGCATACAATAAGATCTTTTAATTATATGATCTTGTGTCTAAGAGATCATTTAGGGTTGAGAAAATGATATATGTTTTAAGTTTAAAGAAGCATGGGATGGATGTGTTTTTAAAAGAACGGGGTTTGTGGAAGTCTGTCACTTCAGTATTGGCTTATGATCCTTCTGTTGTTTATGAGTTTTAATCGAATGTCATTGCTGATATGGGAGATCCTGCAAAATTATCTTTTGGAATAGTTTATGTTAGGGATCACATTTACAAATTTTCCCCTAATGTTATTAACTTGTTCCTTGATCTTGGCAATGAGGACATAATCATTTCTTTAGACTTGATTGATGATGTGGTGAAGGTGATTACTGGAGGCCTTGTTCAAACTTGGATGAACGAGGTGGTTGCCTCCAAATTTACTTTTTTTCTACACAGTGCTGTTTAAGCTAACTGTGTGTAACTGGCTTCCCACATCGAATGCTTTTGTCCTCACAGTTGATCAGGCAATTCTCCTATACAAGCTTGGGACTCATCTGCCCTGCAACCTTGGAGCTTATATTTTTGATGCAGTTTGGAAGGCAGCCTCTAAATCTAGCTCTTCCAATGTGCTTCCTTTTCCATGTTTAATATTTGCTATTCTTAAGAGTCAAGGGTTAAAGGAGTGAAAGAAGAAGCTAATTGTTGAGTAGGCCTCTCTATCTATTCAGAAGCCCAAGGGGAATAAAGACAGGATCATCGACCTGCCCTACCATTCTGCTGCTGCCAAACCTAAAGATCAGTCTGCCGATAATACTCTTATTCCCTCTCAGTCGACTGCAGTACCTAATGTTGTCTTCACGCCCTCTATTCCTATTGTGATGATGCCTTTGGAGACACTACAACATCAAATAACCCAGCTGGATCAGACAATCACTCATCTCTCTACCGTGCGCAATGCTTTTGTGACTCTCCTTTCTACACAAAAATGGGGAGTAAATGCTGATGGAGAGGAGGATGAAGGTGATACTGGAGCTAGTGCCGCCGCGGATGTCACTGCTAAAGGACGGGAGATGAAGAGTGCAGCTAAGGGGAAGAGGAAGTTGATGTGAAGCTGACTGTTTTAAAGCTTCTGTTTTTATAAACAATGTTTCATTTTGTTAAAACAATGTTTATTCTGTTTTTATATATGCTGGACACATTTAAGATGCTTGATGCATCTTTATTTCATTTTGATGTGTGCTGGACACATACCTTAAGTTTAGGATGCTTAGTGCATCTTTATTTTGGGATGCATATTACATCTATATTTTATTTTAATGCTTGTCTTGTTTAACTTGGTGTTATGGTATTTGTTATATACCATATTTGTTGGGCATGATGAGCATAGTAATATTTTGGGATGTTAAATGATTTGTTAATCACTCAATGTGCCTTGATTGTTTTGTGTTGAACTTCTGTTTAACATTGGTGTTATAATGGGGATATTACCTGTTGTATGATGATTAGCTTAAGGGGGTACCTCTTAAGGGGGAGATTTTTTATCTCCATTTTCCGCTGCGACTATAATTGTACAAAATACAGTGAGTTGTATGTTTTGTGCAGAAAGACTAAGATTAAGGGGAAGATTGTTAAGTGTTGTCTAACATTGATGTTTAATGTTGGACTTAATGTCATACAGACTCCCTGCGACAGTGTTTGTGACATTCATCGTGACTAATCTTATCATTTTCTAGTTTTTTTTTATTATTTATTATTTTTAATAAATTATGTTCTATTTTAAATCATGTATATATCCATGAAATTAATATGTCAAATAAACGGATATATATATATATATATATTGTTAATATATTATTTAATAGAGTTTGAATAAGTCAAAACTCTATTCCCCATTTTTTAGGTTTCTTGTTATCTCTATTTAACCTTTTTCTTTTTCAGAATTTATATTGCTAGAAATTATCAGAAAATGGGAAGGAACGTGAGTTATGCTTTCAACCACACCAAGGAGACGGTTTTTCTCAAATACGATGAAGTAGTGGTGGTGGCGGTTAACTACAATCCACGATCAAGAAGAGATGACTTGGACCTTAGTTGACTCAAGTGAAGAGCTTATTAAAGAAGCATGAACCACACTTGAGGAGAATTATTCGAGCAGAAGATTTCTTACCGATGTGGGTGAAGATTGAAAAGCTCGAGTCACAAACTTAGCAAATAGATTTCGTTATTTTTCTTCTTCTTTTCCTCTTGAGTTTTTATTGTACAACCGATTCATGAGAGTAGGTTGTTCAAGATATGATAGATAGAAGGTTTTTGGAATCATTGCAAGTTTGTATACAAATTAACTTGTAGGTTGATTTGTATTTTTGAATTCAATTTAGCGGTAGACTAGATTATGGTTCATGTATCTTTGTTGATGTGTCAAGAGCACAGCGTCTGACATTATCAATTGATCTTTTGTATTTGCTCGTGGAAGCTTAATTTCGCCCTGTGGCAATGACATACATGTTGTGTGTGATTTAAACTTTATCTTCGTGTTATATTGTGTTGTTTATTTCCAGGATTTTATGTTAAAGATAGTATTTCTATTATTAGTAATATTGAGTTTGACATTACGTCTCTGTATCTATTTTCAGTGTTTACGGTAACTAATTATAACATATATATATATATATATATATATATATGAAAATATAGAAGACATTACTACTTTCCACTATTAAAATAACATTGTATAAATTACATTGTATAGTGAATTAAGAACAATACATACACACACTTTTGAGGTAATATTTCCCGTATTAATATATGTATATATATTGTCTTTGGGAAAAATATTTTTATTTCAATATATGAAGTATATTTAACCATATAGTATAGTGTAGCCCATCAGTCAGTAACTAATACTTATCTCTAATATATATATAGTTTTGACATATCATAAGAATGGTTCATTGTTTCATAATTTTGACAAATATTTTTAACTATATATATATATATATATATATATTAATGGATAATGTAATAAATTTTATCATATTTTTATCTTTTAAACTATTCAATTAATGAAGACAACGTAATATCATTTCCTTTCTTAACACATTTATAAAAATTATTAACTGTTCCGATAATATTTTTTATTCCCCATAACATAAAATGTATAGTGTGTATATAAGAATACTCACACACATACGTATGTGCGTATGTATTATGGAGCAATTTTTTTTTCAATAATGCATGTATCAAGTAGTCCTTTCATCATTAAATTAATTTATAAATTAAATTACTTTTTTTGTGACATCATGATATAAACAACTTAATATTACTCTACAATAAGCAATAACATATTTATTGACATGAAAAATTATTTAAAAAATATAGAATGCAAAAGAACAGAAAGATGGCAAAAATTGAAACATCTACATAAAAATAAAATAAAAAATAAAAAAACTCACCATTTATATGAATCAAAATGCAACTATTAATAATAAAAGAATTCGGCCAATATTTTTTTAATAAGGGAAGAATTGACTCAACTTGAAACATACAAAAATGACAAATTTTTAATTTTCAGTGTTCAATTACAGATTCTCGAAAATATGGTCGGTCAATAATAAAGAACTATAAGCCCTATCTTTTTTTTTTCTTTTTTTTTTGGATGCTATATCCAGTAACTATAAACCCTATCTGAACAATCTTGTCGCCTGCCGCTTCTTCGAATCTCTCATTTTCACTTTTTTTCCACCTTCTCCATGCTGATTTCTTGTGGGATTTCTAAGAAATTCAATCAATTACATGGCGACACCTTTGAAATGTAAGTCTCCAACATCCCTCAAACTTTCGTCAGTAGGAAACTCTTATCGAATTTTTCATATTTATTTTCTTCTATAGATTTTTCCAGACCATACTGGTGTAACAAAGATGAAATTTGAGTCGTGCTCAATCAATTATCGAACTGATATTGTAAGAATCATGTAACAAAGAATGTCAATATCACGAAAGAAAAACTTTTAAAATATATCATGTTGCAAATTCAAAATGAATGTGGCAGATGATTTCTTTGCAAAATTTATGATGAAAACATAAACATAAGTGTGCGTGGCACTACGAATAATTTGTAGGCATTGTTATTTTAATTTTATTTTATAAGAAAATTGAAAAAAAGTTGCAGAATATCAATGGTCAAGTCAGTAATAATAGCTAGAAAATATAAAAAGGTTGCCATTAATGTTCCATATTTTATAAAAAAATAAATTGTTTGACATATTAAATATTTTTAAGTGCTAGTTAATATTAAATGAGAGTATTTAATGATACGAAAAACGAAAAAGAAAAGCATAAGCAACAATAACTGAATTTAATTTAAAAAAAAACATCCAAGTGATTAAGTGAGAGAGAGAGTTGAAGTGGCATATGTTCCATATTAATTTTTTTTATTTGACATATTAAATATTTTTAAGTGCTAGTTAATATTAAATGAGAGTATTTGATGATAAGAAAATTGAAAAATTAAAGAAAAACAATAATGACTGATTTTCATTTTCTAAAAAAAAACTAACAAAAGGAATGCTCCAAAAAAAGGCAAAAAAAGGCAAAAAAAAAAAAAGATAAAAAAAACAAAATGAAAAAAAAAAGAAAAGAAAAGTGAGGGAAAAGGCTCAAACACAGGCCAATGAAGGAAAGAAATGGCAAGTGATTAAGTGAGAGAGAGTTGAGGTGGCACCTGTTGCAAATCATGTTGCATTCCATGTTGCAACTCTTCAATATTTTTTTAATAAAATTAATTATTTTATTTTTTTATTTATTATGATTTATTTCAATTTAAATTTTCTATTTAGGGTTATTCCATCCTCAATCGGGGTATATTAAATAAAAATTAAAAAAAATAGTTATGCAACACCAAATGTAACACAAAATGCAACAGATAATTTGCTTTGATGAAGGAAATGGGGCTGCTGACCACTACACAAAAACTAACATTTGTGTTTTTCTCAACAAAACTATTTCTTAAGCTAATTTTTGTCTGGTTTTTTAGGCCAATTTTGACTTAATATATGTGTGTGTGACACACACACACGTCATCATTTCAAAAAAATGATAAGTACATACACATTCTTTAATTACATTACTACCCGTATCAAATTAATTGTCGTTTTAGAATTTTTAGTTATCTTGTAATAGATTGAGTGTTGTGTTACATATATAGTTTATATACATTCTCCCAATCTATATTTATTAAGAAAATATATCTTAATACGATTTGATTAAAGTGGAGAGAGGAAGAGTATATTTGTCAAAATTATTATATTTTAATTTTGTGAAAAAGCCTAAAACGATAATTAATTTAATATGAATTGAATAATTAATATTTAAAAGCTAGCAATGGACTAACATCATAAGAATAAGATAAGAGAATAAATCCCAAAAGTGCAATATATACACGAAATTTAAATTTAGACGATGTTTAGTTAAACATCAACTAGTATATCTCCCGTGCGATACTCGGTACTATTTTATTTTATAATTAGTATGTCTCCCGTGCTATTTATTTTATAACAAATAAAAAGTCAAAAGAAAAATACAATCATTCTATCATGGTATATATATATATATATATATATATATATATTCCATAGCATTTATAATTAAATTCGTAATAGATATGAATATACATAGATATAACTTTAATTAGAAATCGAACTTTTATTGGCTATTATGGTAAATTTCATATATAAAATTGTTAAATCACATGTTTTATCTATCTTGAATATAAATAATTTATTTAATAAAATAAAAACTTTAAACAATAATTTTTTTGAAAAATAATTAAATAAAATGTTAAAAATTAGTAGAAAGTAATTGATAATTTTAATATAAATATTATAATGCATTCATTATAACACTATCTAATTTTAACATGGCCCAATTAATATAAATACATATACGTTCACCCGACTCAATGTTGTGGTGTTTCTTAATGGTTGGTAATAATTTACAACACCAATTACAATATGTTTACTCTAATATTAACACAAAAATAAAAGTAATAAAAAATTTCAATACTGATATTTGCATACAAACTACAGACTCAAAATTATGGATGAAGTTGAATAGTGGGTCCACTCCAAACCCTACTAAAAAATGTTCTTTTACTAATAAAATGTTTTCTCTCCTCAGCCCCATAATCTCTCTTTATCACTTTCAATTTCTCTCCAGCGCAGATCGACAACAATATACCACCGCTGCTCCAGCCTTCAAATAGCCGAGCACGCACTCTGCCCTCTTCCTTTTTCATCGGTGCTACCTCACCTTCGACCTGCAACATCTCCGTTTTCTTAAGGTAAATTGGTGTTTGGTCGATGAAAGGGGTGAAGGGTTGATTTTTAGTTTTTTTTTTTTTTCACTTTTTCCCCAAAACACAATAACAAGGATCTTGTGATTGAAAATTAGATTATTCGCTCTACTTTATACAAAGCCATAGTTGAATCGGCTTAATTGCAGAAGTTGAAAAAGAGCTTGAGGTGAATGGAATTAATTGTAGATGTTGAATAGATTTGATGTTTGTGGTAGAAATGTCTGGAGCTGAATCGATTGAATTGCATGAATACTGAAAAATATAAGATTTAATTGCAGGAGTTACAAAAGATTAAATTGCATTAATAATGAAAAATGTAAAACTTAATTGTAGGAGTTACAAAAGATTGGAGTAAATCGTATAAGAAAAATATGAATGAAATAAAATTTTAAAATAGAAAGATATAATTAGTAAAAGGAAAAAAATATATACGAATGAAAGAAAATTTTAAAAAGGAAAAATATAAGATGAATGAATGAAAATATAAAAAGTTTAAAATGCACCAAAAGATAATCAAACCCGGATACTGGTTTGACCCTGGATACAGGTTCAACTAATTGCACCAAACTTGTTTTTGTAAAATTTAGGCAGAACATTTGTTTTTTAATTAAGTTTTGTCAGATTTTTTAAATGATGATTTTACCCCTATGAGTAAATTTTAGGCATAGCATTTGTTTTTTAATTAAGTTTTGTCAGATTTTTTAAATGATGATTTTACCTCTACGATTTTGCCTTAATATATGTATAGATAATTTTATCTACATATAATATTTTTTTTAAAATTCTCTAATTTAGACAATTTTCACCAGCAATTTTAAGTATTCAGTCAAATATTCATAACTTTCTCTCTATATAATTTTTTTAAAAATTCATATTCGTTAAATTATAGACTCCGTTCTTCCAACTGTATAGAGCTTATAATTTAATAATTTCCTATGAGAAGAAATTTACATTCAAAGTCAGATCGAGTTCATAATTTAATTATTTTACGTTCAAAGTCAGTGTCAAGAACATTTTGCGGCTGCATCAGAAATTAACCAATATCACTGACTTTTTCCCAATTCAAGTATATAAAATTCAAGTCTTATATTTTTAGCGAATAGTTGGGTAGAATGTCAATTCCTTAAACAATATGAACTTTTTTTTCTTTGGTTGCTACTATAAATATAATTAATTAAGCAGCCTTGATTTTTAGAAAGAGGAGCCTAAAGCGGTCATTATTTAATTTGAGCAACAAATGAAGATATACTTTCATTTATTGATCAAATAGTTCTACCCTCCTTTGCGCCTTTCGTTTAATTGCTTTTACTCGTTAAATAATCCCATAGAAAATGGGACAAAAGATATACAAGCTGTTAGGCATGTGTGTGTGTGTGTGTGTGTATATATATATATATATATATATATATATATTTCAGTGTTATATTGATCTACTCTTCCGGTTTCATAATAATTGATTTCTTAGGTATCATAACAAAAATTAAGAAGTAAAAAAGATACAAATATACCATCTTCTCTCCCAGCTTTTATCATAAAAATGGAATAAATTTCATATATGATAAGTAAGTTAATATGTGATATATAGTGTTTTGATTGGGTAAAATTGGGAGAAAGAGTGTGAAAATGTCTAAAACATAAAATAATTTGAAATTAAATTGAAAGGCAAAACATCAATTATTATGAAAATGAACGAGTGTATAAAATGAGATACGCTTGTGTGAGACCGTCTAACGAATTTTTATATTTGATTAATGGGGTGATCCCTCTTCCTTTTTTTTATTTTTTTTTATTTTTTAGTGGTCACCTCTTCCCTCTCTCTCCCCTTTTCCTTTTCTTTTTATATTTTTTTCACTCTTTAATTTCTTCCATTTTTTTGGTTTTTAAAGATATATATTTATTTTTTTATCCAACGTCTCGCAGAGTGTGTTTGATTGATGCTAACACGTGAGTTCGTGCATCGCATTCGATAGTTAATTTTTTTAAAATAAATATATACCTTAAAGTGGAATTACTAGACTCTAAAATTAAATTGAATTAATTTAAATTTTTTTACTTGGTGTCTCGCGCAATGCACGAGCCCGATGCGCGTTACTGATCCGTTTAACATAAGAGATCATTTAACTGGTCTTATACAAATTTTTTTTAACTGTACTTTGGCTTGGTAGGTATGATTATGGCTTTTAATTAACCTTTTGACAATAAAAGATTGTACGTACATAATTGTCAATTGTTGCCGCATGTGGCTTAGCTTGTTCTTTATATAATTTGTTTTTGATAAATTCGATGGCTTATTTTAATCTGACACCCTTAACTTAAGTTCCAAGAAAATTATGATTAAATCGTATAGTAGTGCGCTGTGCACGTGACATGTTCTCTTTTAATTGGACATGAAATTTTGCTATATATATATATATATATACTTGGGTAATTAATTAGTAATATAATCAATTTGGTTGAATTGGCTTACAACTCATTCCACAAACACCAAGATTGCGATCCTTAAAATTTGAAAGGATAATTATAAGTTTTTTTTTGTTATTGGTCAAAACGTGTAATAGAATAAGTATAGTTGTGTAATAATTATGAAAACTCAATCCTCACACAAGTTCAAGTGGAAAACAACTACGCCGGATAAATCCGGACAGCAAGGGAGGTGATGAACAAACCGAGCTGATACAAAATAAGGAGCTAGAAGCAAATCTCAGGTAATTGGATCTTAGTATATATAATTCTTAGAGTTAACTGTTAAGATGATTGGCGGAATGAGTAATATAATCAATATTTGGATATATATATATATATATATTCATTTGGTATATGATTAGCACACACAGATTGATATTAGAGTGGAACCGAATGAATGTCATAATTGATCGGCTGTTTGGTGTATGATTACGAAATGATCATCATTTTTTTTTCTTTTTGAGGAAATACGAAATGATCATCATTAATTAATCGACCTTCTCCGGGAAAGCTATTTTTATGGATACAGAGAGTGGGGGTGGAATAGAGGCGTTGATGCTTTTGGATAAAGAAGATAGAGGGAAAAATTGGACGCTCATTCGGAGTTGCCACTATTAAAGAGTAATATGAAATTTCTTCTTCAATTAATTCTATACTAGTCTAGCTAAGTGTGTTCTCAGTCGCGTCAAATCGACTATTGTATTTCTGTGTTTTACTTGTATTTCTTCCATGCAATGTATGGAGATAAATTTACATATTTTAAGTTTAAATAATATAAATTATATAATAATGCAAATAAATAATTTAAACTTTTCCAAGCTTGAGTAAATAATAACAAAATATTTATGCATAAAAATTATAAAAAAGTGAAGTAATTAAATATACAACTTGTAATATAATAAATTTTTGAATATAAGGAAACATGAATCAAATAATGGGTCTTGTATTGACCTACATTATTTTTTTTAAGATTTATAATACAATTTCGACATTTTTATTTATTGGATACCATTAAATAATATTATAAACACATGTAAATAAAAAAAATATGCATGACAATGTTATGGGTCGAACATATTTCAATTGATAATTAAATAACTAAAAAAGAAATAAAAATAAAAGTACTTCAGTTTAAATATATATATATATATATATATATATATATATATATTAATGAAATGGAGATTTAATTTTTTACAATAGTCTAATTGCAGCGCGAGTAGCCAACTTCTTTATAATATTTTTTTCCCCATGGTCATCACATACAAAAACATTTAATGCAAAAAAAAAAGGATTGTTTTAAGTTCGGATGAAAATGAGGTAGAAAATATGGTTATTTCCTTGAACGAATAAAATGACTTTTTGATGATTAATAACTGAATTTTCATTTTTTTTTTTACACAAAAATGTATCTTTTGAATGACGTGTAATGCATGCATGTCATATATATATATATATATATATATATATATATATATATATATATATCGCAAAAACTTGTGTGCAGCAAGATGTAAATAACATTATGTGAGACGGGTCGGATCCGGATTTTATTCAACCCGTCATATATATAAAAAAAATCGCTCCTTCTTCATTCTAACCCTAACTTTCACTATTATGATCTTAACGCCGCAACTTTTCTCAATTTTCTTCTATTTCCATTCTCCATCGCAAAACCCTACCATTCTCATTCTCAACTTCCCTCGAGTTTTCCGGCATTTGTAATTGCAAGCGAAGGGCTCCGTCATTCTTTCGATCGATTTTTTCGACAATCGCGAGGCCTGCTTTGAGTCGAAGTCCCGACGTTTTCACTTGATCGAGTTCTCTCTTTCGGTATCAATTTATACATGCATAAGTATCAGTTTATTCATGTATAAGTACTCTTTCATGCATGAAAGAAGTATCAAAATTTTTATGAAATTTTGAGCTGCCTAGGTATGAATTTATGCATGCATATGTATGATAAATTTATGAGAGAACTGGGATGTTTTGTTAAAATACAGTGAGGTAATTTATTTTGTGAACTCCTACCTTTATGTGATTTCAGTGGTACTTTTTATGCATTTAGTTAGTACTTTATGTTGCAGATTGTGAATTATGTTTCATTTTTCTTTGAATTTTTTATTGCAGTGGAAATGATTATGTATTTAAATCCCGGCCCTCTTCAATCTATTCTATTATCAGTTCACTGAAGGAGGAGCAGCGAAAGGCAGTAAAAGATATTGGTTTTGGGGGTTGCTTTTTTCTTTCAAGATTTTGCATGTGTTCATTGGTCAAATGTGCACTGGTTTGTTCAGCATTTTAATCCAGACACTCGTTTTCTTTTATGCTTCATGTGTTTTTTTTTTGCTTATTGAAATGTTTGAACTTTCTTTTTGCAGTCGTCTGGTAGAAGAAAGTTATGGGCATTGTATTGTGCTCGGATTTTACTTTCAGGCACGAACAACTTGAGTTTTGAAGTTCACCAATCTATGATGGACTTCATGAACAAGAAGAAGAAATGATGATATTTGTGATTGAATGATGTTTTTTTGGTGGGATGTTGTGGGATGACAAATACATTGATCTTATGGTTAAACTTGATCTTTGATTTGTGGTGTTGTTGGTATTTGGCAGAAAGAGGAAATATTTTGTTTTTTGTAATAGCTTGATGATACAGTTTGTTGGATATGTTAGGAGGCTTTCTGAAATCACGAATAGATGGATGTCTGGAATGTTTTAAGAATGATGTTATTATATATTTTGTCCATTTTTTTTATCATTAGAAAATGAGCTTTGTTTATGCTACCGTTTACTGTATTTTTTTTGCTCATATTATGTTAAGCATATAAAAAGTATCACCTAATGTGAAATGAGGTACCAATGAACATGTAACTTTGTTCACACTGTATGCTCAACAAAAAATTATCATGTGTTTCAGAATTATTTTTGCTTTAACTTTAGTTGTAAATTAGTTATTTAATGATCATTCATAATCTGATTTTAAAGAAATCTGGTTCTTGTTTAGATATAATAATAGTATAACGTACAGAGCATAAACGTATCACGTGATAAATAAAAGAGTACCATTTTATCTTTTTTGTAATCTTTTTATGTTTTATGTGTTTTTTTAAATAATTAAACGAAACTATCATAAATGAATGATCACCAAATCCTTGTACATGGAAAAAAAATCCCAACAGTAAAAATCTAATCGAAGCAAAAAATGAGTTTGATACAATAAAAAGTACCACGTGGTAAGAAAAAAGTACCAAGTATGATAAAAAAAACAGGTATCAACCTAAAATTAATCTAAAACAATCGAGGGTTGGAAGTTTTGGATCCAAACTCATCCAACTGAATTGAAATATCTAATTAAAGTAAAAAATCAGTATGATACTATAAAAAGTACCATTTGGTAAGAACAAAGAGTATTAACAACGATAAAAAATCTAATTAAAGGAAAACATGAGTTGATACAAAAAAACGTACCATGTGGTATGAAAAAAAGTATCAAGTTCGATAAAGACAGGTATCAACTTTAGATTAATCTAAAACAATCATGATTCCAAGAATTTCAAGGCAAAGCAAAATATGTCTGATACAAAAAAAGTACCATGTGGAAAGAAAAAAAGTACCAAGTATGATAACAACAGGTATCAACCTAAAATTAATCTAAAACAATCGAAGGTTAGGAAGAAATGGCAGAGATCAAGAAAATGCACGCCCTGATCGAGAAATACCAACTCAAGGGCCAGGTAAGATGGATAGCAGCTCAAACTGACAGATACCGCTACATTGCATACACAAAGGGGGCTTTCATGCAGCCTGCATTGTATGAAGCCTTCGGCCTAACAGTGATCGAAGCCATAAACTGCGGGCTGCCCACATTTGCAACCAATCAAGGAGGGCCAGCAGAGATCATAGTTGATGGGGTCTCAGGCTTCCACATTGATCCCAACAACGGTGATGAGTCGAGCAGCAAAATAGCTGATTTCTTCGAGAAATGCAAAACAGATAGCAGATACTGGAACAGAATGTCTCAAGTTGGCCTCAAACGAATATATGAATGGTACTCCAAGTCCAAGCCACCCTCATTCAGACATTTTGATGAACACATTGTGATCATAACTAAAAACCACCTCTTTTCCCCCCATTGCAGCTATACATGGAAGATCTATGCAAACAAAGTCCTCAACATGGGATCAGCCTATGGATTCTAGAAACAGCTCTACAAAGACCAAAAACAAGCAAAGCAGAGATACATAGACATTTTTTAGAATCTCCAGTTCAGGAAACTGGTGAGTTATTATTCTTCCCCTACCCAATATATATATAATTTTTTTCCCCAACAAATTATGAAATAATATTTGAATTCCACAGGCGAAGAATTTGCCGATCAGTGAAGAAACCATACCGGCAGCTCCATCCAAGACTCCAGCACCCAAAGCACCGCCGCCGTCAGTAAAACCGAAAGCAGAGGCAGAGGAGCAAGTTATGAAATCAGATTTTCAACTCAAATTCTATAAAAGTAACTCCAATGATGTTATCATAGTTGATTTTTACCTCAATTTGGATGAATCCAGATCCAATTCAGATATTGAGATGAAATTTTGATCAAGTTTAGCTTCGTGATTCCTTAATGGTGGCGTCGACGGAAACGACGTGATATTTGAAGTCGATGCGAAGGTTGTCGGCGGTGATGATGCGAAGGTTCATGGCGGCGACGACGGCCTCCGCGATCGCGATGGATGATGCGTGACGGTGGCTGGCCAATGTTCAACTTTGGGTATATTTTTCTGTATTGGGCTTGAGTTACAAAGTTTTTTTTCTTAGATTAGGGCTGGGTCTGAATTCTATTGGGTTGGATCCAAATTGTATTGGGCCGGCCCGTCTGAAATACCATATATCAGACCTGCTGCATGCAAGTCCACCCCTATATATATATATATATATATGGATTTGGTTCAAATGGGTACTATGTCTTTATGTGAGAACTAGGAACTATTTCTAGCTATTAGATCTAACAAAGTAAGGGTGAAGATTAGGATTGTGGTTTAAGGATCTTTCAATTATTATTTACATATTTTTAATTTAGGAGGGTATCTTAGACATTTATTAATTAAATCCCATATTTATCAATTAAATATCATATCACACGTTGATTCCATATCAAAACATATTTGTTCATTTCAATTTCTTCTCCTCCAATTCACACGTTCTTCTCAATCTTCTTCTTTCTCTAATTTTCTCTCCATCTTTCTTTCATCGATTTCTTTCATATTTTTTCTTTGAGTGGTTGATTTTCACAATGTTTTTAATTGTTCAATTATTCCTACTTCCTGAATGATGTATATAATTACGAATATGGTTTAATCAAATATGGATAATTCAGGTATTCTCTTAATTGATATATATTTTTCGATTTTAACTTTCAACCAATCCCACAAGTTTTGTAATTTGTTAACTCCATATTATATCATTCATTCATTCTTGTATTGATAGTTCGATTCATCAACCTTGTAATACAAAATTTAATAAGAATTTCTACATGATTTATGATTATCAAAATTTCTCTCCAATTTTCGTTCATCATAGTTTAAAGAATACATGCTTCTTTTTTTTTTTTTTTTACTTTTTGATTATCATAATTTACGACTGGCGGTGTTCATCATTCACGATGTTGCTCACAAATGTAGAAAATGATTATGCAGTACATTGAAGGAGTTTATCCAAAGTTTGAAAGAAAACGACTAATGTATCAATGGAATTGATCGAACCAAAGATGGATTTTTGGGGAACTCAACAATGAAGGATGGTAATTTGGTATCTGCCAACAACTTTGAAGAATTCATGGTCAAATATTTTATGATGTTTATCATTTTCAACATTGAAGAATACAATTTTTTTTATATTTCCTACAAAGGTTCATCAATATCAAAAAAATATTTCATCACTAATAAATATACAAATTTTGTTTATATTTTCGATGTTGGACGAAAGTCTCAGTTTCTTTTTGTCACCAATAATCAATGGTTGTATTGTATTTGTTCATTATGTGTTTCTTATGGTGTGTATTTAAGTGCTTAATCAATAATATTTCATTGCTAAACATGTAATTCATATGAAAATTACATAGTTTTTCAATATTTTTTATGCATAAGTTCGTTGCTTGTTTTATAATAATTTATAGCTTGATATATCATATTTTGTTTCGTTTTGGAAAAATTAATTGTAATTCATTACTAAACATATAATGAACATTTCATTGTATAGTTTTTTTTAGATGCTTGTTATGAATAACCTTTTTTTTGCTTTTGTAGTAATTTGTAGCTTTTTATGGAGTAAAAAGACAATGATGCATTATCGTTCGATTAAATTTCAGCATTTGCTGACTACAAAACAACCGTAAAGAAGTAATACATCAATCTAGCTGGGTGGATGAAGTTGTTGACCGCAATATTCAAAGTGATTTGTCATAGTAAAGAGGTTCTTCCTGAGTATTATTCATGTTTTTAGTGGTTTAAGATTTTATTAATAAATTATGATATCATTTTTTGTACATGATTATCGTAAAACCAATAAAAACATATGAGATTCTTTAAATTCAATTGGTAAGCAATGTTTTTTTGCTAAAAATGCAACAAATAACACATAACAAATAATCAATTTACATCAAGCGCATTGATATCATTCAATATTAACAAGCAATGGTTTGGTGCTAATTTAACAATGATTAATTTGATGCTAATAATCTGTATATTATTATGTTTGAATTCAATTTTTTTACTTAACAATTCATAGATTTATTATGATTTATTTATGTATTTGTTTAGTAGATATTCCTAGGTTATTATTATTGATTGTGTTGGTTCAAATGATAGCATTATGTAGTGGTTTTTTTTTGTGGAAATTCATAGCTTCGTATGCTATATTATTTTAGCTTGTTAAATGAATATTGATAGTTTATCCTCGTTTAAGTACAAAGCGCTAAATGTTTATGGTTGGCTTTTGAGGTTCAAAATAGATCTATTTTGAAATTTGAAATCATAGTAAGCTATGAATTGATAAGACATAAATAATGAATTCAAAGTGCTATATTATTTTTGTACTAAGATAAGCTTAAGCTTTAAATATTTACTAATCAAACACAAAAACAATCATGAAAAGCTATGACTTGATATGAAATAATTACTGAAATCTAACAAAATAAGATATGAACGTTTTAACAATAAGATATAAATTTCTTCTTAATAAACTACAAAACACAATCATAATAAGCTATGAATCACTATTATTATCCTCATGTTCATCATTATTGCGGTTGTATCACCTCTCTTTTGTCATTTTTCCTCTTTGCTCTCTGTTCTTGATTTTGCATTTTGTTTAATATACTAAGAGATAGAAACTTTCTTGCTTTCTTGAACAAAAGAGTGGTGACATTTTTCAATTCTCCTTTCTTCATCTTGCTTGATTCTGCATTGATCATAGAACTAGAAAAAATAATAATTACTAATAACCAATAAAATAAAAAAGTTATCAGAACCAAATATTCATAGCAACAAAGATATTATAAACATTTTAAATAAGCTACAACACCCTAATAATCAAGCACCAAATTACCTCATAAAAAGCATTTTTGTGCTCTGTCAATTAATTAGAAAAATCATTAAAATGATTATAAATAAGCTATGAAACCATACCAAATAAGCACCTAATTTACTAAATTAAAATGACTTGAGTTTTATTTATTTTAATCACCACAATCATTAAAAGTGTATTATATAAGCTACAAATATACACTTATTATGCACCAAATTAATTCATTAAAAATAATAGCAGGTTCTTCCTGTAGAGCATATAAAGTATTGTGATCATTTTAAATAAGCTAAGATTCATTACTAATCTAGTAACAGATTAACTCGTAACATGTATTTGATTTTCCAACTAAGGTTAAATAAATAATATAAGCATGCATTTTAAATAATCAAGCACTCATAAAATTCATATTATTCGAGCAACTAAATTATAAGCATTTTAAAAATAAGCTACGACACCATACAAACGAAACTAAAAAAAAAGCTTACAAAAGCATTTATATGGTATGTTAATTAATTATCAAAATCATTAAAAGCATTATAAATAAGCTATGAAACCATATATGTTGGGGTTTTTTCAAATTAAACCACCGCAGGATCTATTTGGTTGTTCGTTAATCCGTGTTCATGCAAATCATAATTTTATGTAACATGCATGTTTATCACAATCTAATAAAAAAAACATGCAAAGCATATTCGAATCTAATAAAGTGGAAGACATAGAAACGAATCTACTTACAAATCGATAGACGGTCTGTGGACAAGATTACAGATCTAATCTTGTTGTTGAATGAACACAATAATGGCGCCACTTATGTCACATACGGCCACTGCACAATTCCACTCCAAGATCTTCTGTTGTATTCTCGGACTGTATCTAGATTCAGAGTGGGCTGAAATCTACTAGATAGAATTGTGAAATATGTGGATAACTTAAAGAGACAAAGAGGGGCTGATTTCTTATGATAATATATGTGTAAATTTCGTGCCCCCTCCCCTTATATATAGGGAGGGGCGAAATTTCATGTTCCAGCCCTACTGGGCTGGGCCTCTATCTCAAGTTCTATATCAAGTCCACTTTCAGTCATATTGGGCTACAACAGGGATTTAGAAGAATATTAAATTGGCCCACTAATTTATTTAATATCTAATATCCAATAAACTTAGCATATAATTAAATAAATTAAGTTTTACTTTTATTCCACTAAAGAAGTAAAATTGACCTACCAATTTAATACATATTTGCGAATATGTTTTCTCCTTTAGTTCAGTCATTCCCCGTATTTAAGATATAATGTTTATTAATTAATTATGTCAGCCTCTGACAGCTATAATTAATTAACATCTAAAACCTTGAGTAGTACCACACAAGTTTACCATTAATATTTATTTCTTCAAATAGAAGGAACATAGATTTCTTGTTGTTCAGTGTGTTTGTGTTGAGAAAGAAGAAATTATGGGTAAAATTGCAATTGGCTGGGGACAATTTAAATTTTAGATTGCACTTGTCAATTAAAATTTTTACTATTAAGCTAAAGAGAGAGGAGTGAGTGCTGATCAAATTAAAGATTGTGATGTCTTTTTAAAATTTCATGACCCAAAACGAGATGGCTCGTTCACCGACGAGAAATCCGAGCGTATTGATGTAAGTGAATTAGCAAATAAAACTAACACTTTATTTTTTACGGAATTATATAGAAGTTGTTGTACTCTAAATGAATAACTATTTAACTCATTACAGAGGCAGGTTCATGGGCGAGTAGAAGAGCTTCTGAGTTAAACATATATACATACTAAAGGCTTGAGTGGAGACTATACATACTCAGATGCAAACAGAAGTGCAAGTATCCAGTCTCAAATACAAAATATAATGGAAATGCATGGATGCGACAAAGATCTTTAGGTCATCCACCATAGCCTCCACGAAATGGGTCAAATAAACATCTAGAGCATAGTTAGTTTGGAATTGCTATTTCGTACAAATTTATGTTATATAATTTTAACAACCATTATGACTCTTGTGTGACGATTTTCTAGATAATACTATGGTGTTATTATTTTTTGTTTGCAGTAATGTTTTAAAAGATATTTAGTATATGATAATATTTTATTGTAAATAAATTTTATAATATAATCACAGCGGATGATATAAAAGTAACAAATGGAACCAAAAATTAATGACAAACTTCTGTTGTTAAAATATTATTTATTTAAATATGAATGATGACATATTCCATGGTAAAACTAAAATATTTTTTTTAAATTAAAATTATCTAACAAAAAAAATGATGAAATCCTCCGTCAATAAAATTATATTATTAAAAATAATCTTCTGACAGAATGATCTGTCATGACTCGATCATAAATAAGAACACAATGTTCTCATGGGCGACCCTGTTTTTACTACGAAACTTTAAAATTATTAATGGACTTCCATTACTCAATTAATGATAGAATGGTTTTTTGTGCATAATAAATTGCGTGCCCTGTTTCTAATGACTTAATATTTACGTTGTTAATCCATCATAAGAATAATTTAATGAAGAAATATGTATGAATATTAATGACAGATTAATCCGTCATTAAATTTAGATTTTTTAGTAGTGATAATAATAATTTAGTGAGCCCATCCAAAATGTGTTTACAATATTTTTTTTTATTTGAAATATCTATTTTTGATTAAACAATAATGGATGAAGAAAAAATGAATGAAAAAAAAAGTTGGGTGATTTCATTTACACAACTAATTTTTCTTTTCACACCACAATTACTTTACACACTATAAAAATTCTTGATTTTTTTTTCTTTACACACCACACTAAAAGACTGTTATATCCCTTAACTTAAAAAAATAAAAAAAATAGAATTTAACTTTAATTTTTAAAACAAAACAAAAAAATTAATTAGAATAGTTCTTCTCCTTACTCCCACAACTCGCCGTGTCTACCTGCACAGCCTCCCGTTGTCGCCGCCACTGTCGCCCCTTCTTCTGAATAGTTTTTAACTTTGCTTGATGATGTTATCTGTTGGTCCCGGGCGAGTCGGTATCAGTTTAGAGGGGGGGTGAATAAACCGATACAAAAACTTTTACTTTAGATGCGGAATAATAGGGCCCTTTGACTCTCTTGATGAAACTTATTTGTGAACAAACTTGGTAATCAGTTGAGATAGTTTGAGTGCAGCCTGTGTGATCTTGTGTGCAGTTAGAGATATGCAATATTCAATATGGTACAGCACACAAGAGATTTATAGAGGTTCGAAGTCTCAAACTTCTACGTCTTCTCTTCCTTCCGCAGAAGGGCAACTTCACTATATAACTTGAGTTTCTTTACAAATTACACAATGAAGGACAGTTTGCTGAACCTGGTAACTGCTCGCTACCTCAGCGGGTCGATGGCTCACACTTGAAGTCCCTAACTGCTCGCTAGGAAGGTAGGTACTATTGTCGTCTTTACAAGGTTTTAGATCTCTTTCGATCTTCAAAAGGTTAGTCTTGAACAAGGGGGTATCAACTGATGTGCTCCTTTGATTGAGCTGAGTAGTTGATCGTTGAATAGCTGGAACTGAGAAGGCTGCCCTGGCTGGATCGTCAACAGCTGGCTGAGTATGTTGATTCAGTGAATTCTTCTTCTCAGTTTGACTTTCGCAGAATCTATCAAACGTTGCACTTGAGCTTGAGTGGGAGGGAGAAGGAAAAGCTCTGCTTGTATATGTGAAAGTTGGCAAGAGTTGTGTTTGCGAAAAGTGTTTAGAACTCTGGTTCACCCGTCTTTTATAGAGGAGTGATTTTATGACCGTTGAGTTCCATTGTCCATTTGATTAGTGGCTCTGTTGGCTCATCAACGGGATGTGGTCTTTAATGATCGCTTGGATCATTTGGTTGAAGTAGCCGTTATTCTGCCAATCGATCTTCATTAAATTCCAGAATCTTTGAAGGAGCATTTATTCCAAGATACGCTGATTTAAGCAATACACTCCAGGAGTCTTCTGGCTTCAGCTCTCTTGGTAGTTTGGAATTTCAGTTGGCAGTTTTGGATTTCTCAGCTCAGTTAGATTATCGTCCCAGCTGGCAGTTCTGGGCTTATCAGCTGAGTCTGGCTATCGCTCCAGTTGGCAGTTTTGGGCTTATCAGCTGATTTTGGCTATCGCTCCAGTTGGCAGTTTTGGGCTTATCAGCTGATTTTGGCTATCGCTCCAGTTGGTAGTTCTGGGCTTATCAGCTGAGTCTGGCTATCGCTCCAGTTGGCAGTTCTGGGCTTATCAGCTGATTTTGGCTATCGCTCCAGTTGGCAGTTCTGGACTTATCAGCTGAGTCTGGCTATCGCTCCAGTTTGCAGTTCTGGGCTTATCAGCTGAGCTTGGCCATCGCTCCAGTTGGCAGTTCTGGACTTATCAGCTGAGATTGGCCATCGCTCCAGTCGGCAGTTCTGGACCTGTCAGCTGAGATAGGCTATTGCTCTAGTTGGATACTGCCAGTCTCTGGTTTAAACTGGCATTCTATCAGTTTCTTCAGTCTTTAGTCAGCTCATTTCTCCCCCAATTCAGCTGATTAGATTGTCAGCTTGTTATGACTGGTATGGCTCCTCAGCCACGTTGAACTTTAGACTGGATGACGTGTCTTTCAACTTGTGGGCCATTCTTCAGATCGGTTGACCTTTGACTCTTCTTGAGTTCTTCTTTGATGATGCCCTGGGCTGGTAAGCTTCGATCTACAGCTTGAACTTTGGTCAGTTTTTCATAAATAATTTTGACATCTCATCAAAACTTTGTCTAGGGGTTCCTTGATAGTTTTTCCTAACATTATCAACTCCTTCTCTCCTACAATAATTCTATTCTTGAGGCCGCCACCCATTTCCCTTCTTTCTTCTTCGTCTTCTTACTCTGCAACTTAAGGATTTGAAAAATGGATTTCCAAACCTACATGAACAGGTTCAAAAACTATTTTTCAAATGACACATTGACGAATTAATAAATAGTTTTTGAATCTATTCATGGATGTTTGGAAATAAATTTTCGAATCATTATTCGGAAACAAATATTCGAATCATGCATTGTTCATTCGAAAAATAATTTTCGGATCTATGTGAAGGAAATCAAACTGAATTTTTCGAATCCATTTCCGGCGATTGGTTTTCAATGGAGCAATTTTTGGTGATAAAATTTTCTAAGAATGGTCGCCGGAATCTGCATAAATGGATGGTGGTCGTCGGAAACTGAGGGTGCGAAATAAATGGATGGTGCCCGTCGATGGTGGTCGCCGGAAATAAATGGATGATGGTCGCTAATGGTGGTCGTCGGAATCTGCATATTTTCGTAAAGAAGAAGCAATGGCGTAGGGATGGCGAGGAGAAGCCAGCGGCTCCGCTTGAGAAGAAGAAGAAGATACACGTTTTATTTTTCTTTTCTTTTTTTAAATAAATTTTTTTTAATTAGAAAAAAATATTTAAATAAATTAATAATTATTTATTTTTTAAATTAAATTTATTGATGGTGCGTAAAGAGAATTCAGTGTGCATTTAGAATCACCCAAACAAATTTCCGAAGGAAAAAAGATAGAAGAAAAAAGAGGAAGTATAGTTTTTGGCTTTCCAGGCTTTCTCGCCTCATCCAAGACTCGAATCATAACTTTCTCATCTTCTTTTCACCCTAAACTCCGCCAAAGTAAAGACAAATCCACAAGATCACGGCTGGAAATTGGCGTTCCATTGTTTTTCAACACATTTCACATCACTACCAGTTACCACCTATATATGATTTCCAACTGTGGGCCCACCGCTGCCATAGGTGTCACTCCCCTGTTCTGCATGGCTGACCACACCGCTTCTTTATATGTTTGCACTATCACAAAATCCGCAACAGGTTGTGCATTTGAGGATGGCATTTCGTGGGATTTTGGTGCTGGTTGTGGTTGTGGCGGTGTTAGCGCTGCCCCTTCAAGGCGCCGGAGGAAGCCGGCGGAGCCTGTGGGATCCCATTATCCGGTGGCCAACGGCCCACCGTGTACCGAAGGAGAACGCTACCAGGTGGGCGGTGCTGGTCGCCGGTTCGAATGGGTTTGGAAATTATCGGCATCAGGTTCAATTTCAATTCGGAATAACTTTGTTACTATCTTGATTAATTTCTAACTAATTAATCTCTTTACCCTTGTATTTGTTGGATATAAGTGAGTGTGAAGTTTTTTTTTTTTTTCCGTTTTGTCTAGTTTAATCTGAGTATTGTTGGCATGGGAGCACTAACCTTTCATATGTTTAATGTTTTTCTATTGAGGGTTTTGGGATCTTGTTTCTTTCCCTCTCTCTCAAAGTCAGACGATATCATTTTCATTCATCGAGTTAATTAGTCCGAAGCAGTTGGTTTAAGATACATGAAAGCTTGGAGAAAATAACTTTGTTTATTTTTATTTCATTAGTCAGCATAATATATGCTTGGTGTTATTAGATGGTTCTACGAGGATGATATCCAATTTTTATTTGATTAAAGTTCATTTGAATGCAATTTAAAAAATAAAATAAAAAATGTTCCATTTGAATGAGGTCCAAATTCATCTCACTTGCAGCACCTGCCTGAGAACTACGCCACAACGAGGAAGAGTACTTCTGCGTTTGCGTTCTCTTACGAGCATGATATATTCTTTTTCGCTAGCAAGTTACAAGACCATTAATTGAGATAACAAAAATATTTTGTTAAGTATTTTTCTATATTTACGTACAAACACACCATTTTTTAGCTTATCAGTTAAGAGAAAAACTAAATACTGCAAATCCAGATTATGTTCTGGCTTCTGTTGGGAACATTGGAATTGAGGAAAGGCAAATATATCAGAATGCTGACTTCCTTCTCCATGAATTTGCCAAAACCATCTTAATCATATGATGATTTTGCCTGTGCGCCTCATTTACCTGGTATTTTTTAGCAATCTGTGTCGTACAGTATTTATTTGTTCTTTTCTAATACATGTAGCCTCATTTAACGGTTTCCTAACCTGACTTGATACTTAGGTTTCATCAAATTTTGGACCAATTGGAATACATTGATTTCAGTCAAACTGGTGATTTGTGCAAAGTGGATGGAAATCCCTTGTGTAGCTTGGCTATACTGATAGTTGTGTATGTTTATATGTGATATATGAGAGCAAATCACATTCTTTTCGTTGCAAATGTATTACTTGACCTCCCTACTTGATGTTTTGACCATTTTTTTTAATGGGGTTTCATGCAATCAGAAAACCATTAAGATATATATCGATGAAGATATTTCGAGCTAGATAGAATCATGATATTTTGAAATACAAATATCCTGAAAAGATATTGGTCCATCTATTTTGGGTAATAGGATAGAGGTTTTACTTTGAATTTTTAATAGCTCGTGTATAGGAGATAGTTATGGAGATCTTCTACACATAAATGATACATCCTGGAAAAAGAAATAGCAAGGGCAACACAAAATAATAGAAAACTCTTCAAGCATTTTTCTCTGAGTAACTCTTACATGGATATATGCAGGCTGACATTTGCCATGCATACCAAATACTTAAAAGGGGAGGTATCAAAGATGAGAACATTGTGGTTTTCATGTATGATGACATTGCAATGAATGAACTAAATCCAAGAAAAGGAGTTCTGATCAACCATCCAACAGGTGATGACGTCTATGCTGGTGTTCCAAAGGTAACATCAGATATGAATATCACTTCAGATAAAGTAACCATGTATTATTTACAGCTGTTACCTTGCTTGGTTTTATTTTTCCTAGATGCTTTGTGAATGTTGAGAGTTTATTGTATTGTGGTTTTCACAATAGAAAAATTTGCAGATACACAAACCCCCCAAATCCCTCAAAACTTGATTTATAGAATTGGCAAACCTCAGCTTCTTGTAATGGTACCACTTTTAGTCTAGTATGCACACAGACTACTTCAAGCTTTGAAGTCCATAGATATTGTGATATTTTAACTTCCAAGAGTTTGATATAGGACTTTATCTAGTACGGTGCTTTATCCTATTTCTGTCAGTTTATTTCCAGGAAACCATTCAGTTTGTATAATCTCTTTAACTATGTGGTGAATGGTGATAGTGATAGTGCATGGAGAACTTGCTATTAAAGCAAATTAAGTTGGAAAATCAATTTTGCTGCTTGAAGGTCTGAAGGAGCTCTGAGAAATAACTTGCATAATTTTGGCATTTATGTTACCAATAACTTAGCATGATGGTTTCTATGTCTATGTTAAATCCAATTTTTCGATTGGTTGTTGAAGGATTATACGGGTGAGCAAGTCACTGCAGAGAATCTCTATGCTGTGATACTAGGTGACAAAAGTGCCGTAAAAGGTGGAAGCGGTAAAGTTGTTGACAGTAAGCCAGGAGACAGGATATTTATATACTATTCTGACCATGGTGGCCCAGGAGTGCTTGGTGAGTTAATCAACTACAGTATCTCAAAGCAGTTTTCTGCATTGAACTATTTTTAGAAAAATGCTCCAGTATATCTCGAATGCCTGTTACCGTATTTACCTAGTCAGCGACTTCAACTCGTTTTAATCTTCAGGAATGCCAAACATGCCGTACCTGTATGCAAAGGATTTCATTGATGTCCTAAAGAAAAAGCATGCAGCTGGCACCTACAAAGAGATGGTGAGAGGTCTACTTGTTGTGTAACTTTTCTTGTGTTCCTGCCTCTGTATCTGCCCACCTGATAAATGAACTGCGGAATGCTCATAATGGTGTCAATTAAGGATCCGACAGTTCTGAAACTGGTTCATGATGCCTGATGTCAGTTGTGGTTTATGCAGGTAATATATATTGAAGCATGTGAGAGTGGAAGTGTATTCGAAGGAATGATGCCTGATGATCTGGACATCTATGTGACCACAGCATCAAATGCCGAAGAGAGTAGCTGGGGAACTTACTGTCCAGGGATGGATCCTCCGCCACCTCCAGAGTATATAACATGTTTGGGAGATTTGTATAGTGTTTCTTGGATGGAGGACAGGTAAACCAGATCTAGGATTGTATGTAGATGTCTAGTGTGTCTGTGATCCAGGCTCGACTGTATGCGTTCCAACCTTCTTTTTTAACTGAACCATGCCATTGCTAAAATCATCCGAACTAATTGAGACCTTTTACTCATAATAGCTTGATCATTGGGACGTTTAGGTGTCAGTTTTCCATATTTTTTACCCAATATCTTATGGTGGATCTTTGTATTTCAACTGCAGTGAGTCCCATAACCTCAAAAGAGAAACTGTGGAGCAGCAATATCACCAGGTGCACTAATCTGGCTAGCTAAGAGTTTGTTAAGTGTGTATAACCAAGGATGACCTTACTGAATTTGTAGTAATTTTGTAGGTCAAGGAACGCACATCTAACTACAACACGTATAATGCTGGATCTCATGTTATGGAGTATGGGAACAAGAGCATCAAATCCGATAAGCTCTATATGTACCAAGGTTTTGATCCTGCGTCTGAGAACTTTCCACCAAACAGAATCAATTCCAAAGTTCACATGGGTGTTGTCAACCAGAGGGATGCTGATCTTCTCTCTCTGTGGGAGATGGTAAGTCAATATGTTGTGCAGTTTTCTGAAGAGTTGATAAAATTCCTTATGATAGATCATAGATGCATAAATAAATTCGGTAGGAATAAGTTAATACTTCATTACGTGGCTATCAATCTGCTGCAGTACAAGAAGTTGGAAGACGGCACCGAGGAGAAAACAGAAGTGCTAAAGTTGATTACAGACACGATGCTGCACCGGAAACATCTGGATGGCAGCTTAGACATTATCGGTCTGGTTTTATTTGGTCCAGCGAAAGGTCCTTCTGTTCTTAAATCGAGAAGAGGTCATGGTTTGCCACTTGCGGATGACTGGGATTGTTTGAAATCGATGGTTGGTTTCATATTTTAATTATATGTTTGAAATCAATGGTGGTTATCTTATAATTCATGTTTGATGGTTGATTGGATATATAATTGTTTCAGGTACGGCTTTTCGAAGCACACTGTGGTTCATTGACTCAATATGGCATGAAACACATGCGATCATTCGCGAATATTTGCAATGCTGGTGTTTCCCTGCCCAAAATGGAGGAAGCCTGCATGGCTGCCTGTGGTGGGCATGACTTTGCTAATTGGAGCCCTTCCATCACGGGTTACAGCGCTTAATACTATTTGTTACCTTACCTCTGTAAATATATGTATGCATGCTTAATTATACTATTGCTATTGGGTTATTGTGTATCCAAAAAAAATAAATATGAATATGAAGATGGATGTCTACAACTTCTTAGATGTAATGATGTTCATAACGCTATATATGGTGCACTAAAATAATCTATAGCTATTCACCAAGATATTTCTACCTTTAAAACTTACAAACAATGATCCGGATATTACCTTTTGATATTTGGGATAAATGTTTCGTGTGAGGATTAATATTAATATTTTAATATTAAAAAAATTAACTAAAAATAGAGTTTTACATCATAGATTTCTAACATAAAATTTAAAGTGAATTATAGCGAATTGAGTTTTGAAAATGTAGATTATCCATGATTAAATTTTGAAAACCTATATTATCAAATCGGGATAAGATGGAAAGCTAAATTTCATCTCTACTCTCACTATCCATTATTAAGTATGAATTAAACATAGTAATTTTTATCACTCATTAATATAGTAATATATTGTATAATATGACTCGCCCAGAATATTAATATTTAAAAAAAAAAACAAATTAGAAATTAACATTAAAAACTAAATATCAAATATAAAAACAATGGTTTTTTTTTTTATATTTAAAGTAATATATAAAACTTTTGATCTACTTTATGTAGGTACATATAAGTATATTATCAATATATCCTTAGTATATATTAGATAGATATGATAGATAACTTAATATTTTTTGGTTATATGTGTAACTTCTCAATATAGTTCCTAAAATAAAGAAAGAGATTTAAATTGAAATTTTGAAAAGTACGAAAATTAGGGGAAAAAAAGGGGGAATTCGAAGGTTGGAAATCAGGATTCCATCCTCGGAAGTTAAATCGGAAATCTAAAGAGTAACGAAATTTGATAACAGGCCGGTGGGTTCATTCAATTATGACCTAGCGCAATAAACCACTACGCCATACGAACATTTCAAATTTCATTGACAAATAAGTTATTTTATAAGAAATACTTTGACGTTATTTTTTATTTATAATTTTGTCACTGTAATATTTTTTTAATATATGTATAGATAGATAGGTTCATCATGGTCAAATTTTGAAATTATACAAATATTTACAATCGTCTTTATCAAGAGTTTCAGAATAAAATCAAATGAGCAATCAATTGTCATTATATTTTTCAAGTTCCACAAAGATATTGAGTTCAATTCAGTCGTATTATTTGTTTATATTGTCAATCATATTTATTAATGGTGTCATCACCTTTATCATTTCACTACTTATCAGGGGCGGCTAATTGGGTGTATAAGAGGATCATTAGTACAAGGCCTCTTAATTGAGAGGGGCCCAATTTTTTTTAGCTTATGTATATATATTTTTATAAAATACCCCCTCCATCTCAATTATTTAACTCACTTTGATCTCTCATGTAAATTAAAAATATTTATGAAAACAAAATATTAAAGGTTAACTTCCAATATTATTCTTATTTAAAATTTATGACTTTAAAAAAATTGAAGTAGTTGATTTTTAATTTCGAAGACCTAATAAAGGTATATTTATATATCACTATGAAAATTAATATTATTTATGGTTATGATACTATATAATTGAGACACCTTAAAATAGTTATAGGGATCATATAAATGAGATGGAGGAAGTGTATATATAATCCCTCCCTCTCTTTCTCTTTCAAAAGAAGGTCGCCTTCTCTTTATTTATATTAGTTTGCAGTCAGCATAATTATATCTCTTTATTTATATTAGTTTGAGGTTGTATTGGGATGTTATCAATAATTTTAATAAAGTATTTTGAAATTCTTTTTGTGTCAAAATATAATTGCAATATGCTAATATTTAAAAATTTATACTAAAATTAAAATTAAACGTTTATTTTTTATAATAGGGCCTTAATTTTTATAATCAACACAGGGGTCCATAAATATTTAAGATGACCGTGCTACTTATTTATTAATAGAAATTACATGTAACTCAAGTTCATTAATATGTTGAACTTGTATTGTCAATCTGAAAATGTGACTTTAGCAAAGAATGTATTGGTGTATGTCTAACTATTAAATCGTATTTGAGATTGAAATTAATTTTCTTTTATAAATGATCCAACTAACATTTGATGTGTCCTATATATGTTCATCATTCAATTCCATAATTGGACGTGTTATTTAATTTATATTTATCTAATATTGAAACAATGTGAATTATTACATAAATAACATGGAACTTGAGCTCAAGAAGATTTAAGAGGGCAGCTATCACCAATTAAGAATACATTTTATATTTCCTATAAATTATTCTAATGAATATTCTAATTCACATAAGTTAATTTTAGTATAAATTATCTGAGTATTTATATCTTATTCTTAAGGTTAATACATTTCGATTTATCGTCATCAAAGTCGAAATCGTAATTCCATTATGTAGACAATTTTCAACGATAGTTGGAATTTATACTGTAAATATTATACTAGTGGTTGAGGAAGCTTAATGATTAACAAAAAAATCTTTTAAAAAAACTAATTAAAATGCCAAACGAAGGTAGATGAAGTAATATATTAACTTATAAATATTTTAAAATCTGCATAAAGATTTTCATTAATGAAAAAAACATATTCTCATAAAAAATGAAAGAAATTCGTATTTTATTAAGTAGTATACTAATTTTTTGTACCGAATAGAATTATATATATATATATATATATATATATATCAAGTTTTGGAAATGTTTTTGAATTTTGTTAATTTTCCTTTAAATTTTAAAAAATGGAGGTATAATTTTAGCATTTTAAATTAAAAAGTGATAAATATATAATTAAGATAAAAAATGATTTAGTTAAAAAAATATAATGGGATGTAAAATATATATTTGAATCTGAAGTTTTTAATAAATAAATATTATGGAACTTTGGTCAATATGTATTGGGTTCGGGTTCTTAAGCCATATGTATTGGCGGACATATATCTGTTATGGTATTGTTTTGATTTATCAATGAGTGAGATTCTCAGATAGGATCAACAAGCTCGATATCTTAGGCAGTATCATATACATATATGATGGGTCGTGCAATAGATATGGTCATCGTATCCTGGTGCGCCAGGTTGATGATGTCCCCTTGAGGAAGCACATAGTTCATGTGAAACCCTGCAGGTGGAATTTATTTCATAAATGATAAATCTTGTGTGGTACTACTCAAGGAATAAGCGGTTAATTAATTATAGCTATCATAAACTTATATAATTAATTAATGGACATTATATCTTAAACATGTGGAATGGTTGGATTAAAGAAGAAAGCATATTCAGAAATATGTATTAAATTGGTAGGTCAGTATTATTTCTTTAATGGAATAAAAATAATACTTCACACATTTAATTATATCCTAAGTTTATTGGATATTAGAAATTAAATAAATCTATCAGACCAATTAAATATTCTTCTAGATCCTTGTTATAGCACAATATGACTTCAGTGCACTGGGGATGGAACAAGAGTGAGAGGCTCAAACCCATTAGAGTTGAGCAAGGGAATTTTTGTTCCCCTCCTTATTAATTAGAGGGGCGAAAATTAAGACACACGCATCAGCCCCTCTTTGTGCTCTCTTGATCCCCACATTATTCATACCTGTTTAGTAATAGTTACAGCCTACCTTGTATCTAAACACAGTCTGAGAATACAATAGAAGATCGAGAAGTTGAATTGCTACACAGTGGGGGCGCTGATTTCATCATCATTCAACATCAAGATTAGACCTTTAATCTTGTACTCAACCCGACACGAATTAGTAAGTTATTTTTTGATTCTATCTTCTGCAATTTATGTAGCATCAAAAATACAACCTATGTGATAATTCAATTCAGTTTAATTAAATACATATGCATACATAAAATTTGATATACATGAAATTATGGTTAATGAGCATTCAATTAGATCATGTGGTGGTTCAATTCGAAAAAATCCCAACAGTTTGAGCAATTCTATGGTTCACAGGCCCCTTCTAAAGTTGTTGTCCATCCGCCTGTTCTGATTAAAACAAAAAGTAGTGGCAATCACTTGAAATCTAAGAATGGGACAACTATAAGAAAGAACATGAAAAAACCGAACTCTCGGTTTTGACAGAGTTGTAATCAAAGTTGTATCTAAAGTTGAGACAACTTTGTAAATGCAGCGGAAATATGGTAACGAAACAATGGATTGGAAATTTCACGAGATTATATTTCTATAATCTCGCGAAGTGCCTCAGGGCAAAATATTCACTATGAATTTGTGAATTATAAAAACACTACAAGTAAACTCTCACTAAACTTAAGACACTTTATCTCTTCCTTCACAGAAGGTTGTGACTAAAGTTGTCTTAACTAACACTTGTAGAAAACTAGTATCTCAATACAGATCTGAATATATCTCTCTAAGAAATCGTGTCTGCTCTTTACAACTGATTCCTATTTATACTAAACTAATTACTTGGTCTCTACTCCAAATAATCAACTTGATCTCTCCATAATCTTCATTTCCTAACTTTGCGCCGCACGCCCGCAACTCCCGTAACAACCTTATCTTGATCAACTCTTTGAACTAGTCAACCACAACAGATTTCCTAGAATATCTCAACTATCTTCCTGCACAAGCAAATAAAGAAAGACAAAACAAAACATATCCAAACTAATAACAAACCAACGGTTTCAACAATCTCCCCCTTTTTGTCTTTCTTCCTAAAACAACCTCAAGCATGCAACATAATCTAATCATAACTAAACTCCCCCTAAACATATACTCGGAACACAACAAGCATAATCAAAACAGAATACAATTGCAGTTGCTTCCCCTGTCATATAAACTTCCCAAAACAAAGTGTTTCCAACACTATTCATAAAATATCAGCAAAAAGAAGATCTTTATCAAAAGATCAATAAGTCAATTCAGCATATAGATAAACATTAAAAACATAAAATAAACATAGTGTTAAAACACAAAAAGCACAATAAATTGTTTTGAGAAATTGTTTTGATAAACATCAGCATAACAAAACTGCAACAGTCTGCAGTCTTCCTTCTTCTTCCTTCTTCTTTTCTTCCTCTACTCCTCCTCCTCTTGCTCATCAATTTCCTCCTCTTCACTTGCTGCTGCCCTTACCCTTCCTCTGCCTCTGCTACTGCCTTCTCCACCACCAGTTTCTCCCCCTTGTTGGGAAGAAAGAAGGCGCTGGAATACTTTTCTTTGCTTGGCAAAGATCTCTATCTGGGCAATATAGAGGTCAATCTGTTCCTGCAACACAAATATAGGGATAGAACAAAGATGATCTGAAGATGGAGGAGCAGTCTCAGCAGCATTACTCCGTGGAAGATCACAAGTTCTGGACTCAGCAAGAAAGGCCTTTTGAACAGTCTGGAGAGGAAGTCTGGCCGTGAGAATATACTTCTTTGTGGGCTTAAAACCTTGGTCCAGGAGCATGTTGTAAATGAGAGAGGGAACTACCAACTTCTTGTTGGACTTTGTCATGGCAATCTCAACAATTGAATTGAAAATATGTTGCCCTAGATTCACCTTTTCTCCCATATACACCTTATACAGTAGACAAACATGCTCGAAAGGCACCATCGTTGTGTTAGAAGTAGGAATCTAATTTAACACAGAGATTTTGTGAAGTGTTGAGAACAGTGATGTTAGAACTGAAGCAAGTCTATTCGGCTTCTTGTTAGCCACCCACATCTCAGTTTGGCCACCAGTTAACACATCAGCTATCTTAGCCTCCAACTCTTCATCAACCCCCTCATCAACTTCAATAACATTAGGTATTCCCAAAAATTTGTTAATCCTAGCCGGAGTAACTATGAATACCTTCCCACGTACAAAGAATTTACCATATTGCTTAAAGGCTGGATTCCCAAAATCATGTGTCAAATTTGCATAGAAATATCTAACTACTTCAGCAACATAAGGACTAGCATAAGTTACACTCCCCAACACTTTTCTTTTCTTCAAAAATTCAACCAAATTATATCCAGAAAAATCTTTTAAATCTACTGCTCGATCATTCAAGATTTCTCTATTCTTAAAGAATTCCCAATTACGTTTAGCAAGATCTGAATAAAATAAGATTGAGTTAGCCTTTGATACCTCTAAATCCGAATCAGAGTCAGCATCCTCCTCAGTTTGAGCAACACTCCGCTTAACTTTCTTCACAGCTTTTCCACGACCTTTCGAGGGAGAAGAGAAAGAGATCTTTCTTTTGCCCTTCTTTGAAGCAACAGTCTCTTCAACTTCATCATCAGCCTCAGAATCGGAAAGAGTCTGTTCACCCACATCATCATCTGACATCTCTTCTTCACACTCCTCCTCTTCGGCTTCACTGATGATCTCAATTGGATCCACCGGAGTTCTCGAGGAACTGCCGGTCACATGAAGACGCTTGGACCGTCTAGTTGAGGGGCCTTCTTTGAATTTGTCGATTTCTTCTTGGGCGGCGTATGTGCCGGAGTAGACTTCTCAGGCATCTCTTCCTTTGTTTCTTCTTCAATTTCAGAAAATGGAACCTCAATTCGACCTTCATTGTATGTGTTTCCTTCATCGGAAGGAAGAAACGGGTCAATTTGTTCTTCGGCGAGGATAGGAGTGTTGAGAACTGTAGTATCAAAGGTAGACATGACTACCCCGTCAGGAGCTAGAATAATGGCTCACTCTGAAGATGGGGAGACCAGAAAAGGTTGAACCGGAGAGGGCGCCGGTAGAGATAGGGGTTTCGACTGAACTTCCGAACAACTTCCTAACTTGGGGGAAATCTCCATAGGAACATTACCTCTCAAAGGAGATAGGGGAACCTTTGGACGAAAAATAGGAGAAGATTCTGGAGACAAAAGACGAAAAGGGTTGGAGATGATAGGTTGCGGTGGAGAGAGAAATGAAGGTTGCGGGGGGAAGGTTGAGAGATGGCGAAGGTATGCTGAGGCTTCGAGGTCGCTCAACAATTCTTGAATTTGCTTCAATTTCTCAGAATCCATGGCGGAAAAAGGATGAAGATATACAAATTTTTTGGGGAGATGAAAAGGTTTGGAAGGGTTTTTGAATAGTGAATCGAGAGAAAAAAAAATCTGGGAGAAAATGACTGGAGAGAGAGAAAGAGAGTGATTCTTTTATATACGATTCATCACACAAATAAGGATGGATATATAGAATCGATAGATACCCGCCTCGATCAAAATAGGAATCAATTATATTAAAGATATAGTCAAACCAGATATTAAAGATAGAGTAAGATACAGTTCCAGATACATTCAACTGACTTTCAAAATTTTTCCGGGTTTTTTTTTAAATTAACCAACTATTGTCAAGAAAATGTATTATCAAAATACTTTTGTTATATCATAGAAAACTTTTAAAGAAGAGAAACAGATGATGAATAGATGAATAACCAAAAGAATCTTATTAAAACCATTTATCTAAGATCTTTGATCTAGTTATATGATTTTATAAGAACGATCATGGTTTCACCTTACTACAGGCTTTTCCATCCTCGAATCTGTTCAACTTCACAGTTAATTATGATATACCAAAAGTGTGACAACAGTTGGGTCAACTGTACTTTTCATATAGAACACAAGCCAAGAGATTTCCTCAAAATTGAGAATCTCTCATAGCTTAAAACTTTTGTAAATAAATCTGCCAGTTGATTATCTGTACTAATATACTCTAACTTTAATAACTTCTTTTCAACTAAATCTCTAATAAAATGATACCTTAAATGAATGTGCTTGGATTTGGAGTGATGAACAGGGTTCTTTGCAAGGTTGATGGCACTTGTATTATCACAGAGCATCACCAAGGGGTTGCTTTCCAGCCCATAATCATCCAACATCGACTTTAGCCATATCAACTGTGTTGAACAGCTCCCAGCGGCCACATATTCGGACTCGGCTGTGGATAATGAGATACAATTTTACTTTTTGTTGTGCCAAGAGATGAGGTTGTTTCCTAGATAACAGCATCCTCCACTTGTACTCCGTCTATCATCTATTTCTCTAGCTCAATCAGCATCACTGTATCCAACAAGATCTGTTGTTGTGTCCTTTATGAACCATAGACCCAATTCACAAGTTCCGGCCACATACCGAATGATCCTTTTGACCGCCTTAAGATGCTCCTCATTGGGACAAGACTGAAATCGAGCACATGCACACACACACACACTGTACATGATATCAGGTCAACTAGCAGTTAGATAGAGAAGACTCCCGATCATTGATCTATACAAAGTTGGATCAACTTCAGGTCCAACTGCATCCTTTGACAACTTTTCAGTTGTGCTCATGGGAGTCCTCATGTGCTTTGCATTCTCCAAACCGAACTTCTTTACAAGGTTTTTGGCATATTTTGTCTGTGAGACGAAAACACCATTTTCCTTTTGTTTGACTTGAAGTCCAAGGAAATTACTAAGCTCACCGACCATACTCATTTCAAAAGTCGTGGACATTGCTTCAACAAATTCCTTCAAAACTTTCTCACTTGTCGACCCAAACACTATATCGTCGACATAGATTTGAGCGATTGTGAGCATGTCTTTATCTTTCTTGATGAATAAAGTTCTATCAACATGACCCCTGGAAAATCCAAACTCAAGCAAGAATTCAGTTAACCGACTATACCAAGCTCTTGGAGCTTGTTTTAGTCCGTATAATGCCTTATGTAATTTATACACATGACTTGGGTTTGTTGCATCTTCAAAACCTTTGGGTTGTTCCACGTAAGCTTCCTCTTCAAGTACTCCATTCAAAAATGCTGCCTTAATATCCATTTGGTGAAGAGTAATGTTAAGATAACATGCAATGGCAAAAAGTAACCTGATTGACTCTATTCGTGCAACGGGAGCAAAAGTCTCATCATAGTCAATCCCCTCTACTTGAGTATAACCTTGGGCAACTAAGCGGGCTTTATTTCTAATGACATTTTCAAATTCATCAGTTTTATTTTTAAATATCCACTTAGTTCCTATCACGTTTATCCCAGAACGACTAGGCACAAGTGTCCAGACTTTGTTTCTAACAAACTCAAGTAACTCGGCTTGTATGGCACTTATCCAAAACTCATCTTTTAATACCTCATTAACATTTTTGGGTTCAACCATGGATAAAAAGACAACAGTACCAACTTCATGTATAATACACGACAAACACACAATCCTTACCATTTCCTTGTAATTGACAACAGTTCTCCCTCTTGTTCTGACCCCTTCGTGAACATCTCTAATGACTTGATCAATTGGATGATCTTTCCGAATTCTCTTTGGTGGGTCTCTTCTAACATTCCCCTGGATTACTTCTGGTATCTCTGAATTTTCTAAGTTAAGATCTGATTCAGAGTCATCTGAAGGTGTATCCTCGTTTGTCGCTGAAGTGGGCTCAATCTCAGGGTTAACTTTTTCTTCTTCCTCTTCAGTGCTACCTGTTCTGCCCTATATCTCAATTAACTCATTAGTATCGTCTGCAGGAGTATACAAACTGGCCATATCATCAAATCTCACATTTACACTTTTCATCACGGTTTTGGTCCTAAGGTTATAGACACGGTAGGCATGACTGTTAAGTGAGTAACCAACAAACACACCTTTATCACTTTTGGGATCAAACTTAAAAAGATAGTCCCTTTCATTCAAAACGTAACAAACACAACCGAAAACATGCAAGTATTTCAGATTGGGTTTTTTACCATTTATAATTTCGTATGATGTCATAGTGGTTCCGGTTCTTAAGTTTACTCGATTACTTACATGACATGCCGTGTTTAGAGCTTCAGCCCAAAAACGTTTGGCCAACTTCTTCGAGTGTAACATAACAGTGGCCATCTCTTGCAGAGTCCTATTTTTTCGCTCGGCTATACCATTTTGCTGAGGTGTCTTTGGAGCTGAGTATTCATGATGAATACCTTCTTTTATGCAGAAATCCAAGAGTTTAGAATTCTCAAACTCCCTTCCATGATCAGATCGTATTCTTTTAACATAGGCATGGTAAAAGTTTTTGATCTTAGCATACAATTCTAAGAAGGTATCATGAGTTTCACCTTTATTTCTCAGAAACTTTACCCAAGTGTACCTAGAGAGATCATATACTATTACAAAGAAATACCACTTACCTCTAAGGCTTTCAACCTCAGCTGGTCCCATAAGATCCATATGAAGTAGTTCGAAGCAGCTTTGAGTGGTAAAAGGTCTCTCAGAAGTTGTCACAACAGGGTGTGACGCTTTGACTTGTTTCCCCTTTTGACAATCTCCACATAGGCTTGGGTTTGAAACGTTCAGCTTTGGAATCCCAAGAACAGCATTGAGCCTTTAAAGATTCATCATATTTCGGAAATTTGTGTGGCCCAATTTTTGATGCCAAAGCTGCACCTCATTCACCTGCGCACTCAAACAGCTGTTTCTGTTAGTTTTATAAATATTATTGGAAGACCTTACCCCGGAAATTACATGGTTGTCATGGTTGTCAATCACAGTATAACTTTTTTTTATCAAAGATGACACTGAAGTTGTCATCACAGAGTTGGCTGATGCTAATGAGATTTGCTGTTAACCCTTCAACATGTGATACATTAGCCAACTTTGGAAGTCCAGGACTGTTCAGGGTTCCTCGTCCTACAATCTTGCCATTTGATCCTCCTCCAAATGTGACTTCACTACCATTGATCTTTTAGTAGTTGGTCAGATAACATTGGGATCCAGTCATGTGGTGAGAACACCCGCTGTCAAAGTACCAAGTTGTCGAATCATCAGATACTGAAGTAGTGAAAACAACTTTGCAGGTATCTTTGGAGGCAGCTTTGGGCTTCCAGACCAGGTTCTTTGTTTTGTCACTTTTGACTCTAAGACCTGATTTTGAGACCTGTGACCTCAACTGAATCTCCCTTTTATGTTCTTGCAGAAACTTATGACAAAAGGGTTTTATATGCCCGGGGAGAAAACAATAATGGCAAACAAATCTTCTGCGATTCTTGCTTGCTGATGGAGTAGAGTGACCTTCTTGAGCTTTCACAAAGGGTTTTCCACTTGTGGACAGAATTTGAGTGTGGGCAGTTTTTACAGTTTTGTCATAACCTATGCCATGGGAAGTTACCTGAGTGTGTGCAAGAACCTCATCAAGTTTAGAAGTACCAGTGTTGAACTTTTTGAAGGTTTCCTTAGCAAAATTGAGTTGAATCCTCATATCATCAATCTCTGCATCTTTCTTTGTCAACATAACTTCCAATCTTGCAAGAGATGTCTTCTGATTTGTGGATTCGTCTGTAAGTGACTCAATTTCCTTGCACTATTTTATCCACTTGGCGTGCAGCTCCTTGTAGAGTTCCTGCCACTTTATTAACAACTCCAGAGTTTCTTCTTCAGTAACTTCTACTTCTTCTTCATCTGCAGTAGTGATCACCGTATTGAAGCAGAAGAGCATTTCATAATAGGACTCATCATACCTGTTAGAAGTTATCTCAACTTCAGCAAGCTTTGAATTTTCTGAGTTGGTACATACTGCAGTTAGGGCTGCGTGTTCATAGTTTGCATCATCCGAGACTTCTTCCACAGAGATTCCCGAGGTGTCCAGTTCACTATCGCTGAGAGATAGGAATGTGACAAGTTTTCCAAGTTTCCTAAAGGTGTTTGCACATTCATTTGCAAAGTGCCCATAGCCTTTGCACTCATAGCATTGGACATTGGAGAAATCTTTCACTTCTTTTGGCCTAAAGTGATCTGATGCAGCACGCTTTATGATCTTGGGATCTTTTCCAGGTGAGTTCATCTTTTCATAAATCACCAAAGGTCCAGATGAGTCATGGCGAAGCTTACGTTGTTCAGTACTTCCCTTCTATTGTTTACCTCTATTAGCTCGAATGAGAGTGTTGAGTCTTTTGGTGAGAAGAGCATAGTCTGGATTTATTTCACTGATTTCTTCAAGATCTTCATCCTCGTCTTCATCATAGGGTGAAGTTGACTTTGAAGTTGATCCAGCTGTCAGGGCAATTCCCTTCTTCTTTGACCCACTCTTCTCATTCATCTCCATTTCATAGGTTTTCAGGTCATTCATCAGCTTCGTGAAGTCCAAACATCCAGTGGTTGTTGCCGTGTCAATAGCAATAACCTTCATATCAAAACGTGGTGTTAGAGTTCGCAAGGCTTTAGAAACTAACCTATTGTTGGTGATTAGATCACCAAGATCAGTGCACTCATTTGCAATTTCCAGCAATTTGTTGCAATATTCTCCAACGGTCTCATCTTCCACCATCTTCATGTTCTCAAATTTAGTGGTGAGAATACGATGACGAGATTCTTTAATTCCAACATCGCCTTCGCAATGTTGTTGGAGGATATCCCATGCTTCCTTGGCCGACTCGCAATTTCTTATGAGTTTGAACATCTGAATGTCCAAAGAAGAATGAATTGCGTTGAGTGCCTTGTCATTGAAGGTAGCATCTTCATTTTGTGACCTGGTCCATTCTTCTGGAGGGGTACGAATAGTGTCACCTTCAGCATCAATGGTCTTGGGATGCGTCCATGTCTTTTGAACAGCATTCCATGCTCTTGCATCAATGGATTTGATGCATGCTCGCATTCGAACTTTCCAAAAGGAATAGTTCATTCCATCTAGAACAGGAGATTTGTTGAACAACGGGTTAGTACAATCCATTGTACTCACAAAAGTAGGATCACCACTTAGTGTGTCAAGTGTATGCTCTTATACCAATTGAAGAAACCAAACTCTCGGTTCTGACATAGTTGTAATCAAAGTTGTATCTAAAGTTGAGACAACTTTGTAAATGCAGCGGAAATATGGTAACGAAACAATGGATTGGAAATTTCACGAGATTATATTTCTATAATCTTGCGAAGTGCCTCAGGGCAAAATATTCACTATGAATTTGTGAATTACAAAAACACTACAAGTAAACTCTCACTAAACTTAAGACACTTTATCTCTTCCTTCACATAAGGTTGTGACTAAAGTTGTCTTAACTAACACTTGTACAAAACTAGTATCTCAATACAGATCTGAATATATCTCTCTAAGAAATCGTGTCTACTCTTTACAACTGATTCCTATTTATACTAAACTAATTACTTGGTCTCTACTCCAAATAATCAACTTGATCTCTCCATAATCTTCATTTCCTAACTTTGCGCCGCACGCCCGCAACTCCCGTAACAACCTTATCTTGATCAACTCTTTGAACTAGTCAACCACAACAGATTTCCTAGAATATCTCAACTATCTTCCTGCACAAGCAAATAAAGAAAGACAAAACAAAACATATCCAAACTAATAACAAACCAACGGTTTCAACAGAACAACATATCACTCAGAATGTGCACCAAGTGCATTTATATGGATTGATTTTTTTTTTCCAGTTTAGCATGATGTTATAGTGACTCGAGCATCATTTATTATCATGATTATAAATTATTTTCAGTAAATTCATTTTTTAGAATATATATTTTTTTGTTTGAATATATTTTTGAAAGTGTGTGGCATTCTCTTTGGGGTTATTACATTCTCATTATAGTTTATTAGTCTCAATTAGAGTTTATCAGTCTCAATTATGATTTATTACATCTCATATTACAGTTTAGAAAATCATGTTAAAATGAGGGAAGTATCAGACTGACACCTGAAGTAACGGGCTAAATTTGGTTTCGCGTTCTAAATAGGGTTTATTAGTCACAATTAGGATTTATTATTCCCCAATTACGATTTATTACATTCTCATTATAGTTTATTTATCACAATTAATGTTTATTACACTCTCATCAGAATTTATTAGTCCCAATTAAAATTTATTATATTCCATATTACGGTTTAGATGATCATGCTAAAATAAGGGATATATCAGGCTAAAATGAAATCATACACAATGCTAATAAAAACACCAATATCACGCTAATATAAAAAAATCATACTGACAACCACATTTCCAAGACACGTCATATTCATATAACTTTCAACCGTATATATTTGTTGGATCAAAATACATGATTTCATCAAAATAAAGTAATATTTATCATTGTATGTTCAAACTAATACTTGCACCAATTTTATTTACAGTACAAATTAATTCCTCAAAATAAAGGTTTCAACATTGATTAGATCATTTTCATATGACATTCTATAGTGCAGGTTGGCTTTGACTAGGTTCCGTACGCTGCGTATGTCAGTGTCTACATTTAGAACTGCAGCATGGTATTTTACTTTCGGAAACTTCAGTTGCTTTAAATTGTTTTTGCTTGAATTCAGATTTTCAATTCTTTAATCAATCTCCTTTAATTTATAAATTTCCAAATATATCACGATATAAACTTTGCAGAATTTTATTGATGTCATTCTTCCAACATCTTCAATCTTTTTCAGCAGATTTGAAATTCTTTGAATTGTCCTTCGATTTTCTTTTGGCATTATTCAATTTATCAACCGTAAATTTGTTTTTACTTGCGATGAGTCATTTTTTACCTCTCAAAATAGTCAAAAAGCGAAAACCAGGATCAAATTGGACCGGCAGTTTTTATCTTTTTTTAATACTAATCCAATTTTGCCTGCTCCCACAGCTATCCACCGGAAAATACCGGGAAAATATTTTCCCTCCGCACACGTGTCAATTAACCCCCATCTCCCCTTTTCAACTTCCCGTTTTGACCCTCTCCTACGTATATTTATTTTCCTTCTCCATTTTGTCTTCATTTCTTTCCTTTATCGTTCCGGCAGTTGAATCTTCGATCTGCAAATACCTTCTTTTTTTCCCCCAATTTCGGCTTACTTTCCTAATCGGATCGCCGTTAGGGCAGGCGATTTCGATCCAATTGAATCAATTCAAGTACTCAATATCTCCCTCAATCCGTTGCGGCGGCAAGATTAGGGTTTGGGTTTTCAAGAAAGGGATCAGGTTCTTGTATTTACTATATCAGATTTTTTGGTAGTTTTTTATATTAAGTATATATATATATATATATATATATTTTTTTTTTTTTTGTTATGTGAATTGACTGGGTAGGATATGTGAGATTCCTCCGAAAAACTAGGTTTGATAATCTTGATTGTGATTTTTTTTTTCCTTTTTGATTAGTTTTTCTAGAAATTCTTTGATTCTTTGTGTATATAATAAAAGCTAGTTTATTATTATTATTATTATTATTATTATTATTATTATTATTATTATTATTATTGATTTCGTAGTTGTAGCTTATAAAAAAAAACTGAAAAGTTTTGGATTCTTTACAAGAAAGGCTCAGTGAAGTTTTTGGTGCTCCGTTTTAGTTTGTCATTGAAAATCGAGGGTTTTCTTGTTTGGATCTTTGTAAGAAATTTATCTAACTCTTAAAATAGGATAAAAAAAAAGGGAAAAAAAAGAAGAAAAAGGAAAAGGGAAAAAAAAGAGTAAAATATATTTCTGAAATTAAAAAAGGCTGTCTTTTGGTTGGATTTTAGTTACAAGAGAGGGAGAGAGAGAGAGGGAGAGAGAGGAGAGATTTGGTTTGAGGTAGAGATATTGAGATGGCCTTGAACTATTCACATCGGCCTGTGTTCCCATCTCATACATCTGAAAATAATTTATGGACTGTGAACGGATATCTTGTTGAGGGTACGCCTGAGAAGTATGGGGAATGTCATTCAAGGCCATGGCTTGTGAACCAAGGAGAGATGAAGGAGTGGCATTTCAACAGGAAGGATAAAGTTGATCAGTGCTGTTCACCAGAGTCGAATGTCAGTGACATTGTTGACCTTTTGCCCTCTGATCCATTTGGAATGGATATAGAGACTACCTTCACAGCCATCACGAGATGGCTTGAGGACTTGGAGGTTGACTATGGTGGGTATGTTAGGAGCAATAATCGAAGGACCAGTCAAGAGAATTATGGTTTATTTGCTGGGTGGAATCTGTTATGGAACAATGCGTTAAAGTCCCGACCTTTTTCCAGCAGTATTCACTCCAATGAGAAACTGAATTCTAGTATTCTATCATTTTCAAGCAGTCCACAGGTTTATGACAAACCTGATGAGACATTGGATGCAATCAATAATGTGTATGAATATGGGGAGATGAGAGAGATGGAGTTTTCGTTGGCTTCATATAACAATGAATTTCAACCAAAGTGCGAAGAAGTTTGTGTTATGGGCTTCAGCAATGAGAGCACTAGCTGCAGTCCTGAGTTGCATTTTGGAGAGAAAGTGGAGGGTGCTGCCAAATCTGAAGAAGTGCCCCATGATGCTTTTAAGTTTTGTCTAATGTATCTTGGGGTGAAAGACCTCTTGTCAGTAGAAAGAGTTTGTAGATCCTTACGGTCTGAGGTTGGAGGTGAGCCATTGTTATGGAAGAGTATCCACATCGACCAGCCTTTGAATGAAAAGATCACGGATGATATTCTTTTGGAATTGGCTCACAGAGCTGATGGCACTCTTCAATGCCTGAGCTTGGTAGAGTGCCCCAAAATCACTGATGATGGTGTAAAGCGCGTACTTGAAACCAATCCACGATTAACAAAGGTCAGTGGTATGGTTGGCTTGTATGATTCCTAATTTTTTATGTGTGAACATCTTTCTTTCTTGATTAAGTGTGATCATGCCTTCACTGCATCGTTCTTTTATAAATATGGTATAGTTTATTCTTGAATTTCTGAAAAAGCTGGAAGCATGCATAGAATTTCCCATGCAGGATTTCTCCTCTTAGCTTTTAGCTGTATTAGGTACTGATATGTTATTGTTTGTGCTAAAAAAAATTGTGAGGTACTGACATGTTATTGTTTGTTCTAAAAAAATTGTGATAGTATTCCTCTTAGGGGTTTTTGATTGAGTGTTCTTTATTGTAAATTATTTGATAGATATTGAATTGTTGTTGCATGGATATTGGAACTTGAAATCTTGATTCTTGGTATTTACTGTACCATATTATGGTATTATTGTTTATAACCATTTAGAACATAACAGGTGGACAGGAAGGTAACTTTACAGTAAATAGTTTGAGCAGAGTGCTAATGAATATGTTGTGGTCCATATTGATGCTTCTATTTTGCTGAAAATCTGGTGCATCATTTATGTACACAGTATGACAAGTGTGCTGATTTAGATGACATCAAATAGTCTGGTGGTATTGTGACGCTAATGAAGAGACATCTGACATATTTTGAACATGTTCTCATGTTGTGAACTTGTGATCATTGATTGATGTCTATTCCAATTCAGATGGAGTTAAATATTCTGTGTTGTTACTGGTCTCACTCAAAACTGTGCATATTATGCTTTCTGGTGTTAATACTAAATATTGTTGTCTGCAATGCAGCTGTTTGTTCCTGGGTGTACAAGGCTCACCATTGAAGGGATGTTGAATAATATCTTGACCCATAACTCCAATAAAGATGCCCCAGGTATAAAGTACCTGAGAATCGGTGGCCTTTATGGTGTGACATGCGAAGACTATGAGGAGTTGAAGTCTTTATTGGGTACTGATGATCACAAGCTCAAGAGTTGTCACCGGCCACACTTTTATCATCGAGGAAATTTTTACCACCCATATGATGATGATCGGGCAATAGATATTGAAATGTGCCCAAGATGTGAAAAATTCAGGTTGGTGTATGATTGTCCATCAGAGGGGTGTCAAGTTAAAGATAAGGCTTCCCAAGTCTGCAGAGCATGCACCCTTTGTATAGCAAGATGCGCACACTGTGGTAGGTGTATTAACGACAATGAATATGAGGAGACCTTTTGTTTGGATTTGCTATGTTCGGATTGTTTCAAACAGTTGCTTAAGTACCAGGACACGCTTGATAAGAAGGTTGACCCATGTGGATCCCACGTGAGCTAGATGATCTCTTGACTTTGGTTGCTTTCATAGGCTCTGCTTTGGTGCAGAACCAAGATGATCTCTTGGACTGCCCTTTGAGCTTCCGCTCTTGGGCACTCGTTATTCTTCTTGCTTTTGCTTTGTCCATTATCATGTACGGGAAAAGGGCATTGGCCCCCAAAAAAAGGAAAAATGAAAAAAAGGGAGGAAAAGAAAAGAGAAAAAAAAAAAGAAAGTTATTGAAAAATGCTTGTCCTTGAAGCAGAAAGTAGTACGAGGAAGATGGTTGATCTGTCAGTGCAGAGATCTTAGATATTAGTTGACAAATGAAGGTATATTCAACTCAGTAATTTGCATCACCTTCGTCCAACTGATTATGTTGTGAAAAGCTCGACGATTCACGTACTTATGGATGGCTTGCTTTGTGGTCTTTCTAATGCTACAATTTTTGCTGAGGCTCACATTGGAGATATTTGGAGTCCTTTCTTTTGCAGTGAATGTGGTGGAGGTTATGGCCAGCTTAGGTATTATTTCCACTTCTTCTGGTTATCAACCCCTTCTTTTGGAACGATGATTCTTCCATTTGAGTTCCAGAATGTATTCTGTTTCGTGTATTTCTCTACGACTGTCAAGCTTATTGTATTTTGTTGTTTTGTCGTACTTCCCTTTGCTGCAGGAATGGTCGTTACTTTGGTTTTTTTTTACTTTTTTATCAATAAAGTTTGCCGTGTTGTTTGATGGCACTATATCTAAGTTCATGGATACTGGGTTATTTCTCATTTGCTTTATATGTTGAAGCGGTTTGGTTTTGTTTGATTTCTGGATTTGTATGCAAGTTTTTGACAAATCAACCGATCTTCTCGTTTTGTTTCATAGATATGAGCTCTGCAATTTGAATCTATTGAAATTGATTTTTATTTTATTTTTACTTGCATTGGAGTTATCTTGATTTTTGGGTTAATTTGATGAGAAGCTGTGGGTGGGTTATCTTGGCTCGTGTCGTAGTTTCTCATGTTGAACAGTCATGCAATGAGCAGGTTGTCTTGGCTCGTGTCGTAGTTTCCTGTGTGGAGAGTCCTGCAACGAGCGGGAGCTCTCATGTTTAGTTTGTCATCGTTGATTTTAGGGGTTGTGAGTTTTGAACTCGATATCTTCATTTTAATATTGTTGGTAACCTGTAACGGTTAATTGGGCAAAATAGTTTTCCGAATGACAACTTCAGCTTAAATTCCAACTTTTAAGGGCGTTTTCATTTCCTTATGTTTTTTACTTTTTCCGAACAAACTCAATCGATTTGAACTTTTAGCCTGGTCCCGAAGCATAAAGTGACCATTGGTGCTCGGATTGTCGACCTGATCGTTGGTACCCGGATTGTAGACCAATTTGGTCCGGAAAATATTTGAATTCTAGGTAGAAGTTTGTACAGAGCAAAAATGCAATCACAGTCTATGACGAGACACCAAAAGAGTATATATAGATGCAAAATGTTGTATTGGAAGAAAGCTCCTCAAATTTCTTGCATTTGCAACATAGACAAAAAAAATTGAAAGCACAATGTGAATCAATGATTCACAAGATCCAACAATACTACTCATCTCTCCACACACATACACACACTAAGAGTTGCATCAAATGCAAGCAGCGGATGGATCTGAGGTGATTTAGGAACTCATGCTTCGTCCCATTCGTCATTTTTGTATGAAACTAAAGTGTCAACCTTGTGAATCTGCATACGAAGACACAGTCATAAACAAAGGATCAAAGCAACAGAGGTTGCAAGACTACCATCAACTAGGATTATGGATTAGGCTGCAGATTCTTACCTTAGTATCAAAGGAATGCAGCTTCACCATCTGTGGATTGGCAATCAGCTTAGGATCACTCTCAATCCATGTAAATGGGACTGTACAATCTGTATCTGTGTATGCCAAAACATCGAATATACCTACAGAGAATAGTCAAGAAAATCACATTTCCAGAAAACCAGTTTCTCATTTTTTCACAAACAAATGGATTTCAGATGAGATTTTCTTACATGGTTCGTCAAGACAAGGCAAGTATGTAATGCTGGATGCAATCTGCCTCATTATTGCCTGAATTTCCCTCATGATCTCCTTATCACTCTTCTCCCTTGGAACTCTGCACAGCACAACATATTTCATCTTCAGCAAAATATACCTCAGATTTTTCAAGAAACTGGTTCGAAAGTCTTGAATAGGAAGATGAAAATTACCCCTTCTCAACGACTTCTTTATCAGTTTCGATGCTGAAATTCCACCTCTCTAAAACTTCACCAGTGGACTTGCTCATTATAACAAGAACTACCCTCTGTAGCTTCCCGGCTTCCAACCACTCTTCAAGAAATAAATCATTTCATTAGCAACCTCATGAGCTCTCTCTCTCTCTCTCTCTCTCTCTCCCCCCCCCCCCCCCCTTATACATTGCCTTGTAGAATACTTTATGTGAGAGAAAATGAGATTCACCAGAAATCTTGAAATCATTTTATTAGTAACCTCATGAGTCCCCTCAAGATAGAAATCATTTCATTAGCAACCTCATGAGCTCTGTCTCTCTCTCTCCCACTCCTTATAATACTTTATGTTAAAAGAAAATGAGATTCACCAGAAATCTTGAAATCATTTTATTACTAACCTCATGAGTTCCCTCAACTCTCTCTCTCTCTCTCTCTCTCTCCCTCCCTCCCCTTATATATTTCCATGTAGCTTCATGTGAGAGAAAAGAGAATCACCAGAAATCTTAAAATCATTTTATTAGTAAGCTCATGAGTTCCCTCATCTAGAATAACTTCATGTGAGAGAAAGTGAGAATTACCAGAAAGCTGGGAAGTTAAGTTTGACATGAAGGATTTAACACCTTCATCTTGAGTAAGCAACATTGGAAGCCCATACTTTTTCACCCTTCCAAAACTTTCCTCTGGATAAACTCCACGATTATACAGAATACTGTAACAATCTCATCAATCAGAAACCCATAATTTTTTAATCACAAAAAAAAAAACATAAAAATTGAATCTTTATTATTACCTGTTCGCAGCATAACCTGAAAAGGTTTCCAAAACAAACAGATTAGTCAATTTTCTTCACACAAATACACACAGTGAAGAACCCTGAAAATAATACATCAAGAATCGAAAAGGGGCATACCAAAGAATTCACTGACAATGGCGGCTGATCCGCGAAGAGTGATGAGATCTTTCGTTGCAGTTCTTGAAGCCATTTGAATCAGCGATATCGACTGTGAATCTTGATTTTTTTTCTTGAAAATCAAATGCAAAACAAAAAGACAGCGGTTTTGTGATTGAAGATTTCAGTATCAATTGGGTTTCAATTTATTCAGCACTAAATCACAAGAAATTAAGAAAATGGATTTCTCAGTTTTCAAAGTTGATTTTGATTTGATGGTGTGGAAAAGAGAATGAAATATGTTAAATTACAACGGCTAGTTCTTCGTTGGTTTTGCTTAGTGGGGTTTTGTGTAACGGTCGGAATGTTTTTAAATTTGCAGTTTATTTCTATATACCAAATGTGGGGGGATTATCATATCATTTTGTATAAAATATTTGGGCAAAGGTCCAATTTGATCCTACAACTATTTGTGTAGGATCATTTTGATCCCTATTTATCTTTTTGGTCCAAAGTGATCCTATAATTATTTTAAAAGTCCAATATGATCCCTATTTTGATCCCTATGCCTAACGAAAATAAAAAGTTAACAAACGGCGTCAAATACCATTTAATATATATATATATATATATATATATATATATATAGTTTAAGGTTAAAGTTGCAAATATCAAAATACCGGATTTGAAATCCGATAAGACTTTTTAGCAATCTTAGAAAAACATTTTCCACCTGCTAACTAAAAATCTATGCTAATCAAAAATCAAGGGGAATTTAATCTTGGAGTCGTGGAATTGCTTGGTGCTCTCTCTCTCTTGCAAAGCTTAGCTGGGACAGTCGCTGTCTTGATAATTTGGATGCAATGAGACCGCACCCTGTGACGAGAAGCCATCTACTTTTGTACATCTGTTCAACGCCACCATCAAGGTCGTATCACGGTACTCCTTATACATGTTATGGTACCCAGTTCTACTTTGGTAACGAAGCCAGATACCATAGTTCTTGATTGTCGTAGGATCCTTTTTACTCTCAGAAAACTACAACTCATGTTCAGGATCGATGCCCTACCAGTATGGATACACTCTCTCTCCAGGACTACCGCCACTGATTGTCTTCTTTGAACAATTTCGAGATTTTTGGGTTTTGGGTGAAATTTGGGATTTTTTTTGTGAACCCTGTGATTTTCTACTTTAAAAGAAATGGACGCCGTTTCTCAACAATTTATCTCCGTTAGGCATAGGGATCAAAATAGGGATCATATTGGACTTTTAAAATAGTTATATGATCATTTTGGACCAAAAAGATAAATAGGGATCAAAATGATCCTACACAAATAGTTGTAGGATCAAATTGGACCTTTGCCCTAAAATATTTCCTATAAATTATACGAACCTTTTTTTTTTCATTAGCGATGAACTGGATCAGATCCATGTACCATAAATTAAATTAAAATATAATAAATTAAAAAAAAGTTTGGCACATAAAATTTTATAGAGAAGGTAAAATGCGATTTTACTTTTGCTATCGTGGTAGTATTTTGCTCTTATAACTTAAGAAGAGGAGATGAACAGTGAAAAAAGCGGTATTCCATCTCGTATTTTAATCATTGGATGTATTATATCACATGTGTATTTAAAAAATTAAGTAATTAACTAGTAAAGAAAATTAAATACACATGTCATACATCAAATCATTGGAATGCGAGATGGAATACCAAATTGAAATACAGAATCTCTTCTAGAGACGTGAAAAATCATTTCAGAAATGCACAATTTTTGTCTCTCTTTTTTGCTCTAATTTAATTGAAAACCTTTTTATTTAGAAATTTTCAACTAGTTCATGCACCATTTTGACGGAATATTATTTATTAAAAAAAAACTTATGTCTTGTTTGTTTTTATTTTCAACATTAATTTTTAATTTTCAGTATTTTCAGTTCAATTTACGAGATGTATTGATTTTTGAAAAAATATAATGATTTTGTTATGATGAATGATTTAATATTTAGAGTTATAGGTTTGGAAAATAGAAATATGTTTGTTTGATTATATTTTCAATTTGAAATTTGTGGTTAAGATGAAAAAATAAATATTTATGTGGTTATGATGAATTATTGAATATTTAAATAATGAGTCATACTGTAATGATATATACAGAGTATATGATTGGATAGGTTATGTATGATTGGAAAAAGTGAAAATTGAAATTAAAAATAAATAAAATAAACGTGTTTCCGATGTTTTAAATGATAAAAAGTGGAAAATTTCCATTTGAAAATGAAAACAAACAAGGCCTTAATTTTTCATAAAATCTCCACCTAAAAAAATAGTCGATCTAATAATAATAATAATAATAATAATAATAAATCGTGACATTGTCGTCACAAATTACGGGTAAACGTGACTAAAATAATGCACTTTCGAAAGCTCTTAAAGCTTAATTGGCTATGTTAAGAAAAATGAATAACACATAAGTACTGAACTCGTATATATTTGCTATGCTTACTTTTTTTTTTTTTTTTTTGAAACCAGATCATCAAATTCCATTAATCAACGTGCTTCCCCATCCAATGGGAAAATACATTATTTCAAGTAATTATACAACAAGCACCAAAACATGTCATAGCGTGAACTAAGATAACTGCAGCCTCAGAAAGATTCAAAATAATCTTGAAGTCATCTTCAAGATAAGACTCCCCATCTTGTTGTCTTTTGAGCAAACAAATTGCCAATAATGAGTCCGAATAACGCAAAGACTCAAGCCTTCTTGTAAATATAATCCAACTCCATACATAATAGCATTGATCTCAGCATTCAACACGGAATTAGGCCTCAATATCGGTTTAGCGAGAGCAGCCCGTAGCTTCCCGTCCCAATCCCGGATAACAACTCCAATCCCATAAAAATTTACATTCTCATTAACTGAAGCATCCACGTCAAATCTGAAAAACCCTTTCTCGGATAGATATCATCTCTTCTCCCCCACGGCAACACCTAAAGGCTTAGAGAATGGAGAGATTGCCTCGCATCCTTATAAATTAGCGAAAAATGTTTAGCCCTTTCATAATTTAGCAATGACGTCGCCTCCTCCCCTCCATGTTTTATCATGATTTACATTACAATCAATACCACTTTTAATGTCCAATTATAACAACTAAAATGTCCCCAAATTTTTCGGTCATTACGATTCATGATCAGTAGAAATTTCCAATTACACTATTTCACGTTTCACTCCATATTTCATCATTAAATTTATGGTTTTAATAATATTTATTATAAAATAAAAATTAATTATAACATAAACAACCATAGTCAATATTTATCAACAAAAAAATGAATTAAAAAAAATTATAAAACGTAATTTTGAAAAAATCAACCATAATAATAAGTTATTAATTGAAAATCAAAAATTAAATATTAAAAAATAATTATAAACCCTAATTAGGTGAAGTGAACCCTAAAAACAATCATAAAATTAAACTAAATCACATAAAAATAAAATTGAAGAAGAAAAATACGCGAAAAACTCATAATTTAAAAATGTAATACAGAGTTTAACACAGAGAGTGTGAGAGTGTAACATAAAATTTCATGTGATTCATGACGGACATGGATCATCGAAATTTTTTTAGGATTGGTATTTTAATTAAGTGCTATTAATTAAAACATACTGTTCTAATTTTACATTTTAAAAATGACCTTGTGACTACAATTGGGATAAAAATTGTTTTTTTTTTTTTTTCGTGCAATTAACCATTTTATAGTTGGGTTCTCGAGTTGTGGTACTTTTTATTTGGAGACAATTAGGCCTTCAACTTATTCATGCCGCAATTGAAATCAATTGCAACATAATACATAATTTAATGGAACCAATGATAGAAAAATATGAAACTTCAAATGCATATTCATGTATTATTCCTGAAATATTTGTAAATAGTTTGAAATTTTATTATATTATTAGTTTTAAAATATATCATCCTAATTTGTCAAGGTTTCGTGGTGTAGTTGGTTATCACGTCAGTCTAACACACTGAAGGTCTCCGGTTCGAGTCCGGGCGAAGCCAAAATTTGTTTTTTCTTTTTTTCTTTTTAACTTATAACATAAACAAATTAAGGAATTAAAGCCCACCAAATATTTCCCAATTAAATAATAAGTTCACTATATTATAAAATAAAGCCCATCTTTTTTTAAAAGCGAAAGTTTACCACCTGTGAAATGCAAACGTATGAAGTGACGTCAAATGCCATGCAAACATATAAATAAATGGAATAATTGAGATGATATAATATTTTTTTTATTTTTTTCCCCTTTCCAAATTCTGGGATCCAGATGTGTTAATATGAAAAAATAGACATTATTACTTAGTAAATAATGTAAACAATCACTTTTTAAAAAAGTAATGTTTCTAATCATTATCATAAAAAAGTATTATAATACCCTTAATTCCATATTTATTATTAACAATTATTATTTATGTATATCTACATATTTATATATCAATATTATTAGTAAAAAGATATGATTTTTTCTCTCTTCTCTCAGCAAACGCCGTTCTCTTGTCTCTCTCATTTTTCAATATCTGTTTTATTAATTGAAACAAAACTACCATGGGTGAAGATCATCAATCTATGAATTTTTATAAATAATTTTTAACATTAATTATTTCCTATCATAAAAATATCCTAATATATTAATAAAAAAAATTATGGACGATGATTTCATAACCTATCTTACGCACCCTAAAAAAGTATATCTTTTACCACCGTTCTACGTCAAAGTCTCAGACGTCATACTGCCAGGTTTTTGTTGTCGTCTTCTGTTGTTGTGGTTATTGTCTTGCTGTTGTTGCCGTCTTCTATCGCAGATGTTGTTGAAGACGAAAATTACAAGATTTAACCGCTATCTCCGTCAAGGTTCAAACGCCCCCATTGCTGAACAATTATGGACGATGATTTCAAACAATCTCCTCATCATAATGAATGCACGAGTACACGAGTGCAACAACACGAGTAGTCCAAGTTGTGTTTTCATGCATTAGTTCAATAATGATTTAATACACGAGTACACGATTAGTTCAATATGACAGTTCAAAAATAACTCATGCATGAAAACACAATTAGGATCGTTCGTGTACACGTGCAGCAGTTGATTATTAAATTAATACACAACTGCATGAGTATGCCTATTCGTATAGTCGTGCACTAGTTAAAAAATATATAGATACATGAGTGCATGGATTTGCTAATTCGTGCCATCGTGCAATAATTAAAAATGAGATATTGCACGAATTCATAAATAAATTGTTGCACGAATAAACTCCAATACTCGTGTACCGTAAGAAAATTATTCGTGCACCAAAAAATATTCAATTTTTTTACCCATTCCAAAGAAAGATTAAAAAAACTTAAATATCTAGATCGATAAAAAGAGCGCAGATCCGTAAATACCATATACCTTATTGCCGCAAAAAACAACACACACGATGTCAGCAAAACTTTAAAAAATCTCAAATTCGCAAAAATATTCTCTAATTTTCGATATTTCAACAAATAATTTATTGTTGAAACATGGATTATAGAGAGGAAGCATCGTGATAATCACCAAAAATCATAACTTGATGATCTTCACCAATGGTAGTTTTGTTTCAATTAATAAAATAGAGATTGAAAAATGAGAAAGACGAGAGAACAACGTTTGCAGAGGAAAGAGAGAGAAAATCAGATATTTTTCCTAATAGCATTGATATATGAATATACAGATATACATAAATAATAATTCTTAATAATAAATATGGAACTAAGGGTATTATAATACTTTTTTTATAATAATGGCTAGAAACATTACTTTTTAAAAAGTGGCTATTTACATTAAAGACTAAGGGGGGTGTATTGGATGTGGATTTCGTTGGATTTTGATGGATTTTTAAATGTCTATGGATTTTATAAATCCACAGACTCCACATGGAGTCTCCCAACTCCACGCAGAGTTTGATGGATTTCGTGTATGGATTTCGGACCGATTTTGAACGATTTCAATGGATTTCAAATCCATCTACCCAACGTTCGTTGGAATACAACGATCGTGGTGTTTGGAAAAAAATTGAACCCAGCGACCGTTGGAAGCCAGCGGCCGCTGGGTGGCGAGCCAAAAAAACCTAGCGATCGCTGGCCTCAACGACCGCTGGGGCACGAGTCAAACAAAGCCAACGACCGCTGGCACCCAGCGGCCGTTGGGAATAAATAGTATAAATGGGCAGAAAGCCCCAAATCGGGCAGAACAGCCCTAAAAATCATTTCACACCAGAATACGCGAAAAATTACTTCCTCAAATCCATCCGCCGCTGCACTCCAGCCACCGCTCCACCGACCGTTGGAAGCCCACGACCTACCACATTCAATCATGGCTCGCACGAAGAATCCCAACATCGGGGCACACGAAGAAGCCGAAGAGGAGGACCTCATGACAAGGTACGAATGTCCATTTTCTCTAAAAACTGAATGGGAGGGACAACTCTTTACAAAATTCAATGAATCTATGGTTACCATGCCTCGTTACCTTGATTGGGATTTGTTGAAAGATTTAAAAATTGTTGCAAAAGTGACGAAGTATTTGAAGGTTTTGGGGTTAGAACATTATGCTAAGCATGTTGATTATTCTGGTTATGGAGACTTGTGCTATGAATTTTTGTCTACTATGTATGTGATTGATGAACACAAGAAGCTTGGGGTTAGGATGAACGGGAGAGACTACCAAATTAGTTTGCCTAGAATGAAAACTGTGTTTGGATTTCCTACTGGTGGGGAACGGGGGAGACCCAATTCGTTTAGTGTGGAAGCGGGTTGGCGTGAGTTGACTGGGTTTGATAATTGGAATAATACGGGTAAGTCGAATGGGTACATTCAAGACCCGGCATTGGCAATTGTGCACAAATTCCTTGCTTACAATGTGTCTGGGAAAGAGCAGACGAATAAAGTGAACGCGAATGAGGTGTATTTGTTGTGTTGTGCGTTGAGGGACACAAAAGTTTTCATTTCAAACTTCATTTGGTCGGCTATGAGGCAGATGCAGACTTGTGCAGGCACGCATCCTTCGTTTGCTCCTATTGTGACAAGATTGGCACATAATTTCGGCGTTCTCAGTGCCACGATGGGTTATCAGGAGGGGCATGATGAAATCAGGCCCTATTCGATCGATTTCAGTGAGCTAAAAGGTGCTCAAATTATTAAAGATCGATTCACGTTATTACCTCCTGCTAAGAGGCCATGTGTGAGCAGGCACACAAATGATTTGCTTGTCAAGAGTCAAGGTGATTCTGGTGCCGGCCCGTCCACTGGTGGTGATGAAGGTGGTAATGAAGATGAGGAGATGGAGGAAGAGGAGGAGGAAGAGGAAGAGCAACCTGAGCAGCCACCTCATACAATGTCCGGAGATTATTATGGGCGATTCCAGAATGATTTGATGTCATTTCGGGAGCATATCGACGCATCCTTTGGATCACTGAGGCAGCAGATCCACGATGGGTATGAGGCGCATACCCAACAGATGAACGCCCGATTTGATGCGCATACCCAGCAAATGAACGCTTGATTTGACGCGCAGGATGCACAAATTGCATCCTTACAGGCTCAGTGGGATGCTTGGACTGCCTTCTATCCGCCACCACATCCACCACCTGACAATTAATGGTTTGTTTTTTGCATTTCATGGATTATATTTTGATTGTTTGAATAAATGTTTATGTTTACTGTTGGTTTTTGGTTGATCTTTGGTGTTTGTGAATTGTGTAGGTGTGATCGATCGAGAAAGGCAAATGCCGGAGGCGGAGGACCTAGCTGCCATTGTTTGGGTTTTTTTTTTAATTCTGTCGTTGAATTGTAATGTTTTTTACTTTGTTAAACTATGTGTTTTCTATTTTGTTGAACAATATGTTTGTGAACAATGTTTATCTCGATTATGTTTATTTTTCATTTCATTTTACTTCTTTAGTACGATGCTTGAATGGTGCATAAAGCGTTAAAGAGGAATACAAATATCAACGTAGTAGACATAAACATCGTACAATAGTTTCAATAAAATAGAACACATAGCGAAAAAAAAACAACCATATTTTCTTCTTCCGGAGGAGGAGGTGGTAAATCTTCATCTCCTTCATATTCCACTGGAAATTCATCAGAGCGGCACTCTTTTCGGAGAAAATTGTGTAAACCAGCACAAGCCAAAACTAATTCAGCTTGGATTTGAAATGAGAAGGGAGGTGCCGTTTTGAAAATTGTGAATCTAGATTTGAAGACACCAAAAATCCTCTCAATCACATTCCTTAACGATGCATGACGGAGATTGAATAATTCACTTGCATTTCTGGGGTGACGACCTTGACCACCAAAATCTTTTAAATGATATCGAACACCACGTAAAGGAGCTAAAAACTGACGTCTATTAGCAAATCCACAATCCACCAGAAAATATTTACCTACAACATAACAATTTTATTATTATTTGTCAAATAGATGCCTTTACACTATTTAAAAAAAACACACAATTATAAATATGGTACATACCTTGCGGCACCTGAAGGCCATTTATTCTAGATAATGCATCACTTAAAAGCTTGGAGTCATGTGCTGAACCTTCCCATCCACTTAGCACATACATGAACTGCAAATCAAAGTTGCAAGCTGCCAAAACATTCTGTGATTGCATACCATGACGATTACGAAAACTGCTTACTTCTCGGCCTGTTATCGTTGCCGGAATATGAGTTCCATCTATAGCTCCGATGCAATCCTAAAATAAAGTCAAGATAAGATATAAACAAATAAAACGTTTAAAATACATTACATAATAAATGATACATACCTTAAAAAAAGGCATAAATCTTGTGCAATCCTGAATTTTAGCTGGGGTCTGTATAGACGGCTTAACCATCATGTTCGGTGCTATCATGTTCAATGCCTTTAATACTTTATTGAAATTTTGACTTGTGGCAAAATGAGAACGACTGAATCTTTGACGAACATTACAATATCTGTCGTTGTGCCCGATAATGATCAAGAATGTTGCCATCATTTCTTCAACACATATGTGTCTTGTATCTTGTAGAGACGTTTTATCTCTTATGATAGAGCATAACTTCAGAAACGCATTAGGATACATTCTATACAACTGTCGAAGACTTTGTGGATCTCCTTCAATCATATCTTTAACAAAATGATATCCAATTCTCGTAATTGGTCGTCGCTGCAAAGAATGTTCAATATGCTGACGCATCATATCAATTTCCCCTAATAATGTTAACACTATCTTGGCTGTCAATAGCAAGAGCTTAACATTTTCATAGAATTCTGTCTCTACTTCCTCATCAATTTCTTCTTCCATCTCTTCATTTTCTATTTCTTCTTCCAATATTTCATGATTTTCCATGCTGCACTTAAACAAATAAAATTTCTTGATTACAGCGATTGTGTTAAATAAAATATATATCCAAATGCATACAACTTAATAAACCAACAAATAAAAAAAATTTACCTAAAAAAATATAATGTTAATTTCGAATAAACCAAACATGTTATATAATCAAAAAACATAATTCATAAGATCAAATAAATAATCAACATAAATTCTAACAAGACATCCAAAAAAATACTAATAAATCAACATCAAAGTATGTCAAATATGAAGCAAAATATCCCTATTTCTTAATCTTGTAAGCTATCCACTGAGCTCGTTCCTCAACACTCATCTTCAAAAAACCATCTTTTTGGAACTTCGTGACAAGCAAGTCAAATGCCTTAATCCGAGTGTCTGCATCCAAATTTGGGATCTCTTTGATTGCATCCCATGTAGTGTACGATCTTTCTTTTTCTCTTTTCTCCAATTCGCTATCTCTTTTCAGTAAGAGACCTTGAACTTCACCAAACAGTGTTTTCACCTCTTCCATGATCTTTTCACTAGAGCCAGAAGTTGCTTCATACTGAGTTCTACTTCTTTTAGCTTGCTTTGGTCTTTGAGTAGAGCTCTTAGTCATTTCAGGCTGCCCAGAAGGTGGTGTGAAACTAGACGGCGGTTGCTCATCTTGTGATAGTGCGACAAATGCATCATTCTCAGGATCAAACGTTAAATCTTCTATGCGCGCATTTCTATTTTCATCTTCTCCTAATGTATTTGCATCAGTAGCAATTCCCAACCCAATTGAATTTCTTCCGACGGCAACACCATTACCCACCGCAATCCTTAAATCCTCATAATCAGTGGTATCTCCATATCGCAAGTGTGTGTCTTTCGGGTGAGACTATAAAAAAATAAAATCAAAATAATTAATTCACTTTATTAATTAAATAAAAATATTGCATAATAATTAATTTCCAATATGATACATACCGATAAGTACGCATCCCACACTTCATCTGTAGCCGTGAATTTTTTCGTATTGTCGTCATATCCAAAACCAGAACTATACTTCAACAGGTTCGAATAACCGATCCAACGACTCTTAAACCATTTGAGCCGGCTTTGATAATTACTGTAGGTCCTATTACACCCGAGTCTTTCATTAAACACAGTAAGTATTCTTTCTTCCACAGTGGCTTTGCTAAGTATGCCACTATTATCACGCCATCCGCGACGCGCACCATCAACCATAAGTTCTAGCAGAAGGTCAGTCTCTTTCTTACTCCAAGGTTTATAAGATGTCCTCTTTTTCGAATCTTGTTGTGAGTCCCCCATGATAATACTAATATAATATGTTGTATACACTATTAATCATCTTATCATTAATAATAACAGCATATATACTAGTTTTCTATGATTCAATAATCAGTCAAATTATATCAAAACCAAAAGAGAGTAATTCAAGATAAATTTAATCAATAATGAATAAACGATTTAAAAATAATAATCATAATCGAATAGTATGGAGAGTACCTGACGAAGATTGTAGGCGCCGCCGCTAGGGAATAATCGTTGTCGCCGCTGCCGTTCGTAGAGAAATTGTGGAGGAAAAAAGAGACCGTGAACGAATATTTATTAGCGGATTATGCCAGGCCCAGCGGTCGCTCGACCCAACGGCCGCTGGGATATCACCGCCTTAAACCCAGCGGCCGCTGAGGTGCCATCCTCAGCGAATCCAGCGGCCGTTGGGTCGAGCGACCGCTGGGAGTCCCAAATTCGTGTACCCACCGGCCGCTGGGTCACAACGCTCCCCGGATTTTCCAAATCCATCAAAATCTCGTGTCTGGAGGTCGGATTTCATCCTTCATAATTTTCACGTGAAATCCATCTGAAATCCAACGAAATCAATGACTTTTTAAAGTCCGTGGATTGTTGAATACCTCAAAATTTTGATGGACTTTTAAAAGTCGTGATTGAATACACCAGGATTTCATTGGACTTTTAAAAGTCTGGATTGAATACACCAGAATTTCGTTGGACTTTTAAAAGTTTGGATTGAATACACCTGAATTTTAAAATTCCAATGAAATCCAACGAAATCCACATCCAATACACCCCCTAAGTAATAATTTCCTCAATCTAGATTATAAATATTATTTCGGGTTCTTTTGAATAAATTAATCATTTTTGTATGTGACAGTGAGAATAATCATATATACTCGGATCAATGATATGAAACATTAAAACTTCAATATCGTCACCCTACGAAATATTATTTATCGTAATTTGACATAAATATTTGAGAGAAAAATATATACAGTATTAATTAGAAAATCCAGTATGATCTAGTTTAAATAAATTGTATGTTGGTGGTGCAGATGAATAAAGGTCCAAAATATACAATGGCAACAATCTCTTTTCCTTCATCTTTTTTTTTTTTAAAGTCAAACCAAATAAGATACTATATTATACATAAATGCGAATTGAAATTATAATAACTTTAACTAATGACCCTATAATTATAACATACGAAATCAATAAAAAAACAGTAAAAATATGACTGATAGATCGAGGTTTGATCCACATTCCCTCTATTGCCAAATAAAAAGAAAAAAAAAGCTAAGAAAAGTAGCATTTATAAAATGCAATAAGATAAACAGAAACATTCTAGTAAATAAATATCAGTACGTAGTTCTCACACCAAGCACTAGTACTTATTTGATCCAATTCCTACATATATATTTGTTACAACGTACTTGAGCTGTTAATGTGATTGGAATTTATGATCTTCGATCATTGTTTCATCAATTATATACCATTGTGGCATTAATTTAAAAATGATAAGAAGAATATACATAAAACCTCGTATTGGAGCGTTACAAAATTCGGTAGGCCACACTCATTTCCGAAATCACCTAACATTTCATGTATACATAATTGCATGAATTTATGGACCGAGTAGTTATAATATCGTGTGATGATTTGGACCCAACTTGAGACGTAAATTAGCTAAAATTTAATATATCTAACGAATTAATTTTTCTTTTTTTTTTTTTACGGTGAAAAATTAGTATCCCTAATATGTAGGCGATTAAAATATTTATGATGATGTAATGAGTAATGAGGAATAAAAAAGGGTCACAATCACAAGAAAGAGATTAAAAGTTTGCAAAAGAAGATAGTAGAAGCTCATTAAAACATGTGTCCCAACTCCAACTTATATATAGCCGTCACAAAATGTAACTCCGGGTCAAATATCTCTTCCTTTTGTTTTTCTTTCTTTTCTTTTTTTGGCGCCATTTGAAAATAATTCATTTCTAGAATTGTGTTAACCGAAAAGTAACTGTTAATTATTTTGTATACCATTTTAAACATAAAGTACACGAGAAGAAGAGAAACTCCTCGCGTGAGATTGTTTTACGATTTAAAATTCATCATAAGCGGATTAAGTTCAGGATCCAAAGTCCAAACATAATTAAATATCACTAAATGTGAATTTTGAGGCATTTGCGGATTTGACAACTTTTTAAGTATATAGAGAATGCATGATTGCAGAAAGTAGATGAAAAATTCTGACTTGTTATCCAAGAATTAAATTGAAAAACAAGGGAAAAGGATACAGTTAGAAGGTAGAATCTGAATTTTAAATGAAAACAATTGTTTCGATTTTCTTATCTTTTTTCCCAAGAAATGAAAACTGCTCTTTTGATTCCCACCGATTTTGGCTGAACCGGTTTTAAGCACCTTTATATAAGCTGCATCAGTTCAGTTCACTACATTTCTCCATACAATTCTCTGCTTTTCACACACACAAATACAAAAACTCATTTCAAAGCTCTTCTTGTATCCTCTCTTTCTAGAATAATGGGAAAGATCAAGATTGGAATTAATGGTATGCTTTTTTCTTACTTGAATTTGCAAATAAATACTTTCTTTGAATGATATTTGATTTAATTTGTTCGGATTGATCTTTTGATCTATCTATGATCGGGTGTTTTATCTTCTTTTCAGTTGAATTTATCGATATTTCTGAAAAAGGGGCCTGTTAATATACAATAAAAATTGAAGCTTCAGTTTTTTTGCTGACTCTTTATCAGGATTTGGGAGGATTGGTCGTTTGGTTGCAAGAGTTGCTCTGCAGAGAGATGATGTTGAGCTTGTTGCTGTGAACGATCCATTCATCAGCACTGATTACATGGTAATCATATTTTACAAGAAATTTATGCAATTTTCTTGGGGTTTTTTATGTGCAAATGTTTATGTGATTAATGTTGGCTATATATATATATTTATGTGTGTGTGCAGACATACATGTTCAAGTATGACAGTGTGCATGGTCAGTGGAAGCATCATGAAGTTAAGGTGAAGGATGAAAAAACCCTTCTTTTCGGTGATAAATCAGTCAAAGTATTTGGGTGCAGGTAGTTTTTTCTCTCCTTTTTATTTTAATTTTGCTGTTATATTTGTTAATATGCATCCTTTTTTGTGATAATAATTTGGACTATATATAGAAGAAAATATTTTGGTGAGAGAAAATAGTTTAGTGAGAGAAAGATGGGAATAGTGGAGTTTACTGTTTTGGGTGTTTGTAATGTACTAGAAATCCTGAGGAGATTCCATGGGCTGAAGCTGGTGCTGAGTTTGTTGTTGAATCTACTGGAGTCTTCACGGACAAAGATAAGGCTGCTGCTCATTTGAAGGTTACTATTTTTAATATCTTTTTTCTATTTTAGTATTTTGATTAGTCAAGTTTGGATATAGTTATCATTTATTTATTCATTATGGAATTGTCATGTTCATTCTCGCTATATTTGGGAATTTATTGATTGGATTTTGTATAATCTAGTTACCATGAATTTTGGAAATAATGATGAATCAATGTTGTTGTGAAACCAATGTTGATCGTCTCATTGATCCCATCTCTGCATTTGATCTTCAATTGAGCTCGTTGATTCGTGTTTCGTTTTCATTCTTAACCGTGCCTTTGGTTGATCAATCATAATAAACAGATTAACTACCAGTTTCAGCCATTGAAACACTAGGCAGAGCTATTGTTGAGCCATTTGATCTTCAATTAGGCACTTTTATTCCGACCTTCAATTTGGAAACTCGTGTTTCATCTTCTATTCCTAACCGTGCCTTTGGTTGATCAATCGAAATCAGGGAGGTGCAAAGAAGGTTGTGATCTCTGCTCCGAGCAAAGATGCTCCCATGTTTGTTGTCGGAGTGAATGAGAAAGAATACAAGCCTGATCAAAACATCGTCTCCAATGCTAGTTGCACGACCAACTGCCTTGCCCCGTTGGCCAAGGTCAGTAAAAATCTAGTACACTTTTCTTAATTTCTCCAAATTCTTCATAACAAGCTAACTGTTATTCTGTATTCGGGCAGGTTATTCATGATAGGTTCGGCATAGTAGAGGGCCTCATGTCCGCCGTCCATGCTATAACTGGTGAGTGGCTATTTGGATTTCACATGTTCTTGATCAAGATTTGCAGTTCCCTAGCTAAAACATGCTAATTCAGTCTCTTGCATTATGCAATCCTTCAGCTACTCAGAAGACCGTTGATGGGCCATCGAGCAAGGACTGGAGAGGCGGGAGGGCCGCCTCGTTCAACATCATCCCCAGCAGCACCGGTGCTGCCAAGGTAATACTATGTTCCAACCATCATTTGAGTCCCAACTTAGAATGCTAGCTCTGACTATATAATATATATATATATCAGTTTGTTGAGTTGTTTCAATTCTCATACGTGTAGGCCGTTGGCAAAGTGCTTCCTGCCCTAAACGGGAAGTTAACCGGGATGTCATTCCGAGTTCCCACAGTTGATGTTTCAGTGGTAGACCTCACGGTCAGGCTAGAGAAAGAGGCCACCTATGAGGAGATCAAAGCTGCCATCAAGTGAGTTCTTATTCATTTTGGTTTGATTTGAACGATTAGTCAATTGTTCTATAGCATAGCATAGGGTGTATTACTCCCATTTTTGTGTTCGTGTTGGTGTTCGTGTTCATTTCTCAGGGAAGAGTCGGAGACGAAGCTCAAGGGCATCTTAGGCTACGTGGAAGATGATGTGGTCTCTACAGACTTCATTGGTGATAGCAGGTAATTTAGTATAGCAAAATATTATTGAAGCGTATTAAGATCCCCAAATTGAATATATAATCTAATACATGTATGCTACATATTTGGCATGCAGGTCAAGCATCTTTGATGCCAAGGCTGGAATTGCATTGAACAAGAATTTCGTCAAACTTGTCTCTTGGTACGACAATGAATGGGGTTATAGGTAAGACTGAATCTTGTTATGTTTGCCAAACATATTGTAATCGGACATGATAATAAATTTTTGGTATGCCTTATATCTAAATTTTCCTTGACTAAATGTGTCACATAATGTTGTTGCAGTTCTCGAGTGGTCGATTTGATCGTCCACATGGCATCCGTTGAGTGATGGCATTCGCCAACGTGTTCGTCCACATGGCACACGCTTCTACTTCAGTTCTTAGTTCTTACTCTTTTCTTTTTTGGACTCTTTCGAGTGTTTTTCGAGTGTATTTTGTGTGTATACTTGGCTCTGGCTCGTTACGTGTCATACATTTTTCTGTTTTATTTTATACTAGTGGTTCGCCCGCTCGATCGAGCAACTATGAGATGATTTATTTGGCTCATAATTGGACTCATATTCTATGTCTCATTTCATGTTTGAAAATTTTGTACTATATTTTTTTTAATAAGATTTTCTTTTCTGTTACCAAAGATTCTAAATATAGAATTAGTATCAAATCAATAAAAATTTTCAACGACGGATATAGAAAAATAATAAATCTAGAAAATAAGAGCATACTGTTAGAAGTATTAGAAGGAAATAAACCATAAATTAGGATCTAATTGATCCAACCTAAAATAGATTTATTTCTTTCTTTGTAAGTTTACAAAATCTATAAATAAGAGCAAAATCTATAAATAAGAGAGTAGTGTAATCATGGTTTTGATACACAAAAAATAAAAAATCAGTTTCTATCTTTCTATCTCTTTCTCTCTAATGGCCTCTATACCATTCAACATGGTATCAGAGCAGGCTGATAACCGAGAGACTCAGAAACAATTTCATCATCGTCTGTGAATACCATTCCCGGACCTTTGGCTAAATCAGTTGGAATCTGCAGCAAGAAACAACTATAATCATGTCAGAAACCAGTGAAACCACAACAAATGAAAATACCACCAATATTCCGGACGAGTTAACCATCCAGTTAGCCACTCTACTTAGAGATAGCCTTGGCTTGCAAACAGCACAAAACACAAGCACATAATCTTTATCAATAGGATTCAAACTGAACGGAGATAACTATCCGTTATGGGCAATACTCATGAAGAAAGCAATCGGAGGCAGAGGGAAATCATCGTACATCACCGGCAATCCATCACCACCAGCCACCACAGATCCTATCAATAGGATTCAAACTGAACGGAGATAACTATCCGTTATGGGCAATACTCATGAAGAAAGCAATCGGAGGCAGAGGGAAATCATCGTACATCACTGACGATCCATCACCACCAGCCACCACAGATCCAACATACAAAAAATGGGAACAAGAAGATCAGTGTGTGTTTACATGGTTGGTTCAAAATGTTGATACACACCTCATCAATAGTGTATCAAAATATCCCACGGCTAAGGCCATCTGGGATGGATTAGCCATTACCTACAGAAGCGGCACAAACTCTCTCCAGGTGTTTGATTTACACAGAAAGGCAAACACTCTGAAGCAAGGAGAGCACACTGTAGAAGAAACATGGGCAAAATTCCAAGAAATTTGGATGTCAATAGACCACAGAGAGCCAAACCCCATGGAATGTTCCAAGGATATCGAAACATTCAATCGAATCATACAAAATCAAAAGTTATTCCAGTTCCTCACAGCCTTAAACGACATACACAAACCTGTGAAGAAAGATATCCTTAAGAAAGAATCATTGCCCTCAGTTGATTTTGCCTGCGCGATGGTGAGGCGCAAGACTGCCAGGGACCATATTCTCCGGCCAGTAGTCATCGACAATGGTAGAACATCATCGGGCATAGGGGTTGGACTCGCGGCTAGGGACAAAAATCGCCCATCGCAAAAGAACAATTGGCCTCGATGAACAGAGGAAGACAAGAGCAAATTGATGTGCTCGCATTGTGGAATGAAGAAACACACGAAAGAATCGTGTTTTCAATTGGTCGGATATCCAGAATGGTGGGATGAAATGAAGAAGACGAAGCCACCAACCAAGAACAAAGGAGGTGTCACTGCCGTGGCTAATACCACCGATCGGGCTACCGGCGCCGGAGCGGGCAACATCGGCGGCGGACTAGCAGAGGCAGACTCAGGAGCAGTGGTGGAGGCTAGGGTTTATTCACCCGAAGAAGGTAACGGGGAATACAGTAAACCCGCGCCCAAAATTTATTTGGGCTCATTAAATAAAATAAATTGCAAATTGGCCCCTGCACAAAATACTAATCGGTTTCAGGTCCTTGGAGATATTTCTACTATGTGTACAGTCCCTATTGTTGGCACAGAAAAGAATGATTAGTGGATTTTTTATTGTGGTGCAACCGATACCATGACTTTTGATAAATCTGATATTGTACAGTCTACACTGTCCCGGAGAACTCATGTTCAAACAGCTAATGGAGAATTAGCCCCGGTGAAGGGAGCCGGAACCATTAATCTGTCCCCCACTTTGAGACTATCAAATTGCTTATTTGTTCCATCTATATGGATGAAATAGCTAAAAAAGGTGTTGTGATGCTGACTCACGGACCTAGAGACCGGACTGCTTGGCTTTGGCATCGTCGGTTAGGGCACCCCTCCACGGGTTATTTAAAATTACTTTTTCCTAAGTTAATGACTTCTCAAGATATGTATTGTGATACCTGTTTTTTGGCCAAAATCCATAAAAATTCATATAAGCTTAACAATACTCGAGTTGACAATATTTTTTCGTCAGTCTATTCTGATGTGTGGGGTCCTGCACCTGTTATTGGGGGTTTTGGATTTCAATATTTCTTAATTTTTATTGATGATTGCTCTCGAATAACGTGGATATATTTTCTGAAAAATAAATCCGAGGTTTTTGAGAAATTTACTCACTTCCATGCCTTAGTCAAAACTCAGTTCTAGAAAAATATCCAGGTCTTAAGGTCTGATAATGGGAGGGGAATATGTCAATAATCGTATGAAATAGTTTTATGCTACCACATGGGTGATTCATCAAACTACTTGTCCTCACACACTTGAACAGAATGATGTTGCCGAACAGAAAAATAAAATTCTCTTAAAAATGACTCGCGCAATGCTAATCGAATCCCATGCTCCAACACTATTTTGGCCGGAAGTCCTGGCTACCTCTGTTTACCTTTTAAATCGTCTCCCCACTAAAGCCCTGAAACTACAAACTCCTTTGCAGTTTCTTTCCACCCAAGCTCAAATTCTTGTTTCTCTTACCCTTCAACCAATAATCTTTGGTTGTTCTGTCTATGTCCACATACCTAAGCATAAACGATATAAGTTTCCTCCGTGTGCGGTTAAATGTGTTTTTGTTGGCTATGGTATACACCAAAAAGGGTATCGATACTATGATCCCAAAACTCATCACATGTTCACCACTCTGAACTGTGATTTCCTAGAAACTGAGTATTTTTACCACCACCACCTTAGTAGTCAGGGGGAGAATCAGGAAACAAGTTACTCCTTAAGTTGGTTGTCCATGTCAATGTCAAGTTCTATCCCAGAAATAGGTCCAACAAACGAAGTTAACAACACCACTAAGCTAATTTCTGAACCTATGTAGTCCACAGAACTTGATGCCACTGCCAAGACATCCTCTCCTAACCTAATATCTGAGGTATGAATTTCTGATACTGTCGAGACTAGCCCTGTTTTTGAAACTGTAACATCCCAGAATTTCAGAATACCTTAGTGAGTTTTCTAAATTTATTTAGAAGACTAAAGAAAATAATTGGAGCTAAAATAAAGTAAAACAGATGTAAGTCGCGACCTTTTCGTGTATTTTATGTGAAAATCGATTATGAGATTTTGCGTTTGCCGCCGAAAGATAGTCAATATTGGTATTTTCTGGAATGTAACAACCTAAAGGAAGCTGTTAGTGCTTTCAGAATTTTATTCTGACCTCTACAGGAGTCCCGTAAGTGAAAATCGTAAAGGGAAAACCTGTGAATAGTAATTTATGCGAGTGTTCGTGATTTGAAAAATTTACGAAATCCTCCTCATTGATCTGAGACTTGTTCTATCAAGCTTACCTTATAGGAAATGACTCAAGGAATCCGTTCGCGTTCACAGATTACCAATCTGAGATCAATTGAATGCTCGGCAGCAAAATCTGTCAGTCAAAAGGAATAGTAAAAGTAATTTTTGAAAGGGAATCTTTTCTCGTTTCTCTTCAGACGACTTCTTCGTCATCCCGAGACGGGTTGGTTTAATAGTACTCGAGCCAACGAGTCTTCCAATATTTTCGGATTTTCTGTCGGAGGTCATGTGGACCTCGCCATTGAATAAAGCAACTTTAATTGAATCCGGATAGAGGTGCCCAAAAAAAACCGGACCGGCAGTTATAACCGCCGGTTTGCCGGTTTGGGACGGTTCCGGAACCGTACGGACGGTAAACCGTAACCGTCAACCGTAGTAGGCCGGTCCGTTTCCGGTTTGGGGGAAGGTTTTTTTCAAACCGCCGGTTTGGGCGGTTAACCTGCGGTTTTTGTATTTTTTTTTGTATTTTTTTTTAACGGTCGAGATCACGATCCGCGTGATCTCTATCTATGGCTAGGAATGCACGGAGGCGGATTGCTGACGTGGAACCGCCGGTTTTGGAGCCCAAACCGGCGGTTCGGCCGTTTTTTTTTTCAAAATTTTTCAAATTCAAATTTTAAATTTTTCCCCCCACTCCCCAATTTTCACCTATAAATACCCCATCTCCTCTACCATTTTCACCCACACCAAACTCTCAATCGCTCTCTCTATACTCAAATTCTCTCTATTCTACTATTCAAGCAATATCATTTTCTTATTCAAGTTTTATTACAAGTTACAATTTTACGAAGTTACTCTCCAGTCTCTCCAGTCTCCACTCTCAATCTCTCAATATCTCGATTTCTTCATTTCTACAATTCTACTCATTTTCTATCATCCATTCATCCATAATCATCATGTCTAGCCGAGGTAGCCGAGCCGATAAGGGTAAAGGCAAAGCTATTGCTGATAGTTCCGAAGCTCCACGTCGTCGTCGTCGTACTCATTCTGGAGTACATATTTCTGATGATGCTGATATGACATCGCCTCAATTTCAACAACAACAACCTGAAAAATATGTGAATCCCTATGGCGGAGCCGATAGCGGTTTCTACAACGATCCAAGTGGTGGCGGTTTCTACCATGATCCAAGTGGTGCCGGTTTTCACAACAATCCTACTGCAGCTCAAATGGCAGTTGATGAAGAAGTGGCAAGATGGATCCAGTTTGAAGAATTACAACGATCTCAAGAATCTCGTGCTTTCAGCGGAAATCCATCCATCGATCTCGACACGGAGGAGGCGGAGGAAGAGGCGGAGGCCGTTCCAACAAGAAGTATGACACTAAAATCTGCTCTCTTCACTATTCATTTTCGAAAGGTGGCAAGGAAGAATGAAGCGGGTGTGTTTGATTTGTATTGCAACTATTGTCCGAAGCAATACAAATTTCGCACTAAAGGCGGCTATGGGACGTACTGGTCACACATCACCAACAATCATCAAGTCGAACTTGGACGTGCTCAAGCTCAATCGCAACTCAACTTCCAACCGGTAAGCAGTCAAAATATCGAAAGCCAAGGTGAAGGTACGCCGTACTCATCCCAACTCTTTAGGTTTGACCTTCTAGTTGCTAGAGAACAAATGTGTTATTTTATTTGTGAAGAATCTTTAGCACTTCAATTTGCCGATAGCATGAATTTTGAACGTCGTATGAAAGCTGCTTATAATCCTGGTGCTCAAAGAATACCTAGAATGACTATGACTAGGACCCTTGAAAAATTGCATATAAGATATAAGTTGAAATTGAAAAGTGTTATTAGTAAAATTCCTTATAGGGTTGCTATTTGTTCTGATATTTGGTCTGATAAATTTATCCGTCGTCATTATATTGCTGTTACATTGCATTGGATTGATTATTCATGGAATTTAAATAAACGTTTAGTTGCTTTTCGTAGATTTAACTGTCAACATAGTGCTACTAATATTGCTAAGGCTATTATTAAAATTTGCAATCATTTTAAAATGCTTGATAAAATTTTTTCTATTGGTTTTGATAATGCGAGTGCTAATACGGCTAGTATTAGAGAATTAATCCAAGCATGTAATCCAACCTTGCATGGTAAATATTTTCATACGCGATGTATTGCTCATATTTTGAATTTATGTGTTCAAGATGGACTTAGAATATTAAATAACTCAATTCAACCTATTCGTGATGCTGTAGATTATATTCATGATAGAGTTAGAGTTAGACGTAGGTGAAAAAAATTCTGTAGGGAAGCTGGTGTGCGTCCTAAAATTTTTAACTTAGATGTGCCTAATAGGTGGAACTCTACTTATGAAATGCTTTCTGCAACTTTTGAATATCGTGAATTATTATGTTCTTTTTTTGCTACGCATATTGAATCGTTTATTTTATTATCTTCGTATTGGGATGATTGTATTGAATTAATGGAGCTTTTACAAGTTTTTCAATATGCAACAAAAGATTTATCCGGTGTGTATTACCCTACTGTTTGCAAATTTATGTATCATTGTTGTTTAATTGCTGCAAAATTTAATACTTGTAGTCATAAACCCGATTTGCAAGATATGATTCTAGCCATGGTAAAAAAATGGCTAAAATATTTTGATCATGTGCCTAATATTTTTTTGGTTGCAAAAATATTGGATCCTACTTTTAAACTAAGTGCTACTAACGATATGATTGACATGTATTACAAGTTTTTGTCTACCATGAGTTTTACAGGTTCCGATCCCGATATACATGTGCCAACTGCTGAAGAAATTAAAACAGAAATTTATGAGTCTATATATTCACTTTATAGAGAATATGAGTTAAAATATGCTGATAGTATAACTCGTCCAACCAGTCGTTCTTCAGGTTCTAGTAGTTCTTTTTCGTTAGGATTAAATACTTCATCTTCACGTGGTAGTGCTTTACAAGAATTCCAAATTTTTTTCCACGGTAGAGGAAATACTAGGCGTAGTCAAAATGAATTAGATATGTATTTGCAAGACCCTGTTGTGCCCCCCGATGATGAAAATGTCGGTCCCAACGATTATGATGTTCTCAAGTGGTGGTCCCGAAATCAAGAGCGGTATCCTTTGCTTGCAATTATGGCAAGGGAGATTTTTGGAGTCCCGGCATCAACGGTAGCGGTCGAGCAAGCTTTCAGTGAATCCGGTTACATGTTGGACGAACGGAGATCAAATTTGACACCGGATCACCTCGAAGCTCAAATGATGTTGAAGGACGAGTCCAAAGCCGACCTAAGAGAGCAAGAGAACCGCTGGGACGACTTGATGGATGGCCCGCTCATTGAAGTTGGCTCGGAGAGTGAAGCCGAAGGAGGGAGCCAAACCGGAGATGATTGGGACGACGACTTCGAATTCTAGACTCGCCAAGGAAAAAAGGTAAAATGAACTACGAGGGCTTTGATTCCAAGGTAAGGGATACGTAGGCAGCTTCATATGAAGTGCAAGCCCAAATTTCAATTATTTCTTTTTCCCCCATAATTCCTAAATTAGCTCAAATTGTAACTTGTAAATTGTAATTTGTAAATTGTAAATTGTAATTTTATATTTTCATAGTTTGATTAATTTACAATTTGTATTTTGTAACTTGTTATTTGTAAATTTGTTAATTGTAATTTCATATTTTCATAGCTTGATTAATTTACAATTTATATTTTGTAACTTGTAAGTTGATAAATTAAATTGTATTCTGAATATTCTTGTAAGTTGTAACTTGTAAGTTTTATAACTTGTAAATTGTAAGATATAAATTATAATAATAAAATTATATAATAATATCAAAATTCAAATAAACTTGTGTTTTGTCATACTTCTTAGTTTTTAACTTGTAAATTATTAATTTTATCGATTTAGTACTTAGTAGTTTTTCGTCCAATCGTCAATTCGAGTTCGGAGAGATAGAGGAAAAAAGAAAAAAAAAATCGGAAAACCGACGGTTAACCGGATAACCGCCGGTAACCGGGCAAAACCGCCCGACGTCCAAACCGGCGGTTCCGGTTAACAAACCGGAACCGTCAACTGTAACCGCATGGTGCGGTTCCGGTTCCGCCGTTCCGGAACCGCCTAACAGACGGTTTCTAATCGTAACCGGCCGGAACCGGAATCGTGGGCATTTCTAAATCCGGAAATCACTTTATCAGTATTTTATATCTAAAAAAGTTATACCCGCCCCACCTCAGCTTTTTCTATAAATAGGTGATAAGTCCATTTATTTCGTGTTTTTATGGGCATTTTATCCCTTATAAATGTCCTTTTTAGTGTGTTTTGAGTCGAAAAGAACTAGGTTGCGGTCAAAGGGCATTCCAAGAGTCGAGTCTGGCGGAAGGGGCATTTTATGCCCAAATATTCACGATTATCTCACACATATGTTCATCAGAGGCACATGGGACGTCCTCAGTATCCATCCCACATTCGGTCGGTGAAGTGGGCATATCAGATACGGATGGAGCTGACAGATGATGCCGTGCCCACAGTACTCGCACAGACTCGACCACAGGGCAGAATGGGCATTCCAGTGAAATTCGGGATTCAGTTGAAGGAGAGCTGGTGGGAAGATAGATACATATCCGCAGGAGAGTTGGAGCCAAGCTGGACTCCTAGAAGGTGCTGCAACAAGGAGATAAGCTCAGACGAAGAGATAAGCTCAATCTAAGGAGATAAGAGCAATCCCTAAAAAATAGGGATTTGTTGAAGATGAAGCTTATCCAGTCAAAGTCAGCGAGGGCACACCGTTCCAGATTTTCAGCAGAAGACCCCCGCCTGTGGGGGAAACTCTACTCGGAAATGTAACTATTTAAACAAGTTTAGTTTCTGGAAAAACCAAGCTTTAGACACTCTGAAACATTTTACATTTCTACATTTTAATTTCAGCACGCTGCTTAGGCAGCAAAACAATCCGAAAGGTCTTAAACCTTCGGGACTTAGGTTATGTTCGTATTTCTCAATGTTGGAGTTGAGTTTTTGCTTAATTAATTCAGTACGTTCTCTTTATTTTTATGTCTTTAAATTCTGCAGTTTTAATTATGTCTAGCCTTCTCGGCTAGATCTTTAATTCTGGCGTTTGAATGATGAAATTGGATTAAGCATAAATCTGGACTCGTGAGGCCAAAATGGGCATAATAATGCATGATTAGTTTCCGTTAATTCTTGTGCCTTGTTCCACGTGAGTGTGTGTCTAAAGTGCCAAATGTGGCTGATCACTCGTTAGGTAAAGAGGGCACACCACTATTAATTGAATTGACGAATCGTGACTGTGTGTTGGTTCATATAGTAATTAGGGAATTAATGGGGTGTTGTGGGCACAAGAGGAATCAGTTGAACACAACAGATCTGGGTCCGTCTAGGGCACACTGCTGCTTGTTTGCTTACATCTCTTAGAGGAATCGGGAGGTGGGTAACTACTGATTTTATCTTCACAATTGGTGAGCATGGAAGTTGATGCCCAGAGGCTCTTCAGAGGAGACTCTATTGTACGATCCGGAGATAGAGAAAACTTCGAGGAAAAACAGGGCAGCAGTGAAGAGGGCACGCCAAGCAGCAAATAGACTTCGTGAGCCCACACCACAACCAGAGGATCAAGAAGATCAAGGAGACGAAGGGCACGAGGAGGAAGGACAATTTGAGAACGGCCACAATATCAACATGGGTGCAAATGGCAATGCGGATGACAACAGGACTTTAAGGCAGTTGGTCTTCCCGACCAATATGAATTTGCGCCCAATGGGCATTACACTCCCAGTTGTGACTCAGAACTGGGATATTCACGCAAACTTTATCCAGATCTTGCCGAAGTTCCACGGAATGCCTGGAGAGGATCCACAAAGGCATTTGCAAGATTTTGAGATGGTTTGCCAAACTCAACCATCTGACCATGGACGAGAAGAGTATGTGCGGTTGGTCTCGTTCCCTTTCACTCTTCAAGATGGGGCACGGGACTGGCTGTACACACTACCCATTGGCGCTATGACCACATGGAGACAACTTCAACAGAAGTTTTTGGAGAAATATTTCCCAGCATCCAGAGTGCAAGAAATGAGAAGAAAGATAGGGAGCCTGAAGATGGGAACTAACGAAAGTTTTTATGACTACTGGGGAAGATTCCAGGCGATGCTGGCGAAATGCCCACAGCACCAGATTACTGAACATGATTTAATTCAGTATTTTGTCGGAGGATTGAGACCGCATGAGAGGACAATCGTGAATGCCTCATGTGGAGGATCTATTTTGAACAAACAACCTGTTGAAGCATTCAGAATTCTCACAGAAATGGCTGAAGACAACCGAGACTTCGGTGGAGAGGGCATTCGGGTTGTAAGTGAAACAGAAAGGGTACCGGACCAGGACGGTAGGATTGATAGATTGTGCGACAAAATTGAGAAAATCTTATCCGGTGCGAGCATGGCGAGGAAGCCCAGACCTTGTGGGGTATGCAAAAGCATATCTCACTTCACGGATGAATGCCCTACTCTACAAGATGAAACGGAAGAAGTGAATGCTATAGGTGGCCAGAATGGGCATTCCAGAAGATATGATCCCCATTCCCAGACTTATAATCCTGGCTGGAGAGACCATGAAAATTTTAGATGGAGAAGGCCGGAGGATGGGCATTCTGGACGCCCATTGCCACCACCAGAGGAGAAAAGGAAGCAAAGGCTGGAAGATCTTGTGTTTGCTATGGCTGAGGAGAATGAGAAGTTTAAGCAAGAGACTCGAGCTGGTCTCTCGCATATGAGCAATCAAATCAATCAATTGGCTCAAGCCATGCACAGAATGGAGGAGAAAAATGGGAAGCTGCCTTCTCAGGTCGAGAATCCAAGAGAACAAGTAAATGCAGTAGCATTGAGGAGTGGAAAAGAGCTTCCGGAGGTGGTCATGCCAAGGGAAGAGAAGGATGATGTGCCCAAGGAAGAAGAAGTGGAAAAAATTCCCACAGAGGATGAGGCACAAGAGACTGAGCAGACTGATGCTGTGCCCATCCCGAAAGTGAAGCAGTCAGCCAAGATGCCCACTCCAGAGAGACGGAAACCTCCCTTTCCAGAGAGATTGGCATAGAATAGAAAAGAAGAGAAAACCAGGGAGATGCTAAAAGTATTCAGCAAAGTGGAGATCAACATTCCACTGATCGAGGCAATAAAATAAGTACTGCGGTATGCCCGGTTTCTAAAGGAACTTTGTACCAGAAAGGTGCGATTCAATGACGATGCAAGGTTCCTAGTTGGGGAGAATGTATCGGCTGTGATACAAAGGAAGTTACCCAAGAAGTGTGATGATCCAGGGATGTTCATGATCCCTTGCATAATTGGAGACCGAAGAGTCGAAAAGGCCATGCTGGACTTGGGGGCATCAATCAATGTAATGCCCCTGTCGGTGTTTAAAGAATTGAAGATTGGACCTTTGAAGGAGACCCGTGTGGTCATTCAGCTTGCTGACAGGTCCAATGTATATCCAGAGGGCCTCATTGAAGATGTATTGGTCAAAGTGGACGAGTTTATCTTCCCAGCAGATTTTTATGTGCTTGACATGGGCACAACGACTTCAAAATCTTCAGTTTTGTTGCTGGAAAGGCCTTTCATGAAGACAGCTCGGACCAAAATTGATATGGACAAGGGCACACTGACGTGTGAGTTTGATGGGGAGAAGGTGACGTTCAACATCTTTGAAGCCATGAAGTACCCCCCGGATACAGAAAATTATAATTTTGTGAACACATTTCATCCTCCGAGCCGTTCTACTTTATCCATGGTGAGCAACAGAGAACCGCTGGAGTGGGCATTGTTGGATGGACTGATTGATCAGGATGCCCTGGACGAGGATGATGATATAAGGGATAGAATTATGATACTGTACTCATTAGAAGAAATGCCACACGGATGTGTGGACTATGGTGTGCCCATTCGGAGAAATAATGATGACAAGCTTATGCCTTCTATTATCAAAGCGCCCATGCTGGAGTTGAAAGCATTACCAAGGCATCTAAAATATGCCTATTTAGGGAATAATGAGACTCTCCCTGTAATCATAAGTGCGGGGTTGAATCAAGCTGATGAGGACAGCCTTTTGAGATTATTGAGACTTTACAATGAGGCACTCGGATGGACATTGACAGATATAAAGGGCATTAGCCCAGCGGTTTGCATGCACAAAATTTTGTTGGAAGATGATGCAAAACCCGTTCGTGATCCACAAAGAAAGCTCAATCCAGTGATGAAGGATGTGGTGCTAAAAGAGATAATTAAGCTTCTGGACCAGGGCATTATATACCCGATTTCAGATAGCAAGTGGGTCAGTCCAATCCATGTTGTGCCCAAGAAGTCGGGCATTCAAGTTGTGAAAAATGAGAAAGGAGAGCTTGTGCCCACATGACTGTAAACTGGCTGGAGAGTTTGCATCGACTACCGGAGGCTGAACACGGTCACGCAGAAGGATCATTTCCCACTTCCGTTCATTGACCAGATGTTGGAAAGACTCGCAGGAAACAAGTTCTTTTGTTTCTTGGATGGATATTCAGGATACATGCAAATTACAGTAAGTCAAGAGGACCAGGAGAAAAAAAATTCACGTGCCCATTCGGCACATTTGCCTATCGCAGAATGCCCTTTGGCCTCTACAATGCTCCTGGCACATTTCAACGATGTATGATGAGCATATTCTCTGATTTGCTCGAGAACTGCATTGAAGTATTCATGGATGACTTCACAGTATATGGGAGCTACTTTGATCGATGTTTAGACAATTTGGAGAAGGTGTTGCAGCGTTGTGTGGACAAATGCCTAGTGCTGAACTATGAAAAATGTCATTTCATAGTCAGAGAGGGCATTGTACTGGGACATGTGATTTCTGAAAGGGGCATTGAGGTCGATAAAGCCAAAGTGGATATAATTGAGAAATTGCCATATCCCACCTCGATGAAACAAGTGAGAGGCTTTCTGGGGCATGCTGGATTCTACAGGAGGTTCATAAAGGATTTTGCAAAAATTGCCCAGCCTATTACTCACTTGTTATAACAAGATGTTCCCTTTGAATTTGATGAAGAGTGTAAGAAGGCATTCAATGTTTTGAAGAAGCAATTGGTCACAACACTAGTCATTCAACCACCCGATTGGGGAATGCCCTTTGAGATTATGTGTAACGCCAGTGGCTACGCTGTGGGCGCTGTATTGGGTCAAAAGAGAGGGAAGAAAAGCCATGTAATTTACTATGCCTCCAAAACTCTGAATGAGGCACAGTGTAATTACACCACTACTGAAAATGAGCTATTGTCAGTAGTGTTTGCATTTGAGAAGTTTCGATCTTATCTCTTTGGAGCAAAGAGCATTGTCTCTACAGATCATGGTGCCCTGAGGCACTTGATGGCTAAGAAAGAGACGAAGCTGAGACTGATTAGGTGGATCTTACTCTTATAGGAGTTTGATGTTGAGATTAAAGATAAGAGTGGGGCACAGAACTTGGTAGCTGACCATTTGAGCCGGGTGCTGAATAAGAAAGGTTACGAAATGCCCATTGATGATCATTTTCTTGATGAGCATTTGTATTCAGCAAGGGGCATTCCAACACCCTGGTATACGGATATAGTGAACTACCTAGAGTCTGGAGAGATGCCTATTGGGTACTCAAGGTACCAGAAAAATAAACTGAGGTATGAGAGCAGGTTTTATGCATGGGATTGCCCTATTCTATGGAGGAGATGCGCTGATCAAATCATTAGAAGATGTGTCCCTGATGAGGAGATAGATGAAATTCTAAAGCATTGTCACAGTTATGCTTGCGGAGGGCATTTCGGACCAAACCGAACAGCGAGGAGAATTTTGGATTGTGGGTTCTTTTGGCCCACAATATTCAAGGATGCCCACAACATCTGCAGAAGGTGTGACCAATGCTAGAGGATAGGGAACATTACAAGAAGAAATGAAATGCCCATGACGCCAATCATGCCAGTGGAGATTTTTAACATGTGGGGAATGGATTTTATGGGACCCTTTCCAAATTCAAGAGGGAACCAATACATTATCTTGACAGTTGATTATGTGTCCAAATGGGTAGAAGAAAAGGCTACTCCTACCAATGATGCAAGAGTAGTAGCCGCATTTCTGAAATCCCACATTTTCAGTCGGTTTGGTGTGCCCAGGTCCATCATCAGTGATCAAGGGACCCATTTTTGCAACCAAATGCTGGAAAGATTATTGAAGAAGTATGAGGTTCACCATAGGGTCACCACACCTTACCATCCCCAAGGAAATGGCCAAGCTGAAGTCTCAAATCGAGAAATTAAAGCCATTCTTGGAAAGGTTGTGGGTCCGAACCGAAAAGATTGGAGTATTCATTTGGAAGATGCCCTGTGGGCATACCAAACTGCATTCAAGACTCCAATTGGGATGTCCCCATACAGGATGTTATTTGGGAAGTGTTGCCATCTGCCAGTCAAGTTGGAACACAAAGCACGATGGGCACTTCAGAAGCTGAATATGGATCCTGACGCCGCTGGGCATTTCAGGAAATTTCAAATTCAAGAGCTAGAAGAAATGAGAATGGAGGCCTATGATAATTCGGTGCTATACAAGGAGAAGATGAAAAGGCTCCATGATCAAGTAATTCGAAGGAAGAGATTTAGCTCAGGACAGAAAGTCCTATTGTACCACTCAAGGTTCAAGCTTATGGGAGGAGGACTGAGGACCAAGTGGGTTGGTCCATTTGAAGTATATGCAGAATGCCCGAATGGGGCAATTAAGCTGATAAATCCCGATACTGGAGGGCACTTCAAAGTGAATGGCCACCGTGTGAAAGTTTACTTGGGGTATTCTGATGAAGATGTCACAGTGATCTGGCTTGCGGAGCCCACTTACGCCTGATCTGGGGTGATTCCGTGCCCACGACAATAACTAGGGCGCTACTGGGAGGCAACCCGTGTGTTTTCTTGTCTTAATTCATTTTTATTTATTTTTAATAAATTTTCCAGTTAATTAAACTAGTTTAGGGAGCAATTTTACGCTTGTTTTGGATAAGCATGGTGTTTGCAGGTTAAGATAATGAGAGAGAAATATGAAGATAAAATAAATCCCTTGGGAATAGGGATTCTGAAGTGAGGCACTCTGGAGAGATAAGATCTGTTCCGATTTTTCAGGGATAAGGCTTATCCATTAACATCGGGCATACTGATCCAGGAGACTCCTAAGGAATTTGGAGAGTCACAAGTCAAATCATGAATAGTAATCCCCTTAATATAAAAGCCTTACCTCACAAAATCTCCACTATCACTTTCACTCGCCTTTTAAAAAAAATCAGAACCTTCTCTCTCGATTTTTTCTGCAACCCTAATCTCTGAAAACCTTCAAAAATCCAACAATGGCGAAGACAAGAGACAAGAAGGTCGCCCCAAAAGTTGGACCTAAGGCATGCCTGGACTTCGAGACCCCCGCTGTCTCTGAAGAGCCCTCTCCAACGAAAATCGTGAAGAAATCTTCTGCAAAACCCAAGGGAAAGGCTGCTTCTGAAGCAGCTCCTTCGAGTAAGCCTCCAAAGGAGACCCCACCGGAACAGGAGAATGCAAGATGTGGTTGACGATGAGGATGGGAAGCCTGTTTTCTTTGTGTGGGGGGCAGACCCCTCGAGCATGGTTTTAGCTATGGCAGGTACATCGAAGAAACCACCAGCAGGGAAGGCACCGCAGAGTGAGCATCCAGTCACAGTGATCATGAGGAGACTTGAGTTGATAGAGAATGCCCAGTTCCAGACCAACGAAAAACTGACCCGAATCGAAGCAGCCCTGAAGGCCTATTTCAAGCAAGTTGGGTTCTCCTACCCAACGCCTGCAACCGAATGACCTGGTTCTTTCTGTCCTTTAGATTAGGTTTTATTTTTGTTTTTGTTTTTGTTTTTTATTTGTTCTGTTTTCTTTGTTGTTTTGTTGTTTGAGTCTGTGTCCACACTTTGCAAGTTGCAAAGTATGTGGGTAGGTAGTTGAGTCAAAGCATGCTATTCTGTGAGTCTATGTGGGCATTTCACGTGATGATCCAACTTTAATTGCTTTACAGAAAAATCAGCATGCCCAATTAAGATAGGGATGACGAACGAGTTTTAGCATGCCCTGTGAGACTTGAGCCTATATGCTGTATGCTTCAATTTTACATTTTTCTTTCATGAGTGTGAATAATTCTGTGCTTAAGATGTTCTAGAATTTGCCTCTGTTCTGTGTTAAACTCTTGGAATTATTGATGCACATGTAAATGAGATAGGCCATGTTTTGCTGAGCCACTGAAATAAATAACTCCCACCAATGACACAGCCATTGCACCCCCTTTTGAGCCTATGCAATGCCCTGGCCAACTTTGTTTCGGGGTGGTTATACTTAGCCAGGGCATTATAAAACTTGAAAGAAAAAAATGGGTAAGACAGAATGTTTTCTGGGAAGGCATATATATATGAAGGGCCAGAGAAGATAGGGGAAAGAATAAAATAAAATAAAAAGAAAAAAAAAGTGATTAGAAAAAAAAAAGAAAAAAAAATAGTATTAATAAAATTCCCCCGAGTTCTAAGTGTTTGGAATGCCCAAAATAAGAAGGATTCAGTGCTTGAATAGGGCACATGAGGATACAGAATAGAAAGGAGCTGGGGAGGGGTCTGTACAATCAATAAAAACCCCTCCCACTTAAAATGCCCAACTATAGTCTAAAAAGCCCTATTGATACTAATGCATCATGGTTTCTGGAGAATGAACAACAGAACTTTGGCAAACTTATGGGACGAATTTGCATAGAATTACAGCCGAAATGAGAGTATACACTGAGTGAAGAGAGTTTGTGAGGAACACCAAGCTAAAACTCATTTTTGACCTATTTTAGGTGTGCTGGAACTTTGCAATTTTTATTGGATTATTTCTGATGTGCCCACACGGAGTAACAGTTTGCATGCTTGAGTCTTGAGTCTGTTTCTTTTCTTCTTTATTTTCTTTTGTTTTTCTGGATGCGTTGCACCCCATGCTTGAGGACAATCATGCTTAAAGTGTGTGGGTGTGATAAGTCCATTTATTTCGTGTTTTTATGGGCATTTTATCCCTTATAAATGTTCTTTTTAGTGTGTTTTGAGTCGAAAAGAACCAGATTGCGGTCAAAGGGCATTCCAAGAGTCGAGTCTGGCGGAAGGGGCATTTTATGCCCAAATATTCACGATTATCTCGCACATATGTTCATCAGAGGCACAGGGGACGTCTTCAGTATCCATCCCATATTCGGTCGGTGAAGTGGGCATATCAGATACGGATGGAGCTGACAGATGATGCCGTGCCCACAGTACTCGCATAGACTCGACCACAGGGCAGAATGGGCATTCCAGTGAAATTCGGGATTCAGTTGAAGGAGAGCTGGTGAGAAGATAGATACATATCCGCAGGAGAGTTGGAGCCAAGCTGGACTCCTGGAAGGTGCTGCAACAAGGAGATAAGCTCAGACGAAGAGATAAGCTCAATCTAAGGAGATAAGAGCAATCCCTAAAAAATAAGGATTTGTTGAAGATGAAGCTTATCCAGTCAAAGTCAGCGAGGGCACATCGTTCCGGATTTTCAGCAGAAGACCCCCACCTGTGGGGGAAACTCTACTCGGAAATGTAACTATTTAAACAAGTTTAGTTTCTGGAAAAACCAAGCTTTAGACACTCTGAAACATTTTACATTTCTACATTTTAATTTCAGCACACTGCTTAGGCAACAAAACAATCCGAAAGGTCTTAAACCTTCGAGACTTAGGTTATGTTCGTATTTCTCAACGTTGGAGTTGAGTTTTTGCTTAATTAATTCAGTACGTTCTCTTTATTTTTATGTCTTTAAATTCTGCAGTTTTTAATTATGTCTAGCCTTCTCGGCTAGATCTTTAATTCTGGCGTTTGAATGATGAAATTGGATTAAGCATAAATCTGGACTCGTGAGGCCAAAATGGGCATAGTAATGCATGATTAGTTTCCGTTAATTCTTGTGCCTTGTTCCACGTGAGTGTGTGTCTGAAGTGCCCAATGTGGCTGATCACTCGTTAGGTAAAGAGGGCACACCACTATTAATTGAATTGGCGAATCGTGGTTGTGTGTTGGTTCATATAGTAATTAGGGAATTAATGGAGTGTTGTTGGCACAAGAGGAATCAGTTGAACACAACAGATATGGGTCCATCTAGGGCACACTGCTGCTTGTTTGCTTACATCTCTTAGAGGAATCGGGAGGTGGGTAACTAGTTAGGGGTTTAATCGAAGAAGAATCACTTTTAAACCTAATATGAAAGGATGGATGAGGAGACGCATGAGAGGAATCCGGTCACCATAACTAGATGACATATCATGTATGAAAATCGTTGTGCCCATGATCGAGTTGTTTTATGTTTAAACCAAGTTCTAATTCAAATGCCAGAACCTTTTGTTATTTGATATTTTCTTTAGTTTCTTTTGCAGATTTAATTTCAGTTTAGTGACAACACCAAAACCCTCTTTTGTGATTGGTTACTCGAGGATAGAATCGCAACAGCTCTCTGTGGGATCGACCCGTACTCATTGGCTAGCTACGCTCGCTGTGGACACAGGAGTTTACAAATATATTTTTGAGCGCGAAATGACAGCGCGTCAATAGGGGAGAGGGGATTCATTCTTCCTTGCTCATTCTCTCTCTTCTCTCTCTTTCTCTCGCGTTTGTGTTGACGAACGAGAGGCTTGCGCCGAGTAAGTCGCACATGCTGGCCTAGGTTAAGTTTATTTGGGGGGAGGGGTGCTGCTGCTGCGGGAGCAGCTATCGAGCGCCGGAAGGCTGTCGGAGAGCCGCCGCCGCCGCTGCCGTGGATGGCCGGAATTGCCGTCGTCACGATGCCGCCGTCGCGCCGCCGCTTCGGATGTCTCGTTTCGGTCCATTTCTCATCCTTTATAGTTGAAATTTTGATATGTTGTGTGTTTTAAATAGCGCTTCATTTCGTATGTTGAGTGCGTTGTCGTCCGGTGGCTGGAAACCGGCGAAAACGCCGGAAAACGTGAAAAATATAGGGGCGCCGATCAGTTTCGGTTTTGGCCCATTTTCGCCCGTTTTGGGTCGTCAAATCGAAAACGTTTCTGCTGTAAAGTTGCTCGAAAAATTATTTCCTATAGGACTGTCAAGTTTCGTAATTTTCCGATAAGTTTTGATTAAAGTCAATTATTTTAATCAAGCGGTTATTTTTATAATTAAAGCATGTGATTTCAGAAAATTTCAAAAATTATATAGTTTAATAAAGATATATGTGGGGTCTTGCCTGATTATTTTCATAATTTTTGGACAAGTAAAAAGTGCAATCGAGGTTTGCTGTGAAAAAAATGAGTAAAATGGCAAGTTATGGAAAGTGACCTCTGTCAAATCTTTTGGTCTCATTAAATCAGAAATTATATTTTGGAATTTATTTCCTCCTATGTGAAAGTTGTACGAGGTCTCTAGAGTCGCGCATTTAGTTGAAATATAATTAAAGTGAATAAAAGCTCCAATTAAATTAAAGTCGAGTTCTGAAAATTAGAGTAGCAGTCCTAAAATAAGATTTGACCTTGTAGGACTTGTTGAGCCAGTCACAGAAGCTGACGAATGAATATCGAGAAGTTTGATCACCCGAGTTAATCTAATCGAGGTGGGTTTATTTGTAAAACCTATCTATATTTGAGTTATTAACTCATAAATGTGATAGTCATAGTTAGAATATCCAAATAAAATATTTGAGGAATTATTTGCTCAAGTCTCTGCTAAAGTAATAGTATTATCTTGTTGTATAATTAATGAGGGCATAGTATTATACTGTTGTATAATTATTGAGAACATAGATTATGCTTTGCCATAATTATTGAGAACATAGATTATGGTTCATCATAATTATTGAGAATATAGATTATGATTTATCACAATAAACGAATATAGATTATGCTTTGACATAATTAAATAGAATAGATTATGCCTTGTCATAACTAAAGTATATGGGGTAAAAGTTAAGATGTAGAGTTCAAAGTTCATAGTTTATAGATTAAGGTTAGAGTTTTTATTTAAAGTCTAAAAGTCATAGGTTAAAGTTACAGTATATTAAATGTTTATTGTGTATTGATTATACTTATGTATAATAAGTTGTACTCTTTAGCTTGTGCTTTCAGCATTAAAATCAAATTATAGAATGATTTCCGTTTAAGGAATAAGAAGCATAATTGAACTAAGTTGCTAGAGGAATTAAAGGTTAGCCTAGTTGCTATATTTAGAGGATGACATATTTTTATGCTTATGTCATATTACGTGCTTTATAGAGAGAACATAGAGCAAAGGATAGGCAAGAACTGTGATTCTTGCAATTCTGATGTTAATCACTAAAGGTGTCACCGTGAGGTAACCCCTGCACATACACGTGATTTGGGCATCACTATAGGGAGTCAATGCTAGGTAACCCCTGGTATACTTAGGTTCAATGCTAGGTGATCCTTGGTACACTCTTCTCGGATTAGTGAGGTAACCCCTCCCTTTTCCTATCAGCGACATGTCATAGAGTGTAGTAGACGACAGAAGGAGCTATAGGGTACCAAAGAGAAGTAAAGGTTTGCAGAAATGGAAAGGGCTTTCGCGTTTTGCTTTCCATTATCTGTATTTATATTTTGGATATTCTGTTACAGTTTTTATTAAAGATTGAGTTAAAAGTTTAACCTATTGAGTGATTTAGTACTCACGCCCAAAATATTTTCAAAATGTTTTTCACAGGTTGAGATGCGGGAGGTGATGGCTCGATGTACTGTTATGAGTTGATCATGCCTTGCTGTCTCATTCAGACTAAATTATTGCTCATGAGTATGTTGTTATGTGATATAATATTACTCCATTGTTTTCTACTTAAACTCTGATACAGTTGCCCCATAGTATGATTGCATGCTATGTTTTATTTTTGGGCTCATCTGAATTGTATTCTTTATTGAATCATGATAATAAAGTCCCACTTCTTTTCATAAATCGAAGCATGTTTCATTACCGTTTTTGAACTATGAGTTGGTCATATTTGGTTAAGTCTTGGATTTTGTTTATTTTTCAGTTGACCTATGAATGGGTCTTATCTTAATTAATTGCTTCTGTCCTATAAATAGGACATAAAATAGTTTATTTGCCTCTGACCTATTGATGGGTCTTAGTTGTTGTGACCTATGGAGAGATCTTGTTTATTTGAAGAGTTGGAATCCTATCTATTAATTGTTTGATTCTGTTTGAATTTGATTAGCGTATGAATAGGCATTCCTTCAACTTGTTTGAATCCTTTGACCCCTTTGATTCGTTGAAAATGATAAGTTCTTCCTAATCATAAAGTTATGTTGCCTAAGTTTTTGAGGCGCTAACTTAGCTTAATTCTAGAAAGACCCCCCTGGATTTCCAATTTTTCGTGCTATTTTACGCACAACAACCCCGTCCCCATCCTCGGGATCGGGCTGTTACAGAAACTAATAATAATGACAGGCTGGAGAGTCAAGAAACTGATGATTAGAATGAAGATCTTCATACAGTTTAAGATATAGAGAATACAGAGACAGGACGATATGTGCTGCCACCTATAAGCACTAGGGAGATCCCACCCAAGAGATATTCTCCGGAACATACTGGACGAAGGACGATATATTCTATCAAGAATTGTGCTAAATGCAATCTCACTGAGAAAGCATGAGCTTTTGAGATAGCACTTCTAGGAGAAGAAGAGATTCCCCGGTCTATTGAGGAAGCCATGGAGCATATTCAGTGGAAAGAGATAATGAAGAAAGAGATGCATGCATTAGCCAGAAATAACACATGGGACAAGTGTAGACTACCAGAAAACAAGAAACTTGTCGGATGTAGATGGGTCTTTACCATCAAACGGCGGTCTGATGGTAAAATCGAGAGGTACAAGGCACGACTTGTGGCAAAAGGCTACACACAAGTATATGAAGTTGATTACTCAGAAACTTTTTCTCCAGTTGATAAGATGAATACTATGAGAGTTTTATTGCCAATTGCGGCAAATCATGATTGGTCACTTCATCAGTTTGATATGACTAATACCTTCCTACACGGAGTGTTAAAAAGGGAAGTTTATATGGAAGCACCTCCTGGTTTTTCAGGAGAGTTTGGAAGAGGTGAAGGATGTAGACTCAAGAAGACTTTGTATGGCCTGAAACAATCACCAAGGGCTTAGTTTGGAAAATTCACAGAGGCTATGGTTAGATACGGGTACAAATAGAGTAATTCAGATCATACTTTGTTCTTGAAAAGAAAAGACAATCGAGTAACATGTCTGATCATCTATGTGGATGATATGATTATTACTGGGGATGATAATGAAGAAATTGACAGTCTGAAGATCAATCTGTTCCAAGAGTTTGAAATGAAAAACCTAGGAACCCTGAAGTATTTTCTAGGAGTTGAGGTGCTAAGGTCGAGAAATGGCATATTTCTACGACAGAGAAAGTACATTTTGGATCTTCTGGCTGAGACGAGTTTACTCGACTGTAATCAGGTTTACTCGATTTTAAACCAGCAAATACTCCAATCATTCTGAATCATGGATTGTAGATTGTAGATGGAGTTGAATTGGTAGAACGAGGCAAATACCAACGTTTAGTAAAGAGGTTAATTTACTTATCTCATACTAGACCTGATATTGCATATGCAGTTGCTGTTGTAAGTCAGTTCATGCATCAACCACAAAAGGAACATATGGAGGTCACATTAAGAATTGTTCGTTACCTAAAGGGCACCGTCAGATATGGAGTTTTACTCAAGAAGCATGGACATTTGGATATTCATGGCTATGCTGATGCAGATTAGGCAGGAAGTTTAATGGATAGAAGATCCACCGGGGGATATTTTACCTTTGTAGGAGGAAATCTAGTCACGTGGAGAAGTAAGAAACAAAAAGTTGTTGCCCTATCTAGTGCTGAAGCTGAATTTTGTGGAATCAAGAGTGGACTTACTGAAGTCCTGTGGCTACGAAAATTGTTAACTGAGATTGGTTTTCCTCCGATGCAAAGATATCAGTTGTTATGTGACAATAAAGCCACGATTAGCATATCCGAGAATCCAGTTCAGCATGATAGAACCAAGCATGTGGAAATAGATCATCATTTCATCAAAGAGAATATTGAAAGTGGTATTGTAGAGTTACCATTTGTTCGATCGGAAAATCAGTTAGCAGATATCTTGACTAAAACAGTGAACTCCACAAATTTCACCAAAGTTCTTGGCAAGTTAAGTATCGGTGATCCCGTTACTAAACTTGAGGGGGAGTGTTAGAAGTATTAAAATGAAATAAACCATAAATTAGGATCTAACTGATCCAATCTAAAATAGATTTATTTCTTTCCTTGTAAGTTTACAAAATCTCTTAATAAGAGAGTAGTGTAATCGTGGTTTTGATACACAAAAAATAAAAAATCAATTTCTATCTTTCTATCTTTTTTCCTCTAATGGCCTATATACCATTCAACACATACCAATTGCATCTTCCATGTATTAATAAAATATGTCAACGTTTTTGTGTTTTTATCTCATGTTTTATTTATCACTTCTATATTTGTGATGCTGTCGATTTATGGCATGAACTATCTTCTATTAAGGGCTGGAGAAATATAATAGTGCATCTGACTTAATGTAGTGGGCTGATATAATGGTGCATGAGTTGGGTTGATCAACTACTGGATCAGAATTAGAGATGCCCACGGTTCCGGTTAGGCGGTTCCGGACGGCACAAACCGGAATCGGACCGTCCCTCCTCGACCGCCGGTTACGGTTTGTAACCATAACTGCCGGTTTTACCAACCGCCGGTTTTTCCCGATCAACTGGCGGTTACCTGGTTAACCGCCGATTTTCGGATTTTTTTTATCGAACGGACGAACTATTAAACATTATCACATTATAATTGGATTTTACAAGTTTAACTAAATCAACTAAATTATAAATTTACAAGTTAAAAACTAAAAAGTATGACAAAACACAAGTTTATTTAAATTTTGATATTATTATATGATGACTTTATAATTTATATCTTACAACTTACAACAAACAAACAACTTACAAGAATATTAAGAATACAAGTTAATTTGATAAATAATATGATATTATAAAATTACAAATTGTAAATCAAACTATGAAATTACAAATTAACAAATTACAATTTAACATTAAATTACAATTTATTATCATGATTTTAATATATTTATTATAAAATATAAATTAATTATAACATAAATAATCATAGTCAATATTTATTAACAAAAATGAATTATAAAATTTAATTTAAAATAACCAACCATAATAATGAATTATTAATAAAAATTAAAATCTAAATACTAAAAAAATAATTAAAAATACTAATTGGGTGGTTTGAATCCTAATAAACAATCATTAAATTAAATTAAATCACAAAAAAGTAAGATCAAAGAAAACACCCGTCTCATTGGATTACTTTTTTATTTCTTTGAAAATAATTTATCAAATGTTACATGTGTCAATGGAAGGTAAATAGTTTTTTCCTAAATGACAATTGAATTTATTATTACCAAAATTAAACACGATAAATTAATTATAAGAATTAGTAAATATTTATGCAGTCACCCGAGACATGTAATCGATTATTTGCATATATATATATATGTATATACTAAAATTTAGTATTACCAAAATTATTAATTTTTACTACTGAGATACAAAATAAATGAAAGATAGGATAATCAATCATACATGAAAGTCAAATATATCATTACAATACATGAATGGAGCAAATGATTTAAAAAAAAACCTCCAAACCGGCGGTTAAACCGCCGGTTTCTAACCGGGGGTTTGTGAACTTCGGGGAGGTTACACCAGAACCGCACCGGCGAAATCCGGTTGACGGTTACGGTTTGTAAACCGTAACCGTCCAAACCGTTAGAAATTGGCAAACCGGCGGTTTGTAACCGCTGGTCCGGTTCCGTTTGGGCGTCTCTAATCAGAATTAACTAATCCAACTATTAACTGTTAACCACTTTTGAGCAATGTTTTTAAAACCGGACCGGACATCGAACCGGTGAATTTACCGGGTCATCGGATTACTGGTTCGACCGGTCGAACCTTTCTGAAAAAATCGGATAACCCGGTATTTTATATATATATGTATGTATATACATATAATAAAATTATATAAATTAGTATCATGATAAATATATTAAATAAGTTTAAAAAATACACTAAATTTATATCAATGCAACAAAATAAAGTGTTTAATTTATCGATAGTTATTCTATAAGTTAATTAAGTAGTTAAAAAAATAATATTTATAAAAATAAATATTGAACATCAAATACTATATTTTGTCAAAATATATAATTAAATATTAATTTTATTTCCAAATAATATACATAATAACAATTAAAAATATTATCAATCATTATTTAACAAACCACTAGTTTAGTTCTTCTCTCCATTTATTTTAATTCAAAATATGATAAATTAGATATTGTTAAGTATTTATTTTAATTACATGCTAAATATTGATTTTAATTAAAATGTAAATTTATTATTTTCAATTTGTGCATATATATATATATATGTTATTAATATTCAAATAATAACACAAAAGTGTATTAGCCCAGTTGGTAGAGCTCAATATACAAATGCATCAAAACCGGGTTTGACCGGTTCATAGTGGGTCAAAAGGCAACCCGAAATAATATATAACCGGACCGGATCAATGGCCGGTTCACAGTTAAACCGATCGAACGGGCCGGTCCGGTCCGGTTTTAAAAACATTGCTTTTGAGTAAAGTGAGCTCAATTATGGACCAACATTTAAAAAAATCTAACTCAGGATCAAGATATTTGGTCTCAAATTTATACCACTCCAGCCAGAGACGGACGTATACTACGGCTAAGAGGTGCATCCCCCAGAAATTTTAAATTTTTTTATTATATTTAATAATTTTTACTATTATTATTTAAAAAAGAAACTAGCTTTGTTTCTTTTTCTAATCAAATCTTAGTTATAATATAATCATTCTAAATTTAAATTTGTATTTATTTTGTCTAATTTTAGATTTATTTTTCTGTTGTAGTTTTTTTTTTGCATACTTTAATATATAACTAGTACGCAGCCCGTGCGTTGCACGGTAGAAGTAAACCGGTATGTGAGCTGTGCGTTACACGGTGACCGTAAATCTCACCGGTGCATTGAACGAAAAAAATAGTTAAATTTAATTTTGTATTATATTTTTATGTAATTTTAAATAGATTAATATTTAAATTATTTTAAAATTTATAAAATATAATCATAATTATTAATTTTATCCACATAATTCTTAAAACATTTTTAAATGACATATATATATATATATATGATAAGTACTTATATAGTTGTTAACATTTTTTACTGACATCATTTCATTATTAAATTATATACACTTTATAAGTTTAAATTATAGAAAATCTAAGTAAATATTAAAAAAAAAGTCTTAAGTTTACAACTTCTGAAATACTTCTCTATACACAACATTTGTAGTGTTATTTGTAATATTATCATCAAGTAAGATCTTCAATCCACCACGACTTGTAACCCTTGAAACAGCAACATACAATTGTCCATGAGTGAAAACCGGTTTCTGCAACAATAAACCAACGTGAGAGAGTGATTGTCCTTGGCTCTTGTTTATTGTCATTGCATATGAGGGCATGAGAGGAAATTGTCTTCTCTGAAACTTAAATGGCAATCTTGGATCAGCAGGCGTAAGAGACATTCTTGGAATTAGTACCATTTGCTGTGCATTTTGGCCACTGAGAAATCGTGATTCGACAACATGTTTGCCAAGCCTTGTGATCATCAATCGAGTCCCATTACATAAACCATTTGCATGATCTATGTTTCTCAACAACATAACAGGAGTACCTACTTTCAAAATTAATTCATGATTCGGAACCCCTGAGCATTTGATACTGTTTAAGAATTCCGGAGTATGAACTTCTTGCAGCAAACCCCTATTGTTATCTGAGTTGCATGTCGAGTCAGAACTTAAATACAATCTGCCCTCACCTTTGTTCAAAGAAAGCATGTATTGATTTACAGATTCAACCGCGTTTAAAGTTGGAGCAAGAATTGCTCGTTCTTGTAGATAAGTTGTATCTGCAATATTAGTACCATATGATGAAAAAGTACTATGAACAATTTATGAAATTGGATCTCCTGACCATTTCAATAAGATATCATCAGGGATGTCAATATTCACATGTCCATCATTTGGGCCACCGATTGTACCGTCTCCAATACCAGCAATCCAATTTGCAAATTGTTGAACCTCATCAGCTACATCAATAGGACCTAAATTCGACAGTCTTAAATTTTTTGTTAATCTCAAGACACGACAATCTTTCCACAGATAAGAAGAATTTATTGTGGCATTAACAATATCCTATCTGCTTCCTTTTGGGATAACTGGTAAGATCTGTCGAAAATCTCCTCCAAAAATGATTATTTTTTCTCCAAAAACTCTACGTGCACTTGATGAATCAGAAACATGCATTATATCTTGAAGTGTTCTATCCAAAGCTTCAAAGCAGTACTTGTGCATCATAGGTTCTTCATCCCAAATTATGAGCTTGCATCTAACAATTAATTCTGCCAGCGGACTTCCTTGGATAATATTACAGGTGGAATCCTCATTTGGATTTAATGGTATCTTAAATCTTGAATGCGATGTCCGTCCACCTGGTAATAATATAGAAGCAATACCACTTGATGCAATATTTAACACAATTTCTCCTTTTGATCTCAATGCTGCTGATAATGTCTTCCATATAAATGTCTTTCCAGTACCTCCATATCCATAAAGAAAAAACATGCCACCTGATTCTGATGATATAGCATCCAAAACAATTTGATACACATTGTGTTGTTCATCTGTAAGTTTGCTAACGAACACTTTGTGATCATTTTTCAATTTTGTTCTATCATATCTCATTTCATCATTTATCAATCTATTTTCTTCAGACTGGAAAAAGTCAGAACTTAGAAATGGCATACCTTCAAATTCTCGTAAAGTACGTCCTTCCACAACTCTTCATCAATTTTTCAATTTCCACCAAACAATAACTTTGAATTTGTTCATCAGTCAGGTGCAATTCTGTACATTTATAAGAATATTTAATAATTAAAGTTCAAATATTATGGAAAAATTAAACAAATATTAAACAATTAAAATTTTAAATACCTGGATGTTGTAGTACTGATCGTTGCTTATATAATATGTCATCAGATAAATATACCAAACAATTATTCCACACAACTTCTGGACGTCCCATTGAATCAGATACTAACAGTGTAACAAATAACTTTCTCAAAGATTCAGCAGATAACCAATAGCTTGCTTCAATGATCCCATCAATAAATTCTTTATCATCATCTAACAACCCCAAAGCATAACATGCATCTCTAAATGAAACATACTGCACATCATTAATTTTTCTTATGTATTCATAACACGTAGGACCCCGCACTACATTAAGCAAACATCTCAAATAATACATTTCCCCACTGCCTGGAGGAACAAAGAAAATTCTTCCAATTGAGAAATTTTTTTTCCTCGGTACCCATTCTTTTGTAGCCTTTTTCCAAACAAACTTTGTTGGAAATTGAATATAAGCAAGTTTCCGCACCTCCGGATACTTCTTATTTGCTTCAAACCAAGCTAAAAACATACTTTCATGAATCGTTGGTCTATTGAGGACATCATCAATGGAATCAGAATCTTGAAAGAAAACTGTATGTTCATTTTCAAGATGAAAACTTAATCTCTCAACTAGAGGGTATTTGTATTGAATTTGAAATCCAAATATTCTCCATGCAGCCTCACAGGGGGAAATATATCTGCAATCATAATACATACTTATCTCATCAATATTCTTCCCAGTTTCATCATCTTCAGCACTCTGATAAAATGCTGCAGTGACACGATCGTGACTTTTGTTCACATATTTGAACATATATTTTATTGATCTTGACTGATTGCACCATTCCACATTTATATGGGCAGCATACTTCATCAGAAGGATTCGATTGTGAGGAACCACATATCTATTATCCATCAGCATTCCATTCTTCAAAATTGTTCTTCCATTATCTCTACGTCTATATATTGGATATCCATCTTCATCTGTGGTCGTTGTCTCAGTAAAACTTCTGGGAAAATATTTACTACAACGACCGTTTCTCATGCATGGTGAATTTTTTTTGGCAACACCACATGGACCATGAATCATGAAATCTTGCACAGCTGTATAATATTGTGGATCCAGTTCTTTATCAGGTATTTCAGCTGATATAATTTGATCAATCACTTCTGATCCACGATTTTGATCCTCTTTCGATATGAAAAGTAAGATATGTGCATGTGGAAGGCCCCTCTTCTGAAATTCAACAGTGTATACCACTATAATTGAAATTAAAAAAAATTAAATTAATTTAAAAATTTGATAGAATAATTTTTATAAAATTTAACACGTACCTGCTTTAACATTTCCAAATATATTATTTTGACGGAGATCATGAATCAAATTGTCAAGTTTCATTTTGAACACTCGAAAAACAATATCGGGACGATCTTCAGGTTTCAATCCTTTTTCCTGCACATATCTTACAATTTCTGGCAATCTTGGATTGCATGTAAATGTAATGAATAGATTTGGATATCCAGCCCACTGACAAATAGCCATAGCATCTTGATAATTTTGAATCATGTATCGAGCTCCTCCAGTGAATGTAGAAGGCAATATAACTCATCTTCCTTGAGTTGTGGGATTTCTCTCACCTCTTGTTAGAGCCTCTTCTAAACCTTTATACATATGACATCTCAATGATTGTTGATGTGTACGTATGTATAAAAGTCTTGCAGATTCAATCATTGTGTAGGCATCAACAATAAATTGTTGAAATAATCTCCTTTAGCTTAAAATGGTTTTTGCATCACAATCTCTTTCATGCAACCGATAGGCAAAATATTCTCTGATGCTGACCATATTTCGAGCATAACTTGCTGAAGAATTCAAGTCTGAAAGTGATATATCTTCTCTATAACCATCTTCACCATATGGAAACAGAAGAGGATACTGTAAACCCAAATAGGTTGTATTTAACTCATTAATGTGTTTTAACTCTCCAGTTTGAGTTTCCAATATTATGTCTCTATCTCCGAAAGACTGATCAAAATCTCCAACAACTAACGCAGCCACTTCAGACACAGTTGGAAGATTATATGTTCTAGCATCACCTCCACGTCTACCAATAAGTTTCAACTTAACATCAGATTGGCCAAGATCTAAAATGGTGTGCTTTGCCATCCTAAATGACTTCACAAGGACATTATGATCATCTAGCATGCTTTTAAGTTCAGAAACAATCTTCGCATGAAGTGTGTTTATGCATTTTTTATTCCTACATAAACATATATAAAATATTAAATCAAATTAAAAATGAACGTACATAATATTTAGAGTAACAATTTTAAAAATATAATGCTAAATATAAAATACGTCACAGATAGCATCCTATTTGCAACTTCATTTTCAGTATCATAGATATATAACTGAGCAAACTTTGGTGTAGAACCTTCAGTTGGCAGTAGACTTCCAATCATATGATAATTTTGACCATGCAGTCGAAATGTCGGTGGAGAATTACCAACATTTAAACTCAAATCTATCTTGCCTCCCATTGATGTAAAAGAAAACATACTATTGTATGAACGAATATTATCAAGAAAATGTTTACTCTTATGATCATTTTCATAGAGCAAACTTTCCAAAACCTTAGGAGGCCTTTTAACTGGTGGCAATTTGATTTTTCCTCGAATACAACATGATGAGTATTTTATAGTGCGTGATTTTGAATTTTTTCCCAACCTTTCATCATACCAAAAACATGCTCCACAAAATTCACAAATAAAAACCGGATCACCAAGTTCTGAGTAATCTGAAACCGTTATGAATAATAAATGTTAAATAAAAATTTCTTATCATTCATATTTATATTGATAATAGTTATAAATTCATATAGTATTAATAAAAAATAATTTAGATAACTTAAATAAATAAAAAATTAAATTTACCAATAGGATTGTGATTTAAAATTGTTTTTTTTTTCATTGATGTAAATATTATATAAATAATAAAATAAAAGTTAAAATACATATTAAATAAAAATACTTAATTATAAATGCACATAATTATTAACTTACCAGTACAATATTGTTGTTCATTATGATCATACTGTTCACCTAATAGACAAAAATATTTATTAACATCCGGTTTATGTAATTAATATTAAAATTTGATATATAATTAAATAATTAAGATACACTGGATTTAGTACCTATATCAGACATTTGTGTAAGGTTTATATCAATTAGTTGATCCTCCTCCAGTGATTTATTAATTATTAAATCAACAATCTATTTATGTTTAGTTGTTGATTCACCTGTAGATCATTAATTTAAGAATGGTTTAATGTATGTAAACTAAGAATATACAACACGCTAAAAAATTTTATTTTTAAAAATATAAAATATTTAGTTGCAAACTTATCAATATGGAATACACTTAATTTACAAATATAAGTGCGATGGCCATAAAAAAAAATTTATATAAATATTTTAAAAATAAAAATTGTTCTTTTTAAAAAATAATAAAATTAAAAAATGAAATTAATTTGGACATAATCATTAACTTACCAGTACAAAATTGATTCCAATTACGATCATATTGTTCACCTAATCAGGGAAAAAATTATTATCATCAGATTTATATATTTATTATTCAAATTTCATATTTAATTGTTAATCAACACATATTGCATTAAGTACCTGTATCAGACATTTGTGTAACATGTATATCAATTAATTGGTCATCCTCCATTGATTCATTATTCATTAAATCGACAATTTGTTCAAAATTACTTGTTCCTTCACCTGTATTTGAATAATTAAATAAATATTTTTAAATATTTTATATAATATTTAAAAATAATATTATATAAAAAATCATCATTTAAATTTGGACATAATAAGTAACTTACCAATACAATATTGATGCCAATTATGATCATACTGTTTACCTAATAAGGGAAATAATAATTAACATGAGATTCATTTAATTATAATTTAAATTTGAAATTTAATTTTTTATTAACATATAATGCATTTCATACCTGTATCAAGGCATTGTGTAACATGTATATCAATTAATTGGTCATCCTCCATTAATTCATTAATTGTTAAATCATCAATTTGTTCAGTGTTACTTGTCAGATCACCTGTATTTCAATAATTAAAGAATACTTTTTAGTATATCAAATAATATGAAAAAATAGCAATAATAATTACATAAACAAATAATATACAGAATTGAATTATAAACTGACCAATTTATTTAAAGAATCACTAAAATCACATTCTTTGACAAAATGGTTACATAATACAATAATCTTTTCATAAATATTAATTATTTTAAAATTTTATAAAATATAACTCTTATTTATAATATTATAATCTATTATTTAAAATTGTAAAAATAAAAAAATAATACCTGTATTAGAAATCTGTTCAACATGTATGTCAATTAATCTTGTATTATGTAATAGTTCCTCTGTTAATGAATAACCTGCAGTAAAAAAATATAATATAATTAAATTAATACAATACTATATAAACTAAAGATTTAAATTTTTTTTCAAATATAAACGTAAATATTGTAACATTTAATTTAAGGTAATAATTTATACAAATCTATCTTAATATTTTTAAATTATACATTAACAGCATATGTTCACAATTTTAAATTCTTTAATTTTATATTTTACGTAAAATAAAACAATCAATTATTAATGTAATTGTATTTATAAAAAATAAAATTAAATGTTTATAACGAAATAATAATACATCTATGTAATTTAATAAATACATATTAATAAATTTATGGGCATAAGCAATTTAACCAAACTCCTAAATTTAAATTATTAAAATTAAATATTTAATAATTAGGTAAACATTATTATCTATTACTATATAATTATTTACAATAAAATTTGATTTAAATAATTAGTTAATACTTACCATAATATTTAAATTATCTGCAACTATTAAAGGTTTAATTATCTAACTAATATAAATTAATAATACAACCGATATTATGTATAGTAAATAAACTAAATAAATAATTTAGACTATAAAACATTTAATTTAGATAATATTAATTTTTGGGCCACAATACTAATTAGATTTACCAAACTGTATCATCGGCCCACATGATAATATTAACATTTGGGCCACAATATCCGTTTTTTTTTACCCAGCCCAATACTAAATTGATTTTGGACATATATATATTGACGATCTATTAGGGTTGAGCTCATTTCAGCTCAACCCTATTTCTCCGCCTCCTCTCTCTTCTGCTTCTCCGCCGCCTTTACTCTCCCTCTCCCTCATCCCAAAACTATTTCTTAGAACAGAAGGGGTGATTAGGACTTATTAAAATAATCGACTTTCATCAAAACTTATCAGAAAATTACAAAACTTGGAAGTCCTATAGAAAATAATTTTTCTAGCAACTTTACAGAAGAAACGTTTTCGATTTGACGACCCAAAACAGATGAAAATGGGCAAAAACCGAAACTGATCGGCGCCTCTTTATTTTTCACGTTTTCCGGCGTTTTCGCCGGTTTCCGGCCACCGGATGACAATGCACTCAACATACGAAATGAAGCACTATTTGAAACACACAACATATTAAAATTTCAACTATAAAGGATGAGAAATGGACCGAAAAAAGACATCTGAAGCGGCAGCATGATGGCGGCACGACGACGGCAATTTCGGCCATCCACGGCAACGGCGGCGGCGGCGGCTCTCCGGCAGCCTTCCGGCGCTCGATAGCTGCTCCCGCAGCAGCAGCACCCCTCTTCCCAAATAAAACTTAACCTGGGCCCGCATGCACGATTTACTCGGAGGTCACTTTCCGTAACTTGCCATTTTAATCCAATTTTACACAGCAAACCTCGATTGCACTTTTTACTTGTCCAAAAATTACGAAAATAATCAGGCATGACTCACATATATCTTTATTAAACTTTATAATTTTTGGAATTTTCTGAAATCACATGCTTTAATTATAAAAATAACCGAGTTTGTTCCTAAGAAACTGACATGTTCCACTGGTGCTTTTTCTGTCGATTTTGCATCCTCTAAAGTCTGAGTCTGAATAGCCGGTCAGAGTCAAGCTATCATCTCTGGGATACCATAACCCAAGATTTATAGTTCGCTTGAGGTACTTCATGATCATCTTTGCTGCTTCGAGATGACTTTTCTTCAGGTTGGCTTGGAACCTTGCAGCAGTCCTAAAATAAGGTTTGACTTTGTAGGACTTGTTGAGCCAGTTAGAGGAGCTGACGGATGAGTATCGAGAAGTTTGATCACCTGAGTTGGTCTAATCGAGGTGGGTTTATTTGCAAAACCTATCTATATGTGAGTTATTAACTCATAAATGTGATATTCATAGTTAGAATATCCAAATAAAATATTTGAGGAATTATCTGCTCAAGTCTCTGCTAGAGTAATAGTATTATACTGTTGTATAATTAATGAGAACATAGTATTATACTGATGTATAATTATTGAGAACATAGATTATGCTGTGCCATAACTATTGAGAACATAGATTATGCTTTGCCATAATTACTGAGAACATAGATTATGCTTTATCATAATTATTGAGAATATAGATTGTGATTTATCAATAAACGAATATTGATTATGTTTCAACATAATTAAATAGAATAGATTATGCTTGGTCATAATTAAAGTTTGTGATTTAAGAGTTAAGGTTAGATTTTAAAGTTCATAGTTTATAGATTAAGGTTAGAGTTTATATTTAAAGTCTAAAAGTCATAGTTTAAAGTTACAGTATATTAAATGTTTATTGTGTATTGATTATACTTGTGTATAATGAGTTACCCGCCCCAGAGCACGTTTTCCTATAAATAGGGGCCTCCCAATTCATTTGTAACTTGCTCATTCTCTCTTCTCTCTTTTTTACTTCACTCATGATTATCCAAGAATCTTCCTCGCTGAATGAGTTGAGAAAGAATTCTGCAACAGTCTCCGGGTATACTCTCGTGGGAGCACTTTCAGTATACTTCTTCAGTTGTGTGTTTCCAATTAGTGTGAGAATTACTCCTCCCAATTGAGAGAAATTAGTGAATCGTCCGATGTTGGCTGGGCTTAGTATTTTGTCATGGCTCAGGTCTTCATAGAAGACTCTTCAGTCATCGCCGGAAATTCTGAAGTTTCGAGGTCTTCTGTGAAGGATGGAAGAGTATTGGGCCATTTGAGGATGATAACTTGAGAGGACTTGTAAGGCTTAGAATGAAAAAGGAATTATGGATGAATTTTGAGAGACTGAATGCTTGAGTTCTTTGGTCAGCTGTGTGAAGAATTTGGGGGAACAACTAATCTATTTATAGACTTAAGTAGATGAATCCAACGGTAAAAGAATTCATTCAAAAGTTAAAATCGAACGGTTCCGATTAATCCATCGATTTTAATTTCGGTTTTATCTGTTGAGATTAATGAGGAGAGAGAGTGGGTCCAACGGTAACATTGAGAAGACACGTCATATTACCGTTCAGTAACAAATTCAACTTTGAACTTATCTGATATTGGCTCTCCTCCAGTCTCCACGTGGCATTGAGCTGCTGACGTCATCGGTTGACCTCTCGACTGATGATCTTCTTAGCTTGGAGTGATCAGTTCCGGCTGGAGTCTCCTCAGCTTTGACTCCTTGTCAGCTTAAGCTGTCTTTTTCAGCTTTGCTCAACCTAAGCTTGTCAGCTGCTCCCTTCAGCAGAAGCTTTGATTTCTTCAGTCAGTTTTGAATTCAACTGTTTATCTTCAGTTGAATGTAACTAGTTGAGAACTGATGCCTTCTGTGATCAGTTTACTCATTTTCACCCGTCAGCTTTCTTGTAGCCTTTGCCATTTCTTTAGAACTGATATGGGCTCATCAGTTTAAGCTCCAAAGCTTAGTTGACTGATGCCATCTTGGGTCAGTTCTCATCATCAACTCTTCTTGCATCGCTATAATCCAGTCTGAATCTTCAAGCGCTTCCTTGACGTTGGCTGGTTCCATATATGATATGAAGTATGTGAAGAGTGCATGCTCCGTTGACCCTATAGTCTGGACTCTGCTTCTTAGATCCCCAATAATTTTTTCGACTTGATGGCTTCGGAGCCATTTGGGAATGGTGGCTTCTACTGCGCCTTCGCCTGTTTCATCAGTTGCTCCATCAACTGAACCTTCGACTGCTCTTTTAGCTGATTCTTTAGCTGATCCATCAGCTGCTGCCTCGGCTCCGGCTTGTTCTTCATTTTCACTGATTCTTCCCCCTGTTTCAGTTATGGGGTTTGAGGTTTCACCATAATTTATGTCCTCATTGACCAAGTTCTCTCCAACTGGTCTAGAATCAATTTCAATGCCATCTTCTAGTGAAGCTTCAAACTGCTCTGGGATAATGTGATCAACATAGTCCAGCAGGCTTTCACTAGGCAATGCTTGCTCTGATGTACAGTTTTTCTTCTTGTTCCTGTACTTATCAGAAAGTTCATCAAATACCACATGACATGTTACTTTCTGTTTGAACGGTGTAGTTCTTTCCGGTCGGCTACACCCCCATAAGAGGACATGGTCGACTGTAGGGTGGTGAGCTAACTCGGGTCATGTCTCTCGAGGAAAGCTTCATGTGGGCAATTAACTTTCTATGCTATAATTGTTAACAAACGCATGAATTTGAATACAACCTAAACATTTTAATCATGAATTGAAAGGCGACTTTAACTAAGTAATTAAAAATAAGCAATTTAACTAATGAAATGCAAATAACAACGAGATCAAGATCGAGGAAAAGATTATGATACGAGCATTAGGGTATAGATTCTCTCATTAGCTTCTCACTTAGCTTGTCTCAAGTTGGTTATATTAATCTCAAACACACAATAGACCCCTCAAGCGGTTTAACTTCAAAAACTGTCACCATCTATCCATTAAACCCCTATCGGCTATATCATACGAGCAAGATTAATATTTTAGGCTTATGAACCTGGTCCACCTAACGTTGAAGGAATCTTGGACTGGATTTAGAATCTCCTTTTGGTGTCATCTAAAACCTAGCAATGCTTAAGTAGTGATCAATTACTTCAACATAATAATCACAATTCCAACAGCAACAACCAACCATAACAAGCATAGATCAAAACCAAATAGATCCCCTACCCTATAATGGAGAGATTTGCCCATAACCATGCTCAGAACAACACAAATATCATAGGAGTTCATCATCTCATAATCAAATGAAAATAACATACACTTCTACAATATCTAATATTCTTCAAGAGTTTGGGACAAACCCTCACAAATCATCTAAGTTAAAGAAAGAAAATACCAAAAGAAGAACCCCCTAACGAGCCTAGCTTCCGCGGACGGCTCGAAGTCGGGCTTCTTCTCGTCTCTTTATCTTTTTCAACCCAAGCTTGCTTGCCTCTTCTCTTTTCCTTCTCCTCTTCTCTTGAATGGTGGTAGATATGGTGAAAATGGTGTAGAAACATGTGAAGGTGTAGTGGTGCATAGAGAGAAAAATGAAGGATGGAGAAGATGAAGTATGGAGAATGGTAAATGATGGAATGATATCCCCAAAAATCAAAATGGGGATATCTAAAGAGAGAGAATCGAGAGTGAGAGAAAGAGATGAGAGGAGAGAGAAAAGGTGATGGTAAGGGAGCATTAAATATGTGTTTTTTGCAAGATTTGTTAGGAGATTTGAAACCAAAAGTCAAAACTAGGATATTACAGGTAATGAGATCCTACTCCTCCTACTAATTAGATGGCACAAAAGTCCTCTCCTATGATTAAATAATTCAGCTGTGAATTGAGAAGTGAAATGGAGTGGCGTTGCACTGAAATAAGGCGGAAAAATTGATCGGGAGGAGACGAAAGGGGCACCCCGCGCGACCGCGCAGGGGTGCATGCTCGGGGAGGCGGGCTAGATGGAAGTGCGCGCCCGCGCACCCATGCGTGCTCGTACAAGGCTCTGTGCCAAGAGCATGGCCGCGCGGTTGCGGTGATGGTGCGGTCGCGCCGTGCTTTCTGCGCCGTGTTCCAATTTCCGAGTGCAATCTGATTCTTGCTTTTCCTCGTTAGTTTGATCCTTTCTTTGACTCAACTACCTGCCGGGATCATGACTTCGAGCTCAATTCTCGGACTTGCAACCTGCTACCTAAATACCGTAAAAGATCCTGCTTTTATAATCAAAAGCTCAAATTCTTGCACAACTTGGCATGACCCACCATTAGAGCAATAAGTGAAAAAAACACACACAACATCAACACATAATTAGATAAAATACTAGAAAATAATTTACTAAACATTACACAATTCCTACAATAAAATGACACAATTAGATACTAAATAACTCCCCACATTTAGCCTTTTGCTTGTCCTCAAGCAAACAAGAAATTAAAAATATGAAGCAAGAAGGAAATGTTTGCGAGGCAATCATGCTAACATAGTCATGTCTCATGGTTCCCACAAAAGCATTTATCAATAAGAAGATGAACACAACAATCAAATTGGGCGAGTTACTTGCCCTCTTAAGACTAAGAAGAACACACAAGACTGAATTCAATTGAAATCAAATCCCCACTAATCAATTTCTCATTATTAAGAAAAACAAATTTAAACTCCAATAGGGAATGCAAATATAGGACAATGATCATTAGGTATAATCATCGAGCTTAGTTGAGCTTCCTAATGTAATTTCCCATACTCATCATGTAACATGTTAACAGAATTAGCACACATGAGAGGAGTAGAATCCAGAATGCAATCCCATTTATTAAAACACAAAATAGGGGTGTAGATCGAAATTCACAAGGTAAAATCCTTAAGGGGGAAATCCCTAGTGTCCTTGTGTGGTTTCCCATACTCATAGTCGAATTACTCAACTAGAGGAGTAGAGATCCTTATTTCCCTTTTTCTTTTATTTTTCGCTTTCTTTTTCTTCTCTTTTTTTTTTATCGTAAATAAAAGGATAAATGACTAAGGGAATGATTTTTCATGAAAAGAGGCCCAACATGCTTCTTAAGTTTTAAAGGGTAAGACCCTACAGCACCAATTATTAAAATGTGATCAACAATCAAAAACAATTCATGCTCAAGAGTGAAACCACAAAACCAATTCATTCTTCATGATCAACTTGAAAATAATTCCTTGAAGATTCATATCCAAAATTTTCAAATTTGGCAATTGGACAAAACAAGATGCTAAGTGGGAGAATCACAACATACATTACACAACTAAAACAACTAAAATCAACATCATAATCAACATAATTTAACAAAATAAAATTTATCAAAAACTCCACATAAATAACATAATCCAAAACAAAATGAAACACAACTAAGACATAAACATAATGAGTTTACAAACTACTAAACTCCCCCATACTTAAATCATGTATTGTCCTCAATGTATGGAAAACAATGTGCGATAAAAGTAAAAGGGAAGAGAGAACATCACAAGTTTGGTAGAAGACCGGCAAGAGGCGCTGGTTCCTACAAAACAACACTACAAAACATGATGAAAAAATACGAATATATGGAACCGAAAATATTTTAACAACACACATGAACACAGAAATACACAAAATAAGAACACTAAACACAAAATACTTCACTGCTCTGGTGGATCAAAAGGTTGTGGAGGAGGCTGCAGGTAGGGCTAGGAGATCGTCCGGTTATTCCAGCTTTGTTCCAAGGCCGCCATTCGCTCGTCGTGACTGTCCAGGTGGCTGTTGACTTCTTGCCTAAAATCCCCGAGATCATGGCTTAGGGATCCTAGCTCCTGGCGAAACTTATCCATCGAGGTATCGAAACGCTCTTGGAATCGCCCCATTGTATTGGTGTAGTCTTGCCGGTACTGCCTCATGGAGGATACGAAATGTTGCTAAAACTACCCGATGGAGTTGACTAACGTCTGCTTGATGCCTTGTCGGAATTTCCCCATGGAGGAGTCATAGTGCTCCTGGAAGTTTTGCTGGAATTGCCCCATGGAAGTGTCAAAATGGTCCTGGAAGGACCTCCAATCGGCTTGTGGCATTTGATATCCGTACTGTGGGGACTGCTGGAAGTGGTTTTCCTCCTCCTTTTCTTCTTGTTCTCCTCCGTCTTGCTCCTCTCTTTCTTCAGCTTCCTCATTGCCCGCTTCATCGGGCTTATCTGATTGACCATGCTGAGGTGCAGATGAGGTGCCGGCTCCTCCAGTCAGCTGCATGGTGCCCTACTGTGCGAGCCTCAACTTCTCAACATAATTTCTTTTGGCGTGAGGTCTGACCTGGTGCTCATCATAAATAATCTGAGCTCATTTGAGCTCATCCTTCTCGATGCCGTACTGATCAATCCTAGATTGGCCATTTGGCGCCGGGCCATTTTCTTCAAGCACCTCAAGTTTCACTGCCAATGTTGAAGTGAAGGCACAGAAAGAAGGGTGTTGGATGTCTCGTTGAAGCATGCCCTTGATAGCTGACCAAAGGAAGGTAGAGGGGCAAACTTTCTTCTTTTTCTTAGCACACCACAAAAGATAGACCTCCGTTGAATTCACTTTGTTAGCCTGCTCTTTTCCATTGACATTGTAGGCCAAAAACTTGTGTACCATTGATAGTGCGGGGTCCTAGATATAATTGCTCGATGTCCCCTTGGGGTCCCAATTGTGAAAGCCCGAGATTTCATATCAAGCTTTTGCAACATTGAAATCCGATGGCCGTTCTTTTATCCCCGAGGATGTAAAACCAAAATAGTCTTTCATGTTAAGCAATGTGACCTTATATATGTCCTCCAACATCATAAAATGAATCCTCTTCTTCTCCCTCTCATCATACTCAAAAGATACCAAAAATTCAAGACTTAAATGATCATAAGCTTCAAATTTCATTTTTCCAAATGTTTCCAAGCTCACAGCTTTGAGATATTTGGTAACTTTTTCCTCAATCCCCAAAGATTGCATCAACCTCCAATCAATATAGCACGGAGAAGTAATTTCAAATTTTTGGAAGGTCGTGAAACGTTTACCTTCTTCTGGGGAGATGAGAAGGAAGGGGGCTCCAAATTGGTATGCATAGTTTGTCACTTCCTTTATTGAGCTGGAACCGGCTTTACGTCGTGGAAGAGTGAGATTTTTGGTCTTAGGTGCCATGGTAATGGACCTGGGAGCAAGATGGATAAGTGCAGTAAAAATGGAGGGGCTTGAAAAGGTTAGGGCACGGCGGCGGCAAAATATGCGGCGACGGTGATTTGCGCGGTAGGGGGATGCGTCGGCGGTAGAGGTGTGCGGTCGTGCTGGGTTTTGGAATATCCTGAGAATTGGACAGTTGTTTTGTGGTGTTGAGAATTTAGGAGCAAGGTGAAGAATTTGGGGGAGCAGCGGCGCAGGTTTGAAGTGGGAATTAGGGCTGGAGTGAGGGCCCCTTTTATAGTGGAGAGAAGGAAAAGATGGGGGCCGCGGTCGCGGGCCATGCGCCGCCGCGCGCTGGCCTTAGCGGAGAGGAGGCGTGCGCGCCCGTGCATTAGGCCGCACTCGCGGATGTCGTGGCGAGGAAGAGCACCCTCGCGTAGGGGGCTTCACCGAGGGTGGATGGCGCGGTCGCGCGCAGGTGTACACTCGTGCAGCGAAGGGATGGGCCACGCCCACGCGCCAGCACGCGCTCGCAGGGGGGTGCTTCTTGGAGCCGCATGCCCGCGCGGCTTGGCGCGCTCGCGGTGAGGGCTTGGCAAAGGGTTGGTGTGCGCGGCGGTGTCCAAAACTCGATCAATATCCTCCCTTATTTTAGGTAGCATCCCCTGTTTTACTTTGCTCCTGTTACGCAACAACATATGTAAAAACCCCAAAATTTTAACAAAGTGCAAAAACAATTCATAAAAACAAAATAAAACATAGTATGATAAAATCATGGATTGCCTCCCATGCTGCGTTCATTTTAACGTCTTGAGCTAGACATAGCCTCCGAGGTAACTAGGTGGAATTGTCGAGCTTGAACGCCTTGGCATCAGCTTCTCGGGGTCATCCTTCAAAATACGGCTTGACTTGGTGACCATTCACATCGAATGTGGAGTTCGTTCCCGGATTTTTCAAAGTTACCACTCCGTAAGGGAACACTTCTTTAATGATGAATGGTCCACTCCATCTGGACTTGAGTATCCCGAGAAAGAGCCGCAAACGAGTGTTGAAAAGGAGAATCTTCATGCTCGGAGTGAGATCCTTGTTGATAATGCGGTTGTCGTGAAGCTTCTTCATCTTCTCTTTGTAGATTTTTGCATTATCGTATGCTTCATTCTTCAACTCATCGAGCTCAGTCAATTGTAAAGCTCGCTCCTTTCTTGCACAAGTTAGATCAAAATTCACCGCCTTAAGGTCCCAATAGGCCTTGTGCTCAATCTCAATTAGAAGATGGCACGCTTTTCCATACACGAGGCGGTATGGGCTCATTACCAAGATCATCTTGTAAGCCGTCCTGTATGCCCAAAGAGCATCGATTAGCTTTGTAGACCAATCCTTCCTCGTCACATTCACGGTCTTCTTCAAAATGTTTTGAATTTGTTTGTTGCTTGTCTCAACTTGACCGGAAGTTTGAGGGTGATATGGAGTAGCGACCTTGTGAGTCACACCATTCTTTTTCATCAGTTTTTCGAAAAGCTTGTTGGTGAAGTGCGTTCCACCATCACTTATAATGGCTTGGGGATTCCAAACTTACTCAAAATGTGCTCCTGGACAAACTTAATAACCACGTTAGCATCACAAGACCTAGTGGGGATTGCTTCAACCCACTTTAACACATAATCGACTGCTAACAGGATATATTCAAAGCCAAATGAGTTAGGAAATGGCCCCATGAAATCAATACCCAAAACATCAAAAATTCCAACCACAAGGTTGACATTCAAAGGCATTTCATTTCCTCTCCCTATATTGCCAAGTCTTTGGCATTTATCATATGAAAGGCAATAGGTATGAGCATTTTTAAAAATAGAAGGCCAATACAAACCGGATTGCAAGATTTTCCGGGCCGTCTTTTTCCCTCCAAAGTGGCCACCATAATGTGAGGCATGGTAAAAGGCCAAAACATCAGTTTGCTCCTCCTCCGGGACACATCTTCGAATCATCTCATCTTTTCCCAAGTGGAAAAGGTATGGATCGTCCCAAAAGTAGTACCTACTCATTGCCAAAAATCTTTTCCTTTCTTGAAAGGTAAGGTTAGGTCTCATTTTATCACAAACGAGATAATTAACAATGTCGGCATACCATGGAGAAGAATTAGGCTCAAGGGCATGCTCATACGGAAAGGAATCACAATCAACACCCTTCTCATGCGATAAATCAAAATTTTCATCAACAGGGAGGCGAGATAGATGGTCCGCCACCACATTTTCACACCCCTTTCTATCCTTGATTTCAACATCAAATTCTTGCACAAGAAAAATCCACCTAATGAGTCTAGGTTTAGCTTGGGGTTTGGTCAACAAATGCCTTAAAGCCGCATGATCACCATGCACAATCACTTTAGAACCTATGTAGGATCTAAATTTATCCAATGAAAACACAACAGCAAACAATTTTTTTTCTGTTGTGGTTTAATTTGCTTGAGCACTATCCAAGGTGGGCTAGCATAGTAAATTACATGAAGAATTTTGTTCACACGTTGACCCAAAACGGCACCCACAGCGGAATTTGATGCATCACACATAATTTTAAAAGGTAAAGACCAATTAGGGGGAATGACAATAGGTGCGGTAATCAATTTTCCTTAAGAGTGTTAAAAGCATGCAAACATTTTTCATTAAACTTAAAAGGAACATCTTGAGCAAGTAAATGGCATAGAGGTTGGCTAATCTTGGAGAAGTCTTTAATAAACCTACGGTAAAAACCGGCATGACCTAAAAAACTTCTAACACCTTTCACATTGACGGGCGGAGGTAATTTCTCAATTACATCTACCTTAGCCTTGTCTACGCTCATTCCTTCTTTCTAAACAACATGCCCCGGGACTATGCCACTAGTAACCATAAAATGACTCTTTTTCCAACTAAGAGTAAGGCTACTTTCAATGCATCTTTTTAATACAAGTTCTAACTTATCCAAACAATCGGAAAATGAAGACCCAAAGACGGAGAAATCATCCATGAATACTTCAATAAAATCACCAATCATTTTAGAAAAGATAGAAAACATACACCTTAGAAATGTGCTCGGTACATTGCATAGTCCAAATGGCATTCTCTGATACGCAAAAGTGCTAAACGGGCACGTAAATGCGGTCTTGGCTTGGTCCTCCGGTGCTATGGCCACCTGAAAATAACCCGATAAACCATCAAGGAAACAATAAAAACTATGTCTGGCTAATTTATCAAGGATTTGATCAATGAAAGGAAGGGGAAAATGGTCTTTTCAAGTGGCGGCATTGAGCTTTCGGTAGTCAATGCACATTCTCCATCCGGTGGTGGTTCGACTAGCCACGTGCTCTCCTTTGTCATTCTCCACCACCGTAATTCCTCTTTTCTTGGGCACCACATGGATCGGGCTCACCCATTCACTATCGGCTATTGGGTGGATGATTCTTTTCGCAAGGAGCTTAAGAATCTCCTTATTGACGACCTCCATCAACACGGGGTTGAGGCGCCTTTGTCCTTCCCGGACCGGCTTAGCCCCTTCTTCAAGAACGATTCCATGCATACACGTCGTGGGGCTAATGCCTTTGATGTCAGAAAGATTCCACCCAATGGCTTGTTTGTTTCTCTTGAGTACGGCTATCAAGAGTTCTTCTTCTTCCTTCTCGAGCCCAGAGAAGTTGATCACGGGCTTCTTCTCTTCTTCATCAAAGTACACATATTTGAGGTGAGATGGGAGCTCTTTTATCTCAAGTTCGGGAGAAGGTTTCACTTTCTTTTCGGTTGAGGCTAGAATTTCTATCAAACTTATGCCTTCACCAAGTAATATCTCCATCTCTTCGGCGTCCAACTCATCTCCCCTACACTTGAGGCTTACTTCTTCCATTGCTATCTCATTGGACAAGGCTTCACTCCTCCATGTGGAGCCGATTTCTTGCAAAAGAACTTCCTCGGCCAAGAGATCAATAGCATCTATAAAAGAACAATTTTCCTCAAATGAGGAGACGGGAATAACCTTATTTTCATGCACGGAAAAGGACACGGTTTCTCCTAACACCGACATTTTCAAAGTTCCATTTTTGACATCAATTAGGGTGTTAGTTGTAGCCATAAAAGGTCTACCCAATAGAAGTGTGTGCTCATTTCTCGTCTCTTGGACATCACCCACATCCAACACGACAAAATCAACCGGTATAATCAAACCATCCACCTTAACTAGAATATCCGCTATGATTCCCCTAGGATATCTCTCGGACCTATTCTCTAATTGTAAACACATTCTAATTGGTTTCAATTCTCCTAACTCTAGTTGTTTAAAAATAGAGTAGGACATCAAATTAATTCTGGCTCCTAAGTCTAGCATACCACATGCTTCTTTACCATTTCTCAAGGTAATTTTAAGAGTAAAACTACCTAGATCACGGAGCTTGGGCGGTAGTTGTTGTTGTAGGATTGTACTTGCCACTTCGGACACAACAATCTTCTCATCCTCCGCAAACTTCCTCTTTTTGGAAGCTGGTTCTTTAAAGAACTTGACATAGGCCGGTACATTGTGAATGACATCGAGGAGTGGAAGATTGACATTCACCTTTGACAAGAGCTTGTAAAAATCTTGGAATTGGTTGTTTTGCTTCTCGTTCCTCAACCGGCTTGGATAAGGAATTGGAGGAATGTAGGGATTGGTGGCTTGTGGAGTGTGGGCTCCTTCTTTTCTTCACTTTCTTTCTCGGACTCTTTTTTCTCTTGTTGAGGAGCCTCTTCTTCGTTCTCAACTTCTTTGGTTGGGCTCGGTTCTCCAACCTTGTTGTCAATCACCTTGCATTCTCTAAGGACGGTGATGGCTTGAGCTTGCTCCGGTTGGCTTGGCAACTTGCCCGGCTTGTCTTGCTTGGCCAACTCGCCAGCAGTCCCGACTTTTTGCCCTACTTGGGTCTCGATCCTTTTAACAGAAGCTTCCACGGATTTAATCCTTTGTTGGGTGGCTTGAATGAATAATTGCAAGGTGTCTTGCAATGTCGGCCTAGACGGTTGGTTCGGTTGGGCTAGATATTGTTGCGGCCTTGGATAAGGTAGAGCTTGGCCACCTCCGGCTTGTTGCGGTGGAGGTGGTTGTTGAGGTGGTTGTTGAGGAGGTTGTTGAGGTTGTCTCTAAGAAAAGTTTGGATGGTTTCCCCATCTCAGATTGTATGATTGAGAGTACAGGTTGTAAGGATGGTGAGGTTGGAATCCTTGAAGAGCATGAACTTGCTCTTGAAGAGTACGAAAATGAGCTTCTTCACTTAATTCCGGCTCGATCATCCTTTGACAAACATTGGCCCCATGGCCATACTCTCCATATATTCCACAAGTCTCAACGGTCATGGCTTGTTGAGGTGATCTCTCGGAAGTCCCAAGCATCTCTACTTGCCTCGTCAACTAGGTAAGTTGTCTTATCACATCATAACTAGGGTTGGCTTCATTCACGAAAGCTCTCTTCCCCCTAGCACTCTTTTTTTGATAAGTCATGGCCATCATGTTATAGATGTTTGAGACCTCTTCAGCGGTCCGGCCTCCAATGTCTCCTCCCGTGGCAATGTCCACCATGTATTGAAAATTTTGAGAAAGCCCGTTGTAGAAGAATTGGTTGAGCAACTCAGGTACAAGATGGTGGTGTGGGAATTGTTTTTGGAGACCTCTAAATCAATCACAAGCCTCATGGAAAGCTTCACCCAGAGATTGGGCAAAAGTGACAATTTGAGCTCTCAAATCTTGGGACTTTTGATTAGAGTAGTACTTGGCCATGAATTTTTCGTAGACGGCATTCCAATTGGCCAATGAATTGGCCGGGAGTGACATAAACCACGTCTTGGCACGATCCTTCAAGGTGTATGGAAAACACCTCATCTTCAATTGGTCTTCGTTCAAACCTTGTAGAGAAAAGGTTTGAACCACGACATAGAACTCCCGGATGAAGTTCAACGCATCTTCGGCCGGCATCTCGTAGAAGGAAGGAAGTTGACTAAAGTGGATGTTCTTCAGCTCATAGTTCCTTGGGGCCTCTCCAAGAACTATGCATGATATCAACGTCCCTATCACAGGACGAGCGAAATCCCTCATATTCCTAACCGATTAGCATTGGCGTTGTTGGAGTTGAGTTGGTGGGCTTCCATCTCTTCTTCCCAAGCAAACACGTCGAATCTTCTTAGTCTATGGATGTTGTCAAACATGGGGGCCAATCTCCGATTGAGACTTCGTCTCCCAAGCATACACAACCAAAAACACAAAAGGGATCACACGCACCTGCGGAATGAGAGTTGAAAGCGTACAAACACAAGAAAATAAACACAAATACCAACTACACAAAACAACACAAAAAGCACAAACACTAGACAAACACAAAGTCACGAATACAAAAACAAGAACGAAAGCAATTATAGCACAAAAGACAATATGCCTAAAGCCTTCCGTGGCAACGACGCCAATTGTTTGAACGATGTAGTTCTTTCCGGTCGGCTACACCCCCGCAAGAGGACAGGGTCGACTGTAGGGTTGTGAGCTAACTTGGGTTGTGTCTCTTGAGGAAAGCTTCGTGTGGGTAATTCACTTTCTATGCTATAATTGTTAACAAACACATGAATTGAAATACAACCTAAACACTCTAATCATGAATTGAAAGGTGACTTTAACTAAGAAATTAAAAATATGCAATTTAACTAATGAAATGCAAATAACAACGAGATCAAGATCGAGGAAAAGATTATGATACAAGCATTAGGGTGTAGATTCTCTCATTGGCTTTTCACGTAGCTTGTTTCAAGTTGGTTATATTAATCTCAAACACACAATAGACCCCTCAAGCAGTTTAACTTCAATTACTGTCACCATCTATCCATTAAACCCCTATCGGCTATATCATACGAGCAAGATTAATATTTTAAGCTTATGAACCCAGTCCACCTAATGTGGAAGGAACCTTGGTCGGGATTTAGAATCTCCTTTCGGTCTCATCTTAAACCTAGCAATGTTTAAGTAGTGATCAATTACTTCAACATAATAATCACAATTCCCACAACAACTAACCATAACAAGCATAGATCAAAACCAAATAGATCCTCTACCCCCTAATGGAGAGATTAGCCTATAACCATGCTCAAAACAACACAAATATCATAGGAGTTCATCATCTCATAATCAAATGAAAATCACATACACTTCTACAATATACAATATTCTTCAAGAGTTTGGGACAAACCCTCACAAATAATCTAAGTTAAAGAAAGAAAATACCAAAAGAAGGACCTTCTAACGAGCCTAGTTTCCGCGGCTGGCTCGGAGTTGGGCTTCTTCTCGTCTCTTCCTCTTCTTCAACCCAAGCTTGCTTGCCTCTTCTCTTTCCCTTCTCCTCTTCTCTTGAATAGTGGTGGAGATGGTGAAAATGGTGTAGAAAGATTTGAAGATGTGGTGGTGTGTAGAGATAAAGTTGAAGAGAAAAATAAAGGATGAAGAAGATGGAGTATGGAGAATGGTGAATGATGGAATGATATCCCTAAAAATCAAAATGGGGATATCTAAAGAGAGAGAATCGGTGATGGTAAGGGAGCATTATATTTGTGTGATTTTCGTAAGATTTGTTCGGCGATTTGAAACCAAAAGCCAAAACTAGGATATTATGGGTAATGAGATCCTACTCCTCCTACTAATTAGATGGCACAAAAGTCCTCCCCTATGATTAAATAATTCAGCTGTGAATTGAGGAGTGAAATGGAGTGGGGTTGCACTGAAACAAGACGGAAAAATTGATCAGGAGGAGATGAAAGGGGCACAACGCGCGACCACGCAGGGATGCGCGCTCACGGGAGCGGGATCCTTTCTTTAACTCGACTACCAGCCAAGATCATGACTTCGAGCTCAATTCCCGAACTTGCAACTTGCCACCTAAATACTGTAAAAGATCCTGCTTTTATAATCAAAAGCTCAAGTTCTTGTACAGCTTGGCATGACCCATCATTAGAGCAATAAGTGAAAATAAACACACAACATCAACACATAACAAGATAAAATACTAGAAAACAATTTACTAAACATTACAAAATTCCTATAATAAAATGACACAATTAGATACTAAACACTTCCACAACCAGTGTTCTTTTGTTGAACACTCTGTAAGCTTGAGAATGAGGGGCATTATAGCCGAGAAAGATCCCCTCATCAGGTTTGGCACTGAAAACTTTTAGCTGGGATTGACCATGGTTGTGGATATAACATTTGCAGCCGAATATCTTAACATAAGAGATAGAAGGCTTACGACCCTTGAATAGCTCGTAGGGTGTCTGGTCATGTATGATGACTGTGGCACTTCTGTTTTATGTGTGGCAGGCTGTGCTAACTGCCTCTGTCCAATAACATTCGGCTATGTTGGCATCTGCTACCCTCGCTCTAGCTGCCTCTTTTAGCATGCGGTTTCTTCTTTCAGCTACGCCGTTTTGTTGAGGAGTTATTGCAGCAGAGTGTTCATGAGTGATTCCCAATTCACTCAGGAACTTGATCATTTGCTGATTGACAAATTCAGTTCCATTGTCGGATCTTATCATTTGAACTGATTTTCCCTTATCAGTCTGCAATCTTCTGATCATCGTTGATAGCTTCTCAAAAGTCTCATCCTTACTTCTCAGGAAATCCACCCAGGCATACCTTGAGTAGTCATCTACTATTACAAGTGCAAACTTTTGCCTCTGGGGGTTGGTGGCTTCACAGGTCCAAACAGGTCCATGTGTAGCAACTTAAGAATGTCATTTATTCCTTGAGGATGACTTTTATTTTTGAATAACGACTTCACCTGCTTCCCTTTCTGACATGGTCCGCAGATGCCAGTTTTCTTGTAGATCTCTTTGGGAAGCCCATCAACTAGCTCCTTCTTGGCTAGGTAGTTGATAGTTTTGAAGTTGAGATGATTCAGTCGTCGATGCCACAGCGATCTTGCTTCAGTTGATCCTTTGGAAAGAAAGCAAGCTTCTGAATAGCCGATTGACCAGTCAACAACATACATGTTGCCTTTTCTTACTCCAGTCAGGAGTATTGCTCTAGTTGACTTGTCTCTGATGTCACATGAGCTATTGCTGAAGTCGACTGAGTACCCATTGTCACAAAGCTGACTGATGCTCAGCAGTTTGTGCTTCAGTCCTTCAACATGTGACACGTCATTCACGACAACTTTTTCTTTGACCACGAACCCTTCTCCAATGGTTCGGCTCTTTGATTTGTGTCCAAAAGTGACTAGTGGTCTTTTAACCTCTTTATAACCGTCAACACCATTCTTATCTCTGGTCATGTGTTTTGAGTACCTGCTATCCAGACACCAAGTATCTTTGACCCTTTTCTTGGATATGATGCTCTTTCCTTCTTCATCATTGTCGGCCATGAGACATAGTAGAGCTTCATCATCAGAGCTATAGCTGTCTTAGTTGATTCCAGATAGGTAGTCTGAATCGCCAAGCACGATATTCTCAGAATTTGCGATCATTGCTTTCCTTTTGAAGAAGCTTCTCCTCACTTTGGCCTTTTTATCTTCAGGAAGCTCTGGACACTCGTATCTGTAGTGTCCTTACTTATGGCAGTCGAAACATTCTTCTATGTTCTTGTTTGCCATCCTGAATTGTTCAACTAGACGATCAGCTGGCTGCTGGTTCCTTTCACCCTTAGCAGCTTCATCAGCTTGGGGTTGAGCTGATTGTTGATCTCTGACTTTTCTCAGCTTCTCCAGCAATCTTATCATTGACTGGATTTGCTCATTTAAATCCTCAGTCAGGATCTCCTTTTTGTCGGCTAACTCTCTTCTTCGATTAGTCAACGATCCCCCTAGATTCTCTTTGACAGGCAAGCCTCTTGGTCAGAAGTTGTTTCTTTCACGGGCTTCTCTGAACTGATTTCTTTCAGCATAGAAAGAAGTATCATGAGAAGAGGAACTGGATGCTTCTCTTTTTCTGTTCAGGCTATACTCATGAGCTTTGAGAGATCCAAATAACTCTCTAGGAGTAATGTTATTTAAGTCTCTCGACTCTTTAGTTAGCAATTACTGTCATATCCCATTCATCATTGAGATTATCAAGAACTTTAATTTCATCTCACTATTGGGATAGTTTCTTCTCAGATTGTTCATCTCGCTTATAATGCCAAGAAATCTTATTTCTAGGCTCAAGATGCTTTCTTTTGGTTGCATTTTGAAAGACTCATACTTGTCAACTGCCAGCTAGAGCTTATTTTCTTTGATAGCCTCGGACTCTTTGCATAGATCTGCAAGTAGGTACCAAATCTCCTACGCTTTTCTGCAGCTTTTAGTGTCTTTCATACGATCCTCATCTAGAGTTTGAAAAAGTGCTGCTTGAGCAATATACTCAAGATTTTTCAACTTCTTCTCTTCCCTCATGAGAAGATAAGTTGGTTTTGGGATCCTGACCGGTTGGTTGACATCCATGATGTGGGCTTCTTTATCCATCATAATGATGATTGGACCATCTTTAATCACCTCCCACATATTTTCATGGATGGAGCATAGATGAGCCTTCATTCTCCTGCTCCAATTGTCATAGTTCTCAACTGAAAAGAGAGGTAGCTTATGGTCTTTCATAGCTTGAAACGTTAGCACAGATAAATAGATCTGATTCAAATGATCTGCAGAAATGGCTGATCCTTAGAATGAACCACTCTGATACCACTTGTTGGTCCCGGTACGAGTCTATGTCAGTTTAAAGGGGAGGTGAATAAACTGACTTCAAAAACTTTAAATGGATGCAGAACAGATAGGGCCCTGACTCATTTTCGATTCTTTATCTGGGTTTTCTTGATCAGTTGAGATAGCCTGACTGAAGCTTTGCTGGTGAACTGATCAGTTAGGACCGATAGCTTTGAAGATTTAGCTAAAGCTTGTCAGTGCGGTCTGTGTGTGTGAAGGTGTGCATTTTAAGAACATGCGAAGCTGAGATCAATAAGAACATCACACACAAGACTTTATAAAGGTTCGAAGCTTCCTGCTTCTACGCCCTCTCTTCCTTCCGTAGAAGGGCAATCCACTATGTAAGTGTAAAGTTTCTTTATTACAGTTACACAGTGAAGAATTCATGTTGGACCTGAAAATAGCACCCTTCAACCCTAGCGCGGCCTCCTTTCTAACTATTATTGTTCCGGAAGAATGGACGTATCGGTACATGCTTCTCCTCAGCTAGTTTCTGGGTCAACAGTTCACACTTACCGGTCCCAACTGCTCGCTGAGAATTTATGTGCTATTGCTCGTCTTTACACAATTTTAGATCTCGCTCAATCTTCAAGGAGGCAGTCTTGAATCTGTTATCAACCTGCAATGCTCCTTTAGCTTGAGCTGGGTGGTGGATCTTTGAGGGATTGAACTGAGAAACTTTGCCCTTGCTGGAATTCTTTGTCAGCTTAGCAACTTGCTTTGGACTTGAAGCACGCCTTCTCAGTTGAGACTTTTCGCACTTTGAGAATATTAAGCTTTGAGCTGTGAGGAGGGAGAAAGAATAGCTCGTTCTGCAAAATAGCAAAGTTAGATTGGTGAAAGTCTTCTTTGCCAAAGTTTAGTTCACTCTCTTTTAAATAGAGGAGTGATCTTTTGACCGTTATGGTTGGTGAATATTTAGAATTCACCGGTGGCATTTTAATATATGTAGTCGTTTGAAGCTCTTAATAAACTAGCCGTTTGGCTTTAATGTCCTCTGCTCTAAGATCATCAGGATCTTTTAAAGATTTCCTGTTAAGATCTTCATTTACTTCTTGTCAAAAAGAGTAGGTGATTCGGCTACAATTTTTGGACATTCAGGTGATGGGCTTTCAGCTATCTCGGCTTTCAGCTCTGAGATTGTCCAGTTGGCAGATCCTCAGCTGTCTTGAGCTTCAGTCCTGATATAGTCCAGTTCAGCTGACTCGTCAGCTTAGCTTAAAAAGGTTTCAGTTCTGGACTATCAGTTGGCTACTTGATTGAGCTTTTCTTTTCTCCATAAACTGATCTATGGTCAGTTTAGTATTAGCTCAATGCTTTTAGAGCTTTTCTTCCAGCTAACTTATCTTTGATCAGTTTAGGGTCAGCTCTTTGTGACTGACTGATCTTTGATCAGTTCAGTTTCAGCTTCCAAGTTAGCTCTGTTCTCATTAGTCTATCTTGGCTTTCTGCTAAGACTGATGATTACTCATCTGTGGATGCCTACCAGTCTCCAAAGTTCTCTTCCCCCTTTATAACTTTTCTTAAGCTTTTGAAGAGTTGACTTTGACTGGTCTGATCAAGGCAACCTTGTAAGCTGGTTGACCATGCTTCAAAATAGTTGTCTCTCATTTCAGCTTGAAGTCTTACTTGGGTCATTATCCCTGATTACTAGCTTTTCATAACCTGCAGTTTGTCATCATCACACATGTTTTGACATTTCATCAAAACCATTATTTGGGATTTTCCCAACAATTTTCCTAACAAAATGGGTAAATGATTTGTGAACTCAATTTAATATTAAATAGAGAGATTAATGTTTAATTGATGATGGTAATTGATTGGGCTTGATTAAGCTAGATATTAATTCAACCCTAGAAATATGAGAATTGTGTTTAGCCCCCTTGTGGCTTGAGAAAGCACTTGGGCTAATTTCTTGTTAATTGTGTGTGGGTTGGATTATTGATTTTGTATACTAGAAGACCTGTCTTTTGTATACATTATTGATGATGTTTTATGATGATATAGAATGAATACAATTGCAGTCACTGTTTGCATTTAAATTGTTATATTTACATGCATGTTCACTATACTTACATTGCAGATGATATGGTGTGGGTAAACACACGGTTAGATCATATCATCGGTTCTTTGTAATGTATTAAAAGCTCACGGCTTAGATGGTCCTGAACCCGCCATCGGTACACCGTAGAATAATCTGATAGTTAGTTTATCTTGACTAACTGATTCTTCTAATACACGGGCAAGTGTATTGTGGAGGATCTACTTAGGATTCCATTCTCTATTCTGACCTTAAATGAGAGAATAAGAATCCATAGAGTTTGGGTTCTTAACCCCTATATGTTGGCGGACATATACGTGTAGTGTTTGCAGCTTTGATTTATTAAAGGGTGAGATTCTTTCATAGAATCAATAATCTCGATATCTTAGGTTGTAACATTTACACTTATGATGGGTCATACAATATGTAGGGGCACTGTGTCCTGTTGCACCAGGTTGATGGTGTCCTCTTGAGAAAACACAAGTTCATGTTGAAACCCTGCAGGTGGAATTTATTCCATACATGAGTAAAGCTTGTGTGGTACTACTCAAGGATAAGATATTAATTAATATAGATGTCAGAAGCTTACATAATTAATTAATGGGCATTATATTTTAAACACGGGGAATGGCTGGACTAAAGGAGAAAGCATATTTAGAAATATGTATTAAATTGGTAGGTCGGTATTATTTCTTTAGTGGAATAAAAATAATAATTAATTTATTTAATTATATCCTAATTTTATTGGATATTAGATATTAAATAAATTAGCAAGCCAATTTAATATTCTTCCAGATCCCTATTGTAGCCCAATATGACTTAAATGGACTGGAGATGGAAAAAGGGATAGAGGCGCAAACCCAATAGGGTTGGGACACTGAAATTTGACCCACCCCCTATATATAAGAGGGTGGGGAACGACATTTATTAAGAAGAAATCAGCTCCTCTTGTGTTCTCTTTATCTCCACAGATTCCATACCGATCTAGTAGATTTTAGCCCACCCTGAAACTAGATTCAGTCCGGGAATACAACAGAAGATCAAGGAGTGGAATATCATAGTAGGGTGCTGATTTTCATACATACAACAACAAGATTAGACCTTTAATCTTGTCCTCAACCCGTCATTTAATTTGTAAGTCATTTTTCGATATTCTATGTTTCTGCTTTAGTAGAATCGAAAACCGGCTATGCATGTTTAATTGAACTCGGTTTATTAAAACATATGAGCTGCATAGAAATATGATCTACATGACATTAGGATTAATGAACATCCAATTAGATTCTGCGGTGGTTCAATTCGAAAAAACCCCAACATGGATAAGCATGTTTTCCATATTTAATGATTGCATCCTTATTAATAAACAATATCCTAGGACTTCCTTTTCTTATTGGTTTAATTAATTTGGTTGGTTGATTTTATACCGTTGTATTGGATTTTCTTACTGCTTGTGTTTTCATTCCTTAGTATAACACTACTCAAAATTTCATATTGTTTAAATAATGAAAGAATTCTAGTGATAATTCTTGCATGCTTTAAATTGCATTAATTTCCTGTGTTCGACCTTGTTTCTCTTTGCAACACGATTGTGTGCTTGCAAATTGAGATGAGTTTTTAAAACTAAAAAAAATCTAAGCATCAATGAACATACATTAAACATTATTATCTACTAATAAAACCTTCTTAGTAGATAGGTGAACTAACCCAGAAGATTAAACATAATACATTAAGTTCACGATATGAAATAGTTCAGTTCACATTATCTGGATAATGAGATAACATTAATTTTTACATCAGGAAGTGGACCCAGTTTTACGGTAATGGGCTGTTATTCTCCATAAGCCCATTATTCCCATCAAATAGCGGATATAATAAAACTGCTTCATAATAACCCAAATATAATTTAGTCCATAATGTTAGGAAAAATTATCAAGAGTTTTTCTGACTGGGGTTTTGATGAGATGTCAAAATATGCAAAGAGCCTTGAAAAACTGAAAAAGAAATCAAGCAGAAAACTAAGGATGGTCAAAACAAAAATTGAGCTATCAAAGCCTGAAATTGATCAATCCAAGAGAGAAAGAAAAGAAAAGAAAAAAAAGAAAATAAAAGAGAGAGAAAAGAAAAGAGAGAAAAAGAAAAAAAAAGAAATATCCAACCCAAGAGCTGTTGAAAAAGAAAAATTGTAGCTTGTTTGCTAGATCAGTTAGCAAGCCAATTAAACTGAAAGATGCAGGTACTATCAAAGTTCGAAGTACCAACTGCCATCAGTCTACAGTTATGAACTGTAGAAAATATCAGTTCAAGGCACCAGTTCAGAAGTGCCCAATTCCAGTTGAAGGAGATTACCAGCTGAAGAAAGTCTCAAGGCACCAGCTCTTAAATGCCCAATTCTAGCTGAAGGAGATTACCAGCTGAAGAGAGGACCTTTTCCAGCTGAAGAATGCACCAGTCAGAGCTGAAGAATATGCCAGCTCAAAAGGATTCCAGTTGAAGAAGAATGTCAGCTGAAGAATGTACTAGTTCAAGGTCCGAGTTGAAGGATATGCCGGCTCAAGAGAAAGTTCCAGCTGAAGAATGAAGTTCTAGCTGAAGAAGTACCATTTCAAAGGATACCAGCTGAAGACGCACCAGTTCAGAACATCAACTGAAGAAGCGCCAGCATCCAAACTGAAGACCAGTCCAAAGAAGTTCCAGCTGAAGGGACAACAGTCCAAAATGCCAGCTGAAGAACACTGGTTCAAAACTGCCAGCTGAAGCAAATCAAAATGGAGCTCAGAAAGCATCAAGCCAAACTCCAGAACTGCCAGTTGAAGACGATCTAAACTGGAGCTTGCAAAACTGCCAACGATGTGCAGAACTAACAGTTGAAGAACTGAAGATTCCAACTGCCAACCAAAGCCCAGAACTGAAAATCAAGACAGAAGCCGTAACTGAAATTCAAATTTCAGAAAAGCCAACATGAAGATCTTGAAGTTAATGCAATCGAGATCTTAGAATAAAAGCGTGTCAGAAGAACAAAGGCTACTCAACGGCTCTTTAAATGAAAAGCCCTTCAACAACTTTATCATTTATGATCACCTCCTGATTAAAAACGGTCACCAGCCACTAATCTATAAAAGATGAGTGACCTAGAAGATGGCCGTGACTTTCTGTTTAGACTTTCTGCTTAGACTTTTTGCAAAACTTAGAGCACAGAGACTTTCCGCAAAGACGTTCGCCAAAGCTCTAAAGTCTCAAGCTCAAATTCAGCAAAAGCAAAAGTCCCAACTGAAAAGAAGGAGCAGACTGCTCATCAAGCTAGCTGTTGAAGAATTCCAGCCAAAGCCACTCTCTCAGTTCCATTCTACACCGATCAACTACCCAGCTCAAGCCGAAGACGTGCAAAGGAGCACACCAGTTGATACCAATTCCAAGATTGTATTCTTGAAGATTGAAAGAAGATCTAAAACCTTCAAAAGACGGCCAATAGCACCTTATCTCTCCAACGAGCAGTTGGAGATCGTAAGTGTGAGACTGTCGAACCTACTGACTGAGGAGGCTACTTTCTTTGGATCACCGCTTCCGGGACAGCACAAGTTGGAAAGGAATTCATGACTCATAAGGTCACCGACAGCCAGGTCCAACACCTATCTTCACTGTGTAACTGTAATAAATGAACTTTACACTTGCATAGTGAATTGCCCTTCTGCGGAAGAAAGAGAGGACGTAGAAGTTGAGCTTCGAACCTTTATAAAATTGTCTGTGTGCTCTGTTTTCAGTTTTCAGTTGCATGTCTTAACTACACACCTCAATCACACACACAGCACTCTGAGCTAGTTGGTCATTTCAACTGATCACCTAAGAGCACAGATAACTTTGCAAGTCAAAGGCCCAGTCTATTCTACAGATTCTGTTTAAAATTTGGATCAGTTTATTCACCCCCCTCTAAACTAATTCTGACTCGTCCCGGAACCAACAAGTGGTATCAGAGCGATTGATTCTAAGGATCAGTCATTTTTACAGATCAAATGAATCAGATCGTGTTATCTGTGCTCATCTACCAGCTATGGGAAACCATAAGCTATCTATTCTTTCAGTTAAGAACAATGATAACAGAAGCAGGAGAATGAAGACGCATCTCTGCTCAATCTATGAGAATATGTGGGAAGTTATCGAAGAAGGTCAAATCACAATCATGATAGACAATGAAGCCCACATTGCTAATGTTAATCAACCAGCAAGGATCCTGAAGCCAACTCATCTTCTTAACAGTGAATAGAAGAAGTTGAAGAACCTAGAGTTTGTGGCTCAAGCAGCATTATTCCAAACTCTAGATAAAGATCGAATGAAGGACACGAAGAACTACAGAACTGCCAAGGAGATATGGGACTTACTTGCAGATCTAGGCAATGAGTCTGAGGCCATCAAAGGAAACAAGCTCCAACTGGTGGTGGACAGATATGAGTCCTTCAAGATGCACTCAGATGAAACCATCTCAAGCCTTAAAACAAGATTTCTAGGCATTATCAGCGAGATGAACAATCTGGGAAGAAACTATCCCAATAGTAAGATGAACTCCAAAATTCTGGACAATCTCACAGATGAATGGGATATGAAGGTGATTGCTACAAAGGACTTAAGAGACTTGAACAGCATCACCCCAAGAGAACTTTTTGATTCTCTCAAGGCGTACTAGTATAGCCTAAACTGAAAAAGAGAGCCATCCACATCATTAGCCCAGGATGCAGCTTTCTATGGTAAAAGAAATCGGTTTAGAGAAACTCAAGGAAAGAATACCTTCCGGCCAAAAAGTTCTCAAGCCAGAGAACAACCAGGAGGCTCAACTGATCAAAGAAGAGAAGCAGAAAAGAAGAAGGAGAGTCTAACTGAAGACAAGCAAGCCCAAATCTAGTCAGTTGCCAAGTTTCTAGAAAAGCTCAAAAAGATCAGAGATCAACCATCAGTTATGCTTCAAACTAATGAGAAGCCTAGAGGCGAGAGAAACCAACCACCTGCAACAACCCAGGGCAGCCAACAGAAGCATAGGAGAATGATTCTATTACCACAAGCAAGGACACTATTGATATGAGTGTCCAGAGCTCCTTGAAGATAAAAAGGCCAAACTGAAGAGAAGCTTTTTCAAGAGAAAAGCTATGATGACCAATGTAAAGAACGTCGTGCTGAATGACTCAGATTATCCATCAGGAATCGACTATGACGGCTACAGCTCTGAAGATGAGACGTTGTTCTACCTCATGGCTGATGAAGAAGAAGAGGTTAGCACATGTGACTCTTTAACCTCTTTTTATCACATTCATGAAACTTCTATTTCTAGCAATGAATTAAATGAACAATTAAGAATACTAGAAGATCAGTTAGTTGCAATATCATGTATGCACTTGCAACTAAAGGAAGAAAATGATGACCTAAGAGATGAGGTCAAAAGACTAAGAAGTGATCATGATAGAACTGAATCACATGAAGCTCAGTCGGTTGAATGTGAAAATTTGAAGCTAAAAATTGATGAGCTAGAAGCTGAGAATGAGAAGCTCAGGCAAGAGATCCATGAGAGAGAAGAGATATCTCTCAAGTTCAAAAGGAGATCTCAAACTCTTGATGAGATTCTAAGCCATCAAAGAGTTGAAACTGGTAGTCCAGGGTTAGGATACAACAGGTACACTGCCGCTTAAAAAGGAAAAGCAGTTGCACAAACCAGCCAAGAAGGTGCTCTATCTGGTTTTGTCAGACCTGCACCAACCCAACTAGTTGAAGAGAACAAAGGCAAGAGAACTGTGAACATTCCTTCAAATCAGCCGAAGAGGTCTAATCAATCCTCTCAACTAAAAGGCGCATTTCAGTTTAAGCCATCAGTCCAGCAAAGGAAGCCATCTCATCGAAGGCCACCAGCTTAAAATAGGCAGTTCACCTAGCAGCAAAGGCCGTCAGGTCAGCAAAGGCAACCAACCTACCAACCGAGGTCATCAATCCAGCCAAGACCTCCTACTCATCAGAGACAGTCAGTTAGACGTAGATCACCAATTCACTCAAGGTCTTAAGCTCATCATAGGCCACCCGGTGAACAGAACTGATAAACCAACTGAAGTAAGGAGAAATACTCAGTTCGAACCATAGTCTTATCGAGATAGGGCACTAGTTCAGGAGAGAACTACACCGTCAGCCTATCTTCACAGACATCTAGCAAGTCAACCTGAGAGAGATGTTGACTCAAGAAGAAACCTGCATATAAGGCTGTATTGAGCACGTGAACATGTTCAGATCCCCTTGGAGAAGTTCACTACAACCGATCTCACAACTCAGTATAGTGAGTACTTGGATTCAAAGGATGAACCAAGGATCAATTCCAACTATAACTGGTTTGTAAACTGACCATACCATAAGAGTGATAGAGCTGATGGAGTCAAAAGAAATTAGCCACAGGGAAGAGCTAGACAAGCTCGAGATTAGAGAGTTATGATCGAAGTTTTCTATTCTACTAACTCTCATCACAGGTACAAGTCAAATGACTCGGCTCAAAGGAGGAGAGCTGAAAAGAGAATAAAATTGATTAGACGATCAATGTCTGAAAGCTCTTGACCTGCTGAAAAGCCAAGAATTTGAGGACTCTGGATCCCTAAACACTTGATTAGCAAAGAAGGACCCGATATCATGCGGGTTCTTAAAAACTAATCGTCTCTCTTGTAGGAAAAGGGCATCCTATCGAAGAAGGGGACCAAGGAGGTTTGGTATCTTGATAGCGGGTACTCAAAACACATGACGGGAGACAGAGAGGATCTAGAAGGTTACAAGAAAGTGAAAGAACCATTAGTCACATTCGGAGATAACTCCAGAAGCCGAACCATTAGAGAAGGGTTTGTGGTTAAAGGAAATATGGTAGTCAATGGAGTCTCCCACGTGGAAGGACTAAAGCACAAACTACTCAGCATCAGTCAGTTATGTGATAATGGACACACTATTTATTTTAGTCGAAGCTCATGTGACATCAAAGATAAGTCAACCGGAGCAATCTTCCTAACTGGCGTAAGGAGAGACAACATGTATGTTGTTGACTGATCAACCGCTATGGAGAAGCTTGCTTTCTCTTAAAAGGCTCAACTGAAGCAAGCTGGCTATGGCATCGATAACTAAAACATCTCAACTTCAGAACCATCAACCATCTGGCCAAGAAAGAGCTAGTTGATGGGCTTCCCAAGGAGATTTTCAAGAAGACTGGCATTTGCGGACCATGCCAAAAAGGGAAGCAAGTGAGGTTGCCATTCAAAAACAGAAGTCATCCTCCAGGGAACACTGCTCCCCTCCAACTGCTAGATATAGATCTATTTAGGCCAGTCAAACTACTAATTCCCAAAGAAAAAAGATTCACTCTTGTAGTAGTCGATGACTTCTCAAGATACACATGGGTAGAGTTTCTCAGAAGCAAGGACGAAAGCTACTCCAAGCTATCAACGATGATTAAACGGCTGCAAACTGAAAGAGAGAGATCAGTTCAGTGAATTTGTTCAGATAATGGAACAGAATTCGTAAACCAGCAGATCATCAGTTTTCTCAGTGAACTGGGAACAACTCACGAGCACTGAACTGCTAGATCTCCACAGCAAAACGGTGTAGCTGAAAGGAGAAATCGCACTCTCAAAGAAGCAGCTCGAGCAATGATAGCTGATGCCAACATAGCAGAAGGATATTGGGCTGAAGCAGTCAACACAGCGTGCCACACTCAAAACAGTAGTGCCATCATCAGCGCACATGACAAGACACCCTATGAGCTATACAAGGGTTGTAAGCCATCTATCTCATACTTCAAAGTATTTTGTTGCAAATGTTATATTCACAACAATGGAAAAAGTCAACTGAAAGCATTCAGTGCCAAAGCTGATGAGGGAATATTTCTTGGTTACAATTCTCCTCATGCTCAAGCTTATAGAGTGTTCAACAAATGAACACTAGTTGTGAAAATAACATGTCATATTGTTTTTGATGAGTTTGCTAATGAGTACAGGAACAAGCAAGTACTCAATACATCAGTTCAACTACTACCTAGCAAAATTGATAACTCGCAAGATTATGTGGATCACACAGTTCTAAAAGAGTGTGAAGTTGGACTAGAAGATGAAGGCAATGTATCCAACACAAGTCCAGCTGAGGAAAATCAAGTCAATAAAGAGACTGATAGTGCTGAGACCTTCAACCCCACAACTGAAGCAGAGGGAAGAACTGATGAAAACGAAGGGCAAACTGAAGAAAAGACATCAGATGATGTCAATAATGAGGATCCAACTAAAATCCAGCTGAGGACAGCCTACCCAAATGGCTCAGAAGCCACCCAGCTGACAAGATTGTTGGAGATCCAAGAAGTCAATTTCAGACCAGAAGTTCAACAGAGCATGCTCTGTTCACATGTTTCTTATCTCAAGATAAACCGACAAACATCAATGAAGCTCTTGAAGATGCAGATTGGATCATAGCCATGCAAGAAAAGATGAACCAGTTCACAAGAAATGATGTTTGGTTTCTTGTTGATAGACCGAAAATCCAGAAATTTATTAGAACCAAGTGGGTTTTTCACAACAAACTGAACGAACAAGGCGTCATCACAAAGAACAAAGCAAGACTGGTAGCTAAGAGATACTCTCAAAGTGAAGAGATCGACTTTGATGAGACATTTGCACCAGTTGCAGGATTGGAAGTTATCAGATTGTTCATCGCCTATGCGGCTCATTACAATTTTACAGTCTATCAAATAGATGTGAAAAGTGCTTTCTACAAAGGATGCTCAAAGAGGACGTGTACGTCGAGCAACCACCTGCATTCGAGATTGGAGATCAAGTCTTCAAACTGAAGAAAGCACTCTACGGGCTGAAGCAAGCACCCTGAGCCTGGTATAAAACCCTCACAACATTCTTGCTCAAGAATGGGTTTTAAAAAGGAGTCATTGATCGCACTCTATTCAGAATAGAACGATCATCAGAGATCTTAATGGTTCAAATTTATGTGGATGACATAATATTTGGATCGAAGAGTAAAGATCTATGAACTCGGTTGGCACAACTGATGTAGAGCGAATTCGAGATGAGCATGATGGGAGAAATGACGTTCTTCCTATGACTCCAAGTAAAGCAGCTCCAAGATGGGATATTCATCAGTCAAGCCAAGTATACAAAGGAGTTTGTCAAGAAGTTTGGAACTGAAAAGAGAAAAACTATCAAGATCCCCATGAATACATCAGTTCAACTGACTCTCGATGAGAAAAGGGAATCAGTTAGCCAAACTCACTACAAAAGCATCATCGGTTCACTTCTCTACTTAACTGCCAGTCCACCAGACATTTCATATTCAATTGGCTTATGTGCATGATTCCAAGCCAATCCAAAGAAGAGTCATCTCGAAGCAACAAAGAGGATCATCAAGTACCTCAGGGGAACCATAAATCTTAGATTATGGTATTCCATAGATGACAGCTTGAGTTTAACTGGATATTCAGACTCAGACTTCGGTGGATGCAAGATTCACAGAAAGAGTGCCAGTAGAACATGTCAGTTTCTTAGTCACAAACTGATATCCTGGTTCAGCAAGAAGTAGCACTCAATTGCCATGCCAAGAACTGAAGCGGAGTATGTAGTTGCTCGTACCTATTGTGCATAAATACTCTGGATGAAGCGGCAGTTGAAGGATTACAAGGTCGAAATTGACGAAGTACCTATCTTCTAGGACAACAATAGTGCCATTACTACTTCTCAGAATCCAGTTCTGCATTCGAGAACAAAGTATATTGATATTAGGCACCACTTCATCAGAGATCACATTGAGAAGAAATACATATGCATATAATATGTCAATACTGAGATGCAGATAGCTGACATGTTCACAAAGTCATTGCCAGAAGCAAGATTCTTGGAGCTATGTATCCAATTGGGGTTATTGGAACTAGCTTCAGAGAATGAAGATGATCAAGTGATTGGGAGAATGCAAAGAGCAACCCCAACCAATGAGAAAAAGAGAGGAGAAGCTGCAACTGAACCAAAAGGTACATTAGTTCAGTCAGCAAAATGACCCAAGACTGCTCAAACCATCAGTTCAAGTGAAAAGCAAGCTGAAAAGTTTGCAAACAGATGAGAAGTGTAGAAGCTAAGAAGACAAAAGAACTAGAACTGATCAGAAGTTCAATCAGTTCAAATTGGAAAAGCAGCTCGTGATCAGCTGAAGCAAGCAGTTGAACTAAAAGGAGAGCTGGAAGCCATCTCAGCAAAAGGAAGAGCTGAACTGAAAAGATATCTCAGTTGAAGCTGATCAAGCTAACTGGAGACCACCAGATGAAGCTGAATCATTTGATGATGTCAGCAGCTCAAAGCCACGTGGAAGCTCAAGGGAGAGAGATTTGAACGGAATCAGCAAACTGCTTAAAGAAGAACTCAGTTTCACGGCCACCGAAACTGACACTCTTTTGATAGAGAAGACTGATCATATATATCAACAGTCATCCGAAGGAAGCAAAGACCAAAAGCTCTAAGTCTCAAAGATTCAGAGAAACCAAAGAAGCAGTCAGCAGAAAGGGAAAAGGAAAGAAGGTTGATGCAGAACCTCATCAGAGCGACTCTGATTCAGAAGATCACATACCAATTTGTCGTCTGATCGGAACACCAATTCAAGCACAACCCATACAGCACGTTGCTCCCATCACAGACAGCTCAGCATTCATTGAAGCTCATCACTCCAAGAGAATTGCAAAGGGATCAGTTTAAATCAAGAATAGAGTTGGAAACTCAAAAAATGAGAGGGAAATGAGGAAAAGAGCAGGACCACCGCCTCCATCGCAACTATCTCCTCTCGGTGTTAAGGCATTTGATATGACACCATTATAAGACTCGACAATACTATATAGAGGAGTTCTTCCACAAAACTTTGAAGCCGATTACTTCAGAATGACTTGTCCTCCAATAAACTAGACAACTGGAAATAGAAGAGCTCGATCAGAAGTTGCAACAGCAAAGCAAAATGCTGACAAAGATGTAGCAGAATTCATAAAGAAGAACTTCACAGAATTCATTGCAGATTCAGAAGCACTGCTCGAACCCCTTACAAAGTACTGCTATTGGTATCTATGGAGACACTGTCTTAACTCAGAAACACATTTTCTTCTAATAGCCCTGCATGGGATGAGCTTCTGGAGAAGAGAAGAAAAGTGAAGTATACAGTGGGTAGGACAAGAAACTCCTGAACAAAATCCAATAGATACATTAAGGGGAAAGCTAGATCTCCGAAGATGCCATTCAAAGCCAGTCGAGCAGACACTGGCTGAAGTCATGAATGATCTACACAATTAGGAAGACATTGAACTGCCACAACTGCAAACCTAAGAAGAACAAGAGCTCTGGAATAATCCCCAAGTGCATCGGTATTGGGTATTAAATGAGGTCTACAAGTTCAGAGTTCAACAACAGCAACAGATTGCTGAAGAGATTCAAAGACAAAATCAGCAAAGCTATTATCAGATGTCGACAACTGAGGCCTCTACGATTAGAGCTACATCAATTCATCAAGTCTCAAGACAGCTAAGATTCGAGGATTCCCCTCAAACTGATAGACTTTTATTTGATCTCGTAATAGAATCTCCAGAGCACAGATCTCCAATTGCTGAAGAAACTCACAAGTATACAACTGATTTGGAGTTTGAAAAGCTGCTAAGATCACTAGTTTAACCAGATGAAGGTTAAACTGAAGGGCTAACAGAAGGGCCAGTCGAGCAAGCTGAGCAAAATGAAGGACAACATGAGTCCCAAACTGCTCCGACTATCGAGCTAACTGAAAATGCTCAATTAACTGAAAAAACTGAGGATGAGGTAGACCTTCAACTACCGCTTACTATTCTTGTCAAGCCTATCTCCCAATTTGATTCTTCTGAATGAATAACAATTGCTGAAGCCACTATTGAGCCAATCTCAGAGGAAGCCCCAACTGATCAAGTTGATGAGGTGCCAGTTTTGGAAAATCTGACTAATCAGTTGAGTGAAGAGCAACATCAAGGTTACACAGGCTCACTAGCCATGGTGGTATATGTAGATCCAAATTAGCAAAGATCACAGCTTATAGTGCCACCAGAGAAAAGCTATGGAGAAACAGAGAGCCTGGAAAATCCTGAGCAATCCAGGACAATTCTATGCGAAGAGCTGGATGGAACTGAAGATGGAGATGAAGCTGTATCACGAAGTGATGAGCTTGTATTTGATGATGATACTCTTATTCTCCATGAAGATACAACTGCAGCAGTTCAGTTCCAAGAGTAGCCAGAAAGCTCCATTGCTCAATGCACAGTTCAGCATGAAGAACTATTTCACAGCATCCAGCAGCAGCTCAAACTGCGCAGTGAGCTCATCAAGCAGCTGCAAGCACAAGTGGGAGCTCAGCAAGCTGAAACAGAGCTATTGAGAAGCAACAAAACTGGTGAGCCACCTGCTAAAAGATAGAAAACAGAGCACAAGAAGGATTAGAGACTGATCAAGCTCAGCTGATTAGGATCTCTAAGTATTCCTCTTGTAATTTTTCTCTGTAATCTTTTTGATCAATAAAATATTTTTATTAATAAAATGTCATGTTAGAAAACCATTTGAAATTCTTACCGTTGAAATTGGAAGCCTAAGACAGCTTATCCAGGAGAGGTACAAAGTGATGATTCACCTAGCTGAAGGACGAACAAACTGGACAGAGTTTGTATTTTCTCAGATCAAGCGTCATGTCCTCAAGGCCTCCAACTCAAAGAGAACAAGGAAGTTTAAGTCTATGGTGGGACTCGTTCTCAGGATGAGCAAGATGATTGAAGATATCTTGAAGCTGCTAAATGATGATGCATTATCAGTCCTCATCTCTGACTGGATTCCCAAGAGAGGAAGCATTCATCTCCACTCACTCAAGAAGAAAAGGAGGACCAAGGCCAATATAAGTGCCATGGCCTCAAGCAACTCAACTGCCAATATCGTTCTGTCACCAGTCTCAAAAAATGGATCATCGGCTGATTTTCAAGTCTGTTCTGATCCAGATAAGCTCATTCCATTCATCGGAATCCCTCATCCAGACTATGGAGTTGATTATTTCAGGAGCACTTGCCCTCCTCTCCAACTGACGGAAGAAAATATTCGCACTTTCTACAGTGGTGAATATGCAGCTAAAAATACACAAAAAGAGATAACTAATTTACTTCTCACTCAGTTTGCATTTGTGGCTAAGCAAGATCAAGGGCTTTTCAAACAACTGCACCGGCATTTCCATTGGTACAACTGGAGACTTTCAATGTCCATCTCCAGTCTCATTTCTTGATCACTGCTTTTCACAGCATGAGTTTTTGGCAAAGAGAAGAAGTTTGGAGTTTAAAATGGATAGGGTCTTCAAATCTATTTCCTCCAACAATTGTGCAAGTTCAGAGGATTATAAGTCATTGATTGATCAACAAAACTCCTCCAACTGCCCTACTTGCCGAACTGGGAAGTGACACCAAGGTTCAAGAAGAAGCAGGAGTCCAGTAGCCAGCTATCTGCACAACCAGCCCTGCCTATCGAAAACTGAATTTTGACAATTTGTCAAATCAGTGAGCCGAGCCACCTTGACCAACTGAACCTGCAACTGCGCAGATACACAGAGATTCATCTCTCACCCTAGTTGCAGTGAGTCGACTATGTGATGTTGAAGATACTGCCACATCACCAAATCTCTTTTCAAAGAGATATGTCACCCCCACTGATTGCTTTAAGCTTAAAGACAGCCGCCCAACTGAACCCTCAGGAAGTTCAGTTCAAGTCACCCTTCAAGAGGAACTTGCAAAGAAGGCAAAGAGTTATATCAGCTGAAGCCAAGCAACGGAGTCAATCCGTGAAGAAAGCAAGGCCAAAGAATCCTGCTGAAGGAACTGGATCTGCATCAAAGAGAAAAAGACCAAACTGACCTGAAGAGAGCGGTGAAGAAAATCCAGTTCGCCCCATCAAGAAGAAAAAACTAACTGAGATTTAATCCAGCAGTTCAGCAACTGATATCATCGATGTAATGATGAATCAGTTAAAGGGGTTAAGCAGAAGACATGACAGAACTGATCGATCAATTGCCACATCATCAGTTCGCGAAGTCATCAGTTGAATTGTATCCCAACTGACTCACAATAATTTTTAAATTGATTATTCTTTAAGCTTATTCTTAATAAAATTATTACAGTTGTGATTCATTGCAATTTATCACAATCCAACGAGCATAATCTTCAAATGGGAGATCTCTCGAAGATAGCTAGCATTAATGCTACTGACCAAAATAAACCACTAAAGTGGAAAGTGAGTTGATCACTTGAGAGATATAAATAGTAAAATCCTGCACCAAATATTTTCTATTAACTGATCAGCTGAGGAATACTCGAGTGCAACTTGTAGTACATGCACGCAAAACTTCTTTTAAATGCTAAGAAGATATCGATCAAATATCACATATCTATCTTCATAACTCTCCCTGCATTGCTTTCTATCCTTCTCTCTCTACTCCATTCAACTCTCTAAACTACTCTCTTTTTGCAGAATGGAACTCCCCGCTCAATACATTGATCCAGCAAGACTTGCTCTTAATCTCAAAAGAGACAAGTTCTTAGAAATGGACTTTCTAATGAAGAGACTAAAAGTTGATGAATTCCATCGCTTAGTCATAGCAGCGGAGGAAACTGGACTCCTTCAGTTTCTTACTCAAGACCCACAGTATGAGTGATGCTTTCTGGAACTTATTGTCGGGTTCTATATATACTCTCAAGTTGCAGACAATGGCAACATCATCTCAACAGTCAGCATGCATCCAATTCTCATCACAAAGAATACCATGATGGAAACCCTCCATCTTCTAGGAGCAGGTTCACAGGCAGACTCGATAGTCATACCAAATTAAAGAGAATTGTGGAGCAACTAGACAAAACCGGGAGTTGAGCATAGAGATTATTCACACAGACTAAAGGACAGTCTGCGGCCGAAGTTCATCCAACTCCAAGATATAGTCATCCACTACCTGCGAGGCAACCTGGACTATATCCATTTTTGTGCCGAAAATGCTCACCTGATGGCACTCATCTACAACCGATGCAAAGTGGACTGGGCATCGTTCGTGCTATCACAACTGCACCAGAATGTTCAGAAAGTCAGCTTTGACTATCTGACGGGGACATTCAAGGAGAAGTTGGGATTCATCAACCGGATTAGCATGATTATTTGTGATCAGATCTAACTCCTTCCTCACCACGGCGTGTTGCTGGACCAAAAGGACTATCTCCCCACAATCTTTCTTAAAAGAAAAAAGAACCTGAATCCTTTTGGCAAAGGATCGAAAAGGCAGAAAGCTGCTCAAAAAGGTCTTTCCACTCCGATTAAACCAACATCTATCAGTCACAGAAAGTAACCCATGTCAAAAGATGACATGACGGCAGAGTCAACTGCCCTAGCTGATTCTGAACCAGCTGAAACCAACCACATGGATGGCGTTCAAGAAAGCTTCAACAAGACTCTCAATCATCTGCTATCAAGCAGATTTCACATCATTGAGAGCTATGACTCTCACCTCTTCAATCAACTAAGGAGATATCTTAGATGGTCTCTCTGAAGATATCAAGTTAATGAAGCAATCATGTTTGAACTGCTCGACAAGAAGGGACGCCACTTTTGGAGTCAAGAAAGAATTTGGAGCAGGAATTGTATGAACAATCCCTTCACAGCTACTCCCACACTCTCTGAGATCATGGATTCGATGATTCATAGAATTCAGCATGGAGTACCAGCCGCAGATCCTCTACCTTTTACAGAGTCATCCAACTCATCCTCCATACTAATAGAGTTCAACCACCCACCTTTAACTGAATAACTCATCACAAGTTTCGCCATGATGACAATTGAACCTCAAGTTCAGTCTCCACTGCCAGATCTACGACAATTCATGCCAACAAAAGATGCATCCAACTGGTTACCCTCACCACCACAAGAACATCAATACCCATCTCCCTATGAAGGTAACCTTCCTACTACCTTCCGCTTGTTACCACGCATTCCCATTCCATCATTTGATCTACAACTGCATACCCTTTTGGATGATGCCAAAAAGGGGGAAGAGAATAAAGAAATTGAGAGGAATGATGGAAATTTTTTTAGTCTTTGGGATGAGATTTAGTGGGAATCCTCATAGTTTCAGGGGGAATTACAGCCTCAGGTGAAGTGATGAGGACTGTAGAAACTACTAGAGAAGAGAGGCATCAGCCTCAAGGGGAAGTTTGGGGAGATGTCTGGAGAAAAGCCAAAGATGGGAGACATTTGTCTCAGGGGAAAGTTTGGGGAGATGTCTGGAGGAATGCTAGAGAAGAAAGAGAATCTAGCAATTGGTGGAACAAGTGAAGAAAGGAGATGAGTACCAGCTGAAGAAGCGCAGCAGTTGAAGAAAAAGAGGAAGAAAGAGAAAAAATAAATTGTTGTAGATTGAAAGAAATCTAATCAGTTTACATAATCAGTTTCTTAGCTATGAAAAGTTTTCTTGCTTAATTGTGTTCTCTTTTGCACAAGTCAAAAATTTCTTACAATCAGTTTTTCCATCATTGCTCAATTTTGCCATGTTTTAGACATCATCAAAAAGGGAGAAGTTGTTAGGAAAAACTATCAAGAGTTATCCTGACTGGGGTTTTGATGAGATGTTAAAATATGCAAAGAGCCTTGAAAAACTGAAAAGAAATCAAGCAGAAAACTAAGGAAGATCAAAATAAAAATTGAGTTATCAAAGCCTGAAATTGATCAATCCAAGAGAGAAAGAAAAGAAAAGAGAAAAAAGAAAAGAAAAGAGAGAAAAAAATGAAATAACCAGCCCAAGAGCTGTTGAAAAAGAAAAATTGTAGCTTGTTTGCTAGATCAGTTAGTAAGCCAAGTAAAACTGAAAGATGCAGGTACTATCAAAGTTCGAAGTACCAACTGCCATCAGTCTACAGTTATGAATTGAAGAAAATATCAGTTCAAAGCACCAGTTCAGAAGTGCCCAATTCCAGCTAAAGGAGATTACCAGCTGAAGAAAGTCTCAAGGCACCATTTCTGAAATGCCTAATTCCAGCTGAAGGAGATTACCAGCTGAAGAGAGGACCTTTTCTAGCTAAAGAAGAATGCCAGCTGAAGAATGCACCAGTCCGAGCTAAAGGATATGCCAGCTGAAGAAAAATGTCAACTGAAGAATGTACCAGTCCAAGGTCTGAGCTGAAGGATATGCCAGCTCAAGAGAAAGTTCCAGATGAAGAATGAAGTTCCAACTGAAGAAGTACCAGTTCAAAGGATACCAGCTGAAGACGCACAAGCTTAGAACATCAACTGAAGAAGCGCCAGCATCCGAACTGAAGACCAGTCTAAAGAAGTTCCAGCTGAAGGGACAACAGTCCAAAATGCTAGCTGAAGAACACTGGTTCAAAACTGCCAGCTGAAGCAAATCAAACTAGAGCTCAGAAAATATCAAGCCAGGAACTGCCAGCTAAAGACGATCTAAACTGGAGCTTGCAAAACTGCCAACGATGTGCAGAACTGACAGTTGAAGGACTGAAAAATCCAACTGCCAACTAAAGTCCAGAACTGAAGATTAAGACAGAAGCCGTAATTGAAATTCAAATTTAAGAAAAGCTAATATGAAGATCTTGAAGTTAATGCAATCGAGATCTTGGAACAAAGCCATGTCAAAAGAACAAAGGCTACTCAACGGCTCTTTAAATGAAAAGCCCCTCAACGGCGTTATCATTTATGATCACCTACTGATCAACAATGGTCACCAGCCACTCATCTGTAAAAGATGAGTGACCCAGAATATGGTCGTGACTTTCTGCTTAGACTTTTTGCAGAATTTACAGCACAGAGACTTTCCGCGAAGACGTTCGCTAAAGCTGTAAAGTCTCAAGCTCAAATTCAGCAAAAGCAAAAGTCCCAACTAAAGAGAAGGAGAAAACTACTCATCAAGCTAGCTATTGAAGAATTCTAGCAAGAGCCACTCTCTCAGTTCTATTCTACACCAATCAACTACCCAGTTTAAGCCGAAGACGCGCAAAGGAGCACACCAGTTGATACTAGTTTCAAGACTGTATTCTTGAAGGTCGAAAGAGATCTAAAATCTTAAAAAGACGGCCAATAGCACCTTATCTCTCCAGCGAGCAATTGGAGATCGTAAGTGTGAGACTATCGACCCTACCGGTTGAGGAGCCTGCTTTCGTTGGATCGCAGCTTCTGGGACAGCACCAGTTGGAAAGGAATCCGTGACTTGTAAAGTCACCGACAGCCAGGTCCAATACCTGTCTTCACTGTGTAACTGTAATAAAGGAACTTTACACTTGCATAATGAATTGCCCTTCTACGGAAGAAAGAGAGGACGTAGAAGTTGAGCGTTGAACCTCTATAAAATTGTTTGTGTGCTCTGTTTTCAGTTTTCAGTTACATGTCTTAACTGCATACCTCAAGCACACACACAGCACTCCGAGCTAATTGATCATCTTAACTGATCATCTAAGAGCATGGATAACTCTGCCAGTCTATTCCACAGATTCTGTTTAAAATTTGGATCAGTTTATTCACCCCCCCCAAACTGATTCTGACTCGTCCCGGGACCAACACATAATTAATTGATTATTTATTTATTAGTCCTTAGTAAGCTATATAACTTAACATGAGACATAAATAATCTTAATTTTCATAAACCCATTTTAGCCTAAATTTGCGCCCATTGTAGCCCATAACAGATTATTTTCATTGATGGGCTTCAGTGGACTAGCCTATTTGAGTAATTCTATGTTGGCATTTTATTTACAAACTAGATTTCCACCCATGCAATGCACATAATTTTTAATATAAGTGTTACACCTTTGTATTTTATAGATAATTAATATTTTAGTTGATAAGTTGATACCATTTCTATTTGTCCGGTTATCCTTTTTTCTATTAGATAATTATTATTTTGAATCTAAGAAAAATTAAGTTGATAGTCGTTAAAAGAAATAATTGATTGATTATACACATATACTGATATACATATGTATATACATACATATGATATTATAATATAATATATTTCAGATAATTGTATAAATAATTAATAAACTACTGCAATCAAAATATTATATTATGAATTATGTAACATTTATTTGTATACAACGTTCGTAGTAGCATTTTACACTATCATCATCTTTATAAATACTTTCAAACCAGCATGATTTGTGACTCGTGAAATAATTATGTATAAGTGAACATGACAATTGAAATATATATATATATATATATGAACAAAGATTATAACAATAACTTATATTTCATTTTAAATGTTTTTAAATTTATATTTTTTTACAGATTTGTTTGATTTAACTCTTAAAAAATTGATATTATGTTCATGTAAACTAAATGTAGTCAAAATAAGCTTAATAAATATACATTGAAACATAAAAAAAATCAATTTAAGAAACTATACTAATGCAGCCTATGTGTCTTCATTTTATTTGCATTAAAATATGGTTGATTACACTTTATTATCCAACGTGGAGCGCTTTTATGCTTGTGTTCTAAAATTTCAAAATTTACATGTTGATATGATACATTTGCACTAATTAACGCTTATAGTGATATAACAATTTCACAGATTGACAAATATGAACATTGACTGCTAAAAATTGTGGAGAGCAACAACAACGACATCTAATATTTGTACAAATAGAATAAGCTAATATGTTTGTTGGGAAAATTGTTGGGAAAAACTATCATAGTAGTCCAACTGATGGTTTTGATGAAATGTCAAAACATATGTGATGGTTTAATGAAAAACTGCGGGTTATTTAAAAGCTAGAAGTCGGGGATAGTGACCTAGTAAGACTTCAAACCTCAGCTAACCTGAAGCAAAAGTCAGTTGTTTTGAAGCATGGTCAACCAGCTTAAAAAGATGTCTCGATCAGGCCAGTCAGAGTCAACTCTTCAAAGCTTAAGAAAAGCTAAAGGGAGAAGAGAACCTTGAAGACTGGAAGGCATCCACGGATGAGTAATCATCAATCTAGCTGAAGGGTAAGAAAGACTTATGAGAGCTAAACTAGCTTGAAAGCTAAAACTGAACTGATTAAAGATCAATTAGTCAAGACGAGCGTAACTGATCAAAAGATCGGTTAGCTGAAAGAAAAGCTCGGAAAGCTTCGAGCCAATACTGAACTACCGGAGATCAGTTCAATGGGAGAAGAGCTCAAACAAAGAAGCCAACTGGAAGTCCAGAACTGAAAGCTTTTTAAAGCTAAGCTGACAAGGCAGTTAAACTGGACCATCCCAGGACTAAAGCTTAAGGCAGCTGTGGAACTGCAAACTGGACAAATCTCACAACTGAAAGCCTAGACACCTGAGAACCCATCAGCTAAAAGTCCAAAACTGATAGCCGGAACACCTGCTCTCTCTGACAAAATAGTCAATGAAGATCCTGACAGGAATCTTGGAAAGATCCTGACGATCTTGGAGCAGAAGTCATTAAATTCAAACGCCTAGTTCATTCAAACCTTCAAACGGCTACAGGCATTAAAATGCCACCGGTGAAATCAACAGATTCACCAATGATAATGGTCAAAATATCACTCATCTATATAAAGATAGTGAATCACATTTTGGCCAAGACTTTCACCAATCTTAACTTTTGCTATTTTGCAGATATTGAGCTTCCTTTCTTCCTCCCCGCAGCTCAAAGCTTAAATCTCTTAAGTGCGAAAAGTCCCAACTAAGAAGGCGTGTTTCAAGTCTCAACCAAACAGCTAGCTGACGTAAAATTCCATCTAGACCAAAGCTTCTCACTTCAGTTCTTCAAAGATCAACCACTCAGCTCAAGTTGAAGGAGCACTCAAGCTTGATAACAGATTCAAGACTAACTTCTTGAAGATTGAGAGAGATCTAAAATCTTATAAAGACGGGCAATAGCACCTAAAGTCTCAACAAGCAGTTGGGACCGGTAAGTGTGAGCTGTCGACTTAGAAACCGATTGAGGAGGGGCATGTACTGACGGGTCCGTTCTTCCAGGACAGCAACAGTTGGAAAGTAGGTTGCGCTCGAGTTGAAGGGTGTCATTTTCAAGTCCAATAGAATTTCTTCACTGTGTAACTGTAATAAAGAAACTTTACACTTGCATAGTGGATTGCCCTTCTACACAGGGAAGAGAAGACGTAGAAGTAGGAAGTTTCGAACCTCCATATGTCTTGTGTGTGTTGTACTTTATACTCTAAGTTTCTGCATGTTCTTTAACTGCACACTATACGCACACAAGCTGCACTAACAAGCTCAAGTCTTTAAGCTATCAGTCCTAACTGATCAGCTTATAACCTAAGCTATTCGTCTCAACTGATCAGTGCACAGATAAATTGTCATAAGCAAGTCAGGGCCCTATATATTCCGCAATCAGTTTAAGTTTTTGAGTCAGTTTATTCACCCCCCCTCTAAACTGACATAGACTCGCACCGGGACCAACAAGTGGTATCAGAGCGGTTGATTCTAAGGATTAGCCGTTTCTGTAGATCAACTGAATCAGATCTATTTATCTATGCTAATGTTTCAAGCTATGGGAAACCATAAGCTACCTCTTTTTTCAGTTGAGAATTGTGACAATTGGAGCAAAAGGATGAAGGCTCATCTATGCTCAATCCACGAGAACATGTGGGAAGTTATTGAAGATGGTCCAATCAACATAATGATGGACAATGAAGCCCACATTGTGGATATCAATCAACAGGCCAGGATCCCGAAGCCAACTCATCTTCTCATGAGTGAAGAGAAAAAGTTGAAGAATCTAGAATTTGTGGCTCAAATAGCCCTATTCCAAACCCTAGATGAGGATCGCATGAAAGACATGAAGAACTGTAGAACAGCGAAGGAGATTTAGGACTTGCTTGCAGATCTATGCAAAGAGTCCAAGGCCATCAAAGAAAACAAGCTCCAGCTCGTAGTCGACAGATATGAGTCTTTCAAAATACAGTCGGAAGAAAGCATCTTAAGCCTAGAAACATAATTTTTCTTGGCATAATAAGTGAGATGAACAATCTAGGAAGAAGTTATCCTAATTGTGAGATGAATTCAAAAATTCTCGACAATCTCACTAAAGAATGGGATATGAAAGTAATTGCTATCAAGGAGTCGAGAGACTTGAATAGCATTATACCCAGAGAAATGTTCGGATCTCTCAAGGCTTATGAATACAGCCTGAACCGAAAGAGAGAAGCATCCACTTCCTCTTCTCATGATGCTTTTTTCTACACTGAAAGAAATCGGTTCAAAGAAACAACTTCCAACCAAGAGGCTCACCTGCCTGAGAGAATCTAAGGGGATCAGTGACTGATTAAATAAGAGAGTCAGCCGACAAAAAGAAGATCCTAACTGAGGATATAAACGAGCAAATCCAGTCAATGACAAGATTACTTGAGAAGCTAAGGAAAGTCATAGATCAACAATCAGCTCTACCCCAAGCTGATGAAGCTGCTAAGGGAGAAAGAAACCAGCAGCCAGCTGAACGATTCAGGGTGGCTAATCAAAACATAGAAAAATATTTCCACTGCCACAAGCAAGGGCACTACAGATACGAGTGTCCAGAGCTTCCTGAAGACAAGAAAGCCAAAGTAAGGAGGAGCTTTTTCAAAAGAAAAGCAATGATCGCAAATTCTGAAAATGTCGTGCTTGATGATTCAGACTACCCATCTGGAATCGACTCAGACTGCTATAGCTCAGATGATGAAGCTCTACTCTACCTCATGGCCGACAAGGATTAAGAGTGATTGGGCTATTTTTACATACATATTTTGGGCCATTTTTAGTATTATTTTGTTGTGTTAATTGCCTCACAATCGAGTTTTGTGGAGCAAAGTTTGCTTTGTGAGTGATTGCATGTGATTAACACATATATGAAGGAATTGGCCAATTTTGTAGAGATTTTGCAGCCGAGATGAGTGAAGAAAAACTGGTAGAGTCTGGGAGGCACGCAGTATGGGAATACTGACTGGAAGGGGTGCTGAGAATTGGGCTGCTAAACTAATGTGTGCGCGGAATTGGGCTGGAGCGCGTGGATTTTATTGAGCTGTGGGTCTGGACGCGAGCTGCTAAATATTTTGTCACTTTTGGATTCCATCTTTATCTCTTTCCTAGTTAGATTAGGGTTAGGACTCTATTTCCTTAATTAAAGATTTGTATTTAAGGAATTCTAGATGGAGTAGGAAACACACCATATCTCATGCCACAGACCAGAGACGCGTTTCATAGCAGATTATTGTTCTTCTACTTCATTCTTTTCATCATTGCGACAAAAATAATATTTTGTAGTTCGAATCCAATTATGAATTTGAGCTAAACTCGTTTTTTTCCAGTAAAGATTAACGAAGCCCTGCCATAATTATTATGTGAGATCTAAATGTTCCTTTAACTTTAATTAATTGCATGCATCTGTGATTCTCTGTGTTTAAAGTTGTTAATTATTTCGGCTCTGTTAGGTAGGTGCACATATTTAGTAGATTAGAATTAATTAGTAGCTAATTAAATCGGTCATCTGTAATTGTGGTTTAGATTTAATTTGTGGTACATCGATTCTTCAGAATCGAGGGAAGAGCAGTCTTAATTCGATAATTTTGTGTCAGATTTTTTTGGTTTTGAATTGGGTTCCTCTGGTTTCTAAAGTTGTCGGCTCATTAAATCTATAGAGTGTCTCTTACGGTTGTCAGTCGATTAGGGAAATAATTGGTGAAGTGTCTTCCTGATTATCGAATAGTTAGGGAGGAATAAGACCGCGTCAGAAGTGTCTTCAGTGGTTATAACTAGTTTGCATGCATTAATTGGAAATATCATTACATCGAGGATCAGAATAATTAAGCTAGAGTGGAGTTAATTGGAAGGCGGAATACCTTTATATCTGTTTAGAAAACTACTCTCTGGTTTACTGTGTTATTTTCATTTTTACATTACAATAAAGAAATTCGTGTGGAAAGGTTAGTTACTGCAGGCTAAAGTATTAGAAAACTCTCGCCAGTCCTTTGGGAGACGATCTTGCTCACCACTATTCTAGGTAGTGTGGGCATACCGACTGTAGGTCGGATTATTTTGATGAAAAATAACGCACCAAATTTTGGTGCCATTGCCGAGGATCGGTTTTTTAAGTAGTGATTATTCTAATATTTTCAGTTTGCCTTTTTTTATTTTGTTTTGTTTTTCGAGTGCATGACTCGATTTTCCCAAAAAAGAAGTCTAGTGTTTGATCGAGAACCGGAGAGGACTGTACGAAGGTTAAGGTAGCTTGCAAGAGAGTCTAAAGAAGCGTCCACATCTGAACTAGAATGTTTTGATATCGATCAGCTTTTTGAAGACGACATGGCTCTCAATCAAGTCCCTGAGCAAAAAATTCAGATAAGGGAGTTAGGTCGCTACATAAACAATCGACCTATTTGCATCGTGCTTCCTACGATTGCGAATAACTCTGAGATACGACCTGGTTTTATTAAGGTTTTACCTAAGTTCGGCGATTTGCCTAGAGAGAGTGCACATAAGTACTTATTTGAGTTTGATCTAGTCTGCTCTACTCTTCGCCCTCAAGGTTTTTCTTCCGATAATTTGAGATTACTAACTTTTTCCCATACTTTGCAAGACAGGGCCAGAGATTGGCTATTTTATCTTCCATCTGGCTCGATTACCACCTGGAATGAGTTGGAGGAACAATTCTTGTGCAAGTTTTTTCCAGAGTCCAGAGCTGCAAATTTGAGGATGGTGATTAGGAGCATCAAGCAGAAGCAGAATGAAAGTCTAGCAGACTACTGGGAGAGATTCCAACAATTATGCCGCAAATGTCCGGACCACGATTTCTCTGAATATCAGTTGCTCACTAACTATTTTTATCGTGGCATGTAAACTTTTAACAGGAAAATTGTTGATGATGCTAGCGGAGGATCTCTGATGAACAAAACCTTAAGAGAAGCGAAATAGCTTATCATCGACATAGTCTCGGAGGTCAGCAGTATGAGGATGAGGACAATGACCGATATTGACCTGTGAAGGGAGTTGAGCGAGCAGATAGCTCCGGTGTCAATGAGAAGATCGATGCTCTGACTTCTTTGGTCTGAGGTCTAGCTATGGCACAGACGTAGAACATCTGCTGTGGAGTGTGCTCGGAAAATGGCCACTTTACTGATGCTTGCCCTACTTTGCAAGATTCTCCAACCGAGCAAACATGCTATGGGTCTGGTGATGCGCAGCAAGATGCCCTGAGACAGAGGAATTATGATCCGTACTCAAACACATACAACCCGGGTTGGATAGATCATCCTAATTTCGACTGGAGGCAGCCAGATCAGAAGGTGCCTAGAGTTTTGCCTCAGAGGCGGCCACAGGATGGTCAGTATACCCAAACTGATCGTGCTGCACCAAGCATGAACGATATCATAAAGTGTTTGGAGCAGAATAGTGCACTTGTTAATAGTCTGGCGCAGAGTCAAAAAGCTTTCCAGCAAGAGACACAAGCTGCCTTGGAAAGTATGGGCACTCAAATCACCTAACTCACCACTCAAATGAACAAGATGCAAACGAATTAGGGCAAACTCTCATCTCAAACTGAAATGAATCCAAAAGTACATGTTTGCGCTGTAACTCTAAGAAGTAAGAATAAGTTAGTTGACTTTGAGACTAAGAAGAAAGAAACAAAGACGTAAGAGCATGTTGAAGTGCAAAAGAAGGAATCCATTGCAGAGGAAAAACAACCTGACAAATCTCTTCCACCTAAAGTATGTATAGAACCCAAAATTTTTAATTCTCAACCTCTTATTTCAGCACTTTTCCTTCCAAGTTGGTTCGAAATAAGAAGGAAGATGATGAAAAGGAGATCATTGAGTTGTTCAAGAAAGTAGAGATTAATTTGCCGCTGATTGATGCTATTAAGCAAGTTTCCAGGGAAGATAGGTTGGAACAGGTACTTTTTAGTGGGATGACTGAAACCGCTGCAATAACAGAAGAAGATGAGGAGATTCGAGATGTCATCATGTAGCTGTATTCTACCAGTGAGTTTCCCACTCGGCATCTGTCAAGCAGTATGCCCATACCGACCAACTCAGAGCCGATTTTGCCATCTATTGTGAAAGCTCCAATGTTGGAATTGAAGGTGCTTTCGGAGCATCTGAAATATGTTTTTCTGGGAGAGCAAGACATACTGTCTGTCATCATGAGCAATGCTCTTTGCAAAGACCAAGAAGCAAGGTTGGTCGAGCTTTTGAAGAAGCATAAAAGTGCGGGGATGGAGACGACTACTCTCGACGGTGTAGATCTGGCTACCCTCGAATTTATCATGTGATCAAGTTCTGATTGTGTCGAGCCTCGGATGTTAAACAAGGGCGCTTCTTAGGAGGCAACCTGTGCTTTTACTTGCTTTCTTTTCATTTTATTTTATTTCATTCTTTTTATTTTCTCTTATTTTGTTTTTTTATGTTCGTTTACTTTCTTTTTTTTTACTTTTTTTTTATTTTATTTATTTATTTTATTTATTTATTTCGGTTATTTTTGTTTGTTAGTTTTATTATAAAAAAATAAGAGATAGTGCATGTCCATCTTCCAGCACCGCCCGTACTCGCAGCTATAGAGCAGGCAGTTATTAACTTCTCCCAATCTCCTTGACTACCATAGTTTGTCTCTTCTACCCTCTACATTTATTTATTTTTTTATGCTTTTCTGTTGTTATTTAATGTCACTCTCCTCTTTTGCACAGTGAGGACACTGTGTTGTCTAAGTATGGGGGGAGAGTTGTTGGTTTTTGGTTTTTACAGGTTCTTATTATTCTAAATAAAAAAATTGTTTGGTTTTGTCGAGTCATTGGCATGCCTAAACTAGATTGCATAAGAAGGAGGGATTATGGTATCGATTGGTCTTGTCTGGATGTTGTTCTCTTGTGATAAATCTGTGCTCATGCTCGTATGTATTTTTGGATGATGAAATGTGCAAACTTGATTATATTTGATGAAACCTTCTAAATTGTGAGATTTGAGCCTGTTGAGCATGCTAGTTATATGAAAAAGCTCATTTTCATTCTTTTACTGAGTGTGTCGGACTTGAGTGCTTGATTTCTGATTTGCCCTATTGTCATAGTCGCACCACTTGTGAGTTTTCTTTTGCATGAAAATGATAAAGGCATCTAGGATTAACCATTGCTTTGGCCTGAATAAATTATCCACACCCGACATTATCCCTTAGTGAGCTCATTTGTGCCGAAAGCCTCTCTTTCCTGTTAACATCCACTACATAATTCAGCCTTAGCCCTTTTTTGGCCTGATCTTTTCCCATGGAAACATGTAAGTGATATGGTATTTTTGTTGAGCTAAGTTGGACTCTACTTGAGATAGTTGGTGCTGGAAGACTGAAAAAATTGTAAACTCCTATCTTATTCCATAAAAAAATAAAAAAAAATGAGAACTCAATGAAAAAATAGAAAAAGTCTTAATTCGACAATCCTGTGTCAGAGTTTGTTGGTTTTGAATCGGGTTTCTCTAGTTTCTAAAGCTGTCGGCTCATTAAATCTATAGAGTGTCTCTTACGGTTGTCAGTCGATTAGGGAAATAATTGGTGAAGTGTCTTCCTGATTATCGAATAGTTAAGGAGGAATAAGACCACATCAGAAGTGTCTTCGGTGGTTATAACTGGTTTGCATGCAATAATTGAAATTATCATTGCATCGAGGATCGGAATAATTAAGGTAGGGTGGAGTTAGTTGGAAGCCGGAATACCTTTATATCTGTTTAGAAAACTACTTTCTAGTTTACTGTGTTATTTTTTTTTTTACATTACAACAAAGAAATTAGTGTGGAAAGGTTGGTTATTGCAGGCTGAAGTGTTAGAAAACTCTCGTTGGTCCTTTGGGAGACGATCTTGCTCGCCACTATTCTGGATAGTGTGGGCATACCGACTGCTGGTCGGATTATTTTTGGTGAAAAATGACGCACCAAAGAGGTTAGTATGTTTGATTCCATAACCTCTTTCTATCACATACATGAAGCTTCAATCTCTAGGAATGAATTGGATGAACAGTTAAGAATCCTAGAAGATCAGTTAGCTTATATATCAAGCATACATGTTGAACTGAAAGGTGAGAATGATGAGCTAAGAAGTAGAGTTGAGAAACTGAGCGGTGAAAATGAAAGACTGAAAAGTCTTGAAGCTCAGCCAACTAAAATGGATCGGTTGAAGCTAAGAAATGCTGAACTGGAAGCTGAGAATAAGTAGCTTAAGCTAGAAATCCTTGAAAGGGGGAATTAACCTTCAAATTCAAGAAGGGATCCCAGACTTTAGATGAAATTCTGAGTCATCAGAGAGTTGAAACTGGGAGTCTAGGGCTGGGGTATAGCAAGTACACTACCGCAGAGAAGGGCAAGGCAGTTGTTTAGAGCTGCGAATCTGGAATCCTAAAATAATTCACCAGACCAGCTTGTTATCCCCCAGTTGAGGAATCCAAAGACAAAGATATCTTGGAAACTCCTCAAGCTTAGCCCAAAGATCAGACTGATCAGTCGAGAAAGTCAACTCGAAGACAGTCAGTCTTTCAAAGGCTTGCTACTCAGCCAAAGCCATCAGTTCAACATAGACCAGTCTATCAGCCTAGATCAACTGTTAGATCGAAATCAAAAGCTTATTCAAGGCCAACCTTTCAACAAAGGCCTTCATTTCATTCTAGGTCATCAGCTCAATCAAGACCTGAAGTTCACCCAAGGCCAGTCTTTCAGAAAAAGACATCAGTTCAAAATAGGCCATCAGTTCAGTAAAGATCTAGAAACTCCTCAAATACATTTCAACCTAGGAATTCTTCAAATCCCAAGAGAAATGTGCATACAAGATTGTATTATGCACGACATCACAATCAAATCTCTTTAAACGAGTTCATTCCAAGTGACCTTGCAACCTAGTACAATGAGTTTCTAAACTTAAGGGATGAGCCTAGAATCAATCCCAGCTATAACTGGTTTGCAAACTGGCCATATCATAAAGGCCAAAAAGCTCAAACTTAAAGAGCCAAAAGAAACTGGCAAAGGCACAGAGCATCAAGGTCACAAGATGAGAGGATATTAGTTAAAGTCTTTTATCTTAATTCTTATCGGAGGTATAGATCACAGGACTCAACTCTCAGTTGAAGAGTTACAAGAAGTCCAAAGCTGATCAAGAGATCTTATTCTGAAGGATCTCTTAGAAATAGAAAGCCAAAAGTGTGGCGGATGTGGATTCCCAAAAACATGATTAACCTCTCAGGACCCGATATTATGTGGGTACCTAAAAATTGATTTTTGTTTTGTAGGAAAAGAGCATCCTATCTAAAAAAAGGGTAAAGATACTTGGTATCTGGATAGCGGGTGCTCAAAACATATGACCGGAGACAAGAATGATCTCGACGGTTATAAAGAGGTTAAGGGACCACTAGTTACTTTTGGAGACAACTCAAAGAGCCGAACCATTGGAGAAGAATTCATAGTCAAAAGAAAAGTTATCGTCAATGGCGTGTCACATGTTGAAGGACTGAAGTACAAGCTACTAAGCATCAGCCAGCTTTGTGATAATAGGTACTCAATCGACTTCAGCAACAGCTCGTGTGACATCAAAGACAAGTCAACTGGAGCCATACTCCTGACTGGAGTAAGAAAGGGCAACATGTATGTTGTTGACTAGTCAATCAGCTATTCAGAAGCTTGCTTTCTCTCTAAAGGATCAACTAAAGCAAGCTGGCTATGGAATCGATAACAGAATCATCTCAACTTCAAAACAATCAACTACTTAGCCAAGATGGAGCTAGTTGATGGACTTCCCAAGGAGATCTATAAGAAAGCCAAAATCTGCGAACCATACTAGAAAGAGAAGCAAGTAAAGTCATCATTCAAGAACAAAAGCCATACTCAAGGAACAACTGACATTCTTCAGTTGCTACACATGGACCTGTTTGGACTAGTAAAGCCACCAACCCCCAAAGGCAAGAAGTTTACTCTTGTAGTAGTAGATAACTACTCAAGATATACTTGGGTGGAGTTCCTGAGAAGTAAGGATGAGACTTTTGCGAAGTTATCAACATTGATCAGAAGATTGCAAACTGACAAGGGAAAATCAGTTCAAAGGATAAGATCTGACAATGGAACTGAATTTGTCAATCAGCAAATGATTAATTTTCTGAGTGAACTGGGAATCACTCACGAACACTCAGCTGCAAGGACTCTTCAACAGAATGGCATAGCTGAAAGGAGAAATAGCATGCTAAAGGAGGCAGCTAGAGCAATGGTAGCAGATGCCAACATAGCTGAATGTTATTGGGCCGAGGTAGTCAACACAGCCTGCCATACTCAGAATAGAAGTGCAATCATCACCACCCATGACAAAATTCCCTACGAGCTGTACAAGGGTCGTAAGCCTTCTATCTCTTACTTTAAGATATTTGGCTGCAAATGTTACATCCACAACAATGGCAAAGTCCAACTGAAAGCCTTCAGTGCCAAAGCTGATGAGATGATCTTTCTCGGCTATAATGTCCCTTATTCACAAGCTTAAAGTGTGTTCAACAAAAGAACACTAATTGTGGAAGTAACATGTCAGGTGGTATTTGATGAGCTTGCTGATGAGTACAGGAACAAGGAGAAAAACTGAACATCAATACAAGTACTGCCTGGTGAATCTGAAAACTCACAGGACTATGTTGATCACCTTGTTCCAAAGCGGTTTGAAGCTTCACTAGAAGATGGCATTGAAACTGATTCTAGACCAGTTGAAGACAACTTTGTCAATGAGGACACAAATTATGCTGAGACGTCAAACCCCATAACTGAATCAGGGGGAAGAATCAGTGAAATTAATGAACAAGCCAGAGCCAACGCAGCAGCTGATAGACCAGCTGAAGAACCAACTGATGGAGCAGCTAAAGAACAAGTTGAAGGAGCAATTGAAGAACCAGCGGAAGGCACAGCAGATGCTACCATACCCAAATGGCTCCGAAGCTATCCAATCCACAAAATTGTTGGTGATCCAAGAAGCAGAGTCCAAACCAGAGGATCAACTGAGCATACACTTTTCACATGCTTCATTTTGCAGATGGAATCAGCAACATCAAGGAGGCACTTGAAGACTCAGACTGGACTATTGCAATACAAGAAGAGCTGAACCAGTTCACAAGAAACGATGTTTGGTTTCTTGTTGACAGGCCAAAAACCCAAAAAGTCATCAGGGCTAAGTGGGTCTGTCGCAACAAACTGGATGAACAAGGCGTGATCACAAGGAACAAGGCTAGACTGGTAGCCAAGGGGTACTCACCAAGTGAAATAATCAACTTTGATGAGACATTCACACCAGTTACAAGATTGGAGGCCATCAGATTGTTCTTAGCCTATGCAGCTCACAACAATTTCACGGTCTATCAAATAGATGTGAAAAGTGCATTCTTGCAAGGGATGCTCAAGGAGGATGTTTATGTCGAGCAACCTCCAGGCTTCAAAATTGGAGATCAAGTCTACAAGCTGAAGAAACTATATGGCTTGAAGCATGCGCCAAGAGCTTGGTACGAAACCCTTACAACATTCTTGCTAAAGAATGGGTTTCAGAAATGAGTCATCGATCGTACTCTATTCAGAATAGAATGATCAGCTGAGATCCTAATGGTTCAAATTTATGTGGATGACATAATTTTTGGATCAAAGAGTAAAGATCTCTGCACTCGATTCGCTCAACTGATGCAAAGCGAATTCGAGATGAGCATGATGGGAGAAATGACCTTCTTCCTAGGACTCCAAGTGAAGCAGCTGGAAGACGGAATCTTCATTAGTCAAGCTAAGTATACCAAAGAGCTTGTCAAGAAGTTTGGAACCAATAAGGGAAAAACTCTCAAGATTCCATGAATACATTAGTACAACTGACCCTCAATGAAGAAGGAGAATCAATCAACCAGACGCACTACAGAGAAATCATTGGATCCCTTCTCTACATGACTACCAGCCGACCAGACATCTCCTATTCAGTTGGACTGTATGCAAGGTTCCAAGCTAACCCGAAGAAAAGTAATCTCGAAGCAGTGAAGAGGATTATGAAGTACTTCAAAGGAACCATACATCTTAGATTATGGTATCCCAGAGATGATAGCTTGAGTCTTACCAGCTACTCAGACTCAGACTTTGGAGGATGCAAGATCGACAGAAAAAGCTCCAGTGGAACATATTAGTTTCTTGGGAACAAACTGATATCCTAATTTAGCAAGAAGCAGCACTCAGTTGCCATGTCAACAACTGAAGCCGAGTATGTAGCTGCTGGAAGCTGTTGTGCTAAAATCTTGTGGATGAAGCAACAGCTAAAGGATTATAAGATGGAGACTGAAGAAGTGCCAATCTACTGTGATAACATTAGAGCTATTGCAATATCTCAAAATCCAGTATTGCATTCAAGGACGAAGTACATTGATATCAGGCACCACTTCATCAGAGATCACATCGAGAAGAAAGACATACGCATCAAATATATCAACATGGAGAAGCAGATAGTTGATATCTTCACCAAGCCATTGCCAGAAGCTAGATTTGTGGAGTTGTGCATCCAACTCGGATTGCTCGAACTAGCTTCAAAGGAGAATGATAACCAGCCAAGAGAAGGAGTGAAGAGGAACACTCCAGCTGAAGATGAGAACTGACCCAAAATGGCATCAGTTAGTCAAGCCTTGGAGCTTGAACTGATAAACCCAAATCAATTCTGAAGAAATGGCGAAGGCTAAATGGAAGCTGAAAAATAAAGATGAGAAAATTGATCACTGAAGACCTCAGTTCTCAATCGATCATGATCAACTAATGAGAGCAGTTGAATCTAAAACTGACTGAAAAAGGCAAAGTTTCAGCTGAAGGAAGCAGTTGAAAAATCTAGACAGAGCAAAGCTGAGAGAACAGCTCAAGCTGACGAGAAACAAGGAGTCAAAGTTGAAGGGACTCCAGCTAGAATTGATCAATCCAAGCTGAGGAGATCATCAGCCGTAAGGCTAACTGATGACGTCAGCAGCTGAATGACACATGGAGACTGAAGGAGAGCCACAATCAGATAAGTTCAAAGTTAAATTTATTACTAAATGGTAAAATGACATGTCATCTCAATATTACCATTGGACCCACTCTCTCTATCTCTCTCTCTCTCCTTATTAATCTCAATGGATAAATCTGAAATTAAAATTGACGGATTAATCAAAACCGTTCGGTTTTGATTGAACTCTGTTAGTGCCACCGTCATGCACTAAGTATTTGTGTTGTTGTATTGGCGAGATATGTTCGACAATGTGTGCCTGGGTATGTCCCATGAAGATTTGTTTTTCGCTGTGTAAGAAAAGAAGAACAGTTGGTGAACTGTTCCAGAGTATGTCCCAGACAGAACCAGGGACACTCTATTTATGGCAGTTTCCTTGTTGGAAAGATCTTGCGCCGAATTCATTTGAAAGGTCAAGATATATTCATTTTACTGCCTTGTGGTGTAGATCCAGTGCTGAATTAACCCCACTATACTTGGAGAGTATCTACACACATATGGAAGGCCCACAAACCACAATCTACTTACTATGTTGGCGACGGATGAAGATCGATGCCTATATGAAGACCGAATTGAGGAGCAATCGGTACCACTTATATTTTGTTTAGATTCTAGTGTTAGAATCAGTTTGTGGTCGTTTTGTAACTAGTAGTTGTTCATTAAACAGTTCAACGTGATAGAGTAGTTTTGAGTGTTTTCGAGTGAAACACGTGAGGGGATTTTTATTCCAATTTTGTACGCAATCTCGGGAGAGATTGTAAGTTGAAGTCATGAGTAGCTAGGAGGGAGTCTAGTGTCACGATTATGAGGGGATCTTACAACTTTTGGCTAGTGAAAGAGTTCGAGGAGAAAAACGGGCGACATAAGACGGGAGGCTTGTATGTGTAAGATCCTTAATACACTCTTTGAAGGAGTAACAGTCGAAACTTCAAGTTTGGGAGCAATCCCTCCAGAGTAGGTTGTTTGAACCGAACTGGGTTACCATCTCGTGCGTTTTTACTACTTTATTTTTTTATGTTCTTGCATCTGTCCCACACATGTCACAGAACAGTTTTTAAGTAGTTAATTAAAACTCATATAAGCACGGATTACTGTTTTACAATTGGCACCAGAGCAGGTTACCTATATTCAGGGTTGATCTTGGGGTATTAATCTGTGTTCTTGTGTTGTTTATGCCGAGATAGACTCGATGAAAGAAGGAGCCTCGACGGTGCGACCTCCGTTCCTTGATGGCAATAACTATGCCAATTGGAAAGCTCGTATGACAACTTTCATTTGCTCAATTGATGAGCGTGCCTGGAAGATGGTGACTGAAGGGTGGAAGCCTCCTACCAAGAAGGATGAAAAAGGCAAAGTGGTGCTGAAGCCAGAAGAGGAGTTTGACAATGCTGATTATCAGATCATGGGGCTGAATGCTAAAGCCATGAACGTCATTTTCTCTGCAGTGGATATGAACGTGTTCAAACTTATCTCCACATGTGACAAGGAAAAGGGTGCATGGGATATCTTTCAAACTACTTTCGAAGGAACGAGCAGTGTTCGTGCATCTCGTATACAGCTCCTTACTACCAGATTTGAAAATCTTCGAATGGATGAAGGTGAAAAGCTTGCTGATTTCAATGCCAAAATTTATGACATAGCTAATGAAAGCTTTGTACTTGGTGATGCCATCTCTGAGGAGAAACTTGTGCGGAAAGTTCTGCGATCTCTTCCCAAGAGATTCGCATATAAAGTCACGGCGATCGAAGAGGCCAAGGACGTGAGAAAGATGAAGTTACAGGAGCTGATGGGGTCCCTGAGGACTTTTGAAATAGGACTAATAGATGAAGAGACAGTTTAGAAGAAAAGTATACTTTTTAAGTCGGCTCCAGTTCTGATATGCCAAGTAATGTCTCTGACAAAAATGATCTGGCTGAGTCAATTGCCCTGCTGAAAAAGAATTACTCAAAATTTGTCAAACGTTATGAGAAGTCTTAATAGAATAATTCTGTCAAGAACAGATTCTCCAAACCTTGGAGATCTAAAGATGAAGATTCCATTGAAGAAAAACAGAAGGAGGTCAAGTGTAGAGAATGTGGTGGTCTTGGGCACTATCAAGCTGAATATGCTAACACCCTAAAGAAGAATAATAAATCTTACAGTTCCACTCTTAGTGAAAGTGATGATCCAGATGATAGTGGGAGTGATGAAGAATACGTGAGCAATCATATTGCTTTCATGACACATTCTCATAAAGAACCTGTGCCTAATTTTGTCTCTGACAAACAGAATGACAATGTTACGGAAGACAGTGATGATGAAGAATTCACTGAAGAGTATGCCATAGAAGCATACAAAAAGCTTCATGAGAGCTGGATCATGGTAGTTAAAGTCAATGAAGGGCTGATGAAAGAGAATGGTGATCTCATTAAAGAAAGAGATGGTATGTCCATGCGCCTCAGTGAATTACAGAATGATCTTCAACAATCTAGAAACAATTCTCACTCTCAGAATGGTGAACTGCTTCATCTAAAGAAGCTTGTTAAGATAATGAATTCTGGATCATCTCAGCTCGATGACATCCTTTCTAAAGGAAAAAGTCCACAGGACCATACAGGTCTTGGATATACTTGTGGGAAGATTTTTGACCGTTTCTGTCAAGGACAATCATCTGGAACGCATGATGAATCTGTTCCAGAACCTGAATTTAAACCAGAGATCAAGCAGCCACAGCCTCAAAAGTTCCAGCCTCGAAAGATTGGAGTTGTCTGCCACTACTGTGAAAAGCCTGGTCACATTTGACCATACTGTAGGTACTACATCAATGATCTCAGAAGAATAAGGAAGAAAGGTCGATCTCAGAATGACCTAAATTTCAGAAGACAAATTGTGCGGAACAGATCTTGAAACAATCACAAGAATTATGTTGTTCACACTGCCCTCGATATTCATGCAAAGAGCAGCTGGTACTTTGACAACGGATGCTCGCGATACATGACTGGAGATGCTAGTATGCTAAAGAATATTCAAAAGGATTGTTCTTATTAATCTGTTACTTTTGGAGACGGTGTCAAGGGAAGAGTACTTGGTCATGGTCATCTAAATGTTGAGGGGATGCCCAACTTAGAGGATGTTCTGCTTGTTGAAGGACTGAAAGCTAACTTAATTAGCATAAGTCAACTCTGCGATCAAGGTCTCTTGGTTCATTTTACTAGAGACAAATGTCTTGTGAAGAACAAAGATTGTGTGCTGCTGATGGATGGAGACAGATCAAGGGACAATTGTTACCTTCTCAACATGAAAGGTAATTGCTTCAGAACTCAGCTTGATGAAGCAAACATATGGTATGAAACGCTTGGCCATGTGAGTTACAGAAACATGCAACATCTCATGAAGACAGAAGTTGTGAATGGAGTCTCGAAGTTTGATATTGATCGTAGCAAAATTTGTGGACCATGTTAAGTGGGAAAACAGATTCATACATAACATAAATCTGTTAAGAAGATTACCACCTCAAAAGCTTTGGAGTTGTTGCATATAGATTTGATGGGGCCCGTTCAAACTGAAAGTATTGGACGGAAGAAGTTTATTTTTGTGTGCATAGATAACTTCACACGATTCACATAGGTTGAGTTCCTTAGAGATAAGGGGCAAACTTTTGAGACATTCAAGAATCTGTGTCTCAAGCTTGAAGTGGAGAAAGTAACAGCTGTGTTGAGAATTCGAAGTGATCACGGTCGCGAATTTGAAAATGCTTATTTCAAATGTTTTTATGAAGAACGAGGTATTGCTCAGGAGTTTTCTGCACCAAAAACACCTCAACAAAATGGTGTTGTTGAGAGAAAAAATCGGACTCTTCAAGAAATGAGCCGAGTCATGTTGAAGGCAAAATCTGTCCCTGACAACTTATGGGCAGAAGTGATGAACACAGCGTGTCATGTTATTAATCGGGTGTATTTCAGACCCAAGATAAGAGTCACTCCCTTTGAGCTGTGGAAAGGGAAGAAACCAAATTTAAAGTACTTACACATCTTTGGAAGTACTTGCTATATGTTAAGAGACCGATAGCAGCTTGGCAAGTTTGATGCCAAAGGAGATGAATGCATTTTTCTCGGGTACTCGAGGAATAGTTGGGCTTATCGTGTCTTCAACAAGAGGACCAAGATGGTGATGGAGTCAATTAACATTGTTGTTAATGATCTGGAAGAACCTATTGCCCAGATTGATGAGGAAAGTATTGATGTCAATATTCATGTGCCAGCTTCTGTTCCAGACAGTTCGGAACACAATGATCAGGCTGAGTTGAGAAACGAGAACCTGGATAGCTTCAAACCTTCAAAAGGTGTGCAGAAGCATCATTCTGCAGCAGACATCATTGGTGATGTGAGTAAAGGAGTTAGAACCAGAGGAGTTCGAAAGAATTATCGTGAGATGATTGCAAATGTCTGCTACACTTCTACAACTGAGCCCAAGAACTTTAAAGAGGCCCTACAAGATGATCGATAGATTTATGTCATGCAAGAAGAGCTCTTGTAGCTTGAAAGAAATGAAGTATGGGATTTGGTTCCATGTCCTAAAGGTGTTAATGTGATCAGCACGAAGTGGATCTTCAAAAATAAAATCGATGAAGAAGGGAACATAACCAGAAATAAGGCAAGACTTGTGGCCCAGGGCTATTCACAAGTTGAAGGTATGGATTTTGATGAGACATTCACTTCAGTTACTCGTCTTGAATCTGTCAGGTTGCTTATCGCCATGGCTGCATGGATGAAGTTTAAATTGTAACAAATGGATATAAAGGGTGCCTTGTTAAATGGGTACTTATCTGGAGATGTGTTTGTAAGCCAACTCAAAGGCTTTGAAGACCTGTACCATCCTGAGTATGTGTACAAACTGAAGAAGGCCCTCTACAGTCTTAAACAAGCTCCACAAGCTTGGTATGAATGACTTACCAAATTCCTTCTGGAGAAAGGATATGTTCGAGGTGGAGCTGATAGAACTCTCTTCATCAAGAGAGAAAAATCTGACATGATCATCGTTCAGATTTATGTTGATGATATTGTCTTTGGATCTGTCTCGGACAGAATGGTGAAAGACTTCGTAAAGGACATGAGTTCCGAATTTGAGATGAGTCTTGTAGGTGAACTAACCTACTTCCTAGGGCTTCAAGTGAAGCAAAAGGATGATGAAATCTTTGTGTCTCAAACGAAATATGCAAAGAACTTAATCAGCAAATTTGGCTTGGAGAGTTGCAGCCCGAAAAGAACTCCGATGGGGACATCTTCAAAGATGTCAAAAGATGAAGCTGGTGTTTCTATTGAGCAAACCTTGTACCGGAGTATGATTGGGAGTCTGCTCTACCTTACAGCAAGTAGGCCAGACATATGTTACAGCGTGGGAGTTTGTGCTCAGTACCAATCTGATCCCAAAGAAAGTCACTTGAAATTTGTCAAGCACATAATCAAGTACATAAAGAGTACTGCTAAGTTGGGACTTTGGTTTTCCTATGATACGAACCCTAGTTTGGTGGGGTTTTGCGATGCAGATTGGGTAAGATGTACTGAAGATAGGAAGAGTACCTCTGGAGGATGTTTCTTCCTTGGAAACAACATGGTTTCATGGTTCAGCAAGAAACATAATTCTATCTCGCTTTCTACTGCCGAGGTAGAATATATCGCTGCTGGGAGTTGTTGTACTCAACTTTTGTGGATGAAACAAATGCTACATGACTATGGTGTCCCACAGTCTGTCCTTACCATATACTGTGACAATATGAGTGCAATAAACATTTCGAAAATCCAGTTCAGCACTCACATACAAAGCACATAGACATTCGTCACCACTTCATCCGGGAGCTTGTTGAAGACAGATCACTTGTGATCGAATATGTTGGAACAGATGCCCAGCTTGTGGACATCTTCACAAAGGCACTTGATAGTAGAAGATTTGAAACACTAAGATCCTCATTGGGTCTTTATGTTCTCTAAACTTCTCCGTTGTGAGAAGACTCTCTATACAGTCTTGGTCAGTGATGTATGTATAGAGAGTATAAAATGACCATGGTTAATATGGTCTGTGAAATGTTGTGCCAATATCTGTCTTGCACAGTTTTTGCTATGGAGGAACGGTTACTTTTTAACGGCTAGTAGTGCCTTGTTTTTCGCACCACGATCGATTCCACTTCCCTACACCAAGTTGCGGGGTGATGTGTGTGGAATAAGTGAGTTAAGGAAATTTCTTTTAGAATTTCCTAATTAAGGTCTTAACCTTATTTTTTCAAAAGAGACAGAATCTTAGCAAAATTTCCAAGTCGTTCTCTCTCTCTCTCTGGTGGTTGCTTGATTTTTGTTGTTCGAACTCCAATGGTGGATAAAGTTGTTTCTTCTAAGCTCTCTCAAGCGAAGAAACCCAGAATTTCTACAGAAGACTTGCAACGACAGCTTTCGGAGCTTTCTCAACCAATTGTGTTCTCGTCTTCAATTGCCTCTATCTCTGCTCTTGTGAAGCCATCTGTTGCTTCCTCCGAAGCTCTTGCTTTTGTGCCAACTTCTGTGGCACCTTCTGCTGTTTCTCCGTCTAGGTCTGTGTCTAAGACAGATCTCACTGTTCAACCCTCTCCTAGGATTTCTGAAGGGCCATCCTCTCCGCCCATGGTGTCTGCGGAAATCTTGGATGCTTCCATTGCAGCTGTTTTAGAGAATGTTGGAGGTAATGAAGCCTCCTTGGCTCCTGATGACGATGGTGTCACCGTCTCTGCTGTTGGCGAAGAGCCTACCTCAATTGAGGAATTTGCTGCATCTCTTGATGCTCTGAAATTTGTTCAAGCTCCGTCTCTTTCTGCTGCTGTCCCTATGTATAGTGACATGCCCATTGTCACTGTTCAAGTTCCTCTTAGTGAAGTGTCACCTATTGCTGCTGCTGAAACCCTTGATCAAGTTCAAGGTGAAAAAGATGTTGATATCTCGTTTCTTGATGACGATTCTCCTAGTTTAGAGACTGATTCTGTTCCTCCTCCAAAGGCTACCTCCTCCAAAACTCGCGGGTCCAAACGCAAGTTGGAGTTGAGAGATGTTCCAGTAACTCCTCCGGTGTCTGATGATGAAGATGACACACCTATCGCCAATTTGAAATTGAAGGTGTTGGCTAAGTTTGCTGCGAAGAAGGTGTCTTCTTCAAAAACCACCAAATCCAAGAAAGTTGTTGCTAAGAAGGGGTCTTCATCAAAACCCCCCAAATCGGTGAAGCCCTCTGGGAAAAAGGCCTTGGCGAAGAAGGCTGATGTTGTTCTTGTTCGCCGTGTTACACAGAGTGTGTCTGAGCAAAGGATGGGGTTGATGTCGGGTCGTCGTCGCCTGCTGATGAAGCAAGCTAGAGCTCCTTCCCCCTCTAAAGACGGAGCAGAGGATATCTTTGAGTCTGTTCCAGACAGATCAGATTCAGATTCTGAAGGCTTTGATTCTAGTAAGTTCATCTCTGATTTTCATCAATTGCAATTCCAGATTGTTATTGGTCGCTTGTTAGTTTCCGAGCGTTGCTTGATTAAGTCTGATATAGAGGGAACGGGTGTTGATACCTTATTGCATGATCTTCGATTGGAAAAGTCTGCTTATTCTGCTCCTCCATTCATAACTGTTGTTGTACATGAATTTTATGCCAACTTGTCCAAGCGCATGCGTGATGCTGCCTATGAGCATGCTTTTTCAGTTTTTCTGCGGGGTCATTGGATTGCTTTTTCCCCTGCTGTGATTAATGAGTTTTTGGGATGTGAAAATCTTGTTGTTCCTGCGCCTGTCTTTGATTTGAATGAGATTGTGTCAGAATTGACTGGAGGAAGTCGGGTTGTTTGGCCCTCGGGGAGTGCTTTGTTAGCTTCTGATTTGAGTGTGAGGTACTCGATACTTCACAAAGTTGCTGTTCAGAATTGGCTGCCCAGTACTCATGATTCTACTGTTGGCAAGCCCATGGCCTTGTTGCTGTTTAAAGTGGGTACTCGTAGCGAGTTCAATCTTGGTCTGCTTATCTTTGAGAATGTTGTTGCTCACGCTGAATTTGCTCGTGCCCAGCAACCTGTTGGCTATCCTGGTCTCATCTTCAGCATCATAATGGCCCAGCATGATGTGGTTTCTGCCAATGATATGTATGCTCTCGTTTCGCAGTCGCTGTCTATCAGCCACAAGCTCTTTTCATCCCAGCATGCTCCGGATGTCCCTGCCCGAGATGCTGATGAAAGCTCCAGATCTGTGCCCCCATCTATCCCAGACAGATCTGTTGCTTCTTTTGTTGTCACATCTGTTTTCTTTAACAGGCACATAAAGTCATTGGAACGAGAAGTGGTGTGCTTGACCAAGTCCATCCGGACATTCAAATCCAGGAAGCAGGAGTTGGAGGATTTGCTGATTGATCTCCGAGCCAGAGCCCTTGGACTTGCCTCACCATTTGATGTGCCAAGTGCTTCCTCTGTCCCAGCTGCTGATAAGCCGGCTGATGCTGATGTCGATGATGCTGATGATGCTGCTGCCTCCCCGGCCTGAAGTTTTGTGTTTGCCATTTCTGGCAACAATTAAGGGGGAGAAGAATGTTGGTGAACAAAGGCTACGGTTGGATGAAGGATGGTCTTTTTGCTGCTGCTGTGTGTTGAGCGTGTGCTCATTTTTAATGTTTGATGTTTTCTGAACAAACAATTTATTGGGGATGCTGTTTATCCCACTTTAATTTTTGTTGGTCTGTACTATATTTTTGATCAACTGACAATGCAATTTTCTACGATGACAAAAATGCTCCGATCGTGTTGAAGGCACTCCCAGTTCAGGTTCAGGGGGAGTGTGCTTGTTACTGTCTCTGACAGTTTTTGAATATATCACTCTTTTTTATATATTTTTGATCTACGAAGTTCATTCAAGTGTTATGCAGATTGTGATGATAATTGTCGACCATAAACGCCAAAGGGGGAGATTGTTAGTGCCACCGTCATGCACTAAGTATTTATGTTTTTGTATTGGCGAGATATGTTCGACAATGTGTGCCTGGGTATGTCCCATGAAGATTTGTTTTCCGCTATGCAAGAAAAGAAGAATAGTTGGTGAACTCTATTTATGGCAGTTTCCTTGTTGGAAAGATCTTGCGCCGAATTCGTTTGGAAGGTCAAGATATATTCGTTTTACTGCCTTGTGGTGTAGATCCAATTCTGAATTAACCCCACTATACTTGGAGAGTATCTACACACGTATGGAAGGCCACAAACCACAATCTACTTACTATGTTGGTGACGGATGAAGATCGACGCCTATATGAAGACCGAATTGAGGAGCAATCGGTACCACTTATATTTTGTTTAGATTCTAGTGTTAGAATCAGTTTGTGGTCATTTTGTAACTAGTAGTTGTTCATTAAACAGTTCAACGTGATAGACTAGTTTTGAGTATTTTCGAGTGAAACACGTGAGGGGATTTTTATTCCAGTTTTGTACGCAATCTCGGGAGAGATTGTAAGTTGAAGTCATGAGTAGCTAGAGGGAGTCTAGTGTCACGGTTGTGAGGGAATCTTACAACTTTCGGCTAGTGAAAGAGTTCGAGGAGAAGAACGGGCGACATAAGGCGGGAGGCTTGTATGTGTAAGATCCTTAATACACTCTTCGAAGGAGTAACGGTCGGAACTTCAAGTTTGGGAGCAATCCCTCCAGAGTAGGTTGTTTGAACCGAAATGGGTTACCATCTCGTGCGTTTTTACTGCTTTATTCTTTTATGTTTTTGCATCTATCCCACACATATCATAGAACAGTTTTTAAGCAGTTAACTAAAACTCGTATAAGCACGGATTACTGTTTTACAAACTCAAATTCTTTTTACCATTGGATACACCATCTGTTTGAGTCTATAAATAGATTAGTTGTTTCCCCTAAATCACCCACACAGCTGATCAAAGAATTCAAGTACTCAGTCTCTCTCTCTATTTCAGAACTTCATCCAGAATTCCTATTCTTCTCAGACTCTCAAATCTCCCTAATTTTTCTAAATGGTCCAATACTCCTCCAACTCTCATTGAAGAAAATTCAACTTCAAACTCTTCGGTGAAGACTCAATAGTCTTCTGCAAAGATCTATGTCACGATAAGATACTGAGTCGAGCCAACTGCAAACAATTCACCAACAAATCACAAATGGGTGAATTGATTCTTGCACTAATTGAAGATGCAAAACTGAAAACTTACACGGAAAGCGCTCCAACAAAGATGTATGCAGAGGTAGTGGTGGAGTTCTTTCTCAACTCCTACAGCGAGAAGGACTCCTAGATGATCATAAGTGAAGGGGTACAGAAATTCTGATTACCCTTTCGGTGCTTAAGAACATATTTGGTCTACCGAAAGAAGGAGACTGAATTGAAGACACATAAGTAAATGCCCATTTCTGCTTCAATAGTTGGGCATCTAATCCTGTTGTAGAAAACTTCCGCATCAATTATCAGACGTCCAAATTCCAAAAAGAATTTCAAGTGTTGTCAGCCATGGCTACACAGATGATGGTGGGATCGTATGAAGGCCACGATGAGATATCAGAGATCAAATATAAGATCTGCAATGCCATCTGGGAGACGAGAGGGATAGACTGGTCTATATTTCTTCTTAAACAACTAAAGAGATTTGTAGACATCATGGAAGACGAGACTAAATGCAGATTGTGCTTCCCTTAAAAGATGTACTACATCAACAGAGTCAGCTTTATTTTAGAAAAGCTGATTCCCGATCTGATGGCGGAGGAGACAAATCATCAGCCAGTTGATCCTGATGATTTCATTCCAAAAGTTGCAGAAGGAGCACTGCCTCCATTGATGATCAGAGAGCCACAACAATGACTGAGGCAGAAGCTAATCACATCCGCTCCAGTAACAAGGGGGAAAGGGAAAGCCAAGATTATGGAGTCTGTAGTCCAATCGAACACAGACTCTGATGATGTCCTCCTTGTTGTTTAGAGATACAAATCCTCAGGAGAATGAGATGATGGCAGAAGGGACTCCAGAAAGAGTCCAACTAAACAAAGAGATGCGTCTCCAATTCATTCTGAGACAGTTGAAAAACTAACTGATGGCCATCAGACTGTAGAGCATCAGCTGAAAACTGATCGCAAGACTGGAGAGCATCCGCTGACTACAGAGGAGGCTCAGCTACGAGCCCAACAAGCTAAAAAGCAGCGGTCAGGAAAAGCCTCAACTCAAGTCAAAGAACTAATCAAGTGCATGAAGACACAGGTAAAGCTGCTCTCTGACTCAATCCTGAAACTGAAAGCATGGTCTGGGAATGAAAACTCAAAGAAAGACTCTTCAAGTGAAAGCACCCCAGACAGCTCCAGAAAGGCAAAGAAACAGAAAAACTGAACACAAGAAGACTGAAAGCTTAAGAAGTCAGCTGACTAGATGCCTTAGGATAACTTTTTGTAAATTAGTTTATTTCTTGATATTTTAATAATAAAATTTTGGCTAAAATAAATGCTTTTGTCAGTATTTATTATGAATTTTTAACCGGTTCTAAAGTGCAAAATCAACAGCCAAAAGAAACCAACAAGGGGCATTCAATTATTTCAACCAATAAATTTATGAGTCTCTCTCTCTCCTCACTCATAAATCCCCTTGCTCCAAAATTTCTCAAGAGAATACTCAAGAAAAAAGAAAAATCTTTATATTCTTTCAAAAATCATCTTCCAAAAGGAGTATTTTCTCTCTCTTAAGGAGCTTCAATTCAAATTCAGCCAAAAACCTTCAAAAATGGCCGAAGCTTCAAAAGCCCTTACCTCTTTCAAAGAGCAAATGATGAGAGACAAATTTTTGGAAAGATAGAAATTTCAATTGGTTCTAAAAGAATCAAACAACCCATTCCTTCTGGTCAACCTCCACAAGACCGGAATTCTACCTTGAAACTCCACCAAGATTCTTTAGACAAGACTTGATAAGTGAGTTCCTGCTTTAAGCAAAGGTCTCTGCATATGGTAAGGTTATACACTCAGTGGATCAAGGGAACAGACTCTAAATTACTGAAAGAAAGATTGCAGAAATCTTTCAACTTCCCAGAAAGGGTTCCAGGGTTCAAGATCTGAAAGATTCAGCTGAACCGTACTGGAAAGAATGGTGAGCTTCAACTTGTGGCAAGTAATTCAGTTTTACCACAGCTGACCTGAAGCCCGAATATGGAGTCATACTCAATCTCACGAATAAAATGATGTCTGGCGCCATTGGAAGCTTGAGTCAATTAACTCAAGAAAGATATAAGGTAATGATATACCTTGTTAAAGGATTGGAAGCAAATTGGGCAGAGTTTGTATTCTCCCAATTCAAGCATCAAGTCATCAAAGCTACAGACTCAAAGAAGACTGGGAAATTTAAGTCCAAGATAGGACTTGTTCTCAGAATGAGCAAGCTCCTGGAAGATATGCTGAATCTTCCAAATGATGACGCGCTACCAGTCCTCATCTCCGACTGAATTCCCAAGAAAGGAAAAGCACATCTTCAGTCATTCAAGAAGAAGAGGAGATCCAAAGCCAAAACTGGTAATACAACTTCAAGTAGCTCAACTACCAATGAAGTTCCTTCTCCACACTCCAAGAATGGATCATCAGTCGACTTCAAGCCCTGCTCTGATCCAGATCAGCTTATTCCATTTATTGGAATTCTTCATCCAAATTATTGAGCTGAATATTTCAAGAGAACTTGCCCTCCTCTCTAACTGACTGAAGACAATATTCGCACTTTTTACAGTGGCGAATATGCAATCAAGAGTGCATAGAAGGATGTAATAAATCTCCTTCTCACTCACTTCATGTAATACCCCGAATCTTCTTTAAATTTAAATTGTTATTTGCAAATTAAATAATTTATTTTGTGATATTTGTTGCTTTTAATTTAAATGTTTACAGGTTGTTCGACACTTGAGCTATGATGCGCCCCAAGTAATAAGTGGAAAATTTCTTTAAAATTATTCAATATAGAAAAATAAATTTGTAACTTTGGATAGATCCATAACCGAGACTAACGAATAAAATTGTATGATTTAAATCATAAGAATTCAAAGACTTCTGAATGAATAAAAATAATAATAATAATAATAATAATAATAATAATAATAATAATAATAGGTAAATAAGAATGAAAAAAAAACACAAATATTTAATAAGAAAGAATTGAATAAGAAATTTATTTGAAGCAAAATATCTTAGATATTTGCCTTATGTAGTAAAATAAAGAAGACATTGTTGAATTCATCAGAAATTATGCATGAATGAACTGAGAATTGTATTATTGGAACTGAAATTTTATTTCATCAAAACTTGAATACAGATGAATTGATTCAGGCTTTTATACAAACAGTTTGCCGCCATTCAAACTAACTGAAGATTCTCTAATGGCTTACAATAGTGATCCAATTAAGATGAAGATCAACGGTGAGTAAGAGTGGTCCTACATAGCAAAGCTTCACATAGTGACACGTGGAAAAATATGGAAATATCTAATGCAAACTTCCTCTGCATGAATTGGATATTGGTTCTGTTCATCCCCCCTCAGCCACAGCCTGGTGAAGATCGCCAAGGTTGAGGCTGGACAAGAGAAATCTAAAACGAGGACCAAGAAGAGCCTTAGTAAATAGGTCAGCAATCTGATCATGTGTGTGAACATAAACAGGAAAAATGACACCCTTGTTGAACTGAGACCGCGCAAAATGACAATCAATGTCAAGATGCTTAGTTCGTTCATGGTATACTTGATGTTGAGTGATCTGAATTGCTGCTTTACTATCGCAATAGACTGAGATAGAAAGAGAAACAGGAACATCAAAATCAGATAGCATATATGTAAGCCATAGGATCTCTCTTGTGGTGAAACTTAGACTCCGGTATTCAGCCTCTGCTGTGGACAGAGACAATGTCTCCTGTTTCTTACACCTCCAAGAAATCAAGCAAGACCCAATACTAATACAATATCCTGTAAGAGAACGTCATGTGTCCTTGCAGGATCCCCAATCCGCATCACAATGTGCCTTAAGAGTGAAATGATCTGTGATGGTATAGTGAAGTCCTAGAGAAGGACATCCCTTAAGATACCTTAATACATGTAAAGTTGCCTCCCAATGATCTTTAGTAGGTGATTGCACAAACTGGCTAAGTTGTTGCACAGCGTATGAGATATCCGGTCTAGTGAAACCAAGGTACAATAATTTCCCAATGACTTTCCTATAGGACTCTGGATGACTCAAGAGACATCTCTCCTGTATTCTAGAATGATCTATCTCTCTCCCACACTATTGAAAGGAGGCTCACCTCACTCTCTATCTCTCATCTATCAAAGGTAATTCTTCCTCTTTCTTCTTGTCTTAGTTTTCTCCTATTTGTATTCTTTGGATGATAAATGTAGTCATGGGGATATATTGGTGGTAATAGCTTGGTATGTGTGCATTGTCCTTGACCTTGTTCTTGATTATGTTTGGTGGGATGGCATGAGGAAGTCAGTGGAGTCACATAGGCATCGTCATGATGGTGGCGGCGAAATAATGAAGGAGAAGATGTATGTGTTGTATGTGTAGTCTTGTGTGTGTGACTGCTGAAACTTTCAGGCTGATTTCCGGACATTTTCCGGCAGTTTTACCCTGCAAAATAGGTACCGTTAGAAAGCTCTTGCAAAGAGCTTTCCGGCAGTATCTTCGGATTTTCAAACGGACATCAAATGAAGAAGTTATTGACCACCGAAGTTGGTGTTGTGGAATGGTGTCGCGAGCTGGCAGACTCGACTTTGAGTAGTGATTCCGGCATCTAATCGGTGTCGATGTCCGGAATCAGTTGAGGGCTTTTGAAGGCCAAGGTCTGGGCTGTTCGACCATGTTCTCAATTTCGCCGTTCGACATCCGCCGGCGAAGTAATTGCTCCAGGAAGACAGCCCTGCGTCTAGGGTTTCCGTTTAGGTGTTTGTCGGATTTTGGTTTAAAATCAACATCAAACTGCAAAATTTGATGAGGGATTTTGTAGAGTAGGTCTAGGGGAGTCTAGCGATGGTCTCAGCTCCAGGGGCTGGTGACCGGAGTGGTCGGAATTGCTCCGGCAGTGGCCGTAGAAGTGGTTTGTGTGCAATTTTCAGATTTTAGCTCAATTTTGACTCCATTTGGGGATTTTAACTAGGAGGAGTTTTCATTTATGCTTTTGAATGATTTTTTTTATAATCATATGATGTCCTAAATTTTATTAAATTTAGAGATATCTCAAGAATTTCATAAAATGTCTTAATTCCATAATATGGAAATAATTAAAGTTAAGTTAAAAACTTCATAAGAATGAGCATAAGACTTAGGGATATTTTTAGGAGATATGTACTAAGTTACTACACATAGCTTAAATTCATAAATATGTCGAATGCTTCAAACGAGTTCAAGATTAGCTTAAATTATATTAGTAGTTGAATTTAGACCTTCAATAATTGCATAATTTAATTTATGGATATATGTTTAGAAATTTTGAATAAATAATTGAAATTGAATTTAAGCTATTATATGGGAACTCTATAATTATTCGTTAACTATGTTTAATGCTTAATACATATCACTTAAAAGGATCTTGAAATATCCAAAAGATATAAAATGACTCAAAGCTCATGAAATGATAACTTTGTTCTAATAGTTGTCTTAAAGGTCCAGTAACTAATGAATGAATGTTAAAAGTGCTAGGAGCGGCACAATCAAGGCTCAAGAATGGACAACAACTCCAAGTTTGAAGAGATTCATTTGAATTTGCCAACTTTCGAGGTGGGGTTTACTTTTATCTGTAAGCGTAGTTATATGGTTATAATCATTGTTGTGTCATGTTTCATTCATATGAATCACCTTGGCCCACAAGTGGGTCAGATCCTAAGGGATCACATAGACGCCCAAGGACGGGCCCCAAGGGGTTGGGTCTACATGGATCGAGACTTGTCTGTGACACATCCTAGTCTATAGCAGTTCTTGGGAACACCACCTTAAACATCTAATAGAAGTTTTAACTATTCTGAGGGAGCATCATCTCTATGCAAAGAAAAGCAAATGTCATTTTAGGCAAGAGAAGATTGAATACCTAGGTCATGTGATTACCTCTGAAAGGGTGGCTACTGACCCCTCCAAGATAGATTGCATGATGAGTTTGGCTTGTACCAACCACAGTCAAGCAACTTAGGGGCTTCCTAGGACTTACAGGCTTCTAAAGGAAGTTTGTGAAGAATTATGGGATCCTAAGCAAGCCTCTTACATCTTTGTTAAAAAAGGGAACCTTTAAATGGTCTGAAGAAGCTACCAGAGCTTTTGAGACCTTCAAGGCTGCTATGGTGACTACCCCAGTGTTGGCTTTACCTGATTTCTCTCTACCATTTGTTCTTGAGACAGATGCCAGTGGCATAGGAGCTGGGGCAGTCTTAATGCAGAAGGGTAGGCCAATCTCCTATATGAGCAGGTCACTCTCCAAGAAAAATCAATCACTATCTATCTATGAAAGAGAATTCTTGGCAGTGTTGATGGTTGTGTAGAAGTGGAGACATTACCTCCAAGGATACAAGTTTGTCATAAGAACAGACCAGCAAGCTCTCAAGCACCTATTGGATCAGAAAATTATGACACCTATGCAACAAAAGTGGATCACCAAGCTTTTGGGGCTTAATTATGACATTGAATATAAAAAAGGGTCCCACAATGGGGCTACAGATGCCCTGTCTAGAAGGCCCCACCCCCCAGAAGAATGCTTGACTACCACCACAGTTGTTCCAGCTTGGGTACAACAGGTTGTGGATAGTTACAAGGGAGACAACTGGGCTACTAACCTCACCAATTTCAAGCTATTGGACACTAGTGCTCATCCAGATTATGAACTCCAGGGAGACTTACTTAGATATAAAGGCAGAATTGTGGTGAGGAAAGGGAATCAGACTAGAAAACTACTCCTACAGGAAATGCATGATTCCTCTTATGGAGCGCACTCTGGCATTTACGGGACTTATGTGAGACTCAAGAGGCTGTTTTTTTGGCCCTGTATGAAGAAAGATATAACTGTAGTCTCACACGGTTACATATAAGATATAGAGGTTCACATGGACCGAGACTAGTCTCACATAGTTACAGATAAGATATAGAGGTTCATTATGTGATGTTGTACTACACAATTGGTTATAACTGCTTGCAGCATGTACACCCCACTGAGTATGCTTGCATGCTCACACCCTATTTATTTGATGTTTTTTTTTTCAGGTTAAGGAGTCGAGAGGCGAAGCATGCGAAAAAAATGACCACTATGTTCTCCCAATGACACACGCTATAACTTTTGTTATTACTAACTTATCTTGATCATATTTTGGATTATCTGATGAACGCTAATTATTATTGTAGATTGTGATCTAATCTTTTTGGACTTTTGATGTACGCCTTTGAGGAGGGCTAGACCCGTATTTGCTTTTGTGGGCTGTGACCCAAGTATTATGCTTTTGCTTATTTATGTTGTGACAGGATGTAACCCAACTAGGATGTATATATTATATTTTACAAAATTTATCAAAGGATTATGACTTATCAATTCTAATTTTTCGAAATTGATCTTGACTTATAAGATATCTATTAGACAGGTTAGGCAGGTTCTTTATCATTCTATTATAACATAAGATATAAATAGATGTTTATTTTAATTTATTTTATTTTTTTATTTTATTTTTATTCTTTATAGCTTTCTAGCTTCCGCATTATATTTGAACATTTTATATGGATAAATGGATTTTTAGTAACGTTCTTATTCACTAGGAATTGGGACGTTACACTTCACCTATGTTGCCAAGCAAGTTAATCAGTTGTTCAAACAACTGCACCGGTACTTATACTGGTACAACTGGACATATTCCATGTCAATCCATTCACATTTCTTGCTAACTGTCTTTCATGGCATGAGCTTTTGGCAACGTGAAGAGACTTGGAGCATTAAATGGATTGGAGCTTCAAATCAATTTCCTCCAACTATTATGCAAGTCCAGCGGATTATGAAGCATCGACTTGATAATAACATTCCAGCTAAGACCATGCTAGTTGATGTTCAAGCCAGCTTGAGATCGCAAGAAGTTGCAACTGCTAATCAGTTTGTCAACAATCAAGCCGATCAACATTGCCGAAAATTGAATTTTGATATTGGTTCAATTCAGTTAGAAGAGGCATCATTACAAGCTGAAGCTGCCACTAAAAGGATAGATCAAGATCTATCACATACTTAAATTGTGGCAACCCCTAGGAGTTAACATCGTGGACATAAAGGAGCAAAAAACATTGAAGACACCGCCACGTCACCAGATCTCCTATCCCGAAGCTATGATACTCCTCTTATCAAGTCATGCTCAAGAGCTGCACAACTGATTATCAATCAGTCTAGCTCTCCCTGTGGAGGAATTTTAGAGTCGGCCACCTTAAAGCTGACCAACTCAGCGGTTGCTCTTAAGCAACTTCAGCAAGCTGAGAATGCAGCCAGAACTGATCCTTTTCAGGACATCTCTAGTTCAGCTTCAAAAAGGAAAATGTCAAACAACTCTAGAGAAAGCAGAGAAGCTAGCCCAGTCCGATCGCTCAAGAAGAGGAAACTGACGAAAGAGTCAATCAGTAGCTGATCAACAAAACTAATCAAATCGGTTTAAAGGTGATTCCATCAGTTTGGTAGGAAACTAACGCCTCAAGCTCAAAAACTCTTAAACAGCTGCATGATCGGTTCTCCTCAATAAGCTTCTCTACTCTCTATTCCTCAAAGCTTATTTTTTGAATAGTTACCGTTAACATTTCAAAATAAGCTTACTGTTTATCTGAGTTGCCATTAATGTCTCTATGCCAAGCATTAAAGTAAAAAGATACGAATTTCTGAGGGATATAAATAGCAAATATTTTGCTATTTATGGCAACTACTCAGATTTTTAAACCCTCAAATCTCAGCCGCTTGATGAAAAAGTGAAAGGTCCAAGTGGACGGCTGAGATGCATACATCAGTTAATCAACTAACTTTCTATCAAATCAGATAGCTGATCAGCCAGAAGCACTAGATTGCTATGGTTTAATGCATGCAAAAATTACTGCTTTATAAGTAGCGGAGAAGATGGAATGCAAATATAGAACCCCTAACACATTCCTTCTCATTGTCTTCTCATACTTATCCAAGCTCTTTTCTTTCTCATATCAACAATCATCGCAAAAATGGTACTTCCATTCCATTTGATGAACATTAAGCTTCTTATAAAGAAGCTCAGAAAGGATAAGTATCTAGATCGAGAGCTTCTTCAAGCTCAATTAGGTCCAGAGAATACTGTCATGATCTTTCATTCATTAAAGACATGCGGGCTATTGTCATTCATGACATCTATGGTCAAAAGAAAGTATCTATCGCATATAGTTGAGTTCTACTATAATGCGGAGATCAAAGGAGACAACATAATGTCTGTTGTCTACAATCAGGTTATCATCATTGATAAAGATGTGTTAACCAATTTGTTTCAGCTCCCTGATGAAGGCCGAAAGGTGCATGAACTCGCGCTCACCACCAAGATGGAACTATGGAATGGCTGGAAGCTTCCACATGTTGACCATCGAGACTTCTCAAATAATTTGAAAGATAGTCTCCCTCCAACCGTTGTCCAAATCATGGACATTGTGATGCATAGCTTGCTCGGCAGCATCACAAATGCGCAGTTCAATGACAACACCGCTCACTTTATGGCCGCCATATATTTTGGATGCAAGGCTGATTGGGCATCCTTCAATTTGGCACAGTTTCGTATGCATGTGAAGCGTTCTGAGTTCGATCTAACCTCTGGCACTTTCAAAGCTAAGTTAGGGTTTGCAAATTGACTCAGTCACATAATCGAGGAGCAACTTGAAAAACTCCTCCTGGGGAATTATAATTTGCTAGAAGAGATCTCCTTCCTACAGTTTACATCCACAGAAGACATCATGGAGTAACTGGTCACCCTAGGAAGTCGATACTTCAGCTGATGGAGGACCACAGCCCAGCTAAAGGAACAGAGCCGATCCTTGAAGCTGAACCTCTAGCTAATGCAGATCAGTCTATGACTGGCAGTGACTCTCTCTCTTACATGAGTTATGAGTCCACTGCACTTGCAAACAGCGAGCCTCCCTACATCGCTGACCTAGATATTTTGGAAGAAGGCTTCTACACACGCCTTGACCATCAACTGATAAGCTGTTTTGGTCTCATTAGGGATCTCAACCCCTATCTCTTTGAACATCTTTGAAGATATCTCCAGTACCATCTATGGAGATTTCAAGTAGATGACGCCACCATGATGTACATGGCAAGCAGGCTAGGAGACTCATTCTGGATCGAGGAAGGAAGATGGAGCAGGAGTTGGATGAACTATCCACTCAGCACACCTCCATCAATTTCAGAAATCATGGATTCCATGATTAAGATGTTTCAAACCTCGGTGCCTCATGATGCACCTCTTCCCGACCATGAGCCCTCAAACTCATCCACAACTCCTCTTCAAGAGGCAGTTCTTCTCACCGCTGCGGATGAGCCACTTCTCGAAGTTGCATCAGCCTCTTCTATCAGGTAAGATCCTTTCTCTCTCCTTGATCTTGCCCAACTGATGCCAACTAAGGAGACTTACTCATGGTTGTCCACTCCCACACCTGCACCCCAAGCTCCCCAAGTCACCGATAATCTGCTTGCAACTTCTTTCTCTCTTTTGCCACAATTGTCATTGCCAACCCATGAACTCCATCAACTTGCCCTTTTGGATGATGCCAAAAAGGGAGAAGAGTATGTTGATGATGGAAAAGCATGGCAAGGTGATCTAACTCTTTGGGATGAGATCCAAAGAGAGGTATAGCTTCAAGAGAAAGCTACTTGTGAGGGGGAAGTCCAATTTGAGCAATGGCAAGCTCAAAACTTCTTTTGGACTTGGAAGAATGCCCAACTGGAGTAGCAGCAAGAATGGGGTATCCACAGCATACCGGGCATTTCTCCTTACAAGTATGAAAAGGTAGAATCGAGCAAAAGAAGACGGAACTGAGTGGTGAACAGTTCCAGTTGAAGAAGGAAGTTTAAAATATCAGTTCTTGATATTCTCTATCTCTCTCTGTTACTTCCTTATATTTCTTCATCTTCTTTGCTCATTAGTTCTTAAACATGCTCTTTGTTAATAATATAAATATATTCTGATCATGTTACTATGCTTTTATACGTGCTCTGATTAATGAACAAAAGATTGCATGATAATCAGAATTGAGCTGTTTAGAACTGAAATAATTAAAGCTTTTTCAAGCTGTGCAAATGAGTGTCGGCATATCTTAAGGCCACTTTTGTCAGCAAAAGCCTGATGCATGAAAGATAAAACTCGTTAAGCCCATATTTTCAAGCTCTGATACTCATCTAAATATTCATGAGTGTCAAACTGATAGCTCTTAAAAGCTATAAGTACCTAAGATTGTTCTTTGGTACATGCTCTGATACCAAAGATTGGTACAAGCTCTGATATTCATTCATGAAAAATAACCTCATGCAGTTTTCCATCATCAAATTAACCCGTTTTTGACATCATCAAAAAGGGAGAAATTGTTGGGAAAATTGTTGGAAAAAACTATCATAGTAGCCCAACTGATGGTTTTGATGAAATGTCAAAACATATATGATGATCTAATGAAAAACTGCGGGTTATTTAAAATCTGGAAGTTGGGGCTAGTGACCTAGTAAGACTTCAAACCTTAGCTAAGCTGAAGCAAAAGTCAGTTGTTTTGAAGCATGGTCAACCAGCTTAAAAGGATGTCTCAATCAGGCCAGTTAGAGTCAACTCTTCAAAGCTTAAGAAAAGCTAAAGGGGGAAGAGAACCTTGAAGACTGGAAGGTATCCACGGATGAGTAATCATCAGTCTAGCTGAAGGGTAAGAAAGACTGATGAGAGCTAAGCCAGCTTGAAAGCTAAAACTGAACTGATCAAAGATCAGTTCGTCAAGACGAGCCAAACTGATCAAAAGATCAGTTAGCTGGAAGAAAAGCTCAGAAAGCTTCGAGCCAATACTGAACTGACTGGAGATCAGTTCAATGGGAGAAGAGCTCAAATAAAGAAGCCAACTGGAAGTCCAGAACTGAAAGCTTTTTAAAGCTAAGCTGACAAGGCAGTTAAACTGGACCATCCCAGGACTAAAGCTTAAGGCAGCTGTGGAACTGCCAACTGGACAAATCTCACAACTGAAAGCCTAGACACCTGAGAACCCATCAGTTAAAAGTCCAAAACTGATAGCCGGAACACTTGCTCTCTCTGACAAAACAGTCAATGAAGATCCTGATAGGAATCTTGGAAAGATCCTGACGATCTTGGAGCAGAAGTCATTAAATTCAAACGGCTAGTTCATTTAAAGCTTCAAACGGCTATAGGCATTAAAATGCCACCGGTGAAATCAACAGATTCACCAATCATAACAGTCAAAAGATCACTCATCTATATAAAGAGAGTGAATCACATTTTGGCCAAACCTTTCATCAATCTAACTTTTGCTATTTTGCAGATATTGAGCTTTCTTTCTTCCTCTCCACAGCTCAAAGCTTAAATCTTAAGTGCGAAAAGTCCTAACTGAGAAGGCGTGCTTCAAGTCTCAAGCAAGCAGCTAGCTGACGCAGAATTCCAGCCAGAGCAAAGCTTCTCAGTTCAGTTCTTCAAAGATCAACCACTCAGCTCAAGTTGAATGAGCACTCAAGGTTGATAACAGATTCAAGACTGACTTCTTGAAGATCGAGAGAGATCTAAAATCTTGTAAAGAGGGACAATAGCACCTAAAGTCTCACCTAAAGTTGGGACAGATAAGTGTGAGTTGTCGACCCAGAAATCGACTGAGGAGGGGCATGTACCAACGGGTCCGTTCTTCCGGGACAGCAACAGTTAGAAAGGAGGCCGCGCTTGGGTTGAAGGGTGCCGTTTTCAGGTCCAATATAATTTCTTCACTGTGTAACTGTAATAAAGAAACTTTACACTTGCATAGTGGATTGCCCTTCTGCGGAAGAAAGAGGGGACGTAGAATCAGGAAGCTTTGAACCTCTATAAGTCTTGTGTGTGTTGTACTTTATACTCTAAGTTTCTGCATGTTCTTTAACTGCACACTATACGCACACAAGCTGCACTGACAAGCTCAAATCTTCAAGCTATCAGTCCTAAATGATCAGCTCACAAGCTAAGCTCTCGTCAAGCTCTTCGTCTTAACTGATCAGTGCACAGAAAAATTGTCATAAGCGAGTCAGGGCCCTATATATTCCGCAGTCAGTTTAAGTGTTTGAGTCAGTTTATTCACCCCCCCTAAACTGACATAGACTCGCACAGGGACCAACAATATTTAGGTATAATTTTTAAAAAGTTTAAGACAAAAGTGTAAAAACGCCAATATTTGAGAAGCCGAAAAACTATTCTAGTTCTATAAATTTCATATGTGCAAACAATATATGTTAACATGTATTTTTTTAAAAGTTTGGGATAAAAGTGTAAAAAGTCCAATTTTCAGGCAATAAAGTGTTATTGAACAATATTAAATATGTTAATTATGATTATATATCCAATAACATTAGACTATACTTTTTTCAAAAATAATATAATAGACTATATGAATTCATAAATACCAATCTCTGTCTTATTTAGTTATTCATTTAATTAAAATGTTAAATTGTTAAGTATATCATGTTCAATATAATTAAAAAATATTATAAATGTTATATCTATACGTATAAAATATAATAAAATATGCTACCGATTATGATGGTTTATGAAATACTTTACTTAAGTTTTTTATTTAATGTATTTAATACATATTGGTGATTATTTCACATAATAAAATCTACCGACGATTATTAATCACTTCCTAATATGCAAAACCTCTCATAATTATTTGTTCGTGCAAATATATTTTGAATGTTATACATATAAAAAAATATGTTATTGAATATTGTATAAATGAATTCTAAAAAAAATGTGTGTGACGTGTATGAGAGAGAGAGAGAGAAGTATAAGAATTTTTTATTTATAAAAAAGTATAGATATTGTGATGCTTTTGAGAGAAAAATATTTTTGGAGAGAACTTCATTTTATAGAATTATATAGATGGCCGAAGGGAAAGGGGAAAGGGCAAGGGGCACGGTCATGTGTTTTCTTTTTTCCTTTTTTCTTCTTCTTTTCGATTATTTTCAGTTTTTTTCGGTTTTTTTAAATATTTTGTTTCATCACAATTAATTAGCGAGTATAGTGCACAAACTCATGCGTTAGTATCGGATGAGTGCACTACGCGAGATGACGGATAAAAAAATTCAATTAACTCAATTTAATTTTAGGGTTCACTGATTATATTTAGGTTTATATTTATTTCAAAAAAAATTAATTACAGAGAACAATGTATAAGCCCACGTGTTAGCGTCGGATGAGTGCACTACGTGAGATGTCAGATAAAAAATTAAATTAATTTAATTTTAAGGTTCACTAGTTCAATTTAGCATGTATATTTATTTCAAAAAATTAATTATCTAGCGCAGTACATGAACCCACACATAGTATCAGGCGAGTGCATTGTCAATATGCCGGATAAAAAATTAAATTAATTTAATTTAATTTTAGGGTATATATATATTTTAAAAAAATTAATTATCAATCGTAGTGCCCGAGCCCACACGTTAGCGTCAGATGAGTGAACTGCGCAAGACGTCGAATAAAATAAATTAATTCAAATATATATATATATATATATATATATATATATATATGTGTGTGTGTGTGTGTGTGTGTGTGTGAGTGAGTGTGTGTGTGTGTGTGTGTGTAAAACAAGAAGAAAAGTAAAAATTGAAAAAAAAAATAAAAAAAAAAGGAAAGTAAAGAGGAAGGGAAATTTCTAAATGAAAAATCAAAAAGAAAAAGAAAAAAGAGGAGGAGACAACCTTCTTCATTTAAATTAGATCGGTCTAATGGATTAAGATCTATTAGACCGTCTCATGGGAGACCTACCCAATAAAATAAAACCCAATAACCCAGGTAGCATGTTTAATTTTACCTATTTCAACAAACGCAAGTACAAATCCTAAAATATTCATATCTTCATCTTCTTATCCCTCATTTTTTTAGAATATCTTCTTCTTCCTCACTAACTTCAAAATACTTTGAGAGGAATAAAAATAAATTCTAGATAAATTTAGATTTTGAATTTGACCATAGTATATACAATCCTAATTACCAATATATATATATAGGCCATAAAATATAAATTATGACAAATTAATTATTCTCAATTAAAACATAAATTATTAAAATTTGCTACTTGGTAGCGTGCATTTATAATTTGAACATGGAAATATAGCACAAAATCTTTCACAAATCAGCATTCACAAACATTGTTACCTCTTTGAACTCTGACCATTCCATTTTTCTCTTGATAGACTTCTAAAAATGGCTAGCTAAATTGACAGTTTTAAGAAAAATAATTATTTATTCTAAATTGTTACGAATATAATCGATTTCTCATGCTATATTGTAACGCCCCAGTCCCACTAGGACCAAAACGTTACCAAAAGACATACGTACATGCTTACGTGATAAATATTTTTCAAGAAATTAAATTAACTTTTACAAATAATTTGTAAACGGGCAGCACCTCAACTTAAAAATATTCGAACCACACACTCAGGTGCTTTCAAAGTCAACTTTCAACAAGGCTTTTCAAAAACACAAACTCACACATAACCAAATGACCTGTTAATAAGAAATATATATGGCCAAACAGGCCACACATTTAAAAGCACCACGGTCAACCCTTATATACATTCAAAATATTTGTATATACAGACAAAATTGACCACGGGGGTCAACAACTTTCAAACTTAAAAGTTTTGCAGAGTCTCAACGGAAGCATTTAATATTTAACATACAAACATAAATCTAAAGATGGTTTTAAGCAAAAACCACATAAGGGTCAACCATCAAAACCCAATCCAGCAACACGTCATCAACCAGCTCGATCTCCAGGACCTGAAAATATTTGAAAATATTTGGTTTGAGTGCCAAAAAACACTCAGTGGGCATTAACATTCGTCCAAGATAAACTTTCATGCTTTAAAATTGTTATATTGCATAAATCATGGAAAATAACCATGAACATTCTTTATAACAAAGTTTACTCTTCTTTATTGGATGAGAGACCCAATGTGATCACATGATACTTTACGGTTATTTATCTAGACATTTAGTCACAAAGTAAACCGTCTATGCTTGTAAGTCGGAATTCCTCTGTGCATGAAGTCTTATAACATCCAATCATTGCGTAAACAATGTTATTAAAATATTTAACATGTTTTTCATGGACGAATTTAAAAATATAATTGTGAGTTATAGAAAAACCCACCTGGATGGTCTCAAAGTGCAATGTAATTTTTATGTGATGCTGCTATGCTTCTCGATCGTCTTGACCTATAAAAGTAAAATTTCTAACTTAGAATCCTAATATATGCCAATAAGGTAATCACTTAGATCCTAAATAATTTAAATAAGAATTTCCTATGTCTTGGGATCCTTTGGAATTGAAATAGAGTCAAATGGGCGAATAATACGCATTTGACGGATCGAATCAAGTTAGTGATTTTATTTGAGAATTTATCAGACTTCGAGAACAGAATTGAATAGGGATAAAGATGAATTGAACTGACTTCAATGGCTATGAAGTCTGATTTAACATTTAGAAGTAAAATTTAATTTTTAGAATTTATTTGAGAAATATACAATATTTTACTTATGATTAAATTATGTTTTCTAAAAATCCTATTCAATCTCCAAGTACTAAACTAAAATTAGAAAAAATGAATTTGAGAATTAAATGGGCCAAATTTAATAGATCAAATAATATTGGATTAAAATTAGGAAGCCATAAAGATAGGACTTATAACAAGATGTTTGCTACAACATAAAATTAGAATAATTTATTGGACTGAAATTTAAAATGAAAGAGAACATTTAGTGCTAAGAACTCACCATTTTTTTTCTTCCTTTTTATTTCCGATCTTCTTCCCTATTTCTTTTAAACTTGATTTGTTTCTTTAGTTATTTTATACTAATCTTCCAACTAGTCATATATATATATATATAGATATAGATATATATATATAAACCTACAACTATACGTGGAACATGAGTACACTTATCCTTCCAATTTGAATTCCATTTGGCCATATTTAATTGGTGAGTTTATATGTATATATCACATAACATTATTTTATTTTATTTTTCTTTTTTTTTATCAACATAGCCGAACCCCATATATATATATATATATAGGGGTGGGTTAAAATGAGAATCATACCCCTATGTAGGAACTAGGAACCATTCACAACCACAGATCTTGAAATTTGAATGGACAAGATTGATTTGGAATTTTAGGGACTAAATGGCAAAATGAAAATTCAGTACATAAAATTGAAGCATAATAAGGGTATTATGGAAAAATTAAATTAATAGCAATGGAGAAATTCAACGTGTATCTAGGCAATTTTGAAACAATTTGACCAAAACCAAATCTAAAACCAAATCATTAATAGCAAATGAAACCCTAGAAAAACAAATCTAAAAAAAAACTCGAAATTTGCTGTCGACTCTTCAACCTCACAACGCGTCTTCAACCTCTTCAACCTTACCTCACAATCGGCGCGTTCAAGTTATCACCGCCGTCTCCCTCCTCACACCACTCCCGGGCGCGCATCGTCGGCCGCAAGCGCCGTTTCGCCGCCTCCCGCACACCCTGCGCCGGTAGACGAAGCCAAACCAGTCAACGGACGCCGGCCATACGACTCCCGTCCTTCGCCGTCGTAGCCTCACGCCGCGTCTTCAACCTCACAATCGACGCGTTCAAGTTATCACTGCCGTCTCCCTCCTCACACCACTCCCGGGCGCGCATCATCGGCTGCAAGTGCCGTTTCGTCGTCTCCCGCACACCCTGCGCCGGCAGACGAAGCCAAAACAATCGACGGACACCGGCCATATGACGCCCGTCCTTCGCCGCCGTAAGACCGCTGACCTCACCCACGTCAGCAGCTCGCCAGAAGAATGACGAAGAAGGCGAAGGCCGTACGGACAGGTAATTATCCCGCCAATTTTTCAAATTTTGTTTATGTAATTGTATTAGATGTTTTTAGCAAAATCCTTGAATATGATTAGCAATGTTTACGGCGGTTGGATGTTAGCAGATCTGGTTTTGGTGGGATAATTAGCAAACTAAATTCATATCATTAGCAAATTAAATGTATATGAATATTTGGTATTTAGGTTATTTATGTCATCTGATTTTGGGTTATTTGAATATTTTGTTAATTAAGTGAAATTTGGTTGTTAATAGCATATTCATGTTGAGTGTATAGCAAATTTTGAATATATGATTTGCAGATTGAGTGTCGGATGGTTATAGCAAATTTTGAATATATGATTAGCAAATTTGGAATATGTGATTAGCAAAATTTGAATATATGTTGTTTGTTTCTGAAGATGTACATTTGGTCTGGTATTTAACAAACTAAATTCATATCATTAGCAAATTAAATGGTTATGAATATTTGTTATTTAGGTTATTTATGTCATCTGATTTTGGATTATATGACTATTTAGTTGATTAAGTGAAATTGGGTGTAGTAAATTTTGAATACATGATTAGCGGATTGAGGGTCCGATTGTTATAGCAAATTTCGAATATATGATTAGCAAATTAGGAATATGCGATTAGCAAAATGTTGAATATATGCATGTTTGTTTATGAAGATGTACATTGGGTTTGATATTTAGCAAACTAAATTCATATCATTAGCAAATTAAATGGTTATGAATATTTGTTATTTAGGTTATTTATATCATCTGATTTTGGATTATATGAATATTTTGTTGATTAAGTGAAGTTGGGTTGTTAATAGCATATTCATCTTGACTATGTAGCAGATGTTGACTATATGATTAGCAAATTGAGGGTTGGATGATTATAGCAAATTTTGTATTGTATCATTATGATCAACCTTTGATTTTCATTTATAGGTAACAGCGATAAAGGTGATCGTGCTAAGAAGGCAATGTCGGACAGTGGGGCAAAAGGTTGTTAAATGATATTACAGACTGTTATAAATATCTTATGCATATGTTTTAACGAAATTAGTTTTTGAATTTAATGTTTATAATGTTTTGTGGTTTTTCTTCTATTATGACACAGAAGCAAAATCGAGGCGGCCGGCATGAGATGATAGGAAGAGAAGCCGAGCGAATGTGAATAATAGTAAGTATCTTTTTCGGTTATATGCAAATGAAATATTTAACTGTGTATATTGTGCGTCCTCTCTTGAATACCTTACTACTTGGACTCATGTAATATGTAATTTTTTTACTGTATAGCAAAAATTAAATAAATAATTAGCAAATTATTTAGTAACTAACGGCAGAATAAAAATGTGTACTTTATCATGCCCTTACTAGTTGGACTAATGTAATATGTAATTTATTTGTTCAAGTGCTTTGATGTGGTTTGGTCAGATGTATGTAAAACTTTAGTAATATATAATTAGCAAAAATTAAGGACATTGGTTAATGGGTAATCTTTTTTTTGTGTTGTTGGTTCAATTGGATTTGGCATTTTTAGCAAATTAGTAAGTTGCTATTAGCCAATAATAATATTTTATTTAGCAAATTATTATAATATGATTATCTGATTAGAAAACACAAGTTGATTGCATTTTCTTCCATGGTTAGAAAGTAGAGTGTATTATTAATGGCATTTGATTACATTGGTGTGATTCATTTAGCAAATTTGTATTTATATCAAATTGATTTGTTTATAGCATATTTTCGTTTTGCTTATAGCAAATTATGGATATATGAACAGATTGGTGTGGTATATATATAGCAAATTATGAAGGTGTAATTATCAAATTATTTAGAAACTAATAACAGTTTATATGATATATTTCTATGCTAGGTTGCTTTTTTTTGTACCAAAGTAACACCATTGTTTAGCATAATGATTTATATATGATTCTAAAAGAGTTTATGGATTGGTTTTTTATTAATATTTCAAATGTGGAGCTTGTTATGCTTTTCAAAATGTTAGCATCTAACGTGATCATTCACTTTTTTATTTTAGCAGATGACGACGAATGCGATAGAGAGGCTAGGACGAAGCAACGTCATGATGTTAATGTAGCCGAATGCTCTACTGCACTCCCACATGTTGAGAAAAAATCAAATGAGCTCGAGAAGCGGCCAAGGGAAGATTACACAAATCTGAAAAATCGAACTAATCCAATGGCTTTGCGGAATGCAATTGCGAAATTTAATGAAAATCAGAAGCAAAGTGTTCGAGATTTAGTTATTACATAAATTTGACTGTTGTTGTAAAAGACTTATGTATTGGTTCTCATTTGATAGTTTGTTTTAGCATATTATGATAGGAATTATAGCATAACAGTGCTGGTTTAATATAACAGTTTTATTCATTAATATATATTTGTTATGTTTCATGATATCAAACTAATTATCTATAACATGAATGTTTCGCGATATGCTATTAATACATTTGAAATTTGCTAAATTACGTATAACATATTTACTAAAATTCGGATATACGAGTGCTTATAAATCCTGCCGTGAAATAAAATTAATAGTTGAATATGCTATTAACATATATATAATTTGCTATATACACATAAAATATTTGCTAAACTCCATACGCGTTTATAACTAAATCTGTCAATATCCATACACATATGAATATATTTTTAGTCGATAACATAACACTTGTATTTTCCATAATTAGACGATGACGACACTGATGATAATATACGATGGAGTAATAACTTGTGGGAAAAAAAATACATTCTTCATTTGCACACAACAATTCATGCCACTTTTACTATTTTTTTCTTTAATAACTTGAAAAAATCTACAACCAAATACGAAAAGCATCTATTGTCTATAATAAATATGAAATACCCATTGTCTGCGGACATCTCAATATCATTCAAAGCACATTGAAACAAGTTTTTATAAAAAAAAATGAACCATTTCTTTTCACATACAAATATTCCCAATTTGCTATTAACATATCTATAATTTGTTAATTATGAAGACAAAATTTTTTAATAGTCAGACATACGCGTCCATAACAGAATACGTCGATATCTCTACACCTACAAATATACATTAATCGATAACATAATTCATATATCTTCCATTATCAGACGATGACGAGAATGATGATAATATACAATGGATTAATAGCATGGTTAAAAAAAACTTATTTTTCACAAAACAATTCATCCTATTTTAACTATTTTTTTAATAACTTCATAAATACCACAACCAACTACGCAAATGATCTATCATCTATAATAAATATGAAATTCCCATAGTCTGCGAACATGTCAGTATCATGCAAAGCATATTGAAATCATTTAAACAAAATCGTATGTGTACATAAAAGTATTCCCAATTTGCTATTAATATATATATAATTTGCTAATTATGAATATAAATTTTGCTAAACGTCAGAAATACGCGTCTATTCCAGATTCCACCCATATCTCTACACCTACAACGATACATTAATGGAGAACATAATACATGTACCTTCCATAATCAGACGATAACTAGAGTGATGATAATATATGATGGAGTAAGAACTTGTGGAATCCGACTATAAAATTATCCGGAACGAATCCTCAACACCAAAAAATATATGAAACACCGATAGATACAACTCTGTAAAAAAATTATTTATGAAAACGTCCAAAATAAAAAAAAAACCGTTCCATAAAAATCCCACAATATATGGAAGGAATATATTTACTGCAGATTTTTAATATGCATTACAATTACATATATACCCTCAACTTAATGTAATTCTTAACATATTGCATATTTGACCCGATTTTTTTGAGATTGATCTGAGCCTTATAAAATAAATGATCCAACACTCCATAATAGTTCCTAGTTCCTACACAGGGTATTGGTTCTCATTTGATCTCCATACTATATATATATATATACAAACAACATATATATATTAGTATTACACGTGTACTTACATGTACACTAAACCATTTAAACTTCTTTACAAATTACCAATTTTGATTGGTTTTAAATTTTTATTTTATTTATTTATTTATTATTATTATTATTATTATTATTATTATTACTATTATCTTTTTCCTATTGCAAACACACGTATACCTTATACACTTACTAAACTAGGAAATTCTCCAAATGGCTAAAATTAATTCATGAGTGAACATGATTATCCAACAAAAAAATTCATTACTTTATTTATTATTTAAAAGGTCTAACAATAATATGTTTATTAAGGTATTGTTGAATGTGGGCTTGAGTAAATGGATACAAATTGTGCCTTAATTGGGCCGAAAGTGGATTGGATAAATGGCTTTGAATATATAAAATTGGGCTTGATAGAATAAATTGATTCCAAAGTGTTTAACAAAATAAATTCCATTGGGAGGTCAAATGAAGTCCGAATTGGATGATCTTGGTATCAAAACTGATGCGACCCAGACTATTAATCTAGGACGAATCTAAAGAACGTAGCGGAAGACTTTAGGATACGAAACACGTCAGCGAATGAAGGGTTTCAATCCGACTCAAATAAATGAATAACACTAACTAATCTAGACAATTAAAAAATACCTAAACTATGACACGACTATGTAACACAAAATCCAAGGGATAAAGGCTGCAAAGGGACAATTTTATGGCTGGAATTATGGAGGTTTTCGTGTGTGATGGCTTGTGAAGAATGGCTGGAGAAGGTATGATATGATAGAGTACGATTGAACTTACGGTATGAACGATCCGGTGTAGAACTTGAACTCGAACATGGGGCTGAATCTAGGCGTGCGTTGATGGAGTATGGATGGCGTCGATTATGGTTGATGGATGATGATTCGTTGATGTGAATCACAACCCAATAGTTGCCTTGCGATCTCGAACGTACCACGAGGCCAAAATCTCTAAGTTGCTCCTCGATAGCGAATATCGGTTAATCCCTCAAGTGGATTAAGCAATACCCTTGAATAAGACTTAAAGATGCTATCCTCTAAGAATGATGATTTATGACTAAATCAACAAAAGTGTTTGTTTGATCAACCTAAGGATCGTGAGACAATTGAGAAAATAACTCTTTATTTCATGCAACGTCTAAAATAATAATGTACAATGGTTCCCCTATTTATAGGGCTAAAAGGCACGAAAATAATAAGGTTAAAAGGCCTAAAAATTGATCCAAAAGGGATCTCTAACTATACTAGGAAGATACCTAAACTAGAATTCTATTCAAGGTAGGAAATTGCCTTAAATACAATTCTAGTCAAACCTATTTAATTATGGACGAAAATTACATCAATAATTAAATAAAAATCTGAACTAAACTATAGTCTAACATAATTAAATAAATACTATAGTCTAAATAAAATTCAATCCCTAATTAAATCAAATAAGGGACGAAAATTCCATGCAATGCGAATCTATCATGCATGCTCAATTTGATGAGTTCTATCTTCATGCATTGCTTTTCAAATCTTGATCTCCAATCTTTAATTGTTAACAAAGTAACAATCTTGGGGTTGCTCTCAACTTCTTTGCCATCTTCGAACTTCTTACATACAAATGCTTGCAAATATCCTTGCAATTGTATTACTCTAAGTTGTGTAATTGGACTTGGTAAATGCAGCTCCAGGTTAGGTTCTAGAAGGCTTGTCGTGGACGTATCAAAAACGATCCCATTAATTTCTACTTTTATTATATAAATTCTAATATAAATTAGAAAACCCAACTAAGGTCGAGACTTTTCTTGGTCTTATAGTTCTTCTAAGACTATAATTTAGCTAACCCCAAAATAGTTTGGATTCTAACTTCATGAAATTTCTAGCTATAAAATAAAATTTAAATACTATATTTTTCTGGGGTGTTACAATATATGTGGGCTAAAGCGGCGGTTTGATCATTACATATTTGGGTTAATTGACATAAAATTCACTGAATAAATTTACAATTTAAACATGATTTTTAAAATATTGTAATGATAGTTCAACATTTTGATTTGTAGCAAAATAGACACTTTTATAAAATTTCGATGATTGGAAAATTAGCGTCGCACAATCAAAATCCTCATTTTAACACCCGACCCCTAAATTGAATTAATTTGTGCACGTGCAAAAATTATTCCCACGTTATAATTTTGATCGTCATAAAAAAGTTAGAAATGTTGAATTTGTTACAAAATAAAAGGTTGAGTTATTATTACAACATTTTAAAATTCATGTCTAAATTACAAATTCGTTCAAAGGTGATGAATTTATTGGCAATTAACCCTACATATTTTAAGGAAAACTATTTAATTTAGGGTGTTGCTATTTGCACCACTAAATTTTCGTTATATATCATATTTACTAAATACACCATCATCTTAAAATTTTATTTTTATTTTTATTTTTTACTTTATACACTACAATATTTTCAATTTTACTCTTCATTGTAAATATTTAATTTAAAATAATTTAAAAAATTGGAGAGAAGAAGATTACAACTTATTCGGTTCTCCCTCAAACTTCAGTCTGACGTTCTTTTATGTGGAATTTTCTAGCTAAATTCTAGGTTTTGAATATTATGAATTTTATTTATATGATTTGACTGTTTTCTTCCTTGTTATCTCTCGGTGCTTGTTTTCTATAATTTAATTTAATCTTCATGAGTGTCTAATCAACATTTATGCACGCTAATCAATTAATTAGATGTACTTACCGAAGAATAATTAATTGATGGAAAAATAGAATTCGAGTTATGTATGCTTGGAAAAACTGACAACACACATGAGTATTGCATAGGGTTCAATAAATATTTGTGTGCTTTATGGGAATATGACACGTGTGAAGAACCAACCACGTGAAGTGCTTGTTGATTATGTCCATGTTATGTTGTATGCCTTAAACAACAACCTGCTAACAATCCAGTGACTATCCACCATTGACAAATTAAAGACAAAGTTAGGTTGCAAAAGTCAATGAATATAAATTAATGAAATAATAATCATATTCCCTAGAATCAACATTTTTAATATTAAAGAGTCCGCTTTATTTATTTTGAGTTTTATTTGTTTATTTGCATTTATTTTAATTTCTCTCCGCTTTTTACTTGTAGAGTCTAGATATTTAATTAGGCACTTGCGTATGAAAACGTGAAAGTTACAATCTATGTGGGATACAATACTCTTACTCACTGCGTATTACAATAGTACCGTGCATTTGTGGTACACTATTCTATTAATAAACAATGTGTAAGTAATAAATGTTACTACAAATGTTGCATACAAACAAGTATTGCATGATATATAATATAATATTTTGATTGTAGTAATTTATTAATTATTTGAAATATATTATAGGGATAAGGGCCAAATTGGCTACTGAACTTATTTGGGGGGCTCAATTGGGTCACTACAACTTTTTTGGGCTCAATTGGGCCACCGCGATATTAAAATTGGCTCAATTGGGCCACCGCACGGGCTCCGTTAAGTGTTGCAAAAACGATGTGGTTTTGACTTTTTTTACCCGACCCACTCTCAAAAGAAAAACCCGATCCAAGCTGCAAAAATCAACAAAATATCGAAAATTGGGGATTTCTTTATTTTAATTAGGGTTCTATACCACTCCATTATCAGTTAGGGTTCTTTAATTTCAGAGTGAGTTAGGGTTCTTTGATTTCAGAAAATTGATCTCTCATTCCCGAATTTTGATTTCCATCTCATTCTCCATAGCTATACCACAACACACATCTAGATAGGGTCATCTACGTGGCATGTCTACGTCAGCCTTTTGTACCATCGTGTCAACAGCACGGTCAGACGTGGCTTGTCCAGGTTGGCATTCTCGAAGCTACGTGGCTGGTCCCCCCTACCATTAGCACACGACACGACAGAAAGGTAAGAATGGTTCTATTTTATGTTCTTCAAATCTCTTTTGTGTGCTCTGATTTTTATTGATTTTCATTTTTTTGTTTCATAACTAGATTGAAAACATGGAGATGAGTTTAATCAAGTTGTCATATCATAATCATGGCAAATGGGTTTTGTCTAAGCATCCACAGTATGTAGAAGGGAAAAACTTAGTTGAAAATGGGGATATAGACTTTTTATCTTTCACGCATATGATCAAGAAATATAAACAGGAATTTGGGATGCATGAAGTGAACAAATTATTTTATTTAAAACTTGGGAAAAAACTGAGTGATGATGCTTTGATGATTTTGGAGTCAGATGATGGGATTAATGACATTGTAGCTAGTGTGTTAGAGATGAATTATGATGGTTGCATTCATGTTTATCCTTATGATGAGTTGGTTCTGAATCATAATAAGTCACCACTTGTTGATGAGATGGTTGTGAATCTGCCTGATTTAAGCACCCAAGCTAGTGCTAATTTGATGTGTGAAGCTCATGAATTAGGATTAAAAACTAGTGAGAATGATATGGGTGCAGGACTGTAGGGTGGGAAAATGGTAGTTGATATTGATAAGGGTAAACAACTAGTTGAGGATAAGGAATCTGAAGCTAGTGAATTTGAGCAAGATGGTTCTGAAAGTGAATCTGGGGGGCTCAGTGTGGATTCTAGTTCTGAAAGTAGTGATAGTAGTTATGAGAGTGATGATAATGAAGTGGAGATGCAAATAATCAACCAAAGTAAGAGGGTAGTTAAGTATGATGGTGATAAGGGTAATCCATTTTTCTTATTGGGTATGACTTTTGCTAATGCTGAGGAAGCTAGACTTGCCATAGCTAGGTATAGTGCGGCTAGGAGTACTCCAATGAAGTTGAACCCCAATGAGAAGGGCAGGATCATAGCACAATGTAAGAGTGTGGGGTGTCCTTTTTATTTATGGATGTCTTACTATCAGAATAAGCCACCACTGGTTGTAAAGAAGTTTAACTCTGAATACAATTGTTTGAAAGATGCCAAGAACAATCTAGCTGGTGCTAAATTTCTTGTCGAAAAATTTAAGAAAACCATTAATGAGAAGCCAACCACCACTGTTAAGGAGTTGTTGAAAACAATAGAGGATAAGATGCATCTATATGTGTCTAAATCTACATGTAAGAGGGCTAAATCACTTGTGAGAAATGAGTTGGATGGCAACTACATAAGTGAGTTTGCAAAGATAGGTGCTTATGTAGCAATGTGTAAAGAAACAAACCATGGATCAACAGTTGAGCTTGAACTGCAGGAGGAAGCACTGCATTCTGGAAAGTTTGTGTTTAGAAGATTGTACACCTATTATGATGCTCTGAAGAGATGGTGGAAGGCAGGGTATAGGCATATAATTGGGCTTGATGGGTGCCATTTGAAGGGTATTGTGAAAGGTCAGATTCTAACAGCTGTTGGCAAGGATGCAGCAGATCAAATCTTTCCCATTATTTGGGCAGTGATAGACAAGGAAAATATTGACAACTGGAAATGGTTTCTAGAGCTGCTTGTTGTGGATTTGGAGATAAGTGACAGTGGCAGATCAATGACTATTATTTCAGACATGCAAAAGGTATGCTAAGTCACTTATTTTTAAGATTATTTTTCTTATTCAAACCACCTGAATAACAATTTTTTTGTTTGTTCTGTAGGGTCTAGTACATGAAGTGCAAGAGGTGTTGCCTCTAACAGAGCATAGATATTGTGCTAGGCATGTACATGCCAATTGGAGTAAAAAGTGGTACAGTGGTGAGCTGAAAAAGAAATTCTGGGCTTGTGTATGGAGCACATTCAAAGAAGAGTTTGATGACAACTTGAAGATGTTGGGGTCAATCAGCACTCGTGCAGCAAAGGACTTTGTGGCTTACAATCCTCAGGTTTTTTGTAAAGCTTTTTTCAGCAATAGGTGCAAATCTGATGCATGTGAGAATAATTTTTGTGAATCATTTAATGCCAGCATAAGAGAGTCTAGGTTTAAGCCAATTTTATCCATGCTAGATGAGATTAGGGAGGCTGTAATGGCTAGATTGGGTGTGAATAGAGAGGTTGTAAATAAGTGGACCAACAAGTGGAGTCCTTCATGCTTAACTAAATATCAAGAGAATATGGATAAGGCTTTTGGGTGCAAAGTAGTTTTTAATGGGAATCATGAATATGAAGTGGGAGATGGTGATGACAGACATGTAGTTAGGTTGGACAATTGCATGTGCACTTGTAGAGTGTGGGATATCAATGGAATTCCTTGTTGCCATGTAATATGTGCTCTGAACTATAAAAAGAAGGATTCCAAAACATATATATCTTGTTGGTATGAAAAGGCAGCATATATGGCTACATATCAATATCCCATGCAAGCTATGAAGAGTCTCAAATACCTGAGAGTTGATGATTTTGCAAAGTGTGAGCCACCTCCTATTGTCAGATTGAGTGGGAGACCAAGAGTTAAGAGAATTAGAAGTAGCAGAGAGAAAATGAAAGGGAAGCAATCTGGAAATCTAACCAAGAAGGGTGTGGTTATAAAATGCTCTATTTGTCATGTAGCAGGGCACAATTCAGTGACTTGTCCAGATAAGGTATTATGCTTCTCAATTGCACTTTTTTTGTATTCTTTCTTTCTAACTAAACACTTGTTAACTGACTATAGGGGAAAAGTTCCATGGCTAGTGAAGTTGCAAAAGGAAAGAAAACTAATGCCAAAGGAAAGATGAAGGCCACAGATGCCCCTAAATGCATAAGGAAAACAAGGAGAATGGTTAACATGAGCTTGCATATTGATGATGTCACTGGAAACTCCACATTGAATGTGAGTGTCCATATTTTTTGTGATTGTAGTGTGTTGTATTTAACTATATTGATTCTCATTTCTTATCTTGTATGGTAACCTGGAATGAGCTCAGAGTCAATAATCTACCAAAGAGATCCAATTGCAAGTCAAAGCTTGAGTTCAGATCCAGATCCAATTACAAGATTTCCAATTCCAAACCAGAGCTAGCTAAGACAAAAGCAAAGAGCCTCTAGAAGCAGTGCAAGTAGGAGAATTGCCTTTGCTGCCACTGGAAATCAAGCTATCTTGTCAACCAACCTGCCTTTCAAACCGCCTGGGCCAACTTGGAAGGGATTGCCTTGCACAAGTAGAACTACTCTGGAGAAACAAGGGGATGCTAAGAAGAACAATTTGAAAAATAGTGGGCTGTGACTCTTAATATTTTTGCTTCATGATTTTTGTGAGCTGTGACTCTTACTATTTTGCTTGATGTCAATATTTGCAACTCATTTTAGAGCTTATGCAATGAGCATATGAGATTAATGCTCTTTTTTTTGTAAATCTGGCTTGATGTCAACTTTTTTGAGGCTTCTGATATGAACTCATATTTAGCATTTGCTTGATGTCATTTTTTTTTGTAAGAGTGCAGTGAGCATATGACTCCATTATTTTGTGAGCAATCAATGTTGCTTTGATATGAAATTTTTTACCTATGTAATATGTTATTTTGTGACTCCATTAATCTTTGCAAAAATTAAACAAACACCAATACAATGGCTATATAATCTCTGCAAAAATTAAACAAACACCAATGCCAAAAACCAAATCTATAAATATGTAACAACTTCATTCAAGTGTAGAATGCCAAATACCAAATAATTACATGTGAATCTATAGAATGTCAAACAGATACATTGCAGAATGCCAAATACTAAACATTATCTTTATTAATAGATACATAAAGCCAAATGCCAAATCATTCTTCATAATCCAAATACACACTGCAAATTCATATGTTCCCAAACCATATAGAGACTAACAACAACCAAGTTACAAACAAAGCAAATTTAACTCTTTTCAAACTCTTCTTCATTATAAGCCTCTCTGAATTGGCAATTGTTTGAACTGCATTCTCAGCTACTAGAACACTTTCACATTGCTTGGCCAAGTTCTTATTCTCCTTCAATAATGCAGCCTTCTCTATCTTCAAGGTGTTGATCACCTCCTTCACTTTATCACTCGTTTCTTCATCGCACCACTTAAAATGATTACATCCTGCTTTGGGAATTACCCCTTTGGATGGCTGAAATTAACAAATATGAAAATGAAATATATGCGTGAAATTAATTAATAAAATGTAAAATTCATTTGATTCTAACTTACCCTATAATTACGACAACCATAAATCTTTGACCTGGGTTCTCGTTTGTCCATGAGGTCCATATCACTTCCATAACGCCATACTTACAAACATTTCGACCCTCTTGCAAATTTGAACTTTGTTGCCTCCTATAACTTGTCGAGCTCGAAGAAGAAGAATGTGAATCCATCTTTTGTGACTGAGAGTTGGATGTCTGGTTACAGCGTTGGTGATTTGGGATGGTGGAGGGATTTGTGAAATTTTTTATTTTGGAGATTTCCCTAAGAACCCTAACTGCAGAATTAGGAATCAAGAAATCCCCAATTTTCGATATTTTGTTGATTTTTGCAGCTTGGATCGGGTTTTTCTTTTAAGAATGGGTCGGGGTATTAGGTCAGGTAAAAAAAGATCAAAACGACGTCGTTTTTACAACACTTAACGGAGCCCGTTAGGGCTCCATTACGCGGTGGCCCAATTGAGCCAATTTTAACATCGCGGTGGCCCAATTGAGCCCAAAAAGTTATAGTGACCCAATTGAGCCCCCCAAATAAGTTCAGTGGCTAATTTGGCCCTTATCCCTATATTATATTATATTATATTATATTATATTATATTATATTATATTATAAGTTGTACTAATATACATATGTATGTGTGTAATCAAGTAAAATTATTTCTTTTATCGATCGTCATATTAACTCTTTTTATATTCAGAATAATAAATGTCTTATATATATGAAAAAGATAACATCGACAAATAAAAAAGGGTATTTTAACTTATATATTAATTTAATTATTTATAAAATACGAAAATATGACACTTACAGCAAATATAAAATAATTGAATTTGAGAGCATAAATGAACTCGCGCATCGTACGTAAGGAAATATAATTGAATTCTAAAATTGAATTGTCGGTGGACACATGCCGGCTTGTCTTGTCTAACAGGTTTTGGGACGTTTTGACCGGCCTAATGATTTGAGATTTGTTAGACAGTTTTGATATAAGTTTTTATCAAATAGTAATCGTAGGTGTATTTATCGAAATGATATATGGGAGTAAATACGTGTTTTACACCGTATGCAGTACGGTTACGAACATTTGATAACTCACGAGTTAAGATATAATGCATTCATCAAGTGAGTATATTGTTTTCTTAATTGGGAAAATGAGTGAGCATTGAGCAATGGATTTTGAACTGATTTTTTTTTTAATACAAGAATCTACGATATTTGGATGTTCACGAGAAAGCGCAATTTTTTTTTGACAAAAATTTGTATGAGACTGTCTAACGGATCTCCTTGTATTAGACGGGTCAAAACCCGCCCAAACTCGCCCCAAGACCCGCTGTTGTTCGGATTTTTTTTATTTTTTTTTTCCTATTCTGGGCCTGCCAGCCCATTTTTACTTTTTTCCCCCCTTTTTCCCATTTTTCTCCCTTCTTTTCTCACGCCCACACGCCCAGTTTTTTGTTATTTCTCTTTGTTCTTTTTCTTTTTTTATATTTTCACTTTCTTTCTTCCTTTTTTTTTAAAATAATTATTTTTTAAAAATTAATTCAATTCAATTTTAGTGCTCACTAATTCCATTTTAGGGTGTACATTTATTTTAAAATATATATATTTATGGGGTGAAATTTTATTTTAAAAAAATAAAATTTAAAATATTTATGGTTCACTAATTTCAATTTAGGGTATAGATTTATTTTTTTAAAAAAATATTGAAGTATTCTTAAAAAAATTATAGTATCATTAACTAGGGATGAAGTATCACTAATTGCAGAAAAAAAGTATCACTAATTGAAGAAAAGTATCACTAATTGTAGAAGAAAGTATCACTAATTAGAAAGAAAAGTATCACTAACTGCAAAGAAAGTATCACTAATTAGAAAGAAAAGTATCACTAACTGCAAAGAAAGTATCACTAATTAAAGAAAAGTATCACTAATTAAAGAAAAGTATCACTAATTACAGAAGAAAGTATCACTAATTAGAAAGAAAAGTATCACTAATTGAAGAAGAACGTATCACTAATTAGAAGAAAAATATCACTAATTGTAGAAGAAAGTATTGCAAAAGTATCACTAATTAGAAAGAAAAGTATCACTAATTAAAGAAGAAAGTATCACTATTAGTGATGCTTCATTTTTTATTACTAGTGATACTTACTTCATAATTAATGATATTTCTTTGTTGTTAATTTAATAATTAATGCTTAATCTCGGTAATTTTTATTTTAATGAAAATATAACTTTTATTTGGTGAAGTATCATTAACATTGATGTAAAGTATCATTAATTATGGATGAACTATCATTAATAAAATCATTACAAAAAAACACACAACTTCTAACTCTTCACAGTGAAGCGTAAATTGGAGCCGGAAAAAAAAATAAAAAAATGACGAAAAGAACTAACAAAAAAGAGAAAAAGGAAGAAAAAAAATTGACGAAAGTGTTAGAGAGAGGGTGGAAGAAAAAAAAAGGAAAAAAAAGAAGAAAAATTTAGATGTAAAAATAAAAATAAAAATTGAATATCAAATAAAAGAGAGGAAGGTGGGACCATTAAAAAAATCAAAAAGAAAAGGGAAAAAGAGGGGGGACCACTTTGTAAGTCAAATAATATCCGTCTAACGTAAGGAGATCGGTTAGATGGTCTCACACAAGTCCTCCCTTTTTTTTTAATTAACTATAATAAATGAGGCTAGTGACATAGGCAGAATAAGAAAGAATGAAGAAGGTTAGTGACATAGCCGTCAATGTTGTGATATAGCCGCCAAGTATGTTGTATAGCCGCCATCTAAACTCACAAAAGGTTAAGGCTAAATTTGTTATTGCCTTCTAAACTTTATGTCGTTCTACTAAAATATTAGGCAAACACTTTCATGCATTAGTTGTAAATAAGCTTATTTAAGATGGATAGAGTCAACCCGCTTTGATCCTTATTGACCGGGTTAACACACAAAAAAAACAAAAATTTCGGTAAAATCAGTATCATCTGCAACACTAAAAAATATCATTCAAAATTCAAAAATTATCACCTGCATCATTAAAAAGTTCAAATTGTGATTTTTTCCATTCCAATTAATGTTTAGAGTTTATGAATTCAGGATTTTTTTTTGGTTCATGGTTTTTAAAGTTCAAGGTTTTTTTAAGGATTTATTTTGTGTTTTTTAGGATTTTTTTGGGGTGGGTTTAGGGGTTTATTTTGTGTCTTTTTACGGTTTATTTTGTGTCTTTTAGGATTTTGTTGGTCCCGGTGCGAGTCTATGTCAATTTAGAGGGGGTGAATAAACTGACTTCAAAACTTTAAACTGATACGAAATAGATAAGGTCCTGACTCGCTTTCAATGTTTTATCTGTGCTTCTTAATCAGTTGAGAAAGCCTGACTGAAGCTTAGCTGGTGAGCTGATCAGTTGGAACTGATAGCTTTGAAGACTTAGCTTAGCTCGTCAGTGCAACCTGTGTGTGTGTGAAGGTGTGCAGTTTAAGAACATGCAAAGCTGAGAGCAATAAGAACAGCACACACAAGACTTTATAGATGTTCGAAGCTTTCTGCTTCTACGTCCTCTCTTCCTTCCGCAGAAGGGCAATCCACTATACAAGTGTAAAGTTTCTTTATTACAATTACACAGTGAAGAATTCTTGTTGGACCTGAAAACGGCACCCTTCAACCCGAGCACGGTCTCCTTTCCAACTGCTATTGTCCCGGAATAATGGATCCGTCGGTACACGCTCCTCCTCAGCCGGTTTCTGGGTCGACAACTCATACTTATCAGTCATAAATGCTCGCTAAGACTTTAGGTGCTATTGCCCGTCTTTACATGATTTTAGATCTCGCTCGATCTTCAAGAAGGCAGTCTTGAATCTGTTATCAACCTGGAATGCTCCTTTGGTTTGAGCTGAGTGGTTGATCTTTGAAGGACTGAACTGAGAAGCTTTGCTCTTGCTGGAATTCTGCGTCAGCTTAGCAGCTTGCTTTAGACTTGAAGCACGCCTTCTCAGTTGAGACTTTTCGCACTTAAGAGATTTAAGCTTTGAGCTGTGCAGAGGGAGAAGGAAAGCTCAATATCTGCAAAATAGCAAAAGTTAGATTGGCGAAAGTCTTGGCCAAAATTGAGTTCACTCTCTTTAAATAGATGAGTGATCTTTTGACTATTGTGATTGATGAATATTCTGATTTCATCGGCGGCATTTTAATGCCTATAGCCGTTTGAAGCTCTTAATGAACTAGCCGTTTGACTTTAATGACCTCTACTCTAAGATCATCAGGATCTTTTAAAGATTTCCTGTCAAGATCTTCGTTGACTGCTTGTCAGAGAGACCAGGTGAATCGGCTATCAGTTTTGGACATTTAGCTGATGGGCTCTCAGCTATCTCGGCTTTCAGCTTTGAGATTGTCCAGTTGGCAGATCCTCAGCTGCCTTGAGCTTCAGTCCTGATATGGTCCAGTTCAGCTGACTTGGCAGCTTAGCATCAAAAGCTTTCAGTTATGGACTATCAGTTAGCTACTTGCTTGAGCTTTTCTCTCCTTAAACTGTTCGGTATTGGCTCGAAGCTTTTAGAGCTTTCTTCCAGCTAACTGATCTTTGATCAGTTTAGGGTTAGCCTTTTGTAACTGACTGATCTTTGATCAGTTCAGTTTCAGCTTTCAAGCTGGCTCTGTTCTCATCAGTCTGTCTTAGCTTTCTGCTATGACTGATGATTACTCATCTATGGATGCCTACCAGTCTCCAAAGTTCTCTTCCCCCCTTATAGCTTTTCTTAAGCTATGAAGAGTTGACTCTGACTGGTCTGATCAAGGCAACCTTTTAAGCTGGTTGACCATGCTTCAAAATAGCTGTCTCTCATTTCAGCTAGATTGATGTCTGAAGTCTTACTTGGTCATTACCCCTGATTTCCAGCTTTTCATAACCTGCAATTTTTCATTAAATCATCACACATGTTTTGACATTTCATCAAAACCATCAGTTGGGATTTTCCCAACAATTTTCCTAACAGATTTTTTTGGGGGGTTTTTTGGGGTTTATTTTGTGTTTTTAGGGGGTTTAGAGGGTGTTTTTAGAGGTTTGTTTTGTGTTTTGGAGGTGTTTTTAGGGGTTTATTTTGTGTTTTTCAGGATTTTTTTTTTGGGAGTGGTTTAGGGATTTATTTTGTGTTTTTTATTTCATTTTAGGATATAAATTCATATTCATTTCAAATAAATTAAATTAATTAATTTTAATTTTAGAGTTCACTAATGTTATTTTAGGGTATGAAATTTTTTGGAACAAAAGAAAAGGAACAAACAAAAAATCAAATAGAAAAAAGGGAAAAAAAAATGAGAAAAAAGTCCCCCCAAAAAAAGACAGACGAGTGACACCCACATGCCACCCAGTGCGCGTGGGCTCGCGTGAATCCGCAGGTGCCTGACGCACCTAATCTGACCTAAAACCTTGTGCATGGAATACCTTCTCAAAGTATTATAAATTGCAAAATACACTCAAAGATACCTATTATCTTTTCATATTCCAAACAATGTCATGATTACATTTTCCAATATGTTGGATTGTTGGCACCACATATCGGAATCCAATATGAAAAATTATATTTCATGATGAAATTAATGTATTTTTCCACATTGTTTTACTAAAGGAAAGTATCTATCTTATATGATGTCCCATTTTGATTGTTAATAAATTTTCATTTATTTATTTTTTTCAATTTTAATTTTTCTTTGATTTAGTTTAATTTTACAATTTTCATTTAGGGTTTGTTCCACTCAATTAAGGTTTATATTTATTTTTTAATAATTAATTTTCATTTTTTTAGTTAATAGGGTTGATTGTTCCAAATTTTGGGTCTATAATTTTTAAAAATTTATACTAGTAATAAATATTAATTATAATTGGTTATACTCTAATAAATTTTATTTTTGTTATAAATATTTCTAAAAAAATTAAATTTGATAACGAGATACAATAGTGACATAAAAAAGTGGTGTAGAGGATCTCACCTCCATTTTACACCCTAAATTCCGGCATGTTTTAAGTTTCATAGCATATTTTGCAAAGCAAACTAAAATTGAATGCGTAAATATATATTTTATCTAGATAAAATTTATCGTAAACCTAGTGATTGCAACTAGGGATGGCAATGGGTAGGGTATTATGGTACCCGTCCCCATACCTGCGTTTAAAAAAAAATACTCGTACCCGTCCTCATACCCGCGTGGGTAGCAATTGTTGTGCCTGTCCTCATACCCTCTGGGTACCTAACTATCCATACCCGTACCCATTACCCATAATTTAACTAACTATAAAAAATTATAAATTTAAAAATATTAAAAAAGTAAAATCATAATAACCATTTGATTAATACAAGCTTCATAAAAAATTATATTAAATAAATAACTCTACAAACATTACAATACTATGAATAACAAAAAAAATGAAAGACATTTACGTGAACTTGTAGTAGAAAATCAATTAATTTTCTTTATTTTTTGTATTATGTGTTTCAATTAAAAAAACTAATTTGAAAAAAAAAACACGAAATAAATCATCTTCAATTAACTACTCTAAAATTATAATTACGTAGATTAATGAATGCAAAATGTCTACAAATTAGGCAGTGGTCATATACAGGTATAATGGTGCCTTATTTTTAATTATCAATAAATATTTTCAAATTTTATAATATATGTATGTATGTATAATTAATTTCCTGTAAAAAGTACAAACTAGGAAACAAACTAAAACATAATATATATGAAATAAAATACAAAATAAAATCAAATTTAAATATTTGTTATTATCTGATTTATAATTATAATATTAATAATTTCCATAAATACAATTATATATAAAATTATATGTATAAATACACATATGGGTATGGGGCGGGTTGGGTACTAAGGTACCCATACCCGCACCCGTACCCATAAAAAAATGCGGGTAATTACCCATGCCCGTACCCGTGCCCATTGATTGGATAATTACCCTATCCACCGTGAGTAATTTTTGCGGGTACCCATAAGGATCCGTTACCCATTGCCATCCCTAATTGCAACTGGTTAATGGTTATCATTGTTATTCAAAAAATAAAATTGTGTAGAGATAGGAGAAACACTTCTTTAATGTTTTTTTAGTGCATCATAAATCAAACTGTGAATTCTAAAATAAAATAATAATATTTTTTTTATTAATTTAGAGTTCGAAAGATATATTAATTATTATTGTGAAACATGAAAAATGAAAACTGTTCATTCATAAACCAATAAAAAAACACTAAAATCAAGATGCATAATTTTTAAGTTTTAAATTAATAGTTTCAACTATTGAGATTCAAAATTAACAGTTTTCTCTTAAAAACTCAGGAATGAATAATAACTAATGTACGGACTCTAAATTGATAGAGGTCCTTAGTAAAAGTAAAAGATTCCCTCCCAAATGCTTAGTAGTCCGCCGCCCCTCACCAATTAGGACCGCGACGAAAAAAAAACTTACTATTATTTTGTAACTAATGCAATGTAGCATTTATGGACAAACACAGTTTATTTTGAAATAATTGGGCCAGTGGGCCCAAAAGAACCTAGAACTAATTAAAAAAACAATTTATTTATTTATTGTCCCCGAGGCAACGCCGGAGACAAATCAGCGGTCTAATTCAAATACTAGCTCATTTCTCAAACACCGGCTACAACCCTCTCTTAGCTCCGGTGATCGCCTCAGAAGTCATGGCTTTTATGCGGTTCAGCTCCGGCGATGTCGCCGGATTCAAAGTTCTATTCGCGCTTCTGATTCTGTACGGACTCATATCCTACTTAGCGTACTCCGCCATCCACATGAAGTTCGTCGCGCCTCTCGGCACCGACGCGCCGCTCGATCGCTTCTCCGAGGCCAGAGCGATTGAGCACGTGCGCGTGCTGGCGGAGGAAATTGGCGGTCGCCAGGTTAGCGTCGTCGTCTCTAGTCCGTTTCTGTTTGGCTGTTTTTTTATAAAAAAAAAAATATGTCGCTTGTTGAGTCTCGCGCGGTTGTTTACGCTCTACGTTCTTCTAATTTCTGGATGTTTGAAAAATTATGCGGAATTGGTTCTCGCGATGGAAATAATGGTGGATTACTGATACTGTGCAATTGGTTATCAATGCATATATGAGATATGTCGATGACTTTTCGTGGTTGTCTGTTTGGAGAGTTTGGTAGCTGGAACACTAGCTGAATAAAGACTCATTAGTGTGTGTATGTGCGTGTGTTTCAGTTTTTTTTTTCGATCCTGTTTAGTCGAATTCGAGGCTGATATTGGCTTCATTTGCAATTTCTTGCTTTTTTGTGTGCTCTTTGGAGACGCAAGCTAACTAAAGATTCACCTGTATGAATTTATCTGTTTTATAGTTTGCTTGTCAATTTACAGTCCACGGAACCATCTGATTGTATAGTGATTGCCTAATGTAGGAGGGAAGTCCAGGTTTGAGACAGGCAGCAGCATATATTATGCAGCAGTTAGAACTGATAAAAGAACGAGCTGGCTCGAATATTAGGTTATAATAATTTTTTTAACTAGTATATGAATGAACACTGTTCAAGGTTTTGGGTGCATATAATTAACTTTCAAAATTTGGGATTTGTTTTGCAGGATAGAGATAGAAGAAACGGTTGTTAGTGGCTCCTTCAATATGATTTTTTTAGGAACGAGCATATCACTAACTTATAGAAATCATACAAATATTCTTATGAGGTACTTCTCATCTTTTATTCATGTTCCTATGATTTTTTATATATATTTAGAGTCACAAGTTATTTGATTAAAAGAAGAGAATAGAGTTAGCGCTCTCCAAATTATAGGCCCCTATTACAGCAGTACCATGGATGCTGGTGTATTGAGATTTTGATTATATTTGAGGGTATTTGGATATCAGAATGCTGTTCAAATTTATTATGATGATATTTCTACTAGTAATCATGAAGAATTTGAATCAAAATACATATTATTATTTGGATTCTTATTCAGATTTTTTCAAATTAAATATTAATGAATGAATTTGATCAAATTGAATAAAAGCAACTCAATTCTCTTACAACCCCAATCCCATTGTGACCAATAAAGAAATAACTTATGTTGATGGGCTGCTAGGCTATTATGCATTTCGGAGTTTGTTCTTTCAGTTAGCTACTTATAATATAAAAAATATTGGAAAATGACTAACTTCACTTGAATCGTCGAGCAGGATTTCATCAGTGGATTCTGAAGAAAGTGACCCTTCAGTTTTATTGAACGGTCATTTTGATACCCCACCAGGTTCTCCAGGAGCTGGAGATTGTGGCTCATGTGTAGGTGGGTTGTAACATGATATATTTTTTCGATAGTTCTCATAGTTTGGCTTCAATTTTGTTTGCTTCTTTCATAGCATCACTGCTTGAATTAGCAAGGCTCAGCGTTGATTCTGGCTGGACACCTCCTCGGCCAATAATATTCTTATTTAATGGTGCTGAAGAATTATTTATGCTGGTGAGAGTTCAGAACTTTCTGATAATTTGCCTTGTACTTGACAATTTAGTGGTCTGGAAATTCCAGTATCAATTTTAAAAATCTCGAGTGATTATATTATCAAAAATGATACTGTCATTATTCATTTTGAGGGGGGAGTTATATCAATATCATGGTTGGACACATATTTTTATAGCTTCGTTTGTCATGGAAGTGTTATATTTTTTACTTATCTTCAAGAAAGTGAATGAAAAACATATATTGCTCTGTTTTTTTATTGTTGTGGGCTTCATGATTTGGCTATTCCTTCTGCATAACATTCTTATTTGATAAAAGGAGTAGCTGCTTTTTTATTCAATCTTATGTTATAATTTTTTTATTAATTAAATCATGCATAAAACTGATGCAGTAATTCATAAATTGTTTTGTCTTTTTTCCAGAATTAAATTTGTGGGATCTCCTTATCGAACTAGTGAGAATGTCTATGAGATAATATTGTTCATGTGATGAAAAAATTGTGGTTCACATCATAATCATAACTCATAGCTAGTTTTCTCATGGCATTCAGGGTTCACATGGCTTCATGACTACGCATAGATGGCGTGATACTATTGGAGCTTTTATTGATGTCGAGGCATCTGGGACAGGAGGCTTTGGTATCTTTCTTGATCTTCTTGTGGATTCAAATTTAAAATTTTCTGAAATATATGCATACAGTTCTACGCATTCATGCAATTTAAATGTTTCATGAGCCATGCTTTTTGTTGATTTGTTTATATTTCTCCATGAACAGATTTAGTATGCCAATCTGGACCGGGATCTTGGCCTTCACATGTTTATGCTCAATCAGCTGTATATCCTATGGCAAATAGTGCAGCTCAGGTTTTACTCTCTCTGGCTCTCTTCCTTAAACTAAATTCTATTTATTCAGCTCTAGTTATGTAAGAAATCAATTTTCTTATCATTGTAGTTGATAACTCTTTTTACCGATTTGCAGGATGTTTTTGGTGCATTTCCTGGTGATACAGACTACAGAATGTTCGCCAATGATTATGGTGATATTCCTGGCTTGGATATTATCTTTCTGCTTGGGGGTTATTATTACCACACATCATCTGATACAGTGGATAGACTATTGTATGCATCAACTGGTATTTTGGTACAGATTTCTGGATTTTAGTTTCAGTCACATTAATTTATTTTTTTATCTCTACCTAAATTGCACATCCTTTTCTGTTGTATAGACCAGGAAGCATGCAAGCGCGCGGGGACAATTTGTTTAATTTAATGAAAGCTTTTGCCAATTCTTCTAAGTTATCAACTTCCCAAGAACTAGAATCCGCCAGTCAATCCAAGGGTGAAAGACCTATTTTTTTCGATTATTTTGCACAATTCATGGTATGCTACCAATCTATTTCAATGAGTTGGCATGTAGTTTCTATAAGAAAATGAGAATCTCTGTCACGACAACGACAACAATTCAACTAATATGCTGTGGTTTGTTCTTGACGATTGTATCTGATGCAGGTTGTTTACTCAAGAAGGCAAGCTCTGGTATATCACACTATTCCGTTTGCTATCTTCCTTCTTATGCCCCTTTTATTGCGCTTGCCAACTGGGAGCTTATACGCTGCTTTCATTTCCTACTGTGACTTCATGAAAGGTAATGAATGTTAACCAAAATCTAAGGTTTATTTTGTTGGCCTTTAGTCTTGGGTCCTTTTGAATTTCTGTTACTTTTTCTATGAACCATTCATTACAATTGTGCAGGATTGTGGTACCATGCCTGTGGGATCATATTTGCCATACTTTTCCCCATCACTTTTTCTATCTTGCGATTACTGTTCTCTGGACATTCAATGAACTGGTTTGTGTTTAGTTCTTTAATTTTGCTTTCTCGATAGTTCTCGCTAAGTCAATGGGCTAGTCTATGTTTTTTTGCTGTTTTCTCGAACTGTTGCTCTTTTATTTATAGGTGTTTATTTAGAAAAAAAATTCAAAACTAAAATTATGTTTCTTTCTCTTTCAGATATCCTCTATAGTTTCATTGTCACAAGGGATGGTACTTTTAACCTTTTTTTATTTGGTTTATTGTAGGTTTGCTAATCCATACTTGGCATTTCTGATGTTTGTGCCATGCTCAATGGTTGGTCTTGTGGTTCCAAGAATTCTTTGGATGCAATTTCCTCTCTCTCAAGACGTAGCTCTTGCATTATCACGGGAGGTGTGTAATTCTGCCACACTCTTAAGTTTTGTCTTGGTGGATATATGCTTTTCTCCATTTGGTATATTGTTCTAGAAATTTTAGAGAATGCTTCTATGTTGTTTCCTGTTGCTGCTTATGACCTATGCTAACCCATAATCTAGTCTATATAACCTTCCTCTCAAGTTTCTTGTTTTGCAACCAATGAGTTGAGTTCCAAGACCTATCAAGTTGCTAAAGTAGTTTTTAAAGCATTTATTTCGGTGCTCAAAGACAGCCCCCCGCCCCCAACACCAATCATCTCAATCTGAAACTTGTCTAACTGAAACAGAAAACTTTGATCAGACTTGGGTCTAACAATAGATCATCCACACTCCACTAGATTTAACTTGTTCAATTAATGTATATGGTCATGTTTTTTTTTTAAATTCTTTAATGTTGAAGTAGAGAAGTTACAGTTTTCGCATATTTTGCAGGAATTGGTTCAGGAAGCAAGGTTCTGGGGAGCATTTGGGTTCTATACCCTCTTGACTTTGGTACACAAAATTATTTCTTGTCTTACTCAGTTTTAGGAGTTTGTGTATGGTTGAATTAATGGTGCAGCTATCCTTTTTCTATCCTAATAGCATTAGTTTCCAAATACTTAAATTGCTTATATACATTTTGAAAACAGGCATACCTCATATCTGGGTTGACTGGGGGTTTTGTCACATTCCTTATATCAGCTTTTATGCTTCCAGCTTGGATCTCCTATCGTCTATCAGTAAAGACATATGGTCATCAATCTCTCAGGTGCTAGTTTACATAACTCTATGTTCAATTCTAGAATCTTTTTATCATTTCATTTTCTGCGTACTTAATGTACTGGCATTCTATTGTTTGGTGGTCTAGATTCTTATGTAGGATAATTTTATTTGGGTCAAATTCAAACTTACTGATATATAAAATAGTTGGCTTGTAGTTTCACCAAGATGCTTCTTTCAGGTCAACAGTATCATATGTCGTCCCTTTGGTACCTTGCCTAATGTACTCCATATACTTTGGCGGATTTCTTGCTGTCTTTGTCATCGAAAAAATGGGCATGGCAGGCTCTCATCCACCTCCTTATGGTTGGTATACAACTTTTTATACATTCAAGACTGGAAAATCAAGATTCTTGTAATAAATATATTGCACTTGTTTGGATCCTTAAGCGGTTTGGATTTGGTCTCTGAGTGGTAATCTCCATGCAGCATGTCACATCCGAAGGAAAAATTAAAGTTTGCATTCTGGGTCTGGTTTGGCCTGAATCATTTATGCAATAAGTATTTCAAATGAATCGAAAAACAATGTGCTTGAGATATTACTTTGCATTGTTTAAGGGGAAACTGTATGAATGAATTTATCTCCATTTCATAGGTATCAATTAATCTGACTGTTTCAAAGAGGTAGGTAAATCTCTTGGATGAACTGCACTTGCAATCCTGATATGCAACGTATATTTCCATCATAAGCTGGAGAAGTTTTCTTGAGGGAGCATTATTTTGCATTGTGTATTGAGATATCCTTTGCCCTTCAAATTTTTGGCAATATCATCATGATTGTAATCTCTAGTACATAATTAAGGCAACAAATCCAAAAACCTATATAGGCTTTAAATCATTTATTTATTCTTAATCCTCACAATATTGGCATTTTTTTGCAGGATATTTTGTTCATGATGCGATAGTTGCAGCTATAATTGGATTAGTAACAGGCTGGAGTCTTGGCCCTCTTTTACCTGTTGTTGGAAAATGGTTGGCAAAACCACCAATTGTCCGAGTTTTGTTTCATGGAAGTGTGCTTGCTTTGGCTTTGTCATCACAATTCTTCCCATACAGCAAAGATGCACCAAAAAGGATTGTTTTCCAGCATACAATACAGACAATAGGTACAAATGGATCGACTCTTGTTTCGCTTTAACTTGATAAGCTTCTATGATTTCTTCTCTTTCATGCATGAGTTGGTTCTGTTGTTTATCACTGGCATCAGAGTTTTATATATGTGCACACTGATAGCTGATAAGGTTCATGTTCATCATTTGAAACACCAGCTAATTCAGTGAGGAGTTCAGATAACATATTGTGACTAGTATTTCTTATCCATTTGACAGATGCAGATCAAGTATCTGGAGCTAGTTTTGATTTCGCAGTAGTTGACTCCAACTCCCTGATGTTTGTTTTCAATCATGCACCTGAAGTGGCAAAGGAACTGCATGGCGATAAAGAATTAAGTTTTGACACAGTCCTTCAATCAGATATTCAGACGTGGATGGTAATTTCTTTAACTTTTATGTATGTTTGACCCTGATGAGATGTGATTATGTTTTATGAAATATATTACACTAATAAGAAATTAATTATGGCATATGAGTTTCTATGACCATTATATTTTCTGCTTGTAAGGAAATGAGTAACCCCTTACCTGTAGGAATCTTTCAGCTGGCATGTTTGGTATTGTCATTAAAGAGCTTTTCATGTAAACAAGATACAAATGCTTGTGATGCAAATCCTTACTCTGTTTAGCCATGCAGGTTAGATATTTAGCATCAAAATTAAGCATTAAGCTGTAGTGCTTTCGCCGCTTAAGCCTCACATGGTGCCGCCACCTTGGACGAAAAGGAATAATTAATGTCTGCTTATTTAACAAAGCTTTTATTGCATGTTATTGAATAGCAAATAAGAAGTGTATGATATTCTGTGGTCCATATATGGCTAGCTTCTTATAGGATGAGCTTGATTAGCAAAATTACATCTAAATTTATAAATATAATGGAAACTGATGCATAAATTCAAGTTGTCATTTTACAGGGAATTTTCCCTATCCCTATATCTGCTGTGTTCTCAAGAAGCTTGAAGTTTCCCACAACAATTGGCGATGTCTTGAAGGAATACTCAAAATTTCCACTTTTGACGTCTCACAGATCCCCAAGTATGTCTATTGAGGGATCTCGGAGGGTCAACGTGGAATTCTCTTTAGGGTATGCTTTCTATGAATTTGGTAGTGATGTTTCTTAGAGTCGATTAATATTAAATACTGCTGTCTGGCTCCTTCTGTAATGCAGTTCCTTGAAGGAAGTGTGGGTTGCAGTCCTTAACATTACAGGACCATTATCAAACTGGTCATTTGCAAATAATACGATTCCAGGTGATTTGAATTCCTTCACCCAATCCCAACATCAGTTTCTCCGTCGTAAAAGCTAAAATCTGTTTCGAATTTTGGCAGCTCCCGTTAGAGTTGGCAATGGGCCACCATCATACATATGTAGACTGAGTGGTGCAAGCCATGAGAAATGGAAATTCTGGTTGGAGGTAAACTATTAAAATTTCTTGTTATTTGAATCCAGCTTCTATTATAGCTGGTATGCAAGTTGGATACTAAACATCACTAGATGTTCTCTCTTAATAAAACAAAATTCCAGAATTCAGGCACAACTCTTTGTAAGAACCTAATCATGAACAGATCCCTTGCATCGTTAGACTATCTAACTACGCGTACTACCATGCTATAAATTTTGTCCAAAAACTAAAGAATTAAGTTCTATCCTCTGTTTTTCCTAAAAAAAGAGGGTTATATTCTCTGCTTTAACATGCTCTCGTATCTCTATTGCCTTAAAGCATGTATGGTAAATCCATTTACTTGGACTGATTCTGGATCGAGCACGTTTCTGTGGTGCAGGCCAGCAGCTCGGAGCCTTTGAGGGTCGACATTGCTGTGGTAGACCTACATTTAACTGAGCAGACGAAGAAATTGAAAGACCTTTTCCCGAGTTGGATGGATGTCACGACCTTTACAAGTTTCTTGTCATCCTATGTCTTCTAGTTCGATGCATCTCATTCTTCTTCACCTAACTTTCTCTTATTTGATTCGGGAGAACTATTTTGTGGATAATATTCTATTTAGGGAAACGTATAAATTTGAGATTCATTGCGTTGCTCTGCTTAGTTGTTGCTGGATGGAGGATTGGAGATGGATGCACGGTTTGGATCTTCTATGTATATATCATTTGCTACTTAATAAGGGCATATCTCAGCCTACACCTTTTCCTCTACATTACTACATATCATTAAAAATAATTTATTAGACATCATAATTAATTTACTAAAGTAAAAAAAATGGGTGATTTTATTTACACCATCAAATTTTCTTTTCACACCACAAAAATTTTTATTTTTTTTCATTTTTTCTTTACACACCACATTAAAATATTATTATACCCCTCAACTTAAAAAATATGAAAAATCAGAATTTTGCATTTAGTTTTTAAAACAAACAACAACAAAAAAAAAGAAAAAAGGAAATCAGAATTCCAACTTCTAACGAAAGAAAGAAAGGCAGCGAAAGAAAGACAAAAAAAAACTTCCAACTTTAAAATCTCCGAAAGAGGGTGCAAAATTTGATCCAATCGAAGTAGCTTCAAATTTCAATCTTCAAAACTCTGAAAATCCATCAACTATCGAGCCTCATGTCCTTTTATTGTAAGTTTTTCCTACTTAGTTTAAGGGTTTAGGATTTGTTTATGGTTTTCCACGTGTGCAAAATTAGGATTTGTTTATGTAACTTAATTTAAATCGCTATAATATGTTTCGAAATCTAAATATTGCATCGAAATTGTATGTGAAAGATGGTATGAGTGTCATTGGAATTGTATTTAAAACGTGGGTCTCGATTTTACGTTGATATGTTTCGATGGTATGAAGGTCGTTCGACCTGTAATTTTTGGATCACAAGTTGTTAGTTCGGAAACAAGTTTATATTTGTATAATTAAGCATTCAAAAAAAATGTTTCTGAACATTATTGAGCATATTCAGAAACAATATTTAGAACGACAGTAGGAATGTTCAAAAATAATAATTTGAACCTGTTGAAGGGGCTTTAAAAACTTATTTAAGAATGAGATGCATTAGGTTCCAATTATTGTTTTTGAAATGCTTCAAGTTCATTCATAAACATTTTTTTGCTCATAGCTGGAATTGTAATGATACTTGTTAAATCTTTCTTATTCAGTTTATCGAATGAGACTCACAGCCTCTGCAAGGAGAGAGACAAAATGGATGAGATGGCATCCAGAGAGACACACATTCCATCTTCCTTTTGGTGAGATGTCCATCACATTGGATGATGTGTTCTACCTTACTGGGCTAAGGATCACAGGGACTCCGGTCCAATTTGTGGGTGAGGATGTAGCAGTAGGACAACCAGTCATCCGTCGTCTATTGTGGGTGTATGCTAGTGAGGCCACAACTGCAGCGAGTGACAAGTCTGGATTCTTGATCAAGTTGAAATGGTTGTCGGATAACTTCGCTAGTTGTTCATCTACTGATGATGCTACCGATGCACTATACGTAGCCAGTGCATATTTGGTGTACATTCTGAGGTGTACAATTTTTGCAAATAAGATTGGCGATCGAGTGAACACTCATTATTTGAGATTGCTTGAGGACCCCGACGTGTTCGGACAGTATGCATGAGGAGTTGCACACATTGGCTTATTTATATAGACAACTTGGCATAGTGTCTCACGTTGGGATCAAGCAAATTTCAGGGTTCTTGACATTATTAGAGATAAGTTTTTAACTTGATATGTTGTTACATTTTTATCTAAAATGTGTTGATTATTAATATTATATTTTTCCTTCTAGCAAGCTTGGATTTACGAGCACTTTTCAACATTAGGTCGACGATACCATAATGTTACATATTGTGAAGGAGCTCCTTTAGCGGGGAGATGGACGTAACACTATAATCCAGGCTCTGAAGTCGGTGTCCAACAGTACAAGGTAATGCCAGATCCCTTGAGAGTTGAAGATGTAAGTGTGGCTTTTTCTTTATTATCTTTTCTTACCACCTAACTCACTCCTTATTAATTATTGATGAATTAGGTTGTGTGGGATTCGTACCAGATATATAGGGATCAATCTGAACGTCTCGAAGTCACCTTTTATGAAGGGTGCATCACGGCTGGAGATGTTGTAGAGTCGTATCATCATGATTGCATGCTAAGACAGTTTAGACGTGTGCAGACAATCCCTCAAGCCCCTTTATAACCCATTACAATAAGAAGGGCAAAGAAGTCCGGGCAGTATCGCCTTACGTGGGGCATTACATCACAACTTTTTGAAGAACGGAATAGTCACAAGCTGTCTGCAGACCGTCAAGGAAAAGTGATGAGCCCAACTTGGAAGTGTGTGCATGAGTACATCCCCTGGTTTGTAACTATTTCACACCCCGTTGTGCAAAATCCAGCACACGCACGGGTACATGCACACGTCCATGACACTCATCACATTCCTCATGGGAAGGCTATCAAGTTACGACTGATTATCTAGCACCAGTGGTCACACGATGGAGGGCTAAAGATGGGACGTTTTCAGTAGATACTGAGATGCATCAGGTTGAGGAAACATTCGAGTATTTATCTTTTCAGACTCAGTTCTCTAGGGGCCGTTTTCATTAGTTTGCATTGTGACTTTTATGTGATATTATGGATATTGTGATAATGGTAGTCGTGACTTTTATGGGATATTATGGATATTGCTTTATTTATGTTAATGTTTCTCATGACTTTTATGGGATATTATGGATATTTTGTCATGTTTTATCTTATATTTATGTTATCACACATTTTATTTGCAAGGTAAAATGATTCTGGTTGGTTTAAAAAGTTATTTCTGAACTTGAAGGGGCTGGTTCAAAAATATGTTTCTGAACCTAAAAAAGACAGGTCCAAAAAGATGTTTCCGAATAAAAAAAGGTTGATTCAAAAATATGTTTCTGAACCTAAAAAGATTATTCATAAATAGGTCATACACTTGTTTACTTGCTCTTTAGTACAAGTTAACAAACATCGAGTAGTCTATTACAGTAGAATTAAATACGAATAGTCTATTACAACACAACAAAGTTCTTTAATTAACCAAATACAAATATTTTATTAAAATCCAAAAAGTTATTCAATTAACAAATTCTTCCCACCCAATTGCGCAATCATTTCGATTCTCTCTCTACTGAAGACTAATAGGTGGAAACGGGTGGCCAGGAGTTATGCAGACCTGAATTTGAATAAACAAAATAATAATGAGTAAAATGTATATGTTGATACATTATTTTCATTTAAGAATAGAAAAACATATTTGAACAAAGTGATTTAGACTATTGGATTCGCCATATTTCATCAATGTCATGCAAATGGTTCTCGGAGTAGTTGATGGTGCAGAGAACAATGGTAGGAATGTCATGGAATAGCTCCCACCCAATGCCACGAGTATAACATTATAAATTATTGCGATAACATGACCCATGTCAAGCAAAACGAACCAATACTTTTGGATCTGCGGACTCTTCAAAGCACTGAACTGATTCCTCTATTATCTCCCATCATCCAAATACTTTGGGTGAACATAGAACATATCCTTTACTATGTCAGTCTACAAACACGGCCTTGTATAGTGATAAAAACCATGCTTCTCTAATTTCCCAAAAGATATTGCATTTGCGAATGACCAACATGCTCCAAATATCTATGCTTATGGCACATGTTGTAAATTGTCTGAATGGTTAACTTATTTTGTAGGAAGCTTTTCTGTAGTGCCGCTAATATTTACTTTGGTTGAGTATGGGCACTTGATATACTACCCCCAAATTCTCCTCCTTAGATGATAATCGGCTGGCAAATGCATCACCCTCCAAATATTGTCCTATCACATGGTTGTAATAACCACAAACAATAACAACCATTGATATATGTCTGCAAAATAATGGCCGTTAGACAAAGGGACATCCACATTTTTTAGTTCCAGTTTTTCTCTCGTTCTTATCTCTTCTTTTCATCTCTAAATTTTCTTCTATAACATCATATGTTTCCACCTTCATTATCTTTTTAGGCTCACGGTAATGACCACTTCTTTCGCAACTCAACACCAAACGGGTATTCTTCTTTCAGTAGAAATTTCTGAACAACTCACGATGACAACAAAGCCAAGGGGAATAACTCTCTCATGCATCCAATTAATCAACTCTTCACGGGAATCAAATAATTCTGTAGAGTTGAATATATCTTGATAATTAGGTTGTAACTCAAGATTGATTGGGCCAACGACACTGGTCTCAGTAAATGTCTAGAAAAGGTGTTAAAATATTTATCAAAAGAAGGTTCGAAAATTTATTTTTGAACAACACAATAGAGGTTCATAAATAAGTTTTTAGTTGCAAACAGGTGCTTCATAAATAAATTTCTGAACAAAATGAGAGATATTTGGAAACAAATTTCCGAACACATAATAATCCACTCATAAACTTATTTTTGAACTTAGTCATATAAGGCTGGAAATAAATTTCCGAACCGCTTTCACAACATTCAAACTATAATTTTCGAATGATGTTCGATGATTTGAATGTGAAAACTCGATGGAACTCTCAAAAAATTAAAAATTTACGGTTAAAATAATAGGAAATCACTTACATTAATCGTTTCTTCATAATTTTCACCTTCCATGGTTGATTTAAACGCAATATTCTTGAATTCAAAGTTTGATAAAGTAGGGTGTGGTGATTTGTAGAGATACGAATTGAACTCCTCAATTTTTTGTTCTGAAATTTCAGTTTTATTTTTATTTATTATATTATTTTATTTTGGGGTGGTGTGAAAAGAAAGAGGTGTAGTGTGTTGAAGTAAGAAAAGGGCAATTTAATAATCTCAAAATTAATTATTTTTGTATTTATTTCTTTTAGTGGTGTGAAAAAAAAATTTGGTAGTGTAAATAGAATCACCAAAAAAAAATTTGCGAGCCACACTCTGGTCGGCGGTCTGCGGCCCGTTAGACAGGCCCGCTCAGCCAAAGATCTGCCCAACCTCAAAAATTTAAATGATCATAAGATTCTTGTTTTTAATCGAATTTACGCAAATAATATACTAAATTAAATAATTTTTCATTATTTTTCATTTAAGATATTGCATGAACATGTTTCGATGAAGAAATATAAATGAAAAATATAAAATATTCATTTTTCATGTATATACAAACTCTAAATGAAATTATTGAACCATAACATTCAATTGATTGTTGTTCATGCACCATGCTTGCTTAACGTGTAGGCTAATTAATTATTTTGAAATAAATATCTATTTTAAAATATAATTAGTGACTCATACCCTGCGCTCTCGACAATCAAAATTTCAAATGTTAAAATCCTAAATGAGATATAATGAACTTATATAAGCCAACAAACTGATATTTTTCATGCTAGCCTACGAGTGATGGTTTTCTTGGATATATTTTTTTTCAAAGCGGATCACTAGCGGAACTCATCGGTCTCACGGTTTGACCGTCAGACTCTAACAAGATTGTTTGCCAAAAAAATATTTGCTTAAACTTGCACGTGTGTTTTTTTCGATAGGGTAAAAAGTGGGGTGGAGTTATTGAGATCCAAGCCTTTAATCTAAAAACAAATTTCGAGAGCTTTATCAATATGCTATTTGAGGAGCTTAAAAACTTGCCAATTACCCTTTTTATTTGGTTCAAGTAGATCAAAATTGCATTGTCACATCTATAAAATGTTGGTCTAGATTTAACCATGAGTCTATATTCTATACTTACCTATCAATCTACTTTGACATGAAAAAATAAATAACGACTACAAATTTTTATAATTTAGTGGTATTCATCACCTTTATACATGTAAGTAGTCAAAGTTCGATTCTCTATTCTCCCTTTCCAACTCCAAAAAAGTAGACTACGGGCGCTGAACAAATTTTCAAGGCATTTCCTCAAATAGTGCTCTCAAATTCAAATGTTTTGCCAAAGACATGACATGCTTCCAAAATACATCTTGTATAACAATATTGTCTGTAAAAATTTGAGCTCAAATGTATATTTGAAATTCACCTCAAAATAAATACATTGAGAGGGGCCCTTGTGCATTTTTAGATTAAAATTAAAATAATAACAGAATAAAATATCTACAAATTATATGGAAATAAAAAATCCAAATTGAGAACCAGATTACCAAGAAACCAATAACCATACGATAAAACTTATTAAATAGTCAATATATTGACGTGCGACAACCCGCGACCTAAATGGATCTGAAAAATTGAAGCCCAAATAATTAAAGCCAGCCCATTTAAGAGCAGTAATGATTAGGGTTTTATTATAAAACCTACGGAACCCTTCGCTCTCTCTCTCTCTCTCCCCCTCCCTCTCTCTTCGTAGAAGGAGAATTTCCAACCTCCCTCATTTTGTGCAGCGCCGCGGAAGAAGAAGCAGCTGCAGCAATGGTATGTTCGCTGATAATTAATTTAAACTATCCAAATACATTTGTGTTATATTATAGATTGCAGATTGCAGATTTTGACCTATAATTTCTGCTGAATTTGTACAGGTGAAGTACTCGAGAGAGCCCGACAACCCCACAAAGTGTAGGTTTTCGCTGTTCATTTTTATTTATGCAGTTTTTTTTTTGGCCTTTTTTGATAGTTGTTTGCTGATTTGGTTTTGATTTTGTGTTTGCTGCAGCTTGCAAGGCTAGGGGATCAGATCTCAGAGTTCATTTCAAGGTAAAAATATCTACTTTTTTAGTACCTGTTATTCTGCTTCGCATGTAAGTACCGATTTAAGTGCTGAGACAATATTTGTTTTGATATTTGTTCGAATTTCTCTAGCTATAGTTCATGTAATTTATCTCGTAGCCTGGATGTGAAGATGTTACATGTTCCACCTGATGAAAAAAAGCAGGGATCTGTTGCCATTTGTGAATAGGTCTCTCGTAAACATCAGGGATAAAAATCGTGCAATGTTATTGGGTGAACCTATTGAAGATTTCTGATGATCGATGGTTCAGTAAACAATGCTACATCTATGATGATTTCATTTGCTTGGTTATTTATGTTTCATTTATTTTTTATATGTTCCGACTTTGGTCGAGGCACAGGGTCTGTGAGTGTATTTCATATGATTTATTTCAATTGTTGAAGCTAGAGTTTTTCCCCAAAGCTTAAAAGTTGCATCACTCCTATTTCGCATTTTTATTACATAATTTCTGAAGGTGTAGTGTTGTTGCCTGTTTCATGTTTGTGTAAAACTTGTATGCTGTCTCCTTTTGTTCCTACTTGTCTGTTTTCGGGATATTATTCTGGTGCCTAGGCTAGGAATTAGTGCCTATTATCAATCATTATTATTATGTATGTTATGCAATATTTTGGACAAGTTATGATTAACAATCCTTGCTTAATTTTATTTTTTCAGAACACTAGGGAGACCGCGCACGCCATCAGAAAGTTGCCCCTTGGCAAGGCCAAGAGGTATTTGGAGGATGTGCTTGCCCACAAACAAGCCATTCCTTTCACTCGTTTCTGTGGTGGTGTTGGGCGTACTGCTCAGGCCAAGAACAGACACTCCAACGGCCAGGGTCGCTGGCCTGTGAAATCAGCCAAGTTTATCTTGGATTTACTCAAAAATGCTGAAAGTAATGCTGAGGTATGTTTGTTTCTGCATTCTTTTGTATCATTCCTTTTAGGTTTTACTCTTGTGCATTGGTTTAATATTTGATTTTTTTTGCAGGTGAAAGGTTTGGATGTGGATGCACTGTTCATCTCTCACATTCAGGTTAATCAAGCCCAGAAGCAAAGACGCCGCACATACCGTGCCCATGGAAGAATCAACCGTATGTTGCATATTGTGCTTATCTTCTTTGTTGAACAGCATTAACTCCCTCCACGTGCTAACAATAAAATTTTAATCTCAGCCTACATGTCATCTCCCTGCCATATCGAGTTGACTCTGTCAGAGAAGGAGGAGCCTGTCAAAAAAGAGGTAACAGAAAATATTTTGCTTTGGTTAATTGGACTATCATCTTTCATTTTTGAAAATAAATACAGTAATTCTTATTTTATTTTTGTTTTCTTTACTGAAAATATCCTTGTTTATTTGCAGCCCGAATCACAATTGGCAACAAGCAAACCTAGGAAGTCTTGAGCTATTAGTGATTTGTTGGATCATATAGTCGTTCAAGTTTTGATATTGTTTTTTTGACTACTTTGTTTTTGAAACGAAGTTCGGTTACTTGCCTTATGTTTCAGATTCTGGAGGTTAATCGGATTTTTAGACTGCGTTTGGTTATGTATTTTGCGTCCTAAATAGTAAAACACTTCTTGAACTTCTAACTTGATTTCCCTGCTATTGTTCCTTGTTATGCTGATTTTTTCTGTCTTGGTTTATTGGGTTTCAGAATTGAAGTCGTGAATGGTGATGAGAAAAGTGAATTGAGCAATGGTTTATTACCTCTTATATAAAACATTATATTTCTTTTTTAAGTTTTAAATCAAATACCAACAATCCACTATATGGGTTTTTTTTCATTTCTATTTTTTTTATATTCTGGGTGATGGTTGTAGTTTCATAACTGCAATATCTGTATATGTTATATTTTGGTTAAATAACATTTATCATTTTTGGGATTCCAAAATCTTGCTTCATAATTTTGTTGAAACATTAAAAGATTATATATTAATTTGTACCTATTGAAATGTTTGGATAATAATGACATCGAGTCTAAATGTATGGTACTGAGGTTTAATTATACCATTTACCCAATACAAATATTTTTTTCCCTCCCTTGCTACCTTGTACAAAATTGACTCTTAATGTATGATATTATAGTGTAATAAACCCACATATATTTATACACACACACACACACACACACACACACACACACGAGTTCAAATGACAACTCAATTCTCATGTAGAAACTAAGCACCAATCCTAGCTATACATTCATTAATTTTATATGTTCAAGATTGATCTCAAAAAAATGGGGTTAAAAATGCAATTAATTTATAATTTTATTAAGTTAGGTATTATAGTAATTTAAAGTGATATAATATATCCAAATTCCATATTTTATGGCATTTTTAATTTTCTTTCAATCTATATTTGTTGTTTTTTTTTTTATATTATTGACCTATTTTATTTTTGGTGATTTTTTTTATTTCTTATTCACCAATATTTCTTTCTTCTATCTTCTATCTTTGTGTTGCCCCTTTTTTTAACAACAATGTAAGGCCACCAATATTTCTTTCCTCCATCGCCGATTTGTGTGTTGTCTTTTTTTAATAACAATGAAATGAGTGTTTAATATTTTTCCACCCACGATTTTGCGGTAATTATTTTTATATTATCAGTTTTTTTCATTATAATATTACTCCTGTTATGATAATATGTTTGTTAACATATTAAAAATTCATGTATAACATATGTTTTGAGTATTTTTTATCCATATTATATTAATACGCCATTAATAAGATGTTTTCTTTGTGAAATAGTTGTTTACACATTTAGCAACAATGTATTAATATATTAGCATTACACTAAATACATACTACCAAAATGTGTTAGTACAATTAGCAATATTATTTACACAAATCAACAAATAATACGTAGTATACTTTCAAAGTGTTTTTGAAATAATATAAAATCTTTATTTGCATAATAGCTTATTGTTCTTTTTTCAGATTTTTTTTAATATATTAGCAAATTGTTAACTTCGTATTAGTTAAAATATTTTAACAAATTAGCAAAACAACCATTTATTATTTCCTATTTATAATTGCGAAACAAATTATTCACATGTTAGAAAAATCCCTTCTTTACATTATCTAAATAGTACTAATCAATTAGGAGGATGTAATAAGTTTATCACGATTTTGAGATGTATTATATCTAGGTCATTTATGATTACATAATTACATCAACCTAATAATTTGAAATTAGTTACACGTTCATAATCAATTTGTATAATCATTTATCAAACAATTCATAATTAATTCACAATGTTAGTGCTATTCTTTGCATTATCAAGTATTATACTTTGCACTTGCAGTAGTGATTGATTATCTCTCATCTTTATGGCATAGAATCATCACTAAGTATTTGGTTTTTCCAAGTACACACACTATTCTGGACAACGTTCTCAAATATGTACAAGAACATGCTGAACTTTATGAAGACAATTTAAGCACGAAGATATTATTGAGCTGAAGATGAAGACTGTGGTGCATCTAGACACAACTAAGATTGTTCAACACATTGAGTGCTGCCAACTAGCTTTAGTGATAGTCAGAAGTCAGTTTGTGAACATACAAGACATTCCTCTGTGCTACCTGATGTGAAGGTTCAAAATCAACAATGTTCATTGCAAAGTTCGTGAACATTCGCATGAACATCTTTTGTCCATATCATTAAAGTTGTTCGAAGTTTGCCAACCAAGAAGAGATTCAAGATCGTTCTAGAATATGTCTTAATTAGTTTGAAGAGCGCATGATTGAAGATAAAGCAGAAGTCTAAAGATGGAAGAGTTCTAACATGTTAAGTCATTGGTCTTAGTTTCAATAAGGAAAGTTTCCTTTTCAGATTCCTAGTTGGATTAGGACTTCTGATTTCCATCTTAAGGCAATGTTTCTGCTCTATAAATAGTCCGGAATCAGACTTGTTAGAACATGCCGAGTACACTGAGAGAACAGAACTAGAGAGTTTCTACAAGAGCTCTATTTGAGCCACACAGGTTTCGGTCGTCAAGATTAGACTAGAGAATAGTGTTCTAGTCATCGTGTATTGAAACACTTTTCATACATTGTCAAAAGGTTTCTCGGGAGAGAATACCTATGGAAACTAGATAGAGAGAGTCTAGATTGTGAGAAGATCTCACGATTCAATTCATCGAAAGAAGGTGTACGGGTAAAACGGGTAGCGAGTGACGGGAGGTTAACTGCGTGTAATATCCTAGGTAAATGTTGCATCGGGGTAGTGAATTGTGTTTCCACGGATCTGACAAGTCCCTCCTGACGTAGATTAATTGATCGAACAGGGTTACTAACTCATTGTGCTTTACTTTTTACAATTTATATTAAGTTCATAATAATGTTCTTGCACATTATTGCGAACTTTATCTTACAACATTTAAGTTCAAAGTTTGTGAACGTTTGCAGAACAAATACTTCATAAGAAGTGTGTAATTTCACACAACTATAATTTTGTACTTCTCCATCCAAGTTTTTTTTTAGTTCATTGTGATTTACAATTCTTCATTCCCGGTCGCCTTTGTTCATGATAATGGATTAAACATTATCAGTCTATCTCAACAAGACAATCGGTAGAAGTTGTTTTGATTTGATTTGGTTGATCTCTTCCAACTTTTTCTAGGTTTTTGAAGTTACAATCATTTCAAATATTCCATCTTTTGATTCCCATTTGCTTCTTTATTTTATGACTTCTTACTCCCACTTATTTATCACAACTCAGATCCCTATATTTCTTTGATTCTTTGTAAATCACTGGATCAACCCTTAAGATATCTGAGGGAAGCTGCAGCTACTGTACTGTCATAGTTTGTGTGGTTTAGATATGTAACAGCCCGGTCTCGAGATAGGGGTTAACGAGTGGGGACGGGGTGTCAATAAGGTGTTAATGAGGCAAAACGGAAAATTAATAAGTTGGTTTTACAATCGAGATATGCTTTTCGGGAATTAAACGAGGGTACTCGGGTTCACTTTTGATAAAGGAGAGCATGCTTGAGTGGAATTAACCGGTTAATTAAACGGATAAACGGATACCATTTAGCATGGATGGTAATAGTTAATAATGCGTGCAAGCCCCTTGATAGACGAAAGGAAATCATACTTGGGAAGTGGAAATAGAACTTAGTGTGCATCTTATACCCAAATAATCATGTCTGGGGAAAATTATGCATAGAGTCTTGATATTCATAATAGAACTTTAAACGGAATTAGAAAGAGTGTATCAGAGTAGCGGATCACATAGTGGGATTTTAAGAGAATATTAGATAATAACAAAACAGTCTTGGCAGCCAACCCACATCCACAACCACCAACATCCTTAGCATCTCAACCTGTAAAACATTTAAAAAAGAGAGGGCATGAGCACTAATGTACTTAGTGGGTTTTAGTGAAATACTTTAATAAACTTCCGGATATCTAATAATCAACTGACGGTATATGGAGAGCAAAACGCAAAAGCCCTCTCCATATCCGCAAAATCTTTCTTTTCTTTTGGGCCCAATCTGGCTCATACCTGACGTCAACTGTACCCTTAGGCATGCCATAGGATAGAAGAGGGGTTACCTCAAATATCTGAATGAGTTTGTGAGGGAAAAACCCAGCAGTGACTCCCTTAAGAGTTCTGAGCTCAAATCCTGTTTAAGTGGGAAGCTAAGTTCCTTCCTTTCTTAACCTTGCTAGCAACACCAAACTTAGCACCGTGTCTAAGACTAAGCCTTTAATACTGCATGATCTCAGCCTACAAGGGATTCAATGCTACCCTAACAAGGTAAACCTTAATTCTTAATTCTGCAAGCTTAACAAGCATAGACATTCGATTCCAGGAGAAAAACGTAAATAGATACGAATCGAAACTAAAGATAATTCTAAACATTTCATGCTAAGCATAAACAATACTTTAGTAATTCTATCATTTCTAAACATGCTTGAGAGCTCAAGTAAAAACATAATATCTTCCTTTCTTCCTTCCTTGTACAGAGATCAATCAGGCAGAGCAAAAATACTTCATTAGATATCTCATTTGCCCTAACATGCTTCTAGAGCTCATTAGCTCAAACTTTAGATGAGTATAGATTTACCCACCTTGATTACGGGACGGAAGATGAGGCAACGAGCTGGTGGTCTTCCTTAGTATTCCTCCGAGGCTCGATTCCCCCTACAAAAGTCGAATCGTCGACTTAGCGACCTCCTTCGAAAATTTCTAATAACATAAGATTAAATAATACCCAACTAATATTCCCTTAGCTAGGACTTAAAATGGATAGCACGACTTTTGACTTAATAAGGGTTCGAGAAGGATTTATTTCATTTAAGGAACTTCTTGACTTGATCTCTAAATTTTTTAGACGGAAAATAATTTGAATAGCTTATTCGAAATAAATCGAAATTAACTTGAATACCTTACTATAATTTAAACTTGAATATGGCTTGAGAATAACATAATTTGGAAGACTCAAAAAGTTCGGGAAAAGGGTACGAAAATAGTCAAAAAGAAACGGCGAAAACAACACGGAGACAGGGGGGCGTCGGCGTGCTGCCCTAGCCCCGACGGGCTCCTTAGCCCCGGTGGGCTTGGGGCGACCGGGGGGGGATGGCGCGGGGGCGTACTCCCCACCCCCCGCGGGGCTCTCTTTTCTCTCTCTCAGCACAGTTCTGGGCGATCTTCAACTGGGTTCTTCATGTTCGTTGATTCTTTCGACGAACACGAAGAACACTTAACTCGAAATTTCTTAAAAACAACGTACTTGAATTTAACACGCAACAACATGCTTTAACTTAAAAAGAATTTTGGCATTATAACGGCATATACACGATAATCCTCCTTTAATATTTAGAATAACGACAAAATCGTTAAATTTGGCTTGAACGGAATTTAACGGAATAAACGAGGTTAATCTTTTAGAATAATAATAACGGAAGTAACATGAGAAATATAACGTAAACGTTATTAACTTGGAACTTCAACAAAAATCGAAATATAACTTTTAGATGAGCAATAATGAAGAACGCGAAGAGCGTAAAGAACGAAAGTAAATGCGGAATTTAAAAGACGGAAAAGAAATGGAGTCGAGACCGACGAACAAGAATGGACGGGGTTAGGTGCGTCGAAAGAATGTGGCTAGCTCGGCGTCTCGTCGAGTCGCAACGGCGACAGAGCCGCCTGCTACGATCCAACGGCGCCCCTAGCACATTCCCTCACCGTATTCCTTCCACACCACTCCGCTCGTCGTCTTGAAGAACACTCACGAAGAACGCTTTTTACTTCGACAGGACTTTCTCGGCTTTCAAAGCTTTTCACCCTCTCGATTTAGAAGTGAAATGGATGAGAAATAAGCAAATGAATGCAAAAGGGGTGGTCCCCTATTTATAGGAGAAGCTTTGGCTTCCCTTGGAAGCCATTGCTGTGCGGAAATACTGCAAAAGCTACCTCGAGTTCGGTTAAAAGCTGCTTTATTCGATGTCGAGGTCCAAATGACTTCAGACACGAAATCTAAAAATACCGGGAGACTCGTTGGCTCGAACACTAGTGAACCAACTCGATTCATGAAGAAGACGGGGTCGTCAGAAAAAAGACGAGCAAAGATTCCTTTTTTGGAATTACTTTTTACTATTCACTCAGACTGACAGATTTTGCTCCCAGCGTTCGATTGACCTCAGAATGAAAATCCGTGAACGCCAACGGAATCCTTGAGTTATTTCCCATAAGAGGGGCCTGATAGAACTGGACTCGGATAAACGAGGAGGATTTCGTAAATTTCTCAAAACACGAACACACGCAACAGTTACTATTCATTCCCCTTTTTAAATACGTTTTCCATCACCGGGAACGCAAATGACTTCAGATTTAAAATCCGAAAACACCGGTGTACTCCTTGAGTTAAAATCTTTCTAAAGAAACCACAAATGGTAATAAAAGAATTAAGATTATATTTCCGAAAAGACGATCTTCACGATAACTGACTCTTAAAGTCGTGACTGACATCCAACCATAGCTAATCTTATTTAAATTCCTTTTTTAATTAATTAATTAATTAATATCAACAATTCTCTAAACCTTATCCAAAAATCTGGGGTATTACAAAGTATATCCAGAGTCTCTCTCTCTCTCTCTCTCAGTGAGATCCAAAGACTTTATTTTATGTCTATGATTTTTTATTCAGTTTTTTGTAAGACTGTTGTCTTTTGCATTCCCATTTATTTTGGTTATAAGAGATGATTTGTTTGTACTTGTCATCTGAAAATGATCAACACTGAAATGTGTTTTCTAATGGCTTGTGCACCTGACAACTTTATCGGTGGTATACTTTTTTCTCCCCTAAAAATCTTAGAATCGGTGTACCTTTGGGGAAATTCTACAACGCGTGCGCACGTAGTGTGCTCCTCTCACACATAATAAAATAATAAATGGATTCATTATTTAAAAATTATTATTTTGTATAAGAGGCATACTACGTGCGCACACGTCATAGAATTTCTCGTACCCTTAATACGGCTTGGCAATGTCAAGCTTCGTAGATGCATTATCTCTAAAATTTGTAGTGAATTATGTTCACAATTCTTTTGCAATTGGTGTGCCATTTTGAGCAAAATACCTTGACCCAAATCACTTTTAAGATTCGGAAATAATTCTAAATTTAGTTAACTTGTTCTTCAGGTATTGGCTATCTTTTTGTAATTCTCCATAATAAAATAATGAGGTGGACAGGCCCGCGAGTATTATTGAGCTTTAGTGCAATTACAAATTTATCCTTAATAATTTAATTATTTACATATATATTATTAAGAATTAAATTATATTTATTTAAAATTAAATAAATATAATTTTTTATTTAATATTTATACATAATCGAGTCGAGCTCGAACTTGTCGAGTTTGCTACCGAGTCGAGCTGGAAAAATTAAAGCTCAACCGAGCTCGAGTCGAGTCGAACTTTAAATTTTTCTTATCGAGTTTGAGCACAATAAAACTATTACTCAACTTGACTTGGCTCGACTCGATTACACTCCTAATGGGCATGAAGATGTCAGCTGGAAAGTGGACTAAGATGATTTTTTTAAGTAAATGAGGAATCGGTAAGTTATAACAAATTACCAGTTTTTAATCAATCGGTCAAAAATATTTAATGCTTGAATATGCAATAAATCTCATCTAAAAATCTAGGCGTAAAAGCCCATATACGTTTGAAGGCCCAGCCCAGCATACATGATCGAACGGTCATGGTGCCTCACCAACGCTGTAACTCTCCTTCAATCTAACGGTCAGGAAACCTTTTTCACGACCATATATATATATTTGCAGCTGCCTCCTCCTTTCGGTCAAAATCGTCTCTACACTCTTACACTCGTCATTTCTACGGTGAGTAAACACACACACACACACACACACTGACTATGTGTGTTCGAGTTTTGGTTGAGCTGTTATATCGCCATGTTTTAAACTGCTTTAGATCTTCGATCCCTTATTATGCTGAAGATGAAAGTCTAGGTTTTCTCTGCGTGTGTGATGAATCGTAGAGTGGCTGTATTTTTTTGAAACGTCCGGTGTTGGATTTTTCAATTTCTTATTCCTGGAGGTTTGGTGATTTTTGAGGATTCGGATTGGTGAATTCGAAACTGTTTTGGACGCGATCAACACGAGCCGTACGGAATTGGAGTTTCGAAATTACATAAGCAAAATCGAGTTGATTATATGGAAATTGATATTTTTTGAAGCATGATAATGCGTTGTGCGTGTGTGTGCGTGCGTGTGAGTGATCATTTGCTTTTAAATTGCCGGAACTTGGGTAGAAAATATTTATGCATTGTGCTTCGATTTTAAGTGATCTTATGAAAACTTTTGGGATTTGGTGGAAATTTATGACCTATACTTCGATTTTTACGTGGTACAGGATTCCTGCTTTGTTCTTGATAAAATTGCTGAACTGATTTAGGATTTACTGAAAACTGCTTTAATCAAGTGCTGGAATTTGGTAGAATTCATTTAGTTGTCTTAGATATTTTCAATTTTTTTACCTATCTTGAAAGTGAAAGTTTAGTGCCCTGTTAAATAGAAGAACTTTAGTAATCAATCAGGGGATATTACTGATATGTAAGAAGTCATACATTATTTGACTAATGTGCCGTTTGTCTTGCAAAAATGGATCTCGGCGTGTTAAGGTAATTAACTTGTATCTTAATGACGGGCCTGCAGATGGATTGGCAAGGGCAGAAGCTAGCTGAGCAGCTGATGCAGGTGTTGTTGCTCTGTTTTGCAGTGGTGGCATTTATCACAGGCTATGTACTGGGGTCATTTCAGATGATGATGCTGATTTATGCAGCCGGTGTTGTGTTGACTTCTCTGGTTACAGTTCCCAATTGGCCATTCTTCAATCGCCACCCTCTGAATTGGTTGGACCCAAATGAGGCCGAGAAGCACCCCAAGCCACAGCCTGCTAGTTCTGGCTCAAAGAAGAAGACATCAAAGAAGTAGGTTTCTCAATCAGTGTTTTAAGTTGTCCAAGATTAAGTATATTAGATACATTTTATTGCACTTTTTGGTTCAAACACTTGTTTTGCCTTGTTGTTGTTGATACGTACTTCAAATGCATATTTGCATTGCCTTATTGGCAGAATGATACAATTACAGCTCACATTATATGCACAAGAACATGCTTGGTTCAGGAGTTACACTCTATCACTCTTTGCTGACCTTAGTTTATCATATGCACCAGCACATCTAATCTTGAGGGTCTTGGTACATATCCTTTTAGTCGCCTTTCATTTTCATCATATGGGAGGTGCCATTTTTGCAAAATTCAGAAAAGCCCTTCTGAAACATGAGACGGAGGTATGATTCAGACGTAGAAAGCATTTCATGTTAAGGATTTTCATTGGTTTGATATCATGTCCTTCACATGTTGTCGTGCTTCCTCCACTGACAACTTTGGTTCATCTTTCATGCAACATTTTATGTACGAACCATCTTGGTACTCGTCCTGTCACAAATTTAAGTAAAATTAGGATTCATTGTGAGATCACCCCTTAAATTTGATCCATCTTCTCTATACTTAGTTTTTCAGTGTATATGTTATTGGTCTTTCAATATTTTTGCGATTGATATTATGAGTATTTTATGTGAATAAAGACATATTTTGGGGTTAGCTGTAGTTTCAGGGCAAGTAAAATTACCTTAGCGCTCCCCAAGTCATTGGAAAGACGAAGAATAGTAGCAATAGAGGATACGAGGGTAGAAGTGTCATTTAAGTGGATAGAAGGTTGTCCCTTTCCAAGGCCCAGTAGATAGAATAAGTGGACTATAATAACATGCACTCCCAAACTTACTTCACCATTTTCCAAATACTCTTTTGTGCTGGGAAACTCTCCTGAGCTAAACCATCTCGCTTCTCACTAGAGAGTCAATATATAATACACCATAACCACTTTGATTTTAAATCATTTGAGACAAACAATACAAGAAAATATAATCTCTTTGTTGACATTTTAGTGGTGTGGCCTCTCCTTATTCAAGGAGATTTAAGATTCTAGCTCCCATCATTTTTGTGTTTTCAAATAATAAAAAAGTGAATAATTAACTAATCAATATCCCTTTTCTATGTAAAAAAAATAAAGATAAAATAAACAGTATGAATATGATTAGTTCCTCTTACCGTTGCTTTAAGAGAATCGATAGGATTAGTGCCGTACATTTCCTCAACCTTTAGGGCTAGGCCATTGGTGGTGTCTAGAATGGCTTTGTAACTGGTTCTCATGTATTCTGGCAATGTATCAATCGCACCATACTCCCATCTGCATGTTTAATCTCGGTATTGCATTTCATGTTTCTCTATCCCAAATGTATGCCACACGCCTTAGATATGTCATGCTAATGTATTGTATTAGATAACATCACAAATGCATGCATGGAACTGTAGTTAATGTACCTATCGAATTGGGTCTATGTATAAATAAATAGTACCTCAACTTGGCTCTAAAAAATAAACTTGGATGGTTAATGTGTAGCTTTGTACCTGTTTATAGCTTGCGTGAAGAGGGTAAAGTTTATTTAAACTTCCATATTGATCAAAGATATCATCAATTAGGTAAATAAATGCAATGGCTTTGGTGAGCTCTATTCTTTCAACTTGCAAGCTTGGATTGTTGATGAGAATAACCATAGACCTTATGTACCACTTCATCGGTTGGCTTTTCCCACGTTGTAATTTCTCTACGATACCTACATTTTCCCACCACCTACACAACATCCAACTTAGTCAATCTATTTACGAATCTATGTATGCCATTTTGTAGTCTACACACATGCTGTGAGCACACACTTAGCTTATTGTGTATTCTGAAGTAATGGTAGATCCAATGTTTAAAAAGGCGTTTTTGAGGCGCGCCTCAGACGAGGCGATCGAATTCCGCCTCTGAGGCGCCGCCTCAGCCTCTCTGGTGAGGCTTACGCCTCGGACCGTCCGAGGCGGTCGAGGCGGTTGAGGCGGTGAGGCGGTTCCGAGGCGGGCGCCTCAGTTCTGGGCCAAATCTGAGATGTATTTTGGTTTTTTGTGTGGGCTTTTTTGTCTGGGCTTAAATTGGGCTTTGATTAATAAATGAAAAAAATAAAAAATAACCTTTAAAATATACAAATAATTGAAATAAACATAAAAAAAAGTGTTTCTGCCCTAATCGCTAAGTCAGCGACGCTGCGTCCTTCCCGCGCGCCTTCTCCCGCGCGCCTTCTCCCAACCTCCCACTCTCCCAACCAGCGCGCCTTCTCCCACTCTCCCGAGCAGCAGTCCAGCCGCAGCAGAGCAGCAGTCCAGCCGCTTCTCAGGTTCTCCCTCAGTCCCTCTCTTATTAATTGATATTGATTTAATTCTACCTTGATTCTGAGTTTCTGACCTCATGCACTATAAGTCTATAAGTCTATAACAGTCATGTTTGCGGTTTGCCCACTGTTGTGTTTTGAAGAAAAGAAAAGAAAGTGCTGCATTAATGCATATTGTTTCTTTGATTGATGTAAATTTTCTCTGTTTATGTACTATTATTTTAAGATCAAATTAGTTAAAACTTAAAACCATGATTGTGTATGTGATGTCTGCTATTGAATTAAATGTAGAATGACGGGTGCTCGAAGAGATCCGGCATGGAAGTATGGGGTTGAAATTGAAGTGCCGGCACAGGGGGTTAAATTGGGCTACAAATATGTGAGGTGCAACTTTTGCAACAAGGAAGTTAAAGGGGGGATAACAAGATTGAAGCAGCATCTTGCTCACCAATCCAGCAATGTGGCTTCATGTCTCAAAGTGCCAGAAGAAGTAAAAAATGAAATTAATGGCTGTTTGAAGGCGTTCCAAAATGCCAAGCACACTGCTCAAAAGAACTATCAAGAAATGGTCGATTCGGGATCTTACTTTGGTGATCATGGGGCTGCTGCGTGTGGGAGTGGGACTGCTACTGGGACAGATGGTGCCACCGGCCCTAGCACTAATATAGAGATGATGTCCAAGAGTTCTAGAGGCGTTAGAGGGCCTATGGATCGGTTCGTGAATGATAAGGGAGATGATGAGAATGAGGATGGAGGGCTAACTGCTGCAAATGCTAAAGAACTTCGAAATCGAGTTTGTTTAGACATAGGGAGATTCTTCTTTGAGAATGGGATCCCGTTTAATTGTGCAAGAAGTGCATCATTTACCAATATGGTGCGTTCTATTGGTAATTATGGTCGAGGGCTTAAAGCTCCAACGATGTATGAGCTGAGGACGTGGATTCTAAATGAAGAAGAGAAGACAACAATTGTTCATGAAGGTTGATGACCAGCTTGATAGCTTCAAATACAAGAAAGGGTTGTTTGGCTTCAGAGCTTCTATGCAGTCCTACATGACACGCCCACCAGGTATTCATTCTCTTTTTTATTAATTCGCTATCATAGTATCATAAATAATAAGTTAAATCTTTTGTTAATTTTCTAATTATATTAATTTATAATTGATATTTCTATATAGTTGTATGGTGGGATAACTTTGGAGATGAAGTTCCAGAGTTAAAGTCATTTGCAATGAAGATTCTTGGTCTTACTTGCTCGTCATCGGCTTGCGAACGTAATTGGAGTACGTTCAATCAAGTGCACACAAAGAGAAGGAACCGCTTAAGCAAATCTAGGTTGAATTCATTGGTGTACATTATGTACAACCGAAATTTGAAGTATAAGCACTTGAAGAAACAATCACGAGGAGAGGACGTTGATCCTTTGATTGTTGAAGACATTCCTTCTGATGATGATTGGCTAGTCAACCCCAATGAAGAAGATGATGGAGATGATGAGCATGTGGAGGCGGAAAGTTCGAGGGCAACAAGTAAGAGAAAAAGAAATGAGAGCTCAACTAAAGGTTCCTACTTACTTCTGCCTTTCGATTATAATTTTACAAAGACTTTCATTTAATATTGATATTGTTACTTACATTCTTACAATGCAGGAAAGGGAAAGAGTGTGGAGAGAGGATTATTTGATGAGGAAGATGAGTTTGAAGAAGAGAGTGGGAGTGATCATGGAGAAGAACCAAATTATGATGATTTCAATTATTGAGATTTGAGAATTACATAAATTCTTGATGATTTAACTTTTAAGTTGGATTTATAAGTTGGAACTTAGACTATGAATTTGTTCTTTTGCCATTTTTATGTTATTTTAGGCCTTTATTATTTAATATTTGAATTGTGTGAATGTGTGTTAATTGATGTGAATTTGATTAGTCAAATTGATATAGTATTATATATATATATATATTTTCCTTCTTGTATTGAGGCGTCCGCCTCGGTCCGCCTCGAGGCGCCCGCCTCGTGAGGCTACGGGCAACCGCCTCGAGGCTTAAATCGCCTTTTAAAACCTTGGGTAGATCTAGTATCAAATACGTGCTCTCGGGGTGGACATGGAGGTGTGTAGCTAACATTCCTCTGTGTATATATTGCCAATGTGAATTAGATAGAAATGGATGAAAAAAAAAGACAACTACATTAGATATATGCGTACTTGTAAACCTGTAGTAGTTCCTCTTGGTGCAACAACTCTTCCATGATAACATCCATTTTGGCAAGCTCTGTTAATGTTTCTTTCCATCCCTTATTCTTAATACCTGTGACAAAACCTCCATCCATGTAATTTCTGGTTATGCTCTTGTGCTGAGGTTGTCTCAATGTATTTCTTATCACTTTTTTATTCCAATCATCATCATTATTCTTGTTTTCCAAGCAATATCTATGCAGGTTCATTCTGCTGACCATTATATCTTCATATATGAACCTTAGTTGGGCAGGTTCATGAAATTCAATCAACCTCTAATATCTTGCCTTATTTTCCCTTTGAACTTTCCATCATTTCCCTTGAAGCCATTGAACATATCTGCAACATTTACCCGTGCATTTCATTTTCATATTCAATTTATTAATGTGCACTATATATAACGTGATGATCATGCATACCACTAGGGGTGTGCAAACGGTCGGGTCGGGGCCAGCCCGACCGAAAATTCCGAACCCGATCAAACCGACGCGCCCAGACTACCCGACCGCCACCCGACCGAATTCACGCCGGGCACCGAACCGACAACCGACAGGTCGGTTTCGGTCGGTTTGCTGTCAAAACCGATGGCAGACCTTCTAGTGCAAATTGCAAAATTTTTGGGCCTGGAGTTGTCTAGAACAATTTTCAGCAAACTGCAGGTATGATAATTCTAAACTAATAATTTATATCAATTCTCACAACAAATAATTAAACTACTACATGCATTCATAATCAGAATTTATATCAATTCTCACAACAAATAATTAAACTACTAAACTACTACAGGCATTCATATTTTAAAAAAAAAAACGTTTACTGTTAAAAAAAATGGTGGAGACTGGAGAGGGCTGAGGGCGGCGGCCGGCGTCTGTGTCCTTGTCGAGGAGTGACCGACGACCGGTGAGACGCAAGAGAGTGAGAGCCGATTGATGAGCCGACTAGCCGAGTCTGTCGAGACTCGAGACGCGAGAGCGATGCTACTGAGATAGTCGACTTGAGTCGAGTGAGCTGCGAGAGAGAGAGGCTTTGAGGGGCGGCCGACTTCAGCCTTCAAGGCGTCGGCAGAGGGCGGCTCACGGCTGAGAAGAGCGATTGAATGTGAGATATGAGATATCAATTATTCGATTTAGGTTTAGGGATTGACCGATTGAATCTGCAATACAAATATGAAAAATGAAATATAATATAGCAGAATTTCTTTTTAAAAAAGATCGGTCGGGTCGGTGTGGCCGATGGGTTCCGGCAACAGCACCGACACCCGACCGATCCCTCATCGGTTTGCTGCTTCTGAAACCGCCCACCGTCCGTGCCCCATTTAACCCCGACCCGAACCAACCGATTGGCATCGGGTCGGTCGGTCAGATCGGGTTACGGTTTGAATATGCTCACCCCTACATACCACATATATAGATATACGCGTGTGTGTGTGTGTGTACTCTGTAGTGTGAATTGGTAAACTTTGGAATGAGACCACAATAATTCAAGAGCGACTCTCATGTGAGACCTTACGGATCAAAATTCATAAGACCGGTTAAGATTTAGATTCAAACATAATCAAAATCTACAAGGAAATTACTACAAGGCTCGTGGTGTATGCTGATACACATTTGGCCCTTATGCAATAAGGATGAAACTCTCTAGTTCAAAATTCATGTTGTTCGATGTTTCATAATAAAAAATTACCAAGGAAATAAGTTTATATGGAAAACTACTTAGTTTTGATGGTGAACAGATGTGGCTAGAAAATTCAATAGATGTTAACAGTGGTATACCTAGGTATAAAAAATGTGGTTTGTGTTCCGGCCCCACCGAAAAAGGAAAAGCCTAAAAGTTTGTATTGTAAAATCGTGTTACATCTTGTGTTTTTCTTTTAAGGGTTAATTGCTAAATAAATCATCACGTTTTCACCCTATTGTAAATTAGATACCACGTTTAAATCTAGTCAATTATAAAGCCACGTTTTATTTTGTGTGAGATTAAACATTCCCAATTTTTCCGGCGAGTCAAGTGTGACGTATTTGGTCTAAAAACCACGTTGGCAGCCACATCAATACACACATGTAATTAATGATATCGGTTTTGTTATTTTTCTCAATATATTTTATATTTTAGAAATAAATAATTATATAAAAAATGAATTTTTCAACAAAAAAGAAGAAGAAAAAGTAACAAAAACGGCGTCATTTGTTACACGTATGTGTTGATGTAGCTGCCAACGTGGTTTATAATTAGGGCAAATTTCATATTACTCCCCTATGTTTTCGCGAAAAATCAAAAAACCCCCTATGTTAAAAAAATAGTCTTAAAACTCACTCTGTTATGTATAATTCATCAAAAAAAGCCCCTTTTTAAAAAAGTGTATTACATTTGCTAAAAAAGAGTATATGATTCTTATTTTTACAATTTTTGTATTATTTTTTAAATATAATTAATTTTTTAAAATAGTAGTTTGACCAAATACTATAATTTTTAAATACTATAAAATATATTTATATGTAAAAAAAAATACGTAACATAGGAAATTATCAAAATAGCTAAATATTAGTAGTATAACCAAATACTAAAATTTTTAAATGATATAAAATATATTTATCTATAACAAAAATTGTAAAAATAAGAATCATACACTCTTTTTTAGCAAATGTAATACACTTTCTCAAAAAAGGCGGCTTTTTTGATGAATTATACATAACAGAGAGGGTTTTAAGACTTTTTTTTAACACATGGAGTTTTTTTATTTTTCGTGAAAACACAGGGGAGTAATATGAAATTTGCCCTTATAATTACACGCCTACAGACATTTGACGGAGAATTAGACGCCTGTGCAGGCAACAACTACTCTGCCGGAGAAGAAAGGCCAACTCCTTTTTCTTTTTCTCTTTTTTCAAAATTTATTTATTAATTATTTTTATTTTTATATAATAAATATATTTAAATAATTTTATAATTAATTATTATTGAATTGATTTATTTTATGGTACAAAAAGTAAATTTCGTAGTGCTCTATTTTTGTAAACCTAATCTCAAACCTAATTTTTGTATATATATAAAAAAATATTAAAGCATTGGCTGTCGTCGTCTTAATTAATTTGCATTGTCGATATATTCATATATATACTTCCAAAAAGCTGATATATCATTTCTAACCTAATCTTTGGACAACTCTAAACCGCAAACATAAATTCATGGCCTAATTTTTTTGGAGAGGGTGATATTTCAAATGAGATCCTAATCCATTTTATATATTCCACTTGGTATTTGACTATCAATTATATTATTATTTTTTTCATTTTTTCTTCAAGTTCGAATTACTACTGTTTAGTTTAAATTTATAATTATTAATTAATTAAGATTTATTGCACCAATTAAAGTTTATAATTATTTTTATAATTTAATTTTCAGTTATTAGTTAGAGTTGATTATTCCATAATTAGGGTAATAATTTTTTAAAAAATTCATTTCTTATAGAAATAAATGTTTTTTAAACCTTATAACAATAAATGATAATTACTATTAAATTCGATAGTGGGACATAGTAAGTGGACTAGAGGATTTCATTTCCAGTTAATGTATTGTTTCACTAAGAGAATTAAAAAAAATCAGGACCTTTTAAGTGAATTTTCAATTTTGACACAATTTTAAAAATGTTACGCGCACGCACATACATATATCATATATCGTATCTGTATTAAAACTAACCCTTATTGAGTGACGCATTTGTAATTTTATTGATATTTGATTGTGTGTAGGTTCAAATCTTGATCCGTCTTATAAATTTTGACCCGTTAGACGATCTCACGCAAGACTGTCTCTATACATACGGATAGATATGTTTTGATGGATTTATAAGAATTTAGAAGTGTCGACATGTTGTTGAAGGAGCGTAAGCCTTTGATTTTGATCATATGTGTACATGAGAGGTACCATTCTTGCAGCGTTGAGAGAAGCCCTTGTGAAAGAATGATTAGTCTGATTGAGATGCAGAAAGCATTCCTTGTTAAGGTTTTTCCATTGCTCTGATATCATCTCCTCCACATTTTCTCGAGCTTCCTTCACAGACAACTTTGGTACATCGTTCATGCAACATTTTATGTATGAACCATCCCAACCATCTTGCTGCTCGTCCTATCACATCACACATCTAACTCAAATTATAGGATTCATTATCAAATTTCTTCCAAACATTTTCTTCTACCTTCACTGAATTGTTAATAGATAATTACTAATGAATTTTTATTTAGACTTAATATAAAAATAATCAAAAATAAAACTAATTAAATTGATCTATGGAGTTCTAGATGATAGTTTTTATATTTCATATACTCTAAAGTGTTGGCTTTCATATTTCATATTCTGAATTGGTAATCGATAAAAACTCCTTTCAATTTTTTTGCTATTGAATGTTTCGAATTTAATGTGTAATGAACACACACACGTATATAGGTATATAGGTTTTGTTTCAGGTGAGAAATATTTAATGGGGTGAGAAATGAAAAAAATGTTTATCTTATTATAATTTACTGAGAAATGAGAAATATTTCAAATATATATAAAGATTAGGGGTAGTTGTAAAATTACCTTAGCGCTCCCCAAATCATCAGAAAGACGAAGAATAGTAGCAATGGAGGATAAGAGGGTAGAAGTGTGATTTAAGTGGATAGAAGAGTGTCCTCCCCCAAGGCCCAGAAGAAAGAACAAGTGGACTAGAATAACATGCGCTCCTGAACTTACTTGGCCGTTTTCCAAATACTCTTTTGCTCTAGGCAACTCTCTTGACCTAAACCATCTTGCTTCTACAAGGAATGCCCTGCACAAACTCCCCCACTACACACACACACACATTATAACATATAGAGAGAGATAGATCGAGGTTTAATTTTGTCTGTTAGTACTGTTACCGTTTCTTTAAGAGAATCGATAGGATTAATGGCGTACAATTCCTCAACCTTCTGAGCTATGTCATTGGTGGTGTGGAGAAGGGCTCTGTAACTGTTTCTCATGTACTCTGGTAATGTATCACTTGCACCGTACTCCCATCTACAGATATACTTTAATATCAAGAATGAAAATATCAAAAATGGATAATTATTAATGTTGAAGCTGTTACCTGCATATGGCTTGCGTGAAGAGGGTAAGCTCATTTAAATTTCCATATAGATCAAAGATATCATCAATTAGGTAAACAAATGCAATGGCTTTGGTGAGCTCTATTCTTTCAACTTGCAAGCTTGGATAGTCGATCAGAATAGCCATAGACCATATGTACCACTTCATAGGTTGGTTTCTTGCACGTTCTAATTCCTCACCTATACCTACATTTCCCCACCACCTATAACATATACACACATCAATTTCTTGTTTTAATTGATGTAATCGGACAACTAAATCTTTTATTTTCAATTCAATTCGTTTGGAAACATTAATTTAAGTAATAGATATATGGATATACGTATATATATGAACGTACTTGGAAATTTGCAAAAATTCCTCTTTGTGCAACAACTCTCCCATGAGAACATCCATTTTGGCCAACTCTATTAATGTTTTTCCCCATCCCTTCTTACAACCTTTGACAAAACCTCCATCAATGTAATTTCTTGCATTCAATCTTGCTATGTTCTTGTGTTGAGGACTTCTCAATGTATTTCTTATCAACTTTTTATGCCAATCATCAATGTTCGTATTTCCCAAGCATTTGTTCAGATTCACTCTGCTAAATTCTTCTGCTTCATCAATTATATCTTCATCTATGAACCTTAGTTGGGAAGCTTCATGCAATTCCATCAATCCTCTAATATCTTGCCCCAATTTCTCTTTGAACTTTCCATCATTTCCCTTGAAACCATCGAACACATCTGCAATATGCATTCAATTTTGTATTCACATGCTATATGAAATATTAGTATAACTTAGGTATGAAAATATGGTATAAAACAAAGGATTAATGTTGTGTATGCCAATACGCAAATACCATTGAAATCATCTAGTCCAAAATTCATGTCTTGCTTTTAGGGATATGTTCGGCTTGACTTAATTAGATAAGCGACACATCTATATTTTTATTTTATTTTCTTATAATTTTCAACTATAGTTAAAAAATAACGAGAGAGAGAGAGAGAGAGAGAGAGCTAAGTCCAAATGATTAGATCCCTCAAATACCAGCAAAATAGATAATTAATACCAAAAAAATAAAACGCAATTAAGATATAGGACACAAAATGTGAGCAGATGATGTAATGTCTTAGGTGTACCGCTTATGTACAACATTCAAATAAAGCATTTTAAGTGCTAATATTTATTGTGAAAAAAATATTAGTAAAATTAATTATAAATGATATACTCAAGCATACTAAACCATTATCCCAAAAAAACCAAAAGGTGAAATTAAAATCAAAAAAGTAAATTAATGAATAAAAACTAAAGAAAATAAATAATTGTATACAAATGGTACATCAAAAAGTGAGAAGAGAATCTAAGTGCATCTACTAAAAAAATTGAAAAAAAAGAAAAAGAAAAGAGAAATGAAAACCCAAATATATATGATTTTGCTAAGCGGTTCACTTGGTGTGTGTCCTGTTAATTTTATTAGTTTTTCTTTCTTTTTTTTCTTCAAATTTAATTTATTGTGGTTTAGTTTATTTATACAATTATTAATTGGAATTTATAATTATTTTTTAGAATTAAATTTTTATTTTTTACAATAATTGATTTTTGAGTTTGATTGTTTCATGTTGGAAAAAAATCTTATTAAGTATTGAATGATGTCATGGGAATTAATTTGCCAAGTATAGAAAGTAAGTAATCAAATTATATGTAACTGTCATGTAAAATAGGAACAAGTTACCACCCACACACGGAGAAACCCAGCTAACTGGAGTGTGAAGAAACTAAGTTAAAGAACTAAAGATCAAGGAAAGATCAGCTGAGGACTTCAGGCAAAGCCAACTGATAGATCAATTGAGATGAAGGAAGCTGACTGAAGAAGACCAGATAAATCGAGAAGTAGTGAGAAGTGCAGAAGCAGCCAACTGGATAAGTCCATTTGAGAAGAGAAAGACCAAGAAACTAACTAAGAGTCGTTCTGAAAAGATGCATAAATTTGAATGAAAATGGCTAGATATGCAAGGAGTACTTTTCAGAGTCAAACTGAGAAGTTACCAAAAAAGGAAAATATAATCGACTAATCAGAACAACCAACATACTGCAACATCCAAACAATCTCAATGATCATTTTAATTAAGGGTTATGACCAGTTCTGGAACTAGAAATGTTTTATTTGGGGGCGATTTGTTCTTCACCAATAACCAATCACTAGCAGTAATAACATCTAAGTGCTTAGTGGAAAATTGTGAGTTGTTGGGTGTCTCTAACAATAGCAATGGAAACTGAGTAGTGTAAGTGCGAGTTGCCTAACTGCAATAGCACCTGAGCTCTTAGCTAAGCCCCTGTGAGTAGAGAGATTGTCACACTTAAAATAGAGCTAGATCTACAGTAATAACAGGTTAAGCTAGGTGTGAATACCCACCCAACTGTGTATTTCTAATCCAACAAGTGCATAGTGATTACCTTCTAGTTTCTGGAAGAGAGATTATGTATAGTCAATTTACGACTTAAACCTCCATATATCCTATTTTATTTAATTGTTTTCCTTACCTATTTTATCTATTCAATTATATGTTGTGTGCTTGCTCAAGTTGTCTAAGTGTTTATTATTTTTCATTGATATATTTTCAATTGAGCAAAACCAGCTCAATTTAAATTGAGTCTTCAACTCAATTGAGATGCTAGTACGTGAACCAACTTAACCTTTAACTTAAGTTGAGAACTCATTTCTACAAGTCAGTTAACTTGACATTTCTGCATACTTTGATAATATTCATAATTCATTTGGTCTTGACTATTCATCCATTCTAATAACTCATTTAACATTTTAGGGACCATCATTTCATAGTCAAGGTATATAATTTATAAAATTTCAATTCTTAGGAATACACGGTGATTAGGATTGATTATATTATAATAATTGTTAAGAAAGATTTTATTATATTTTGAGTGATGTCAAAATTAGGTGATAAATGCTAAGTATATAAAGTAGTTGATAAGTCTATTTAACTATCCTATACAGGAATTGAGTCATGTAAAATAGATAGTTACGAGCCTAGCAAAATTGGAGAGGAAACTGAATGAAGATGAGTCAGTCGAGAGGAGAAGTCGACCAAAGCAATCAGTCAAACGGAGAACCGATTGAAGCTATTAGTTGAGGAGCAACCAACTGAAGCAGATAGTCAAGAATGCAGAAGTGAAGAAGAAGTCAATAGAAATGGCTTGAAGAGCCACCTGAAAAAAGTTGTGGACTTATACAGAAACGGTCAGATATGCAAGGGTAAGTATCAGTGTCAGACTAAGAAACTATGAAAAATGGAAAAAGAATTATTCAATCAGTAGTCAAGCTCCTGCAACAGAAAGAGACAATCTTAATGGTCATCTTGATCAAGGGTTGAGATTGTACCATGATGTGAAGATTCAAATTTAAGGAAAATAATGACTACTTCTAAGTTGAAGATCTATAAAAAACCTGTATTTTGAGAAAGACTCTTGGCGAGTTCAGAAAGAGCCTCCAAGACTCAATGAAGAAGATAAGATAAGATAAGATAAGATAAGATATGGTTGAAGACACAACTACTAAGAAGAGCAAATGAAAGAAAAGTCTTCAAGCCTTTAGAGATCCATAACTCAATTTGACTTCTCAGATCGTTGGTTTTGTTGTTTAGTTGATTGAATTTCGAATGATTTAGTTGGAAGATCTTGGGAGATCTGAAACACCCAATCTAACACCTGTAGTAATAGCACATAAACACTTAAGTGGGAAACGGTGAGTTAAAGAAAAATCTCCAACAATAGCAATGGAAACTGAGTGTGGTGAGTGTGAGTTGCCTTGCAGCAATAACACCTAAGCTCTCGGTGGAAAATTATGAGTTGTAGAGTATCTTCAACAATTGCAAGTGTGAGCTACCGGTTGGTAAGGCCTATGAGTTGAAAGATTATCATACTCGAAATAAAGTTAGATCTCCCGCATAGCAGTGAGATCGAGCATTGCAAGTGAGCAGTTGACCAAAACTGTGCAATTTGAGTTGTAACTGATAGGCCCTGAAAACATAGTGACCACCTTCCAGTTTTTGGAATAGGAGAGGAGTTAGAGTCAATTCAAGACATGAACCTCAATACTTCATGTCTTATATACAACTTTTCTTAACTACTTTAATAGTCAGTTATATGTTGTGTGTGTGCTCATATATATGAGCGTTTTATCAATTCATATTATATATCTTTGACAACTGAGTAAAACTAGCTAAGTCAAAACTCAGTTGATAATTAGTACATGAAAAACCAACTGAAGTTGTTATTTCAATTGAGAAAGTGGTTTTTACACTTCCGCAAAATTGTGATAAGTTCACTAAGTGATATGCCAGTGATTATTCACACCCTCCCCCTAATCACTTCTTTAATGATTATGGGACCAACAATAATTTTTATCCTTATAATAAATATTATTATAATAGTGAATTTTATAATGAAACACAAGAGGTGGACATAAAAAGTAGAATGCGGGATCCCATCTCATATTTTAAAACATGAATATAAAAGGGTCAACATGTAAATATAGTCATAGTGTGTAAATTATGGACAAATCTCAACCATTCAATACGATGATCTAATAGATTGAAAATGGGATGGCAATTTCATAAATTATTTGAGAAAATACAATGCTAAAATACAATATTTACAATGTTGATATACAACACATATAGTGCTACTTATATTTTAGGGAAAAAAAAGATCTTATTCGTTCATCTAATTAATTTAACGGTCCAGATTGATTGATCCATAATTTATACACTAGGATATAACCCTAGTGTAAAAAGTATGTACAAAGTTTAACCATTCAATAAGATAATTTAATGGATTGAAAAAGAGAGATGTCAATTTCGCAAACTATTTTTGCAAATACAATGCTGAAATTCTACAAATGCAATGCTAAAATTCAACATGCACGTGCTAAAATTCAATATTTATAATGCTTTCTTAGGGTGATATTTATATTTATAATGCTAATTAAATACAACATACATGATGCTATTTAATCTTAAAATTGAAAAATGATGGTAATATTGTTGTAATATAGTTCTACTATTTAGAAAATACAATACTAAAATTTAACACACATATACTAAAATACAACATTTACATTAATGTTAATATAGAACATATATATATATATAGTGTTACTTATATCTTAAAAAAAAAGATCTTATCCTTCAATCTAATTAATAATTTAATTATTCAGATTAATTCATAATTTACCCACTATGACTATGTTTACAAATAATCTTCCCTCTCTATATATAATAAATAAAAGTATTTGTAGTCCCCTTGGGGATGACCTAGTGGTGGAGTAGTGTTTTTTGAGGCTAAATGTCACAAGTTCGACCCACCACCAATACCACTAGGTGTGAGTCTGTCACACCTGGCTTGTCAGGTGTGGTTGTGTGACACCACCAACACCACTAGGTATGAGTCTGTCACACCTGGCTTGCTAGGTGTGGTTTACCTCCCCTGTGTGACACCACTGACTTGCCAGATGTGAGGTGTGGGACGGGATTTACCCGGTGCGTATCACAGTAGCAACTGCGGGTTACTCTCGACATCCAAAAATAAATAAATAAATAAATAAAAGTATTTGTAGTAATTTCCTTACCTGCAGAAACGTAGTGACCTTGATTTCTGAGTAGTCTGAAATACAAAGAAACATAATATAGATCGTCATTAATAAAATATAAAAGGTGGTTGTTGGTGGAATTATTGTAGTGTCGTCCAAGGATGATTTCAATCTCCATTTCAAAATGGCGGCCAATTCCTGCCCTCTGAATCGCATCCACCAAAATTAAATTCTCTTTTTTGTTCATCTCTTCATCACGATCTAAATTTTCCAATAATACTTGCTTAATCTCTCCTATTTTTTCCTGGTGGTCCGCCCAATTTTTTTCCTGCATATATACCAATAAAAGGGTTAATTGCAAGAATTAATACAACGTTTAACTCATTTTGTAATTTTCACATAACGTTTAAACATTTGCAATTACATACACAACGTTTATATTTTTTGCAATTTTAGCATCCCCAATTATTTTCCGACGAGACTGTCTTATGTGTCCGGTTTAAAATTCACGTGTACATTATTTCCGACATACTTAAAGGTTGTGTATGTAATTGCAAATGTTTAAACGTTGTGCGAAAATTACAAAATAGGTTAAAGGTTGTATTAATTTCTGCAATTAACCCGCAATAAAAAAAAATAAAAAAAATTGATGCTAACCATTAAAAATAAATAAAAAATCCTGCATACTGATACGAACCCTTTTCGGGTCTACCAAAGGAGAAGACTGATGAAGACAGCAGCTAATTGAGTCCGACTAATTTATGTTATTTTATTTATGTTGTTGCCGGTAGGTTATTAATTAAGTGTGGGTTGGGCCTCAAATCTTGGGCCAACCCTAGTCTTATTATTATTATTATTATTATTATTATTATTATTATTATTATCCATATTTTAGGGTTTAGACGCATTAGAAAAGATCATTGGAAAGTTTAGCCTGGGCGGGACGTTTTCTCCCGAAGTTCTTATCTTTTGCTATTCTCTCTAATAGAATTGTTACTATAATCTCTGGGTCAATTCCTAATCTCTATCACATACCCTTTGAATCACATCCACCCAAAAATTATATGAATGTTGTTCTTGTTCACGATACGTACTATATAAGCTTAGTAACGACGGGAACACAAATAAAATAAAATACGAGATTAGAAAAAAAATAAATGTAGTAACCTTGAAATGAGGTCCAAGATCTTTTGATGAGATGTTCCGGTAGTTGTGATGACTTGAACTGCTACTATATGCTGCTCCAAGGCTTTTCCTGATCTTTGGATTAATTATTGCAAGACATTTTACAATATTTGGAGAGGAAAAGCAATTGCAGATTCCCATATTCTAACTTTTGAATTTATATATATATGTGAAATACTGACATATTCATGGGGTGACAAAAATAAAAGTTCTGAATATTAAAATCTTGGGAAAAACTGCCATATATATATATATATATATATGTATATATATCACTACTTTGTATCAATTAATATAATAGAGTCAATTAATTAATGTAGGTGTGCTTAATTGGTTTCTTTTAATAGCCGCAATCGTACGTGCAACGATCATTTTAGGACGAGGAACACGAGGTCTAATATCATTTTAGGACGTTCTATATACATATGAATACAATTGATATATCTTTAACTAATAATAGTACTATTTTTTGAACTAGCTAGTCTAAAATTAATCACCTTAAACTTAACAAAAACACTTCCATGCACTAGGTGTAAATAAGGTTTATTTCAGACATGCCGGTCAAATTCGCGGGTCAACCCGAAAAAAAAAATAGCAAAATCAGTATCAACTATAACACTAAAAAATATCACTCTAATTCGAAAAGTATCACTTGTATCCATAAAAAGTAAGGGGTCTGATAGTTATCTTTTACTAGATTATTTAGTTCAAATTGTGATTTTTTCCATTCCAATTAACGTTTAGAGTTTAGGAGTTCATGGTTTTTTTAGGGTTCATGGCTTTTTAGGGTTTTTATTAATATTTTTAGGGGTTTATTTTGTGTTTTTAGGGTTTATATTTTTTTTCTAAGTTTTATTAATCTCAATTGTGGGTTATATTTAAGTTGGAAAAATTAATTGTCGGGCGCAATCTACGAGCCCACACATTAACATTGGGCAAGTGCATTGCGCGAGGCGTCAAATTTAAAAAAAATCAAAGTAATCCACTTTTATTTTAGCGTTTATTAATTTCATTTTATGGTATAAATTTATATTTATTTTAAATAAATTAAATTAATTCATTTTAATTTTGGGATTCACTAATTTTATTTTAAAGTATAAAATTTTGGGGAAAAAATAAAAAAGAAAATATTGAAAATTGAAAAACAAATAAAAGAATATAAAAAATCACCTAGAAAAAAAAATTAAGGCGGGCGCAGCGCCGTCTAAAATAGTGTTGCATATAGTGTGGGGAGAGGGGTGTTTGGTGCATTGAAGTCTTTCTCTAAACTTTAAGGGGGTGTTTACTTTGATTGGTTAGGTTGGATATATAAAAATAGTACATGCTAATCTACCCTTTACTTTAATGGATGAAAAAATTTGCTTATCCTACAGCCCGAGATTACTTCCAATTTTTGGGATTATTTGCATGATATGTATCCGGCTGAATGGCTGTGATTGGAGAAATTCTTCAAAATCAGGATGAATGCTTAATGCTAAAAAGACAAATGTATCCTCGGGTTTCATCGAAAAATTGCAAACTTTTGCCTTCACACAGTTAAGAGTTGTGGATGTCTCTCTCTCTCTCTCTCTCTCTCTCTCTCTCTCTCTATATATATATATATATATATATATATATATGTACGTACGTATAAATTTTTGATGAATTTATTAGTCTGTTTTAAATTTGAGAAGAACACGATGACCAAGAGTGTGATGACCAAGAGTGTGAAGAACTTGACTCTATCTCTCTCTATATATATGTATATATAATTTTTGATGAATTTGTTAATCTGTCTTAAAATTTAGAAGAACACGATGACCAAGAGTGTGAAGAAATCAATGAAGAAACCCCAGCTATTTCATCAACTATGGATCATATTCAATCTGAGATTGAATTTCTGGAAATGTTGCAAAATGTGAGGTTATGTTTGAATTTTGTTACGTTATACCTAATTGGGGACATCAAATTGAAATATATATATATATATATATATATATATATAAACAAAGTTAGAAGGGCAATTTGATAAAATGACTTATATTCATCATATCATCCAAGTTATCCATTATTATTCAATCCCACATATTATCAATATTGGAAAGTAAAAGATTAATTTAAAAGTTATGTAGTGGCCATGAATGAATTGATTTGTCTACTCATGCAATATCATCATATTAGCATTGAACATGTTAACTAATACTCAAGATTGTTAGGAGAGCGATTTTGTAGATAATATAATGTATATACTATATACACATTTTAACTCCAATCGAAACAATAATGCCTCGGCCAACTTTACCTTGGTTCATGCATGCATAAAAAATATATAGACAATTACTTAGATTTAAAACTTAATAAATAAATTGGTTGAGCTAAAATATAAATAAAAGCAAGGGAATATACACATCACTTTACATCCTATCATTTAGGCATTTTCACGAATATGTCTCATCGTTTGATTAGTTGTAGTACCTATCATTTCACATTTTTATCAAATTTAACCTCAGATAAAATTTTCAACATTTTCACAAATACGTCTCGTCATTTAGTTAGTTATAGTACTCATCGTTTCACATTTTTATCAAATTTAACATCCTGTAAAATTTTGAACCAATCCCTTGGTGACTGGATTAGCCGGAAATACACGCGGATAATTCCATTGTGAAGGACGTTAGCAAGGATTAGATGGGATAAAATGAATATGCCAGAAACTTTAGCAAGCATAGAGAATTAATTTTTTCTCTCTTATATATATAAATATATGCAAAATCTTATAAGTATAGTTAATAAGAATACAACAAGAAATACAACCAGTGATTTGCATTATCTGGAAAAAAAAAATATACAGTGGAAAAGTTATAGGCCAAGCCTTTTGGGTCTGAGATAAGTTGAAGAGCCCTTCTTCAATCCTGCCATGGAAACTTGTTGCTGTTCCTTCTCCCTCTTCAACTTCTCTCTCTCCTTCCTCTTTCTCTCCCTCTCTACTTGAACCTTCCTCAAATTCTCCATCTCCTCCTCCATAGCAGTCTTCTCTTGCTTCTGCTTCTTCTTGTGCTCAATCATCGATGTATCCGAATCCTTCACCGAGAAAAACATGGGTCCGAGCTCAGCCAACCACTGCGGCTCAACTGACGTGGCACACTGCATGTATTCTTTCGCTGTCAAGACCAGCTCGTGATAAACCACGTAGTCTGGAGTATAACCCAAGCCGTACAAAGCGCTGCTCGGATGCAAGTGGCAGGGCATTCCGTTTCTGCAGTTAACGTACTCCCCGACACCCTTGAGGCGCGCTGAGTTGTGGAAATATGCGGAGCATATGGCCATCCTCACGACGTCCCAATCAGGACCACACGATGTGAGTGGAATCTTCAGTGTCTTGAGAATATCCAGCAACTGAGATCTTACTTCTCTAGCCTTTCGTAAACCCTTGACGTGCAGAAAATGGTCGTTGCACCAATCACCCCGGTAGTCGTTGGACTTCCATTGCTGGTACACATTTAGAAGTGTAAGGTGGTCCGACTCCGGCACAAAGAATTTCTCCCTTGCAGCATCGCTCTCCTCTGCCCGATCCTTGGGTCTGAAGAAGACGGAGGGCACTGAAAGCATCGATACAATTGTCAAAACCTCATTGATGCATCCGAGCTGCTCACCCATTAAGAGCATCTTGGCCAATGGGGGGTCCAGGGGAAACTCCACCATCTTCCAACCGATGTCTGTCAGATCCCCGACGTTGTTTAGAGCACCCAAGACCCACAGCTGGTACATGGAGTTGAGTATATTTTCTTGAGGAGGGGGATCCATGAAATCGAAATCCAGTAAATTGTCGATTTTCAAGCTCTTCAGCAACAAAACCACATTTCCCAGGTTGGTCCTTTGAATTTCTGGCACAGGACTTGGAAGCATTTCATTCAGATAAGCACTTTCAGTGTAAAGCCGGTAGCAGGTCCCAGGCCCAGTTCTTCCAGCACGCCCAGCACGCTGGTCAGCAGCAGCGCGGCTAACAGGAAAGACTTGGAGAGCATCCATACCCATACGAGGGTTGTAGACTTTTATCTTTCCATATCCTGTGTCGATGACATAGAAGATTCCATCAACAGTCAACGACGTCTCAGCAATATTGGTTGCAACAATACACTTGCGAGCTCCATCTTCAGCATTCTCAAATATCTTTGCTTGCAGGTCAGCAGGAAGCTGGGAGTATATGGGAAGAATTAGCAGCTTTGGAGCTTCCTTTTTGGAAGCAAGCTGATCCATGCGTTCTTGAAGAGCATAACATGTCGCCTCAATCTCATCTTGACCGGTCATGAAGATTAGTATGTCACCAGGAGCACTCGTGATGTGAATCGTCATTGCCTGCTTTACTGCACCTTCAACGTAATCTTCACAAGGTGATTTACTGTACAATGTTTGAACCGGAAAAGTCCTCCCAGGAATGTGAAATATAGGTACGCTGTAACAAAATGATCATTAGGTACCGAAATAGAAAGACAAATGCAGACTTTCAAAGACTAATTGAAAAGTAAATATGATTACCTCCCAAAAAAATCCGAGAACTTTTGAGCATTTAGAGTAGCAGAAGTCACAATGAGCTTGAAATCACGACGCCTGGCCACGACTTTCTTGAGGATACCGAACAGCACATCTGTGCTTAGAGACCGTTCGTGTGCTTCATCCATCACAATGACACTACACGATGAACATAAAAGAGTTAGAACAATTAAACAAGCTTAGATTTGACGAACATCATAATCAGGGTCATAAAATGCATACCGATACTTATCCAAATCAGAATCTTTTAGTGTCTCCCTCAGCAACACACCATCAGTCATGTACTGCAACAAAGAACAATCGAACATTTAATAAGAACTGATAATTGACAATTAGAGACTTCAAGCTACAGTGCTCAATAAGAGTGAGCAATCTAGTTTAACTTTTAAGACAAGTGTATTCACAGACTAAGCCAATAGATGGACTATCAGCCAATCCCCAAGCGGATGCAACAGCTACAGCTGCATAGTGCAGCTCATCCTCATAATTGGACAAGAAGAAAAAAATGAAAGTTTGTAGAACATATATTCACATCAAGCAAACACTGGCCACGACATGCAACAAGAAAATATCGATGGAGCACAATTGAGGATGGGACAAAAAATCATTACCTTAATAACAGTGTTAGGGCCAGTGACATCCTCAAATCGTATTGCATACCCAACTTTATCACCAAGTTCGGTTTCCATCTCTTCGCTAACTCTTTTCGCAACACTCATGGCCGCCACACGCCTTGGTTGTGTGCAACCAACAATGCCATTGGTTGTGTACCCATCTTCATGAAGATACTGTGATTGTTCACAGATCAGAGAGCTGATAAGTATTGTCACAACTGAACCAAATACTTTTACAGAAAGCACACAAACACACATTCAGATAAAAAAAGAATACAAATTTGAACAAACCTGGGTTAATTGTGTCGTCTTTCCTGAACCAGTTTCACCAACCACCACTATCACCTGATTCTCGCGGACTACCTGCATTTGTGAAATGAAATTAAGCAACAAATGCCCACTTCTATAGTTCTATTCACTCTCTCTTTCAATAAAATAATAACAAGTGGAAGACTCTGGAGACAAGATGATACTATCTAAGAGATCCACATCTGTTTGTTTGTTTGTCATATAGAATTCACCAGAAAACCATTATGCTTGGCAGGAAAATCAGAATTGAAAAGGGCTGCACCCTTTCCGACCCCAATCCCCAGTAACTAAATAGAAAGTAAGGTAAATAATTGACATAATATTTACCACACCGGTCAGGAACACATGATTAATGAGCCAAAACAGAAGATACAGTGATGATGCAAAAGATCAATGATATTCTTTTCCAATCAAATCTTCATGCAATGGAATACTTTAGCCTCTCTACTTCGATCAATTAAATTAAAAACAACAAAAGAACTGTACCAACACACAAGATAGTTACACTAGCATGCTAGCTAAATCAACAACTCATACCTGCAGTAATTCCTCGCGTACAGAAAAAATGGGCAAATACTGTCGTTGTTGTGCTAAAGTTTTTGATCTAGCGAAATCACTCGCTCCCTCTCCTTTCTTTAGATGTTGTGCAAATTTAGCATCCTGTTTGAAATCAATTTCACCTTGTTCTCCCACTTTAGCAGTATCTGCATCAATCTAGTAATCAATGCAAACTTGTTACAGATCTTCATTGTTAATGCAAAAGATAGTGAATGACCTAACAATAATTTATTCAAATTCTGAATGTAGCATACCTGATCTGCAGTTTTCTCAACACCAAGAATATCACCAAGCTTAGAACCAGCAAGCTCCCAAAACCGTTGTCGGGACTTGTTCATGCTCTGTTTTTCGCGGATTTCTCTAACCAGATTGGAACCCTTTCGTGATATTATAGCCATATCTGATGTAGGGTCTTTTAATGGCATAATAGGCTCAGCTTGCTTCGTGAAAACAATCCTCCCATCGAGAAAAGGGGGTTTTGTATCTGTTAAAAGAGATAGTTAGGACCTCTATACAAATTAGAGCAATTTTTCTTCACAGTGAAAAATCAAGACATCATAAAACATCCAAGGATAAGTTTCAGGCATACCATGGACAAGAAGAATAACCTTTCGTTCATCCTCATCATCAAACTCGGTCTGCAACTCAGTTCCTCGGACAGCTCCTGATCGCAGAAGTTGTCGATCCTCCCACTGAGCATTATCAGCAGTTAGCTGCGAAAGTTTTTTGCTCTGTGCAAGAGTCATCTTGGTTCCATCTTTCCGCACCTATAACCAAAGGAAGGAAAGGTCATTTTTAAAAAAATGCATGAAAATTCTGAGCAAAGCTATATACATATTTAGATAAGTTCCAAACTGAACCACATTCGATAAGTACAGAGTATAATGTTAAGCAACAAGATTTCAAGTTCATCTATAAAAATATTTCTTCGGAAAAAAGACTTAATTTATATTATATATATACACACGCCTATATATGTACATATATATATATACTCACACAAGCAAGAAAAAAAAAAAGCTTTCACGTGTTTTGAGGGCAGATGAAATTCTAGATTCAACCAACACTATCAACTAAATTTGCACTAGAACATGATTCATCCACTGACTAGCAAATCCTATTGTGTGGACAAATGCCTATAAAAGCCGGCATAACATGAAAGCACACCATGTACAAAGACCAAGAAATCAACACATATCCACATGGCCAAGAACCTTTGTGGCTTCAGTGGCGACTAGACCAACCCAATTTTTCTGATCGGCGGTTCTAGTTGGGGCACTAATTGTATGTCGGGCCACAACAAAGATGGAACACATCGAGCTAAAGCCATCAGAAACTATACCAGTCTTTTAGCCAACTCTGCTTCTTTCTTCTGAAAAGATGCTTCATCGCCGAGAAAAGCTGATGAGCTATCAGCATCATATATAGTGCTGCCTTCTTCTCGATCATACCTGCAGCAGGATGTGATTCATTTTTAATGATAAACGTTCAGCAACCTGAGAAAATATCTAAGCGACACAGTAACATTGACAAACAAAATATTACTAGGTTACAAAACAAAGTTATCACAGCAAATTGAAACCTGAATTTGACATAAAAGTACTCCTGATACAGATCATTTATTCCTATAACTGTTACACAAATAAAAGACGTGTTCACTACCTTCCTTATTTACCATCATTTTCTTCAAAGAAAATAGCAACATAAATTCATATCTTTACAAGAACGGTCATTCTTGCCTATACACAAAAAGCTGTAATAAACATCAAGGGACATCCCATACAAAGTGGATTGAAGCAAAACTTAAGCCGTAAGACCGCAAAAATATCCGGATAAAATTACCAGGCACGATCAGAGTTGTATTCCATCTCTAAACGCATGCTTTCTGATATCTCATGATTTTCGTTTTCAGATATGCTTTCTGGATCATTTTCTCCTTCCTAGAATCAGAAAAGAGGCATAGAAAAGAGAGGGGAGATACATCAGCACGCTAATATATAATGCAAGGAAATTCAAAATGTTCCAGAAAACAATAACCATTAGGAGGGGGGTTGGGATAAACAAAAAAAAAAAGGAAAAAAGAGAGAGAAACTTTATACCTTAGCCAAGTGCAGCTTCTCTGAATAGGAGTCAACCTGATTATACTTCCCACCATATCGGGAACTTGCAGACCTAGCAGAGGTCCCAGATGCCCGAATTGGAGTCGGGGAAGGAGCAATGCTATCCCAAGGAGATGCAGCTGTTGCAGTGCATATTCAATGTATTATATAGTTTACAATTAAATTATGAGAAAAAGTTTGTTCAAGAAACCAGACAAGATAATGCCACATTTTGGCCTAAAAAGTTATGACAGGTTTATGTGACTTACCAGAAGAATTAGGAGTACGCCCTCCCAACCATGGAGAAACAAGCCTTGCATCAGGAGAGGACCCAACAAGCATGGGGGAAGGAGAATGTCGGTAATGTCTGCTGCTAGAACTGCGACCATCACGGCGTGGGGTATCTTGCCATTCCCATCTTCCATCATCCCAGTCAGACCTGCCTGCAATGGCATCCATCATATTAGAGATTAGGGGAAACCCCATTTAACTACAGCTGATTCTATTTAATGCATCTCAATCAACAAATATAATATATTTGAAGGCGATTAAAAAGTGAAAATCAAGAACTAGGCATACCAGGTGTTCTCATAGACCTGTCATATCTACTTCTCTTTCTTTCGTAGTCTCCATTGTGCTCCTTTTCTTGGCTACGAGATAACTCTCTAGGGGTCCTCACTTCCCTGTCAGAGCCATATCTATCCTTTCCTGCTTTACTGGAGCTTCTGTAGTGCTCCTCATATTTGCCTCGGCCTCTATCACTGCTGGCATACTCTAAACTAGGACTCCTACTCCTTGAACTTCGAACAGATGCAGTCGGCCCCTGAATAGCATTAACAGAGAATAAAATATAAATATCTATCAAATATCAATCTGCAGTGACCCATCACTATTGTTCATTATAAATTATAATAGCAACCAGGAAGAAATGTATCTACTTTTCAGTTTGAAAGTTACATGTCAAAACTTTGGTACTACAAGTAACTAAAATTTGTCAAAAACTTAACATAAGAAATCAAGGCAGAATATATTATAATTGCAAGTAGCATGAAGAACATGAATTCCTATATTTGTCAGGAACTAATATGACAGGAAAATAGCAAAGAGTATTTCGCATTATATCATACAGGACAATATCAAAAAGAACAGTAAGAAAATAGACATACATTCATATGTCTATCTGAATGATGCCGAGGGGATGCTTCAATCGTGTTTGCTTCTTCGGTAACAACACTTCCTGAAAATGTAGAAAGGAAAAAAAATATATATAAGCAACGCGAGAAAAGAAAAATAAAACTCATAAAAACACAAACCAATAAATCAATAATAAAAAGCGTCACTGATTCACTACTTGTTGGTTATAGCTGAAACTCTTGGGTTTTAACATAAACCATTTGAGCTTATGAATCTATACAAGATATGCTTGTGTATGATCTAAAGTCTAAACAAAACCACATGGAATTAAATATTTTCAGCTTTGTTTCGATTATGATTGGAGAGAAGTATGTGTTTTAAAATAGAGAAAAATGTTTTTAAGAGACATGATTACTCAGACGACTTGGATGAGAGCTTTGTATGTGATGTTAAATCACAGTTGGAAATTTTTTAGGAAGAAAGGTATTTTTAAGTAATCATATCAAGAAAATGGATTTTGGTTTGGGAGATTACTTTTACTTTATATGTCAAATCATATCGAGAAGATTGGTTTTGTTTTGGTATATGATTTGTATTAATTAACTGTTCGCTAGGTATTACACCACAAGTCCACAACTTAATATATATTACCTGAATTAGATGCCTCACTTGAAGCTGATTCACGGTATCGCCTATTACTGTAACTCCATGAGCTACTAGACATGCCATTGTCCACTTCATCGATTCCTGTAGATACAGGCATCTCTTCGCTTTCATCCAGGGATGCTACAACAGTGGCAACTCTTTCTTTTGGAACTTTAAATGAACCCTCAGCCTTTGACTCCATGCGTTTTGCATTCGCAAGCATGTCTAGCCCTTTCAAAATAACAAACGACAATACGAGATAAGATAACTATAGTTCCACCTCCCACGCAAGAACCCTATCCCAACTGAATTGAGGAATTGCCTTGTTTCATTTTATTGATCTTAAGTTGAGAATACCATATAACAAACTGCATTTCTAACTAAAACAGTTCACATCAAACTATTATTTGAACCAATGAATATGCAAAAACATACCTAAAACTGATTTCCTCTGTGACCTAAAAACCACTCTATCCTTCCCCGGTACAAGCAAACCACCAACACCGGAGTCCTCCGGTGCCAAGGTATCAGTAATCTTATCCAGATCAAATTGGTTGCCACTTCCATTTCCCTAAATCAAAAGAATACAACTCAGAATACTGAAGCATAAGAAACACGAGTTTTGTTAGGTAAAATTTAGGCTAGGTGAGCATAGAAAACCAACCTCCATATCTAATTGGTTGGCGTTTTCCAACTGCAACTCTCCCAATAACTATAATTGCATTCGAGCAAACACTCATCAAAACAAATCACGGCATAACAAGAATGTAGCACAACCAATATCTAAAAGATTATTTAAATATATATAATACTTGAATTTCTAATCATATAAATTTATTCCAGTAATTAAATTCAAAACCACAATTCCAAATACCATATCATGAAAATTCAAGTTGACAAAACATTTAATTTTTATATAATTTTATCTAACGACTATCAAGTAACAAGAGAAAAGCTTACCTGGAGGGGGCGACGGCGATAAGGAAAGGTGAGATGCCGTGGTGGAGGCGGGATTGCAGTCGACGGCAGAGACTAGGGTTTGGTATTGGGTGGGGTTGAAGTATCTCAGTGTTTGTTGAATACGTGATGATTGAATAAGGAAGAAGGTGAACAAAAGGAGAACAACTGATGAAGAAGCCGCGATTTCAATTTTTAACCAATTTAGGATTTCAATTTTTAACATATATAAATAAATAAATTGTACACAATTAATTAAAATTTTAAATACATATATATAAGCCCGCGGGTCTGGTCTGCCGAAGCCCATGCCTGCCTAGCCCACCGCACATTTGGGCTGGGCCCAACCCGCCCTTTTCGGCCCAATAGATCCATTTTGATAGCTCTAAATTAAAAATAATAACTTCCGAAACTATTAATTTTTGTATGTAGTGCTACAATAATTCATATAATCTACCGTTCAAAATTTAAATGGTCAAAAAATAATAGGAAAATGTTTTTAGCAAAAAAATGTAAAGTGATATTTTTTCAGTCACACAACAAAATCACGGACACATGTGCATCCGAGAGGATGTTAATGGGTGCTAATGCATCAAGATTTTGTATGACTCAAACATTACTTTTTTTAGGAACACTTCCATGCACAACTTTTTATGTACACCAACATTAGACGGGGGCGTGGTTCATACAATCATACACGTGAGTGTAGGCTATGCACCCGCTAATTTTATTTTTTTCTGAGTGCTTTTTTTTTCAATTTTCAATATTTTCTTTTTATTTTTTTCCAAAAACTTTATATTTTAAAATAAAATTAGTGAATCCTAAAATTAAAGTGAATTAATTTAATTTGTCTGAAATAAATATAAATTTATACCCTAAAATGAAATTAATGAACCCTAAAATAAAAGTGAATTAATTTAATTTTTTTGAAATTGGACGCATCGCGCAATGCACTCGTCTGACGCTAACGTCTAGGCTCGTGCATTACGCTCAACAATTGATTTTTCCACTTAAATATAACTCATAATTGAGATTAATAAAATTTAGAAAAAAAAAAACATAAATCCTAAAAAACACAAAATAAACCCCTAAAAAATACTAAAAAAAACCCTAAAAAATCATAAACTCTAAACGTTAATTCGAATGGGAAAAATTACAATTTGAACTAAATAAATTAGTATAAGATAACTAGCTGACTCATTACTTTTCATGGATACAGGTGATAGTTTTCTAATTTTGAGTGAGTATTTTTTAGTGTTGCCGTTGATACTAATTTTGTCGGATTTTTTTTTGTGGGTTGACCCGTGAATTTGATTCACCCGTCTAAAATAAGCCTTATTTACACTTAGTGCATGCAAGTGTGTGTTTGTGTGTGTTTTTATGGCCAGAAAAACATTTTGTTATCTACTTTTTGTAACGAGTGTTGCAAAACTAATATGCTACCAATTTGATCAAATTTTTTCTTTAGAAACAAGTAGATTGGTATGATTATAGAGGCTATTTTTCGTAAAAGCCCAAAGTGAAGAAGCCATATACGGGCCAGAGGTCGATCCCTGTGAGGACGGTGCCAAAGATCTTGTCATGAAGGTCGATGACTGCGAGCTCTTTGATAGCAGTACCAGAGCTTTATCAATTTCTTTAGAAGGACCAAGTCAATAAAGAGAGGAATCCCGAAAAAATAGGGGGAGGTTGGAAGGATTCGGAATAAATAGAGGACAAATGAGTTATCTCGGGGCATCGGCAGTCCATAGGCTATCAGAGAAAATACGACAATCTGAGCAATATAATTATAAACCTACCAATCGTGTTCTATAGAACCTCTAATCACTTTCTATTGTGATTTATCATATTATCGTCTATTTGTTTTCAGCTGAATTCTGACTTGAGCGTCGAAGACCGATCGATCGTCAACCCACCAACAGTCCTTCGGCTTCACATAATTTATCTTTGTTTTGTTGATTACTGAAGTCCGGATCTCGATTTCATTAATTGCATAATTCAAGTTCTACAATAAATCTTATTTACACCTATTGTATGGAAATATTTGTGTTTTTTTTATGGCCAAAAAAACATTTTGTTATCTACTTTTTGTAACGTGGGTTGCAAAACTAATATGAGACCAATTTGATCAATTTTTTCTTTAGAAACAAGTAGATCGATACGGTCAGATCATAATTTTTCAAAACCATAGTTAAATTTGGTTAGGTTTGTAAAAAAATTTCTATAATTCTCCAATAGACGGTACAAATTATACTAAAATTGCTTTATTCATTTCTTCAAAAAATTGTACAAATTTTACTATATAGATTTATTAATATTTGATCAAATGTCAGTACTTCTAAACTTCTTCAAATATAAGAAAATTTGTGTGGAGGAAATCTCGTCTCTTATACGTCTTGCGAGTGAAAAAACTTGGAAGTCATCTAAACCAAACCTATACCGTCTTGATGTTGACGATACCTTCAATTCAAGTTCTAAGTTTTTTGGCACCAGGGTTGTGAGAGACTCCAGAGGAAAGTTAATTGTGGCTTGTGATAAACCTTTAAAAAAATTTGAATTGACTTTGGGAGCAAAACTTATAGCAATTATGTACGCGATTAACTTGCTCATTGAATTACAAATCAACCATGTTCAAGTATTTTTAAATTCTCTCTTTTTTTTTCTGTTTCAAGTTGTTGGTCATCTAACTTTCTGAATTGACTCGTTGATCTAGTCAATTTGAATTATTCGTTGTTTATGTATTTTTAATATTTCCTAAAAAATGTTTAGACATTAGATAATTAAGTATCCTGTGGTCTTTAGATATTTCAATAATTTCATTGTGTAGAAAAACCCATATAGCTGCATCATAACATATACAATGCCAACCAATGTCCCTGCTACAGTAGAATGAATACAGTTTACCACTTAATCGTTAATAACTAATTACATTAATTAGAGTATACTGCTCTTTTTTCAATAAAGTATTTTTTCCCTTTTTTGGGGATAAATATATATAGAATACTACTAATATATTTTTATGGTTTATCTCTTAAAAAAATTTCGATCTTGTTACAAGTATTACAAAATTTAAAAGCTCATTTTATTTCTCGAAAATCATTTCATTCCTCCAAGGTTTTTACAACTCAACATTGTCACATATACTATAAATTAGGTTTAATTGCACCTAAAATCACAAAATTTCATCATTTTTTTATTTTATTTTAAATGTAACTTTTAAATCTTAGTGATAACATCAAAATTTTACAATTAAAACATTGGTGACTTTTACGATGAATTAATAAAATTGACGTAGCATTAAATATTACACATGTACATATGACGTATATATTCCACGTAAGCTATTAAAACAACGTCGTTGTTATAAGGTTTTAAGAATTTTAGTTTGAACAATTCCAATTCCTATCAATTAATGAACATTTAGACTAAAATTGAGATGAATATCTCCTAATTTAACTTGGGCAACATCACATTCATAATCTGAATGAAAGAAGAACAAATCTTAGCGAGTTCACCACAGAATGTTGAAGTTCAATTTTAAAAATAAATTTCAGAAATTTCATCGAAACAACATTGTTTGTGAACCCACAAATGTTGTTCTAACTAGATGGTCAATATTACTCATAATCAGACAGCCAAATCAGCACAAATCTTCCCCAAATTATAATTAATGTTATAATTGCAAAATGTAAAGTGATGTGATCCTCGCCGGCATACGACAAAGACGGCAGATGATTTATCCAGGATTGTAGCAGATTCCACGGAATGGATGGATGAATCCAAACCCTAGCCTCTCAAAGATGTCAAACCTCGAACACGATGTAGATGAGACCCTCGATCAATTGGAAACACGAACTTGGATTGGTTGATGACGCCACAAACGGGGATGTGATTCCGTTTGATAAGTCGATTGAATTTCACGTTGTGTTGTGAAACCCGAATAACTCTCTCAGAGAGAAAAGTGAAAACTCACGTAAATAAAATTAATGAAATCAAAGTTGTTAAAAATAAAGGTCTTACAAGCCTTATATAGTTGGTCCAAAAACCTAATTAAACTAGGAAATAAAACATAAGAATTGCGCAATTCCGGACACGCCCAGATGGGCGCGACACGGGGTCAATCGCGCCTCCACTCGCGCTGTAGGTCGCGCCAGTCTCATTCCGCATAGCGTCTGTGGCGCGACCGGCTTCACTCGCGCCTTAGGTCGCGCTGTAGAACGCGCCAGTCTCATTGCCCGAAGCATTGGTGGCGCGACCGGATCCACTCGCGTGTTCACCCGCGCTGTAGTTCGCGTCAAGCGGCGCGACCGGCTGCTCGCGTCCTGGCTCGTGCTGTAGTCCGTGCCCGCAGCTCGAGATCACTATCTTCCACTTGGTATCGGGTTCTTCTCCTTCTACGGGTCGTTTAGCCAACTCTTGGTTCCAGATCTCTCGCATGAACCCATTGAGGCTTTCCTTGAACCTTTTAGCTCTTGCTCGTGTTACCAGTCCTTCTGGCACCTTGATTGGATCGGCCATCTCTTCAGCTCGGGTTGTATCATCCCCCTCCTCTTGAAAAGGATTTGTCCTCAAATCCAGCTCGTCACCAACATCAAAAGGACTTAAGTCAGCAACATTAAATGAAGAACTCACTTTGTACTCACCTGGCAAGTCCAACTTGTATGCATTGTCACTGATGCACTCCACCACTTGGAATGGTCCATCCCCTCTAGGAAGTAACTTAGAACGCCTCTGGACTGGAAACCGTTCTTTACGCATGTGTAGCCAAACCCATTCACCGGGCTCAAACACAACCTTCCGTCGCCCCTTGTTGGCCTTATTGGCGTACTGCTCGGTTCGTCTCTCTATGTTTGCTCTAGCCTTCTCATGTATCTGTTTCACAAAGTCAGCTCTTTTTTCCCCTTCAAGATTAGTATGTTCATGAACAGGTAAAGGAATCAAATCTAACGGAGTTAAAGGATTAAATCCGTATGCAACTTCAAATGGAGAAAATTGAGATGCAGAATGCACAGACCTATTATATGCAAATTCAACATGTGGCAAACATTCCTCCCAAGTTTTGATGTTCTTTTTAATTATTGTCCTTAACAATGTAGATAAAGTCCTATTTACTACTTCCGTTTGACCATCAATCTGTGGGTGACAAGTAGTAGAAAACAAAAGCTTCGTACCTAACTTACACCACAAAGTCTTCCAGAAATAACTTAAGAACTTAACATCTCTATCAGAAATAATGGTCTTGGGCATACCATGTAAACGCACAACTTCTTTAAAGAATAAATCAGCAATGTAGGATGCATCATTTGTTTTAGAACATGCTATGAAATGTGCCATCTTGGAAAATCTATCTACAACCACAAAAATAGAATCATGACCACGTTTACTCCTAGGCAATCCTAACACAAAATCCATAGATATATCTATCCAAGGTGATTTAGGAATAGGCAAAGGCATGTATAAATCATGTGGTTGGACTCGAGATTTGGCTTGTCTACATGTAACACACTTAGCACACACACGTTCCACATCACGTTTCATATGAGGCCAAAAGAAATGCTCCCTCAATACAGCTAAAGTCTTGGCGACTCCAAAATGCCCCATCAAACCACCACCATGTGACTCCAACAATAAAAGCTCACGCATGGAACAATTAGGCACACACAACCTATTTTCTCTAAACAAATATCCATCATGCCTATAAAATTTCCCATCTCCAGATTCTTCACATACAATATATATATCTTTAAAATCACCATCCTCACTATACATACTTTTAATATGCTCAAAACCAAGTAACTTAGTATCTAAAGTGGAAAGTAAAGCGTACCTCCTCGATAGTGCGTCAGCTACTACATTCTCCTTCCCTTGCTTATACTTGATGACGTATGGAAACGTCTCTACAAACTCCATCCAGCGGGCATGTCTTTTGTTCAACTTGTGTTGCCCCTTCAAATGCTTCAACGACTCATGATCGGTGTGGATCATAAATTCCTTAGGCCACAAATAGTGTTGCCACGTCTGCAATGCCCGAACTAGTGCATACAACTCCTTGTCATATGTCGGATATTTTGCAGAGGCGCCGCCAAGCTTCTCACTGAAGTAGGCAATGGGCCGTTTCTCTTGCATCAACATTGCACCAATTCCAACACCAGAAGCATCACATTCTATCTCAAAAGTTTTAGAGAAATTTGGAAGAGATAGTACCGGTGGATGTGTCAATTTCTCCTTGAGCGTTTGAAAAGCTTTCTCTTGTGCTTCTCCCCAACGAAATTCCACAGTCTTCTTGATCACTTCAGTCATGGGTGCTGCGATACTACTGAAGTGTGGAACAAAACGCCGATAGAAGCTCGCAAGTCCATGGAAACTTCGAACCTCACTCGCATTTGTTGGCGTCGGCCACTCTTGGATGGCTCGAACCTTCTCTTCGTCCACCTGGACTCCATCTGCGCTAACAACAAAACCAAGAAACACAACCTTATCTGTGCAAAAGGTGCATTTCTTCAAGTTAGCATATAGTTGTTCCTTTCTCAAAGCTTGCAAAACAAATGTCAAATGCTCTACATGATCCTCTTCGCTCTTACTATAAATCAATATGTCATCAAAATAAACCACAACAAATCTACCTATAAAAGCACGTAAAACATGGTTCATAAGACGCATAAATGTACTAGGAGCATTTGTCAAACCAAACGGCATAACTAACCATTCATACAATCCTAATTTTGTAATGAATGTCGTTTTCCACTCATCCCCTTCCTTGATGCGAATTTGATGGTACCCACTTCTTAAGTCTATCTTAGAAAATATGCGTGCACCATGTAATTCATCTAACATGTCATCTAAATGGGGAATGGGGTGTCGATACTTTACCGTAATGTTGTTGACGGTTCGGCAGTCGACACACATCCGTAGGGATGAATCCTTCTTTGGCACGAGCAAGACTGGACTCGCACATGGACTCAAACTCTCCCTCACTTGTCCTTTCTCCAACAGCTCTTGTATTTGACGTTCTAGCTCTTTTGTCTCCTCGGGGTTGCTACGATAGGCCGGTCGGTTTGGCAATGTGGCGCCGGGCACAAAGTCAATTTGGTGCTCGATTCCCCTAATTGGTGGCAAACCCGGTGGCATCTCTTCGGGAAACACATCCTTGAATTCCTACAAAAGAGCTGCAATAGAACTAGGCAAAGATGGATCAAATTGGTTAGTACTCATTAGAACATCTCTGTGGATCATCAAGTACATTGGTTTCTCATTTTGCACAGCCCATTTGACATCGCTAGCTGTGGCAAAACAGGCGTGTTGGATCACTTCCTTTCCAACATTGGCATCCTTTCCTTTCTTCCTCATGGTATCTGCCTCCTCTTGTAGCTTCACTTGGTCTTCATACACTTAGGAAGGTGTTAGAGGAGCTAGTGTCACCGTCTTCTTGTTAAGTACGAAAGAGTACTTATTTGTGAAGCCATCATGCTTCACCCTCCTATCGAATTGCCATGGACGTCCTAGCAAAATGTGTCCCGCTTGCATCGGCACAACGTCGCACAACACTTCATCCTCATACTTGCCAATCCGAAATGGCACTCGAACTTGCTTGTTCACCTTGGTTTCTCCACTGTCGTTCAACCACTGCAGCTTGTATGGCTTGGGGTGCTTGAGAACCGGCAGTCCTAATTTTGTCACCATCACAACACTTGCAACATTAGTACAACTACCACCATCAATAATCATACTACATACCTTATCCTTGATGTGGCATCGGGTATGGAATATGTTCTCCCTTTGCTCCTCGTCGACGCTCTTGGTGTGCAAGCTAAGAGATTTGCGTGCAACCAAAATGAGAGCGTTGGGCGCTGCGTACTCCTCCTCCCCACTCGACTCGGATAAACCCGGCATCTCCGGATCAACTTCTTCTTCATCCGTCACAATCTCACCATTGTCCTTCAAAATCATCACACGCCAGTTTGGGCATTGGTTGGCTATGTGACCTCTACCTTGACATTTAAAACACTTAATGTCTCGATTTCGGTTACCCGATGAGTCTTGATTACTGGATCCCGTCACTGTTGACGCCTCAGTCTTCGGCTTAGTGAACGGGTGCTTCTCGTCTTTCTTCCCTTAGTTTGAAACTTTTCATGGAGCTGTGTTGGAACTTGAGTTCGACTTCCATGTGGAAGAACTCGCTCGGCTGTTGTTCCCCCTCCTCTTGAGTTGGTTTTCTACCTTTATAGCCATTTGCACCATGTCTTCCATCTCCACATAGTGTTGCAACTCTACTACTTCTCGGATCTCTCTATGTAGGCCTGCTAGAAATCGAGCCATTGTGGCTTCCCTATCTTCCTCCACATTTGCTCGGATCATTGAAATCTCCATCTCCTTGAAGTAGTCATCCACACTATTCGTACCTTGCCTCAAGTTTTGTAACTTGTTGTATAGCTCTCGATAGTAGTAGCTTGGTACGAACCTCTTCCTCATTACTGCCTTCATCTCTCCCCACGTCTCTATTGGGTGTTCTTGATTACGCCGCCTGTTGGATGTCAACTGATTCCACCAAACTATGGCATAATCTGAAAACTCCACTGCTGCCAACTTCATCTTCTTCAGCTCAGAATAGTTGTGACAATCAAACATCATCTCAATCTTGCGCTCCCACTCAAGGTACAAAGCTGGATCATTTTTACCTTGGAATGATGGCATATTCATTTTGATGTTTCTGAGATCGTCGTCTTCTCGAGTCCTTGCTCTCCCATGTCTCCTACCTCCAGCAGTTGAATACCTGTCTTTCTCCTCTGAATCTCCCATCTCAGTGTCATAGTAGTCATTCTGTTGTCTCTCTACATGTGGGTAGCGTCTAGCCTCTATCCGAACTCCGCGTCCGCCTCTTCCACCTCTTCCGCCATGGTTCTCTCGAGGAGCTTGTTGAGATTGCTCCTGTATTGAACTCTCTACTTGGTTTAGCCTCTCATTCAACGACGCCATTTCAGTTTTGAACAACTTTGTGAGATGTTGTTGAATGGCTTCCACTGTACTCTTAGGATCAAAAGTAATGTTCATCTCATCACTTGATCCTGCTGCTGCTCCCTTGGTACCTGCACTTTTGTTAGACATGTCGATTTTTTTTTTTATCGACTTTTTTTTTCCGTCCTTTTTTTTTTTATAACAAAGAACAAATCAAGTACTAAACTAGATAAAGAAAACGAACTACTAATGTGACAATGAAATGAAACAAACCTAACAAATATCTAGCTCTCAACCTCACGTGTATACTCTCGTGTATCACACAATCGGCTCTTTTCACTCTAATAATCTCACACACTCTTGCCTTTTACCACTCATATTCTCTCCAAATAGAATTAAACTAGCAACACAAACACAATAATGAAATCCCAAAAGACCAATCACAGATTCACGAAAAATGTGCCGGAAAAATTTCGAAAATTCAAAAATTTCCGAAAAAAAAAAATTGACTTTTCCCCAGGCAATATATGCGTCTCCAACAACCCAAATATCAAAATCAAATGTAACGAAAACACCAAAAATTTTCCCGCCTTTTTACTTTTTTTTTTTTTATAATCAGCGACTTTTTCCTTTTTTTTTTGCTGATATGTCTCTTTTTTTTTAAATAGGCGAGAATTTAAATTACAGAAATTAAATGATAAACGGAACCTGATACGACCTGGCTCTGGATACCACTTGATGCGATCCTCGCCGGCATACGACAAAGACGGCAGATGATTTATCCAGGATTGTAGCAGATTCCACGGAATGGATGGATGAATCCAAACCCTAGCCTCTCAAAGATGTCAAACCTCGAACACGATGTAGACGAGACCCTCGATCAATTGGAAACACGAACTTGGATTGGTTGATGACGCCACAAACGGGGATGTGATTCCGTTTGATAAGTCGATTGAATTTCACATTGTGTTGTGAAACCCGAATAACTCTCTCAGAGAGAAAAGTGAAAACTCACGTAAATAAAATTAATGAAATCAAAGTTGTTAAAAATAAAGGTCTTACAAGCCTTATATAGTTGGTCCAAAAACCTAATTAAACTAGGAAATAAAACATAAGAATCGCGCAATTCCGGACACGCCCAGATGGGCGCGACACGGGGTCAATCTCGCCTCCACTCGCGCTGTAGGTCGCGCCAGTCTCATTCCGCATAGCGTCTGTGGCGCGACCGGCTTCACTCGCGCCTTAGGTCGCGCTGTAGAACGCGCCAGTCTCATTGCCCGAAGCATTGGTGGCGCGACCGGATCCACTCGCGTGTTCACCCGCGCTGTAGTTCGCGTCAAGCGGCGCGACCGGCTGCTCGCGTCCTGGCTCGTGCTGTAATCCGTGCCCGCAGCTCGAGATCACTATCTTCCACTTGGTATCGGGTTCTTCTCCTTCTACGGGTCGTTTAGCCAACTCTTGGTTCCAGATCTCTCGCATGAACCCATTGAGGCTTTCCTTGAACCTTTTAGCTCTTGCTCGTGTTACCAGTCCTTCTGGCACTTTGATTGGATCGGCCATCTCCTCAGCTCGGGTTGTATCATAAAGTTTAATGCTATTATCAAAATTTAAAAGTAATATCTAAAATTAAAAATTGATGAAAGATCGTGATTTTAAGTGTAATTAACCCTTATAAATTTGATATTAAATTATGATATGACATAGCACGTCTTAAATCTTAATCGGACATCCACCAAAATAAATATAGCTTTGTTTAAATACGACATCCAATTATCAAATCCACATGAAAATATAAATCTTAGAATAATTTAATATTTATGTAGAATTTTTAGATCGGAAAATTGATAAATCTATAAAAAAATGAATATTGTCTTGTTAATTTTGGGAGAGTGGGTTATTTTAGAAAAAGAGCCCAAAATATGGATATGAAAGTACAAATTGTCCTTCATTTAATTAACATCATCTAATGAAATGAGGGTTAATTACATTTTAGTAGTGAATTTTTAGGCTTTTTACATTTTTATCACAACATTTCAAAATTACATGTTAATGCGCGACATTTACACAAATTAACACTTATAGCATTAGATCAAGTTTTGAGATTTCGCAAATATTGAAATAAACTACAGTAAATTTTATCTATAAGGGCTCAATAGGGGCATATTCAAATTCAACATAAACTTTTGACAGTTAACGTCAACATTTGAAAGCCTGAAAAATTACTCTAGTGCTATGAATGTTAATTTGTGCTAATTGGGCATTAATATGTAACTTTCAAAATTTTAGGATAAAAATGTAAAAATGTCCAAACATTGTGTACTAAAATATAACTAGCCCTAAAATGAAATGCACATAGTTCCGATTTATTACAAAAACATACCCAAAAAAGATAAATTACACCATATATCAGCTAGTTTTTTTTCTACGAAAGCAAATGAAGTTGTAGTAAAAAAAGAATCATGTAGGAACAAAAGGAAAACTCTGCTTCTTCTTCAAACTTTTCTGCACTGCAAAACAACACCATCACTCTCATGTTCCGATCATCACTCTCATGTTCCGATCTTCTCGAGATTTTCCGACGCCGTTTTCATGCGCGGTCGAGCATCCGGGTCACCCTCAGTGCACGCAAGAGCAATGTGGAATGCCGCGAGCACTTCCTTCTTGGCATGGACTTCTTGGAGCAGAACAGGATCCACCATGTCCGACAACGGGCTCTCCTCATCGAATCCTTTCCTCACCCACCTCACCAGGTCTAGAATCTCTGCAGAGCTTGAGCTGGTTGGAGACGAGACCTCTGGAGACTTTCCTGTGAGCAGCTCGAGTAGCACTACTCCAAACGAGTACACGTCCCATTTTTGGGTTGGCCTGCCACCAGGGATCCGAGCCTCCGGTGCTCGGTAGTTGTTCACCTTTTCTGGTTGGGGCACCTTGAGATATGGAAGGGCGCCACCAATGAAGCCACCCGAGGAGGACGGGTTGTTCCCGGTGATGGTGATCAGCCGGTTGAGGCCAAAATCGGAGATGTAGGGTTGGTAGTCGTTGTCTAGGAGGATGTTTGATGGCTTCACGTCTGCGTGGACAAACTTCCTCGGGCTGCACTCGTGTAGGTAGGCCAAGCCGCGTGCTGCTCCCTTTGCGATTTTCAATCTGATCGACCATGATAGAGTGGATGATTGCTGACCTGCCTTCCCTGTAGGAACAGAGTCAGAAGAGAACTAACTCTGTTCATTGAAACATTTGATGACTGCTAAAAGAGTTGGTTTATTCAAACATTGTCTGATTAAATCAACATTGCATTTGCACAAATAAAAGTTCACTAGTACTGCAGAAATGCCTTAAGAGAAACCTCAGCAGGTTTCATGAGTGAAACAAAAGTAGCATTGACACATCTAAACGACGTCGTTTCAACCAACTATAGATGACACTTGAACCAACTAGAAATCTTTAACTTTTGTTATCTAAATGAAAACTATCACTCTACTAAAACTATCTAGGATATCTTGGTCGGAAAAGATCTTTAGCAGGCTCACCACCAACCAGAAACACCCTCTCTCTCTCTCTCTCTCTGATACACAACACAAACTCATGTTCTTTCCCAAATCTTCAATACAATATTTGTGTTGAAAACTGAATTCTTGCTCAAAATTATGTTATGGCACAAAAAAGAAAGACATGGACCACCAAGTCCAGAATCATTGCTGCGTTCATAAATGTCTGAAAACGCGGTAATGATCACTTACACGAAAAAAATTAGGGAACAAATGATCATCACTTCTTTTTGTTGCTTCTCACTCACCTTATTCATCAAACCAGCAACTATTTATACAGAAATGAATAAAAAGCATATTAGGCTGCAAATGTTTCACCATTACACAAAACTGTAAATCTAGCTAACAATGAGATCATAAAACATCTGAAAATACGGATTCAATGCAAAATGTAACGCGAAAGCATACACAAAGAAGAAGAGTGGTGAACATACCACGAAGAGCAGAAGCCAAGCTACCATTCGAAATGAAATCGCTGATGAGAAGCTTCTCATCAGGCGCCCAATAATACGCCCTCAACTTCACCACATTCGGATGCTTCACCCTCCCAATGGCCTGAACTTCCGTGACAAACTCCTTATACCGTTGCTCCCCTCCTTCTCCCAACCTCCTAACAGCGACTGGCACCCCGTTTCCCAGCACAACCTTATACACTATCCCCAAACCACTCTTTCCCAACACATAAGCCGATGCTCTCAACAGCTCGTCCAACTCAAAACTAAAACCCTTATCAATGGCCACCAGATCACCCTCTCCACCACTCATCCCACCACTAGCACCACCACCACCACCTCCACCACCGCCCTTTTCTGAGTCCACCTCCGACTCATTACTAGGGAAACCACTAATGCAAGGAAATGCACACAGCCCCACCTTCTCATGCCCTCCGAGCTTCCCTCTCCCGGTACAACTACATCCATGAGAATCCTTCTTCTTCCAATAAACATAAACTACAATCAACCCTATAAACGCCACCCCTACTGCATCAGCCACTGATATCAATATGATCAGCCCTGGCCTCAGCCCCTTTCGGTCTCTACCCCCGTCGTTATCCTGAAAACCATACTGAACACTAGGTGAAGTATCTGAACTATTCTTACAAGACCTCTGCAATGGAAAGCCACATAAACTAGGATTGTCCAAGAATGCAGTTGGCCCCTGATTCGCAAACGACCCCGTCTGAGGAATCTCACCACTCAAATCATTTCCTCTAAGATCAAAACTCACTGTTAGAGGCAAATCACCTAAACTCTTCGGAATTCTCCCTGTGAAATGATTGTAAGACAAATTCAATGTCCCAGACAACGACTTCAACTCTCCCATATCATCCGGGATCGAGCCATTGAACTCGTTCGCGGATAAATCGAGCTGCTCTAGATTAGCTAGCTCAGGGAAAATCCCCTCCGGAATCAGCCCGGAAAACTCATTTCCGGCGAGAATTAGCCGCTGCAGCTGCCGGCAATTCTGCAGGAACTTTGGCAGCGAGCCGGACAATGAATTGTTCGAAACATCAAGATTTTGCAAGCGAGGAAGGCTACATAAAGAAGGAGGTAAAGAACCGGAGAGATTATTCCCGTAGAGAAAAATGCTGTGTAGTGAAGAAGCATTGAACAGCTGATCAGGGATTGAGCCGTAGAAATTGTTTCCGTGCAAATTCAGCCGCCGGAGATAAATCAAGCTGCCGAGCTCCGACGGAATGTAGGAGCGGAGACTCTTTCTGGCAACGGATATGCCGACCACGCGCGGATCACTCGAGCCGGAAATGTTCATACATGAAATTCCGGTCCAGTGGCACGGCGTCGCGTCGTCCTCGTTCCAGTCGGAGAAGGCGGCGGCGCCGGCGGCGTCCACGGCGGACTTTAGGGAGAGCAGAGATAGGCCGTCGGGATTTAAGGAAACGATGTGTAGACAAAAATTCAGCATAAGAAATGCAGACAAATGCAGCTTCTCGAACAACATTCTACAATCATATACAGGTGTCCCAATTTTGCCCAAAAACACCAGAGAGAGAGAGAGAGAGAGAGTTGTCGAATTAAGGGGGGGAAAGAAAAGAGCAAAAGCAACACCTTTCCTTCGCGCAAACACACGAACAAAAAGGAGCTGTGTTTTGTGTCAAAAGCAAAACCGAACAACAAAAGCAGCCATTTTTTCTCTCTCTCAACACGAAATTCACCGAAAAGAAAATAGAATGGTTCAAGAATCGATTCTTTTAGGAAACAGAGGAGAACCCTTTTCCCTTCCGCTCTCAATTTCAAGAATGTGAATTTCAAGAAACTCTTTTTAAGAGATAGAAGCAGCTTTTGCTGCCTCCTTCGCGAAAGCCTAACTGTGAAAAGCTCAACACGAAATGGGGTTGGCGATTTGGGAGTTGAGGAATTTATGAGAAAAAGACCTGAGTAGTTGCTGCTCGGGCCCACACCGCGCCAAAAGAGACAGGGCTTTTCTCTCTCATCATCAAGAGAGAGAGAGAGAGAGAGAAGAGTAGTAGAAGAAAAGCAAGACGGCTTTATTAGTGCAAAGTGTTCTTGCAGTTCTCCTCCACAATTATGCTAATGATGTTAGAATGCTTCTTGTTTTTCCATGATTTATAATTATTTGAGGAGTTTTTCTTTTTGTTTGTTTTCTGGTTTTCTGTTCATTTGTACCTTCCTGTCCGCTGGAACAATTTCTTTCAATGGGGGAAAATTCACTATTTTGTAATGATTGAATTTTTTTTGTAAACATTGGATCTTTATATAATTCGTAGTTCGTCTCTCATTTTAATATTTATAATTATAATATACATTATATTTCAAAACTAAATTTAATGTCGAATAAGATATCGGATTTAAACCAGGTTACATATATTTATATGTATCAATCATCTACTTAGTTCGCTTAATAACATCAAGAATAAGTCTTAGAATATTACACATTTTGTTTATTTTGAAGCACAACTAGTAGGGCTAGAAAGTTTTATTTCTAAATAACTTTATTGCACGTAACAACATTGGTTATAGATATTGATGGAATCTTTTAGTCATCAAATTATAATCGCATTAATTAGACAACATTCTGAAATAAATTTATATCAACAGTTGTCGTGTGTGGGCGTTAATTGTAAACATGTACATAGTAAAATTGGAAAACATTGATAGCATAGAATCTTTTAGTCATCAAATTATAATTGCATTAACTAGACAATCTCACAAAATAAATTTATATACACAGCTGCCGGATGTAACTGGTAATCGTAAACACGCACAAATAAAGATGGAAAACACTAATAAAATATTTTGGTCGTGAAATTATAATTGCATTAATTAGACAAACTTACTAAAGGATTGTCATTAATATTATGTTGGGGTAGGGGGTCCATGAAATGGGTTGTATAGCATACTATGTTTGCTTTCTGATAGGGGGGGGGGGGGGGGATTTATTGATCATTTGAGATACTATTTTCTCACCAAATTCTTTTGTTGATGAGCATTCATGTGTATAAAAGTTTTGTATAAAATGTATGATACAAATAAATTATATTGACATAGATAGAATTAATCATGAGACATACAGCAACTAATATTATGGTCTATAATAGATCAAATTCATTAGGATGTCTGAAATTCGGCATGAGAGATTGTGATGGTCTTTGAACCCATGAAGTAATTAATCCTCACACTACTTTAGCAAATTTAAAGATTGTCTTGAGTTCTTTCTCTATCACGTATACAAAAAATACCAAAAAAAAATCATGAAACTTATAAGGTGTAGTGATGTTTGATGTGTAGATGTTCCATATAATAGTATATTTCGTCGAGTAGATAAACTAATAATTGTGATATTATATATTCAAATTATGTCAACATTTAGTAGCGATCTCAAGTAGTGAAAAAAGTGTTTGAGGAATAAATGTCATAGGTTTTTCATACGGGAAATTTTCATATTATCCTTTTGTGTTTTTCCGGGAAAAAAATATACATTTTAAGAATAGTCTAACACCTCCCCTGTTATGATAAAAAAATTCACTCTCCCCAAATATTCTAATACTCTAACATTAACTTTAAATAAAATTCTCAATATACCATTTCATATATTTAATTAAATAAATAAATATTTAAAAATAATAATACAAAAAAATGGGAAATTCTCACCATAGCAAAACAGTAGTAGATTGACAAAATACTATACTTTTCAATCAATATATAATATATTTATATTTAATAAAGATGTTAAAATTATCTTTATGTACAACAAAAATGAAAAAAAAAACATCACACCCCCTTTCATGGCAAGTGTGATCCACACATAGTTTCAATTGACATAAATGTTTTTTTTAAATGAATTTCACCATAAATATGATAATTTTAGACTATTTATTAAACATGAGGTGTTTTTTAATTTTTCAAAAACTACGGAGGTTATATGAATTTTACCCGTTGTCATACTATAAATTAAATTAAATTATTTAATAGGACAATTTTTAAAGCAATATGCCAACAATTTTCCATGTGCAAGTTCCCCACAAAGATGTAATAGGCAAAACAGATGAAACCTTTCCTCTTATCCTTGTTTGAATGGTCACTTCAAAATATATGATTGATTGTAAATTTATATATATATATATAATAAAGTATTATTGATTGGTGCAGTATGTATGCGTGTGTGTATATATATACATTAAGACATCATTTGACTTGTAATTCACAATCATTTTTATCTAAGTGTCACACTGACACTAAAATAGCAAAATGCAATGAATAATGGGACTTAGAGAGCAAGTACTATTTATTTATGCACTTGTGTTTTTCACCCTAATTTTGACTTTTTCACTGCCCATTATAATAAATAATAATACAATGATCCACTTTGAATGTTTTAGTGGAGAATGGATCATTACATCTAATTTTTAATCATGAAAAACATGCTTAGAAGCTAACAAAAGTGTCTGTCTTTGTGCGTATATGTGTGTATTTTATTATAGTTTTTTTAAATTATAGTTTGATAGTATGTGCAGTTTTTTGGCAAGTGGTTCAGAGCAGTTGGATATGTGTTTTATTTTTATTTTGGGGGTATGGAATACATATATAGTGTATTTTCTCAAAAATACAAAAAAAAAAAAAAATCTATTAAAAAATAAGCCTAAAATGTCTGGTATTAAGTAGCAATAAATGCATATGCGGTGAGGTCGCCCAAATTAATAATTCTAAGTAGTTTTCGACTTAATTGACTATATAAATTATCCAGAATATCCTTCATATTGAAGTAGGATAATAACCATAATCATAATTATTACTACAAAATATATTGTAATCTTTATTTTATAAAATGTATTCTTCATAATTAATACCATTTATGAAACCTTATTTTAATGGAAGTACCTTTGTGTAGTAAACATCTAAAGTAATATTTCTACAAATTTAAAATTATTTTGATGAGATATTCAAGTAGCGAGGTACAATGGATAAATATTAAGCACAATATCGTGTATGAGACTGATTTACCGATCAAATTATGTAAAACGGGTCAAAATCTGAATTCAAACTCATACTAATTGATATATTTATAATTTTATTGATGTTTGATTATTTGATTTGAATATTGACTCATCTTACGAAAGTTGACCAGCGACTCACACAACATCCCCTTAAATTTTTTTTTTTTTTTTTATCTAATTAAACCAAGGCTCCCTCAAAATTAAGATACTTAGCTTTGCATTTTTTTAGTTGTTTTGCATAAATGTCTTTTTTTATTAGAGGATGTTTTCAGCATTTTGGTAACTATATAAAATAAATTTGCATTTTATAACTTTTTTGTCCTTTTTGAGGGGAAGGGGGCAGTTGGATTTTGGGAATACTTTTATGTATAATTGATTAATCGGGTGGGTAGCAATTGCACGTGCCTAGTTCATTTCATCGTGTTTTCATATGTATTATTATTATTTAATAATGTCGCCTTCATTTAGTTATTGTATAGTATTGAATTTAGTAATGTCGCCTTCATTTAGTTATTGTATAGTATTGAATGATAAAAAAATATGACAAAAAACCTATCATTTCACAGCGGTGGGTTCCGACATTTAATCCACCTATTATATCACATTTTTTTATTTAACTAGTATTTCTCACGTGCGATGCATAAATACTTATCATTTTTTTAAATTTGTAATATTATGAATATTTTTGAATTCTATATGTTGTGTTTAATTTTTAAAAACTAATAAAACGATATGTACGTGGATTAATTAATTAGATAAGAAGATCAATTTTGTATTGTTACGACAAACAAAAAGAAAATTAAAATTTAGGAACTAAATGAAAATTCATATTAGAAATGTTGAATTAGAATATTTCAAACGACACGATTTTATAAATAGCAATGTATAATTATCCACAATTAAAGAACATTTAATTTTTTTTGAATATATGACTAGTATAAAAAATATAATTATTTAATTATTTTAAATGATGAAATTGAAATAGAAAAATAATAAATTATTGCAAATTATGCTATACTTATATTATTATTATTATTATTATTATTATTATTATTATTATTATTATTATTATTATTATAGTACAACACAAATGAAAACTATTTATTTAAGTGACAAATATAGAGTACTACAAATCCTCCATCTATGCATAAAAATAAAAATAAAAAATGTGACAAATCTCAAATTTTCAAATAAAAAATAATAATAGATAAGATTGCAAAAATTTGTTAAAAGACAACGATTGTAATCTAAACCGTCATGAAAAATGCAAAAAAAAAAAATTAAAAAAATTACAACAATAAATGTTACTACTGTTGTCTATTAATTCAAAACTGTTATCTAATATATTAAGGCATAATTGTTTATACGACAACGGTTTATACCAAAATTGTTATATATCATGTGATTTTGCCTTAATATATGTATATATTTAAGGCATCCAAAAATAAATCAAATAATACTCAACTCAAAAGTATACTTTATATTATATAAGAGCATGTCCAACAGCACCTCTAAAACTCTACTTTAGAGTAAAAGAAGGAAAAAAACTCCTCCAACAGCTGTTCTACTTGGGACTCTAAAATAGAGATAGAGTTTTTTTGCTCTATTAATAGAGCTGTACTGTAGCGACTCTAAAACTGTTCATTTCCTTTTTTTTTAGATATATGTAATCTGTTTGGCTGGGAAATATCTGTAAAATTTATATGATTTATATTAATTTATATGATTTAATATATGTAAAAAATCTGTTATGGTTTGTATTTTTGTTTCACGATTTTTTCTTTCTTTTTTTGTTAATTTACATGATATATTTATATTTATTAATCTTATATTTGAATTTATTTCTTCCTTAAAAACATTAACATAAAAAATTGTATATCAAAACAAAATGACATCAAAATAAAATGGCATTTAATAAGATTACATAATAAAACTACTAGATATAAAAAGAAAAAATAGAAAACATTAAAAATACAAATAAAGCATTGAAAAATACGCTAGAAAAATACTAATCATACAACACTTGAAATATAAATAAAGCAACACAATAATATTATCTAATAATCAGATAGATCACCCCCACTTCCTCCTCCAACATCTGGAAAATTCATTCCAAACACGTTAAAAGTAGAAGTTGGCTTGTAGTTCCTACCTACGCTTGTGCATAATTACTTGTTGCTCTAATCGAATATATTCACGATGTTCTGGATCATCAATGGTGCCAAGATTGGTCAGTAAAATTTTGTCATCTCTTTTTAATTCATCAATGGTGCCTTATATTGTCATGTTTTTGTTTTTTAATGTTGTAATATTATAGTTTGTACTTTTTATTTATATTTGCAATATTAGTATATAATTGTGCTTGTTTGCAATATTATTATAAAATGTTTTCATATTTTATTATTATATAGTTTCAGAAATTTTAATAGTTATTTTTGTTGGGAAAATATTGATTAAAGTAAATATATAAAAAGGAATAATATGGAATATTCCTTTTTAGAGTAGAATTTAGAGTAAACTGTTGCAGATGAAGCGAGGATCATGCTGTATAATAGAGATAGAGGTGTTGTAAAATAAAGTCAACTGTTGGAGATGGCCTAAAGTATTAGTAAGATTTCAAAACTTGAAGAGGAATCTTGCTGGTAGTGGACACGATCTATGTGACGGATACTTCACTAATTTTTATTTTAAAAATAAATATTATTATACCATAAGTAGTCATAATTACCATTTATTGCTAATAATTAATTTTTTTAAAAATTATATACACTAATTATGGAATAGTTAACCCTAAAAATCAATTATTAACAAAAAAATATGAAAATTAAATTCTAAAAAATAATTATAAATCTTAATTGGGTGGAATAAACATAAATAATAATTATAAAATTAAATTAAATCAAGAAAAAATAATAAAAACTAGCGACGCGACTTTCATATAAACGATGCCCACAAAAGTGTGTAGGCTAACGTGTGCAGGATAACATTACCAGTTGACACAATATGTATATCATTTAAGAAGCGTGACTAAATACAATCGCCATCGTCATGACATCATCAAATTAAGAGAGTGAAATACCCCCTATAGCCTATGTCATCGATGCTAATCATTTCCCTATACAAAATCAATCAGAAAATATAGAAGCAACAAACAAATCTTTAACTTGATACCAAAGATAATCCTCGTTTAAATTTCATATATATAAATGAGTAGAATGGGGCCCCATTTCTCCATATAGTGGTATTCATTTGGCTGACACCCTTAAAATTAGCTACCAAGCAAAGGCTTCCATTTTGCATTATTCTACTCCCAAAATTATTAGGACAATCCTCCCATCATGTATGAGTAAATGAGAGAGAGAGAGAGAGAGAGAGAGACATAAGTAAATTTTACATGAATCCCCCCACAAGAGAACTCGGGGACAAGGATGATAATTTACGACATGACACGAACAAAAAAGAATACAGTCGAATGAATCATAATAGACAAATGATATGTATGCGACAGTGTAAGTGTCCTTCACAAACATACCACTAAAATATATACTCCCTTTTATGTTTGTGATAAAATAAAATAGGCTGAGGCCTGAGGGGAATTATCATCAGGTAAACTTTAGCCGCTTGCAAACAAACAACTAGCATACAATCAAGAATCTTTTACATGCTGCAACTTCAAATTCTAGTGAAAATGACAATGTGAATTGTCCACACAACATCTTGTGCTTTTCAACTGCAGAGCAGAGAAGAACACAGAACAGACAGCAACTAATTTTCGGACTTTCCCTCGTACGAAAGGGGGAACGAGGCTAGGGCCGTGGTTCTAGTGTTCAAAAATGAAGTAAACATGTTGAATTCATAATAAAATGGCACAAACAACATATACATTGATTTAGGTTTTATCAGCAGAGTGGTTGCAGATTATAGTATCATATCATTATCAGAAGCAAATGACAACCTCATGCAATAGGTACCTCAGTCATCTCCTGTTCCACTGTTGAATCAGGGGGGAAGGGAATGAAGGGTGTTACAGCTTACAACGCACCGAATGTTGCATGGTAGATTGCTCGTCTGGCAAGCTCTGCAGTTTCCTCGACAGACAAATCAAAGCGGTATCTAGAAAAGGGCAAGATTCTCAATCAGAGAAGAATTTGAAATTTTAGCTCAGGAAATCACAGTCACTGATTCATATGGTAATGATTTATGTTGCAGCAATCAAGTGCAATGTGATTTGTTTCCTTTGGCACTACTAAAACTCAGACAAGAGGAACTAAACAAAACAAAGGAAAGTTTGCAGGCATAGTGAAAAGGCTATCTTTCATCCCAGCCAGCTATCATAGTTCCAACAAACAACACTCATTCCTTGATAACAATACAAAATGCTTGCCAACACAACAAAAACTCCTCTTGTTAGCCAATTCATGCAAACAGCACTGAAATATGAATGTGAATTACTCAGTCATAATCTTTCATAAAGATATATTATCCCAAAGCAAGAATCTTATGTCAGGAGAATGCAACGAAGAAGGAATACACTTGCGCAGGCATGTGCATACACAACCATGCTTATGTGTCTTTGTATAAGCAGTCTTTCAATTCAAAAAAATCATCAGAAATTTAAATTCTTCTCCCAACCTCACATAAATTTGAGTTCCAGTGCAGTTAATATTTGCTCTTTTCTTTTTCCTCTTTTACTTCGATAATAAAAGGAAAAAAGATGAACATAACAGTATGTATTTCAAACATGCAAAAGAGAAACATTTCTAGCCTTTAATATCTAGGTCTCAAGTCACAGGGGTGTGGTTGAAAGTCCCACCAAAGGAAAGAAGGGGCCTCGATACATCAAATATATATAGACAGCATAGATGAAGCACCATCCAATAGAAAAACTATACTGGATACAAATATCCATTACATGACAATAAGATTGATATTTTCCAATCAAACTACCTGAAGGTTTAATTTCTACGATTTTCTTGACAGATTGTGATGCTGAAATATTTATATCAATGTCATGTGATCACATTGACATGGGAACACATAAAACATTCATTCAAAGTAGTGTAGAACCTTCCAGCTGCAACATTTCAACTACATGTTAGCTTAATTCTGCATGAACCTTGGGGCTTCAGTTCAACATTTTCTACCACATAAATTTCACCTGTCTAATACACATCTCAGCGAACCCAATACATCTTGTAAACTGTCATTCAAGTAATATAAATCCCATGAAGATTCAATCAGCATTCGACAACGAAAAACCCAATACTAATCAATATCAAACATGGCCTTACACATACAAACATGAACATTCATTCAAAGTAGTGTAGAACAACTACATGTTACTTAACATTCATCATTTTCTACCCCATATATATAAATTTCACCTATCAAAATACACATCTCAGCAACCAAATGTAATCTTGTGAACTGTCATTCAAGTGATCAAAATCCCAAGAAGTTACAATCACCATTTGACGGTGACGAAAATCACAATACTACTCAAGAACAAACATGGCCTTACATATATATACTTTCTTTGAATATAAAAGACAGAGTTGTTGTTCCTTTTGCAGGCTTCAATTCACCATCCACAAAAGAAAAAAAAATGAAATTTATATCTCAGCAAGGGGAAAACTAATATAAATTAAAACACACACACACACACACACACACAAATCAAGCTCACATCATCATTCAAAATAACCACTAAACCCCAGCTTATATTTCATAAATTTTTTTTTACTTGAACTATTTTTTTCAGCTAAAAAATTCATTGAACTATAACCCGGATTAACCGTCGTTCAATTTCTAACCTGCAAAACTACAGCAAAACAGGCACCCGATATGCGAAATAATTCGAAATTTCTACGGCATACGATTTTTCCACAACCAACAGTGTTAAAAACAGCATAGACGTTCCTGCTTCAAATTGGATTAATTTTTTCGACAGAAAAAAATCATGATTAAATCTCAGGAATTCCATAGAAATTTTAAACCCTCATCGCCTTCGTCAAAAAACCTCCATCAACAGAAACAAAATCGACTCCATTTTTCAGTCTTTACAAAGAGGAAACGCAAATGTTGATAAATAATTAATCGAAGAAAAAATTTCTCAAAAAATAACGTTTTTGTAACCGTCGGTTCAAAATCAGAACCGGCGGTTACTGCAATTCTTTATTATTTTCTTCAAGTTCCAACGATCACGATTAATTATCCGTTTGAGAATGGACGGTCCCCATTTTTTTACCGTTGGAGCTCGATTTTTACCCCATCCCACATTCCCACCTATAAATACCAATCAGTTTATCGTATTCCAACCCACTCAAATCTCAATTCTCTCTCTAATCTCTCAAATTCTTTTGTACGCTGCACAATAATACCACATCCCAATTATTTAGTGAGTCTCGATATTTATATTCTTCTATAAAAAAATAAAAAAATAAATAAAAATGGCAAGTGAGGGAGGGTCATCTCCTCGATCCGAATCGATCAAAAGAAAAGGCAACACGATGATGGATGAGCTAGCATCACCACCGTCATCACCATCACAACCAACGTCGCCACCCGATTATTCAGCCCCTGCCGAAAAACTATTCATGGAGCATTTTAATAGGGTGATCAACCGCGCCACCGCCGAGCTCGAAACCGTGTATTGCAACTACTGTGGACGCGAGTTCAAATGGAAGTCGCAAGGGTACGGGATTTTCATAAGGCATTTGAAATACAACCACCCCGACGCCATGGATGACACCTCATCACAAGGCAGTGCAGGTACGGACCCTAACGTTTTTATTTACACATACAGTAAAGCTAGGACGCAAATGGCCAAACTAGTGTGCGTCATGTCACTTCGCTTCGATATTGCCGATAGTGACCATTTTGAAGGCTTTGTCCAATCTTTGAATCCCGCCGCTAAAAGAATCCCTCGTGAAGAAATTATTGCTGAGATTCGAAAACTGGTTAAGGAATCTAAAGAGGCGTTGGTTAACGATTTTGTTGATTTGTCTAGTAAAGTTTCGATTTGTTCCAATATCTGGACTGATAAATGGGAACGGTACGATTTCATCGAGATTACGTGCCATTGGATTGATGACACGTGGACTCTTCAGAAACGTGTGATTGCATTTAAGATTTTCTTCCATGAACGTTCCATGGCCGCTGATATTGCTCGTGAGATTTATGAAATTTCGCAGAACTATGGTTTAGCCACAAAGGTATTTGCGATTTCTTTCGATTATGCTAGTGCTGATAAGGCTAGTTTTGAATCGCTTATTGGGGCTTGTCAACCTTGTGTTGGTGCTAAATTTTTTCATGTTAGATGCATAAGTCATGTTTTAACTTTATTTGTTCAAAAAGGGTTGGATAAACTGAAGGATGAAGTTGAAGCAATTAGAAATGCAGCATTATATATATTTGATCGTACTTCTGTGACAAAAAAATGGGGAAGATTCTGCAAAAAAAATGGTTTGCATCCAAGATTATTTCTAAAAGATATGGAAAGTCGTTGGAATTGGACTTATAGATTGCTAATTGAGACATGTGAATATAGAGATGCATTGTGTTCATTTTTTGCAGAGCAAAAATTTAAATGTGATATCCAAATATCTCCGAATCAATGGGATGCATTCTCTAATTTGTGCCAACTTTTGAAAATCTGTAAAGAGGCAATCGAAGAATTATCGGGTGTTTATTATCCTACTTCGGTTTTAGTTCTGGATAACTGTGTAAAAATTGCAATTCTTTTTAACTCTTTGATTGGAAGTGATGATTTAGGAGGATGCACGGCTGAAATGATGGGGGAATGGTTGAAATATTTTTATGATATTCCTAATATATTTTTGGTTGCTAAATTATTGGATCCTAGAGTTAGATTAGATGGTTTAGAAAAAATGTTGGGAATTTATTACGATGCTTTATTTCCTGTTAAAGACGATCATACCCCTGTACCTAGTGTGGTAGTAGCTAATGCTAAAACATGCTTATATGATCTTTTTAATGAATATAGAACTAAATATAGTGATAAATTGGAAATAATTGGTAGTTCTTCTACTTCTTCTAATGATGATGGTAGTAGTGGTGATAAATCATTGTCAATTCGACTGCAAAATTTATTTGATGAGATAAAGGGAAAACGTCCAAAGAGGTACGCTTCCAACCCTTATGAAGAGCTTGAAGCATACTTCACGGCTGATTTTGAGTACATAGATGCGGAATTCGATGTTCTCAAGTGGTGGTCGAGGAGAACGATGAGTTTTCCCATAATGTCCCTGATCGCGAGAGACGTGTTGGCAGTCCCGGCATCAACGGCCTCGGTGAACCAAACATTTTGCTTGGGAGGGTACGCTTTGGACGAGCGGCAATCCACGATAAACCCTCAAGATTTAGAGAAACAGATACTGCTTGGAGATTGGACAAGGGCTGAAAATCGATCACAGGAGAATGATTATGATGAAGCTGAAGAGTGTGACACAATTTCTGTAGGGAGTAGTGATGCTGATGCAGTTTCTGAAGACAGTGACAATCCATTTGATTGATGATGATTAAGCAGCAGCAACATATCATCCCCTGTTGCTGAGGAGGTAAACCAATCAAGGTAAAAGAACTGCGTGGGCTTTGATTTCTTAACCGGAATACGGTAGGCAGTTTAATTTTGATGTTTTAAGTTGGAAATCTAGAACGTTAAAATTAAGTACAAGCCCGATTTCTTTCCTCTTTTTTTTTTAGATAGTGTTATTTTTGTAATATTGTACTTTAGATGTAAATTAGAAATTTATATTTTAATTTTTTTTTTTTGTAGTTTGTAGTAAATTGCCATTTCATATCGTCGTTTAGTTGTGAATTGAAATTGTAGTTCGAATTATATATCATTATCGAATTTTTTAAGTTAAAATGTGCAGTGTGTGTTTGTTTTTTTAATGTTTGCAGTAAGTAATCAAAGAGATTCTTCACATTTGGATTATCTGTTAAAATCTAAATGTTTAAATTCGAAAAAAAAATGGTAAATAAATGGTAAAAGTGCTCTTCTTTCGCAGTCGCATTTTCAAAACAGCGACATAACCACCTATGTTTCGGAACTCTCGTCAACCTGGTTGGAGACCCGGTGAGTGAACTCGGAACGACCGAGTCACCTTCTTCTCCACACGCCTGAATCGAATTCGATTCCGACTGTGATGATGATGATAGTGATTGAATCCTCCACACTTTACAACCAGACAATTATGCTCGCTGTCGACGACGTCGTATAGCCACTTATCCCACTCCTTTTCAGACCGAATCATCCTGGTAAGAATTGCAAAAATACCAAAAATAAAATCGACGAATTCTCTCTCTCTCTCTCTCTCTCTCTCTCTCTCTCTCTCTCTTTGTTTTTTTATATATGTTATGCCATTTCGCTGCTTGAAATCTCAAATTTCCATGCGTAGATCCGACCTCTCGCTCGGTAACGATCTCCGGACTGTTCGTATGTTTTCTGATTTTTATATGATTTTTTTTGGTTGAATTCTACAGTATATTATTGATGATGATTAATGACGCTATAATAATTAGGTTGCTTGTTTGAAGCTTAGGCCACGTTTAGTTTATTCTTTTCGTCGGATTCACACTATTTGTGGCGTGTGTTTGTTGTTCTAGCTTGTGGGGTTTGATAATTTACCAGCTCTTTTTATTTGAAAGTCAGGTTCAAAACTTTGCTTTCCAATTTTTTGGGGAATTCATTGTTTTGAACATGGATTTGGGTTCAGGTATGTGGATATAGTAGTACCTCAAAAATGCTGTTTCATGATTGAAAGATGTGTTCTTTTTCGTGGTTTTCGATGTTTTTGAACTGAGCTTTGTTTGTCTCTGAAGTCAGAACTTTTTTTGGAGAGCTAGCGGATAGCTAGATGAAATTTACAGAGAAAATTACAGCATATATGTACAAAGTATGGTGCAGTTTGTATAGATGTAGTGAATTCACTTCATTTTGTGGATTTTTGTGTCTATGATAATGGTGTTGTCCCACTATGTTTGCCCCCTGCTGCATCAATTCCATGTATATTTTGGTGAAAATTGATAAAATTTAATGCTTCATTCTCTTCGTTTTGAGCATGGACTCAAAATTGTGGGAAAATCTGTTTCATAATCGAAAAATGTGATCTTGTTTGTTGTTTTCGATTTTTTGAACTACTAGTATGGGATATATCACAAGAGAAAGGAGAACTGAGCTGTTTCTGAAGTCAAAACTTGTTTGTGCGGAGCTAGTGGATGGCTAGGTGAAATTTAGTTTGTGTAGATACAATGTTTTCACTTCGTTTTGTGGCTTTTTGTGACTATGACATGGTTTTGAACATGGACTTGGGTTCAGGTATACCTCAAAATTGTGAAAATGCTATTGCATGATCGAAAAATGTAATCTTGTTTGTTGTTTTTGAACCACTAGCATGGAATATCACGAGAGAAAGGAGAACTGACCTTTGTCTCTTAAATCAAAACATGTGTTTAGGGGGAAGCTAGTGGATGGGCTAGATGAAATTTACAGAGAAAATTCAGCACATATATAAGTGAAAGAATAAATAAAATATGGTGCAGGGATACCGGGAGATGGGAGGTGTCTGTTTCGGTCTGTGGTTCACGGTGCTTGTCTAAGATCCGGGAAGCCATCTCCGAGTGAAAGCCAAGAGAAGGAACTTGCTGACGAGCTAAGAGAAGCTGTAAAAAATCTGTTCTTTTACGTTTCTGTCACAGAGTGTTTGCATTTTGCTTTAAAAGATGGGATCCCGTTTGGTTTATGCAGGTTGCTGATGAGTTTATCAAGAGACGAGCAGATTCTGAATGGTATGGTTGGGTCGTTTATTCCGTGATTTTGGAGGTTTCTTCTCACTAATTTCAGCAGTTTATTCTAGTTACTATATATCTATTCATAAGAATATATTGTGTTCATTTTTGTCGCGTTGGCTGTATTATTACTACATAATACGAAAATATGAAGCACTGCAACAAGATGCCATAGAAGAAGCTCTTGTTTTTCACTTGGAATAGCTCTTGGCTTCACACCATTTTTGTGCCTTCTTCTAGGTTCATTGAAGGTGATTTCGACACTTATGTTGCAAAGATGCGACAACCCCACGTATGGGGAGGGGAACCGGAGCTACTAATGTCGTCCCACGTGCTACAGTAGGTTTTTTCTCTCTGTAATCAGCTTAATGCTGCTGCTTTTTTAGCCTTGGATGAAGAATGTTAAAGAAAAACATTTTCAGGCTGCCAATAACTGTTCACATGTGGGATAAGAAGAAGAATTGCCTCAAGGTTATAGCTGAGTATGGTCAAGAATATGAAAAGGATAACCCCATTCGTGTCTTATACCATGGCTACGGCCACTATGATGCATTACAGAGCCCTTCCGACGGTCTGCAGTCAAAGATGTAAGTTCGTTGCTCTGTTCAAACTGCACCGTGCCAACGTGTGTAGGTTTATGTTTCACCATGATCCTAACGACAAAATGGTTATTCTTTTCGACTTTGCAGGAGCAAGAGATGGTGAAGTAACAAGGGTTGAAGGCTTTGTATAGGAAAAAGGGAAGATATCGCCATCTTATTACTCTTATTTCTTCTGCTTCATTGTTTAGGAAAGTGCTACACCATAACTGTATTATATGGCTACTTCTTGGCACACTCAATTTCTCAGATTATTTATGAAGATAAACATGATTTGACATCTTATGAGAGAGCAATTTATACAAATTTGAAATTGTTTGAGGAGTCCTCAAAATTTTGCAAGATTTCGAGGAATATACAGCTCAGTGTATAAACATATACATAGTAGAAAGGTATGATGACACTATTCATCATCATCTTTCCATATCTCTCGCAACAGCTGATACCTTACAACATTTCTGCCACCCTTTTCTCTTGATATCGAGCTGAGTTTTGCCAGAGCAGAGCTCTGGAAGCTATCGGGGACGATAGACGTGAAAGACGAGTCGAGCTCGTCTAGTTCATCATCACTGTTGTAGGATTTCTTGATTGACGATAGTCTGCTGCTCTTAAGCACTTGGCTACCAACTTCTCCCACACAAGTTAATAAAGCTACAGCAGGAGGTGTATATTTTGTTGGATTTGCAGTGCAGGGAAAGCTTGTGAGTATATCTTCTGAAGCATCTGAGACCTAAATCAAGAAAAGAGTCGCTAAATTACACGAACAATTCTTACACTGACTGTTTAATCTAACCATGGATCGAATGAACCAACCTCAGTTTCGAGGGCATCAATGATGCTCTGTGGAATAGGATCTGGGCAGAATTCGTCTGGGACGAAACTGTTTAGCACCCGTTTGATTATATTTGGACCAAACAATGGGCAAACCTACAGACAGAAATGGATGAGTATGAAGAAAGAATAAGTAGTGTTACTGTAAAAACAGATCGTTGTTATGGAGAAACGACTATGAGTTGATCTTGGCTCACTTCTTTTCTGGTAGAAGGATCAGCAAGCATTCCGAAAGGTAGCATCATGAGATCACTCAAAGAGTGGAGGAGACGAAAAGCCTTGAAAGATTTGCCATCCCCGCAAATGCTTCCATGGTCAGTCGAGTCATCTTCTAGGCCGAAGAGATCAGTAAGCCATCTAGACCAGTTCCCAATCTGCAAGAGGTAGAAAGGTTATAAACTACCTTGGAAATTGGAATAGCTTACTCAACCAACAATTCTGGGAATTTCAACTACATCAGTTCTTGGTTTTACTGTCCAAATATGGCATTAGAGAATATGAGAAACTAAAAGAAGCAACCATCATTTTTAGCAATATAATATGAATGCCATGTTTCAGCATGTTTTTTTGTACTTACAGAGTTTTTCAATTCCACACCAGCACCAAAGCTTGATTCCCCATATGGTATTGGCAAGACTTTAGATTCACTAATGGGATCTGAGACAGGATCAGTAGGCATTTCGTCGGCAGATTCACGTAAAATAGCATTAAACATCGCCATGTCCAGCCTATCAATTAACTGCTCCATTACCTAAACAGAACAACCAAAATCAATCTACAAGAATTCACGTTTCGACGTTTAAACAATTTCCAGCCCCTCGGGATCATAATGCAAATCACATTGATTCGTGACTGAAAATCCCAGAACTTTTGATGCTATCAACTATCAGTTCTTGATGATCTCCCTATTTTACCTAACATGACACTGGGATCGTGCATGTAATCACAAATTAGGTGTACAGACTTGTTACCAAGCTCTCAGAAAGTCAAATATGTCAATATCTAAAGCAAAAGTCTTGTATGTTCACTAAATGATCTGATGCTTGATAGCATACCAGTCTAAACAGCACAGACAAGCAGCCACATTCATGTCCACCTGCACGCAGTGGACAAAGCCTTTCACGGGCATCTTTAAATGCTTTCTTCCATAACTGGATAGAGAAATTGCCCTGCTCATGGTTACCCAAACTGTTCCTTCTTCCACATGTCTTCTTTGTCCCTGAACCTGGGCTGATATCACTAGCTTTTGCAACGGTGGGCTGCATATGTGGCGTAAATGTCTGCAGTTCAGAAGTGACCATAACTTATTTCATAACTGTGCAACTCAATAAGAAATTAGTGCAGAGAAGAGAGAGCTCAAAAATCAACCTGCCACCATAAAGATTCAACTAGTCGAGAAAAAAGCCAAGATTCAACTTTTTCTAGTGCAGTTATAAATGTTGAGACATCTTCCTTATCATCAGACTCATCGGTTAAAGTAGATTGCTCTCCCTCCACATGAGAGGAATCTGCCAATCTATGTGGACGTCTTACTTCAGACACAGAGCCATTAATTTTTCCTCCCGGTCTATTACAGTTTGAGAACTCTGCAGTAGTTTGGCTGACAATGGCCCTCAACATTATTGAGTTTGATAACCAGAAGGTCAACCTGTATAGAATATCTTCTCACTAGGTGAGATGCTTGGCATGACAGATGAAAATCAATGAAGTCATATTCAAACAATTTTTGTATTTGATACACAAGCATAACTTACCTTGGAACATCATGCCCGCATGATTTAGAAACCAAAACTAATCCAGATACCGCAGCTCTTGCTGCACTTGCCCTTTTAGCTTGAGACCCTGCTTTGCAAGCATCAGTGTAGAACCTGGACAGGCGTCGAGCTGGAGTGTGGACCTTATTTGCTGAACTTGCATGTTCAGCAACTACGGCATATAATCCAACCTCAGTGGCTGCTGCTTCCCTTAATTCCTCCCGAAGCATCTCAATTTCCGTTTTCCATTCATCTCTACAGTCTGGGAGTTCAGTCTTAGGTTTGATCACTTCACCAGGTTCACCTTTCTTTTGAGAGGAATATGGTATTTCTGGGTTGAGCTCCTTATCTCCTGCATAATTTTCAGATGGGAGTCTGTTTCCTTCAACTGCATCATGTTTACGGACAGATTTCGTATGCTGAACTCTCTTACTGCTTGGTAGTGGAAATGCTGGTGCTTGCTCACTCAACACTATTGCCTGCCCTCCAATAGCTTCTTCTGATAAATTCCCAATCAATCCATTCTCTGGAAAATGTGTCCTCTCCTCATGGTCATCTGATCCCATTTCCTTTAGTTCCCTTTTCTCCTCAATATTCACCATGCCAGCAAGTGCATCATTTATTTGTTCGTTATCTTCTCGTAAATCATCTTCTTGTGTAGCATGGGAGTCCAGAGAGTTAGCCAAGTCAGACTTGACAGCATTTTTTCCACGATTATAAGCTGATATAACTATACCTTCAGGTGCAAATCCTTCATCGGATTTCACTTCCACAGATTGTTCTATGTTTTCAATCTCTTTGTGTTTGCTGTTAGTAATCACTTCATCAGAATTAGGGGAAGCACTTTCCTGCAAAAAATTTGCAACTATGGTGTTGGGTTTCACATGTACATCTCGATGACTTATGGATGAGGGAAAAGTTCTAAGGAGAGGAGTCTCAGAGTTCTTCTTCACAGATGTCATGCTGCGCTCACGAAACTTGGAGATATAATCATTATCATTTTCTTGTTTCCAAGTCCGTGATGATGTATCAGTGGATGGAAGTCGCCCATTCCTCTTTTTCTCCGAGTCATATCCAGCATTTCCATATCCATTCTGTATTTAGCTACAAGTTATTGCAAAGCATATGCAAAACATGCCAAAGTTCATGCCAGTCGATTTCTAAATGAAGTAACATGAGCAATATAACCAAAGGGAAACAGCAAAATAGAAAGCAAGTAAAATAGCCATCAGTATGTTGCTTACCTTCTCGATTTCAGATGGTGAAGACGTTCCAACCTCAAAGGTTGATGACCCCGCGGTCCTTGATGATTGGGAAGAAGCATCATCATCCGTAAATGAAGCAATTTCCATATTATCAATATCATTGTCCAAAGATGTTTGCTTCGATAGGCCAACACTAGGTGATGAGTTAGAGCTCTCCCTTTCAACTGGCTCCAAACCAATCAGCAAAGCCGGTTGCACTGAGTTATTGGAACTCTTCTTTAAGCTCACTGGAACATTAATACTTAACATACTCTCTATCACTCCATAATCTGCAAGATTTACCATGGCCGTCCCAAGAAGTTGCCCTTTAGCCTTATCCTTACGTGGTACAAACAAGCTAAACTCCAAACAGTTCTTCTGAAACTTATCATGAGATTTCTTGTCTTGGTAAAGAATCAATGGAAGCTTGAAAGACTCAGTAAACACGATTTTGGAATCTTGAGCAATGGAAAGAAATGACCCCGAATACTGATTACCATTTTCCCATTGAAGCAACACCTTTTGCACAGATCTCAGAGATTCTGATGGAGGCCAGGGCCTTATCTCCTGTACATGGACAGTGTATTCTACCTTAACTGAAGCCCCCCGTCGAAGCTTCGACCTAATCCCGAGAACCATAGCTTGAGAGAAGTATCAGGAGCCTGTGATGAACAGTCTCAGATTAAGCAAATCAAGCAAAACCCCAACAACAGAACCAAAATTTGATTAATTCCATCAATAAAAAGGTATCATTGTCAACAGAGATTCACAATATTTGCAAATAAATGCAACTAAGATGATGATTGCTGCATTTTGTCGAACACAAAGAGACAAATCATTGATGCCCACATTTATGCAAAAACAATATCTTCTTTCAATCTAGCTTCCTAAATCCAATCAGAAATTTAAGTGTATATTAGCATGCTAACCTCTATCTATTCTGCACACACACACACACACACACAGAGATAGAAATGATCATTCACAAAACAAATAACAAAATTCATACATCATAAAGCACAAAATTGGATTGAAATCAATAACAACCAATCTCATTCACACGCCCCACCACGAGGGGGGGGGATAAAAAGTTAAAAGTACCTAGATTCAAGTGCAATGATGGAGAAGAAAATAGAATTATGCTTTCCAGCTTATTATCTCATTGTTTTGCAGAGAGGAGAGAGAGAGAAGAGAGAGAAGGTTGAGCAGAAGTCCACTGATTTGAAGCTCTTTTTTTACTGTAAATGGAGTTCCTGACAAATCTAAGTTAACTGCTCTCAAAATAACTAAATATTTAATTAATAATATTGGGTTTAGATGTTGACTCATATTCATCTATTCTGAACTAAGTTACGAACTCCGAATTTTATTATTATATACTTTTCAAAATCGAAATTAAGATCCGATGTATTTGTTAAAAATATATATCTTTACTGGGAACACTACTTCAAATTAGTTTGAACTTGGTTTTATTAAATAAAAATTGGCGACAAATTACTTTATTCCATTACTACTAGAGTACTAGTAGTCTAGTACATTCAATTCAATTAAATTCAATTTAAAAAGGTTTGAATAATAATATATCTATATCAATATGATATAAAGAGGGCAGCTAATATTCGCCGCAATTGTAGGCTTTATGCTCATAGATGGAGACCATATGAATTGTGATAGTATTAAAAAAAATTATCGTGGCTTTTCTATATATCATTTTTTTCTTGAAAAGTATTATTATTATTATTTTGAGAAATTGAAAAGTATTATTTTTTTCTTTCAAGAATATTATATTTCTACGTGATAAGATATGAGTTTGTATTCAATTTTTTTTTAATATTTTTAATTATAAAAATACTTAATGAAGTATTGATTTTATCGATGAATGTTGTATTTACGTAAGAAAAATATTATATATTTTTCGAAAGAAATTCGTATCAAGAAAATATTCAAACGACCTATATATATGTATGTATGTATTATGGTGAGAAAAATATATTCAAAGTGGTTGTTAAGGAGGTCCATCAAGCAACTATATCTATATATGACAAGTCGAATAATTAGAAAAAGTAATGTTTGAAAATATTTAATTAATTAACACGGTTAAAGTTGGGATAGATCCATCCTGAATGCACGAGAAAAATACCCCTCTATTTCACAATAGTTGACGTTGTAGCTTTTTAATTTAATTTTATCTCAAATTATTTGATATTTTAGACTTTTCATACTCTTTTCCCAATTTTACCCTACTCAAAACACTATAAAATATCCAACATTAACCTGATGAAATTTTTTTTTATAAAATTTGATAGATATGCAAAGAGAGAAGATGGTATATTTATCTTCTTCTTTTTTACTCCTTAATTTTTATTTTAAAAACTAAAACATCACATGATGGATTATACAAACTTTGAAGAGAAGCTCATCTGCTTCCTTTTATTTTCTTTTTTCTGGACAAGTATGAATTTTTCATCCCAAAGAGCAAAGATTAGTATTGAATCCTCTATTTATCTTCTCTCTTTAAATAAAACAAAAGTTTAATCAATTTAAAACTTTTTCATTTTGGTTGATCAATTTGAAACTTAAAAAATAATTTATCTACCAATTTGTAAATTTAAAAAATGTGCTTTATTTCCAATTAAACTAAAACAGTCGTGACAACTGAATTAAACATGTGTCAAATGAACTAAGCCATAATATATGATTGCTGCATAGATGGAATGTATAATTTCAATTGAACGCCAATTTTACTTCAACCACAAATGAAAGGGATGTCTAATTTTTTATTTTTTTTAAAATTCAATTTATGCTAAAATTTTTTTTGGGGGGGGGGGGGGTAATGGTTTATGGTTAGAATCAAAACCAGGTAAAAGTCGCGAGACAATTAACCCTAAAAAGAAAACCAAAATCTCAAATTGATAAACCACCTATTTCTAAATAACACAAAATCATAAATGAAAATCGAATAAAACATTTGGGACTGTGAGATCAAATCAATGTTTTTGAGAGTATAATAAAGACATCAACATATGCCTTTTCCCGAAATTATTGACAGAATTACACACAGACAATAAAATCCAGATAGAATGGAACTTCAACTCACATGCTTAAGCATCTAACCGTTGGAGGAAGAACTCAAAAACATATCAAAGTAGAATCTTAATGCAGTCATACGCAATACAACCATCAAAGTTGAACATGGATGGATCAAATTCTGAAATCTTTCGACTTCTAACAGCTTATTCGATGTAATCTAACAGCAAATGCGTCTCCCTGCAAAATCAGGAGTCCAGACAACACGTTACGTAGAAGTTTCAGGCTCATTTTAGGAGAATAGGAAGAAAAAAGAAACTCTTGTTAGTTTTGAAATTTAGTGCATATAAATCTTAGTGTGGCAAAGAATGTTTATCTAAAAAGTAAGTCACAGGTAGCATCTAGGATCTCCCTGAGTTCGCTAGGATTCTGATGAAGAGAGCTTCTAACAAGGAGGGCATGGCATCTCGTGGAAAAGTCTCAAGTACCAGCTTACCACAAAGAAACTATCCTAATGTTATATTTATATGAATAATTTTTCTGTCTGGTCATAAGTCACATCAATTACATTGAGCATATCAGACCACCTCAAATTAAACCAATAAGATCAGGTTTAGCGTCAGGAGCAGTGAAAGTATTAACCTCAGTACATACCCCATTAAAGCATACGCTAATGACCTCTATACACACACACACACACACATTATATAAATGAAAAGAAGATATTTTTTGTTCTAGCACCAACCTTAATAGAAATCAAGCAGCAGCAGCCTGTTGTAACTCTCTATCTGCCCGCTCCCTGATCCTCCTTTCCAACTCTGGCCTAAAGTGCCTGATAAGTCCCTGAACCGGCCAAGCAGCTGCATCTCCCAAGGCACAAATGGTGTGCCCTTCGATCTGCTTGGTCACTTCCTGGAGCATGTCAATCTCTTCCAGCTTTGCATTTCCGACCTTCATTCTCTCCATAATCATCCAGAGCCATCCAGTGCCTTCTCTGCAAGGTGTACACTGACCGCAACTCTCATGCTTGTAGAAGTAAGAGAGTCTAGCAATAGCATCAACAACATCAGTGGACTTGTCCATTACAATGACAGCAGCCGTTCCCAACCCAGACTGAACGGCTTTAAGTGCATCAAAATCCATGAGCACATCCTCACACATGTTCTTGGGAATTAATGGAACAGATGAACCACCAGGAATAACAGCAAGTAAATTATCCCATCCACCGCGAACACCACCACAGTGTCTCTCTATAAGCTCTTTCAATGGAATACTCATCTCTTCTTCAACCGTGCAAGGCTTGTTTACATGCCCTGAGATACAAAATAGTTTTGTTCCAGAATTGTTTTTCCTTCCAAAACTAGCAAACCATTCCGGTCCCCGCCTTAGAATGGTGGGTGAAACAGCCACTGTTTCAACATTTGTAACTGTCGTAGGGCAACCATATAGCCCTGCATTGGCTGGAAAAGGAGGCTTCAACCTAGGCTTTCCTTGCTTACCCTCAAGACTCTCTAAAAGAGCAGTCTCTTCACCACATATATAAGCCCCAGCACCAAAGTGGATATGCACATCAAAGTCATAACCTGATCCACATGCGTTCTTTCCCAACAATCCAGCTGCATAAGCTTCTTTCCTGGCTTTCTCGAGATTCAATCGTTCATTCACATACTCACCACGAATATAGATATATGCAGCGCTAGCCCTCATCCCTACTCCAGCAATTAGACAACCTTCTAGTAGTTTATGAGGATCATGTCGCATAATTTCTCTATCTTTACACGTTCCAGGTTCACTTTCATCAGCATTAACAACAAGATATGAAGGGCGGCCATCAGATGCCTTTGGCATAAAGGACCATTTAAGCCCAGAGGGAAAACCAGCACCACCACGACCTCTAAGTCCCGATTTCTTCATCTCATTGACAATCCAATCAGCTCCTTTAATAACAAGGTCTTTTGTCCTGTACCAGTCTCCACGTTTCATTGCACCTTTCAGGAAAGGATCATGCAGACCGTATACGTTTGTGAAGATGCGATCCTCATCTTTCAAGCCACCAAAGTGGGTCTTCTCTGGAGGTGGGGGAGGGGGTGGAGGCTGTGGGGTAGCAGAAGTTGTTGCAGCTTGTGTACTAAATAATCTCCATGCGAGGCCTCGATTCTCACCGGAGCGCTGGACAAAAGCAGCCCTTTGTAGAGAAAGAATGCCCTTTATAGGTGCCTGTTGAAACATTAAAATAGTAGTGGCAATTGAAATTTTCAGTTTCAGGTCACATTTGGAAATTTCTTCCCTTACAATAGACAAACTCGAACCGAATGTCACTTGAAAAAAAAAAAAACTCATATTTTAACACGCAAGAGACATGAAAACGCACAGCATCATGAACACGAGAAAACAAAGAATCAAGGAATTGAAGGATAGCAGCTATCATTTATACCTAATTCACATCTGGTGAATTAAATTTGTGTTGCCCCTCTATCATTCCTAACACAAGAGAGGTAAGGGTGTACAGAGCCTTAAGGCTTATTGAATCTATCCCCCCCCCCCCCCCAATTGTAAATACAAAACATGTAATGAAGGACAAGTTGTTCAATGAATTTTAGAGTATTCAAATCAAAGCTGATTAAACCTGGAATAGGGAAAGGTTTCCGAAATCAGACTCCATCCTCCCAGATGAAAGCACAACAAGACACCTTTTACGTGGGAAATTAACTACACTCATATACATTTTCAAATTTTCATGGACTGTAGCTTTTCCTCAAACATCTATATTCATTTGCAGGTATATATTGACACTCAATCAGTTTTTCAACACCAAGAGGAACCCTCAAATCATTTATCGGTCAGCTGAATAAAGCTCCACAGCACCTCAATAAATTAAGGCATAGCAAACAAACTGCAATATGCCACATTTTTAAGCCAGGAATTTCAATTTTTACTAAAGGCTTCCTTTTCCCTACAAAGACTACAACTCGTTACCAACTCTATGTGACATTCAAGTATAATCGAGCGCAAATCAAATTCCTTAAAATAAACCAAAACTAGGGTTCGATCCATTTGCATTGGTAGATAATTTTTTCTTATTCCAAACTCACTCAGCATTTATTTCCAATTAAAAAGGGTTTGGGCTTCGTTATTTCAGCTCCTCAAACAATCAAATCGTAATTCGAAATTTCGCATTTGCGAAGAATCCCATGAGCTAGATCCAAATTTCACGTAAAACCAGGCAGTCATTCTAAGAAAAATTGAAATTAAAATACTAAGAAGAACTAAAACATCATTTTGATTCAGAAACAACGCGTACCATGATTGCATCAAAATTGAATGAACAGAGCAGCCGCTATGAAACCGACCAAGAAGATTATTACAAGCGCTTGAGAGAGAGAGTGAGAGAGAGATGGATGAGAGAGGAAAACAAAAGAGAAAGCGGGCTCAGCAATCCTTAGTGAGGGCAGGCCTATGATAGTTTCGCTGAGGTTGCAGCAAACGACGGTGAGGATGGGGTTTTCGTTTTTTTCAGTTTGACATTTTGAGGATCCATCGGTCAAGAATGCAACGATCTATCTGTGATGATCAAAATGGACACGTGGAGATATCGTGGAGCATCTGTGGCAACAAAATGCTTAAAATTTGATTTGGGCCATTCGTCTGGACTTTATTGCTAATGTAAGGGTTTGGGCTTTTTTTTCCAATTTTTATTTGGGAAATTCTAAACACAGCCCTGTTTTACTCTTCACAGCCCCATATTTTTTAAAAATATAAATTCTAATATGATAAGACATTTTTATCCTTTAGTCCCAACCCTTAAAACTTCTAAATTTCTAACAAAAATATCAAAACCCCTTGTTCATATAGCCCCCACACTTCTCCATAACTAAGAAAAAAAAAAAAACAAGTTTTTTGGGGGCTATGCTTGCGGAAAAAAAATTGAATTTGCAGAAACGAGAACGTCTCGATAGATTGATCAATTAATCTTCCCTACTTCTTTTCGAGAGTTTATAGGTATGAGGTGGTTTGGGCTGCTACACTTAAAGTCCCAAGGGAGGCACCAGAAAAATTCTAACAAAATATATATAGCCCCCATCTGCAAAATTATTAGATTTTGAAAAAATAAATTTAAAAATACTCCCAATTCCGTTACTTAATCTAGGGCTTTTATAAAGTTTCTTTTTTTTCCCCTTGCCCAGATACATTCGTCTGATTTGATTAGAATGTAAACAATATGCCTTGAGTAGTTGATCGATTTCTACTTTGTCTTTGTAATTGGGGTGAGTTGCGGCCAACAATTCATTGCAATAAATATCATGATATTTTTGTTTGCCCCAATTTCATGATTATTTGTTTATGCCTTGACGAAAAATTTAAAGATCGCGTGCATATGATGCAATTCCAAAACAACTAATAACATTTGGAAGAGTGGACATATAATTTATTTGGGTAAAACATGTGCTTGGGAACTAGGGGATGAATAGTCGACTAAGATTATAACATGTGGTTAGCAAAATAAATTTATCACTAAATGGGGGTGGGGCTATGCTAATTTTATTAGGTTTAAGAGATAAAATAAAGGGTAAAAAAGACTATTTTAATTAATATTTATATTATATTAATTATGGGGCTATAAAGAGAAAATTGAGGGCTGTGTTTAGAATTACCTTTTTTATTTTTTTTCACATCTCTATATTTTATTTTTAGAATTAATTTATTTTTTTATCGGCATCTTGTGCAGTGCATTCATCCGACGCTAACATGTGAGCTTATACATATTGCGCTCAATAATTATTTTATTTTGAAATAAATATAAACCCTAAAATTGAATTAGTAAACTCTAAAATTAAATTTAATTAATTAAAAAATTTGAATAAATTTAATTTTTTATAGTGCACTTGCCCGACGCTAATGAGTGGGCTCATGTACTGCACTCGATAATTATTTTTTTAAAACAAATATATACCCTAAAATTAAAGTGAATTAATTTAATTTTTTGAATAAATTTAATTTTTTTATTCGACATCTCATTCAGTGCACGAGCTCACCTCGTTATTGCACTCGATAATTAATTTTTTTGAAATAAATATATACCCTAAAATTAAATTAGTGAACCATAAAATTAAAATGAATTAATTGATTTTTTGAATTACTTTAATTTTTTTACCCGACATCTCGCGCAGTGCATTCATCCGACGCTAACACGTGGACCCATTGAGACTATATTTTTATAACTTCTAATTTTATCCAGTTAACACTCAATATAGCCTAGCTTATCTCCAATTAATTGTATAAATTACTTATGTTTCAATAATTATATTTTTAGTTCTTAAATTAAACTCCATCAATATTTCAAAATTTAAACCAAAATAGGAAGATAAAAAAGTAGAAACACAGGCAATTCATATCAGCCCATAAATTTCAGGCAAGCCTTTAGATTTTTTTGGGGTTATAATTTCTGATCACAACATATTTTTTCTCAAACTATTCATGTCAGCTATAGACCATGGGTTTGGATCTGAGAGGGAGAGAGAGAGAGATGCATATTTGGGCTCATTGTACGAGGAAGATTTGTAAGTACACTAAAAGATGGAAAATTATATGCTACTCCCAGAGTATTACTCAAAGTGTCACAATATGTGTTTTGTAGTGTTACAATAGTTCTATTGTGACACTTGACCTATTGTGACATTGAAGGTAATTGCTTCGTTCTCGGAATTAAAACGTGACCACATTCATTTTCTCTTTGTTTAAAACATCTTAAAAAGGTAAAAACAATACCTACTCTGTTTGAATTTTGCTACTTCTGGCCCCATTCAATGTATTTAGTTGAGCCATATAAGATGTTATTACTTATTACCAAATCTCTACTGACAACATTCAAGCACACACCTTGTATCTAAATTTACAGTTTTGTCCTTTTTTTTTCTTTTTTGCCGGTTGGGTGTAAAGGAAGTGGGTCTCGAACTTAAGTCGTCTATCTTTTACTCAAAGATTTCCATCACTCAAAACATCTCGTCTCTCTATTAACTTGAAAATATTGAGGTTCCTTCAGGGACATCCAAACGGTGGACCTCACATGTGTAAAAAAGAGAAGTGTCAATCTCCAATGCACACCCTTCTCCAATCTATAAGAAAATAGAATTATTGATGAAACTAAAAGATAATGTTGAGTACGTGTGAATAACCGGCCCTGAGATTTCGAAGGCCCTGTGCAAGCACTAAAAATGGTGCCCCTAATTATTTAAATTAAAAATTTAAAAATACATATAAAATGCGGATAAAAATATTTATTTGCAAGAAAGTAACCAAATATTATCTCTAAATGCAAACAGAGATTCAAGAAAGTAGTTTGATATCCATAACTCAGCAATATATGTTCAACAAATCGACTTCTTAAAAAATGTGCAAAACTTCCTACAAGACATGAACCAAATCTGAATTTATTATTAAAAAAAAGTCCAAAAAATCCAAAATCAACGATAACGTCAAACAGAGACCCAACTGATATAAGACCACGAAGCTCTATGTGTTTGTGAACCGGGTTACAGATCCAATTGATCCAGGGTCATTGCGACACTAGTGTGAGCTGGATCGATCGATTTCCTTCACTGATATTTGAACAAATTAGAAACGAAAGAAAAATATATTAAACAATATCAAGTACGAAACACAAACTATAAAATATTATTTAAAAATACTTCTCCTAGCATTTTTTTGAAGCAAACTCATTTATAAATTTGTCAAAATCAATATGTTCTAGCAATTCTTGTTCAATGGATATCAAAGCAAGTTCATTCAATCTTTCTTGTGACATGGTCGATCGCAAGTAAGATTTTAATAGTTTTAATTTTGAAAAACTTCTTTCTACAGATGCAACTGTAACAGGTATGGTCAATAAAATTCTATAAACAATGTATGCATTCGGACAACTATTCAATCTCTTCAAGTAATCCAAAATATCTAAAGTTTTATATTCTTTTGGTAAAAGATACCGTAAAATTTTTAATTCTTGAAATAACTCTTGACTATTAAAATCACTAAGCTTCCCATGCTTAAGAATATTCTCAAGATTTTCACAACTTATTTTTAAAGTAGCATCATCTAATAAACTCAATTTCTCAGAAGAAAATAAAAATCAAAAGTTCTTTTCATATAAAGTGAAACTATCAAATCTTTTTTGTAGTGATCCAATGGCTTGATCTACTATATAGAGGAAATAATTGATTCTAAAAGATTCTTCGGGTGATTGTTTATCCTCTATCATTTCATTTTCACCAAAATGTTTCTTCCTACGAATCACACGTTTTTCTTGAAATTGAGGATCAATTTTCATTTCATTAGCAATTTTTTTAGCAATATTTATTGCTCAAGGAACCTAGTTTCTCTATATTTTTCAAAGAATGCAATCAATCATTGCACTTCCTTAATAGCAACATCAATAAGCATATCATCAGATTGCAAGTTCTTACTAACTAAATTAACTGCAAACAATATCTCATACCATATTATCATAGAGATCAAAAACTCAAATTTTCCTACATGAAGGGATGCTAAAGCATTTGCACGACACCTCAAATCATTGTCATTTTCATTTTCTGCAGCCACTTCAAGTAAAGCTTCTCTTACCTCAAGAACTTGAAATCTGATTGCTTTCACAACATTGACATGACTTTCCCAACGTGTTCCCGATAATGACTTAACATTAATTTTCACATTTTCTAATATAAACTAATATAAGTTTTTTTAGGGAATAAACTAATATAAGTTATATAACTAATAGTAATAAAAATTTATGAAAATGGTGCCCCTAAGTGTGTGAGGCCCCCGTGCGGCGCACCCTCAGGGCCGCCACACGGTGTGATGAGCATGGTCGGGAAAATTTAGATGTGATGTAATTACAAATGTATAGTAAAAAGTAGCGTTAAAATGATAGTATTGTGTTGTGTTATTAAAGGGAAATTGCTTTGTGTAATATATTTTTCTTTTCATAGATCATTAAAAACGGAGAATTATATGTTGTGAGTTGGAATTGCAAACAATAACTAGATCTCCGAGAAAAATTGAATACTAATCATAAATAGAAAATAGAAAATAGAAAATGAGCACTTTGAGAAAATATGCAGAATTGTTACCAAATTAAATCATAAGACCTCTAATAGACCATAAGTGAACACTATTATTTCTCCCGTATGATGCACAAATAATTATTAATTGTTTAGATTTGTAATATTATGGTTTTTTTGAATTTCATATATATGTTGTGTTCAATTTTTAAAAAATTAATAAAACAATATGCACATGCGTTAATTAATTAAATAAGAAGATTAGTTTTGTATGTTTACAACAAACAAAAATTAAATTAAATTTTAGGAACTAAATGAAAATCCATGTTAGAAAGATCGAATTGGAATATTTCAAACAACATGATTTTCATTGTTCACAAATAAATAACATATGATTTATTTGAACATATAACAAGTATAAAAAATATAATTATTTAATTATTTTATATGATGAAATTGATATAGAAAAATAATAAATTATTGTAAATTATTATTATTATTATTATTATTATTATTATTATCATTATGAAAACTATTCTTTAGGTGACAAATGTAGACTGCTATAAATCCTCCATTTATGCATAAAAAATAAAATAAAAAATGTTACATGTCTCAAATTTCCAAGTAAAAAAAATAATAAATAAGATTGTGAAAAATTGTTAAAAAAAACGATTGTAATCTAAACAGTCATTAAAACTGCTAAAAAAAATAAGAAGAAAATTTACAACAATAATATCATGATTGTTGTCAATTAACTCAAAACTCTATCTTATAAAACTGTTGTGTAAAATATAATTATTAAATCGTGTGATAAATAATGTTTTAGGTATAAACTATTATCTATCACACGATTTTACCTTTATATATATATATATATATACTATTTCTAATATTAAGTAATTCTCAACACTTTATTGACAATTTGAATTTTGTTTTCTAAAAAATAAACTTTGGTTCATTATCTTAGATTTATACAATTAAAAATTATATGAACACCTTCCTTAGTTGATAGAAATAAGACTAGAGATACCATAATCAAATCTCTATATATAGAATTCTTGTGCTTTTTTATTTGTTTTATGATACTAGATAGCTTGATATTCGACCCATATTCGTTTGTTAAAAATTTGTCTGAGCCCGATTCGATAAACAATCAAATAAATTTGAACATAATTTTGTATTTGATAAGATTTAAAACTCACTCGAACTTGAGCTTAATAAGTAAAATAGATCAAATGTGAATAAAAATGTAAAATTGTTCAAGCTCGACTCATGGCTCGATTAAAGTTCTATTGAGGTTGACTCAATAGGCAATCAAATATGCTCAGATATAAATTTTAAAACTTGATATCATTTCATACGTTTAGAATTGTAAATGAGTTGAGTCGAGCCCAAACATGTATATATACACATGTGTGCTCTAAAATTTATGTTTGAGCTTGTTTGATTACATATTGACTCCAACTCAATCAATCCGTAATTGAGCTGAGCTCGAGTAGTTTTATATTTGTATACATATTTGCTCTATGAATTCGAGTCGAGCTTTAAATCTTATCAAACGCAAATTATGTTTAAACTTGTTAGCTGTGTTTATCAAATTAAGCTGAAATGAGCTTTTAACAAATAAATACGAGTCAATTATTAAGCTATTTGATTTGACTTACATGCCTACTTACACACACACACACATTTTTTTTATATAATTTGTAGATATATTAAAGAGTAAAATTGTTGGGATAAAATTGTAAATAAAAAGATATCATAAGTAAATGATACATAATAAAATTGATGTCAAATTTCAAATTAATATGCATAATATAGTTGGCAAGTGTTTTTTTTGTTAAAGTTTGCAAGTTTTCAGCAATACTTTGACTTGATTGCTAATTTTATTTAGGATATCGTATTCTTCTAATTTTTATTTGTGTTTAAAATATTTATTATTTAATGTTCAAGCTGTTATTCAAAATTTAAATTCTTTTATCTTCTAACTTTTATTCACTTTTAATATCTTTTATATTCTAATCTTCATCTGCATTTTAATTCTTTTATCTTATAATTTCTATTCACTATTAAAAAAATATAGTTTCTAACTTTTTCCCCATTTTGACTTCATCATATCAAACATTTTTTTATTGTATTCTTGAATTATAATTATTTCAATATGATATTAAGTTATTATTTTGCTTAAATAATTATGATAATCATTATTTATATGTATGAAATAAACTTTAGTTTATAATCAATATAAACATTTATATATGTTCGTTTCACACACTTGCATATTTGTTTATTGCAAATATATAACCATGAGTCCATAATTGAGTTTTGCTCTTAGATTTTCAATTACTATAAAACATACTAGTTATCATTAAAACATTAAATATAATATTTATTAAGAGATCAAATCCAAGTCTCTAACTACTGCCAATAACTTCAAATAATGTAGAAAAGTTGGGCTGACATGTTCAAAATTATGGCAATTTGTTGTGTCTTTGTTCTGTATTTAGACAAAAAGATATTTCATTTTTGAAGTAATATTATAGTATGATTTGTGGCCTTTGTTCGTTGTTTCCATATGGGGATATATAATGCAGGCCAAATCCGGTTAATTATGATTATAATAATTAAAAAGAGAGATTAGTTAATTTGGTGTTTGGTAATGGACAACTCTTTCATCATCATATCTTTGCTTAGCCGGTTAATCATATTTAATTCACCAACGATGTGATGATTTAAGATTTTATGCCCCTAACACACTACTGACTATAATTTTACGAGAGACCTTATCTTGTATGAAACTGTCTTATAAGTTAAGATTTAGATCGATCAAACTCAACATTCAGTAACATATTTATAATTTTATTAGTGTTTAATCATATTTAAATTTAAATATTAACCCGTCTATGGATTTTAACATGTAAGATCATCTGGCACATTTTTTTAAATCTAACGTGCATGCATACATCTATGCGGAGATGAAAAAAAAAGTTTTTTTTTTTTAAATTGTAAAAAAAAAGTTCATTTTAATATATCTTTTAAAGTGTAATAGGAAGAGTGAAGAATGCATTTATTTAGCCCATCGGAAAAAAAAATATTTGATCTATTTCGTTTTTGGGTTTTTATTTATATTGCATGCATTAAATATTCTAGCATTTTGTTTTGCAATGTTTTAAAGAGCTTTGTAATAGTGTTTTCTCAAATAACGAGTACAATTAAAAAAAATATTAATACGTGATTATAAAAAATAAAAAATAAATGCAAATTTCATTAGACGACGTGATTATAACTATTAGAATGGGACAATAAAAATAAAATGCATAATTGTCGATTCATTACTTGAAAGATGAATAATATATCAATTTAAGATCTGAAAGATGAAACTATTAATTTAGAATCCGAAAGATGAAATTTGTTAATCTAGGACCTCCAAAATAATGAATTTTGATTTCTTTTTATTTTATAAATATTTTTGTAGGCAAACACTCTTGTACATAAGATGTACATCAGATGGTCAACACACATTGACTCGGTCAAAGCGTTGACCAAAAAAATTGTGAAAACGGGTGATACTTTTTAGGGATACAATTGATACTTTTTTTAATTTCGAATGATACTTTTTAATGTGTCAATTGATACCGATCTTAACAGTTATTTTCTTTATTTTTTATTCTGGCTAATACTTTTTATTGATACAAATGATACTTTTGAGCCTTTGAAATGATACTTTTCAGTATTATGAATAGTACTAATTTTAACGAATTTTTTGGTCAAAGCGTTGACCGGGTCAACACGCGTTGACCGTCTGATGTACATCTTATGTACAGGAGACTTGCTCATTTTTGTATTAATTTTCAATGAAAATTCATTTATTAATTAATTATTAATCCTAATAAAGAAATAGTTAAAATAATTAAAAATAAAAAAAAATTAAAATTCATGATTTTTGGGCTCCTAAATTAATAATTTTCATCTTTCAGATACCGAATCCACCATTCTCCTAATGAAATATATTATAAATATATAAGTCCTTTTTTATATAGAAATAAATGTATAGTTACCAGCCCATACTGCCATACATTGAAATATGATCAATAACCTATGCATAAAAATGTTATTTTGATCTATATTCATGTTGGGTCAATCTTAATATTCATGCCCATAAATTTAATTTAATTTTGGGTAATAAAAATTACCATGTAATTAAGCGTGACCTATAACGCGTTAAAATGAAATTATCTCTAAAATAAATCAGGAGAATCCTCCATTCTGTAAAAAAATTAACATAATCCAGGTTTTTTTTTGTTTATTTAAAATGTTTCTCCGTTTAATTATTTTATTTTTCAAAAAGCATTTACTTTTATTAACACACACACACACCTTATTATGCAACATATTAACATACGGATGATAATCTTATTTTTAAGGCGACAGACTAAGTTGACTTCAAAATGAAAATAATAGGAGTGCCATTAACCAACGTAAAATTCAGATGGGATCATCTATTTTAAATTTGGTGTTTCACGATTAAATTTATGAAATTTTCTTTTATTTTTTTTATTAATTTTAATTTATTATATTTTTGTTTAGTTTTATGATTATTTTTAGAGTTCACCCCACACAATTAAGGTTTATAATTATTTTTTAGTGTTTAATTTTCAAGGAAATGATTATTATGATTGATTAATTATTTAAAAAATATGATTTATAATTTTTAAAATTTCAATCTTTTGTTGATAGATGTGACTAGGTCGATTGTATTATAATTAATTTTTATGTTTGTAATATCTATTGTTAAATTTGTGAATTCGACTATGAAATACGGATTGGAATATTAAATTTGGAATAGAAGATCTCATCCTAGTAAAATTATGAAAATATAAAACATTTTTTGTACGTAAAATTACTAATTATGCCCCTTACTAATTAAATGATCGACCAAAATAATCTATTCAAACATTGCATTTCATTTCGTATTTCAATTATTTCATTTTTATCATGTGTAATTAATATATGTTAGTAGATATTTGAACGAACAATGAAACGGAATACAAGGTTAGAATAAACGTTAGTTTTGCTTGTCGGATTTTCTTATGAACTCAATTACCAAGTTTGATATTGTCAAAGGAAGGCAGATCTCAATAGTGTCATAATCACTAAATCATCAACAAATTTGATAAATGATTAACACCAATCAATTAAAAAATAATAAAAAAACTTTGTTAATTAAGTTTTATTTATCCTCACACTCCAAAATCTCTCTCCTCCTCCTCTCTCCCTCTCTCTCTCTCTAGTTTTCAGCAGCAGTTGAGCTTCTCTCTCCTTCTACACTAACATTCTACAATCTACAGTCAGGAGCAAAATCACCGCGTTTTTAAGCTCGGACGTGTGTTGCGCTAAAAAAATCAGCAATGACGGAAGTGCTCACCACCACCGCCGCCGCTGGCGGCGGAGGCGGAGGCCAGTACGCGCTCGGAAAGAAACGTTTTTTTCCGGTTACGAGACTTCGCGCCGAATACGACGACGAGCCTATTTCTCAACAGCTAATCAGTGCAGCTCACGTCGACGATCTCCTGCGAGCTGCGGAGCTCGTTTCTCACCCATCCGTCGACTCTAATTTCATCGGAACAGTTTGCTTGAAATCGAGAAAAACAGAGGTGGTTTTGAACGGAGAATCGGCGAGCGAAGTTCGCGTGGAGTTCGAAGAGTTCAGGACTGACGTCACCGCTCTTTTCCTCGCTGCTCATAACGGAAATGTTGCTCTCGTTAGAAAATTACTGGTAAATAATATTTTTTTTCGCTCTTTTTTTGGGGTGCAGAAATTAGTGATAATTTTACGTTTCTGTATCTGTTTGAATACCATAATATGCTGAGTCAAAGTTTCTGGTTTTTTGTACTGATTTGTAGCATTGATTCTGGCGATCTGCGTTCATATTGTTCAAATGATTTAATTATTCGCGGACTTATTTGATTGTAACGTGTAAACTGCTTCGTGCTTGCATCAAATTCTTAAAATAAAACGTTAGGCTAAATTTGAAAAAGAAAAGAAAAAGAATGATTGTAAATATGATAGCAATCTCTCTCTCTCTCATCAGTTGCAATCTGTTACAAATTCGGTGATTAAAGATTATACCTGAATTATTAGTCTCAATGAATTATTGAGCGATCTCTGAAAATTTATTAGTCTCAAAACGAATTATTGAGAGAAGATTTTAGCTGTTTCTATTTTAAACTAAGGTTGCACGTTCGATTTTCGATTTTCTATTTCCTATCAGTATCAGACTATTTTTTGATATGAACGCGTTAGTTTTATTTTATTTGATACCTTATATTTTTACCAAGTCAGTCACCAGACATGATAATTGTCGGCCATAAATTTCAAAAAAAATAAATTGAATCTACTGTTTCATGTCGTAATCTGTGTATATTTCAGAATAATTTTGAATTTTACCGTTTCTGTTATCTCAGCTGAAACCTTAATATGTATCCAAATTGCAATTATTAGTGAGAGCCTTAATCAATCATTTTCTTGATTTTCTTGCTTAGGCCCAATAATAGGTCTAAAGTGTCAAAGTTAAGTTGCTTTGGAGCGTGGTAATGAATTGTTTAATTTGTTTTATGCAATATACCTTTATCACAACAGGCTCCACTTGTTTCATTCTGTCTCTTGATATTGACTAGCTAGAAAGCAACATATTTATTAGATTATCAAAATATTTAATTTCTTGAACTAGCGAAATCGTTTCTTACTTTCTTTCTGAGAAAAGAATGTTGGGGCCAACGTTAATCAAAAGCTCTTCCGAGGTTATGCAACCACAGCTGCAGTAAGGGAGGGCCACATTGAGGTGTTGGAGATACTATTGAATGGCGGGGCAGCTCAGGCTGCCTGCGAGGAGGCCTTGTTAGAGGCGTGCTACTCTGGTCGAGCCAGAGCTGTCGAGCTGCTCATGGCTTCCGACATGATCCGCCCTCATGTTGCTGTGCACGCCATTGCCATTGCTTCGAGCCGGGGATTCGTTGATTCTGTTGAGAAGCTTATTAAGGTGCTTTTCAAATTACAATATCCCTATTTTTTCTTGTGATGAAGTTTTGAAACATAGTCATTAGAGATGAATGAATTATATTGATGCAGAATGGAGTGGATGCAAATGCAAATACGAGGATGCTGCTGCAGTCTTCCAAGCCGTCTCTCTATGCCAATGTTGACTGCAACGCACTTGTTGCAGCTGTTGTGAGTCGACAGGCCTCTGTAGTCCGGTTGCTGTTAGAAGTAAGCATATAAAAAAGCTTCCTAACTTTTATTTCCATGGTAATTTCTACATTTGTTGTCTCACATTCTCTTATTTTGTGCTCTGTGATAAAAAGATCGGATGCAGAACTGATTCTAAGGTTAGGCTAGGCGCTTGGTCGTGGGATGTAGCTACTGGAGAAGAGTATCGAGTTGGAGCTGGCTTGGCTGAGCCATATCACATCACATGGTGCGCTGTGGAGTATTTCGAAGCAAGTGGTGCAATCTTGCGCATGCTCCTTCATCGCTTCTCTCCTAACATTCCTCATCTAGGGAGAACAATCATCCACCACGCGATCCTATGTGGCAATACGAGAGCTTTTGAAGTGCTTTTGAGCTGCGGTGCTGACATAGAATTCCCAATTGAAACAACTCAGAATTCATACCTACGCCCCGTACACTTGGCTGCACGGCTGGGGCTAGTTGCGATTCTTCGCCTTTTGATCAATGCCGGTTGTGATCTGAACTCCAGAACAGGATCTGGAGAGACTGCTCTAATGATCTCTGCTAGATATAAGCAGGTGGAATGTCTTAAGCTCCTGGCTTCAGCGGGTTCAGATTTTGGCTTGTCTAATGTGTCTGGTCAGTCTGCAATGTCGATTGCTGGATTAGTGAGGTGGAATCTTGGCTTCCAACAAGTGGTTATGGAAGTTATTCGAGCTGGGAAAATAGCTCGATCTAGCAATCCTGAAGTGTTTTCTTCGTTGTTGTTCGTGACTCGAGCAAATGATGTTGAGGCCTTGACAGAACTCACCAAACATCAAGATTTGAACCTTGATGAGAGAGATGATTCCGGATTTTCAGCAGTAATGGTTGCTGCTGCTGCTGGTCATGTTGAGATTTTTAGGCTGCTTGTGAATGCCGGAGCTGATGTGGAAACGGAAAATGAGTATGGTGAGACGGCGATAACCTTAGCTAAAGCAAACCAAAAAAGAGATGCATTTGCAGAGATACTATCTGCATATGCCACGACAAAGGGCAATGTCAGTTTCAATGGATCATCTGCGTTGCATCGGGCTGCTCGCCTTGGCAACGTGGATTTGGTTCAAGAACTGTTGAATGATGGATCGGATGTCGATCTTCTCGACTCTAATGGATACACTCCACTGATGGTTGCAGCGAGATCAGGAGATGGAAGTATGTGTGAGCTTCTGATTTCCTTAGGGGCAAAGTGTGATGTGAAGAATGCAAAGCATGAAACTGCACTTTCTTTGGCAAGAAAATGCAAGGATGGAGACGAGGCGGAGCGGGTGATACTAGACGAGCTAGCTCGGAGACTAGTAATAAGAGGATATCGTGTGAAGAAGCACACGAAGGGCGGGAAAGGGGGTTCCCATGTGAAGATGTTGAAGATGGTGGAGGCTGCAGGGGTGTTGAGTTGGGGGAAGTCGAGCCGGAGAAACGTGATCTGTCGAGGGGCAGAGGTGGGGCCGAGCTCGACGTTCCGGTGGAACCGGAGGAGGAAGAGTGATGCTGATGATCCAGGTTTGTTTAGGGTGGTGACTACAAAGAATCAGGAATTCCATTTTGCTTGCCCTGGTGGAGTTGAAGTGGCCAAGTTGTGGGTGAGGGGAATTAGGCTACTCACTCGTGAAGCTATCTTTGGAAGGAACTAATTAAGGAGATGTATAGATGTTTAGCAACTCTAAATTCTTTATTTCCATATACGTCAATTTTAAATTAAGTATGAACTTGAAACACGCCTGAAAATATAAATTTTATATATGATACATGTTAATGTTAATCTTCTTGTCATGTTGCTAGTCCCCTTTACTTTATTTGAGTATTGAATATTCCTGTAATTTTGCTAGTCCTTTAATTTAAGTTTTGATTTTGAAGACAATCGTTGGAAATCTATTTCAAAGTTTGTGTGATGTTGAGTTCTTGAAATTCAACTAACAAATCAGTCGGGCAAACAACATATAGTATTTAATATGGATTTTAACCCATAGTATATACATTTTAATATGCTGGGTCGTTTTCTTTTTTAATAATAAACAATCTCACTTCGTATTAATTATTAATATGTAACAATTTGATTATCAATTATTATCATGCAAATCACATTAATCACACTATAGTTTTCGAAAAAATGTGGATAATGTCACTACTATGATTTTTCATTTTTGTTTACTTTTTGAGCAGCACTAAAAAGTTATTTATTTTTATTTTTTTTGCAATCAACCCATCTTCTCACATCACAAATTTTGAAAGATAAATATGTCCAAAGAGAACCGCTGCTCTACCCACTATGGACATAGATTAATGTGTCCACTGCTTATATGGTGATATCACGTGGGTAGGGAAGTCAACTATTGAACCACCATTCGTATTTGACTTGAAAATTAAATTATTTTTAACACATCCTCATTTTATAGAAATTATTCTTTCTAACCTCGTTACCTTAAATTAAAAAAAAAAAAAGTATATTCTCGCTCATGATTTTATGTTGTAAGAATATGGACATTTGCCAAATTCAGTTGGATAGGCTATACATAAAATAAATTTCAATAATAATAAAGTAAAAGAATAACGTTAAATTTGGTGACCTAAAAATAATCTAAACTATATTTTAAAATGAAATGAAAACATTATCCATCATTTAGAACAATACTCCTGGGCCAGCAAGATAATATGAGGACGAGGAAATCGTAGCACAACTAGGTCGAGCAAATCGAGTAAACACATGAACAATCTATGAAGAATATTCATTCATTCATATAAAAAAAATCACCTTTAACTCAGGTCATAATGTGTCGGAACTCATATATGTTTAAAACAACTCCTTTTACCATAACAAGGCGCGTGCTTATTAATAAAAACGAGGAGTTTCAAAATTTTAAACACAGAATTATGTACTTTGAAATGTTCCATTAAAACACAATCTGGTATTTTTTTGTAAAATAGACACTCTTAATTTTTCAATGAACGAAAAAATGATATCAAACATGAAATATTACATAAATTGTATATATATATATATATAGCATAATTATAATTTGAATTTAATTAATACAATAAAGATCGACATGAAATATTGTGTTTGATTTTCATATTATTGCAATGCAAATGAGCCAACTTTTTTTAGCCACTTAAGTTTTTTTTTTTTAAAATTAGCCGTCCTGGTGGGGATGACCTAGTGGTGGAGTGAGGTTGCTTGGAGATCAAAAGTCACGGGTTTGAATCTCCTTAATACTCCCACCAGATCGAGTGTGTGAGTTAAAAAAAATAAAAATTAGCCACTAATTTTTAAAACTATTTATTTTATCCACTTTGTACTAAAATACCATTAATTATAAAAAATAAAAATAAAAAATTGAAAAACAAAAAATAAAAAAATAAAAAATAAAACAAATTAAACATGTTGTCCCCCTCCCCCTCCCCCTCCCCCTCCCTCTGATAGATTGTGAATACTTTAATTCTGGAATCTATGACTGATTCTCATTAATCTCTAAATATAAAGCTGGAATCTATGACTGATTCTCATTAATCTCCAAATATAAAGCGTACAGAAAATAAGAAAGCGGTTACGACAACTTCTCCACACAGATCGTGGATTTAGTGCTATCAAATTCCGCATAAAACTAGGAACAAAACTAACTGACTCTTTTAACTATTGACTCTAAATTGCATAATAGAAATAACAATACTTTACTAATTTATCTAAATAAACAAAGACATAAATACATTGAATAATATTCAATGTACACAACAGCACAACAAACCCTCCCTTAAGCTTAATGCTGCAAGCATATCAGTTTAACTAGATGTATGGCATCTTGCAAACTCCAAGTTGCTGACGCAAGAACTCATATGATTCACGCTTCAACGGTTTTGTCATGATGTCTGCAAACTGATTATGACTACTGCAGTGCTGCAATTCAATAATCCCCTCTTGTGTTAAATCCCTCAGAAAATGAAAGCGAACATCTATATGTTTGCTTCTACCATGCATCACATGATTTTTTACCAACTTAATTGTGGAGCTGTTGTCGCACCAAATCGTAATCCTAGATTCTTGCTTCAACCCCAACTGCTCTAAAATTCTTCTTAACCATATGCATTGAGTTGTACTTGAAGCCGCGACTACAAATTCCGCCTCAGTTGTAGAAAGTGTAACCACCGGCTGCTTCTTTGAAGCCCACGAAATAGCAGATTCGCCTAAGAAGAAAACATAGCCACTTGTACTCCTTCTATCGTTTACATCCCCGGCATAATCACTATCAGTATATCCTGTTAACTCTCCATTCCCTGGCTTGTAGTGCAATCCCATAAATAAAGTTCCTTTTAAATATCTCAAAACTCTTTTAGCTGCCAACATATGTAACTCGGTTGGAGCAGCCATGTACCGGCTCAATAGACACACAACATACATAAGATCAAGTCTAGTTGTTGTAATGTACAATAAACTTCCAATCAACTGCTTGTAGAGAGTTGAATTTACATTACCTCCACTGCATTCTTTTGTGAGTTTCTCTCCAGGTGCAATAGGACTTCTGACTGAATTGATATCTATCATATGAAATCTATCAAGTATCTCTGCAACATATTTCTTTTGATTCAAATAAATTCCATTTTCTATCTGCATCACTTCAACTCCCAAAAAATACTTCATTTCACCCAAGTCAGTCATCTCAAATTCTTTTTTCATCAACTCCTTGAACTCATCAAGCATACATGAATTGCTTCCTGTAACTATTAGATCATCAACATAAATACTTACTATCAATAGATCTTCAGCCTTTGTCTCATCATGTTTGATGAATAAGGTGTATTCATGAGGACATTTGACAAAACCAATAAGGTGTATTCATGAGGACATTTGACAAAACTAATGTTGATGAAATGTTGCTCAATTCAATTGTACCAAGCTCTCGGTGCTTGCTTCAAGCCATATAGTGCTTTTCTTAACTTGTAAACCTTCTCTTCTGCATGAACTTGTATATATCCAGGAGGTTGCTCCACAAATACATCCTCACTCAAATCACCATACAGAAAAGCACTTTTCACATCTAGTTGAAACACCTTCCATCTTCTGTGAACTGCTAAAGCTAAAACTGTTTTTATAGTATCCCACCTTGCAACAAGTGCAAAAACTTCATTGTAGTCCAGACAATGCTCCTGTGCATATCCCTTCACTACAAATCTAGCTTTATGTTTGTCGAGCTCTCCTTTTTCATTAAGTTTAGTTCTGAAAACCCATTTAACTCCAATCCTCTTTGCTCCCGACGGAAGTGCAGTGAGTTCACATGTATTATTTCTCTCAATAGATGCAATCTCTTGATCCATGGCCACTCTTCACTTCTCTTCCACAACAACTTCCTCAAATGAATTAGGATCTGCTTTGTCGGCAAACATAATCCAGTCTGTATTTATCACATTCAGTAGAGTATTGTTGGTTACATAGTCTTGGAGATAGCCAGGAGGCCTTCTCATCCTTGGTGCAATCTCATTTTCTTCAGAAGTACCATCACTCGTTTCTACTGACTCAGGTGAGGTTAGTGTGTTTGTATCATTATCATCTCCTGTAGCTTCATCATTAGTTTCAGCGTAACTTTTTTCACTTTCACTCTTACCATCTTCATCTAAGTCAGCTTCTGGTTCATCTTCACAACCCGCCCACAACAAGACATCTAACTTTTGTTCAGCTACAGTTTGCTCTCAGTTCCAACATTTGTCTTCTTCAAACACAACATCTCTACTAATCACTAGTTTCTTAGTAATTGGATTGTACAATCTATAAGCTTTTGACTCATTGCTGACTCCAAGCATAACACATGTGAAGCTTTTGTCATCCAACTTCTTTCTTTTCTGATCTGACACACGAACATGTGCTAAGCATCCAAATACCCTTAAGTGGCTTACTGAAGGCTTAAAACCACTCCATATTTCTGTTGGAGTCTTATCTTTCAAGACTAAAGTTGGACTTCTGTTCAATATATATAATGTCCATTAGACAGCTTCTGGCCAGAAACACTTTGGTACTTTCTTTTCATTCATCATACATCTCACAAGATTCATTATGCTTCTATTCTTTCTCTCTGCCACTCTATTCTGCTGTGGAGTGAGTGCAGCAGTGAGTTGTCTATTTATCCCATGTGTTTTGCAGTATTCATTAAATACATCAGAAGTAAATTCCCCTCCTCTATCAGTTCTCAAACAACAAATAGACCCTCCTGACTCCTTCTCAACTTTAATCTTAAAGTTTTGAAAATAGACAAATGATTCTGATTTTTCAGTTAAGAAAAACACCCATAACTTCCTACTAAAATCATCAATAAAGGTGAGAAAATACTCCTTCCGCTGTTAGAAACTGGAGTAATTGGTCCACAAAGATCAGCATGTACCAATTGATGTTTTGTAGTGGCTCTCCATTGACTTCTTACAGGAAAGCTTGCTCTATGTTGTTTGCCAATCAGACAGCTTTCACACAAAGTAGTCGTTGCCTTAAATTGAGGCATTCTGTTTAGTGTCTAATTGTGTCATTTTAATTTATTTATTTTATTGTGTTTAGTATTTATTTTGTTTAATTTTATATTATCATGTGTCGATTTTATGTGTTTATTTGTGTTTATTGCTCTAATGGTGGATTGTGCCAAGTGTTGCAAAACTTGAGCTTTTAATTATAAAAGCAGTTATTTTACGGCAATTAGGTGGCAAGTGCAAATCGAGTAATTGAGCTAGTTGTTTAAATAAGAAGAACAAGATGTTAAAAAGAATGGAGGAAAAAGCACCCGTACGGGCGGGGCGCGAAAAGGCCGAGAGCCTCGCGCCCCAAAGGCCCCCACCGCGCCACACGCCTCCGCGGGGCTAGCCCCCATCGCACCAACCTCCCCCGCCACGCCGTGCAGCCCGCCGGCACGCGGGCTGCGTCCTCTCCCTCTCGGCCCAGTTTTTCCCATGTTGTGCAGCTCCGTTTCTTTCCACTCAGTTGCAACTGATTCTATTTGCATCAGTTCAAGGACTTCTTGTGAACGATTTTTAATTTCCAAACTTTGTAGCTAATTATTATTACCTAAACTTCTAGAGTAGACTTTTGGACACAAAAATCTTCCACAAAATCCATTCATTAATTGAACCCTTACCATCAACTCCCATCACCTTTTCTCTCTCTCTCTCTCCCTTCATCTCACGGATCTCTCTCTCCCTCTCATATCTAATATTAGATTTTGGGGGACAATTATCATCCATCATTCACTTCACTTAACCACCACCACTCCACTCTCTCTCTCTCACCCATACCATTCTCACCATTCTACATCCATTCTCTCTCTCTTTTCACACACACTACACACACTAATCTCTACACCATTTTCCTTCACCATTTCCACCATCACCTTCACGAGAGGAAGAGGAGAAAAGGAAGAAGAAGGAAACCAAGCTAAGCAAGAAGAAGAGAAGATGAGAAGGTCGACGACGAGCCATCCACGGAAGCTAAGCTCGGAGGAGGTTTATCTTATATTTTTCTTTGTATTTCTTGGATGGTTGTGGGGATTTGTCCCAAAACTCTTGAAAAATACCTAATATTGTAGAAGTTTGAGTTATTTGCATTTGATTTATGAGATGACTTTCTTCTATGGTATTTGTGTTGTTTTGAGCATGTTTAGTGGCTAATCTCTCTATTAGGGGGTAGAGGATCGATGCGGTTTTGATCTATGCTTGTTCTTGTTGATTGTTGTTGTTGGAATCGTGCATTTTCATGTTTAGGTAATTGATCACTACTTGAACATTAATAGGATTTAGAGGAGTCTTGATTGTGAATCTAAATCCAGAAATTGGTTCCTTCAACGTTAGGTGGATGGGGTTCCTAAGCCTAATATGCTAATCTTGCTTGTATGATATAGCTAAGAGAGGTTTAACGGATAGACGGTGACAGGAATTGAAGTTAAACTAATTGGAAAGGTCTATCATATTTGTGAAATTAGCATTATCAACTTGACTTAAGCATAGTGATAAAACCATTGAGAGAATCTACACCCTAATACCTTAATCAAACTAATTTCCTCTAATCTCAATTTACTTTGTGTATTTGCACTTCATTGTCTTGCATTATTATCTATTTTGAATTCCTAGCATAATTATCATCAAACCCCCTTGTTAGAATGTTTAGATTTTATTTTAGTTGTTTTGTCGAAAGCGTGTGTAGCCTATAGATAGTTCTTTCACATAAAGTCTTCCTTGAGAGATCGACTCGGGTTAAGCTTATTGCTTCTACAATTGACCCCGTCCAATTGCAGGTGTAGTCCTAAGTAGTTGTCTAGCAAGCATAAACCGGAAATTATAAGTGTAAATTTAGACCTAATCAAATTTTGGCGCCGTTGCCGGGGAAGTCTTTTAAGAATTGTCTTTTGAGTGCTATATTTGCTTTTGTGTTATTTGTTTGTATTTGTGAAGTGAACTTGTTTAAGTGTTGTGTTTGTGTTGTTTTGTTTGTTTTGATTTTATTGTGTTGATTGTTTAGTCTCACCTCTCTTTCCGCAAGGTATGTTTGATCTCCGTTTTGTTTGTGTTTGTGTATGCTAGGGAGTCGAAGCCTCAATCGGAGACTAGCCCCCGTGTTTGACGACATCCATCGACCAAGGAGATTTGACGTGTTCGAGTGGGAAAGAGAGATGGAAGCTAACCCTTTCAACAACCCCGACAATGCCAATGCCAATGCCAATACGGTAAGGAATATGAGAGACTTTGCTCGTCCCGTGATTGGGGCGTTGAATTCTTGCATAGTTCTTGGTGAAGCTGTAAGGAACTACGAGTTGAAGAACATTCATTTTAGCCAACTTCCTTCATTCTACGGGATGCCGGCCGAAGATGCTTTGAACTTCATCCGGGAGTTCTATTTTGTTGTTCAAACCTTTCCTCTACAAGGTTTGAACGAAGATCACTTGAAGATTAGGTGTTTTCCTTACACCTTGAAGGATCGAGCCAAGACGTGGTTCATGTCTTTTCCGGCCAATTCATTGGCCAATTGAAATGCCGTCTATGAGAAGTTCATGGACAAATACTACTCCAATCAAAAGACCCAAGACTTGAGAGCTCAAATTGTTACTTTCACCCAATCTCCGGGTGAATCATTTCATGAAGCTTGGGATCGATTTTGAGGTCTCCAACAACAATGCCCTCACCATCATCTCGCACCCGAGTTGCTCAACCAATTCTTCTACGACGGGCTTTCACAAAATTTCCAATATATGATGGACAATGCATCGGGAGGAAACATTGGAGGACGGACCACCGACGAGGTCTCAAACATCTATGAGACCATGGACACAACTTCTCAACAAAAGAGTGCTAGGGGGAAGAGAGCTTCCGTCAATGAAGCCAACCCTAGTTATGACGTGACAAAGCAACTTGCCGAGTTGACAAGGCAAGTAGAGATGCTTAGAACTTCCGAGAGACCACCCCAACAAGTGATGACCATTGAGACTTGTGGAATTTGTGGAGAGTATGGTCATGGGGCCAACTTGTGTCAACAAGCGATCGAGCCAGAGTCAAGTGAAGAGGTTCATTTCCATGCTCTTCAAGAGCAAGTGAATGCTCTCCAAGGCTTCCAACCGCGCCAACAATACAACCCCTACTCTCAAACATACAATCCGGGGTGGAGAAATCATCCTAATTTCTCTTGGAAACAACCTTAACAACCTCCTCTACCACCACAACAACCGCCTCCACCTCAACAAGCCGGAGGAGGCCAAACTCCACCTTATCCTAGGCCGCAACAATAGCCGGCCCAACCGAACCAACCGCCAAGGCCAACATTGAAAAACACATTGTAATCCTTCATCTAAGCCACTCAACAAAGATTTGAATCCGTTGAGGCTTCCGTGAAGAGAATTGAGACTCAAGTAGGCCAAATATCCGGGACCGTTGGAGAGTTGGCCAAGCAAGCCAAGCCGGGCAAGTTGCCTAGCCAACCGGAGCAAGCTCAAGCCATTACCATGCTTAGAGGAGGCAAGGTGATAGATAACAAGGTTGGCGAGTCAAGCCCAACCAAGGAGGTTGAAAAAGAAGATGAGACTCCTTCACAACAACAAAAGGAGTCCGAGAAAGAAAGTGAAGAAGCGAAGAAGCCCACACTCCACAAGGCTACCAATCCTTACAACCCTCCAATTCCATTTCCAAGCCGGTTATGGAATGAGAAGCAAGACACTCAATTACAAGAGTTCTACAAACTCCTATCCAAGGTGAATGTCAATCTTCCACTCCTCGACGTCATCTGAATGTGCCGGCCTACGTCAAGTTCTTCAAAGAACTTGCTTCAAAGAAGAGGAAGTTTGGAGATGATGAAAAGATAGAGGTATCCAAAGTGACGAGTGCAATCCTACAACATCAACTACCACCAAAGCTCCGTGATCCAGGTAGTTTTACTCTTAAAATTGCTTTGGGAAATGGTAAAGAAGCATGTGGTATGCTAGATCTAGGAGCCGGAATTAATTTGATACCTTACTCTATTTATAAGAAATTAGAGTTAGGTGAATTGAAACCAACTAGAATGTGTCTTCAATTGGCGGATAGATCCGTGAGATATCCTAGAGGAATAATAGAGGACATTCTAGTTAAGGTTGGTGGATTAATCATACCGGTTGATTTTGTTGTTTTGGATGTGGGTGATGTGAAAGAAACGGGCAAAGAACACACGCTTATCCTAGGTAGACCTTTTATGGCTACAACTAACACTTTGATTGATGTTAAAAATGGAACATTAAAAATGTCGGTGTTAGGAGAAACGGTGTCTTTTTCCGTACATGAAAACAAGGCTATTCCCGTCTCCTCATTTTAGGAAAATTGTTCTTACATAGATGCTATTGATGTCTTGGCCGAGGAGGTTTTCTTGCAGGAAATAGGTGCTCCGTGGAGAAGTGAAACCTCGTGCGAGGAGCTTGCTATGGATGAATCCTACCTCAAGTGTGGAGGAGATGAGTTGAATGCCGAAGAGATGGAGATCTTACTAGGAGAAGGCACGAGTCTAATGGAAGTTATGGCCTCAACCGAAGAGGAGGTGAAGCCTACTCCCGAGCTCGAGCTCAAGGAGCTCCCATCTCATCTCACGTACGTCTACCTCGACGAGGAAGAGAAAAAGCCCGTGATCATCTTTTCCGGGCTAGAAAAAGATGAAGAAGACCTCTTAGTAGCCGTGCTAAAGAGGAACAAGCAAGCCATTGGATGGAGTCTTTCCGACATCAAAGGCATTAGCCCCTCTACGTGTATGCATCGCATCATTCTAGAGGAAGGGGCTAAGCCGGTTCGTGAAGGGCAAAGGAGGCTCAACCCCATGCTAATGGAAGTCGTGAAGAAGGAGATTTTTAAGCTCTTAGCGGAAGGGATCATTTATACCATAGCCGATAGCGAATGGGTGAGCCCGGTCCATGTGGTGCCAAAGAAAGGGGGGATAACGGTCATTGAGAATGACAAGGGAGAACATGTGGCTACTCGAACCACCACCGGGTGGAGAATGTGCATTGATTACCGAAAGCTCAATGCCGCCATAAGAAAAGACCATTTTCTTCTTCCTTTCATTGATCAAATACTTGATAAACTTGCCGGACATAGTTTTTATTGCTTTCTTGACGGTTTATCGGGTTATTTTCAGGTGGCCATAGCGCCGGAGGACCAAGCCAAGACCGCATTCACGTGCCCGTTTGGTACGTTTGCGTGTCGAAGGATGCCATTTGGACTATGCAATGCACCGGGCACTTTCCAAAGGTGTATGTTCTCGATCTTCTTCGAGATGATTGGAGACTTCATTGAGGTATTCATAGATGATTTTTCGGTCTTTGGATCCTCATTTTCCGATTGTTTAGAGAAATTGGAACTTGTCTTGAAAAGGTGCATAGAAAGTAGCCTAACTCTTAGTTGGGAAAAGAATCATTTCATGGTTACTAGTGGCATAGTGCTTGGTCATGTTGTGTCTAAAGAAGGAATGAGTGTAGACAAGGCTAAGGTAGATGTGATTGAAAAATTGCTTCCACCAATGTGAAAGGAATTAGAAGCTTTCTAGGCCATGCCGGTTTTACCGTAGGTTTATTAAAGACTTCTCAAAAATTAGCCAACCTCTATGCCATTTACTTGCTCAAGATGTTCCTTTTGAGTTTGATGAAAAATGCTTGCATGCTTTTAATACTCTTAAGGAGAAATTGATCACCGCACCCGTTGTTGTTCCCCCTGATTGGTCTTTACCATTTGAGATAATGTGTGATGCATCAAATTCCGCCGTCGGCGCCATTTTAGGTCAACGTATTGATAAAATTCTTCGTGTAATTTACTATGCTAGCCTTACCTTGAATAGTGCTCAAGTAAATTACACCACAACCGAAAAAAAATTGCTTGCCGTTGTGTTTTCTTTGGATAAATTTAGATCCTACATCTTAGGTTCTAAAGTAATCGTGCATAGTGATCATGCGGCTTTAAGGCATTTGTTGACCAAACCACAAGCTAAACCTAGACTCATTAGGTGGATTTTGCTTGTACAAGAATTTGATGTTGAGATTAAGGATAGAAAAGGGTGTGAAAACGTGGTAGCGGATCATTTATCTCACCTCCCCGTTGATGAAAATTTCAATTTGTTGCATGAAAAAGGAGTGGATTGTGATACATTTCCATATGAGCATTCTCTTGAGCTTAATTCCTCTCCTTGGTATGCCGATATTGTCAATTATCTTGCTTGTGATAAATTGAGACATAACCTTTCTTTTCAAGAAAAGAAAAGATTTTTGGCAATGTGTAGGTATTACTTCTGGGACGATCCATACCTTTTCCATTTGGGAAAAGATGAGATAATTCGAAGATGTGTCCCGGAAGAGGAACAAACCGATGTTCTAGCCTTTTGCCACTCATCTCATTGTGGTGGTCATTTTGGAGGGCAAAAGACGGCTAGAAAGATTCTACAATCCGGTTTGTATTGGCCTTCAATTTTTAAAGATGCTCATGCTTACTCCATTTCATGTGATAAATGTCAAAGACTTGGTAATATTGGGAGAAGAAATGAAATGCCTTTAAATATCAATCTTGTTGTTGAAATTTTTGATGTTTGGGGTATTGATTTTATGGGACCATTCCCTAACTCATTTGGCTTCGAGTACATCCTCTTAGCGGTCGATTATGTCTCAAAGTGGGTTGAAGCAATCCCCACTAGGTCTTGTGACGCTAATGTGGTTGTCAAGTTCGTGCAGGAACATATTTTGAGTAGGTTTGGATTCCCAAGAGCGATCATAAGTGACGGTGGAACTCATTTCACCAACAAGCTTTTTACAAGATTGCTAAAGAAAAATGGAGTGACTCACAAGGTGGCGACTCCATATCATCCTCAAAATTCCGGTCAAGTTGAGACGAGCAACAAACAAATTCAAAACATCTTGAAGAAGACCGTGAATGTGACGAGGAAGGATTGGTCACAAAGGCTACCGGATGCTCTTTGGGTGTACCGGACGGCCTACAAAACCATCCTAGGGATGAGCCCGTACCGCCTCATTTATGGAAAAGCATGCCATCTCTCCGTTGAGATCGAGCACCGAGCCTACTGGGCTATCAAGGCGGTGAATTGTGATCTAGCAAGTGCGGGAACGGAACGAGCCTTGCAGTTGTTCGAGCTCGACGAATTGAGAAACGAAGCCTATGACAATGTCAAGATTTACAAAGATAAAGTGAAGAGGCTACACGATAGGTGAATTGTTAAGAAAGAGCTCACGCCGGGCATGAAGGTTCTCCTTTTCAACACTGGATTGCGGCTCTTCCCCGGAAAACTCAAATCACGATGGAGCGGACCGTTTGTCATTGAAGAAGTGTTTCCCTACGGGGTTATAACACTGAAAAATCCGGTGACGAATGCTACATTCCAAGTGAACGGCCATCGAGTCAAACCATACTATGAAGGGTTTTCGCATGAAGCCGATGTGGAGGAATTGAAACTTTTCAATTCTGATTGAATGCTCCAAAAACTTCGTCTAGCTCGAGACATTAAAATGAGCGCTGCATGGGAGGCAACCCATGATTTTTATTGTTTGATTTTATTTTCTCTTGCCTTAATTTTAATTGGTTCATGTATTTTGTGGAGTGGAAAATTTTTAATTGGGAAAATAATTTTGCAGGGGTGGAGAAGAGAAGAAAAACAGCGCAAGAAGGTGCAATTTTGAGAAAAGGAAAAAAGACACAGCGCGGGCGGGGTGCGAAATGGCCGAGACACCCGCGCCCCAGCCGCGCGCAAGGTGCCCCGCCGCACCCCTTTCGGTCCCCGCCGCGCTAACAGCCCCCGCGGGGCTCCCTTTCACGAGCCCCGCCGCGTGCCAGCCAACCGCCCCCGCTACGCTTGGTGCGCCCGCGGGGCTGCTTCACCACGCCCCCCGTGGGGCACCCTCCCTCATGCTCTCCCTCTCTTGTTCTCTCTAACCGACACATACCCCCCCGCGGGGCCCACCTCTATTAACACTTGTGGACATCCTTCACCACTTGTACTCCCCCTCTGCACAGTTGTACTCACCCCATTCACCAATAATTTGCCTCACTCCTTCATTTCCCATCTTCTTATACGCCCTCTTCCATTTCCACAAATTTCACTCCAAAATTCTGCTAAAATTCACAGCATCTCCTTCCTTATCCCCCCAAAATTCCACCAAAAATTCACCAAGCTCTCCCAAGCCCCGCCGCTCCATCCAGCCCCGCCGTGCTGCATCGCCCCACCGAGCTGTTTTCTTGTGCTCTATATCCAAATTGTTGCTGCACTTCATCTCCCTGCAAAGCTCCAACCTCCTCACCATGGGCCCAAAAATTAAGTTTCCCAAAATTTTTAGAGGAAAAGGCAAAGACAAGAGCAAGAATGCTAGCAAGCCCACAAGCACGGACAAAGGCAAAGGACCGGAAGGCACAAGCTCCCCGCCAATGGTCTCGGACCTTCGACAACAATATGGAGCTCCATTTCTCATCACAACTCCCAATGAAGGTAACCGTTACCTCACTCTCCGTAGCCATGAGATATCTTGTCCTCGCTACATTGATTGGAAGTTGATGCGGGAATTGAGTTTGGAAAAACAAATAATGGAGTATCTTAAGGTGTTAAATTTGCAAACCTTTGCTAGGATGCAATATTATGCTTATGATAATGTCGTGCTTGAATTTTTGGTGTCCTTTCAATATGATGAGGATGAGGGAAATAGTTGTACCTTCCGGATGTTCGATATGCAATATATCATCACTTTGGCTGAATTGCGGGATTACTTTGATTTCTCAACTACGGGGATAAAGCACATGCCATCAGATTTCAATGCTGCGGATGCATGGTATGACATTTTGGGGTTCCGAAATCGGAATACAAAGGGCATCCCAAGCAAATTCATTGAGGATCCCGCCTTGTCCGTTGTTCACAAGTTCTTGGCATATAACATTTCGGGCAAGGAGCAAGCCAACAAGATGAACTCCATGGAGGTCTACCTACTTTGGTGTGCGAAGAAAGGCCGGAAAGTGTGCCCGTCCACCTTCATTTTGAGCACCATCAAAGACACAATCATGCGGAAGACCCAGCACCCTTCTTTCTGTGCGTTCATCTCCGCTCTTTGTGCCAAAATTGGGGCACTCGATGAGGATGCCCCAGCTCCCCCTGGGTACAGAAGGCTCGACGCCTCCACAATCGACAAAGGGGAGCTCAAGCGAGCCGAAGTGATTTACAATGAGCGAGAGGTGCACCCTCATGCAAAGAGGACTTGTGTGGGCACCTTGAAGCAAATCCAGCGAAATACCATGGAGCTTACAGGAGGTTCCTCGTCGGCTCCACAAGAGCTCAATGAAGAGGGCGGCGATGATGAGCATGATGCCGACGGGCACCAAGGACGATATACCGGGCATCAAGGTTACCAAATGCCTGCCACGGACTGGGGCTCATTCCAAGGATACATGGACACTACGATGGGTCAATTCCAGCAGTCCATTACCGATACCATGAGCTCCTTTGGCACTCAATTGCAGGATTCTATGTCCACATATTGGCAAGAGCATAATGCACGCATGATGCAGCAGCAAGAGAGGATTGATGCCTCTTTTCAGTCCATCCACGAGGATATCAGTGCAGTGCATGAAGATGTTCGGGGCCTCTACACTCGAGTCGACCGACACGACGAGCAAATCCAAGCCCTCCAAATGAGCTGGGATGCATGGACTCTTGCCTCCTCTTTTACGCCAATGAATCCACCACCTTATCCCCCACCAGAGCAGTAACGATTCTTTTATGTATTTCGTGTTTTAAATGTTTCGTGTTCGTGTGTGTTGTTTTTTTTTGTAATATATTGTTCGTATTTTCCGTTTGTGTTTCCTAATGTTGTTTTGTAGGAGCTCGCGCACGGTGCCGGTTTTCTACAAAATTGTGACGTTCTCTACTCCCTTATCACTTTTGCTTGCATTAGTTTTCATTCATTGAGGACAATGCATGTTTTAAGTGTGGGGGAGCGCATGTTATGTTATGTAGCGAATTTTGTTGTTTTTGCTTTAATATATTGGTATCAATGACGTTATGTTAATTGTGTTGGTTTTGATATGCATGATTATTTGTTTTAGTTATCTAAGTATAGTGTGATTCTCCCACTTAGTATTTTGACTTGCCCGATGGTCAAATTTGAAATTTTTTTGATATGAATCTTCAAGGAATTACTTTCAAGTTGATCATGAATGAAGGAAGTATTTCGTGGTGTCACCCTTAAGCATGAATTATTTTTGAATGAGATCACAATTTGATGATTAACATCGAAGAGTCTTGCTCTTGAAGAATAGAAAACATGCTTGGCCTTGTTCTTGAAAACTACTCCCTTTAATCATTTATCCTTGTTTAAAATAATAATAATAATAGTAATAAATTATAATAATAAAAAAAAGATGAGATGAGAAAAGATGAGAAAAGAAAGAAAAAGGAAACCAAGCCAAGCAAGGAGAAGAGAAGACGAGAAGGTTGACGATGAGCCATCCACGGAAGCTAAGCTCGGAGGAGGTTTATCTTGTATTTTTCTTTGTATTTCTTGGATGGTTGTGGGGATTTGTCCCAAAACTCTTGAAGAATACCTAATATTGTAGAAGTTTGAGTTATTTGCATTTGATTTATGAGATGACTTTCTTCTATTGTATTTGTGTTGTTTTGAGTATGTTTAGTGGCTAATCTCTCTATTAGGGGGTAGAGGATCGATGCAGTTTTGATCTATGCTTGTTCTTGTTTATTGTTGTTGTTGGAATCGTGCATTTTCATGTTTAGGTAATTGATCACTACTTGAACATTAATAGGATTTAGAGGAGTCTTGATTGTGAATCTAAATCCGGAAATTGGTTCCTTCAACGTTAGGTGGATGGGGTTCCTAAGCCTAATATGCTAATCTTGCTTGTATGATATAGCTAAGAGAGGTTTAACGGATAGCGGTGACAGGAATTGAAGTTAAACTAATTGGAAAGGTCTATCATATTTGTGAAATTAGCATTATCAACTTGACTTAAGCATAGTGATAAAACCATTGAGAGAATCTACACCCTCATACCTTAATCAAACTTATTTCCTCTAATCTCAATTTACTTTGTGTATTTGCACTTCATTATCTTGCATTATTATCTATTTTGAATTCCTAGCATAATTATCATCAAACCCCCTTGTTAGAATGTTTAGATTTTATTTTAGTTGTTTTGTCGAAAGCGTGTGTAGCCTATAGATAGTTCTTTCACATAAAGTCTTCCTTGAGAGATCGACTCGGGTTAAGCTTATTGCTTCTACAATTGACCCCGTCCAATTGCGGGTGTGGTCCTAAGTAGTTGTCTAGTAAGCATAAACCGGAAATTATAAGTGTAAATTTGGACCTAATCACATTCCCTCAACCATTTGCTTTTGCTGAAGAGTTTGCATCCCTTTGTAACTCAGATGACCAAATCTCTTATGCCACAATGAGGCCAAATTTTCATCAGCTTCTGTCTGCAAGCATTTCAAAGTTGAACTATGTGGATTTCTTGTTTTGCCACTAGCAGAAACATTCTATTGGCAGACATTTTTGTTTGAAAAATCAAACCTCTCTCCTCATGGAAAACTTTGCAACAATTCTTTGTTATCAGTAATGCTAGACCCCTTTGTTGCAATTGACCAATATTTAGCAGATTGTTACTTAAACCAGGAACATAAAAAACCTCTTGCAGGGTTAGTGGAATGCCACTAATCTCCATGCTCACATTTATTTTTCCCACAACCTCCAGCTTTGATCCATTACCAAGTTTGACAGAGTGTTTGTAGCTTTCATCTATGACAGAAAATAAATTTTTATTTCCAGTCATATGATTGCTACACCCTGAATCAAGAAACCACACATCTTCCTTATGCAATTAGTTTGCTTCCAGTAAGGCCATAAGTAGCATTTCCTCTTGCATATCTTGTTTAGCATAGTTTTCTCTTTTCTCCCAAGCGGGGCACTCGTACTGAAAATGTTCAAATTTGTGGCAGTTGAAGCATTCTATTTCAGCTTTATTAAAAACACGGCCCTTGCCTCTACCCCTTCCTCTACTAGAATTTCCTCTACCTCTGTTCCATTGAGGTGTTGTTGCAGCAACTTTCAAGGCTTGTTCTTCTTCACTTTTCTTTTTGAATTTCTGTTCATGAACAAGTAAGGAACTTTGAAGAGTATCCACCGAGAGATCTTCAATATCCTTGGACTCTTCTATAGAACAAACAATATAATTAAACCTCTCGGTCAAGGTTCTCAATATTTTCTCAACAATCTTGACATCAGGCATGTCTTCTCTACTATTTCTCATGTCATTGGCCACTACCATCACTCTTCTGAAGTAATATGTAACTCCTTCTCCCAGCTTCATTTCTAATGTTTCAAACGTCCTCCTTAACCTTTGAAGGTGAGCTCTCCGAACTCGAGCATTCCCTTGGTACTTCACTTTCATAGAGTCCCACAACTGCTTTGATGTTTCTTTCTGGGTAATAGTTTTCAAAATGGTTTTGTCAATGGAAGAAAAAAAATAATTCTTAGCTTTGAGATCTTTGAGACGAGCCTCATCTAGAGATTTTTATTGTGCAGCAGATAACTCCTGACCTGCTCTCAGTTTCTCGAGTCCCGATTGAATGACACTCCAATATTCTTTAGATCTCAGCAAGTTTTCCATAAGAAGACTCCAATGATCAAAATCTCCATCAAATTTTGGTATGCACACTTGAGCGAAACTACCTGAATCACTCATTTTCACTCACACCCTAGTTATATCTCACCAGAAAAAACACTCGTGTATCCCTCACCCGTTGTTTGTATCTCACAATTTTACACTCGTATATCACTCCCCAATTTTGTTTTCCTAGGCTTTGCTCTGGTACCACATGATAGACTATGAATACTTTAATTCTGGAATCTATGACTGATTCTCATTAATCTCCAAATATAAAGCGTACAGAAAATAAGAAAGCGGTTACGGTAACTTCTCCATACAGATCGTGGATTTAGTGCTATCAAATTCCGCATAAAACTAGGAACAAAACTAACTGACTCTTTTAACTATTGACTCTAAATTGCATAATAGAAATAACAATACTTTACTAATTTATCTAAATAAACAAAGACATAAATACATTGAATAATATTCAACGTACACCAACTGCACAACACCCTCCTCCATATCCGACCCACCTCAGTGCCTCACCCTCTTTCCTGTTTTCAACCACGGCCATCTCAAACATCAACAACACAATAGCAAGCTCCTCCATATCCGACCCACCTCAGTGCCTCACCTTTTTTCCCGTTTTCAACCACGGCCACCTCAACATCAACAACACAATAGCAAGTGTTAGTAACAATGTAAGATAATCATGCATCTTTTAACACAGAAAAAGCTTCCTTCTATATCCCATCGATGAAGATTTTACGAGTGTTACCAGTTTGAAAGTTTGGCGACAAAAGCATACCGTTTGATGTTGGTGTTGGAGGGCTGCGCACGATAGGGGCCTGTGCACCGGGAGCCGCATGACAAGTGTTGCACGCAGGGTTGTGTGACGGGGCTGCACGGGTGGTACGAGCAAAGGTTGTGTGCTAGGTTGCACAATGGGTGCTACGTGACGGAGACTTCACGACACCATTTTTTCCAGTCTTTTCATGACTTCACAGGTTCGATAGCGGAGTTCTTGTCGAAATTCGAGGACATGCTATCTTTAGCGACGGTGCGGGTCTGGAGAGGAAGAGGGCCTTTCCAGTGACAACGTGGGGCTAGGTAGAGGAATAGGTTGACTCTAACAGTGATGTGATTCTCGCCGGCATATTGGTGACGATGAGAATCTACCCATAAGTATCAGGTTATAACAAGATAAATGATGGAATTCTTCGACCCCAGCCTCACAAAGCAGAAGACCCTTTGATATATTAAATCCATGATCCTACTGTGATTGGAAGCAAGAACCTTGAAATAATGGTGAAAGACGCCACAAACGGGATGGATGATTCGTTTGATAAGTCAAATTTGAATCTTATGAGGATTTCTCGTTCAACTCGGATAAATCTCAAAAGATATAAAACACAAGAATTTTATTAATAAATGATATCATAATTCCGTTCTAATAAGTCCCCTTATGTATGGATGCTAGAAAATAAACTTCCTAAACAGAAAACTAGAACAAAAAGGAAACAAATTTGAAAAAGAAACAAATCTACTAAGGAAATCAATCTAATAAGGAAATAAATAAACACCATAAAATCTAGACTATATAAATTCAAAAATCATAATTAAATAAAATAACTCTCCTAATTAAAATATGACTCCTAAATAATATAGAAATAATTTCGTCCAACTAGGGCTTTTGATGACAGCGGGTCGAACTCTTTCAATGGGCCCCTTGGACACATTTGGATCATATTAATGGCACTTAGGGTCACACCATCCCCCTTCTCTTGAAAGGGATTTGTCCTCAAATCCAAGTGATGCAGTTAGAAGCGTGTATAATCCGTTGATTCTGAGAATACCCGGAAGAACACAAGAACAATATCGTTAATTCTCGCAAGAATACCGAATTGTACGTAAATATCACACTTTTTTTATAAAACTTCAACTCCCCTAATAGCAATCTATATATGTCTATTTATAATACACGAGAAACTTGGAAAATAAGAAATATAAACGTAATTTAGATAAAATTCATAATTGATAACGTAATCTAAATAGAATAAAATATAATATAAAAAAGATATCAAGATCTAATCTTAATATATATCTCCATCACCAAGCCTCCTCATGGATCAAAGACTTGCACGAACCTATCATCAAAATTTTTGACACAAGTTGCACAATGTATCTTTCTAGAAACATGAACATCCAGCATGTGTCAACCGATTGCAACTTCAACTCCATAGAATGCCCGGTTATGGGAATCATGAATAAATCTGGTGGCACTTCTATGTTTGGTGGTACATCTTCACTAACCTGTAAAATAAAATCAAAAGAAACTTGTTGACGACAAATGTAAGATTTTGACAAATCCACCATATGTGTTTGCATGCACTCCATTTGTGTTACAACCATTTCCAAACGGATATCACCCTCATTTTTAGAACATGGCTGTATCTCCATCATCTTTCCACTCATTTCAGCATCTTCGTCTACACTCTTGATCCCAGTTCACAATCTCAGAGTTAGACTACTCTATAACTTGCATCTCCAAACTGGTTGTTTCCATCATGATCTTCTTCGGCGTAAGTTCTTCAACTATTTCATTATCTCCAACATGTAGGCACATGGGAACAGACGACAACTCCATTGCAGATTCTACTTCCACAGTCATGATTCTCCAGCAGCTTGGCTAGGGAAAACAAGCATGTTAGAAATTGGTGCAGGAACACATTGTTGCTCATTCTCCTTCTCCCCCCCGGATCGACTCCAATGGTAGTGTGAAGGCACTCAAATCTAAGCCCAAATTCCATGTAAAGGATTTTGTGGGTGTCTTTGTTCTCTCCTCTTGAAGTTATTTCTCTACTCGGATGGCGTATTGCACCATGTTCTCCAACTCTGCATGGTAATGCAATGCCAATCTTTCTCAAATTTCCATACGTAAGCCTGCTAAAATCCATCCATTGTTTCTTCTGGATACCCCTCCACATCAACTCGTCTCATGACTTCCATCATTTCATCTTAGTATTTCTCTATTTCGTTTCTTCATTGCTTCAGGTTCTCTAGCTCCCTTTCCAGTCCTCGATGGTAGGAATAAGACACATGTCGTCTTCTCAACACCCTCTTCATTGCTTTCCATATCTCTATTGGCTCCCCAATACATCGCCTAACGGATATAAATGGGTTCCACTAGATGACTACTTCATCACAAAAACCAATAGTTGCTACCTTGACCTTCTTCTGCTTGGGCTGGTTGTGTCAGTCAAACATCAACTTTATCTTCCTTTCCCATTCTAGATGCAACTCAGGATCACTCGTTCCATGGAAAGAAGCAACATCAGACTCCCAATACTCTTTCCGACCAGCCCTATGACGATGTCTTTTACCAAATTCTTCAAAACTTGTAGAATATGAATTGTTATGTTATTTTTAGACTTCAGAATGCTTATTCTGTGATTTGAAATGCTTCTATATATGATTAATGTATTACTATTCTATATGAAGGTGTTTCTTTTGTTAACTTGTATTTTTAATATTTTTTATATAAAAATAAACTATTATCAACATAAATTGTTATGTTATTTTTAAGCTTCAGAATGCTTATTATGCTATTTTGTAATGCTTCTATGTATAGTGAATGTCATGCTATGAGCTATGTGAAGGTTCTTCTTTTGTTAATTTGTTTAATGCTTTTTTTTTTAATTTTTTTATGTAAAAAAATAAAGTATTATCAACATAAATTGTTATGTTATTTTTAAACTTCATAATGCTTATTTTTTTATTTTGTAATGCTTCTATGTACGATTAGTATCTTACTATGCTATATGAAGATGCTTTTTTTTATTACCCAAGATGCTTGTAATTTAGTAGTCCAATGTTAATATTAAACAATGTAATTAACTGATTAATTAGTGCTTAATTTTAAATAATATTTAGTATTAAACAATGCATTAATTAACATTAGACTAAATATTTTTAATACTAACCCAATATTTTGAAAATTCTCATATTTTTAATAACACTCACACAAAAACACTAAATAAAGCATTACAAAGTCCCAAACTAGCATTACATATATAACAATAAAATATATAATTAACTAATAAAATAATAATATTGGACACACATAGATACATAGCGCAAACTAATAAAAATATATAGCATCATGTATTACAAAAATTATTAAATGAAATACTTGGGTTTTATTAAATAAAATATTACGCATAACCGTTTAGTGTATTATGAAAAATAATAATTAAGGGATTCAAAGAAATTAAAAGAAGTAAATGAATTTATAATGACAATTATGACGTTTTCTACATTAAATACGTATAAAAACTAATTAAATTAAAAAAGGTCCAAACCATCCATCTACCAAATCTAATGGATATGATCCATCCTTAATTAACACATTAAGAGCATGTTTATAAATAATCCATATCTCTATATGTAACAGTCCGGTCCCGAGATAGGGATTAACGAGTGGGGACGGGGTGTTATTAAGGGTTTAACGAAATAAGACAGAAGATTACAAAGAGGGTTTAAGAACACAGATATACTTTTGAAGGATATATGATGATACTCGAGTTTGCTTGATTAAGAAGGAGACATGCTTTAGCGAAATAAAATGGCTAACTTAATCAGATACCAACAAGTATAGACCTTATTTATAGATTAAAACGAATAGACATATATCGCATGAATAAGCCTCTTCACAGGCGGAAGGAAAATAAACTCGTGGAGCAGGAATAAAACTGAATATGCATCACTTATATAGATAATCACGTCTGGGGAAATATTCTTAGAATCTTGATAAACATAACATAGCTTAGGAATAAATATGAGTGTATCAGAGCAGCAGAAACATCATAGGATTTTAAATAAACTTAGCACTATAGCAAAAATAATCTTGGCAGCCAACACACATCCACAGCCGCCAACATCTTCAGCATCTCAACCTAAAGCCCTCTCCATATCCGTAAAACCTTTTCTTTTTCTTTTTGGGCCTATTCTGGCTCAACCTGATGTCAACTGCACCCTTAGGTATGCCTTAGGACATAAGAGGGATTACCTCGAATATCCTTACGACTTTGCGAGGGAATGAACCCAGCAGTGACTCACTAAACGATCAAAAGATCAAAGTCATCTGAGCTCAAATTCCTGCTTAAGCAAAATACTAAGTTCCTTCCTTCCTTAATCCTTGCTAGCAAAACTAAACCAACAGCAATGTCTAGGGGACTAATCCTATACTTTAGCATGATCTCGGCTTATGAGGGATTTGTCCCTAATCTCAGAAGGCAGTCCTTTAACTATACGAAGCTTAGCAAAGTACAACCCTCAAATACAAAGAAAAGAACGTAATTAAACACGAATTGCAACTAAAGACAATTCTAATATCTCATGCTGAGCAAGATCAATACTTAGAAATTCTAGCATTTCTAAACATGATCGAGAGCTCAAATAACACATAATATTTCATTTCCAGGCAGAGCAAAATATTTTATTGGATATCTCATTTGCCCTAACATGCTTCTAGAGCTTATTATCTCAAACTTTTAGATGAGTATAGATTTACCCACCTCGATCACTGAGTAGAAGATGTGGCAACGAGCTGATGATCCTTCTTTGAATTCCCACGAGGCTCACTTCCTCATACAAAAGTCGAATTATCGATTTAGCGGCCTCCTTCGAACAAATTAACCATCTAAAGTGAGAAATAACGATATCTAACTTGACGACTAAAATCTTAGACTTAATTACAGATTACACGACTTTACGACTTTATAAAATTCGAGAAGAATTTATTTGAAGAACATCTCATCTTGATTTCTCGAGTTCTAGACGAAAAACAACTTAAAAAGTTTACTCAAAATAAATCGGAAATAGCTTGAAAATCTTCTAAAATTAAACTTGGAAATAACTCGAGAAAAACACGATTCGAAAAGCTTGAAAAGAGGGTATGAGAATAGCCGGAAGAATCGGCATTGGACGACACGGAGGCACCCCCGCCGCGGTGCACCCTTGCGCCGGCGGGCAGGCCGTTGGCCGTGGGGGGTGTTGCGCGGCGGCGCACTCCCCGCCTCGGCGGCTTCTCTCTACGCCCAATTCTGGACAATCTTCATTTGGGTTCTTTGGTGTTCGTCGATTCTTTCGACGAACACGATAGCAATTTTGAAATGACATGCTTCAATAATTTAAATTAACATACAATGGCATGCTTTAACTTAAAAAGAAATCGGCATTATAACGGCATAAACACGATAATCCTCTTTAAACATTTAGAATAATGACAAAATCTTTAAATATAACTTGGACGGGACTTAAACGGAATAAGCAGGACTAATTATGAGAATTATAACGATAGAAATAAAACTAGCAATATAATGTAAACATTATTAACTTGGAACTTTAATAAGAATCGAAATACAACTTTAGACGGAAGGTAAATGAGTAATAATGAAGAACACGAAGAACATGAAGAACGGAAAGTAAATGCGGAATTGAAAGATGGAAAATAAATGGAATCATGACCGATGAACAAGAATGGATGGGGTTAGGTGCGTCGAAGGAAGGTGGCTAGCTCGGCGTCTTGTCGAGTCGCAACGGCGGCAGAGCCGCCTGCTACGACCCAACGACACCCCTAGCACATTCCCTCACCGTATCCCTTCCACGCCACTCCGCTCGTCATCTTGCAGAACATTCACGAAGAACGCTTTTTACTTCGACAGAGCTTCTCGGCTTTTCTCTCAAAGCTTTCCCACTCTCTTGGAAGTGAAATGGATGGTAAATGAGCAAATGGAAACAAAAGAGGTGGCCCTGTATTTATAGATGTGGGGTTGGCTTCCTTGAGAAGCCACTCCAGTGCAGGAATACTGCAAAAGTTACCCCGGGTTCGATTAAAAGCTGCTTTATTCGATGTTGAGGTTCAAATGACATCAGTCATGAAATCTAAAAATACCGGGAGACTCGTTGGCTCGAATACTAGTGAACCAACTTGACTCGGGATGAAGACGGAATCGTCAGAAGAAAAACGAGCCAAGATTCCTTTTTAGAATTACTTTTTACTATTCACTCAGACTGACAGATTTTGCTCCCGAGCGTTCGATTGACCTCAGAATGGAAATCCGTGAGTCCAAATGGATTCCTTGAGTCATTTCCTATAATAGGGGCCTGACAGAACAAGACTTGGATCGACAATGAGGATTTCATGAATTTCTCAAAATACGAACGCACGCAAAGTTACTATTCATTTACCCTTTAAATACGTTTTTCATCACCGGGAACTCAAATGACTTCAGAATAAAATTTCGAGAACACCGGCACACTCTTTGAGTTAAAACCTTCCCAACGAGACCAAGTTTGACCAAAACAGAGTTAAGATCAAAATTTTCGAAAATATGATTTCACGAGAACTGACTCCTAAAGTCATGACTGACATTTGACTTCACTTAAACCTTATTAAAATTTCTTCCTTAACTATATAATTACTATTAAGAATCCTCTAATCTTAATTCAAAAATTTGGGGTTTTACACTATATATATATGTATGTATGTATAAGTATATATATATATATAACAATACTAAGCCACAAATCTATAAATATGAGTATCACAAAATGGCAGCACAAGTACTTGGAGGAAAAACATGAACAATATATTGAGTTAATGTAGTAATATACTCCCTCCATTTCTATATAAATAAATATCATTCTAACCTTTTAATTTTATTTAAAAAAATGTCATTCTACAAATTCAAGACATAAAATTCATATTTTTCTCACATTTACCCTCATTTAAAGTATTCAAACATATATATTTAACCCATTTAATGTATTCACACAAATATACAATGATGTACTAGGTAATTTAATTAATATATTAATTTGTGTGCATTTATCCAAAATAATATTTAAATGGAAACAGAAATAGTATAATAAAGGGCCATGACGTGTCAAGCATAAAAAATTGCACTAAATCCATTTCACACGGCAAATTGAAAAAAATATGCTTTAAAAGTTTAAATTTCTTTTACTATATAAAAAATTAGCACATCTCCCGTGCGATGCACGTATGTTAGATATTTTATTCGTGTATATAATATTAGATATTGTATTCATTTATATAATATAAGATTTGTACATCTTAAAATATTAAACCACTACGATTGGAAATAACAACATATAACGTTAACAATGACCGTAAATAAATTTCTCTATAAAAAATCCCACATGAGATAGGTATCGATATCCCAATAATCTAGAAAAATATATATAATCTAGAACCTCATAGCAACATATTTTAGTTTTACAATAACTTTTTTTTTAAAATAGTTTTGCAATAACTAAATTGTCTAATATGTACACTATTTTGGTAGCAAATTTTTATAAGAGCGAAAAAACTTAAAATTATATGTGTGATAGCTTACTCTTGCATCTGTAAGCATATTTATAGTATATAATAATACGAATTTCAAATAAATATAAAACAACATGTAAAGAAAAAGTTCATTACAATCATATATATGTTAAATAAAAGTAGCACCTAAAAAGAGAAAACTTCTTTGTGTAACAATCTAGACTAACAAATAAGAATCGTAATCGCATATCATGGTAAGAAACAAAGTTTTGCAGAAAAAAAAAGGTTGCCTATAGTTGCTCCAATAATCTTAATGAAAACAAAAGCCAAATACAAACTAAACGTGAATCAAATAAAATTTCATTAAATCAATACATCAAAGAAAAAATATAATTCACTCAATTTTTGTTGACTAATGTGAAATATAATTTGATTTAATGGGATTCAGATCAACCAAAAGTTAGTTTGATGACAATGTAATTATCAAGCTTTAAATTAATGTATGTATATAACTTCAATCAGTATAGTATGTATCATACTTAATTTTGTAAATTTAATTATATAATAAATAAAGAAACATTATTTAATTAATTGTATAATATCGAAATTGATCATCTAATTTTTTTCTCATGAACACTTTGCTTACAAAATAATTTTTTGACTAAAATTCATCCGACAATTTTTTTTAAATGTATCACTTTGCTCTCTCCGTTATTCCTTCCATTAACGATGGTAGTAATGTTCATTAAAAACACACACTAAGAATTATTTTGTTCACACTCTCGGATCTTTTCACACACCAACATATATTTGTACACATATACGGATTAAACATATATATAAAAAATCTAAAAATTATATAAAAGAATAAGAAATTCTGAACACTTCAATAAAAATATGAAACAATAGAAAAGCCGAAAATTTATTGATGCATTATATTTGGTTTCCTAAGAAAAACAATGAAACAAAATATAAATCTCAGTTGAAAAGGATAAATTATGTTGCTAAGTTTTTTGGTGAATTAATTCAATCGAAGTGCTCTTGAAATTTCAAAATAAATATCTGTTATGAGTGAAAATTTTGTAAAATACAAAAATATAAGTTTCAATCAATGAATCAATACTAAATTCCTTGTAATCATTTCTCATCCCATGAACCTGATAATTTTATCTATTATCAATTAGATCATCCTATAATGAGACATAGTATCCATTCATTTATGATCATTCTATTTTTTCTATAATTAAAATAATAGTTGACTAATTATATTGATATGTTATATATTAATTATAATGTAAATATATATTTATGGATAGTGTTGACTTTTTAATGTAGACACATTTTATACAATTAATTAGACAATTATGAACCTAATTAAAGTGTGATTAATTGTGAAAATTAAATGTAAATTATACACACACACACACATATATATATATATATGTATATATAGTAAATTTATTCTTATATAGAAGTTATGGGCAAAGAGAAACATGATTCCATTATTTCACTTGCTTTATTATATATATATATATATATATATATATATATATATTATCCACACATTAAAAAAAACAAAGACATAATCCTTACATGCCACACCCCATTCTGTAGTTCCAATCTTGCAATTGAGATATACGCAAGGAAATATGTCAAGACCCCAAATTAATATCTGATTAATTCAAAGTGTGACTGGCACGACTCGACCCCAATGAAGGATGGATCAAGACGCGAACCGACTGATTTTAAGTACTCACAAATGACTGAATAATAATAGTACTCAAATGATTATCGAGTTATGGAACTCGTCCAGAACAAAAGCTGAAATGTTGGACTTGTGATATAACTGAGTTGCGGAAGCAAAAGAAAGACAATAATAATAATAATAATAATAATAATAATAATAATAATAATAATAATAATCACACAAAGTCATCTGAGCCTTGTACCAAAAAGAACTCCACTCTCAGCACTTCTTCCTTCCACACCAGCTCAACCTGCACATTTAAAAACAAACATGCGGGGCTGAGTACACTGGTACTCAGTGAACACATTGCCAAAAATATTTACTGAATTGAACACCGATTTTCTTGTCATGCATCTGAGTAAACACACAGGGGTTTTATGTAAAAAGGCCCTATGTTTTACTAAATTACTTTCTGTTTTTTGAGCGCTCTTTTCTGTTGTATGATCATCCATATCCCACTGAAAGTCGAGGAATAGCTCCGCTCAGCCTTTTCCACGAATGTTGGGGAATAGCTCCGCTCAGCCTTTTCCCTCGAACGCTTAACATAACTAAATGCCGAAGAATAGCTCCGCTCAGCCTTTTCCACGAACATTTAGCATCGTGGATGTCTTAGTCAGGAATAGCTCCGCTCAGCCTTTCCCTCTTTCTAATATCACCAACCTAAGTGTACACTAACCTCGGTTAACACTATAAGTTAGCACGAGGCCCGATCAATTTACGAGTTAGAAAGCCCCTTGCGAGCTAACTAAATACGGATAAGGATATCATACAAAACAAAACATTTTATGCATGAAAATAACTTATTTGCATCAGAAATAAATAACTTCAGGTGAGTAAAAACTCAAATCATTATTTGGACTAAGAGTCCGTTGAAAAGAAAGCCCACCTTATACCGATGTTTTAGTACAGTAGCAAAATGGTCCTTCTTGTGCTTTATCTTGCACTGGACGGCTTGCCTTCAAAGAGTTAATATAAAATTGAGTACGTTGAACCAAATACGTTGTTTTGACTCAACATGAAATTGAAGGCCTATTAGGGTCTAGTATCCGTTCTAAATTTTTCTTAGCTTAAGGGTTAACCTCGACCCTAGCAGTTAAACATCTTACAACACACATCATTATCATTCAAGGTATCAATAATACCTTAACATCCAACACAATTCGATTCTAGAAACAAAGTCAACACTAAGCTCATAGATTAAACAATATTCTGCACAACTTCTATCTTTGTAAAATTTTCTGTTCTGACTCGCTAGGGTGCAGGGGACAAGCCATACACCATTGGAAAGCCACGGAAGTCTAGTTTCTGAAAAAATTGACGATAACTCCAGATGACACTAACGAAAAAGTTATGACCGATTGACTAGAAGGTGGCAGAACTGCCAGAATTTCTGAAAGAAAACACATGCCTTGACTTTGACAATTTTTCATAAATTGCTCAGAACGAATTAGAAAATGAAACATATACCATTGGAAATCCAAGGAAGTCTAGTTTTCGGCAAAATTTACGGTGACTCTATACGATGTCTAACGAGGGAGTTATGCTCGTTTTACTGAAGGGTAGCGAAACTGCCGAAGAAAACTGCGCAGCGCGCCGTCTGCGCGAACTCCAAACAAACTCCGAATCCGTCGACTGATTAACCTCATCAGTTAGTTAACCGAACTAATGAGCTTCAGTTTGGAACTGATTAACTTCATCAGTTAGTTAACCGAACTGATGAGTTTCAGTCCGGAAATGATTCACTTCATCAGTTCGTTAGCCGAACTGATGAGTTTCAGTCCGGAACTGATTCACTTCATCAGTTCGTTAACTGAACTGATGAGTTTCAGTTCAAATACCAAGCTTTCATCACCTCAAAACATCTCAAACTGGACTACACCTGCTTGCACATAACCAACTAATTTTCTAACATTAACGTCATTTAAAACACCAAAAATCCACACATGCTTCTTAAGCTTAGATCTGAAAATATATGTTTATATAGCTCATGATTTTTGAAAATACCTTTCAAAACAACAATGGAGTGAAGATGAAAGAGCTTGTATGGGGTTGACGATGGAAGAAGAAGGCTGGAACAAGTGACTGCAACTTCACTCTCTTTCTATCTTCCTTTGAAAACAAAAAATGGTGGTGGTTGTTCTTGTTGCTCTCTCTTTCTTTCGAAAATGTGCCCAATAACTGGAGATGAAGTAGAAGAAGTTGGCTGCTATTTCATCTCCCTCACTCTCTCGAAAACCTGGTGAAGAAGATGAAATGAAGAGGGATATGGAAGATGATGAAGTGAGGCTGCTTTGCCTTTTTCTCTCTCTCAACTTTTGGTGTGGAGAATGAAATGAAGAGGTGGATCCTTGAAATATAGCTCAGATCCGTCATCTGCCAAAATTCACTTTGTAGTATGGCTTGACTTTGGGGGGGGGGAAGGAAAAAAGAAACGTGGGGCATGGGGTGAGGTGAGGGAAGAAGCATGCCTTGGGTTGACTAATCAACTACCCAGTTCAAATACCGATTGTTCGACTATCGTGATATTTTCCGTCTTCGGAAAAATCCCGAACTTAAACCGATATTGCTAAAAATAATTCACTTACTTTAAAACAATAAATTATCTAAAATTATTTGATTTTAAAATACCACTTCGAAATGCTGGTTTTAATTTCTCGACCATCAAAATATTCGATCTAGAGAATATCTAATTCTCTCGGATTTTAAATCACCCTGTTTAAATTATCTGAATTTAAACACTAATGACTGGAGAATATCTGATTCTCCTAGTCCTAAAAATATTTATCGGAATATCTAATTCACGATTAACACATACCGCAAATTTAAAAGAATAGGAATTGAATTTATCTGAAATTACAATTCCGGCTTTCCATAACTAAAAAGAGAATTGAACTCTAACTGAAATAATTAATTCACCTATGGGAATTAATTGATCTTAAATTTCATGGAACTTAACGGATACTTTCGACCCTAATCTGACTAGAAATTACTATACTAAATAGTAATTGCAACAATTTACTGCAATTAAGCAGTAATTAATTTACGGGGTATTACATTCCACCCCCCTTAAAATAAATTTCGTCCCGAAATTTACATAGCTTAGAAAAACAATTCTGGGTATTTTGCTTTCATCTTATCCTCGAGTTCCCATGTTGCTTCTTCCTGACCATGGTGACTCCATAGGATCTTAACTAGAGAAATAGACTTGTTCCTCAACTCCTGGACTTTTCGATCCAACACAGCTTCTGGTCTCTCTTCATAAGTTAGATCTGGTTCTAACTCAATCTCATTGTGCTGAATCACATGTTTGGGATCATACACGTATTTCCTTAACTGAGAAACATGAAATACGTTATGAACATTACCAAAACTGGGTGGTAATGCCAATCTATACGCCACTGCACCTATCCGCTCAAGGATCTCGTAAGGTCCTATAAAACGTGGTCGTAACTTTCCTTTTACGCCGAATCTTATTATCCCCTTGGAAGGAGATACTTTCAGAAAAACCTTGTCTCCTACAGCAAATTGTAAATCTGTACGGTGATTATCCGCATATGACTTATGTCAATTCTGGGCTTCTTGAATCCTCTGACGGATTTTTCTAACAATTTCAATCATTTCTGACACTGAGTCTGGCCCAAGAATCCTTCGTTCACCCACTTCATCCCAATAAAGTGGTGATCGACACTTTCACCCATACAACGCTTCGTAAGGCGCCATATTAATGGTTGCTTGATAGCTATTGTTATAGGCGAACTCAATCAATGCTAATATTTCCTCCCAGCTTCCACCCCTGTCTAGAACCACTGTTCTCAACATGTCCTCTAATGTTTGGATGGTCCTTTCGGACTGTCCATCTGTTTGTGGGTGAAATGCTGTACTGAAATTGAGTTGAGTTCCCAACTCCTTCTGTAAGCTAATCCAGAATCTTGAGGTAAAATTTGAATCTCTGTCCGATGTTATCGACACCGGAACACCATGAAGGCGTACAATCTCTCTGACATAAATCTGGGCTAGCTTATTCGATCCATCCGTCACACGGATCAGGGGGAAATGAGCTGACTTTGTGAGCCTATCGATAATGACCCATATGGCCGTATTCCCTCGTCTTGACTTAGGTAGGCCTGTCACAAAATCTATCGCTATGTGTTCCCACTTCCACTCGGGAATCTCTAACGGTTGTAGCGTACCGTAAGGCCTTTGGTGCAATGCCTTAACTTGTTGACATGACAAGCATCGCTCAACATAGGAAGCTACGTCCCGTTTCATTCCATCCTACCAGAATTTCTGCTTCAAATCCTGATACATTTTCGTACTTCCCGGGTGTGCTGTATACGGAGTATCATGAGCCTCGCTCATGTTCTCGTTTATGAGCTCAACACAGGGTGGAACACATATCCTATCTTCATAAAGGATAGCATTATCTGATGCTTCCTTAAAGCTTTCTGTTTTTCCCGATCTGATCTTCAAGCGCATCTCTTCCATGGTTTGATCTTTTCTCTGTGCCTCAATTATCTTTTCTCGAAGATCTGGTACAGCTACTAATGTTGCCACACGACATAAAATCGTCTCAGGTGGGTAAACCATCTCTAGCTGTAAGCTTTCAAAATCCATGATGAGTTTCTCCTCCTGAGTGAGGAAAAAACCCAACCTACTTGTTTTATGACTCAAGGCATCTGCTACCACATTAACCTTGCTTGGGTGGTAACTGATTCCACAGTCGTAGTCCTTTACTAATTCAAGCCATCTGCGCTCTCTCATATTTAAATCCTTCTGCTCGAAAAAGTACTTCAGACTCTTGTGATCTGTGAAAATCTCACACCTAACTCCGTATAGGTGGTGTCTCCAGATTTTCAAGGCATGCACTATTGCTGCCAACTCTAAGTCATGCGTAGGATAATTCAACTCATGAATTCTTAACTGTCTGGACGCATACGCTATGACTTTACCTTCTTGCATTAGGACACAGCCTAATCCATTTTTCGAAGCATCCGTGTAAATCACAAATTCTTTATCACTAACTGGAATGGCTAACACTGGAGCAGTTGTTAATCTTTTCTTAAGCTCCTGGAAACTGGCTTCACATTCTTCTGTCCACTGGTACTTGATTCCCTTCCTTAACAATTGTGTCATTGGCCTTGCTATCTTGGAGAATCCTTCTATGAATCTCCTATAGTATCCAGCTAATCCCAAAAAACTTCTGATTTCATTAGGAGTAGTTGGAGACTTCCATTCTTGTACTGCCTCTACTTTAGAGGGGTCCATTTTGATTCCTTCTGCTGACACAATGTGCCCAAGGAACATTACTTCCTTCAGCCAAAATTCGCACGTACTGAATTTGGCGTAAAGCCTTTCTTTTCTTAGGGTTTCTAACACTGTCCTCAGATGTTCTGCGTGATCTGATTCATTCTTGGAATAGATGAGAATATCATCTATGAATACAAGGACAAACTTATCTAAGAATGGATGAAACACCATATTCATGAGATCCATGAATACTGCTGGGGCATTTGTCAATCCGAACGGCATTACCGTAAACTCATAATGACCATACCGGGTTCGGAACGCTGTCTTGGGTATATCTTCTGACTTGATCTTTAACTGATGATAACCAGACCTTAGGTCAATTTTTGAGAATACACTTGCCCTCTTGAGCTGATAAAAAAGATCATCAATCCTTGGCAACGGATACTTGTTCTTTAATGTCAGCTTATTCAGCTCACGGTAATCTATGCACATCCTCAATGTGCCATCCTTCTTCTTCACAAACAGGACTGGTGCTCCCCATGGTGACGCACTAGGTCGGATAAAACCTAGGTCTAATAACTCTTGAAGTTGAATCTTGAGTTCTTGCAACTCTTTTGGGGTCATCATGTACAGAGCTTTTAAAATCGGAGCCGCTCCCGATTCCAAATCTATTGCAAACTTGACTTGCCGATTCGGTGGCAATCCTGGCAATTCTTCTGGAAAAACGTCTGCAAACTCTTGCATAACTGGAACATTTTCCATTGTCCTCTCTATATCATCTATCTTGTTTAGATAAACCAGGAAAGCTTGATTTCTTCTCTTGATCATCTTCTTGACCTGCAGTGCTGAAATCATTGGAGTGAACTTTCTCATTTCTATGCCGTGAAAACTTGTTGGCTTTTCTCCTGGAACTTGGAATGATATCTTCCTTTCGCTACATAGGATCGTGGCATGATTTTCTGACAACCAATCCATTCCTAGGATCACGTCGGTATCCCACATCGGTAGGACACTAAGATTATCAGCCTTAATCCTAGTTGTTCCCAAGTCTATTTCTATGTTCGAGGAAACATGAGTCGTAGTCATGGTTCCGCCAGTTGGTGTTAAAATCTTTTTCTTATGACTAGCTCGTTCAGTTTTAAGCTCTAACTTTTCACAGCATGCTGATGAAATAAAGGAGTGAGATGCTCTAGTATTAAATAAAACAACTAAAGGCATGCCATGAAGTTTGCCCATACCTGCAAGATTACCTTTCTGCTTCCCTTTTTCAGAGGAACTGAGGTTCATTGCATAAGACCTGGGATTTCCTTGCTGCATCTGCCTCTGTTGTTGTTGTTGTTGGGGTTGCTGACTCTGTTGCCCCGATGCCTGCAGGGCCTTTAGCTGCTGAGGGTTTCATCCCTGTTGTGCCTTCGGGCATTGCCTCGCATAGTGACCTTCCTGGCCACAGTTATAGCAACTTGTGTTTCTGTCCTGACACATGCCTTGGTGGCGTTTGTTGCACCTTGGGCATAGAGGAATGTTAGGTTGTGATGGTGCAGTTCTTCCCTGAGCAGGGGCACTCTGCTGGCCCTACTGCCTATTTCCCTACCAAGGCTTTCTGTAGTCTTGGTTCCTGTTCTGGTTACCTCCATCATTCCACTTTCTCTTCCCTTGGAAGTTCTGTGATGGAGTCCTGGTTGGTGCTGGTGCTGAAGTAGGTATTGGAGTTGATACTGGGGCCTTTCTTTCTTCAGGCATTACTGCCTCGATATCCAATGCCCTATTCAACGACTCGGCATAGATTAGGTCTTCCCAACTTACCAAAGACATGGCAATCTCATGCCTCAGTCCTGATCTGAACTTAGATGCCATCTTCTCGTCAGTATTTACCTGAAGAGGTGCATACCGTGATAACTCGCAAAATACTCGCTCGTACTCTGTGACGGACATCTTTCCCTGTTTCAGAGTATGAAACTCTGCTTCTTTCTTGACTCTGAGTGTCTTAGGAATGTATTTGTCATAGAATCCGGTTTTGAACTGATCCCATGTGTAAGTATCGAGCTGCTCCGAAGTCATGGTCCTCCTTCTAGACTCCCACCAAAAATCTGCAGATCTGGTTAACTGGAATGCTACACAGGAGAGTCGCTCCTGGTTATTACAGCGGAGGAAATTAAAAATCTGCTCCATTGCTCGGATCCATGCCTCAGCATCGGCCGGGGTTCCTGCCCCATCAAACGATGGAGGGTTCTGTCGTAGAAAAAGCTTTTCAATTCTGCACTGTGGAGGTGGGAGAGGTGTCTGCTCTCTTTGTTCCTCGTGTTCTTCTTGTTGTTCTTCCTCCACTCTTTTCTGTCTTCCTTGCCTTGGAGGTCTCCCTCTAGGCCTATTTTGTCTTACGGGATTTGCATTCGCATTTCCTCCTCGTGCTGCTCTGGGTGGTACCATTCTGCAAATTATAATTTCAATTATAATTAATAATTAGGCCATTGCCCACTGCTGTATACTAACTCATGCTTTAACTAATCCTTAACATATCTTGAGCATGCAAAACGCGTTGAAAATCTGAAGCATAATCCACAACCGTTCTAGTCTTATATACATATACATCAGAAAAATCGTCTCCAACGAGGTCTTGCAAGTACATTTCCTAATGCATGGGTTCTGCGAAAACCAGCCATACCTGGACGACAGAATGCTTACAAGCTATGCATTCTTGTCTCAAAAGGTGGGAATACCAAAGTCCCAAGAATGGTCCTCTAGGGAACACATTCAACTACATAACAAAATAGATAGTCATCCTGATATAAAATACACTATCATAGCACAAAAGCTAAACTAGTCAGACGAGCTACTGGCCGACCGACCATCCTGGATCCTCTGAGGGCCATCTCCCTCCCCTGGCTGCGAATCCTCCGAGGGATCCTCCTCTGACTCCTCCCCAATTGCCAGTACTAGACGGCCTACAACTGCTGCACCTCCCTCCTCAGCTCTCTAGCAGCGCACCTCGTGCACAACCTCTATGGTCCTCTCCGGAGAACCCATCACTGTCTGGCACTTCCTGGGAGGAAGCTCATCATCTGCATCTCTCGAGACTGCTCACCTCACTCACGAGGGTTCACCCTCCTCATCATTCCTGCATCCCTGATGTGGCAAGAGATCAGCGTCCACATGTACTGCTGACTCTGGAGGTAGTGCTACATGTGCTGTAAAAACGGGAGGAACAAGACGGTCATAAACTCCCCTAGGTGGCTCATCCTTGAGAAGATAGCCATGCATCTGAGCATATGGGCCTGGAGGAGGTACACACTGAGTAAGGTAATGATGCATGAGTAGGGCGATAAACTCAGGCAAATTCGCCATCAGCTCAAAAGTCTGAGAGTGCTGGCATATGTAATAGTATGAGGCCTCTGTCGCCCATCCACGCCACAACTGTGGAAGCACTCTAAGCAGGTGATGAATGCCCTCCACATCACTGAGCCTCACATGTAACCATAGCTCGTGGTAGCGTGACAAGAACCCTGCTAGGGTCTCCCCGCTTTCTGGCTCACAAGTCCTGAACCAAAAGGTATACTATGCTACGGATATCGAATGAGGTACACTCTTCCGTGCCGTACATCTCTGTCCCGCCATCTGAAATATAAAGGAGAATTCTCGTGAGAAACTCATTTATATAGGCTGAAATGAGTTCTTACTGACGAACTCTCTGACTTAGAATGTTTATAAGTTCATTTTCGAGATACTGACTTGAATATTCTTAACTGCTTTGAACATTCCTGACCGACTTTTGAAACTTCTGCTGGAAAATCTTGAACTTTTAAACTCTCTCTCAAGATGCTAACTTGAAATAGAAACCTTCTGGCTACTTTTCAAGTTTCTGACTTGAAAAATCTAAAGTTACTATTTGAGACGCTGATTTAAATACTAAAGTTTTACTTCGAGACGCTAACTCGAGATAAAAATTTTGAGGTTACCCTTTTCAAGACGTTGACTCGAAAAGTGAAATATCTGAAGGATCTAGTTCGAGACGCTGACTCGGAATAACATTTTCAAGATTCTATCTTGAAGGTTCCTGGACTGATTTATTTTGAGACGCCGACTCAAAATAAATTTAGCTCGAGGTTTCGAAACGCTAATTTGCAAACCTTATTAAAATGAAGACTTGATGCATCATCTACTGGAACTGGAATTCCTAATCATCATGCCTCCTGAAACTGGATTTGCTTCTGAAACTTGTCCTTTTCCTTCAAGTTCTTGCACTTGCTGAATTTCTCCATCAGGTTCCAATGGCTGAGTCTTTACTTAGTGAAATCCAACTTAAAGAGAACTAAGGCAATCTAGATTCCTCTAAATTCCTCTACGTTCTCTGAGGCTTAAATTCATGAAGCAACCTGACTTATCTAAAGTCTGATCGTGTAAAAGCCTGACTTATCTAAAGTCTGACTTAATGGAACTCTGCAATTATCTAAACTGCACTGCTACAATCTGGCAACCTTGGGTGCCTACTTAACTATTACATCGTGAGCTTGCCTCAATGAAACAAAAATAATTGAAACTCTTTTAAACATAAAGGGCTTTCAAAACTTTTTCTGATGCAAAACTTTTGCCAATATCTGATTGGTCTTACCATGCCATTATCTGAATGGTCTTACTGAAAATTTTGCCAACATCTGGATGGCCTGATCTAAATACTTTTATAAAAATCTTACCATTTATCTAAATGGCTTAATTGAAAATTTTTATAACTTTGCTATTATCTGAATAGCCTGAACTGAAAGATTTTTAAAATCTTGCCATTATCTGAATGGCCTGAACCGAAAGATTCTCACCATTTTGCCATTATCTGAATGGCCTGCTTGAATACTGTAATTTTGACAATCACATACCTTTCTTTCTTTGGTTGAGAGTGATGTGAGGGAGTACTGAGAGTTGTTAACTGACCACTGAACAGTCTAAGGAACAATCTTAGACTTAGCTGAAAGAACTTAGAGCTCAGAGCACAAACACGCGCTCTGATACCACTCTGTCACGACCCCAAATTAATATCTGATTAATTCCAAGTGTGACTAGCATGACTCGACCCCAATGAAGGATGGATCAAGATGCGAATCGGAAATAGTTAAATAAGGAAGTGAGCTATTATCTTCCAGGATCGATATTTTGGTCTGAGAACTCTAATTCCCGACTGATTTTAAGTACTCACAAATGACTGAATAATAATAGTACTCAAATGATTATCGAGTTATGGAACTCGTCCAGAACAAAAGCTGAAATGTTGGACTTGTGATATAACTGAGTTGCGGAAGCAAAAGAAAGACAATAATAATAATAATAATAATAATAATAATAATAATAATAATAATAATAATAATAATAATAATAATAATAATCAGAAAGTCATCTGAGCCTTGTACCAAAAAGAACTCCACTCTCAGCACTTCTCGCTTCCACACCAGCTCAACCTGCACATTTAAAAACAAACATGCAAGGCTGAGTACAAGGGTACTCAGTGAACACATTGCCAAAAATATTTACTGAATTGAACACCGATTTTCTTGTCATCCATCTGAGTAAACACACAGGGGTTTTATCTAAAAAGGCCCTATCTTTTACTAAATCACTTTCTGTTTTTGAGCGCTCTTTTATGTTGTATGTTCATCCATATCCCACTGAAAGCCGAGGAATAGCTCTGCTCAAACTTTTCCACGAACGTCGGGGAATAGCTCTGCTCAGCCTTTTCCCTCGAACGCTTAACATAACTAAATGCCGAAGAATAGCTCCGCTCAGCCTTTTCCACGAACATTTAGCATTGTCGATGTCTTATTCAGGAATAGCTCTGCTCAGCCTTTCCCTCTTCCTAATATCACCGACCCAAGTGTACACTAACCTCGGTTAACACGCTAAGTTAGCACGAGGCCCGATCGGTTTTATGAGTTAGAAAGCCCCTTGCGAGCTAACTAAATACGGATAAGGATATCATACAAAACAAAACATTTTATGCATGAAAATAACTTATTTACATCAGAAATAAATAACTTAAGGTGAGTGAAAACTCAAATCATTATTTGGACTAAGAGTCTGTTGAAAAGAAAGCCCACCTTTCACCGATGTTTTAGTACAGCAGCAAAATGCTCCTTCTCATGCTTTATCTCACACTGGACGGCTTGCCTTCAAAGAGTTAATATAAAATTGAGTACGTTGAACCAAATACATTGTTTGGACTCAACATGAAATTGAAGGCCTATTAGGGTCTAGTATCCGTTCTAAATTTTTCTTAGCTTAAGGGTTAACCTCGACCCTAGCTCTTAAACATCTTACAACACACATCATTATCATTCAAGGTATCAATAATACCTTAACATCCAACACAATTCGATTCTAGAAACAAAGTCAACACTAAGCTCATTGATGAAACAATATTCTACACAACGTCTATCTTTGTAAAATTTTCTGTTCTGACTCGCTAGGGTGTAGGGGACAAGCCATACACCTTTGGAAAGCCACGGAAGTCTAATTTCCGACAAAATTGACGGTAACTCCAGATGATACTAACGAAAAAGTTATGACCGATTGACTAGAAGGTGGCAGAACTGCCAGAATTTTTGAAAGAAAACACATGCCTTGACTTTGACGATTTTTCATAAATTTCTCAGAATGAATTAGAAAATTAAACATATACCATTGGAAAGCCAAGGAAGTCTAGTTTTCGGTAAAATTTATGGTGACTCAATACGATGTCTAACGAGGGAGTTATGCTCGTTTTACTGAAGGGTGGCGAAACTGCCGAACAAAACTGCGCAGCGCGCCGTCTGCGCGAACTCCAAACAAACTCCGAATCAGTCGACTGATTAACCTCATCAGTTAGTTAACTAAACTGATGAGCTTCAATTCGGAACTGATTCACTTCATCAGTTCGTTAACTGAACTGATGAGTTTCAGTCCGAAACTGATTCACTTCATCAGTTCGGCTAACGAACTGATGAGTTTCAGTCCGGAACTGATTCACTTCATCAGTTCGTTAACTGAACTGATGAGTTTCAGTTCAAATACCAAGCTTTCATCACCTCAAAACATCTCAAACTGGACTACACCTGCTTGCACATAACCAACTAATTTTCTAACATTAACATCATTTAAAACACCAAAAATCCACACATGCTTCTTAAGCTTAGATCTGAAAATATATGTTTATATAGCTCATGATTTTTGAAAATACCTTTCAAAGCAACAATGGAGTGAAGATGAAAGAGTTTGTATGGGGTTGACGATGGAAGAAGAAGGCTGGAACAAGTGACTGCAACTTCACTCTCCTTCTATCTTCCTTTGAAAACCAAAAATGGCAGTGGTTGTTCTTGTTGCTCTCTCTTTCTTTCTCTCTCTTTTTCGAGAATGTGCCCAAGAACTAGAGATGAAAAGATGGAATGGAGATAAAGTAGAAGAAGTTGGCTGCTATTTCATCTCCCTCGCTCTCTCGAAAACTTGGTGAAGAAGATGAAATGAAGAGGGGTGTGGAAGATGATAAAGTGAGGTTGCTTTGCCTTTTTCTCTCTCTCAACTTTTGGTGTGGAGAATTAAATGAAGAGGTGGATCCTTGAAATATAGCTCGGGTCCCTCATCTGCCAAAAATCACTTTGTAGTATGGCTTGACTTTGGGGGGGGAAGGAAAAAAGAAACGTGGGGCATGGGGTGAGGTGAGGGAAGAAGCATGCCTTGGGTTGACTAATCAACTACCCGGTTCAAATACCGATTGTTCGACTATCGTGATATTTTCCGTCTTCGGAAAAATCCCGAACTTAAACCGATATTGCTAAAAATAATTCACTTACTTTAAAACAATAAATTATCTAAAATTATTTGGTTTTAAAATACCACTTCGAAATGCTGGTTTTAATTTCTCGACCATCAAAACATCTGATCTAGAGAATATCTAATTCTCTCGGATTTTAAATCACCCTGTTTAAATTATCTGAATTTAAACACTAATGACTGGAGAATATCTGATTCTCCTAGTCCTAAAAATATTTATCGGAATATCTAATTCACGATTAACACACACCGTAAATTTAAAGGAATAGGAATTGAATTTATCTGAAATTACAATTCCGGCTTTCCATAACTAAAAAGAGAATTGAACCCTAACTGAAATAATTAATTCACCTATGGAAATTAATTGATCTTAAATTCCATAAAACTTAACGGATACTTTCGACCCTAATCTGACTGGAAATTACTATACTAAATAGTAATTGCAACAATTTACTGCAATTAAGCAGTAATTAATTTACGGGGTATTACAAAATAATAGATATTTATATTTGTAGTTTAAACAGTCCAAACTATAAATAAATAAAATTATACTATCTTCTTCCCAAATTTATCCCTATATACTACAATGAAAAATATATTAAGATATATTAGAAAAATATAACTTAATAGAGAGAGATTGTATGTTTATCAGATTTTTTAATTTTTAATTTTTAACTTTTTTTGTAAAATTAAAATATCAATCTTTTTGAAACTTGTGAGGGGATAAAATACAACATTTAAACACATATTTGAATAAGATCTATATTTTATGTGTTCTATCCATCAAATCCTTTCACTTGTATAGATACGTATAGCATATGAAAAATATTTCCTATTTTATTTCTTTAAGATAAATAAATATAAAAGAGATAATTTAATTCATTTCGGATGAGACGGAAAAGTATACTGGAACTACATAAATTTTAACATGTTATTTTAATAAAAATAATTTATTTATATATACAGTTTAAGATAGTGGATAAAAAATATGAATAATATTCAATTGAAAATTTTAAAGAGTAACCGGTGAATATCATGAAATCGTAGTTAATTATTACATTCAGCATCTTTATATTTATGGATAAGTAATATAAAAAGTTCATAGTTATATATTTAAATTATAAAAAATATACTAGCAAAAATGAATAAAAATAATTTAATTATAATATTTTTCATATATGTATATATATGATATAGTAAATAGTTATTATAACATTTATTTACTTAATTTTCAAAATCAATATATTAGCATATCATCAAAATATAAAAGTACATTGATAAAATCTCAAACTGGTCAAATAAATTAAATTAATAATTCATTAACCATAATTTTAATTTACAATTACACAACTAAAATTTACTGCAAATTTAATCCTAATACCTATCATTAATCTCAAGCCGTTCTTGTAGTTAAAAAAATAGATATAATCAAAATAAAAATAATAATAACAGAAACTATTGTACACCAATAAAAAAATGTCTAAAAGACAATATGAAATAATGAATAAATAACATTCTTGAAAGAGTGCTAATAATACACAATAAATATTTAAATTATTCAATTACAAAATATAACCGCATCCATTTACAATTTCATTTCATCCATTACTAATTTTTGAAAAAAAAAAGTTGAAATAAAATAAGTCCACGCATTTAGTTGCAATGAGATTGAACTTAAATGTACCGAATCGCTATACAATTCCAATTTTTTAGTGTTCCAAATACTTCTATTTTTCTCTATTCTAAAAGCCACATCACAACCTCATTTTTTGAAATTACCCCTTCAACCTCTACCAAAAATTCCAAATCAATGATTCATCTTGCTTCTTCAATTGAATGTTCATTATTTGAATTGTCTTCACCTTAAACCCTTTCTTGAATCATAAAATAAAGGGGGAAAAAAATAAAAGAATAATATGAACAACACAGTTTATGTTATATGCAATAGGGAAGAAAATGACATACTCTCAAAGATTTTCATATAAAATGGGTGCAAAAAAGAATACAATGTTAAAATGACAATCTTGTTCCTATTTATAGTCGAAATTAAAAGAATCATCTGAAAAAGAAAGCAGCTCCCTTACTCATGATTTTAAAATTAGATACTCTATGGATTCATTAGAATTGATTCCCTAATTATGGTCTACATTAATTGATTTCTTGTATGCATTAATAGTCAACTATAACGTGTATAATCATTGTTTATAGAATTGTAGAAACAATAATGAATTGATTTCCATGTAATCCGGAATTGAGTTTGTATGCGTTATAAATATTTTCATTATATAACATAATCTCTATATAGAGATGAGATCATGTGAGAACCACACCCCCTGTGAGAATTGAGAACCAATTTCAGCCACAGATCTCACCTATTTGGATAGCCAAGATACACTCCAAGATTGAAAAAATGCGGTGGCATTACTATAATTATAGTGACTTTTTAATGAATTGAGCATATTTTCATAATTTATGAAATCTAGTTGTTGAAGTCGGTTTCGGTTTGGAATTTTATTATGGATATATATGTTTTTGTCTTTCTTTCTTTATTGTTTATTTGTGCAGGAAGTAAAAGTGGTTGAGATATTTTAGGAACACATGTGGTTGACCAAGTCTAGGAGAATGAAATCAGAGATTGGGTCGTTCCTATATCTAAGGAAGTCGGTTGCTTGCAGCTAAAGTCAAGGAAGTAGAGATAATGTAGAGTTCGTGTGGTTATTTGGAGTAGAGCCCAAGATATTGCTTTTGTATAAATAGGGATCAGATGTATTGTGATATATACGAATTCTAAGAGAGATATATTCAGATTATAGATCGAGTTTTTGTATTCTGCAGATTTTCTACTAGATTTGGTTAAGACAACTTTAGTCTCAACTTTCTGTGAAGGAAGAGATAAAGTGTCTTAATATTTTAGTTAGTGTTTTTCTAGTAGTGTTTTTGTAATTCACATATTCTATATAGTGAAGATTTCGCCCTGAGGCATTTAATGAGATTATAGAAATATAATCTCGTGAAAATTTCAATCAGTTGTTCTGTTTTAAATTTCCGCTGCGTATGCAAAGTTGTCTCAACTTTATACACAACTTTGTACACAACTCTGTTAAAATCGAGAGTTCAGTTTCTTCACTATTATTTTTGGACTGAAACCTATTTCCTTTGTAATCTATACTTCCATTCTAAATACATTTCCTTTTTCACGCGATTCTCCTCGATTCTCATCGATTTCATTCTGTTTATGTAATCCAGATTCCAATCAATTCTCTTCGAAATCTATTCATCTTAATCGTTGTTCACGCAAGTTCCCTAGTTTTGGTTGTTCGTTGTTTTTGGATGATGATGCTGGGTAAAAATATTTTTGTTGTACTTTTTCTACGCTTTTTTCACGCAATTATCTTCGGATTTATTTTAGTTTGGAATGCAGATTGGTTGATAAGAGATCTGATTTGGCTGTGAAGGAGGAGGATGCTTGTTCTACTACTTCCTTATCGTACATACAATCGAATTTAATTAGCCCCTCTTTTTTTTAGCATTTCTGGATACATAGATTGTTTGTTTGTGATTTCTGTTGATAAACATACAGAAATATAATGAGGATGAATGTTTCATCATTCTTTCTCGTTTGTTTATTTTAGCATTTGTATTTCACTATTTTAGCACCGGTAGTTGTAATTTTAGCACTTTCATTGCCTTTTTTTTAGCATTGTTAGTTAATGTTTGAATATTTTGGTAGGTGATAGTGTTAGCATTTGTAGTCTTTTATTTATGATGAGAAAGACATTATAATAACATAGATTTGTGAATTTTTACATGGTTGCAGTTATTCAATGATTTATGCACTCTTCACATGAAAGAACAATCATGGGAAGCTTGTGACCTTTGGGGTTGCTTTAATGTTGAGTGAGGATGTTGAATGTTATTCATGGGTTCTTCGCAAGGCTACGATGATGCTATTAGGCATAACTGATATTTCTTTAAGGACTTGCAAGAAACCTTTAAGGACCTGCAAGAAGTGTTGGAAGAAATGCTATCATAATTATATGAATTGTGGGAAGAAGTGGATACATTTTTTTTGTACTTTTCATATTGATTTTTTATTAATGATAGTAATATTATTTCCTGTAATGCTAATAGGCATAACCGATATTTCTTTTTTTTTTCATTGCTAATAAATGTTTTGATAATGCTAATTTTACTGTCTGGGGTGCTAATATAGTTCGTTATACTGCTAATAAGACGTTTACTTTTAATGAGAATACATTACATTTAGTTATTAAAAATATTATGAGGTTATATGTTTACTTTAAGAGCTTGTTTGTTAGATAGTATAAGGGTGGAATAAATACCTATGACACTCTAATACTTTGTTTGCTAGCAATATTGAAGCCCATGATTGTGCAAAGGCCCGGTATATGTTAATCATTTATATGGTATAACATATCACACACTGCTGGTGAGATATTTAATACCATACAGAATTATTAAAAATTGTAGACTAAAATAACCTTGCAGATATTAATTAAAAATGTTATTATAGAATATTCACGCAATATATGGTAACTAATTAAAGGATATTTTAGGAATTGAAATTTTATAGAGAATCTAATACATCTAAGCAAATAATATATTATTAATACATATATTTTAAAACATCAAAATAAACATGATATTGATATCTTATACGGTGAAACACATCCCATGTCAAACACATCCAACCTTATATCGTACAGCTTAGCAAACGAGCCCTAATGATAATATGTTTCAATTACTACAAAATATCGATTTTGTATAATGCTAATATACATACTGCTTATATTCCCTTTTATGTGTGAAAGATAAGTCTAAAATGAGAGATAACTGTGCTAAAATTATAAAATAAAAGTGCTTAAAAATAAGTAGGAGTAGGGTTAGGGAGAAAATAACATTTTTTTTATGCTAATGCTAAAACGGTAGTCATGCTAAAGAGGATCCGTGTTAGTACTAAAATAAGTCATGACAATGCTAAAATAAGCCATGAGAATGCTAAAATAAAAAATCACAAATTCAACAACATGTAACAGTGTTTGTTCATGGGTTTTTTGAAATACCAATGACATTTTTCATGTTAATGCTAAAACAAGTGTCACGCTAAACATCGGTCGTGTTAGTTCTAAAATAAGTTATGACAAAACTAAAACAAGTCATTACAATGCTAAAATAGGAAATGACAATTGAACGTGTAACAGTGTTTATTTATAGGTTTTTTACAATGTCGATGACATTTTTTATGGTAATACTGAGACAAGACTCATGCTAAAATATGTCATGACAATGCTAAAATAAAAAAATCACAAATTTTCAACTTGTAACAGTGTTTGTTCATGGGTTTTTTGAAACGCTGACGACATTTTTCATGTTAATGCTAACACAAATGTCATGCTAAAATAAGTCATGAGAGTGCTAAAATAAGTCATGAGAGTGTTAAAATAGGAAATGATAATGCTAAAATACGAAATTGAAAAATATACACATAAATGACAAATATATTGCCAACACTGGTAGGGTTAACATTTTCATACAGGTTTTTCATCATGAGCAGAATGAAAATGAAACTGATAAATTAGCATGCAATAAAATAAACACAGTTTGTTGAAGATTAGATTTTTGTATGTGTTATGCTTACAAAAATACGAAAGAAATTGCTAAATCATCATAATATAATGCTAAATGAATGTTTATAGCAAACGGAAACTGTTAAATAAACATAATATAATTGCTAGAAAATCAAACGAAATTTCTGAAAAATAAAAATGAACGACATATGACCTTGAGTTTTCATGCTTTCTGATGATTTTAATGAGGTTTTCGGGAAAGTTTGATGGTTGAATTCGAGTTTTTTTCAGTTTCTCTTCAAATTTTTTTGGCTCCTGGGTTTGCGTAAGTTCGTGGTTGCACTATATTGATAATTCAACATCAATGTCGATGACATTTTTTTATGCTAATGTTAAAAAAGTCATGCTAAAATAAGTCATGACAATGCTAAAGAAGGCCATGGCAATGCTAAAATAGGAAATGATAGTGCTAAAACCCTAAATTGAAAAATATACACGTAAATTTTGAGTATTCATATATTTTCAAAATTTCCGATTATACCCTTACTAAGATTCAGGGGCATCAAAGTTGGAAGTTATTATGAGATTGCCACCGCATTTTTTTTTAATTTTGGAACATATCTTGGCCGTCCAAATAGGGGAGATCTATGGCTCAGATTGATTCTCGGTTCTCACCTAGAGTGTGGTTCCTTCTGGAACCCAACCATTTCTATATAAATATTAGTTAATAATTTAGATATTATTATATTATATATTTACATTTACAGAAGGATTTGCAATCTAATTAAAATTACTTGTTGGGAAAATTGTTGGGAAAAACTATCATTATAGCCTAACTGATGATTTTGATAAAATGTTAAAACATGTGTGATGATTTAATGAAAAAATGCAGGTTATATAAAGCTGGAAATCAGGGATAATTACCAAGTAAGACTTCAGACAACAGTCTAGCTGAAACAAGTGGCAGCTATTTCAAAGCATGGTTAACCAGCTTAAAAGGATACCTCGATCAGACCAGTCAGAGTCAACTCTTCAAAGCTTAAGCAAAGCTATAGGGGGAAGAGAACTTTGGAGACTGGTAGGCATCAGTCAAGCTGAAAGTTAAGAAAGACTGATGAGAGCAGAGCCAGCTTGAAAGCTGAAACTGAACTGATCAAAGATCAGTCAGTTATAAAGAACCAACCCCAAACTGGTCAAAGATCAGTTTGCTGGAAGAAAAGCTCTAAAAGCTTTGAGCCAATACTAAACTGACCTAAGATCAGTTCAATGAAAGGAAAGCTCAAACAAGCAGCCGACTAGTAGTCCAAAACTGAAAGCTTTTGAAGCTAAGCTGCCAAGATAGCTATACTAGACCATCCCAGGATTGAAGCTCAAGGCAGCTAAGGAACTGCCAACTGGACAATCTCAGAGCTGAAAGCCGAGATAGCTGAGAGCTCATCAGCTGAATGTCCAAAATTGATAACCGAAATACCTGCTCTGACAAGCAGTCAATGAAGATCTTGACAAGAAATTTTTGAAAGATCCTGATGATCTTGGAGCAGAAGTCATTAAAGTCAAATGGGTAGTTCATTTAAAGCTTCAAATGGCTACAGACATTAAAATACCATCGGTAAATTCAACAGATTCACCAATCACAACGGTCAAAAGATCACTCATCTATATAAAGAGAGTGAACATCATTTTGGCCAAGACTTTCATCAAACTAACTTTTACTATTTTGCAGAACGAGCTTTCTTTCTCCCTCCCCATAGCTCAACGCTTAAACCTCTTAAGTGCAAAAAGTCCCAACTGAGAAGGTGTGCTTCAAGTCTCAAGCAAGCAGCTAGCTGACACAGAATTCCAGCTAGAGCAAAGTTTCTCAGTTCAGTTCTTCAAAGATCAACCACTCAACTTAAGCTAAAAGAGCACTCCCAGTTGATAACAGATTCAAGATCGCCTTCTTGAAGATTGAGCGAGATCTAAAATCGTGTAAAGACGGACAATAGTACTAAAGTCTCAGCAAGCAGTTGGGACCAGTAAGTGTGAGTTATCGACCTAGAAACCGGCTGAGGAGGGGCATGTACCGACGGGTCCGTTCTTCCGGGACAACAACAGTTGGAAAGGAGGCCGCACTTGGTTTGAAGGGTGCCGTTTTCAGGTCCAACAAAATTTCTTCACTGTGTAACTGTAATAAAAAATTTTACACTTGCATAGTGGATTGTCCTTCTGCGGAAGGAAGAGAGGATATAGAAGCAGGAAGCTTCGAACCTCTATAAGTCTTGTGTGTGATGTACTTACTGCTTTCAGCTTTGCATGTTTTTTAACTGCACACTCTAGCACACAAGCTGCACTGACAAGCTATGGTAAGTCTTCAAGCTATCAGTCCTAACTAATCAGCTCACCAGCTAAGCTCTAATTCAAGCTCTCCCTCTCAACTGAATAGTGCACAGATAAAATATCGAATGCGAGTCAGGACCCTAAACATTCCACAATCAGTTTAAGTTTTTGAAGTCAATTTATTAACCCCCCCTAAATTGACATAGACTCGCATCGGCACCAACAAGTGGTATCAGAGCGGTTGATTCTAAGGATCAGCCATTTGTACAGATCATTTGAATTAGACATGTTTATCTGTGCTAACGTTTCAAGCTATGGGAAACTATAAGCTACCTCATTTTTCAGTTGAGAATTATGACAATTGGAGCAGGAGGATGAAGGCTCATCTATGCTCCATCCATGAGAACATGTGGGATGTGATTGAAGACGGTCCAATCATCACTATGATGGACAATGAAGCCCACATCATGGACGTCAACCAACCGGCCAGGATCCCAAAACCAACTCATCTTCTCACGGGTGAAGAGAAGAAGTTGAAGTACTTAGAGTTTGTTGCTCAAGCAATACTATTTCAAACTCTAGATGAGGATCGCATGAAAGACACAAAGAACTGCAGAACTGCGAAGGAGATTTGGGACTTGCTTGCAGATCTATGCAAAGAGTCCGAGGTCATCAAAGAAAACAAACTCCAACTCGTAGTCGACAAATATGAGTCTTTCAAAATGCAGCCGGAAGAAAGTATCTCGAACCTAGAAACAAGATTTCTTGGCATAATAAGTGAGATGAACAATCTGGGAAGAAACTATCCTAACAATGAGATGAACTCAAAAGTTCTTGACAATCTCACAGATGAGTGGGATATGAAAGTAATTGCTATTAAAGAGTCAAGAGACTTAAATAGCATTACTCCCAGAGAGTTGTTTGGATATTTCAAGGCTCATGAATACAGCCTGAACCGAAAGAGAGAAGTATTCACTTCCTCTTCTCATGATGCTTCTTTCTATGCTGAAAAAACCGGTTCAGAGAAGCCCGTGGAAGAAACAACTTCCGACCCAGAGGTTCACTGGCCAGAGAAAATCCAGGGGGATCGGTGACTGATCGAAGAAGAGAGTCAGCTGACAAGAAGGAGATTCTGACTGAGGATATAAACGAGCAAATCCCGTCAATGACAAGATTACTGGAGAAGCTGAGAAAAGTCAGAGATCAACAATCAGCTCTACCCCAAGCTGATGAAGCTGCAAAGGGAGAAAGAAACCAGCAGCCAGCTGAGTGATCAGCTGAATAATTTAGGATGGCAAATAGAAACATAGAAGAATATTTCCACTGCCATAAGCAAGGGTACTACAGATATATGAGTATCCAGAGCTTCTTGAAGATAAGAAGGCTAACGTGAGGAGAAGCTTCTTCAAGAGGAAAGCAATGATCGCGAATTCAGAAAACGCCATTGATTGGGCCAGTTCTACCTAGTTATTTTAGGCCGATTTGGTGTGATTTATTAGTGTTGATTGCCGTATAATGATGTCGTTTTGGAAGAATATTGTGCCTTGAGAGTTTTGCAGGTAATTAACACAAAGTTAGAGAAAGTGGCATGCTTTTGGTGAGAGAACAGGTTGTGCGAGGAAAGCTGAAACTAGAAGCTCGGAAAGTCATGTCGTATGGGCATACCGCAGGAAGGACTGGGCCGAGAACCTGAAAAACTGGGCTTGAGCGTGAATTTTATGGGCTTGCACGCGGATTACTGCTTCAGCCATAACCTGGATGCGGCTGCAAGGAGTCCCACCGCCTCTAGAAGTCTTTATTTTGGCAATTACCTAGTTTAGATAGATTTAGGATTCTCTTTCCATGTTTAACTATTTTAATTAAGGATCTTATATATAGATTAGGACTTATCCCATTATTGGGGGCTGGATATTAACGCATAGCAGTAGAGAAGGGATGATTTTTCCAGCAACTTTTATTTCATCTTCTTCGCTGAATTCATCATGTTCTGCTTTACGCTACTTTGGAGGTTTGATTTAATTATGCAATCAAGCTAAGTTCTTCTTATTCCGGTGACAATTAACGAAGCCCTAGTCTAGCTAAACTGTGAGATCTAATTGCTCTTTTATCATTCAATTAATTTGCATGCATTTGTTATTTTTTGTATTTCGAGTTGTTAATTGTTTTGATATTGCTAGATAGTTGCAAATGTTTAGTGAGTCGAAATTAATTAGTAGTCAATTAAACCGTCCATCCGTAATTGTGGTTTAAGTTTAATTAGTAGCGAAACGGTTCTTCAGAGCCAGGGAGAATAGCAATCTTAATTCACGGTCCTGCGTCAGAGTCTGTTAATTATGAATCGGGTTCCTCTAGAATTTAAGGTTGTCGGCTCATTAAACCTATAGAGCGTCTCTTACGGTTGTCAGTCGATTAAGAAAATAATTGGTGAAGCGTCTTTCTAATTATTGAGAAACTATGGAGAAATTAAGCTGCGTCAGTAAGCGTCTTCGGTGGCTATAACTGATTTGTATAAGTTAATTGAATTAATCTTTGCATCAAGGATCGGTTTAGATAAGCTAGGGTGGAGTTAATTGGAACCCGAAATATCTTTTCTAATATTTTAAAACCATTCGCTATATTCACTCGTATATTTATTTTCTATTTATTTATTAATTTCGTTCATTTTGTTATAAGCACAAAAACCCCTTTGAAAGTTTGGTTATACAGATTGGAAGTTTAGAGTAATTCTCGCCGGTCCTTTGGGAGACAATCTCACTCATCGCTGTACTGTGCAGTAAGGGCATTCTGACTTCTGTCGGGAACTTTATTTTTGGCGTAAAACGACGCACTAAATTTTGGCGCCGTTGCCGAGGATCGGTTTTAAGCGGTAATTACTCTATAATTTTCAGTTTGTTATTTTGTTCTGTTTTATCGTTTTTATTTTCAGTGCGTGACCCGTTCCTCACAAGAAGAAGAGCTATTGTTCAATCCGGAGCCGGAAAGGACATTACACCAGTTGAAGAGGGCTGCCAAGAAGTCTAAAAAGCTAAAATTAATCACCATGGATGATAATGCAATTCTCCAGAATCCACCAGCAAATCAGGCCCTTGTCAATGCCAATGCCGCTGAACCTGCTCCTCTGATTCGAGAGCTAGGCCGCCATCAGAACAACAGACCCATCTGCATCGTGTTACCTACAATTGCAAATAATGCAGAGATACAACCCGAGTTCATACAGGTTCTACCAAAGTTCAGTGATTCGCCTGGAGAGAGTGCATACACACATATGGCAGAATTCGATCTAGTCTGCTCCACATTGTGCCCTCAAGGATTTTCTGCTGACAACCTGCGATTACTGACATTTTCACATACTCTGCAAGATAGGGCCAGGGAATGGCTCTTTAATTTACCATCTGGCTCGATCACCTCATGGGAAGAGTTGGAAGAGCAGTTCATGCGCAAGTTCTTTCCGGAATCTCGAGCTGTGAATCTGAGGATGGCTATTAGCAGTATCAAGCAAAAGCAAAAATTATGCCAAAAATTAGGATACATACTGGGCGCGGTTCCAGCAGCTGTGTCGCAAGTGCCCAGACCACGGGTTCACGGATTATCAACTACTAACCAATTATTTTTACCGTGGCATGTCTACTTTTAACAGAAAGATCATTGATGCTGCCAGTGGAAGATCTTTCACCAACAAGACATTGACCGATGCCAAATAACTGATTATTGACATGGTTTCTGGAGGTCAACAGTATGAAGATGAGGATGACGATAGGTATTGACCTGTGAAATGGATGGAGCGAGTTGAGAGCTCCGGTGTCAATGAAAAGATCGATGCTCTAACTTCTCTGGTTCGAAGTCTAGCTGTGGCGCAAGCTCAAAATATCCGTTGTGGAGTCTACTCGGGGAATGGCCATTTCACTGATGCTTGTCCTACTCTGCAAAATTCTCCAACTGAGCAAGCATGCTATGGGTCCAGTGATGCGCAACAAGACGCCCTGAGATGGTGGAATTATGACCTGTACTCAAATACGTACAACCCAGGCTGGAGGGACCATCCTAATTTCGGCCGGAGGCAGCCAGATCAGAAGATACCGGGAGTTTTGTCTCCGAGGCCACCACAGGACGGTCCGTATGGGCATACTGACAAGTCTGCGCCCAACATGAGTGAAATTATGAAGTGTCTGGAGCAGAGCAGTGCCCTTGTTAACAGTTTGACACAAAGCCAGAAAGCATTCCAGTAGGAGACGCAAGCCGCTCTAGGCAGTATGGGCACACAGATCACTCAGCTCGCCACTCAAATGAACAAGATGCAGGCAAATCAAGGCAAACTCCCATCCCAAACTGAAATGACTCCAAGAGCGCATGTTTGCGTTGTCATTTTGAGAAGTGTGGAGGAGTTAGCCAAGTTGGAGGCTAAGAAGAAAGAAAAGGAGCCGGAAGGGCATACTGAAGAGCCGAAAAAAGAATCTGGCGAGAGGAATGAACAACCCGCTATGGCTCTTCCCTCTCAAACTGAGCTGAATCCAAAAGTGTACGTTAGTGTTGTGACCCTTCACAGTGGAAAAGAGTTGGCTAACGTGGAGGCTAAGAAGGAAAAGAACTCGCAGTATGGGCATACTGTACAGACTGAAAACAAATCTAGTGCAGAAGAAGAACAACCAACTGCTAAGTCTGTCCTTACTGAGGTGAAAAATGAATTCAAAATTTCTAACTCTCTAGTTGCAGCACCTTTTCCATCCAGGTTGATTCGAAACAAGAAAGAGAATGATGAGAAAGAGATCATCGAGTTGTTCAAGAAGGTACTCTTTCATGGGCTGACTAAAACCGCCGCAATAACAGATGAAGATGAGGAGATTCCAGATATCATAATGCAGCTGTATGCCACCAATGAATTTCCAAGTCAAAATCTAACGAGCCGTATGCCCTTACCGACCAACTCGGAACTGGAGTTGAAGGCCCTTTCTGAGCATCTGAAATATGCTTTACTGGGAAGACAAGGCACGTTGCCCTTAATCATCCGTAATGATCTTTGCAAAGGGCAAAAAGCAAGGTTGGTCAAGCTTGTAAAGAAGCATAAAGGTTTGCGGATGGATATGACTACTTTCGACAGGGGTAGATCGGATATCCCTGAATTTATCTCTTGATCGTACCTCCCACATCGAGCCTCAGACGTTAAATAAGGGGGCTTCTCAGGAGGCAACCCGTGCTTTTATTAATTTCTTTCATTTTTCGTATTTCATTTTAGTTACTTACTTGTTTTTCTTTAATATAATAATAATAAAAAAAGCGAGCGAGAGATCTCATCCAACTTTCTAGTGCAGGTTACTCTTCTAGCGCCGCCCCTACCCTTGCCGAGCCCATTGAGTAGTTTGACCACTACACACCAAGCTGGACCACTGCACTGGAGCACCGTCTGTATGCCCCTACTGACCATTTCGCGCCTTGATTGCTAGTTTGCCCTCTTTGCCCCTTTTACTTTTATTTTTCTTTCTTTCATGTTGTGTCTGTTTTGTTGGCTTTCTTCCATGCACAATGAGGACACTGTGTTGTCTAAGTATGGGGGGGAGGAAGTTGTTGTTTTTGTGTCTGGTTCTTTTCTAAATCGGAAAAAAAACTTTTGTGTTTTACTTGTTTTTGTTGAGTATTGGCTGCCTGAGATTGAAATGTACAAAGAGAAAGAGTTATATCATGGATTATCTTGGTTTGTTCGATTGATTCGCTTGTGATTGAATTATGCTATTGCTCGTATGTATTCTTGAATTATGAAATGTGCAACTTGATCAACTTTTGATGAGCTTATAAACGTGAGATTTGAGCCTCTTGAGCATGTAATATATATAGAAAGCTTAGTTTTATTCTTTTGCTGAGTGTGTTGGATTTGAATGCTGAATTTCTGATGTGCCTTGTTGCCATGATCATACTGCTTGTGAGTTTCCTTTTGCATGAAAATGATAAAGGCATACAGGATTAACCACTGCTCTGGCCTGAATAAATTATCCATACCCGACACTACCCCTTAGTGAGCTCGTTTGTGCCTAAATCCTTTCTTTCTTGACAGCCACTAAATATTTTAGCCTCAGCTTGTTTTAGCTTGCTCTTGTCCCTTGGAAGCATGTGAGTTATATTGGATTGTGTTGAGATGAGTTCGAAATTTACTTGAAGACAGTTAGTGCTGGAAGATTGAAGAAAAAAAGAAGAAGAAAAAAAAAATGTAAACTCCAGTCCTATTCCATAAAAAAGAAGAGAAATAAAAAAAAAGAAAAAAAAATAGTTCGTATGCCCATACTGGATGTGGAGGAAATAGGATTGTACCCGATTGAAGTTAAATTTTGTTGCCCTGTATATCTTTGAAGACCAGCACTTAACTTAGAATTCGTGGGATATTTGAGAAGTTGCAGCCGAACTTGATTAATGTGTTCTGATATGCTTACATGCTTTCATCTTATTTAAGCCACTTATCCAAATTATCCTATCTAAGCACCCTAGCCCCATTACAACCCATTGAAAAGACCTTTTGATTTGTGCATAGTTCTTACTTGCTTGATAGTGGTTTTGACATATGGGCAAATCTATGTTTGAAGGCATCAAATCACGACTTGAGTGAATTTAAATCTGTCCTTACATTTTTTTGAGAGAAATTGAGTGAACCTTGGTGAGGCTGGATTGAGTTGCACATTTTTTACTTGAATGAAGAGCATGTGTTTATTTCATGAAACAAGAGAAGGGTTAGTGGTCTGTGGATGGTAGTGTTTTGATTCTGACTTTGAGTATTTTTTAGTTTAAGGCAACCGATGCTTGTTCTGTGTTTATGTTTAGAATCTTTCTTTTGTTTAGATATGCTTGAGGACGAGCATGGTTTAAGTGTGGGAAGATTTGATTGGGCCAGTTCTACCAAGTTATTTTGGGCCGATTTGGTGTGATTTATTAATGTTGATTGCCGTACAATGATGCCGTTTTGGAAGAATGTTGTGCCTTGAGAGTTTTGCAGGTAATTAACACAAAGTTAGAGAAAGTGGCATGCTTTTGGTGAGAGAACAGGTTGTCTCGGAAAGTCATGCCGTATGGGCATACCGCAGGAAAGACTGGGCCGAGAACCTGAAAAACTGGGCTTGAGCGCGAATTTTATGGGCTTGCACGCGGATTACTGCTTCAGCCATAACCTGGATGCGGCTGCAAGGAGTCCCACCGCCTCTAGAAGTCTTTGTTTTGGCAATTACCTAGTTTAGATAGATTTAGGATTCTCTTTCGATGTTTAACTATTTTAATTAAGGATCTTATATATAGATTAGGACTTATCCCATTATTGGGGGCTGGATATTAACGCATAGCAGCAGAGAAGGGACGATTTTTCCAGCAACTTTTATTTCATCTTCTTCACTGAATTCATCATGTTCTGCTTTACGCTACTTTCGAGGTTTGATTTAATTATGCAATCAAGCTAAGTTCTTCTTATTCCGGTGACAATTAACGAAGCCCTAGTCTAGCTAAATTGTGAGATCTAATTGCTCTTTTATCATTCAATTAATTTGCATGCATTTGTTATTTTTTGTATTTCGAGTCGTTAATTGTTTCGATATTGCTAGATAGTTGCAAATGTTTAGTGAGTCGAAATTAATTAGTAGTCAATTAAACCGGCTATCCGTAATTGTGGTTTAAGTTTAATTAGTGGCGAAACGGTTCTTCAGAGCCAGGGAGAATAGCAATCTTAATTCATGGTCCTGCGTCAGAGTCTGTTAATTATGAATCGGGTTCCTCTAGAATTTAAGGTTGTCGGCTCATTAAACCTATAGAGCGTCTCTTACGGTTGTCAGTCGATTAGGGAAATAATTGGTGAAGCATCTTTCTGATTATCAAGAAACTATGGAGGAATTAGGTTGCGTCAGTAAGCGTCTTCGGTAGCTATAACTTATTTGTATGAGTTAATTGAATTAATCTTTGCATCACGGATCGGTTTAGGTAAGCTAGGGTAGAGTTAATTGGAACTCGAAATATCTTTTCTAATATTTTAAAACCGTTCACTATATTCACTCGTGTATTTATTTTCTATTTATTTATTAATTTCGTTCATTTTGTTATAAGCACAAAAACCCATTTGAAAGTTTGGTTATACAGATTGGAAGTTTAGAGTAATTCTCGCCGGTTCTTTGGGAGACGATCTCGCTCATCACTGTACTATGCAGTAAGGACATACCGACTGCTGTCGGGAACTTTATTTTTGGTGTAAAACGACGCACCAGTCGTGCTTGATGATTCAGACTATCCCATCTGGAATCGATTCAGACGGCTACAGTTCCGATAATGAAGCTCTATTCTGCCTCATGGCCGACAAGGATGAAGAGGTTAGTATGTCTGATTCCATAACCTCTTTCTATCATATACATAAAGCTTCGATCTCTAGGAATGAACTGGATGAACAGTTGAGAATCCTAGAAGATCAGTTAGCTTATGTATCAAGCATGCACATCGAACTGAAGGGTGAAAATGATGAGCTAATAAGAAGAGTTGAAGAGCTAAGTGTTGAAAATGAAAGACTGAAAAGTCTTGAAGCTCAATCAACTGAATTAGATCAGCTGAAGCTGAGAAATGCTGAACTGGAAGCTAAGAATGAGCAGCTTAAGCTAGAAATCCTTGAAAAAGAGAAATTAACCCTCAAATTCAAGAAGAATCCCAGACTCTTGATGAAATTCTGAGTCATCAGAGAGTCGAAGCTGGGAGTCCAGGTTTGGGATATAGCAAGTACACTGCCGCAAAGAAGGGTAAGACAGTTGTCCAGAGCTGTGAATCTGGAATCCTAAAAGGATTCACAAGACCAGCTCATTCTCTCCCCCAGTTGAGGAATCCAAAGACAAAGAGCATCTGGGTCACAAGATGAGAGGATATTAGTTAAAGTCTTCTATCCTAAATCTCATATGAGATATAGATCACATGACTCAACTCTCAGTCAAAGAGTTACCAGAAGTCCAAAGCTGATCTAGAGATCTAAGTCTGAAGGATCTCTTGGAAATGAAAAGCCAAAAATGTGGCAGATGTGGATTCCTAAAAATATGATTAACATCTCAGGACCCGATATTATGTGGGTACCTAAAAACTGATTCTTATTTTGCAAGGAAAGAGCATCATATCCAAGAAAAAGGTTAAAGATACTTGGTATCTGGATAGCGGGTGCTCCAAATATATAACTGGAGACAAGAATAATCTTGACGGTTACAAAGAGATTAAGGGACCACTAGTCACTTTTGGAGACAACTCAAAGAGCCGAACCATTGGAGAAGGGTTCGTGGTCAAAGAAAGAGTTATCGTAAATGGCGTATCATATGTTGAAAGGACTGAAGCACAAGCTGCTAAGCATCAGTCAGCTTTGTGACAATGGGTACTCAGTCGACTTCTGCAACAGCTTGTGTGACATCAGAGACAAGTCAACTGGAGCTATACTCCTGACTGGAGTAAGAAAGGGCAACATGTATGTTGTTGACTGGTCAACTGGCTATTCAGAAGCTTGCTTTCTCTCCAAAGGATCAACTGAAGCAAGTTAGCTGTGGCATCGATAACTGAATCATCTCAACTTCAAAATAATCAACTACCTGGCCAAGAAGAAGCTAGTTGATGGGCTTCCCAAGGAGATCTATAAGAAAACTGGTGTCTGCGGACTATGTCAGAAAGAGAAGCAAGTAAAGTCGTCATTCAAGAACAAAAGCCATCATCAAGGAACAACTGACATCTTTCAGTTACTACACATGGACCTATTTGGACCAGTGAAGCCACCAACCCCCAGAGGCAAGAAGTTTACTCTTGTAGTAGTAGATGACTACTCAAGATATATCTGGATGGAGTTCCTGAGAAGTAAGGATGAGACTTTTGCAAAGTTATCAACATTAATCAGAAGATTGCAAACTGACAAGCAAAAATCAGTTCAAAAGATAATATCTGATAATGGAACTGAGTTTGTCAATCAACAAATGAACAATTTCCTGAGTGAACTGGGAATCACTCACGAACACTCAGCTGCAAGGACTCCTCAACAGAATGGCGTAGCTGAAAGGAGAAATTGCACGCTAAAGGAGACAGATAGAGCAATGGTAGCAGATGCCAACATAGTTGAATGCTATTGGGCCGAGACAGTCAACACAGCCTGCCATACACAAAACAGAAGTGCCATAGTCATCACTCATGACAAAGCACCCTACGAGCTGTTCAAGGGTTGTAAGCCTTCTATCTCTTACTTTAAGGTATTTGGCTATAAATGTTACATCTATAACAATGGCAAATCCCAGCTGAAAGCTTTCAGTACCAAAGCTGATGAGGGGATCTTTCTCGGCTATAATTCCCTTCATTTACAAGCTTACAGAGTGTTCAACAAAAAAACACTAGTTGTGGAAGTAACATATCATGTAGTATTTGATGAGCTTGCTGATGAGTACAGGAACAAGGAGAAAAAATGTACATCAGTACAAGCATTGCCTAGTGAAAACTTGCCGGACCATGTTGATCACATTGTCTCTGAGCAGTTTGAAGCTTCACTAGAAGATGACATTGAGACTAATTCTAGACCAGTTGAAGACATCTTGGTCAATGAGGACTCAAATTGTACTGAGACCTCAAACCTTAATAACTAAAATAGGGGGAAGAATCAGTGAAGTTGATGAACAAGCCGAAGCCAGAGCAGCAGATGATGGACCAACTGAAGAACCTATTGATGGACCAGCCGAAGAATCAGTTGAAGGAGCAACTAAAGAACTATCTAAAGGTGCAGCAGAAGCCACCATACCCAAATGGCTCCGAAGCCATCCAGTCGACAAAATTGTTGGCGATCTAAGAAGCAGAGTCCAGACCAGAGGATCAACTGAGCATGCACTCTTCACATGCTTTATCTCGCAGATGGAACCAAGCAACATCAAGAAAGCGCTTGAAGATTCAGACTGGATTATTGGGATGCAAGAAGAGCTGAACCAGTTCACAAGAAACGATGTGTGGTTTCTTGTTAATAGGCCAAAACCCAAAAAGTCATTGGAACTAAGTGGGTCTTTCGTAATAAACTGTATGAACAAGGTGTGATCACAAGGAATAAGGCCAGACTGGTAGCCAAGGAGTACTCTCAAAGTGAAGGAATCGACTTTGATGAGACATTCACACCGGTTGCAAGATTGGAAGCCATCAGATTGTTCCTCGCCTATACAGCTCACAACAATTTCACGATCTATCAAATGGACGTGAAAAGTGTATTCTTGCAAGGGATACTCAAGGATGATGTGTATGTCTAGCAACCTCCAGGCTTTGAAATTGGGGATCAAGTCTACAAGCTGAAGAAAGCTCTATATGGCTTGAAGCAGGCGCCAAGAGCTTGGTATGAAACCCTTACAACATTCTTGCTAAAGAATGGGTTTCAGAAATGAGTCATCAATTATACTCTATTCAGAATAGAATGACCAGCTGAGATCTTGATGGTCCAAATTTATGTGGATGACATAATTTTTAGATCCAAGAGTAAAGATCTCTGCACTCAATTCGCTCAATTGATGCAAAGTGAATTCGAGATGAGCATGATGGGAGAAATGACATTCTTTCTAGGACTCTAAATAAAGTAACTGGAAGATGGAATCTTCATCAGTCAAGCTAAGTACACCAAAGAGCTTGTCAAGAAGTTTGGAACCGATAAGGAAAAAACTCTCAAGATTTCAATAAATACATCAGTATAGCTGACCCTCGATGAAGAAGGAGAATCATTCAGCTAGACGCACTACAGAGGAATTATTGGATCCCTTCTCTACCTAATTGCCAGCCGACCAGACATCTCATATTCAGTCGGACTATGTGCAAGGTTCCAAGCCAACCCAAAGAAAAGTCATCTCAAAGTAGCGAAGAGGATCATAAAGTACCTCAAGGGAACCATAAATCTTGCATTATGATATCCCAGAGATGATAGCTTGAGTCTAACCGGCTACTCAGACGCAGACTTTGGAGGATGCAAGATCGACAGAAAAAGCACCAGTGGAACATGTCAGTTTCTTAGGAACAAACTGATATCCTGGTTTAGCAAGAAGCAGCACTCAGTTGCCACATCAACAACTGAAGCCGAGTATGTAGCTACTGGAAGCTGTTGTGCTCAAATCCTGTGGATGAAGCAACAACTAAAGGATTATAAGATGGAGACTGAAGAAGTGCCAATCTACTGTGGGATTGTTCGAGTTAGCTTCAAAAGAGGATGATGATTAGCCAAGAGAAGGAGTGAAGAGGGACACTCTAGCTGAAGATGAGAACTGACCCAAGATGGCATCAGTTAGTTAAGCTTTGGAGCTTAAACTGATGAGTCCAAATCAGTTCTGAAGAAATGGCTAAGGCTAAATGGAAGCTGAAGGATGAAGATGAGTAAACTGATCGCAGAAGGCATCAGTTCTCAATCAGTCATGTTCAACTGATGAGAGCAATTGAATCCAAAACTGACTGAAGAATGTAAAGTTTCAGCTAAAGGAAGCAGCTGAAAAGCTTAGGCGGAGCGAAGCTGAGAGGACAGCTTAAGCTTATGAGAAACAATGAGTCAAAGTTGAAGAGACTCCAGCTGGAACTGGTCAATCCAAGCTGATGAGATCATCAGTCGTAAAGCCAACTGATGACATCAGCAGCTCAATGTCACGTGGAGACTGGAAGAGAACTACAATCAGATAAGTTCAAAGCTGAATTTACTACTGGAACAGTAAAATGACGTGTCGTCAAAATATTACCATTGGACCCACTCTCTCTCTCTCTCTCCTCATTAATCTCAACGGATAAATCTAAAATTAAAATCGACGGATTAATTAGAATCGTTCGATTTTGATTGAAGGCAAATTCTTTTTACCATTGGATACACCATTCACTTGAGTCTAAATAGATTAGTTGTTTCCCCCAATTCACCCACACAGCTGATCAAAGAACTCAAGTACTTAGTCTCCTTTCTTCAAAATTCATCCAGAATTCTCATTCTACTCAGCCTTCCAAATCTAAAAGAAGTTCAACTTTAGATTTACCGGTAAAGATTCATTAGTCTTCTGCAAAGATCTATATCATGACAAATTCTTCAACCCCTATGGCCTTTAAAGAGTCCTGTAGAAACTCAGAGTTGTGTGAAATGATTATCACACTTGTAGAGAAGGCCAAACTAAAAACCTTCACAGAAAAGGCTCCTTCAGAAGTCTACCCTGAGGCTGTGGCAGAATTTTTTTGAACTCGAAATACAAGGAGAATTCTCAACAGATCATAACTGAAGTAAGGGGGGGAAATCATTATCACTCCTCTAATCTTGCGGAAGACTTTCAAAATTCCAAGCTCTGGCAAGAAGCTCGAAGATGTTTGGGTAAATCCTGAACCACACTATAACGTGTGGAGAAAGAAAACAATCACTCAAGAATATCATAGCAACCACATGATAACCAAATTTAAAGAGAAATATCAGGTGCTAGCTATGATTGCAACATGAAGCCTTTCTGAAATGACGGCACCCAAATATCAAATATGCAAGGCCATTTGCAGAGAAATGAGGACAAATTGGGCACAACATTTCTTCGATCAACTGAAGAAATATGTGGAAATTGTCGAGGAGAAAACCATCAGCGGTAAAAACTTTCCACAGAAAATGTGCTTCCTGAATCGAGTCAGCCTTATTCTGGAAAAACAGCTTCCAGAATTAATGAAGGAGGAAACCATAGTCTACCTAGTGGATCCCGATGAATTTCTACCAAAGTCATTTAGATGAGCGACAGAGATGTCAGTACAGATCAGAGAATATCAAACTCGGCAGAGATCAATCAAGATACCAGAGGTCCTTGGAAAAGGAAAAGGCCAAGATGATTGAACCAGTCAAGATGAAATCATCTGACTCTGATGATGATCCTCCAAAGTTCGTGTCACTAGAGCACGAAAGTAAGGGACAAGCTGAATCAAGTGCAGCCCAAAAAGTAGCTGCAACATCAGTTTAAACGGAGTCTGCTGAAAATAAAGCTCAAGGAAGCTCAACATCAACTCAGCCGAAGAACTTTGCACAAGGGAAATAGAAGGCTAAAGAAAAGACTGATTCCAAAAGGAACAACATGCAGAAAGAAGAGAAACAGCAGACTCAAAGACCGAAGCAACTGATGATATTCAGCTAGAAAAGTAGCATAGTTGTCCATCAGTCCAGCCTACAACACATCATGAAGAACTGATCAAACACTTGTAAGAGCAGGTAAGATAGTTGTTTGAGTCAATTAAGTAGCTGCAAGCTCACACTGGACTGAAGTCTTCTGAAGAAAGATCCCACGACTTCAAAGAAGGGTCAAACAGTCCTAGTGAGCCAGTCCCAAAGAAAAGAAAAACTGAGCGCAAGAAGACCTGAAGGCTTAAGAAGTTAGCTGACTAGATGCCTTAGGATAACTTCTCTGTAAATCAGTTTATTTCTTTAATATTTTAATAAAAATCTTTTGGCTAGAATAAATGCTTGTGTCAGTATTTATTATTTTTGACCGTTGGTCCTAAGCTCAAAATCAAAAGCCAAAAGAAAACGACAAGGGGCTATTTAATTCTTTCAACCAACAAAAATTTATGAGTCTTTCTCCTCACTCATAAATCCCCTTGCTCAAAAATTTTGAGAGAATATAGAAGCACAATTCACATACTCTTTCAAAAATCATCTTCCAAAAAGAGTATACTCTCTCTCTCAAAAAGCTTCAATTCAAATTCAGCCAAAAACTTTCAAAAAAATGGTCAAATCCTCAAAAGCTCTTACTTCCTTCAAAGAGCAAATGACGAGAGATAAATTTCTGGAAAGACAGAAATTTCAATTGATTCTTAAAGAATCAAACAACCCATTTCTTCTGGTCAATCTCCACAAGATCGGAATTCTACATTACCTTGAAACTTCATCAAGATTCTTCAGACAAGACTTAGTAAGTGAGTTCTTGATTCAAGCAAAGGTCTCTGCAGATGGGAAGATTATACACTCAGTGATTCAAGGGAACAAACTCCAAATCACTGAAAGAAATATTACAGAAATCTTTCAACTTCCCAGAAAGGGTTCCAGGGTTCAAGATCTGAAAGATTTAGCTGACCCATACTGGAAGAAATGGCACGCTTCAACTTGCACCAAGCAATTCAATTTTACCACAGCTAAAACTGATCTGAAGCTCGAGTATGGAGTTATACTCGATATCATGAACAAAATAATGTTCAGCGCCATTGGAAGCTTGAGTCAATTAACTCAAGAAAGATACAAGGTAATGATATACCTTGTTGAAGGATTGGAAGCAAATTAGGCTGAGTTTGTATTCTCCCAATTCAAGCATCAAGTCATCAAGGCTGCCGACTCAAAGAAGACTGGGAAATTTGTGTCCAAAGTAGGACTTGTTCTAAGAATGAGCAAGCTCCTGGAAGATATGCTGAATCTTCCAAATGATGATGCACTACCAGTCCTCATCTCCGACTGGATTCCCAAGAAAGGGAAATCACATCTTCAGTCACTCAAGAAGAAGAAGAGATCTAATGCCAAAACTAGCAATACAACTTCAAGCAGCTCAACTGCCAATGAAGTTCCTTCTCCACACTCTAAGAATGGATCATCAATTGACTTCAAGCCCTGCACTGATCCAGATGAGCTCATTCCATTCATCGGAATCCCTCATCCAAATTATGGAGCTGACTACTTCAGGAGAACTTGTCCTCCTCTCCAGTTGACTAAAGATAATATTCACACCTTCTAAAGTGGTGAATATACAGTCAAAAGTGTACAGAAGGATGTTATAAATCTTCTTCTCACTCACTTCACTTATGTTGCTAAGTAAGACAATCAGTTGTTCAAACAACTGCACCGGTAATTCCATTGGTATAACTGGAGACATTCTATGTTAATCCAGTCACACTCCTTGCTAACTGCCTTTCATGGCAAGAGCTTTTGGCAACGTAAAAAGACTTGGAGTATTAAATGGATTGGGGCTTCAAATCCATTTTCTCCAACTATTGTGCAAGTCCATCGGATTATGAAGCATTGACTTGATAATAACATTCCAGCTAAGGCCATGCTAGCTGATGTTCAAACCAGCTTGAGATCGCAAGGAGTTGCAACTGAAAAGTAGTTTGTTAACAATCTAGTCAATCGATGTTGCCTAAAACTGAATTTTGATTTTGATTCAATTCAGTCGGAAGAGGCATCACCTCAAGCTGTGGGTGCCATCAAAAAGATAGATCACGCTCTATCTCATACTGAAATTGTGGCAACCCTGAGGAGTTAACAGCAAGGACATAATGGAGCAAAAGACGATGAAGATACTGCCACGTCACCAAATCTCCTATCCCGAAGCTATGTTACTCATTTTATCAAGTCTTGCTCAAGAGCTACAAAACTGATGTTAAATCAGTCCAGCTCATTCCGCAGAGGAATTTAAGAGCTGACTACCTTGAAGCTGACCAACTTACCAGTTGCTCTTAAGCAACTTCAGCAAGCTAAGACTGCAGGCAGAACTGATCCTTTTCAGGACATCATCAGTTCAGCTTCCAAAAGAAAAAGGTCAAACAGCTCTAGAGAAAGCGAAGAAGCTAGCCCCATTCGACCACTCAAGAAGAGGACACTGATGAAAAGTCAATCAGCAGCAAATCAATAAAACTGATCAAATCAGTTTAAAGGCGACATCATCAGTTTTGCAGGAAACTGACGCCTCGAGCTCAAGCTCCCTCATCAGCTGCTTGTTTAATCCTCCTTGATAAGCTTCTCTACTCTCTATTCCTCAAGCTTATTTTTGAATAGTTACCATTAACATTTCAAAATAAGCTTACTGTTCATCTGAGTTGCCATTAAAGTCTCTATGCTAAGCATAAGTATAAAGAGATGAATTTTTCTGAGGGATATAAATATCAAATCTTCTAGCAAAATATTTTGCTATTTATGGCAACTACTCAGATTTTCAAAGCCCTCAGATGTCAGCCGCTTGATCAAAAAGCAACAATCCAGGTGGACGACTGAGATGCATGTATCATTTAATCAGCTAACTTTCCATCAAATCAAATAGCTGATCAGCCAGAAGCACTCGATTGCTATGGTTAAATGCATACAAAATTACTGCTTTATAAGCAGCAGAGAAGTTGGAATGAAAAATAGAACTCTCATCACATTCTTTCTCCTTGTCTTCTCATACTTATTCAAAGCTCTTTCTTGCTCATATCATCTGTCATCGTAAAAATGGCTCTTCCATTTCACTCGATGAACATTAAGCTTCTCATAAAGAAGCTCAGAAATGATAAGTATATTGACCAAGAGCTTCTTCAAAAGCTCGATTAGGTCCAGAGAAGACTAGTATGATCTTTCACTTGCTGAAGACATGCGGGCTCTTGTCGTTCATGACAACTTAGCCTAAGAGGAAGTGTTGTGGTACAAGCTTAGCTAGGGGATTCACTACTTGTTTCTCCGCCCCTTGCGGTCTATCACACTTGCTACTCAAGTAGCTAGACTCAAGGAAGCTCTATTACAATTGATTACAAGAACAGTAAGGAACAGGCTTCAAATCTTCACAACGAGGATGATTTCTTCACAAGAAGCCTCAGAGGTGAAGGTCAGTTGAACCTTCAAGGTTTTTCACAGGCTTTGAGGGCACCAATCGACAGATCTGAAACAAAGAACACAAGCCCAGTGAGTTCAGAGAGAGAGATAGCCGTAGATCAAAGTGACAAGAAAAGACAGAAAAGCAGCAGAGGTGGGAAAAGTGAGCTCGGGGCACGGTGGCTCAGATTTTCCCACTGGAGACGGCAACAGCAACTCCGGCGATCGAAAAAGACCCAGACCAGGGAAGGGATGGTGAGATGATCACACACGAAGCACACTCAAGCTTCCTTTCTCAGAGAACAGCCTAGCCGTCTACACTCATAGACCAACAGGAATTGCAGACAAATTTCAGCCAGAGAAACCGAGACCGGCGACTAAAACACGGTGAGAGAGAGAGAGAGAGCTTTTCAGATTAGGTTTAGGGGATCAGTGAGTGGCTTGAGAGAGAAGGGGGATCTCTCACACATTATAGAGAGTTCCAGAACATAGGGAATGATAAATAGTAATAATGCTGAGTAAAGAGGGAGGTGGAACGTCGGGTTAGGGTTAAGGGTTAAGGGTAGTGGGCCGGGTAGGAAATAAATCAAATGGGCCTGAGAGGGGAAAGGCCAAATGGGCCAACCTCAACATTTCCACCTTTGCCCTGTTGGTCTTTTCCATCACCAAGGAGTTACCTGCCAATAAAACACAAGAGATTATAATCATTGCCATAATATTTTTATGTTGGTTTTGTATACTAGAAGACCTGTCTTTTGTATACATTATTAATAATGGTTTTATGATGATATAGAATGAATACAATTGCAGTCACTGTTTGCATTTAAATTGTTATATTTACATGCATGTTCACTATACTTACATTGTAGATGGTATGGTGTGGGTAAACACACGGTTAGATCATATCATCGGTTCCTTGAAATGTATTAAAAGGCTCACGGTTTAGATGGCACTGAACCTGCTATCGGTACGCCGTAGAATAATCTGATAGTTAGTTTGACTAACTGATTATTCTAATACACGGTCAAGTGTATTGAGGAGGATCTACTTAGGATTCTATTCTCTATTCTGACCTTTAATGAGAGAATAAGAATCCACAGAGTTCGGGTTCTTAACCCCTATGTGTTGGCGGACATATACGTGTAGTGTTTGCAGCTTTGATTTATCAAAGGGTGAGATTCTTTCATAAGGATCAATAATCTCGATATCTTAGGTTGTGACATTTACACTTATGATGGGTCGTGCAATATGTAGGGGCACCGTGTCCTGGTGCGCCAGTTTGATGGTGTCCCCTTGAAAAAATGCAAGTTCATGCTGAAACCCTGCAGGTGGAATTTATTCCGTGCATGAGTAAAGCTTGTGTGGTACTACTCAAGGATAAGATATTAATTAATTATAGCTGTCAGAAGCTTACATAATTAATTAATGGGCATTATATCTTAAACGCGGGGAATAACTGGACTAAAGGAGAAAGCATATTCAGAAATATGTATTAAATTGGTAGGTCAGTATTATTTCTTTAGTGGAATAAAAATAATACTTAATTTATTTAATAATATCCTAAGTTTATTGGATATTGGAAATTAAATAAATTAGCAGGCCAATTTAATATTCTTCTAGATCCCTGTTGTAGCCCAATATGACTTTAATGGACTGGAGATAGAAAAAGGGATAGAGGCCCAAACCCAGTAGGGTTGGGACACTAAAATTTCGACCACCTCCCCTATAAATAGGGAGGTGGGGGACGAAATTTTAAGAAGAATAATCAGCCCCTCTTGTGTTCTCTTTATCTCCATAGATTCCATACCGATCTAGTAGATTTCAGCCCACCCTGAAACTAGATTCAGTCCGGGAATACAACAGAAGATCAAGGAGTGGAATATCACTGTGGGGTGCCAATCATCATCATACACAACAACAAGATTAGACCTTTAATCTTGTCCTCCACCCGTCATTTAATTTGTAAGTCGTTTTTCGATTCTATGTTTCCGCTTTAGTAGAATCGTTTAAACCGGATTTGCATGTTAATTAAATTCGGTTAATTAAAACATATGAGATGCATGAATTTATGATCTATATGACATTAGGATTAATGAACATCCAATTAGATCCTGCGGTGGTTCAATTCGAAAAAACCCCAACAGTGGTATCAGAGCCAGGTTTTGGCACTGTTCTAGATTTAATCCTAAGATTAATTCCAAAAATATGTTTAAATTTGATGAAATATTTAAGTTGCTTAAATTTTCAGATTTATATGTTCATATATTCGAATTGGTTGTGTTCAAAACTTGGATGAATTTTTGATCTTGATCGAAAATTTTAGTTTTGAGGATTTGTGTAATTTTCGGTTCTATCAAAATTAGATTTGGAATAGGTTTTTGATGATATCAAAATTTCCAGATTTAATTTGATAGGTGTTCGAAAATTACGGTACCAAAGTTTTCGAAACTTTGGTGTTTAAAATTCCCTAATTTGTTGTTTTAATTTTCGGCCACTATGATTCAATTTGGATGGATTTTTGATCAAGATCAAAATTTCCAGATTTAATTAGGGATAGGGTCGAAAATTATGTGATTAGAAAAAGATTAGGTAATCTTTAATGTATATCTTAAGATACCTATTTCTAATCTAGATAAGTTTGAAAATAGAATTAAATTTGGTAATTTTTGAAGTGGATCAAATTTTCAGATTTATTGTTCTTATTATTTTCGAAACTTGTGTATTTTATTTGGAATAGTTTTTTGATTAATGTCAAAATTTCCAAATATGTTATTTTATGTAATTTTCGATTTTATTAAATTAAATTTGGAGGAAATTTTAATGAAAATTAAATTTCCAGATTTATTTAATGAATTGGTTCGAAAATTATGTGCATGGGATTAAGATTTGATATTATTTGATATATATCTTAATTTACCTAATTTTAATCTAGATAGATTTGAAAATAGAATTTTAAATTTGGAAAAATTTGAAGTGGATCAAATTTCCAGATTTATTATTTGATTATTTTCGAAAATCTTGTATTAAAATTGGATAAGGTGATTTTGGATATATACAAATAAATTATCAAAATCCAATTGTGATAAGATTTTAAATTTGGATAAGTTTTGGAAGATTTTGGATTGGAATCAAATCTCCAAACCTTATCCTTGAAGATTTAGATTCTTATGGATAATATTTGGATTAGATTTTTGATTTACATCAATATATCCAATTATTATTTAATTAGGGTGGTTAGAAAATATTAAATAAATTTTGTGGATAATTATAAATAATTTCCAGATTTATTTTAAGATATATTTTCGAAATTTAACAAGATTTAAATTGGTGGATAATTATTTTAATTTCCAATTTTTATCTTGTGGATAATATCGAATTAATTAATTTAATTAATTGTAAAATTCGAATATTATTTAATATGTCATGTTTGGATATCATGTGTTATTTTATGCTAATCATGTAATTGTGATTGTTGGATTTGTAGACTGACTTGTTTGCAGGGTTACCGACTATCATGGTTCCTTAATTATGTGATGTATGTTTTAATTTATGTTGGATGTATGATGGGCCGTATGCCGGTTTGGCTACGTGATTTTAATCCATGAGAAAATCCATGGATTAGGTCTAGGTTTTGTTTTATGTTGTTTTAATGTAATAGAAATAAAATTGTTAGACCAAGTCATTGAGTTGTAATTTTATTCTAGGTATATTAGTTTTTTCCTTTAAGGAATAGATATTCTATATTGAATAAAGTTTGAAGATCAACTCAAAGAAGGAGAGTAGTACAACTCAAGAAAGGAAGTATCACTGATTCACGTCTCGAAATCCTAATTGGAGCTAGGATTTTCGGCGAGGCGCAGTGATAAGGGCGGCGGCCATGCCCGAGTTTCCGGAGCTGACTTTCCAGTTTTATCTCATTCGGCAACATGAGATATAAGCCATGATAGTTGGTTTTTATTATTATTGCTTATTATGTTGTTTGAAGCATGCAATGGTGTTTTATCATTTTATGTGATGTTTGCATGTTTTACAATGAGATAAAATGAAACCTTAATCTTAAATAACTAAATGGGAGAATTCATACCAAAGTATGTAGAAATCTCAAACGGTCTCCATTAATCTGGTTTAATTGAGATGTGATAGACATACGAGTTGACAATAGGTCTTCCTCCATAACGGATGTGTTATATCACTGTTATCTTTAGAAATTAAACTTCTTTATTAAGATAGCTGTAGAACACTACTAGAACAAACTGACTCCTCCAACTGGAGCAGGGAGTTCGAAATAGTGGACTTGGTGCTAAGATGATGGTGTTCACACTTAGGTGTAATTTATTAATAAACGTCCACACTAACGTGGCTTATTAATTAGAAGGTTACACGACCGTGGTTATTTCCGACTATTAATTTACTTATCATAAGGAAATTTGACTGAAGGTAAATTAAAGGTGGTTTTACCTGTTTAAGGATGAATTTTATAAACGTCCACACTAACGTGGCTTATAAGAAACATTTTTAAAATGTCGACGGATTACATATAATTTTTTGAGGTATACGATTATATGTGAGTATCCTAAAGTTTGTGACTGTACTGCATGTTTACTTTTCAGTTATTCTATATCATCATGGCACTCTCCAATCTGTCCACTATTCTCAAAGAAAACAAGTTAATCGGTGAAAATTACAATGACTGGATTCGAAACCTTAATCTTGTTCTCACTGCGGAAGGACACAAATTCGTACTTGAAGAAGTATGTCCTCAGAAGCCAGATGAGGGTTCTGACGAAGCCCAAAAGGTTGCATATGATAAGTGGGTTAGGTCCAATGAGATAGCGCGCTGTTACATTCTGGCATCCATGTCGAATGTGTTGCAACATCAGCATGAACCTATGAAAACCGCTTATGATATCATGTACAACCTTAGACAACTCTTCGGTCATCAGAACCGCTCGGCACGCCATTTGGCAATGAAGAAGCTAATGGATGCGAGAATGTCTAACTCCACACCTGTTAGGGATCACGTTCTCACGATGATGGGGTATCTGGCTGAGATCGAGACCTTGGGTGGAGAGCTGGATGGCGATTCTCAAATCGACATTGTTCTTCATAGCCTATCCTCGAGGTTTGAGCAGTTCAGGCTGAACTTTAACATGATTAAAAAGGATGTTAGCCTGAATGAACTGCTCATGGATCTTCAGGCAACTGAGTTACTTCAAAAGGGAAATCCGGAGGCACACCTAGCCGAAAATAAGGCGTCTTCTTCTGGTACTAAAAGGAAGAAGAAGAACGCACCCAAGAAAGCTGCAGAGGGGGCGCCTAAGGTGAAGAAGTCTAAGACTAAGATTCCTCCCCAGGAATTTAAGTCAAAGACAAAGTGTTTCAAGTGCGGCCAGCCAGGTCACTGGAAGGTGGATTGTCCTAACAAGAAAAAGAAGAAGGGTACGTCTCAATCTCTCGTCGTTGAAACATGTTTAGCTACTTGTTCTACTCAGTCATGGGTAGTAGATACTGGAGCTACTGATCATGTTTGCATGTCTTTACAGGGGTTCCTGGCAAAAAGACAGCTGAGTGATGGAGAGATTTCAGTCTACATGGGCAATGCTACGAAAGTGGCGGCAGTTGCAGTGGGAGACGTAACCTTATCTTTTAGTAGTGATAGGATTTTAGTTTTAAAGGATTGTCTTTATGTGCCTGGTTTTAGGCGAAACTTAATTTCAGTTTCTAGACTTTTTATAGATGGATATTCTGTTTCTTTTGATAACAAGGTTGTTATCTTTAGTGATAAACGTTTTATCTGTTCTGGCACATTGGATGGGCATCTTTATTTACTTAATCCTATGCAAAACACTACGCAAATGCATTTACTGAATACATCGGTCATAAACCCTAACAAACGAAAAGAACCTTCGGAAATGAATCAAACCTATCTTTGGCATCTTAGGCTCGGCCATATTAACCTTAAACGGATACAAAGACTAGTAAATGATGGGCCCTTATCTTCATTGGTCCTAGAATCATTCCCTTTGTGTGAATCCTGTTTGGAAGGTAAAATGACCAAGCGACCCTTTAAAGATAAAGGGAATAGATCTGAAGAGGTACTAGATTTGATTCACTCTGACTTATGTGGCCCTATGTCAGTTCAGGCTCGAGGACGGTACGAGTATTTCATCACGTTCATTGATGATTACTCAAGGTATGGATACATATACCTGTTACGCCGCAAGTCAGAATCCTTTGAGACTTTCAAAGAATTCAAAGCGGAAGTGGAAAAACGTACAGGTAAAAGTATCAAATCACTACGGTCTGATCGTGGTGGTGAGTACCTCTCGAATGAATTTAGGGACTACTTAGCAGAGAATGGGATTACATCCCAGTTGACTGCGCCGGAAACACCACAGCAGAATGGCGTGGTGGAGAGAAGGAACAGAACATTGTTAGAGATGGTTAGATCGATGATGAGCTATTCAGATCTGCCTATTTCGTTCTGGGGATATGCCCTGGAAACGGCAGCCTATATTCTTAATGTGGTTCCATCAAAATCAGTCCCATCTACGCCCACAGAACTTTGGACTGGACGAAAGCCCAATCTTGGACATTTTCGGATTTGGGGTAGTCCAGCACATGTGCTGGATAAGGATGCTGATAAGCTAGCATTACGTACGGATGTTAGACTATTTGTTGGATATCCCAAAGGAACGAAATGTGGTTTATTTTATAGTCCTAAGGATCAGAAGATCATTGTGAGTACCAATGCTCGATTCTTAGAGGAAGACTATGTAATAAATCACAAGCCAAGAAGTGAGATAGTACTCGAGGAACTAAGAGGGGAAAATTCGAATCTGACACCAACAGTACAAGAAGAGGAACCACAAATTACTGCACAACGTGTCACAGAAGTACAGGAACTGCCTCGTCACAGTGGGAGGGTTGTACGCCAACCTGACAGATTCATTGGTTTGGAAGAATCTTCGGATTTTCCTGAAGGACTAAATGAATTAGATCCCAGGACCTACGACGAAGCGATCCAAGACAAAGATGCAGACTCTTGGAAAATTGCAATGGAGTCTGAGATTGGATTTATGGATCACAATCAAGTCTGGGAGCTTGTAGAACCACAGGATGGGGTAAAACCCATTGGGTCTAAGTGGGTTTACAAACGCAAGAGAGGAGCTGACGGGAAGGTTGAAACCTTCAAGGCAAGATTGGTGGTGAAAGGGTATACTCAGAAAGAAGGGATCGATTATGAGGAAACTTTTTCACCGGTAGCCATGCTTAAGTCAATCCGGATTCTCTTGTCTATTGCCGCTCATTTGGATTATGAGATTTGGCAGATGGATGTCAAGATAGCTTTCCTGAATGGAAGTCTTGATGAAAACATCCACATGAAGCAACCAGAGGGTTTCATTGCTAAAGGCCAAGAGCACTTAGTGTGCAAGCTTAAGAGATCCATTTATGGACTTAAGCAGGCGTCAAGGTCTTGGAACATCTGGTTTGACGAGGTTATCCAGTCATATGGATTCGTGCAATGTCCGGATGAGAGCTGTGTGTACAAGAAGAGTGACGGAAATGTGGTGGCTTTCCTCGTGCTATATGTTGATGATATCCTACTTATTGGAAACAATAAGAAAGTATTATCTAACATAAGGGTATGGTTGTCCAAGCAGTTCGATATGAAAGATCTGGGAGAAGCCGGACACGTCCTTGGCATCAAGATAATTCGAGATCGCCAGAAAAGGATGTTGTGCTTATCTCAGGCGACATATATCGACACAGTGCTAGCTAGGTTTAACATGCAGGATTCCAAGAAAGGTTTTATACCTTTCAGGCATGGAATTCATCTATCCAAGGATATGTGTCCCCACACACAGGATAGATGAGATGAAGGGTGTTCCATATGCTTCGGCTGTGGGAAGTCTTATGTATGCTATGCTATGCACTAGGCCTGATATATGCTATGCAGTCGGCATGGTAAGCAGATATCAGTCTAACCCTGGACAAGGTCACTGGACTGCGGTTAAGAATATACTCAAGTACCTAAAAAGGACTCGAGATTATATGCTGGTGTACCGCTCTGATAGTCTAGTGCCTTTAGGTTACACGGACTCAGATTTTCAATCCGATAAAGATCAGAGTAAATCTACCTCAGGCTATGTGTTTACCTTGGGAGGCGGAGCCATTGCATGGAGGAGCATAAAGCAGAAATGCATTGTGGATTCCACCATGGAGGCCGAATATGTAGCTGCCTCTAAGGTTGCAAAAGAGGCCGTCTGGCTTAAGAGCTTCTTGTTGGACTTGTGCGTGGTTCCTGATTTGCCTAAGAGTATCACGGTATATTGTGATAACTCGGGTGCAGTGGCAAATTCGAAGGAACCTAGAGCCTATAAGGCAAGTAAACACATAGAGAGAAAGTACCATCTTATACGAGAAATCGTTAAGAGAGGAGATGTGGCAGTGGTCAAGATTGCATCGGTGGACAATTTAGCTGATCCATTCACGAAGAGCCTTCCGGCTAAGACCTTCTACGGTCATGTGGAGAAAATGGGAGTGAGATGCAGACCCGGGGTTGCCGTTTGAGATTTTAGTTAGAGTTAGAGAGTTAGCCAGTTTGTTTTATATTTGAAAGACATGCTTCAAGTATAAGTGGGAGATTGTTGGTTTTGTATACTAGAAGACCTGTCTTTTGTATACATTATTAATAATGGTTTTATGATGATATAGAATGAATACAATTGCAGTAACTGTTTGCATTTAAATTGTTATATTTACATGCATGTTCACTATACTTACATTGTAGATGGTATGGTGTGGGTAAACACACGGTTAGATCATATCATCGGTTCCTTGAAATGTATTAAAAGGCTCACGGTTTAGATGGCACTGAACCTGCTATCGGTACGCCGTAGAATAATCTGATAGTTAGTTTGACTAACTGATTATTCTAATACACGGTCAAGTGTATTGAGGAGGATCTACTTAGGATTCTATTCTCTATTCTGACCTTTAATGAGAGAATAAGAATCCACAGAGTTCGGGTTCTTAACCCCTATGTGTTGGCGGACATATACGTGTAGTGTTTGCAGCTTTGATTTATCAAAGGGTGAGATTCTTTCATAAGGATCAATAATCTCGATATCTTGGGTTGTGACATTTACACTTATGATGGGTCGTGCAATATGTAGGGGCACCGTGTCCTGGTGCGCCAGTTTGATGGTGTCCCCTTGAAAAAATGCAAGTTCATGCTGAAACCCTGCAGGTGGAATTTATTCCGTGCATGAGTAAAGCTTGTGTGGTACTACTCAAGGATAAGATATTAATTAATTATAGCTGTCAGAAGCTTACATAATTAATTAATGGGCATTATATCTTAAACGCGGGGAATAACTGGACTAAAGGAGAAAGCATATTCAGAAATATGTATTAAATTGGTAGGTCAGTATTATTTCTTTAGTGGAATAAAAATAATACTTAATTTATTTAATAATATCCTAAGTTTATTGGATATTGGAAATTAAATAAATTAGCAGGCCAATTTAATATTCTTCTAGATCCCTGTTGTAGCCTAATATGACTTTAATGGACTGGAGATAGAAAAAGGGATAGAGGCCCAAACCCAGTAGGGTTGGGACACTAAAATTTCGACCACCTCCCCTATAAATAGGGAGGTGGGGGACGAAATTTTAAGAAGAATAATCAGCCCCTCTTGTGTTCTCTTTATCTCCATAGATTCCATACCGATCTAGTAGATTTCAGCCCACCCTGAAACTAGATTCAGTCCGGGAATACAACAGAAGATCAAGGAGTGGAATATCACTATGGGGCGCCAATCATCATCATGCACAACAACAAGATTAGACCTTTAATCTTGTCCTCCACCCGTCATTTAATTTGTAAGTCGTTTTTCAATTCTATGTTTCCGCTTTAGTAGAATCGTTTAAACCGGATTTGCATGTTAATTAAATTCGGTTAATTAAAACATATGAGATGCATGAATTTATGATCTACATGACATTAGGATTAATGAACATCCAATTAGATCCTGCGGTGGTTCAATTCGAAAAAACCCCAACATTTTACTCTTAATTTATCACACAGACAAACTCAGAGAGGGTGGAGTAGATACTATGCGTATCTGATCCAGTCTCAACACAAGAGACCAACCCAAGTTTTGAAACAAGTCTCAGGTCAGAACAACTTGACCATCCCAGACTTAAATCACCTAGCTTAAGTACCAAGGGTAAGTCACCAGTTGTTACACAGCCCTTAGGGCTCAATGATTACCCTGACAACAGGTCAGGATAACCCAGCACATTCTCCCCTTTGGCTCAACCCAAGTCCATGTTTAAAGACTTTTTGCAGGCTTCCAGCTTTGCAACTGGGAGACACTTAGTGCCCATGTCTGCTGGATTGAACTCAGAGGGGATCTTGTCCAGTAAAACTTCCTCTTTTTCAACAATATCTCTGATAAAATGATATCTCACATCAATGTGTTTGGTTCTATCATGAAAAACAGGATTTTTGCACAATTGGATTGCAGGCTGACTGTCAGAAAAAAGCAAAGGTTTATCATCAATGAAATTAATTTCAGATAGGACACCATTTAACCAAATTGCTTCTTTCACAGCTTCAGTAGCTGCAATATACTCAGACTCAGTAGAAGATAATGCCACAATACTTTGTAACTGGGACTTCCAACTAATGCATGACCCACACAAAGTGAACACATATGATGTAGTGGATTTTCTTTGATCCCTATCATTGGGATAATTAGAGTCAATATAGCCAATACACTTAACACCATCAGAGAATTTTGAAAAAGTTAGACCATGAGAAGTAGTAGACTTAAGATATCTCAACAACCATTTTAGAGCTTCCCAATGAGGCAATCCAGGGTTAGCCATGTACCTACTTAAGCATGATACAACATAGGCTATGTCAGGCCTAGTGCTGATCATTAGGTACATCACAGACCCTATTGCATTAGCATAAGGTATTCCAGACATATCACTCAAATCAGTGTCACTTCTGGGACACTGATCTTTACTTAATTGAAAGTGTGAAGCAAGAGGGACAGTTACAGGTTTACACAGATCCATATCAAATTTCTTTAAAACTTGTTCAACATAAGGAGATTGATGAAGTAAGAGAGTGTGTTTACTTCTGTCTCTGTCAATGTTCATACCTAGGATCTTTCTTGCATCTCCCAAATCTTTCATGTTGAAATTATCACTTAGGCAGGATTGAACATGTTTCACAGTTTTCAGACAGGGACTTATCAGCAACATATCATCCACATAAAGCAATAAGAACATAGGCACAGAGGATTGCATATAATACAAGCAATGATCAAATTTACTTCTGGAGAAGTTTAAACTTTTCATGCAATTGTCAAACTTGATGTTCCATTGCCTAGGGGATTGTTTTAAACCATAAAGGGATTTTTTCAGTAAGCATACATGATCAGGATGAGTTTTATCTTCAAAACCTTCAGGTTGCTTCATGTTAATGTTATTTTCTAATTCACCATGCAAGAAGGCAGTGGTCACATCCATTTGTTTCAATTTCCAGTCAAAGTGAGCAGTTAAAGCAAGCATTATTCTAATTGTGGTGAATTTCACCACAGGAGCAAAGATTTCAGTGTAGTCAATGCCTTCTTTTTGTGTAAATCCCTTGGTAACAAGCCTAGCTTTATACCTTATATTGTTAATCTCTTGCTTTATTTTAAACAATCATTTACATTCCACAAGAGAGCATGCATCAGGTTTTTTCACAAGAATCCAAGTTTTGTTATCATGCAAGGATTTCATTTCACATTTCATAGCATCTATCCACTTATCAGAATCAGCACAAGAAACAGTTTCCTTATAGGTTTTAGGTTCAGAAGAATCAACATTGTTGAACACATTGAATGCATACATGGACAGATTACAGTCATCATACCTAGAGGGAGCCTTGATGGTCCTCCTAGGTTTATCTCTAGACAATTGGTAATTTTCTAAGTTTACATGCTCAGAATCATGCTCAACAGATTGATCAGGTTCAGATTCAGATGATTCAGATTCAGATACATTCATATGAGCATGCATGTCAGGATCAGACTCATGGTTGGATGCAGAATCAGTAGGATTAATGTTATCATGCACATGAGGATTATCATTTAGAACATTAATCTCAGGTAAGACTAGTGGAGGAGGGTCCACCTTAGACATAGCATTGAAGAACATAGGAATATCAACTTTCTCCACCTCACAAGGAGCATCAGAGTGTGAGGATTCATTTAAGCATAGGAAATCAGATTCATTGAATGACACATCCCTACTAATGCAAGTTTTGAAACCAGGTAATGTTTTATCCCACAGCCTATACCATTTGACACCATCAGGATATCTTAAGAATATGCATTTCCTAGCCCTTGGCTCAATTTTACTAAGTTTTTGGTGAACATAAGCACTGCAGCCAAAGACTCTCAAATTAGACAGGCAAATGGGCTTATTAAAGAACACATATTCAGGGAGTTTGCCTTTTAATGGGACAGAGGGAGATCTATTAGCCAAATAACAAGATGTCATTAGAGCTTCTCCCCAGAATTTCTTATCAAGGCCTGAACCAGCCAAAAGGCTTCTGACTCTCTCAAGGAGAGTCATGTTCATCCTTTCAACAACCCCATTTTGTTGGGGGTTGTAAGGCACTGACTTGTGCCTTTTGATTCCCATTTTAGCACACAGATTGTCCATAGCATGATTGCAGAATTCTAAACCATTATCTGTTCTCAAACACTTAATCTTTTTATTGGTTTGATTTTGAATCTCAGCAACCCATGTAGAGAATTTTTGAAATACATCAGATTTGTGTTTCATAAGAAAACCTGGGTCTTTCTTGAGAAATCATCAATAACAAATAAGAAAAACATGTTACTACCATGGTTGGGACCTTTGCAGGTCCCCACACATCTGCATGAATGTATTCAAGTATGTCAGAGCTCAACTGAGCTTTAGGATAGGGACCAGACATAGGGAAAGGCAACTTGTGTTGTTTTCCCATTAAATAGGGTTCACAAAAGGACATGCTAAAGACCTTATCATGCTTGAATGCACCAGATTTACTCAAGATTTCTAGCCCTTTATTGCTCATGTGCCCTAATCTTGCATGCCACAATGCAGTTTTATCATTTTGAACCAAGTTAGAAGATTGGGTGGGCACAGAGAAAGCATGTACAGCATATAGATCTCCCTTTCTGGGGGCATCAAAGTAGAGCATGGAGTTCAATTTAAATTCAAAGCTTTTGTGATTCACAGATCCAAAGAGCATTTGATCAGCCAATTTAGAAACAGATAGAAGGTTGAATTTTAATTTGGGAACATATCTGACATCATGAAGTGTAATCATGCTTTCATTTTCAAATTTTAGACACACTTCTCCTTTTCCAACTATATCACAGTGCTGTCCATCAGCTAATGCAATTGATCCAGAGTTCAAAAGTTGCAAATTGTAAAACATGTGCTTGTGTGGAGTGACATGAAAAGTACAACCAGAATCAATTAGCCACTCAGACTCATGCACAGATTTTGACACAGCATTTGAGAAGTTGATGAATTGGAAATCACAGTCAGAGTGCACCATATAAAGCTCACCATTTTCATGAAAGTCATAGTCTTCATCTTTATAGACATGATTTGCAGGATGTTCAAAGTGCATCACATTATTAGCATGGTTATTCCCAAACCCTCTACCCCTTTTAGGTTGTTTGCATCTATTTGAAAAATGCCCTGGTTTCCCACAGTTCCAGCAAGTCTTTTTGGGCTTGAAATCAGAATTTTGGTGTTGGGGAGGGAAACTTTGGTTTCTGGGAGGATGAAGAGAGGTGCTATAACCAAAGTTTTGGGTTTGGCTTTGATTTCTGGGATGTTGGGAGTAGATTTCAACATGATTGTGAGTTCTGGTATGAGATGGGAGATTTTGTGCAGAGTTCATTTCTCTCATATGCCTTTTAGCAGCAAGGACACTAGGATTCTCAAGGTTTGGTCTAAAAGGTTTTATGTTGTTGTTTCTGTTAACATAAAGTATTTCATTTTGTAAAGGCTTGGACTGTAATTTTTTCATTTCATTTTCTTTTGCCTTTAGCCCAGAGACAATCATATCACATGTAACTTTAGATCCTCCATATTTCAAGGCAGATTTTACTTCAGAGAAAACTTCAAGAATAGCACCAAGGAGAATCTGAGGGGCATATTTTTCTAGAGTGTCATCCCTAGCAAGTTTTAGATCTTTCAAAAGTTTATTAAAATCATGCATGTTTGAATCGACATCTTTTGAAGGATCCATTTGAAAAGTCATAATCTGATTTTGCAAAGAATATGCAGACTCTTCAGAATTAGCAACAAATAAGGCAGTCAGAGCATCCCACAGATCTTTAGCACATTTATGGTGAGAAACTTGCCTGACAACAGCACTGCTTAGATTTAACAAGATTGTAGCTCTAGCACCAGCATTCATTTTAACAAGATTTTTATCTGCCTTATTCTCATCAATTCTTTCAAAAATAGCATCTTGCATATTTTCTTTTGTTAAAATACATTCAATCCTTGTTTGCCAATCACCAAAATCATCATTTCCATTGAAAGGAACAACACTCAAATTATTCATATTTTCACAGATTCACACAGAATCACACAAAGAACTCAGAACTTCACCAAAAGCTCAGATTTTATCAGAAGAACAACAAGATCTCAGAAAACACTCAGAAACAGGAGGAAGCACCTCCACAAGCCCAAAGATGGGTGCACCAGGGGAATCTAGAGCTCAGGCTAGCCCAGTTCTCAGCACAGATTGATCTGTGGAGCAGAGGTTCACTCAGGTTAATCCCAAAACCCAATTAGGCCAATAAACCAGACTTAGATTACTAAGTCTATTCACAGGAACTCTTAATCCAGAGTTTTCAACACAGATTCCAACAAAAAACAGGAATCACAACAAATAGAAAACCACAAACAATACACAGAAAACTTAATACAAGCCAAAGCAACAGCAGGACTTTTAATAACACAAGGACAACCCAGAACCCCCTTTTTCTACTGAAATCCCTTACTCAAAATTGCTATCGGGGCAATCCGCTTTGAGGAGACCCATAAGAGAATCCAGACGGTCCCGACCGTAAGCAAGTTTTGAGAAATAGCTTGGAATGCCAAGGAAAAGTCAGAGTCAAGAGCGGAAGCAAGCAAGGCACATGATCGAAAGTATTACACAACAAAGTTTTAAGGATTAGGGTTTATACCAGAGCCGGTTCTTCCAGGCAGGAAAGAACCGGTTATACCTTTTTAAGGAGCCCGATGGGGGTGAGAGAGGCGCAGCCCTTACCGGCGGTGAAGTGTGATAGATGGAGGCAGGAGAGTGCCCCCGGCTAGACCAACTGGGCTCTGATACCACTGTTGTGGTACAGGCCTAGCTAGGAGATTCACTACTTGTTTTCCCGCCCCTTGCGGTCTATCACACTTGCTACTCAAGTAGCTAGACTCAAGAAAGCTCTATTACAATTGATTACAATCAAGAATAGTAAGGAACAGGCTTCAAATCTTCACAACGGGGATGATTTCTTCACAAGAAGCCTCAGAGGTGAAGGTCAGTTGAACCTTCAAGGTTCTTCATATGCTTTGAGGGCACCAATCGACAGATCTGAAATAAAGAACACAAGCCCAGTGAGTTTAGAGATAGAGATAGCCATAGATCAAAGTGACAAGAAAAGACAGAGAAGCAGCAGAGGTGGAAAAGTGTGCTCGGGGCACGGTGGCTCAGATTTTCCCACTGGAGACGGTAACAGCAACTCCGGCGACCGGAAAAGACCCAGACCAGAGAGGGGATGGTGAGATGATCACACACGAAGCGCACTTAAGCTTCCTTTCTCAGAGAATAGCCCAACCGTCTACACTCATAGGCCAACAGGAATCGCAGACATATTCCGGCCAGAGAAACCGAGACCGGCGGCTAAAACACGGTGAGAGAGAGAGAGAGAGAGCTTTTCAGATTAAGGTTAGGGGATCAGTGAGTGGCTTGAGAGAGAAGGGGGCTCTCTCGCACATTATAGAGAGTTCCAGAACATAGGGAATGATAAACAGCAATAATGCTGAGTAAAGAGGGAGGTGGAACGTCGGGTTAGGGTTAAGGGTTAAAGGTAGTGGGCTGGGTAGGAAATAAATCAAATGGGCCTGGGAGGGGAAAGGCCAAATGGGCCAACCTCAACAGGAAGCATCTCTCACTTGTAGCTGAGTTTTACTATATTGTGAAGATCAAGGGAGACAACATAATGTTTGTTGTCTATAATTAGGTTATCATCATCAACAAAGATGTGTTAACCAATTTGTTTCAGCTCCCTAATAAAGGCCAGAAGGTGCAAGAACTCACGCTCCCTACCAAGTTGGAGCTGTGGAATGGCTGGAAGCTTCCACACGTCGATCATCAAGACTTTTTAAATAATTTAAAAGATAGTCTCCCTCCAACAATAGTCTAGATCATGGACATTGTGATGCATATTCTGCTCAGCAGCATCACAAACGCACAGTTCAACGACAACACCGCTCACCTCATGGCCGCCATATATTATGGATGCAAGGCTGATTGGGCATCCTTTATATTGGCTTAGCTTCACATGCATGTGAAGCGTGCTGAGATCGATCTAACATTTGGCACATTCAAAGCCAAGTTAGGATTTGCCAATCGATTTAGTCACATCATCGAGGAGCAACTTGAAACAGTTCCTGATGGATTCTATCTCACCAGAAAAGATCTCCTTCCTACAGTTTACATCCACAGAAAACACCATGGAGTAATTGGTCGCCCTAAGAAGTTGAGACTTTAGCTAACGGAGGACCACAACTAGCCAAAGGAAAACAACCGCTCCTTGACGCTGAACCTCCAGCTGACGCAGATCAGTCTACAAATGACAGTGATTCTTTCACTTACACAAGTGATGAGTCAACTGCACCTGCAACCAGCGAGCCTCCCTACATCACTGATTAAGAGGTTTCGAACCTCGTTGCCTCATGATGCACCCCTTCCAAACCACGAGCCCTTCAACTCATCCACAACTCCTCTTCAAGAGAATGCACTCTTTACCATCCCGGACGAGCCACTTCTCGAACTCACATCAGCCTCTTCTACCAGGCAAGATCTCATCTCTCTACCTGATCTTGACCAACTGATGCCGACTGAGGAGTCTTACGCATGGCTGTCCGCTCCTATGCCTGCACCCCAAGCTCCCCATATCACCGACAACTTGCTAGCCACTTCTTTCTCTCTTCTACCACAGTTGTCACTGCCAAACCATGACTTCTATCAGCTCGCCCTTTTGGATGATGCTAAAAAGGGAAAAGAGTATGTTGATGATGGAAAAGCATATGGAAAAGCATATGATGGAAACTGGCAAAGTGAACTAACTCTTTGTGATGAGATCCAAAGAGAGATACAGCTTCATAGGGAAGCTACCTTTCAGGGAGAAGCTACTCGTGAGGGGGAAGTTCAATTTGAGAAATGGCAAGCTCAAAACTTCTTTTGGACTTGGGAGAATGCCCAGCTGGAGCAGCAACAAGAATGGGGTATCCACAGTATACCAGAGATCTCTCCCTGCAAGTATGAAAAGGGAGAATCGAGCAAAAGAAGAAGGAACTGAGTGGTGAACAGTTCCAACTGAAGAAGGAAGTAAAAAATATCAGTTCTTAACATTCTCTCTCTGTTACTTCCTTACCTTTCTTCATCTTCTTTGCTCAATCAGTTTCTAAACATGCTCTTTGTTAATAATACAAATATATTCTGACATGCTAATATGTCCTTCTGAATAGCTTAAGCCTTTCAATGTGCTTTGATAAATGAACAAAATCTGTATGATAATCAGAATTGAACTGTTTTAGAACTGAAATATTTAAAGTTTTTTCAAGCTGTGCAAACGAGTATTAAAATATCTTAAGGCTATTTAAGCTGCAACTTCTGTCAGTAAAAACCCTGATGCCTGAAAGATAAAACTCGTTAAGCTCAATTTTTTTTCAAAGCTCTGATACTTATCTAATTGTCAAAGCTCTGATACTCACATCAAAGCTCTGATACTCATGAATGTCAAAATGATAGCTCTTAAAAGCTATAAGCATCTAAGACTGTTCTTAGGAACATGGTCTGATATCAGCTCTGATACAAAAAATTGGTACAAGCTCAGATGTTAATTCATGAAAGATAACCTCATGCAGTTTTCCATCATCAAACCAACTGGTTTTGACATCATCAAAAAGGGGGAAATTGTTGGAAAAATTGTTGGGAAAAACTATCATTATATCCCAACTGATGGTTTTGATGAAATGTCAAAACATGTGTGATGATTTAATGAAAAACTGCATGTTATATAAAGCTGGAAATCAGGGATAATGACCAAGTAAGACTTCAGACAACAGTCTAGCTGAAACAAGTGACAACTATTTTGAAGCATGGTCAAGAAACTTAAAAAAATGCCACGATCAGACCAGTCAGAATCAATTCTTCAAAGCTTAAGCAAAGATATAGGGGGAAGAGAACTTTGGAAACTGGTAGGCATCCACAGATGAGTAACCATTAGTCGAGCTGAAAGCTAAGAAAGACTGATGAGAGCAGAGCCAGCTTGAAAGCTGAAACTGAACTGATCGACGATCGGTCAGTTATAAAGAGCCAACCCTAAACTGATCAAAGATCAGTTTGCTTGAAGAAAAGCTCTAAAAGCTTTGAGCCAATACTGAACTGACCTAAGATCAGTTCAATGAAAGGAAAGCTCAAACAAGCAGCCGACTGGTAGTCCAGAACTAAAAACTTTTGAAGCTAAACTGCCAAGACAGCTATACTGGACCATCCCAGGATTGAAGCTCAAGGCAGTTGAGGAACTACCAACTGGACAATCTCAGAGCTGAAAGCCGAGACAGATGAGACCCATCAGCTGAATGTCCAAAACTGATAGCCGAAATACCTGCTCTCTCTGACAAGCAGTCGATGAAGATCTTGACAGGAAATCTTTGAAAGATCCTGATGATCTTAGAGCAGAAGTCATTAAAGTCAAACGGCTAGTTCATTTAAAGCTTCAAACGGCTACAGGCATTAAAATGTCACCGGTGCTTCAACAGATTCACCAATCACAACGGTCAAAAGATCACTCATCTATATAAAGAGAGTGAACATCATTTTGGCCAAGACTTTCGCCAAACTAACTTTTGCTATTTTTTAGAACGAGCTTTCTTTCTCTCTCCCCACAACTCAATGCTTAAACATCTTAAGTGCGAAAAGTGCCAACTGAGAAGGCGTGATTCAAGTCTCAAGCAAGCAGTTAGCTGACGCAGAATTCCAGCCAGAGCAAAGCTTCTCAGTTCAGTTCTTCAAAGATCAACCACTCAGCTCAAGCTAAAGGAGCACTCCCGGTTGATAACAGATTCAAGACTGTCTTCTTGAAGATCGAGTGAGATCTAAAATCGTGTAAAGACGGGCAATAGCACCTAAAGTCTCAACGAGCAGTTGGGACCGGTAAATGTGAGCTGTCGACCTAGAAATCGGCTGAGGAGGGGCGTGTACCGATGGGTCCGTTCTTCCGAGCAACAACAGTTGGAAAGGAGGCCGCGCTCGGTTTGAAGGGTGCCGTTTTCAGGTCCAACATAATTTCTTCACTGTGTAACTGTAATAAAGAAATTTTATACTTGCATAGTGGATTGCGCTTCTGCGTAAGGAAGAGAGGACGTAGAAGCAGGAAACTTCGAACCTCTATAAGTCTTGTGTGTGCTGTACTTACTGCTTTCAGCTTTGCATGTTCTTTAACTGCACACTTTAGCACACAAGCTGCACTGACAAGCTAAGCCAAGTCTTCAAGCTATCAGTCCTAACTGATCAGCTCATCAGCTAAGCTCTAAGTCAAGCTCCCCCTCTCAACTGAATAGTGTACAGATAAAATATCGAAAGCGAGTCAGGGCCCTAAACATTCCGCAATCAGTTTAAGTTTTTGAAGTCAGTTTATTCACCCCCTCTAAACTGACATAGACTCGCACCGGGACCAACATTACTGATTTGAAATATCATTATTAATTAATATTATTTGCAATCTAATTAAAATTACTGATTTGAAATAAAATTATAAATTATTATTTATATTATAGTATACAAATCTAATTGAATTTAATTAACTTTGGAAATTGGAAGAATCTTTTGGGCAGGAAAAATTTATTTTTCTATTTCTAACGACTATTCAATTTTTAGATAATAATCTAAATAAAATAATTAATATAATCTAAATAAAACAATTAATATAATCAACATTAATTACATAATTAATGTGTATATTTTAATATTAATTTTATAATTTTGGTAGGCAGGATAGTTTTAATTGGAAACTTAGGCTATCTTACTTCTCGATGTAGTAGGACCAGGAAAGCGCATACTTACTAATAAAAACGACTTTTTTCAAATTTTTAAACACAGAGAATTCTAATTCCCTGCAAAATCTCCCAAAACCCTAACTTAAACCTCTCTAGTTCGAATCTCAACCCTCTCAATGGCACAATTGCCGATTCTCCAATCTGAAGACAAAATCGTGGAAACAGTGGAGAAGAATCCAGTGGTCGTAGTGATCGGAGAAACTGGTTCCGGGAAGAGTACGCAACTCTCTCAAATTCTTCACCGGAGCGGCTACACTAAATCCGGATGCATTGCGGTCACTCAGCCGCGTCGGGTAGCCGCCGTTACGGTATCTAGGTTAATTTCTCGTATTTTTAAGTTTGTGCACTAAATTGTGATACCACAATTTGTTTAGAGACCAAATTATGTTCAGATGTTGTGATGATTTTGGGGTTTCTCTGATTGTAGAAGAAAATATATAGCTGGCTTCGTCAGATTTTATACTTCAATAGTTAGAAACTTGATCTGCTAACCTAGAAGTAAAATCAGGAAATTAATTTAATCATTCAAGGCTAACTGAGTAACTCACCTAAATCCCAGCTGGTGCCGTTTCGGTAAGGACGGCATTTTATTTATCCATGCAACGAGAGCTTTTGTGGATTTCTGAACTACTAGTTTTGAGATTGAATCACTTAAGATGAAAGAGTTCACATTGCGCGCAGGTGTGTTTTTTGTATGTGGATGTATTCGTGTATCTGACTTTTTTTGTCCCGCTGTACTGAATAGGCGTGTTTCACAAGAACTCAATGTGAGGCTGGGGGAGGAAGTAGGTTACGCCATACGTTTCGAAGATCGAACATCAGAGAAGACAATTATTAAGTAAATACACTTTATGAGAAATATTGAAAACTATATTTGTGGAAGTTATAAAACATTTTTATTCTTTTTTTTTTTGTGTATATATATGCAGATACCTAACTGATGGAGTTCTTCTGCGTGAAAGTCTTTCCAATCCGGAGCTGAGCCAATATTCAGTCATTATATTAGATGAAGCTCATGAGAGGAGCCTGAACACGTAAATATCATTATTATGTTACCTAAATTGTCATTAGTGTAATACTTTTCAGATTTCTTGTATTTAGCTCCCTTCCCCAAAACATTATCTTAATGTTTGTAGGTTTCCACTCTTTGCTAGTCTGTATACTCTGAGAGTTTTGTAGTTGGGAATATTTTTGATTTGCACATGCTGACTTTCCCATTTTTTCTCGGTGAAGTATATTAGTCTGATATGCGGAAATGTATTTGGACAGGGACATATTGCTTGGATTGATGAAACGGTTGATTAAGTTTCGTGCATCCAATTTAAAGGTTTTGGTTACTTCTGCTACACTTGATGGTGAAAAAGTATCAAGATTCTTCTCAAATTGCCCGATCCTCAATGTTCCAGGAAAGTTGTTCCCTGTTGAGATATCTTATAGCTTGGAGAGGCCTAAAAGTTATATTGAAGCTTCTTTACAAAAAGCTCTTGGTATGACCCAACTTTATATTGATATTTTTGTTTTTTGGTTATATATTAGTTGCTTACATTTATCAGTATGAGGGACAATATAGTTTCCCATCACTGGTTACCACATTTTCTTGTTTTCTGGATTCTCCATTTAAATGATTCATACGTGCTTTGTAGATATACACATTCGAGAACCTGAAGGTGATATCTTAATTTTCATGACGGGACAGGTAAACACCTTATTGTTGTATTCTACCATGGTATCCATTTATATTTTATTATTATAGAGATATTTGTGAACTTGCATTGTAGGATGATATAGAGAAGTTGGTTTCAAAATTGGAAGAGAGAATCCGAAAACTGGATGAAGGCTCTTGTATCGATGCTTTAATTTATCCTCTTCATGGGTCTATGCCTCCTGAATTGCAGGTTAGTGTTCATTACTTAATCTGCTGCTTTCATTTCTCTTTTTGATGAAGAAAATGAGCATTTTAAATTTTTATCCTTCACTGTTTAAATTTTATTTCTAAAAATTTTCAGTCAAAACTTTCTATTCTTTGTCCATAATTTGCTTATCTCTTTATTTAATATTTAAGTTTGCTCTAATATGATGTACCCTGTTGTTGATTCCTATAAGGATAACACCATCTGATCAGGTCTAATAACACGGTTTTTGAATATGATATAGGATCAGAGCTTTAAGTATCTTGTGTAATATGGAACCACTCAGATTCAAGCTTTGCAAGAAATCTTTTTATTGGTTTTATCATCTTAGCCCTTTATCCCCTATATTGTCTTGCATTTTAAAGTTCTACCTGTCTTTTGTGATTATTTAGCTATTTCTTGGGAAATAGCTTTCTTAAGTAATTGCTTGTTGCCTTTTCTTTCTCACTATCGTCTTACACTCGCATTATTTGTGCAGATCCGTGTATTCAGTCCTCCACCTCCCAATTGTCGCCGAATTATTGTTTCTACTAACATAGCAGAGACATCTTTGACTGTTGATGGTGTTGTGTAAGACAATGCTCTTTGAGTTTTGCATTATTTTCTATATATGTGCAGCGACATCATGAAGAATCCATTGCCACTCAAAATCTACCTTACTAGGAATGCCATGACTTAGAACATTTGCCCAAGTTCAGAATTGTCAAACTCTGAGAATAAAGTGATTTCTTTAATATCAACCTGCTTTCTTAACCTCTGCTATATCGACATCCTGTAGAATCATTTACAATTTCGGTAAAGAATATTTCTGACACTTATTTCTGATACTTCTGGTTATTGTTAGTGGGTAAAGCCTGGCAAATGGTTCATATAGGAACTTAAAATTTTAAACCAAAGCCAATTTATGTCCTTTTAATTTCATATTAAGAACCTTTGCTCGATGTAAGTTTCTAAAAACATGAATTGAACTGCAGGTATGTAATTGATTCTGGTTTTGTGAAGCAACGGCAGTACAATCCATCAACTGGCATGTATTCTCTTGACATTGTCCAAATCAGCAAGTATGATATTTTCTCCTCTAATAATTAGTGAAACAAAATTACTTATGGTGCTTATTATACCTGTGCATGGGTTTTGTATTCCTATTTGGATGCCAATATTCTAGCTTGGGCTGATCTCCATGGTCTTAATTTTCCTTGCTAGTTGCTACTTATATACGTGTATATGTATGCATGTATTTTTTTTGCTTTTATTTCAACCTGGAAATATGTACCCCCCAAACTGCTAATGTCATAGATTGAGGAATGGGTATTAGCAACAAAACATTATGCTCTGGACTTCTAGCTAAGGGTCACATAATGGGCTCTGAGGACATGTGTCCGAGGGGTGAAAAGACATATTATGTCTCCCAACACAAGGAACTGGAATTATGGCCCATACAATAAAATTCATCTTTATGTTTTTTCCCTCAATTATTTTTCTGCATTAGTAGATAGCGTTTCTATGAGTCTACTCTTATCTGTTGCACAATCAAACTGGTCTAAATTTAAGATTTGATTTGATTTGATCAAATGTCTTCTACATTATCAATTTTAAATGTTCAAAACGAGGAGTGGTTCATGCAAACATTTAAGGTACAAGTGTACAACACATATTTATGCTTATTCTCATACAACAATCTGATTTCAGGGTGCAGGCTAATCAGCGTGCAGGAAGAGCTGGAAGGACACGTCCCGGGAAATGCTATCGTTTGTACCCATCTATGGCCTACAAGGATGATTTTCTGGATGCTACAGTCCCTGAAATACAGAGATCTTCCCTTGCAGGAAGTATCCTATATTTGAAATCACTGAACCTACCAGACATTGATATTCTCAAATTCGACTTCCTCGACTCACCTTCTTGTAAGAAAGCATTTTCTTTACCTGCCTTTGAGTGGACAATGAGGTTTTTTTTCATCATTGTCAAATTTTATCTGTATAAGCATCTGAATGGTGAAAACTTATATTGGCTTTGCTGCAGTTGAGGCTTTGGAAGATGCCTTAAAACAATTATACCTCATTGATGCCATAGATGAAAAAGGTTCAATCACAAGTCTTGGACGAACCATGGCTGGTAATAAAATTGTCTTCTGAATTGAAATCCCTGTCTCTGGGCAATTAGCTCCTTTCAATTGGCTTCTAAATTTTATATTAGAATAATTTTATGCCTAAATTTGTGGAGTTAGTATATGATTGCATTTCTTTCTTCTTCTTCTTCTCTTTTTTTTTTCCTTATTATTTTCAATTTCTTTTCCAATCAGGATATTGAAAATATTCGAAGTAGGTAATTGTATCTGTATAGAACTTCACTTCAGGCTTTTTAATTCTGTGACTAGAACAATTCAACCAGTCATATCTTGGTTTGCTTTGTGATAGTAGCCTGCATGCATTATCTTAAAACTCTACTATTTTATTTTTCGGTGGATGTATCAATAGCAGCTCAAAGTAACCTGGTGAAAGCAGTGAGGGGGATGATTATTATTAGGAAGTTTGCTTAAGATCTGGAATATTCTCTCTTTTGCAGAGCTTCCACTGGAACCTTCATTATCAAGGACCTTGCTAGAGGCAAATGAGTGTGGCTGTCTATCTCAGGCTTTAACAGTTGCTGCAATGTTATCTGCAGAGACTACATTGCTCATAGGCCAAAGGTAAATTTGTAACTTGTCTAGTTCATTTGTGTTTCTATAGGTGTATACTTATATGTCTGTGATTGTTAGTGTTACCAGTTACCACTCTTTCTCCTGGAGCTAGTGTGATGTTAAAACTGGTAACAAGTGGCCTAGGTTCATGAGAAGTGTACAGTCTTCTTGTGGTAAAGGAGTATGGTGTCAAATGTTTGTTTTTACCTGATTTTTTTTATACTATGCATCCTTGACTTAGCCTGAACCTATCATTTTAATTGCCAAAATGGTTCAACAAATGCTTGTTTTTCTTTGTAGTTTTGTTAGGCTTTAATATTCAGAGCATTAAACAGTAGACACTGGTGCTGGCAATTATATGTTTTCTTCTCTTTTCTTCTTTTTTCAGAGGGGTGTTGAAACTAATGGACATGTGTCATTCTCTTGTATATTGCAGTATAATAGTGATAAATTGAAGTGATGCTAGTCATTATTTTGTTTCATTGGAATTCTTATTTTTCTCTGTTGTACTGGAATTAAGTTCTTACACTGAATCCTCAAATTGTGTTTTTCTTGTAGTAAAAGTGCAGAGAAGAAGCGCAAGCACACTCCATCTAATCTTCCTAACGGTTCTGGGTTGGGTGACCACATCCAGTTCCTGCAAATTTATGAGCTTTGGCACCAAACCGACTATAACACTGACTGGTGCAAAGATAATAACCTGCAGGTACGAGCATTCTTTCTTTCTTTCTTTCTTCTTTTTACTTTTTACGTAATTGATTATATGAATGTCAACCATTTCAAATTTATATATATATATATATATATATATATAGGGGAAGGATCAAATAGGAACCAAATCCCCCCGTGACAACCTAGGAACCAAACATATTAGCAAATTATTAGTCACATATTAGCAGTGTGTATAATCGCTAACATATTAGCAATATGTTGCTAATATTATGATCTCGTCAAGTTAGCAAAATGAGTTTACCTCGTGTTAGCAACAAAATCTCTTGATGTTAGCAATATAAATCTCTCATGTTAGATTGGTTCCTAGGTTCTCACGGGGGGATTGGTTCCTATTTGAACCCACCCCTATATATATATATATATATAATTCTTTGGGAAACTCAGCCCCCTAAGTCTGGATGTACCCCTTTGCGACAAGCTTGGCCTTATTATCAGTCAACCACTCAATCTATCTAATGACTAATACATTCAATAGTAAAATATTTCAATCAGACATCTAGCTAAATAAGGAACATATATGGTATATGCTAAATAGATTGTTTCATTTTTGAACTCACTTATCTTAGGTGAGGGGGATGATGTTTGTCAAGGATGTCCGGAAACAGTTATGCCAAATAATGCAGAAGATTGCTAAAGGTCAGTATTACACACCTATATTCTGCTTGCGAATTCTTTGAAATTCTTTCTTTCTTTGGGCCACTTTAAATTGTTGTGTTTGCAGCCTCTGTTTCTTGTCTGGGGTTAAGACTGAACCACACCCAAAATACACAATGAAACTAGTAAACCAATAGTCCTTGTGCCATATTTGCATCTATATTGGAACTGCTCTGATCATCCATGCCAGTTGAACGTGCTTGTATATGTCTTCTGAAATTGAATGAATTACTCTTTGGATATTAGCGAGTCTGGGTATTCTCTCTCTTACTTGTGATCTTGCACAAGTTCTTAACCATAGCCTTTTGTCCTGCCAGTTACTAAATCTGAGTTTTTAGATATCAGTGTACTTCTATACTCACCTTTTGAAATTTCTCCCCATAATAGGATCCATGGATGTGAAAACAAGTAGAAAGCGGAGGGAAGATCCAGATTACAGAGCCTTGAGGAAAGCTCTTTGTTCAGGATATGCAAATCAACTTGCAGAGCGGATGTCTCGCCATAATGGCTATCGCTCCCTCGGTTTCAAGTCACAGTTAGTACAGGTAGATGATTCGTTCAATATGAATTGTGCTGTGTTAATGATTGTAGAAAAACAAAATCCCACAATCTTTATTGCTGCAGGTACACCCATCATCAGTGCTGAGAACAGATGAAGATGGCATGTACCCGGATTATGCTATCTATCACGAGCTTATTGCTACTACACGGCCATATATGCGAAATGTATGTGCTGTTGAGATTCATTGGGTCAGACCCGTCTTAGCAAAACTTGATAATCTAAATGTCAGCAAACTCAGGTGCGCCAATCCTTTCACTTCTTAAAGGCATTCATCTTCGAATTCGAACACGGTTCTGGCATTCATTTTTGTGCGTAATGTGATCTTGTGCTTGTTTTGTGAAGCAGTGGAGGAGCCAGTCAGTCTCTGGAAAAAATTCAACCAGAAAACTCAAGCTTGCAAAAGGATGATGGTAATGCCACTGAGCCTGTTGAAGACCGAGAGAGTAAAATTCGCGCAGCCCGTGAACGTTTTCTTGCTCGTAGTCGTCAAGCCAACAAATAGCGGAATTTATTAAGTAGGGATATTAGTCTCCAAGATATAGCTCAGTTGGTGTGAAGATCAATGTAGTCTGCCTTGCTAGGGGTTGCTAGGGCCACAGTGAAATAGTGTATATACAAGCTCTGGCCACCCACACATATCCTGCAATTTACCTCCTCCGTGAAGCTCTAGAAATAGGCAGGGAGGGCCTTAAGGATTAGGTTTAATTAGTACTAGAATGCAACCACAACCCTCGTAGTTTAGTGATATTCCTATCATTTGTAATGGTGAAAAACTAGGGTATGAATCCCAATTCCTCTTAACTCAAAAAAATAAAAAATAAAAAATAAAAAAAATGTAGCAATTGTATTCACTCAAGGACAGACAAGCGGTGTAGATTTTTGTGTAAAAGGAAGACGTCTTGGGTTCGAGACTCATTGGAGTCTCACCTCCCAGTTTTTTTTATGAAAAAAATGTTGTAATTGTAGTCTATAATAGTGAAATGCCCCTTGTTAACACAGTTTTTTCTTAAAAGTAACTAGACTACATTTTGGCCCCATGCTGAGCAACAATATTTCATTCAGTTCATCTCATGTGTATTTGACATTTATGGATATAGCTATTTGTACAATTAACATTGCCTTTTTTTTAAAAAAAATAGAATATAAAAAGGTTCATAAATGCTTACAAAATTGATGGATCTAATTAGGGATTTTTGTTTAGTTATGGAAATATGAGTGCTTGTCTCGTGTATTTTTGTCATTTTCTATTATTCTACCTTTTATTTTACTGTAAACCTTGACACGAGAGAGAGAGAGAGAGAGAGAGAGAGAGAGAGAGAGAGAGAGAGAGAGAGAGAGAGAGAGAGAGAGAGATTTGTCGTTGAAAGAAAATAAAATCTGAGAGAGGGAGTTGTGATTATGTTGAAATTTTTATAAGTGGTTTATAAAGTTTGAAAATTTAAATGGGTTGTATTTATTTCTTTAAAAAAGGGGGTTTGCATTTATTGAGTGAAAACTGGGCAAGAAACCTTCCTTATCCGCACCTACAATCATTAATGACAAAAAAATATTAATAAAAATAAGTTTGTGAGATTAAGGAAACAGTGTGAATCCTGATTAGCCGAAAGCTCAATATAAAAAATGAATTAATGTTCTCTCAATGAAAAGAGAAAATCTCATTCATTTGATCGGGCAATAACTATTTTTCCAAATTTGTAATTTTAACCGAACTTCTTTATTTTGCCAAATAATTTATTATTATTTTCTTTTTCTTTTTCTTTTTCCCATTCAAGTTGAAGTCTGGTAATTCTATTAGAAAAAATATTAGTGCATCTGGCTAAAATCATACATGAATTTCCATTCCATCCGCAAAGAGCAAAAATATCGATTTACATAAGAAATCGACAACGATTTACACCCGAATTTGCTCAAATTGAAAAGAAATGAAACGTAAAACAATTGCCTCTTGCTCTTTAGAGCTATCTCTAGTCGAACTGTGTATAATTCAAGTCCAAACGTAATATACATCTACCAAATAATGTATAAATAATGTATGTGAGTCGAATCAACTCGTTAGCTATTTGAGATCACTCGATGGAAATTTAAAATCGACTTGAAATAAATTAAGTTGAGCTCAACAATACTAGATTTGATAGACTTGCGAGCCTTATCGAGCTTGATGGTAATTATAATTTTACCCTTAATATTTTAATGGGTTAAATGCATTTAAAATCATATAGTTTTCACATTTTTAAAATTTTTAACATGAACTTAAAATTATGCCACTACAAACACTAATTTAACATTTTTTTTCAAATTTAATTAACATTGGTGTTTTTTATTTTTGAAAGTGTAAAGCTCATGGATTTAAAACAATCTATATCTATATATATATTATAACACACTCATGCAACCCACTTTTTCCCTCACATTTATAAGGGTATTTTAGATAATTAATAATACAATAATTTAATAAATATTTAATTTAATGTTACATGTAAATTTTTATCTTTAATATTTTGATAATTAATGCAAATTATTTGCTACTAAAATTAACATGTGTTTATTCATTCATTCTTAATAAATTCCAGTATATTCTATATAACTGATTAGAATATTATCATATAATTATATTAATCACGTCTATACAAAATAAATTACATATCCTACAATTACTTTAGTCAATCTACAAGAATATTATTGTTAATCAAAGCATGTAATCATCAATTTATATAAATGGAAACGATCTTCAATTATGTTAATCAAGCAATGTAAGTTTCATAATAATAATAATAATAATAATAATAATAATAATAATAATAATAATAATAATAATATGTTTACAAAATTTTATTCATTTCTGTTTCTTCGAAGTCTTTTTTAATATAATTACATTTATTTCTTTTTTTTTTTGCTATCTTTTTTATCTGATTTCTATGATGTTGTAAATTGAAAGAGTGATGGCCGTGATTGTTTGAAGTAATCATTTTTATCCTATTATATATTTTCCCTTTATCATTGTCTTTAACATCTTGACTTTGTTTTACATACGCAACTGCACACACATATTAGTGTGTGTGTGTGTGTGTGTGTGTACACGTGTGTGTGTGTGTGTGTGTGTGTTCTTAATTATTAGGATGATGAATTAAAAGGTATACGATGAAATTGGAATAAAAGATTGAGAATTCTTAAGTTGTATTTAATTTATCATTTATATTAGTGCTACAATATTATCACAATAATTATTTAATTTATATTTATTAATTGAATTTTATATTTTAGGAGAAGGTCAATTGGAGCCAATTGATTCGATTATTTTTTACAATAGCGGGATCATCCAAAAAGTTTCATTTGGATGGTGTATTTTTTAATTTGCTAACTTTAAATTTTCAACCTTTTTTCTTCTAAATTTTTTCATTTTGTAATGGAAGATTTCTCTATCCTGTTTTGAATACTAAAGAATGTACGTCGGATGATGTGATTTTTTTACTGTGTATGCAGTGTAAATTTTACTCTTTTCATTTGATCATCCACATATTTCTTTTGACCAAGATATATATTTGTGGGCCACTACATTGGTGTTTTGATGGTATTTTATTTTATTTTATTTTTAATCATATTTTGCTCTTCTATTCATATTCAAACTAACATAAATTACTATGGTATTCTATTAAAACATTTAAACAAAATTTACATCAATTGGTTGCATAAGCTTACAAATAAAATTTGAAGTTACTTTGAACAATATAATTAGTTTTCCAAGAGCATATGAGCATATGTATCAATTTTGAAATCATTATTTATGTTTTTATGTTCAACTATTCGCAATTTCAATTTTTTAGATTTTCTTCATTCTTAATTATTTGCATGTCGCTCTACAAAAATCATTTTCATATTTAAGCAATCCTTCTAACTTTTAATAGTATATATTTATATTTAGAAATTATTTGCAATTTTCAACATGCATTACACTTGTGAAGTCAACAACAACAAAAACACCTCTTTAGGAAAAAAAAAACGAAAATTTACTTATTAATTGTCCAAAAAATATTGCCTTCCTTCAAAGTAAATAATCATATTTTCTATCTTATTTTCATTCTAACTTATAACATACAAATTTAATTTGAATAATTTTTCTTTTTTTTGTTTTTTAGATAATCCACCTCCTTTTATGCCATAATATAATTTATCATATTTTAGATAATTATGTGTTCTCTTCTAAGTTTTATTTTTTTAATTATTTGATCAAAATTTCATTAGTAATTTTCAATAAATTGATTGGGTTAAACAACAAAGAAGTTAGCAACTTTGTTAGTTCAATTAAATAAAGACTAATGAGATCAAATAGATAAGCAGAAGGAGCTATTAAAACAATAAAAATTTATCCAGTAACCTCTCAAGATATAATTAGAAAACAGAGGAACTTGAGAAAATGTATTGTAGAAGTAGAATGATCTACTAAACCAAAAAAATGTATATAAAAGGTTAGCGACCTAATAATGAATTAATCCAAAAAATTATTTTAGAAAAGCGCTTACTACTTTTGCTGCAAATCATTGTAAACAATTAAATATCCATTATAGTAATATATTTTCGAAAAATCAAAATAACTTTGTTTTTTATTTCCTTTTCTAATTATTTATCAATTTAATATATGTATAATTCATAATATTATAATGCATTTTATTTTTTATTTTCATGTGTTCATAACATTATTTAGTAGTCTTCAATAAATAAAACTGATGGAAACAAAATATTGTAGATTAATAAATTGCACACAATCTATTTCTTCCTTACAAGTCCAATACAAGGACAATTATTTAATTCATGTTGTTTTATATCTAGGGGTGTGCGAATGATTAGTTTCGTGCAAAACCGAGCTAAACTAACAAAACCAAATAAAAAAATTCTAAAAAAAATTCAAACCAAACCAACCAAAATAATATAGATAACCGAACCAAACCAAACCGTAATTCTTTGGTTAGTTTGGTTTGGTTTTCAGTTTAACCGAATTTTTAGCGATTATTTATTTTCCGAAATAATTATATCTATAGAGAATAACATGCACTCAATAGATAACAAACCATATATTAAATAAGTAAATATTTTAAAAATTCTATTACTAGAAAATTGAAACTAAATATTAGAATTACTAATATTATTTAGGTATAAATACTTTTAAAATTTATTAATTTAGATATAATTAATATTAGAATTATAAATCATAAATTATAAATATAGTGTGTGTGTGTGTGTGTGTTGATTGGGTCGGTTTTAACCAAAATATTTTTTACTTAAATCGAAATCGAACCAAACTATATTTTGATTTTAATATTCAAAACCAAACCAAAATTAAAGAAAAAAAATGACCAAATAGCTCGGGCGATTTGGTTCGGTTTTTAATTTTAATTTAAATTTGCACACCCCTACTTATATAAAAAAATCACTTATACAATTTTAATATTTTTTATACTTCATTTTTATAAAAATTATTTATTTGTATTTATAAATAATTTATATTATTCAAAACTAAAATGTATAAAATAATCTCCGTGCATCGCACGGGAGAAATACTAGTTAACATAAAACAACATGTTTCACATGTATTTATTCGCATTCATGTCAGTTTTAATTTGGCTAAATTGAAATCAATGTTATTAAGTTTGTATTTTTTGCGGTATAATTAAGTTCATGTTCAGAACAAAACAAAACAAAAAAGTATAAAATTCATGATCTTAAAACTATTTAACCCTATTTTAATTATTTATTCATTTACCCTGGATAATAAAATTAATTTCATTTTTAAATAAAATAAAAATATTTTTTATTTAATAATAATAAATCATAAAGTCGAGTTAATTTTGTATTTGTCGAGTTTGCTATGGAGCTCATAAAATCAAAGCTCAGCTCGACTTGGTTACAATTACATTTACAACCCTAAGTGAGCATGCCGCGAAGATTTGGATTTCATATTTTCATTCACGTGAGGAAGATTGATGTAAAGTGCACTCAACACATGGATTCACAGTTGAGCTGCCCTCCCTTTGTTTCGCTTTCGATCTCTTCTTTGTTTTTTTTTTCACTGTTTCCATGGCTGATTGTGTGATTGATGTTTCTTCGTGAAAACTATGGTGTGGACCACCGCAGGGGGAAAATGCCCTCTATCTAACGTCACCTAATTCACTAAAATATATTTAACTGCTGCATTTGCTTGCACAACAACACTTAATTACAGTTTATTTCAGCTCCCAAATCCCGATTAATTTCCAACTATAATTTAGCTCAGCTTTTGCAGGAAAAGAATCTTGGAAACTAGTTGTTGCGAATGTCCATTTTTTTTCTGTTGTGGGGTATTGATTAGGGGAGAATCAAATAGCAGTCTTTTAATATTGATGTCGTGTAGTCAAAGCCCACATGCAAATCTTGCTTGTTTATAAGTCTACTGTTGTGAATCAGATCAAAAAATTATAATTGAAACGTGTATGTGAAGAAGAATTCATCAATAATGATAATGATCTGTCATTTGTGTTGGATCTTTATTTCTCCCTTTTTTCAACTTCTTCAAAGTTAAGCCCCTTTTTTCTTTCCCAGATTATCTAAAAATCTCCTTTCTTTCTCCCGTCGATGGCTGAGGCTCGTATTCAAATAGAAGTGGAAGATTCCAGAAGCCCACATGAAAACGCCCCTCTGCTAAAAATTTCTGATGAAATCCATCAATCAGACTCCCCGGGTGTTCGAGAAAATGAGAAAGAGACTCTTTTGGATAAGTCCCTTCAAAGATTGGATCTTTTTCTGTATCTGTTGGGGTTTAATCAATGCACGGTGTTGAGCTTTCTGGTTTCTTGGGGGGTATTTTTGGTATTTGGGGTCTTGCTTCCGGTGGTGATGCTTGAGCTCTCGAATTGCCCGGGGTGCGAGAAGGGTCAGATCAAGAGCTTTGAGATTGGTATAGTGGTTTCTCAGGCTTCTTTGGCTGCTTCAGCTTTGCTGTGCCTTTCGCATAATTTGCGGAAATATGGTGTTAGGAAATTCTTGTTTGTCGATCGATACAATGGGTATGTGGAAAGGTTCAGTGGCCAGTATGTGCAGAAGATTTCAGTGAGTAATGCTTCAACTGTCTTGTTCATATCAAATGAATTTATTTTGTGGTTGTTTTGCATACTTCTTTGAATTATTTTGTTACTTCTAAGAACGAAAGGATGCTGTGCAATTGCATAAATTATCTGTGTTTTTTCAAGTATGAAGTGCCCTTGGTTTAACTCATTGATTGGAGATTTGTGTATGGCCTCAGGCCTTTATTGTTGGTATTGTTAGCATATGATGATATGAAATTCTGCCTGTAATTTTATTTTAATTTTCTTTTCTCGAATTATAAGATGAATTTAGGAGTGCATGGAGGTTTGCAAATGAAGGATTTCATGTTATTGTCCAGTGTTTCTTCATGTGTTATTGCATTATTTTGAGGCTTTCTTCTTTACTTTTGTTGTGGGTTGAGTGTATATATTGCTTGGGGAAGCTTGAAAGATAATTCTTATTCTTTGCAGGATTCTGTACGCTTGGTAGTAATATGGGTGTTCCCGTGTTGCCTTTTGAAAACTGCACGTGAAATCATTCGAATTATGTATGTTCGTCATGAGTCGGGGTGGCAGTCCGCTGCAATTTTAATTGCTTTCGCGTTTTCATGGACATGCGTGACCACTATCATTCTTTCAGCCTGTGTCTTGTTCCACCTGGTGTGCAACTTGCAAATTATACATTTTGATGACTATGGAAAGCTCTTGGAAAGAGAATCTGATGTGGTAGCATTATTACAAGAGCACGCTCGCCTACGCTATAACCTCTCCAAAATAAGCCATAGATTTAGAATATATCTTCTCCTGCAATTTGTGATAGTCACTGTGAGCCAATTTATGTTTCTATTCCAGACCACTGGATACAGTGGGATTATTACTTTCATCAATGGGGGTGATTTTGCAGTAAGTTCTAAATTCTGTGCAGCATATTTCTCTTTATACCATCTCTGATACGATTGAAGGCTTTTAAATTTTCCAAACTCGTGTCCTTGTATGCAGCATCTCATGGTTTGAAATTTAGCCTTCACATTTGGTTTTAAAATTCCTTCAGAAATTGTTGTCTGGGACATATGTCATAAGCATATGAGTTTCTCTCTCACTAGCATAGCTTAGAATACCACAACTTCTCTCTCACAGCCCTGTTTCATTAATTTTCCTCGTCTGTTGGATTGTCTAGGTGTCATCACTCGTTCAGGTGGCGGTGATAATTCTCTGTCTGAATGCTGCTGCAAAAATATCCCACAGAGCTCAAGGCATCGGAGCACTAGCAAGTAGATGGCATGCTTTAGTAACTTGCAGTGCTAATGATGCGTCTCAGCTGCGTAATGCAAATAGCTTGGGAAATTCTGAGGCTGCAGACAAGTTCGGCTCACTCCATGTAGACTACTCAGAAAGTGATTTGGAATCGCTGGATTTCATTACAGCGCCAAATAACGTACAGCTGGCGTCATATATGTCTTCTTACCACAAGAGATTGGCACTAGGTACTGTTACTGTCTTCGTAAACTTGGTGTTGCTCATTAAAGCATTCTTAAAAATGCTTCCCACCAAATGTTGTCACGAGCACGCGCTAGTCGCTAAGTTGCATAATTGATGGCTTAAAATGTCGATGCCTACAAATATCCAAATAATCCCTGCAGGTTTTAAGGTTGCATGAGTCATTATTTTCTGTAGCTTTTCTATCGGTATTTGTTTTAAATCCAGTTCATCAAGCTATTCATGGCTCAATAATGGATCTGATTTGAATTTGCTTCATAGTGTATAAGGAAAAAAGATAAATATGAGAGAGAGAGAGAGAGATGTTTAATGAGTAAGTAAGCATTTGAAATCCAAATCTTAGCTACTGCCTCCATTTCTTTTTCCACTTTATACATTGGCATGCCATGGTAAATACTTCAATCATCATATCTACGAAACTAAGCATTTGAAATCTTTCTGTGCAGTGATGTACTTGCAGTCGAATCCAGGGGGAATCACGATTTTTGGGTGGACAGTTGATCGCGGTCTGATCAACACAATATTCTTCATTGAACTATCGCTGGTCACATTTGTGTTGGGAAAGACCATAGTCATCACAGCAGAATAAGGCACGATCATCCATCGGGCCTCTTCCACAGTTTTGCTTCTTTCGCCAAGATACATGAAATTCGAGAGCCTTCTGAAGCTCAGGAAACAGTACAACATCATCATCAATGCCCGAACGTTTTGAGGTCACAGTTCCTGTTTACAGCCCTGGTGAGCTTCATCCACGTCGCCCTCGATTTTCTTGAACTCTTTAGGCCATTTTTCTTCTCCCTTTTCATCCACCTCGTCGTGGTGGTGCAGCTGGGAGCAATTGAGGCCGGAAAATTCATCAGAAGCTGTTCGTTGTCTGTACAAATTGTTTCTTTTTGTAGATAAGAAAATTACAGAAAGGTTTGCATCTCAACTTATATCTCCACTCATTTAGGTTGCTCATTTTCTTTTCCTTTTTTGGGGGTAAAGGAAGTGGTGAATCTCGAACCCAAGATGTATCCTTTCGTGATCAGGACTTTGCATATGGATGTGGCAAATGAGTTAGAAGTTCATACATGATGAATACAAAATTCAATGTATTTTAGTCAAAGTAATAGTATTTGATTGATATTTTATTTCGTCGTAAATGTCCCGTGTATATTAATTATGACAATATGTCATAGATTAGGTAAATTGCAGTATATGACAAAATAGAAAATGCAACTAGCACTATAAACTAACTGAATAAATCCAGATGCATAATCATTCAATTTGGTTCGAATTATCTAGTTTTTTTTTTAGTTGAAAATTATATAGTTTTGAAAATTGCACTTGGTCTTTAATGATCAACCGAGTCAAGTTTTAATTTATTAAGCCGTACACAAGTCAAAGTTTAAATTTATCAGTTTAGTAACTGATCATGCCTTTTTACGACATTTTTTTTATTTTTTTTATAAATTTATGGACTTGGAGTTATAGTCAAGCTTTAAATTTCACAAAACATATGAAAGATAAGTTAAATCAATTTATTACCTACATCAAATTGGAAGAGGATTTCAACCAACGACCCCATTTGAATTTTAAACGTAGACGTAATAAAAGAGATTAAACCCGTGGCCTCTCGATCTCTCTTTCACATAAAGAAGCTAAATGTACCGTTTGAGTGTTTCCGAAGGGACATATTAGCTCCTCGACTTTGAGAAGGTTGAAAAATATTGCAAAAGAGGTATGCACACAGAAAACAGTAGGAAATTTCCTATTTTTTTGGCCTCAGCTTCTTCTCATCCCCTTCTTTGTGGATTCCTAGAAATTCCTATATTACTATTTTTGACAATTCTTGAAAAAAAAAGTTCATAATCCTAGGTTTAAATCATTTGTACATCCCGCGTCAACAGACGCCTATAAAAACCACCTCACAAACACCAAAGCTCACAAACAAAAAGGAGCTTAAATCATTTGATGAAATCAAATTAAGTCGCATTTTTTGGACACGTTAAGATGAAGAAATGCACCTCCTCCTACTGCAAGAAAGTGTTCAACTCATTGGACGTGGATGGAGATGGAAAAATAACCCCACTGCAACTGCAGAACTGCATAGCAATGATGGGCGGGGGGCTAACTCCTGATGAGGCAGAGATGGTGGTGCAGCCTCTCATCTCCGTGGACAGGCTGGTGGGGCTGGATGAGTTTGCCGGCTTAGTCGAGAGCGACGAGGAGGAGAGGGAGGAGGATATGAGAAAAGCGTTTCGGATGTATAAAAAGGAAGGAGAGGAATGCATAACGCCAAGAAGCTTGAAAAGCATGCTGGGGAGATTAATGGGAGATTGGAGTGTTGCTGATGATGATTGTGTTGCCATGATCAAACGCTTTGATCTTAATGGAGATGGTGTTCTTTGCTTTCAAGAATTTCAGTTGATGATGATGCCAAACTAACTCTTAACATTTTTATTTATTTAGTGATCAAGTTATATGAAGAGTAGTGTAAATTTTATTTTATTATTTTTATAATATCGATTGTTTTGTTTGTATATCTAGAAGACCCATTTGTGTGCTCGTGGTAAGACTTGGGATTTTTTTTTATCATATTCTCATCTCATGCTCACTCAGAGGTGGTGTGTATAATTTCCTCAAAAAAATAAAAGGGTAATGCGTGTAATAAATGATTCGGCATAAATGTTTAATACATAATTACGTATAAAAAGATTAAATGCAAACAAAAAAATAAATCACAAATTTATCGTTAGGAATTGACATATTTTGACAATCGTTGATAATTTTGTTGGCAGTGGCTGATAATTTAAAAGTTCTATTCATTTTGGTATAAAGCTAGGCAGTTTTTTTTTTTTTTTCATTTTTCTAAAAGCTTTTTTGAGCGAAAGTTGTGGATAGTTTTCATGGATTTGTCGATAATTAAGTATTTTTTTTTCGGTTTTTTTCCTGGTGCGAAATATCAAATATTACACCAGTCCACAGATTCTTAAGAAGCATGTTATTCAAGTTTTAATTAAATATTTTAACATATTTGCCAACAAGGCCCTCTCTAAATTCCACGTTCCGACGATCGAATTATAAAAAAAAATCGCGAGGAGCGCTTAATTGTCACAAGTACATAGTGCAATAGCAATTGGACTAAAACTCATGAATTTATTTATTTAACCCTAAATAAGAATATAAAATGATTTGTTAGAGGGCAAGTTGTCACTATTCAACTCAAGAAATGATCTCACAAAGGGATTGCAGAAGAGAACAGACTCCAAATGTCAGTGATGAACGTTCAACAAATCCATATGAATGCATTCACTCAAACATCAAAATCAAGCTCAAACGAACTCTGTTAGAAACCGGGTCACAGCCGGTCGAGCGAGCAAGGCCACATGTTCTGATTCAGCTTTTACTTACTACCAGCGCGGCTGGCTTGGCACAAACACCCGATGAACAGACAGTTTTACCAGTATATGATGTTAAGGAACTTGTATTTTTCTTGTTTTTACCTTTTTTATTCCCTATGATGTATATATTGCAATTTCAGTTGATAAAAATGTAATCTTGGGTGTTAGGAAGTATAGAAGAAATGGGAGATAACTTAGAAGAAAAAAAAAGGGAGGATAGACGGCTAATTTCCTGCTTCAAAATGCAAATCCATCATCCCAAGACTTGATTTTTTTTTTCTCCTCCGCCGCTTCACCGTCACAAACCCTAACCGGCAAAACCCCTTCCCTCAGTCAAGTCCGTGACATATGATTTCTCCCATAGTGAAAAACCAAGTTGAAAACAAGGAAATATTAGAAACTGTATTCAAAGGAAAACCTCAGCCATATGGTACCTAATCACACCTTTAACAAAGGAAACCTGCATTACAGATCAAAGGGTATATTATCTCCCACAACAGTGATTTCTCATACTTTTCCAACTTCTGTGGTTAGTTTGGAGCAATCTTAACCTTTTGCACCTCACCACTCAGTAAATACACTACATTGTGCAAGAAAAAAAACAGCAATGCCAGCCAACAACAATTGCTGAAATTATCTCATATTCTCATCATAATATATATATTTTCCATATCTAATAATTCTACAGATCAACATGCTCGCATAATTTAATTAGCCAATAATAATGTCATTATATGTTAAAACCTTTATAAGAAAGAAGTGAGGGAAGCAATCAAAGCATCATATTTACCAGTCTATGATGCACATCCTAGAAACCAAAAGGCAGGTATAACAAACAACTAAGCAACTCTAAAATTGATTAGACCAAGTATTGCAGGAGATGAATAACAGAGTTAGCAATGTACCTTTTTGGAACTTCAGGATAAACACGAAAAAGCCGTCAACGAAAAACAACTTGAGTTTCTATTGGGGCCAATTCGTATTCCTCGACCTTAGCTGGGTACTGCACTGATATTGCAGATGACTGTCATAAAGGCCAAAAATGGAAAATGCTTCCAACTTTATTCAAACTCAGGTTAGGACATCATTTCAACGTTGGCAGCATTATGTTCCAGACATCTAGAGAGAAAATGTAAATTCATTCTCAGAATATGTATGCTCTTCACATAAGGATACCAGTTATTTACAGATAGAATACCAGCGTGCAGCATAAACAAGTCAGACACCGGGATCCAGAAGATTAGAATTGGAAAATCCACATAAACCCAGTTAGCAAGGCAATTAGACAGGGGCACAAAACCACTCTGTATCTTCACTTACATCCAGAAAATACAGATTTACCTCTAACTTGCTACACTTCTGCCAAAATCCTTCAGAAATGAAAAGTTAAGTCCCCTCTGCTTTACATACCATCTCGTGCAACCACAATGAGGATCAAAATCTATAGCACTAACGATGTGAAAGTAAACCAAACTGCTGTTGTATTTGAAATCAATGTAAAAAATGTCTACAGAGATCATTAATATATATGTTACATACACGATATCAATCAGAAACAATTCCTTAACAGGAAGTGCCTTATGCCACATCTCCACAGGCAAGAATATCGAAGATAAGGTTCCTACTGTCAGCAAGGCCCAAAAAGAAAAGTCAACCACAAACATCATTCATGTAAACAGACCAAGAAGTGCTTGTCCACCTAACTCATCAAAGGTGTTTGCTAGAAAAGAAGTGTGATTGATAGCCTAAAAAACAATGTAACTTCCTTCAGCCGTATCTCTCACCTCAATCACGGCTGTCCTTAATATGCAGAGGTGATTAATAATTTATGATCTATTGACCAAAAAGACCACCAGTACCCAATTCTCCTTGTAGCTCCTTTCTCCGTTGCTCTTCCAATGGATCGGGACTTTTCATTACTCTTCGCATACGCCTAAAATTACGTTTAAAAAAAATGAAACTAAGTACCATGAACATATTCATAAAGTTAAGCATATAAAACCAAAGAAAGAAAATACCTGTCTTGCGCATGGTGAGCAGGAAATGTAGGCATAAACTCCTTGGACTTCGGAAGAGGAACTTCGCAGAACCATTCATGATTGAGAGCTTCTTCAGCGGTGATACGCTGCACAGTTTTCACATTCATGATTAGATACCCAAGATAAGGAAAGTCAATCTCCTGAAAAATGAAAAACAACTGGTGTAAAAAGCAATACCATTTCAGGGTCATATGTCAGAAGCCTGTTCAGGAGGTCAAATCCAGCATCAGAGAGTACAGGTGACCCAGTAAAAGAAGTTGCTGGGAATTTCCTACGCAATAGGTTGTACCTGAAATAAATGTAAGCGGTTAGAAGCAAGAGAAATTTAACTCAAGCAATTGAAACTGTCACCAATGGAGGACTGAAAGCCACACCAGAATCACCCAAAGCTGGAAGCCTGGGAAACAGTGGCAAAAAAAAAAAAAAAAAAAAAAAAAAAAATTTTGAGATCAACTAGAGTAAGAATTACATAAACAAGATGGACACTTACTGATGCTTGACGAAGTTCACCTTGACTCCAGGGAGTTTTGAAAACCCAGGCCAAATTGTCTCATTTGGAGTGCCAAGGATTCTGAATATCTGCAGTTTCACCCCAAAAATAAAATAGTTAGATCAATTAGACCGCATTAGATTAATTATCCAGAACGGGTAACAAACACAGCAATGAAGCCTAAAAATAGATTTACCTTGTCCAGTTGTTCAACCTCTGTCTTCCCGTTGAATAGTGGTTCCTTTGATAATAGCTCAGCCATAATGCACCCCAGAGACCACATATCAATTGCTGTGGAATATTGTTTGGCTCCCAAAAGAAGTTCTGGTGCCCTGAAAATGACATATGATTTAGTTTTCCTGATTCAGCCAAGACAGTCGAGAATCAAGATAGGAAAAAATACAAAATAAAGTGCTAACTAAAGAAAATGCAATAAAATGAAGTACGGTAAACTCTCCCCCCAAATGTGATAAAACGAAATGGTGAATCAGTAAAAGCTCAGGGATTTTAGCTTAAAGTGATGCTAACCTGTACCAAAGCGTAACTACCAAATGGGTATACGGTTTCAATGGGCTTCCATACTGACGAGCTAGACCAAAGTCACAAATCTTCAACTCACCACGATTATTTAAAAGCAAATTGGAAGTCTTCATATCTCGGTGAAGCACCCAGTTGTCGTGAAGATACTTGACACCTTCTAAAAGCTGAAGCATCAGACATTTAACTTCACTTTGACTAAAAGGTTGTTTCATAGTCTCCATCAATGCCTTAAGATCGTGTTCCATGTACTCCATGACCATAAAGATGCTGTCAAGATTGCTCCCCACAACCACTTCTTTGACATCCACAATTGAAGGATGATCAAAAGATAGAAGAATGTTTATTTCCCGGAGTGAGGTCATAGGAAATCCTTCTCTCTCTTTCTCCATCTTGACCTTCTTTAAAGCAACAATTTCTCCAGTTTTCTTATCCTTGGCCCTATACACAACTCCATAAGTACCTTCATCTATCTTGTTGAGTCTCTCAAACTCATCAACACTTCTGCAACCTTGAAGCATATTAACGCTCCTTTGTGGGGGCTGTGCTGGCTCTGGTGTACCAGGAGACCCAGGATAATCCTCAGACTCAGATTCAGAGTGGTTGACACTGGAGCTGTCACGATTGCGATCATCATCAATTTCCATGCAGTCATTGTTGTTATCATTGTCTTGGTAACTGTCTCTGCTGGAAGACCTAATGTGTTCGTCCGACCCAGAGGACCTCCCCCTAGTTGCTTCAGAACCTTCTCTTTTGACCTGCCCTATTTCTGGACTTATTGATTTGCTATGTTCCCTTGCATCACCTAACTCCGAACTTGACTTGCTCCTCAGTTTAGGCATATTCTCATAATCAGAAATCTCACCTTCATCAGCTGGAGACTCAGCATCATTAGCCCACCGAGAAGATATTATGGTTCGTGCGGGTGCATAATCATCTTCATCTACTTCCCCCATTTCCATGTTATTAACCCGCTGATCTCTTACAAGTGGCAATGAAAATGTTGCAGCTGGGACTTCAGCTGTTTCTGATCTCAAGTCAACATTAGAAGGTGATGCTTCTAAATTAATCTCACCATCATCTGTGGCTGAAGTCTTTGGATTTTCATATGCACTAGGTTTAAGGTAAGATGACTGGTGAGGAGACTTGACCACTTCAGGCAACGGAATGGTAGTAGTAGTATCCGAAGTACTCCTACTTTTGATTGCTCTATTTGCCTCCCTATCATCTCTATCCCAAATAATAGGTGAAAACTTCCGCTTCTTGGTCTGCACAGGAGATAATTGATTAGAACTTCCCATATTTATAGGATCAATTCCTCCGTTAGCTTGAGTTACTGAATCGACCACCTCCTCAGACCCATCACTATAAAGCTCTCCAGGCTCTCGATCCATGACACGTACTGCAGTCTCACATTTCCTTGGTCCACCACCACCACTACTTCCAGAATCACTTCGACTAGAAGTGGAACGGTATCCACCATTCATCATATCTCTTTCTTGAATATCCTTCTTTCTAGCATTGCCCTTATCATCCAGGCCATCTCGATCCCGAGCCCCTAGCTGACCCCTCTCGAAGTTCTGAGCTCCATTCCTAACCCGTTCATAATCCTCTCTTCGATACCCATTTTCCTTCTTTGACATCTCAAAATCAGTCTTGTTGTCCCTATATTCATCGTCTCTGTAACCACCATGTTTCCCAGCAGCCATGAATGTATAGTTATTTGAATTGGTCGACAGATAGCAAGCACCAAACCCTAACCCTAACCACCCAAAGAACTCCCCACGATTGTATTTTTCTGAACAAAATAAACCCTAACTCCCCAAATTCAATCAGCCTCCCAACAAATAATCAAATTAAAAAAAAAAGGAGCAAGAACGATGAACCCCCCTTCTTTTTTAATCCAAAACTCAACACAGATCTGAAACAATACGAAAACACAGAGCACAAACACCCACACTCTAATCAATCAATAATCGTTTTTTTTGTCCTTTTCTTTTTTCTTTTCTCAACCAAACCAAATCAAAATTAAAAAAAATAAAAAAAAAATAAAAATAAAACCCCAGATATCCAACGAGAATTGCCGAACGAAACAGAAAGCCCTAGAAAAATATAAATCCTATAAATCTTCCTCAGTCCGTCCACTCTGCACGTGCGAAGAAGTCCAAAATCAGAAACTTACCGATGAAATGAATCGGAAAAGAGCAGCGCGGCGGCGGTCGGCGATGAACTCTGGGGGCGGCGGAGAAACAGCCAAATATAGAAAGGGAAAATGCGTTGAAAGAGAGTCTAATTATTGCTTTTTTTTTCCTATTTAATTATTTCTTTTCCGGACGATGCCGATTGGGCCTTCCCTTTCAAATCCAGACCGTTCAAATATCCCGCCTCCACGTCAACTCATTTATTTATCAAAACATTTTAACACTCAAAATGTTCGTCGTAACATCAATGTTCATGATAGGTCGGAACTGAACATTTTGTTATAGTTGCTTAAGATTTCTCCAGCCCTCATTCGATTTGAGCTTACAAACTTTGTGAATCACATTCTCAATGTTTTTGTTCTTGTTTTACTTATCACTACACATTCCTTTGATTTTTAAAAAAAAAAAGTGATTTAATTTATAGATTGCTATGAAGATACTTATAATTATATGTTTAGAAATGGATGAAATTTATTTCTCGACAAAAGTGAATATGAATGGGGAAAAAAATAAAATTTAAAAAGTAGTAGTTTGATCGACAATTCAAAAATATTTTATTATCAACCACAAATATGACCACACCAAATCTGTAAAAGTTATGACAAATTGTACTTGCAATAAAATACACACAACTACCATCACACTCATACAATAAATTGAATAACTGCCCTATTTATGATTAGGGTTTTGAATCAAAACACCATGTTGCCCGTCTCCCATCTCTCTCTCTCTCATCTCCACCATTAATCAAGTCCCGTGACTCTCTCTCTCTCTCCCAAGATTTTAATAGCGAGTCCCGTGACTCGAATATTTGAAGATCGATAATTTTAAAAAAATGAAGATTACTTCTCTCTCTACTACTTGTCTCTCTATTTTGGACGAACAAATTCAAAAAGAAAACCAGTTCAGCTGCATCTCTCTCTCTCTTTCACCGGCGATGGAGCAAGGAACAGCACCGGAGACTTCAGCTTCTCAAGTAGGTTTCCGGCCCTTTTCATTAAAATTGTCGTATATCAATTCCTAGATTTAATTACCGTATTTCGCAATTGGTTTTTGTTTCTGTTTGCAATGGTTGTGGTTGTGTTATGGCTTTAGAACTAGGCTTGTTATGTTAATCGTGGATTTGTAAGTTAATCGTGACTTGTTATGCTAATCGAGCCTTGTATTTTGTTAATTTAATACTAATCGAGGAAGTTTAAAAAACCTAATTTCATACTAATCGAGGCTTAATTTAATTCTAATCGAGGAAGCCTCGATAAATTTAAAAAAAAAAGGTAATTGCTCGATTAATTTAATACTAATTGCCTCGATTAATTTAAAAAAACTAATTAATTTAATACTAGCCTCGATTAATTTTAAAAAAACAAAAACTAATCGCGGCCTTCCTCAATTAATTTAATACTAATTGAGGCCTTTCTCGATTAATTTAAAAAAATAAAAACTAATAGAGGCCTTCCTCGATTAATTTAAAAAAAAAACTAATCGAGGCCTTCCTCGATTAATTAAATACTAATTGAGGCATCGATTAATTTTAAAAAAATCGAGGCTTTCCTCGATTAATTTAATACTAAATCGAGGCACTAATTGATTAATTAAAAAAAATTAATCGAGGCAGTAATCTATTAATTAAAAAAAATTAATCAAGACACTAATCGATTAATTAAAAAAAATAATTGAGGCACTAATCGATTAAGGTAAAAAAAAAAACCAATCGAGGAAGTAATCGATTAGTTCAAAAGGAAAAATAATCGATTAATTTAAAAGAAAATTTTAAACAAAACTAATCGATTAATAGTTTTAAAAAATTAATCGTTTAATTAAAAAAAATTGATCGAATAATTTAAAAAAAGAACTAATCGATTAACATTTAAAAAAAACTAATCGATTAGTTTAAAAAAAACCTAATAGCCTAAATAAATCTAATCGACGACTTGCCTCTATTAATTTAAGACTACTCGATTAATATTTAATGTAAATCGATTAATTCTAAAAAAATTACGCGATTAATTTAAAACAAAACTAATCGATTAATATTTAAAAAAAACAATCAATTAGTTTAAAAAAACCTAATAGCCTAAATAAATCTAATCGATTAGTATTTAAAAAAAACTAATCGATTAACATTAATTGTCCTCGATTAATATTAGAGTTAAATTTTAAGAAATTCCATTTTATATGAAATATTAAAAGAATTTACTTTAATAGTTGTAATTTTGAAAATGTTGTTAGATTGATTGGCTTAGACTGCCGTTACGGAGCCTGAGGCCCTCGGTCGTCGTGTACGCCATACCAGATGTTATTGATATGATCAGAGCCACACTGCTCAAGATTGGTGGTGACGATGTCGTCCGACTATTCAGAGACCGCCGCAGCCCGGAGCCGAGCGATTGTAGTGTTGTTCATCGGGCTCCACAGCCCACTGTAGTACATGAGGGTACTAGCACTTCAGCTCCACGCCATGGTAGTTTTAGCGCGACCTATCAGCTCATGAATGACATTGATGATAGCACCCTCCAGGTCGCCTACTCACGATTTAGACTTCAGCTCATGAATGACATTGATGATGCGTATCGGAAGGTTATAAGGGCTCGGATATATTCGTTGACTTACATTAAAAGGCCTAGCTTGTAGATGCTGACATTACACTATCATGCAGTTAAGAGGATCGTATGAGTAGAACTATGACTTATTAGTTGTTTTTGTTGATTTTGTACTTGAACTTGATTAATGTAAATGTTTTCGTGAAAATTGATGTTCTCGTGACAAAACAAGTTGTTTCGTGACAAAATAATTTGATTCATGACAAAATAAGTTGTTTCGTGACAAAACCTCGACTATTTACTTTTGTCTACTTTTATCTATTTAGACATTAGATTTCAACTAAATGTCAAATACAACCACAATTAGATTTCAACTAAATGTCAAATACAACCACAACTAAATGTCATCGGCCGACAATCGAATCGGACATCTAAGACGTGTATGCTCTTCACTACCACATGTGCGGCACTTCTTAGGTACCCTTCTCCTTGGCCCATCCTCGGGCGGTGAATTTAGATCAACACCGCCAATAGGCAAATGGGCTGTGCATACATATCGGTTGTGCCCCGGTCCATGGCATCTAGTGCAAAACTGTCGATGTGCACTGGAAGAGGCCTCGAACGGTGCCCGAGCTCTGGACATAGATGGACACCCAGCACGTCCTCTAATCTCTGGTGGCAATACCACTCGTCCTCCAAATGTATCGAGCACAATCCAGTGTTCTGGTCGAGGTAGACCCCTGATAACTGAGTTGTACATGCCTACTAGGCTCTCTACCCTGTAACACCTGGCCACATAATCATAAATGGCCCCACCAGTGCAACTGCAAAAGGAAAAATAAACAATGTTGATTAGGTACATGTAAAAAAAATAAGAAGAAATAGAGGTTGACATAACATAATGACTGCTGCCGCATGAGAACAGAGGATCAAATCCAACTCGAACTCACGACAGTCACAAGTCCAGTTCTGAAGATCGACCATGTAGACCTCCCTCCCAACCTCGACCTTCCATAAAGTTGCTAATGTAGTGGGCTGCACGGCGTAGCAGCGTCCCTTCTCGACGTTCCCTGATAGCTTCAGCGTGGTGCCCTCAGTCAAGACATGATTCAAGCCTAGTGCAGCCGCACGTCGCTCGATGAACCACTGCTCAACAATCGATCTAAACATCTCAAAGAGTGAGCAAACAGGTAACCTTCTCGCCCACAATAGACGAGCATTGAGACTCTCTGCCGCATTAGACGTCATGAACCCGTAGCGCCGTACGGAACAGTGTGAACGGGACCAATGCACTGGGCCAATATTACATAGCTTCTGATAGGCACTCGGACAGACCTGCTCTAACGATGACATACTTTCCTGAAAGGTGTCTGTCCGATACGCGTAGGCAGCCTTCTTAAATAGATCCATCACATGTCTCTCTCTCTTCTTCAGCTTATTCTTCAAATGGTAGTAGCACAACCCATGCGTCGCTCTCGGGAAAACGACCTCTACAGCATTTTTAATGTTCTGATGTTGATCCGAAACGATGAGAAGATCATCTATATCACACAGAGCCAAGCGCAAGTGGGACATGAACCATATCCAGGACTCGACGTTCTCTATCGGTCCGAGCCCAACTACAACAGGTAAGATCTGTTCATTGACGTCTTTCGTCACAGCAACAAAGAGAACCCCCTTGTTCTTTCCCTTCAAGTGGGTCCCATCAATCACAAGTACTGGACGAGCATACTGGAGAAATGCACTGACACACGGACCGAGAGCAAGGAATGAATGCTTGAAACGACCATCACCCGTGATCTGCATGTCTACATGGGTCCCCAGATTCATCAAATGCAGGGTGTGCAGGTATGCGGACAACTGTGCATAGGACTTGTCAAAGTATCCATATACCATCTCAATGGCAATGTTCCTCGTGCGCAGTGTGAAGCTGTAGTCGATATAGATGCCAAACTCACGAACAAGCTCCGCCATCATCTCCTTCGGCTTTAGAACAACCCGCTCATCCACTAATTTACGGGAAAAATATTTTCCGAGCACTCGTGCAGGAACCTATCGCGGAGCAATTCGATCCATATCAAGATGGTATGTGTGAGTGCCGTTGAACTTGTATATTTTCCACATAGCTCCATCAACAACGGCAAAGCACTTGAACGGACAATCACCGCCATGCTTGCAAACGTAGCCCAATCGTGACCTGTTCGAGCGATATACGGCATACTCCACTCGATTCTGCATGTGATAGATACCGACAACCAAAGTCAGATCGTCCTTCGTCCGGAAAATGGCTCCTTGATGCAGTGTATCTGATTGTGGTGTTGCATCCTCATCCCAAGACACTGGGTCCACAATGTCCCAATCAGCAAGGGGAACCACCCAATTACTCGAAGGCCCGTCACTTCTAAACGGAACACTAGTGGTAGATGGTGGGATGACTCCCGCCAAGCGCAGTAATCTGTCTGTACGATCAGCAGAAGAGCGAAGCCATTCGCTGAATTGTGTCACCATCGACTCCACCAACCTCGTTCTATCCATTAATCTCTTCTTGTTCTTGTTCTTCTTCCTCCTCTTCTTCTTCCCCCTCTTCCTCTCCCTCTTTCTCTGCTTTTCCCTCTTCTTCTCCAGTATCACCAATGCATCTCTGCATGTGGAAAGTAGGGAACATAGTCGTCCCTCATAGATGGTCCGGCTCCAGAACTGTCCAATTGCCTTGAAATCACATACACGACCGTCTCGGCAGTCTGCTCGCGAAGCAAATTGAGCAAATCTCCATCATCTTGCAAAGATGCTCTGATCCGTCTCCCAGTGTTGGTGCTGGTCAGGTAAAATAATTCGTACTCTACCATGTTTGGGTCAGTCCGCAACAACTTGTGCACTTTCCTCACAAGTGATCTAAAACACAGCTTATCAGATGACATCGTCACGAGTTACTCGTCCCCATCTATATATTCTGATCTTTCCCATCGCCTACTATGTCGTAAAATAATGCGATATCTAACCATCTACAATTTATAAACAGTCATGGATTAATTATATTAATTAACATAGCAATGTAATTAAATAAAAGACATCGATTACTAAAAATAAATGCATCGATTATGCCAAGTAAAGCATCCGATTACTAAATTAACATAGCGATGCAATTAAATAAAATGCATCGATTATGCCAAGTAAAGCATCGATTACTAAAATAAATGAATTAAATAAAAGGCATCGATTACTCTACCTAAATGCATCGATTATTTCAAACAAAGCATCGATTACTAAAATAAATGAATTAAATTAAAGGCATCGATTACTCTAACTAAATGCATCAATTATTTTCTAAAATGCATTGATTACTCTAAACTAAAGCATCGATTACTCTACCTAAATGCATCGATTATTTCTAACTATATTCATCGATTACTGTCTTGAATCTAAGCCTCGATTATTTTACAATCTTCCTCGATTAAATTAATCTTAACCTCGATTGATTCTAATCACCTCCATTAAGTCTAAAATGCCTCGACTAGTTCACATTAATCCTCGATTAGTCTAGAATATGTCCTCGATTAATTAAAAAAAGCCTCGAATAATTTTCAAATATCCTCGATTACTTCTAAGAGCCTCCATTAATTCTAAAAAATACCTCAATTAATTATAATAACCACGATTAAGTCTAATAGCAACGATTAAATAGTCTACGACATTCAAATCATCAATATATAAAAATATTAAAGAGTACGACATCCAAGTCTCTCTATGTCTCCTATTTTTAATTTAAATCTAACAACACATACAATATATATATATATATATAATCAAAACAATAAATATTTACAAAACAAGTTCAAAAAAATGGAGAGTACAAAACGTACCTTTGAAAATTGGTGGAAATTTTCGAGCTCTACTTTTTTCTCTGGAAAATTCTTTCGCCCGCCTTGCTCCAAAAAATGTCTCCAACTTCTGCTCTTCTAGGTCGATTTCTATTCTATTTTGGTGTGAATAAGCTTGTATTGTATAATGTAAATGATCTCCACGAGCCACTCTATTTATTCAACAATTTAACCTACCTCGTTACAAAACATTAAATGAAGTATGTAACCTTTAGCATGTATTAAATTCGATCCAACCTTCCCCTTCTTTTCATTTAATGAAGCCTACCTTTCCTTCGTTTTATTTATTGAGAGTCAGTAACTACCTCATTTATTATATTCCATGACCATTTTAAAAACAATCGAGGCTTTTAAAAAAAATTATTTTATAAAAATAATCGAGGTTCATTAAAAATAATCGCGGCCACTTTAGAATATAATCGAGGCTCCTTGAAGATAATCGATGCCTCTTGCAAGATAATCGAGGCTCCTTGAATATAATCGATGCCCCTCTTGCAATAGAAGAAATAATAATCGATGCTTCTAAGAAGCATCGATTACTTCTACGTCAATTATCGAGGCATGGTTGTATTTGCTTTCTCTCACTCCTCAATCGATGCATTTTTTAAAAAAATAATCTAGGCTCAACATATATATCAACGGAGGCTTGTCATTTCTATCGAGGTAATTTTCCAACTCTAATCAAGGCTCCAAAATTAATCGAGGCTTTCTAAAATATTATTGAGGAATTCTCAATTAGGGTTTCGGTTTTAGGCTGTATTCTCTGAAAATGATCTGACACAAGTACATAACACTAATGATTGACAGTGGGGACCTAGTCTATTATAGTACAAATTGTCGACAAAACTATTATGTTTTAAAAGTTGTTGTATTTTCCCAATAACTATTTACTTTTGTCTACTTTTATACATTTTGACTTTAGAAATTATACTTCTTTCATTTTGAATATTTGATCTATCATTTAAATTGAAAATCATTTTAAAGAATTGTTTGTGAGTTCGCAGTGGAGACATTATCCCGACAAAGATTCGAATCCGTGTTTGATCTCCAAGCAAGCTCACTCCACCACCCATCCCTACCGGACCCATTGTTTATCTTTTTTATTTTTAAATAAAGTTAAACCAATTTATTGACATTTAGGGGAAAAAATATCGTATCAATTTTATAAAAATAGGACATAGTTAATTATTCGGGTGCCAAAAGGCTGAGTGGACTAATTGAAGGGTGATGTGAGTGTTTATAAAAATTATGGTGGTCCCAATGCTAAATAATTATAACAGTAAATAAGAAATAATCAATTTTACAGTGCAAATATGCAATAAATGGAAAAAATATATTATATTGCACGATTCCAATATATATAGATCAATGAACTTAGTCAAAAGTGAGACGATTATCACACTTTGCATTAAATGCATAAAAAATTATCGTATTTTAAAAATTAATTATGAGCGGGAAGCTTCAGTGCTACATTTGATTCAAGATTGATATAGATATAGATTTGATTATATGAATGTAGATTCATATCCCTCTCATTAGCCTTTTCCAAATACTAATTCTCACATGAGACCTCTTAAACATTACGAATAAGTGTCCTTTGAAAACACTTTAATGATTTATTAACAATGAAAATTATGTACATAAAAAGGTGAAGTCACCTCTCTTTTTTCCACCCCAAAAGAAAAATAAACACCATGCAACAAAATGGGCTTAAAGACCCAAAGTTTGTGAACGAGCCTAAAAAAATTACAATCTTTCAACGAATTTATAATTTAGACAAACTTTAAAACGTTACAATAATCACTTAATATTTTGATTTTTTAATATTTTTTTAATGCAAATATTGATTCGCATCCCATAGTCTTTTAGTTTCATATTTTGCACACGCAAACGTGTAGTAAATTGAAGTATCTACGTTTTCCCTCATGATAAAAAAAAAATAAAAAATTTGAGGCTCCGTACTTAAATTGAAACAATGGTATATATGAATCCTTATTAGAGTAGGTTTGATAATTTAAACTAAAATCATATTACTATTTTCATCCAATGTCATGAAGTAAGGTCGTCCAAACCATATTTAGGTTGTTTTAATTTCATCTCATATACAATCCTTATACACATTAGTGATCATACCAAATCAAACTCGAACTATTAATCATGAAATAGATGCAAAAACCTTGACAAATCCATGCAGATAGTTAAATTGATTGACAGTTAAGTTTAAAAAGAAGTGAAGTTTTGGTGGCACCAACAGCAGGAAGGCAATTTGAAGGAGAGAGAAGAGGGAAGATGGCCCCTTCTTCTTATATAATCAGCTCTTTCTGTAGTCTTCATAGCCTTCTCATTGAGTTTAGATTCAGCTGCTACGCGTTTCTCCTCCCCTATTCTCCGAGTTGCAGCTATTCTGCTGCTGCACTTATCTTTCGCGCGAGATTTAAGCCGTTCCACCTTCGCCTGCATGATCATCCGGTATCCAAATATCAACAAAATTACAAATATGCCATCAGATATATGTATATATCACTATTGTCTGACAAGATCCATCAAACATTAACTACTCATACACCAGTACATTTACAAATATGCCATCGGATATGGACTTTGATCCGGATAGAGTACAGTATGACAAGATCCATCAGACAGCAAGTATCCATGCCCATCCAAACACCATCAAATTTACAAATATGATTACCATCTAGCTTGTTGTGGTCTGACCACGTGTTTAATTTTGTGATTGACAGTTACTAGAGAAAGGGGACACTACCTCTACTTTCCGATTCTCCAATTCGGCCTTCCTCTTTTGATGATTTTCCCAAGCTTGAATCTTTGCATCTTCACGTTTGTACCTAAAAATTGAGCAATGGCTAAAAGTTTCAAAAATTGAGGATCAAAATCAAGAAAATGGTGAAGGAATTTAAATCACCTGGCCATGTATTTGGCGCGTTCGGCCTCTTCCCAAGCAGCAGCTCGATCTTCGAGGGGATTCAACTTCCTAGATTGGTCAGCATTTAGACCATTTGTTTCCTGCCCCTCTAGACTGGAATGACTAGTCGAGGCACCGGGCCAGCCCGACTCCTCTGTTCTTGGAGTCGGGTTTAATCCCGTGCTTCGACTAGTCTTATGCATCGCGGGGCTAGATGATCCGGATGATGCAGGGCTGACAACCCTTATAGGAGTAGGTGCTCTGGAGGGCTCTTTGCTTGCAATTGGGGTCATTTCTGTCCCCATATCCCTCAAACATATAGCTCTCACAACTGATTTATTACTGCCTCTCCACACAGACTCATCATCACATTCAACATTCTTCGTCTCAATGACGTGCTTATCTCCCTCATCATTCTCATCATAGGCATAGCCCTTAGGCGGTGGCGCGATCAAGCGCCTGTCATCAGCGTTTGAGTTGCGTGGTGAGGCCTTAGACGGAGCCTTTTCGCCTCGGGAGAGATTCACCAGCCATTTTTGAGCATCGTCCCATTTCGATGGAGCTGGTTTGCCTAGAGACGACCGGTGATGAGGCGACGGCCGGCTCATCACGCCGCTCTTCTTCAACTCGAAAATCATACAACTCCCACTCCCACCTGTGTTTTCTTCTGTGGGGCAATTGTTCGAACACCCTTTGTCCTCTATGGATCTCATTTTTCAGCAACAAACACCTTCCAATCTGTGAATCTAAGCACAAAGTGTTAGCAAGTTTATGCACATCAATCAACTATAAACTAAGCCAAGTTACCCTCTTGATCATCAACACAAAATCCCAGACACATAAACATGGAGTTCATTTCAAGTCCACTCAAGGAAGTCAAGAAAGTCCATGTGTGTGTGTGTGTGTGGAGAGAGGGAGAGAGAGAGCTTGAAGAGTGAGTATTATTTTAAGATCCATCCACATGCATGGCCTAAATATATGTGTGTGTGTGTGTGTGAAGAATATGGGCAGCTCACAGCTGCAGTAAAATACAAATAGGTATTGATAATAAAATACTGCCTAACTACATGGACACTGCTGCTTTCTCTCTCCTAAAACAGAAAATTCACTCTGGGATCAGAGCCAAAAGGCCTCACATCCATAAAATATCAAACCATATATATAATTTTATTAATTCTATGAACTTAGTAACCATTGTGAGAGTACAAAAAATTATCACTCTCGATGAATCTGTGGGGTTCAAAAAATAGTTTTTGACCAAAAAAATAAATTGTGTGTATATTTTACGGTGTAATAAGACAGAAATAAGATTATTGCTTTGGAAAATTACACAAAATTATGAGTAAACAGAGCATCCAATGGAGAAACATGTGACAGGATTTCAGAAGAAAATGGAAAAAAGAAATTAATTTTTGGGCCATTTTGGTTGAAAGTGATGTTATTTTTCTAAAGTATTTCACATGGCCAGGATGGGCAAGAAACTGTGATGTCCCTTGATGTGTGGCATAGTTTAGTAACAAATTCAACTTTAATTATTTATTCAACATTCTCGTTTCTAGTAACAAGAAAAAACCCACATAGTTAATTTACACCACCCACTACACCATTTCAAGAAAACATTAATGTATTAGGCATATATGCACTTCATCTCGTTTTTTTTTAATATAAAGTCTAATTTTCTAATCCGTTCATAAAATTTCTTTATGTGTGGCATAATTTAATAACAAAATTCAACTTTAACGGGTGATGGATGAATTATTTATTGAATATTCTCATTTTTAGTAGTGAGTAAAAATTCCACATAGTTACTTTACACCACCCACTAGACCATTCCAAGAAAACGTTGATGTATTAAGTGCATATATATAAGCACTCCATCTCACTTAATTCAATTTTTCACGTCTACGTAACGTGTATGTTAACAATTAATGTCGTCGTCTCTCAACTTATTTTGTAACCCAATCGATGAGCTGGCAAGTGGAGTAATAATAGTGTAATAGTCAGAAAATTTATTTTCTTAGTTGATTTGATTCCTAGCATCAAACATGTAAATATGCAAGAAATGACAAACAAAATCGACCAACAAATGATAGGCTATAGAGAGATGGATTCATTCACCAAAACTCGACTTGTCGGCTGCAGAAAAAAGTTGGGACATTTATTTTTGACATTTTCATTGAGTTTAGGTTATTGGGGGGCCATGTGCACTTTGTGAATGCATCCAAAATCCTCTTAAGTTTTTTGTATTTGTTTTATTTCAGGCTCCTATACTATCATTATTGAGGAGAAAAATGTGTTTTATATACATAATATTAGATGTGGAAAAAAATGAATGTTCATAAAATTTACAGTTTAAACACCAACTTTGAAATGTTACAATTACAACATAATTTTGCAAATTGATACACGATACACACCCTTAATTCTTTTCGGTGAATGGACAACTGATATGGAGCATGAAATATTGTAAAATTGTAATTTAATTTTCATTTACCCAATAAGTAGCAATATGAAATATTTTGTTATTGCAAAGTTGTCTCTATTTTGCAACAAAGTAGCAGGAGCAGCAGCAGTAGTAATATTATATTTCGAGAAATAAAATGAAAAATAAATATAAAACCATACTAAGCCTACAATTTGCATTCTCAATTCAAGAAGGCATAAAAATTCTTGCAAGCATAAAATTCAGTACATTCAGGTACTGTATATATATGCAGAAAGCCACCGTGGGGAGAGAGAGAGAGAGGCACAACAGGATACTAAAGAATAAGCTGTTTTATATTGAAAATGTGATCCACAAAGTGTGATTTCAATCACTGAGATGGTATTATGTTCTATAACACTGCAGCTTTCTCCCTATAGCCAATTTTGATATTCACATTTCATAAACTGGAAATCAAGAAATGTACGTTAAACTATAATCTATATCCGTTTGTAGAAATATAGTAGACGGAGTCTTATGCAGCATGCCTTGATTGAAGCAGTGTCGTCTTGAAGAGTATTGGAGTCGACTAAGTGAGAGAGATGACGTAACCTGGCATTGACTATTGGAAGTATCAGAAGTCGTGGTGTTAGCTGATTGGCAAGTAGAATCATCAAGCTCGAGGGCTAGACCCAAAGATGAGATGGCCGATAGCTGCTGTGACCAGTCCTACTGTTGCACCAGCGACAACCTGAAATGAAAACGAACAGATTAACACGATCTCAGTTACTTTATAAAAGCCACACTCCTCAGGATTGGATAGAATGTCTGACATTGAAGTTTCTCAATCAATTCTTATGATAAATGGAGCATATAGGAATTGCAAAGAAAAAAGAAGAAACTTTATTTTTCCTCCATAAACCCAATGCAGCCTAATCTGATACGAAAGTGAGAGCATATAGAAAAAGACTAATAGCAGAATTGAAGCTATTGATTATAATGAAGAGATTCTGGGATCTATTTCTATAAACAAAACATGCAAATAAATTTTATATTGCATTCCTCAAATTGATCATAAGTCTCATGGAAAGAATAAAATCGAACCTGAGGAGGAGTGTGACCAAGAAGTTCGCGCAAGGGCCTCGTCTCAGCAAGAGGATGTTCAGACGGAAGTTCGCATACAATTTGATTTAAAACCTGAAATTTTCATTTCGTTAGTTGTTTCCAGAATGAACAGAAATAAGTGTCATAAATCCGCACCTATGTAGGGTATTTGTTTGAAATTGTAAAAGAATTAGGAAGAAGGTATGAATAGGATTCTTGTGCAGTTGCACAGATGAAAAAATGCAAAAGCTACAAACCTCTGCTTGACGTCCAGCATGCAATCTCACTCCAGTGGCGTCATACATCACCTACCACGGTACTCACCATGTAAGAATACATATTTAAAACTTGTGTACGATTCAGAATGGCTACTTCAAGCAGATTGACACTCAAACAATATAAGTCGACAATAAAATTACGAAATAAATAACACTATACAAGCTTCTTGGAGAAGGACACGTTTTACAGGTATTGTTAAGACAGCGACTTTATTTTGGAAACATTCTTCATATTATCTGCTTCTTATGGCAGATTTACGATTCAGTGCATGACTGGTCACTTTTATACTGTCATTGTTTCCACTGAAATATAAATAGTAGACTACCTATATGATGAAATTAATAACTTAGAGACCTTCTACAAGAATTATGTATATTTTTTCCTATTTTGGGAAATGGAGAATAGAATTTTAAGATCTTATGTACAATAAAGGGCATATGTCAACTCTGTGTTAGCCTACCACATTTGTAAAAGTTGCAACCTTAATTTATGGCAATATTAATCACATGCTGAATAAGTATTTCCAAAAAAAGTGACAAAAACACAATGCACATCTTCATTTGCAATTACAGCACAGTTAAAAAAATGGTTTCTGATGGGATTACAGAAAGGCATGGCAGTAAAACCTTTTTTAGGAGAAATCATACCACAAATGCCAAGATTAAAGCAATTGCAAATGGTGATCCTCCAAAACCCTCTTCAAAACCGACAGCCACTGCAAGAGCAGCAACTGTTGCTGAATGAGATGACGGCATACCCCCAGAGCCAACAAGTTGCTTGAGGTCCCAACGGTTTTCCTTATACCTGCAGGACTACTATGGCCGTAAGACTTTTATAGCCACAATTGTAGGCTATATATATCTGAATTTCCTTTTTCAAGCATTTAAATATAGAAATATGGGGATGGGGAGCATTTTCCTTCTCTAAGTGCAAGATTCAGCATGAAATAGAAGAGTCAGGGTTGATATTGATCCATACATGTGTATATCTGTCGCAGTTAAGAAGTAGAACTAGGCTACCTTCTTAGTTTGATGAGAAATACCTCTTATTCAGCACATAATATCTCCAAGCTCTAAACAGACAAGTATTAGGTTTTATCCTAAAATTGTTCAATGCTTTGTTCAATGGTGGTATCAAACAAACAATTTTAACGAAATCTTTCAATTTTTTATTTTACTATGTTCAAGTACTTCAATAAAGATCTTTTGGCATGCCTTATTAACTTTTTTATTTTATTTTTCTCAAAACATCCATTGCATCACATATCATTTTAGAAACCCTTTCCTTATCAATGCAAAATCCTAACCATATCCAACAGCACAATATTAACCATTTTCCATTAAAATTATCATTTACACCTGCTAATATGGATCACATTCTCTCATCTATACAGATAGATGTGGAAATCATCAATAAAGAGTATGAACTCGCGTAACAATTGAATTAAACAACACAGAAATTGCACAAGTATAACAAGTAAATCATTCTAATCACAAATAAAATTCATAAAAGATCCGATTCTCAATCACATTTTCCAAATTAGAACAAGAAGCAAAAACAAGATTATCCCCAGATCAATAAGTAGAAGCAACAACATGTACAATTACAGATAATAATATGCCCAAAATACCCACAACCAAAACTCCATAACAATCGATCACAGCATTCAACGACTATTCAATAAAAAAAAACGCATTGATACCCCCCCCCCCCACACACACAAATACTGTAAATGGAGGAATGAGGAAGTATACCATGAGGCGAAGAATTTCGTTGACTGCGCAATGGCAAAGGCGAAAAGAGCTGATATCAATGGATAATTCGAAAGAATCGAGCTCGAAGCGTACGACGTCGTCGCTCCCGTCGCCGTCGCCGTTGAATTGGCTGATCCACCTCCTTCATCCATTCCCAGTTCTTTGTTTCCTCTTTTAAATCTTTATCTCAAATTTGACCTCTGTGGGCTACAAAAAGATTTGTTTTTTCTTCGGAAATCACGATTCTGGTTTGGATGAAAATTGATGAGAGAGAAAGAAGGAGAGAGGGAGAGAGAATGGAAGCAACTGAAAGTATTATTGTATGAAGAGAAGGGAAGGTGAAGCGTCTGCGCCAACTAAAGAAACGGTCAACAAAACAATTATTTTCCTTTTTTTGTTGCTTGATTTTTCTCAAAAAATCACACTCAATAAGCTTTCAAAGATTGGTACAAATATGAAAAAAATAAAAATAAAAATTATACACACACACACATATTATCATATACTTTATGCAGTATTTGAATCAGCTTTGTTTGTTCCGATGAAATCATTTGTGTCCAAAGTGCTACATTATCCGTGACTTGATTAATTTATTAGTTTTTTTTTTCGATTTATTTTTTTGTACTTTAATTTAATTTTATACTTGTTAATAAAGATTGATTTTTTTTTTCGAAGGCTTAAAAAATTAAAAATAAAAAAATTATAAATCCGAATTGAGTAAAATAAACTATAAATCCATAATTAATATTAAGTGTAAAATTACATTAAAAGATAAAAAATGAATAGAAGAAAAACTAATAAATTTTATGAGTCTTACCTAGGAATAGGATGTAATGCAATTCGAGCAACAGAGGATTTCATGAGTTTTTTCTTCGTGGATCAAAGCCCTTTTGTTGTCTCTTGCTCTTACAATTTACACATTTATAATCTTGATGCAGTTGAAATTCTAACAAATATTTTTCCAAATGAGGTGCATAACATAAAAATTGAACAGATAATGCTTCTTCAATCGCTTCGTTTTACATGTTTAGCATTGTCTTCTAATGTTTTTAGACTTGGAGAAGCCTTGAGTTCAGACATCAATCTCTCTCTCTCTCTCTCTCTCTCTCTCTCTCTCACCAATCTTCCAACGAACCAGAAGCTAAAAAGGGAAACATTCTTGAAATCTTGATGAAGAGCATCCAGCATATATATCAGAAGCTCACTGAGGATAAAACTGCAAAAAACAGAAAGATCTTCATATTTGTATCATCATCATTGTACAGGCTGTGGATGCAGATTATGTGCCTTACACACACTCAACTCCTGCCATTTCTCACTCCGACATCACAACTTTCCAATCCCCCTCGAAACCTTACCTTTTTCCATACACATGCTTTGTTCAACACAGAAGGGCCTCGAGTTTCTGTGTTACTGTTAAGGAACATTAAAGCTTGTCCAAATTGTAGTTTGACACTTCGACTTTTACATAGATATCCGTCAATGGATGTCACACTGACTACTGCAGTTGCTGTGGATGTCACAACTCGTGCATCATTTTAGTAGCATCGGCTAGACATGTCAAAACCGCATATATTTCTTCTGTTCTAGGATGTGATCTATCAACAGAGTAAAAATTGTGAATTTTGTTGTCAATTTCAATCCAACTGCAACCAGCAGCTTTATAAACATTCCCTTCGGACAAGGCTTTCCTTATTCTCCGAGCCTCATCCCACTTCCCCATTTCTATGTATAGATTTGCCAGAATCACGCTATAAACACCATTGTTAGGATTGATCTCCGTCAATTTCTTCACTGCAAATTCAGCTAAGTCTGTACGCCTATGAATCTTGCAACCATTAAGCAACGAACCCCAGATAACCTCATCCGGTGGGATTCTCATCCCATTCACCACTTCCATAGCCTCCTCAAACTGTCCTGCTCGGCCAAGAAGATCTATCAAACACCCGTAATGCTCAATCTGAGGCTCAATTCCATAATCCTTAACCATCATATCAAAATAATGACGCCCCTCCACAACCAAACCTCCATGAGTACAAGCATTCAACAAGCCAACAAATGTAATCGCGTCAGGCTTTAGTTCAAGCCCGCCTATCAGCATATCTTCAAACGTAGCAATAGCTTCATGGCATCGACCATGCAATGCATAACAATTTATCAGAGAATTCCAAGATGCCAAATTTACCTCAACAGAGTTATAAAAAGCAATTCTCGATTTCTCAAAACTTCCACATTTACCATACATATCAATCAAGCCATTCACAGCAAACAAATCCGAACTAAGTCCACTCCTACATATGTATCCATGAATGCACTTCCCAAACTCCAACATCCCGCTATGCCCTAAAGCCGACAAAACACACACAACGGTACCCTGATTAGGCCTATTCGCTCCCTCCACCACCATCCTCCTAAAAAACTCAATAGCCTCTGAAAACAATCCATTCTGCACACACCCTGCAATAATACAATTCCAAAATGGCGTATCCCTAATCTCCTCCGGCATCTCTTCAAAAAGCAAAATCGCACTCCCCACCAGCCCAGCCCTCGCATACCCAGAAATCATCGCAGTCCACGACACCACATTCCTCTCAGACATTTCATCAAACACTTTCCTAGCAACACCAACATCAACTCCATACCTCGAGTAAGCATCCATCATCGCCGTCTGTACAACCGGGTATCCACCAAAACCCGATTTAACTATCTGGGCCTGCACCATTTCCACTCCATAACTCCTCACAACCTCCGGCCACGACCTCAAGATTATCGAAAACATATATTCGTTCGGCCTCGATCGATTTCCGCGAAGCATGCCACGGTAAAGCAGCGCAGCTGCTTCGTGGTGGGGCAACGCAGTATACGCAGCGATAATGGCCGTGTAGAGATAGATGTTGGGCAAGTTGAATTTGTCGAACAGTTGGCGTGCATAGCCGAGATCGCGGAGGCGAGTAGTGCAGAAGCGGATGAGCTTGAAGGCGTAGAAGTGAGTGTGGGCATGGCCGAGCGTGATGAGATGGGATTGGAGCTGTTTGAGGTGATTAAGGCTGTTGCATTTGTCGAGGATTGCGCAAACATGCCTGTTCAGGCTCCAACAAGGAATCATGTCATATTTAGACATGCAATTCTCCCTACCCTACTATTGGATTCATGATTTAAATTTTATGTTACACCTTTTATTTAATAATAGCATACTAAATTTTAATTATTATTATTTTTATATGAATTCTAACAATGAAATAATCAATCATACAATTGTATTATTAATTGAACATTAAAAATTAAATAATTATAAATCTCAATTACCTAATTCACAGTTGTAAATTTAAACTTAAGCACAAGAAATTGAAATAAAGAAATAAAATAAAAAAAGAAAACTCATAATTGATAGTGAAACAAAGTGTAACAAAAATCTCATATGGTCGGCGACTAAACACGAATGGCTTGTGTTGTACAGAACAGATCCTCTGTTATATTTTGTGTTGCATAATTAATTTTTTTTAATATACTCTGATTGGAAATGAATGAACAAACTCTAAATAGAAAATTTAAATTAAAATAAATCATAATAAATTAAAAAAATATTGAAAAGTTACAAAAGGCCAAGAGGGAATACAATAGATGATCCCATTTCTGTGTTGTGTGGGATTTAAGATTGGGGTTGGATTAATCTATTAGCCAAGCCAAATGAAAGGGAGACGTCTCGGGTCCCGTCACTCCGCCTTTACCACAACTCAAACAAAATAAAATAAAATAATATTACAAGGATTTCTGAATTGAAACTGGGAAATTTCATTTTACCCATCTACCATAAATGAAATTATCAAAAGAATCTTCCAAAGTCTGCATGCACTTTCCCATATATCACAATTTATTACTTGCTTTCCAATCAAAGAAATAGCAACAAACCAAACACTTACAAAACTATAGCAATTTTAGCAGTCAAGAACATCAACTTGCCTCAACTGTTATTTAACCTAAGAAGAATTACAACTTTACAAGGATTCTCTAACATCATATATTTCTTACAAAACAATTAGAATTTAGAACCAATAAAAAGCAATCACCTTTTATCCAGACAGCCGTCGAATGAAAATGCAAGCGCATGGCATCCAAACGTTGAGCATCAGAACCACTCAAGAAGTTACATGATCATGCAGTTGCACTTGGACTCTAGCTTGAGAGGCTTCATGCTGTCACCATCATCTGGAGCTCCATTATCAGGATGGCCAACGATACGTGGACTATACTTCTCGTTGGTTTCAGCATTGCAGGAAGAAGGTGTGCTTTCCATTTCCAGGCTCTTCTTCTGAGCTTTCTGGGACCTAGAACTACGTTTTCTCAGACATGTATCCCTTCTTTCGAAGTTGGATTTGCCCACAAACGTTATTGCTGGTCGCAGAACTTCCACCTGTAAGGCTTCGTTGTCTATTGCAATATTTGCAGCTTCATATGCCAGATTGTGGACTATGGAGCTGCAGAAGAGGATTGCATCCGCTGCTTCATCTAGGGTCAGGCTTTTAGCCTTTGTTCGACTCAAATCTTCCAAGAGAATCCGTGATCCTTCTGCGATGAGAGAGAAAGTTTATAGGTCAAAACCAAGAGTGCACGGAAAGAAGTCAAAAGCCGATTCATACTATTTAAGTTGAAGCCATTCATTAGAAAATCAATTATCTGCACTCTTTTGTTTGCTTTTGTAATAAATAATCATTTGAAGGTCAAACAAATGATATGTCAGCACAGAATGCCTCAAGATTCGAAAAACAAGGAAAAAAAAAATAAAAAAGAAAAGAAAAGGAACAACATTAGGCACATTGCCTAGCAAATTAAGTCAAGAGAATAAAAAAGTATATGGATCAATGAACTGAATGTTTTAAGGACTCATTTTGAGTGGCTGGACAACGTTCCAATGGAATGAGGAAATGAAAGTTAGATGCATGTGAAGCTAACATAAACGAATACTGAGAGCAATCTATAGAAGACCTATCCACGTTAAATTTTGTGTGCATGCATGCATCTATTGCATGTTTCAACACGGATTGACGTGCATACACAAACATGTGATCATGCAGACATGTAAACATGCAAAATTTCCACCCTTCGGAATATCATCAGGAAGGAACTCAAATTCAATTCTCATAATAAATCTTTTCAATTTTTTCTTTCTTAAATGTAAATGGCCGTGCATTGAAGCTTGGTTTTATATCTCATCATCTCATGGCTTATATAATGTTTTAAATTCCAATTTCCCAAGGTCATGACTCATGCATATTGTATTTCTCCACTAAATTTGATTAAAGGGAGACGAAAGAACAGGTAAAAAGGAAAAAAGGAATAGAAACAGCATTTGAATTTGATAAGCTGTTACCTAGTACACCATGTGCATGATGTGAAATTTGAAATTCTTCAACAGCTGCTGCTACAGCACCGGCATCATGGTGCTGTAATTCATTAGTGCAGCCTTTTGAATTAGTGGAATCAACATCGGAGAGAGAATCATAATATGCAACATCACCATCTTCTATCTCAATCTCTGATATTGCGTTCAAAGAACTTGGATTATGAACTTCTGCAACATCCAGCCTGCCTGCACATGAATCTGGTGTGGCATCATACACTTGATTAGAAGTTGGCGAATGCACAGATGATGTTTCTGCATTTGACAGATGATGGGAATTGTTAATCAAGTTGTCACTATTCTCATGTGATGCTGGCTCTTGAGATGTTAATACTGAACACACTGGAGTATCTCCTGAATGGTCATTCATTGAGCGGCTTGATAGCTCTGAAGCGGTTTTGAACGCAACGTTGCATTCGATATCACTGCAAGTACTTTCTGCTTCTGTAAATTCAGAAGCCAGTGATCGTTCGTGAGGATCTACACATGTTTCCTCCCCAAGTTCCTTATTTATGTAGCCTGATGCACTTGACACGGATGAGACAGACCTTTTGTGCTTGGAAGGTATTTCATATCTATAGTTTTCTGTATCTGATTTACGACCACTTGATTGCCAAAGACTACGAACTTCTGTTTGCCTAGAGGATCCCAGATCAATAGACGATGATACAGATGCACTGGTGCGCTCAATGGAGCTTCTCATGCTATTTACACTGTCCCTCACATAGGAGAAATCTTCATAGCTGGTAGTACTTGCTGTGAAACTCCTGCTTTGGACAATATGTCCTTTTGCGCTGCTTGATCTCTTCAGCAACAAAGATATACCTGCACCTTCTGAAACATCAAGCCTCATGCTTGACTTAGCCCCATCTTGCCGCAACTGTTGCTTTATCACTTTCTGACCAGCTAAAGTAAGCTCCCCTTCCTCAAACAGCTCTACAGAAAGACTCTGGCTTGCGTCACTATACGAGTTTTGAGTGTCGAGATGATTTTTCCTTGTCTGACCAGTACAAGTAACTTGTAGACATTCTGAAATTGATGCAGATTGATCCAAAACCTCTTCCGATCCATGTATAATTTGAACAACATCCTGAGTATTGTTCTGGCCGACCATTACTATCCTTGGTGGATCAGTTATAGTTGAATGTGCTTCCGAACATCTGCACTCCAGACAAAGTTGTAGGTCTCCTTCCATTATTATTTCAGCTGAGTGAAACAAGAGACCACACTTTGAGCATGTTACTGTATCTGGAGCGCCGTCAGCATCTGAATAATCACGTTTCCTATCCAACACCAAAAGAGGAGAGTCCATAGCTATAGTAGTAGCTTCAATTCTGTTGCTGCTTCCAACATCCAATGAAGAAACAACTATAGGTGGGACATCATTTTCATCAACGTGCTCCATGACGAATACTTCATCATCCATATCTGGATAATGTCCATGCATACAGTCACTCATTACATCCTCCTGATTTAGCTCACTTCCTTCAGTATCACGGACTCCGCCTGCAGCGTGATCAGAACTAGCATTACTACTAGTTGTCATTGAAGAATTTCTGGATATCAGAGAACGATGATGTGCACTCATTTTTGCTGCATGGAATGTCGAACTGGGTACACTTGACAATAGAGGCCTAAACATATTATGAGGTCCCTTGCGATCCTGCATATGGAAAGTAGATAACAAGGAAACATCAGTACTATTAGTAGCAGTTTCAAGTGCAAACTTCTGGAACCTCAGAGCTAATAATGACACAGCCAGTGCAGACCTACTTATTCCATTTGCTTTCCTCAATTATCAAACTCGAAGGTACACTGTTTTTCATATTGATAGTCATATGTCACTCCCTCCGTAGCACAACTACCACTAGATATTTCAGCAGATCAATATAATTTGGTCCATGTACTGCGATTATTATCTCATTTCAATTCTGTCACAGATGATAGCACTTCATCTAACTTATGCTTCATAAAGTAATTTTATTTTCTCCAATAATAGTATGAGATTGAGTGAGAATGTCTGCATGCTAAAGTTCGTGTTGGAGCACAAGTCTTCTGCAAATATATAATTACATGCCTAGTTAGGCCTTTTGGACTCCAGGTTTCAGTAAGGGAGGAGGCGTATTACATGTTAATTCTGTGAATTTAGATCTTATTAGATCTTATTATGTGGGGGGGGGGGGGGCGAGAGAAAAAAGTTAAAACATATAGATTTTCAACCCATAGAAATTCATGGTCAATTTACTCACCACCAGGAAAGAAATGACAACTATGCAACAATTTGACTAACTTGATAAATATTCCAGAGCCAATAAGAGTAGAGGAGGTTCTTCCAAATGCTAAGTTGAGATTTTAGTAGTAATAATAAAAAAATGCAATGTTTCAAATTTTTTGTTTTAAGGCATCCCCCAAAAAGGAAGGAAATCTTCTACACCAACTTGTGGAGAAATAATAAATATTCAAAATGTTCCTACAATTGTATGAATAATTTAAACACATGCACACAATAGTATGAATAAACAACAAATTAGAAACTACAAAAGCATATTTGAAAAAGAAAAGGTCTAATAAACACATTTAACTCATTAACAGACCAGCAACAATAGCAAAACTACGTATGAGAAAGCTGAAGTGAAACAAATATAAATGAGTACCATAAAATGCCAAAAGTTTCCATGCATGAAGAAACAGCCCGTAGAACTAAAAATATAAAGCTGCCTACCGATTTGCGGACCAAATCAAAGGATCTTTTAGGAGCAGAACTTGACAATTTTTTTGTTGGTTTTCTAGAAAAGCTCATGGCATTGCTACTGGGGTAAGCGCCCATGTTTCTTGGAGCTGATTGTTCTGAGCTGCTGAGAGGAATGGATTGTGGTGACTCTACATCATCATCACCAGACGATGCAACTGAACCTTTGCTATAGGGACTAAATGGATCCCGGTCATGACTGTGTGATGAAGCAACACTCCTGGAGGCAGTTGGAGACATTGATTGCCTGCCATTTCTGGAGCTATTTCTGGATGCTGGGGAGGCCCCTCCAACATAAGATGCTGGTCTATCTGCTAATGAGGTACGGAGATTAGGAGGCACCTCTGAGGAAAATCCAGGAATGTTAGTTTGCCACGCTTTTATTTTTGGTGAAGTAGAGTTCCCCTGAGTTGTCTTGATTGGGGAGGAACCTCTCACCCTTGACGGGGCAGAAGTGCCTGTAGAACCAGTGCTCATCCTCCTAGGCGTTGGCGTACTAGACCTTGGGGCAGATGTTGGTTTAGATGGCGGAGGAGACAATCTCCTCGCTGGGGAACTATGCCGCACGGTAGGAGGTGGACTTGAATGAGTGGCAGAAAATGGCCTGCTTCTAGATTGCAATGTACCATTTCCAGACCGTGGTGATGGGCTGAGTCGATGAGGACTTGCACTACCTCTACCACTTCTGTAATCTTTCTCCATCTAAAGATTGAATCATATTTGAAACCATTTTAAGACACATAGATTAGGACTAAGAGAACATGAACTATAAACACAGATTAAGTTGCTTGTGTTTGTCAGATTACCGTGGGTGATCGTGAAATTGAAACAGGTTGACTCCTGGGCCTGCCCCTAGGTGCACGTTTAACTGGTTGCGCCTCATCATCCAGAGAACGAAAGAGAGGTGTTTCTGGAGGAGTTATCAACCTATAATCAATGGCAGTTATTATGACCAGATAAGTCCAATATCTAAACTCAGCCAAGTTATTAAATAATAATCAATTTCTACATATAGGAAGAAGCAGTTAAACTTATGAATCCACAAGGGAGATCATTAATCAGCAGAGGCAGCATATCTAACTAAATCCTCCAAGCATTTAATCGTTGCCCATCTATTCATTCCTAATTTTATTACCGAAAATATAACCAGGTCTAAAATACATTAAAGAAAATTAATAGAAGGCATAAAGGACTATTTCCCAAGAAGAGCAAAACAACTGACCAGTCATAGTCATTTTTATCTCGTTCTGCATTGAGAAGGTCACTACTCTCTCCTCGAGCAGGAATGGAGATTCCGAGCTTGTAGTCTGAGAAGTGTCTCAACTTTGTAGCTGCCAACGCCATAAACAATAAAAGCAAATTGTACGTGAGACAATTCAAGAAGCCTACAGCCTACAGGAAATGTGCCAAAAGCTTTATTAAAGGCCAAAAATATATCTAGATTAAATCTATTAGCATATAATGGGGTCCAAGAATTTACAGAAGAAGTTGTCAAAGTTGTCATTCGACTGAAGCAAGAAATCATCTCTTTCTTTGCTCCGCACCTCATTGAACAGAGCAAGATCATCTTCCTTCTCCCGATAGAGAATCCCACTCTCAAGGCTACGCCCTCTCTTGTGATTCTCAAGCTTCAGCTCCCTCCCAGGCGAAACTCTCATAACCGGAGAAGGAGGCATTTCCAAAAAACCCCCCAACTAATCTCAACCACCAAACTCTCAATCAAATCCCCTCACAAAAACAAACTTTCAGCTGAAAATTATGAAAAATCACACCAAATGATCCAGCTAATATCTTATGCATATTACACAACCTTATTCCTCTACACAATAAACAACCAAAACCAGCTTCACATTTCCATCAAAAGCCAAGACAAAAATATAATCTTTTCTCTTCACATAAACCACCCAAATTTTCTCTTAAGTGCTCAAACCCCCCAGCTCTAAGATTCAAAATTCTTCAAAATGCCAAAGCCGAAGTGCTCAATTTACCCACAATTTACAAACACAACCCAAAAAAATACCCAACCTTCAACTACGTACTAAAAAAAATTTGAGCAACTCCAAATTGTAAACAACCCCATTTACACGTAAAGAAATGCCATTCACAATTACCCACTTCAAAACTCACTGCTTTACTTCAAAAACCCTCAATTCCTCTCAAATTATGAGCAGAGTAGCTAGCTGGATCTGTCTGGATCAAGATACTTCCGAAACCAGTTGAAAAAGGTGCAACAGCAACACAAAAACAGAACCCTAGAAGCATTAGCCCAAACTATCAAGAAAAGGGTGCAATTAAAGTTCACGTCAGAGGTGGACTGTGAAGAGAGAGCGAAATGTGCAGCACCACCACCGCCACCGCCACCGCCGCCGCAGCAGCAGCAAATTGAAAGAGTATAAAGAAAAACAAGAACAATTATTTTGTTTTCCTTTATAGTAAACTAGAAAACTATATTAATAATATAGTAATGGCAGAAATTTGTGACAATGATGAAGCTTTGTTGCTTTGTATTACTGCTCTACTTTTCTTCTACTCTGCAAGCTTCGCTTCTTTTTGTTTCTTTCGGTTACTCTAAATAGTAAAAAAAAATTCCTACTTTTCTCCGTTAAATTATACGTTCACCATTTTCCTTTTCAAGAAAATCTGTAAAATATTTTAATTTTACTGCAATTGTAAAAAATGAGGTCAGATTTCATTTTATACTCTTTCTTTTCACCACACATTTCATTATTAAATTATAGTATATTTTTTATTTTTTCTTCATTTTTAATTTTTATATTTTAGTTTAATTTCATAGTTTACTAATTATGATTCATTACAGCAACAGCTGCTTATAATTATTTTTTAGCAGTTAATGTTTAGTTAATAATTAATTATTATGATTGATTATTTCATAATTAAAATGACTATTTTTGTAAAAAAATTGTTTGTATTTATATGATGACTTATACAATCTAATTTAGTTAGGGAAACAGAAGTATATATTTCATATGGAGGAATAATATTTTATGAAATATATAGTGCGGTCAAATCTTAAATTTATATTTGCGTATGTTTTTGTGTGTGTGAGTATATTTAAATTACAATCCATAAAAAATGTATTATTTTTTCAATATTACTCAATAAAGTTTTGCTAGGTAAAATAAATAGACAGTAATTAAGTATATGAGGTCGCATTAAACTCTTTTATCTCAACAAATTGCTTCCATTTTATGTCCAAAATGATATTATATAAAGCTTCGTTTTAGTTCAATTTGAAAATAAAATAAAATAAAATGGAAATAGAAAAATTTAAGCTCACCTTATATATAAGGTTCGTTTTGATTCAACTTAATCATCATTCAACATAAAATCAAGTAAATTTTGAATAATAGAATATTAATTTGTGAGTCCAGCTTATATTTATAAGCATATTTATAGTCACCAAGACTAAAACATAGACCCATAATTTATTTATTTTTTCGTTAAAATAAGTTGATACTTATCATAATATGATGTAAAATAATACTAAAAAAATGGTGTCATTGTCATTTGTTTCGTCGTAAATTGATAAGACATATAATCATGTGTATTCATGTCATTTTAATTGGTAGGTTCGTCATTATGGAAAAACCAGTGGCCTTTCTCCTTCATAAAGCCAATAATTATTTTTAATTATATTATTGATTTATGATAAAATTTTGCTATCAAAAAAAGTTGTAATCAAACCATTATTAGATGTAGCTATGGGTTCTAGCTAGTCAAGTTTAATTAAAGTGTTAATTACTATGGATGTGCAAATATATATGATCAGGACTAAAAAATCAAAATAAATAACTTCAACTTTAATACAGGGAGTCCGAGTCACACGTACATTACTCTCATATTAAGTGTTATATATAATAAAAAAAATTATATTCATGCTCAATCATATTTATTTTGAAACTGGGTGAATGTGAAATTTAGCCATAAAGAATAAACTAAGGCAAATTAATCGTTAGCTCGATGTAGATCAAATTCACAAGTTTTTCTTAATAGCAACTAATTAATTACTAAGTTAGTGGTTAAATTATACTTCTGAAAGCATAAATTAAAATAAGAAATTTGATAGCAAGCCCGAACTATAAGAATAATAGCAACAATTTGAATCTCGTGATTTTTTTTTATAGGGAAATAATTTATATACCATTGTATTAAATATACCTTAATTTCTTATTGATTACTTAGTAAAATTTTTTTTAAAGGCTAGTTACCCTCTTCTTATGGTTTTTTTTTTCTTAGGGTTTCTCTCTCGGTAGGGTTTAGCGTCTCTTTTCTGTTTTTTCTTCGTTTACCTATTTGAAGAGGTCGCCCCATCTCTATTTTTCATTTTGGTCTCTATCTGTTGTGTCTCTAGACAGTTTCTCTTAAATTTTGGCGGTTTGATTTGGTTGCTTCTGGGTTTTAGAGTTGCAATTTTCTTTTATGTTCTGATTTCGTGTAGTGGTTTATGTTTGTCATTTCCGTGCAGGTATACTGAAGGATTAAGGTTCGTGACTATACTCTTTCTGGTAGGCGATGAAGGGTCTAACGAAGGGTGAAGAAGGGGATATTGACTTGGATTTAAGTCATGGAGGAGTTAAAGAAGATGAAGTGGAACATTCGTTATGCATGGTAGGACGTTTGGTCGTGGAAAAGCCTCCAAACTCCTATTTTCTTCTTGATGTGTTGAAGAAGGCATGGAGGGTGATAATGAATTGTTTGTTTTGTATACATTAAACAATATTTTATGATATAGAATGACATCTTTTGCAGTCACAGTGTATATTTATTTATTATTATATATTTGCATGGTCTATATACTGTGCATTGTATATTATATGATGTGAGGTGATACATAAGAATATCATATCATCGGTGGCTTGCATTGTATTAAAGATTCACATCTTAGATGGTCTTAGACATACAATCACACATGGTAGAATAATCTGGTGATTAGTTTATCTTGACTAACGATTATAATAGTACACTAACGAGTGCACTCAACTGGATCATGATAAGATTATGTTCTTTAATTCGACCTTAAATATAATGAAAGAACAAAGGTCTACAGAATTTGGATTCCTAATCTATATATGAATGACAGACATATATATGTTGCATTTACTACTTTGATTTATCAAGGGATGAGATTATTTTGATATCATCAATAATCTCGATATCTTAGATAGTGGCTTTTTCATATATGATAGATAGTGCATTGTGTATGAAAATCATGTCTTGATGCGTCAGGTTGATGATGCCCCCTTGATGAATTACAATATTTATGTGAAACCCTGCAGGTGGAATTTATTCCTACATGATAACGGTTGTGCAGTACCACTCTTAGAAAATATATTAATTAATTATAGCTGTGAGAAGCATAGATAATTAACTAATGGACATTATATCTTAAACATGGGAATGACTGAATTATAGAAGAAAACATATTTGTAATATGTATTAAATTGGTAGGTTAATATTATTTCTTTAGTGGAATGAAATTAATACTTAATTTAATTAATTATATCCGAGTGATGGATATAAGAAATTAAATAAATTAGTAGGTCAATTTAATATTCTTCTAAATATCTGTTGTTGCCTAATATAACATTTATGGACTGAAAATAGAACAAGAGTTAGAGACACAGACCCTTTGGAGAGCTAATTTTCGCCCACTCCCTTATTTAATTAAGGGGTCGGGATCGAAAATTATACACATTATTTCAGCCCATCTTTTATGCGCGCTATCTTGATTCTTAGTGTTCCCATATGCTTAATAGTTTGTTATTCACCCTACATTCAACATAGTTCAGGAATACAACAGAAGATCGAGAAATTGTAACGCCCCAGTCCCGTAAAAATAGTGATAATGGACCGGTGCGCTACTGGGGGAAGGGGAAAGGGGTTGTTGGATAAAGATAATTAAATGAAATAGCTTTGGGACAAGAATATGTTATATTTCCCAGAAATTTGGGCAACATAATCTCTGTAACTGTAATAGAATCACACACTAAGACGTTCAGAAAGAATTTGAATCAATGACCAATAACTAAAGGGAACTTATCCCGCCAACAATTATAAAGGAACATTATAGCAAAATGCTGAAATTGTAACATGCTTCATACAATTGAAGACAAGCTATATCAGAGTAAACGGAACAAGCGCAGAGCATCTTTATTCAACTCAAATAAATTATTTCAAGTACTTAGTTGTTTTAGAGTATATAGGATCTCTAAACAACACAAAAAGAGCAAGCATATAGTAAAAAGTCAGCCATTGCCTCAGCTTCGTCATCTTCTAGCCTGCCTCTCAACCTGAAAATGTTTAGAAAAGATTTGGGCTGAGTACTAGTGTACCCAGTGGACAGATTTTGATAAACAGTTCACAAACATTTTATAAATATGAATATCGTATCCACACAAGTATAACAATGGAAAGGTTTCAAATCTCAAAAGCATTCCATGTATACAAAGCTTCTTTTAACCTTACTTTCACGCTCTATCTCAACTGTCCCTTCCTACAGTGTCTTAACTTATATACACGTCCTCCAGCCCAGCTGTCTAATAAAGGATAGTGTATATGGTCCCAAAGCTTTAAAGAATCCGAACTCGAGTCTAGTTAAGCACTCAATGTTTTCGTAGGATACTGGTGAACGCAAACAGTGAGAAAAATAATTTTGATACAGATATTCACGATTTACAGTTGATAAACAGTTGAGCTTATTAGCTGAACATAATTTGAGAAAAATATAGCCCACCTGATAATAACGAGCGCATATAATTAATCAGAGAATCACAAAGTGGACGAGGGTCCTAATTGGGTCATACCTAGTATCAAGACAAATAATCTTAATTAAATAATTTTGACCAACTTTAATTTAAAAAAAATTTGAAAATCTAAGATTTATGGGTCTAAATACTTAATTTATGAGTTCTGTGTTAAATAGATAATCCAAATTAAAACTTATAGGCTAAATTTGTATTTAAATAATTTATTACCCAAGCACCAACTTAAAAAAAAAAAAACAAAACAAAACATGCTGATATATAACTTTTAAAAACTTGGGCCCTTTGTTAGAATTTTGCTTATTTTGCAAAAAGCCCATTTCTTTCTTTTTCTAAATACATGACTCAAAATCAATTTGGGAATCAACCAAACCAATTGAAATTTCCAATCCCTATCTTTCTTCTCTCTCTCTCTACGGTGAATGGAAAACAAAACAGAGAGCCCCCAATTCCAATTTCTTTTCATCTCCTCTTCCGATCACCTTCTCTGGCGGGACTACCTCACCCTTCTCTCTTCTTCTCGACTCCGGCGAGCTCACTGTTGTCCGTCGACAACTGACTTAAATAGCCAAGAGCCCCCCCACAGCCCAAGCAAGCCTCGTCACTCTCCCCTGCCCAACTCGACGCCATCACTCGACATACCCGACACCAACCCGACTCAAGTTGACTTATCAACATCCAGCCTCGACTTCATTCTCTTCTCCTGCCTTGACTTATGTATTTCTATTTAATTATTTTTCTGGAATTCTACAATTTATTTTCTTAAATTCTGAATCACTTACATTAGGAGATTCACGTGTGAATTTGTTGGTGAGGAGGATGTTGAATAAATTTCATACTTAATGAATGAAATATGATACAGAATTTCAGATATGCAGGGACGTGAGTTTATGGTTTTGATTAATTGAAATTGGGAACAAAGTGTTGAGGTTAAATGGTGTGTAATTTGTACAGCAACCATAAAAGATTGGATTGAAATAAACTTACTAAGAGGATTTTGTTTTTCGGTGAAACTCAATTTCTCGTAGAAGTGTTTGCAGTGGTGATTGAGTAAGAAATTCTTCTTTTTTCATGTTAAAGAGTGAATATGTATGAACAAGAGCTTTATTAGCAATTAGGAAGACACGTGTGTTGAAATGTTATAATACGTGTTTATTTAACAAAAGAGAAAGAAAATCACATGATTATCCTTTTTCTTTTTTTGAATACAAAGACTCCTCCAAATTAAAATAAATGAATAAATAGAATTTAAATCTTACCTAAATAAACAAAATCCCAAAAACATTTTAAAACATAAAAGTGAACTTTTTAAAACTCAAATATTTCTAGTGCTAGGAGCAAAATTTTAGATTTTATCACGTCCAACTAATTCTATCGAGACTTATCAAGTAAATTAAAATTCAATATTACAAATTCACCTACGACCCCTCTCCGAATACACTTGTATAAATCTAATTAGTTTGCAAACAATTTATAATATTACTATTTATAATAATATTTATTTTAAATAAATTATGATTTATTTGGATAGGATTCAAATATAGGATTATCATTAGGTCCTGATATAATTATATTCGAACATGTATCTGGGTTCTGAATAAAAATTATAAGATGGTTTCGGGTATCTCTAACCCTCTTAACGGCACACTTTATCTTAAAAAAAAATTACAAGGGTCCCTTTTCTTTCCTAACTTACCCTTAAGATAATCTTAAACTATTATTTTAAATACTAAAAAGTTTGGGATATTATAGAAATCGAATTGGAGCTATGGAGATTTTCGAACATTACGGAAAAAGATATCATCATACACTGTGTTCTTTATCAATAACGAGATTAGATCTTTAATCTTGTAAGCAACATTACAATGCATGTATGGTTCAATGGTTTCCATATTCCTTACTAACAGAATCGAAATTACAAGCATGCTTAATTCAACATATAATAATTAATATCACGCATACAATTATGATTTACATGGGCATGAAATTAAAACAACCAAATAGATCATATGAGGGGTTAATTCAAAAAATCCCAACAGAAATTACGCTGCAAGGGAGTGGAGGAATAATATATTCATGTTTAGGTTTGGGATGAAAGGGGGATGGAGTGAATCCTGAAAAGCCAACCTTGGCACTTTGACAATCATTTTTTTGTGATTATATCTTTGGTGGGGAATGAACAACCTTTTTAAATCATCCTGAATAGAGCATCATTTTGGACTAGAGCCTATGATCTACCGATAACATGCCCGAATAAGTGGACAACAACTATCCTAGTGTGTGTTTGATAAGTTCATTTATTTCATGTTTTTATGGGCATTTTGTTCGTCATAAATGTCATTTTTAGTCTATTTTGAGTCGAAAAGAACTAGGTTGCGGTCAAAGGGCATTTCAGAAGGCGAGTCTGGCGAAAGGGGCATTTATTGCCCAATTATTCATGATTATCTCATCACCATAAACCGCATTCAGAGGCACATGAAACTTCTTCAGCATCAATCCTATATTCAGGAGGCAGAATGAGCATATCAGAAATGGATGGAGCTGACCAGATGATGTCGTGCCCATATTGCTCGCACAGACTCAACCATAGGCCAGAATGGGCACATGCATGAATTTCGGGATTCAGTTGAAGGAAAGAGGCATGAAGAATAGCTGCATATCCGAATAAGAATTGGTGATAAGCTGGACTCCTAAGAAGCGTGGCAACTAAGAGATAAGCATAATCCCTAAAAAATAGGAATTTGATCGAGATAAGGCTTATCCAGACAGATCAAGATAGGGATCCGAAAGCCAGTGAAGACCCAGTTTGTTGGGAAAACTCAAACTCGGAAATGTAACTATTTAAGCTAGTTTATTTTTTGGAATTAACAGCTTTTGGAAGTCAGAAACATTGCTACAATTTCACTTTACAACATTTCATTTTCGTACGTTGCTTAGGCAGCCACAAATAATTCAATAGGCCTTAAACCATTGGAATTTAGGATTATGTTTATGTTTCTGATCGTTGGAGTTGAGATTTTTGCCTAATAAATTCGTAAATTTTCATTTATTTTATGTCTTTAATTTCTGCAATTTTAGTTATGTCTAGCCTGCTTGGCTAGATCTTTATTTCTGGTGTTTGAATAATGAAAATGGTTTAAGTACAAATTTGGACTCGTGAGGCCGAAATGGGCATAGTAATACATGATAGGTTTCTGTCGATTCTTGAACCTATTCCACGTGAGTGTGTGTCTGAAATGCCCAACGTGGTTGATCACTCGTTAGACATAGAGGGCACACCACTATTAATTGAATTGGTGAATCGTGACTGTGTGTTGATTCATATAGTAATAAGGGAATCGATGGGTTGTTATGGGCACACGAGAAATCGGTAAACACAACAGATCTGGGTTCGTCTAGAGGCATACTGCTGTCTATTCATTTACATCTCTTAGGGGAACCGGAGGTGGATGATAGGTTAGGGGTTTACTTGACGAGGAATCACTTTTAAGCCTAAAATGAAAGGATGAATGAGGGGATGCAGAGAGGAATCCGGTCCTCATAACTGGGTCACTTATTCGTGTATGAAAATCGGTGTGCCCATGATCGAGCAGTTTTATACTTAAACCAAATTCTAGTTCAAATGCGAGAACCTTTTGTTATTTGATATTGTCTTTTATTTCCTTTTGCAGATTTACTTTCAGTACAGTGACAACACAAAACCCCTCTTTTTGATTGATGACTCGAAGGTGGAATCACATCAGCTGTCTGTGGGATCGACACGTACTCATAAGCTAGCTACGCTCGCTGTGGGCATAGGAGCAATACAAATTTATTTTGAGCGCGAAACGACCGCGCTTCAGTGTTGGATTGGAATTTATGTGGACATGGATGACAACATGGATAACTATGTGAGGAATTATCTCGGATTCAAAGTTTCTATGGATATTACAAAAACTTTTATGAGGGGCTTACATATTAAATTTCATCACAAGCGTATGTGGATCCTATTGAAGTATGAATATTTGCCAGTGTTTCATTTCAGTTGTGGAACCATTGGACATTTGATGAAGAATTGTCAAGCAGTCAAACAACGTATAAGAACTTGGAGGATATTCCTTATGGTCCTTGGTTAAAAGCTTCTCCCATGAAGCGCATCAGACTTAATTAGGTGTCCTCCAAAGTGGAGGGCTATTTTGTTGCTAGAGGTCTATTCCAAACCAATAAAATGACTGCCAAATTTCATAACCAAGAACCCTCTGTAACCCAAACCTCTGACCATCTCCCTCACCCAGAAGCTAATACATCGTCTTTATCTAATCCCTTAACCATGATTCCGTATGGGGCCTCTTCTCTTCCCTAAACTGCTAAGAGCTTATACATTCCCCCTCAAGCCCGTCTTAAACCTCTAGCCACTTCTCTAGCACCGCTCGCTTCATCCTAGAAGTCAAATATACCTCCTTCCTCCACCCGAAGCACCCATGAACCTCAACTAGCAAAATCTAAAAAATGGACCCATGTCTCAAATACAATCCATAAACCTAGCCGCCTTAAAACCCCTATCCCCCTAGTAAAACAATTGAATGATGACGGTGTTCTTATGTCAACAGTGATCTTTACACATATTTTGGGGCTTAATTGGTGATGTTTTGGTAACACTAGCATAGTCTCTAGAACAACTCCTTAATCGACCAAAATCAACAACAATTAAATTTACTAACAAATGTATTAATACTACATTATTAATAACATTCAACATCATAGTATATTTGAAAAATAAAAGAAAGCATTATGAAATTAAATTAATAAATAATGTTACTATTTAAATAATATATTAATTATAATTTTTTTAGCATAACATTGGTTTTAAAGTAGCGAGTAAAGTCAAATTCCATTGTGATAGGTTATTTTTAATATCATATATATTTATTGATATAACAAACTAAATAGTGTAATGATGGTGGTAAGAAAAGGCCAATTTCAAGCAGCATTCCAATAGTTATGTTTTTGGTCTATGTACTTATACGATTAGTGTGTTTTGGATAACTACTTTGACCTAGAAATACATGAACTTAATTAGGGGTCAGTTGTGGTGGGAATGTGAGAAATTCGAACTCATGATTCGTGACAAAGAGATACACACGTAGTTATATGGTTGGTATATACCCAATAAGCACTCTTAGATAACAGTTATGACCTACGTGTTACACTTGTCACATAAAAAAATGATAGATGTATTATTTTATTTTTAGTGACTACATAAGACTCGTGAAAATTTTGTAAAATCAAATGAACACGAACTTCATACTCATTAAAAAGAAACTGAAATTTTAGCAATTACTCACAAAGCTAATGAGAATTTACCCAAACTACAATACTATTATAGGCTATAGTCAAGAAGAATCTAGGACTAGAAACTCAACTTACAAGGTAGATGTCTTGGGATTCTTGAAATTTCAAAAGGGCGAAAATCCGCATTAACATTGTGTAGGATATATTTATACAATTGAATTTGATGGATTTTGTGTTAAGATCAATATTTTTAAACTCGGACCAAACATCGAATCAATCAGTTTACTAGGTCACTGGATTACTTATTCGACCGGTTGAACCATTTTAAAACACTAAATGACCTGTTATATGGTATTTATTTATATTATATGTATATGTACAAATTAAAATATAAAAAATAGAGAAACTGGTATTATGATAAATATATCAAATTACGTTTAAAAACTGTATATAATTTATGTCAATGCAAAGTAAATAAAGTGTTTATCGATAGTTCTTCCATAAGTTAATACTAACACACATATTTAATTACCACGCAATCGATATATATATATATATATATATATATATTCTATGTGTTCTATGTGCAGTACATTGTAATGTATATTTATGAAATTAATATTAATTATCGATCACCATATTAGTTAGTATACACGATTATATCTTATTTTTAGATATTAATTCTACGACGTAAAAACTTTCTTACACTAGTTGTACATAGTGCTATTTCAGATAGGTCGGGTTCGGATATTTCTGACCGAACCTTTAATCCGGTGTATATATAAAATGATTTGGTCCTTTCATATTTCCTAATCTAAATCCTAAACCTAGTTTGATGTGGAAAGCGGAGGAACGCGTTCCATCCGAAATTCTTCTCTCTTCCCATTGGCAATCCTAAACCCTAGTTTGAATTGAATATGAGCCATCATTACTTCAATGGAATTTTCAGGCAATCTTAAACCTCAGTTTGAAGCGAAGAGGCACCATCATTACTTCAGTCAAGTTTTTTGACAATCCTAAACCCTAGTTTAAAGTGAAGAAGTGCCATCATTACTTCAATCGCATTTTCGGGTTATTTTCTTCGATTTGGTGCCTTAGAGGTTAGTTTCTTAATTTTAGTAGGTTTTTTCTCATGTTTTTAATACATAATTTTCTGTTAATTTTTTAACAACTGAGTTAATTTACTACTTATTAAAGTTATGATTTCTACAATAAACTTACTCTTTTGCTTGGTTGTGCGTAATGGTTAAGGTAGTCCACCTAATCGTCCATTTGAAAACACAAGGAACTAGTAAAGTTTTCGTTGCTCTATTTTCGATGCATTTTTTCCCCTTATGGATGTTTTGTTCTTGTTGTGTATCTAATAGAGCGATATGGTAGGTTAGGGAATGGTCTCAGATTTGTAGCTTCAAAATTGATGTCTGGAGTAATTGAGAAATAATTTATTAACTTGTTTGTTAGTTGTTGTTGTAGTTTTCTTTGTATGTGTTGTTATACAAGTTTGTGTTCGTTTCTTATAATTGAACCATACCACATTTTTGTATCAGTTTCTACACATTTAAGTATCATTTTATTCACATATAAGTATCACATGAGTATATATCTGACTTATACACATACACCGAATGGGCTCAGTTTTGTAACTTAGAAACTGAGGTGTAGATTAATTCCAGAAAATTTAGTTTCATTTATGTTAGTTGTTGTAGTTTTCTACATGTGTGTTGTTACAATTCAGTATAAATTATTTCACATTAAGTATCGTGTTATTCATATATAAGTATCAGATGAGTATGTATCCGACTTATACACATACAATCAATTAATTCTAAAATTACACATGCCTGTATGAAGTGTATGAAGTATCTGCTCTGCAAACATTCACGAAAAAGTACTTGAATGTTGTTAGATAAAGTTCACAATAAAGTGCATGAATGTTATTATGAACTTAATTGAAATTGCAGAAAGTAAAGCACACAAAGAGTTGGTAATCCTATTCAATCAATCGATCTACGTCAGGGGAATTTGTCAGGTCCGTGGAAAATAATTCACTACTTCGATGCAATGTTTACTTGGGATATTACATGCAGCTGACCTCCCGTCAATCGAAACCCTTTCTACACATACACTCTCTTTCGATGAATTAAACTATGAGATCCCCTCACATCCTAGGCAAAGTTTTCATTGCATGTGGTGCATATAAGCCTTATGTGAGACGGGCGGGTCAAATTCACGGGTCAACCCGTAAAAAAAAATTCGGCAAAATCAGTATCAATAGTAACATTAAAACGTATCACTTAAAATTTGAAAAGTATCACCTGTATCATTAAAAAGTAAGGCCTCTGCTACTTATTTTGGGGTGTTTTTAGAGGTTTATTTTGTGTGTTTTAGGGTTTTTTTGGGGTGCTTTTAAGGGTTTATTTTGTGTTTTTAGGGGGTGTTTTTAGGGTTTTATTTTGTGTTTTTTAGGGTTTTTTAGGGGGTGTTTTTAGGGTTTTATTTTGTGTTTTTTTAGGATTTATTAATTTCATTTCAGGGTATAAATTTATATTTATTACAAACAAATTATATCAATTCGTTTTAATTTTAGGATTCATTAATTTTATTTTATGGTATAAATTTTGTTAGAAAAAATAAAAAAACAAAGAAAATCGAAAAAAATAAAAAAATTGCCAGAAAAAAAAACTGACAGGTTCGTGGGCCCCACGTGGGTACCACGCGCCTGTCTGATGGCTGCCATATGGTTGGGCTCATGCACCGAAAAGCAGCCCCACATCCTAGACTCACTCTATCTAGTTTCTACATGTATTCTCTCTCAAGAAACCTTTTACAGTGTATGAAAAGTATTTCAATAGACAATGACTAGAACACTAAACTTTAGTCCAAACTCACGATCGAAACTATGTGGCTCAAAACAATTAGAGCTCTTAAAATATTCAGTGCAGTTTTCTTTATTTGGCATGGTTTTCTAACAATTCTAATTCTATGCTATTTATAAATTAGAATATAGCCTTAACATGGAAACGGAAGTCCTTATCCTATCAGATATCTAATAATGAAATTTTCTTATTTAAACAAAACTGAGGACTTATCTTGTTAGAACACTTGCATCTTTACACTCTTGCCTTATCTTCAATCACATGCTCCCCAAGCTGCATCTTCTAGAATGATCTTGAACCTCTTCTTGGTTGACAAACTTTGAGCAGCTTCAACGAGCTTGGAAAAATAATCTGTACAGAAGATGTTCATGCAAACGTTCATGAATATTTCCATGAACATTATTGATCTCGAACCTTCATTTCAGGTAGCACAGTGAAATGACTTGCATGTTCACAAACTGACTTTTGGCTATCACTCAAGCTAGCTAGAAATACTCAGTGTGTTAAATAATCTCAGTTGTGTCTCGATGCACAACTGTCTTCATCTTCAGCCCAATCCTATCTTCATGCTTGAGATGTCTTCATTGAATTCAGATCACGTTCTTGCACATCCTTGCGAACGTTATCCACTACAGACATGTGTGGTACTTGAAAAAACCAAATACTTTTAGTGTTAATTAATGTCATACAGATCATGACAATCAAACACTATTGTTGGAATATTTTTATGTGGACTAATATATGTTAATTAAATATGTATGTCTATCTTAAAGTGATCCAATTAATGTGATCTAATAAGGTTATAATTATGGATTAAAGAGTATTAATATTGTCATGGAATTTTAATGTGTAGATACCAATAATTGATTTGTAATTTGTTGAGGGACCGAATTGTAAATCCCAGATAACTTATTATAAGTTAGGGTTATGGTCCCCAAACGACGGCAGACAGAAAAATAGAATCTGTATTCCTTCTACCGACTTCTCTACAGTAAACCCAAATGTGCCGATCGTTTGGAAGATTCATACCACATCAAGTATTCGAGATTCAAGAACTATGGATTTAGGTACGCTTCCGCTATAAAATTATATCTCGGTTTATCATCATAGAGTTAATGGATTTAGGGTATGAATCTGGATTATTGCATGCCCTATGTGGTTTAATTTTCTAACAAGTGGTATCAAAGCCACTCTATGTATGATTCTCTGAGATCTATGAATAAAGATTGATAAATCTTGAATTTTGGATTTTGGTGAATCTCGATTTCAGCTATGAATTATTGATTCAATAAATTTATGATTTAATTGATATTATGTGAATTGGTTGCTTGATTAAGGCTAGGCGGATTAACCAATTTGTCACAGATTCGTAATTCATGAGTTTTGTTGTTATTCAATTGGCGCATGAATTGTTAATTGATTTGAATGAATGTGACATTTATATGGATTCAGAAATTGAAAATATTCGATGGATTCAAAATTTTATATATTGTTTTCACACAGTTCGAGAATGCCATGATGATGGAGTACTGTTTAGTGCTTATTTGTTCTAATTTATTTTATGAATTTTGCATCTTTTGTTTGTGTATTTTCCTGTGTTTTTATGTGATTTTTATGTTATCTCCTTCACTTTTGCTCTTTTGGTGAGGTAGGCCAAGTTTGGGCAAAACTTGAGCTTTTATGTCAAAAAGCAGGATTTGATAGCAAAAGGTGGCAAGGGCAGAAACTTCCAACATGAGCCTTGCTCGTTGGGAGGTTCCGAATGTCCCACTTCGCTGAGCTGACCAGGGGCCTCCAACTGATGACCGAGCCCAAGTCACGCCTCAAGCTGATGGAGAAAAGCAAGGATTGAAGTGCATTCGGGAAAGGATTTTTCAGGAGCAGAGTGAAAGGAACAGGGGAAGAGGAGAAATTTGGCTAAGTGTGGAATTGGACCTGTGCGGGCGGGCAGGAGTGCGCCGGCGGGCTACCAAAAAGCCGAGAGGGCTTCGGCATCGCCGCCCACAACTGCCCCGCTGCGCCCTCCTTTCCAGCTGCCCAGCCGCTGCCGCGTACTCCCTGCCCCGCGGCGCCTTTCTTCTCCGCAAGCCACACTGCAGCCGCGCACTGTCTGCCCCGCAACGTCCCTTTCTTGCACCGCCGCCGCGCATGCACCCCGCCGGCACGCGGGGTGCTCTGCACCTCAGCCGACCCAGATTTTTCTCCCGATTTCAATGCAATCCCACTCGACTGCACACTTCAATTCACAGCTGGAGCTAGTTAATTGTTGGAAAAGACTTCTTTGGCCTAAAATTGTAGGGAGAAATTATAGTCTAATTCCTAGCCTGTAGATTTTGTCCCCAAATCTCCCCAAAAATCTCCTCGAATCCCTCTTATTAACTCCTCTCTTACCATCAACTTCCCATCATCTCTCTCTCTCTCTCTCTCTCTCTCTCTCTCTCTCTCTCTCTCTCTCTCTCTCTCTCGAATCAATAAAGGGGACTCATCTCCTATCACTAAAAAAAAACTTATCATCTACCACTTTTCACACATCCATCTCTCATTTTTTCACCTTCACCTTCACCTTCACCAATTTTCTTCACCACCACCACCGAGCCAAAGAAGGAGAAAGGAAGAGGAGAAGAGGCAAGAGGGCTAGAGCTCAAGGAGAAAGGCCCGAGAAGAGGAGCCCGACATCAAGCCATCCGCGGAAGCTAAGCTTGGTGGAGGGACTCTGCTTTGATGATGGCCCGAGAAGAGGGATCCGACTTCAAGCTATCCGTGGAAGCTAAGCTTGGACGAGGAGGCTCCGATTTGGTATTTCCTTTTTTTTAGCTTTAGCCCATTTGTGGGGATTTGTCCCAAGACTCTCGAGACAACAAACAATATTGTATAAGTTGTATGGATTTTATCTTTTGGTTGTTGAATAAATGACTTTTATGATGTTTATGTTGTTTTGAGCATAGTATTGGGCGAATTTCTACATTAGGGGATGGATAATCGATTTGGTTTTGATCTATGCTTGTTATTGTTGGTTGTTGTTGATGGAATTGTGTTTGTTTATGCTGGGTGCTTGACCACCACTTTAACATTGCTAGGATTTAGAGGAAACTTGAATGTGATTCCAAATCCCAAAATTGGTTCCTTCAACGTCTTGCTCGTATGATATAGCTAAAAGAGGTTTAACGGATAGACAGTGACAATAATTGACGTTAAGCCTTTTGAGAGGGTCTATTATACGTGTGAGATAATATGTTAATCCTGCTCATTTGATATAGCTAAAAGGGGCTTAATTGATAGACGGTGACAGTAATTGACATTAAGCCTTTTGAGAGGGTCTATTGAATATGTAATTTTAGCATTACCAACTTGAACTAAACATAGAGATAAGCCATTGAGAGAATCACACCCTAATGCTCCTCTCATAATTCTATCATCTATCTTTATGTTTGGTGGTGTAATTAGTTAATGTTACTTGTTTTAATTAGATAGATTAGTTTAACCTTCCTTCCCCTTGTTTAGAATGTTTAGGATGTATTTCATTTTATTGTGCTTGACAACAATTATGGCATAGAAAGATAATCGCCCACATGAAGCTTTTTTCGAGAGACACGACCTGAGTTAGCTCACCACCCTACAATCGACCCCGTCCTATTGTGGGAGTCCGGATCAAAGTAGTCTCGCGTGTGGAGCCAAATTCGGACACAACAAGTACTTTTTAAATTTAGCCTCTGGTCTCTTTAGGAAATTGGATGCGTCGATTTAATTTTGTCATGGTCTGATGCAATTGATCTCAATTTCTGAATATATTTTGGATTCAGTTGTGCGCTAAAGCTTAAGTTATTTTTCCAAACTTTGGGTTCAATAAACAGTCGAAGTCAATTTCGATAATTCAACATTTTTTCCTCGAATTCAAGTTTCATAATCAATCAAATTTTTAAATTAGTTTGGTGCATCTCATGTTCCTTATTAATTTGTCTAATATTTAAAGTGAATTTATTAAAATATGAAGTCACCATAGTGACCTCTCTATTTAGATTTATTCATGAAAAATATTAGATGTTTGTGTGAGTGTATCTTCATGCGGGTATTAGCCGGCCCACATAAAGGTTAATATCTGGCCGAAATATACAAACACCTGTAGTGATAAATGCGTGACAATTATGAGGTTGTCCATGTGAACAATATGTCGGCCCACAGGAAGACTATTGTTTAACATGATTTATTGTTAGTATTTGATCACCACACACAGGTACCCACTTGCAAATTAATATTACTATCCATAGACTTGATATTAATGTTGTGTTCGGTGCCTCGAGATGTTATCAACTTATTTGAATTTGGTAATGATTATACAGTTTAATGTGAGCATGAAAGTTAATTTTGGTTTTTGTTCTCTATTCAGCTATGATGTGTGCTACTTCTATTTCTGATAACACCAACAATATTTCTATGCTTAACGGGTCAAACTTTAAGGATTGAAAAGAAACTATTCTGATCATTTTGGGTTGCATGGATCTAGACTATTCGCTAAGAGTTAACATACTCGCTTCTCTCACGGATGCAAGTTCTGTGAATGAAAAGCGGAACTTTGAGAAGTGGGATCGCTCGAATCGCGTTAGTCTTATGATCATTAAGCGCGACATTCTATAAGCCTTTTGAGGCACTTCCTCTAAGGAAATTACTACTGCCAAAGAGTACCTTGCAAAAATTGAAAAACGTTTTGTGAAAAAATGATAAGGCCGAGACAAGTATGCTTTTAGCTAACTTGATCTCACTAAAGTATAAGGGCAAGGGAAATATAAAGGAATACATCATGCAGATGTCTTATATTGCTTCAAAATTAAGTGCAATAAAGCTCGAGGTGTCTGAGGACTTACTCGTGCATTTAGTACTGATATCATTTCCTCCACAGTTTAGTCAGTTTAAGATCAGTTATAACTATCAAAAGGAGAAATGGACTCTTAATAAGCTCATTTCATACTGTGTGCAAGAGGAAGAAATGTTGAAGCAAGAAAGAACTGAGATTGCTCAGCTGGCTAGTACTTCCAGAGATAAGGGCAAAAGAACTAAGGAGATTGAAAAAGCTGCTAAAGATAAGGGTCTAGTACAAAAGAAATAGAAAATAGAAAATTCAGATGATTGTTTCTTTTGTCACAAACCTGGACATCAAAAGAAGGAATGTCCCAAATATCGTGCTTGGCGCATAAAGAAATGTGCATTTCTTATGTTGGTCTGTTCTGAAGTTAATTTAGCTTCAGTACCTGGTAATACTTGGTGGTTAGATTCTGGTGCTACCACTCATATAAGTATTTCAATGCAGGGTTGCGTGAGCTATCGAAAGCCAATTGATGGTGAAAGATATATCTACGTGGCAGATGGCAAGTTAGTGGAAGTGGAGGCAATATGGTATTTTAGATAGTTATTAAGAATTGGTTTCTTTTTGGATTTGAAATACACTTTTATTGTACCGTCTTTTTAGACGGAATTTGGTTTCTATTTCCTTATTTGACAAATATGGTTTTTCTTGTTCATTTGGGAATTATCATTTCGATCTTTCTTTAAATTCCAATATAGTTGGTACTAGTTCATTAAGTGCTTATTACAATCTCTATGTGCTCGATATTATTGCTTCCTATAATAAAATCCTTGCATGTTGAATCTAGAGGTACTAAGCGAAAATTAAATAATGAAAATTCAGCAAATTTATGGCATAAGCGTTTGGGTCATATCTCAAAAACCAAAATTGAGAGGCTTGTATCAGATGGTATTTTAGAGACATTTGTTTTTTCAGATCTCGATGTTTGTATTGAGTGTATTAAAGGAAAACATACCAAAATAAAGAGATTAGGTGCCAACAGAACTACAGACATCTTACAATTGAAACATACAGATATTTGTGGGTCATTCCCTACGGCTTCTTGGAATGGTCAACTTTATTTTGCATCATTTATTGACGATTACTCACGATTTGGGTACCTATATCTAATTTATGAGAAATCTGAGGCCCTGGACAAGTTTAAAATTTTTAAGGCTGAAGTTTAGAATCAACTCAACAAAAGAATTAAAGTTATACGATCTGACCGTGGTGGTGAGTACTATGGTAGATCTGATGGCTCAGGCAAACAATGTCCAGGTCCTTTTGCAATCTTCCTAGAGGAATGTGGAATCGTCCCACAGTACACTATGCCAGAAACGCCTAGCATGAATGACTAACCATGAGTATGGTTAGTCATTCATCCTTACCAATATCACTCTGGATAGAAGCATTGAAAATTGTAGTTTATATTCTCAATAGAGTACCAACTAAAGCGGTTGCAAAAACACCTTTTGAGCTTTGGAACGGGCGAAAGTCTAGTCTGAAGCACTTTCACATTTGGGGATGTCCAGCTGAAGCTAGGCCTTATAGGCCAAATGAAAAGAAATTGGACCCCAAAATAGTAAGCAGCTACTTTATTGGTTATTCAGAAAAGTCAAGGGGTTTCAAGTTTTATGATCCCATTAGAAAAATAATTTTTGAGATGAAAAATGCAGTATTCTTTGAGGATGTTGAGTTTGGTGGGAGAAATAAGGTTAGAGATATTACTTTTGGGGAGGTGTCGATCTCGACTCCTACTACTACTTCTGATGATTTTCAGGCTTCTATTCCTATCATTAGTCGAGAAGTAGAATTGGAACCTCGACAAGATAATATTGAAAATCTTCCCACTCAGGGTAACACAATAATTTAGAAAGAGCAAACTCAACAATCTCAAGAACTAATGCCATTAAGAAGGTCTACGAGAGATAGGAGAAATTCTATTCCGGGTGATTATGAAGTATATCTCCTAGAAAATGAGGAAAATAATGGAATGATGGAAGCCCATTGGTTGTAAATGGATTTTTAAAACCAAAAGGGATTCGAAGGGTAATGTGGAAAGATATAAGGCTCGTCTTGTGGCTAAAGGCTTTATTCAAAGAGAAGGCATTGATTTTAAAGAGACTTTCTCTCTGGTTTCTTCGAAAGACTCTTTTAAAATTATTATGGCGTTAGTTGCATATTTTGATCTTGAGTTGCATCAGATGGATGTAAAAACAGTGTTTCTCAATGGTGACATTGATGAGACTATTTATATGGTGCAGCCAGAAAATTTTATGTCAGGAGATCTAAAGTCTACGGTTTGCAAATTAAAAAAAATCCATCTATAGGGTTAAGCAGGCTTCTCATCAATGGAACCACAAGTTTCATCAAGTAGTAGTCTCATTTGGCTTTGAGACTAATGTTGCTAATGATTATGTGTATCACAAGTTCAATGGAAGTAAGTGTATTTTTCTGGTTTTGTATGTGGATGAAATTCTGCTTGCCACCAATGACTTTGTCATGCTACACGATACTAAGAAATTTCTATCAAAGAATTTTGAGATGAAAGATCTTGGGGAAGCTTCTTTTATATTAGGAATCCAGATATATTGAGATCCTTCTCGGGGTATTCTTGGATTATCACAAAAGACGTATATTGAGAAAGTGTTGCAAAGATTTGGCATGCAGAACTACAAACCATGTGATACCCCTATAGCTAAAGGAGACAAGTTTAGTCTCGATCAGTGCCCAAAAGATGATCTGGAAATTAAGAAAATGTAGAAGATTCCTTATGCCTCAGCTGTTGGGAGTCTAATATATGCTCAAGTATGCACAAGACATGATATAGCTTTTGTTGTTGGAATGTTAGGTAGATATTTAAGTAACCCCAGTATGGATCATTGAAAAGTAGCCAAACAGGTTATGAGGTACTTACAGAGAACAAAAGATTACATGCTCACATACAGAAAAACAAATCATTTGGAGATCATCGGGTATTCTGATTCTGATTTTGCTGGATGCCAAGATAGTAGGAGATCCACTTTGGGCTGCATTTTCTTATTGGCCGAGGGAGCCATTTCTTGGAGAAGTGCTAAGCAGACACTTATATCATCTTCTACCATGGCAGCTGAATTTGTTGCATGTTTTGAGGCATCCAATGATAGAATATGGCTACGAAATTTTATCACTAAATTGCACATTTTTGAGAATATAGAAAGACCACTAAAGTTGTATTGTGACAATAACTCAGCAGTGATGTATTCCAATAACAACAGGAGCTCTAGTAAGTCAAAGCATATTAACATTAAGTTCCTGGTTGTGAAAGAGAGAGTACAAAGTGGACAGATTATTATAGAGTATATAGGGACACACTCAATGATTGTGGATCCGCTTATTGAGGGATTAACATCCAAGGTCTTTCATGAGCATACTGCTCACATAGGTGTGATTTTGTTTTAGTATGCATTGGTTATGTGGTAGTCTGTACTGTTCTATTGCTCTATAATATGATGTGGACACATTTTGTGTTTTATGAATAAATCTGTACAGATATAAAGTATTCGGTTATTTGGTTTATTAACTTTGTTATTTTGATTATGTTTGATCTCACTATGGAATAAAGTGTACCAGTTGGAAATAAGCATGATAGATCACATAACATGTAATTTCCATGCTACACATCCATAATTGATCTATGTCATTTGATTGTATCGGTATATGCGATTACTGATAAGTTCTATTCACGTATATAGTGATGATGGCCTCTTTAGTCCTATACTTGTATAATCAATGGATGAGATTATTTGGGATACCCTTAATGTTATAGCACAGTTTGAGCTCATAAGGTATTGCACATTTTTTGGTAACATATATAGTCCATGTGGGAGATTGTTGTAATATTTTTATGTGGACTAATATATGTTAACTAAATGTGTATGGCTGTCTTAAAGTGATCCAACTAATGTGATCTAATAAGGTTATACTTATTGATTAAATGGTATTAATATTGTTATGGAAATTTAATGTGTAGATACTGTTAATAGATTTGTAATTTGTTGAGGGACCGAATTACAAATTCCAGATAACTTATTATTATAAGTTAGGGTTATGGTCCCCAAACGACGGCAGACAGAAAAATAGAATCTGTATTCCTTCAACCGACTTTTCTACAGTAAACCCTAAGGTGCCGATCGTTTGAAAGATCCATACCACATCAAGTATTCAAGATTCAAGAATTGTGGATTCAAGTACGCTTCCGCTATAAAATTATATCTCGGTTTATCATCATAGAGTTAATGAATTTAGGCTATGAATCTGGATTATTGCACGCCTTTATATGATTTAATTTTCTAACAACTACTGCAAGTGCAAAGTACATCACTTGATAAACAGCTTAGTGCAAGACATGGACTAACAAACTCGTTTCTGCAACTTGAAAACTGAGGTGTGGATTAACTACACATAATTTAGTTACAGGTTTGTTAGTTGTTGCTGTTGTAGTTTTCTTTTTATGTGTTGTTATAGTTTAGTATCCCTTTTTACATATTTAAGTATCATGTTATTCACATATATGTTTCACGGGAGTATGTATATGAATTGTAGACATACAATCAGTGGACTCAATTTTGTAAAATGTAAACTGAGGTATGGTGTTTATCTGAGATCATACTTATTTGGCAAACTTGAAATTAATTACAAAGGACAATTGATAAAAATGAAACTGCTTAGAGGCTTGATTTTGTTTAGTAGTATACAACTTATGTGTTTGTTTCATGAATTAAGCTGCAATATTTTTTTATATGGTTGTGGTTGTTAATGTTATCATTTATTTGTATATCAGATTTGTGGAATGAATAAAAAGGAAAAGAAGGAAAAGAGTCGGAGGTGACAATAGAGATGAATAATCCCTATGATAGTGAAATGAAGAAGTTTAAGAAAGTTATGAAAGGGAAATCAAAAGTCGGATAAATTAATGTTTTAATGTTTTTAAATTCATTTTTTTATATTTCAATGCTATTTCGTGTTTTCATATTTATTTAATTTTTTTACTTATACTCCTAATTCTGTGGAGGTGAAGAACTCGAAGAGTGAAAAAGTTTCTGGCAATTGTCGACTGTGTTGATAAACTTTTATATTACTTGAGATATTAATTTTGTTATCATCGTTATGTTGTTTATTTGTTGTTTACATGACATAAATTCTTTTCCTATTAACAAAACAATGTTGTTTCACTAATTTTCTATATTCCGAGTTGATTACACAATTTCACTTCTTATTTTACATTTACTTTCCCCTAAAATTTTAATAATGTAATTTATTATTTAGCACATAACTTAAATAGAACCTCGAACACATCAAAAATATAAATTTTGATATTCAATCACATTTCACAATTAATATAAATTTTAAAAAAAGTAAGAAGATTTATTTTTAAAATTTAAATTTAGATTAGTTGTTGATTTAAATATTCTGAAATGCATCTGACTAGAATTTCAAATTTAAATCAAATTCGTAGCTAATTATATCCTCTTTTTTTTTAATATTGTGTGTAAGCACTAAATTAAAGATGGTTTACTAACAAAATGAATAAAATATACACAAGAGATTAAATAGATATATTTTGGTTAAAAAAAATTTAAAAACGGGAATATTATTTAATTTAGTCTAAGGGACCCGTCAACCAACAAACTGCTCTCTCTCCTCCTTTTCTTCTCTTTCTTCACCCCCTTGTTCTCGTGTAGATCCGCCTCTGCTTGCAAAGCAGACACCAATGACTTAAGATTTGAAATTCATAAATATGTTCTTGCATTTATGAACAGAATGAATAGATGATACATATTGGAATTTGATGAAGTGTTTTGGAATGTTTTTAGATGATGGTTAGAGCGACTAACTCTTGAATTTGATTTTTGGTGTATGGCTGAAGAATGTTGTTTATGATTTTTATTATTCTATGCTGATTTGTTCCAGATTAAAACATGTTTATACCCATGCATATGATTGTTTGGGAGAATATTCTTATGGTTTTGCTGATTTTATTGGTAATGATGAGCATATGGATGTTCCTGAATATATTAAGAATGATGTTATTTTGTATTTTCTCTATATTTTTTCTAATTACAAAATGATTTTTGGGTGTGCCAAAGTTTATTCTAGTTCTTGGCGAATGTATGTCAACTATATAAAAAGTATCATTTCATGTTAAATGAAGTATCAATTAATATGTAATTTGGCTACATCACAAATTTAATAAATAATCACTTTTTTCTGATTACAAAATGGTTTTTGGGTGTGCCAAAGTTTATTCTAGTTCTTGCCGAATGTATGTCAACTATATAAAAAGTATCACTTAATGTTAAATGAAGTATCAATTAATATGTAATTTGGCTACATCACAAATTTAATAAATAATCATTAAACGCGTAACTAAATGTGCTTCAAATTTAGCTGCAAATTAGTTTGTTAATCATTATTCCTAACCTTAATTTAAATAAACGAGAGTCTTGTTCAGATATAATAACAATGTCACAAATAATGCCTGGAAGTATCACATGAGATACAAAAAAGTATCATCCATAGTTTGAAAGTAATATCCTAAGAATAGTAGTAGGTGTTTATTTACAAAATTAAAAATCTAAACAATAATAATTTGTCATAATTAAATGAATATTTAAGAAATCAAATTATACGCTAAATCCAAAATTAACAAAATATAATCAATGTGTTGTTCCAATATAATTGTAAAATTATCACAAAAAAAAAATATATTAAGAATGAAAAAACTTCATTCCAAAAATTTGGGAATGAAAGAAAAAATGAGTTAGTTAAAAGAAGAAGTACCATGTAGTAAACAAAAAAGTATAAAGTATGATGAAGACAGGTATCAGATAATATTAATCTAAAATAATCTAGGGTTGGGAGTTTTGGATCCAAACTCATATATCTAAGTTGAGTTTTGCTGCATTATTTGCCATCTTCTTTTTGCCTTTATCAAGTTGTCTTTTAATTCTCTTTTTCCTCTCTTTGGTTGTTGTTTTTGGAGGATCAAGTATACTTATGGATGATGTGGAGACATTTGTGTCCTCTATCAAATCTTGTGTTGTCGTTACTGCTTCAACAACCTCAAATATGCTCTTAGATCCATCTTCTATAATTATTCTTAATTCTTCATTTTCTTGGGTCTTGATAAGTGTATACTGTAATAGTTCCTCTCCATCTTATGCCTCAAACAATTGAAATCCATCATTCCTACAATTTGATCACTTGAATTTGTAACTTTATCTCACAAATCTCTTTTTGCAAATTTTGTCGATCTTTTTATAATATAACGAATGGGTATTTGTTGTACTGAATTTCTATCCAGCATTCTCAAGCTATGAGAACACAACAATCCATACTCCTCAAATCTCCTATATATGAAACTTATGAAATTTTCTCCAAGAATAAAAATTGCCAGAATCATGGTTCTAAACACCATATACTTTTACTTCCAATTCTTCAACCACTACATTGACAGTTGATGATATATATTTCAAAACCTCATCCTCAAAATCATTAAACGTGGATATTGTGTATACCTCAGAAGCATGCTTGAGCATTAATATCAATGGTATACGCAAGGTTGGCATCATTTTTTAGCATTCAAATTCATCAGCTTGTTCTCGACTTATCCATCGCTGGACTGCTCTCTTGAAAATTATGCAGAACTCATGCAAGTTTGTTGCCTTACTTGCCTTAAACACAATTGCATTGTTTGTTCTCTCACTTCACTGTGAAGAAAAAATTCCAGCTAAAAAGTAATCCTTATTGTACGCAGTGCACCATTTTTCTCTCAAGCCAAAAGTCATGTAAACCAATCATTATCTTCCAATCCATAAACCGATATCATTGAGGCCCATCATCGCTTAAATTCTTCTTTGTTGATAAATCCAGATAAACATCTTTGGAAAGCATCATTGAAAGCATTGTTACCTTTCAGTCTCTGTTATAATCTCAGTTGTTTTCTTGTAATTTTCCATTCTTTTGTTCTATCTTTTGGTGATAACTTTCAGATTTGTAAATAACTATGGGAATTGAAACATAAAGCTTGTATCTTTATGAGTTTCAAGGGAAGAAATGGGAGAAGATTTAGAAGAAATAGAAGAAGACTAGAATGAGAAAGAGAGAATAAGAAATAAAGGAGGAAAGTTAATACTAATTTCTCTGCCTTGCATTGATAGTAATAGGGTTCCTTAATAACAAGGAAATGGGCTTTAATGCTAGGCCCAACAACCAAATTCTATAACTAGATAATTATATGGGCTAAACAACTAGGCCCTACAAGTTACAAAATAACATTAATTATATGGCCTTGACCGATCTAAGCTTGCTGCAACTCCTCTTCTCCTCCTCTTCAGTCTTCATCAACTCATTGCCCCATTTTTTGCACTGATAGTCTTAAACCAACCAATGAATTCCAAATTCACATGTATTTGCTTCACCACTGATTTTAGGTATACAACAGTCTCCCAAAACAAATTACAACATTATGGTACAAATGTCATATGCAGAGTCTCTGTCTTGCATCTGGGAAGACCTGAGTATCATTCAAAAACTCTAATATTTTTTCATTATAGGTATCATCTGTTTTCTTAAAAGTATCACATAATACTAAGAAAATTATTACTGACAGGAGAATATATAGCTGTACATTTGATAGTGCACTTGTAATTACAAGATCTTGACCAGTAAAGATTGTGACGTACTGGACATTTCAACTTCATTGATTTCTTGAAAACCTCAAATAACCATTCAAATATATCAATCTTCTCATCTGTTAAGAATGCACACATAAACATGATATTCTTCTTATGGTTATTAAGTCCAACAAATGGTGCACAAATCATGTTACACTTATTGGTTCCATAAGTTGTGTCAAAAACTAACACGTCGCCATACAAATGATAATCTTAACACATTATCGAGTCTCTCTAGAAGACATTGGATAGGCTTCCATCATTGTCCAACTTAAATCTATAAAAAAAAATTCTTCATCTTTAGCTCCTTCTTGACATAGCACATCCACAAAACTCTGTACATCCCCACTTCAATTTCTTTTATCTTGATTTTGTTTCAAAATTCAGATGAGCTTTTATCATATGACCAACTAGATGTTCAACCCTTGCTTTTTTTTATCATGTATCGATATGAATCGCTTGCTCTCGTACCAAAAGAAACCATGTCTTGAATAAGATTAAGTTTGTCACATGTAATTGATATGTGAGATCTATGTTTGTGACTCCATATATTCTTTCCTAGAGAGCTCATCATGGTTATGTTCTTCAATGTGGTCAATCATTTCAAGCAACCCATCTCGGGCTCTCTTTATTCTCAATCATATTTTACATTATGTCCATGTAATATTCCGTATTTTCTTTTCATTTTCATTGCTCAAAATAACAAGTGGTATACTTTTTTTAAGTCCTTGATCACTTGAACAAACATAATAGTTTTCTATCATATCACCAGTACATGTTGTTCCTTTGAGTATTTTTCCTAACACAAAAGCCATTCTCTCGAGCATATAGATAATACAATTTATACATCTCTTGAAAACTTTGTTTCTTGAAATCAATTAGAGAGTTGCTAAAGTCTAACATAACAATTGTATTGCATAAAGTAACAATGGGCACATAACAAAGTATCACAATATGTTGAAGTCTTGGGATATAAATTAAGATTTTTCACCTCTTTTAATCAAATACTGTGCTCATTTTCATCAGTAGTTTCGTGATGTTCATCCCCATATTTATCAAGTAGGACTATATCCAGTTCATCATCTGCAACAATATCATCTACAATGCAGAAAATTAAGATTGAATACTAAACAAATTTCCATATCTGTTGAAGTTCTAAAATTTAAACTACGATTTCTCAGAGACGACTTGTGTTGTGCTTATAGTACGACCTTCCTTTCGTGATTTCTTACTGGTGGGGACAATCTACTCTTTGCAGTAGTTGATCGAAGGCAGCCACGACGACCTTGCCACCTTCGTGAGTATTTACAGGTGACGAATGTCGTGGTCAAGAAGCGATGACAAGCTCTGCATTTATTATTATTATTATTATTATTATTATTATTATTATTATTATTATTATTATTAAGTGGGCTCCAATAGATATTCTGTTTTTGTGAATTAGGGTCGAACATGTTCGAATTGATATGGGTCGACCCGTTTAACGTGTGTCATATGCCAGACTTGTGCAAATAAGTGCAACTCTTTCTACAAATATAAGATATAGATAATAGAAATAACTGTTGGAAATTAAACAACTCCGAAATAATTTTAGGTTTAATAAAATCTGTCTTTTTGATCAAATCGAATGAGAGTAGAAGCAGTATATGTTCAGAAAACATATCGTAATATAAGAATTTAATATCCATATAAATTAAATTTATTTAATGCTAAGGAATAGATGAAGAAAATACTTTTTTTCTTAAATGTCCATCGTCTTCTTTCTTCCACCTTTGAATCTTGAAGCTTGTAAACATCACGATTTTCTGATTCGATCCTTTCTTTTGTGTGGGCACCCAAACAACTCCACTAAGTTCATAACTTAATTTTTTCTACGATTATTTCAACACATGAAATTGTAGAATTAATCGGTAGTATTGAGAGCATATTTTAACCGAATAAAATATGAACACAAGAAGAATAGATAAAACCCAAACTTTTTTATTTAATAAATCACAATTATTGTGAATGGATTCTAGGCATGAATCAATACGTTAGCCTTTTGATTTCAAAATAGTTCGCTTCTCACATGAATCATGGATTGGGCGCAGAGCTGTCAAAATCGGCCCGACCCGATCCAGCCCGATTTTGGGTTGGGCTGGGCTATAATTTTATAGGCCCGATTTGATTTCGGGCAGGACCAGACCGCCCTGAAAAAAATTGGCCCAAATGGGCCGGGGTGGCCCAGTGAAAAAACTGAAATTTAGCCTTAGGCCCACAGGAAGCCCGACCGGACCCGAATTTCGGGCCGGACTAGGCCCAGTTTTAGTTCGGGCTAGGCTGGCCCGACTTGAATTTTTTTCTGGCCCGTGGGCTCGGACTGGGCCGGCCTGGCCAGACCCATTTGACAGCTATAATTGGGCGTATGTAAAAATCTCGACTCTTTTCATTACATATTGTTTTATATTTATAACAAGGTTTAGTTAATTAGTATCCCAATACAACTCACTTTCCTATCTTAAGCGAGATTAAGAGTCCTATAGGATAAGGCCACCAATTAATAAGGGAGCTGTTATTTGCATTATGAAATTTACTCTTTACACTACAAAATAAATTAATTTGATAATAATTAATTATAAAATTACTTATATATCCTTATTATATAAAAGTAAAAATAATTAATAAATAAATTTAAAAACTTATAAAGAAAAAGCCTCGCCGTTTCTTCTCCGACAAGTAGATGCGTCTTCTTCTCCGATAACGCTCTGCCATGGACGACAACTACACCCAGGCCTGACGGAGACGATTCCCGACTGCGGCGTGGCACTCTCCACCATCAGAGCCATCGCTGCCACCACTTCCAGCTTGCCGGAGAAGACGGTGAAAGAAAAAGAAAAAGAAAAAACAGCAGATTGTTCTTCCTCTCCGGCGTGGATAATAAAACTAAGAGAGTCTGGGAAAAATCGAAATGATAATGATACAGGGAAATGTTACTTGTAACTTCAGAGTGAATTGAGGGGTCTCCCAATTTGCGCTGCTCTTTGAGAGCTTTTTGTTGAATCTATTTCTCTCTCTTTGCCCACTTTCAGCGGTGGTGCTGATTCGACCTCCTCGCCCGACTCTTTTTCCTCGTCGTCTTCTTCTTCTTTGATGTCTTTAATGTTCAATTTTGAGAATTCCAGTAGTTTGGCGGAGAAAAAGAAAGACAATACTTGTTTTCTTTTCTTTTTTCTTTTTAATTTTTAAATTATTTATTAATTATTTTATTTTTATATAATAAAGATATTTAAGTAATTTTATAATTGACTATTATCGAATTAATTTATTTTGTGGTGCAAAGAGTATATTTCGTAATGCAAATAGCATCTCCCATAATAATTATTCTAAATAATTATTAATTATAACTATATGTAAATAATATAAATATCTTATATTCATTTAATTCCTAACACAATCAAACTATTAAATATCATATATTCCTGAAAATTAACTATATTTACATATGAGTCCAAACTCTATGAAAACTTATTTTTTCATAACACTTTAGGAACTTAAATGTTGCTATTAACCTGTCAATAATACATTTCGGTGAACTGGGGACCATTGACCTATAATCAAGAGCTCCAATAAATCAAACAAAGAATTAAACTCTTTAATTAATTTACTCGACTTATTAATTCTGAAATTATTCCACTAAAAATTCAGAATTGCACTCTATTTAATTATATAATATATTTACTTTATGAATTTGAGCAGTACATTATTTAATTATTTCATATGAATTAACTCTCCATATATAATTCATAATTGAAGACATGTAATATTCGTTAACCTCTTCAATTATTTATTTTTCCCATTTACCATTAATTCATCAGTGAGCGAATAATTTATAAACAATTTATAAATTAGAGATCTCAAACCACTAAGTCCAGAATTAACAAATTAGATAATTATATTTCTACTTTTAAAAAAGAAGGAATGTATTCCATATCTGTGGATTATATTCTAACTATTTAATTCAAATGTGAATCTAAAATGCAAGTTTAGAGAATGCTGACAAATAAAATTTAACGAACAAATTAAGAATCATATTGAAATAAATAGGAATCTATAATAACTCAGGATTAAGATTATTTATATATGATCATCTTGTGATTTAATTTACTATTCTTTTTTTTTTTAACAAAATTTAAAGGAATAATTAAATTAAATCGGTCCAAGTCCTATATGATCATATCATATATAAATGCTTTCAACTGGATGTCTCTACATCAACGGTTCGGATAAAACGATCATATTCATAATCTCATTTGACTGCATTAGTGACAAAGACCCATATACTTTAATTAAATTTGTCACAAACTTCATTTTTAGTTTATTATCCATAATCTCAATCATTTTGTATATAACACTTATATACTAAGATTATGATAACACTAAACAAACTAGGGATTTTATTTAATATAAAATAAATAAATACAAGAAGCATGTTAGTTCGAAAACAAATGTTGTTATTATAAATAATATAAAAAATAATTCATAAATGCTTTGAGAGCGGAATCCCAAATAATAATTATATTATATGATAAGAGCACATTATTTTATCTAGTATCGGATAGCAGTTTGTAGTTACGTTCATCGTGCAAAAAAGAGTGATGAATGAGTTTTAAGAGAATATAAAAAAAATAAGGTGGTCTCTTATACATTAGATATATAGACCTGAGCTCATTAGACTGGCCAGGGCCCATTAAGGCCAAACGGTAAAAAAATAAAATAAAATAAAATAAAATAAATATGGCTCATGCGGGCGTGTGGGGTACACTGACCCGAATTTATTTATTTTTTGCAATTTTTCTTCTTTTTTTTGGTTTTTTTCTTCAAAATTGTATACTCTAAAATATAATTGATGAACCTGAAAATTGAAATGAATATAAATATATATCATAAAGTTGATTTAATGAACCCTAAAATTAAAGTGAATGGATTTATTTATTTTTAAAATTCGATAACTCACCCAATGCACTTACCCGATACTAATACATGTGCTTGTACATTGCACTTGATAATTAATTTAATTTTTCGGAAAAAAAAGATTTGAGGTGGAGGTCAACAAAGTCATTAACGGTGTTAAAAAAAAAACCCTTCATTCCTTCCCGCCAATATAGTCACATAGTTTCCCGCCATAATCGTGTGCCCTAACTGCCCTATAATTGGTTCCCAAATACTTGAACAGAATTGAATCTTTCCTCACGGGCAGCGACGGATCGGAATCGAGAAGAAAAAATGGAGGGTAATGGATACTGCGTGGACGACAAAGCGGTGCACGTTGAGACGGTGTTCTTGGACTTTCTGAAGAGCTTCCGAGAGGCGGAGGGCGGCGGCGAGGCCTATTACGAGGGCGAGGTGGAGGCGATGAGGGTGAACGACTCCAACACCATGTACATCGACTTCTCACACGTTATGCGGTTCAGCGATGTACTCCAGAGGGCCATCTCCGACGAATTCCTCCGGTTCGAGCCTTACTTGAGGAGCGCCTGCAAGAGATTCATCATGGAGCTCCGGCCGACCTTCATCGCCGATGATAATCCGAACAAGGATATCAACGTCGCCTTCCACAATCTCCCCTTGGTTAAGAGGCTGAGGGAATTAGCCACGGCAGAGATCGGGAAGCTGGTCGCCGTCAGCGGCGTCGTCACTCGCACCAGTGAGGTCCGCCCCGAGCTTCTTCAGGGGACTTTCAAGTGTTTGGAATGCGGGAGCGTCGTTAGGAACGTCGACCAGCAATTCAAGTACACTGAGGTGAGACTTATCAGTCAATTCAAAGCTTCTACTTAATTTATAGTGAATGTTTATTCCGTGTTTTGGTTGGTCGTGTTTCGGCTTTCTTCTCAATAATCATCTAATTAATTTTGCCCATAATTTATCAATCAGTTCTACTTAATTTCCAGCGAATGTTTGTTTTGTGTTTGGGTTGGTTGTGTTTCGATTTTCTTCTCAATCATCATCTAATCAATTTTATGCATAATTTATCAATCAATTCAAAGGTTCTTCTTTAATTTCTAGTGAATGTTTGTTTGTTCCGTGGTGTTTGGGTTGGTTGCAGCCAATTATCTGCTTGAACGCAACATGCCAAAACAGAAGTAATTGGGCATTGCTGAGGCAAGAGAGCAAATTCACAGATTGGCAGAGGGTCCGAATGCAGGAGACCTCCAAGGAAATACCTGCAGGTTCACTTCCCAGGTCACTTGATGTCATCCTACGCCATGACATTGTTGAACAAGCCAGGGCTGGAGACACTGTTGTATTTACCGGCACAGTGGTTGTTTTGCCTGATATTCTATCACTGGCCTCTCCTGGGGAAAGATCAGAGTGCCGTAGAGAATCCTCCCGCCAGAATGCCGGTGCTGGTGCTGGTCAAGAAGGTGTCAAAGGGCTTCGTGCGTTGGGTGTCAGAGATCTATCCTATCGACTTGGTTTCATAGCCAACTCTGTACAGGTTGCTAATTCACTTCACTTCGGTTTTAAGTGCTTAAACTAACATATCATTCCATCACTAATTGTGGATGTTTTTGTCCCTTGCTAGATTTCTGATGGGAGAAGGGACACTGATATTAGAAAAAGGAAAGATGCTGATGAAGATGTTAGTCAGCAATTCACTGTAAGTAGTTTGAGTGTTTGTTCGTCAACAATGAATAGTACCCCATTACCCCATCTCCCTTCCAGCCATTTAGGTTACTCTTCTTGTCTCCCTCAGCATTTCAATTTTGTTTGCTTTCTAAATTGAAAATTTGTTGCATTTCAAATTTGTTTGCTCAACTGTGAGGCAGGTAAAGGTGGCCTTCCCTCCATTTGGGGCAATTGTTCTCTGCTAACTCTGAACTATATTCTCCATTATTTGACTGATCCGGCAGGGAGAAGAGTTGGATGAAATACAACGTATGAGGAATACTCCTGACTTCTTCAACAAGCTAGTCGATAGCATGGCACCAACTGTTTTTGGTCACCGAGATATCAAACGAGCAATTCTCCTAATGCTTATGTGTGGTGTTCATAAATTTACACATGAAGGGATCAACTTGAGGGGAGACATCAATGTCTGCATCGTGGGTGATCCCAGCTGCGCAAAGTCTCAATTCCTTAAGTGCGTAGTGTTTTATTTTATAATTTAAATTTCTTTGTGTGTAACTTGCTTGTTCAATTAATATCCATAAATCATCTTTCTTTCATCCTTTTAGGTATACGACAGGCCTAGTTCCAAGATCTGTCTACACATCTGGAAAATCTTCTTCTGCAGCTGGGCTTACTGCCACTGTGGCCAAAGAACCAGAGACTGGTGAATTCTGCATTGAGGTATGGTTCTAACCTTAATTATTTTCTTTCAACTGCTTGTGGAAGTCTTACTGTGAGCTATTGGATGCATTTTTAATCTTAATGTGCTTCCTATTGTTTGCTCTCAGGCCGGTGCTCTGATGCTTGCTGACAATGGCATATGCTGTATTGACGAGTTTGATAAGATGGATACAAGAGATCAGGTAATTGTAAATACACAGATATTGTACCTCCTTGCCCACCCGAAGGCTAGCTACATTACTCATTTGATGTTCGAATCTTGAATGTACTTTTAAGGTTGCCATTCATGAAGCTATGGAACAGCAAACGATAAGCATAACTAAAGCTGGAATACAAGCAACATTAAATGCCAGAACATCAATCTTAGCTGCTGCAAATCCCACAGGAGGACGTTATGATAAGACTAAACCCTTGAAGGTAAGCATGTAACTTTGTATGAAATAATCCTAACTTTGTCATCTGATTACTAATTCTTCGTATGTATGTTTTACAGTATAACGTGGCACTTCCTCCAGCTATCCTTTCGAGGTTTGACCTCGTATATGTGATGATTGATGACCCAGACGATCAAACTGATTACCATATTGCTCATCATATTGTGAGAGTTCATCAAAAGCGCGAGGAAGCACTTTCTCCAGAATTTACTACTGCACAATTAAAGCGCTACATCTCATATGCGAAGACTCTGAAACCAAAGGTTTGGATTTTTTTTCAGTTAATTCTGAGTTTAGTTCTGTATAAACCATCCATTAGCTCTTGCTTGACAGACTTCAATCTTATGCAGCTGAGCCCTGAAGCTAGACAATTGTTGGTGGAATCTTATGTATCCCTCCGCAGAGGAGACACCGCTCCAGGTAGTAGAGTTGCTTATCGTATGACAGTGAGACAACTGGAGGCACTGATCAGGCTCTCAGAAGCAATTGCAAGGAGTCACTTAGATACTCAGGTGCAATCTCGCCATGTACGTCTTGCTGTGACATTACTGAAGAAATCAATAATCAGGTAAGATTTAATTAACAAGTTCCCCCAATTGAGTAAATAATATTGTTGTTTATATTTATTGTTGTTTTTGATTGCCTTGCAGTGTGGAGTCAGCTGAGCTCGATCTATCTGAGTTTCAGGACGAGAATAATGATGGTGATGATGGTAATGGTGGCGATGACAATAATGCTTCTGGTCAAGGTGAGGCTTATTTGATTCACTGGAGGCATGCATATTTGGCTATATCTAAAATGCAAGCACTCATCCTTACTATATCATCATTGTTGTGTAGAAAATGAAAATGCAAATGCAAATGCAGCCACTGCAAACCGGCAAGGAAAGAAGCTAGTAATAACTGATGAGTACTTTCAGAGGGTTACTCGAGCCCTTATCATGCGACTTCGACAACACGAAGATAATCTCATGCGAGAAGGTGATCCATGAAATTGCTTTAATCTTGTTTATGAGAAATTAGTGTTTTTGGAAACCATGGTTTTCCTAATTTTGCTTATTATGCAGGAACGGGGTTGGCTGGACTGAGACAAAGGGACTTAATACAATGGTATATTGCTCAGCAAAATGAGAAAAACAACTATAGCACTGTTGAAGAGGCTGCAGCTGAAGTCACCAAAGTCAAGGCTATTATAGAGGTATATCTCTCTCTCAAGTTTGAAGTTTCTGTCTCTGTCTCTGTCTCTGTCTCTCTCTCGATTAACTATCGGTCGGGTTATGATGCAGAGCTTGATTCGGAGGGAAGGCTATCTAATAGTTGTGGATGATGGTAGACAACAAGTAGAAGAGGGTGATAGTAATAAGCCTTCAAGGGATGACAGGATTTTAGTGGTGGCTCCAAATTATGTGGTAGAATGATTCATTGAAATAGTAGTTTGAAAGAGTACTGTCTATACTCTGTGTGTTCTTGAAACTACCTATTCTATTATGTTCTGTTCTGTTCTATTCAATTTATGACAGCCACAGGTTTGACATTCGTTGCCCGCATGCATAATGTCAATGCAATGAGTCTTTTGGACAAACAAACATCCGATTTCGTTGTTCTCACGGCGTAGTATTCCAATAGTTATGTTAGTCTATTTAGTTTCATTTAGGTACTATCCATTTATTGGGTAACTACTTTGACCTAGAAAGACTTGAACTTATGGCTCAATTTAGAAGATGGTGGGAGATTTGAGCTTGTGATTTTCGACAACGAGATACATCCGTGGTTGTGTGTTTGGCAGATACTCAGTCCATACTTTTGGATAGCGGCTACGTACATGTTTTGTCATCGAAAATTAAAAAAGAAGAAAAAGAAAGGGTGGATGTATCATTTTTATCGTAAAATTTTATAATACTCACTGAAAATTATGTAAAATCAAATAAACGCAAACTAATCATTCAAAAGGAAGTTGAAACTATAGCAATTATTCACAGTGCTACTTACCCATCCAAGAACACTAAAAATGAGAATTTAGCCTAACTAGTACTAGCACTATTCTAGTCAAGAAAAATCTAGGACTAGAAAAACCTACAAGGTAAATGAAAATTTGCAAGGATTAACAGAAAATGACAATACTCCACATATAGGAATACCTGCAAAAAAAATAAATATGTACCAATATATATCAATCATTAGTAATTACGAAATAATTAACATATATAAAGGTGCAAAAATCGTCATAATATTTTGAAACAATTTAACTATACGTTAAAAACTTACCCAATTGATCCACCAAGAGAAGCTAAACCTATTGGGTTTTTTCACAATGAGCCAGATGATGCAAGGAAGCTGAAAAAAAGAGAACCATCATTCATCATAAGAAAATGAAAGATTGAAACATGACAGAAAATAAAGAAGCTCGTATGTTGAAAAAGCCCGGCAATATAATGTAGCTAGGTTTAGTTTCACTCACATAGTATGTTGTTGGAGCCAAAGCAAAACCACCAAAGAATCCAAGCAAACCACCAAAGAAGGGGAATGTCATGCCTATAAACATAGTTATGCCTGCAACAATATAATATTATTGGTGACATGACATGTTTAATTTTCATTAAACAAAACTAAATTATATAACCATAATTAATTAGTTAATTATAGGACTTTGGAAGCCTTACGTACCGACAAATAAATTACGAGTCGTGAAACGGAGCCAAAACGAAGGCTTGAACTTCAACTTCTTAACCAACAAAGTCTCCAACATATCAAAAACCGGCATGGCGTATATCTACATTAAAAAAGTAAAAATCAATAAAGGAGAAAAAAGTAAGAAAAAAAAAAAGAAAAAAGTGAAAGTTGATGAATTTTAAGACAAGGAACCTGATAGCCTCCGACAACATGAATGAAGACAAAAAAGTTGGCGGCCGCAATGAGCCAGGTAGGCTTCTCGAGCGTCATCAAGATGTTATCATCGACAGAGTTACCAAAAATGTAATATCCAATAAACGCAACCGGAAAATAGCATAACGCCACCACAAGATAAGCAAATTTGACTCCCTTCCACATGGATTTCTTGGACGGATTATCAGGAGTGGAAGGAATCGTCGCCTGAATCTCCAACACCACGTTGTGGCCGGCGTAGGCGAATGCAATATCTCCCAAAGCATTAAAGAAATTGAAAACGTTACCCGTTTTGGATGCCCCCCTCATATCGTAGCTCACATTTGGCGATGACCCCTTCGTAAGGGAAGCCGTCCAAGCAATCGTAGAATACACAAGGGACATGACGGCGGCGGCCAAAGAGACGACGGAGATGGAGTTGAAGTTTGGCAAATGCGAGAGGACGAAGTGGAGGGAGGCGAAGATGAGGATGAAGTAGGTAAGCTTGATATCCTTGCAGTCGGGACAGACGGAGTGGTGGAATTTCTTCAACGATTTGCCGCCGGTGACCATGTAGATGATGCACGTGCTCACTTCGACTACCACTTGTTGAGGTACGACGATGTAAAGCCCCAGTTTCTCACCGAAGGCGTGTTGCCCTAATTCGTGGTACCGGTCGAACCGTTTGCCCGGAACGCTTTCGTGCATTTCCACCATTTGCCACAGCGTGTACAGAGTGATGATCCATGATAGCACCATGATCGTCACACCAGGACCCCTGCAAATATATATATATATATTTCCATATTATATATTCTTTTTAAATTCGGACCCTTAACATTTCTTAATTTATATATTGCTTGGACCGGACTTTAAAACAACCAAATCACTCCTGTTAAAACACATATCGCAACTACATTTCAATTGGGGCCAAAAATAATTATATATAATGCAAATACAAGTAAAACAAATAAACATGTATTTGGGCCATAACTAAATCAATTTACTTTATCCCCAAATACAAAGGCCCACCGGACCAAAAAAATTGGAATTAATCCAAAGATCTTAAATTTAGGAGGGGAGGGGGCAAAAAAAATTTATATAATAATTATATACACACATGTGTATACACTATAGTGTTCTGAAAATTTGGGGCAGCCCCCATGAGCCCTCTGCTTCCTTAACTAATCTTTTTTCTTTTTCCTTTTCTTTTAGAATTTTGGCTACAAAGTAGGTACATGCGACCAGAGCCAAAATTCAAATTATTTAATTGGATTTTCCACGATTATGGATTTAATGACAACTTAGTTATACACTACATTAATTAGTGCTTCAATGAATTATTACTATATGCATAAATTATGTTCGTCACAATAGAAGTCAAAATAACAGTAAATTTTGACTTTCTTGAAAGAAAAAAAAAAGTCTAATTAAAAGTAAATATTGATTTAAATTTATGGTACTACATCAAACTCAACTGCATTTTATACGGACTTAATGCTTAGAAACTATGATGCTACTAGTTTGAGTTCAACAACTACAGAAATTAAATAATTAATCATGAATTTAATTATGTATAATAATTAAAAAAAGAAAAGAAGATGTCATTAGTTACCATCCCATGTTGGACATGGCATAGGGAAGGCTGAGGACTCCGGCGCCGACCATGGCGGTTACGTTGTGGAAGGTGGAGTACCACCATTTTCCCGAGCGGTTGGCGGTGATCGGAAGCCATGCCTCGATCGCCTTCTCCTCCTCTGTCAATTCCCGATCAACTTCCGGCGCTACCATTTTTAATTTCCTATTATAATTAATACCGATCAAACTACACGAATTCGATCTTCAATACTATACAAAAGTGTAGTACTAGAATATATAATTAAATTAAACAGCTTTGTTAGAATGCAAAATATATATATCTTTGGAAATATTTTAGGGTGAAATCTAATAATCCAAGACTGTGAATGAATAATGATTATATACATATATATATAGAGGGAAATATATATATGGATTGATGAGTCGGTCTTCTAATTAGGGAAGTATTTCATTGGGTATTTAACTATTATTGGGGGAATTTGTTACGCGTCAAAGATTGCCATTATCTTTTACACCAAGTTCAACAGTAAGTTGAGATCTCATATCTTTTATAGCTATCCAATTTCACTGCACATATATATACATATATTTTAAAAAATTCTTATTAATTATCTTTAATTTAGACTAAATTATATTCATCCGTAAATAAAATATCTCATATCTAATTCATATCATGTATATTCATCAATAAAATAAAATATACGACCAAAAATGTTGTAGAATACTATTTTTTTTTGCAATTAGCTAGATTTTTCACTCGTGACTCATAGATACACTATATCGTAAAAAATAAAAGGAAAAAAAATTTCTAAAATCGCACATGAACTTGTTTCGAATGTCTGAAAATTTGATATTGAATTTTATTGCAAGTAAAAATAGATCGAGTATAAAATAAACGAGACGACTATATATATAATAAATCAAACAAATATACAAATAATTTCAAGAATATATCGTAAATTTTACCTGTGAATCTGCTGTTAGTTCTTTCTTCAAAAATAAAATTTTGTAGAAAGATGAAAATTTGTTGCTCTTTTTCCTCTGTGGATCCGAAGAGTAAATATGTATCTGTATGTATATGCTGTTTTTCTAGTATATATATACAGACTGTTAGACTTCTAATCAACTTCAACAACCGATGTTTCCGAGTCCTAAAATAACCCAAAAACCATTAGAATTTTAATAATAATAATTAATTAAATAACATCATATAATATAGCGTTCAATTATTGATTCTTTCTATCATACATTTATTAAATATAAATACATATTCCTCCAAAACCTTAAACCATCTAAAACAAACATAACATATGCCCTTGTTGGCAATTAGACTCTAGAGTGAGAGTGACGATCTCGTGACTGAAACCATCTCGACAGTTTCCAAATCACACAGCATCAACTAAACTAGGCTGTCTCTGTCCTTGCGCGCGAATCGAGTTTTCAACTGCGAGGCCATGAGAGCCAAAGCAGAAGTAGTTGTTCATCAACCCCAAATTGAACGATCCATTCCCACGCTTCATTTTGATCTTCTCCACATTGGGAGATTGGTTCGAGCTAGAGGGTCCCGCGCTAACACATTCAAGACTCATGAGCTTTCTATTATCAACAGAAGCCGGAGATGACCACGAATACTCGGACAGGGTGCTGCAAGGCGACCCGAGGTTCGACTTAGGCAGTGCCTGCCGAGCATTCTGTGTCAAACCTCCGGCCAACCTCGTTTTCGAGGAAGGACTAGGAAGATTCCCCTGCAGAGACAGAATTCTTTTGTTGCTAGGTGGGAACAATGCCTGTCTCGAAAACTGTTGTCTGAGTGAAATAGGGCTGTTTCTCGAGCTCGAACACATTCTGCAAGACTCAACAGAGTAGCTATCGTCTCCGGTGGTGCTGCTGCCTCGCCTCCGTGGCCAACGAAGCATCATAACCTTGAGACGACTCGTGGCACTAGTCATAGAGCTCGACTTCTTGAGTTTGGATGAGGGAGATTGAGGCGTGGCCTCAATCTCTCCCGAGTAACCACATTCAAGGCTCACGAGCTCACAGCTCGAACGACAAGTGTATTCGAGCCCGTTGTACAACACCATCTCAGCATCAGGGATTCTGAAAGAAGTCCCTGGACTACCTCCAATCCCACGCATTCTCAAATGAGCATTTCTCACCGTCTGATCTTGACCACTAGACACCCCTCCAGCTGAAACCAGCCTCTTGATCAAGATCTCGGACGAGGGTGATCGTGGTCGTTGTTTGAGGAGATCTAGGGGTGTATTCCCTTCACCATCACAGATATTAAAATCTATGCATCGCACAGACATTAACAGCTCAACCACATCAGATTGAATACTCTCAACTACAGCCATGTGAAGAGCAGTTCTACCATCATTGTTTTGGACATTGATGATTTCTTCAATGTTTACAAGATTCCCACCAACTATTTCTTTCATCAGCTCTATCTGCCGGTCCAGCCGCCTAAAACTTGGGGCTCGGAAACCAGCAACCGCCATCTGAAGGAAGGTATCTCCGTAGTTGTTTGTTAACAGTGCAGATGAAGGCGAGGCAGAGATGAGAACTTCCATCACGGCTAGATGGCCGCGGTAGGCTGCCACATTCAAGGCCGTGTTGCCTCGATCATCCACGGAGTCAATGATGTCATGAGACGAGATCAAGTTCTTCACTATCTGCATTTTCGTGGAAATTAATGAACACTATACAAGAAGCAAACTTCAAACAGATGCAGTAAAGATTGAGTTTTGAGATAGATCTATTTTTATCATGGATCATATTCAAATCTAACAAAGATTTCAAAGATTTGACCTTTTCATACCATCGTATCTATTTCTGTTGCAAGATTTAAAGTAACAACTCAAATCATAGATCATATAACGGATGCAAGAAAGATAGATGAAATCAAAACACAGATTTAACGTAGTTCACTGACAATGTGTTAGCTACGCGATGATGATTCGCTAACATATTCACTCAAAACTAAACCAAATATAGGTTAAATTTGATGATGATTATTCCCATTCCAATTCAATTTCCATTCAATCGATCACAAGTAATAATCAAATGAACCCTCTAAAAATGACATAAAACTCAAAGCTGTAAATTAATTGATCAAAGTGACACAACCACTATTTTTATTTTTTAAGATACTAGTGTTGGTGGGATATAAACACGACGACGAGAGACTCACCTGAACCTGCCCTCTGCCGGCGGCGGTATGCAGCACGGTGGAGCCCTGAGCATCCCTAAAACTCAAAACATCAGACCCATCACCCAAAAGCTCTCTCAACACCGCCGCGCTGCCGCCCCTCGCCGCCGCATGCACGGCCCTGTTCATCACCTCCCACCTGAAAACCGGCGAAACCTCCCCCTGCTGCCCCTTCTGCGCCACCGAGGAATCAAACAGCAGCCGGAAAACGTCGCAGCTCTTGCTCCGGGCGGCGGCGTAGAATATATCAGTAATCCCGTACTCTCCCTCTCCGAAAACCAAGAGTTTATCTCTCTCCAACAACTCCTTCACAAAAGCCAGATCCCCTGCAGCTGCGGCGGTGTAGAGAAGCCAGCCGCCATAGCCAGCTCTGATCAGAGAATTGTAGCCTTTATTCGTTTCGCATTCATGAAGCAGTTTTCGGGCAACGTGGGACCTACATTTCGCGACATCATTAAACTTGTCGAGGTCGTCATCCCAGACGGTTTCGAGGCGGCGGATTCTTGGGAGAGAGGTGAGTTTGATGAGAAGATTGGAGTCGATGTGGAGAAGCTCTCTCACTAAATCGTAATGGCCGTTTGCAGCCGCCCAATCTATGGGAGAAGCAAACCACCATTGATCGCCGGTGCTCTCCCATCTCAGAGGGAACAATTTCGGCGGCATTGACACAATTTTTTATCTTTGTCCTCAATTTTTTGTAAGAGAATCGAGAATCGAAGCTGTAAACGGTGATTTATTCTTTTGTGAGAAAGAAAAATTCGAGAAATTGAGTAAACGAGTGATTGAATTTATTTTTTGGTGGGATCAACGTTAGTTGGATGGAGATGTTTGGAGTTCTGTGGGATCAAGATTTGGAAGAATGTGAAAAAAATAGTTTGACGAGATAAGAAACAGAGAAATCAGAGAGAGAGAGAGAGAGAGAGAGAGAATTGTTCAAACATCAGAAAATGAAGGTAGAAAAGAGGTGGTTTGATGAGCTTAAAAAAACACAGAGCAATCAGACAGAGAAAAGTTGTTGAAAATGAGAAAATGAAGATGAGAGAGAAAGGACACGCACCCGTAATTCCTCTCTCTCCAAATTAGCAGTACAAGGTTTGTGATGGAATGTAGTGTCCTATTAAATGTTTTTTGCAAGAAATAAAACCTCTTCAATTAATGTTTTCTCATCTTAAGATTGCGAAGTTGAAACTGCGAAGTGTAGGAACTAAGAATTATTGCTCCTCTCTCTCTCTCTCAAAGTGACTCAAACACATTACACACACTGACACACGCAAGAACAAGTATTCCATACAGGTCGGTTCTTTCTTGGAAAATTGCCTTGCACACACACATACATCAGTATATACAAGTTTTCATTTATCTATTTTAGTTCAAATTTCCTGTCGTTCTTCTTATTTCATTATCCCATTTATGATTTTAATAATATTTATTATAAAACAAAAATTAATTATAACATAAATAATTATAGTTAATATTTATCAATAAAAATGAATTAAAAAAATTATAATTATGAAATAATTTATCATAATAATGAATTATCAATTGAAAACTAAAATTAAAATGCTAAAAAATCATTATAAACCATAATTTAGTGGCATAAACCTAATTAATAATTATAAAATTAAATTAAACCATAAAAATGGAAATTAAAAAAAGTACAAAAAATAACTCGTAAAAGTGAAAAGGAAAATCTCATGCCTATATAATACTATAAATTTGGAGAAATGTAACAAAAAAAAAACTTTGAATTAGAAATATAGCGTGACAGAACATAACTACCACACCAATAATTTAAAGCACATAATTCACCGACAGAGTGAGAAATAATTTATTTGTCACAACATTTAGTAGTAGCCATTCTCCTCGTCCTTTCGTGTTGAACAAAAAGTCTAAACCAGCTGCATATTAATTAATTTAGAAAATATAAGGTCAATCATTTTTTTTATCTAACGAGTTTTCAATTATTATTATTTTTTTATATAAAGAAATTGACAACTAGAAGTATAGTATTTTAGGGACGAATCTATCTAAATATCTCTTGCAATTCACTCACACACAATAAATACTTTGGATGATGGACAAGAAAAGGAAAGTACCGAGTTGGAGAAGAAAGAAAAATTCACATTTCATCTTCGAGTCCCATAAATGGAAAGATCGTACAAGATTTGATTTTTTTTTAATTCTTGTCTATTTTATCAAATTAAATATAATGAATTACAAATGCGTAATAATTATCTAGTCGATGGCCCAGTGGTGGAGTGAGGTTATGTGGAGACCAAAGGTCACAGACCGATTCGAATCTCCCCAGTACCAGAGATCGAGGTGTGTGAATAAAAAAAAATCTTCTAATTATATATATATATATATATATATGTGTGTGTGTGTGTGTGTGTGTGTGTGTGAGTGTGTGCGCGCACATAATTACATTGACAAAGAAAATATATTAGAGTAAGTATTAGTAATACATCTATTACATAATAGCTTCAAAATATGAAGAATATAAGAGAATGTTACAATATACGGAGTAATTGATAATCTATCAATTTTTAAAATTTCTTGTATTAAATTATTGATTTTTATTTATAGATATAATTGAGTTAACTTGGTCACTTTGTCTCCCAAAAAAAAATTATCTAATGAAATATTTATAATTTCAATGGTATTTGGATACATATATGTCTTGTATGAGTGCTTCTCTTACTCATAAGATGGACCTGCATAAAATCTTAATTAATGAAATTTCTAAGTCCGCCACTGTTTATAACGAGAACAAATGAATAAGGATGGTAAGAAAATGTTGGACAGACTTCTGGGATTTTGGAAGCAAATTATTTGGATTGAGAATCTCATAAAATTGTGACTGAATAATCCGCCAATCATGGAAAATTTATTGTTCAACATTCCATGTGAAATTTGATAGTTTAGCAAATGGATTTTGTGCTTGATCTTGATTGATGCTATATTTGTTTTTGCCTCCTATTTTCTGACTTCTACAAGGGAAGATCCATCGCATAAGTACTGTATATTTTATTGATTGGATAATCAAATGGATATCAAATTCTCCATAAAATTTTTCGTGGCTAATTCCAGATTTCAATAGTAAATTTACATGGTATTAATAGTAATTTATTGAATATTTAAAATATTATTCATTGTGTTCACTTATGTAAAGTGTACATCCTACATGGACGACTGTTACACATGAGATATTCAAATATAAAAATAATAATTTCTGTACTCCCGTTAAATATTGACTTTTGTCATGTGTACGCCTATAAACATTTTGACCACTTTGATGCCTCGTGAAATGACTATAGCACTACAAAAAATTCTCTTTGCACCACTCACTTTTCACATTACACATCTTACTTTTTACACTACACAATAAGTCTACTTTAACCTTCATTCTACAAATATCATTTAAGTATTATTAAAAAATAAAACAAAAAACAGGAAAATTGAAAAAAAAAAAAAAAAGAAAAAAAAAGTGAGGACAGTGGCAAGCCAGCACCTGAACGTCTCTCACACCTCCTCCATCTTCAACTTCTTCTCCAATGAGCCCACTGCTCGCCATGTCGCCGGCCGACGCCACCCTTTCCTCTCTCCCCTCAAAATTACCTTCTCTTTATTTGTGGGATACGAAAATTCTGGAGATGCCACTCCTCTGTAGAAAAAATGAAGATTCAAAACACACAAATTAGTTCAAAAAAATCAGTTTGAATCTCATTCAAAATGTTCAAAAATTAGTTTACGAATTTTCGAACACATTGATTGTTTTTGGAAATCTATTTCCGAACCAGATTTAAAATTTATTTCGAGATTGTGTAGCTAATGGGTTGCTCCTTCCATGGTCAGCCAAGACGGGAGCAGTGTCGTCGGGTAATTTGTAGCGGCAGCCGGCAAGTAGTTGACTTCCCGCCGAAGAAGAAGATGGCGGAGTTGCATCCTCGTTATTTTTCTCTTCTTGCTTTTTTTGTTGTTTTGATTTATTTATTTATTTATTTTATTTTATATTATTCTTAGTAACGGTATTTAAGTAATTTTATAATAAATTATTTTTGAATTAATTCATTTAGTGGTGCAAAGAGTATTTTTTATAGTGCAAATAGTCACTCACATATTTATTTTTATTAGCTCTTAACTAGTCAGATAATTTTATTCATGTTTGATTGATAAATGTAAAATGAGCTAGATTTGTGTGCATTAGATGCACCATCAAACGCGTTCACTGGTAAACGTCAGAAGTGCGTGTTGATCAGTCAACATTAAAATCAGCAACCGTAATACTAAAAAGTATCAATCAAAAATCCAAAAGTGACATCTGTATCTTAAAAAGTATCGAAAAAAACCCCGTTAAAATTAGTATCAACCTTAACACTAAAAAGTATCACTCAAAATTCAAAAAATATCACTTTTATCCTTAAAAAGTATCACATGTATTATCATTATTATTTTTTTACGGATTGACTGCGTTGACCCACGTTGACCATCTGATATAACACATTTACAACTAGTCTAAATGGATTGCTTTATTTGAATTTTTTTTGTGAGATTTTATTCTTTAGTGTGTGTTTCCGTTAGCATTTCGACCTCTTTGGGTTAAGGGGTTCTACAAAAACAAAACTTATATTCAGATCCAAACACTAATAAAATTATAAATTTATCACTTGATATTATTTTAGGTCTAAATATGGGTATAATCTTATGTAATAATAATTTTGATAAAGTTGTCAAGGTTTTTTAGATACATATAACGATAAAATCGATAATTTAAATACAATAAATTTTATAAATTTAGGACTCGGAAGATAATTATCAATTATATTGCAATATTTCTTATATTCTTTATATTTTAAAACCATCATGTAATAGTTATATTGTTAATAGTTATAATGTTTTTCTTCCTTGACATAATCTATACTATATATAAAAGCAGAAAAAATCCAATTGCAATTGATTTTGGAGGGAAAATTGATGGCAATTTTGCAAATATACAGTGAAATGAGGATATTTAATATTGATGGCAATTTTGCAAATATACAATGATTTGAGGTTATTAAATAAATCCGATTTATGGTTAATATTTTAAATAAATCCGATTTATGATTAAATTAAATAGTATATTAATAATATGAATTATTTGAAATGTGTGTATGTAAATTACAGACGTGTGGTCGGTTTTTTATTTAAATCCACAACCATAATCATGTAATTTAAATACATAATCAAAATTAATATTTACATTAAATTACATCAGAAAACGATTCATAAAAAAATATATACAATACAGAAAATAAATAAAACTGATATGGAGCACTACAAACAAGTTAACCTCCATTTTCTAGCACCCACTACGTGTAAAAAAAAATGATTCATATATAAAAAACTTACATCTTAAGAAGGGACAATTCTCTCATTTACTCTCCATTTTCGTTTTCCTCTGATAGCAGAAAAGCAGAAAACCAGTGTGAAGCTTTATAGCTTTATACTGTGCTGTTACAAAATTAGAAGATAAATGGCTCCAGTCTTCGGAACTGTACAGATGCTAAAACCGGGAAGGAGTACATTCGGCATAGAACTAAGGTTGATACGATGGTATGAAAACTCAAATGCATTTAGTATGGAATGCATCTTCCATGATCGAGAGGTATGTTTGAGTTATAAAATTGTCGAGTTTTTTTTTGCTTTATGATATAAAAACTTATAACAGATTTTTTTTATAGGGTCAACGAATCCATATGACGATTCCAAAAACAAATCTCGAAAAGTTTAAAGATCGCCTTATTGAAGGCAATGTTTATGCTATAATCGATTTTGTTATTGGATTGAATGTGATGAAGTACAAGACAACTGTAAGCCTTTATAAGATTATTGCATTTAAACACATGAGAATCTTTGAGGTTTTTCACGAAGAATTTTCACAACATTTGTACGAGATCAAGAATTTCAATGATATAGCAAATATAGAGAACATAGGAGATACAACAATGTTTGGTAAGACATATCAATACATACGAAAAAAATATTTTTATAACATGCAGCAAATAATTTTTAACTTATTTTTTGTTCTTGTGCAGATGTAATTGGAACTATAGTGTCACACTATAGACCCCTTACAAGAGAGATAAACGGAAAGCTAACAAAATTGATGGATTTGGTATTGGAAGATATAGAGTAAGCTTTTAAAATAATGCTTTAAATTTTTTAACTTTTCTCTAATTATGTATTTAGTAATTATTTCTTAATTTTTGTAGAGAAAACACAATTACAGCAACTCTTTGGGAAAACTACGCAGAACAGATGATTGAATTTTTAGAGACCCCCCTGAAGGACCAGTGACTGTTATTATACAGTTTTGCAGACCTAACATATACAGGGGTAATATTTAATTTTTTTATTTTGATATCAGTGAGTGTTATTATAAAGTTACTGATTGATTAAATATTACAATAGGTGAAATACGCATTTCATCTTTGTTTAATATTACAAAGATTGTGCTGGATCAGAAAGTTCCAGAGATTGTGGATTTCAATTTTAGGTAAAATTATTTATATCAGTTTATAGTAAATGTATAATTTATATTTATAGCCAAATTATTTTTGACTCAACCATGTTATGTTTGTTCTTATTTATTTTTGACCCAACCATGTTTATTTCTGTTGTTCTTTATTTTTGAGATTGTCGACATTTATATGTTAGGATGCACTACAGTTTCATTTCATCTTCTACAGTTGAGTATGCAAATTAAATTTATTTGTACATAACAATATGCAAATTAAATTATCTGCAAGTATTAAACATTTAATTATCTAACTAATATAAATTAATAATAAAACCGATAGTATGTATAGTAAATAAAGTAAAGAAATAGTTTAAACTATAAAACATTTAATTTATATAATATTAATATTTGGGCCACAATACTAATTAGATTTACCAAAATGTATCTATCTGCCCACATGATAATATTAATATTTGGGCCACAATATCGATTTTTTTTACCAGGTCCAAAACGATTTTATTACACATAAATATATTGTGGATTCAGTGGGTTGAGCTCATTTCTAATAGGGTTGGGCTTTGTCTTATTTTTATTTATTTATAATTTTTTATTCAATACACATTAATTTATTAACATTAATTTATTATATATTTATTTGGAGGTATATCACTATTGGGAAATTGAGATCAACCAGTATCTCCACTCTCACATCATCATCATCAAGGACACTAAATGATGAAATTAGAGATGGTGATTTTGAATTGAAGAACATATCTCAAATAATGACAGATGGAAAGGTATTTAAAATATTTTTTAATCACATTTATTATAGTTTTATAAAAAATATATTCACATATTTTTTTTCTTTAACTTAGATTGGCAATTTCTGGGTATTTGCCACCATACTTTGTGTAGAGACCATTGGTGACTGGTCCTACTTGGCTTGCAAAAGATATCAGAAGAAAATTAAAGCAAGTGGGAATCAATTTTTCTGTGAAAAATGTCAGTCATTTGACATTGCAGGAAAACTGAGGTAACTTAAATTTATATTAATTTTAATATTTTTAAAAAAAATTCTAATTTTTATAAATTTTTGATTATAGGTACAAGCTCACTGTGAGGGTGGTAGATGAAAGTGGAACTACGACATTCTTAATGTGGGACAAGGAAAGTATAGCACTAATCAGAAAAACAGCTACAGAATTAATCGGGGTAAAAAATAATGAAATTCATAAAATGAAAAAATATAAAAGCTGATTTTTTTTATAGGGTCGAAGTATTGAAGGAATTCCACCTGGACTTGAACAGTTAGCTAACAAAAAGGCACTGTTCAATATTACCGTTCAACCCGGGCAGACAAGAAATTACACTGGATCTTACAGTGTAGCAAGGATTTGTACGGACAGAGAGATTATAAAAAACATGTGTGGTGAAATTTTGCCTACTGAGGTAGGAAAAAAAACATATAATATTTGATTTTTCTTAAATAAATGCTTTTATGAATTTAATGATAAATTAATTTTTAATACAGGAGGAAGAATCCACTTCAATAAATAGATCAGAAATGATTGAAGAGATGGTTGGTTAATTCGAGTTATGTAATATTTTTTTAGGTTTATAATATTTATAAAGTAATAATTATTTTAAATACAGATTGGTTCATCATCTTCCAAAACAGTTGTTGAATCAAAAAGTGGTGTTGTAGTCAACAAAACAATTCAGCAATTAATGGAAGATGGGGAGGTAAAATATAATGTTATTACAGTTTCATTTTCAATTTAAATACAAAATATGATGTTCAACTTATTAACATAATTTTTATGTTATTTAGAGTGGGGAGTTCACAGTATTTGCCACTGTGAAGGACATTGAAGACATTACTGGCATGTCATACCTTGCGTGCAAAGTATGTCGGAGGGAACTAGATCCATATGATGAACAGAAGTTCTTTTGTCAAAAATGTCAAACATTTGACATTTGTGGCAAACTGAGGTTAATGATTAAAATATATTTTTAGTGTTTAATATAAAGAAAAATCTTTAAATATTTAAATATATATTTTTTTGTAAACATATAGATACAAGTTGATTGTTGAAGTCACTGATTGTACTGTGACAACCACATTTAGAATGTGGGATATGCAATGCATGAAATTACTTGGACAAAAATTTACAGAGGTATGTCACACATATTGTAAAAAATATAAAAATATTTTTACAGATTATAATTTTTTTTTTTATAGGATGAGGTACTTGATGAACTTCCAGCTGAAGTTGAAGGCATATTGAACAAAAAAGGTCTCTTTAATATAATTGTCCTGCCTGAACAAGTGAACAATTATAAGGGACCTTTTGATGTTGTTAAGGTTGCATGTGAGGACACAATACAAAGGGAAGGGTCAGAAAAGCAGGTGGATTTTTTAGCACTAAAAAAATACTTGTGTAATATTAAATAATTACTTACAATTGCATGCATTTTGTAGGGAAAGCCATTAAAGTAAAAGAAAGGGAAAGAGCAAGTTGATGAAAATGCGGATGAGGTATATTATTTTTCAAATAGGAATAACATTTTATGTTTTTGTTATGTTTATGCAGCATTGTTCAGTTAATTAATTTTTTTTAACAATTTCAGGATAACTACATAAGTGACGCATTACTAACACCAAGAAAGAACAACATTAACACAAGTAATGCAGTCGTTCTTATGGATGATGATGATGTAAAGAGAAAACTCATTGATGAGTTTTCATCAACTACTCAAAAGAGGACTAAGAGATTGCTGAAGAAAGAAAAAAAGTGAGGATGAAAAAGAATGGACAGTCGTTCTTATTAAGACAATTTAATTAATTTTGGATTTTAAATTTTGAGACACTTTCTGTTGTTTTATTTTATTTATTTTCAAACATTTTGGGATGTTTTACATAATTTCTATATGTTTCAATTTATGTTCAACCATTTTATTTTGAGATAGTTTAGTTAATGTTACATAAATCATAAAATACAGACAATTTGAATAGAGTCAACCATATGATCAGAATATTAATTAAAAACTTAAATTAACAAGATAATCTACTGAGAAAAATAATAATAACATCAACTGCATCAAAAATATAAATTCAGAACATAAATAAATAATTCTGCAATAAATAAAATATCAGACCACATTAACAAATATAAATTCAGAATATAAATAAATAATTCTGCAAGAATATAATGAAATACAATTAAACATTAACTAAAGAAATGCGAAAGATCTAAATCACAGATTATTAACCTTTCAAGAACCCTTTGGGAGTAAGTGGATTGCCCAGTTCACAATCACCCGTTTGAACGGGGGCGCAGGGGATCACACAAAGTCCAAGGCTCAATCAGGTTAAACACTGTGACTCAGACCAAAACCTCTCATCAAGAGGTTTCGCATAGACCATTCTCAAAGAGGAGGGTCACAGATCACACATAGATCTGACACACGAAAAGACATAGCAAAGCATACAATCATTCGAGCAGACATATAAAAATATTAAATCATGTATATATCACATTATTACCTATAAAATTGAAGCATACATATAAATTATGAAACATTAAAGCATATAAAAAATTTACAGGAACATTAAATTAAATTAAACAACATTAACACATTTTTAATAATAGGAACTTTAAATTGAATTAAAAAAATACAGGAAAAGAAAATTAAATTAAATAACATTAACATATTTTTTTCATCATATGAACAGATACATTAAATCAAATTAAATAACATTAAAATTAACATTAAACATGAACAATAACAATCAAGCATCTATAAATTAAATAACAGATCAAACATGCATTCAAACATACATTCAAATATTCATCTAATAATAAGTCATTATTATAACAGATTTATGTGATAAATAAATATGTCACTTTAAACAGTAAATTAATATAGTGTACTAGAGAAACCAAAAGTAAAAGATAATTAATTATAAATACAAACATATACATATATTAAATAAGTAATATATTTTTTTTATAAATAGAACAGTTAAAAATATATTAACACCATAAACAATTAAAAATGCAGCAACCTTACCAATTTTAAAAAAATAAATATATTAATATTAACTTAACAATGCAAAAATATTTAAATAATTTAATATAATCGGCAGTTAAAAAAATTAATTAAAGTAGGGAAAGAAATTATTAATAAATAAATAATATATGTAAAAATGGGAAAAATTTTAAAACTGCCACTTCTATCATAATTAAAAAATACAGTTAATTTAAAAGATACAACTAACTTAAGCATACAAAATTAATAGCAATAATAAATAGGTTAAAATATAAAAAACTCCATTTTAGTGGACAATTTAATTTGAAATGAAATTGGAATAAAATTTATAAAAATATGCGAAAATAGAAAAAAAATCCATCTTAATGGACAGTTTATGAATATGTTTAAAAACAGTTAATAAAATGGAATTCGAATAAAAATTTTGAAAAAATGTTAGTGGGTAATGTTTGAAAATATAAAACTGCTATTCAAATTAAAAAATACTTAAACATTGAACTTCCAGATTACTACATTTGAAACAAAAACGAAAATGGCAAACAAAGACAAGCATCAACCATTCTCAGATGAAACACATGAAGAAAAAAGAAGAAAAATCATGTCACAATCGTGTCCAGGTATCTAATTTCTGCGTAAATATGTTTTAACTCAAAAAAGCTGATGATTTTTTCAAAACTTTTCATGAGGAAACAGAAATTTCAACACACATTCATAGTTTTGTGAAAGACAGATGCAATAATCTGTACCTTAAGTGCTGCAAATATTTGTTTAAATATGGGCCGATGTTTCTGTTAAAGAGCTGCAAAAAAATTTAAAAATATATCAGAGACAATTCTGAATAGACATTCATATATTTTTATATAGTTAATATTGAATAGATGTATACTCATCTTCTTTTCGCCCTCATTGACCAATTTTGAGAACTCATATGACATTAAGCATGATTCAGTAGTCGCATACCTCCTGTAAGTTCACATAAAAAATAAGAACATTAAACACCATCATAGCAGTGTGTGTGTGTGTGTGTGTGTGTGTGTGTGTGTCTGTGTGAATAAAACTCAACTTTTTAGCCGGAAAGCTTGGCTCAATCTCTGATATGAGGCCTTTCATTCAACTTCTCTGCTACTTTTAAAAGCAGTGAATTTACATGCATTAAACCAAAGCAATCGAGTGCTTACTAGCTGATTAGCTATCTGATTTGAAAGAAAGTTAGCTGAGTAAATGATGCATGCATCTCAACCGTCTACTTGGACTGATGCTTTTTGATCAAGTGGCTGAGATCTGAGGGTTTGAAAATCTGAGTAGTTGCCATAAATAGCAAAATATTTTGCCAAAAGATTTGCTATTTATATCCCTTAGAAAATTCATCTCTTTTTACTTTAATGCTGAGTATAGAGACTTAATGGCAACTCAGATGAACAGTAAGCTTATTTTGAAATGTTAATGATAACTTTTCAAAAAAAAATAATATTTGAGGAATAGAGAGTAGAGAAGCTTATCAAAGAGGATTGATCAGGCAGTCGATGAGGGGAGGGACTTGGAGCTCGAGGCGTCAGTTTCCTGCTAAACTGATAATGTCGCCTTTAACTGATTTGATCAGTTTTGTTGAGCAGTTGCTGATTGACTTTTTGTCAATTTTCTCTTCTTAAGTGATCGGACGGGACTAGCTTCTCCGCTTTCTCTAGAGCTATTTGACTGTTTCCTTTTGGAAGCTGAACTGATTATATCCTGAAAGGAATTAGTTCCAGCTACAGTCTCAGCATGCTGAAGTTGCTTAAGAGCAACTGCTGAGCTAGTCAGCTTCAAGGTGGTCAGCTCTTTGATTCCTCTGCAGGATGAGCTCAACTGATTAACCATCAGTTTTGCAGCTCTTGAGCAAGACTTGATAAGAGGAGTAACATATCCTCTGGATAGGAGATCTGGAGACGTGGCAGTATCTTCATCATCTTTGGCTCCACTTTGTCCAGCCTTGGAGTTACCACTATTTGAGTATGAGAAAGATCTTAGTCTATCTATTCAGTGGTACCCACAGCTTGTAGATAAGCCTTTTCTGACTAAATTGGATCAAGATTCAGTTGTAGGCTGTAACAGCCCGATCCCGAGGATGGGGACGGGGTTGTTGTGCGTAAAATAGCATGAAAAATTGGAAATCCAGGGGGGTGTTTCTATAATTAAACTAAGTCAGCACCTCAAAACTTAGGCAACATAACTTTATGATTAGGAAGAACTTATCGTTTTCAACGAATCAAAGGGATCAAAGGGTTCAAATAAGTTGAAGGAATGCCTATTCAGAGGCTAATCAAATTCAAACAGAATCCAACAATTAATAGATAGGATTCCGACTCTTCAAATAAACAAGACCTCTCCATAGGTCACAACAACTAAGACCCATCAATAGGTCAGAGGCAAATAAACTATTTTATGTCTCATTCATAGGTAGAAGCAATTAATCAATATAAGACCCATTCATAAGTCAACTGAAAAATAAACAGAATCCAAGACTCAACCAAATATGACCAACTCATAGATCGAAAACTACAAAGAAACATGCTTGGATTTATGAAAAGGAAATGAGACTTTATTTACCATGATTCGAATAAAGAATACAATTCAGATAAGCCCAAAAATAAAACATAGCATGCAATCATACTATGGGTCAACTGTATCAGAGTTTAAGCGAAAAACAATGGAGTAATATTGTATCACATAACAACATACTCATGAGTAGTAATTTAGTCTGAACAAGACAGCAAGGCATGATCAACCCACAACAGTACATCGAGCCATCACCTCCCGCATCTTAACCTGTGAAAAACATTTTGAAAATATTTTGGGCGTGAGTACTAAAGCATTCAGTGGGTTAAAATTTTAACTCAATCTTTAATAAAAACTGTAGCAGAATATACAAAATATAAATACAGCTAATGAAAAGCAAAACGCGAAAGCCCTTTCCATTTCTGCAAACCTTTACTTCTCTTTGGTACCCTGTAGCTCCTTCTGTCGTCTACTGCACTCTATGACATGTCGCTGATAGGAAAAGGGAGGGGTTACCTCGCTGATCCGAGAAGAGTATACCAGGGATCGCCTAGCATTGACCCTGAGTATACGAGGGGTTACCTAGCATTGACTCCTGTAGTGATGCTCAGATCACGTGTATATACAGGGGTTACCTCACAGTGACACCTTTAGTGATTAACATCACAACTGCAAGAATCACAGTTCCTGCCTATCCTTTGATCTATGTTCTCTATAAAGCGCGTAATATGACATAAGCATAAAAACTATGTCATCCTCTAAATATAACAACTAGGCTAACCTTTAATTCCTCTAACAACTTACTTCAATTATGCTTCATATTCCTTAAACATAAACCATTCTTTAACTTGAGTTTAATACTAGAAGCACAAGCTAAAAAGTACTGTCGCGCCCTAGACTGACTTTTAAGACCGCTGTGTGAACGTCCACTCACACCCATTCTGGGTATGCGTCACATCTCCAATGCGTTCCTTGGGTCGCTTCGTAGGGCGTGAGCGTGTAGCTCGCGCCTAGACTGTGCATGGGCCGTGCCTGGAGCCTTTTCTTCTTGAAGGCTTGTTCCGCTCAATCCAACCCTGTAAGACGAGAAACTGTGTCAAGAGCACTTATTATAAAACATAGCTACTTTCACAAGAAAAATAACTAAAACATGGATAAAAACAGTAAGGAAAACAAGCCACAATGCTCTGATTTAGGGTGAAAATTCCGTGTGTCAACTCTCCCAAACTTAAGCCCTTATTTGTCCTCAAACAAGATTTCAAGAACACCAGAAAAACAATAAAACAAACACAGAGGATTTTATACCTTCGATGCCTCAAAAAGTAACTGTAAAAGACATGCAAGAAAACGATATCAAAGCTTCTAAACACAAGAACAAAATCATGGAAATCCGGCTCTCCTCTCTTTTAAGAAGATAAAACTTACTCTCAAGAGAAGCTCACAGGGTTCAAAGGGCACATTTTCACTCATCATCAATCAATACTAGCATACAAACATAACCTTGCAAAATAACTCATCATGAGTGTGCTCCAAACAAGACATTTCTCCTACATCATTTCATTGCATCAGATGGATGTGAAAACTGCATTTCTTAATGGAGATTTATAGGAGAATGACATGAATCAACTAGTTGGTTTCTCAATTGAAGGAAAGGAACACATGGTATATAAATTAAAGAAATCAATATACGGGCTTAAGCAAGCTTCCCGCCAATGGTATTTAAAGTTTAATGATATAATTGTTTCATTTGGATTTAAGGAGAACACTATTGATTGGTGTATATATCTAAAGGTCAGTGGGAGTAAAATTATATTTTTAATCATGTATGTTGATGATATCTTGCTTGCAACTAATGATCTTGGTCTCCTTTATGAGACTAGGAGTTTTATCTCTAGTAACTTTGAAATGAAAGATATGGGTGAGACAAGTTATGTGATAGAAATATTCCGAAACAGATCACAAGGATTGTTAGGTTTGTTTCAGAAAGCATATATCAATAAATTACTAGAGAGATTCAAGATGGAAAAGTGCTCAGCATCACCAGTTCCAATTCAGAAAGGAGACAATTTTAGTCTCGCTCAATGTCTTAAAATGGATTGGAACGAAAACAGATGGAATCAATTCCGTATACATCTGTTGTTGGGAGTCTTATGTATCCTCAGACTTATACTCGACCGGACATAAACTTTGCAGCTGGCATGTTGGGAAGACATCAAAGTAACCCAGGAATGGAACATTGGGAAAATATAAGATTATTCATGTCTCGTGTTAAGTTATATGGCTTGCTAAAGACTAATAAATAAATAATCAATTAATTATGGACTAAATTATATTTGAGTTATTATTGAGCAGTTTTATTATATCCGCGGCCTTATGGAGAATATAACCCATTACCGTAAAACTGGGTTTACTTCCTGATATAAAAAGATATTCTCTAAAATCTTACCCATCACATACGATAGAGAATAGAAAGATAATCAAGGAGGTGAAACACCGGTTTACTGTTCTTCTCAAGAAATTTATCAGTGCAGTTACAAATTTGATCATAGAGAAAGGTATACAATTTTCTATCAATTATGTGATTATATGAGATTCATTAATTTCAAAATCTTGTAATTTTCTCATAAAGTACTGTAGAATGTTTTAACATATCAGACGATAAATTCCACAAAATTATCCATTTGAATTCTCTGTTCATTCATTTGAGCAAAGCAAAAAGATTAAACACTTGTTGTTTTTTTTTCTTTTTCTTTATTTTTTGTGCAACATGGTTGAATTGAGTTCTATTTTAATCTAGAATCGAAAATCCAAAGCAAATTCAAGATACAACTGTCAATTTCATACATACTTAGTTCATTACTAACAATATATATATATATATATATATATATATATATATATATAGTATCTATGTCTATATTATATCTAAAATTAAGATAGTCACTATAAATAGTAATAATAAGTTTTCCCGCCTAAACGCTCTTTCTATAAATAAAAATAAAATATTAATTAATTAATTAATTAATATATTATATAGTCATTCAATACTAGAATTTCAATATTATAATTTTTTTTATTTTGCAAAATTATTATTTTTTTATAAAAAATTATTTTGTTCATTGAAAAAAAATATGTGGCCTTTAAATTATTGATTTATATTTGAATTTTCTAAATATCTATTTTTTTCTTTATGATGGACCATAAGTTTATGTTAATTATCATTCTTTTAGGTATTATGAGTGAATGTTCTAATATATTAATTTAAAATATGTTAAATTTTTAAATTGATTAAATATATTATAATAATTCCAGATCCAAATCAAAATTTCAATAAAATATATTTAAATTCTCAAATTAAATGTATTAATCAAGTTACACATCGAGAATTTCATATAAAATCTACTTAAATTTTTGAATTAAATGTATTAATTGAAATTAGCAATTAATTGTTAAATATATTCATGTCATGAATTAAATTATATGTGTGTGTATATATATTAAATAGTTAAAGCTTATACTTTTAGTTTTTCAAACAAAAATCATCACAAATCAAAAAACTTACAAATATTGTTATGCATGAACAAATTATAAATTGTGAGTCCCGACAATGATATTTCCATATTTATTGATCTCTAAGTTGAGATCAAGTGTAATATTTAGATATTTGATATTATCATTTTAATATTAAATATTAAATATATTTTAAATTTATAGATTTGAATCGAATTATATATATTAAATAGTTCAAATGAAATTCTTTTAAAATATTGATTTAAATTTTCTACTCTTTTTTTTTTCTTTGTACACCACATTTATTTTATGCACCACACATCTTTTTCATATTTTCACATTTTATCTTTACGCACCACAATAAAAGTCACTTATATCCTTTCACTATGAAAAAAAAATTTATTCTCCACCCCTACTCTCTCCCTTCTATACTACAGACCCGCCACCCTCCGTCAACGTCACCGTTACCTTTCTTCCTAACTTGCCGCCTTCGCTTTGTTTCCTCAGTAATTAATTTTTTTCCAAAATAAAATAGAGAAGGACGTAGTTGCCGTCAATAATGTGTTCCAACTCTGACAAAACTCCTTTTTAGATTTATAAAATATTCCGACATTTCTTTCATCAAATTTTAAAGTAATATCATCAACACTATGTTCCAAATTTTAACCCCTCAATCAGATATATGTATTTCTCCAAATATTTATGCGACAAATACTATGATTGGAGAAGTTAACGAAATTAATTTTTTAGCCCCCAAAATATACGACATCAATACATACATTTGATTTCATAGGTAATTCTTACAAAGAAAATAAATGGAAGAAAGGGAGAGAAATGAAGATTAGCATAAATGGAGGGAAATGAGAGAGCAATTGTGGGGCCAATGCGAAGGGTGGGGTCACTAGGATGAGAAGAAGGGGATTACTTATTTTTATTTTATTTCTTTTTTAAGTAATTTTTAAAATTAAAAATGATATTTATGTAAATTAATAATTATTTATTTTTGAATAAAATTTAATCATGGTGTATAAAGAAAATTTAGTGGCGTATTTAGAAACATCCAATGGTTAAATATATTTTAAAAAATCAAGATCCGCATAAAATTTTTAAATTAAATATATTTAAATTTTGAATGGTCGAAACTCGAAATGTATTAATTGATCTTATCATTTTAATGTTAGATAATTTTAAGATTTTCAAGTTATATATTTGAGTTTTCAACTTAAAAATGTTTTAAATAGTTAAAAATTATATATTTTAATTTTAAACCAAAATTTATCCCATATTGAAGAACAAAGAAATAATATTGTATATGAACAAACTTTGAATTTTGAGGCCCAAAAATGAACTTCGCAAATTGAGATAAAGTATATTATTTGATATTTGATTTTAATTTAATATGATACATTTTAAATTTTTATAAATTAAATATTTTTGAATTAAAATTGAATTAAATATATTAAACAAACATAATAAAATATTTTAAATATTAATTTAAATTTTTTTTAATTTTTTAAGTTAACTAAATATATTAAAAAATTCAACATCCATATCCAAAATCTTTAAAGATAATGTATTTGATTATTTTCAATAAAAAATATTTTTTTTTCTATCATTCCTCATTCGTGTGTGCGCGCGTGTGTGTAGATTTTTGAAGTTCTAAAGTTACATATCAATCATCGGGATTATGAATTTTGTTTTTTTTCACAAGTGGGTTCATGAAATTATACATAATAACATATAAAATTTAATTTAGATTGTCTTCGCCTAAGCATTTTTATTTATTTTTATAATAAATTATTATATATTGTTATTTACATATTAAATTTTCACTTACTCTATATCTCACATCGGTTGTAGATTAAAATATTGGGATGTGGGTTGTATAAAAGAGTGGATAATCTTAAATGAAACCTCAAATTAGTTCCGCAACTTTTTCTAATTTTCTTACATCCCACATTGGTTGTAGATTGAAATATTGAGATATAGGTTGTTATATAAAAAGGGTGAAAAATCTCAAAATTTCTTATTTAATCATATTTTGAACAAAAAAATTTTAAAAAATTGAAAAAAATTATTCGTGCCTAATTGGTCGATTAATCATTGTCGAAACCATCCGGGTGGTAAGGACTCTACCTTCTCGATTTTACAATCAACTTAGGTGTTTCCGACACGACTAGAGCTGCCAAGGTTGATTTATCCGATGATGAAAAATACATAAATAATTTATAATTGAAACGATATAATTCATATATTTATATGCGAAATTCATACATAAATATTTTTTTAATAACATCCCTTGTACATCGCACATGTGGTAAGTCTAATTTTTCCCGCCCAAATCACTTTTCCTAATTGAGAAGTTAATATTTTCTCTTAATTTATTTATTAACTTACGTATAAATTTGTTATATATTTATATTAGGGATATATAAATTTAATTATATATATTGACACCATATCTATTTATATTAGGAATTAATATATGAATACTAATATAATTGCAAAACAATATTATTTTGCCCCATAAATAGATGGAAAATTGTGCACTAAATATCAATAACAATACTTACGTATAAATTTGTTATATATTTATATTAGGGATAGATAAATTTGATTATATATCTATATCTATATAATATATAATAACGACTCTGGATCCGCATATAGAAATTTTTTATTTTCCCGCTCATTTTCATCTTCCGAAAATAGAAATGTAATATCATATTATGTATTATTCAATATTTATTTTTCATAATTATATAATTCCATAAATATTGGATTATATATATTATAAATCCATCATCATATATCTCCCAATTATGTTTATTATTATTTTATTGATAATAATCATCTTCAAATCTAGGGATAATAAATAACAAAATATGCCAAGTAAACTAAAATCATTAATCTACGTCTAATTAGTGTAATTTAATAATAATAATAATAATAATAATAATAATAATAATAATAATAATAATAATAATAATAATAATAATATAGAATATATATGTAGATATGATGTGTACGTGTCTTTAACCAGAATAAATGAATAATGTATTTGTGAAAATTAAGCTAAAATTTAATTATAGAATTATTATATTATATTATTATATATAGAAAGAAACATCAACTGATTTATGAGAATATAAGATGTGCGGTAATATATCTATATAATATATAATAACGACTCCGTATCTCGAAATAGAAAAATCTATGTTTCCCGCCTAAAAGACATCACCACATTTGGAATTATAATATTAATATTAAGTACTTAATTAAAAAGTCTCCAAGCCACAATTGAATATTTACGTGTGTTGAAAATCTATATTTTATGGAAGCAAATCTCCACTTTATAATGTATTGTATATTAAGTGTCCGCCTAGATACTATATTGTAGATTATACTTTTTTTTTGTTTCTATAATATATGTTGTATTATTCTATGTATCGAAAATCTTGATACTTAATGAATTAACAATTTTGTTCCTCAATTGAACCGATATTTTGGTCAATCAAATCCGTGAATCTCGATTATGTATATCATATTAATATAATATCCCCACCTTATAAAATAACACATATATATAATGTAAAATTATGGTAATCATATCAATCAATCAATAATATCTAAGTTAATTTTATTTTCTTTTCGAGATAAGTATAGATTAACTTGGGCCTATCAAGTGATCACATATACTCATTTGTATCTACTCTGGTATCTAATCTGTGTAAGCCTGTAATAATGCAGGTTTTATAAGTCAGGTTTTGAAATAAATTAAGCGAACAATTAGATGTTTTCTTGTCAGGTTGTTAGGAAAATTGTTGGGAAAATCCCAATTGATGGTTTTGATGAGATGTCAAAATATATGTGATGATTTAATGAAAAACTGCAGGATATGGTAAGCTGGAAATCAATGACAATGACCAAGTAAGACTTCGAGCTGAGATGAGAGACAACTATTCAGAAGCATGGTCAACCAGCTTATAGGTTACCTGATCAGACCAGTCAGAGTAAACTCTTCAAAGCTTGAGATAAGGTGTAAAGGGGGAAGAGAACTTTGGAGATTGGTAGGTATCCTCGGATGAGTTAGTCAACAGTCTTAGCAAAAAGCCAGGATAGACTGATGAACAAAGTCAGCTTGAAAGCTAAAAATGATCCAATCAGAAGATTAGTCAGAGCTGGCCCTAAACTGATCAAAGATCAGTTTACTAGTAAAACAACTTTTTACGCTTTGAGTCTTTATTCAACTGACCTTAGTTCAGTTAGAGAGAAAAAGCTCAAGCAAGTAGCCAACCGATAAGTCTAGAAATGAAAGCTCTTAAGCTCAGCTGATGAGACAGCCGAACTAGACTATATCATGACAGAAGCTCTACGCAGCTGAAGATCTGCCGACTGGACTATCTCAGAGCTGAAAGCCGAGACAGCTGAGAGCCCATCAGCTGAATGTCCAAGAACTGATAGCCAAATCACATACTCCTACTGACAAGTAGTTAATGAAGATCTCAACAGGAAATCTTTGAAAGATCTTGATGATCTTAGAGCAGAGATTTAAAAGTAAAAAAACCTAGTTCATTAAAAGAAGCTTCAAACGGCGACAGGCATTAAAAATGCCTCCAGTGATCTCTAAACATTACCAATCATAACGGTCAAAATTCACTCATCTATATATAGAGGGTGAAATCAATTGGCCAAAAAGAAGACTTTCGCCAATCTAACTTTGATATTTGTGCAGAAAACGAGTTATTTCTTTCTCTCTCTCTACAGCTCAAAGCTCAAGATTCTCAAAGTGCGAAAAGTCTTAAACTGAGAAGGCGTGCTTCAAGTTCAAATAAAGCTGCTAAGCTGACGCTGAATTCCAGCAAGAGCAAAACTTCTCAGTTCTGTCCCTTAAAGATCAACCACCCAGCTCAACAGAAAGGAGCATTCCAGGTTGATAACAGTTTCAAAAATGTCTTCTTGAAGATCGAGCGAGATCTAAAATCATGTAAAGACGGACAATAACACCTAAGTCTCAGCGAGCAGTTGGGATCAATAAGTGTGAGCTGTCGACCTAGAAACCGGCTGAGGAGGAGCGTGTACTGACGAGTCCGTTCTTTTGGGATAGCAATAGTTGGAAAGGAGACCGCACTCGGTTTGAAAGGTGCCGTTTTTAGGTCCAACATGATTTCTTCACTATGTAATTGTAATAAAGAAACTTTACACTTGCATAGTGGATTGCCCTTCTGCGGAAGGAAGAGAGGACATAGAAGTGAGGAGCTTCGAACCTCTATAAAGTTATGTGTGTGTCGTTCTTACTATTTTACAGTTTTGTAAGTTATTCAACTGCACACATTCACACATACAGACTGAACTGACAAGCTTCAGCCACTTCTTCAAGCTATCAGTCCCAAACTGATCAGCCCACCCGTTAATCTTCCGTCAGTCTCTCTCAACTGATCAGCCAGCACAGATAACACAAAAGTGAGTCAGGGCCCTATCTATTCCACAATCTGTTTTGAATGTTTTTTCTAAGTCAGTTTATTCACCCTCCCGCTAAACTGACAAAGGCTCGCACCGGGACCAACAAGTGGTATCAGAGCAGTTGATTCTAAGGATCAGCTGTTTCTGCAGATCATTTGAATCAGATCTATTTATCTGTGCTAACTGTTTTAGCTATGGGAAACCATAAGCTACCTCTCTTTTCAGTTGAGAACTATGACAATTGGAGGAGAAGGATGAAAGCTCATCTATGCTCCATCCATGAGAATATGTGGGAGGTGATTGAAGACGGTCCAATTATCATAATGATGGACAATGAAGCCCACATCATGGATGTCAACCAATCGGCCAGGATCCCAAAACCAACTCATCTTCTCAAGGGTGAAGAGAAGAAGTTGAAAATCTAGAGTTTGTTGCTCAAGTAGCACTTTTTCAAACTCTAGATGAGGATCGCATGAAAGACACAAAGAACTGCACAACAATGAAGGAGATTTGGACCTTCTCGCAGATCTATGCAAAGAGTCCGAAGCTATCAAAGTAAACAAGCTCCAGCTGGCAGTTGATAAATATGAGTCTTTCAAAATGCAGCCAGATGAAAGCATCTCGAGCCTAGAAACAAGATTTCTTGGCATCATAAGTGAGATGAACAATCTGGGAAGAAACTATCCCAATAGTGAGATGAACTCGAAAGTTCTTGATAATCTCACTGATGAGTGGGATATGAAAGTAATCGCTACTAAAGAGTCGAGAGACTTGAAAAGCATTACTCCCAGAGAGTTGTTTGGATCTCTCAAAGCTCATGAGTACAGCCTGAATCGAAAGAGAGAAGCATCTACTTTCTCTTCTCATGATGCTTCTTTCTATACTGAAAGAAATCGATTCAGAGAAGCCCACGGAACAAACAACTTCTGACCAAGAGGCTCGCCTGTCAGAGAGAATCCAGGGGGATCGCTGACTGATCGAAGAAGAGAGTCAGCTGATAAAAAGGAGATCTTGACTGAAGACTTGAATGAGCAAATCCAGTCAATGATAAGATTGCTGGAGAAGCTAAGAAAAGTCAGAGATCAACAATCAGCTCAACTCCAAGCTGATGATGCTGCTAAAGGTGATAGGAACTAGCAACCAGCTGATCGTCCAGCTGAATAATTCAGGGTGGCCAATAGGAACATAGAGGAATGTTTCCATTGCCACAAGCAAGGACACTATAGATACGAGTGTCCAGAGATTCCTGAAGATAAAAAGGCCAAAGTGAGGAGAAGCTTCTTCAAAAGGAAGTAATGATCACAAACTCTAAGAATGTCGTGCTTGACGATTCAGACTACCCATCTGGAATCGATTCAGATAGCTATAGCTCCAATGATGAAGCTTTACTATGCCTCATGGCCGACAATGAAGAAGAGGTTAGTCAAGCTGACTCAATAACTTCATTCTATCATATACATGAAGCATCGATCTCTAGGAATGAACTGGATGAACAGTTAAAAATCCTAGAAGATCAATTAGCTTATGTATCAAGTATGCATATTGAACGGAAGGGTGAAAATGATGAGCTAAGAAGCAGAGTTGATGAGCTAAGTGCTGAAAATGAAAGGCTAAAAAGTCTTGATGCTCAGTCAACAAAAATGGATCAGCTGAGGATGAGAAATGTAGAACTGGAAGCTGAGAATGAGCAGCTTAAGCAAAAAATTCTTGAAAGAGAGGAATTATCTCTCAAATTCAAGAAGGGGTCCCAAACTCTTGATGAAATCTTGAGTCATTAGAGAACTGAATCTGGGAGCCCAGGGCTGGGATATAGTAAGTACACTGCCGCAGAAAAGGGCAAGGCAGTTGTACAGAGCTGTGAATCTGGAATCCTGAGAGAATTTACAAGACCAACTCAGTCCCCCACAGTCGAGGAGTCAAAAGGCAAGGGAATCATTGAAACTCCTCAAACTCAGCCCAAAGATCAGACTGATTATTCGAGAGGGGTAACTCAAAGACAGTCAGTTTTTCAAAGGCTTGGTACTCAGTCAAAGCCACCAGTTCAATATCGATCAGCTCAGCAATCCAGATCTACTGCTAGATCAAATCCCAAAGCTCATCAGAGGCCAATTCCTCGAAAGCCTCCTCATCATTCCAGGTCATCAGTTCAACTAAGACCTGAAGTTCACCCAATGCCAGTTGCTCAGACAAAAGCATCGGCTCAAAGCAGGCCATCAGTTCAATGATCTAGAAACTCTACAAGTACATTTCAATCTAGGAGTTCTTCATATCCCAGAAGAAATGAACATTTGAGATTGTATCATGCAAGAAAGCATAATTCAATCTCTCTAGAAGAGTTCCCTCCAAGTGACTTTGCAATCTAGTACAATGAGTTTCTAAACTCAAGGGATGAAGCAAGATTCAATCCCCGTTACAACTGGTTTGCAAACTAGCCATATCACAAAGGCCAAAAAGCTCAAAGTCAAAAGGTCAGACGAGATTGGCCAAGACAAGGAGCATTAAAGTCATAAGATGAAAGGATATTAGTTGAAGTCTTCTATCCTGAATCTCATCGGAGGTATAGATCATTGGACTCGACTCTCAATAGAAGAGTCACAAGCAGTCCAATGCATATTCAGAGATCCAATTTCGAAGGATATCTTGGAAATGAAAAGCCAAAAGCGTGGCATATGTGGATTCCCAAACACCTTATTAACCTCTCAGGACCTGATATCATGCGGGTTCCTAAACTTTGACTCTTGCTCTGCAGGGAAAGAGCATCCTATCCAAGAAAAAGGGTCAAAGATACTTGGTATCTGGATAGCGGGTGCTCAAAACATATGACCCGAGACAGGAATGATCTCGATGGTTATAAAGAGGCTAAAGGACCACTAGTTACCTTTGGAGACAACTCGAAGAGTCAAAGGAAAAGTTATCGTGAATGACGTGTCATATGTTGAAGGACTGAGGCACAAATTGCTGAGCATCAGTCAGTTTTGTGACAATGGGTACTCAGTCGACTTCAGCAATAGCTCATGTGACATCAGAGACAAGTCAACCAGAGCCATACTCCTAACTGGAGTAAGAAAGGGCAACATGTACATAGTTGATTGGTCAACTGGCTATTCAGAAGCTTGCTTTCTCTCCAAAGGATCAACTGAAGCAAGCTGGCTGTGGCATCGACGACCGAACCATCTTAACTTCAAAACCATCAACTACCTAGCCAAGAAGGAGCTAGTTGATGGGCTTCCCAAAGAAATCTACAAGAAAACTGGTGTCTGCGGACCATGCCAGAAAGGAAAGCAGGTGAAGTTGTCATTCAAAAACAAAAGCCATCCTCCAGGAACAACTGACATTCTTTAGTTACTTCACATGGATTTGTTTGGACATGTGAAACCACCAACCCCTAGAGGTAAAAAGTTTACACTTGTAGTAGTAGATGACTACTCAAGATATACATGGGTAGAGTTTCTGAGAAGTAAGGAATAAGACTTTTGAGAAGCTATCGACACTGACCAGAAGACTGCAGACTGATAAAGGAAAATCAGTTCAAAGGATAAGATCCAACAATGAAACTGAATTTGTCAATCAGCAAATGATCAAGTTTCTGAGTGAACTGGGAATCACTCATGAACACTCTGCTGCAAGAACTCCTCAACAAAATGGCGTAGTAGAAAGGAGAAATCGCACACTAAAGGAGGCAACTAGAGCAATGGTAGTAGATGCTAACATAGTCGAATGCTATTGGGCAGAGGCAATCAACACAGCCTGCCATACACAGAACAAAAGTGCCATCGTCATTGCCCATGACAAAACACCCTATGAGCTCTTCAAGGGACATAAGCCTTTTATCTCTTACTTTAAGATATTTGGTTGCAAATGTTATATACACAACAATGGCAAATCCCAGCTGAAAGCTTTCAGTGCCAAAGCTGATGAGGGAATCTTTCTTAGCTATAATGCCCCTCATTCTCAAGCTTACAGAGTGTTCAATAAAAAGACACTGGTTGTGGAAGTTACATGTCATGTGGTATTTGATAAGCTTGCCAATAAGTATAGAAACAAAAAGAAGAATTGTACATTAGGACAGCGCTACCTAGTGAAAATCTGCTGGACTATGTTGATCACATTGTCCCAGAGCAGTTTGAAGTATCACTAGAAGATGGCATTAAAACTGATTCAAGACCGGTTGAAGATAACCTGGTCACTGAGGATACAAGGTGTCAGGAAACCTCAAACCCCATAGCCGAAACATAGGGAATAATCAGTGAAAATGAAGAACAAGCCGGTGTTGATATAGCAGCCGAAGAAGCAGCTGAAGAATCAGCTGATAAAGAAGCCAAAGGATTTGTTGCCATAACAACTGATGAAGCAACTAAGCAAGCAGAGGAAGCAACCATTCCTAAATGGCTCGGAAGCCATCCAGTCGACAAAATTGTTAGGGATCCGAGAAGCAGAGTTCAGACCAAAGGGTCAACGGAGCATGCACTCTTCACATACTTCATCTCACAGATGGAACCAACCAACATAAAAGAGGCACTTGAAGATTCAGACTGGATTATAGCAATGCAAGAAGAGCTGAACCAGTTCACAAGAAATGACGTATGGTTTCTTATTGATAGGCCAAAAACTCCAAAAGTCATCGGGACTAAATGTGTTTTTCACAACAAACTGGATGAACAAGGTGTGATCACAAGGAACAAGGACAGACTGGTAGTCAAAGATTACTCACAAAGTGAAGGGATTGACTTTGATGAGACATTTGCACCAGTTGCAAGATTGGAGGCCATCAGACTATTCCTCGCATATGCAGATCACAACAATTTCACTGTCTATCAAATGGACATGAAAAGTGCATTCTTGCAAGGGATGCTCAAGAAGGATGTATATGTAGAACAACCTCCAGGCTTCGAAATCGGAGACTAAGTCTACAAGCTGAAGAAAGCCATGTATGGTCTGAAGCAGACACTAAGAGCTTGGTATGAAACCCTCACAACATTCTTGCTGAAGAATAGGTTTTAGAAAGGAGTCATTGATCATACTCTATTCAGAATAGAATGATCAATCGAGATCTTGATGGTTCAAATTTATGTGGATGGCATAATATTTGGATCTAAGAGCAAAGATCTCTGCAATCGATTCGGACAACTGATGCAAAGTGAATTCGAAATGAGCATGATGGGAGAAATGACATTCTTTCTAGGATTCTAAGTGAAGCAGCTGGAAGACGGAATCTTCATCAGCCAAGCAAAATATACCAAGGAGCTCGTCAAGAAATTTAGAACCGACAAGGGAAAAGCTCTCAAAATTCTAATGAATATATCAGTGCAGCTGACCCTCGATAAAGAAGGAGAATCAGTCAGCCAAACGCACTACAAAGGAATCATTGGATCCTTTCTCTACCTGATAGCCAGCCGACCAGATATCTCTTATTCAGTCGGACTGTGTGCAAGGTTCCAAGCTAATCTAAAGAAAAGTCATCTTGAAGCAGCTAAGAGGATCATGGAGTACCTCAAGGGAACTATAAATCTTGGATTATGGTAACCTAGAGATGATAGCTTGAGTCTAACCGGATACTCAGACTCAGACTTCGGAGGATGCAAGATCGATCGAAAGAGCACCAGTGCGAAATGTGAGTTTTTGGGAAACAAACTGATATCCTGGTTTAGAAAGAAGCAACACTCAGTTACTGAAGCTGAATATGTAGCTGCTGGAAGTTGCTGTGCTCAGATCTTGTGGATGAAACAACAACTCAAGGATTACAAGGTGAAGACTGAAGAAGTGTTAATCTACTGTGATAACAATAGTGCTATTGCAATATCTCAAAATCCAGTATTGCATTCAAGGACGAAGTACATTGATATCAGGCACCACTTCATCAGTGATCATATAAAAAAGAAAGACATATGTATCAGATATGTCAACACGGAGAAACAGATAGTTGATATCTTCACCAAGCCATTACCAGAAGCTAGATTTGTTAAGCTATGCATCAAACTGGGATTGCTTGAATTAGCTTCAAAATAAAATGATGATGTTTGAGCAGAAGGAGTGAAGAAGAGCACTCCTGCTGATGATCAGAACTAATACAAGAGAACATCAGTTTTGCATGCTTTGGAGCTTAAACTGATGGAGCCCACATCAGTTCTGAAGAAAGTGGCAAAAGGCTATAAAAAAGCTGTTGAAAATGAGCAAACTGATTGCAGAAGGCATCAGTCCTCAAATCAGTCATATTCAACTGATGAGAGCAGTTGAATTCTAAAAACTGACTGATGAAGGCAAAGCTTCAGCTGATGGAAACAACTGATAAGCTTAAAATGAGCAAAGCTGAAGGAGATAGCTTAAGCTGATAAGGAGTCAAAGCAGAAGAGATTACAGCTGGAACTGATCACTCTAAGCAGTGAAGATCATCAGTCGAGGAAGCAACTAATGACGCCAACAACTGAAATGCCACGTGGAGGATGGAGAAGAGCCGAAAACCAGATAAGTTCAATTTGAATTTTTTACTGACGGTAAAATGAAGAGTCTCTCAAATATTACCGTTGGATCCTCACTCTCTCTCTTCATTAACTTATCAACGGATAGATATGAAGCTCAATAGACTGAATCCTTGAATCTACTTGCTGAAAATAAAATCTTCCACCTACCCCCATTCCAATTCACTGCTACTTAAGAGACAGCTGAACAACGTTTCTACCCTCACCAGTTCAAATCCCATCATAAGAAAAACTTCTCAAAAGACCAACTCTTCTTCATATGACCCTCTTCCCACTAAAATCATCCAAAAATCAAAAAAGGAGGTAAAATCATGGCAAAAACAAACACCCCAGCCTTTCGATGAAAGTTCAACTTTAAAGAAACTGGTAAATCTTCCCAAAGGTTTCAAGTTAATCTCTTCAAAGATCAGTTTCTTCTTCTCGATGCGTATAGAGAAAGATGCTCTCATTCTCCACTGGTTGAAGAAGCAATCCAAAAGATAACTGAGGCAGGAATTATGCAATTTCTTGAGGAAACACTGCTGAACAAGTATCCTGAATCGGTGTGTGAGTTCTATCTGAACTCAGAAGGAGAAGAGCATAAAATTACTACTCAAGTCAGAAGAGTAGTAATTGAGATCACACCAAAACTACTGTCACAAGCTCTCCACCTGCCAAATGAAGGGCTAAAAGTAAATGAAGTTGAAATCAATTGGCAAGAAGCCTACTATCGATGGAGAAGAGCAGACTGCTATGATCCATACAAAATCACAACATCAATCTCTTGCTTTCAAGAAAAATACCAGATTCTTGCTGGCATTATAGAAAGAATGATGGTTGGAGTGGCAAAAAACCACTCAGAAATGACAAAACTCAAGTACAAGATATGTAATGCCATTGACATGAGGATCGAAGTGAACTGGGCATGATTCTTCTTCGAACAAATCAAGAAGTTTGTGGACATTCTTGAAAAACACTAGAGTGGGGAAGGATTTCATCAAAAGATGTGTTTTGTCAGCAGAATCAGCAAACTGCTGGAATGCGCGTTCAAAGTACTGGATGATGACGCTGAGACATTGCCAATGGGCAAAGGTGATTATTTCCCATTATCCACAAAACGGATAAGGGGTCCTAAAGCTGCTAGTATACAAATTGGTGCCAAAACAAGGAAAATGAAAGGGGATACCAAGGGAAAAGGCAAAGCTGTACTTCACGGATCATATGAAGAAAACTCTGATCCTGAAGACAATGTTTCAATCAATCAATTGATCAGTCTACCGATCAAGGCTCAACCTCTACAATAAAGACCGTCATAATCTACATCAGCATCAGTACCAGCAAGAAAATGAGGGGACTCAAGAAAACCTGGCAAGTCAACCAAAAGATCGGACAAAGGCAACAAAGATAAGAAAACCGGTCCTCCTAACCCTCCGAAGCTACCACCATGAAATATCCAAATATTAGACATCAGTGAGATTGAGGGAGATGATATTGTGCCCTTCAGAGGTGTTCCTCCACGCAACTCTGGTGCAGAATATTTTAGGATGACCTGTCTACCATTGGGAGAAGATGATAAAAATATTCGAGCTCTCTTGAGAGCAGAAGTAATCAAAGGATGGGCAGAAGCCAAAGTTACAGAGTTCATAACAACAAACTTTGCAGCAGAACTAATTGGATTAGAAGCTCTGTATAGAGCCTTTACAAGATACTGCTACTGGTATCTGTGGAGACACTGCTTCAACTTAGAAGCTCACTTTCTTCTGACCGCCCTTCATGGAATGAGCTTCTGGAGAAGTGAAGAAAGATGGAGTATTCTATGGTCAAGGCAAGACACTTCGGAACAGAATCCGATTGCAGTACTGAAGAAAATGCTGGAGATTCGATAATGGCATAGTCGTCCAACTGAACAAACTCTTGCTCATATGACGAATGACCTCATCAAGTCAGCCAACATTGATATCCCATAATTTCGAACAGAGGATGAACAAAGTAATTGGAAACATCCTCAAGTTCATCAACATTGGATATTAGGATAAATTCAGAGAATTAGAAGAGAGCAGCAGCAACAAACTTTGGATGCAATCAGGGAAGAAGAACAACGGATTAGAAACAAGGTGACAAACAATGGTCTAACCGCAAGACAAGCAACTATCCATCAGGTGGCTAGACAGCTGGTATTTGAAGATCAGAGTTCAGTTCAACTTGAATCGACTGAGGAATCAACTGAACGTATCCCAAAGGAATCGCAAAAAGCCCTAACAGAAGTTTCTTCCCCATCAGCAGAAGAAGAAACAGCTGCTAGAAACTCAGCTGATCAGAATTTTCAGCTGACATCAGCTCCCCCAGTGCTAGACATAGTGATCTTTGCTGATCCTGTCCAGACAGCACTCCAAGCTCAGGCACAGATTCTAGAAACTCCCCCTGAATCAAGTCACAACGACACAATTGACTTAGGGATGTAGATCAGTTAGCTACAACAACTGCTGAGCAAACAACTGATTAGTCCAAAACAGTTCTTTGCGAAGAACTGGAAGCTACAGAAGATAAAGACGAAGTATCATCCAGAGGAGATGATCTGCATCTAATCATTGCAACTGATCAATCCAGTCCTTCAGGATCAATCCAAGCTGAAGATCAGTTGGGGTGGCCATCAGGTCAAGTATCAGCTCAACATGAAACTCTTCTTCAAAGCCTTCAACATCAGTTGAAGCGACATGAGAAGCTGATCAGAAGACTCCAAGCACATACCGGACTTCAATCATCTGAAGGTGAGTCTTCTAGGTCTAAGGATGGGGATAGTAGCCCCACCTTGCATGTCGCCAAAAGAAGAAGAACTGAACACAAGCAAGACTAGGAGCCTGATCAAGCACAGCTGATTCAAGACTCTCTAGTTAGTATCTTGTGATTCAGTGTACTTCAAAAGAATTTCAAAATTGAATGAATGAAAATAAATTTTGTACATGACACATCAACATTCATTTTTGAAATTTTAGACTGTTGGTAAAATTTTGACACGTTGCATATTCATTTCAAACCAATGACTGAAAACGACAAAGGGAATTTAATTCTTTCAACTATCACATTTATGAGTTGCTCACTCATAAAAACCCTTTTTGCCAAAATTTTGACAACACAACTCAACACAACACACTCAACAATCACTGCTCTCTCTCAAAGCAGTTGCTCAAGACAATTTCTTTTAAAAAAAAGAGTGTGTTCTTTATCTTTCTCTCCAGAAAAGAAAGCTTCAATTCAAATTCAGCCAAAAATTTTCAAATGGCTGAAGCTTTAAAAGCTCTTATTTCCATCAAAGAGCAAATGATCAGAGATAAATTTCTGGAAAGACAGAAATTTCAAGTGATTCTTCAAGAATGAAACAACCCTTTTCTTCTGGTCAATCTTCACAAGACTGGAATTTTACACTACCTAGAAACTCATCCAAGGTTCTTTAGACAAAACTTGTTAAGTGAGTTCTTGCTTCAAGCAAAGGTCACTGTAGATGGGAAAGTTATACAATCGGTGATTCAAGGAAGAAAATTCCAAATCACTGAGAGAAAGATTGCAGAAATCTTTCAACTTCCCAGAAAAGGCTCCAGGGTTCAAGATCTGAAAAATTCAGCTGAACCATACTGGAAAGAATGGCGTGCTTCAAATTGCTCCAAGCAATTCAGCTTTACCATGGCTAAAGCTGATTTGAATCCCGAGTATGGAGTCATGCTCGATATTACAAACAAAATGATGTTCGGCACCATTGGAAGCTTGAGTCAGTTGACTCAAGAAAGATACAAGGTAATGATACACCTTGTAGAAGGATTGGAAGCTAATTGGGCAGAATTTGTCTTCTCCCAATTTAAGCATCAAGTCATCAAAGCAGCAGACTCAAAGAGAACTGGCAAATTTGAGTCCAAAGTAGGACTTGTTCTAAGGATGAGCAAGCTCCTGGAAGATATGCTCAATCTTCCAAATGATGACGCATTGCCAATTCTCATATCCAACTGACTGAAGACAATATTCGCACTTTCTATAGTAGCGAATATAAAGTCAAGAGTGCTCAGAAGGAGGTAATGAATCTTCTTCTCACTCACTTCACATATGTTGCCGAGCAAGACAATCAGCTGTTCAAACAACTATACCGGTACTTTTACTGATACAACTGGAGAGACTCAATGTCCATCCAGTCACATTTCTTGCTAACAACCTTTCATGGCATGAGCTTTTGGTAACGTGAAGAGACTTGGAGCATCAAATGGATTGGAGCCTCAAATCCATTTTCTCCAAATATTATGCAAGTCCAGCGAATTATAAAGCATCGACTTGATAACAACATCCCAGCTAAAACCCCACTAGCTGATGTTCAAGCCAGCTTGAGATCACAAGGAGATGTCAACACTCCAATCGATCTATGTTGCCTACAACTAAATTTGGATCCAGTCCAGCTCAGAAAGGCACATCTACAAGCTACGGGCACCACTGATGAGATAAACAAAGATCTCTCTCATACTCAAGTAGTGGTAACCCCAAGGAGTCAACACCTTGGACTAAACAAAGACAAAGACGATGAAGACACTGCCACATCTCCAGATCTTTTGTCCAAAGAATATGTTACTCCTCTTATCAAGTCTTGCTCTAGAGCTGCGAAGCTGATGCTAAATCAGTCCCAGCTTATCCTGTAGAGGAATTAAAGAACTGACCTCCTTGAATCTGACTACCTCAGCAGTTGCTCTTCAGCAACTTCAGCATGCTTAGACTCAAGCCTAAACTGATCATTCTCAGGATGTTTCAAGTTCAGCTTCCAAAAGAAAACGGTCCAATAGCTCTAAAGAAAGTAGTGAAGCTAGTCCCATTTGACCACTCAAGAAGAGGAAATTGACAAAAAGTCTATCAGCAACTGCTCAACAAAACTGATATAATCAGTTAAAGGCGATCTCATCAGTTCAGCAGGAAACTGACGCCTTGAGCCCCTAAGTCCCGTCTCTCATTGGTTGTCCAATGACTCCTCTTCGATAAGCTTCTCTACTCTTTATTCCTCATAGCTTATTTTTGAAAAAAGTTAACGTTAACATTTCAAAATAAGCTTACTGTTCATCTGAGTTGCCATTAAAGTCTCTATACTCAGCATTAAAGTATAAAGAGATGAATTTTCTGAGGTATATAAATAGCAAATCTTCTGGCAAAATATTATGCTATTTATGGCAACTACACAGATTTTCAATTCCTCAGATCTCAGCCGCTAGATCAAAAAGGCATTATCCAAGTGGACTGCTGAGATGCATGCATCATTTATTCAGCTAACTTTCTTTCAAATCAGATAGCTGATCAGCCAGAAAGCACTCGATTGCTTTAGTTTAATGCATGCAAAATTATTACCTTTAAAAGCAGTGGAGAAGGTGAATGAAAATAAGCAGAAATAGAGATAACCATTCTCTGAAAATTTTTCTCATTCCTTATCATTGTCCTCTCACTTATACATAGCCCCTTTCCTCTTCTTCTCATATCATTGAAGAATGTCTTACTCATTCCAATCGATGGATATGGAGCTCCTTATAAAGTACCTCAAAATAGATAAGTTTGTCGATCGAGCGTTTCTCCAAGCTCGAATCGGTCGAGAAAAGACCAGCATGATCTTCCATCAACTGGAGGCATGCGGGCTCTTGTCATTTATGACAACACAGCCCATAAGGAAGCATCTTCTGCTAGTAGTAGAGTTATACTATCACGCGTAAATCTCAGGACACAACATCATCTCTGTTGTCCGAGATCAGGTTATCATCATCACTAAAGATGTGTTAACAGAACTGTTCCAGCTTCCCAGCCATGGCCCAAATGTGTTCGAACTAGCGTTCCCTTCAAAGTTGGAGTTGTGGAACGACTGAAAATGTCCACACGTTGATCACAAAGACTTCTCAAATAACTTGAAAGACAGTCTTTCTCCAACCATGGTCCAAATTCTGGACATAGTGATGCACATCTTTCTGAGTAGCATCACCAACGCTCAGTTCAATGATACCACCTCTCATCTAATGGTCGCAATATATTATGGATGCAAGGCTGATTGGGCATCCTATATATTGGCACAGCTTCACCGATGAGTGAAGCATGCTGAGATCGATCTAACCTCTGGCACATTTAAAGCCACGTTAGGATTTGCAAATCGACTCAATCATATCATTGCGGAGAAACTCGGAACAGTCCCTGGTGGATACACTCTCACTAGACAAGATCTCTTTCCTACAGTCTACATTCACCGATGACATCGGATTGTAACTGGTCGCTCTAGGAAGTCGAGACTTTAGCTCATGGAGGACCACAGCCCAGCTAAAGGCAAGCAGCCGCTCCTTTACGCTGATCCTCCAGCTGACGCAGGTCAGTTCTTAACTAACAGTGACTCCTACACTTCTACAAGTGATGAGTCCACTGTACCTACCACCAGCGAACCTCCTTATGTCACTGCCCCAGAAATTCTGGAAGAAGGCTTCACTACAAGCCTTGACCAATAACTGGAAAGTTGTTTTGGTCGAATAAGGGATCACATCCCCTTTTTCTTCGAACAACTTTGAAGATATCTCCAGTATCATCTCTAGAGATACCAGGTGGATGATGCCACCATGCTAATGATGGCAGATGAGCTAGGCTACTCATATTGGATTGAGGAAGGTGAATGGAGTCGTAGCTGGATGAACTATCCACTCGATACGCCTCCATCAGTCCTAAAAATCATGGATTCCATGATTCAGAGGTTTCAAACCTCAGTGCCTCATGATGCACCCCTTCCTAAACATGAGCCCTCCAACTCATCCACAACTTCTCTTCAAGAGGATGCCATCACCACCATTCCGGATGAGCCACTTCTCGAACTCACATCAGCCTCTTCTCTTCGGCAAGATCCACTCTCTCTTCCAGATCTTGACCAGCTGATGACGACAGAGGAGTCCTATGCCTGGCTGTCCGTCTCTATACCTGCACCCCAAGATCCCCACTTCTTTCCTTTGCCACAGTTTCACTGTCCCATTATGAATTCCATCAACTCGCCATTTTGGTTGATGCCAAAAAGAGGAAAGGATATGTTGATGATGAAAAACCATATGTTTCGAGATATGATTACGGGCAGGGTGATATAACTCTTTGGGATGAGATCCAGAGAGAAGTTCAAAGAGAGGTACAGCTTCAGATGCAAGCTGCTTCTCAAGGGAAAGTTACTCACAAGGAGGAAGCTACCCATCAGGGAAAAGCTATTCGTGAGGGGGAAGTCCAACTTGAGCAATGCCTAGCTCAAGAATATTGTTAGACTTAGAAGAATGCTCAGCTGAAAGATCAGCAAGAATGGGGTATTCACAGCATACCCGGCATCTCTCCCTGCAAGTTTGAAAAAGGAGAATCGAGTAAAAGAAGACGGAACTGAGTGGTGAACAGTTCTAACTTAAGAAGAAAGTTAAATATCAAGTCTTCGATATTCTCTCTCTCTCTTTTACTTCCTATAATTCTTCATCTTCTGTGCTCAATCAGTTTCTAAAACATGCTCTTTGTTTATAATACAAATTATTTTGATCATGCTGATTTGTCCCTTTGAATAGCTTAATGCTTTCTATGTGTTCAAAAAATCAAAAAAATCTGCATGATTATCAGAATTGAGCTGTGTTTAGAACTGAAAAATTTGAAGTTTTTCAAGCTGATCAAACTAGTATTCAGATATTTGAAGGTCACTTTAGCTGTATTTTTTAATCAGCAAAACTCTGATACCTTGCAGATAAAACTCGTTGAGCTCACATATTTATGTATGCTCCATTACTCTGTACTCATTCTTTGTCAAAGCTCTGATAATTACATCAAAGCATTGATACTCATGAATATTAGCTTGAAATAGCTACTAGCATCTAAGGCTGTTATGTTGAACATAGTCTAATTTCCAACCTCGCTACCAGAACTGGTACAGGTTCAGATGCTAATTCATGAATAATAATCTTGCATAGTTTATCCATCATCAAATCAGATGGTTTTGACATCATCAAAAAAGGGAAAATTCTTAGGAAAATTTTTGGAAATATCCCAATTGATGGTTTTGATGAGATGTCAAAATATGCGTGATGATTTAATGAAAAACTGCAGGATATGGTAAGCTGGAAATCAATGACAATGACCAAGTAAGAATTCGAGCTGAGATGAGAGACAACTATTCATAAGCATGGTCAACCAACTTATAGGTTACCTGATCAGACCAGTCAAAGTAAACTCTTCAAAGCTTGAGATAAGCTGTAAAGGAGGAAGAGAACTTTGGAGACTGGTAGGTATCCTCGGATGAGTTAGTCAACAGTCTTAGCAAAAAGCCAGGATAGACTGATGAACAGAGTCAAGTTGTAAGCTAAAACTGATCCAATCAGAAGATCAGTCAGAGCTGGCCCTAAACTGATCAAAGATCAGTTTACTGGTAAAATAGCTCTAAACGCTTTGAGTCTTTATTCAATTAACCTTAGTTCAGTTAGAGAGAAAAAGCTCAAGCAAGTAGCTAACTGATAAGTCTAGAAATGAAAGCTCTTAAGCTTAGCTGATGAGTCAGCCGAACTAGACTATATCATGACAGAAGATCTGCCGACTAGATTATCTTAGAGCTAAAACCCAAGACAGCTGAGAGCCCATCAGCTGAATGTCCAAGAACTGATAGCCAAATCGCCTGCTCCTACCGACAGGTAGTTAATGAAGATCTCAACAGGAAATCTTTGAAAGATCCTGATGATCTTAGAGCAGAGATTTAAAAGTCAAAATGGCTAGTTCATTAAAAGAAGCTTCAAACGGCTACAGGCATTAAAAATGCCACTGGTGATCTCTAAACATCACCAATCATATCGGTTAAAATTCACTCATCTATATATATAGAGGGTAAAATTAATTGGCCAAAAAGAAGACTTTTGCCAATCTAACTTTGCTATTTGTGCATAAAATGAGCTATTTCTTTCTCTCTCTCTACAGCTTAAAGCTCAAGATTCTCAAAGTGCGAAAAGTCTTAAACTGAGAAGGCGTGCTTCAAGTTCAAAGCAAGCTGCTAAGCTGACGCTGAATTCCTGCAAGAGCAAAACTTCTCAGTTCTGTCCCTTAAAGATCAACCACCCATCTCAAGAGAAAGGAGCATTCCAGGTTGATAACAGTTTCAAGACTGTCTTCTTGAAGATTGAGCGAGATCTAAAATCGTGTAAAGATAAGCAATAGCACCTAAAGTCTCAGCGAGCAGTTAGGATCGGTAAGTATGAGCTGTCGACCCAAAAACCGACTGAGGAGGAGCGTGTACCGACAGGTCCGTTCTTCCGAGACAGCAACAGTTGGAAATGAGGCCGCGCTCAGTTTGAAGGGTGCCGTTTTCAGGTCCAACATGATTTCTTCACTGTGTAATTGTAATAAGGAAACTTTACACTTGCATAGCGGATTGCCCTTCTGTGGAAGGAAGAGAGGACGTAGAAGCAAGGAGCTTCGAACCTCTATAAAGTTCTGTGTGTGCTGTTCTTATTGTTTTACAGTTTTGCAAGTTATTCAACTACACACATTCACACACACAGACTGAACTGACAAGCTTCAGCCACTTCTTCAAGCTATCAGTCCCAAACTGATCAGCTCACCAGCTAAGTTTCTGTCAGTCTCTCTCAACTGATCAGCCAGCACAAATAAATCACAAAAGCGAGTCAGGGCCCTATCTATTCCACAATCTGTTTTGAAAGAATTTTTTAAGTCAGTTTATTCACCCCCTCTAAACTGACAAAGGCTCGCATCGGGACCAACACAGGTGATATCTAAAGTAGAAGTTTGAAATAATTTTTTTAATAAAAAATAATTATCTGTGTGTGTGAGTGTTTTCTTTTATTATTTTTACAGTCAAAATATGTCATTTAGTTTGAATCATCAAATACTCATGTATCTTAATCAATGACTAATTAACTGCCTTTCTTTAATCTCCCGAAATCTTAATCAATGCACACACATTGTTTGAATGTGTGTGCATTTGTGTATGGAGTATCAATTTTCATGCTGATTAGTACTAAATGAGATGCTTATAAATATCAGAGTCAGGTCAGATTTTATTTTATGTTTTTATGTGTGTACATTTTTATTTTTTGTATGGAGTATCAATTTTCATGTTGATTAGTACCAAATGATATGCTTATAAGTATCAAAATTAGGTCATATTTTGTTTTATGTCTTTATGTGTGTGCATTTTCATTTTTTATATGGAGTATCAATTTTCATGCTGATTAGTACCAAATGAGACTCTTATAAGTATCAGAGTTAGGTTAGATTTTGTTTTATGTCTTTATGTGTGTGCATTTTCATTTTTTATATGGAACGAGATTCTCTTCCAGCTCAATAAATTAAACTGATGAATTTTCATTATTTATCCCCAGGAATAATGGTTAAATTATGTCAGTTATACCATCCTATATCTTCACAAAAATAGCAAGAAGATAAATAACTCTTAAACAAGAAACGAAAATAGAAAAAGCTGATTAATTGCACACATTTTACAAATTTTGGGCTTCAGATAATTTCTTCATTAGAAGAGAAACTAAAAAATAAAAATAAAAAAAATGTCTTCTTGAAGTGAAGTGGTGGGTGCAGGCAGTAGCTAATCTGCCGAAAGAAAAATAGAATTTTCACACAACCCATGAAAATATATATACAAGTTACCATTAAAACCTGCATTATAGGATCAGATTAACAACAGAAAATCAGAGACAAAATCAAGAAAAGTGAGAGATTTTACAGGCAAGAGAGGGTTTGTGTAGGAGAGTTCGGAGTTGTGAACAACTCATCTTTTTGTCCATATGTTGTTCTTGCGTTGTGCTATCTCCGCCTCTGATTCTTGTATCGTTGCAACAGTAGCATAAAGAGGAATCAGAAACCCTAGACAGAGAAACTCTCGATTGCAATCCTCTTCTGAACTTGGAGGAGCTGAATCTCGAATTGACAAATTTAAACTTCTGAGGATTGGGATCCGTACGCGGTGAGGGAACGTCGGCGGAAACATCCGGCTCGGTAGTGATGATGGTGACGTTGGCAAGTTTGGCTCTCTCTCATCTTCGCCTTAGCCACAAGTTCTTTTCTCTATCGCGTATCGTGTTTCTGTGTTTTTCATTCTTTTGCTTCTTTTTTAATTTATTTGGGCTCAATTTTTAACAGTTGGGCTGATCCAGGTTGATGGGCCGACCTGTCTGATGGGCCAGCCCATCAGTCTCCTGCACAGGAGACCAGTCACGTGTGTTGGATGTCATGAAACACGAGATCGAGATGTACTAGGAAAATGTTGATCATCTATTGGACATTGGTTGATGTCCAATTATGGTAATAATTAATTTTAAATATTTAATTTTCAATTTCAGTCAATAATTGACTATTGCATAATTAGGGATATATAAACTATTTTAAAATGCATATTTTAAATGTTAAAATTATTGTGATTATATAATAATTTATATTTTTATTATAAATATTATTAAAATAGTGAATTTTAATAGTTAGATACAAAAAATATGTTCAGATCCAAAATTCTCTCGCATGGAGTGTATAATTTCGAGATAATGTTTTCTTTCATGCACGCATATACGCGTGCTTGATCTCAATATCTCATGAACTAACACGTGTATACAAAAATCAAAGCAATATTTTTTTAGTAACCATATATAAGTTACAATCCATTAATAAGATTAAAACGTAAAAATTATTCACTCCACTTAAAATATTGCGTTAATTACATTGAGATTTTATAACATGTAATATAAATGAGATTGATTGTGTACACACATATTATCAGGCATGATGAGAATTGGAGAAAGTCAAAGGCTGAAGTAAAACTCTGTCTCCGGTGGCATAACCATTGGAGATACCAACCTCAAGCAAACTCGAGCCAACAACGAAATTTGAATTTATCCTACACGAGTGGATTTTCACCCTTTTGAGATCTTTACGAATCCTGATTCTTGAGACATCCATCGATGATGTACACCATAAAATTTTCGATATAAACTCATAAAGCAACGTAGATTCTCTACAATGAGAATTTAGTTACTTTCTTATTTATTTATTTTTTGTCTTTGGCAAGTAATGACATCGCATGATTTTGTGATTTATTTGATTTTTCATAATAGATATTTTCACATGTTATGCGTATTTTGTAAGTTGTTTCCTCACTTTATGATTTTATTTTGTAGATATGAAAAAATAATCATTTAATACTCAAATGATTGAGATTTGAAGTAAAGAATAGTTGTAAAATTAAGGATGGAATCTTTCATGTTGGAGGCAGCAGTGCCAGTTGAATAATTGTGAATAGCTCATCATTTTTCAGAGTATTTTTTTAAAATTTTTGTAATAAATGAAAATATATTTTGGGGTTTAATTGAAGTTTTTTTTATAAATAAGCGAAACAACACCCGGCTGCAATGTGATGCTCTAAAGTTGCTTTAATTTGTCGAAGTGCAATGCCAAATCATTGTAGTTATTCTTCTCTGGCAAGATGAAAATATTGTTGATGAACAAATAATCCAAATAAGTGAAAAGAAGTGTGGAAAGTGTGGGCATCATGTATTTTATAATATCTCAAATTCGTGCATCGCCCATTAGTTTTATACAATCTAAAAATCTTGCATCACAAATTGGTTCAGTTTTGAAAATTTAGCAATTTTGTTTAGCATCATGAAAGTGTAATTAGCCCCATAAATCTATTACTTATGGTCATGTGATTATAACATTGTTATAGAGTGACTGTATTTGATTTATATATTATTTATTTTTCTAAGGTATGGTTGTTCAAGGTAACATGTGAGGATGACTGGATGAGTATTGTAAGTTTCATACATCATTACACCAAACCAATTTGAGTCACCTAAAATAAGTCTTTCATCCACTTCAAAATAAATGTTTTGTTCGTATTTAATTAAAACTATTTTTTTTTGATAATATAATTCTTACATTTTTCTTTAAAGCAATATGTATTTGTTGGAATTTTAAATAACTAAACAAGTATTATATATTGAAAAGACAATTTTTATTAAAAGTTCTTGATATATGAGTGTAAATAAAAATATTAATAAGTATTTTAGTACAATAGGTAACCTAAACATTATTAAATATAGCCCAAATGTATATTAATATCGTGAACTTTCGTTAGTTTTGCAAAAATGTCTCAAATATCTAAATTTTCCAATTTTTTTTTTTGCAAAAATGTCCTGAAATTTAATTTTTGATATGGAATTGCTGACAAATTACAATCAAGTGATGCATTCAAAATGACGTGAAAATCATATTCCATGTTGAAAATACATATGATTTTTCACGTCATTTTACACGCTAAACTCTGCCTTATCAACAATTCGACACCGACAATTGGATAATACATTATTTTTGCAAAAATGTGAAAAGTTTGGATGTTTTTTTTAAAGTTCAAGACATATATTATGCAAAACAGAGGAAAGTTCAAAAAATAAGTATATATTTGACCTTAAATATAACATAATCCCTAAATAATAATGTTGTAGTTTGATTATAATATTAAATTAAATCTGCAATAAATTGTTTTTCATGGTTTATTAAGGATGATTTTTTGTTATCTTTTTAAAAGTGAGGATGGGAGATTGTGATTCATACTTTAATATCTTATTCTTATAAAGGGGAGTGAATACCACTAAGCTACAAGGGGAGTAAAACTCTAACCAAATTCAAAATATTTAATTTTATTATAACTGATAGGACGTATTTTACTTGCTTTTATTATTGTCTTTTGATGTCATTTGTCCTAATTAATTGCCCTATACTTGTATATTTTGGAAGAATGATGTGTTTGTTGAGTTGTGTAGGGATGTTGTACAAAGTTGGAGAAAATGGCAAGTTTTTGGTGCAAGAAGAAGCTGAGTGAAGAAAGATCAAAATTCGAGTCTAACAAGACCAGGCCGTAAGGACTTGCCGCTGGAAAGCTGGAGCGAGTTTCTGGAACCTGGACCTCTAAACGCGTTTTGGGCTTGCAAAATCTAATTCTCGGCCCAAACCACAACTTGGATGCAGAAATACATTCTTCTACCACCTCAATGAAGTTTTTGCATGGAAATTACTATGTTTATCTAGATTAGGATCTTATTTCCTAGTAGGACTCTATCTTTTTATGGTTAGTAGATATATATTAGGTTTTTAGCTTATTTTCAAACACAGGCGCACATGACACGAAGAACGCAGCAGCAGTGAACGGTTTTTATTCAGATTTCTTTCTCTTCTCTTCGTTTAATTCATCGCACAACTCCACAATTTTTTCTGTGCTCGATTTCCAAGTATGCAAGTTAGCTAAGTTCTTCGTATTCTGGTGACAACAATGAAGCCCCATTTATACAAACTATGAGATCTAATTTGTTCGTTCATCATTACTTATTTGCATGCATCTGTTGTTCTTGAATTTGAAGTGGTTAATTATTTTGGGTCTATTGAGTAGTTGCAAATATTTGATAGTCTGAGATTAATTACTAGCCAATTAAATCGGCCATACGTAATTGTGGTTTAGGTTTAATAAGTGGTAAAACGGTTCTTCAGAATTAGGGGAATAACAAAATTAATTTAACAGTCCTGTGTCAGAGTCTGTGAAGTTAAGAATCGGGTTTCTCTTGTGCTTATTTCTATCAGCTCATTAAACTCATAGAGCATCTCTTACAGTTGTTAGCCAATTAGGGGAAAAATTAATGAAGCGTCTTCTTAATTATCGAGAATTTATAGAGAAATTAGGTCATGTTAGAAGCGTCTTCAGTGACTATAACTGATTTGCATGGAATTAATTGATTAATTATTGCATCAATGATCGGTTTATATAATTAGGGTGGAGTTTGTTGGATCCGGAATATCTTTATTAATTTGTTTAAAACCCGTTTCCTCTGCTTAATTATTTCGTTAGTCATTTATTATTAATTTCGTTATTTTATTCCATGAAACACACGAAAACCCTCTTTAAAGTTTGTTTATACAGATTGAAGGTCAAGAGTAGTTCTCACCGGTCCCTTGGGAGATGATCTCGCTCATCGTTGTACTCTGCAGTAAGGGCTTACTGACGGAAGTTGGGACATTTATTTTTGATGAAAAACGACGCACCAAATTTTGGCGCCGCTGCCGGGGACCGGTTCTAAAAGCAGTGATTACTCGAAATTTTCAGTTTGTTATTTACTTTATTTTTGATTTTTTCTGGTACATGACCCGTTCCTCTGCAGAAGAAGATTTAGTGTTTGATCCGGAGCCAGAGCGAACATTACACCGATTACGGAGAGCTGCTAAGGAGTCTAAGGAAGCTCTCGAATCTGAACAAAGCACTCTTGGTATTGATCAACTTTTCGACATGGCCCATAATGAAAATCCACCGAACCAGCAAGGCCTTGCCGCAGGTGGAGCCCTCATCAATGCCAACATTGCTGATCCTGAGCCCGAACATGAGCCTCTCATCAGGGAACTAGGCCACCTTCGGAGCAACAGACCCATCTGCATCGTGCTGCCTCTGATTGCCAACAATGCAAATATCTGACCTACATTCATCCAAGTGTTACCGAAGTTTGGTGATCTGCCAGGAAAGAGTGCACACAAGCATTTGTCTAAATTTGATCTCGTTTGCTCGACTTTAACACCTACAGGTTTTACTGATAATAACCTAAGGTTACTCACTTTTTCTCACACTTTTCAGGGAAAGGCAAGAGATTGGTTGTTTGATTTGCCACTGGTGCATCGTTTTTCACCAAAAATAAATGTCCCTGACAAACCAGTCGGTAAGCCCTTACTGCAGAGTACAGCGGCGAGCAAGATCGTCTCCCAAAGGACCGACGAGAATTATTCTAAATCTTCAATCTGCAGAACTTAACTTTCCAAACGATTTTTGTGTTTGTAAAATAAACTGAACAAAAATAATAAATAAATAGGGAAACGGGTTTAACAGATTATAAAAAGCATTCCGGTTTCCAATTAACTCCACCCTAGCTTAACTAAACCGATCCTTGATGCAAAGATAATTTCAATCAACACATGCAAACCAGTTATAGCCACCGAAGACACTTACTGACGCAGCCTAATTTCTCCTTAGTTTCTCGATAATCAAGAAGACACTTCACCAATTATTTCCCTAATCGACTGACAACCGTAAGAGACACTCTATAGATTTAATGAGCCGACAGCATTAAGAACTAGAGAAACCCGATTCAAAACCAACAGACTCTGACACAGGACCGTTGAATTAAGACTGTTATTCCCCTGGTTCTGAAGAACCGTTTTACCACTAATTAAACTTAAACCACAATTACAGATGGCCGGTTTAATTGGCTACTAATTAATTCCGAATTACTAAATATGTGCACCTATCTAGCAATATCGAAATAATTAACGACTCGAATTACAGAGAATAACAGATACATGAAATTAATCAAAATAAAAAGCACAATTAGATCTCACAGTATAATTACGCCAGGGTTTCGTTAATCTTTACCGGAATAAGAACGAGTCTAGCTCAATTTAAAAACGTGTCTAACCCTTCTCTTGTTTCATAAAACTGTACACACGCTCTTCATTCAAGTTAAAAACGTGCAACTTAATCCTGCCTCACCAAGGTTCACTCAATTTCTCTCAAAAGTAGATAAGGACAAATTTAAATTCACTCAAGTCGTGACTTGATACCTTCAAACATAGATTTGCTCATATGTCAAAACCACTACCAAGCAAGTAAGAACTATGCACAAATCAAAAGGTCTTTGAAATAGGTTGTAATGGGGCTAGGGTGCTTAGGTAGGATAATTTGGATAAGTGACTTAAATAAGTGAATACATGTAAGCATATTATTGCAATATTTCCCAAGTTGTGTGCTAATCTTCGATAGTACAAGGCACCAAAAGAAAAATTAACTAAGTACAACCCCTTATTTCCTCCATGTTCTTCCTACTCCAGTATGGGCATACATACCATTTTTTTTCTGAACCTTTGCTTCTTTCTCTCTCTGTTTTTTTTTTAGGAATAGGACAGGAGTTTTTCACAAGTTTTCTTCAATTTCCAGCACCAACTGTTCTTTCAAGTAACTCATCTCAACACAATCCAATATAACTCACATGCTTTCAAGGGATAAGAGGAGGCCAAAAAGGGCTAAGGCTTAATTATTTAGTGGCTATCAAGAAAAAAAGGATTCAGGCACAAACGAGCTCACTAAGGGGTAGTGTCGGGTATGAATAATTTATTCAGGCCAAAGCAATGGTTAATCCTACATGCCTTTATCATTTTCATGCAAAAGGAAACTCACAAGCAGTATGACCATGGCAACAAGGCAAATCGGAAATTCAGCATTCAAATCCGACACACTCAGTAAAAGAATAAAATTGAGCTTTCTATATATATAACATGCTCAAGAGGCTCAAATCTCACGTTTATAGGCTCATCAAAAGTTGATCAAGTTGCACATTTCATCTTCCAAGAATACATACGAGCATTAGCACAATTCAATCACAAGAGAGTCAATCAAACAAACCAAGATAATCCATGCTATAACCCTTCCTCCTTGTATTGTTCAATCTCAAGCAGCCAATACTCAACAAAAACAAGTAAAACATAAAAGTTTTTTCTTTTTTTTTTTCGATTTAGAAAAGAACCAGACACAAAAACAGCAACTTAATCCCCCCACACTTAGACAACACAGTGTCCTCACTGTGCAGGAAAGAGAGCCAACAAAACGGACACAACATAAACGAAAGAAAATAAAAACAAAGGGATAGAGAGGACAAACTGGTAATCAAGGGAGGAGACGGTCAGTAAGGGCATACAGACGATGCTCAAGTGCAGTAGCCCAGCTTAGTGTGGAATGGTCAAACAACTCCATGAGCTCGGCAAGGGTAGGGACGGCGCTGAAGAAAAGACCCTGCACTAGAAGACTGGACTAGAATTTTTTTTTTACGAAAACTAATAAGCAACTAAATGAAATAAGAAAAATGAAATAAGCAGAAAAAGCTCGGGTTGCCTCCCGAGAAGCACCCTTATTTAACGTCTGAGGCTCGACACAGGTAGAACTCGATCATGAGACAATTTCAGGGGTAGCAGATCTACCCCTGTCGAAAGGAATCGTCTCCATCCTCACACCTTTATGTTTCTTCAAAAGCTCGACCAACCTTGCTTCTTGCCCCTTCGGCTCCAGTACGGTGGCCTTTATATGAGATGGTAAAATTGGTTCCGAGTTAGTTGGTAAGGGCATACGGCCTGTCAGATTCCGAGTTGGAATTTCATTAGTGGCATATAACTGCATGATGACATCTCGAATCTCCTCGTCTTCATCTACTATTGCAGCGGTTTCAGTCAGCCCATGAAAGAGCACCTTCTTGAACAGCTCAATGATCTTTTTCTCATCATCCTTTTTCGTGTTTCGAATCAACCTGGATGGAAAAGGTGTTGCAACCAGAGAGTTAGAAATTTTAGATTCAGATTTCACCTCAGTAAGGACAGACTTAACAGCTGGTTGTTCTTCTTCTGCACTGGATTTGATTTCAGTATGTGCAGTATGCTCATACTGCGGGTTCTTTTCCTTCTTAGCCTCTACGTCATCCAACTCATCCGCACTTCTCAAAGTGATAGCGCAAACATGCGCTCTTGGATTCATTTCAGTTTGGGAGGTGTGTTTGCCTTGATTCGCCTGCATCTTGTTCATTTGAGTGGCAAGCTGAGTGATCTGTGTGCCCATACTGCCTAGAGCAGCTTGCGTCTCCTGCTGGAATGCTTTCTGGCTTTGTGCCAAACTGTTGACAAGGGCACTGCTCTGCTCTAGACACTTCATAATTTCACTCATACTGGGCGCAGACTTGTCAGTATGCCCATACGGGCCACCCTGCAGCTGCATCCAACTGGAATTAGGATGATCCCTCCAGCTAGGGTTATATATGTATGAGTACGAATCAGAATCCCTCTATCTTTGGGCATCAAATTGTGCATCACCGTACCCATAGTAGGTTTGCTCGGTTAACGGATCTTGCAAAGTTGGGCGAGCATCAGTAAAGTGGCCATTTTCTGAGCGAACTCCACGGCGGACATTTTGCGTTTGTGCCACAGCTAAACCTCGAACCAGAGAAGTCAGAGAATCAATCTTCTCGTTGACACTGGTGCTGTCTGCTCGCTCAATCCCCTTCACAGGTCTATACCAGTCATCGTCCTCTTCTTCATATTGTTGACCTCCAGAGACCATGTCGATGATAAGTTGTTTTGCCTTGGCCAATGTCTTATTGGTCAGAGATCCTCCGCTAGCGGCATCAACAATCTTCCTGTCAAAGGTAGACATGCCACGGTAGAAGTAATTGGTTAGCAATTGATATTCAGAGAATCCGTGGTCTGGGCACTTGCGGCACAATTGTTGGAATCTTTCCCAGTAAGCTACTAGACTTTCATTCTGCTTCTGCTTGATGTTACTGATTGCCATCCTTAAGCTTGCAGCTCTTGATTCAGGGAAGAATTTGCGCAGGAATTGTTCCTCTAGCTCATTCCAAGTAGTGATCAACCTAGATGGAAGATCAAATAACCAATCCCTAGCTCTGCCCTGCAAGGTATGAGAGAAAGTTAGTAACCTCAGATTATCAGCTGTAAAACCTTGCGGACGCAGGGTGGAGCAGATGAGGTCAAATTCGGACAAGTGCTTATGCGCACTCTCTCCTGGCAGATCACTGAACTTTGGCAACACTTATATAAATCCGGGTCTGATCTCTGAGTTGTTTGCAATGGGGGGTAGTACGATGCCAATGGGCCTATTGTTTCTATGGCGACCAAGCTCTTTTATGAGAGGTTCAGGTTCGGGAGCATTTACAAGAGCTTGATTCCCATTGTTAGCCATGTTTCTCTCGAACAAAATAAAATAAAGAAAAAAAAATACAAACTGAAAATATAAGAATAATTACTGCTTAAAAACCAATCCCCGGCAACGGCGCCAAAATTTGGTGCGTCGTTTTTCACTAAAAATAAATGTCCCGACAAACCAGTCGGTAAGCCCTTACTGCAGAGTACAGCGGCGAGCAAGATCGTCTCCCAAAGGACCGACGAGAATTATTCTAAATCTTCAATCTGCAGAACTTAACTTTCCAAACGATTTTTGTGTTTGTAAAATAAACTGAACAAAAATAATAAATAAATAGAGAAACGGGTTTAACAGATTATAAAAAGCATTCCGGTTTCCAATTAACTCCACCCTAGCTTAACTAAACCGATCCTTGATGCAAAGATAATTTCAATCAACACATGCAAACCAGTTATAGCCACCGAAGACACTTACTGACGCAGCCTAATTTCTCCTTAGTTTCTCGATAATCAAGAAGACACTTCACCAATTATTTCCCTAATCGACTGACAACCGTAAGAGACACTCTATAGATTTAATGAGCCGACAGCATTAAGAACTAGAGAAACCCGATTCAAAACCAACAGACTCTGACACAGGACCGTTGAATTAAGACTGTTATTCCCCTGGTTCTGAAGAACCGTTTTACCACTAATTAAACTTAAACCACAATTACAGATGGCCGGTTTAATTGGCTACTAATTAATTCCGAATTACTAAATATGTGCACCTATCTAGCAATATCGAAATAATTAACGACTCGAATTACAGAGAATAACAGATACATGAAATTAATCAAAATAAAAAGCACAATTAGATCTCACAGTATAATTACGCTAAGGTTTCGTTAATCTTCACCGGAATAAGAACGAGTATGAATTCGAACCTTGAAATATTATAAAAGAAGAACACGATGAAAAATAATGAAGAAGATGAAAATAATCTGCTCTACCCCGTCTCTGCTGCTGCGTTGCGTCGTTTTTAAATTTTTTGTTCATAGAGATCCAATCCTAATATATATCTAATATCCTTAATAAAATAGTATTAAACAAGAAAATTAACATCCTAATCTATCTAAACTAGGTAATTGCCAAAACAAAGACTTCTAGAGGCGGTGGGACTCTCAATTCCGCGTCCAGGTCGTGGGCTTAAGTAAAATTCACGCTCAGGCCCAAACTCTTCGCGCTCAGGCCCAGAATCTGTCATCTCGGTACCTCACTCAGGCAGTATGCCCATACGGCGTGCTTTCCAGACAGTATGCCCATACGGCGTGCTTTCCAGACTCTCCACAATCTTGGCCAATTCCTTCATATATGTGTTAATCACCTGAAATCATTCCCAAAATACATTTTCTTCCACAAAACACGATCGTGAGGCAATTAACATATCAAAACAATACCAAAAATGGCCCAAAATATGTATGTAAATATAGCCCAATCAGCCACCGGAGTCCATTACCAGATAGGCGGAATTAGAAGGACAATTCCTGTGAAAATTCTTCCCTGAGACTCGAGCTGCAAATCTAAGGATGGCAATCAGTAGCATCAAGCAAAAGCCGAATGAAAGCTTAGCCGAATACTGGGAACGATTTCAACAACTTTATCGCAAATGCCCGGACCATAGGTTCACTGATTATCAACTTCTGACTAATTACTTTTACCGTGACATGTCTTCTTTTGGTAAGAAAATTGTTGATGCTGTCAGCGGAGGATCTCTCATCAGCAAGACCCTCGCCGAAGCCAAACAGCTCATCATTGACATGGCTTTTGGAGGACATCAGTATGAAGAAGAAGACGAAGGTAGACACCGGCCAGTAAGGGCACTCGACCGAGCTGAAGGTTCGGGAGTGAATGAAAAGATAGATGCTCTTACTTCCCTGGTCCGAGGCCTTGCTGTGGCGCAGATAAGGCCAAACCGCTGCAGAGTCTGTTCCAAGAACGGACACTTCACTGACGAGTGTCCCAATTTGCAAGAGCCCTCAACTGAACAAGCTTGTTATGGATCGGGAGATGCACAACAAGATGCTCTCAGAGGAATCAATTATGATGCCCCGCGAGGAGACAATTTTAGGAGGAAGCGGAATAATGATCCTTACTCCAATACCTACAATCCAGGTTGGAGAGATCATTTGAATTTCCGTTGAAGACAGTCTGGAGACCAACCAGCAGTAGGAGATTTGCCACTGAGGCCCCCAAGGAGTGAGCCATATGCCCACACGGACCGATCTGCGCCATCTATGAGTGAGATCATGAAGATTCTCGAGCAGAGCACAAGCCTAGTGAACAGTCTAGCGCAGAGCCAAAAGGCCTTTCAGCAGAAGACACAAGCTGCCCTGGGCAGTATGGGCATGTAGATCACTCAACTCGCCACACAAGTAAACAAATTGCATAGGAATCAAGGGAAACTGCCTTCCCAAATGGAGCAGAATCCATGAGGGAACGTCAGCGCTGTGACCCTTCGAAGCGGCAAAGAATTGGTTGAGGTTGAAACAAAGAAGAAGAAAGACAACACACGGTGTGGGCAAACCGTAGAAGCTGAAGACAGACCAAGCGCAAAGGGCAAACAATCTGCTGCCCCGTTTGCCCCTGTTGAGGTATAAGTTCCACCAAAAATTTCTAATCCTATTGATGCAGCTCCTTTTCCTTCCAGGTTAGCAAGGCACAAGAAAGAGGAGGATGAGAAAGAGATCTTCGAGCTTTTCAAGAAAGTCGAGATCAATCTCCCATTGATTGATGCTATCAAGCAAGTCCCGAGATACACGAAGTTCTTAAAAAAACTATGCTCCAAGAAGATACGATATGGGAAAGATGAAAAGATCAAGGTTGGTGAGACTGTTTCAGCCGTTATTCAACGGAAATTACCTCAAAAATGCCGAGATCTAGGTAAGTTTACCATCCCTTGCATCATTGGGAGCAAAAAGGTAGAGAAGGTTATGCTAGATCTTTGTACATCTATCAACGTTATGCCTTTCTCTGTTTACAAGGAATTACAGTTGGGTCCTATGAAAGATACTCGAGTCATCATTCAATTAGCTGATAGGTCCAACGCATACCCTAGAGGTGTAGTAGAGGATGTCTTAGTTAAGGTTAATGAGTTGATTTTTCCTATTGATTTCTACATCGTTGACATGGATGATACATTGTCTGCACATAGATCATTAATTCTGTTAGGTCGTCCGTTCATGAAAACTGCACGAACCAAGATTGATGTAGACAAGGGAATGCTAAGTTTCGAATTTGATGGGGATGTTGTCACATTTAATATATTCGAAGTTATGAAGCATGTGGAAGACCCTGAAGCTCTTTTTATGGTTGATACTATCGATTCCATTATTGATGATTTTATTGAGCATAATTTCAGGGATGACAAATTAGAGCAGGTACTCTTTAATGGAATGCCCGAACCCACTGCAGATTCGGAGGAAGAAAGGGCAATCCGCGAGCTAATCCAGCAGCTGTACGCAGCCGAGGAGTTTCCAGCCAGAAATCTGACAGGCCGTTTGCCTTTGCCGACCAACACGGAGCTAATCTTACCATCTCATGTGAAGGCTCCTGGTCTAGAATTGAAGGTCCTTCCTGATCATTTGAAATATGCTTACCTGGGGGAAGGAAATACACTGCCCGTCATCGTAAGTAAAGACCTTACCGCAGAACAGGAAACACAAGTGGTTGCTATTTTGAAGAAACATAAAGGAGCTATCGGTTGGACTCTGGCCGACATAAAGGGGATCAGCCCCGACATCTACATGCACCAGATCTTTCTCGAAGCCAATCACAAACCATCTTGTGATCCTCAAAGAAAACTGAACCCTGTGATGAAAAAAGTGGTGTTGAAGGAGATTCTGAAGCTGCTCCAATTGGGAATCATTTACCCCATCTCCGACAGTGTTTAGATTAGTCCAGTGCACGTGGTTCCGAAGAAGTCTGGATTCCAGCTTGTGAAGAATGAAAGCAACGAGTTAATCCCGATGAGATTGCAAACAGGTTGGCGAATGTGCATCGACTTCCGGAAGTTGAATGATGCTACACGCAAAGACCACTTCCCACTGCCCTTTATTGATGAGATACTCGAAAGATTGGCTGAGAAATCCTATTTTTGCTTCCTCGACGGCTACTCAGGCTATTTTCAGATTTATGTGGCCCAAGAAGATCAGGAAAAGACAACCTTTACTTGTCCATTTGGGACGTTTGCTTGCCGAAAGATGCCATTTGGATTGTACAATGCCCCGGGCAATTTCCAATGGTGTATGATGAGTATCTTTTCCGACTTGATAGAGAGCTGCATAGAGATTTTTATGGATGATTTTACAATGCATGGAGACTCGTTCGAGCAATGTATGGAGCATTTAGACAAGGTCCTTCAAAGGTGTGTTGAGACCGACTTGGTGTTGAATTTCGAGAAGTGTCACTTTATTGTGAAGCAAGGAATTGTGCTCGGGCACGTCATATCTGCGAAAGGAATTGAAGTTGATCGAGCAAAATTTGATTTGATCACAAAGCTGCCGTACCCGTTCAATGAGAAAGAGATTCGAGCCTTCTTAGGCCATGCAGGCTTCTACCATCACTTCATTCAGGATTTCTCGAAGATAGCTCAACCAATGACTAAGTTGCTGCAGAAAGACGCCCCTTTCATCTTTGATGATAAGTGTAAGGAAGCTTTTGATTTGTTGAAGGAGAAGTTGACCTCTGCGCCGATAATTCAAGCACCACAGTGGGGACTCCCGTTTGAGCTCATGTGCGACGTAAGTGACTTTGCTATTGGAGCTATTCTCGAACAAAAGATTGAGAAGCAGAGTCACGTTATTTACTATGCTTCAAAAACTCTCAACTCGGCTCAATGCAACTACACAACCACAGAAAAGAAGCTCCTAGCCGTGGTTTTTTGCTTGTGAGAAATTTTGATCCTATCTTGTTGGATCAAAGGTTGTGGTGTACACTGATCATGCTGCCCTCAAGTATCTAATGTCCAAAAAGGAGTCGAAACCACGTCTAATTCGTTGGGTTGATCTTTGATTTGGAGATTAAAGACAAGAAGGGAACCAAGAACCATGTTGCTGATCATTTGAGCAGGTTGATGATAGAATCCGATGGTAAGCACATACCGGATGATTTTCCAGATGAGATTTTACTTGCAGCTGCGGGAAGGGTACCCTGGTATGCGGATTTGGTTAATTTTCTCACTACTGGAATTTTCCCAAAAGGAACGGAAACTGCGAAGAAGAACAAATTGCGGAGTCAAGCCAAGTACTTCATTTGGGACAAGCCCTATTTGTGGAAAACTTGTACTGATCAAGTGATCCGACGATGTATCCCTGATGAAGAGATTCCATCTATCGTGAGCTTCTGCCATGCCCACGCCTGTGGAGGTCACTTTGGGCCGAGGAGAACAGCCCGTAAGGTCTTAAACTGTGGGTTTTATTGGGAAACAATCTTCAAGGACGCCTATTTCTTCTGCAAGAATTGTGATCGTTACCAACGCCTTGGTAACATTTCTTCAAGGAATGAGATGCCTCAAGTTCCTATCCTAATCTGCGAGATTTTTGATGTTTGGGGCATGGATTTCATGGGCCCATTTCCAAGCTCTTTTGGGAACTCCTACATACTTTTAGCGGTAGATTATGTTTCCAAGTGGGTCGAAGTAAAGGCTACTCAGGCTAATGATTCTAAGGTCGTTGCCAAATTCCTCAAAGCTCAGATTTTCCAACGCTTTGGTGTCCCTCGAGCTATCATCAGTGACCAAGGCACGCACTTTTGTAACCGGACCTTAGAAGACCTTTTCAAGAAGTATGGAGTCACCTATCGCGTTGCCACAGCATACCACCCACAATCCAACGGTCAGGCTAAAGTGTCAAACCGTGAGATTTAACATATTCTGGAGAAGACAGTATGCCCAAACCGCAAGGACTGGAGTCTGCGGCTAGATGATGCAGTATGGGCATACCGCACGGCTTTCAAAACGCCTATCGGGATGTCCTCCTACCGGCTGATTTTTGGGAAACAGTGCCACCTTCCAGTGGAACTAGAACATCGAGCTTTTTGGGCTGTGAAACAGTGCAATTTGGACCCTCGACTGGTCGGCCATGAGACGCTATCAATTGCAAGAGCTCGAAGAAATTCGTTTGGAAGCTCATAACAGTGCCAGCTCCTACAAGGATCGTACAAAATTGTTGCATGACAAATACATCCGGAGAAAGACTTTTGAGGTTGGCCAGAAAGTTCTGCTTTTCAATGCTCGCCTACGCCTCATGCCAGGCAAGCTCAAATGTCATTGGATGGGGCCCTTTGAGGTCGTGAGTGTCAGTCCACACGGAGCTGTGGACATTCGCAGCCTAGATACTCAGAAGCTGTTGAAGGTGAACAGCCAATTGCTCAAGCCATACTATGCCGAGATGGACTTCACCAGTTCTGATGGGGTGGATCTTGCAACCCCGACGACCGACCACTGATGGAGCCACTTCGTCGAGCCTTCGACGTTAACTAAGGGTGCTTCTCGGGAGGCAACCTGAATCCTTTTCCCTTTTCTCTTTTATTTTTGTCTTTTCATTATTTGTTTTGATTTCCTTTATTTCCTTTACAAGGGCTCAATTGCAATTTCCTATAAGTTAATTTGGGGATTTTTACACCAAAACCCTAGCCCCCAATTTAATTTCACCATAATTTAGTTAATTTCACCCCCTTTGAATTTTCACTCTTTGCTTTTCCGATTTTTCATCGCCTCCTCAATATCCCGCCAACACCGAACCACCGCCGACCACCGTCCATTTTTCTCCCGCCGTCGATCACCATGGGGAAGAAGTGAAGCTAGCAGTCCAAGGGAAGGGCTGCCTCCACCTCGACCATTCCACCCGCCACCGCGTCGTCTTCTCCGACGCCCTCCGCGGACCCTATGCGTGAGACATCGTCACCTACAGTCTCACCGCCGCCGTAATTGCCCTCCACCGTCAGGCCACTACCATCTCTGGTTGCCGTTCCAGAGCTAAATGCTCCGCCGTTGTTCTTGCGTCACTCGAAGCGCCGCCCTGACCTAACCGCCTCCTCTTCTACTCCTATCGGAAAACAATCTCGCAACCAATCGGAACTCTCGTCGCCGTAGATGAGTTCCCATCCTCCGTTGCCACTGCCAAATGCTGCCTCATCCCCTGTTTCTACCGCAGCCGAGTTACCACCACCTCCGTCGATGACTCAGACGGTGGAAGGTGCCGCCACGCCTGTCGATGCCCCGCCCCCCTCCCTAGTTACCCAACCGCCATCACCGGCTCCAGAAACATCTCGCAAAGGTTCCTGTACCAAAGCCCCGAAAGCTCCCTCTAGCTCTGCTGCCGCCCGGCCGTCTTTCCAACCACCTGATGAGGTACATCGCCGTACTGCAGCGAACTCTCACCGTATCCTCGCCGGTGCGCCCCTTTTTGATTGGGAGAATATTTCTATGCTAGGTGTTAATGATAGAATACGTGCCTTATTTGATGGTATTGGGTGGTCTCGTCTACTTGATGTTTCTACTCATGTGCATCGTGCATTAATGTTAGAATTCCTATCTTCGTTCGATTTTAATGCATCGAGAGGGCTCGATGATAGACAGGCTATTCTCTTTTCTTTGGGTGGCCACAAATTTCACATGTCCATAACTAATCTGAACATTGTGCTTGAGTTTGAAACTGATGAATCTGTATGTGAAGAGGCTTACAAGTCCTCGGTCTGTGATGTGCCTGCTTTTTTTCTAAAACCGCTCATGAGCGTTGGAGTGTTCTTTCTATTGATGATTCTTACAGTTCTCGCTCCTCTAAAAGAGCCCATTTGTGTGATGATGCTCTTGGGCTATGTCATAGATTTCTTGCAGCTAATTTGTTTGGCCGTTTGGATATGATGAGTATTGTCACTATGCAAGAGTTATTCATCCTTGACTGTTTGCATGCTGGAATTAAGTTGAACTTTGGCTTTTGGCTAGCAAGGCAATGGCACTTTAGTGCCACTCATACACTCTGTAGAGCACCCCTAGGCTGCTTTGTTACTTTACTTGCAGAGCGATTGCGCATTCCTCTTTCTGACCCTGATCCCATGCCTGCCACTCTGTTTTATCTTGAGGACTTTGTTGCTATAAAATTGTTTTATGTGAATGCCTAAGGGCATTATCAGCTCACTCGACTGGGCATTGAAGGCCCGAGTCATTTCTCTAAGCCAGGTACCGTAGTCGCTTCTCTCCTTTCGGAAATCAAAGCTTTGATCACTGCCGCTGCTACCCGGCTTGAGGACAGTCTAGGACGCCGGATCGATGAGATTGACGACCGCCTCGATGTCATGGAGCAAGTTATCCGCTACCTGGCGGGAGAGAGTTAGCCCTTTCTTTTCCCCTCCCTTTTACTCGTTGTTTGTCCTTGATTTGCTTGTTTGTTCTTTTTTGGTGTTTGCGTTTATTTTGTTGTGTATTGAGTCTGCTTTTGTATTCCTCTCATAGTGAGGACACTGTGACCTTCAAGTGTGGGAGGATTACCTTGTCAGTTTCTGAATTTTTGAAGTTATAAAAAAAAAGAAAACAAAGAGAGTTGTTTTTTTTTGTTTTTGTTGGAAGATGATTAAGTATTGATTGCCATGAATTGATGAACTTGAGGAGAATGGGTTGTGATTAGTTTAACTGGATGAATGGTTGTTGTTTTGTGATAGGAGTGTGCCAATTTTTTGGATGAGATCTTGAATGATGAATTATGCCGTTGATCAAAACTTTTGAGCCTATAAAAAAATGTGAGTTTTGAGCCTATGAGCATGCATAAATAAGAGCTCAAAAGTTTTCTATTGATGAGTGTTTGTCTGAGTACACTATTTGGATGCTTGAATTGCCTTGTTACCACCTTTGTTGCCACCTTTGATTTCATTCACAAACATGATTAAGGCAGTCAAGGGTACCCGAGCTATTGGTCTAAAGAAAAGATCCCACCGTATATTGCCAATTAGTGAGCCATCTTGAGCCTGAAAACCATTTCCTTTCAATGTACAACCGCTATATATGAGCCATAGCCTTTTTGATTGGCCTTTTGATCCGGAAAATGTGCAACTGTAAACTTTAAATTAAAGTTGCAGCAGTGGAAACAAGTTGATGCTGGGAGAATAACATTGAAGAAGCCTCTGTCCGAAAAAAAAATCAAAGAAGAAGAAATAAGAAAGGAAGTAAAGCTTCAAGAAAAGAAAAGAAAAAAAAAAGAGAGAGTAAAGCAGGACAGTGAGCATGAATAAGACAGTTCTTTTTGGAGTGATTTTGTTGAAAGGTCTTGAAGAAATCCAGTAATGAGATCCTGGCCAAGCCCGAAAGCTTCTGCAGCTAGACTTCACAAATTTGGAACACTTGCATATTTCCTCTTTAGCCACTTTATCCAAAAGTTATCCTACCCCCATGCACCCGAGCCCCATTACAACCATGGAGAAAAGCCATTTTTATTTGTGAATATTTTGAAGTGTGATGACTTTGGTGACATATGGGCAATTCTATGCTGAAGATGGCTAATTAGGACTTGTGCGAATTGCCTCTTAACCTAATGTTTGAGAGTATAATGAGCAAATCTTGGTGAGGCTGGATTGATGAGCATAATTTTGACTTGATTGAAAAGAGTTAGCATGTTTTCTTGAAACAAGATGGGTTGGTGGTTTGTGGATTAATAAATCACAGTTCCTAATATGATTGTTCGTCGGTTTGGGAGGTTGATGCTTGTTCATTTATCCTTTTGAGTCTGTTTTTGTTGCTCGAGGACGAGCAAGGTTTAAGTGTAGGGGGATTTGATAGGACGTATTTTACTTGCTTTTGTTATTGTCTTTTGGTGCCATTTCTCCTAATTAATTGTCCTATACTTATGTATTTTGGAAGAATGATGTGTTTGTTTAGTTGTGTAGGGATGTTGTACAAAGTTGGAGAAAATGGCAAGTTTTTGGTGCAAGAAGAAGCTGAGTGAAGAAATATCAAAATTCGAGTCTAACAAGACCAGGCCGTAAGGGCTTGCCGCTGGAAAGCTGGAGAGAGTTTCTGGAACCTGGACCTCTAAATGCGTTTTGGGCTTGCAAAATCTGATTCTCGGCCCAAACCACAACTTGGATGCGGAAATACATTCTTCCACCGCCTCAATGAAGTTTTTGCATGGAAATTACTATGTTTATCTAGATTAGGATCTTATTTCCTAGTACAACTCTATGTTTTTATGGCTAGTAGATATATATTAGGTTTTTAGCTTATTTTCAAACACAAGTGCGCACGACACGAAGAACGCAGCAGCAGTGAACGGTTTTTATTCATATTTCTTTCTCTTCTCTTCGTATAATTCATCGCACTGCTCCACAATTTTTTCTGTGCTCGATTTCCAAGTATGCAAGTTAGCTAAGTTCTTCGTATTCTGGTGACAACAACGAAGCCCCATTTATACAAACTATGAGATCTAATTTGTTCGTTCATCATTACTTATTTGCATGCATCTGTTGTTCTTGAATTTGAAGTGGTTAATTGTTTTGGGTCTATTGAGTAGTTGCAAATATTTGATAGTCTGAGATTAATTACTAGCCAATTAAATCGGCCATATGTAATTGTGGTTTAGGTTTAATAAGTGGTAAAACGGATCTTCAGAATTAGGAGAATAACAGAATTAATTTAACAGTCCTGTGTCAGAGTCTGTGAAGTTAAGAATCGGGTTTCTCTTGTGCTTATTTCTATCGGCTCATTAAACTCATAGGGCATCTCTTACAGTTGTTAGCCGATTAGGGGAAAAATTAATGAAGCGTCTTCTTAATTATCGAGAATTTATAGAGAAATTAGGTCATGTTAGAAGCGTCTTTTGTGACTATAACTGATTTGCATGGAATTAATTGATTAATTATTGCATCAAGGATCGGTTTATATAATTAGGGTGGAGTTTGTTGGATCCGGAATATCTTTATTAATTTGTTTAAAACCCGTTTCCTCTGCTTAATTATTTTGTTAGTCATTTATTATTAATTTCTTTATTTTATTCTATAAAACACACGAAAACCCTCTTTAAAGTTTGGTTATACAGATTGAAGGTCAAGAGTAGTTCTCACCGGTCCCTTAGGAGACGATCTCGCTCATCGATGTACTCTGCAGTAAGGGCTTACCGACGGAAGTCGGGATATTTATTTTTGGTGAAAAACGACGCACCAATAGCAAATATATCGCATGCATTCATAAATTCTAACACTTTATAACATATTTAGTTATTAAACAGAATGCCATGCTAAATTCATAATTATTTGGATCACTTTCTATCCGTGCATCGCGCGGGCGGTATACTAGTTTAGTTATTATAACTTAAACCACTAAGCATTAATCAACATAATCTAAATCAACCACAAACATATGAAAAAATACTAAAAATAGTGGATGAAAAAACATATATTCAGGCGTTTAAATAACGAGCGATCACTTGCTAAAGTCTCGAAGACTGAATCGGTTCAATAATTTAATAATTTTAAATCATAAAAAACATGGAGACATGAAATGCACAATACATACTACCCATGTGATTTTGTTATTCTTTTGGAAAAAGTAATTCAATTTAATACATGTGTGTGTACGGAGACATAAAACGATATGATGATTAAGATGGAGTCTGATGTATTCTATACAAATAAAGGAGATGGTGACAAATCAATCAAGTTGTGGCAGCACATTTCAAGTTGTGACAACTCTTCCTTGATATTTTCTTATCCATTTCACACGGTCCAAAAGGCCGATCTTGAATATGTATAATTTTTTTTAAATGTGCTTTAGACCATGTTCTTGGATTTATTCTTAGATATGAGTTGTCAACCCATAAATAAATTTAAGCGAACAAACTCGATTATTATATTCTCTATATATTTTCTCATTATATTAATTAAATATTTAACTATAATTTAATTACTTTTTATATATCTCTTTCGATCCATGCATCGTACGGGTGTAACGCTAGTTTAAAAAAAAAGAGGACAACGAGAGATAGGGAGGAATCAAAAAGGGGAGGAAATATACCGATTTAAGGATGTGTTTTGTCTAAATTTAATTATATAAATTTGTGGATACATGTATATGTATATTTATGATTTTCTATACACAAGGCGGCCACACTGATACATATATTTATATATTGAACTAGATTTCCACTCGTGCGATGCATGGGTACACGCATGGTCTCAAACTCAATTATTATACATTGAATATAAGTGTCACATTTTCATATTTTATATAATTAATATTTTACTTGATAAGTTCAAATAATTAATAAACTACTACAATCAAAATATCATATTATAAATTGAGCAACGTACGTATACAACGTTTGTAGTAACATTTGTTACATTATCATAATTTTTACAAATAAAAACTAATTTCAAACCAACACAACTTGTGACTCATGAAATAATTATGTACAATTGACCATTACTAAAAACTTATTAAAAATATATGTGAACAAATATTATAATAATAACTTATGTCTCATTTTAAAGATTTTTAGGGTTGTATATTTATATAGATTTATTAGATTTAACTCTTAAGAAATTGATAATTATGTTATATGTAAAATAAATGCAATCAAAATAATGTTAATAAATATATATTGACACATAAAAATTCCAATTTAAGAAACTATAATAATGTAACGCATGTTAGGAAAATTGTTGGGAAAATCCCAAATGATGGTTTTGATGAAATGTCAAAACATGTGTGATGATATAATGAAAAACTGCAGGTCATGAAAAGCTGAAAATCAGGGATAATGACTAAATAAATAAGACTTGAAGCTGAGATGAGAGACAACTATTCAGAAGCATGGTCAACCAGCTTACATGTTGCCTTGATCAGACCAGTCAGAGTAAATTCTTCAAAGCTTGAGATAAGCTGTAAAGGGGGAAGAGAACTTTGGAGATTATAGGCATCCACAGATGAGTTAATCATCAGTCTTAGCCAAAAGCCAAGATAGACTGATGAACAGAGTCAGCTTGAAAGCTGAAACTGATCTGATCAGAGATCAATCAGAGCTGATATAAAATTGATCAAAGATTAGTTTATTGGTAAAATAGCTCTAAATGCATTGAGCCTCCACTTAACTGACCATAGATGAGTTCAGAGAGAAAAGGTAAAAGCTCAATCAGGTAGCCAACTGATAAGTCTAGAAATGGAAGCTTTTAAGCTTAGCTGATGAGTCAGCTGAACTAGACTATATCATGATAGAAGCTCAAGACAACTAAAGATCTGCCAACAGGACAATCTCAAGGCTGAAAGCCGAGATGGCTGAGAGCCCATCAGCTGAATGTCCAAGAAATGATAGCCGAATCACCTGCTCCTACTGACAAGCAGTTAATGAAGATCTTAACAGGAAATTTTTAGAAGATCCTGATGATCTTAGAGCAGAGAATATTAAAGTCAAAGTGGCTAGTTCATTAAAAGAGCTTCAAACAGCTATTTTGGCCATCGGTGATTTCTAAACATCACCGATCCTAACGGTTAAAATTCACTCATCTATTTAAAGAGGGTGAAATTAATTTTGGCCAAGACTTTCACGAATCTAACTTTGCTATTTTGCAGAACGAGCTATTTCTTTCTCTCTCTCCCTACAGCTCAAAGCTCAATATTCTCAAAGTGCGAAAAGTCTTAAACTGAGAAGGCATGCTTCAAGTTCAAAGCAATCTGCTAAGCTGACGCAGAATTCCAGCAAGAGCAAAGCGTCTCAGTACAGTCCCTTAAAGATCAACCACTCAGCTCAAGAGAAAGAAACGCTCTAGGTTGATAACAGATTTAAGGCTGTCTTCTTGAAGATCAAGCGAGATCTAAAATCGTGTAAAGACAGACAATAGCACCTAAAGTCTCAGCAAACAGTTGGGACCGTAAGTGTGAGCTGGTCACCCAGAAACCGGCTGAGAAGGAGCGTGTACCGATGGGTCCATTCTTTCGGGACAGCAACAGTTGGAAAGGAGGCCGTGCTCAGGTTGAAGGGTGCCGTTTTCAGGTCCAATATGAATTATTCACTGTGTAATTGTAATAAAGAAACTTTACAATTGCATAGTGGATTGCCCTTCTACGGAAGGAAAAGAGAACGTAGAAGCAAGAAGCTTCAAACCTCTATAAAGCTCTGTGTGTGCTGCTCTTACTATTTTTCAGTCTTGCAAGTTCTTTAACTGCACACATTCACACACACAGACTGAACTGGCAAGCTTCAGCCACATCTTCTAGCCATCAGTTGAAAACTGATCAGCTCACCAGCTAAGCCTCTATCAGCTTCTCTCAACTGATCAGTCAGCACAGATAAATCTCAAAAGTGAGTCAGGGCCCTATCTATTCCGCATCTGTTTTAAAGTTTTTGAAGTTAGTTTATTCACCCCCCCTCTCTAAATTAACAAAGGCTCGTACTGGGACCAACAAGTGGTATCAGAGCGGTTGATTCTAATTATCAGCCGTTTCTGCAGATCATTTGAATCAGATCTGTTTATCTGTGCTAACATTTCAAGCTATGGGAAACTATAAGCTACCTCTCTTTTTAGTTGAGAACTATGACAATTGAAGCAGGAGGATGAAAGCTCATCTATGCTCCATCCATGAGAATATGTGGGAGGTGATCGAAGATGGTCCAATCATCATAATGATGGACAATGAATCCCACATCATGGATATTAACCAACTGGCCAGGATCCCAAAACCAACGCATCTTCTCACGGGTGAAGAGAAGAAGTTGAAAAATTTAGAGTTTGTTGCTCAAGTAGCACTCTTTCAGACTCTAGATGAGGATCGCATGAAAGACACAAAAAATGCAGAACAGCAAAGGAGATTTGGGACCTTCTTGCAGATCTGTGTAAAGAGTCCGAAGCCATCAAAGGAAACAAACTCCAGCTGGCAGTTGATAAATATGAGTCTTTCAAAATACAGCCGGAAGAAAGCATCTCGAGCTTAGAAACAAGATTTCTTGGCATCATAAGCGAGATGAACAATCTGGGAAGAAACTATCCCAACAGTGAGATGAACTCGAAAGTTCTTGACAATCTCACTGGTGAATGGGATATGAAAGTAATTGCTACTAAAGAGTCGAGAGACTTGAATAACATTACTCCTAGAGAGTTATTTGGAACATCCACTTTCTCTTCTCATGATGCTTCTTTCTATGCTGAAAGAAATCGATTCAGAGAGGCCCGCGGAAGAAACAATTTCCGACCAAGAGGCTCACCTGTCAGAGAGAATCCAGGGGGATCAGTGACGGATCGAAGAAGAGAGTCAGCCGATAAAAAGGAGATCCTGACTGAGGATTTGAATGAGAAAATCTAGTCAATGATAAGATTGCTGGAGAAGCTAAGAAAAGTCAAAGATCAACAATCAGCTCAACCCTAAGCTGATGAAGCTGCTAAAGGTGAGAGGAACCAGCAGCCAGCTGAACAATTCAGGATGGCAAATAGGAACATAGAGAAATGTTTCCACTGCCACAAGCAAGGATACTACAGATACGAGTGTCCAGAGCTTCCTAAGGAAAAAAGGCCAAAGTGATGAGAAGCTTCTTCAAAAGGAAAGAAATGATCGCAAACTCTGAGAATGCCGTGCTTGACGATTCAGACTACCCATCTGGAATCAACTTAGACGGCTACAGCTCTGATGATGAAGCTTTATTATGCCTCATGGCCGACAATGATGAAGAGGTTAGTCAAGCTGACTCAATAACCTCATTCTATCATATACATAAAGCATCGATCTCTAGGAACGAACTAGATGAACAGTTAAGAATCCTAGAAGATCAATTAGCTTATATATCAAGTATGCATATTGAACTGAAGGGTGAAAATGATGAGCTAAGAAGCAGAATTGATGAGCTAAATGCTGAAAATGAAAGACTAAAAAGTCTTGATGCTCAGTCAATAGAAATGGATCAGCTGAAGTTGAGAAATGCAGAACTGGAAGCTGAGAATGAGCAGGTCAAGCAAGAAATTCTTAAAAGAGAGAAATTATCTCTCAAGTTCAAGAAGGGATCCCAGACTCTTGATGAAATCTTAAGTCATCAGATAACTGAATCTGGGAGTTCATGGCTAGGATATAGTAAGTACACTACCGCAGAGAAGAGCAATACAGTTGTATAGAGCTGTGAATCTGGAATCCTGAGAGGATTCACAAAACCAGCTCAGTCCCCCCCAGTTGAGGAGTCAAAAGAGAAGGGCATCTTGGAAACTCCTCAAGCTCAGCCCAGAGACCAGACTGATCAATCGAGAGGGACAACTCAAAAACAGTCGGTGTTTCAAAGGCTTGGTGCTCAGTCAAAGCCACCAGTTCAACATCGATCAGTTCAGTAGTCCAGATCTACTGCTCGATCAAAATCCAAAGCTCATCAGAGGTCAAATCCTCAAAGGCCTCCATTTCATTCCAGGTCATCTGTTCAACCAAGACCTGAAGTTCACCTAAGGCCAGTCACTTAGACAAGAGCATCAGCTCAAAATAGGCCACCAGTTCAACGATCCAGAAACTCCTCCAATACATTTCAACCTGGGAGTTCTTCGAACCCCAAAAGAAATGAACACACAAGATTGTATTATGCAAAACAGCATAATCCAATTTCTCTAGAAAAGTTCCCTCTAAGTGACTTTACAACCCAGTACGATGAGTATTTAAACTCAAGGGATGAATCAAAAATCAATCCCAGTTACTACTAGTCTACAAACTAGTCGTACCACAAAGGCCAAAGAGCTCAAAGTCAAACGGTCAGATGAAATTGGCCAAGACAGAGAGCATCAAGGTCACAAGATGAAAGAATATTAGTTGAAGTCTTCTATCCTGAATCTCATTGGAGGTATCACAGGACTCAACTCTCAATCGAAGAGTTATAAGAAGTCCGTTGCATATCAAGAGATCCAACTCTGAAGGATCTCTTGGAAAAGAAAAACCAAAAGTGTGGCGTATGTGAATTCCCAGATACATAATTAACCCTTCAGGACCTAATATCATGCGGGTACCTAAAATCTGACTCTTGTCTTGCAGGGAAAGAGCATCCTATCCAAGAAAAAGGTCAAAGATACTTGGTATCTGGATAGCGGGTGCTCAAAACACATGACCAGAGACAAGAAAGATCTTGATGGTTATAAAGAGGTTAAGGGACCACTAGTCACTTTTAGAGACAACTCAAAGAGCCGAACCATTGGAGAAGGGTTCGTGGTCAAAGGAAAAGTTGTCGTGAATGGCGTGTCACATGTTGAAGGACTGAGGCACAAACTGCTGAGCATCAGTCAGCTTTGTGACAATTAGTACTCAGTCGACTTCAGCAATAGCTCATGTGACATCAGAGACAAGTCAATTGGAGCCATAGTTCTGACTGGAGTAAGAAAGGGTAACATGTACGTAGTTAACTGGTCAACTAGCTATTCAGAAGCTTGTTTTCTCTCCAAATGATCAACTGAAGCAAGTTGGATGTGGCATCGACGACTGAATCATCTCAACTTCAAAACTATCAACTACCTGGCCAAGAAGGAGTTAGTTGATGGGCTTCCTAAGGAGATCTACAAGAAAACTAGCGTCTGCGGACCATGCCAGAAAGGGAAGCAGGTGAAGTCGTCATTCAAGAACAAAAGTCATCCTCAAGCAACAATTGACATTCTTCAGTTACTTCACATGGACCTGTTTGGGCCTGTGAAACTACCAACCCTTAGAGGAGATTGCAGTCTGATAAAGAAAAATCAGTTTAAAGGATATAAGATCCGACAATGGAATTGAATTTGTCAATCAGAAAATGATCAAGTTCCTGAGTGAACTGGGAATCACTCATGAACACTCTGCTGCAAGAACTCCTCAACAAAATAGCATAGCAGAAATGAGGAATCGCACGCTAAAAGAGGCAGCCAGAGCAATGGTAGCAGATGCCAATATAGCCGAATGCTATTGGGTAGAGGCAGTTAACACAGTCTGCCACACACAAAACAGAATTGCCATCGTCATCACCCATGACAAAACACCCTACAAGCTATTCAAGGGTTGTAAGCCTTCTATCTCTTACTTTAAGATATTTGGCTGCAAATGTTATATCCACAACAATGGCAAATCTCAGATGAAAGCTTTCAGTGCCAAAGCTGATGAGGGAATCTTTCTAGGCTATAATGTCCCTGATTCTCAAGCTTACAGAGTGTTCAACAAAAGGACACTGGTTGTGGAAGTAACATGTCATATGGTATTTGATGAGCTTGCTAATGAGTACAGAAATAAAAAGGAGAACTGTACATCAGAGCAAGCATTACCTAGTGAAAGCCTGCTGGACTATGTTGATCACATTATCCCAAAGCAGTCTGAAGTTTCACTAGAAGATGACATATAAATTGATTCTAGACCGGCCAGTTGGAGATAACTTGGTCATTGAAGATACAAATCATCATGAAACCTCAAACCCCATAACTGAAATAGGGGGAAGAATCAGTGAAAATGAAAAACAAGCCGAAGCCGAGACATCAGCCGAAGAATCAGCTAATAAAGAAGCCGAAGGATCAGTTGCTGGAACAACTGATGAAGCAGCTAAAGGCGCAGAGAAAGTAATCATTCCCAAATGGCTCCGAAGCCATCCAGTCGACAAATTTTTTGGGGATCCAAGAAGCAGAGTCTAGACCAGAGGGTCAACGGAGCATGCACTCTTCACATGCTTCATCTCACAGATGGAACCAGGTAACATCAAAGAAGCGCTTGAAGATTCAGACTAGATTATAGCGATGCAAGAAGAGCTGAACCAGTTCACAAGAAATGACGTATGGTTTCTTATTGATAGGCCGAAAACTCAAAAAATCATTAGGACTAAATGGGTCTATCACAACAAACTGGATGAACAAGGTGTGATCATAAGGAACAAGGCCAGACTGGTAGCCAAGAGTTACTCACAAAGTGAAGGGATCGACTTGGATGAGACATTCGCACCAGTTGCAAGATTGGAGACCATCAGACTATTCCTCACCTATGCAGCTCACAACAATTTCACGGTCAAATCAAATGGACGTGAAAAAGTGCATTCTTGCAAAGAATGCTCAAGGAGGATGTATATGTAGAACAACCTCCAGGCTTCGAAATCGGAGACCAAGTCTACAAGCTGAAGAAAGCTCTATATGGTCTGAAGCAGGCACCAAGAGCTCGATATGAAACCCTCACAACGTTCTTGCTAAAGAATGGGTTTCAGAAAGGAATCATCGATCGTACTCTATTCAGAATAGAACGATCAGCTGAGATCTTGATGGTTCAAATTTATGTGTATGACATAATATTTGGATCCAAGAGCAAAGATCTCTGCAATCGGTTCACACAACTGATACAAAGCTAATTCGAGATGAGCATGATGAGAGAAATGACATTCTTCCTAGGACTCCAAGTAAAGCAGCTCGAAGATGAAATCTTCATCAGCCAAGCCAAATATACGAAGGAGCTTGTCAAAAAGTTTGGAACCAATAAGGGAAAAGCTCTCAAAATTCCAATGAATATGTCAGTGCAGCTGACCCTCGATGAAGAAGGAGAACCGGTCAATCAAATGCACTATAGATATCTCCTACTCAGTCGGACTGTGTGCAAAGTTCCAAGCCAATCCGAATAAAAGTCATCTTGAAGCAGCAAAGAGGATTATGAAGTATCTCAAGGGAACTATAAATCTTGGATTATGGTATCCCAGAGATGACAGCTTGAGTCTAACCAGCTATTCAGACTCAGACTTCGGAGGATGCAAAATCAACCGAAAGAGCACCAGTGGAACATGTTAGTTTCTTAGAAACAAACGGATATCCTGGTTTAGCAAGAAGCAGCACTCAGTTACCACGTCAACAACTGAAGCTAAATATGTAGCTGCTGGAAGCTGTTATGCTCAAATCTTTTCGATGAAGCAATAGCTTAAGGATTACAAGGTGGAGACTGAAGAAGTGTCAATCTACTGTGATAACAATAGTGTTATTGCAATATCTCAAAATCCAGTATTGCATTCAAGTTCGAAGCACATTGATATCAGGCACCACTTCATCAGAGATCATATCGAAAAGAAAGACATATGCATCAGATATGTCAAATGGAGAAACAGATCGCCGATATCTTCACCAAACCATTGCCAAAAGCTAGATTTGTTGAGTTATTCATCCAATTGGGATTGCTCGAACTAGCTTTAAAGGAGGATGATGATCATCCAACAGAAAGAGTGAAGAGGAGCACTCCCGCTGATAATGAGAACTGACTTAAGAGGGCATCAATATTCCAAGCTTTGGAGCTTAAACTGATATAGCCCATATCAGTTCTGAAAAGAATGGCAAAAGGCTGCAAGAAAACTGTTGAAAATGAGTAAACTGATCGCAGAAGACATCAGTTCTCAACCAGTTATATTCAACTAATGAGAGCAGTTGAATTCAAAACTTACTGATGAAAACAAAGCTTCAGCTAAGGGAAGCAGCTGACGAGCTTAGGCTGAGTAAAGCTGAAGAGGACAACTTAAGTTGACAAGGAGTCAAAGCTGAGGAGACTCCAGCTGGAACTGATCACTCCAGGACAGATGATCATTAGTCGAGAAGGCAACTGATGATGTCAGCGGCTCAAATGCTACGTGGAGACTAGAGGAGAGCAAAAATTAGATAAGTTCAAATTGAATTTATTACTGAACGGTAAAATGACGTGTCATCCAAATATTATCGTTGACCCCACCTACTTTCTCTCTCTCTCTCTCTCCTCATCAATTTTTTAAAGGATAGATTTGAAGTCCAATCGACTGAGTCTTTGAATCTACTCGCTGAAAATAAAACCTTTAACCTATCTCCATTTTAATCAAATTACTACTTAAGAGATAGCTGACCTGCATTCCTGTCTTCACTGATCCAAACCGCATCATAAGTTTGAATCCGTAGAAAACCAAATCTAAAAAACAACACGATTCATCTTGTGACCTTTTCCTACTGAAACTCTCTTAAAAGTCATGGCAGAAACAAACACACCAGCCATTCGATGAAAGTTCAACTTCAGAGAAACGGGTGAATCCTCCAAAGGGTTTCAAGTTAATCTCTTCAAAGATCAATTCCTTCTCCTAGATGCGTACAGAGAAAGGTGCTCCAATTCTCCACTCCTTAAAGTAGTGATTCAGAAGATAACAGAGGCAGGAATTCTATAATTTCTTGAAGAGGCACCATCGAAAAAGTATCCTGAACCGGTGTGTGAGTTCTATCTGAACTCAGAAAGGAAGAATCACAAAATCACTACTCAAGTCAGAGGAGCAAAAATTGAGATCACCCTAGAACTGCTGTCACAAGCTTTTCATCTGCCAAATGGAGGTCTAAGGATAAATGAAGTAGAGGTCAATCAGCTAGAAGCCTACAACTGTTGGAGAAGAGCAGATTGCTATGATCCCTATAAAATCACAACTTCAATACCCTGATTCAAGAAGAATATCAGATCTTGGTTGGCATCATTGGAAGAATGGTGGTTGGAGTGGTAGGAAATCACACTGAAATGACAAAGCTTAAGTACAAAATATGTCATGCCATTGACATGAGGATCAAAGTTGACTGGGCAGGATTCTTCTTCGAACGGATTAAGAAGTTCGTGGATATTCTTGAAAAGCATTGGAGTGAGAAGAGCTTCCATCAAAAGATGTGTTTTGTCAGCAGAATCAGCAAACTGCTTCAATGTGCATTTAATGTTCTGTAAGATGAAGTAGAGACATTGCCGATAGACAGAGGTGATTACTTTCCATCATCCACAAAATGGACAAGAGGTCCTAAAGCTGCCAATATACAAATTGGTGTCAAAACAAGGAAGAATGAATGAGATACCAAGGCAAAAAGAAAAGATGTCCTTAAAGAGTCTTACATAGAAGACTCTGATCCTGAAGATAGTCTTCCAATCAGCCAATTGATTGGTACACCTATCAAGGATCAACCACTACAACAAAGACCTTCAGAGTCTACATCAGCATCAGTGCCAACAAAAAATTGAGCAGATCAAATGATTCAAGCTGCAAAAGAATCGGCCAGAACCAAAAGAGAAACTGGCAAACTAACGAAGAAGTTGGCCAAAGACAAAGAAAAGAAGAAAACTGGTCTACCTCACCCTCCAAAGTTGCCACCACAAAATATCAAGATATTCAACATTAGTGATATCAAGGGTGATGATATTGTGCCTTTCAGAGGCATCCCTCCAAGCAACTCAAGAGCAGAATATTTCAGGACGACCTGTCCACTGATAGGAGAAACAGATGAAAATATTCGAGCTCTTCTAAGAGCAGAAGTTATCAAAGGCTGGGCAGAAGCCAAAGTCACAGAATTCATAACAACCAACTTTGCAACAAAACTAATTGGGTTAGAAGCTCTATATAAGGCTTTTGCAAGATACTGCTACTGGTATCTATGAAGGCATTGTTTCAACTCAGAAGCCCATTTTCTTCTGACCGCCCTTCATGGAATGAGCTTCTGGAGAAGAGAAGAAAAATGAAGCGTTCTATGGTCAGGACAATGCACTCCAGAACAGAATCCAATTGTGGTGCTGAAGAAAATGCTGGAAATTCGACAGTGGCGTAGTCGTCCAGCTGAACAAACATTAGCTCATGTGATGGATGACCTCATCAAGTCAGCCAACATTGATGTCCCAGAAACTACGCACTGAGGAAGAGCAGAAAAACTGTAAACATCCTCAAGTTCTTCAACATTGGGTGTTAGGAGAAATCCAGAGAATCAGAAGAGAGCAACAGCAGCAAACTCTGGAAGCAATCAAGGAAGAAGAACAACGCATTAGAAATAGGGTAACAAATGATGGTTTCACATCAAGAAAAGCAGCTATTCATCAAGCAGCAAGACAGCTGGTATTTGATGAACTACCACCCGCCTCTAAGATGGACACTCAGCTTTTAGCTATGCCCTAACCAATTGAGGAATCCATCAAAACCTCAGTTGTCCCAGAAGAATCGCAAGTAGCTCCAACAGAAGCTTCTTCTCCACCAGCAGAAGAAAAAACAGCTGCTAATGATTCAGCTGATCAAACAGTTCAGCTGACATCAGTTCCCAAAGTGCAGGACATAGACACAATTGATCTTTGCTGATCCAGTCCAGGTAGCACCTCAAGATCAGGCGAATCCAGAAACTCCCCCTGAATCAAGTCACAACGACACAATTGATTTAGGGGATGCAGATCAGTTAGCAGCAAAAACTGCTGAGCAAACAGCTGATCAATCCAAAATAGTTCTTTGTGAAGAACTGGAAGCTGCATAGGACAAAGATGAAGTATCATCCAGGGGAGATGATCTGTAGCTAATCATTGCAACTGATCAATCCAGTCCTTCAGGAACTATCCAGGCAGAAGATCAGTTCAGGCGGTCATTAGGTAAATTATCAGCTCAGCAAGGAGATCTTCTTCAGAGCCTTCAACATCAGTTGAAGCGGCATGAGAAGCTAATCAGAAAGCTTCCAGCACACACCGGACTCCAATCGTCTGAAGGTGAGTCCTCTAACTCTGATGATGGGAAAAACAGCCCCACCTTACATGCCGCCAAAAGAAGAAGAACTGAACACAAGCGAGACTAGGAGCCTGATCAAGCACAACTTATTCAAGACTCTCTAGTTATTATCTTGTGATTCAATGTACTTCAAAATTTTCTTAAAAAAAATGAAAATTAATTTAAAAAAAATAATATAATGTACATGACATGTCAACATTCATTTTGAAATTTCAGACCGTTGGTAAAATATTGACACGTTTCATGGTCATTTTAAACCAACGACTAAAAACGACAAAGGGAATTTAATTCTTTCAACCAACACATTTATGAGTCTCCTTCCTCACTCATAAAAACCCCTTGGTCAAAATTTTGAGAGAATACAATACAATAACACATTCAACATCCACTACATTTTAAAAAAAAAAAAAAGAAGGCAGTCTCTCAACAGAATTCATATTCTCTTCTCTTTCAAAAAGAGTGTTCTCTCTTTCTCTCAAGAAAATGAAAGCTTCAATTCAAACTCAGCCAATAATTTTCAAAAATGGCTGAAGCTTTAAAAGCTCTTACCTATTTTAAAGAGCAAATGATGAGAGATAAATTTCTGGAAAGACAGAAATTTCAATTGATTCTTGAAGAATCAAACAATTCTTTTCTTCTGGTCAATCTTCACAAGACCGAAATTCTGCACTACCTAGAAACTCCTCCAATATTCTTCAGACAAAACTTCGTAAGTGAGTTCTTGTTTCAAGCAAAGGTCACTGCGGATGGGAAGGTCATACAATCAGTGATTCAAGAAAGAAAACTCCGAATCAGTAAAAGAAAGATTGCAGATATCTTTCAACTTCCCAGAAAAGGCTCCAGGGTTCAAGATCTGAAAGATTCAGCTGAACCATACTGGAAAGAATGGCGTGCTTCAAATTGCTCTAAGCAATTCAGTTTTACCACAGCCAAAACTGATTTGAAGCCCGAGTGTGGAGTCATACTCGATATCACGAACAAGATGATGTTGGTACCATTAGAAGCTTGAGTCAGTTGACTCAAGAAAGATACAAGGTAATGATACACCTTGTTGAAGAATTGGAAGCTAATTGGGCAGAATTCATCTTCTCCCAATTTAAGCATCAAGTCATCAAAGTCGTCAACTCAAAAAGAACTGGGAAATTTAAGTCCAGAGTAGGACTTGTTCTAAGAATAAGCAAGCTCCTAGAAGATATGTTGAATCTTCGAAATGATGACGCACTTCCAATCCTCATATCCTACTGAATTCTCAAGAAAGGGAAAACACATCTTCAGTCACTCAAGAAGAAGAGGAGATCTAAAGCCAAATCTGGCAATATAACTTCAAGCAGTTTAGATGCCAATGAAGTTCCCTCTCCTCACTCCAAAAATGGATCATCAGTTGATTTTAAACCCTGAACTGATCCAGATGGGCTTATTCCCTTCATTGGAATTCTTAATCCAAACTATGGAGTTGAGTACTTCAGAAGAGCCTGCCCTCCTCTCCAACTGACTGAAGATAACATTCGCACTTTCTACAGTGGTGAATATGAAGTCAAGCGTCCTCAGAAGGATGTAACGAATCTCCTTCTCACTCACTTCACATATGTTGCCAAGCAAGACAATCAGCTATTCAAACAGCTGCACCGGTACTTTTACTGGTACAACTGGAGACACTCAATGTCAATCCAGTCACATTTCTTGCTTACAGCCTTCCATGGCATGAGCTTTTGGCAACGTGAAGAGACTTGGAGCATCAAATAGATTGGAGCCTCAAATCCATTTCCTCCAAAATATTGTGCTATTTATGGCAACTACTCAGATTTTCAAATCCTCAGATCTCAGCCGCTCAATCATAAATCATTAATCCAAGTGGACGGCTGAGATGCATGCATCATTTATTTAGCTAAATTTATTTCAAATCAGATAGCTGGTCAGCTAGTAAGCACTCTATTGGTCTGGTTTTAATGCATGCAAAATTACTGCTTTTAATAGCAGTGGAGAAGTTGAAGAAGAAAAGAATATACAAAAGAGCCAAAAATTCTCTCTCTAACTTCTTTATTTCCTTTCCTTATCTTCTCACTTATCCATAGCCCATTTCTTCTCCTCTTATATCAATCGAAGAATGGCTTCTTTATTCCAATCGATGAATATGGAACTTCTAATAAAGAAGCTCAAAATGGATAAGTTCATTGATCGAGCATTTCTTCAAGCTCGAATCGGTCGTGAGAAGACCAGCATGATCTTCAACTTATTAGAGTCATGCGGGCTCTTGTCATTTATGACAACACAGCCCAAAAGGAAGTATCTTCCGCTTGTAGCTAAGTTCTACTATCACGCGGAAATCTCAAGACACAACATAATCTTTGTTGTTCGAGATCAAGTTATCATCATCAACAAAGATGTGCTAACCGACCTATTTCAGCTCCCCGATCATGGCCCAAAGGTGTTTGAACTAGCGTTCCCTTCAAACAACTTAAAAGATAGTCTCTGTCCAACTATGGTCCAGATCCTGGACATTGTGATACACATTTTTCTGAGTAGCATCACCAACGCACAGTTCAATGACAACAGCTCTCATTTTATGGCCGCAATATATTATGGATGCAAGGCTAATTGGGCATCCTATATATTGGCACATCTTCGTTGTCATGTGAGGCATGCTGAGATCGATCTAACCTCTAGCACATTCAAAGCCAAGTTAGGATTTGCAAATTGACTCATTCATATCATCGCGAAGCAACTTGGAATAGTTCCTGGTGGATACACTCTCACAAGACGAGATCTCCTTCCTACAGTCTACATTCACCGAAGACATCAGAATGTAACTTGCCGCCCTAGAAAGTCGAGACTTCAGCTCATGGAGGACCACAACCCAGCTAAAGGAAAGCAGCCGCTCTTTTATGCTGATCCTCTAGCTGATGCAGGTCAGTCCTCGACTGACAGTGACTCTTACACTTGTACAAGTGATGAGTCTACTGCACCTGCAACCAGTGAACCTCCTTATGTCGTTGCCCTAGAATCTCTAGAAGAAGGCTTCAATACAAGCCTTGACCAACAACTAGAAAGTTGTTTTGGTTAAATAAGGGAGCACAGTCCATTTCTCTTCGAACACCTTCGAAGATATCTTCAGTATCACCTCTGGAGATACCAGGTGGATGATGCTACCATGCTAATGATGGCAGACAAGCAAGGCTACTCATATTGGATTGAGAAAGGTGAATGGAGCCGGAGCTGGATGAACTATCCACTTAATACGCCTCCATCAGTCCCAGAAATCATGGACTCTATGATTAAGAGGTTTCAAACCTTGGTGCCTCATGATGCACCCCTTCCTAAACATAAGCCCTCCAACTCGTCCACAACTCCTCTTCAAGAGGATGCCATCATCACTATTCTACGTCCTCTCTTCCTTCCGCAAAAGGGAAACTCCACTCTATAACCTGAGTTTCTTTACAAATTATACAATGAAGGACAGTTGGCTAAACCTGGTAACTGCTCGCAACCTCAGCGGGTCGACGGCTCACACTTGCAGTCCCTAACTGCTCGCTAGGAAGGTATGTGCTATTGACTTCTTTACAAGGTTTTAGATCTCTTTCGATCTTCAAGACGTTAGTCTTGAACAGGGGATATCAACTGGTGTGTTCCTTTAATTTGAGCTGGGTAGTTGATCGGTGTATTGCTGGAACTGAGAAGGTTGCTCTGGCTGGATTATCAACGGCTAGCTGAATGCTTTGATTCTGTGGATTCTTCTTCTTAGTTGGACTCTCGCAGTTTTAGCAAATGCTGAACGTGAGCTATGTGGGAGGGAGAAAGAAAGCTCTGTTTGAGATAACTTGAATGAAGGCTTCAAGAATGAAAGTTGCGAAAAGCCTATGAACACATTGATTCACTCGTCTTTTATAGAGTAGTGGTTTTGTGACCGTTGAGTTCCACTGATCAATGGCTCTGTTGGTTCATCAATGGCAGATGGTCTTTATCATCATTGGAGCTTTTGGTTGAAGTAGTCGTTGCTTTGCCAATCGATCTCTGTTGGATATTTGATTCCAGTAACTGTTGCTTTGCCAATCGATCTTTATTGGATATTTAATTCCAGGATCTCCGATGGAGCATATATTCCAAGATTTTCATTTGAGCATTAACTCCAGGACTCTCTGGCTGGCAGTTCTGAGCTCCAGTTTAGCAAGTTTGAGTTCCAGTTGGCAGTTCTGAGCTTGTCTACTTAGTTCGGTTATTACTCCAGTGGGGGGCAGTTCTGAGCTTCTTCCTCCAGCTCAACTGATCTCAAGTTGTTGAATGGCTTGTCAGTTCGACTGTTCTTTCTTGAGCTTTCTTGTCAGCTTGACTTATCACAAGCTATTGGCTAGCTTGTCAGTTTGACTGTTCTTTCTTGAGCTTTCTTGTCAGCTTGACTGATCACAAGCTGTTGGCTAGCTTGTCAGTTTGACTGTTCTTGCTTGAGCTTTCTTGTCAGCTTGACTGATCACAAGCTGTTGGCTAGCTTGTCAGTTTGATTGATCTTTCTTGAGCTTTCTTGTCAGCTTGACTAATCACAAGCTGTTGGCTAGCTTGTCAGTTTAACTGATCTTTCTCAAGCTTCCTTGTCAGATGTTTGCTTGTTTTCTCCTACAAGCTGGCTGACTTCAGTTCTGGCCTTTGATTGATTCGTTTGTTTACTTCAGTTTGGCTGAAGTTAAGTTTGGCCATCAGCTGGATACTTCTAGACTTTAGTTTAAACTGATCTCTTATCAGTTTCTTCAGTCTTGTCGATTTTTCTCTCAGCTCAGCTGACTTAGCTGTCGGTTTTGTTTTGACTGGTTCGACTCTTTTAACCCTTAGTTGGATTGAGGTTTGACTGGTTTGCGTATCCTTCTAGATGGTTGACCATGCTCTAGTTGGGTTGACTCTAGCTTCCGTTGAGTTCCTTCTTGAGACTCTGGATTGGTCAGGTGAGATATACAGCTTGGATCTTGGTCAGTTTTTCAGGAATAGTTTTGACATCTCATCAAAACCTTATCTAGGGGTTCTTTGATAGTTTTTCCTAACATGCTCTTACTGTTTTTCAGTCTTGCAAGTTCTTTAACTGCACACATTCACACACACAGACTGAACTGACAAGCTTCAGCCACGTCTTCTAGCTATCAGTTGAAAACTGATCAGCTCACCAGCTAAGCCTCTGCCAGCTTCTCTCAACTGATCAGTCAGCACAGTTAAATCTCAAAAGCGAGTCAGGGCCCTATCTATTCCGTATCTGTTTTAAAGTTTTTGAAGTCAGTTTATTCAACCCCTTAAACTGACAAAGGCTCGCACCGAGACTAACAGCTCACATATCTTCATTATATTTCAATCTTCATTTTATTTTCATTAAAATATGGTTGATTATACTTTAATACTTAACGTTGAGCGCTTTTACACTTGTGTTCAAAAATTTTAAAATTTACATAGTGATAGTGAACTTCTACACAAATTAACACATATAATGTTAAAATAGTTTTACAGTCTCACAAATGTAAATATGGACTGTTGGATATTGTGAAGAGCAACAACAACATTCAATATTTGTACAAATGAAATATGCTAAAAACAGAGTTTGAAAGATTTTCAGCAATCTAAGTCAACATTTGTGAGATTTAAAAATTGATATAGTTCTATAAATATTCATTTGTGCAAACATAAAGTGTTAATATGTAATTTTTTAAAATTTTGGGATAAAAGTGAAGAAACGTCCATCGTTCGGATACTAAAGTATAATGAATCCTAAAGACTATATTTTCTAAAAAATAATATAGCAGACCATATAAAATTATAAATATTAATCTTCGTTTGATTTAGATATTCATTTAATTTGAATGTTAAATTATTAACCATTTAATGTTTAATATAATTAAAATAAATATTATAAATGTTATATCTACATATAATAAAACATGATACCGATTATGATATTTTTATCAGGTAGTTCACTTGATTTTTTTATTTAATATATGTTGATAATTATTTGACATAGTAAAATCTAGGGCCAAAGTTATAAAAAAACACCTAAAGTATTGGCCGAGTCCCGGTTAGGCACTTAAGGTTTGACTCGGTCCATTCGGCCCCTAAAGATTTTAAAATCGGTACAACCATGCCTTTTTGTCTCGCCTCCATTACTGAGTTAGAAATGACTGTTACTGAGTCAAATCTTAAATGTCTAACTGGGACTCGATCAATACTTTAGGTGTTTTTTTATACCTTTGCCCTATATTTTTTTTACATGTATAACAAACCAACAAATATGCAAATCTTAAATGCCTAACTGGGACTCGATCAATACTTTATGTATTTTTTTATACATTTGCTCTATATTTTTTTTACATGTATAACAAACCAACAAATATGCAAACAAAACTATCAACTCAATATATATAGGCTGCTAAAGGAAAATAAAAGCCAATAAATTATAAAGACATGTCTCGGCAAAAAAAATAAAATAAAATATAATAATAATAATAATAATAATAATAATAATAATAATAATAATAATAATAATAATAATATACAACACAAATGCTTAAATATAAACCTGACACTTGAAAACAGGTGAGGAAAAAGGAATAATCTTTGAACAACTTTAACTTTCAAAATATGAATAATCGAGCATAGTGCACGATCCCACACATTAGCATTAAGCGAGTGCACTGCGCGACATGCCGAATTTTTTAATTTATTAACTTTACTTTTTTAATATCTTATGCTTAATTCTTATTTCTTAGTCAATAATGAGATATTCTACATTTTTTTCAGTCTATCTTATGTTTAATTCATATTTCTTAGTTAATAAAGTGATTTTTTTAATATCTCCGTATTTTTTCTCCATACTTGTAAAAAAAGTATAGGGCAAAGGTACAAAAAACACCTAAGATATTGGCTGAGTCCCGGTTAGGCACTTAAGGTTTGACTCGGTAACGGTAGTTTCTAACTCAGTAACGGAGGCGAGACGGAAGGGCATGATTGTACCGATTTTAAAACTTTAAGGGGCCGAATGGACCGAGTCAAACCTTAAGTACCTAACCGGAACTTGGTCAATACCTTATGTATTTTTTTGTACCTTTACCCTAAAATCTACTAAACGTTATCAATTACTTCTTAATATGCAAAAGTTCACATATTTATTCATTCGTACAAATATATTTTGAATGTCATGTATATAAAGAAATATGTTAATGAATATATCTCAAATTAATTATATAATAAAAAAATATTTGTAAATGTGTGTGTTTGAGAGAGACAAGATGGTGAGACGTTAAAAAAAATAAAAAAATTACTGTAGATGATTTGATGTTTTATGAGGGAATTTTTTTGGATGGAACTCCATTTTATAGTATAGATAGATTTAATTAGGTATATGGCATTTGAATATATTTGTACGAATAAATAAATATGTGAATTTTTGCATATTAATAAATAATGAATAACGTTTGGTAGATTTAATTGTGTGAAATAATTATGAACATATATTAAATAATTAAATAAAATAATCAAGTAAATTATTTGGTAAAACATCATAATCGGTAGCATGTTCTGATGAGGTCGAGCTAGGCAAAGAAGAGGATGATCCGGAGCTGTAGTTCAAAGGTCCTATGACGCGTTTGCGAGCGAAGAAGTTGCAAGCTTATTTACAAGCTTCTATTCGTCGCAAATTCGAATCGCATGAAGATGAAGTGTCGAGAAGCCCGAGATTGATCACCATGCTATCCATTGATGAATAAGAAGGAAGTATGAAGACGTGAGAAGAAGAATCGCACCATTTGGACGTGTGCATGAAGAGTTCTACGCGTTTGCATGGGAATCCGACAAGTTGTTGTTTTTCATGCAAAGGTGGCAGATATTTTACACTATATGGACCGAATTAATTTCCAAATTAATTCAGCCCATGGACGTGTAATTAAGGGTCCAAGATGGTGAGATTTTCAAGCCCAACAATAAGTTTGGGATTTATCCTTATCTAGTTAGATTTAGTTAGATTTTTGTTATCTTATTTTTGGTATCTTTTAATTTTATCCTAGTTTGACTAGGACTCTTAGTATTTTCGAATTTCTTAGTTAATTAGGACTAGATTTTCGTTCCTTATACTATATTATAAATAGGACATTCATTTATTACATTAAAGTTAGACAATTGCATGAATTTAAGAAGTTATTTCTCTTTTGTCTCTTGATCTTCTGTTGATCGAAAATTACACCAAACAATTCTATTGATTTAGCAAACCAATACTTCAGGGTATAATCAAATACTTGGGAGAATTGCTATCCGGAGAAGCTAGATGAGTGCGTTCGATTTGCTACAACACAGGTTCACCGATCTATCCAATCCACAACTATCCTTCATCGCCGCTTCTTCCACCAAGTCCGATGATTGCCACCGTCCTCACCGCCGTACGCCGCAAATTCAGCCACCACCGAAGTCATTCAAGAGTCATCCATCGAGTCCTAGTTCGTGTCTACGTATCCTAGTAAGTTCTATTTCCGTTCGAGTCTTGTTTTTTCTAGTTGAGTCTTTCGTCCTTTCTCTAGAGTCGTATTGATCCCTTACGCATCCGACATTGTTCCGTTCCTTAGCTTCCGCATATCTAGTCTTTGTCGTGTCCCATAGGTCCCGGGTCACATCATAAATTGGTATCAAGAGCCACCTCGGTTTCTATCGTTCGTGGTTCAATACGTTGTTTTTGTTCATTTTCTCATTTTGAGTCTTTCGAGTTGTAATACTTGCATTGTTCATTGAAAAAAAAAGGCTTCGGCGATCAAAAAAAAAGTCTTCGATAAAAAAAAATGAAAATCAGATTGGTTTTTGTGTTTTGATTTTAATTCATTGTGTTTTAGATTTGTTTCCATATATTTAGGGATTCTTAGATTGTGTTCACATGGGTCAAACACATCCAAAAGTCTCTTTCTTTTTTCATTAGATTTCCTACCTTGTTTAGATTTCTTCCATCCTAATCCATATCTAATCAAGATTCCCCATCATCATCCATCAAGATTTTTGATCCTATACCCTATAGTGTTCGAAATTCTTCATCTCTTTCCCATACACCCGGTTTACTTTATACACCACATAGCCCATACACCCATACACCCGTACACCATACACCCGTGGTCCACATATACCATCTGGCTAAAATAATCATCTCACATGCCTACTTCTACTCTTAGCAACCTTTCGGCTTGATTATATCCGTTGGAGCTTGAAGAAGATCCAGAGGAGCTAGTCAAGAGAAGATTGTTTCAATTAGCCCACTCCCATATTCATTACACACATGCATCCCATCTTTTAAGAGACATATACGAGTGGAAAAATCAAGAGTGACATACACGAGCGTTTGTAAGGAATTGTGAGGTCCTATACTACTTTTTCTTCACGTTTGTTCGTTTTGCAGGTACAATGAAGAAAGGAACCACCAAAGAGGCGTCTACTCCACCTCTTAAGGAGCCTAGATCGCCTGATACACCTGGCGAGCAGTTTTACTCATCTGAACCACAGTGGGACCCAAAGTACCAAGATGAGGCTCTAGTCAGTCATTTCGAGTGCTAGAATCATCTACTGAGGGACGAACTTGGCAACCAAGTAGCTGAGTTGCAAGAGGAGCTTGCAAGACTCAGAACCCAGTCGACCGCATCTCAAACCGTCCAAGGAGGACCCAAGAGATAGCCCGAGCCTCAACATGAAGCCACGAGGCAACCTGAGCCTCAAATCAATGCAGCGAGGCAACCTGAGCCTCAAGATGATGCAGAGAGGCGACCCGAGCCTCAAATTGAAGTACAAGGCTGACGCCAGCCACAGAGAGCCGTTAACAGACCGCTGCCTATTTAGCAAGATATTTAAAGGCCGCCCCGTGAGCCTGCCTTTGAAGAAGACTATTACTATGGATACGATTCCTATGCAGCCAGTGGTTATGAAGCTGATCACACACCACAAGGACAAAGAGGACGCCATGGACGACCCTGAGGTCCCCCTAGGCGTGCGAACTATCATGATGATGATGATGGTAGGCTCAACAACATCAAGATGAGCATACCCAAGTTTGAAGGCCTTCACGATCCCGATGTCTACTTATATTGGGAACGTAAGGTAGAGAAGATCTTTGCATGCTACAAATTTTCAGAGCAAAAGAAGGTGCAACTCGCATGCTTAGAGTTTAGAGGCTACGCAGCCTCATGGTGGGAAATGCAAAAAGAGAGAAGGTGCCGAAACCACAATCCCCCAATCGACAATTGGAAAGAAATGAGAAGGTTCATGCGTGGGCATTTTATTCCCATGCACTATGAGAGAGAGCTTGAGAAGAAGCTCAACCGGGTCAAGTAAGGAACTAGATCGATTGAAGAATACCACAAGGAGTTGGAGACCCTTTTGAACAGAGTCAGGAAGCAGGAGACCTTAAATGCTACCATCATTCGGTACATTGAAGGTATGAACCCTGATATTGCATGTGAAGTCGAGCTCAGAGACTTCACCAGTGTAGAAAGAATGGTGCAGTACGCATCAATTGTGGAAAGGCAGCTGAGAGAGGGTCGCGGTCGATCCCACTACAATTCAGCCCCTACACGTCCTTTATGGAATAAAGGTACACCTTCCACATCACTTTCTACCCCTTCTACTGATTCTACACGACCAAAAGGTCAATCCGGACCACCCGAACGGCGTTTCGACCATTCTACACCGCAGTCCAGCCGTAGACCCGAGTCTACGCCATCCACTCAGCCTTGGCCGAACCCTACTCGGCCAACCCAAGGTGTGACGCCCCCTAGTGCAGCCCCTAATCGAGCTCGTGACATTCAATGTCACAAATGTCAAGGTTGGGGCCATTTCCAAACTCAATGTCCGAACCGACGAGTTCTATACTTAACAGAATCCAATGAAGTTGAATCAGCCAGTGAGGATGAAAAGGAGCCAATGGACGATGCCACACTAGAGAAAGAAGTCAAGAATGATGCATCTCATGAACAAGTCGATCCGGAAGCTCAACAAGTCAGTTTGGTCACAATCCGGAGTTTGAGCATCATTCGAGAAGAAGAACAAGAACACCAACGGGAGAACATCTTCCACACCTGTGCAGTGATCCAAGGTCACACGTGTTCTATGATTATTGACAGTGGCAGTGTGATCAATGTCATCAGTCAATACGCAGTGGAAAAGCTTGGTCTACCCGTTCAACAACATGCAAAGCCTTACAGATTGCAGTGGCTTACAAATAGAGGCGAGATACGCGTGGTTCATCAGGTAAGTGTCTCATTCTCAATCCATAAGTTTTCTGACACTGTTTTGTGCGACGTTATCCCTATGGATGCGGCACACTTGTTGTTAGGCAGACCTTGGCAATATGAACGACGTGTTGTCCATGACGGACGTTTGAACACCTACACCATCGACTTAGATGGCCGAATCAGCATGTTGAGGCCATTAGCACCTAAAGACGTTGCTATGGATCAACAACGCATGCAAGAGAGGTTCAAAGAGGAAAAGGCGAAGCAAGCAGCCGCAAAACGGGCCCCGAAGGCCACGGCCGAAACCTCAGCCCCCGGACAGGCCCTTACCATCACCACTTCACCTTCCAAACAACCTCATTTGGACTCCTTAGCTGTGGAAAAGAAGAAAGAATCGAGTATAAACAAGCCACACGTGAAGAGCTTGTTTATTTCAGTGAAAGGAGTTCAGAAAGCCGTAAAAGCAGGTATGCCCCTTGTCCTACTCACATCTAAGAGCAGTGCTACTAATAATTGTTTGCCTAGTGATGTGCAACCCTTACTTGATAAGTTCAAGGACGTTTTTCCTGAGGAGATACCCGGAGGACTTCCACCAGTGCGACGAATCGAGCATCAGATCAATTTTGTCCCCGGAGCCGTGCTACCTAACCGACCAGCCTATAGGACGTCTCCCGACGAGACTAAAGAGATAGATAGGTAAGTTAAAGAGCTGTTAGAGAAGAAGCAAATCCGTGAGAGTTTGAGCCCGTGCGCCGTTCCAGTGATCTTAGTGCCAAAGAAGAACAACGAATGGCGTATGTGCATGGATTGTAGAGCAATCAACAAAATCACAGTAAAGTATCATTTTCCCATCCCTAGGTTAGATGATATGCTTGATGAGTTTTCTGGTTCGCGTGTCTTTTCTAAAATTGATTTGCATTCTGGTTATTTTCAAGTACGTATGCAAGAAGATGATGAATGGAAAATTGCATTTAAAACAAAGCATGATTTGTATGAATGGCTTGTTATGCCTTTTGGTCTCACTAATGCACCAAGTACATTTATGCGTTTGATGAATCATATTTTGCGTAAAGTGATTGGAAAGTATGTTGTTGTGTATTTCGATGACATTCTGATTTACAGTGACACGACACATACACATATGCAGCACTTCATACACGTTTTTAAGTTACTTAGGGAGTCGAAATTGTATGGTAACTTGTCTAAGTGTTCATTTTGCATGAGTGAAGTCGTTTTTCTAGGCTTCGTTGTGAGTATACATGGTATAGAAGTAGACCGTTCCAAAATCAAAGCGATTGAGGAATGGCCCACTCCTAAGTCTGCGAGTGATGTACAGTCTTTCCATGGCCTTGCTGGCTTTTATCGTCGCTTTGTGCACGATTTTTCCAGCATAGCAGCACCGCTTACTGAGTTAAGCAAGAAAGATCGAAAGTTTGAATGGGGTTATGTTCAAGAGCATGCGTTTAACACTTTGAAAATATGTTTATGTAATGCGCCTGTTCTTGCTCTTCCGGACTTTAATAAAACTTCTGAGATTGAATGTGATGCCTCGGGCAAAGGGATTGGTGCTGTTTTGATGTAGGAACGGCGTCCAGTCGCCTATTTCAGTGAGAAGCTCCATGATGCAGCTCTTCATTATTCCACTTATGACAAGGAGTTGTACGCACTCAAGAGAGCTTTAGAGACATGGCAGCACTACCTATGGCCTAAAGAGTTCGTGATTCACACGGATCACGAGAGTTTGAAGCATCTGAAAGGCCAACAAAATATGAACAAGCGACATGCACGATGGGTAGAGTTTATCGAGTCCTTTCCGTACGTTATCAAGTACAAAAAAGGCGCCGACAATGTTGTTGTTGATGCATTGTCAAGAAGGTACGTTCTCTTGAACCTTATGCATGTTAAGATGTTAGGATTTGATGCAATTAAGGAGTTGTATGCATGTGACGAGTTTTTCGGACCGATCTATGCTACTTGTTGCACAAAATCACGAGCACATGATGGATTTTTTGTGCATGAAGGGTTTTTGTTCAAAGGTTCACAGTTGTGTATCCCTAAGCCTTCTATGCGTGAGTTGTTAATTTTGGAGTCACATGCGGGAGGTTTAATGGGTCACTTTGGTGTGTCTAAAACGTTAAACTTGCTATATGAACATTTCTTTTGGCCACGTATGAAGCATGATGTTGAGAATGTGTGTAGTAGATGTATCACATGTAGGAGATCAAAATCTACATCACACCCGTTCGGTTTATACACGCCTCTACCAGCCCCATCTTCTCCGTGGATTGATTTGTCTATGGATTTTATACTTGGTTTACCACGGTCTAGGTCTGGTCGAGATTCCATCTTTATTGTAGTTGATAGGTTTTCCAAGATGTCTCATTTCATTGCATGTAGGAAAACCGATGATGCTGTACACATTGCCAATTTGTTCTTTATACATGTTGTGCGTTTACATGGAATACCTAGAACTATTGTTAGTGATAGGGATTCTAAATTTCTAGCACATTTTTGGCGTGTACTTTGGGGTAAGCTAGGTACCAAGTTGTTATTTTCTACTGCATGTCATCCACAAACTGAAGTAGTTAACCGCACTTTAGTACTTTGCTGCGTTCTTTGGTTAAAAACAACTTGAAATCATGGGAAGATTGTTTGCCATATGCTTAATTTGCTTATAATAGAGTTGTGCATTCATCTACCAACATGTCTCCGTTTGAAGTTGTTTATGGTTTTAATCCGCTAACGCCTACTGATCTTTTGCCTTTACCTGTTGAGCATCTAAAAAGTGTTAAAGGTACAAGGAAAGCGGATCAAGTGAAGGAGATGCATGAGAAAATACGTGCGCGTATTGAGGCCGTTGGCGCACGCAATGCTGTTCAAAAGAACAAACGGCGCAAACAAGTGGTTTTCAGCGCGGAGATCGCGTTTGGATTCATCTGAGTCCTGGCCGTTTTCCCAACTTGAGAAAATAGAAATTGATGCCTAGAGGAGATGGACCGTTCACCGTGTTGAGTCGAGTCAATGACAATGCATATCGCATTGATTTACCCGGTGAGTACAAGTGTTCGTCTACATTCAATGTTGCTGACTTATCTCCCTTTTCTGCAGATGATGAGTTTGATGTTGATGAGTTCGAGAATTCGAGGACGAATTCTTTTCAGCAGGGGGGAATGATGAGGTCGAGCTAGGCAAAGAAGAGGATGATCCGGAGCTGCAGTTCAAAGGTCCTATGACGCGTTTGCGAGCGAAGAAGTTGCAAGCTTATTTACAAGCTTCTATTCGTCACAAATTCGAATTGCATGAAGATGAAGTGTCAAGCAGCCCGAGATTGATCACTTGTTGTCCATTGATAAATAAGAAGGAAGCATGAAGACGTGAGAAGAAGAATCGCGCCATTTGGACGTGTGCATGAAGAGTTCTACGCGTTTGCATGGAAATCCGACAAGTTGCTGTTTTTCATGCAAAGGTGGCAGATATTTTACACTATATGGACCGAATTAATTACCAAATTAATTCAGCCCATGGACGTGTAATTAAGGGTCCAAGATGGTGAGATTTTCAAGCCCAACAATTAGTTTGGGATTTATCCTTATCTCGTTAGATTTAGTTAGATTTTTGTTATCTTATTTTTGGTATCTTTTGATTTTATCCTAGTTTGACTAGGACTCTTAGTATTTTCGAATTTCTTAGTTAATTAGAACTAGATTTTCGTTCCTTATACTATAGTATAAATAGGACATTCATTTGTTACATTAAAGTTAGACAATTGCATGAATTTAAGAAGTTATTTCTCTTTTGTCTCTTGATCTTCTGTTGATCGCATTACACCAAACAATTCTATTGATTTAGCAAACCAATAGTCTTATTTAGGTTCTTCAGGGTATAATCAAAGATTATATACTTGAGAGAATTGCTATCCGGAGAAGCTATACGAGTGCGTTCGAGTTGCTACAACACGGGTTCACCGATCTATCCAATCCACAACTATCCTTCATCGTCGCTTCTTCCACCAAGTCCGACGATCGCCGCCGTCCTCACCGCCGTACGCTGCCAATTCAGCCACCACCGAAGTCATTCAAGAGTCATCCATCGAGTCCTAGTTCGTGTCTACGTATCCTAGTAAGTTCTATTTCCGTTCGAGTCTTGTTTTTTCTAGTTGAGTCTTTCGTCCTTTCTCTAGAGTCGTATTGATCCCTTACGCATCCGACGTTGTTCCGTTCCTTAGCTTTCCGCATATCTAGTCTTTGTCGTGTCCCATAGGTCCCGGGTCACATCATGTTCTGTATATTTTATACATAGATATAACATTTATACTATTTTTTAATTATAATGAATATGAATTAGTTAATAATTTAACATTCTAATTAAATGTATAACTAAATCAAGTAGAGATTGATATTTATAAATTTACAAATGCTACTACAAACGTTGTATACAAACAAATGTTACATAATTTATAATATAATATTTTAATTGTAATAGTCATTAATTATTTATGAAATTATTTGAAATATATTATATATACACATATATATATATATATTTTGTAATCTAAAATATATTATATTATAATATAACATGTATGTATATACATATGTATGTGCGTGTATTCAAGTAAATATTTTCTATCAATTATATTGTCAACTTAACTACTTTTAAATTCACAATAATAATAATAATAATTGTTTGATATAAAAAAATAACCGAACAAATAAAAAATGGGATTAACTTATTAACTAAAATATTATCTATGAAAGGCGAAGATGTAACACTTTACTTACATTTAAAATGTAATAATCGAATTTGAGACCATAAATGATCCCGTGCATCGCACGGGCTGAAATCTAGTTGTTATTATGAAGAAGTTTCTTAATTTTGGCGACTGCTTGAAATTGAAAATGAGCTCTAAATTTCAAATTTTGAAATTGGTTTGGGCTCCAATTTTGAAGTGGGCTTTTTTTATTATTAAAGTACATCAATATTTATTAGGTAGATTACATAAATAAGAGAATTAGAGAAGTGTCTTAGGCGGAAAAATAATTTAGGAGGAAACTCAGTTTTATAGAAATAGATAGATTATAAGATACTGTACATTGAATTATTTTACCATTCATTCTCATGTTAATAAATATTTTCATTTATTGCATATACGTATACAAATGATGAATATAGGACATCATTCCAAAACCTATAATAAAATAATTAATCTTTATTCATTTTACCAATCTTTTAATTTTAAATAATTATAATGTAAGCATGATTTAATTTAATTTTATCAACCTTTTATTACATAAAAATATGAGTATATTTTATAACATTCATTTTAAATTTATTCAGCATTCACGGGGGCATACTAGTTGATAAAATACTCCAATTGAAATTATAGTTTTGATAGCTTGCATTCTAAATCACGTCCGAATAAAGCTTACTAATTTATATAAAATGACATTATTAACTAACCCTCAAAATAGCAATTTCCATGTTACACAAAAAGGATTTAAACTTTTGATTTGAATGTGAGAATAAGGTACAATGCACTCAACGTCAATCTCCGACGAAGTTATGCAGTCTTCAACTATAAAGGAATTCATAAATCGATTACTCCAATCTCAATCCAAATCGCTAAATTCCTTGATATAATTCGATCCATTTATTTCCAAAATCCAACAAAATTAAATGCAAAAATCCATCAACAGAACTCTAATCTGCGTGTCGGTATGCATTCCTGTGATCTTCGGCACAATTCTCCTCACCGGAACCCTAGACTATAAGTCACACTTGCTCTCCTTCTTCCCTCAGCTCAACAATGCCACAGCCTGCCGCGCGCCGCGGCCGCCGCCTCTCCGCGTCTACATGTACGATTTGCCGCCGCGCTTCAACGTCGGGTTGATGAATCCATCCTTTCCCAACAATACTCCGGTGACGGCGGAGAATATTCCGGCGTGGGGGTGGAACGATGGGCTCCGGAAACAGCACAGCGTCGAGTATTGGATGATGGCTTCCCTTTTGTACGCAGGCGATGATGTGTCCGAGTCGGGCCGGGAGGCGGTTCGGGTTTCGGATCCGGACTCCGCCGACGTGTTTTTTGTGCCGTTTTTCTCGTCGCTTAGTTTCAATATTCATGTTCGGCACATGGCGGAGCCAAATACGGTTGATGAGCAGCTGCAGGTGCTTGATTTGTCTCCATTTCTAACATGATTGCTCTGTTTTTGTTATTTTATTATTATTTTTTTCTGTAGCAACTCCATTGCATTTTTTTATTTTTTTTGTTTAATTACTGTTTGATTTTTCTGGAGAGTAGCTTGTGTGCTGCTGGATGAGTTAATTGTTGATTTACATTTTAATTCTTAGGTTTTGATTAGTATATGGTGTTGACATTAGTCAAGACGTAGTATGAATATGATGCAGCTTGGCATACAATTAGGGCGTTGAAATAAGAGATGAAACACTATTTGAAATAAAGAATCTTAGTTTGTGTATTCTCATTTCTCCTACATGCTGCATTTTGTCTTCATGTCTTAAACCAAATCTCAGTCTCCGTGTAGAATTATATTGGATCCACTGCAAAGTCATATTATATAAGAAAAGAAGTTATTTAAATGTGTAGAATTTGTATACGTTTGTTTTTGGCCGATTTGTTGGACTGAAATCAGACTGGATTGTTGCATAAAAAACTATTGAAGATCAAACAAAATTTGTGAGAGATGCGGACTCGAGTGTTGTATATTTATCTGTATGGATTCTTATGTGGACATGTCAACCCTTCTTCTTCTGTAAAGCTAAGATAACCTCTGTTTCCTCCCTGTAGTATGAGATGGTAAATATTTTAAGAGCTTCGGATTATTGGATAAGGTCTGGTGGACGAGATCATGTAATTCCTCTGCATCATCCAAATGCTTTCAGGCATCATCGTGGCTCAGTGAACTCATCAATTTTCATTGTTGCTGATTTTGGCCGAATAATGGACATTACTAAACTAGCAAAAGATGTTGTTGCCCCCTACCCACACATGGTAGAATCATACGACAATGATGACCGTGAGGACCCTTATGAGTCTCGTCCAACACTTTTGTTCTTCCGTGGGAGGACTAAGAGGAAAGATGTATGCAATCAAGATACTATGCTCGGACTCTTTCTTTAATGTGGAAGTAGATATATATCATGTATCTGACATACTCATTTGGCAGGAGGGAAAGGTTCGTGCTGTACTGCAGAAGATATTGAATGGAACAAAAGATGTAATATATGAGGAGGCATATGCCTCGGGAGAAGCGTTCAAAGCTGTAAGTATTCTAACATTCATTTTTTTCATTAAATGTTACTGGTGGTTGAACCATGCTGTAAAATACTAGATCTTTTGTGATTTGTGAAGCTGCACTTTTAGTAATACATATAGGTGGAAATTGCTGTTATTGGAGTCTGGAACACATTTTTTCAGATTCATACGCTATTTCTTGTTTTATTTGCAGAGCACCGTGTATGATGTCAAGACTAAGATTACTTTTCTTTGCTCCTAAAAACACTAGAGAATATTTGATACTCTTGCATTAAAGAAGACAGACTGCGTTTGTATACTTTTTTCAGCCCCCATTTTGCCAGCTTCTATCTCCATCTCACACTCGAACTTTCTTTCTCTTACCACAGTCTGCAGAACAAATGCGTTCGGCAAAGTTCTGTCTCCATCCTGCCGGGGACACACCATCATCCTGCCGCCTGTTTGATGCTATTGTGAGCCACTGCGTTCCTGTTATAGTGAGTGATAAAATTGAGCTACCGTATGAAAATGAACTAGACTACAAGGAATTCGCCATCTTCTTCTCAGTACATGAGGCAGAGAAACCGGGGTATATGGTATCCGAGCTGAGAAGTGTTTCGAAAGAGAAATGGGTTAAAATGTGGCTGCGGCTCAAGAGCGTTTCTCATCACTTTGAGTTCCAGTACCCTCCAAAGAAAGACGACGCAGTCGACATGATTTGGAGGCAGGTGAAGCAGAAGGTTCCTGTGGTTGAGCTTGCTGTACACCGGAATAGAAGGCTGAAAATCCCAGATTGGTGGAGATAAGTTTCTAGCCTCCTCATTTTTCAGTTCTATATTTTTTCTAAAAATATCTTAGTATACATGCATTAAGGAAATTAAATAGTTACTGGCCACGATCTTGAGTAAAAAAAATAAACAGTTATGGTGGAAAATTAACAGTTTATCAGTTAGTGAACATTCTTCTGCGTTTTCTGGCAGAAATGTTGCTGGAAATTGAGTGTATAGATGGTTGACAACATGACAATACTCGGATAAGTAATTTTGTTTTTGTTTTTGTTTTTTCTTTAATTCACACAACTGACCTGTGGTATTGGGTAGATTTAAACACATGACCTTTGATCACCAAGCAATCTCACTCCACTACTAAGTCATCCCCACCGGACGGATAAGTAATTTTGTTTAGTGATATATATAAATGCTGGATTAGTTATTTGGTTATTTTTAGAAGAAAACACGATAATATTAAATAAACAGTCTATGATTAGATTATATAGACAATTTATAAACTTACGGCAACGGATATAAAGTACGTCTTTTATGAATTACCGTCATTTAAAATTCATATAGAAGATTTTATTTTTGGGCGATTGCTATGATACAATCGGAGCTTAAACTCATGAGAAGAAATGACTATAGCATGTCTAGTTAGGGGATGAAATCCACTATTGTATTTCCGTATAATTAGAGTACATAATTAATTTTTACGAACTAAGCAACTCGACTTGGGATTGGGTTAGGAGTGTGCAAAATGGAACCAGAATAAAAAAATCGAACCGAACTGACGTTTGTTGGATTAGTGATTTTATCTTTAATTTTGGCTCGATTTTGAATTTTAAAAACAAAATATAATTTGATTCGGTTTCAATTTAATAAAAAAAAATATTTCGGTTAAAACTGAATCAATCAAAATATATAAATTACATTTATAATTTATAATTTATATTTCTAATATGACACATAAGTTAAAAAAATTCAAAACTAAAATTATATGTTCATTAGAATTAGGGAAAAATGTGAAAGTGCTTCAACTTGTAAATGATTTGTGAGACCTTTTTTTTGTATACTCCACTGTTAATTGTAATTGTGATATTATGATAAGTTGACTATGTATGCAAATATTGAATCACAGGATAATTTATTGTTTATTTAATGCATCGTTTGTTATTTATTGTGTTCCAATAGTATTTTTATTTTTAGACGTAATTATTTAGAGAAACAAAAAAATAAATATTAACATTTGGTTAAACCAAAAATCGAACCAAACAAATCAAAGAATTATGGTTCAATTAGATTCGGTTCGGTTCTATTAATTAATTTGGTTGGTTTGATTTTTATTTCTTTATAAATTCCGATTTATGATTTTATTGGTTCAGTTTAATTTTATACCAAATCAACAATTTGCACACTCCCTAGATCGGGGTGTTACATTTTTTCGGCCTATAGTTTTACGGGCCGACGTGCCCTAAAATGGGGCTGGGGCAGACTGCTAGTTAACATGCAAGTAGTGTTTGCTGCTGTTGCTTTTTTTTTTTTTTTGTGACATACATGCAAGTAGTTAAAATAAATAAATTTGGTTAAATTTTTAACTTTATTCGTTGACGACGACGTACCAAATCACTCTACGAAGATTAGTTCATCAAATCAGATATATCATTGCAGTTGCCTCGAATGTTCTTGTCTTGGGAAATATTTTTTTATTAGCATTTCAACTTCTGTGATCTGTTTCTATTTAAGGTGCTGGTTTCTAGGTGGTATATATGAAATAAGGTAAATTCTTTTGTAAGGGTGTACATCCCCGTACTATTTACAATCAATTTGTACTATTTTCAATCTTTATCGGTCGGTCGATAAAATAATTTCGGCTTCGAACTATCATAATAGATAATTGAAGTATTACAATATATTTTTTCGGTTGGCCGAAATTTTTATTTTTGAACAAAAAAAGGCCTGGAAATAACCAAAATTAGATGGACCAAGGACATTTGTTGGCTGCTGAGAAAGGGTTGTATTATAGGAACCTTACCTTAAAATTTTCCTATGAATTAATGTGATTTGATTGTGATGTCTATCATATAAATATCAATATTATATTTGCTCTGATGTATTAAAATAATTGCAAGCCTGCAACACACACACATATATAAAGGGCAAAGCTATTAAGGATAAACGGGGTACATATTTCATTTTTTTTACTACACACACACACACATATATATACTAGATTTACCTGCCCGCGATGTGTGGCCTAATATGAGACGATACTATTGGTCCATAAATTATATTATTTCCCCATCCCCATTTTTTTAGTCTCATATTTTTATGTTTCCAATTATTGCACTAAAACTTAGAAAGGATATTGTATCGATCGATAGTTGGAAAGCAAATATGATTTTTATTTATTCCATATATTTAGAAATTACAATCTTTTGATAAATCAATAATTTCCATAAATATAATCTAGATAAATGTTATCAGTAATATTGTCCGAAAATAATTGTAGAACATTTGTTTGTGTAATTTTATGAAGAAAAAAAAATCGTAATGGTTAACCATATAGGCAAATCCCAAATAAATAGTCACCATTCAAGAATTTCTTCAAAAATAAAAATAAAATAATCATTAAGACGTAATTAAGGAAAAAAACATATAACTAAATGATGTGCGAAAGATGGATGAATTGTGAAGGTGACTACATATATATATATACACATTGTGATTTGTGAATGCAATGACTTCAACATCTAACATTTGAAATTTAAATTTCAAAAGGGCAAGTCTCTTGTACATAAGATGTACATGAGACGGTCAACGCATTGACCGGGTCAACGTTGACCCGGTCAATGCGTGTTGACCCGATCAATGCTTTGAACAAAAAATCCATTAAAATTAGTATCATTCATAATACTGAAAAGTATAATTTCAAAGGCTAAAAAGTATCATTTGTATCAATAAAAAGTATTGGGCAGAATTAAAAAATAAAGTAAAAAACTGTTAAGATCAGTATCAATTGACACACTAAAAAGTATCATTCGAAATTAAAAAAAAGTATCAATTGTATCCCTAAAAAGTGTCACAAATTTTCACAATTTTTTTGGTCAACGCTTTGACCGAGTCAACGCGCGTTGACCCGGTCAACGCGTTGACCGTCTCATATATATCTTATGCACAGGAGTTTTTGCGATTTCAAAATGGGGAATAATGTCCTTGAAAGTGGATATTTTGCGAAACATGAAAATGAAAAATAAAAAAAGTGAATTGAGACCATTCACATCGGATGTCACCGCATAGGACAAACAACCTTTAAAAATAATAGAAAAAGTTATTCTTACTGTGACTTGGGTCGGCTAGCCAACCGTGAGGGCACCCTAAAATAATTCACACATGGCGCTCTCTGATTGGGTGCCACATAATTTTATATACATTAATCTAAAATTTAAATAATTTATATAATTATAAAAAATTTAAAAATTCTATATTTCAAAATTCATAGTTTTTTCCTCTATAAATAGATACTAATATTGGTATATTTTTACAATCAATTAGACTCTCTCTTTTCACATATCTTATTTCACCAAATTCTCAATCTCAAATTTCTCCTTCATTTTAAGTTATGGATCCAAATCACCTAAATTATTATCATGACTCCCAAATTTTTTCAAATTCAGAAAACCAACAAAGTTCTCAATATTATCAGAATTCCCAATTTTTACCAAACCTCACTCAATTTCTATCATCTGCAAAAATTTGGCACTAATTGAACATGTAATTTACATCTTATGTCTTCGTAGTTTAGTATTTCACGTATTCTCATTGTAGTTTATTTAATTATATTTTATTTTGTTTCAACTCTTGTAATTTTCATTTTATTGTCAAGTAAATAATAAATTTATAATTGTATGGGTATTTTTTTTATTATGAATTTAAAAAAACATATCTAATAAATTAGTTATGATTTTTTAAATATAGTAAAAATTATTATTAATAATATCTTATTAAAAAATACAATGAGAAATATTTTATGTAGATTGGAAGAAAAAATAATATTTTAATTGAATATTGAGTTGGATGAGTGTCACTGGTGGAGTGCAAATTTTAAAATATTGAGGGTTGAGGATGTGGAAGAGAGAAAAATTAGTATTTTATTTGAAGGCTGGGTTGAATGAAGGTCAATGATGTGGATAGGCTGATTCTTAATTTGTGCAGTCTTCATTTAAATTAGGGGGTTTGTATATATGATTTGGGAGGGAAAATGTATTACGGAGACAACTCCATTTTCTTACAGTATATGGTTTAATTTGAAATTGTAGTCTATATATATCGAGAGAGAGATGATGAAATCAATGACTACAATTTCTTAAATCTGAATTTCAAATTTCAGATTTTTGACAGCCGTCCATTTAAATTGGAAACTAATTATTCACATAAAATAACAAAAAGCATGTGGTGAATCTAATGATGGATGGGACGGAATTGAATTGGAAATTGACAATTTGCAAAAAGTAATTAAAAAAAAGAGAATCTAAGCTTGTAATAATGGATGAGATGGAATTATGCGGCCCAAGAACTCAAAAAGCTGCAGACCAAATATAAAAAGTGAGATGGTCAATTGCTTGGCAATAATATTTAATTAGCATTTTGCATGTGCATGGGGATATTGGGCGGGATAATTGGGCGGTCCTTTTATGTTAGACTTTCTTACTTTAGTGTGTATATATATATATATATATATATATATATATATATATATATATATTTGAAGAGCAAGAAATAAATTAAGCTAAAATTATGTGTATATAGATGGATAAATTAAATATTTCTTGTGAGTATTGCTTTTAAAATCCTAGATAGTTCCACCTAAAAATGTGAATATATATTTTCAATTAAAAAAATTCAAAGTAAAAAAATCCTAAATTATATTATGTATAATTCCGTTCATTTGATTATATTTTGTGATAATCGACCTATACAAATTTGATTGCAGCATTGCATTGAAAGGATTACACCAATTCTTATTTCTTAGCATAAGTTGAATAACATCAAAATTATATTTCTGAATTTTGATATAATAAAACTGGGCGAGTTTTGGACATGTTCTATAAAAACTATAATGTGTGCATTGAAACGTTTTTCTTACAGAAGAATGAATAATATGATGTAGCGGCCAAAATATAGAAAAACGGAAGGGTGACTTATGAAAATGAATTACACACCTGTAGGAATTATTTAAGCGCGCGCGCGCGCGCACATATATATATATATTGATCTCGTGCGATTTTGGGTTTTGTTTTGATGTTGTGCCGCTGTTATCAATGTACTTCATCTTGAAATTTATCTTGCTCTCGGTTTGTGAAAAAAAAATCATAGCCTGAAAATTGGGTGCATAAATTTTCGTAAGCATTTATATATGTATATATTAGGAAAATATAAACTAAGTTAGTCATCCATCTTTTTATGAGAATGATATGCTTTGAAATTCATTGAAATAAATGAAAAAATGATAACATGCGAAAATAATCACAGAAGAATTAAGTTTTTTCCCATGTGCAGGTACTCATAACACAAACCTTGAAGAACCATTCAGACTGCAGAGCTCGTAAAGTATTAATTGCTCTTCGAACGCAATTCTACCTATTGTATCAACAAATCAAAAGAAATTATAAGAAATCAACACATTAACACTCATAATAACAATTTATTGATTTGAAATAAACCAAATAGCACATAAGATGCAAGTATAGACACACAAACAAATCAATCTCAAAAGTGCAAGGAAAATCATCTGTAAATATAGACGCACAAAGTAAGCAAATTCTAAAGTGCAAGGAAAATTATGACTATCTATAAATAGTCATAATAAAATCAATGGCTTCAAGTTCTTAAATTTGAAATTTGAAATTAAAAATGGCCCTGGGATTCTGAACCTTTATATATAAATATATTTGATTTGATGTGATTTGTGGTTGATGTCAATCTGCAATTGCATGTGATTAAAAAATTAATTTAAGCATGGGATTGAATGAGTCAGAATATTGGGAGAAGGTTTTGCATGCATGGATTTGGTTTAGGCGGGATATTTGGGCGGGATATATGGCATGAATAGTGCTAGACTTTATTGTTATAGTATATTAAATAGATAGGGGTTGGATAAAAAATACACATTTTTCTGGTGTAGGAACTAAGAACCCATCTTATACCGTCCACCTAGATGATCTAATGGCTGAGATTAAATGTCAAAATCAAGGCAAAAAAGAAGGTGGGGGTACAGTTGTCCAATCGCAATAAAAAAGCTAATGTCATTACTTTTTAAAAAAAAATATTAAAAATTTTGAACGATCATAACTCACTCGTTTCAAATCGGATCAACGCAAATAATATAACAAGATCTTTTCATGCTCTTTAATTCAAGATCAGTCATGGATATGTTTGTTCAAATAAATATAAACAAAAAAATACAAAATATAAATTTTTACTCGTGTCCAGGGCGAAAATGCTTTCATTAGCTTTTAAATAATGATTCGTTAGTATTATAATAAGTTGATTACGTATGCTGATGAAGCATTTGTTATATGCTAACATATTGCATTTATTGTGCTAATGAATGCTTATCATAATGCTAACGTAGTACGCATACTTATATTATTATGATTTATTACATTTTAATTATGACTTATAATTATTTTTCATGATTTAATTTTTATGTTTTAGTTACTAACTGAATATTATATATTATTTATTTCATCAAATTAGAATATATTAGTTATAGTTTTCTTCATCCATTTATGGTTTATAACTTATGCTAACGATGAATTGTCATATGCTAACATAGTTTATTCGCAATGCTGATAAAATAATATCATTACACTAATGTTTTATATTTATATTGTTATTATGATTTATTCCATCCAATTGGGATTTATAATTAATTTTTAGAATTTAATTCTATTTTTAGATCATTGAAGTTTATTATATCTGAATTATGGTTTATTTCATCTAATTAGAATTTATAATTACACTTTCGAATTTAATTTTTCCAATATGAGAAAAATTTTCTTTAACATAAAGATAACGCTTCGTTAGCATGATGATAATACTTCGTTAGCATGACGATATGTTATCAAATATCCTCCGCGATTTTTATAAGAATTACCAAATTACGTTAATACCCCCGCGCGAATTTTTTTTCAAATATTACAGAATTGCCACCACTCATTTTAATTAAATCTGGACCATAGATCTTTATTGATTGTATGGTGTGAGATGGATTCTTAGTTCCTACACTAGGTAGGGTTTGCATTGTAACCCTCCCCTATATATATATATATATATAGGATATGGATCATATGAGAACACTTTGTTGGTGTGAGAAATGAGAACCCATCTTACACCATCCAATTTAATGATCCAATGGTTGAGATTTAAGGTAGCAATTTCGTAAATAATAGAGCAAAAAATAAAGGAAGGATGGTTATTTTCGTCCAAACCCATTAAAAATGATGATGTCAGCAATTAAAAAAAAATCTTAAAAACTTTAACCGACCATAACTTGCTCGTTTTTAATCCAATTGTACACAAAAAAATATATCAAATTAAAGCTCTCTTCATGCTCTTTCATTTAAGATGTCGAAAGGCTATGTTTAGATGAAAAAATATGAACGAAAAATAAAAAAGAAATTTTTTTACGCGTGCCCAGGTTGTAAATGCTTTCGTTAGCATATAATAATTCTTCATCAGCATTATGATAACGTATGCTAATGAAGCATTTGTCATATGCTAACATAATGTATTCGTTGTACTAACAAAGAATTATCATAATGCTAGCATAGTATAAATTTATTAGGATTTATTAAATCTCAATTATGGTTTATTCCATCTAATTATCATCATTTTTTTAAAATTTAATTTTTTGTTTATAGTTCTTAATTGATTATTATGGTTTATCCCATCCAATTATGGTTTATAAAGTATGTTGACAGAGTATTGTCATATGCTAACATAGTGTATTCGCAATGCTGACGAAACAAAACCATAATGCTAACATAATATAAATATATTATTATTATGATTTGTTCCAACTCATTTAGGGTTTACCATATCCAATCAATGTTTATTTCATCTAATTAAGTTTATTTCATCCAATTATGATTTTTTCATTTAATTAGGGTTTATTAAATCAAATTAGGTTTATAATTAATATTTAGAATATTTTTTCGCTAATAATATTTGAAAACTTTAATTAGCATAACTATAATGCTTCGTTAGCATGATGATAATACTTCGTTATCATAATGATCTCTTATGAAATCCTCCGCGATATTTATAAGAATTACCAAATTACTTTAATACCCCGCGCGAAAAAAAATTCAGATATTACAGAATTGCCACCGCCTTTTTCAGCAAATCTGGACCTTTGATTTTTGATGGATGTATGGTGTGAGATGTGTTCTCATTTCTCACACAAGGGGTTATTTTTATATAACCCCACCCCTATATATATATAAATATATATATATGGATGGGATCTGGTGAGAACCGGTCGCTAGGTGAGAACCGGGAACCGATCCCATCCATCCATCCTGCAAAATCGACGCCCCAGATCCATCCAGATTTTTGGTGGCATTTTTGTAATTATCGTGAAAATCTTCAATTCACGCATCTCATTAAGGGCAAAATCGGAACTGAACTCAGAAATTGTCCAGATTCAATTTTAGCATCCGACTTCGCTCATTTTTGCCTCATGCATTTCTCATTTTAGCATATGTTGATAAACAAAAATGGAACGATGATTTCATTGAAATGAAATGCAATACACCCTATTTGGGGACAGTGAACCCTAATGGGAATCTCATAATTACTAGTTGGGATCAGAGCCCTAATCGGAACGTAATAAACCCTAATTGGGAACGGTGAACCCTAGTGGAAAATGTCACATCAATTTTAGCATCCTACTTCGATCATTTTAGCATCATGCGATTCTCATTTTAGCCTCATGCGATTCTCATTTTAGCCTCAGAACAAAAGGGAAAAATTATTAAATTACTATATTACCCCTCCGTCCATAAAGTTGCTGAAAATTACAGGAATGCCACCGCCCATCCACTTAAATTTGATTTAATCTGGACCGTCCAGATTGAGTCAAACAAAAGGCTAGGATTGGTTCCTAGTTCCCACCTAGAGAAATGGTTCTCATTTGATCCTTTCCCTATATATATATATATATATATATATATATATATATATATATATATTTCATATCCTAATTTATTCAAGAGAAAAAAGCAATGGCTATTTTCTTAGTATTGCAGGTAGAAGTTGGAAGGATTACAACTAAGAAAGTGATGGAACAAATAGGTGTTGTGTCTTATCTAAAAAAAATGCTAACATCTCTCTCGTATACCTCTTTAAATTTCGTAAATGTAAATATAGGATGATACATGCTATTGAAATTTTAATTATAAAAAATACAACTCATACAACAATAATTATTTTTTTCCAATCTAAAAAATATTACAATATTTTAGTTTGAGAATCGAGAATTGGAAACACATACAATACCACTCTTAGTCAAAGTTATTTTTCCTTTCATTTTTGATTTTTTCATGTACTGTAGATTTGATTTAGTATTTATATTTTATGTTGTTTACACCTTTAAGTTTTTGTAATTTGAATTAGGAAATTAATTTTGAACTATGATCTAGAATCATGGATTAAAATTTGAATTTGGAATTTTATTTTGAATTGGGGTTTAGACTTAGAGATTTAATTAAACGTAGTAAGGAACTCTTACTTATAGGATATAATTAGGGAGATAGCCTTAAACCCCGTACAATCATCACTTTCATTTTGATTTATTTGTACAAGTGATTGGATTTACAAGTTCGAGAATTGATAAAGCCATGCCAAGGATCGATGTAGCGTCCCGGTCCCGAAAGACTGTGGAAATGGACGCCACAGGGGTGGAAATTAAGAAGCGGGAAAGAAATGGGGTAACCTGATTAATAAATTCTCAACAGAAGACTCAGAATAATCAAACATGCTGTATAATAATATATACCTATTCATAACACCAAGATCAGAGCTCTTAGTGTTTAACAAAAGAATATTACAAGTGCGGAGACTTCATTATCAACAGAATACTTAACAAAAAGAGACAATGGGAAAATACATAAACAAAAAAAGCCCATTTCTCAGCATCGTCACCTCTACGCGTCAGCCTACTGACCTGAAAAATATTTGAAAATATTTAGGCTGAGTACCAGTGCACTCAGTGGGCAAGTTTTTACAATTCAAGTTATGCAAATCATTTTGTTAAAGTAATCTATCTGTGTTCATACAGGTACTGAAGCTTAGGAGGTTTTAAAATTGAAAGCAAACTAAGTTCACCAAAACATTTTATCGTGAAGCACTTAAGAGTGTAACCAGTCACTGCCCGCAACCTGTACTACATCACCACGCGTAAAGTTGAGTATGGCCAAGTATACCCAATGAGTATAACCCATAAATGTTTCATTTTAGTCTCACCGACAAGGAGTAGGGCAGGACAAATAATGCATGCATACTGTAGCTACTCACATTGACACAACGCTGGTATATGAGACTCCGAAAACATACAGTAGCACGTAAATATTTAACACAGATAGTCACATATGCAATTTTAACAAAGTAGAGCTTAATAACTCGAAAGATACAATTTGCAAATATATAGTAACCCACTTGGATAAAAGATAAGGTTTCAAATTTCCGGATTGATTTTACTTGATTCCTGTTGCTTCTTCTGAGCCTACAATAACCAACATTTGCTTAGTTTAACTAAATGACACCTATTAAACTCAATTCTTAAGCTTCCTTAAGTAAAGTTTCTACTATTGTATTTTGTTTAACAACCCCCTTATATTACTTAATTTGACTCTTCAGAATATATTATTCCCAACAATAAACCTTAGAGTAAAATGTAAAAATATCAGAAATAGGTTGTGGTCAGTCACTTATCTCGTACAATTATTTTACTGATTTATGATATATGTAAATATGTCTATGTTAATCCACATTATATAATCTAAATAATCATGTATACTTATATTTATTCATTTCCAAAAGATGATATTTACACTTGGTGATTATAACACTTAATATTCCCTAGGTGCGGATTGTTTATAAATTCATTTATTAATATATATTCTAATTAATCCAAGAATTTTTATCATCACAATTTAACCTACTTGAACAAGTATTAATTAACTTTAAATCTAACTCATCAAAATATATTCATTCTTCAACACATGGTTCAGTAGTTAGTTTTAAGATAAGAATAATATTGACAAATATTTTCCCCATGATATACTAATAAAATTGACATTCATTAGTTTAAATTATTATTCTTACTAATGGAGCATAAAAATATAATTATTTTAAGCTAGTAGATTGCTTAGGAAATCGGAAACTTAAAATTACAAACATTAATCTCAACTCCTATTGTTAGAGAATTAGTTCTGTTTTCCACATGAAGCAAAATATATATAGAGTAGGACACTATTATTTGAATGTAAGGATTCTTGTTTAATGAATATAATAAAGGGATTAAGTCTAACTACTATTATAAATAAATTCAACAGACTTTAAACAATCTAACCTCAATCAGGCGAAGCTATCCAATTCTTGTTTCCTTAATTTCACCTCAATAAAGAAATAATAATAATAATTATTATTATTATTATTTTCCGACAAAGAAGATGTTCTCTTCTTCCTATTTATTTATTTATTTTGGAAAACTACTATATCATCCAATATTATATGAAAATTCAACACTTTAGATCTTATAAATACACGTGTACTCACCTAATGAATGTAACAATAATCTTCCACCTACCATTTCATATATCTACGTGTAACTATTTGGGAATTTCATCTCTTTGGTTTTCCAATATAATAATATATAATAGGCTTATCATTAGATAAAATTATATTTATTTAGATAATTATTAGGGCTTGGAAACACATCTTTTAATACCCGAAATGATAATAATAAATACCTTTTTTTTAAGTTTAAAAAAAATAAATTAAATGGTATCGGGGTTCGTAATAAAAATACAAGAATATATCAAAATATATTTAATCTACTTAGCAGCACACTTACCTAAAAAAAATAAAAATTTAAGGGTCTATTTTCTTCTCTATCTTACCCTTAAGGCAATTGTAGGCTATTAGTTTAATACTAAAAAGTTTTGGATATTTCACTTATTGTAACTATCAGATGTATATTCTAATAAAATTTAGATAATAAAATTTTCGGGAGTGTACCCTTAAAAGAATTTCGTCCCTAAATTCACGTATCTTCGAATAACTCAGGATATTGCTGTCTCATTTTGCTTTCTAATTCCCACGTTGCTTCAGTTCGATCATGATGATTCCATTGCACAAGCACCAATGGAATTTGCTTGTTTCTTAGGACTTGAACTTTTCTATCAAGAATTTCGTGGAGTTTTTCCTCATACGTCATATCAAAACGTAGAACCAACTCACTTTCTTTGACAACGTGTTCTGGGTCAAACACGTATTTTCTGAGCATTGAAACATGATATACATCGTGAACTTGTGACGGCTCTGGTGGTAGAGCTAATCGGTAAGCCACCTCATCAATTCTTTCTAGTATCTCAAATGGCCCAATAAATCTTGGTCTTAACTTGCCTTGTTTTCCGAATCTCACAACACCTCGTATTGGAGATACCTTCAAGAAAACTTTTTCACCAACTTGAAATTATAAGTCTGTTCAGTGCTTATCTGCATAAGCCTTCTATCTGTCTTGTGCTTCTTTCATTCTTGCTCGAATTTGGTCGATCATCTTGACAGTGGTTTGCACGATCTCTGGACCCAAAATTTTTCTTTCTCCAACTTCATCCCAATACAGGGGCAATCTGCATTTGTGACCATACAAGGCTTCATATGGTGCCATTTTTATAGTGACTTGGTAGCTATTGTTATAAGCAAACTCCACCAAGGGTAAAACATCTTCCCAGCTTGTGTTTCCGTCCAACACAACTCCTCGTAACATGTCCTCCAGAATTAGTATCGTCCTCTTTAATTGACCATCTGTTTGAGGATGAAAAGCAGTGCTGAAGTTCAGCTTCGTTCCCATTACTTCTTGAAGACTCTTCCAAAACCTTGATGTGAAACGAGTATCACGATCTGACGTGATAGAAACTGGAATTCCATGTAGTCGAACAATCTCATTCACATAAATTTGTGCTTACTTGCTTAATTCCGTTGTTGTTTTGATTGGCACGAAATGTGCTGATTTGGTCAATCGATCTACAATGACCCACACTGATGAGTTTCTTTTCGCTAATCGCGGTAAGCCTACCACAAAATCCATTGTTATATGCTCCCATTTCCACTTTGGAATTTCCAACGGTTGCAATAACCCCGAAGGTCGTTGATGTACCGCTTTCACTTGCTGGCATGTTAAACATCTCTGTACAAATGTGGCTATCTCCCTTTTCATATTATTCCACCAAAAATATTGTTTCAGGTCCTTGTATAGCTTTGTGCTGCCTGGATGTGCCATGTAGGGAGTATTATGAGCCTCTCTCATAATTTCTTGCTTCAATGTGTCATCTCTGGGAACGCATAATCTGTCACGGAACATTAAAGCTCCGTCGTTATCTTCCCTATATTCTTTTGGTTCGCCCGCTTTGACTCGTTGTCTTATCTTTTCTAATTGTTCATCTTTTTGCTGAGCTTCTACGATTATTGACCGTAATTCTGGTTTGGCTACCACTGCGGCTATCACACTTGCTGTAGAGCTTGGTGCAAACACCAACTCTAATTTCATCTTTTCTATTTCTCTCACAAGTTCCTCCTTATTTGTGAGCAGACATCCCATCACTCCTTGTTTCTTTTTGCTCAATGCGTCGGCTACTACATTTGCTTTCCCGAGATGGTAGTGTATCGTGCAGTCATAATCTTTTACTAACTCTAACCATCTTCTCTGCCTCATATTAAGCTCTTACTATTCAAAGACATACTTCAAACTCTTATGGTCAGTGTAAATCTCGCATTTCACCCCATAAAGATAATGTCTCCAAATCTTGAGTGCATGTACGAAGGCGGCAAGCTCTAAATCATGGGTTGGGTAGTTCAGTTCATGAGGTCTTAATTGTCATGAAGCATATGCTACCACCTTCCCATTTTGTATCAGCACACACCCTAAACCCAATTTAGATGCGTCAGTGTATATCACGAATCCTTCCACTCCTTTTGGCAAAGTTAAGACTGGTGCAGTTGTTAATCTTGTCTCTAGTTTATGAAAACTCTGTTCACACGCATCAGTCCACTCAAACTTGACCTTTTTCCTCAAAAGTTGTGTCATTGGTCTTGCTATCTTTGAAAAATCTTTAATGAACTTTCAGTAATATCCTGCTAAACCGAGAAAACTTCTTATCTCATGAATGTTGGTCGGTGATTTCCACCTCTTCACCACCTCGACCTTTGCAGGATCCACCTTGATCCTTTCTGCTGACACAATGTGCCCGAGAAACATTACTTCATTTAGCCAAAATTCACACTTACTGAATTTGGCATATAACTTTTCTCTCCTTAGTGTTTCTAACACTAGTCTCAAGTGTTCCTCGTGTTCTTCTTCATTTTTTGAGTAGATCAGTATGTCGTCAATAAAGACCAACACAAATTTATCCAAATACTCATGGAAAATCCGATTCATTAAATCCATAAAGACTGCAGGTGCATTAGTTAACCCAAAGGGCAACACTGGAAATTCATAATGGCCATATCTTGTTCGGAACACAGTCTTGGGTATGTCATCTTTTCTTATCTTAACTTGATGATACCCAGATCGTAGATCAATCTTGGAAAAGATTTTTGCACCCGTTAAATGATCAAAAAGATCACCAATCCTCGGAAGTGGATACTTGTTCTTCACTGTCAACTTGTTCAACTCCTGATAGTCGATGCACATTTTCATAGTACCGTCCTTCTTTTTAACAAACAGGATCGGTGCTCCCCAAGGCGATACACTAGGTCTTATAAAACCTAACTCTAATAATTCCTTCAATTGCACCTTCAACTCTTGTAACTCACTTGGAGCTAAACGATATGGTGCCTTGGATACCGGTGCTGCTCCCGGTTCTAAGTCTATGGTGAACTCTACTTGTCTATTTGGCGGCAGACCTGGCAAATCATTTGGAAATACATCTTCATATTCCCGTACCACTGGTACCTGACCCACTGTTAAACCTTCTTCTTTCTTGCTTACAAGGTTTACTAGAAATGCCCGACAGCCTCTTTTCTGTAATAACTTTACAACCTTCAATGCTGAAATGATGGGAATTATATTTCCCATTTTTGCTCCATAAAACTTCACTTCTTCCTTGCCTAGCTTCTAAAATATCATCTCTCTTTTGTGACAGCATATTGTTGCACTCTTTTTTGTCAGCCAATCCATTCTAAATATAATGTCAAAGTCCCGCATTTCAAGAGCATAGAGATTAGTTGTGAAATTATTTTCACCTACTACCAAGTCTAAGTTCTTACAAACACAATCGGCTAAAAGTGTTTGTCCTGAAGGAATGCTTACTGCTAGGGCTTCTCCTGCTAATTCTAGCTCTAGATTGAGACGTTTACATACATCTCTAGATATAAAGGAATGTGAAGCTCCAGTATCAAATAAAGCAAGTACAGGTATATCACACAAACTAACCATACCTGCCAAATTTCCAGGGTTTCCAGCTGCCTCTTGCTGGTTGAGAGCATACGCTCTAGCTTGTTGTGGCGCATGAGGATCTTGATTCGAATTTTTCTGAGGTCTCGGATTACCTCTATTATTGTTGTTATTCCCTCGAACACCTCCACCTTGTGGTCTCATATTTCTTATACCCTGTCTTAACTGTGGCCTCTGCTGCTGCTGATCTTGCATTCCCAAATTTTGTTAACATTTGTTAGCATAATGACCCTATCGACCACATCGATAGCATTGGACACATGGTCCAAAGTGATATCTGTTACAAGTTGCACACAACGGTGAATTCTCTTGATAGCCCTGAGATTTTGGTGCAACATTCACTTGCCCTGTAGGCCTTGGTTCAAAGTTCATTCCTCCTTGATAGTTATGCTGAAAATTCTTCCCTTAATAACCTCGTTGTGGTCCATCCCACTTCCGTTTTCCCTTCTGATCCCCAGCTACTGGTTGAGATACTGAAGTCTTTGATGTTCCTTGCATTGCCTCAATACTAAGTGCCCAACTCAGTATTTGACCATAGCTTGCTTCATCCTTTCGATCAGTGCAGTGCCTATTTCCGGTTTCAAACCCATGCGAAATTTTTCAATCCTCTTTTCTTCTGTGTCTACGGTCTGTGGTGCGTATCGAGATAACCTGTTAAATTGCAAATCATATTCTGCCACTGATCTACTCCCCTGTTTGAGATTCCAGATTTCATTAGCCTTCTAATGCTGATAATGAGCCGGTATGTACTTTTGATATAAGATCGTCTTAAAGTTCTCCCAGGTGAACACTTCCCAGTCTGCATCAGAAATTGTCCTTCGAACTGACTCCCACCAGAAATCTGCATCATCCACCAGTTGATACAAAACACATGCCACCATTTCTTTATCACTATAATGCAAAAACCCAAATATCTTTTCAAGTGCTCGAACCCAACGTTCGGCTGTGAGTGGATCCCCTTCTCCATTGAAAGTTGGGGGATTATGGCATCTGAACTCCATTTCAATTTGTGGTCCCTGACCTTGCGGAATATTCAGTACTTCCGATACCGCCAAGTTCACATTTCTTGGTCTTCCTCTTGGCATTCTGCAACTAGTCAAATCTCCAATCGATCAACACTTGCGTAAAGATTCGTAAAAGAAAATGAAAATAATAAACACACATCTCGTAAAGAAAATGAAATGTAAATATGCAAAGCTTTCCAAAAATATATACACAATGTATATATAAATCCAAAAGATATCCTAAAATGGAACTTTTATATAAAAGAGTGGAGTACTACACATACATTATCTATACATCAAAAATATAATATATTGTCTAGTCCACTAAGTCAAAAAGAGGCCAACTACCGAATGCCTCATATCGGAACGATCTTATAACAACGACAACGTTTCTGACTAACAAAAGCTACCGAGCTGATGATACAACAAAATGTCGACGTCAGTATATACTGGACTACTCAAACTACTACTACGACTATATATCTATCTATGGAGACGACGGAATATACCAGTGCCCAGACGCCCCTCCGCATCAAAATCACGTCGAAAGTGGAGCGTCGTACTTGCAGATCCATCAGTTATTTCCATCGGTTCCTCATATAGATCCTCCTCTGAGTCCTCCTCTACGATGGGCTCTAACTGGGTCCTGGATAGACCAGCCTCATCATCATGTGATCCCACAGTGATAAGTGGCGACTTTGGTGCAGGTGGTGCTAAACGATCCATCTCGATCGTCCTCTCAGCTGGAAAGACTGATGTAAATGGTACTCTAAACATATCCATATCCTCATCCACTATGGGCAATTGTGGAGCCACACATCGTCTATCTGCCCAAGTCTGTAGCACATACGTGAAGAATCTCGAGAAATAGACTTTCTCTGCAAAAGTAGGTGGAGATCTCTCTGAGAAAATATCAGCGACTCTTGCAGCCCATAGTCTCCAGGCTTGAGGTAGTCCAATAATATATCTGGCCGTAGCCTCTACCTCTGTAATACCACCGATACCCGAGATAGTCATCCATAAAGTCACAAAACGTGCGGTGAACTCTGGCACATCCTCCTATGGTCTACTAATACATGCACGAAACCTCTCAATCCGCTCATTCATTGTAACACGAGTTTGACACCTCTTTTGAGGTCTCACCTACCATCCCGCCATCTAATTAGCACAATTTCTCAATCAGTCTACGTTGAAACATTTTCACAAATTCTTACAAGTTCAGCCTAAGTTCAACAACTACAGGCTAAGTTCATTTTAAGTTCTCAAATTCCAAGTCGAAGTACTCATCTAGAGCACAAACATCAAATACAAATCAACTATCAATGTGTGCAATCAACATATGTCAATCATTCATAAGTATGCCCAAAACATAGATAAACAAATTCCTCACATGTATACAATAGAATCAGCATGGTTTAACACAAAATCCCGTGTGCCCACAGGCATATTTCATTCTCAAAACCAGTAAGTAATCAGTATAAGACTCAATCTTTCAAGGCATTTCCGCCAACATGGTAAATCACAATCTTTCATTTCCAACAAACTTAACATTTCACCAATTAATGTAAACTTTTAAAATCTAAAAACCACATAAAAACATGCGTACCTTTTAGCTGTTGCGTGAGTGACGAGCTGAGGACTTTTATAATATCACACGGGAATTTAATGAAAAAGAAAAATAAAATAAGTTGACCCAACAGGTTTGCAGAGTTGCAAAACCTGGCTCTAATACCACTCTGTAGCACCCCAGTCCCGAAAGACCGTGGAAATGGATGCTACGGGGGTGGGAATTAAGAAGCGGGAAAGAAAGGGGGTAACCTGATTAATAAAATCTCAACAGAAAACTCAGAATAATCAAACATGCTGTATAATAATATATACCTATTCATAACACCAAGATCAGAGCTCTTAGTGTTTAACTAAAGGATATTACAAGCGCGGAGACTTCATTATCAATAGAATACTTAGAAAAAAGAGACAATGGGAAAATACATAAACAGCAAATGCCCCTTTCTCAGCATCGTCACCTCCACGCGCCAGCCTACTGACCTGAAAAATATTTGAAAATATTTGGGCTGAGTACTAGTGCACTCAGTGGGCAAGTTTTTACAATTCAAGTTATACAAATCATTTTGTTAAAGTAATCTATCTGTGTTCATACAGGTAGTGAAGCTTAGGAGGTTTTAAAATTGAAAGCAACCTAAGTTCACCCAAACATTTTATCGTGAAGCACTTAAGAGTGTAACCAGTCACTGCCCGCAACCCGTACTACATCACCACGCGTAAAGTTAAGTATGGGCAAGTATACCCAATGAGTATAACCCATAAGTGTTTCATTTTAGTCTCACCGACAAGAAGTGGGGCAGGACAAATAATGCATGCATACTGTAGCTACTCACATTGACACAACGCTGGTATATGAGACTCTGACAACATACAGTAGCACGTAAATATTTAACACAGATAGTCACACATGCAATTTTAACAAAGCAGAGCTTAATAACTCGAAAGATACACTTTGCAAAGATATAGTAACCCACCTGGATAAAAGATAAGGTTTCAAATTTCTAGATTGATTCTACTTGATTCCTGTTGCTTCTTCTGAGCCTACAATAACCAACCTTTGCTTAGTTTAACTAAATGGAACCTATTAAACTCAATTCTTAAGCTTCCTTAAGTAAAGTTTCTACTATTGTATTTTGTTTAACAACCCCCTTATATTACTTAATTTGACTCTTCAGAATATATTATTCCCAACAATAAACCATAGAGTAAAATGTAAAAATATTAGAAACAGGTTGTGGTCAGTCACTTATCTCGTACAATTATTTTACTCATTTATAATAGATGTAAATATGTCTATGTTAATCCACATTATATAATCTAAATAATCATGTACACTTATATTTATTCATTTCCAAAAGATGATATTTACACTCGGTGATTATAACACTTAATATTCCCTAGATGCGGATTGTTTGTAAATTTATTTATTAATATATATTCTAATTAATCCAAGAATTTTTATCATCACAATTTATCCTACTTGAACAAGTATTAATTAACTTTAAATCTAACTCATCAAAATATATTCATTCTTCGACACATGGTCCAGTAGTTAGTTTTAAGATAAGAATAATATTGACAAATATTTTCCCCATGATATACTAATAAAATTGTCATTCACTAGTTTAAATTATTATTCTTACTAATGGAGCATAAAAATATAATTATTTTAAGCTAGTAAATTGCTTAGGAAATCGGAAACTTAAAATTACAAACATTAATCTCAACTCCTATTGTTAGAGAATTAGTTCTGTTTTCCACGTGAAGGAAAATATATATAGAGTAGGACACTATTATTTGAATGTAAGGATTCTTGTTTAATGAATATAAGAAAGGGATTGAATCTAACTACTATTCTAAATAAATTCAACAGACTTTAAACAATCTAACCTCAATCAGGCGAAGCTATCCAATTCTTGTTTCCTTAATTTCACCTCAATAAAGAAATTAATAGTTATCATTATTATTATTATTATTATTATTATTATTATTATTATTATTATTATTATTATTATTATTATTATTATTATTATTATTATTATTATTTTCCGACAAAGAAGATGTTCTCTTCTTCTTATTTATTTATTTATTTATTTTGGAAAACTACTATATCATCCAATATTATATGAAAATTCAACACTTTAGATCTTATATATACACGTGTACTCACCTAATGAATGTAACAATAATCTTCCACCTACTATCTCATATATCTACGTGCAACTATTCGGGAATTTCATCTCTTTGATTTTCCAATATAATAACATATAATAGGATTACCATTAGATAAAATTATATTTATTTAGATAATTATTAGGGCTTGGAAACACATCTTTTAATACCCGAAGTGATAATAATAAATACCTTTTTTTTAAGTTTAAAAAAAATAAATTAAAATGGTATCGGGGTTCGTAATAAAAATACAAGAATATATCAAAATATATTTAATCTACTCAACAACACACTTACCTAAAAAAATAAAACTTTAAGGGTATATTTTCTTCTCTAGCTTACCCTTAAGGCAATTGTAGGCTATTATTTTAATACTAAAAAGTTTTGGATATTTCACTTATTGTAACTATCAGATGTATATTCTAATAAAATTTAGATAATAAAATTTTCGGGGTATTACAATCGAAGAAGGTAATCCCGAGCTGCAGTTGCATGGACCGATTATAAGACTTAGAGCCTAGAAATTGCACTGCTATTTTGAAGCCATTGTGAGAAAGAAGTTTGAAGAAGAAGTTGTCGATCAATGCAGCCCGAGATGGATCACTTTACTATCTATTGAAGATGTAGAAGATCAAGGTATGATACAAGCAAGCACTTGAAGAAAGAAGAGGAAGATTTTGATGTGTGCATGCATTTGCATGGAAAATAGTTAAACTTAAAGATGCATGCATGAAGAATAATTCGATCATGATTGGGCTGATTATTAAGATATTATTCCAGCCATGTTCGATTATTTAAGTCCAAATATGAAGGCCCAAAGTTGTTAGGTTTAATTTTATCCATAGATAGATTTTTATTATTTAATTTTTGTTTTTTTTTGAACTACCTTAAATAGAGTTCTAATTAAGGTAGGAATCCTAGTTAGATTAGGATACTTCTTATTTTCGAATTCCTTTAGACTTTTACTTAGGATTTTCGATCCCTACATTTATAAATAGGGATCGTATAATGACTTTTATTCTTTAGACATTATTGAAGTATGTTGCAAAATTGCAGCCAATTGTGTCTCACCATTTACGCTCTTTTGTTAGTTTTTAGTCGAAAACTTACACTCTTGAAAGCCTAGAAACTTTTGAGTTTTATTCAAGATCTCATTCTAATTCACTTGTGGGGTTAGGGTTGGATTGCTATCGAGAAGACAACCAAGTGGTGTACATTCCGTGGAGTTATCTGCACGGGATTTGCACTCGCGTTTTCATCTTACAACATTATCAATATCACCGAACGCCTTCGACATCAGCCATCTACCATCCTACATCCATTCCAACAATATACATCAAGTTCATGCCAAGATCATCAAGTTTACAAGTTGTTCCGATTGATTTCCTCCATACATGCTCAACTTGCCAAGTTGAACACCTATACCGTAAGTTTCCTATTTCTTTATCCTAACCTACCTACTCCAGCCAGTCTTCACCACTCATCATCATACTACACGTCCCTAGCCATATCTATTCATATTCGTACCTATTCAGCCCCTTTTCCATTTAATTCTCTTGTATTTTATTAGTGTCGTGTCATAGTCTAGGTAATTTAATCAAGTAAATTTAGTATTGTTGAACCCTTACTTGTCGATGTGTGTTCGATCCTATCGTCGGGTCACATCATAAAAGTGGTATCAAAGCCAGATCGACTTTGGTCCGTGGTTCATACGTCTAGTTCATTTGTTTAGATTTGTTATCGAGTTGTTATTTACCTTCTTGTTCATTCATCGTTAAAAAAACCTTCGGCAGTTAAAAAAAAGGCGAATTAAAAAAAAAGAGATCGTACAAATAAAGAGAATTGTGATCTATTCTTATTTCTTAGTTTGAGTTATTTTTGTTCCTTCTAGTTAGAGAGTCTCATTTAGTAAAAAATAACGTCAGTTCGTAAAAAAAATAAAATAAAAAAATTCCAGCTTGTTTTATTTCGTTTGCTTGTTCTTTCCTACTTAGTTTAGACTCCTTCCATATAGATTAAGTTATTTAGATTGTGTCCATATTGAGTAGAATACAACTAAGTCTATTTACCTTATCTAATTTCTATTCCCTTCCATACTAGCCTGTTTCCATCCCAATCACTTCCTACCTTCTAGATATCAATCCAACACACCCATTCACCCTAAAATACATGATATACACCACTCCATCAGTTTTTTGAGAGCTTCCATCCTATACGCACTGTGCAACTAGTTCGTGATCAAGAAGAAGACTTGCAAAGGAGCTGTTTTCATCTACTATTTTTGACACTTTCTTTTACACCATCTCACACGTGCACCACCATACTGAGTGATAAATGAGTGGTAAAATCAGAGTGACAAACACACGAGTGAATTGTGAGCTAGTGAGGATCTCTTTATTCTTCACGTTTGTTCTATTTTACAGGTACAATGACAAAGGACAACCCTCCCGAAGCGTCCCATAAGCCACCCGTCAACTTGAAGTCAACCAAGACACCTTCTGAGGTGTCTAATCCACCTCCTGAGTGGAAATATCATTTTGACGCCAAGTCACAGTTCTTCCTAAAACAACAGAAAGCTATGTCCGACCAAATGGTGGATTTGGCTCAACAATTGAAGAGTGTCAGTACATGCCCTACTCACCAAGAAGCTGTTCGAGGAACAAACCGACGCATTGAACCTCGAGATGAAGAATCCGTAATGGAGGAATACGCAGTTGAGAGCTCAGAAGCCGAGTATGAGTCTCTATATCGAGGATGTGGCCAGCCGCGACCTCCTCCTAGATGTGTTGTACACACCGAGCCATTCCGACATGTGGATACTGATAGCATGTTCAATAACATCAAGACGAGCATCCCAGAGTTCGAAGGTCTACATGATCCTGATCTATATTTGGATTGGGAGTGCAAAGTAGACAAGATATTTGAATGCTATGAATTTCCCGAGCTTAAGAAAGTTCAATTATTATCATTGGAGTTCTGAGGCTATGCAGCCTCTTAGTGGCAGATGCAACAAGAACGACAACGATGAAAGAGGTACCCGCCGATCGACACGTGGCAAGAGATGAAAGGACTTATGCGCGGAAGATTCATACCAGTCCACTATGAAAGAGAGTTTAAGAAAAAGCTCAACCGGATCAAACACGGCGTGAGATGCATTGAGGAATACCATAAGGAGCTCGAAACTGTGCTCAATCGAGTGGGTAAAGAAGAGTCATTAAATGCCACCATTATCCGGTACATTGAAGGAATGGACCCAAATATGCATGTGAATTCGAGCTTAAGGATTTCACCAGTGTAGAGAAGATGGTGCACTACGCATCAATTGTAGAATGTCAGCTTCGCGAAGGCCGACGCCGTAGCCACCATAGTGCCGCCACCTCTCGGCCTACTTAGCATAAAGGTACGACTTCTATTTCTCCTTCTGATTCTACACGACCTTGAGGTCAGTCTGGACCGCCCGAACGCCAGTTCAATCAATCCGCACCTCAGCCTAGTCGTAGACCTGAGTCTACTCAGCCCGTAAAGCTGCCGTTCTAATGGCCAAATCAGCCTATACCATTGCTGAATTCAACTCCTAACCGAGCTCGAGATATCCAGTGCCATTAATGCTAAGGTTAGGGGCCACTTTCGAGCTCAATATCCAAACCGACGCGTTTTGTTCATCACAGAACAAAACAAGATCGAGTCAACTAGTGATGAAGAACAAGAGCAGTCCGTAGGAAACATTAAGGCTGAAGAGATGCCCACAATCGAGTCTGAAGAAGAGGAGCCTGAGACTCCTCAAGTTAGTCTTGTCTCTATTCGCAGCCTAAGCATCATTCGCGACAATGATCAACAAAATTAGCGGAAAAACATCTTCTACACCAGAGTCATGATCCAAGACAAGATGTTCAATGATAATTGATAGTGGGAGTGTGATCAACACAATTAGCCAGTATGCTGCAGATAAACTGGCGTTGACTGTGATGAAGCACTCAAAGCCATACAGCTGCAATAGCTTACTGATCGAGGCGAGATCCGCGTGGGAGGCCAGGTAAGTGTCGATTTCTCTGTTGGTAGATATTCTGACACTGTTATCTGCGATGTTATTCCTATGGATGCAACTCATATACTCTTAGAGAGACCGTGGCAATTCGACTGTCAATCAGTTCACAACGGGTTCGCGAACACTTACACTATATCACGAAACGGACAAGCTACTATTCTCAACCCCTTGTCCCATAAATTTGTAGCTGAAGATCAACAAAGGATGCAAGAGAAGCTCAAAGAAGAACGAGAGAGGGCAGCCGCAACAGCTCGTAAATCTACCGCCACCGCCGGGGATGATTCGGCTGTTTCAACCCCTTCGGCCGCCGTCCTTCTTTCCTCCTCCAACAACACTTCGAGGGAACCCCCTAAAGGCCCCAATACAGCTGTAAATTCATCCAAAATAGCCAAGACCACAACCTTTTTATTTATGTAAAAGGCGTGGAAAAAGCACTCAAAGCAGGTTTGCCTTTAGTTCTTTTGACTTGTAAGAGTAGTGCTACTAACGAGTCTTGTTTGCCTAGTATTTTACAGCCCTTAATGGATGAGTTCGCGAATGTGTTCTCGGAGGAGATTTCAAGTGGTTTACCTTCAGTTCGAGGGATTGAGCAGCAGATTGATTTATAGTCCGGTGCCGTTCTTCCCAACTGTCCAGCTTACCATACTAGCTTCGAAGAGATGAAAGAGATAGATCGTCAAGTAAAGAAGCTGTTGGAGAAGAAGTAAATCCATAAATTGTTGAGTCCATGTGCCGTTCCTGTCATTTTAGTGCCAAAGAAGAACAACGAATGGAGAATGTGCATAGATTATCATGCCAGCAACAAGATCACGATAAAGTATCATTTTCCCATACCTCGACTTAATGACATGTTGGATGAACTATCTGGTTCGAAAGTCTTTTCAAAAATTGATTTGAGATCTGGATATTTTCAAGTAAGAATAAAAGAGGGAGATGAGTGGAAAACCACATTTAAAACAAAACATGGTTTATATGAGTGTCTTGTTATGCCTTTTGGTCTCACAAATGCACCGAGCACATTCATGAGATTGATGAACCATGTATTGTGTGATGTAATTGGTAAATTTATGGTTGTCTATTTTGATGATATACTTATTTACAACCGCAGCACACACGCACACTTAGATCATTTACCCCGAGTATTTGTGCTCCTACGTGAAGCTAAATTATATGGTAATTTGACTAAGTGTTCCTTTTGCACGAATGAAGTCATTTTCTTAGGCTTCGTGGTTAGTGAACATGGTATAGAAGTAGACCACTCTAAGATCAAGGCGATCGAAGAGTGGCCAACTCCTAAGTCCGCATCGGATGTTTGGTCATTCTATGGCTTGCTGGATTTTATCATCACTTTGTGCATGATTTTTCCACAATAGCTGCACCTCTTACTGAGTTAAGTAAGAAGGATCGACCATTCGAATGGGGTAAGTCTCAAGAAGAGGTGTTTACACGCCTAAAATATCTTCTGTGTCACGCACATATTCTTTGTTTGCCCGATTTTTATAAAACTTTTGAGATTGAATGTGATGCCTCAGGCAAGGGTATTGGTGCTGTTCTTATGCAGGAAAGGAGGCCCATCGCCTATTTCAGTGAAAAGCTCAATGATGCAGCCCTCAAGTATTCTACATACGACAAGGAGTTGTATGCGCTGAAATGAGCTTTGGAGTCATGGCATCATTATTTGTGGCCAAAGGAATTCGTGATCCATATCGATCACGAGAGCTTAAAGCATTTGAAAGGCGAAAATAATATGAATAAGTGGCATGCGAGATGGGTCGAGTTCATCGTGTCCTGCCCATATGTCATAAAATACAAGAAGGGAGAAGACAAAATCATGGCCGACGCTTTGTCTAGAAGGTATGCGTTGCTATCCCTTATGCATGCTAAGCTGTTAGGTTTTGAGTCTATCAAGCAATTATACACGCATGATCCGTTCTTTGGTCCTATTTTTGAGTCATGTCGTGTCAAGTCTCGAGCTATGGACAACTTCTATGTGAGTGATGGTTTTCTATTCAAAGAGTCACATTTATGCATTCCTGTTTCATCTATGCGTGAGCTACTTGTTTTGGAGTCACATACGGGAGGTTTAATGGGCCATTTTGGAGTTTCTAAAACATTAAACTTGCTGCATGAACACTTTTATTAGCTGCATATGAGAAAAGATGTTGAAAACATATGTAGTCATTGTGTTACTCATCGTAGGGCTAAGTCGACTTCACACCTTTTTGGTTTATACACGCCTTTACCCGCCCCTTCGTCCCCTTGGATTGATATTTCTATGGATTTTATCTTGGGGTTACCTACGTCTAAGACGGGTAAAGAAACTGTTTTTGTGGTCGTAGATCAGTTTTCTAAGATGGCTCATTTTATTGCATGTAAGAAAACTGATGATGCTGTGAATGTCGCTAACTTGTTCTTTCGTGAAGTTTTGCGTTTGCATAGTTTACCTTGGACTATAATTAGTGATCGAGATTCTAAGTTTTTGGGCCACTTCTGGCGTGTTTTGTGGGGAAAGTTGGGTACCAAGTTATTATTTTCTACTGCATGTCACCCGCAAACTGATGGACAAACTGAAGTAGTTAATCGAACCTCAGGTACTCTACTTCGTGCATTAATTAAAACAAATTGAAAAATTAGAAAGATTGTTTGCCGTTTGTTGAATTTGCATATAATCGTATTGTGCATTCATCTACTAATACGTCACCATTTGAAGTTGTTTATGGATTTAACCCCTTGACTTCTTCGGATCTTATACCTTTACCTGTTGAGCATTTATCAAGTGTAAAAAGTTTGAAGTGAGCTGATTTCATTAAGGAGATGCATGAAAAGGTAAGAGCTCGAATTGAGCAAAAAGGCATGAATACCGCCGCCGCAAGGAACCAACACCGAAAGCAAGTCATTTTCAAGCTCGGTGATCGCGTTTGGATCTATTTGAGTCCAAATCAGTTCCCAAACTTGAGAAAGTCGAAGCTTAATCCAAGAGGAGACGGTCCGTTCAATGTGATCAACCACGTGAACGACAATGCGTATCACATTGATCTACCTGGTGAGTACAAATGCTCTTCAACGTTTAATATTGCTGACTTATCTCATTTTCCTACAGATTCATTCGACCAAGATGACACATTGAATTTGAGGTCGAATTCTTTTCAGGAGGGGGGAATGATGAAGCCATGCCAAGGATCGAAAAAGGTAATCCCATGCTGCAGTTACATGGATCAATTACAAGACTTAGAGCCAAGAAATTGCAGGGCTATTTTCAAGCCATTGTGAGAAAGAAGTTTGAAGAAGAAGTTGTCGATCAATGCAACCCGATATGGATCAATTTACTATCCATTGAAGATGAAGAAGATCAAGGCATGATGCAAGCAAGCACTTGAAGAAAGAAGAGGAAGATTTGGACGTGTTCATGTATTTGCAGGGAAAATAGTTAATCTCGAAGATGCATGCGTGAAGAATAATTTGATCATGATTGGGTCGATTATTGAAGATATTATTCCAGCCATGTTCGATTATTTTAAGTCCAAATACGAAGGCCCAAAGTTGTTGGGTTTAATTTTATCCATATGTACATTTTTATTATTTAATTTTTGGTCTTTTTGGAACTACCTTAAATAAAGTTCTAATTAAGGTAGGAATCCTAGTTAGATTAGGATACTTCTTATTTTCGAATTCGTTTAGGCTTTTACTTAGGATTTTCGATCCCTACATCTATAAGTAGGGATCATATTATGACTTTTATTCTTTAGACATTATTGAAGTATTTTGCTAAATTGAAGCCAATTGTGTCTCACCATTTATGCTCTTTTGTTAGTTTTTAGTCGAAAACTTACACTCTTGAAAGCCTAGTAACTTTTGAGTTTTATTCAAGATCTCGTTCTAATTCACTTGTGAGGTTAGGGTTGGATCGCTATCGAGAAGACAACCAAGTGATGTACGTTTCGTGGAGTTATCTGCACGGGGTTTACACTCAAATTTTCATCTCACAACATTTATCAACATCGCCGAATGCCTTCGACATTAGCCATTTATCATCCTACGTCCATTCCAACAATATACATCAAGTTCATGCCAAGATCATAAAGTTTACAAGCTGTTCCGATCTTTTTCATCCATACATCAACTCGCCGAGTTGAACACCTATATTGTAAGTTTCCTATTTCTTTGTCCTAACCTACCTACTCCAGCCATTCTTCACCGCACATCATCATACTACATGTCCCTAGACATATCCTTTCATATTCGTAACTGTTCAGCCCCTTCTTCATTTAATTCCATTGTGTTTTATTTAGTGTCGTGTCATAGTCTAGGTAATTTAATTGAGTCAATTTAGTCTTTTTGAACCCTTACTTGTCGACATGTGTTCAATCCTATCATCGAGTCACATCAAGAACTTAACAAGTTATTTGATGAGACTAATGCATAGTTACTTATACGTATGGTTTGCTTAATTTTATATTTTTGATTGTAGGATTTTCAATTTATATTTATTCATGCATTTTTATAATTATATATCGTGCCTTTAATTTTAAAATCTTGGATACGCTACACACACATATGATTAATAATTTTTTTGTTTGATTGAATTTATTAAAATTCTCTATAAAATTATAATTCCTAAAATATGATTTAATTAGTTATCATATATCGTGTGAATGTTCTGTAATTATTTTTTTTATATTTTTTATGTTCTGTAATTAATTTTGTAAAAGATAGTTTAGTCTAATATCTATAAGAATTAATTGGTTTAAATATCACAAAATTTACATGAATTTTAATTTTCTACACGAACTTTAAAAAGTTACCTCTAAAAATCAACTTATATTATTTTGTAGTTATAACATGAATTCAAAATTGGGTGTAATCGAATCTGGTGTGGTTGCCATATTAATACACCTGTACTGCCGTCCGACAACACAAAATGACATCGTTTAATGTGCTTAATTGATTAAACAAAATTCTTAAATAACTTAGCGGCAATTTTTTGAATTTGGATGGCAATATAATGTAGTGAAGAGCAACTTGGCGACATTTTGAGTTTGTCTTTGCATTTTCTTTGCATTTTCTTCTTCTTGTCTCTGTCGTTGGCACTGACATCCTTTAGCAGCTTCTTGCCGGCCTTTGACTTCTCCGCTGCGGATGACTTCTCGGCCACCGCCAACTTCTCCTCCAAAATGTGGAAGGGTGTTGCAATGTCCTACCTATTGATGAATTTATGGTTTTAATTTTTATTGTAGAGATTGAAGTTGACTCGCCAGCTAATTCAGGAACATGTAACATGAATTGGGAAATATGCCTATGAATGATGATGATGATGATGATAACAATGATGACATGCTGTTGTACACGTGGATATCACACATGTACAAATGGTGACACATCAATTTTAATTGATCTAAATTGTATTGATGTTATAATTACAAAAAATAAAATAAAAAAAAGTTGATGTTGTTGTAGATATAACTTTTTAAAGTTCGTATTGAAAATCAAAATTTATGCAAAGTATTATCAGCGAGAGGACTGGAACAACTGTGAACAACAAACAAAATGATCAAAAATTTACTGTGACATGGTGAAAAATCCACTACCTTTAAAATAATCGCGGTAATTCCGAGGTGTTTAGCCTTTCATTGTTCGTTTCCAAGGTTCACACAGTTCTTATCCTTTCGTGAACATTCATGAGAAAACGAGAAGGAGAACTCGAACCCTTGCTCAAAATATTGAAGACGAAAGCTGATAGGAGAAAGGAAAGATGTGTGTATTATTATGTATCTACACCCAGCCAGAAGAAGAAAGTAAATAGGCTCCTTTAGAGAGCCGTTTTTCCCACCAATATATCCATGATGAAATCGTGGCCATAATGCCTCCAAAACTCAGTCAAAAAATAGAAGAAATTAGGGAAAAAAGAAATAGAAGAGAAGCAAAAGAAAGCCTAACCTACGAGCCCAATTCCCCCACACGCGCGACGACCAGGCCTGACTAGGGCAAGACGGACGGACGGCGCACACAAGGGGCTTCAAACTAAAGGCCCACCGTTGTGGTCCATTGCCAACATAATTAATTGATACCAAAAGGATAAAAAAGATCCCACATCCCATTGCATGTTAATACCGAATCTAAATCTTATTCGTAGCGGAAAACTGAGATTATTGGATTACCTTGCAATCAGAGAGACACCATTGAGAAGATGTAGATATAAAATCTGCAGCTCCTCCATTCTTCATGTTATCCACTCCACAATCTTTTGTTATATGTTCCAACCTCGATCTAGATGTCATGTGGGTGACAATCCTCTAGACCTTGTAGAAGCTTGGAGATGAAGAACCCGACACACCATGATCGAAAATATCTTCCCCCTATTCCTTGGAATTTTCAAAAATAATGATGAAGGTGGCTAGGGTTTTTTTGTCTCCCTTTATAAGGTATGTATAGGGCTACAATAGGAATTTTGAAGGAGAATTTGGGCACTTCCAACTAGCCTTAAGTTCCCCATCTTCGGCCTGAACATAACTTAAGCCCATTAATATTAATTCAGTCCACTAAAGAATTAATATCGCACTACCTCCCCAATTCCATAATTACAGATATGGCTCATTCGACTCAATTAATTCCCCATGTTTAAGATATTGAATGTCCATTGGGTAATTAAGTATACTGATAACTCAATTTAATTAATTGCTTATCCATGAGTTGTACCACTCAACCTTTATTATCATATCAGATTAAAAATTCACTTGCAAGATTTAACATGATAATCCCTTTTGAGCTTCTCAGGGGACATCATCAACTCGGTGCACCGAGACACGAATTTCTTATATAAATAGTAACCCATCATATATAGAAATACCACTACCCAATCTATTGGGTTTATTGATTCTTTAATTAGAATCTCACCCATTGATAGGTTAAATTAATGTACATTAAAATATACATGTCTACTATTATACAATGATTAAGAGTTATGAGTATCTGAGATTTATATTCTTATGTGTTGTTAGTCCATAAGAATTATCTCGTTGCGATCCAATTCAATACATTACAAAAGTGCACTAATACAATTCCATAACCAAGATAAACTAATTCCAAATCACACTATGACTATACCGATGGCTCGTCTAACTCCATCTAGGTTGTGAACTCTTCTCATACTTTATAAGGAACCGATAATATGATCTTTTGTGCACATTCCACACACCATATTATCTATAATATTAAGTATAAGATGATTTGCATTATTTATTATATAAAATAATGCAAAATATGTGAACATTATTCTCATTCATAATTTAAGAGAAATAATTATATACAATAAATACATGCTTTTAGTATACAATCCCAACAATCTCCCACTTATACTCAAAGCATTGATTTTTAAGAATACCAGTGTCTGTCATCTAAAACTCCACAATTCATCTGATGTGCGATGAAGAATAAAGTGAACAAAGCAAGCCAAGATTGCTTGCCATTTCCAATAATCCCCCACAAAATGACATGTAATAGAAGAAGAGTAAACATTCCGAGGAAGACAAGAATTAATGTATAAGTACCAATAATCATAAAATTTTGAATTGACACTTATTAATATAGAAGGCAACCTATGAAACCAAAAAGTGTGTCAAACAATTAAACTTTAAGGATTCTCAAGATACACCCTATATCTTACATCAATCCTTAAATCGAGTAAATTCCGCGATACAAAAAATTGGCCACCATAACCTTGGATTTTCATGAGTATAAAAGAAAAATAGTGTCTTTCACCAGAGATGGCCAGTTTTCCACACTCGCTCAGGTGATTCCAACTAGTGTGTCTCAAAAGAATAAAATATACAATAATAGTGCATCTCAATAGCACAAAAGTATTGAATCATTAAGAGCCAATAGCTCAACCTCAAACAATAAATCATCATGTACATTAGTACAAAACCATCAAGTCCACTACTGTTGGTCCCGGGCGAGTCAATATCAGTTTAGAGGGGGGGTGAATAAACTAATTCAAAAAAACTTTTACTTTAGATGCGGAAAAATAGGGCCCTTTGACTCGCTTGAAGAAACTTATCTATGCACCAACTTGATAATCATTTGAGAGAGTTTGAGTGCAGCTTGTATGATGTTGTGTGCAGTTAGAGATATGCAATGATCAATAAGTACAACACACAAGAGATTTATAGAGGTTCGCAGTCTCAAACTTCTACGTCCTCTCTTCCTTTCGCAGAAGGGCAACTTCACTATATAACTTGAGTTCTTTTACAAATTACACAATGAAGGACAGTTAGCTGAACCTGGTAACTGCTTGCTACCTCAGCTGGTTGACGGCTCACACTTGAAGTCCCTAACTGCTCGCTAGAAAGGTAGGTGCTATTGTCATCTTTACAAGGTTTTAGATCTATTTCGATCTTCAAGAGGTTAGTCTTGAACAAGGGGGTATCAACTGATGTGCTCCTTTGATTGAGATGAGTAGTTGATCTTGAATAGCTGAAAACTGAGAAGGCTGCCCTGGCTGGTTCATCAACAGCTGGCTGGATGTCTTGATTCAGTGAATTCTTCTTCTCAGTTTGACTTTCGTAGTTTCTATCAAACATTGCACTTGAGCTTGAGTGGGAAGGAGAAAGAAAAGCTCTGCTTGTATATGTGAAGGTTGGCAAGAGGTTATGTTTGCGAAAAGTGTTTAAAACTCTGATTCACCCGTCTTTTATAGAGGAGTGATTTTATGACCGTTGAGCTCCATTGTCCATTTGATCAGTGGCTCTGTTGGCTCATCAATGGCATGTGGTCTTAAATGATCGCTTGGATCATTTGGTTGAAGTAGCCGTTACTCTGCCAATCGATCTTCATTGAATTCCAGGATCTTTGAAGGATCATTTATTCAAAGATACGCTGATTTAAGCAATACACTCCAGGAGTCTTCTGGCTTCAGCTCTCTTGGCAGTTTGGAATTTCAATTGGCAGTTTTGGATTTCTTAGCTAAGTCACATTATCGTCCCAGCTGGCAGTTCTGAGCTTGTCAACTGAGTCTGCCTGTTGCTCCAGATGGCAGTTCTGGACTTATCAGCTGAGTCTGGCTATCGCTCCAGTTGGCAGTTCTGGGCTTGTCAGCTGAGATTGGCCATTGCTCCAGTTGGCAGTTTTGGGCTTGTCAGCTAAGATTGGCCATTGCTCCAGTTGACAGTTTTGGGCTTGTCAGCTGAGATTGGCCAGTGCTCCAGTTGGCAGTTCTGGGCTTGTCAGCTGAGATTGACCATTGCTCCAGTTGTCAGTTCTGGGCTTGTCAGCTGAGATTGACCATTGCTCTAGTTGGCAGTTCTGGACTTGTCAGCTGAGATTGGCCATTGTTCCAGTTGGCTACTGTCAGTCTCTGGCATAAACTGATATTCTATCAGCTTCTTCAATCTTTGGTCAACTCCTTTCTCCCTCAGTTCAGTTGACTCGATTGTCAGCTTGCTTTGATCGGTATGATTCCTCAGCCAAGTTGAACTTTAGACTGGATAACATATCTTTCAACTTGTGGGTCATTCTTCAGATTGGTTGACTTTGACTCTTCTAGAGTTCTTCTTCGATGATGCCCTGGGCTGATCAGCTTCGATCTACAGCTTGAATTTTGGTCAGTTTTTCATTAATAATTTTGACATCTCATCAAAACCTGATCTAGGGGTTCCTGGATAGTTTTTCCTAACAATTTCCCCCTTTTTGATGATGTCAAAACTTTGTTGATGATGATGGAAAAACTGCAAGGTTTGGAAATGCATTAAATAGAATCCTTCAGTCAGTGCACATTCGTAGCATATTGAGACAAATTGGCTCATGATTTTTATTCAGTTATTAGAGCATTTATCATTCATGCTTATCATTCAGATATCAGAGCATGTCATATTCGTAGCATATTGAGACAAATTGACTCATGATTTTTTATTCAATTTTTAGAGCAATTGTCATTCATGCTTATCATTCAAATATCAGAGCATGTTCAAATATTAGAGCATGTTAGTTTTAAAAGCAATTTGGGCTTATTCATGCTTCTTATTCAAGTATCAGACCATGACTGAAGTATTAGGGAATAATGAATTATGTCAAACTATTTAAGCTTGAAGCAAAATCAAGATCAAAACTTGTATTATATATTCATTTTAAGGCATAACTTCAAGAGATTCAAGAGTTAGTAGTTAAGACTACTAATCTACTTCCTGAATTTTGCTCCAATTGCTCTTTTTCCTTCTGCTCGATTCTCCTCTTCTTTGGATTCCTTGTAGTGTCTATGCTTCTCCCTAAAGCTGATCTTTTCCCTCATGATGAATTTCTCTTTGAATTTGGTCCTAAAGAGTCATGCATCCATCATACTGCCCATCATCATATTGTCCATCTTCCCCCCTTTTGGCATCATCCAAAAGGTGAAGAGGATCACATGATGGTAATGACAAATTTGGCAGAAAAGTGAAGGCGGTTGCCAAATTATCATCATGAGCTGCAGGAACTGAAGATATTTGCATGGGCGGAGAAATCCATGCATAGGCATCTTCAGTTGGCATGAACTGACCTGGATCAGAGATATCTTGATCTCTGAAGCTCATGGGGGCCAAGCTGGTGAAGATTTCATCAGTTGAAAGGAGTGGTGGATCACCAACGACGGGTGCGCACGAGGAGTTGGTTGGTTCATTGTCGGGGAGAGGGTCATCGGCGGGTATACCAAGCTGGAGTCACTTTATCATTGAATCCATGATCTACGAGAGCGTTGGAGGTGAGGAAAGTGGATGATTCATCCAGTTTCGACTCCATGATCCCTCTCTGATCCAGAAGGCTGAGCCGCGGGTATGGATGAGGTGAAACATAGTTGACTCATCCAGTTGAAAGCGCCAAATATGATACTGCAAGTACCGCCGCAATTGCGCGAAGAGGGAGGAGTCGGAGTCCTCAATGAGACCAAAGCAGCTTCGGAGCTGGTGGTCGAGAACCTCTTCAAAATCAACCTCAATATAGTCGTTTTGGACTAAAGGTGGAGGTTGGGAGCTGGCTGATATTGTGGGCTGACCACTCAGCCATAAAAGAGATGCACTCTCCAGTATCAGTTCTCTTTCGTCAGTAAAGCTGACGGTTGCTTCTAAGGCGCCTTTCCACGATCTGAGCTGGAAGGCCCTTGTGGGTGTGAGCGCTTTAGGGTCGGATGGCAATATATTGTGGGGAGCATGTCCCGTCTTCCAAGCAGTTCGCCAGTTGGTATGATCTCATCTAACTGGCTTTGTATGATGTGGCTTATGCGGTTCATAAAGCCGACTCTTTCTCAGAATGTGCCAATTGAAGGATCAAACGTGGCTCTCTCAACGTTGGTTCTCAGTTGCGTCAGGATGTAGGAAGCCCAGTCGGCTTGACATCCAAAGTAGAGGGCGGTTGTGATATGAGCCTTGATCTCAGAGAGATGAACGATCTCGAAGTTGCCATGGACAATATGGCTGGTGATATCCAGAAGTTGGATAATATCACTTTACAAGCTCTCCTTTAATCTGTGCGAACTGTCGTTGTGGTGCACATGAGAAAGCTTCCAAATTTTCCATAGCTCATGTTTGGATGGCAGATTTAGGTTCATCACGTCCGCACCTATGCCAAGGAGGTGTAGAGTTGATATCATCGTGTCATTTATGACTGTGATCACCTGATTCTTTACTGTGGAGATGATGTTGTCGCCGTTGATAGTTGCATTGTAGTAGAACTCGGCGACGTAGTTAGGTATGTTCTTGACCGGCAACTGTGTCAAGAAGGGAAGCAATCCAGTCGCTGCCAATGGTCGATAAATCTTTTGAAAGATATCCGGGCCAAGACGTGCATTAAGCATCTCTAGATTTAGAGACTTGTCCTTTCTCATTTTGTGTTCAAGAGCTTTAATATCCACCATGGAAAATGGAGTCTTCATTTCTGCAAAAGAATGATATTTAGTTTTAGAAATGTAAGAGTTGAGATGAGCGAGGGAAGGCTTAGCAACCGATCGAGTAAGATAGAGAGAGATTTTCAAGTGATCGGAGCCTTCATCCCCTTGCTCATATTTATGCATCTTATGCATGCAAGAATCGAGAGTACTTGATTGCTTTTCTTGGCTGATCAGCCATCCGATTTGATGGTTGATTAGCTGAATTAATGATGTATGTACCTCAGCCGTTCATCGGTTAAATGACTTTATGATCGTGTGGCTGGGATGAAGTCATTTTGAAAATGAGGTAGTTGCCATAAATAGCGAAATATTTTCTGCAGATCTTTCTATATATAGCGCAATAAAATATATTTTCTTTGCCTGTTTGAAGTGTTGGTTTTAAGATCCATGCAGAGATATTAATCACAACTTTGTGATATTGAGCCCGATTTCAAATTGTAACCGTTGACATATAATATAAGATATTTCATGATCTCTACGGTAATAAAATAGTTAAGGTAAGCTTTTTAAAAAAAAACTTTTCCTTAGTCAGTTGGGATACAGTCCAACTGACTGATGATGTGGCAGTTGGTTGAGTAGTTGAGTTTTTGATACTCAGTTGTCATTGCTGAGCTGGTTGCAGTTAAGGCTTGCAACTGAATTGATCAGTCAGTATGATCAGTTGTTCGGCTTTGCTGTAGACAATTTCCACTTCTTGAAGGGCCTAGCTGGACTAGCTGCACTACTTTCTTTAGATGCAGTTTTGTGGGTTGATGGTCCAGGCCTTTCCGTCTTCTTGGCTTGGCGAAGATGAATCTGGATCTCAACTGACGAGCTCTTCATCTTTTGACTAAGGGAGTGTGAGATTCCCTTTGGCGATGACCGTAACTGATCATTTTTCTTGGTCAACTGCGCACCTTTTGAGCTTGTTGTGAGCAATGGAGTCACATAGCCTTTGGATAGGAGATTTGGTGACGTGGCAGTGTCTTCATCGTCACTATCTCTTGCATCATTATGCCTTGTATTCCTTTGAGAAGCTATGACTGCAGTGTGGGATAGGTGGGGTTTTATCCTTGGGTCAGCAGATGAAGTTTGTTGTGAAGGCTCAGCTGATTGACTTGATAGATTATCACAGTTCAACTGATGATAAAGTGAGTCAGTTGGGCAGTTGACTGGTTGACCTGCAGTTGCAACTGCTTGAAACATGAATCTGGATTTGAATTCGGCCAGTAAGGCGGTTGGTGGAATCTTGTTGACCATCCGGTGATTCATGATGTGCTGAATCTTGCACAATGGTTGGAGGGAATGGATTTGACGATCCTATCCATTTGATGCTCCAAGTTTCTTCTCTTTGCCAGAAGCTCATACCATGAAAGGCTATTAGCAAGAAGTGAGACTGGATAGACATAGAATGTCTCCAGTTGTACCAATAGAATTATCGGTGAAGTTGTTTAAAAAACTCTTGATCACGTTGTGTAACAACAGTGAAGTGAGTGAGAAGGACATTGGTTACTTCCCTTTGTGCATTTTTGACTGCATATTCACCACTGTAGAAAGTGCGAATATTCTCTTCAGTCAGCTGGAGCGGAGGGCATGTGCCTCTGAAGTAGTCTGCTCCATAGTTTGGATGGGGTATTCCAATGAATGGAATAAGCTCATCTGGATCAGAGCAAACCTGGAAATCAACTGGTGATCCGTTCTTTGATTTTGGAGAGTGAACGGCATTGGCAGTTGAGTTGCTCAAACTTTGGTTGCTCATCTTGGACTTACCTTTTCTCTTCTTCTTCAGGGACTGTAGATGAGCAGTTCCTTTCTTGGGGATCTAGTCGGAGATCAGAACCGGTAGTGATTCATCATTTGAGAGCTTCAGCAGGTCTTCCAGCATTTTGCTCATCCTTAGAACAAGTCCTACCTTGGACTCAAACTTGCCAGACTTCTTTGAGTCTGCAGCCTTGATGACTTGATGCTTGAATTGTTGAAAGACGAATTCTGCCCAGTTTACTTGTCTTCCTTCAGCAAGGTGAATCATAACCTTGTATCTCTCTTGAGTGAGTTGACTTAGACTGCCAATTGCTCTGAACATCATTTTGTTAGTTATATCAAGTAGAACTCCATACTCAGACTTGAGATCAGTTTTAGCGGTGGTAAAACTAAATTGATTGTTGCAGGTTGAGGCTTTCTAGTCTCTCCAGTGCGACTCTGCCGATTCCTTTAGATCTTGAACGAATAAGCCTTCTTGTGGAAGTTGGAATACTTCAGCAATTGTTTTCTCATTGATGTGTAACATCCTTCCTTGAGTCACTGAAGATATCATCTTTCCATCTGCAGATAATTTTGCTTGAAGCAAAAATTCACTCACCCAATTTTGTCTAAAAAACTTTGGTGGTGTTTCCAGGTAGTGAAGAACTCCTGTTTTTTGAAGATTTGACAGAAGGATTGGGTTCTTTGATTCATCAAGAATCAATTGAAATTTCTGCCTGTCAAGGAATTTATCTCTCATAAGTTTGCTTTTGAAGGAGTTTGAAGATCTGGATAATTCAGCCATCTTTGAGTTTGGCTGAAGTTTTGGAGTATTCAAGATCTTTTGAGAGAGAAAGAGATTTTTAGATCTCTTTGGATGAGGAGGCTTTTTGAGAGGCTTGAGAGAGAGAGACTTTTATGAGTGTGTGGACAGGCTCATAGATATGATGGTTGAAATGGTACTAGCCTCTGATTTCTTTTGGTCGTTGGCAATTAATGACCTTGACACGTGTCATTGATTTGCAACGGTCAAAAATTTCAAAATAAATGTAAAGCTTGACATTTATTTGAAAATAGAAAGAAATAAACTTTTATAAATATAATCAAAAGATAATTACAATTGATTAACAAGAAGTGTACTTAAGGCTTTTCTAATCATGTTTTAAGTGTGATCAGCCTCTAGTCCTTCTTGTGATCAGTTTTTCTTCTTTTGGCCAGCGGCTCGGTGGGCTCCTCATCATCATCCTCGGTGCTGCTAGCTGACTCGGTTTCAACGAACTGGAGTCTTTGTTGGGCTTGTAGCTGCTTGATTTGCTCGGTATGCAGTTTAACCTGTTGCTGCAGGGAATCAATCAGTTCCACATAATGTGGAGGGAGCTGGACCATGGAACTGCTGGGTTGAACCATGAACTGGACCGCTCTTGAGTCCGCTTCCTCCCCTTCTTCAGTTCCAACAAGTTCCTCGCAAGGGACTGTGTGGGAAATCTCGTCTGTCTCCATATTGCGTTGGCAGACAGCCTGATTATTTTGAGCTGACTGATCAGTTGATTGATCAGTTTTATCCATCACTGGATCAACTGGAGGAATGGGTGTGGCATTCTATTTCTCACTAGTTGGCCCTTGTGACATAACTGTTTAGGGCTCAACTGTCTTATCAAACTGACGAGTTTGATCAACTGACTTTTCTGAATCTTCTGGAATGACATTGATTTCGACTTCAGTTCTGAGAGGAGATTTCTCAGAGTGAAGTTCTCTTATCACTTCATCGATGAGATCATCAACTGGATTCATTGTTCGGTCGCTTGTAGCAGCTGATTGTTGTTCAGGCTGATGGCGATGTGACCTCTTCATCAATTGATTGAATAGCCATTTGTGTTGAAAATGCGGATGCGACCACCTTTCTTGCTCCAGTTCAGTTGTGATGACTGGCAGCGTTAAGTAGTGAATTTTGCACAGTTCATCAAACACATCCTTCATTGATCCTTCAGCTGGATTTGAGCATTCTTTCCTCAGCTGTAGCTGCCTCATGAGATGTTTGCCTTTAGTGATACTAGCATTCTCACTGTCTGTCCACCATAGGCTCCATTCTTCTTCTCACCTCCAGAAACTCATTCCATGAAAGGCTAGCAATGATAGAAACTGTTCTGACTGGTATACGTGCCTCCATAAAAACCAGTAGATATACCTGGTTAAGGTGTTGAAGAGCTCCTCATGACCGGTTAGCTCATGAGCAAAATGTTGAGCCATGTGCTTCTGCGTGGTTTCATCAGCCCATTTCTTCACGGACTCTCCTTGAGAGTAGGCTCTTATATTTCCTTCGACTTGAGCTATTGGTGGGCAGGTCATTTGAAAGTAATTAGCTCTGGCTCCATTGTGAGGAATCCCTCTTGCAGGGATGATATCTTTTCGGTTGTCGCATGGAGCTGTATCTTCCATAGTTAAGTTTGGTGGAATTGTTGGAGGGGTTAGGTGCGTCGAAGGAAGGTGACTAGCTTGGCATCTCATCGAGTCGCAACGGTGGCAGAGACATATGCTACGACTAAACGGCGCCTCTAGCACATTCCCTCACCGTATCCCTTCCACGCCACTCCACTCGTCGTCTTGTAGAACAGTCACGAAGAATGCTTTTCACTTCGACAGAACTTTCTCGGCTCTCACAAGATTTCCCTCTCTAGAAATGAGGAATGAGTGAATTTGGTGTGGAAAAAGTGAAGGGGGTGATGCTTTATTTATAGGAGAAGCTTTGGCTTCGCTTGGAATCCATTGTAGTGCGGAAATACTGCAAAAGTTACCCCGGGTTCGGTTAAAAGCTGCTTTATTCGATGTCGAGGTCCAAATGACCTCAGACATGAAATCTAAAAATACCGGGGGACTCATTGGCTCGAATACTAGTAAACCAACTTGATTTATGAAGAAGACGGGGTCGTCTGAAGAAAGACGAGCAAAGATTCCCATTTTGGAATTACTTTTTACTATTTACTTAGACTGACAGATTTTGCTCCCGAGCGTTCGATTGACCTCAGAATGGAAATCCATGAATGCCAACGGAATCCTTGAGTCATTTCCCATAAGAGGGGCCTGACAGAACTAGACTCGGATCAATGAGGAGGATTTCGTAAATTTCTCAAAACACGAATGCACGCAAAAGTTACTATTCATTCAACTTTTAAATACGATTTTCATTACCGAGAACTCAAATGACTTCAGAATAAAATTATGAGAACACCAGCACACTCCTTGAGTTAAAACCTTTCTAACGAGACCACAAATGGCCATAACAGTGTTAAGATCACATTTTCTGAAAAGACGATTTTCACGAAAACTGACGCCTAAAGTCATAACTGAGATCTGACCTTAATTATCCTTAATTAAATTTCTTCCTTAACTAATTAATTATTGTTAATAATTCTCTTAATCCCTATCTGAAAATTTGGGGTGTTACATCCTACCCGCCTTAAAGAAATTTCATCCCGAAATTTACTAACCGTGATAAGCGATATCAGGGTACTTCTTGAGCAGCTCGGATTTAAGCTCCCAGGTTGCCTCTTCTGAACCATGATGTTTCCAGATTACTTTTACAAGATATCATTCCTTGTTCCTCAACTTTTGGATCTTTCGATCCACAATGGCCTGGGGCTTCTCGTCATAGGCTAACTCCTCATTCAGGACTATCTCTTCTTTGCTAATCATGTGCTTTGGATCAAACACGTACTTTCTCAATATTGAGACATGGAAGACTTCATGATCGTCACTCAGGTTGGGTGGTAAGGCCAATCTATAGGCTAATTCATTCACCTTCTCTAAAATCTCAAAAGGTCCAATAAATCTAGGCCTTAGCTTGCTTCGTTTGCCAAAACGAACCACTCCTTGACGGAGACATTTTCAAGAACACTTCATCTTCAATGTCGAAACTTAGTTCTGTTCTTCTTTGATCTGCGTAAGCCTTCTGTCTATCTTGAGCCTCCTTGATTCACTGACGAATAAGCTCGATCTTCTTGATTCACTGACGAATAAGCTCGATCTTCTGGACCGCTTTCTTGATTCACTGACGAATAAGTATCATTCTCTCTCTAATTCATCCCAATACAAGGGCGATCTACACTTCCTTCTGAACAGGGCTTCATAAGGGGCCATGTCGATCGATGACTGGTATCTGTTGTTGTTCGCAAATTCTACCAATGGCAGTAGCTCCTTCCGGTTGCTTCTTTGATCCATGGCTACTCCTCTAAGTATGTCTTCTAGGATCTGGATAGTCTTATAGGACCGGCCATCCATTGAGGATGAAAGGCCATGCTGAAATCAAGCTTTGATCCCATGGCTTCTGGTAGGCTCCTCCAGAGTTTGACGTAAATCTCGCATCACGGTCCGATATAATCGAGACCGGCACATCGTGTAATCACAGAATTTCCCTAACATACATTTGGGCTAAATGATTTAGCCTATCTATCATAATAACAGTAATGAAATATACTACTTTTGATAATCGATTCACGATTACCCAGATAGCGGTATTACACCACTTAGACTTTGGTAAACCTACCACAAAGTCCATACTACTATGATCCCACTTCTATTTAGGAATTTCTATAGGCTGGAGCAAACCAGAAGGTTTTTGATACAAGGCTTCACTTGCTGACAGTTCGAGCACTTTTCCACGAAGGCGGTTATCTCTCTCGTCATGATATTCCACCATAGGTTCCTCTTGAGGTCTTGATACATCTTGGTGCTTCCAAGATGTGTTGTATATGGCGTGTCATGTGCTTCACATATGATTTCTTCCTTTAGCTCTCCCTTGCCTGGCACATAAGGCCTTCATTTGAATAAGAGCGTGTTATCGGCAGCCTCCATGAAATCTGGTGAGCTATCAGATCGTGCTTCTAGCCTTTTCTTTTCGAGAAACTCGTCTTCTCTCTGGGCTTCAATTATCATTTGCCTTAGAACGGCTGAGTGACTATTGCGACGATTTGAGCTTGAATGGTCTCAGATGATGTTAGCACCTCGATCCTTAGCTTCTCGAACTTCTTGCGAAGATCCTCCTGGACTAGAACGAATCCTAACTCTGCCTTCTCTTTCCTACTTAAGGTATCGGCTACCATATTTGCCTTGCCTGGGTGGTGGTGAGTTGTGCAGTTGTAATCCTCTACAAGTTTTAGCAATCTTCTCTGCCTTATGCTAAGATCCTTTTTCTTAAAGAAATACTTTAGGCTCTTGTGATCTGAGAAGATTCTCACACTTGGCTCTGTAGAGATAGTGCCTCTATTTCTTCAGCGCATAAACAACCGCTGCTAGCTCTAGGTCATGCATGGGATAGTTCTGCTTGTGATTATTAAGCTACCTTGAAGCATAAGCAATCACCTTCCTTTGATGCATCAGTGTAAATCACGAAATCTTTATTCCCTTCCGGAAAGGCCAACACTGGGGCTGTGGTTAGCATCTTCTTCAAGGTTTGGAAACCTTCCTTGCACTTGGGCGTCCACTTGAACTTGGAGTTCTTATTTCACAGTCGCATCATGAGCTTAGACAATGACGAGAATCCTTTGATGAATCTACGATAATATTCAGGGAGTCCTAGGAAACTTCTTATCTCATTCACGTTCCTTAGAGACTTCCAGCTGCTTACTGCTTCAATCTTGGCTGGATCCACCTTGATTCATGCTACTGAAATTATATGTCCCATAACTCACACTTACTAAACTTAGCGTAAAGCCTTTCTCTTCTTAACGTTTACAGCACCACTCTTAGGTGCTCTTGATGCTCCTCTTCATCATTCGAATAGATGAGGATATCATCTATGAAAACTAGCACAAACTTATCTAGATATTGGTAAAGAACCCGGTTTATTAAATCCATGAACACTGCTGGGGCGTTGGTCAATCCAAAGGGCATTACTACAAACTCATAATGACCGTAGCGAGTTCTAAAAGAAGTATTAGGAATATCCTCCTTTCGGATCTTCAGTTGATGATACCCAAATCTTGAGTCTATCTTTGAGAAGACACTTGCTCCCTTAAACTTGATCAAAGAGACCATCTATTCTTAGGAGAGGATATCGATTCTTGATGTCCATCTTATTAAGCTCTCTATAGTCGATGCACATTCTCAATGTGCCATCCTTCTTCTTCATGAACAAGATTGAAGCTCTCCAAGGCGACACACTAGGTTGGATGAAACCTAGGTCTAATAACTCTTGTAGTGAACCTTGAGTTCTTGCAACTCCGTAGGTGCCATTTTGTAAGGGGCTTTCGAACTGATGCAACTCCTGGTTCTAAACTGATAGTGGATTCCACTTACCTAGACGGTGGTAGATCTGATAGCTCATTTGAAAATATGTCTTGGAAGTTTTCTTGTGCCCGAAACACCTTCTATTGCAAACTCTTCTTCCTCTTTCTTCGTCACAGCTGCTTCTCGACAGTATTCTGACTTTATAGCTTCTGCTGGAGATCACCATCACTTGCGGGCGTAAAGATCGCATGACTGGACCTTGAACATAAGCTCAGAACTTATCTGCCGTCATTCCTTAGATTACCTCTTAAACTTAACGAGCTGAAAAATTACTTTAGAGATGCGCGTCCTATTAGAAGGGCACTAACTAGCATTACTTGGATTCTTCTTCCTATTGGGACTACTTCCTCTTATTCTTTCAATAATGACAAAAAGGAATATTGCTTTATACTCTCTGCTTCAAGGATCTATACTCGAGCACTATGAGTGGGAGCAAATAAATACAAATGCCTCTGAGTGAGGACTTTATCTTGATCAATAATTCTTTAACAAGTTCCAAAAGCTGGAAGAGATATAATACTGGTTTATTTGTACTAAAAACATTGCTTTTTTTAGAGGACTTATAAACTAGAAAGAGGTTATTGAACGTAGCTAAGGTATGGAAGATAGTCAACGGTTAGCAACTGCGAACCGTACTGAATATTTTGCAAAGGCATCAGCATAGCCTAACAAAGAAATGCTATCACTGATTCTTGATGATCAAAGAAGTATCATCAAAAGATTACAAATTGTCCAAGAGGATATAATTGAAGAATTTTAAATGATATGAAGAATTTCAATTGATGCGATAATGAATAAATAGACTCATCAAAACTTCCTATCTTACTAAAACTTTTAATCTACCAATTCTATCTGCTTAACGATCTTCTTCAGGTTCTCTCTCTTTCTTTCCTTGATCTTCACGCACCTTCTTCTTTACTAGGTTGCTATGAAATAACATGAGTCAGTTGGCCTTCAATTAACTACACTTGGCTGGAAAAGGTGACATATGGGGATCACTTTCACCTATTAGAAGGGATACAACAAAGCGACCTGATCTATACGTGTTTTCTTCTCGTTTGAAACCATAAACGTGTGGCATGCCTTGATAACTGATTGAACTCTTGATCGTATTTTGACAACGTCCTCTTTTCTTGCTCTTACCTCCAGATCTCCACCTCCTTTGCCTTATAATAACGATCTGGAATATACTTCTAATATAACTTGCACTCTAAGTCTTCCCAGCTATACTCCGTCCATTGCTCCAGAGTTATCATTCTTCGAACGGACTCTCATTATTAGTACGCACCATCCATGCTCATAAAAGAGCACAACCAAATTCTTCATCGCTTGAAAAAGCTATAAAATCAAAAATTCACTTCTAAGGAACAAACCTATTTCTCGATTCCCATTGGGTTTCCTTAAACTATTAAAAGATGTAGGATTGTGTTTGAGAAACACATTCTTGACTTTCGAGCCACGGTTTGGGAATTACTTGTGTGTCCTTGCTTTCTCCTTCAATTTCGGCTTGATGTCGTCTTGGCGATATTCTAAAGAATCCGAAATATTAGCGACGCTCACTCGAATATGCACAAAGCAAAATGAAATGTCTTTCCGTAGGGTTTTTAGATTACGCAGGATAGATCAAGCAAAGCGGGAAAATTGCCTCATAAGAGGACTTTTTGGCATTAATAAGAAAGAGGTTCTTGGTTACATCCGAAAATAGGGCAGCCTTAGGAGGATTACTGCCACTATTAAAATCTAAAGGGGTTGATTAATACATTTACAGAATGAGATCTAGATTAAAGTGGACAGACAGATCAGCAAGGTGTTCTAACGACAACACCTCCTTTACCTACTTCTAAAGCTTAGCTATATGTTGGGCCCTTTTCTTTTCTTTTTCATGATGATTCCACATCTTTCTCGCTTTTCTTCTCTGGGTCTTCTTCTTTTTCATCTTCATCTGTCTCTGGTACCTCGAACTTGAATTTTCTCATGCTTCCTTCGGGGAACTGATGGGGCATACATTGTCCCAGACTCTGAGGGGCAACCGTTGGATAGTCAGGGGTCTATCGGTGCATTCTGGAGGACAAAGACTCGGTGTCCTGGACGATCAAGGGTCTCATATCTAAGGTTCCTTCAGCATGAGGGCACGGTGCTTAAAATCCAGGGAGACTGTTCAGAGTCGCCCTTAGCAGTTCTGATTCCACCACGAAGGAGGGGTTTTGCTCGGCTAGAGCATTCATGTGGTCATACTTTGACTCCCAAAGAGCCATCAAGGCTAAGGAGAATTTCATCAGATTTCCGATTACAACATACGTCTCGGGATCACGGGTGATGGTGCTCTGCAGGATGCGATACATTGCTGGCCTCTCAGCAGGTGGTGCTTGCTCACACATACGAATGCATGTTTCCAAGTTGGATATACTTCCTAGCGTTCCTCCAAAGTCGTTCATTTCTTGAACAGGGCGGAAAAGAGGCACATTATTCCTAGCAGTCGAACGACACTTAACCATCTAAAAATATGAAGCTTAATCAGTCTAGATTATAAAAAGGAGACCTGAGGTTCTCCTGAGATCGCGCTATCGTTTAGATTCAGACTACTTGTCTTGCATGCATAGCTCCTCTTTGCAGTTGACTTTTACAAAAATTTTGGTGCTCAAAATCTTTAATTAGAAATTTTACCTTTTCTCTTAAAATAAAAATTTGAGAATGAATCAACCATTTTCTTTTAAATCGAGAACTCTTCTTCGAAACTTTTATCTTTTCCTCAAGACATAGGTTTAAAAATAAAATTTTTTTAAACACTTTTCTTTGTGATCAAGAACTTCTTTCTCAAAAATTTCTTCCTCAGAAAATCATTTTACCTGAATACTTTTTACTTGGAATTTCATTCTCAAGGTTTTCCCCCTTTATCCATAAAAGAGGTATGTTTGCTCAAATCTTTTCATTTCCAGTATTCAAAATTTATGAATTCAAAATCAAAATTCTTTATACAATCATACATTGATTTTAGTTGAAGATACGAGGGTGATGGCGAGCTGTAGGTTGCTGCTGTGATGTTATCACGAAATAATTCATATGCATATAAAAACTTAGCTTAACTTAAACAAAGAGACAGGTCTGCAGAGTTGCAAACCTGGCTCTGATACCAACTGTAACAGCCCGGCCCCGAGATAGGGATTAACGAATGGGGACGGGGTGTTATTAAGGGATTAACGAATAAAATGGAAGATTAACAAAGAAGGTTTGGAGAATAAAGATATACTTTTGAAATATAGGCGATGATACTTAGGTTTACTTAATTAAGAGGAAAACATGCTTTAGCAGAATAAAATGGCTAACTAATCAGATACCAACAAGCATATACCCTATTCATAGGTCAAATCGGATAAACAGATACCAACATGAACAAGCCTCTTCATATGTGAAAGGAAAATATACTCGAGAAGCAGGAATAAAACTTATAATGCATATTTATATATAAATAACCATGTCTGGGGAAATATTCATAAAATCTCGATAATCATAATAGAACTTGAATGGAATTAGAAAGAGTGAATCAGAGTAGCAGAACACATAATGAGATTTCAAAAGAAACTTACATAATACCAAAACAATCTTGGCAGCCAACCCACATCCACATCCACCATTATCCTCAGCATCTCAATCCTGAAAATATTTGAAAAAGAGGGCATGAGTACTAATGTACTCAGTGGGTTTTAATAAAAGCTTATTTAATAACTTGAGAAATATCCAATAATAAACTGGCGGTATATGGAGAGCAAAATGCAAAAGCCCTCTTCATATCCGCAAAACCTTTTCTTTACTTTTGGGCCCAACCTTGGCTTAAACCTTATGTCAACTGCACCCTTAGGCATGCCATTGGATAGAAGAGGGGTAACCTCAAATATCCAAACGAGTTTGCGAGGGGCATTAACCCAGCAGTGACTTACTTTAATGATCAAAGATCATGAATCCTGAGCTCAATCCTGGTTATAAAAGCCACATTCTTCCTTCCTTAACTTAGCCTTCCTTTTTCAACCTTAATCCTTAATTCCTTAGCTTCCTTAACCTTACTAGAATTATCGAGCTTAGAGCAATGTCTAAGGCTCATCTTTTACTTAAGCATGACTTCGGCGTATAAAGGATTTATCACTACTCATAAAGGCAATGCTTAATTAGCTAAATAAACTTTAGCAAAATCCAACATTTAGATACGAGAAAATGAACGTGCATAAACATATATTGCAATTAAAGCATTTCTAATTATCTCATGCTAGTATAAACAATACTTAAATATTTTTAGCATTTCTAAACATGCTTGAGAGTTCACTTAACATATAATGACTTCCTTTCCTTCCTTCCTTGTACAGAGATCAATCAGGCAGAGCAAAAATATTTTATTGGATATCTCATTTGCCCTATATGCTTCTAGAGCTTATTAGTTCAAACTTTAGATAAGTATAGATTTACCCACCTTGACTACTGGACAAAAGGTAAAGCAATGAGCTGACGATCCTTCTCCAGATTTTCACGGGCTCACTTCCTCCTACAAAAGTCGAATCATCGACTTAGCGACTTCTTTCGAAGAAATCGAACATCTAGAACGAGAAATAGCAATAACTAACCCATAGACCATAATCTAAAACTTAAATACAGATTGCACGACTTAATGACTTTATAAAATTCGAGAAGAATTTACTGGGAGAAATCATATTTTTATACTCGAATTTTAGACGGAAATAACTTAAAAAGTTTATTTGAAATATCTCGAAAATAACTCGAGGTTAGTTTGGAAAAATACAACTCGAAAGGCTCGAAAAGAGGGTACGAATATAGCCGAGAAAAATCAGCATGAAACAACACGAGGGGGGGGACCGCACCGTGGCGCACACCGGCATCGGCGGGCCCCGCCGCGGCGCCACCTTTGCGCTGGCGGGCAGACTGTTGGCCGCGGGGAGTGTTGCGCGGCGGCCTCTCTCTACACCTAATTTTCTGGCGATATTTTATGGGTTTCTTCAAATGTTCATTGATTCCTTTGATGAAGACTTTAAAAATTTAAAAAAAAGCATGCTTCGATAATTTAAATTAACATGAAACGACATGCTTTAACTTAAAAAGAAATTTGGCATTATAACGGCATAAACACGATAATCCTCCTAAAATATTTAGAATAATAATGAAATCTTAAATATAACTTGAACGGAACTTAATGAATTACACGAGATTAATTACAAGAATTAATGACGAGAATAACAACAGGAATAATAACGAGTATAACAACGAGAATTATAACGGAAATGCTATAACTTGGAACTTTAATGAGAATCGAAATATAACTTTAGGCGGAAAGTAAATGAGTAATAACGAAGAACTGGAAGAATAGAAAGTAAATGCGGAATTGAAAGAATGAAAAAGAAATGAAATCGGGACCGATGAACAAGAATGCACGGGGTTAGGTGCGTCGAAGGAAGGTGACTAGCTCGGCGTCTCGTCAAGTTGCAATGGCGGCAGAGCCGCCTGCTACGACTCAACGGTGCCCTAGCACATTCTCTCACCGCATCCCTTGCACACCAATCCGCTCGTCGTCTTGTAGAACACTCACGAAGAACGCTTTTCACTTCGACAGAACTTTCTCGGCCCTCACAAGCTTTCTCACTCTCTAGAAATGAGGAATGAGTGAATTTGGTGTGGAAAAAGTGAAGGGGGTGATGCTTTATTTCTTGGAGAAGCTTAGGCTTCCCTTGGAAGCCATTGAAGTGCAGAAATACTGCAAAAGTTAACCAGGGTTCGGTTAAAAGCTGCTTTATTCGATGTCGAGGTCCAAATGATCTCAGACATGAAATTTAAAAATACCAAGGGACTCATTGGCTCAAATACTAGTGAACCAACTTGATTCGTGAAGCAGACGGGGTCGTCTGAAGAAAGACGAGTAAAGATTCCCTTTTTGGAATTACTTCTTACTATTTACTCAGACTGACAGATTTTGCTCCCGAGCGTTCCATTGACCTCAGAATGGAAATCCGTGAACGCCAACGGAATCCTTGAGTCATTTTCTATAAGAGGGGCCTGGCAAAACTAGTCTCGGATCAACAAGGAGGATTTCGTAAATTTTTCAAAACACGAACGCACGCAAAAGTTACTATTCATTCACCTTTTAAATACGATTTTCATTACCGGAAACTCAAATGACTTCAGAATAAAATTTTGAGAACACCGGCACACTCCTTGAGTTAAAACCTTCTAACGAGACCACAAATGACCATAACAGAGTTAAGATCATATTTTCCGAAAAGACGATTTTCACGAAAACTGACCCCTAAAGTCGTGACTGACATCTGAGCTTAATTAACCTTAATTAAATTTCTTCCTTAACTAATTAATTTCTCTTAATAATTCTCTTAATCCTTATCTGAAAATCTGGGGTGTTATATTCTCAACTTACATACTTTACTTTCTAGACCAGCAACCACACAATCTTTAGGTCGTTCAATATAAATTTCTTCATTAAGATCACCATATAAGAAAGTTGTTTAACATTCATTTGATGAATTACCAAGTTATGAATCGCAAATAGAGCAACTAGTGCACGAATGATGGAAATTCTAGCAACAAGAGAATAAGTGTCAAAGAAATCAACATCTTTCTTTTGTGAATAATCCACCACCACCAATCTAGCTTTAAACCTACCAATGGAACCATCAGATTTTAGTTTTTTTTCCTAAAATCTATTTAATTCTAATAGTTTTACATTTTTCAGGTAAATCAACCAACTCCCAAGTATGATTATCACCTATTGATTCTAGTTCACTATGAATATTTTCTTTCAAAAAGTGGTATCTATACTAGTCATAGCTTCAAAATGCATGGTAGGATCATCATTAATAAAAAAAATGCAGATACAACATAATCATTAATCATATCAAGATTATTTAATAGGAAGTAACAAAACCATGACCAAAAAAGGTTTCAGTTCTCTGTCTTTTACTTATTCTAGGTTCAATTAAATCAACAAACACATCCACAAACAAACTATGTACATCAACATGATCATTAACAGACGAACCGAGACTATTCACACCATCATGAAATTTAAGAGGAAATACATGCTCAAAAAATTCCACATCACGTGACTCAGAAACAGAATTATCTATAAGTAGCATAATTAGTTGCATAGCCAACAAACACAACATCATATGTCTTGTACCTAATGTTCGACCTCTTAGGTTCAGGCAAACGCACTTTAGCTAGACATCCCCATACTTTCAGATATTTCAAATTAGGAGCAAATCCTTTCCATAGTTCATTAAGAGTCTTATCTAGCTTCTTATGAGGTACCCGATTTAGAATATAGCATGCAGAAAATGTAACACCCCTCCACATATTATTATGCAACCCAGAACTAATCTACATAGTATTCATCATGTCCTTTAGGGTCCTATTTTTCTTTTCAGCTATTCTATTTTGTTGGGGGAATAAGGAGCAATAAATTCACATATCATACCATTTTGTTCACAGAAATCCTTAAGGAACGTGCTATATTCACTGCCTCTATCAGATCTTAACTTTTTTATTTTCATGTTAAGTTGATTTCCTACTTCTAATTTATATTTCATAAACATGTGTCCATAACTTCATCTTTAGTTCTAAGGAGGTAAATTCTAGTGTATGCAGAATAATCATCAACAAGTGAAATGTAAAACATTTTCCCTTCTTTACTCACAGTGCTTCTAAAGTCCGCTAAATCTGTGTGAATTAGTTTTAAGAGTTCAGAATTTCTATGTTCAACTGATATAAACGGTTTTTTAGCAAATTTAGCCTCAACACAGATTTGACATTTAGACAAATTATATATATTCAAAGTCAAGATTAAATATAATTTTTTTAGCATTTTAATTGAAGCATCATTAACGAGTTAAAGTCTTGCATTCCACACATCATAAGACTCAACCAAGTAAGCAGAAGTAGAAACATTCTCATTAACAATGACAGAATCAACAATGAGTACAAAAGACCCTTATTCAGATAACCTTTCCCTACAAATTCTCTATTTTTAGTCAACACAACTCTATTAGCCTCTAACATAATTTTCAGACCAGCCTTATTCAACAAAGCACCATATACTAAATTCTTATGCATGGAAGGAATATACAAAGCATTGCTCAAGCTCAAGGTTTTCCCAGAAGTCAATTTAAGGAGAATTTTTCCTTTACCCAGGACTCCAGCGACACTGGAGTTGCCTATGTAGACACATTAACCTTCTCAAGTTTCCTCGAACTCGTGAAATAGATCCTTATTGCTGCAAAAATGTCTTGAGGCTCCCGTCTCCAATACCTAGTTCATTTTGTTCTCGACCAAGTTCACCTTAACTACAATAGCAGCAACAATATCATAAGTTTTAGTTAAGTGAGCTTGATTAGGTCTCTGGGATTGTCCTTAGTGTTTGGGACATTGGTAAGCTCTGTGGCTGGGATTCCCACACACCCAATATGAGATTTTGGATAGAGGTTTCTTCGCTATCTTCTTATCAATAGAGAGATTCTTCTTTTTCCAATCTGGCTTGTGTTTTTTTGGGATAAATTGACCTTTTTCTTTACTTGCAGCAGATTCTACAAGATTAGCATTAACAGAGTTAGAAGACAAAGATAAAGATTTGCCCTTCATTAGATTGGCCTCCTCTGTGCGTATTTGACTGATTAGCTCTTGTTGTGTGAGATCACATTTCTTGTGTTTCAACAGGTTCCGATAATCAGTTCAGGGGGAAGAGAATTTTTCGAGGAGAATATTCATCTGCATAATTTCACACATCTTCATTCTCTCATTTAGCATGGCAGCAGTGAGATTCTCATATTCATGTAATTGCTCCATTACAAGTTTATCATCAACCATCTGGAATTGCAACCACTTTCCTACTACTTACTTTATTTTTTCCAACATCAATGTCTCCATAATTCTTCTCTAATGTCTCCCAGATCAGTTTGGCCGAATGAATATTCATGAGAAGATGAAACAAACTATTGGTCATGTGATTTAGCATGTGAACTCGAGTCATTTTATTATCTTTCTCATATTTTATGGTGAGAGTGGAAGCATCCATAGTCAACCCTTTTTGCAGTGAAGGTGTCAGTCATTTAATTGGCAGCAGCGACAATATCTATTTTGTCCTTTCAAGCAGCGATGATGTGTACTTTCTTTTGGCAGTAGCGATGTCACTGTTGTCAAGGGTGATAATGACGGAGTTTGATTTCTCGGGCAGGTCAGAGAAGAGCACGTAGTCAACCTCTAATTGATTGAAGAATATCAGAAGCTTCTACGACCTTCTCTTATAATTCAAAGCATCAAGCAGATCCAGTTTGGACAGATTGGGCATAGCTCGAGAAAAGCTATTGCTCCCGGGGTGAGTCAAAATCAGTTTAGAGGAGGAGAGGGGTGAATAAAATGATCCAAAAACTTAATAATAATTGCGGAATAGTCAGGGCCCATTTGACTCATAAAGTTATCCATGCTGTTAGGCGATCAGTTGAGATGATCAGCTAGTTCGGACTGCTGTGTGGGCAATTCACTATACAAGTGTAAAGTTTCTTTATTACAGTTACACAGTGAGGACAAGTGTTAGACCTGGCTGTCGGTGACTTTACGAGTCACAGATTCCTTTTCAACTGTTGTTGTCCCGAAAGTGATGATCGAATGAAAGTAGCCTCCTCAACCGGGTTCTGGTTGACAGCTCACACTTACTGATCTCAACTGCTCATTGAGACTTTAGGTGCTATTGACTGTCTTTACAAGGTTTTAGATCTCTTTCGATCTTCAAGAAGACAGTCTTCAAACTGGTATCAACTGATATGCTCCTTTGTGCGTCTGCGGCTTGAGCTGGGTAATTGATCGTTGTGGAGCGAAACTGAGCGAATGGCTCTGGTCGGATTTCTTCAACAGTTAGCTTGATGAGCAGTCTGCTCCTTCTTTTCAGTTGGACTTTTGCTATTGCTGAGTTTGAGCTTGAGGCTTTAGAGCTTTGGCGAACGTCTTCACTGAAAGTGTATGCAGAAAGTCTGAGCAAAAGTTCTCTTCAAGAGTCAAAAGTCATGGCCATCTTCTGGGTTGCTCATCTTTTATAGATGAGTGGCTTGGTGACCGTTGGTTATCACTGTGTTATAATAAATGATAAAGCCGTTGAGGCTTTTCATTTAAAGAGGCGTTGAGTGGCCTTTGTTCTTCTGACATGCTTTTATTCCAAGATCTCGGTTACATTAACTTAAAGATCTTTATGTTAACTTTTCTAAAATTTGAATTTCAGTTATGCCTTCTATCTTGATCTTCATTTTTGGGCTTTGACAGACAATTGGAATCTTCAGTTCCTTGGCTATCAGTTCTGCGCATCCTTGGCAGTTTCGAAAGCTCAAGTTAAGATCATCTTTAGCTGGCAGTTCTGTCCTCTAGCTTGATACTTTCTGAGCTCTAGTTTGATTTGCTTCAGCTGGTAGTTTTGAACCAGTGTTCTTCAGCTGGCATGTTGGACTGATGTCCCTTCAGCTGAAACTTCCTTGGACTGGTCTTCAATTCGGATGCTGACGCTTCTTCAGTTGCACTTCAGAACTGATGCGTCTTCAGCTGGTCTCCTTCGAACTAGTATTTCTTAGCTGGAACTTCATTCTTCAGCTGGGACTTCTTGAGCTAGTATCTCCTTCAGCTCGAACTGGTGTATTCTTCAGCTGGTATTCTCCTTTAGCTGGAAATATTCTTGAGCTGGCATATCCTTCATCTCTAACTGATGTGATCTTCAGCTGGTATTCTCCTTCAGCTGGAATCATCTTGAGCTGGCATATCCTATGGCTCAGACTGATGTGGTCTTCAGTTGGTATTTCCCTTCAGCTAGAATTGTCCTCTCTTCAGCTAGTAATCATCTTCAGCTGGAATTGGGCATTTCTGAACTGGTGCCTTGAACTGGTAGCTTCAGCTAGTATTATTCTTCAGCTGGAATTGGGCATATCTGAACTGGTGCATTCTTCAGTTCATGACTGTAGACTGATGGCATTTGGTACTTCACTTGATGGTACCTGCAACTTTCAGTTTATCTTGCTAACTGATCTAGCAAGCTACATTTTTTCTTTTTCACAGCTCTTGTGGCTGGATTTTTTTTTTCTTTTTCTCTCTTTTCTTTTCTCTCTTTTCTTTTCTTCTCCTCTCTTTTCTTTTCTTTTCTCTCTTTTCTTTTCTCACTTGGATTGATCATTTTCAGGCTTTGATAGCTCGATTTTTTGATATGATCTTCCTTAGTTTTCTGCTTGATTTCTTTTCAGTTTTTCATAGCTCTTTGTGTATTTTGACATATTTTAACATCTCATGAAAACTCCAGTTAGGAAAATGCTTGATAGTTTTTCCTAACAATTTCCCCCTTTTTGATGATGTCCAAAACATGGCAAAATTGAGCAATGATGGAAAAACGGATTAAGAAATTTTTGAGTTGTCTAAAAAAGAACACAATCAAGCAAGAAAACTTTTATAGCTAAAAAACTGATTATATAAACTAATTAGATTTCTTTGAATCTATAACAGTTTCTTTTTTTTCTTTTTCTTTTTTTTTTTCAGTTTCTTGCTCTTCAGTTGCTGCACTTCTTCAGCTGGTATCTCATCTCCTTTTTCATATGTTCCACCAATTGCTAGATTCTTCATTTTCTCTAGCACTAGCATTCCTCCAGATGTCTCCCTAAACTTCCCTCTGAGACAATTGTCTCTCATCTCTGGCTCTTCTCCAGAAAGCTCCCCAAACTCCCCTGAGTTTGATGCCTCTCTTCTCGAGCAGTTCCTACAGTCCTCATTTCTTCCCCCTGAGGTTGTACTTCCCCTTGAAACTGCGAGGGTTCTCCCTGAATCTCATTCCAGAGACTCAAAAAGTTTCTTCCATCATTCCTCTCAATTTCTTCATTCTTTTCCCCCTTTTTAGCATCATCCAAAAGGGTGTGCAGTTGTAGATCAAAAGATATAATGGGGACATGTGGTAACAAGCTGAATGTGGTAGCTAAGTTACCTTTAAAATGAGAGGGATATGGCTGTTCTCTTGGTGGTGAGGGTAGCCAGTTGGATGCTTATTTTGTTGGCATGAACTACCGTAGATCTGGTAGTGGAGACTGAACTTGAGGTTCAGTTGTCATCATGGCCAAACTTAGGAGGAGTTCTTCAGTTGGAGCTGGGTAGTTAAACTCTATCGGTATGGAGGATAAGTTGGATGGCTCTGCAAAAGGTAGTGGAGCTGCGGCTGGTACTCCATGCTGGATTCTGTGGATCATTGAATCCATGATCTCGGAGAGTGTGGGAGTAGCTGTGAATGGATTATTTATCCAGTTTCGGCTCCAAGTTCCTTCCTGACTCCAGAAGTGGCTTCCCTTCTTGTCGAGCAGTTCAAACATGACTGCTCCATCAATTTGATATGCCCAGAGTGACCATATGAGATATCTCTTCAGTTGATTAAAGAGATCAGAGTCGTAGCTCGATGATGTAAAATCTGCTGGACAACAGATTGTTGAGAGTTTCGGGAAGCTTTCTCCAACGCTATCCATGTAGTTGTTTTCAGCTGGTTTAGACTCAGCTGGCGTAATTGACTCTGTCGTCATGTCATCTTCTGACACGATCTGCTTTCCTCGACTATTGGAAGTCGGTTCAGTCAGAGTGGAGGGACCTTCTTCAACAGTTCTCTGCCTTCTCAATCTTGGGCCAAACGGCTTCAGATTCCTTTTTCTCTTGACAAAGATTGTGGGGAGATAGTCTCTCCTGTCCAGCAACACGCCTTGATGAGAGAGAACTTGAATCTGATCACAGATTATCATGCTGAGTCGATTGATGAATCCCAGCTTCTCCGTGAATGTTCCAGTTTGATGGTCAAAACGGACCATGCGAACATTCTTGCGTAGGTTCTAAATGAGTGCCATCAGGTGAGCATTTTCGGCACTGAAGTGAGTATAGTCTAGGTTGCCTCGCAGGTAGTGGATGACTATATCTTGAAGTTGGATGAACTCCGGCCAAAGACTATCCTTCAGTCTGTGTGAATAATCATTATGCTCAACTACTAATTTTGTCCATTGGCTCCACAAATCTCTTTGATTTGGCATGACTATTGAGCCTTCCGGTGAACCTGCTACTGAAAGATAGAGGGTTTCCATCATGGTTTCCTTAAAGATCATGATCGAGTGCCCGCCGACTATTGAAATGATGTTGCCGTTGTTGCGTTTTGGGAGTAGATATAGAACTCGGCAACTTACTCTGAAAGGCATCATCCAAATTGAGGACCTTGAGTAAGAAACTGAAAGAGTTCAGTTTCCTCCACTGTTACAACTAAGCGATGAAATTCATCAGCTTTAAGTCTTTTCATCATAAGATCTAGGTCTACGAACTTGTCTCTTTTTAGGTTGAGAGCAAGTCTAGCTGGATCGATGCATTGAGCGGGTAGTTCCATTCTTGGTTCCATCATTTCGGAATGACTTCCTGTTGCTCCTATGAGGATTCTGGCGGTAATGGTGGCTAACATCTAGTATTCCTTAATGAATTTGGTTATCATGTGGTTGCCATGATACTCCAGAGTAATCGTGTCCTTTTTCTATCTACTGTAGCTTAACTCAGGATCTACCCAAACATCTTCAAGCTTTGTACTAAAGCTTGGAATTTTGAAGACCTTCCGTAGAATTATCGAAGTAATGATAAATTTTCTCCCCCTTACTTTAGTTGTGATCTCTTGCGAATTATCTTCATATTTTGAATTCAGAAAGAATTCCACCACAACTTCAGGGTAGACTCTTGATGGAGCTTTTTCGGTGAAGGTTTTGAGCTTGGCTTTTTCCACTAGTGTGATAATTCTTTCACACAACTCTAAGTTTCCACAAACCTCTTTGAAGGCCATTTGAGCTTGAAGTTGTATTTTCTGCGGTGAAGGTTGGCAGAGAATTGAGCTATTTGAAAAGTTTGAAGGAGTTTTCTGAAGCTTTTGAGAGAAGTAGAAAACTCTGAATTTAGGGTCTGAATATGAATGCTTGAAGGCTTAGTTTGGTTTTGAGTGGGCTGAAAAGGGGTTCGGCCAATCTATTTATAACCTTCAATTCTAATGGAAAATCCAACGGTAAAGAGAATTTGAGATGAGCTTAATTCGAACGATTCCGATTAATCCATCGATTAAATCTCAAAATTTTATCTGTTGGGATTAAATGAAATGAGAGATAGTAGGTCCAATGGTAACAATGGTGTGACACGTCATTTTACTGTTCCACTAACCAAAGTAAAATTTGAAGTTATCTGTTTAAATCTCTCTCTCAGGAGCTTCCGCGTGGCCTTGAGCTGCTGACGTCATCAGATGTTTCAGCTACATCTTGCATTATCCAATTGTCTTGATCCGTTTCAACTAAGATGTTTTTCAGTTTAGCTCCTCCTTTTGCTGAGATGGCTTCCAGCTCTCCCTTCAGTTCAGTTGCTTGCATCAGCTAATCACGAGCTGTTTTCTCCAATGTGAACTGATTGAACTTCCGATCAGTTCTGGCCCTTTGACTTCTCAGCTTCCATGCTTCTCATCAGTTTGCAAACTTTTCAGCTTACTTTTTGCTTGAACTGATGGTTTGAGCAGTTTTGGCTCCTTTTGCTGACTGAACTGGTGCACCATTTGGTTCAGTTTCAGTTTCTACTCTCTTTTTTCTCATCGGCCGGGATTGTTTTTTGCATTCTCCCAATTTCTTAATCATCTTCATCTTTTGAAGTTAGTTCTAATAACCCCAATTGGATGCAAAGATCCACGAGTCTTGCCTCTGGCAAAGGCTTTGTAAAGATGTCAGTTATCTGCTTTTCAGTGTTGACATATTGGATGGATATGTCCTTCTTCTCAATGTGATCTCTGATAAAGTGGTGTCCGATGTCAATATGCCTTGTTCTCGAATGCAAAACTAGATTATGAGAAATATTAGTGGCATTGTTGGTGTCGCAGAAGATAGGTACTTTGTCAGTTTTGACCTTGTAATCCTTCAACTGCTGCTTCATCCATAGTATTTGTGCACAACAGCTTCCAGCAGCTACATACTCTGCTTTAGTTGTCGATGTTACAACTGAGTGCTGATTCTTACTGAACCAGGATATCAGTTTGTGACTAAGAAACTGACATGTTCCACTAGTACTCTTCTTATCAATCTTACATCTACCGAAGTTTAAGTCTGAATAGCCAGTTAGACTCAAGCTATCGTCTCTGGGATACCATAATCCAAGATTTATGGTTCCTCTGAGGTATTTGATGATCATCTTTGCTGCTTCGAGATCACTCTTCTTCAGCTTTGCTTGGAAGCGTGCACATAAGCCGACTGAATATGAAATGTCTGGTCAACTGGCAGTTAAGTAGGGAAGCAAACCGATGATGCCTTTGTAGTGAGTTTGGCTAACTGATTCTCCTTCTTCATTGAGAGTCAGTTGAACTGATGTATTCATGGGAATCTTGATAGTTTTTCCCTTATCAATTCTAAACTTCTTGACGAGCTCGTTTGTATACTTGGCTTGACTGATGAATATACCATCTTTGAGCTGTTTTACTTGGAGTCCTAGAAAGAATGTCATTTCTCTCATCATACTCATCTCGAATTCGCTCTACATCAGTTGTGCGAATCGAGTGCAGAGATCCTTACTCTTTGATCTAAATATTATGTTATCTACATAAATTTGAGCCATTAAGATCTCTGATGATCGCTCTATTCTGAATTGAGTGCGATCAATGACTCCTTTTTTAAACCTATTCTTAAGTAAGAATGTTGTGAGGGTTTCATACCAGGCTCGGGGTGCTTGCTTCAGCCCATAGGATGCTTTCTTCAGTTTGAAAATTTGGTCTCCAATCTCGAATCCAGGCGGTTTCTCGACGTACCCATCCTTCTTAAGCATCTCTTATCGAAAAGCACTTTTAACATCCATTTGATAGACCGTGAAATTGTTATGAGCCGCATAGGTGAGGAACAATCTGATAGCTTCTAATCTTGCAACTGGTGCAAATGTCTCATCAAAGTTGATCCTTTCACTTTGAGAGTATCCCTTGGCTACTAGTCTTGCTTTATTCCTTGTGATGATGCCTGTTTAAGTCCAAATTTGTATTCCGATTTAGACTTAACATGGTAAACTACTTCAAACCAAACCTGCAATTGGACGGGATCAATTGTAGATGCGATGAGCTAACCCAAGTCGAACTCTCAAAGAAGACATCTTGTGGGCAATTATCTTAAAGCTATGCATGCAACATACTAGAATGACGAAAATAAAACCTAAACATTCTAAACATGGGTTTGATGGTGATTTAAACTAAGAATTAAGACAAGCAATAAAACGAGTAAATGTAAATAACAATGTTGATATCAAGATTCAGGAAAAGATTATGATACGAGCATTAGGGTGTGGATTCTCTCATTGGTTTTTCATTAAGTTTACTTCAAGTTGGTTATATTAATCTCAAACACACGATAGACCTGTTAATTAGTTTAACTTCAATTACTGTCACCGTCTATCCGTTAAACCTTTATCCGCTATATCGTACGAGCAAGATCAATATATTATGCATATGAACCCAGTCCATCTAATGTTGAAGGAACCTAGGTCGGGATTTAGAATCTCCTCTTGGTCTCATCTAAAACCTAGCAATGCTAAGTAGTGATCAAGTACTCAACATGATAATCTCAATTCCAACAACAACAACCAACCATCACAAGCATAAATCAAAACCAAATCGATCATCCACCCCCTAATGGAGAGATTAGCCCATAATCATGCTCAAAACAACGTAAATATCATAAAAGTGCATCATCCCATAACCAAATGAAAATAACAATAGCTTCTACAATATTCAATGTTAGGAAAATTGTCGGGAAATTCCAATTAATGGTTTTGATGAAATGTCAAAATATGTGTGATGATTTAATGAAAAACTGTAGGTTATGATAAGCTGGATATCAATGACAATGACCAAGTAAGACTTCGAGCTGAGATGAGAGACAGCTATTCAGAAGCATGGTGAACCAGCTTACAGGTTACCTGATCAGACCAGTCAGAGTAAACTCTTCAAAGCTTGAGATAAGCTGTAAAGGGGGAAGAGAACTTTGGAGACTGGTAGCTATCCTCGGATGAGTTAGTCAACAGTCTTAGCAAAAAGCCTGGATAGACTGATATACCGAGTCATCTTGAAAGCTAAAACTGATCCAATCAAGAGATCAGTCAAAGCTGGCCCTAAACTGATCAAAGATCAGTTTACTGGTAAAACAGCTCTAAATGCTTTGAGTCTTTATTCAACTGACCTTAGTTCAGTTAGAGAGAAAAAGCTCAAGCAAGTAGCCAACCGATAAGTCTAGAAATGAAAGCTCTTAAGCTCAGCTGATAAGTCAGCCGAACTAGACTATATCATGACAGAAGCTCTAGGTAGCTGAAGATCTGCCAACTGGAATATCTCAGAGCTGAAAGCTGAGACAACTGAGAGCCCATCAGCTGAATGTCCAAGAACTGATAGCCAAATCGCCTGCTCCTACAGACAAGTAGTTAATGAAGATCTCAACAGGAAATCTTTGAAAGATCCTAATGATCTTAGAGCAGAGAAATTTAAAAGTCAAAACGGCTAGTTCATTAAAAGAAGCTTCAAATGGCTACAGGCATTAAAAATGCCACCGGTGATCTCTAAACATCACCAATCATAACGGTCAAAATTCACTCATCTATATATAGAGGATGAAATCAATTGGCCAAGAAGAAGACTTTCGCTAATCTAACTTTGCTATTTGTGCAGAAAACGAGCTATTTCTTTCTCTCTCTCCACAGCTCAAAGCTTAAAATTCTCAAAGTGCGAAAAGTCTTAAACTGAGAAGGCATGCTTCAAGTTCAAAGCAAGCTGCTAAGCTAACGCAGTATTCCAGCAAGAGCAAAACTTCTCAGTTCTGTCCCTTAAAGATCAACCACTCAGCTCAAGAGAAAGGAGCATTCCAGGTTGATAATAAGCTTCAGCCACGTCTTCAAGCTATCAATTCCAAACTAATCAGCTCATCAGCTAAGCTTCCGTCAGTCTCTTTCAACTGATCAGTCAGCACAGATAAATCACAAAAGCGAGTCAGGGCCCCATCTATTCGGCAATCTGTTTTGAAAGTTTTTGAAGTCAGTTTATTCACCTCCCTCTAAACTGACAAAGGCTTGTACCAGGACCAAAAAGTGGTATCAGAGCAGTTGATTCTAAGGATCAGCTGTTTCTGCAGATCATTTGAATCAGATCTGTTTATCTGTGCTAACTGTTTTAGCTATGAGAAACCATAAGCGACCTCTCTTTTCAGTTGAGAACTATGACAATTGGAGCAAAAGGATGAAAGCTCGTCTATGCTCCATCCATGAGAATATGTTGGAGGTGATTGAATACGGTCCAATCATCATAACGATGGACAATGAAACCCACATCATGGATGTCTACCAACCGGCCAGGATCCCAAAACCAACTCATCTTCTCACTGGTGAAGAGAAGAAGTTGAAAAATTTAGAGTTTGTTGCTGAAGCAACACTTTTTCAAACTCTAGATGAGGATCGCATGAAAGACACAAAGAATTGCAGAACATTGAATGAGATTTGGGACCTTCTTACAGATCTATGCATAGAGTCCCAAGCTATCAAAGGAAACAAGCTCCAGCTAGCAGTTGATAAATATGAGTCTTTCAAAATGCAGCCGGATGAAAGCATCTCGAGCCTGGAAATAAGATTTCTTGGCATCATAAGCTAGATGAACAATCTGGGAAGAAACTATCCCAACAATGAGATGAACTCGAAAGTTCTTGATAATCTCAATGATGAGTAGGATATGAAAGTAATTGCTACTAAAGAGTCGAGAGACTTGAACAACATTACTCCCAGAGAGTTGTTTGGATCTCTCAAAGCTCATGAGTACAACCTGAATCAAAAGAGAGAAACATCTACTTCCTCTTCTCATGATGCTTCTTTCTATGCTGAAAGAAATCGATTCAGAGAAGCCCGCAGAAGAAACAACTTCCGACCAAGAGGCTCGTCTGTCAGAGAGAATCCAGGGAGATCCTGACTGAAGACTTGAATGAGCAAATCCAATCAATGATAAGATTGCTGGAAAAGCTAAGAAAAGTCAGAGATCAACAATAAGCTCAACCCGAAGCTGATGAAGCTGCTAAAGGTGAGAGAAACCAGCAGCCAGCTGATCGTCCAGATGAAGAATTCAGGGTGGCAAATAGGAACATAGAGGAATGTTTCCATTGCCACAAGCAAGGACACTACAGATACGAGTGTCCATAGCTTCCTGAAGACAAAAAGGCTAAAGTGAGGAGAAGCTTCTTCAAAAGGACAGCAATGATCGCAAACTCTGAGAATGTCATGCTTGATGATTCAGACTACCCATCTGGAATCGATTCAGATGGCTACAGCTCCGATGATGAAGCTTTATTGTGCCTCATGGCCGACAATGAAGAAGAGGTTAGTCAAGCTGACTTAATAACCTCATTCTATTATATACATGAAGCATCGATCTCTAGGAATAAACTGGATGAACAGTTAAAAATCCTAGAAGATCAATTAGCTTATGTATCAACTATGTATATTGAACTGAAGGGTGAAAATGATGAGCTAAGAAGCAGAGTTGATGAGCTAAGTGCTGAAAATGAAAGACTAAAAAGTCTTGATGCTCAGTCAACAGAAATGGATCAGCTGAGGCTGAGAAATGCAGAACTGGAAGCTGAGAATGAGCAGCTCAAGCAAAAAATCTTGAAAGAGAGAATTATCTCTCAAATTCAAGAAGGGATCCCAGACTCTTGATGAAATCTTGAGTCATCAGAGAACTGAATCTGGGAGCCCAAGACTGGGATATAGTAAATACACTGTCGCAGAAAAGGGCTAGGCAGTTGTACAGAGCTGTGAATCTGGAGTCCTGAGAGGATTCACAAGACCAGCTCAGTCCCCACAGTTGAGGAGTCAAAAGGTAAGGGCATCTTTGAAACTCCTCAAACTCAGCCCAAAGATCAGACTGATCATTCGAGATGGGCAACTCGAAGACAATCAGTCTTTCAAAGACTTGGTACTTAGTCAAAGCCACCAGTTCAAGATCGATCAGCTCAGCAATCTAGATCTACTGCTAGATCAAATCCCAAAGCTCATCACAGGCTAATTCCTCGAAAGCCTCCTCATTATTCCTGGTCATCAGTTCAACCAAGACCTAAAGTTCACCCAAGGCCAGTTGCTCATACAAGAGCATCAGCTCAAAGCAGGCCATCAGTTCAATGATCTAGAAACTCAACCAGTACATTTCAATGTGGGATTTCTTCAAATCCCAGAAGGAATGAACACTTGAGATTGTATCATGCAAGACAACATAATTCAATCTCTTTGGAAGAGTTCCCTCTAAGTGACTTTGCAATCCAGTAAAATGAGTTTCTAAACTCAAAGGATGAATCAAGATTTAATCCCCATTACAACTGGTTTGCAAATTGGCCATATCACAAAGGCTAAAAAGCTCAAAGTCAAAAGGTCAGACGAAATTGGCCAAGACAAGGACATTAAGGTCACAAGATGAGAGGATATTAGTTTGAAGTCTTCTATCCTAAATCTCATCGGAGGTATAGATCACTAGACTCGACTCTCAATAGAAGAGTCTCAAGCAGTCCAATGAATATCCAGAGATCCAATTCTGAAGGATCTCTTGGAAATGAAAAGCCAAAAACGTGGCATATGTGGATTCCCAAACACCTGATTAACCTCTAAGAACCCGATATCATACGGGTACCTAAACCTTGACTCTTGCTTTGCAGAGAAAGAGCATCCTATCTAAGAAACAGGTTAAAGATACTTGGTATCTGGATAGCGGGTGCTCAAAACATATGACCGGAGACAAGAAGGATCTTGACGGTTATAAAGAGGTTAAGGGACCACTAGTCATTTTTAGAGATAACTCGAAGAGCTGAACCATTGGAGAAGGGTTCGTGGTCAAAGAAAAAGTTGTCGTGAATGGCGTGTCACATGTTGAAGGACTGAAGTACAAATTGTTGAGCATCAGTCAGCTTTGTGACAATAGGTACTCAGTCCACTTCAGCAATAGCTCATGTGACATCAGAGACAAGTCAACTGGAGCCATACTCCTAACTGGAGTAAGAAAGGGCAACATGTACGTAGTTGACTGGTCAGCTGGCTATTCAGAAGCTTGCTTTCTCTCCAAAGTATCAACTAAAGCAAGCTGGTTGTGGCATCAATGACTGAACCATCTCAATTTCAAAACTATCAACTACCTGGCCAAAATGGAGCTAGTTGATGGGCTTTCCAAGGAAATCTACAAGAAAACTGGCGTCTGCGGACCATGCCAGAAAGGGAAGCAAGTGAAGTCATCATTCAAAAACAAAAGCCATTCTCCAGGAACAACTAACATTCTTTAGTTACTTCAAATGGATCTGTTTGGACCTGTGAAACCACCAACCCCAGAGGTAAAAAGTTTACACTTGTAGTAGTAGATGAATACTCAAGATATACCTGGGTGGAGTTCATGAGAAGTAAGGATGAGACTTTTGAGAAGCTATCAACATTGATCAGAAGACTGCAGACTGACAAAGGAAAATCAGTTCAAAGGATAAGATCCGACAACAGAACTGATTTTGTTAATCAGCAAATGATCAAGTTTCTGAGTGAACTAGGAATCACTCATGAACACTTTGCTGCAAGAACTCCTCAACAAAATGGCGTAGTAGAAAGAAGAAATCGCACGCTAAAGGAGACAACCAGAGCAATGGTAGCAGATGCCAACATAGCCGAATGCTATTGGGTAGAGGCAGTCAACACAGCCTGCCACACACAGAATAGAAGTGCCATTGTCATCGCCTATGACAAAACACCCTATGAGCTCTTCAAGGGTCGTAAGCCTTCTATCTCTTACTTTAAGATATTTGGTTGCAAATGTTATATCCACAACAATGGCAAATCCCAGTTGAAAGCTTTGAGTGCCAAAGTTGATGAGGGAATATTTGTCAGCTATAATGCCCCTCATTCTCAAGCTTACAGAGTGTTCAATAAAAAGACACTGGTTGTGGAAGTAACATGTCATGTGGTATTTAATGAGCTTGCCAATGAGTACAGAAACAAAACGAAGAACTATACATCAGTACAAGCGCTACCTAGTGAAAATCTGCTGGACTATGTTGATCACGTTGTCCAGAGCAGTTTGAAGTATCACTAGAAGATAGCATTGAAACTGATTCAAGGTCGGTTGAAGATAAACTGGTCACTGAGGATACAAGCTGTCAGGAAATCTCAAACCCCATAGCCGAAATAGGGGGAAAGATTGGTGAAAATAAAGAACAAGCCGATGCTGATACAGCAGCCGAATGAGCAGCTGAAGAATCAGCTGATAAAGAAGCCAAAAGATCAGTTGCTGGAACAACTAATGAAGCAGCTAAGCAAGCAAAGAAAGCAACCATTCCCAAATGGCTCCGAAGCCATGCAGTCGACAAAATTGTTGGGGATCCAAGAAGCAAAGTTCAGACCAGAGGGTCAACAGAGCATGCACTCTTCACATGCTTCATCTCACAGATGGAACCAGCCAACATAAAAGAAGCACTTGAAGATTCAGACTGGATTATAGCAATGCAAGAAGAGCTGAACCAGTTCACAAGAAATGACGTATGGTTTCTTGTTGATAGGCTAAAAACTCAAAAAGTCATCGGGACTAAATGGGTTTTTCACAACAAACTGGATGAACAAGGCATGATCACAAGAAACAAGGCCAGACTAATAGCTAAAGGTTACTCACAAGGTGAAGGGATTGACTTTGATGAGACATTCGCACCAGTTGCAAGATTGGAGGCCATCAGACTATTCTTCGCCTATGCAGCTCACAACAATTTCACTGTCTATCAAATGGACATGAAAAGTGTATTCTTGCAAGGTATGCTTAAGGAGGATGTATATATAGAACAACCTCCAGGCTTTGAAATCGGAGACCAAGTCTACAAGCTGAAGAAAACCCTGTATGGTCTGAACCAAGCACCGAAAGCTTGGTATGAAACCCTCACAACATTCTTGCTGAAGAATGGGTTTCAGAAAGGAGTCATTGATCATACTCTATTCAGAATAGAACGATCAACTGAGATCTTGATGGTTCAAATTTATGTGTATCACATAATATTTAGATCTAAGAGCAAAGATCTCTGCAATCGATTCGCACAACTGATGCAAAGTGAATTCGAGATGAGCATGATGGGAGAAATGACATTCTTCTTAAGACTCCAAGTGAAGCAACTAGAAGACGGAATCTTCATCAGCCAAGCCAAATATACCAAGGAGCTCATCAAGAAATTTGGAACCGATAAGGGAAAAGCTCTCAAAATTCGAATGAATACATCAGTGCAGTTGACCCTCAATGAAGAAGGAGAATTAGTCAGCCAAACGCACTATAAAGGAATCATTGGATCCTTTCTCTACCTGACAACCAGCCGACCAGATATCTCCTATTCAGTCGAACTGTGTGCAAGGTTCCAAGCCAATCCAAAGAAAAGTCATCTTGAAGCAGCCAAGAGGATTATGAAATACCTCAAGAGAACTATAAATCTTAGATTATGGTATCCCCGAGATGACAGCTTGAGTCTAACCGGGTACTCAGACTCAGACTTCATATGATGCAAAATCGATCGAAAGAGCACCAGTAGGACATGTCAATTTTTGGAAAACAAACTGATATCCTGGTTTAGCAAGAAGCAGCACTCAGTTGCCACGTCAACAACTGAAGCGAATATGTAGCTGCTGGAAGTTGCTGTGCTCAGATCTAATGGATGAAGCAACAACTCAAGGATTACAAGGTGAAGACTGAAGAAGTGCCAATATACCATGATAAGAATAGTGCTATTGCAATATCTCAAAATCCAGTATTGCATTCAAGGATGAAGCACATTGATATCAGGCATCACTTCATCAGAGATCATATCGAAAAGAAAGACATATGCATCAGATATGTCAACACGAAGAAACAGATAGCCGATATCTTCACCAAGCCATCACCAGAAGCTAGATTTGTTGAGCTATGCATCCAATTGGGATTGTTGGAACTCGCTTCAAAAGAAGATGATGATCTTCCAGTAGAAGGAGTGAAGAAGAGCACTCTTGCTGGTGATCAGAACTAACACAAGAGGGCATCAGTTTTGCAAGCCTTGGAGCTTAAACTGATGGAACCCACATCAGTCCTGAAGAAAATGGCAAAAGGCTGTAAGAAAGTTGTTGAAAATAAGCGAACTAATTGCAGAAGGCATCAGTCCTCAAATCAGTCATATTCAACTAATGAGAGTAGTTGAATTCTAAAATTGACTGATGAAGGCAAAGCTTCAGATGATGGAAACAGCTGACAAGCTTAAACTGAGCAAAGCTGAATGAGACAGCTTAAGCTGACAAGAAGTCAAAGCAGTAGAGACTGCAGCCGGAACTGATCATTCCAAGCCAAGAATATCATCAGTCGAGGAAGAAACTGATGACGTCAGCAGCTCAAATGCCACGTGGAGACTGGAGGAAAGCCGAAAACCAGATAAGTTCAATTTGAATTTATTACTGAACGGTAAAATGACGTGTCTCTCAAATATTACCATTGACCTCAATAACTCTCTCTCTCTCTCTCTCTCTCCACATAAATTTTTCAACGGATAGATTTGAAGCCCAATCGACTGAATTTCTAAATCTATTCACTGAAAATAAAACCTTCAAACTATCCCCATTCTAATCCACTGCTACTTAACAAACAGCTGAACCATATTTCTGCCCTCACTAAGTTATACCACATCATAAGATCGAATCTTCAAAAAACTAATTCTCAAAAACCATGATTCATCTTGTGAATTCTCAAAAACCATGATTCATCTTGTGACCCTCTTCCTACTAAAATCATCTGAAAAATCATGGCAAAACCAAACACACCAGTCATTCGATAAAAGTTCAACTTCAGAGAAATCGGTGAATCATCCCAAGGGTTTCAAGTCAACCTTTTTAAAGATCAATTCCTTCTTCTCGAAGCGTACATAGAAAGGTGCTCAAATTCTCCACTAGTTGAAGAAGTGATTCAGAAAATAACCGAGGCAGGAATTTTACAATTCCTTGCTCAAACGCCATCGAAAAAGTACCCTGAGCCAGTATGTGAGTTTTATCTGAACTCAGAAGGGAAGGATCGTAAAATTACTACTCAAATTAGAGGAGCAGTGATTGAGATCACACCAGAACTACTATCACAAGCTTATCACCTACCAAATGAAGGGCTGAAGATAAATGAAGTGGAGGTCAATCAGCTAGAAGCATACAATTGATGCAAAAGAGGAGATTGCTATGATCCTTATAAGATTACAACTTCCATCTCCTGCTTTCAAGAAGAATATCAGATTCTAACTGCAATTATTGGAAGAATGATGGCTGGAGTGGCAGGGAACCACTCTGAAATGACAGAGCTCAAGTACAAAATATGTCATGCTATTGACATGAGGATCAAAGTTGACTGGGCCGGATTTTTCTTAAAACAAATCAAGAAATTTGTAGATATTCTTGAAAAACACTGGAGCGAGAAAAGCTTTCATCAAAAGATGTGCTTTGTTAGTAGAATCATCAAGCTGCTCGAAAGTGCATTCAATGGTCTAGAAGATGAAGCTGAGATACTACCAATGGACAAAGGTGATTACTTTCCATCATCCACAAAATGAAAAAAGCATCCCAAAGCTGCCAGCATCCAAATTGGTGTCAAAACGAGAAAGAAAGAAGGAGATACCAAAGGAAAAGGAAAGGCTATTCTTAAGGAGCCTTACAGAGAAGAATCTGATCCTGAAGACAATCTTCCAATCAACCAATTGGTTGGAAGACTTATCAAGGCTAAATTACCACAATAAAGACCTTCAGAGTCTACATCAGCATCAGTGACAACAAAAAAGAAGAGTAGATTCAATAGCTCAAGATGCAAGAGGATGAGCCAAACCCAAAAGAAAAGATGTCAAGCCAATAAAAAGGTTGAACAAAGATAAAGAAGAAATGAAGACTGGTCCACCTCTCCTTCCAAAACTGCCACCATGAAATATCAAGATATTCGACATTAGCAAAGTCAAAGAAGATGATATTGTGCCTTTCAGAGACATTCCTCCACGCAATTCAGAAGCAGAATACTTCAGGACGACCTGTCCTCCAATGGGAGAAGAAGATCAGAATATTCGAGCTCTTCTAAGAGCAGAAGTTGTCAAAGGATGGGCAGAGGCCAAAGTTAGAGAATTCATAACAACAAACTTGCTGCTGAATTGATCGGGTCAGAAGCTCTATACAGAGCTTTTGTAAGATACTGCTACTAGTATCTGAAGACATTGCTTTAACTCAGAAGCTCACTTTCTTCTGACTGCCTTGCATGGAATGAGCTTTTCGAGAAGAGAGGAGAGATGGAGCATATTGTCGTCAGGACAAGGCACTCCAGAACAGAATCCAATTGTGGTACTAAGGGAAATTCTAGAGATACGACAATGGTATAATCGTCCTGCTGAACAAACACTAGCTCATGTGATAGACGATCTCATCAAGTCAGCAAACATTGATGTCCCAGAACTACGAACTGAGGAAGAGCATAACATTTGGAAACACCCTCAAGTCCATCAACACTGGGTGTTAAGAGAAATTCAGAGAATCAGAAGAGAACAACAACAACAAAATTTGGATGCAATCAGGGAAGAAGAACATCAGATTAGAAACAGGGTAACAAACAATGGTCTAACTACGAGACAAGCAGCTATCCATCAGGTAGAAAGACAGATGATCCACCACTGGCCTATGAGATGGATAATCAGCGTTCAATTCAACTTCAATCAACTGAAGAATCGATTGAACCTATCCTAGAGGAATCACAAGCGGCCCCAACTGAAGTTTCTCCTCCATCAGTAGAAGAAGAAACAGTTGCTAGAAACTCAGCTGATCAGGCAGTTCAGCTGACATCAGCTACCCCAGTGCTAGACATAGTGATCTTTGCTGATCCAGTCCAGATAGCACTCCAAGCTCAGGCACAGGCAAATCCAGAAACTCCCCCTGAATCAAGTCACAACGACACGATTGACTTAGGAGATGCAGATCAGTTAGCTGCAACAACTGCTGAGCAAATGATTGATCAGTCCAAAACGGTTCTTTCCGAAGAACTAGAAGCTGCAGAAGACAAAGACGAAATATCATCTAGGGGAGATGATCTGCAGCTAATCATTGCAACTTATCGATCCAGTCCTTGAGGACCAATCCAAGTTGAAGATCAGTTTGGACGACCATCAGGTCAAGTATCAGCTCAACAGGAAAATCTTCTTTAGAACCAGTCAACAACATACATGTTGCCTCTCCTTATGCCAATTAGGAGGATTGCTCTAGTTGATTTATCTTTGATGTCACATGAGCTTTGACTGAAATTAATGGCGTATCCATTGTCACATAATTAACTGATGCTGAGCAGTTTGTGCTTCAGTCCTTCCACGTGGGAGACTCCATTGACTACCACCTTTCCTTTGACTACGAACCCTTCTCCAATGGTCCGGTTTCTGGAGTTGTCTCCGAATGTGACTAATGGTCCTTTCACTTTCTTGTATCCTTCTAGATCATCTCTGTCTCTCGTCATGTGTTTTGAGCACCCGCTATCTAGGTACCAAACCTCCTTGGTCCTTTTCTTCGATAAGATGCCCTTTTCCTGCAAGAGAGATGATTAGTTTTTAGGAACCCGCATGATATCGGATCTTATTTTGCTAATCAAGTGTTTAGGGATCCAGATTTGCCAAACTTTTGGCTTAATAGCAGATAGAGAGTTTTCAAACATTGATCGTCTGATTAGTTTCACTCTCTTTTCAGCTCTTCTCCTCTGAGCTGAGTCATTTGACTTATACCTGTGACGAGAGTTAGTAGGATAGAAAACTTCGATCATAACTCTCTGATCTTATGCTTGTCTAGCTCTTCCCTGTGGCCAGTTTTTTTTAACTCCATGAGCTCTGTCGCTCTTGTGGTATGGCCAGTTAGCAAACCCATTATAGTGGGAGTTGATCCTTAGTTCATCCCTTGAATCTAAGTACTCACTATACTGAGTTACGAGATCCGTTGGTGTGAACTTCTCTAAGGGGATCTGAATGTGTTGACGTGCTCGATACAGTTTTGCATGCACGTTCCTTCTTGAGTCAACATCTCTCCTAGGTTGACTTGCTGAATGGCTTTGAAGATAGGCTGGCGGTACAGTTCTCTCCTGAACTGATGCCCTATCTCAATGAGATTGCGGTCCAAATTGAGTATTTCTCCTTACTCCAGTTGGACGGTCAGTTTTGTTTAACATATACATATTCTAAGCTTTGAGCCTTTGATAGATTGGTGATCTTTGTCGAACTGATGAGCTGGAGGTCTTGGCTGAACTGACGACCTCTGTTAGTAGGCTGAATGCCTTTGCTGAGCTGGTGGCCTTTGCTGATAGATGGACTGCCTATTTTGAGCTTGTGACCTTTGATGAGATGGCTTCCTCTGCTAAACTGATGGTATAAACTGAACTGAGCCTTTCAGTTGGGAGGATTGGTTAGACCACTTCGGCTAATTTGAAGGGATGTTCTTAGTTCTATTACTTCTAGTCTCTTCAACTGGTTGGGTTAGTGGAGGTCTGACAAAACTAGGAAGGGTTCCTTCTTGACTGGTTTGAGCAACTGCCTTTCCTTTTTCTGCGGCAGTGTACCCGTTGTATCCTAACCCTGGACTACTAGTTTCAACTCTCTGATGGCTTAAAATCTTATCAAGAGTTTGAGATCTCTTTTTGAATTTGAGAGATATCTCATCTCTCTCCTCGATCTCTTGCCTGAGCCTCTCATACTCGGCTCTTAGCTCATCAACTCTGAGCTTCAACTTCTCATATTCAACTGACTGAGCTTCAAGTGATTCAGTTCTATCATGATCACTTCTCAGTCTTTTGACCTAATCTCTTAGGTCATTATTTTCTTCCTTCAGTTGTAGAAGCATACTTGATATAGCAACTAACTGATCTTCTAGCATTCTTAGTTGTTCATTTATTTCATTGCTAGAAATGGAAGTTTCATGAATGTGATAAAAAGAGTTTAAGGCATCACATGTGCTAACCTCTTCTTCGTTGTTAGCCATGAGGCAGAAAAATGCCTCATCTTCAAAGATATAGCCATCGGAGTCGATTCCTGATTGATAATCTGAGTCATCTAGCCCAGTGTTCTCTGTGTTAGCCATCATAGCTTTTCTTTTGAAAAAGCTTCTCTTTACCTTGGCCTTCTTGTCTATAGAGAGCTCTGGACAATCATATCTGTAGTGTCCTTGCTTCTGTTGGCTGCCCTGGGTTATTCAACAAGCGATTGGTTTCTCTTATCTCTGGGCACCTCATCAGTTTGAAGCATAACTGATGGTTGATCTTTGATCTTTTTGAGCTTCTCTAGCAACTTGGCAACTGACTAGATCTGATCGTTGTCATCAGTCAGGCTCTCTTTTTTCTCTGTTGCTTCTATTGTTTGATCAGTTGAGCCTCCTAGTTGTCCTCTGGCTTGAGAACTTCTTGGCCGAAAGGTGTTCTTTCCTCGAGTTTCTCTATACCGATTTCTCTCACTGTAGAAGATTGCATCCTGGACTGATTATAATGTCGATGCCTCTCTTTTTCGGTTTAGGCTATACTCGTGAGCCTTAAGAGAATTGAAAATTTCTCTTGGGGTGATACGTTCCAAACTCTTTTGTAGTAACCACCTTCATATCCCATTCCTCTGTGAGATTGTCCAAAATTTTGGAGTTCATCTCACTGTTGAGATATGTTCTTCCCAGATTGTTCATCTCACTGATGATGCATAGAAATCTCATTTCAAGGCTGGAGATGGTTTGATCTGAGTGTATCTTGAAGGACTCATATTTGTCCACCGCCAGTTGGAGTTTGTTTCCTTTGATGGCGGCAGACTCTTTGCATAGATCTGCAAGTAAGTCCAATATCTCCTTGGCAGTTCTGTAGCTTTTTGTGTCCTTCATGTGATCTTCTTCTAGAGTTTGGAACAATGTGGCTTGGGCCACGAACTTTAGGTGCTTCAACTTCTTCTCTTCACTCGTGAGAAGATGAGTTGGCTTTGGGATCCTTGCTGGTTGATTTACATCAGCAATGTGGGCTTCATTGTCCATCATGATTGTGATTTGACCTTCTTTAATAACTTACCACATATTCTCGTGGATTGAGCAGAGGTGCGCCTTCATTATCCTGCTCCAGTTATCGTAGTTCTCAACTGAAAAAATAGGTAGCTTATGGTTTCCCATAGTTAGCAGATTAACATAGATAACAAGATCATATTCAGTTGATCTGCAGAAATGGTTGATCCTTAGAATCAACCACTCTGATATCACTTGTTGGTCCCGGGACGAGTCAGATCACTTTAGAGGAGCGTAAATAAACTAATCCAAAAGCTTAACAATAATTACGGAATAGTCAGGGCCCGTTTGACTCGCGAAGTTATCCATGCTGTTAGGAGATCAGTTGAGATGATTAGCTAGCTCAGAGTGCTATGTGTGCTTAAAGTGTATAGTTCAAAACATGCAACTGAAAACTTAAAACAGAGCATAGCACACAAACAGTTTTATAGAGGTTCAAAGCTCAACTTCTACGTCCTATCTTCCTTCCGCATAAGGGCAATTCACTATGCAAGTGTAAAGTTCCTTTATTACAGTTACACAGTGAAGACAGGTATTGGACCTGGTTGTCGGTGACTTTACGAGTCACGGATTCCTTTTCAACTGTTGCTGTCCCGGAAGTGACGATCTAATAAAAGTAGCCTCCTTAGTCGATTTCTGGTCGACAACTCACACATATCGATCTCAACTGCTAACTGAGATTTTAGGTGCTATTACTCATCTTTACAAGGTTTTAGATCTCCTTCGATCTTCAAGAAGATATTCTTGAAACTGGTATCAACTGATATGCTCCTTTGCGCGTCTGCGGCTTGAGCTAGATAGTTGATCGTTGTAGAGCGGAACTGAGAGAATAGATCTAGCTGGATTTCTTCAATAGCTAGCTTGATGAGCAGTTTGCTCCTTCACTTCAGTTGAACTTTTGCTTTTGCTGAGTTTGAGCGTGAGGCTTTAGAGTTTTGACAAACGTCTTCGCTGAAAGTCTATGCAGAAAGTCTAAGCAAAAGTTCTCTTCAAGAGTCAAAAGTCACGGCCATCTTCTGGGTTACTCATCTTTTATAGATGAGTGGCTTAGTGATCGTTGGTGATCACTGTGTGATCATGAATGATAAAGTCATTTAGGTTTTTCATTTAAAGAGCCGTTGAGTATCCTTTATTCTTCTGACATGCTTTTGTTCTAAGATCTCGGTTGCATTAACTTCAAGATCTTTTTGTTGAATTTTCTAAAATTTGAATTTCAGTTACGGCTTCTGTCTTGATCTTCAGTTCTGGGCTTTGACAGACAGTTGGAATCTTCAGTTCCTTGGCTGTCAGTTCTGCGCATCCTTGGCAGTTTTGAAAGCTCCAGTTAAGATCATCGTCAGCTGGCAGTTCTGGACTCTGGCTTAATGCTTTCTGAGCTCCAGTTTGATTTGCTTTAGCTGGCAGTTTTAAACCAGTGTTCTTCAGCTAGCATGTTAGACTTATGTCCCTTCAGCTGGAACTTCCTTGGACTGGTCTTCAATTTAGATGATGACGCTTCTTCAGTTGGACTTCAGAATTGATGTGTCTTCACCTGGTCTCTTTCGAACTGGCATTTCTTCAGCTGGAACTTCATTCTTCAGTGGGGAATTCTTGAGCTGGAATCTCCTTTACCTCGAACTGGTGTATTCTTCAGCTGGTATTCTCCTTCAGTTGAAATCATCTTGAGCTGCCATATCCTTTAGCTCGGACTGATATGGTCTTCATGTTGGTTTTGTATACTGGAAGAACATATCTTTGTATACTTTTCTGATGATATGATGATATAGATTAAATCTTATTGCAGACAGTGTTTGCATTTACATTATTATATAACTGTTTATACATATTTAATATACTTACACTGTAAATGATTTGGTGTGGGTAAACACACAATAAGATCATATCATCACATCCTTGTATTGTGTTAAAAGGGTCACGACTTAGATGGTCCTGCAAGTGGAATTTATTCCGTACGTGATAATGCTTGTGTGGTACTACTCAAGTATCTAGATATTAATTAATTATAGCTGTCAGAGGCTTACATAATTAATTAATGAGCATTAGATCTTAAACAAGAGGAATGGCTGAACTAAAGGAGAAACCATATTCATAAATGTGTATTAAATTGGTAGGTCAGTATTACTTCTTTAGTGGAATAAAATTAATATTTAATTTATTTAATAACATCCTAAGTTTATTGGATATTAGCAATTAAATAAATTAATGAGCCAATTTAATATTTTTATGGATCCCTGTTATAGCCCAATATGACTTTAATGGACTGGAGATAGAAAAGGAGATTGATGCCCAAACTCAGTAGGGTTGGGACATTGTATTTTCAACCACCTCCTTATAAATAAGGAGGTGGGGATCAAAAATATACACACACATATCAGCCCCTCAGTTATCTCTTTATCTCCACTAATTCCATAATTATCTAGTAGATTTTTGTCCACCCTGAATTTAGATAGAGTCCGGGAATACAGCAGAAATTGAGGAGTCGAATTGCTTGAGCAAGGGGGCACCGATCATTGTACTCTCAACAGCAAGATTAGACCTTTAATCTTATACTCAACCTGACGTTCAATTGTAAGTCGTTTTTCGATTATCTATGTTTCTGTTTTCAGTAGAATCAAAAAATCGATTTGCATGTTTAATTGAATTTGGTTAATTAAAACATATGTGTTGCATAAAATATGAATACATTATATTATGATTAAAGAACAACCATATAGATTATATGGTGGTTTAATTCGAAAAACTCCAACAATTGGTATCAGAGCGGGTTTTGGCAGTGTTCTAGTTTTAATCCTAGCATAAATTTGAATTACATGTTAAATTTGTTGATAAATTTATGATCTTTAAATTTTCAGATTTAATGTTCATGTATTTCGATTTTTATGTTGTACAAAACTTGGATGAATTTTTATGTTAATTTGAAAATTCTTGTTTTGTAACCTAGGATAATTTTCGGTCCTAATCTAATTAGATTTGGAATAGTTTTTTGATGTATCAAAATTTTCAGATTTAACTTGATAAGTGTTTGAAAATTATGGTTCCAAAGTTTTCGAAACTTTGGTGTTTTAATTTTCTTAATTTGTGCTATGGTATTTTCGATCATGTTAGAATAATTTGGAGAAGAATTTAATTAAGATTAAATTTCCAGATTTATATATCATGTAGGGTCAAAATATATGGTGTTAACTTTAGGTAATTTTAATGTATTTAATTCCCTAATTTTTGTTGATTAATTTTCGATCATAATAAATTAATTTGGAGAAGTTTTTGATAAAAATCAAATTTCCAGATTTATTTAATTAGGTGTTTTGAAAATTATGTGTTTAAGAATTAGATATGATATTTTTGATATATATCACAAAGTTTCATAATTCTGGTATACATAAAAGTTGAAAATAAAATATTAAGGCGGAAGCGGAGAAACGTATAGGTAAAAATATCAAGTCACTGTGTTCTGATCGTGGGGACGAGTACCTCTCAAGCGAATTTAAGGACTACCTAGCAGAGAATGGGATTATATCCCATTTAACTGCGCCGGGAATGCCACAGCAGAATGGCGTTGTGGAAAGAAGGAATATAACCTTGTTAGAGATGGTTAGATCAATGATGAGCTATTCAGAGTTACCTATTTCGTTCTGGTGATATGCCCTAGAAACAGTAGCCTATATTCCTAACTTGGTTCCATCAAAATCAGTTTCTTCTACGCCCACAGAACTTTGGACTAAACGAAAGCCCAGTTTAGGACATGTTTGGATTTGGGGTAACCTAACACACGTGTTGGATAAGGAAGCTGATAATTTGGCACCTCGTACTGATGTGAGGTTGTTTGTTGGATATCCTAGAGGAACTAAAGGTGGTCTATTTTATAGTCCTAAGGATCAGAAGATCATTGTTAGCACAAATGCTCGATTCTTAGAAGAAGACTATGTCATAAACCACAAACAAATGAGTCAAATTATCTTTGAGGAGCTGAGAGGGGAATGATCGAATCTTACACCAGTAGAACAAGAAGAGGTACCACAAGACACTGCACAACGTGTAACAGATAAACAAGAACTGCCTCATCACAGTGGAAGGGATGTACGCCAACGTGATAGATTCATAGGTTTGAGTGAATCTTCGGATTTTCCTGAAGGACTCAATGAATTGGATCCCAGGACCTATGACAAAGCGGTCTAAGACAAGGATACAGATTCTTGGAAATCTGCAATGAAATCTAAGATTGGATCTATGGATCACAATCAAATCTGGGAGGCTTGTAGAACCACAAGATGGGGTAAAACCCATTGGGTACAAGTGGGTCTACAAACGAAAGAGAGGACCTGATAGGAAGGTTGAAACCTTTAAAGCAAGACTTGTGGTGAAAGGGTACACTCAGAAAGAAGGGATCGATTATGAGGAAACCTTTTCGCCAATAGCCATGCTTAAGTCAATCCAGATTCTCTTATCGATTGCCACTTATTTGGATTATGAGATTTAGCAGATGGATGTCAAGACAGCTTTCCTGAATGGAAGTCTTGAGGAAAACATCCACATGAGGCAACTAGAGGGTTTCATTGCTAAAGACCAAAAGCACTTAGTTTTCAAGCTTAAGAGATCCATCTATGGACTTAAGCAGGCGTCAAGATCTTGGAATATCCATTTTGATGAGGTTATCCAGTCATATGGATTCGTGCAAAGTCCGGATGAGAGCTATGTGTACAAGAAATGTGATGAAAACGTGATGGTTTTTCTCATACTGTATGTTGATGATATCTTGCTTATTGGAAACAATAAGAAGTCATTATCAAAGTTAAGGGTGTGGTTGTCCAAGCAGTTCGATATGAAAGATCTGGGAGAAGCCGGACATGTCTTTAGCATCAAGATCAATCGAGATTTCCAGAAAAGGATGCTATGTCTATCCCAGATGACTTATATCGATACAGTGCTGGCTAGGTTTAGCATGCAAGATTCCAAGAAATGTTTTATACCTTTCAAGCATGGAATTCATCTATCCAAGGCAATGTATCCCCAAACACAGTTTGAAATATATGAGATGAATAAAGTCCTATACGCTTCGGCTATGGGAAGTTTGATGTATGATATTATATGCATGAGGCCTGATATCTACTGTGTTATTGGCATGGTAAGAATATTCTCAAGTACCTGAAAAGGACTCGAGATTATATGCTGGTATATCGCTCTAATAGTCTAGTACATTTGGGTTACACGGACTCAGATATTCAATCTGATAATGATCAGAGTAAGTCTACCTCAGGCTATGTGTTTACATTAGGAGATGGAGCTGTTGCATGGAGAAGCACCAAGCAGAAATGCATTGCTAACTCTACCATGAAAGCTGAATATATAGTTGCTTCTGAGGCTACAAAAGAAGCTATCTGGCTCCGGAGCTTCCTATTGGACTTGAGCATGGTTCCTGATTTACCTAAGAGCATCACGATATACTGTGATAACTCTAGTGCAGTGGCAAATTCGAAGGGACCCAGAGCCCATAAGGCAAGTAAACACATAGAAAGGAAGTACTATCTTATACGAGAAATCATTAAGAGAGGGGGCGTGGCGGTGGTCAAGATTGCATCGGAGGACAATCTAGCTGATCCATTCACGAAGAGCCTTCCAGCTAAGACTTTTGATGGTCATGTGGAGAAAATGGAAGTGAGTTGCAGACCTGGAGGCGCAATTTGAGTTGTATAGTTTTGATTTGAGAGTTAGCCAATTACTTATTATGCTTGAAAGACATGCTTCGAGTATAAGTGGGAGATTGTTGGTTCTATATACTGGAAGAACATATCTTTGTATACTTTTCTGATGGTATGATGTAACGCCCCAAACTACTCCGTTTGGCCACATCACTTAACATACAATAGACTTATATATTTTTGTGTGCTTATAATAAAATGAGCGGAAGCTTAGGTCAAAAAGCATGACTAGGCATGACGTCATAATTCTAAACGTAAAATTTTTAGCGAATTAGCATGCAATCGTCTAACTTATCGGGCTCATAGGTTGTCATAACCCGCCCGTCTAACATCCTAAATCAACATACAAAGTATAGGGTCAACAACATACTTCATACGTAATAGGCTCCAAGGTCGAACGACCCGCCTTTAAATTGTTGCACAATATCAAGTTATATACATGATAACCTACAAAAGATCGGGCTATTCCCATCCCCAATAATCATTGATCATAAGCAAAAATAGTGATCAATGTAATAATAACAATAATAATATGAGTATTATCAAAAGAAGAGCATGCAAAAGATAAACACAAGCTTGTGGGGTTCTCTTGTGTTCACAACGCTCCTACTCGGGCTCCGACTCCTCAACCTGAAATTCATTGAATGAATGGAGTGAGTATTTAACAACATACTCAGTGGGGAACACTGAAAACAGTTATAGCTAATTGCACAAGTGAAAAATATAACATATGGACTTTTCTTTACTTTGTGGAGACTAGTCTCAACCCCGTAGGGTCTAAACATCATGATGCCCCCGTTAATGAACATCTTTGGCCCTGTAGGGATGCTCGTAGACATACTACCCCCAGGGAGGACATTAACAGGTCTATATTCGATCACAAAGGATCTCTGCCCCGAAAGGTCTCTTTGTCGACCCCGAAGGATCTCTTTCATTCACCGGTCCGAAGACCCTTCATATTTATACAATCAGAGCACAACAATAACTATAACATTACGTGTGTTCCCAATTTAGAGTTACCCCACCTTATGAGACACTTTTGAAACTCTCAACCTTTGAAATACTTCTTGGCCTTGCACAAGTTGTCCTCCTCGAGCTCCAACACGTCACCTAGCACCCTTTTCAATCATCTTTCATTTTAGACGTCGAGTTATTTAATTAAAGCATGCTTTAGACCAAACTCATGCTTTACTTTACTTTAAGGTCTTCAAACATATCCATATACACAATCATGGATATACAAGCTCACACTACGATTTTGGACTCAAAATACGCATTAAAACTCTTTGAAGCATTTGATCGAACACGTTACGGGCACACATTTATACCACATGCTCATAACTCATTTTAAATCCTTTAGACCCAACATTTCAAATACAAACACCTTCACCCTAGGGCTCTAACATACTTGAAATTCAACTCCAAAAAACAAACACAACACCTCCATACCACATCAACAAAATAAGGGGAAATTAGGGCAAAAACTCTAAACCCTAGCTTCAAAGAACCATAGGAATTTGATATAACTTCACATATAGCTTCAAGGAGATAAATAAATCATATGTTCAAGATATCAAAGCAAGAAAATCAACAAAATCGAGAATCCTCAAATTTGGGTAACAAACCCTAGTTTCCAAAACAACAAGAAAAGGGTGTTTAATCCCATGAAGGAGAGGTGTAGAGGTTACCTTTGTTGATGGATGATGATGGATTACACTTCAGAAGTTGAAGAATTTTGAGAGAGAAAAGAGGAGAAAATCGCCCCCTCTTGATTGAAAGAAATGAGGAAGAAATGAACAAGTGTTGTATTTATAGGTAGAAAATCCCCGAACCCACGCGACCGCACAGCCCCCACGACCGCGGAACCTCTCTCTCGGCCAACGCTCCCCGTGAGTGCGCAGCCCTCGCGGGCGCGCGTCTCTCGCCAGCCCCGTGGGCGCGCACGGCCCTGCGGGCGCACGGCGTGCCAAAATCATCCTCCTTATCTCAAACGACTCCCGGACATTTTTAACACCATTTTTTTTTAAAATGACTTAGATTTTCAAAACACTTTTAATACACGCCGAAAAAGCAAGGGCCAAATATTTATGATTTAATAGAAAAGTTGCATATAATTATCTTGATCGCTTGAAAAGACATACACAAGTTGAAAATGGTGATGCTTCTACTTTGAGTTGATATTTTATAAATAAGTCAAATAAAGAATTCAACTTTTATTGGAATGTACAAGTGGATGATGATGACATGGTTCTGAATTTTTTTTTCGAAATGATAGATCTTTGGTTGATTATGAATATTTTGGTGATATTATGTCGGTTGACACTACATATAATACAAATAGGTACGATTTAGTTTGTGCATCTTTTGTTCTGATAAATCGCCATAAGAAGAATGTTCTGTTTGATTTGGCCTTCATGTTGATGAAATCGAGTCTTCATTTGAATGGTTGTTTAATACTTCTCTTGATTCTATGAATGGAATGTTGGGGTTTTTTCGAACTTCACCTTTCCTCCACTAGGTTCGAACCACACCAAGGCTGCAGAGATACCCTTAATTTTCTACTATATTCCTGATACCCGTTTAGATGTAGAGTGGGCTACAAGCTACTAAACTGTATGGATAACCTAGAGAATTAAGTGTGATACAGAGGGGCTGATCGTGTGTTATGAAAATCATGCCTCCTCCCTCTTTAAATATAGAGGGAAGCATGAATTATGACTCCCAACCCTGATGGGTTTGGGCCTCTCCACTTATTCCATTCCCACAGTCCAGTAAGATATTATTTGGGCTACAGTAGGGATCTAGAAGAATATTAAATTGGCCCACTAATTTAGATATTGCAATACCTAGGATATAATTAAATAAATTAAGTGTTATTTTTATTCCACTAAAGAAATAACACTTACCTACCAATTTAATGCATTTGTACTCAATACATTCTTCTTTAGTCCAGCCATTCCCAATGTTTAAGATATAATATCCATTAATTAATTATGTAAGCTCTGACAGCTATAATTAATTAATTCTTCCATTCCTAGAGCAGTACCACACAAGCTTTACCATGTACGGAATAAATTCCACCTGCAGGGTTTCACATGTACTTGTGTTTACTCAAGGGGACATCATCAACCTAGCACACCAGGACATGGTGACCTAACACAGTGCATGACCCATATGTGTGAATATGTTACTGCCCAAGATATCGAGATTATTGACTCTATCAAGAATCTCACCCATTGATAAATCAAAGTAATAATCTTAAGACACACATGTCCGCCACTGTGCAAGGCTTAAGAACCCGAACTTTGTGGATCTTTATTCTCTCCCTTTAGGGTCAGAACTGAGAATAGTATCCTGTCACGATCCTCCTCAATACATAAGTAACTGTATCAGAATAATCAGTTAGTCAAGATAAACTAACTATCAGATTATTCTGCAGTCTAGAATGGTTGGTTCAGGACCATCTAAACTGCCAGCCTTTTAACACTTTGCAAGAAATCCGATCATATGATCTTTACCTTGTGTTTACCCACACCATATCATCTACAATGTAAGTATAAGGAAACATGCATCTATTAACGAATAGCAAAGTAAATAGATGCACAAACAGTGACTGCAATAATAATAATCAATCTATATCATAAAAAAACATTGTTAACAGTATACAAAGACAAGCTTTCAGTATACAATCCTAATAATCTCCCACTTATACTTAAAACATATCTTTTAAGTATAGAACAAAATAGGCAAACTCTCAAACTATTACAAATCTCAAAACGTAATCCCGGGTCTGTATCTCACTCCCATTTTCTCCATGTGACCATCAAAGGTCTTAGCCGGCAGGCTCTTCATGAATGGATCAGCCAGGTTGTCCTCCGATGCAATCTTGACCACTGCAACATCTCCTCTCTTAACGATTTCTCGTATAAGATGATACTTTCTCTCTATGTGTTTACTTGCCTTATGGGCTCTGGGTTCCTTCGAATTTGCCACTGCATCCGAGTTATCACAATATATCGTGATACTCCTAGGCAAATCAGGAACCACACTCAAGTCCAACAAGAAGCTCCAGAGCCAGACAGCTTCCTTTGCAGCCTCAGAGGCAGCTACATATTCAGCTTCTATGGTGGAGTCAGCAATGCATTTCTGCTTGATGCTCCTCCATGCAATGGCTCCGCCTCCCAAGGTACACACATAGCTCGAGGTAGATTTACTTTGTTCTTTATTGGCTTGGAAATCTAAGTCCGTATAACCCAAAAGAACAAGGTTTTCACTGCAGTATACCAGCATATAATCTCTAGTCCTTTTCAGGTACTTGAGAATATTCTTTACTGCAGTCCAGTGTCCTTTTCCAGGGTTACACTGATATCTGCTCACCATGTCAACCACATAGCATATATTAGGCCTAGTGCATAGCATAGCATACATGAGGCTTCCCATAGCCGAGCGTATGGAACCCCTTTCATCTCATCTATCTCAGTCTGTGTTTTGGGACACATATCCTTTGATAGATGTATTCCATGCCTAAAAGGTATAAAACCTTTCTTGGAATCTTGCATGATAAACCTAGCTAGCACTGTATCGATATAGGTCGCTTGGGATAGGCACAACATCCTTTTCTAGTGATCTCGAATGATTTTGATGCCAAGAACGTGTCCAGCTTCTCCTAAATCCTTCATATCGAACTGCTTGGACAACCATACTCTTATGTTCGATAATACCTTCTTATTTTTTCCAATAAGCAAAATATCATCAACATACAGTACTAGAAATGCCACCACATTTCCATCACTCTTCTTGTATACACAGCTCTCATCCGGGCTTTGGACGAATCCATATAACTGGATGACCTCATCAAACCGGATGTTCCAAGACCGCGATGCTTGCTTAAGTCCATAAATGGATCTCTTAAGCTTGCAGACTAAGTGCTTTTGGCCCTTAGCAATGAATCCCTCTGGTTGCTTCATAAGAATGTTTTCTTCAAGACTTCCATTCAGGAAAGTTGTCTTGACATCCATTTGCCATATCCTCATAATCTATATGAGAGGCAATAGATAGGAGAATCCGGATCGACTTAAGCATGGTAACCGGTGAGAAGGTTTCCTCATAATCGGTCCTTTCTTTCTGAGTATACCCTTTCGCCACATATCTAGCTTTGAATGTTTCAACCTTCCCGTCAGATCCTCTCTTACGTTTTTAGACCCACTTGCATCCAATGGGTTTTACCTCATCAGGTGGTTCTACAAGCTCCTAGACTTGATTGTGATCCATAGATCCAATCTCATATTGCATTGCAATTTTCCAAGATTCTGCATCTTTGTCTTGTACCATCTCGTTATAGGTCTTGGGATCCAATTCATTCAGTCCTTCAGGGAAATCCAAAGATTCTCCCAAATCGATGAACCTATCAGGTTGTCGAACAACCCTCCCACTGCGATGAGGCATTTCCCGTACTTCCGTGACACATTGTACAGTTATTGGTGGTTCTTCTGCTTGTACAGGTGGTGTAGGATCTGCATTCCCATTTCAAATTTTTTCAAGAACAATCTCGCTTCAAGCTTTGTGATTTATTACATAGTCTTCCTCTAAGAATCGAGCATTGGTGCTGACAATGACTTTCTGATCCTTAGGACTATAGAATAAACCACCTTTTGTTCCTTTCGGATACCTAACAAACAGCCTAACCTCAGAACGTGGTGCCAACTTGTCAGCTTCCTAGTCTAGGACGTATGCTGGACTGCCCCATACCCGAATGTGACCTAGACTGGGTTTTCTACCAGTCCATAGTTCTAGGGGTGTGCGTGGAACTGACTTTGAAGGAACCATGTTCAAAAGATAAGCTGCAGTTTCTAGGGCATATCCTCAAAAAGAAATAGACAATTTTGAATAGCTCATCATCGATCTAACCATCTCTATAAAGGTTCTATTCCTCCTTTCCCCTACGCCGTTCTACAGTGGAGTGCCAGGCGCAGTCAACTGGGATGTGATCCCTTGCTCTGCTAAGTAATCCTTAAATTCAGTCGAGAGATACTCACCACCATGATCAGAACGCAATGTCTTGATACTTTTTCCTATTTATTTCTCCGCTTCCGCCTTAAATGTTTTGAAGAACTCAAAACATTTAGACTTGCGACGCAACATATAAATGTATCCATATCTCGAGTAATCATCAATGAACATGATGAAGTACTCAAATCCTCCTCGATCCTGAACTGACATAGGGCCACATAATTCAGAGTGAATCAAATATAATACCTCTTTAGATCAATTTCCTTTAGAAGGAAACGGCCGCTTGGTCATCTTACCTTCCAAATAGGATTCACACAAAGGAAACGTTTCTAAGACCAATGATGACAATGGTCCATCGTTTATAAGCCTTTCTATCCTCTTAAGGTTAATATGGCCAAGTCTTAGATGCCAAAGATAGGTTTGATTCAGTTCAGAAGGTTCCTTTCTTGTATTAGGATTTGTGATCGATATATTCAATAATTACATTTGTGTAGTGTTTTGCATAGGGTTAAGCATATAAATATGTCCATCCAATGTGCTAAAACAGATAAAACATTTTCCACTTGAGATAACGGCCTTGCTATCAAAATTAACAGAATATTCATTTAAAAACAACTTAGAAACATAAATCAAGTTCCGCCTAAAACCAAACACATAAAGACAATCTTTTAAAACTAAAACTCTATCACTATTCAAAGGTAAAGACAGGTCTCCCACTATAATAGCCGGCACTTTCCTAGCATTACCCATGTAGACGGTAATCTCGCCCTCACTCAGCTGTCTTTTCACCAGGAACCCCTATAAGGATATGCAAACATGATCAGTAGCTCCAGTATCCACTACCCATGACTTGGTAGAACAAGTAGCTAAACATGTTTCAACAACTAAAGAGTGAGGCGTATCCTTTTTCTTCCTTTTTTTAGGACACGCAGATTTCCATTATCCCTGCTGACCGCACTTGAAACACTTGGACTTCGATTTGAAGTCTTCCGAGTGTACCTTGACTTTGCCCTTCTTATCTTTAGGGTCTTTAGGCGCCTCCTTTGCAGCTTTCTTAGGTGTGTATCTCTTCTTCTTAACACCAGAAGAAGACGCCCTAGCTAGGTACGCCTCCGAGCTTCCCTTTTAGAGATGCTCGGCTACCTGAAGATCTATGAGCAGTTCTGATAAAGTAACATCCTTCTTTATCATATTAAAGTTTAGCCTGAACTGCTCAAACCTTGGAGATAGACTGTGAAACACAATGTTAATTTGGGACTCGGCGTTCAATTTGCCACCTAGGGTTTCGATCTCCAACAGGAAGCCCATCATCTGAAGAATGTGATCTCGTACCGGTGTAGAATCTGACATCTTAGTGCTCATCAGATTTCTTATAGCCAAATGTCGAGCCAAGCAATTATGGTATCCGAAGAGCTCCTTAAGGTTCAGCATTATATCATAAGCGGTTTTCATATACAGATGTTGATGTTGTAACACAGTTGACATAGAGGCAAGCATGTAACAACGTGCCATCTCATCACCTCTAACCCACTTACTATAAGCAGTCTTTTGCTCTTCACTAGAATTCTCATCTGGCTTAGGTGGACATTCTTCATCAAGTACAAATTTGAAATTCTCAGCAATAAGGACAATGTTCAGATTTCTAATCCAGTCTTTATAGTTTTCACCAACCAATTTCTTTTCTTTGAGAATCAAGGACAGGTTTGAGAGTGCCATGACGATATAGAATAACTGAAAATAATCATGCAGTATAGTCACAAACTTTAGGATAAAAACACATATAATTGGAATACCTCAAAAGAAATTATATGTATATCCATCGACATCTTAAAAACGTTTCTTATAAGCCACGTAGGGTGGACGTTTATAAAATTCATTTTTAAGCAGGTTAAAACATAACCTTTAATCTACCTCCAGTCAAGTTTCCTTATGACAAGTAAATTAATAGTCGGATAAAAACTCGGTCATGTAATCATCTAATTAATAAGCCACGTAGGGTGGACGTTTATTAATAAATTACATCTAAGTGTACTTACCATCATCTTCACCCCAATTTCATTATTTCGAATTCACCTCCCTGGTAGCAGGGGCGATTAGTTTTAATAATGTTCCACAGTTATCCGTTAGGAAGTTTAATTTATAGAGAATCCAGTAATATGACTCCTCCGTAGGGAGGCCGCCCATTACTTCTCAATTAAACTAGATTGATGGAGACCGTTTTGAGATTTCCACATACTTTGGTATGTATCTCTCCCACTTAGTTATTTAAGTTTGAGGTTTCATTCTTATCCCATTTAAACATGCAATTAAATCACATAAAATGATAAACACCATTGCATGCTAAACAACACAATAAGTAACAACAAATGAGACCAACTATCATGGTTTATATCTCATGTTGTTAATGAGATAGACTTGGAAAAACAGCTCTTTGGAAGCCCGGAACCCCACGGCGGCTGCCTCGCAAGCGCCTCACCGAAACCCTAGCTCCTTTAGTGTTTCAGGACGTGTTCGGGATCCCCTTCCTTTTCCAAACTGCTCCATTTTCCATCTTTAAGTTGATCACCTTCCCTTATTCTATATTCTAAACTAGAATAATAAGGAAATAAAATACAACTCAAAATACTCTAACAATTTATTTATTATTACATTAAAACAACGTAATAATAAATTGCCTAGATCTAATCCATGGATTTTCTCATGGATTAAAAAACCTCGTAGCCAAACCGGCATACGGCCAATCATACATTCAACATAATTTAAACATCACATTCAATAAATAATTAAAGGTCATGATAGTTGGTTTCACCTGCAAAAAATACCATCTACAGATACAACTATCACAATTAAATGTTATCCATAAAATTGCACATGATATCCATGCATGCATAATTTTTTAAAATTACTTCTTTAATTAAATTAAAGATTTTCGAAAAATATCTTTTTGATATACTTGGAAATTAATTAATAATTATCCACCAAATAAAATTAAATAATTCGAATATATCCATAAGATCTCATATTTGGGAAATTTGTCAAAATTATCTATCAAATAATATCTTAATAATTCGAATTTATCCTTTAAGATTGACTTTGGAAATTAATTAAAATTTTCTACCAAAGTTTATCTTAATAATATCGAAAATTACCATAAGATAAAATTTAGAAATTGATCATAATTATCCACCAAATTATATCTTAAAGTTTTCAAAAATATCTAGAGAATAGTATCTGGAAATTTTTGAAATTTATCAAAAATTAATCCTCCAAATTTTAAAACCTAATTTTCGCCCCTCTCCCCTTAATTAATTAAAATAATTTGGAACTTTGATACAAGTCAAAATACCATCCAAATTATATTACAAGATACCAAAATTAGTAGAATTAAAATTAGGGTAGTTTTGATCCACTTCAAACACCTACCATAATTAAAATTCTATTTTGGATCTATCTTGGATTAAAATAAGGTAACTTTTGGTAGACACCAAAAATTACCATAAACCAATTTTAATCCCCAAAATTTCGATCCCCCCTTAGTACAACTAATAAAATCTGAAAATTATGAAAAACATCATAATATCATTCCATAATTTATTACATTCTAGGAGAAAAATCTCATGCAATTAAAATAAGAATTTTCGAAACACATCAAAAACTCATCCAACTTTAATTACAAACATGCTCGAAAATTTCATGCAATAAATCTGAAAATTTAGACATAAAATTATCATTCATATTTAATGCAATTTTCGAACATTATCATAGAATTAATCCTAGATTAATACCGATACCTGCTCTGATACCAGTTGTTGGGGTTTTTTCAAATTACGCCCCACAGGATCTAATCGGATAATCTATAATTCTAATAGGCATGCAAATCATGATTTTATGCATGTGATACAAATAACAATATGTTGAATGAATCATGTAAGCACATCAAATTAATGCAGCGGAAAAATTAATTCAAAGAACTGACTTACACAGATTTTAGGGTTGCCGATGAGATTACAAGTCTAATCTCGTTGTTCTAGAAGTCACGGTCGAACTTGGCCTTTCCTCTACTAGGTTTTAACCACACCACGGCTGCAGATTGTAAGGTATTATTTGGGCAACAGTAAGGATCTTGAAGAATATTAAGTTGGCTCACTAATTTATTTAATATCTAATATCCAATACCTAGGATATAATTAAATAAATTAAGTGTTATTTTTATTCCACTAAAGAAATAACATTGTCCTACCAATTTAATACATTTTATCCAGTGCATTCTTCTTTAGTCCAGTCATTCCCCATGTTTAAGATATATAATGTCCATTAGTTAATTATGTAAGCTCTGACAGCTATAATTAATTAATTCTTCCATTCCTAGAGCAGTACCACACAAGCTTACCATGTATGGAATAAATTCCACCAGCAGGGTTTCACATGTACTTGTGTTTACTCAAGGGGACATCATCAACCTGGCGCACCAGGACATGGTGACCTAACACAGTGCACGACCCATATGTATGAATATGTTACTGCCCAAGATATCGAGATTATTGACTCTATCAAAAATCTCACCCATTGATAAATCAAAGTAATAATCATAACACACACATGTCTGCCACTGTGCAAGGCTTATGAACCCGAATTCTGTCGATCTTTATTCTCTTCCTTTAGGGTCAGACCAGAGAATAGTATCTGTAACAGCCCAGTCCCTTAGGTTGTCATTTTTAATGGGGACGGGGTGTTAGGCGTAAAAGCTGAAGAAAATAGGCGGATTAATCAGAAATCCAGAGGGGTATTTTTAAAATTAAACTAAGTTAGCGCCTCAAGAATTTAGGCAACTTAACTTTATCACTTGGGAGAACTATCATTTTCAACGAATCAATAAGGTTCAAAGGGTTCAATCAGGTCAAATGGGTCAAAGGATTCAATCAAGTCAAATGAATGCCAAAACAAAGCCAACCGAAATTTAAACAGAATCAAATGATAAACAGATAGGGATTTGACTCTTTAAATAAACAAGATCTCATCATAGGTCACATCAATTAAGACCCATTAACAGGTCGGAGTCAAGTAAATCATACTGTCTCATTCATAGGACGAAAGCAAGAAAAACAACTTAAGACTAACTAGAGATGAGCAGAATCATGCTTGGAAAGAAAAGCCCCTTCATAGGCGAACAACAACAAAAACAAGCATGCAAAACTTATTCATAAGTCAACTGAGAAAGAACAGATACCAATATGTTCAACAGTAAGACTTTTCAAATATTTTGGAATCAATAAAGGAATACTGGTATGTCAAAAGAACATGCTTCAAAGACTTTAAGACTTTATTGATATTTAGGAATCATAGCATTTAAAACATGCTACTATCAAGAATCAAGTTACACATATCAAAACTAAATACTAACATCAGAGTACTTAGCAGAAACATAGCGGAAGAAAATTATGTAACCATATAGAGCAACAAACTTGAAACCTCAGACAACCCCACTAGCAGCACATCACCAGCCTTAGCATCTCAACCTAAAAAAATTTGAAAAAGAGGGTGTGAGTACTAATGTACTCAGTGGGGTTTTATAAGAAAACTCTTGATAAACTTTAGAAATATCCAATCATAATCTGACGGCATATGGAGAGCAAAACGCAAAATCCTCTCCATATCCGCAAAACCTTTTTCTTTCTTTTCCGGCGCCTTTCTTGGCTCAAACCTGTTGTCTACTGCACCCTTAGGCCTGCTTTCAGATAGAAGAGGGGTTATCTCAAATATCTTCCCGAGTATGTGAGGGGATTACCCAACAATGACTCTATTTACTTTCAAATGTTCAACTCGGTGACTCGAAGGTCACGGCATGATAATGTATATAAATTGTTCTTTGAGCTCGATAACCTGCTTACAACTGAACTATATCATTCCTTAAATTCCTCTTTACTTAACCTTAACCTTCCTTACTTAACCTTAACCTTCCCTACTTAACCTTAACCTTTCTTACTTAACCTTAACCTTCCTTACTTACTTGACTTAGCTAGCAATACCAAGCCTAGAGCAATCGTCTAAGGCTAATTCTTTATTTGAGCATGATCTCGGCCTATGAGGGATTTATAACTTACCCTAAAAGGCAATACTTAGCTAAATAAGCTTTAGCAAAATCCAACATTCTAATACGAGGAAATGAACACGGATAAATATCAATTGCAATTAAAGCAATTCTAAACATCTCATGCTAGCACAAATTGTATATAAACAATTATAGCATATCTAAACATGCTTCAGAGCTCACTTAACATATAATAACTTCCTTTACTCTATCAAACTCAAATAACAATTCAATAATATCATGCATATAACTTCCTTCCTTCATTTCCTTTCCTTGTACAGAGACTAAACAGGCAGAGCATAAAATACTTTTATTGGATATTTCACCTTTGTCCAATCATGCTTCTAGAGCTTACTAGCTCAAACCTTATACTTAGTTTAGAACCACCCACCTCGATGATGAGCATCTCGATAACGAGCATGTAGACGAAGTAACGAGCCGAAAATCCTTCCTCGGGCCTCCTCGGGGTTCACCTCCTCTTTATGAAAGTTAATCAAAAACTTGAAACCTTATTCGAGCTCCTAATAAGACATCGAAATATTATATAAACCTTCGACCCTTAACTATGACTGAAAACACGAGAATTTAAAAGGATTAAGACATTCGAAATTACCGCAAAAGGGGATGGAAAATCCGACTACAATGATCACGATTCTGGATAATCGGCCACTGCTACATTGTAGATCTTTGAAAGAGCTTCGATTTGAGTACTCATGGGCCTCGTGGTTCCAACCGAGGCGAAAGTTATGACCTCCGCACAAAAACGTGCCGGAGCTGCCTCGACACCATGCGCCGTGGAGGGGGTGTGCGCGCCGGCGGCCCCTAGCGCCGCGGCAGGGAGGGTGCGCGCCATTGCCCCCCAGCGCCGCGGCGGCCCCCTTGCACCCCGGCGCACCTCCTCCTCCACTCCTCTCTCAACTGGGGGGTGCGCTCACAAAGAGCACTCCCCTCTCTCTCTCTCTACTATACAGAATTGGGATCAAGAAATGAAAGGTGCGAGGAATTGAAGGGGGGAAAGCTGCTATTTATAGGAAAATGTTTAGTTTCCTCGAGAAGCTTCTGCAGTGCAACAATACTGCTTTAAAAATATCGGGTTCGGTTAAAAAGCGTTTTATTCGATGTCGAGGTCCAAATGACCTCATTCATGAAATCCAAAAATATCGGGAGGTTCGTTGGCTCGATTACTATTGAACCAACTTGACTCGGGATAAAGAACGAGTCATCTTGAAGGAAAACAAGAAAAGATTCTCTTTTCAAAAATAAAGTTACTATTCTACACAAAGGACAAATATAATTCATGAGCGTTCAATTGACCTCAGAATGAAAATCCGAGAATGCCAATGGATTCCTTGAGAAATTTCCTATAGCGCAGGCTTGAAGAAATAAGGCTCGGGTCAACACACGAAATTTCACAAATTTCAAATGATCACGCTCTTACGGAAAAACACTATTCATAACTTTTTTAAACGCGTTTTAAATCACCGGGAACTCAAATGACTTCAGATTCAAAATACGAAAGCACCGGCATGCTCCTTGGGTCAACGTCTTCCAAACGCAACCAAAATTGGCAATAACTGAGCTCGGATTGAAATTCTCAAAAAGGCGATTTTACGGAAAATGACCCTAAAATCGCGATTAACTACCAAAACATCCTTATCTAGGCTCTAATTAATTTCTTTAATTTTATAAATATATACTGAAAACCTGGGGTTTTATAGTATCATGTCGCAATCCTCTTCAATACACAAGTCTATGTATCAGAATAATCAGTTAGTCAAGATAAACTAACTATCAGATTATTCTTCAGTCTACAATGGTTGGTTCAAGACCATCTAAACTATGAGCCTTTTAATACTTTGCAAGGAATCCGATGATATGATCTTTACCATGTGTTTACCCACATCATATAATCTACAATGCAAGTATAAGGAAACATGCATATATAAACGAATAGCAAAGTAAATAGATGCACAAACAGTGGCTGTAATAATAATCAATCTATGTCGTCAAAAAATATTGTTAACAGTATACAAAGACAAGCTTTCAGTATACAATCCTAATATGGAAAATCAACCTGAAACAATTTTTAGTGATCAATAACAAATCATGATGAATGCCATAGAAACAGTGTTCACAGATGCTTATCACCGTTTATGTCAATGACATATCAATGAAAATGCTCCTTCACACTTTGGGAATTTAAATGGTGATAGAATATTCAAATAGTTGTGACATAAGTGCATGAGTAAGTGTAATTCTGAAGGAGAGTTTGAGTTTACATGGAAATTTATGATTGCTAAATATGATTTTAGTAGGTATAAATGGTTAAATAGCATGTATGAGATACGACGTAAGTGGGCTGCTGTTTTTAGGAATAACAAGTTTAGTGTTGGTTTATTGGCTATATTTAGGAGTGAGAGCACAAACGATGTCTTGAAGAAAGCTTGCAGCAGTACTACTGCATTATATGATTTTGTCCTTAATTTTGATAAAATTCTAAATTCTTGGCGCATATCTGAATCTAATGAGAATGCTCGCTATCTGCTGGGCAAACCGTCTTCACTATTGAAAGGGAATCCATTTATGGCTCAACTTGCAGATATTTATACCTTAAGTATTTACAAAATCTTTGAGCAAGAGTTGATAGAATGTTGTAATTTAATAGTTGTTGGGAAACCCATTGTTTACGGTGATAATTTGTTTGAATTCAAAGTGAAACGTGTTGGTGAAATCTTAACAATTAAAAAGTTATGTTTCATAAAATGAAAAATGCAAAGAATATGGTACTTTATGAGGTTAGTGAGACTGCAGAAAAATGGCGATATGTCTGAGATCGTGTTTGTGAATCAAGTAATGAGGTCAATGTATGATCTTAGTATGTGCTGCAAAGAAAACAAAGGCGCGAGAAATATATTGACTGAAAATCTTGAAACTGCAAGAGATCAAATTGATGCTTTATTTGACAATTTGGACATTATTGATCAATGCAATGCTTCTGAGGAGTATAACCAGATTGATGGTGTTGTCATATGCAATCTTCAATGTGCAAAGACTAGATGAATTGCAAATTCTAGCATAGTACGTCATCGGGACAAGAGCAAAAGAGCAAAAGGAAAAAAGGAAAGTTCATTGTTCAAGTAAGTTTTGTAATTGTACTGTTCCCTACATGTCAATTAATATTTTCAAAATATACAATTTTATGCCAATATATTTCTTTTAAATTGTAGATTTGAAAGCCTCCAAAAGAAATGGATTATGCTCACAAAAAGTGCCACATATTCAAATCCCACAAGAGACGAGCCATATTACCCCACCTCAAGGATCAACTCTTAATTTTGTTCAATTTTTACCAGTTTCTTCTCATTTTGAGATCAATCAACAACAATCATATAATTAACATTCGATGTAAGGTAGTGGAAACATTCATGGTGGACTATCAACACTGATGGAACTGAGGATCCTTTGGATGTGTGTTGATTGAATAAAACATTTTGATCAAAATGATCCCACATCCCATTACATGCTAAAACCAAATCTAAATCTCATACACAACGGAAAATTGAGATTATCGATTACCTTGCAATCGGAGAGACATCGTTGAAAAGATGTAGATATGAAATCTACAACTCCTCTATTTTTTATGTTATCCACTCCATGATCTTTAGTTGTATAACCCAACCTCGATCCAAACGTCGTGTGGGCAACGATCTTCTAGACCTTGTAGAAGCTTGGAGACGAAGAACAGACACCTAAGTTATCAAAAATCTATCTTTTTGGGAGAGAGGATTTCGAAATTTTTCTTCATGGTGGCTAGAGTTTTTCTTCTCCCTTCATAAGGTATATATAGGGCTACAACTTGGATCTAAAAGAATAGGGTTGGGTCTGCAACTGGCCTTAAGTTTCCATGTCTAGCCCAGACATAACTTAAGCCCATTAATATTAATTCAATCCACTAAAGAATTAAGATTGCACTACCACCCTAATTTAATATTTATGGATATGATTTCTTCAACTCAATTAATTCCTCATGCTTAAGATATCGAATGTCCATTAATTAATTCGAATATACAGAAAACTCAATTTAATTAATTGCTTATCCATGAGCCGTACCAACCAACCTTTATTATCATGTTGGATTAAAAATAATCCACTTGCAAGATTTAACATGATAATCCTTTTTGAGCTCCTTAGTGGACATTATCAACTCGGTGCATCGAGACACGATTTTCTTCCATAATTAGTAATGTACAGTAAAATATATATATATATATATATATGTCTAATATTATACAAAGATTAAGAATTATGAGTATATTGGATTTATATTCTTATGTGTTGTTAGTCCATAAGAATTATCTCACTGCGATCCAGTTCAATACACTACAAAAGTGCACTAATACGACCATAGCCAAGATAGACTAATTCTACATCACACTACAACTATACCGATGGCTCGTCTAATTCCATCTAGGTTGTGAACTCTTCTCATACTTTTTAAGGAACCGATAATATAATCTTATGTGCGCATTCCACACACCATATTATCTATAATATTAAGTATAAGACGATTTGCATTATTTATTATATAAAATAAATGCAAAATATGTGAACATTATTCTCATTCATAATTTAAGAGAAATAATTATATACAATAAATACATGCTTTTAGTATACAATTCCAACAATCTCCCACTTATACTTAAAAGCATTGTTTTTTAAGTATACCAGTGTCTATCCTCTAAAACTCTACTATCCATCCGATGTGGGACGAAGAATAAAGTGAACAAAGCAAGCCAAGATTGCTTGCCATTTCCAACAATCCCCCACTAAATGACATGTAATAGAAGAAGAATAAACAATATGAGGAAGATAAGAATTAATTAATGTATAAGTACAAATAATCATAAAATTTTGAATTGACACTTATTAATATAGAAGGCAACCTATGAAACCAAAAAGTGTGTCAGACAATTAAACTTTAAGGATTCTCAAGATACACCCTGTATCTTACATCAATCCTTAAATCGAGTAAACTCTGTGATACAGAAAATTGGCCACCATAACCTTGGATTCTCATGAGTATAAAAGAAAAATAGTGTCTTTCACCAGAGATGGCCAGTTGATGTGACCCGGGACCTATGGGACACGACACGAACGACTTATGCAGAAGCTTATAATCAAAACTACGTCGGATGCGTAAGAGATCAATACGAATAAAGAGAAAATACAAAAAAGACTCCACTATAAACGAACAAGACTCGAATGATTAAAGAACTTACTAGATAACGTAGACTCGACTATGACTTGATAGAATGACTTGAGGTGGCTGGAATCACGGTGGTATGGCTGGAATTGGCGGTGGTGGTCGTCGGAATTGATTGGATGAGCGGCGGCGATGTATGTTGTGGAATCGGTTAAATTCGGCGAACCCGTGTTGAAAACTCGAACGCGCACGTCTAGCTTCTCTGGATAGCAATTCTCCCAAGTAATTAATTATACCCTGAAGAACCTAAATAAGACTATTGATTTGCTAGAACAATAGAATTGTAGATAAAAGTTTGATCAACCGAAGGATCGTGAGACAGATTGAGAATAACTCTTTATTTCTTGCAATTGTCTACTTTTAATGTAACAAATGGATCCCCTATTTATAGGTGACATAGGGCACGAAAATTAGACCTAAATAAGTGATAAAAATCAGTCTAAAACTAATCCTAATCAATCTAGGATAAAATCAAAAGATACCAAAAATAAAATAACAAAAATCTAACTAGATAAGGATAAATCCCAAACTGATTTTTGGGCTTGGAATTTTACCTATTGGACCTTTAATTAACATAACAATGGGCTGAATTCAATGAATAAATTCGTGGCCCATATTATGGTTAATTAATTCTTACCACCTGTTGCATGAAAAACAGCAACTTGTCGGATTCCCATGCAAACGCGTAGAATTCTTCATGCATACGTCCAAATGGCGTGATTCTTCTTCTCACGTCTTCATGCTTCCTTCTTCATCATCAATGGATAGCATGGTGATCAATCTCGAGCTACCCTTCACTTCATCTTCATGCATTTCGAATTTGCGACGTATGGAAGCTTGTAAATAAGCTTGTAACTTCTTTGCTCGCGAACGCGTCATAGGACCTCTAAATTGCAGCTCCGGATTATCCTCTTCTTTGCCTAGCTCGACCTCATCACCAGTTCTCCACACTCACTCAGGTGATTCCAACTAGTGCGTCTCAAAAGCACAAAATATACAACAAAAATACATCTCAATAGCACAAAAGTATTGAAATCATTAAGAGCTAATAGCTAAACCTGAAACAATCAATCATCATGTACGTTAGTACAAAATCATCAAGTCCACTACTTAGGACCACCCACAGAGGGGCTATGGCTCAATATCAACAAATACAAATCCATCAAGTACATCTCAATAGGACCCACCAAAAAGAGGGCTATGGAAAGAAACATTTCATAGATATCCGCTAAAGTCTCACATGTAAACATCAAATCAAACAAGATAAATTTTACTGCTTCGTTTGGCCTTAGAAAATTATCCACTAAAAGTTACCTCATTGATAAGGCCTTATGCCCATTATATTGGAAGAATCCAACAATTATTTTCCATTGAGAGCTTTGGTAAGAGGATTAACTTGATTTCTTTCGAATCTTATGAAATCCAAAGAAATAACTCTACTTCAGCAACTGCTTCATACCAGCATGTTTTAGCCGAATGTGTCTCCTCTTTCCATTGTAAACACTATTCTTGGCAACTCCAATAGTCCCAGGATTTAATCCTTTGTCCACCGCTCTTTTCTCTTTTCCCTCTTTTATTTCGTCTATTTTTAATTTATTATTTTCATTAAAATATTTTTTCCATACATTTCTCTTTTTTTTTTCTTTCATTTTTTGGACTTATATATATGCTTTCTTTCTTTTTGCCTATTTTTAATTTATTATTTTTTATTAAACATGTTTCCCTTATATTTCTTTTTGTTTTTTCTTTCTTTCATCTGCTAGACTTATTTATATGCTTGTTGAAGTGGCTTTTTTCTCCTTTTCTTATGCCTACTTTTAATTCATCATTTTTATTAAACAATATATTTTCCCTCACATTTATTTTTATGCATGAGAGTGATAACATTTGATTTTAGATGACTCTTCAAATTCAATATCAAAGTAAAATATCAAAAGTTTGATATTTATTGTGTGTGACTCTTATAATTCGAACATCATTACTAAATTTAATTTCAAATTTTGAAAAATAAACAAAAAAACACTTGAGATTCAACACATCTTTATATAACCAAATGAAATTCTCTGTCCCACTTGGTGTCCCATTTTGATTTTTATTATATTTTCAATCATTTTTTTCTTCAATTTAATTTGTTTTGGTTTGGTTTAATTTTATAATTATTATTTAGGATTTATTCCACCTAATTAGGGTTTATATTTATTTGTTTAATAAATATATATATTTTTTTTGTTTTTTAGTTAATATAATTGATTAATATGGTTGATTATTCCAAAATTAGAGTATACAATTTTTAACAATAAATGTTAATTATGATTTTTTATACTATAATAAATTTTATTTTTGTAATAATTATTTTTAAAATTAAATTTGATAGTGTGACACGATAGTGATATAGAGATTCTGAACTAGAGATTTTTATCTCATATAAAACCACTCTTCACATCTCTCAAATTTTAAGAATTATTTAAAGTTGTGCACAAATAACATAAGATCATATACCGTAAAAACATATGCTCGTGACTGCAAGATATATTAACCGCCACAACGCACAACACATCAAATATCTGTTCGATTTTAGCTATATTCATTACTTGAATTATTTTTTTCTTTTTTCTTTTTCAAAATGTGAATTGTCAGATGATATTGGAATGTTTTTTTCTTTGGAAGTTTATTTTTAAGTTCTCTACTTTTAGTTTTTTTTTGTTTTATTGATAAGTCATGAAATGTATTTTAATATTCTAAATTAAAGTGGAGTGTATATGGAATATCATGCTCTCAAACTCATTCAACTTATTTTTATTTATTTAAATCTTATGTCTTTAGTGTATATAATTTTTAATTTTTTGGTGAATATAAAACTGTAAATTCAAATGTTAATTTGGATGAATGAAATATTTGTAGTTTTATTATATTAACATAAAAATTATAGTAAAACATTTAAATCAAACTCAATAAACTATTCAAATAACCTCGATTTAAAATTTTGATGCGAACATATAATATAACTTTCACATTTAAATATTTAAAATCTTAATAATTTATCTTGAGATTGCACTCAATGAGAATGAGTGCATTGTCTGTAAGTAATATATTGCAACACAAATGTGATTTTCTTATTCAAGGATCGAAAACAAGCATATTTGAAGGTATGCCATTTGGGGCCGGGAGGCGTTTTTTGTATATGGCTTTGTGAAGACATCCTTTTATATTAGGATTTGAAGTTTTTGTGAAAGGTAGTTTTTTTTTCTCGAAGTTTTTGTATTAGACCTAGAAGTTTCTGTGAAGTGTAATTTTTGTTCTCGAAGCTTTTATATTAGGCTTGAAATTATGTGATGGGTAATTTTTGTTCCCAAAGTTTTTGCACTAGACTATTGCCATTGGTGACATCCAAATGGATGTCACGGAAAAGACAGAACAATCTTAAAAAAAAGAAAAATAAAAAGAAAAAGAAAAAGTCATCCATTTCCACGACCTGGGGCGGCCATCCGACTCTTAGGTTGCCCCTCAAGTCATACACACGTGGCACCCTGTGATTGGGTGCCATATAATTTTATATATATTGATTTAAAATTTAAATAATTTATATAATTATCAAAAATAAAAAATATATCAACATTATAGTTTTTTTTTCTCTATAAATAGAGCCTAATATTGGTATATTTTTACAAACAACTAAACTCTTTTTTTCTAACATATCTTATGATGATTCTCAATCTCACATTTCTTCTTCATTTTAATTTATGGATCCAAATCACCCAAATTATTATCATGACTCCAAAAATCTGAAAATTTTCGGAACTTACTTTCACCCATAAAATTTTCCAAATTCAGAAGATCAATAAAGTTCTCAGTATTATTAAAATTCTCAATTTTCACCAAACCTCACTCAAATTCCATCATCTGAAGAACTTATCACCAAACAAAATATCTCTCGCAATTTGTTTGAGAATGTTCAACACTCAAACCAAAATCAGAAAGAAGCAAAAAATGTAAGTTGGTCTGTAAAAGAATATGTAACCTTTATGTTATCTTGGTTCTACGTTAGCACAGACATTGTGCGTGGAAAGAATCAAAAGAGGCCCACAAAGTAGTCATGTGTGCATAAATTGTATCACGAAACTCAAGCTGAAAATCCAGATGAGCTCAACCCAAGAAATATCAAATCAATGAAAGGTCGTATGAAATGACTTAGTGAAAATGCACGCAAGTGGGTTGCTACTTTAGAAGAAGCAAATCGGAGAAAAAGAAGTGGAATGAGCCAGAAGAATATTGAGATGGAAGCTCATACAATTTATGAAATGAATGACAGCAAGTTTCAAAACTTGGTTGTTCATAATGATGTTATGAGGAAACATTCAAGGTAGGCTGCATCGTTTCATAACAATGTAACATGACTTCATCCTGAAGATGGAATGAGAGATGATGAAGAAAGTGGTGGCAGCACCAAAAGATCAAGGACTTCTGAAGATGGGGAGTATTATATTTCTTCAAATCTAGAAACTCCAACTACTGGAGGTTTGACTATTTCTCGTCTAACAGGTAGAGATAAGTCAAAAAAGAAAGGAAAAGGTAAGGCAACATAATCTGGATCTGAAGTTGCATAGAACTTCGTGCATTGAGGCTCACTAGAGACAATGAAAATGAGTTAGTTGCTAAGAAACTCGAATTGGAGAGCCAAAAGCTACAAATGATGTCCTTGAAGATGACAAAGAGAATGTTGAAGTTGAACACATTATTGGCGAAAGATCACTTATCTCCAGAAGACGAAGAGGTGAAACACCGACTAGTTGTCCTTGTGTTTGGGCAAAATTAAATTAATGTAATTATTAATGTGTGTTGTAATTGTGAGATGTCTTTTTCATCACATATAATTAATGTATTTTATATATCACTAGTACTCTTATTTATTTCCCTACAAACCCACATGAATATGTCTCAATCATATAAAAGCAAAGTTAAATCTAACATGCAAAAGTAAATCTAACATGTAAAAGTAAAGCTAACATGATTTGTATGTCTTTGTCAATTTATCTGCAAAAAATCACATGCACCTATCACATTATTTGCATTGGAGTCTCATATTTGGAATAAATTATTTTTTCTTATGTATTCATATGCTGATATAGGTCTTGTCAATTTAGCTGTAAAAAATTACATGCATCTGTCACATTATTTGCATTGGATTCTCATGCTTTGGAATAAATTATTTTTTATTATCTATTCACATTCTGATATAGGTCTTGTCAATTTATATGCAAAAAATGACATGCATTTGTCACATTATGTATATTGGATTCTAATTCAACTTAACTCTTTCTTATTGATTTGCATTGTCTATAAATATATCATGAAATACATATCAAAATTAAACTCACACAAAAATCCTCATTATTGCTTTTTTTTTCTCTTCAATTTTCAATTCTCTTCAGAAAAATGCACGTCAATGAAAATGCTTCAATTGAATCAAACTCAAGTTTTCATGATTTGAATCCCAACGAACTTGATGAATGGGAAGAACGAGTTCATCAACAACGTCATGAAGAGGATAACATCATCCATAATATACTCCTAACTAATCATTATCTGGCTGTAGGAGCTCAAACTTCTACAATTAGAAGAAGGTATTGTGATAGGGAATGTGAGATTGGTGAAGAGGGTTTGATGAAAGACTATTTTGTCTCTAATCTGACGTATTCTCTGGAGCTCTGTTGACATTGATTTTGCATGCATAAATCACTTTTTCTTCGTATAATGGATGACATTACTACCAATGATGAATATTTTCAATTGAGGCCTGATACACCGGTAGAAAAGGTCTTTCACCATTGCAAAATGTATCGAAGCCATGATGGTGTTGGTTTATGGGACATCAACTGATATTGTTGATGAATATTTATGAATGAGTGTGACGGTTACAAGAGATATTGTCATCCATTTCGTAGATGATGTCATTTCTTGCTTCGGTAATACATACCTTAGAAAGCCTAATCAACAAGATTTGGCAAGATTACTCTATGTTGGGGAACAATGTGGTTTCCCTGGCATGATTGGTAATATTGATTGCATGCACTGGGAATGGAAAAATTATCCCACTGCTTGGGCTGGGCAATTTACAGAGAGAAGTGGAAAGCCAACAATCATTATGGAAGCCATTGCATCATATGATTTATGAATACGGCATGTGTTCTTTGGAACACGAGGTGCGTGCACTGATACTAATGTTCTCCATCGATCTCCAGTTTTTAGTGATGTTTTAGAAGGCCGATCACCATAGGTTAGTTACATCATCAATGGTCGCCAAAATGACAAGGCATATTACCTCACCAATAGTATATATCCTTCATGGGCTGCATTTGTCAAGTCTATGACTCGAAAGCATAAGTTGTTCGCTCAACACCAAGAGGCTGTTAGAAAAGATGTAGAACGGGCCTTTGGAGTTCTACACGCTCATTTTGCATTTATTCAATGCCTATATCTTGTTTGAGACAAGGTTTTGATAGAAAAAAGTATGATGGCTTGTATCATCATACACAATATGATTGTAGAAGATGAACGAGACACATACCAAAACTATTATGATCCCACAGAATTTTTGACAAATGTATCTTCAACTTCAAATGTCGAACCTTTTCACTACTCTACTGAACCCATCACAAGTTTGTCGGCTTATATGATTAATATGGATCAACTTCGTAATAGAGAGACTCATAATGCTCTTCAAAAGGACTTGATCGAGCACATATAACGAAAATTTGACACTAATTGAATATGTAATTTACATCTTACGTACTTGTAATTTAGAATTTCACGTGTTCTCATTGTTTTTTATTTAATTATGTTTTATTTTGTTTTAACTGTTGTAATTTTCATTTTGTTATCAAGTAAATTATGAATTTATAATTGTATGGGTTTTTTTAATTATGAATTTTAAAAATATATCTAATAAATTAATTATGATTGTTTAAATTAGTAAAAATTATTATTAATAATATGTTATTTAAAAAAGAAAATGATAAATATTTTATGTAGATTGGAAGAAGTCACTGATGGAGTGAAAATTTTAAAATGTTGGGGGGGGGGGGGAGTTCTGGATGTGGAGGAGAGAGAAATTAATATTTTATTTAAAGGTTGGTTTGAATGAATGTCATTAATATGGGTAGTCTTAGGCCTAAAGGATACTGAAGCAAATATTAAGTCTTTGTAAAGATAACTTTTTGTGTTATGCTTTAAGAGAGGTTAATGAAATATATTTTAATTTATTTTCTCTAACCAAGTTTTTCACTTGGTTATATTCTGACCAATTGAATTATGAAGCTCACCTAAATAAGTAATTGTGTGAATAATAATAATAATAATAATAATAATAATAATAATAATAATAATAATAGCGGAGTCCATAAATTAATATGTGAAGTATATTTGCAAAAACTCAAAGTTAAATTGATGATGAAAAATTTGTGAAATTCCGAGCTTTAAACTTCAACTTCGGGGTGAATAAAAAAATGAAAAGGGGTTGTGGCTCTAAAGCTTTAATTTTGTGTTATATTTGAGATGAATAAAGAATTAAAAAAAAAGTGGAATAATGATTTAAAGTGGAAAAACAATTAATTAAATACGATTTGGGGTAGCGCCCCAAAGTGTACAAGAATTTCCCTGTAATTTGCATTTGTAGTCTGACACGTTAAGATGCACATTCACAAGAAGAGGTCATAAGGAAATTGTCAAAATCAATTTATTATGTAACAACTAGATTTACCCATGCGCGTTGCGCAACTAAATAAAATAGGTAAAATCTCCCATACATTACTCGGGACCAAAATAGGCCCATATATTCATCAGATGTACTGGTGGTTCGAAAAAAAATTGCACCAGGAAATAGTATCACTTATTCTTCTAAAAAGTAAAAGTCATAGCCTTAAAAGTATCGCGTTGTTACTATAATTATATGAGTTTAAACCATCAAATTATAATTTTATTCATGTAAATTGGAATTTCTTATTCCCGATTAGGGTTTAAATATAATTAATTCAATTTAATTTTCAGATTCGCTAATTCCATTTTATGATATACATTTATTTCAAAATTAGGATTTACATTTATTTTAAAAATTAATTATTGAGCGCAATGCATGACTCCCACGCGTTAGCGCCGGGCGAAAGATAACATAAACATTTTTGTAAAAAAGTAAACAATATCATTATGAAAAAATCGTAATAATTATTCATTTTTAGATAATATTTGTTTATAGATTTATCTACGCGCGTTTCGCGTCTGATTATTAGATGATGTTAATTAATAACCCATCGTGAGCGCTTTCATTGTCCACTTTATGTTTTTATACTAACAATATTCTATATATAATTAGAAAACATCATTTATATAAATATTTGATGTACAACAAACATAAATATTTAATTTTTTTACAATAAAATTTAACACGGACATGATTGCAAAATAATATATTTTTTGAGCAAGATTGCAAAATAATGATTATCTATCTAATAAACATGAAAGCAAATAAGTCATGTTTTTAGCCCGTAAAAATTGTCCATAACTCCCCCGCAAAAAGTGTATTTCACAATTCGGAATAAAAACAAAAACTAAAATTTATTCTTCTACCAGTGAAAATTTTATACATTTTAAAATATATGTGAATGAATTTTAATTTATCTCATTTTAATAAATTTTATTTTATAAATTATATATAATAGATTAGTTAATTTCGTGTGTTGCCTATCTAATGTAAAAAAATTGTAAGTTATTTAAGTGTATTAATTAATAAATTGACATTTCTCTTAATTATACATATAAAAAGATTGTAATCTAGTTTAAATATTTGTACGAATTCAAATGATCATCGTATTTCTAAAACAATTTGTATTATGTATTATTAAGTTTGAAAGATTGAGTATCTTAATTCAGATTGTATTTAATTATGTTTGAAAGACTTTGATTATGTTACGAAAAAAAAAAAAAACATTTCTGTTTCGTTTTGAAGTTTTTTCTGAAGTTTATTAGTTCAAATGAATGTAAAATGCATACAAAATTACACAATAACATACAAAAATAAGATGTATTATATTTTTGAAACAATACTTTGAACACAACATTGGTTACACACGTACAACATAAATATTTTATACATTTTATTTCTTACATTTAAAAGAAACAACAAAAAACTAAAAGAAAAAATTAAATTTTATTCTCCAAAATAAACAATAATCAACAACTTCATTCGACAACTCAATTCAAGGATCTCAAATGGCTCTTATCTGCTTCCAGAACTTATGTTGATCCATATGAACATATAAAATAATTTCTATTCGTGAGACAACCCCATTGCTTACAGAGATTGTGAAACTCCTTCCGAGAACTCATCTTCAATCTACTATAAGTAAAAGTTACATCTTGTTAATAGCCATAATTATTGGTAAGCCAAATAATTATGAGCATTTCGATGCTTTAGCATTGTGTTATCTAGTCTTACCAACATGAAAATGAAGCATTTTGGCTTGTTGCCATACCCCATCAACTTAATAGGGAAGTATTTATCACAAGTAGAGTTAGTAGGAAAGTATTTATCACATGTAGAGTGAGTAGGAAAGTATTTACTATTTAGCATAAGTAGAAGGCAGATAAAACTCCAACAAAAATTTTAGGCCAAGATAACAATTCACCATATTCATTTTAGGAAAAATTGCAAATAAATTTTCCATATACTTCTTTCACTATTTCAAGTATCCCAAAAATGATATCCTATTTGTCCAGGGGAATCAAATGATAAATTCCTAGATTTACTTGCTTCGCGAGGCACCCAAATTATGATAGTGAAATTCTTTAAAGAAATGTTGGCAACTTGTCTAATTTTTAAATTGCAACTCACTTCTATGATTTGGAATAGCATCACTTCACCCTCGGGGTATATTCAATCTACAAAAAAAGTACACCAACAATATACAAAGTCAATTTTAATTAACTAAAATTCAAGAAATGCTGAAATGAAAGTCGTGCTTTAAAAATTACACAGAAATCTAGCTAAAAAATATTCTAGATCCTAAAATCTCACAGTGCAATTGTATCATAGACTCCTATATATATATATATAATATTTGCAGAAGTAATGTTTATTATGGAGGAAAAAGTTGTAATCCTAATATTATTACCTACACGACCATGTCACGTGACTTTGGAAATGCTGAAAAGTTGATAAATGCCTTGAACTCTTCCAAGAGATGACACAAAAAGGAATGTGCTCTCAACTATATTACATACATGATCTGAGGCTTATCAACATCTAGAGGAGATGAAATAAACACATTGGTCGAGGCATTTAGCAAACAATCATAATGTTAGAAGGTAGAAACATGCATGGATTCCATATTGAGTCTTCAATTAGTTGATGAAGTGACATGACTAATAATGATTATTATGTTTCCCTTATTCTAGTTTACAAAGGTGGGTGGAGGGAGCTGCAACACCAGATACTACGCCATGAACAAACTTTAAATAAATTAAGGTTGAATCTTAGGAGTGCTATAGATGTTGAATTGAATCTTCTGAATTTATATTAATAGATTAGATGCACAGTCAGCCGTAACCTAAGTGGGGCAGTTACATAAATTTATTTATGCTAGTGGCATGCATAGATAACTCAGTCTCTACACCTTGAGAAGTAATTACATGTTCGGGATAACAAACAAATAGACATTCACACTAAAAACAGATAAATATAAAACATTGGCATATATAATAAAAAAGTCAATAAACAAACACATTATTTAAGAATTTTCTTACTAACTAAATCATGAAATTTTATTCATCATAGTATCATACATCTTCATTTAATTATCATCTATGCTGGTAGTAGCCTCGATCAGCTCTTAATGAGGATTTTATTTAAAAAACATAAAGAAAAGCATTCAAAACAGGTCTAAAACACATTTTCTACCTGAGATAATTGAATCCACATAAAGTAAGGATGATACCATGATGAAACTATGTGGTAGACAAATAACAATGAGTAGAAAATAATATGTATACACAGATGCAATGAACTAACAATTTTAGCTCCTCTTTGCATAGTTATGTCATATGTACGGTAACAAAGACCATAGAGAAACACTTCCAAGGCACTCGAGCAATTCATGGACGCTGGCAGGTGCCAATTCAGAGGCGACAATCACTAAAATTTCCAAAAAATGAAAGTGAGATTTGCAGCAAGAAACTCGAAAAACAAAACAGAAGAATCACCAATAATCATTGCTGACACACACACACACACACAAAAACTCGCTCAAAAACCTATCCAAACAGAATAAATTAGAAAAAACAAATACCAAATTGAAAAAAAAATCAAAAGGGAAAAAGAGAAGAAAGGAAAGAGAACCCTAAATTTCTTCATACTTACATTTTCGACAAATTAAAAAAAAACAGTAGAGAAAAGGGAAAAAAGAGAAGAAAGGAAAGAGAGCCCTAAATTTCTTCATACTTACATTTTTGAGAAATTCAATTCACAATATTTGAGAAAGCGCTCCAGATTTGAAATTTATGGAGAATAGCCAGCAAGAGAGATGATATCACGATTCTTCTGCGATAGGATTTAATTCTATAGACAAACATGAAATTAAACAAAAATTAGCGGAAGAGAAAAAAGAAAGAACTCCCCATTCTTCCTCCTTACCATTCTGACAAATTCAATAAATAGAATTTTAGAAAATACTCCAATTTTGAAATTTATGGGCAATTATTTGTGAGAAGAATGAGACTGCAATGACTTTAGAGTTTAGAGAGAGAATTCTTAATTCACAATTTTGAATTCTCGAACAGAGTGAAGACTGAAGACTGAAGGAGTCTTATCTATTAGTATTAGTCACAGTGTCACGGGACGCTTGTAGTGCTTTGGTTAGTAGCGCACTGTGCAGCTAGTAGTCCTCTCTAGACTATGTTTGCCTCACTCTCAAAAGCTTTGCTCACGAAGCTTGATGCACGATGATGATGCAATTCACAACATCCAGTGCTTTTAGTGGTCTCGTCAGAGCAAGCAACACACCATCACGTTTGTTTGAAAAGAATGCTTCATTAATGCAAATTGAATGTACATTATGACTTGCTAGTAATTACAGCACACGTTGGTTGGACAGGGGCTCACTCCTTGCAACACTCACTCGTTAGTCAAAAGTTCACTCTTACCCCCTATAATAGGTTTAAGAAAAAAAATGCTAGTGACAGCACTAGATACAACTAAGCTAGAAAATTACAAAAATGGGCGTGCAAGGTCGTGCTTACAAATATGTACACTACATGGGAAAGGCTAACACTCTAGGCAATGAAGGAGCTATGGGCGGGACGTTTGGCGGAGGTCCGCCCCGACAATAAGGTGGTGCTAGTACTGATGGCTCAAGCGGGTGCGGGTGGCCCGGGGTGCTGGGGCGCCAGTCCAGGAGCCCGACGGGCCTCGGCAGCAAGGGATCCGGTGTTGCCTATCTCAAGGATCGGGATAAGAGAATGGACTTGTCCCGGCGTATCCTGGGAGAGAGGATAGGATGAGGGCGGCATCCCACGACAACTCTCCCCCTCTTGAGTTGGCGATGTCCTCGGCGCTATGGTCTTCAGGTATGCGTCGATCAGCGGCTCGAACGCCTTAAGGGTATCGCTCTCTCCCAGGTGCTTTCCTCCTTTGAACAACCCTCCCACTTCACTAGCTACTCTCTGTGGAGCTTCTTTCATTTTGCTGCATCCCGGTGGCAAAAGATGGCTTCCGCGATCCACTTCCCTGTATTGTTGGCGAGTAGAAGTTGGGGGCGGTCGAGCATGTTGTGCGTACCATCCACTTTATCTACCTGGAACGGCTTCAGTTGGCTGACGTGGATGACATTGTGGATCCGCCACCATGGGGGCAACTATACTCGGTAGGCTACCTTCTCAATGCGCTGCAAAATGGTTAAGGGTCCGATATATTTCGGCTTCAAGCGAGTGTGTCCCACACTCGGGATGCTTTGGATAATCGCTGGTCCGGGACCTTAACTATAATTTGGTCTCCAACTCAATATTCAAGAAAGCGGCGCTTCTGATCTGCATATTTCTTCATGTGTTTCTGTGCTTTCTCCTGATAGCTTCGGGCAAGGTCGAGGTTCTGCTTCCACTCTAGAGAGAAACTATGTGCCGGTGAAACTCTAGCACCTTGTGAGGCGTTAAGTGAGTGTGGGAGGAGCGGTTGCTGCTCGATACATATCTCAAAAGGCGTACCGTTGGTGGTAGAGAACTTTTGGGCATTGAAGCACAGTTGGGCAAAATCCAGAAGCTTCACCCAGTCCTTCTAATTAGTGCTGAAAAAGTGCCGAAGATATTCCTCCAGCATTGAATTGAAGCACTCCGTTTGCCTATCAGACTGAGGGTGAAAGCTATAGCTCATATTTAACTTGGACCCGAGTAATTTGAAAAAGCTCGGTCCAAAAGTTGCCAGTGAAATGAGAGTCCCGATCACTAACAATATCCTGCTGCAGTCACCAAAACTTGACAATGTGCTTAAAGAAGAGTTGAGCTGTCTCTTCCGCTACGATTGTCTTGGGGGCTGGCACAAAAGTGACGTACTTCGAGAACCGATCTACCACCACCACGATCGCATCCAAGTCTCCAACCTTGGGTAAACCGGTAATGAAGTCCATTGAAACACTCTCCTATGGTCGTGAGGGTATGGGGAGTGGCTCCAGTAACCCTGCTTTCTTGTGTTGATCCGTTTTGTCTTGCTGGCACACAATGCAAGTGCGGAGGAACATCTCGATCTCATCCCACATCTGCGGCTAGAAGTACGTCCTCTGTACGAGGGCTACAGTGCGTTCTTCACTAGGGTGTCCCGCCCAAAGAGTGTCATGACACTCCACAATGATAGATCTCCACAGGTCACCAGCTCTCGAGACATAGAGGTCGTTTTCCTTCGTCTTCAAAAGTCCCTCTTCGAGCCAAAAGTTCCGGGTCTTTTTTTGGTTGACTAGGTTGAGTAGGCCCTGCGCGGTAGGGCCTTCTTTGGTGAGCTCGCAGATCGTGTCCTTTAAGTTGGTGGTCGCCTTGCTGGAGGCAAGGGCCGCTACCATCTACAGGTTGTCCAGATCTGCCCTGCGGCTTAGGGCATCCGTGACATAATTGCTAGAGCCCGTCCGATACTCTAGCGAGAAGTTGAATTCCGCAAGTAGTTCCTGCCATCTTACTTGCTTCACGGTTAGCTTTGGTTTGGTCAAGAAGTAACTCACTTCCGTGTTATCCGTCTTGACCTCAAAAGAGAAGCCCAGCAAATAGTGTCGTCATTGTCTCAAATAGTGAACAACGGCCAACAGCTCCTTCTCGTGCACTGGGTAATGCCTTTTGACATTTTTCAACTTCCGGCTCTCAAAGGCCACTGGGTGTGCTCATTGAGTTAGCACTCCACTAAGGGCGAACTCAGAAGCATCCATCTCCTCGATAAATGGCTTCATTAGGTTGGGAAGTGCGAGCATGGAGTTGCTCATGATCGCCTTCTCCAGCTCCTCAAAGGCCGATTGTGCTTGGGGTGTCCACTCCCACACCTCAGGTTTCTTCGTCAGATCTGTCAAGGGGCGGGCAATCTCGGAGTACCTCTTCACGAATCTCCTGTAGTAGTTATCCAGCCCAAGGAACGATCTCACTCCATGAACATCTTTCTTTGGCTTCCAATCCTCAATGGCTTGGATCTTCTTTGGATCCATGCGAATTCTTCCTCTTTCGATAATGTGGCCCAGGAACTCGATCCTGTCTTGGCCAAAAGAGTACTTCAACTGTTTGGCATAAAGCTCATGCTCCATCAACCTAGTGAATACCCTGCAGAGGTGTTCCGAATACTCCTCCAGGGATTCGCTGTAGATGACAATATCATCAAGGTACACCACCACAAACTCATCCAGGAACCCGTGGAGTACCTGGTTCATTAAGGTGCTAAAGGTGGCAGGGGCATTCGTCAAGCCGAAAGGCATCACCAAGTACTCGTATGCCCCGTACCTTGTCACGATAGTTATCTTGAACTCATCTCCTTCCTTGATCCGTACTTTCCAGTAGCCCGATCTGAGATCGATCTTTCGAAAAATATTTTGCTCGGCTGAGGCGATCGAGAAATCCGCCACCAATGGTATTGGATATTTGTTCTTCACCGTTAGTTTGTTCAGAGCGCGATAATCATAACACATCCGTAGGGTGCCATGTGACTTCTTTTGGAACAACACGGGGGCATCATACGGGGACTTTGCAGGCCAGATCAGCCCTCTCTCGAGCAATTCCTTTAGTTATTTCTGGAGCTCCTCGAGCTTAGGGTATGACATCTGGTACGATGCTCCGGCAGGAGGCTTCGTGCCCGATACCAACTTAATTTCATGATCCACTACCCTCTTCGATAGTAGCTTTTTCAGTAGTTCGTCGGGCATGATATCTTCGAACTCTCAAAGGATTTTCTTCACTACCTCGGGAATCTTTCCTGACTTCTCCTCAATGTCTTCTATCCAGAGGGTACACAAGAAGGATGGTTCATTCTTCCGGCACCCCTTCACGAACTGCATGGCGGACAATGGCTTTGAGCTTATCTTCTGCTATACCGTCTGAGACATGCAGGGCTTGTTGCCCATCATCATGAGGGCTCCTGCATGGGGCATCACTACCGTCTTCGTGTCCCACAAGAAATCCAACTCGAGGATGAGCTTCAACTCATCCATCGTCACAACGGACAAGTTTGTCCTCCCTTCATAGGGCCCCAACTTGATCAACACGGACTTCGCAACTCCGGCGATCGGTTGGGCGGCAGAATTGATGGCCTTCACTCAGCCCACTCCTTTCTCCAACACAAGTCCGAGTCTTTCGACTTCAGTGCTGGCGAGATAATTATGTGTGGCACCCGTGTCCACCATTGCCCGGATGGGCTTTCCGTTGATCTTCATGTCGACAAACATCAACCTCTTCTCCTTTGTAGATTTTGACGACGCTTCTCCAACTACTCTGCCCTTCATTGCGGAGGCGGTCTTCGTATTTTTGGATAACGCTTTACCCTTCCGTGCCGCCGTCCTTGACAGGGCATTGCACCTATACGAAAAGGCCCCAAGATTCTCTCCCTCGCTCTCAAAGTCCTCCTCGGGCTCTTTTGGAACTGGCGCCGATTCTTTCTCCTTCTTCTTGGATGTTTGCTTGTCCCATTACATGTCTCCACATAAAGCGTTAATTAACTTTCGCATCGGACAGTCCTTCTGCACGTGCGGACCATTGCACAAAAAACACCCGTCAAATCTCGAGTTCCCCGCAGCTTTGTTTCCCCATTGAGGGTGGCTCTTGTCCGTGCTTCCTTGCGAACTCTCTTGGGAATGGGAGGGCTTTTCTCCTCCGCTCCTATTGTAGGTGGGGCAGAAAGTTCTGCCCCCACCCCCTTTCTATTGGCTACTACTGGGTGCTGGTGGCTTCTTCTCTCAGGTCTCCGTATGGTAGTCCATCAGACATTCCGTCCGTCACTGCCATTACATCGTGAATGTTGGACACGAATTGGCGTTGTAGTTCTGCACCACCCCTATTGTATGTGGGACGGAAAGTTCTACCCCCACCCTCTTTCAATTGGCTGCCATTGGGCGTTGGTGGCTTCTTCTATAGGGTCTCCGTATGGTATTCCATCAGACATTCCGCCACTGCCATTGTGTCGTGAATGCTGGACACTTGTTGGCAATGTAGTTCTGCATGGGCCCATGGCTTCAGTCCATCCAAAAACTGGTAGACCTTGCTATCCTCGTCCATCTTCAGGAGGTCCAATAATATGGAGACAAATTGCCTTTGTGTACTCATTAACCGTGCTCGTTTATTTGAGCTCCCGAAGTGCTTTATGGGCATTGTACCCGACATTCTCAGGAAAGAACTGTTTTCTGATGGCCGCTTGAAGGAGATCCAACGTATGGAGCCGCTCACATTGATCTCATATATCTTGGTATTTTCCTCGCCACCATGTTTCGTATCTCCAGTCAAATACATTGTGGCTGTGGTGATTCTCTCCGATTCATCCTCAATGTCGGCCGCTATGAAATACTGTTCCATATAAAAAAGGAAGTTGTCAACTTCCTTCGCATTCCTCACGCTGCTATAAAGTTTTGGCTCGGGGATCCGTTTCTTCGCTCCACCGCTAGTGCCAAAATTCTCCGTTCGGCCCACCGGCCCTCTGTTAACAACGGCTTGTTAGAGTAGCGCCACCTGCATCTCCAACCTTTCAATAGCACGGTGTGTATCTCCCTCAGTCGCCCATGCCTTCCGACGCTCACCCAGTCGATGGTGGAGGTCCAGGTTCTCCTCCTCGAGGATCTTGACCTTTTTCCGTAAAGTCACGATCTTTTTCTTTAATTCTGATACCACGTATGCCAATCTAGCGAACTCACTTTCTATTGCATTGATCCTCTCGCTCTTGGTCGGGGCCTTCAGTGGGGTCCCCATTTCGTGGCCTGTTTAGCCACCCTTCATGTTTGATGCCGAAGGAATGTTTTCCATAGCAACCCGCCTCGGTCTATGGATCAGGAGCCGAAGCTCTAATACCACTTGTCATGGGGCGCTTGTAGTGCTTTGGTTAGTAGCGCACCATGCGGCTAGTAGTCCTCTCTAGACTATGTCCGCCTCACTCTCAAAAGCTTTGCTCACAAAGCTTGATGCACGATGACAACGCAATTTACACCCTCCGGTGCTTTTACTGGTCTCGGCAGAACAAGTAACACACCATCACGTTTGTTTGAAAAGAATACTTCATTAATGGAAATTGAATGTACATTATGGCTTGCTAGGAATTACAACATGCGTTGGTTGGAGAGGGGGTCACTCCTTGAAACGCTCACTCGTTAGTCAAAAGTTCACTTTTACCCCCTATAATAGGTTTAAGAAAAAAACGCTAGTGACAGCACTAGATACAACTAAGCTAGAAAATGATAAAAATGGTCGTGCAAGACGTTGGTTACAAATATGTACACTACACGGGAAAGGCTAGCACTCTAGGAAATGAAGGAGCTACAGGCGGGGCGTTTGGCGGAGGTCTGCCCCGACGGTAAGGTGGTGCTAGTGCTGGCGGCCCAGGCGGGTGCGGGTGGCCCGGGTGTTGGGGCACCAGTCCTAGGAGGTCGACGGGCCTCGACAGCAAGGGGCCCGACGTTGTCTATCCCAAGGATCGGAATAAGGAAATGGACTTGTCCCGGCGTATCCTGTGAGAGGGGATAGGATGAGGGCGGCATCTCGTGACACACATGCACCATAAAAAAAATGTGTTTAAATAAATTTAAAATACAATGTGGGGCTAAATTTTTACCATAATTTTTTTTAGCTGACTCTGCATCAGCATGGGTTTTTTAGGCGGGCTTTTTGACGGGCTTTTAGGCATGAACAGTAGCAAGACTTTGTTACTTTAGTATAATAGATAGATAGATAGATAGATAGATATTATTCTGTCAAAAATGATGTAACAAATATATTATAATTAAAGCGTTTGAAAATTTCAAATAAGTCCAAAGTGTGTGTTTGGCATCTGCACTCAACTAAGATGACATTGGACGAAAAAATAGTGGTCAAGGTCGGATTTAGAAGCAAAAGAAAAAATATATAAAATTGTACAAAAATTAAATAATGACAAAAATTATGTTTAAAGCTAGTATACTATAAATTCAATACTAATTTTGACAAGGAAAATAAGTAATAATTAAATTTTGGAGATGAAAATCCAAATAACATAAAATATAAAATTACTAAAATACCTCTAATATTTTTAAAATTTAAGGGGCCTAGTGCCCCCTTGTCCTCGCTATCCCTCCTCCCCCAAATCCTATAAATGGAGCTGAAATAGGGAATTCAGTGTTTCAATTCAATAATGTTCGATTGTAATTTTAGAAAAACCTCAATTTTATTTCAATTAGTTCAATTTTTGCTTCATGTTACACCTCCAGATATATTTACCTTTATCCTTAACACTCTCAACAGTCAAAACCACCAACTTCCCAAGTCCCTCCCCACCTACCAAAACATGCTCGTCTGCTCCAACTACCTCATCATTTTCACTATTATTGTGTTGGCATGATAATGATACAATAAACGATAAATGTGATACCCCAACCCTTTTTGCTAAATTTAACTGATGAAGATTCCGTCTTCCAGCTACTTCACTTGGAGTCCTAGAAAGAATGTCATTTCTCCCATCATGCTCATCTCGAATTCGCTTTGCATCAGTTGAGCAAATCGATTGCAGAGATCTTTGCTCTAAAACCCATTATTTAGCAAGAACGTTGTGGGGGTTTCATACCAAGCTCTTGGCGCCTGCTTCAGGCCATATAGAGCTTTCTTCAGCTTGTAGACTTGATCTTTGATTTTGAAGCCTGGAGGTTGCTCGACATAAACATCCTCCTTGAGCATCCTTTGTAAGAATACACTTTTTACATCCATTTGATAGACCTGAAATTGTTGTGAGCTGCATAGGCGAGGAACAATCTGATGGCCTCCAATCTTGCAACTGGTGCGAATGTCTTATCAAAGTCGATTCCTTCACTTTGAGAGTAACCTTTGGTTACTAGTCTGGCCTTATTCCTTGTGATTACGCCTTGTTCATCCAGTTTGTTGTGAAATACCCACTTAGTCCCAATGATTTTTTGGGTTTTCGGCCTATCAACAAAACACCACACGTGATTTCTTGTGAACTAGTTCATCTCTTCTTGTATCGCTATAATCCAGTCTGAGTCTTCAATTGCTTCCTTGACGTTGGCTGGTTCCATCACTACCACAAAAATGCTCATACTCTACGGCTAAAACCCGTAGTTTTAAGAGATCTGTGACCGTAGAGAAAAGTGGTGTAGAGATAGAGTACCCGCCTACTCTATGGTTTATAACCGTAGTCTTAAAAGCCAATAGACTACGGTTATGATAGCATAGTTGTAAGACCAAAAATACCGTAGAGATAAGGTAATAAAGACTACAGATTACACTTGGACCGTAGACATATCACCCCATTTGGACCTGAAAACCGTAGTAAAAGGTGCCTTAAGACTACGGTTCTATTTTAAACCGTAGTATTTTTCGATTTCTTAATACTACGGTTTATTAACCGTAGTGATTGTTTTTGTAAGTCTACGGTTTGTTTTGTAATGTCTATGGTTTTTTTTATACTATCTACGGTTGTGTGTTTGTTACGTCTACGGTTGTTTTTGTTATCTCTACGGTTAATTTATCTGTAGTTCATACATTTGCAAAATAATAAAATAAAATTACAATAAATTAAATTCCTAAAAATTCAGATCAAAGCCCAATACAGATTCAATATTCAATACAACATCCATAATATCCAATAGAACATCATTAATATCTAATAAAACCCATCCATCATCAATATCCAAAATGTGTAATCTAAACTCCAAAATATTCAATATTCAAAATACAAAAGATAGCAACCTGCTCACTTTGATTCCGAATGCCAATATCCTATATTTGTTCCAACGCAAAATCCGCCCACTCAAAACGAACTTCATCGATCTCCATTTGAGAATATGTCCGATTATGAAACTATACAATAACAATAATAATCACAATACTTATTTATACTTTTGTGTAGCAAATAATAATGATAAATACAGATAGATAACAAACTTACATGAGATTTTAGAGATATGGAACCCTTAATTGCAATCTCATTAATGATTTCTTTCATGTAACGCATCACAAAAAACCCGCATTGCTTGGAATCGGGTTGAATTGGACCCTGGTCAGAAAAAATATGAAAAAATAATAAATTGATTATTCATATGAAAGATTAAAATTAAAATATATGTAAACTTCAAGAAAGTTGGGAAATCTTACTTGTTTACAATCTGTGTCCAAGTATCATTACGAATTCGGTGACAAAGAGGGTCAAACAAATAACACAAAATCTTGCTGCATTCATCTTCTAATATAAAAAATATGACAAATATCTTGATATATACATCTTCAAATATCACAATATCAGAAACATTTTGCTGCATTAATATTACCATGTATCACAAATATCACAAACATCTTGCTTTATATATTAATATTAATGAGTGGAGTTATGCAGACATCCAAAAGCCAATGATTTTAATGAATCTATTTTTCATGTACTGAAACTACCAGTTGCCATTGAAGCAAAAGGCTTCCAATTAAAGAAATCAAATTAAAATTAAGGGACCCCATGCATGCCATGATATGTGGTCCATATCTATATATATTATACTACAGCTATATATACATATACATAGGAATAATAAGACAGAGTTTGCTGAGATTTTTGGAACTCTTACTGCCTTGCTTTCTGCCAATTTAATTTAATGACTGGGATTGATGCAAAAATCAAAATTCGATCAAATCTTATAGTTTTTTTTTCCATGATAAAACAAATATTTATGCAGTTAGCCTAATTAGTCAGGTAGTACTTCTCATATATATATTTGAGCTTTTTCAGGTTTGTATTGTAGCAATGAAATAGTTTGCTTTCTTGAAATCTGTGAAAAGGGACCAAAAAGCATAAATGGCAAATCAAATCTTCTTTGCAAAACTTTCAAAATTCCAAATGATTATTATTCTGGAACGATTCTCCCTTTCTTTTTCATCGTGTGTTGTGGTGTTCTAAAAAAATTAGAAAGAAAAAAACAACAACACTGCAATGACCAATTTCTCTTCTAATTAAGACATCATCAATATACAATTTTGATGATATATGAGACATTATATATGGATAAATATGATATATGAGAAATCATAAATATATAAAATATTATTGGTTTACCACGCTTGAACTCAGTTTATAGCAGATTTATTAATGTCATCTCAAGCAAGAGAGCTGCTTAGCAGACTAAATTTAGAGCAAGAAGCAGAGAGTACCCAACTGTAAATATTCAAGTGTATTTAACAAAATCTATCAAGATATTAAACTTAAGCTAGATGAGCAGCGCAACTCAAACATAAATCAAACAAAACACCAAGATTATGGAAAAAGGGATCAAAAGTTTACCATTTCCCATAAGAATAACATAAAATACGATGCTTATCAATTACTAGATTAAAATAGCTTGTGCATGCTGTTCACGAAAATCAAGTAATTGCAGTGGCACAATGTTGAATATCAATGTAATTTGCGATGCCTATAGGAGCATAGAATGTTTATGACAGAACACACACAAAACTTAAGATGTTTCAAATACACCCATATTCATCGCATCAGAGTTATTGAAAATCCCACAATAAAGAAAGAAGAATATGTTCACAGTATATAGGAAATACAAAAATTAAGAAAAAAAAATCTACTTCAGAAATACACTATATAAAATGTGTAAATGATCATATAACTAGAAAATAAGATATTTGTCATCTCATACTAATTGTTACAGAGAAACTATAAGCAGGAATTTCGTAAACTTGCACTAAATAGGATATTAGAATCGTCACTGGAGATCAAAATAATAATAATAATAAAATAAAATTTCACAATTGATAGATGTAAACTCACAACAAGGAGGGGAATTAGGTTAAGAATAACCTTGTTTCTGGTGTGGAGCGGTGTGGAGTGATGGAGGCAACTGAGGTCTGGGACTGGGAGTGCTTTCGGGAGCATCGGAGCAGTCCAAAACCAGAACATGACTGGCAAAAGATTATTGCAAACTCTATAATGTAATGGAATAGGATTGGCCTTCCATGAAACAACATAATATCTGAATGGCTGATAAAAGAGAATTGTTACACTACGCATATGTAATGAATCATTGAGAAAATGAATCCGTGTTAATTTCTTGTGCTATCCAGTTTCAAGTTCAGTTTCACATCATCACTTAGTCAAGAGTCACTATTTATGGTCTTCTTAATATCCTAGCAGCAACCAGCATGAAGAATAAAATTCATTCTAGTAGGAATTTTTAGCTGAGTAATAAATTAAAAAAAGGCAAGGAGATAGAATAAAAATGGTTCCAGTTCTCGAACACTCAACCGGTTCTCGAACACCATAAACAATAGTATTGTTCCCTAATTCATACACTTTCTCTGCCAAAAATCATTAACCACCATATGGACTTTCTTCAACAACACCCAAATAAAGAAAAAATTAAAGTAAGAATAAGAAAAGGAAATTACTTGTCATATTTTTCTTTCCTTTCAACAGCTTCCACCACTCTCTAGAAAAACATATTCTCTCATGCTTGTCTCCAACTCCCTCTGACATATCTCAATATCCCCTCCTCTTTGTTTCTTTATTACTATCACTTTAATTTCTTATATATTTGTTGTGGCCTAATATTTAAATTCAGATACAATCATCATATATATAGTTTGAATGAATGAATTAATATATAAAATTTACAGCGATGGTGCTGCAGCTGTTGTTCTTTTTTTTTATAACTTTAATTAAAGCAGAATGACAATGCTTTGCTGCTAAATGATTCTTGCTAGCTTAAGCGCATGTTAGCAGAAAAAACTTATTCTTCTTTTTTTCTAAAGAACCAAGATAATATTATAAAAGCTTCCACTGAGATTCTGAAAATATTGTGAAAATCTCAAATATAAAGGGGAAAAGGTATAAAAAAAAGGAATAAATTTTGAAAATAAATATGAACAGGGGGCGCATTTTAGACTGCACCGACACTGAAAATCCATGTTTTTCAAGATTAAATAAGCTTGCAATGAAACAAACTTTGATGTTTTTAATGTTTCTTAGAAAATTCAGTCTCCTCTGTAAGATTTTTCATGCAGAGATGGAAGGAAAATTGTGAGTAGAGCTGTAATTTTTTATCTTTTTTTTACCAAAAATACAGAAGGAAAAATTCAAGAATTCGCATAGGCTTAATTCACAAAATATATATACAAGCAAGTCCAGTTGATGTGCTACTAATTCCAATTAAAATTCTTCCGCCGACAGTCGAGCACGCCATGAATTGACAAATTAACTTAAACAACATGCAGCAGTCTACCATGCACATTTCATCAGAAAGCAACTTCTCACTCCATAGATCCCAAACCCCAACTCTTGTCAACTCCAAACAACTAATAAATCAATTTCAAATTCAAAGGACAGGCCGTCAATAAATCACATAATTCACCCAACACGAAAAGGAGAACTCCAATCCATCACCAACCCAAATTCACTATTCAAAATCTCAAAAACAAAAATTCTCAAAATTCGATACAAAATCGACATGCTCGTATATCACAATCAAATTTTACAGCATAAAAAACTAAAAAAAAAAAAAGAAAAGAATAAATATGAAATGAACATATGAAACCCTCACCTAAAACCACAAGAAGCTATCAGAGATATATAATGGGGAAAGCTCCATCAGAGAACTGCTGAGCAGGCAAAAAATCTGGCGCACAGTCCGACGATAGCTGAACTTGCTATAGGTATAGCACTCCTCACTCCATCGTCACTCTCAACTATGAAGAAAAAAGCGGCGGAAATTCGGCAGAGGAGTCTACACTGATATGAGTGAGAGGGGTTTAGGAGAGGATAGAGAGCGAAAGCGGTGGAGAGGCGGAATGGCGGAGAATGAAAATGGGGGAAGCAATTTGGGGAAGAAGGAGAATGGCAGGCGGTAGTGGGCGGCAGTGACAAAATTAGGGATATTTTACCCAAAATTTTAAGTTTTAATTTGATTTTATTTTTATTTTTAAAAATACATATATTACTACGAATTTAATAAAACCGTAGATATTGTATTTAAATTTTATATTTGATTTATTTATTTTATTTATAAATATTATTACTACAGTTATGTGTCAAGACCGTAGACATAAGGATCTGTTGAAATCTCTACGGATAATATTTAATCAGTAGTCTTAACAATTCGCACATGCCAATAGACAACGATTTTTATCTCACCGTAGTTATAGGGAGAAAATCAATGCTCATACTCTAAAGAAAATTATGTTACCGTAGTCGTTAAAAAATAAAAAGCGCTCATACTCTACAGGAATCAAAAAAACCGTAGTAATTGAGTACCTTACTACGGTTTTTTTGACGAACCGTAGTCTTAATTCTGTAGTGTATGAGCGTTTTTGTGGTAGTGCATCTGCGAGATAAAGCATGTAAAGAGTGCATGCTCCATTGACCCTCTCGTCTGGACTCTGCTTCTTGGATGATCAACAATTTTGTCAACTGGATGGATTCGGAGCCATTTGGGAATGGTGGCTTCTGCTGCGCCTTCGGTTGCTTCATCAGTTGCTCCACCAACTGATCCTTTAGCTGCTTTATGAGCTGATTCTTCGGCTGGTCCATCATCTGCTGCCTCGGCTCTGGCTTGTTCTTCATTTTCACTGATTCTTCCCCTTGTTTCAGTTATAGGGTTTGAGGTTTCACCACAATTTGTATCCTTATTGACCAGGTTATCTTCAACTGGTCTAGAATCAATTTCAATGCCATCTTCTAGTAAAGCTTCAAACTGTTCTGGGACAATTTGATCAACATAGTCCAGCAGGTTTTCACTAGGCAATGCGTGCTGTGATGTACAGTTTTTCTTTTTGTTCCTGTACTCATTAGCAAGCTCATCAAATACCACATGACATGTTACTTCCACAACCAGTGTTCTTTTATTGAACACTCTATAAGCTTGAGAATGAGAGACATTATAGCCGAGAAAGATGCCTTCATCAACTTTGGCACTGAAAGCTTTCAGCTGGGATTTGCCATTGTTGTGGATATAACATTTGCAGCCAAATATCTTAAAGTAAGAGATAGAAGGCTTTCGACCCTTGAACAGCTCATAGGGCGTTTTGTCATGGCCGATGACTATGGCACTTCTGTTTTGTTTGTGGCAGGCTGTCTTAACTGCCTCTGCCCAATAGCATTCGGCTATGTTGGCATCTGCTACCATTGCTCTTGCTGCCTTCTTTAGCGTGCGATTCCTCCTTTCCGCTACGCCATTTTATTGAGGAGTTCTTGCAGCAGAGTGTTCATGAGTGATTCCTAGTTCACTCAGGAACTTGATCATTTGCTGATTGACAAGTTAAGTTCTATTGTCGGATCTTATCCTTTGAACTGATTTTCCCTTGTCAGTCTGCAATCTTCTGATCAATTTTGATAGCTTCTCAAAAGTCTCATCCTTACTTCTCAGGAACTCCACCCAGATATACCTTGAGTAGTCATCTACTACTACAAGTGTAAACTTTTTGCCTCTGGGGGTTGGTGGCTTCACAGGTCCATATGTAGCAACTGAAGAATTTCAGTTGTTCCTTGAGGATGACTTTTGTTTTTGAATAACGACTTCACTTGCTTCCCTTTCTGGCATGGTCCGCAGATTTCAGTTTTCTTGTAGATCTCCTTGGGAAGCCCATCAACTAGCTCTTTCTTAGCCAGGTAGTTGATAGTTTTGAAGCTGAGATGATTCAATCATCGATGCCACAGCCAGCTTGCTTCAGTTGATCCTTTGGAGAGAAAGCAAGCTTCTGAATAGTCGGTTGACCAGTCAACAACATACATATTGCCCTTTCTTACTCTAGTTAGGAGTATGGCTCCGGTTGACTTGTCTGTGATGTCACATGAGCTATTGTTGAAGTCGACTGAGTACCCATTTTCACAAAGCTGACTGATGCTCACCAGTTTGTGCTTCAGTCTTTCAACATGTGACATGTCATTCATGATAACTTTCCCTTTGACCATGAACCCTTCTCCAATGGTTCGGCTCTTTGAGTTGTCTCCAAAAGTGACTAGTGGTCCCTTAACCTCTTTGTAACCGTCGAGATCATTCTTGTCTCCGGTCATGTGTTTTGAGCACCCGTTATCCAGATACCAAGTATCTTTGACTCTTTTCTTGGATATGATGCTCTTTCTCTACAAAACAAGAGTCGGGTTTTAGGTACCCGCATGATATCAGGTCCTGAGAGATTAATCATCTGTTTGGGAATCCATATTCGCCACACTTTTAGCTTTTCTTTTCCAAGAGATCCTTTAGAATTAGATCTCTAGATCTGCATTGGACTTCTTGTAACTCTTCGGCTAAGAGTTGAGTCATGTGATCTATACCTCCAATGAGGTTTAGGATAGAAGACTTCAACTAATATCCTCTCATCTTGTGACCTTAATGCTCTTTGTCTTGGCCAATTTCGTCTGACCTTTTGACTTTGAGCTTTTTGACCCTTGTCGTATGGCCAATTGGCAAACCAGTTGTAATTGGATTGAATCTTGATTCATCCCTTGAGTTTAAAAACTCATTGTACTGGGTTGCAAGGTCACTTGGAGTGAAATCCTTCAGAGAGATTGGATTATGCTGTCGTGCATAATACAATCTTGTGTGTACATTTCCTTTGGGGTTTGAAGAACTCCCTAGTTGAAATGTATTGGAGGAGTTTCCAGATTGTTGGATTGATGGCCTGTTGGCCTTGGGTGAACTTCAGGTCTCAGTTGAACTGATCACCTGGAATGGAATGGAGGCCTTCGAAGATTTGGCCTTTGATGAGCTTTAGATTTTGATCGAGCAGTAGATCTGGACTGCTGAGCTGATCTATTTTGAACTAGTGGCTTTGACTGAGCGCCAAGCCTTTGAAAGACTGACTGTCTTCGAGTTGCCCTTCTCGATTGATGAGTCTGATCTTTAGGCTGAGCTTGAGGAGTTTCCAAGATGCCATTGTCTTTGGACTCCTCAACTGGGGGGACTGAGTTGGTCTTGTGAATCCTTTTAGGATTCGAGATTCACAGCTCTGTACAACTGTCTTGTCCTTCTCTGTGGCAGTGTACTTACTATATCCCAACCCTGGACTTCCAGCTTCAGTTCTCTGATGACTCAAGATTTCATCTAGAGTCTGGGATCCCTTCTTGAACTTGAGGGTTAATTCCACTTTTTCAAGAATCAATAGCTTCAGCTGCTCAATCTCAGCTTCCAGTTCAGCATTTCTTAGCTTCAGCTGATACATTCCTCTTGACGAGGATCAAGACTTTTCAGTCTTTCATTTTCAGCACTTAGCTCATCAACTCTGCATCTTAGCTTATCATTTTCACCCTTCAGTTCAATATGTACACTGATACATAAGCTAATTGATCTTCTAGGATTCTTAGTTGTTTATCCAGTTCATTCCTAGAGATCGAAGCTTTATGTATGTGATAGAAAGAGGTTATTGAATCAGACTAACTAATCTCTTCATCATTGTTGGCCATGAGGCATAGTAGAGCTTCATCGTCAGAGCTATAGCTGTTTGAGTCGATTCCAGATGGGTAGTCTGAATCGTCAAGCATGGCATTTTAGAGTTTGTGATCATTGCTTTATTTTTGAAGAAGCTTCTCCTCACTTTGGCCTTTTTATCTTTAGGAAGCTCTGGACACTCGTATCTATAGTGTCCTTTCTTATGCCAGTGGAAATATTCTTCTATGTTCCTGTTTGACATCCTGAATTGTTCAACTGGTCGATCAGCTGGCTGGTGGTTCCTCTCACCCTTAGCAGCTTCATCAGCTTGGGGTTGAGCTGATTGTTGATCTCTGACTTTTCTCAGCTTCTCCAATAATCTTATCATTGGCTGGATTTGCTTATTTAGATCCTCAGCCAGGATCTCCTTTTTGTCGGTCCCGACTATTTGCCCCACTTAGGTCTCGATCCGCTTCACGGAAGCTTCAACGGACTCGAACCTTTGTTGGGTGGCTTGAATGAATGATTGCAAGGTGTCTTACAATGATGACCTAAGAGGTTGGTTGGGTTGAGCAGGGTATTATTGCGGCCTTGGATAAGGTGGAGCTTGGCCACCTCCGGCTTATTAAGATGGAGGCAGTTGTTAAGGTGGTTGCAATGGTTACAGTTGCCTCCAAGAGAAGTTAGGATGGTTTCTCCATCCCGAATTGTACGATGAGAGTACGGGTTGTGTGGTTGGCGATGTTGGAACCCTTGGAGAGCATGAACTTGTTCTTGAAGAGCATGGAAATGTCCTTCTTCATTTGATTCCGGCTCGAGTGACTTTTGGCAAACATTGGCCCGTGGCCATATTCTCCACAAATTTTTACATGTCTCAACCATCATAGCTTGTTGAGATGGTCTCTCAGAAGTTCGAAGCATCTCCACTTACCTCGTCAACTTGGCTAGTTACCTTGTCACATCATAACTAGGGTTGGCTTCATTGACGGAAGCTCTCTTCCCCCTAGTGCTCTTTTTTTGAGAAGTCGTGGCCATGGTATCATAAATGTTTGAGACTTCTTCGGCGTCCGGCCTCCAATATCTCCTCCCACGGCATTGTCCACCATGTATTGGAATTTTTATGAAAGCCTATCGTAGAAGAATTGGTTGAGTAACTCGGGCGCGAGATGGTGGTGCGGTCATTGTTGTCAAACACAGGGGCTAATCTCCGATTGAGACTGCATCTCCCTAGCATACACAAATAAAAACACAAAAGAGATCACACGCAACTCTGGAACGAGAGGTGAAAGCTTAAATACAAACACAAGGAAATAAACACAAATACCTAAACAAATAAAACAACACCAAAACACAAACACTAAACAAACACAAAAGAACAAAGATAAAAATAAACACAAAAGCAAGTATAGCACAAAAAGATAATACGCCTAAAGCCTTTCGTGGCAACGGCGCCAATTTGTTTTGATATTTTCTGATTTGCTACACTACACGCACAAAATTGACTAACCAGACTCCCGTAAGAGGATGGGGTCGATTGTAGGGTGGTGAGCTAACACGGGTCGTGATCTCAAGGAAAGCTTCGTATGGGCAGTTATCTTTCTAGACTATGCATGCAACCTGTGTTAAAATTTAAATACAAACCTAAACATTCTTATCATGAATTTGAGGGTTGCTTTAAACTAAGGAATTTAACAAGAAAATTAACTAATAAAAACACAAATAATAACGAGATCAAGATCAAAAGAAAAGATTATGATAAGAGCATTAGGGTGTAGATTCTCTCATTGGTTTCTAACCTAGTTTGTTTCAAGTTGATTTTATTAATCTTAGACATACAATAGTTCCTTCAAGTGGTTTAATTTCAATTACTGTCACCGTATATCCATTAAACTCCTATCGGCTATATTATATGAACAAGATTAACACTTTAGGCTTATGTGACCCAATCCACCTAACGTTGAAGGGACCTAAGTTGGGTTTTAGAATCTCCTCTCAGTCTCATCTAAAACCTAGCAATGCGAAGTGGTGATCAAGCACTCGACGTGAACAAACACAATCCCAACAACAAGAACACAACAATAACAAGCATGGATCGAAACTAAATTAATTATCTACCCCCTAATGAAATTATTATCCCATCATCATGCTCGAAAAAACACAAGAACCATAAACATTGTCAATTTCATAAATCCAAAGATAAAGGAAATATAAACTTCTACAATCTTGTTGTCTCGAAAGTTTTGGGACAAACCCCCATAAATAAACTAAACTAGGAAAGAAAATACCAAAGGAGATCCTCCTATCGAGCCTAGCTTTCACGAACAGTTCAGAGTCGGGTCCTCGAGCCAAGCTTCCTTACCTCTTGTCTTTTTCTTATCTCCCTCTCTTGAACGGTGGTAGTGGTGGTGAAAATGGTGAAGAAAAATGGTGAATATGGGTGGTGATGGTGAAGTGTGTGAATGGGGGAGTGAGTGAGAATGATGATGGTAAAAGAGAGAATGGAAGATGGTGAATGAATATAATGGTTGATCGATGATGGAGAGAATGAAAGATAGGGAGAGAGATATTTGTTTTTGTGTGATGGAATGAGATCAAGTGAGAGAGAGTTAGATTAGGCATGATGATGATTGATATCTGCAAAAGATATGGGGGATAAAAGAGTGAGATTTGTTGTAGGATTTTGGGGACAAAAATCAAAAGGCTAGGAATTTTAGGTAATTAAATCCTACATCCCCTACTAACTTAGACTCAAAAAATCCCCTCCTATCTTTTTCTCCAGCTGGCCATACGGGGATTAAAATCTTGGATTGAAACTTAGACTGATAGAAGGAGGGGAGAAGAACAATTACAACATCAAAAACTGATCTGGGAGGTTGATTTGGGCACCCTGCGTGCTGGTGGGGTGGTGCGCACCCGCGGAGGAGGCGTTGCGCGCACCGACGGGCGCAGGGGCATTTGGCTGAGAGACCTCGTGCCCGGCCGTAGGGCTACTGAGGCCGCTGCTGGGCGAGGCACGCACGCGGGGTCCTTCAACTCCATCTTTCCGCTGCGATCTTCAGTTTAGTTCGGCTTCTATACATTAGTTCTGGCCTCCAATTCAGTTCAGTCTTTGGGTTGGCTCTTCAAATGGGGCTAAGTATTCGAGCCATGTAATTTTCCACCTTAGTGCCGTGAAAATCCTGCTTTTGAAGATAAAAGCTCAAGTTTTGCACAACTTGACATATTCCACCATAAGAGTAACAAGTGAAGATTAAAAGCATAAAATCGACACATAACACACACTAAAATATTGAAAATAGCCTACCAAAGGTACAAAATTCCTATAATAAAACAGTACAAATAAACACTAAACAACTCCCCCACACTTAGCTCTTTGTTTGTCCTCAAGCAAACAAGTAATTCAAAATATTTAGCAAGAAGGAAATGGTTGTAAGGTGATCATGCAATTGAATTTTGTCACATGGTTTCCCACTAAAGAATTTATCATCAAGAAGGTAAACATAATTATCAACTCAGGTGAGTGGCTTGCCCTCTCAATAATAACAAAAACACATTAGACTCAATCCATTTGGAACCAAATTCCCATGAATCATATCCACATTTATTTAGAAAGTAAAACTTTTGACAACATTAGGGGATGCAAACATAAGACAATGATCATTAGGTATAATCATCGAGCTTAGCAGAGCTTCCTAATGTGGTTTCGCATACTTATCATGCAAAATATTCACAGAATTGACACACATGAGAGGAGTAGAATCCAGAATGCAACCCCATTTTTTCAAACATGTTTGGGGGTGTGGATCAAAATTTACAAGGTTAAATCCTTATGGAGTAATTCCCTAGTGTCCTTGTGTGGTTTCCCATACTCATAGTTGAATTAATCAAGTAGAGGAGTAGAGATCCTTATTGCCCCATTTTATTTTATATATATTTTTTTTATTATTATTTTCCTCTTTTTTTTATGTGGATACATGATTGAAGAGAATAATTATTCATGAAAAGGGCTAATCATGCTTCCTAATCTTTAAAGGACAAGACCCCACAACATAAATCATCAAATTATGATCGACCTTCAAAAGACAATTCATGCTAAAGAGTGACACCACGAGAACAATTCGTTTGTTATAATGAACTTGAAATTCATTCCTTGAAGATTCATATTTCAAATTTCAAGTTTGACAATTGGACAAAAACTTGATGCTAAGTGGGAGAATCAAAACAAAATACACAACATAACCAAAATAACAACCCACAAACATAAAATCCAACAAAACCTAATCATAAAAACATAAAATCCAACAACAAATTCAATACAAAATACCAAAACAGAACACGACTGAGACATAATAATAACGAGCTCACCATTTGATGAATTCCGGGTTGCTACACTACACGCACAAAATTGACTAACCGAACTCCCGCAAGAGGACGGGGTCTATTGTGGAGTGGTGAGCTAACACGGGTCGTGATCTCAAGGATGGCTTCGTATGGGCAGTTATCTTTCTAGGCTATGCATGCAACCTGTTTAAAAATTTAAATACAAACCTAAACATTCTAATCATGAATTTGAGGGTTGCTTTAAACTAAGGAATTTAACAAGCAAATTAATTAATAAAAATACAAATAATAACGAGATCAAGATCGAAAGAAAATATTATGATAAGAGCATTAGGATGTAGATTCTCTCATTTGTTTCTATGCCCTAATGAAAGGATTAGCCCATCATCATGCTCAAAACAACACAAGAACCATAAAAGTTATCCATTTCATAAATCTAAAGTTAAAGAAAATATAAACTTCTACAATCTTGTTGTCTCAACAGTTTTGGACAAATCCCCACAAATAAACTGAACTATGAAAGAAAATACCAAAGGAGATCCTCCTATCGAGCCTAGCTTTCACGGACGGTTCGGAGTCGGGTCCTTCTTCTCCTTCCTCAAGTGAAGCTTCCTTGCCTCTTGTCTTCTTCTTATCTCCCTCTCTTGAACGGTAGTGGTGGCGGTGAAAATGGTGAAGAAAAATGGTGAAGAAGGGTGGTGATGGTGAAGTGTGTGAATGGAAGAGTGAGTGGGAATGATGATGGTGAGAGAGAGAATAGAAGATGGTTGATGAATGAAATGGTTGATAGATATTTTTTTTATGTGATGCAGAGGGATCAAGTAAGAGGGAATTAGATTAGGCATGATGATGATTGATATCCCAAAAAGATATAAGGGAGAAAAGAAGGAGATTTCTTGTAGGATTTTGGGGAAAAAAATCAAAAGGCTAGGAATTAGGATAATTAAATCCTATATCCCCTACTAAATTAGACTCAAAAAGTCCCCTCCTATCTTTTTCTCTAGCTGTCCATGTGGGGATTAAAATATTGGGTTGAAGCTTAGACTGATGGAAGGAGGGGAGAAGAGTGATTATGACATCGAAAACTAATTCAGGAGGTTGAACTGGGCACTCCGCGCGCTGATGGGGTGGTGCGCATCCGTGGGGAAGGTGTAGCCCGCGCACAGAGGGGTATTTGGCCGAGAGGCCTCATATGCGGCCGCGGGGCTGCCAAGGCCGTTGCTGGGCAAGCACGCGCGTGGGGTCCTTCAACTCTGTCTTTCCGCTGCGATCTTCATTTCAGTTCGGCTTTTATTTATCAGTTCTGGCCTCCAATTCAGTTCAGTCCTTGGGTTGGCTCATCAAATGGGGCTAACTTTTCGAGCCTTGTAATTTGCCACCTTAATGCCGTGAAAATCCTACTTTTGAAGATAAAAGCTCAAGTTTTGCATAACTTGGGATATTCCACCATAAGAGCAACAAGTGAAGATTAAAAAGCATAAAATCGACACATAACACACACTAAAATACTAAAAATAGCCCACCAAAGGTACGAAATTCCTATAATAAAACAGTTCAAATAAATATTAAACAGAGCAACCGTTCAAGAATTGAGTGGAGCAGTTGAAGCATACTGGAAAAGGTGTAAAGCCCCCACCTGAAAAACGGCATTCAGTTTTACCACAGCTAAAATTGATTTGAAGCCAAAGTATGGAGTTCTGCTCGACATCACAAACAAGATGATGTTTGGAGCAATTGGAAGCCTAAGCCCGCTTACCCAGGAGAGGTACAAGGTGATGATTCACCTAACTAAAGGACGAGAAACAAACTAGACAGAGTTTGTATTTTCTTAGATGAAGCGTCATGTCCTCGAGGCTTCCAACTCAAAGAGAACAAAGAAGTTTAAGTTTATGATGGGACTGGTTCTCAGGATGAGCAAGATGATTGAAGACATCTTGAAGCTGCCAAATGATGATGCATTACTAGTCCTCATCTCCGACTGGATTCCCAAGAGATGAAGCATTCATCTCCACTCACTCAAGAAGAAAAGGAGGACCAAAGGCAATACAAGTGCCACAACCTAAACCACCTCAACTGCCAATGACGTTCCGTCACCAGTCTTAAAGAATGGACCAACAGCTAATTTCCAAGACTGTTCTGATCCAGATGAGTTTATTCCATTCATTGGAATCCCTCATCCACACTATAGAGTTGACTACTTCAGGAATACTTGCCCTCTTCTCTAACTGATAGAAGAAAATATTCGCACTTTCTACAATAGTGAATATGCAGCCAAAAATGCACAGAAAGAGGTAACCAATTTACTCCTCACTCAATTTACATTTGTGGCTAAGCAAGATCAAGAGCTTTTCAAGCAACTGCGCCAGTATTTCTACTGGTAGAACTAGAGATATTTAATGTCCTTCCAATCTCATTTCTTAATCTCTGCTTTTCACGGCATGAGTTTTTGGTAAAGAGAAGAAGTTTAGAGCTTAAAATGGATAGGGTCTTCAAATCCATTTCCTCCAATAATGGTGCAAGTTCAGAGGATTATGAGTCATCGATTAACTAATAAAATTCCTCTAACTACCCTACTTGCCAAACTAGAAAGTGACACCAAGGCTCAAGAAGAAGTAGGAGTCCGGCAGCCAGTCAACTGCACTACCAGCCCTGCCTGTCGAAAACTGAATTTTGATAATTTGTCAAATCAGCTAACTAAGCCACCTTGACAACTGAACCTGCAACTGCTCAGATGCACAGAGAGCCACCTCTCACCTCAGTTGCAGTGAGTCGACTATGTGATGTTGAAGATACTGCCACATCACCAAATCTCTTGTCTAAGAGATATGTCATCCAACTGATCGCTTCAAGCTCAAAGACAGTTGCCCAACTGAACCCTCAGGATGTTCAGTTCAAGTCATCCTTCAGAAGGAACTTGCAGAGTAGGCGAAGGGTAACATCAGCTGAAGCCAAGCAACAGAGCCAATCTATGAAGAAAGCAAGGCCAGAGAAGCCTACTGCAGGAATTGGATCTGCCTTAAAGAAGAAAAGAAGAGGAAACTGACTGAGATTAAATCCAGCAGTTCAGCAACTGATTTCATCAGTTCAGTGATGAATCGGTTAAAGGGGAAATCAGAAGACATGATAGAACTGATCGATCAGTTACCACATCGTCATTTCGCAAAGTCATCAGTCAGATTGTGTCCCAACTGACCAATGATAAGTTTTAAATTGATTATTCTTTAACCTTATTCTTAATAAATTATTACCGTTGAGATTTATCTTTTCATAATCCAATGGGCATAATTTTCAAATGGGAGATCTATCAAAGACATCTAGCATTAATGCTACTAACCAAAATCAACCACTAAAGTGGAAAGTGAGTTGATCGCTTGAGAGATATAAATAGCAAAATCCTGCACCAAATATTTGCTATTTATGGCAACTACCCCATTTTCAAAATGGATGAAATCTCAACCGTTGATCCAAAGCAAAGCTAATCTTATGGCGACTGAGATATCCATTGCATTTAACCAACTGAGCATCAGTCAAATCTATTAACTAATCAGTCGAGGAGTACTCGAGTGTAACTTGTAGTACATGCATCAAAGCTTTTTTTAAATGCTAAGAAGATATCGATCAAATATCACATATCTATCTTCATAACTCTCATTGCATTGCTTTGCATCCTTTTCTTTCTACTCCATTCAACTCTTTACACTACTCTCTTTTTGCAGAATGGAACTCCCCACTCAGTACATAGATCCAGCAAGACTTGCTCTTAATCTGAAAAGAGATAAGTTCTTAGAACTAGAATTTTTAATGAATAGATTTAAAGCTGGTGAACTCATTCTGTTTGTTACTCAAGGCCCGCAGTATAGGCATTACTTTCCGGAGCTAGTTGCCAAGTTCTATATATACTCTCAAGTTGCAGGCAACGACAACATTATTTCAACAGTCGGCATGCACCCGATCATTCTCTCCAAGGACACCATGATGGAAACCCTCCATCTTTCAGGAGTAGGTTCACAGGCAGCTCGATAGCTATACCTAATTAAAGAGAATTGTGGAGCCAGTGGACAAAACCAAGAGTTGAGCATAATGATTATTCACACAGACTAAAGGACAGTCTGCAGCCGGAGTTCATCCAACTCAAAGATATAGTCATCTACTGCCTACGAGGTAACCTGGACTATATTCATTTCATTGCCGAAAATGCTCTCCTGATGGCACTAATCACAACCGATGCAGAATGGACGTGGTATCGTACATGCTATCATAACTACACCATAATATTTGAAAAGTCAGTTTTAATTATCAAACTGGAACATTCACGGAGAAGCTGGGATTCATCAATCGACTCAACATGATCATCTGTGATCAAATCCGACCTCTTTCTCACTAAGGTGTGTTGCTGGATAGGAGAGAATATATCCCCACAATCTTTCTCAAATGAAAAAGAAACCTGAAGCCTTTTAGCAAAGGATCGAGACGGTAGAGAACTGCTGAAGAAGACCCTTCCCTCCAACTAAACTGACATCAGTCAGTCGAGGAAAGCAACCCATGTCAGACGATGACATGATGATAGAGTCAACTGCTCCAGCTGATTCTGAACCAGCTGAAACCAACTACATGGATGATGTTGATTTAAAGCTTCAATGAAACTCCCAACCATCCACTCTCAAGTAGATTTCACATAATTGAGAGCTACGATTCCTACTTCTTCAATTAACTGAGGAGATATCTCAGATGGTCACTCTGGAAATATTAAGTTGATGAAGCAGTTATGTTTGAACTGCTCGACAAGAAGGGACACTACTTCTAGAGTCAAGAAGGAATTTGGAGTAGAAACTGGATGAACAATCCATTCATGGCTACTCCCACACTCTCTGAGATCATGGATTCGATAATTCACAGAATCCGGGATGGAGTACCACCCGCAGCTCCTCTATCTTTTGCAGAGCCATCCAACTTATCCTCCACACCAATAGAGTTCAACCACCCACCTCCAACTGAAGAACTCCTCACAAGTTTGACCATGATGACAACTAAACCTCAAGTTCAGTCTCCACTGCCAAATCTATGGCAATTCATGCCAACAGAAGAAGCATCCAACTGGCTACCCTCAGCACCACGAGAACAACCATACCCCTCCCCATATGAAGGTAACCTAGCTACTACATTCAGCTTGTTACCACACGTTTCCATTCCATCCTTTGATCTACAACACCACACCTTTTTAGATAATGCCAAAAAGGGGGGAGAGATTGAAGAAATTGAGAGGTATGATGGAAGAAACTTTTGAGTCTCTGAGACGAGATTCAGGGGGAACCCTCGCAGTTTCAAGGGAAAGTATAGCCTCAGGGGAAAGTGATGACATATTTAATACCTCAAATTATGGATCGTGCCAAGTGCAAGTGTACACGGATGTAGCAAGCAATGATACGAGTCGAACCACAAGGAATATGAGTTATGATTTTTACAATGCAAGTAATGTTGGCCCAAGTTACATTCACTATTTAAACAAACATTATTTCATAGAAAAGGTTTTGTTCCAAGTTCACCAATTATCACAAGTGTACTCTTGAATGTACACTAGTAAACACTTCAAATGAAGGATTTAAAAAGGGTAATAAAAGGAAGGGGTTTTAGGGTGCTAGATCCTTGATCAAGGTATTCTCAAAACTATATGAATCACATATCTCTCCTCTCTTCAATCATGATTTGGGCAAAAGATCATCTAGGGATTTTCTCAAACACATAGCATGCAAGCTAGTGCAAAACTCACTATCTCTAGTAAATATTTCACTCAAGCCTTCCAAGGTCCCAAATCACCATTGACAAGCCTAATTCTCATACTTATCTTAAAATACAAGTAAAAGGTCTCATGGATCAAATACACATACATAATGAGCCAACCTAATTACGCATTAAGTAACACATGAATCTAAATGGAGGCCACCCACATACATTCACAAATCAACACATTGATCCATAAGATTTAAAAAGGGAAATGTACATTCATCATATATTCATCTCAAACACCCATTATCAAAGGATCAAACACACCTAAACCTATGTAGATTAGCTACTCATGCGTCTGATATCAAAATCAGAAAACTTGTAAATAAACATAGGTAGAGATTAGATTAAATCAATAGGATGTGCAAAAAGTATCCACAATGACCCTTCCACTTCAACTTCAACTACAAGAACAATATCCACCAAACCCTTCTCCTTCTTCTCTCCTTGACTATGTTCTACTTTTTTTTTTACAATTTGGGGAAAAGTTTCAAAGGGAATATATCAATTTTTCTTCACCAAGTTACTTCCTATATCCCATCCCTGCCCCTTGGATATAAAAAATTCATCTAAAAATAATTGAGGGAAGATGATTGGATAAGGTCCGCAGCTCGGTCGTGCCCTTGCTCGCACTGTAGGTCGCATCTAGCCAATGTGGAAATGGGTCACGGGCGTGAGCATGCCAGTCATGCCATGGCTTGCATTGTAGCTCGCGCTACGTTGAAGGAAAAATGGGTCAATAGAAACCGCTTTGCAACACTTTTCTTGCGGTTATAATGGAGGCGAAATGTCCTCAAGTGGGAGAAGTGTGGCATGCTTCTAGGATTTCATTCCATTTTTCTTCCAGTACACACCGCCTTAGCACCAAATCTCCATATCTTCTGAAAAGATATGGTTCATCCCACACATAGTACTTCAAGTCATGGAACAACTTTTTCTTTGGTAAGCCTCCAACTTCATCGGGTTCACCCTTGCCACCAAGAAGTTCACAATGTCAACAAACCAAGGCACATCAGACTTGATTGCTAGGATCCTTTCATCAGGAAAGAGCTCATTAATAGGCCTCGTCGATCCCATTTCATCGTTCACATGCTCAAGGTGAGAAAGGTGGTCTGCTACCACGTTCTCACATCCCTTTCTGTCCCGAATCTCAATATCAAACTCCTGAAGCAGCAAGATCCATCTGATGAGTCATGGTTTCCTATCTTTCTTGACAAAAAGATGCCTTAAAGCAGCATGGTCGGTGTGCACGATAGTCCGGGCCCTAATAAGATAAGGCCTGAATTTATCAAATACATATATCACGGCAAGTAGCTCCCTCTCTGTGGTGGTGTAGCTTGTTTGAGCAGGATCTAGGGTCTTACTCCCGTAGTAAATGACTCTAAAAAGCTTGTCTCGCTTTTAGCCCAAATCGGCTCTCACGGCTACTTCACTTGCATCGCACATTACTTCAAATGGTTGGCTCTAGTCTGGTATAATGAGCACATGTGCCGTGATAAGGGCCGCCTTAAGGGTCTCGAAAGTCTGCAAACAATCATTATCAAAATCAAAATCAGATGATTTTTCTAAAAGACGACATAAAGGTTTAGAGATTTTTGAAAAATCCTTAATGAAACGCCTATAAAACCCAGTGTGCCCTAGAAAACTTCTAACTTTCTTTTCATTCGTTGGGGGCGGTAGCTTCTCGATGGCTATGATCTTGGCTCGATCCACTTCAATGCCTCCTCCGGACACCCTGTGTCCCAACACGATACCATCTCATACCATGAAGTGGTATTTTTTCCAATTTAGCACTAAGTTGGTGTCCTCATACCTCTATAATACTTGAGACAAGTTATCAAGGCAATTATCAAACGAATTACCAAAAATGGAGAAATCATCCATGAATACTTCCATTATGTTTTCAATCAAACCATGGAAAATAGACAGCATACACCTTTGAAAGGTGGCGGGTGCATTACACAACCCGAAAGACATCCATCGATATGTAAAGATTCCATACGGACAAGTAAATGCCATTTTTTCTTGATCTTCGGGGGCAATCATTATCTGATTGTACCCCGAGTATCCATCCAAGAAGCAATAGAATTCATGCTCTGCTAATCTGTCAAGCATTTTATCGATAAAGGGTATGGAAAAATGGTCCTTCCTAGTATAGGCATTCAAGGCCATATAGTCAATGCACATTCTCCACCCCGTGACCAACCTATTAGCTATTATCTCATTATTTTCATTTTTCACTAGGGTCGTACCCCCTTTCTTTGCTACCATTTGAGTAGGACTCACCCACTCACTATCAGAAATTGCAAAAATTATATCGGCATCTAATAGTTTCAACACTTCCTTTCTAACGACTACTTGCATAATTGGGTTTAATCTTCTTTGATGTTGTACTTTTGGTTTGTAATCTTTTTCTAAAAGGATTCTATGCATGCATATCAAGGGGCTAATCCCTTTTAGATCCGAGATAGACCAACCTATGGTGCTCTTGTATTTTCTCACAACCCTTAGCAATTTGTCAAGCTGCTCATCATTTAAAAAGGAAGAAACTATTACCGGTTTGTTCTCACCATCTTCAAGGTACGCATACCTTAAGTGAGGTGGAAGTGGCTTTAATTCCATCTTGTCATTCTTTGTCTCTTCCCCAATTGATGTTTGTCCCTCGTTCTTCAATGGAAGAAACTTGGGCTTTCTTAAATACTCCTGCAAAGAATTGATCAAAGAAACAGTATCAACAAGAGCAACATCTAGAGGATAAAAATCACTAGAGGATAAATTAAATAGAGATTTAGAAAAATGCAAATCTCAAGTGGATCTTGTATGCCAAAGATGTGTTCCAGGGTGTGCTCCAACTCCATGCAGGAGTCCACCATTTCGAGCACCTTACACTCTTCTTCACATTCCATGTCTTCCTCCTTGTACCTTATAGCCTTTTGGAGAGAAAAGATCACTTTCTCATCATTAACTCTCAATGTTAACTTCCCTTTTCGACATCAATCAAAGCATTTTCCGTATTCAAGAATGGTCACCCAAGAATAAGGGGAACATCTTTGTCCTCTTCCACATCTAAAACCACAAAGTTGACTAGAAAGATAAAGTCATTGACTTTAACTAACACATCCTCCACCACTCCTTTAGGATAGGTCATGGATCGATCGGCCATTTGTAAACAAATGGTGGTCAACTTGATTTTTCCAATATTTAACTTCAAGAAAAAGGAGAGAGGCATCAAGTTAATGCTTGCTCCTAAATCGCATAGTGCCTTTCCCATGTGGCTATGCCCAATAGTAACCATGATGGTGAAACTTCTAGGGTCTTTCAACTTGGCGGGGAACTTTCTTTGTATGAGTGCACTACACTCTTCCGTGAGATTCACCGTCTCAAAATCTCCCAACCTTCTCTTCTTAGAAATCACGTATTTAAGAAACTTTGCATAATTTGGCATTTGTTGCAAAGCTTCCACCAATGGAATATTAACTTGAACCTTCCGAAAAATATCGAGGAACCTTGAGAATTATTCCTCATTCTTCTTCTTTTGTAGGCGTTTGGGATAAGGTATGTGTACTCTTGGCTCTTCATTTTCTTTAGGTGGTGATTCCACATTTTTTCTTGTCGAGCCCTTTTTTTCCTTGACGTGCTCAATTTCTTCACTTTCTCCGTTTTGTTCAGCTTGCTTTTCTTTTTATTTTGAGCTTCCTTTACCAACATTTCCATCATCTTTAGGCATTTTCGGGCCTTCATAGACAGTTCCACTTCTCAAAGTGATAACCTTGCATTGATCTTTTGGATTGATGGTCGCATTACTCGGAAATTTTCCTTGTTGGTGTTGACCACTAATGATCGTGGCTAATTGGCTCATATGTTTCTCCAGTTTATTCACTTGAATCCCAATAGCTCCGACATTATTTTCTAACTTCCCCACACGAACTTGTGAATCTGCCATGTACTTTTCTGTCTTGATCATAAAAGTCATCAACAAATCATCCATTTTTTGTTTCTTTTCTTCGTCAATAACACCATTGGTCATAGAGAAACTGGGAGGTAGAACAATACCACTGTTTGGATTTCTGTAGGAGAGATTAGGGTATTGTGCCCTATTTTGGAAATTTTGATTTCCTCCATATTGATTTTCATACTGCGGCTTGTTGTACCCTTGGTTGAACGGCCGTTGTTGGTTTTGATAACCCCCTTGGTTGACATAATTCACTTCTTCGAACGGGGCTTGAGAACTTTCAGGTTTTGGAGCGGTGAAAGCTTCGATCTTTGAGTTCAATGTAGACATTTGAGCCACCAATAATCCTAATGCATCCGAATTAGAAGTGGATGCAACTTTCTTCATGATTTTCACGTTCTCTCTTGCCACCGGCCATTGGGTCGAATTAGAGGTCATTTCCTCAATAATTCGCATGGCCTCTTTCGGGCCTCGTGCTAGCAAAGATCCTCCTGCAGCAGCGTCTATGAGTGTCCTCACTTCGCATGGTCAGTGCCAAATCCATGTCCAGGACATTCTCTTAGCATTTCTCTGAAGCGTTCCCACTCCCCGTACATGTTCTCATCATCTCATTGTTTGAAAATAGGGTTGTCACCTTTTAACTTGAGAGTTTTTCCGGGTGGGAAAAACTTATGGAGAAATTTAGTCACCAACGCATCCCAAGTTTGGAAAGATCCTTGAGCTTGGCTAAACCACCATGTTTCCACCTTGTCGCCCAAGGAAAATAGAAAGAACCTACGTCGAATAGCATCTTCTGGGACTCCATTCACCTTCATGGTCCCACTATACTCAAGAAATTTTTGTATGTGCTCATTCGGATCCTCCATAGTCATTTCTTTAAAAGGATGTCATTGGAGCATGAGGATGAGCGATGTCTTGAGCTCAAAATTATTTGCTTGAATGGGTGGGCCATTCGCTACCCCTTGATTTACAACGGGTTGAAAAAGATTTCAGATCGGGGCCTCTTCTGCAGCATATCGTGCTTCTTCTTGGGCCCTTAACTGTCCTTGCATTACCTCTAATTACCTTTGAAGTTGGGCAATCAGAAAATCTTGAACCGGTGGAGGATTGTTCGCCATTCTCCTCTGTCATCGTGCGTTGTTGTGGCGCACCGTCGCTTCAATTTCCAAGTCCAAATTGTTAGGTAGCTCTCCTTGTGACCTGGTGTGCATACACTACCTGCAAATGAACACAATGTGAGCCACTCAAATACGAATAAAAACAAAAAATCAAAATGTCTAAATTAGCAAACTAACCATTTGAACAATATTGCATAAACTTTAAAACATAACACTCTATTCCCCGGCAATGGTGTCAAAAACTTGATGATGTATTTAATACCTCAAATTATAGATCGTGCCAAGTGAAAGTATAAACAGATGTAGCAAGCAATGATACGAGTCGAACCACAAGGAATATATCAATTTTTCTTCACCGAGTTGCTTCCTATATCCCTTTTCTCCTCCTTGGATATAAAAAATCCTTCCAAAAATAATTGAGGGAAGGTGATTGGATAAGGTTCACAAAACAGAGTGCTAGGGCGCGACACGGGCTCGGTCGCGCCCTTGCTCATGCTGTAGGTCGCGCCTAGCCAATGTCGAAATGGGTCACGGTCACAAGCAGACCAGTCGCGCCATGGCTCGCGCTGTAGCTCATGCTACGTTGAAGGGAAAATGGGTCACGGGCACGAGCGGCCTCTCTCGTACTATCGATCATGCTGTGGGTCACACCACGGGGCACGACCGAACTCGCGCCAGAGCTCGTGCCGTGGCACTCGGGTCGTGCTCTTGCAAGGGCTGTAGCTCACGTCTGCAACTCGATTTTTCATTTTCTTCTATAACACACCTGGAATTTGTACTTGGATTAAATATGAGTTTGGACATCAAAAATATACAATTAGTTTATAAAATGGTATTGAAATAGCCCTAAGTTGCAGTCAAAAAAAGCACAAAAATCCCGGTTATTAGGAAGTAATAAGGACTGTAGGAACTACTCAAAAAGAGAGGCATCAGCCTCAGGGAGGAGCTTGGGAAGATGTCTGGAGAAGACCCAAAGATGGGAGATAATTGTGTCAGGGATAATGTTGGAAAGATGTCTGGAGGAATGCTAGAGAAAAAAGAGAACTTAGCAATTGGTGGAAGTGATGAAGAAAGGAGATGAGTTACTAGCTGAAGAAACACAACAGCTGAATAGCTAGAAACTGAAGAAAAAGAAAAAGAAAAACAAACTATTATAGATTGAAAGAAATCTAATCAGTTTTTAGCTATAAAAAGTTTTCTTGATTGATTGTGTTCTCTTTTACACAAGCTAAAATTTCATACAATCAGTTTTTCCATCATTGCTCAATTTTGCCATGTTTTGGACATCATCAAAAAAAGGGAAAAATTGTTAGGAAAAACTATCAAGAGTTTTCCTGACTGGGGTTTTGATGAGATGTCAAAATACGCAAAGAGCCTTGAAAAACTGAATATAAATCAAGCAGAAAACTAAGGATGATCATATTAAAAAATTGAGCTATCTAAGCCTGAAAATGATCAATCCAAGTGAGAAAAGAAAAGAAAAGAGAGACAAAAGAAAAGAGAAAAAAAGAAATATCCAGCCCAAGAGTTGTTGAAAAAGAAAAACTGTAGCTTGTTTGCTAAATCAGTTAGCAAGTCAAGTAAAACTGAAAGATGTAGGTACCATCGAAGTTCGAAGTACCAACTACCATCAGTCTACAGTTTCGAACTGAAGTAAATACCAGTTCAAGGCACTAGTTCAGAAGTGCCCGATTCCAGCTAAAGATACCAGTTCAAGGCATCAGTTCAGAAGTGCCCAATTCCAGCTGAAGAAGAATACCAGCTGAAGATACCAGTTCAGAAGTGCCCAATTCCAGCTGAAGAAGAGTACCAGCTGATGATACCAGTTTAGAAGTGTCCAATTCCAGCTGAAGAGATACCAGCTGAAGAGAGGATCGTTTCTTGCTGAAGAAGAATGCCAGCTGAAGAGTGCACCAGTTCAAGGTACGAGCTGAAGGATATGTTAGCTCAAGAGGATTCCAGCTGAAGAAGAATGCCAGCTGAAGAGTGTACCAGTCCAAGGTGCGAGCTGAAGGAGATACCAGCTCAAGAAGTTCCAGCTGATGAATAAAGTTCCAGTTAAAGAAGTACCAGTTCAAAGGATACCAGCTGAAGACGCATCAGTTCAGAAGTCCAACTGAAGAAGCACCAGCATCCGAACTGAAGACCAGTTCAAAGAAGTTTCAGCTGAAGAGACACCAGTCCAAAATGCCAGCTGAAGAACATTGGTTCAAAACTATCATCTGAAGCAAATCAAACTGGAGCTCAGAAAGCATCAAACCAGAGTCCAAAACTGCCAGCTGAAGATGATCTTAACTGGAGCTTATAAAACTGCCAAAGACGTGAAGTACTGATAGCCAAGGAACTGAAGATTCCAACTGCCAGCCAAAGCCCAGAACTGAAGATCAAGACAGAATCCGTAACTGAAATTCAAATTTCAGAAAAGCCAACATGAAGATCTTGAAGTTAATGCAACCGAGATCTTGGAACAAAAGTATGTCAAAGGAACAAAGGCTACTCAATGGCTCTTTAAATGAAAGGTCCCTCAACGGCTTTATCATTTATGATCACACAGTGATCAACAACGGTCACCAGCCACTCATCTATAAGAGATGAGCAACCCAGAAGATGGTTGTGACTTTTGTTGTGCCAGAATTGCTGCCTAAAGACTTTTAGTAAAGACATTCACCAAAGCTCTAAAGTCTCAAGCTTAAATTCATCAAAGCAAAAAGTCCCAACTGAAGAGAAGGACCAAACTGCTCATCAAGCTAGCTGTTGAAGAACTCCAGCCAAAGCCACTCTCTCAGTTCTGTTCTACACCGATCAACTACTCAGCTCAAGCCGAAGACGCGCAAAGGAGCACACCAGTTTATACCTGTTTTAAGACTGTATTCTTGAAGATTGAAAGAGATCAAAAACTTTGTAGAGATAGACAATAGCACCTAAAGTCTCAGCGAGCAGTTGGGACTGGTAAGTGTGAGCAGTTGACCAGAAATCGGCTGGGGAGGCTGCTTTCGTTGGATCGCCGCTTCCGGCATAGAAACAGTTGGAAAGGAATTCGTGACTCATAAAGTCACCAACAGCTAGATCCAACACCTGTCTTCACTGTGTAACTGTAATAAAGGAACTTTACACTTGTATAATGAATTGCCCTTCTGCGGAAGGAAGAGAGGACATAGAAGTTGAGCTTCGAACCTCTATAAAATTATATGTGTGCTTTGCTTTTCAGTTTTCAGTTGCATATCTAAACTGCACACCTAAAGCACACATGCAACACTCCGAGCTAGCTGATCATCTTAACTGATCTCCTAATAGCACGGATAACTCCGCGAGTCAAGGGCCAGTCTATTTCGCAGAATTTGTTAAGAATTTAGATCAGTTTATTCACCCCCCCTCTAAACTGATTCTGACTCGCCCCGGGACCAACATGGTTTCTTATGGCATTCCTTATCAAGTACAATTTAAACCTTCAGCCGTTTAGGACAATGTTTAAGTTTGAATCTAATCTTTAGTATTTTGCCGATATAAAACTTTTGAGAATAGAAGACAAGTTGAAGAGTGCCATAATAATATAGAATAACAAAAAAGTAAAACATGCAGTACAGTCACAACCTTTCGGATAATCATATAATTGAAATCCTCAAAAAGAATTATATGTATATCCACTGACATTTTAAAAATGTTTCCCATAGCCACGATAGTGTGGATTTTTATAAAATTCATTTCTAAACAGGTTATTAGCCTTTAATTCACCTCCAGTTAAGTTTTCTTTTGACAAGTGAATTAATAGTCGGTAATATTCCCGGTCATGTAATCATCTAATTAATAAGCCACGATAGGGTGGACGTTTATTAATAAATTATACCTAAGTTTGAATACCATCATCTTCACCCTAAGGACACTAGTTCGAATTTCACTGCTCTAGATAGAGGAGGCAGTTTGTTCAAATAGTGTCCTACAGTTATCTTTTAAGAGGTTTAATTTCTAGAAAATCTAGTGATATGACACATCCGATATAGAGGAAGACCTATTGTCAATGCACATGCCCATCACTTCTCAATTAAACCAAATTAATGGAGACTGATTAGATTTCTACATACTTTGGTATGAATATCTTCTACTTAGTTATTTATACTTGTGGTTTTCATTTTATCTCATTAGCATGCAAGAACATCATAAAATGAACATCCATGACATGCAAACAACAACATAATAAGCACAATAATTTAAACCAACTATCATGGCATATTTCTCATATTGCATTCATGAGATAATCTTGGAAAATCATCTCCGAAATCTGGACGTCATCCGTGCCACCACCAAGCGTCTCGCCAAAACTCTAACGCCGATTTAGGGTTTCGGGACGTGTTTGGGATGTCGTCCTTCCTTGATTGGGGCTGTTCCACTTTTCTTCCTTGAGTAGATTTCGATCCTTATCTAATTCTATAAGGATTTCTATTCCAAATTTAAATCTTTGCTTATCATAGTTGAATAAATCCAAAGATATCAATTACTTTATCCAAATCCACTAGGATAAAATAATCATTATCTTAAATATTCAATTTTCATATGATAAAGATTTTAATTATGGAAAATCCTAATATATCTAGAATAATAAAGGAATAAAAAGTACAACTCAAGACTATGATGATTTTTGAAATCATTACTACACTCTAACATTTTTTTCCTATTACATTAAAACAACGTAATAAAATAAAATGCTAATGTAATCCATCGATTTTCTCATAGATAAAAACTACGTAGTCGAACCGGCATACGACCATCAACAACCATACATTCAACATAAATTAAATCATCAAATCACCTAAATTAAAAATCCATGAGAGTCGGTATCACCTGCAAACAAAAACCGTCTACATATAACAACTATCAAATTTTAAGTTATAAACATAAAATTGCATATGATATCCATACATGACCATTTTTGAAAAATATCTTCAATTTAAAATTGAACTTTTTGAAAATCAAATTAAGATAAAATTTGGAAATTAATTATGATTTTCCACAAAATTAAATCTTAATTCTTCAAAAATTACATAAGGAATAAATTTGAAAATTTTGATATTTATCAAATATCTTTCCCAAATAAAATTCCTTAATTTTCAAAAATCCCTAAATAATGAAATATGAAAATTTTGATATTAATCAAAAATCTATTCCAAATTAAATATCTAGGTTTCGAAAATTTGAAGAATAATAAATCTGGAAATTTTGATCCACTTCAAATACTTTCCAAATTTAAAATTCTATTTTGAAACCTAGTTGGATTATAATTAGGTAACTTTTGATGTTCATCAAAATTACCTTATCCAATTATAATCCCCAATAAGCAAGTTGTTATTTAACATATGGTACTAGGATAACCACCACATTTCCATCATGCCTCTTGTACGCACAGTCTTTATTCGACTTCTCCACAAATCCATGCGACTGGATAATTTCGTTTGATCGGATATTCCAAGATTTTGATGTTTATAACTTAAATCCACAAATGGACCTCTAAGCTAGCACACTAAGTGCTATTGGCCTTTAGCAATGAATCCCTTTATTTGTCGCATGTAGATATTATCCTCAAGACTTCCGTTTAGAAAAATTATTTTGACATCTATTTTCCAAACAAACAAGTGAAAATAAGTAGCAACAAACAAGAGATTCTAGATCTAACAATTCCATTAGATCATCTCTTTCTTTTATAGATCCATTTTCACCAAACGAGTTTTATCCCATTTAGTGGTTCCACAAGTTCCCATAGTTCATGGTGATCCATAGATCCCATTTCGGATTCCATTGCAGTTTTCCAAGAAACTGCATCTTTATCTTGAACCACTCCATCGTAGTTTCTGGGCTCCAATTCATTTAGTCTTTCTAGAAAATCATAAGATTCTTCTAGACTAATGAATCTATCAGGTTGATGCACAAGCCTCCTACTACGATGAAGAATTCTCTGTACCTTCGTGACACACTGTGCAGTATTAGGTGGTACCTCTTCTTGTACACTTTGGTGTAGGATTCGAATGTCCTGTCCTCAAACCATTAAGAATGATCTTGTTCTTAACCTTGTGACTTATTATATAGTCTTCTTCTAAGAATTGGGCATTAGTGCTTACAATGTCCTTCTGATTCTTAGGACTATAACATAAACCTCTTTTCGTTCATCTAGGATATCCAACAGACAATTGTCGTTTCTAGGACATATCCGCAAAATGAAATAAACAACTTTGAATAGCTTATCATCGATCTAACCATTTCCAATAACATTCAATTTCTTCGCACCACTCCGTCATTTTGCTGTTTGAATAGCAGACGTAGTTAACCGAGATGCAATCCCACTCTCCACCAAGTGATCCCTAAAGTCACCTAAGAGGTACTTGTCACTAGGGCCACATAGGCTGAGTGAATTAAACCTAATAGCTTCTTTGGATCTATTCCTTTAGCCTTAAAGGACACTTGGTTATTTTATCTTCTTAGTAGGATTTGCATAAAGAAATGATTCTAGGACCATTGAGACCAATGGACCATCATTTATCAAACTTGGAATCCTCTTAAGAATAATATATCCAAGTCTTAGATGCCAAAGATAGGTTTGATTCCTTTGCGAAGATACCTCCTTTTATTAAAGTTAGTCGATGTATTCAATAGTTGTTTTGTAGTGTTAGGCATAGGGTCTAGCGTATTAAAGATATCCATCCAATGTGCCTGAATAGATAAAATGTTTCTCAACCATGATACCAAAACTTGTTATCAAAAGTAACGAAATATCAATTCAGAACGAACTTAGAAACAAAAACCAATTTTCTAAAGTTTAGCACATACGGACAATCCTTTAAAACTAAAATCTATCACTACTGAAAGGTATATGTTCGTCTCCCACTGCAATAGCTACCACTTTCGTAGCATTGTACATGTAGACCATGATCTCATCTTCACTCAAACGAGTGAGATATACCTTTTCTTTTGAGAGAACACTCAAACTTACAATGTATTTAGCTGATTGTAGTTGAAGCACATATTCTTGGACTTAAAGTCCTGTTGTGTGTATGAAAAACGACGCCCCTTACTGTGTAATTTAACTTATCAATCTTCTGTTGTATTTCCAGACTGTATCTAGATTCAGGGTGGACAGAAATCTACTAGATAGGTATGGATACTATGGACTTAAAGAGAACACAAGAGGGCTTATTTGTTACACTAAAATTTTCATCCCCCACTTTCTTATTTATAAAGAGGTGGATGAAAATATCAAGTCCCAGACCTACCGGGCTTGCGCCTCTAACTCATTTTCCATCTCCAGTCCATTAAAGTCATATTGGGCTACAACAGGGATCTAGAAGAATATTAAACTGGCCTACTAATTTATTTAATTTCTAATATCCAATTAACTTAGGATATTATTAAATAAATTAAATATTACTTTTATTCCACTAAAGAACTAAAATTGACTTTCCAATTTAATATATATTTATGAATATGCTTTCTCCTTTAGTTCAGTCATTTCCTGTGTTTAAGATCTAATGTTTATTAATTAATTATGTAAGCCTCTGAAAGCTATAATTAATTAATATCTAAAACCTTGAGTAGTACCACACAAGCTTTATCATGTACAGAATAAATTCCACCTACAAGGTTTCACATGAACTTGAGTTTCCTCAAGACAACATCATCAACCTGGAACACCACGACACGGTGCTTATATATATTGCACGACAGATCATGTATGCAAATGCTATTACCCAAGATATCGAGTTTATTGATTCTGTGAGAGAATCTCACCCATGGATAAATCAAAGCAATAAACAATGCATACATATGTTCGCCAATAAATATAATTTAAGAACCCGAACTCTGTGGATCTTCGCTCTCTAACTTATAGTGTCAGAGTAGAGAAGAGTATCCTATTGTAATCCTCCTCAATATACTAACACGTGTATTAGAATAATCAATAAGTCAAGATAAACTAACTATCAGATTATTCTATAGTGTACCGATAGTGTATTCAGGACCATCTAAGCCGTGAGCCTTTTAATACAATACAAGGATCTGATGACATGATCTTACCGTGTGTTTACCCACACCATATCATCTACAATGTAAGTATATTGAATATGCATAAATAATTATATAATAATGTAAATGTAAACAGTGACTACAATAAAAACAATCTATATCATCATATCATCAGAAAAGTGTACAAAGACATATCTTTCAGTATACAAAAACTAACAAAGTTTTATGCTCTAATACAAGCTCGAACTGAACTTTCATAATACAAGCTCAGAACTATGATAGAACTCCAAGATTATATTGATATTATGTATCAATTACTCAGTTTTTCCATCATCACTGACAAGTTTTGACATCATCAAAAAAGGGGAAATTGTTAGGAAAAGCTATCAAGAAAACCCCTAATTCTGGTTTTGATGAAATTTCAAAATATGTAGAAATATCTTCTGAAAAACTGCAAGAGTTCCAATCTGGAAATATAAAACTAACCGAAAAGAGACTCCGAAAATAGCTCAGCTAAAGCAAGAGACAATCGCATTGAAGTATGGTCAACCCAGCTGAGATGATGCATCAACCAGTAAGAAAATAACCCAACTGATAGTTAAAGCATATAAGACAAATCAGTTTCAATCAAACTGATAGCCAAGTCAGTCAAGCTAGCAGACAAATCAAGCTGACTAAAGAAATTGACAGCAAGTCAGTTAAACTAAAGACTGGAAGCATCCAACTGTTAGCTAAAAATCAAATATCCTCCGAACTGAATCCAAGAGTCAAATCAACCGCTGAAAGTTAGAACTGAAGTCAGCAAGCTCAAACCTCAAGCTCAACACCAACTGCTGACCAAGTTCATAATAAGACCAGTCAAACTAACAAACTTTTCAACAATTTGTGAATAGTTGAACTGGAAAATAAGCTCAAAATAAGACTAGCTGGACTGACCAACTAGCCAAAAATTTGAGATCAGTTGAACTGGAAAAAGATCTCAGAGGAACAGCCAACTGAAGCTATAGCCAAATCAAGCTGCCAAGTACAGAACTGCCAAAACTGAAAGCTGAGCAGCTGAAGAACTACTAACTGGACCAGTCCAGAACTGAAAAATGAGCAATTGGAGAACTGCCAACAGGAGCCCCAAACTAAAAACAAAGAGAATCTTCTTACTGGAGCTTCCTGAAGTTAATGCTCAACCAGAGATCCTGATATTAATGAAGAAGATCTTGAAGTAAATACTCTGCAGAGATCGATTGGATGAGCAATGGCTAATTCAAATAAACTTCAATGGCTACAAGAATCAACTACCATCGATAGATCAACAGAATCAATGATCGATGGAATCCAATGGTCACAAAGATCACTCATCTATATAAGAAGAGTGAATCTCATTTGACTTAAGACTTTTGTCATTCTAATTCTTGCTATATTGCAGATACTCACAACTGAGCTTTCTTTATCTCCCCCTACAACTCAAGTTTCAAGCACTATCAAAAGCTACGAAAGTTCCAACTAAGAAGAAGATCTTAAAGATTGAATTGATCAACTAGCTGAAAAGACCAGCAAGAGCAAGCTTCTTAGTTCAAGATATTCAACGATCAACTACTCAGCTCAAGTCTAAGTAGCACATCAGTTGATACCAGTTTCAAGACTGTATTCTTGAAGATTAAAAGAGATCTAAAATCTTATAAAGACGGGCAATAGCACCTAAATCCCCAACGAGCAGTTGGGGACTACAAGTGTGAGCTATCGAAACTGGCTGAGGAGACCATAACTCTACAAGAACTGCCATTTCCGAGACAGCACCCATTGAAAAGGCGACCGTAACTCTACGAAAGTTGTTGTTTTCAGGTTCAACATGTCTTCATTGTGTAATTGTAATAATGAAACTTTACCATTGCATAGTGAATTGCCCTTTTCAGTAAGGAAGAGAGAACGTAGAAGTTTAAGCTTCGAACCTCTATAAACTGCTTGTGTGTTGTACTTTTGCTGAGCCACTTTGATATAAATCAACCCACCAATCACACAGCCTTGCAGCCCTTTGAGCCTATGAAATGCCCTGGCAGATTTTTGTTTGGGATGGTAATATATAGCCAAGGCATCACAAGAGCCTAAAAAACAAAGAAAAATAGGGGAAGGCGGAATTGTTGGAGGATATATATAAAAAGAAGGCCAGAAATTAGGGGAAATAAAAGTAAAAAAAATTAATAAAAGAAAATAAAAAAAAGGAAAAAAAAGAGAGGAAGAATAATAGCACCTAATCTTAAGTGTTCAGAATGCCCGAAAAAAGAAATATTCATTAAATGAATAGGGCACAAGAGGGTAGTGATTACAAAAGAAATGGGGGAACTATACAGTTAATAAAGCCCCACCTTATATGAAATGCCTACTTCAACCCAAAAAGCCCTATTAATACTTATGCATCTATGGTTTCTTGAAGTTGAAAGCAGAACATTAGCAAGTCTATGGGATGAATAGGTACAGAATGCATTGAATTGAGTATATACACTGAGCCTAAACACTGAGAGAAGAGAGATTGTGAGGATTTCCACGCTTTACTCATTTTTTACCTTTTTTTGGTTTGCTGAAACTTTACAATTATGTTGAAATATTGGAGTTGATGTGCCAACACTAATTAACAGTTTGCATGCTTGTGCTTTGAGTCTGTTTCTTTTCTTTTTCTTTGTGTTTTTTTTTGGATGCGTTGCATCCCATGCTTGAGAACAATCATGTATAAAGTGTGTGGGTGTGATAAGTCCATTTATTTCATGTTTTTATGAGCATTTTATTCGATATAAATGTCCTTTTTAGTCTATTTTTAAGTCGAAAAGAACCAAATTGTGGTCAAAGGGCATTTCAGAGGTCGAGTCTGGCGAAAGAGGCATTTTATACCTAATTATTAAAGCCTATCTAAATGCCATAAACATCAATAAAAGGCACATGAAACTTCTTCGGCATTCATCTAATATTCGGGAAGCGGAATGGGCACAACACCAATGATGAAACTAACTAGATGATGCCGTGCCCACATTGCTCGTGCAGACTCGACCAGAGGCCTGAAATGGGCACATGCGGAATTTTTGAAAATTAGTAAGTTAAAGGAGTTGTGAGAGATAGATACAAGTTCGAGAAGAGTTGGTGCTAAATTGGACTACTGGGAGGCGGGGAGATGAAAAGATAAGCACAATCCCTAAAAAATAAGGATTTGATCAACAAACTGGATAAGGCTTATGAGGGAATTTGCAAAGGGCATGCCAGACCCGGAATACAGTTTAAGACCCCCGTCTATGAGGGAATTTGAATTCAGAAATGTATCTATTTAAACAAGTTTCATTTTCTGGAATAATGGCTTTTGGAAGATGGAAACACTGATACAATATCTTACTTTCTGCATTTTATTTTCTTGTTTTACTTTTGAAGCTGCTACAGCAGCAAAACAGTCCAATAGGCCTTATGCCTTTGAGATTTAGAATTTATTTATGTTCTCAATGTTGGAATTGAGCATTTTTACTTATTAATTCAGTAAGTTTTCCTTTAATTATGTTTTTTTATCATTATTGCAAGTTTAATTTCATCTGGCATGCGTGGCTAGATCTTTAATTCCGGTGTTTGAGTGATAGAAAATGGTTTAAGTATAAACTAGACTCGTGAGGCTTAAATGGGCATATTAGTACATGAAAGGTTTCTGCCGATTCTTGGCCTTGTTCCATATGAGTGTGTGTCTGAAATGTCCAATGTGGTTGATCACTCATTAGACATGGAGGGTACACCACTATAATTGAATTGGCAAATCATGAATGTGTGTTGATTCATATAGTAATTAGGGAATCGGTGGGCTGATGTGGGCACATGAGGAATCGGTACACACAATAAATCTGGGTTCATCTAGGACATACTGCTATCTATACATTTACATCTCTTTGGAGAACCGGGGGTGGGTGATAGGTTAGGGGTTTACTTAATGAGGAATCATTTTAAACATAAAATGAAAAAATGAATAAGGAGACGCGGAGAGGAATCCGGTCTCTATAACTGGGTGACTACTACCAGAGTGAATATTTTTCCTTTGGACATTGGTGGTCTGACTGGCCCAAATAGATCCATGTGTAGTAGCTGGAGGGGAGTAGTTCTCCCTGGAGGATGACTTCTATTTTTAAATGACGATCTCACCTGCTTCCCTTTCTGGCATGGTCCGCAGACGCTAGCTTTCTTAAAAATTTCCATAGGAAGCCAATCTACTAGCTCTTTCTTGGCTAGATGATTGATGGTTCTGAAGTTGAGATGGTTGAGTCGTCGATGCCATAGCCAGCTTGCTTCTATTGAGCCCTTTGATAGAAAGCAAGCTTCTCCATATCCAGTTGACCAGTCAACAACATACATGTTGCCTCTCCTTACTCCAGTTAGGAGGATTGCTCCAGTTAACTTATACTTGATGTCACACGAGCTTTGACTGAAATCAACAGTATATCTATTGTCACATAATTCACTAATACTGAGCAGTTTGTGCTTCAGTCCTGCCACATGGGAGACTCCATTGACTATCACCTTTCATTTGACCATGAACCCTTCTCCAATGGTTCGACTTCTGGAGTTGTCTCCGAATATGACTAATGGGCCTTTCTTCTCCTTGTATCCTTCTAGATCATCTTTGTCTCCCGTCATGTGTTTTGAGCACCCGCTATCTAGGTACCAGACCTCCTTGGTCCTCTTCTTTGATAGGATGTCATTTTTCTCTTCTTCATTATCAGCCATGAGGCAAAACAATGCCTCTTCTTCAGAGCTATAGCCATCGGAGTTGATTCCTGATGGATAATCTGAGTCATCTAGGATGGCGTTCTCTGAGTTGGCCATCATAGCTTATCTTTTGAAATACCTTCTCTTCACCTTGGCCTTCTTGTCTTCAGGGAGCTCTGAACACTCATACTTGTAGTGTCCTTACTTGTGGCAATGGAAGCATTCTCCTATGCTTCTGTTGGCTACCCTAAGTTGTTCAGCAGGCCGTTGATTTCTCTCGCCTTTGGGCTCATCATCAGTTTAAGCATAACTGATGGTTGATCTCTAATCTGCTTGAGCTTTTCTAGCAGCTTGGCAACTGATTGGATTTGATCACTGATATCTTCAGTCAGGCTCTCCTTCTTCTCCACTACTTCTCTTCTGCGATCAGTTGAGCCACTTGGTTGTTGTCTAGCTTGAGAACTTCTAGGCCAGAAGACATTTCATCCTCGAGTTTCTCTAAACCGATTTCTTTCACCGTAGAAGGCTGCATCCTGGGCTGATGATGTGGATGGTTCTCTTTTTCAGTTTAGGCTATACTCGTGAGCCTTAAGAGAACCAAAGAGTTCTCTTGGGGTGATACTGGTCAAATCTCTTGACTCTTTTGTAGCAATCACCTTCATATTCCATTCCTCGATGAGATTGTCCAAAATTTTTAAAATTCATCTCACTATTGGGATATGTTCTGCTAGTTGGAGCTTGTTTCCTTTGATAGCTTCGGACTCTTTGCACAGATCTGCAAGTAAGTTCCATATCTCCTTGGCAATTCTGCAATTCTTGATGTCCTTCATGCGATCTTCATCTAGAGTTTGGAACAACGCGGCTTGGGCCACGAACTCTAGGTTCTTCAACTTCTTCTCTTCACCCATGAGAAGATGTGTTGGCTTCGGAATCCTTGCTGGTTGGTTGACATCAGCAACGTGGGCTTAATTGTCTATCACAATCATGATTGCACCATCCTCGATAACTTCCCACATATTCTCTTAGATTGAGCAAAGATGCACCCTCATTCTTCTGCTCCAGTTATCGTAGTTCTCAACTGAAAAGATAGGTAGCTTATGGTTTCCCATAGCTTACACATTAGCACAGATGACTAGACCTGATTTAGTTGATCTGCAGAAATGGCTGATCTTTAGAATCAACAGCTCTGATACCACTTGTTGGTCTAATGGCAAGTCAGAATCAGTTTAGAGGGGGTGAATAAATTTATTACAAAACTGAACTTAGATGCGGAATATTCAGGGCCCGCTTTGACTCGCAAATATCATCTGTGCTATGTAGAGATCAGTTGAGAAGATCTGCTAGCTCGGAGTACTGTGTGTGCTTATAGTGTGCAGTTAAAAACATACAACTGAACTAAAAATTAAAGCAGAGCACACAAGCAGTTTATAGAGGTTCAAAGCTCAACTTCTACGTCCTATCTTCCTTCCGTAGAAGGGCAATTCACTATGCAAGTGTAAAGTTCCTTTATTACAGTTACATAGTGAACACATTTTTCGTCCTGGAAGCTGCACTCTCAACTTCCTCAGCCGGTAGGTCGACAGCTCACACTTGCGATCCCCAACTGCTCGTTGGAGAGATAAGGTACTATTGCCCGTCTTTTCACGATTTTAGATCTTACTCGATCTTCAAGAGTACAGTCTTGAAACTAGTATCAACTGGGTTGCTCCTTTGCATGTCTGCGTCTGAGTTGGAGTAGTTGATCACTAAAGCATGGTGACTGAGAAAACAGCTCTGGCTAGAAATCTTCAACAACTAGCTTGAAGAGCGTTAAGGCTCATTCTCATCAGTTGGAACTTTTGATTTTCTAAGTTCCTTAAGAGTGAGGCTTTAGTGCTTCGGTGAACATCTTCACGGAAAGACTTAACTAAAGTGCTCTCCAAATTCTCAAAAGTCTCATGGTCTTCTCGGGGGTAGCTCACCTTTTAAAGATAGGTGAGTTGGTGACCGCAAATGATCACTGTTGGATCATAAATGATAAAGCCAGTTGCAAGGCTTTCATTTAATGGGGTCGTTGGGTTCCCATTGCTCTTCTGACGAGCTTTTGCTTCAAGATCTCGGTTGCATTAACTTCAAGATCTTCTTTGGCTTATCTGAATTTCAGTTGCGGCTCTTTTCTTGATCTTCAGTTCTGAGCTTTATCTGGCAGCTAGAATCTTCAATTCCTTTGTCTATCAGTTTTGCGTGTCCCTTGGCAGTTTGGAAAGCTTCAGTTGAGATCATCTTCAACTGGCGTTTCTGGGCTTGGGCTTGATGCCTTCTGAGCTCCAGTTTGCTTTTAATCCAGCTGGCAATTTGAACCAGTGTTCTTTAGCTGGTATTTTGGACTTGTGTCCCTTTAGCTTGATATTTCATGGACTGGTCTTCAGTTCGGTTGCTGGCGCTTTATCAGTTGGACTTCAGAACTGATGTGTCTTCAGCTAGTGTTCTTCGAACTGGTACTTCATCAGCTGCAACTTCATTCTTCAGCTGGCATTTTTCTTCAGCTTGTACCTTGGTCTTCTCTTCAGTTGGTATGTTCCTTCAACTAGAATATCCTAAGCTGGTATTTCCTTCAGCATGGATCTTTAGACTTGGTACGTTTCTTCAACTAGTATTTTCTTCTGCTGGAATATCTTGAGCTGGTTTTCTCTTCAGCTCGTGATTGTCCTATCTTTGGCTGGCAGTCTTCATTAGTTAATGTCATCGTGGACTGGCATGTTCATCAGTTCAAGCTGATGTGCTCTTCAACAGGTATTTCTTCAGTCGGGAATTATCTAGAACTAGCATGTCCCTTTGACTGGAACATTTCTTCAGCCGGTATTGGACTAGAACTGGCGTGTGCTTCAGTTTTCTTCAGCCGGGACTTCTCATCAGCTGGTAGCGGCCTAGAACCGGTATGTACTGCAGTTCTCTTCAGCTGGGACTTCTCGTTAGCTGGTGGCGGCCTAGAACTGGTATGTACTTCACTTCTCTTCAGCTTGGACATCTCTTCAGCTGGTGGCGGCCTAGAACTAGTATGTGCTTCAGTTCTCTTCAGCTGGAACATCTCTTCAGCTAGTGGCGACCTAGAACTGGTACGTACTTCAGTTCTCTTCAGCTGGAACATCTCTTTAGCTGGTGGCGGCCTAGAACTGGTACGTGCTTCAGTTCTCTTCAGCTGGAACATCTCTTTAGCTGGTGGCGGCCTAGAACTGGTACGTCCATCAGTTCATCACTTCAGCTAGAACATCTCTTCAGCTGGTGTCGGCCTATAGCTGATATGTCCTCTAGTTCTCTTCAGCTGGTGTCAGCCTAGACCTGGTATGTGCTTCAGTTATCTTCAGCTGGAACATCTCTTCAGCTAGTGTCGGCCTTGAACTGGTATTGGACATCAGTTCATTACGGTAGATTGGTGGTAGTTGGTACCTTCTCTCGGTGGTACTTGCAACTTCTAGTTTGCCTTGCTAATTATTCTAGCAAGCTACAGTCTTCTTTTTCTCTCTATTCTTCTCTCCTCTTTCACATGAATTGATCATTTCTGTTGGCTTTGATAGTTTTGACTTTATATGGTCATTCTTAATTTTCTGCTTGATTTCTTTTCAGTTCTTTCAAGGCTCTTTTCATATTTTGACATCTTTTGACATCTCATCAAAACCCCTTGCAGGAAAAACTTGATAGTTTTTCCTAACAAGATCCAAAGAAGCTATTAGGTTAAATTCACTCTGCCTATGTAGCCCTAGTGACAAGTACCTCTTAGGCAACTTTAGGGATCACTTGGCGGAGAATGCGATTGTATTCTAGTTAACTACGTCTGCTATTCAATTAGCAAAATGATGGAGTGGTGTGAAGAAATTGAATGTTATTGGAAATTATTAGATCGATGATGAGCTATTCAAATTTGTTTATTTCGTTTTGTGAATATGTCCTAGAAACGACGATTGTCTGCTGGATATCCCAGATGAATGAAAAGTGGTTTATTTTATAGTCCTAAGAATCAGAAGGACATTGTAAGCACTAATGCCCGATTCTTCGAAGAACACTATATAATAAGTCACAAGGTTAAGAACAAGATCGTTCTTAATGGTTGAGGACAGGACATTTGATTGGGTCCAAATTTATACTTATAATTTCCGATTTATACTCTCTAGACGAATACTTAGGACAACACCCGCAATTGGACGGGGTCAATTGTAGAAGCAATAAGCTTAACCCGAGTCGATCTCTCAAGGAAGACTTTATATGAAAGAATTATCTAAAGACTACACATGCTTTCAACAAAACAACTAAAATAAAATCTAAATATTCTAACAAGGGGTTTTGATGATGATTATGCTAGAAATTTGAAATAGATAATAATGCAAGACAATTAAGTGCAAATACACAAATTAAATTGAGATTAGAGGAAATAAGTTTGATTAAGGTATGAGGGTGTAGATTCTCTCAATGGTTTTATCACTATGCTTTATTCAAGTTGATAATGCTACCCTAACAAATAAAATAGTCCCTTCCAATTAGTTTAACTTCAATTACTGTCACCGTCTATCCGTTAAACCTCTCTTAGCTATATCGTACAAGCAAGATTGACATATTATGCTTAGGTACCCCATCCATCTAATGTCGAAGGAACCAATTTCCGGATTTAGATTCACAATAAAGACTCCTCTAAATCCTATCAATGTTCAAGTAGGGATCAAGTACCTAAACATGAAAAAGCACGATTCCAACAACAACAATCAACAAGAACAAGTATAGATCAAAACCATATCGATCCTCTACCCCCTAATAGAGAGATTAGCCACTAAAGATGCTCAAAACAACACAAATATCATAAAAAAAGGTCATCTCATAAATCAAATGTAAATAACTAAAACTTCTACAATATTGAGTATTCTTCAAGAGTTTTGGGACAAATCCCCACAAACATTCAAGAATTACAAAGAAAATACAAAGAGACACCTCCTTCGAGCGTAGCTTCCACGGATAGCTCGACGTAGGGACCTTCTTGTCTTCTCTTTTTCTTGCTTGGCTTGGTTCCCTTCTTCTTCCTTTTCTCCTCTTCCCTCTTGTGAAGGTGATGATGGTGGAAATGGTGAGAGAGAATGGTGTAGAGATTTAGTGTGTGTAGTGTGTGTGAAAGGAGAAAGAATGGGGAGAATGGTGGAGAGGATGGTATGGGTGTCTGTAGAGGAATAAGAGTGAATGATGATGATTGTTGAATACCCAAAATCCCCAATAGATATGAGAGAGAGGGGAGAGATTGTTAGAGAGAGAAAGAGAGAGAGAAAGAGAGGTGAAAGATAGGTATGGTGGTAGAAGAGAGAAAAGGTGGTGGTAAGGTGAGGGTGATGGAGCATTAAATGTGAGAGGGATTTGGGGAGGATTTTGTGGAAGAAAAATCCAAAGATATGTTTAGTTGGATTAATCCCTATCCCTCTATGGTTTAGATTAGGGTGGCTCAAGAGTCTAGTTTCCAACATGCCACTAGATGGAGAAAGAAGGAGATGTTCATTCTAGGAGAGGAGGCGAGAGATCAGTGTAGAATGGCGATGATCGGGCAAACAAAGCAACTTGCGCGCCCGCGGAGCGCCGCACGCCCAGAGGGTGTCTACGCCGAGCACACCCTCGCGCGGGCGCGGGACTCGCGCGGCCGCGGGGATTTCTTGGTCATCATGTTGCGCGGCCGCGGGGCCCTGCTCCTCCTTCCGGGTACATCTCTTCGGTTCTCTTCTTTGCTCTTTGTCACCTTATTGCCTAAGAATGAAAATATTATGTCGAAAAGCTCAAGTTTTACAAAACATGGCTTATTCCACCATAAGAGCAGCAAGAGAAGAAAATCACACAAAACCAATAGATAAAGTAGAACAAAATACTAGGAAATACAAATGAAACATACAAAATCAAGCAACACAACACCACAAATAAACACCAAACAACTCCCCCACACTTAGCACTTTGCTTGTCCTCAAGCAAATAAGAAATTTAAAAATATGAAGCAAGAAGGAAATATTCACAAGGTGATCATGAAATCAACAATTTACATGGTTCCCACAAAAGCATTCATTATCCAAGAATGTGAACACAATATATTATCAAGTGAATTGATTGTCCTCTCCAGTCTAGGAAAAACACGTTAGCCCATATTCAAATAAATTACATCCCCACGAATCACATCCATCTTTATTAAGATACTATATAAAGCGATAAAGGGAATTGCAAACACAGGATAAGGGTCATTAGGTCAAATCATCGAGCATAACCGAGCTTCCTAATGTGGTTTCCCATACTCATCATGCAACACGTGAAAGGATTTGACACACACATGAGAGGAGTAGAATCCGGAATGCAATCCCATTTATTTAAACAGATTCATGGGGATATGGATAAAAAATCACAAGGTAAAACCATAGGAAGGGCATCCCTAGTGTCCTTGTGTGGTTTTTCATACTCATAGTCGAATAAATCAACTAGAGGAGTAGAGATCCTTATTTTCCCCATTTTTTTTATCATAAATACGAGGATAATGATTAAGGGGTGTAATTTTCAAGAACAAGGTCAAGCATGCTTCCTATTCTTTCAAGGGCAAGACTCTTCAAGTCAGTTATCAAATTGTGATCACATTCAAAAATAATTCATGTTCAAGAGTGAAACCACGGAACAATTCATTCATTCATAAGCAACTTGAAAATAATTCCTTGAAGATTCATATCAAAAAAATTTCAAATTTGACCATCGGGCAAGGCAAAATACTAAATAGGGAAGTCACAACATACCTAGATAACTAAAACAACATAATTAACATCAAAACCAACGCAATTAACATAACATCATCAACACCAACATATTTAAGCAAAAACAACAAAATTCACTACATAACATAACAAGCTCTCCCCCACACTTAAAACATGCATTGTCCTCAATGTATGAAAACAAGATGCAATAAGAGAAAAGAGAAGTGGAACAAATTACAAATAGTAGAAGATCGGCAACAGGCGCTGGTTCCTACAAAACATTCGACAAAAACAACCAACGAACAACGGAAAGGGTAACTCAAAACAATAACAACACGCACACAAACACAAAGATAAAAAGTACACAAAAAACACAAAAGAACTTCACTGCTGCGGTGGATTATAAGGTGGTGACGGAGGCTGGGGGTAAGGTTAGGAGATCGTCCAGTTGTTCCAGCTTTCTTCGAGGGCCGTCATCCTCTCGTCATGCCTGACGAGGCGACCACAGATGTCCTGCCTCATGTTGCCAACATCCTGACGGAGGGATCCCAACTCTTGGCAAAACTCGCCCATAGAAGCATCGAATCGATCCTAGAATTGCCCCATGGTGTTGCTGTAGGACTGCTGGAACTGGCCCATAGAGGTATCAAAGTGCTGCTAAAATTGGCTCATGGAGTCGGTATAGTTCTGCTGGAAGCTCTGCTAGAACATCCCCATGGTGGTGTCGAAGTGGTCCTGAAAGGACCGCCAATCAGCCTGTGGCATCTGATACCCATGCTGGGGCATCATAGAGGGATAAGGCGGCGGCTAATAGTGAGTCTGTTCTTCTTGGTCATTATCTTCGTCTCCTTGATCATCTTCTCCTTCTCCTCCCTCATTCTCTTCCTCATTCTCTTCTTCTTCGTTCTCTTCCTCGTCCTCATCACCATCATCATCACATAGGGTTGAAGAGGAGCCGGCCTTCCTGTAGTGTCTGAGAGCCTCACGCTGAGCATTCATAAGATTGGAGATGCAGGGACGGTCGGTGTGAGGAACCAGTCTCCTCGAATCAAGGATAAGCTTGGCTCTCTTGAGCTCATCAACAGTGATCAAATACTCCTTGACTTTGCTCTGTCCGGCAGGGATGGAACCTGTGACTGGAAGCAAGCCAAGCTTGACAGCAAGAGCGGTGATGAAAGCATAAAAGGAGGGATGCATCTTGGTACGTCGAGTCATCTACTGGATAGCGGTCCAGATGAAGTAGGACGTGCAAACTTTGGTATTATGGAGAGCACACCAAAGAAGATACACCTCTGTGACATTGACCTTGTTGGCTTGTTCCTTCCCAGAAATCGAGTATGCAAGGAACTTGTGCATGATGCCCAGGGCAGGGTCCCGAATGAAACCAGTGGGTGTCCCCTGAGGGTCCCAATTGCTGAAGCCAATAAGCTCGTGCCAGGCGGCAGTCGTGTTGAAGTCGGTTGGCCTCTCTCTCGGCCTAGTCATTAAAAACCTAAAATACGACTTCATTCTAGCCAATGTTACTTCAAATTCCTCTCCCATCATACGAAAGGTAATCTTTGAATTCAAAGAATCAAGCTGAAAGGTGACTAAAAACTCAAGGCACAACGGATTCAAGCCAACAAACTTGAATTTGCAAATTTGTCCAAAGTCAACACTTTCAAGTAGCTTTCCACTTTCCCATCAATTTTCAATGATTTCAACAAATTCCAATCAAGATAACGGGGAGAAATAATCTCATAATCGGTGAAAGCTTGATAGCGGTTACCTTCGGCATGGGTAGGAACCGAAAACGGGCACCCATAGAGCTCTTGGAGATTCTCGTCTCCCTCTTGGTGGGAAGATGACGGGTTCTTTGTCCGGGGCAGCATACTGGATGGTGGAGCAAGGTAAAATGGACCCGAGTTAAGAAGAGGCGGGAGGACGAGCAAAGGCGCGCGGAGGGGGCGCGGACAGCTGGCGCGCGGCCGCGGGGTAGTGCGCGATCGTAGACAGCTGGCGCGCGGCCGCGGGGGTAGCGCGCGGTCGCTGACATAATGGGCAGAGGGTGCGCGGCCGCGGGGCGTTGCATGGTCGCGAGCTCTTGCTGAGGTGGTGCGTGGCCGCGGGGAAGTGCGCGGTCGCAGAGCTGCTGACGGAGCTGGAACTTGACTGCAGCGGCAGAGTGGAAGTGGCGGCGGTGAACGGTGCGGTGGCTGGATAGAGATGGCACGCGGGCGCGGAGTTTCGATGCGGTCACGGTGACAAGGATGGTGACGTAAAGGCGTGACGTGGAGAGGAAGGTTCCTTGAGCTGCAATTTGCTTGGAATTGGAGTGTTGGAGTAGAAGGGGGAATTTGGGAGTGATGGAGAGGGTTGAGAGCTCCAAAAGCGGCGCAAGGTATGGAGAAAGTAGGGTTCCAAACAAGTGGTCCCCTTATATAGGGTGTGGGGCGCGCTGCCGCGGGGCCTTGCGCGGCCGTGGGGCGCGAGGGTCACACGCCTACGGAACTCTATTTTTGGCTAATTGCATCGCGCGCCCGTGGGGGTTGCGCGCTCACGGACCCTTTCCGCCGAGAGGGGGGTCGCGCGGTCGCGGGGCTTGCGCGGGCGCGGGCCATGTCTTAGCCATTTTCCTCTGCAATTTCACCCCAGCATCACTTCTACTCATACCTGCAAAACAAACACCAAAAATATGAAAAACACACAAACACTAAAGAGATTAAATAACATAAGTAAAAATAAGATAATCATGGGTTGCCTCCCATGCAGCGCTCATTTTAATGTCTCGAGCTAGAAAAAGTTTTCGGAGAATTCACTCGGAATTAACAAGTTTCAATTCCTCCACCTCGGCTTCGTGCAAAAACCATTCATAGTATGGCTTGACTCGATGGCCATTCACTTGGAATGTAACATTCGTCACCGGATTTTTCAATGTGACCACTCCGTAGGGGAAAACTTCTTCAATGAGAAACGGTCCACTCCAACGTGATTTGAGTTTTCCGGAGAAGAGCCGCAATCTAGTGTTGAAAAGGAGAACTTTCATGCCCGGCGTGAGCTCTTTCTTGACAATTCGTCTATCATGTAGCCTCTTCACTTTGTCTTTGTAAATCTTAGCGTTGTCACAGGCTTCGTTTCTCATCTCGTCGAGCTCGGACAATTGCAAGGCTCGCTCCTTTCCCGCACTTGTTAGGTCACAATTCACCACCTTTATAGCCCAATAGGCTCGGTGCTCGATCTCAATGGGGAGATGGCATTCTTTTCCATAAACGAGGCAGTATGGGCTCATCCCTAGGATGGTTTTGTAAGCCGTCTGGTACGCCCAAAGAGCATCCATTAGCCTTTGTGACCAATCCTTCCTCGTTACATTCACGGTCTTCTTCAAGATGTTTTGGATTTGTTTGTTGCTTGTCTCAAGTTGACCGGAAGTTTGAGGATGATATGGAGTCGCCCCCTTGTGAGTCACTCCATTTTTCTTCATCAATCTTGCAAAAAGCTTGTTGGTGAGTTCCACTGTCACTTATGATCGCTGTAGGGAATCCAAACCTACTCAAAATATGCTTCTGCACAAACTTGATAACCACATTAGCGTCACAAGACCTAGTGGGGATTGCGTCAACCCACTTTGACACGTAATCAACGGCTAATAGGATATATTCAAAACCAAATGAGTTAGGAAATGGTCCCATAAAATCAATATCAAAAATTTCAACAACAAGATTGATATTTAAAGGCATTTCATTTATCCTCCCAATATTATCAAGTCTTTGGCATTTATCACATGAAATGGAGTAATCATGAGCATCTTTAAAAATTGACAGCCAATACAAACCAGATTGTAGAATCTTTCTAGCCGTCTTTTGCCCTCTAAAATGGCCACCACAATGAGATAAGTGGCAAAAGGCTAGAACATCGGTTTGCTCCTCCTCCGGGATGCATCTTCGAATTATCTCATCTTTTCGCAAATGGAAAAGGTATGGATCGTCCCAAAAGTAATACCTACACATTGCCAAAAATCTTTTCTTTTCTTGAAAAGAAAGGTTAGGTCTCATTTTATCACAAGCAAGATAATTGACAATATCGGCATACCAAGGAGAGGAATTAAGTTCAAGAGCATGCTCATATGGAAATGTATCACAATCAACTCCTTTTTCATGTAAAAAATTGAAATTTTCATCAACGGGAAGGCGAGATAAATGGTCCGCTACCACATTTTCACACCCCTTTCTATCCTTAATCTCAACATCAAATTCTTGCACAAGCAAAATCCACCTAATGAGTCTAGGTTTAGCTTGTGGTTTGGTCAACAAATGCCTTAAAGCCGCATGATCACTATGCACAATTACTTTAGAACCTAAGATGTAGGATCTAAATTTATCCAATGAAAACACAACGGCAAGCAATTCTTTTTCGGTTGTGGTGTAATTTACTTGAGCACTATTCAAGGTAAGGCTAGCATAGTAAATTACATGAAGGATTTTATCAATTCGCTCACCTAAAACGACACCAATGGCGGAATTTGACGCATCACACATAATTTCAAATGGTAAAGACCATCAGGGGGAACAACAATGGGTGCGGTGATCAATTTCTCCTTAAGAGTATTAAAAGCATGCAAGCATTTTTCATCAAACTCAAAAGGAACATCTTGAGCAAGTAAATGACATAGAGGTTGGCTAATTTTTTAGAAGTCTTTAATAAACCAACGGTAAAAACCGGCATGTCCTAGAAAGCTTCTAATTCCCTTCACATTAATGGGTGGAGGCAATTTTTCAATCATATCTTGTGATACCCCGACCCGTTTTGCTAAATTATAAATTATAATTTTAGTAAATGATTTCGAATTAATATTGTTGAATATTAATCATGTGAGAATGTTTGTATGTTATGCCATTGTTTTATTGCAGGTTGTCTCACTTGAGCCGATACGTCATAGCACGGTGGTGTTATACTAAGTGTATAATACATGATAACATTTAATATTAAAAGTGACGAGTTATGTGATAATGAATGCGTGTCATTGCATTGAGTTTAGTTTGCCAAAACCTTGAACACCCTAAAAATGTCCGGGAGTCAAAATAGAAGCGGGCTTGAAGGGGGCATGTCGCGCGCCCGCGGGGCCGTGCGCGGTCGCAAGAGATTACACCCCCGCGGAGCTGGCGAGAGACGCGCGCCCGCGGGGGCAGCGCGCTCGCGGGGAGCGTTGGCCGAGAGATAGGTTCCACAGTCGCGGGGGGCTGCGCGGTCGCGCGGGTCCGGGGATTCTCTACCTATAAATACAACACTTGTTCATTTCTTCCTCATTTCTTTCAACCAAGAGGGGGCGATTTTCTCCTCTTTTCTCTCTCAAAATTCTTCAACTTCTGAAGTATAATCCATCATCATCCATCAACAAAGGTAACCTCTACACCTCTCCTTCTTGGAGATTAAACACTCATTTCTTGTTGTTTTGGAAACTAGGGTTTGTTATCCAAATTTGAGGATTTTGAATTTTTGTTGATCTTCTTACTTTGATAACTTGAACATATGGTTTATTTATCTCCTTGAAGCTATATGTGAAGTTATATCAAATCCCTATGGTTCTTTGATGCAAGGGTTTAGATTTTTTGCCCTAATTTCCCCTTATTTTGTTGATGTGGTTTGGAGGTGTTGTGATGGTGGTTTGGGGTTGATTTTCAAGTATGTTAGAGCTCTAGGATGAAGGTGTTTGTATTTGAAATGATGGGTCTAAAGGATTTAAAATGAGTTTTGAGCATGTGGTTTAAATGTGTGCCTGTAACATGTTCGATCAAATGCTTCAAAGAGTTTTAATGTGTATTTTGAGTTCAAAATCATAGTATGAGCTCGTATATCCATGGTCGTGTATGTGGAAATGTTTGAAGACTTTAAAGCAAAGTGTAGCATGAGTTTGTTCTAAATTATGATTTAATTGAATAACTCGACATCTAAAATGAAAAGAGAATAAAAGGTGCTAGGTGACGTGTTGGAGCTCGAGGAGGACAACTTGTGGACGGCAAAGGAGTATTTCAGAGGTTGAGAATTGTGAAAGCGTCTCTTAAGGTAGGGTAACTCTAAACTGTGAACATGTGTAAGGTTATAGTTACTGTTGTGCTTTGATTGTATATGTATGAAGGGTCTTCGGACTGGTGAATGAAAGAGATCCTTCGGGGTCGACAAAGAGACCCTTCGGGGCAGAGATCCTTTGGGATCGAATATAGACCTGTTAATGTCTTCCCTGGGGGGTAGTATGTCTGTGGGCATCCCTACAGGGCCAAAGATGTTCATTAACGGGGGCATCATGATGTTTGGACCCTATGGGGTTGAGACTAGTCTCCACAAAGTAAAGAAAAGTCCATATGTTATATTTTCACTTGTGCAATTAGCTATAACTGTTTACAGTGTTCCTCACTGAGTATGTTGTTAAATACTCACCCCATTCATTCAATAAATTTCAGGTTGAGGAGTCAAGGCCGGGGTAGGAGCGTTCTGAACACAAGAGAACCCCACAAGCTTGTGTTATCTTTTACATGCTCTTCTTTTGAAAATACTCTCATTATTATTATTACATTGATCACTCTTTTTACTTTATGATCCATGATTATTGAGGATGGGAATAGCCCGATCTTTTGTAGGTTATGATGTTTATAACTTGATATTATGCCAAACAATTTAAAGGCGGGTCGTTCGACCTTGGAGCCTATTACGTATGAAGTATGTTTTTGACTCTATATTTTGCATGTTGATTTAGGATGCTAGACGGGCGGGTTATGACAACCTATGAGCCCGATAAGTTAGACGATTGCATGTTTTATGTGGATGGGCTTGTTCAATGCTTCCGTTTGACAATATATTGTGTGATAGTATAGATTCAATAGATTGCAAGCTAATTCGCGAAAATTTTACATTGAGAATTATGACGTCATGCCTAGTCATGCTTTTTGACTTAAGCTTCCGCTCATTTTATTATAAGTGCACAAAATATGTAAGTAAATTGTATGTTAAGTGACGTGGCCAAACGAAGTAGTTTGGGGCGTTACATATCTACCTTAGCCTTGTCTACACTCATTCCTTCTTTAGACACAACATGACCAAGGACTATGCCACTAGTAACCATAAAATGACTCTTTTCCCAACTAAGAGTTAGGCTACTTTCTATGCATCTTTTCAAGACAAGTTCTAACTTCTCTAAACAATCGGAAAATGAGGACCCAAAGACCGAAAAATCATCCATGAATACCTCAATGAAGTCTCCAATAATTTCGGAGAAGATTAAAAACATACACCTTTGGAAAGTGCCTGGTGCATGGCATAGTCCAAATGGCATCCTTTGACACGCAAACGTACCAAACGAGCACGTGAATGCGGTCTTGACTTGGTCCTCCGACGCTATAGCCACCTGAAAATAACCCGATAAACCGTCAAGAAAACAATAAAAACTTTGACCGGTTAATTTATCAAGTATTTGATCAATGAAAGGAAGGGGAAAATGGTCTTTTCTAGTAGCGGCATTGAGCTTTCGGTACTCAATGCACATTTTCCACCCGGTGGTGGTTCGAGTAGCCACATGTTCTCCCTTGTCGTTCTCAACGACCGTTATCCCTCCTTTCTTTAGAACCACATGGACCGAGCTCACCCATTCACTATCGGCTATGGGATAAATGATCCCTTCCGCTAGGAGTTTGATAATCTCCTTCTTTACGACTTCAATTAGCACGGGGTTGAGCCTCATTTTCCCTTCACGAACCGGCTTAGCCCTTTCCGCTAGAATGATGCGATGCATACACGTAGAGGGGCTAATGCCTTTGATGTTGGAAAGATTCCATCCTATGGCTTGCTTGTTCCTCTTTAGTATGGCTACTAAGAGGTCTTCTTCATCCTTTTCTAGCCCGGAAAAAATGATCACGGGCTTCTTCTCTTCTTTATCGAGATAGACGTATTTGAGATGAGATGGGAGCTCCTTGAGCTCAAGCTCGGGAGTAGGCTTCACTTCCTCTTCCGTTGAGGCCATGACTTCCATGAGACTCATACCTTCTCCTAGCAAGATCTCCATCTCTTCGGCATTCAACTTGTCTCCCCCACACTTGAGGTAGGCTTCATCCATGGAAAGTTCCTCGGACAAGGTTTCACTTCTCCAATGAGCACCTATTTCCTGCAAGAAAACCTCCTCGGCCAAGACATCAATAGCATCTATGTAAGAACAATTTTCCTCAAATGAGGAGACGGGAATAGCCTTGTTTTCATGGACGGAAAAAGACACCTTTTCTCCTAACACCGAAATTTTTAAGGTTCCATTTTTAACATCAATCAAGGTGTTTGTTGTAGCCATAAAAGGTCTACCTAGGAGAAGAGTGTGTTCTTTACCCGTTTCTTTCACATCACCCACATTCAATACAACAAAATCAACCGGTATGATCAATCCACCAAACTTAACTAGAATGTCCTCTATAATTCCCCTCAGATATCTCACGGACCTATCCGCCAATTGTAGACACATTCTAGTAGGTTTCAATTCACCTAACTCTAATTGTTTATAAATAGAGTAAGACATCAAATTAATTCTGGCTCCTAAATCTAGCATACCACATGCTTCTTTGCCATTACCCAAAGCAATTTTAAGAGTAAAACTATCTGGATCACGGAGCTTGGGTGGTAGTTGATGTTGTAGGATTGCACTAGCTACTTCGGATACCTCTATCTTCTCATCCTCTCCAAACTTCCTCTTCTTGGAAGCAAGTTCCTTGAAGAACTTGACATAGGCCGACACATTTCGGATGACATCGAGGAGTGGAAGATTGACATTCACCTTGGAAAGGAGTTTGTAGAACTCTTGGAATATAGTGTCTTGCTTCTCATTCCTCGACCGGCTTGGAAATGGAATTGGAGGGTTGTAAGGATTGGTAGCCTTGTGGAGTGTGGGCTTCTTCACTTCTTCTCTTTCTTTCTCGGACTCCTTTTGTTGTTGTGAAGGAGTCTCATCTTCTTTTTCAACCTCCTTGGTTGGACTTGATTCTCCAACCTTGTTGTCTATCACCTTTCCTCCTCTAAGCACGGTGATTGCTTGAGCTTGCTCCGGTTGGCTTGGCAACTTGCCTGACTCGGCTTGCTTGGCCAACTCTCCAACGATCCCGGCTATTTCGCCCACTTGAGTCTCAATCCTCTTCACGGAAGCCTCAACGGATTTGAATCTTTGTTGAGTGGCTTGGATGAAGGATTGTAACGTGTCTTGCAATGTTGGCCTTGGTGGTTGATTTGGTTGGGCCGGATATTGTTACGGCCTCGGATAAGGTGGAGCTTGGCCTCCTCCGGCTTGTTGAGATGGAGGCGGTTGTTGTGGTGGTTGAGGAGGTTGTTGAGCTTGTTTCCAAGAGAAATTCGGATGATTTCTCCACCCCGGATTGTATGTTTGAGAGTAGGGGTTGTATTGTTGGCGCGGTTGGAAGCCTTGGAGAGCATTCACTTGCTCTTGAAGAGCATAGAAATGAGCATCTTCACTTAATTCCGGCTCGATCGTCTTTTGACACAAGTTGGCCCCATGGTCATACTCTCCACAAATCCCACACGTCTCAACGGTCATCACTTCGGAGGTTCGAAGCATCTCTAGTTGCCTTGTCAACTCGGCAAGTTGCTTCGTCACATCATAACTAGGGTTGGCTTCATTGATGGAAGCTCTCTTCCCCGTAGCACTCTTTTGTTTAGAAGTTGTGGCCATGGTCTCATAGATGTTTGAGACCTCTTCGGTGGTCCGGCCTCCAATGTCTCCTCCCGACGCATTGTCCACCATATATTGAAAGTTTTGAAAAAGCCCGTCGTAGAAGAATTGGTTGAGCAACTCGGGTGTGAGATGGTGGTGAGGGCATTGTTGTTGGAGACCTCGAAATCGATCCCAAGCTTCATGAAATGCTTCACCCGGAGATTGGGTAAAGGTAACAATTTGAGCTCTCAAGTCTTGGATCTTTTAATTGGAGTAGTACTTGGCCATAAACTTCTCATAGACGGCATTCCAATTGGCTAATGAATTGGCCGGAAGAGACAAGAACCATGTCTTGGCTCGATCCTTCAAGGTGTAAGGGAAACACCTCATCTTCTATTGATCTTCATTCAAACCTTGTAGAGTAAAGGTTTGAACGACAGAATAGAACTCCCGGATGAAGTTCAAAGCATCTTCGGCCGGCATCCCGTAGAATGAGGGAAGTTGGCTAAAGTGGATGTTCTTCAACTCGTAGTTCCTTGCGGCTTCACCAAGAACTATGCAAGAAGTCGACGCCCCAATCACGGGATGAGCAAAGTCTCTCATGTTCCTAGCCGCATTAGCATTGGCATTGGCATTGTCGGGGTTATTGAAAGGGTAGCTTCCATCTCTCTTTCCCATTCGAACACGTCGAATCTTCTTGGTCAATGGATGTTGTCAAACACGGGGGCTAGTCTCTGATTGAGGCTTCGCCTCCCTAGCATACACAAACACAAACTAAACGGAGATCAAATTTACCTTGTGGAAAGAGATATCAAAGCCAAACAAAAGGACATAAACACAAAAACAAATTTATACAAACAACACAAACACTTCAATGACAAATTCACAATTTCAAAACAACACCAAAGCAAGTATAGCACTAAAAGCACAATTCTTAAAAAGCCTTCCCCGGCAACGGTGCAAAAATTTGATTGGGTCCAAATTTATACTTATAATTTCCGGTTTATGCTCTCTAGACGACTACTTAGGACCACACCCGCAATTGGACGGGGTCAATTATAGAAGCAATAAGCTTAACCCAAGTCGATCTCTCAAAGAAGACTTTATATGAAAGAATTATCTAAAGACTACACATGCTTTCAACAAAACAACTAAAATAAAATCTAAACATTCTAACAAGGGGTTTTGATGATGATTATGCTAGGAATTTGAAATAGATAATAATGCAAGACGATTAAGTGCAAATACACAAATTAAATCGAGATTAGAGGAAATAAGTTTGATTAAGGTATTAGGGTGTAGATTCTCTCAATGGTTTTATCACTATGCTTTATTCAAATTGATAATGCTACCCTAACAAATAAAATAGTCCCTTCTAATTAGTTTAACTTCAATTACTGTCACCGTCTATCCGTTAAACCTCTCTTAGCTATATCGTACAAGCAAGATTGACATATTACGCTTAGGAACCCCATCCATCTAACGTCGAATGAACCAATTTCCGGATTTAGATTCACAATCAAGACTCCTCTAAATCCTATCAATGTTCAAGTAGTGATCAAGTACCTAAACATGAAAAAGCACGATTCCAACAACAATAATCAACAAGAACAAGCATAGATCAAAACCATATCGATCCTCTACCCCCTAATAGAGATATTAGCCACTAAACATGCTCAAAACAACGCAAATATCATAGAAGAAGGTCATCTCATAAATCCAATGTAAATAACTAAAACTTCTACAATATTGAGTATTCTTCAAGAGTTTTGGAAAAATCCCCACTAACATCCAAGAATTACAAAGAAAATACAAAGAGACACCTCATTCGAGCGTAGCTTCCGCGGATGGCTTGACATAGGGACCTTTTCGTCTTCTCTTTTTCTTGCTTGGCTTGGTTCACTTCTTCTTCCTTTTCTCCTCTTCACTCTTGTGAAGGTGATGATGGTGGAAATGGTGAGAGAGAATGGTGTAGAGATTTAGTGTGTGTAGTGTGTGTGAAAGGAGAAAGAATGGGGATAATGGTGGAGAGGATGGTATGGGTGTGTGTAGAGGAATGAGAGTGAATGATGATGATTGTTGAATCCCCAAAATCCCCAATAGATATGAGAGAGAGGGGAGAGATCGTAAGAGAGAGAGAGAGAGAGAGAGAGAGAGAGGTGAAAGATAGGTATGGTGAGAGGTATGGTGGTAGGAGAGAAAAAAGGTGGTGGTAAGGTGAGGGTGATGGAGAATTAAATGTGAGAGGGATTTGGGGAGGATTTTGTGGAAGAAAAAGCCAAAGCTAGGTTTAGGTGGATTAATCCCTATCCCTCTATGGTTTAGATTAGGGTGGCTCAAGAGTCTAGTTTCCAACATTCCACTAGATGGAGAAAGAAAGAGGTGTTCATTCTAGGAGAGGAGGCGAGAGATGAGTGTAGAATGGCGATGATCGGGCGAACAGAGCAACTTGTGCACCCGCAGAGCACCGCGCGCCCGCGGGACGCTGCGCGCCCGCGGGGTGTCTCCGCCGAGAGCACCCTCACGCGGGCGCGGGACTCGCGCAGCCACGGGGATTTCTTGGTCATCATGTTGCGCGGCCGCGGGGCCGTTCTATCCTCCTTCCGGGTGCATCTCTTCGGTTCTCTTCTTTGCTCCTTGTCACCTTATTACCTAAAAATCAAAATATTGTGTACAAAAGCTCAAGTTTTATAAAACTTGGCTTATTCCACCATAAGAGCAGCAAGAGAAGAAAATCACACAAAACCAATAGATAAACTAGAACAAAATACTAGGAAATACAATTGAAACATACAAAATCAAGCAACACAACACCACAAATAAACACCAAACAATATTCAAATCCTACACCAAAGTGTACAAGAAAAGGTACCACTTAATACTACACAGTGTGTCACAAAGGTATAGAGAATTCTTCATCGCAATGGGAGGGTTGTGCATCAACCTGATAGATTCATTAGTCTAGAAGAATCTTCTGATTTTCTGGAAAAACTAAATGAATTGGAGCTCAGAAACTATGATGGAGTAGTTCAAGATAAAGATGTGGTTTCTTAAAAAACTACAATGAAATCCGAAATAAGATCTATGGATCACCATGAACTATGGGAACTTGTGGAACCACTAAATGGGGTAAAACTCATTTGGTGAAAGTGCATCTACAAAAGAAAGAGATAATCTAATGGAATTGTTAGATCAAGAATCCCTTATTTGTTGTTACTCATTTTAACTCATTTGTTTGGCAAATAGATGTCAAGAATAGTTTTTCTGAACGGAAGTCTTGAGGATAATATCTATATGCGACAAACAAAGGGATTCATTGCTAAAGATCAATAGCACTTAGTGTGCTAGCTTAGAGATCTATTCGTGGATTTAAATAAGCATCACAATCTTGGAATATCCGATCTAATAAGTTATCCAGTCATATGGATTTGTGGAGAAATCAAATAAAGACTGTGTGTATAAGAGACATGATGGAAACGTGGTGGTTATCCTAGTACCATATGTTAAATAACAACTTGCTTATTGGGTAATAATGAGAAGGAGTTATCAAACATAGGGGTGTGATTATCTAGGCATTTCGATATGAAGGATTTGGGCTGATGTACTCATCCCAGGTTATCTATATCGAAAATGTGCTAGCTAGATTCAACATACATATTCCAACAAAGGTTTTATACCTTTCAAGCATGGAATACATCTACTCAAGGAAATGTGCTCCCCAAACACATAATGAGATAGATGTGAGAAACGAGATTCCTTATGCTTCTGCAAAAGGAAGAGTCATGTATGTTGTGTTGTGCACAAGGCCTGATATCTACTATGCAGTGGCAGAGTGGGAAGATGTTGGTTTAACCCTAGTTAAGGACAATTGACTGTGGTAAAAGGTATTCTCAAAAGGACTTGAGATTGTATGTTTGTTTACTACTCGGACAGTTTAATTGCCTTGGGTTAAATGGACTTAGTTTTTTTTTCTAGAATCGATAAAAATGATCAAAGTACATCTTCCTCAGTATATGTGTTTAAATTGGGAATATGAGTCGTGGCAAGGAGGAGTAAGGCAGAAATGCAGGCTCGATCCACCAAAATAGTCGAGTATATAGTTGGCTCTGAGACTACGAAAGACTGCACGCCTCCATAACTTTTTGTTGGACTCAAGTGTGGTTCCTGGTTTGCCTTGGGAGTATCACAACACACTGTGATAACTCTAGTGCATTAGCAAATTCGAAAAGGAATCCAGAGTCCATGGGACAATTAAACATATAGGATTAAAGTACTACCTTATACGAGACATAAGGGAGGAAGATGTGGCAGTGGTCGAGATTGCATTAGAAGATAAAAATGGTTATCCCATTCACGAGTCTTCCAAACTCAGACCTTCAATGGTCAAGTGGAGATATTGGGAGTTGATGCAGACCCAGGGCCATTTTGAGTTTATGTTATGTTGGAGAGTTAGCCAATGTGTTGTTTATACTTGAAAGACATGTTTCGAGTATAAGTGGGAGATTGTTATTTTTGTATACTGAAAAGCTTATCTGTGTATACAATAAATAATATTAAGATAATATAGATTGAATAATGATTGCAGTCACTATTTGTGCATTTATTCATTGTTATATTTATATGCATGTTTCCATATACTTGTATTGTAAATGATATGGTATGGGTGAGCACACGATAAAGATCATATCATCGGATTCCTTGCAAAGTATTAAAAGGCCCACAGTTTAGATGGTCCTGAACCAACCATTGTATACTGTAGAATAATCTGATAGTTAGTTTATCTTGACTAGCTGATTATTATGATACACTTGTTAGTGTAGTGAGGAGGATCAGGATATGATACTATTCTCTGTTCTGACCCTAAAAGGAGGGAATAAAGATCCACAGAGTTCGGGTTCTTAACCCATATGTAATGGCGGACATATATATGCTATGTCTACTACTTTAATTTATCAATGAGTGAGATTCTTGATATGATGAATAACCTCAATATTTTGGGTAGTAACATATGCATATATGATGGGTCATGCATTGTCTATGGTCACCATGTCCTGGTGCGCCAGGTTGATGATGTCCTCTTAAGGAAACACGTAGATCATGGGAAGCCCTGCAGGCAGAATATTAATTTATTCTTTACATGATTCGGAAGTCGTGCATTACTATTCAAGGAATAAGATATTAATTAATTATAGTTATCAGAAGCTTGCATACTTAATTAATGGACATTATATCTTAAACATAGGGAATGACTAAACTAAAGGAGAAAGCATATTCGCAAATATGTATTAAATTGGTAGGTCAGTATTATTTCTTTAGTGGAATAAAAATAATACTTAATATATTTATTTATATCCATGTCATGGATATTAGAAATTAAATAAATTAGTAGGCCAATTTAATATTATTTTAGATCCCTATTGTAGCCTAATATGACCTCACTGGACTGGAATAAACAAAAGTTGGAGGCCCAACCCATTAGGGTTGAGAGTTAATTTTCATCCCCTCCCCTATAATAAGGGAGGGGAGGCTACGAAAATAATTAAGAAAAATAACAATGAAACAGCCCCTCTCTCGATCTCTCTTGATTCCTAGGTTCTCCACAACCGTTTAGTAGTCTGCAGCCCACCTTGCATCTAAATAAGGTCCGGAAATACAACAGAAGATCAAAAAGTAGAATATGGAGCTGTGAAGATTTCGAACACCATGATGATTAGCCAAGATCGAGTGTTCTCCATCAACATCAGAATTAGACCTGTAATCCCGTAAGCAACCCGACAAAGTTTGTAAGTACCAGTTTCGATAGATTCTATTTTCTTCCGCTGCAATAAATTCGAAATTGAACTTGCATGTTAATTGAACATAGGATAATTAATGTCATACATATAATTATGATTTACATGACTTTAGACATAATGGCATCTAAATAGATCCTGTGGGGTACAATTTCAAAAAACCCCAACAATTGGTATCAGAGCAGGTTTTGGCTCTGCTAGAGAATTAATTCTATGGTAAATTCGAATTGTATGTTTAAATCTGTAGATAAATTTTAGTTTTTAAAATTTTCAGATTTAATTGTTCATCATGTTCAAATTTTTGGATTAAAAACAGTTTGGAATTTTTGATGCAATTCGAAAGTTACAGATTTTAATTCATGAGAATTTCGAAAAATATGGATTGATATTGGAAAGGATTTTTTGATGTATATCAAAATTTTCAGAATTAATCCATGTTTGTTTCGAAATTATGGAATTAAAAATTGGATGATATTTTTTATAAGAATCGAAAGTTGAATTTTTGTTCCATGTTTAATATTGATCAATGGTTTTAAATTTGGATTGATATTTTATTCTATGATAAAATTACCAAATTCCCATATTATGGTCGAGAATTGTGAATTCACTTCCCTAATTCAAATTTTGTGATTTTTGAATTTATGATTTAATTTGGAATAGAATTTTGATTAATATCAAAATTTCCAATTTAATCATGATAGGGATCGAAAATTATGGGATTTAGAATTGGAGAAGGTAATCTTTGATGTATATCAAAAGTTACCAAATTCTAATCCAAGTAGGTTTCAAAATAGAATATTAAATTTGGTGAGTCTTTGAAGAGGATCAAACTTCCATATTTTTTTTATTCTAGTAATTTTGATACCTAGTATATAATTTGGAAAGGATTTTGATTAATATCAAATTTCAAAATTATTACTTTTGTTTAGGGATATTTGAATTTTGAGATTTCATTTGGAGATCAAATTTCAAAAATTTGATGTTCAATTAATTCCCTAAATTGATTCCCTAAAGGATTAGGATGTGTGCTGATATAAAGAGGAGATGATTGCTTATGCTTCGCGACAACTTAAGAATCATGAACAGAATTACCCCACGCAGGATTTAGAATTAGTAGCGGTTGTTCACGCGCTGAAGATTTGGAGGCACTAGCTCTATGGAGCTAAGTGCGAGATTTATTCAGATCGTAAGAGTTTGAAGTATTTCTTCGAGCAAAAAGATCTTAATATGAGGCAAAAAAGGTGGTCAGAACTCATAAAAGATTACAACTGCACCATTCATTACCATCCTGGCAAGGCCAACGTCGTGGCTGATGCCTTAAGTAGAAAGGAGAAGGCAGAATTATGACCCATTCGGATCAAGGAAGAACTTCGCAAGGAATTCGAGAAGTTAAGAATCAAGGTGCTAACACCACCTAAATCTATCAAAGCTTAGATCACCACGATAGTCGCTCAACCCGGCCTGAGGAAAAGAATAGTCAAAGCTCAAAGAGGAGATGAATTCCTCAAGAAGAAAAGGCTGGAAGCGCGGTCTAATAATCTGCAAGCTTTCACGGAAGCCACTTACAACGCTCTCTTTTTCAAAGGAAGGTTATACATACCAGACAAGGAGGAATTGAAGGAAGAGATTATGCGTGAAGCGCATGAAACGCCATACAAAGCTTATCCCGCAAGCACTAAGATGTATCAAGACCTTAAGATGAACTTTTTGTAGAATAACATGAAAAGAGAAGTAGCTGCCTTCGTAGAAAGGTGCTTGAATTGCCAGCAAGTGAAAGCTTTGCATTAGAAATCCTCTAGACTACTCCAACCCTTAGAAATTCCCGAATGGAAGTAGGACCATATTAATATGGACTTTGTGGTAGGATTTCCAAAGTCTAAGCGAGGAAATACTGCCATTTGGGTAATCGTGGATTGATTATCGAGAATACCCATTTTATTGTTGTTAAGATGATGGACGGGCGAGATCAATTAGCCTAGACATCCATTAAGGAAATTGTGCGATTGCACGGAGTGTCGGTCTCGATCACGTCTGATCATGATATGAGATTTACGTCAAGATTCTGGAAGAGACTTCAAGAAGCCATGGGAATAAAGTTTAACTTCAGCACGGTCTTTCATCCTCAGACAGATGGCCAGTCCAAAAGAACTATTCCGATTTTGGAAAACATGTTTAGAGGAGTGGTCATTGAGTAAAGAAGCAGTTGGGAGGAGCAACTTCCATTGCTAGAATTTGCATACAACAACAACTACCAATCATCAATCGGTATGGCTTCTTATGAAGCCCTATACGAAAAAAAGTATAGATCGCCCCTTGTATTAGGACGAAGTTGGAGAAAGAAGAATACTCGGACCCGAGATAGTCCAAGAAGCGGTTCAGAAAATCGAGCTAATTCGTCAATAAATTCAGGAAGCTCAAGATAGGCAGAAGGCATATGTAGATCGCTGAAGGACATAGCTGAGCTTCTTTGTTGGAGATAAAGTGTTCTTAAAAGTATCTCCGTCTAAGGGAGTAATCCGTTTTGGCAAACGGAACAAGTTAAAGCCCAGATTCATTGCACCTTTTTGAAATTTTAGAGAAGGTTAATGAGGTAGCTCATACGTTGGCCTTACCGCCTAATCTGAGTGACGTTTATAACATCTTTCATGTCTCGATGTTGAGAAAATACGTGTTTGATCTATAATATGTGATTAGTGTTAGTTTTGTATACTGGAAGAACATGTCTTTGTATACTTTTCTGATGATATCATGATATAGATTGAATCTTATTACAGTTACTGTTTGCATTTACATTATTATATAACTGTTTATGCATATTCAATTTACTTACACTGCAGATGATATAGTGTGGGTAAACACACAGTAAGATCATATCATTAGATCCTTGTATTGTATTAAAAGATTCATTGCTTAGATGGTCTTGAATACACCATCGGTATACCGTAGAATAATCTGATAGTCAGTTTGTCTTAACTGATTGATTATTCTAATACACTTGTTAAGTGTATTCAGGAGGATCATGAAAGGATATTGTTCTCTACTATGACACTATAAGTTGGAGAACAAAGATCCACAGAGTTCGGGTTCTTAACTTATATTTATTGGCGAACATATGTATGCTTTGTTTATTGCTTTGATTTATCCATGGGTGAGATTCTCTTAAAAAATCAATAAACTCAATATCTTGGGTAATAGCATTTGCATACATGATGTGTCGTGCAATATATATAAGCACCGTGTCTTGGTTCACCAGGTTGATGATGTTCTCTTGAGAAAACACAAGTTCATGTTGAAACCCTGCAGGTGGAATTTATTCCGTACATGAGAAAGTTCATGTGGTATTACTCAAAGTTTTAGATATTAATTAGTTATAGCTGTCAGAGGCTTACATATTTAATTGATGAACATTAGATCTTAAACATGGGGAATTGCTGAACTAAAGGTGAAAACATATTCACAAATGTGTATTAAATTGGTAGGTCAATATTACTTCTTTAGTGGAATAAAAAGTAATATTAAATTTATTTAATAATATCCTAAGTTTATTGGATATTAAGAATTAAATAAATTAATGGGCCAATTTAATATTCTTCTGGATCCATGTTGTAGCCCAATATAACTTTAATGGACTGGAGATGGAAAAGGAGATTGAGGCCCAAACCCAGTAGGGTTGGGACACTGTATTTTTGGCCACCTCCTTATAAAATAAGGAGGTGGGGATCGAAAATACACACACACATATCAGTCCCTCAATTATCTCTTTATCTCCACTCATTCCATAATTATCTAGTAGATTTATGTCCACCTGAATCTAGATAGAGTCCGAGAATACAACAGAAATCGAGAAGTCGAATTGCTGAGCAAAGGGTGCGCCAATCATAGTACTTACAACAGCAAGATTAGACCTTTAATCTTGTCCTCAACCCGATGTTCATTTGTAAGTGTTTTTCGATGTTCTATGTTTCCATTTTCAGTAGAATCGAAAAACCAGATTGCATGTTTAATTGAACTTTGTTAAATAAAACATACGTGTTGCATAAAATATTAATACATGATATTAGGAGTAAAGAACAATCAAATAGATCCTGTGGTGGTTTAATTTGAAAAAACCCCAAAAATTGGTATCAGAGTGGGTTTTGGCACTGTTCTAGTTTTAATCCTAGCATAAATTCGAAATTATATGTTAAATTTGATGATAAATTTATGATCTTTAAATTTTTAGATTTAATGTTCATGTATTTCTATTGTTATGTTGTACAAAACTTAGATGAATTTTTGTGTTAATTCAAAAATTCTTGTTTTATGACCTAGGATAATTTTCTGTCCTAATCTAATTATATTTGGAATAGTTTTTTGATGTATCAAAATTTTTAGATTTAATTTGATAAGGGTTCGAAAATTATGGTTCCAAAGTTTTCGAAACTTTGGTGTTTTAATTTTCTTAATTTGTGCTATGGTATTTTCGATCATGTTGAAATAATTTGGAGAAGACTTTAATTAAATTAAATTTCCAGATTTATTAACATGTGATAATCGAAAAATATAGGGTTGGTTTTAAGAAAATTTAGTATGTTAAATTCCCTAATTTGTTCTATGTAGTTTCGAGCATGATTAGTTTAAATTTGGAGAAGACTTTAATTAAAATTAAATTTCCAGATTTATATATCATGTAGTATTGAAATATATGGTGTTAACTTTAGGTAATTTTAATGTATTGAATTCCCTATTTTTTGTCTTGAAATTTTTGAAAATTTGGAAGAATTTTTGATGAATTTGGAACATGTCCTAGTTGAATTAATTTGGAAGAACTTTTGATGAAAATCAAATTTTCAGATTTATTTATCTATGTGTTTCGAAAATTTGGGTATTGAAGAATTGGATATGGTATTTTTGATGTATATCACAAAGTTACCTAATTCTAGTATTCATAAAAGTTGAAAATAAAATATTAAGTTTGGAAAGTTTGAAGTGAATCATATTTTCAGATTTATTATTTGGTAATTTTCGATTTTTATGCTTAATAGAATTGGAGAAGGTAATTTTGATATATATCAATAATTATCAAATTCTAACTACAATAAGATTTGAAAATAGAATTTAAATTTGGAAAGAATTTGAAGTGGATCAAATTTTCAGATTTTATTCTTATAATTTTCAAAATCTTTGTAGATAAGAATTGGGAAAAGTGATTTTTGGTGTATATCATAAATTACTTAATTCTAACCTAGTAGGGTTGAAATTAAAATTTAAATTTGGAAAGAATTTGAAGTGGATCAAATTTCCAGATTTTTATTTTTGTTATTTTCGATCCTAGCTTAATATTTGGAATAGATTTTTGATACATATCAATATTTCCAAATATTAATTAATTAGGGTATGTTTGAAAATTAAAATTGAATTTGCTGGATAATTATAATTAATTTCCAGGTTTAATTTTATGTAATTTTTTAGAATTACAAGTTTTAATTTGGTAGATAATTATTTTAATTTTCCAAATTATATCTTGTAGATAATTTTGAAATATTTAATTTAATTAAATGAAAATTTTGAAATTTATGTCATGTATGGATATCATATGTTATTCTATGCTTATCATGTAATCATGGTCGTTAGTTTTGTAGACTAACATGTTTGCAGGTTTACCAACTATCATGGCTCCTTTAATTATGTGATGTATGTTTTATTTTATGTTGGATGTGTGATGAGCCTGATGAAGCCATGCAAGGCATTGAAGGCCTTGAACCCGAGCTGCAATTCAAAGGTCCAATGACGCGACTTCGAGCGAATAAATTACAAGGTTATTTCCAAGTGATGATTCGCAAGAAGTTTGAGGAATTAGAAGATGCAAAGTGCAGCCATACTTTAGTTAATTTATTAATTAATGAAGATCAAGATCATACCATGGAGAATATAACTTGAAGAGTTGAAGAAGAGAGCAAGAAGAAGTGCATTTGTGCATGGAGCTGTTTTCGCCCTTGATTTAATTTAATTAAAGGGTTGATTTTTATCTAGACTATAGTATTTATTTAATTACTTTAGACTATAGTTTAGATCAGTTTTTAATTAATTAATAAGTGTAATTTTCGTTCATAATATCATAGGTTTGACTAGAATTGTATTTAAGGCAATTTCCTACCTTGAATAGAATTCTAGTTTAGGTATTTCTATAGTATAGTTAGAGATCCTTTTGGATCAGATTTTTAGGCTTTTTTATTAGTTATTTTCATGCATAATAGGCCCTATAAATAGGGGAACCATGTTACTTTGATATCTAGACATTATTGATTAAAATTGTTTTTGCATTCAATTTGTGTCTCAACCGTTTAAAGCTTTTGATTGTTTTCCTCGAAAATTATCATTCTTGAAGCCTAGTAAACTTTGAGTCTTACATCAAGGGAACGTTCTAATTCATACGAATAATTAGGGTGAACTCGCTACGAAGAACAACTTAGAGATTTGTTTTCATCGTACAAGATACGCCGGGGATTAATCGGGTTGCGATTCTCAACACTACCACCTTCGACCTTCATCAAACGACGTCCTACATCCTTCACCAACGTTCGTGTCTCTCCCAAGCCATCAAGACCTGATCGTGTGTTGATCATCAAGGGTTCGGTTCCATTCAGCATAAATTCATCGTGTTTTCCATCTATACCGTAAGTCCTTCGAACCTCTATCATATCCTATCTACTCTAGCCATTCTAAACCCATTAATCACCATCGAATTACCTTCATCCAAGCCGCCCATAAACTCGTCCAAAACAGCCCTATTTCTATTTGGATTTGTGTTATTTTGTGTGTCATTATCTAGGTATTTTAATTGAGTCTTAGTTGTCTAGTTATTCGAGTATAGAATCCTTTTGTAATCGACGTAGTTTCTTTCCTTTGCTTCCGCGTCTTTTATGTCTCGTTGGTCATTGAGTTCCGGGTCACATCAGAGCCGTATGCCGGTTTGGCTACGTGTTTTTTTTAATCAATGAGAAAATCCATGGATTAGGTCTAGGTTTTATTTTATGTTGTTTTAATGTAATAGAAATAAAATTGTTACACCAAGTTATTGAATTGTAATTATATTCTTGATATATTAGATTTTTCCTTGTAGGAATAGATATTCTATATTGAATAAAGTTTAAAGATCAACTCAAAGAGGGAAAGTACTGCAGCTCGAGAAAAGGAAGTATCACTGATTCACGTCCCGAAACCCTAATTGGAGATAGGGTTTTCGGTGAGGCGCAGTGAGGTGGACGACCACACTATCCAAGATCCAGAGCTGACTTTCCAATTTTATCTCATTGATCAACATGAGATATAAGCCATGATAGTTGGTTTATTCTTATTGCTTATTATGTTGTTGAAGCATGCAATGTATGTTTATCTTTTTATGTGATGTTTGCATGTTTTATAATGGGATAAAATGAAACATCAATTATAAATAACTAAGTGGAAGAGATTCATACCAAAGTATGTAGAAATCTCATACGGTCTCCATTAATTTGGTTTAAGTGAGAAATGATGGGCATGCGCGTTGACAATAGGTCTTCCTCCATATCAGATGTGTCATATCATATAATTCTTTAGATATTAAACCTCTTTAAAAAAGATAGTTGTAGAACACTGTTAGAACTAACTGACTCCTCCATCTGGTGCAGTTAAATTTGAACGTGTGTACTTGGGGCTAAGATGATGGTGTTCATACTTAGATGTAATTTATTAATAAACATCCACACGATCGTGGCTTATTAATTAGAAGATTACATGACCGTGTCGATTTCCGGCTATTAATATGCTTGTTGTAAGGAAACTCAACTAGAGGCAAATTAAAAGTTTGATAACCTGTTTAACAATGAATTTTATAAACGTCCACACTATTGTGGCTTATAGAAAATGTTTTTAAAATGTTGGTGGAAAAGTATATAATTTTATGAGGATATCGATTATATGTTATTTATCCTAAAGTTTGTGACTGTACTGCATATTTATTTTTCAGTTACTCTATATCATCAAATGGCACTCTCAAATCTGTCCTCTATACTCAAAGACAATAAGCTAATCGGTCAAAACTACAATGACTAGTTTCGTAACCTTAACCTCGTCCTAACTGCTAAGGGACACAAATTCGTACTTGAAGAGGAATGTCCTCAGAAGTCGAATGAGAATTCTGGCAAAGAAAAAAGGTTGGCCTATGCTTAGTGGGTCAAGTCTGATGAGGTTGCACGCTGCTACATTTTAGCTTCTATGTCAAATGTAGTTCAACTGCAGCATCAATCTATGAAGAATGCTTATGATGTTATGTTCAACCTTAAGGATCTCTTTGGTCACCAGAATCGCTCGGCAGGCCATTTAGCAATGAAGAAACTAATGAGCTCGAAAATGGATGACTCCACACCTGTTAGAGATCATGTTCTCAGTATGATGAGTTATCTTGCTGAGATCGAGACTCTATGTGGAGATCTGGACACCGAGTCTCAGATAGACATCGTGCTTCACAGTCTGTCCCTGAAGTTCGAGCAGTTTAGATTGAACTTCAATATGATAAAGATGGATGTTACCTTATCTGAACTACTCGTGGATCTTCAGGCGGCTGAGTTACTTCAAAAGGGATATCCGTAGGCATACCTAGCTAAAAATAAGGCGTCTTCTTCTTGTACTAAAAAAAAGAAAACATACGCACCTAAAAAGGCTGTAAATTGGGCGTCTAAGGTGAAGAACCCTGATAAGTCCATTTATTTCGTGTTTTTATGGGCATTTTATCTTGTATAAATGTCCTTTTTAGTGTGTTTTGAGTCAAAAAGAACCAGGTTGCGGTCAAAGGGCATTCCAAGAGTCGAGTCTGGCGGAAGGGGCATTTTATGCCCAAATATTCACGTTTATCTCGCACATATGATCATCAAAGGCACAGGGAACTTCTCCAATATCCATCCCACATTCGGTCGGTGAAGTGGGCATATCAGATACGGATGGAACTGACAGATGATGTCGTGCCCACAGTACTCGCACAGACTCGACCACAGGTCAGAATGGGCATTCCCGTGAAACTCGGAAATTAGTTGAAGGAGAGCTGGTAGAAGATAGCTGCATATCCGAAGGAGAGTTGGAGCTAAGCTGGACTCCTAGAAGGCGCTGCAAACAAAGAGATAAGCTCAGACGAAGAGATAAGCTCAATCGAAGGAGATAAGAGCAATCCCTAAAAAATAGGGATTTGATAAAGCTGAAGCTTATCCAGTCAAGGTCAGAGAGGACACGTCGCTCCGGAATTTCAGCAGAAGACCCCCGATTGTGGGGAAAACTCCAATCGGAAATGTAACTATTTAAACAAGTTTAGTCTCTAGAAAAAGAAGCTTTAGACAGTCTGAAACATTTCTACATTTTACATTTCTGCATTTTTACTTTCAGTACGCTGCATAGGCAACCAAACAATCCGAAAGGACTTAGGTTGTGTTTGTATTTCTCAACGTTGGAGTTGAGTTTTTGCTTGATTAATTCAGTAAGTTCTCATTTATTTTTATGTCTTTAAATTCTGCAGTTTTAATTATGTCTAGCCTTCTCGGATAGATCTTTAATTCTGGCATTTGAACGATGAAATTGGTTTGAGCATAAATCTGGACTCGTAAGGCCAAAATGGGCATAGTAATGCATGCTTAGTTTTCATTAATTCTTGTGCCTTGTTCCACGTGAGTGTGTGTCTGAAGTGCCCAATGTGGCTGATCACTCGTTAGGTAAAGAGAACACACCACTATTAATTGAATTGGCGAATCGTGACTATGTGTCGGTTCATATAGTAATTAGGGAATTAATGGGGTGTTGTGGGTACAAGAGAAATCAGTGAACACAACAGATCTGGGTCCATCTAGGGCACACTACTGCTTGTTTGCTTACATCTCTTAGAGGAATCGGGAGGTGGGTAACTGGTTAGGGGTTTAATCGAAGAGGAATCACTTTTAAACCTAAAATGAAAGGATAGATGAGGAGATGCAGAGAGGAATCCGATCACCATAACTAGATGACCTATCATGTATGAAAATCGGTGTGCCCAAGATCGAGTTGTTTTATGTTTAAATCAAATTCTAATTCAAATGCCAGAAACTTTTGTTATTTGATATTTTCTTTAGTCCTTTCTGCAGATTTAAATTCAGTGTAGTAACAACACCAAAACCCCCCCTTTGTGATTGGTTACTTGAAGATAGAATCGCAACAGCTCTATGTGGGATCGATCCGTACTCATTGGCTAGCTACGCTCGCTGTGGGCACAGGAGTTTAGAAATATATTTTTGAGCGCGAAACGACCGCACGTCAAACCCCCAAGGTAAAAATTCCTCCCGAGGAGTTCAAGTCGAAGACTAAGTGCTTCAAGTGCAGCCAGCCAGGCCACTGGAAGGCGGCATGTCCCAACAAGAGAAAGAAGGGTATGTCTCACACTCTTTTTATTGAAACATGTTTAGCAACTTGCTCTACTCAGTCTTGGGTAGTAGATACTAGAGCTACTGATCATGTTTGTATGTCTTTACAGGGGTTCCTGGTAAAAAGACAGCTGAGTGATGGGGAGATCATCGTCTACATAGGTAATGCTACGAAAGTGCTGGCTGTTGCAGTGGAATTCGTTACCATTTCTTTTAGTAGTGATAGCAGTTTAGTTTTAAAAGACTGTTTTTATGTGTCTGGTTTTAGGCGAAATCTTATTTCTGTTTCTAAGCTTTTTATGGATGGATATTCAGTTTCTTTTGATAACAAGGTTTTTATCTTTAGTGGTAACCGTTTTATCTGTTCTGGCACATTGGATGGACATCTTTACTTGCTTAATCCTATACAAAACATTACGCAAAAGCAATTACTGAATGCATCGATCACAAACTCTAACAAAAGGAAAAAACCTTCAGAACTAAATCAAACCTATCTTTGGCTATATTAACCTTAAGAGGATACAAATGTTGGTAAACGATGGACCTCTATCTTCATTGATCCTAGAATCATTTCCTTTATGTGAATCCTGTTTGGAAGGTAAAATGACCAAGCGTCCTTTTGAATCTAAAGGAAATCGATCCAAAGAGGTACTGAATTTGATTCACTCTAACTTATGTGGCCCTATGTCAGTTCAAGCTTGAGAAGGATATAAGTATGTCATCACACTCATTGATGATTACTCAAGACAAAGATATATCTTCCTATTACATCGCAAGTCTGAATGCTTTGATAAATTCACAGAATTTAGGGTGGAAGCGGAGAAATGTACAGGTATGAATATCAAGTCACTGTATTCTGATTGCGGGGGTGAGTATCTCTCAAGTGAATTTAGAGACTACCTAGCAGAGAATGGGATTACGTCTCAGCTGACTGCGCCTGGAACGCCACAGCAGAATAGCGTGGCGGAGAGAAGGAATAGAACCTTGTTAGAGATGGTTAGATCGATGATGAGTTATTTGGAGATGCCTATTCCGTTCTGGGGATATGCCCTAGAAACAGCAGCCTATATTATTAACTTGGTTCTATCAAAATCAATTCCTTCTACGCCCACAGAACTTTGGACTAGACGAAAGCCCAGTTTAGGACATATTCGGATTTGGGGTAGCCCAGCACATGTATTGGATAAGGAAGCTGATAAGTTGGCGCCTCATGCTGATGTGAGGCTGTCTGTTGGATACCCAAGAGCAACGAAAGGTGGTCTATTTTATAGTCCTAAGGATCAGAAGATCATTGTTAGCACCAATGCTCGATTCTTACAAGAAGACTATGTTATAAACCACAAACCAAGGATTCAAATTATTCTTGAGGAGCTGAGAGGGAAAGGATCGAATCCTACACCAATAGTACAAGAAGAGGTTGTAACAGCCCGATCCCGAGATAGGGGTTTATGAATGGGGACGGGGAGTCATTAAAGGGTTAATGAGGAAAAATGGAAGGTTGACAGGATGTTTTGACAGTCGAAATATGACTTTGGGGATTAGACTGGGATACTCATATTTACTTTTACTTAGACGGTGAATAAGTCGTATAGACGGATACTAATCAGCTTCGATTACGATAGTTAATAATACATGCAAACCCATTGATTAGACGAAAGGAGATCATATTCGGGTAGAAGAAATAGAACTTAGTATGCATCTTATACTAAAATAATTATGTCTGGGAGATTATTCAGAGAATCTTGACGATCATAATAAGATTTTAACAACGGAATTAGAAAGAGTGTATCAGAGTAGCAGATCACATAGTGGGATTTCAAGGGAATATTAAATAATAGCAAAACAGTCTTGGTAGCCAACCCACATCCACAACCACCAACATCCTCAGCATCTCAACCTGAAAATATTTGAAAAAGAGTGGGCATGAGCACTAATATACTCAGTGGGCTTTAATAAAACACTTTAATAAACTTCAAGATATCCAACAATCATCTGACGGTATATGGAGAGCAAAACGCTAAAGCCCTCTCTATATCCGTAAAAACTTTTCTTTTCATTTGGGCCCATCTTGGCTCAAACCTGACGTCAACTGTACCCTTAGGCATGCCATAGGATAGAAGAGGGGTTACCTCAGATATCCGAACAAGTTTGCGAGGGAAAAACCCAGCAGTGACTCCCTTAATGGTTCCGAGCTCATATCCTGCTTAAGTGAAAAACTAAGTTCCTTCCTTTCTTATCCTTGCTAGCAATACCAAGCTTAGAACAACGTCTAAAGCTAATCATTTAATACTACATGTTCTTGGCCTACAAAGGGTTTAATGCTACCCTAACAAGGCAAACCTTAATTCTTAACTATGAGATCTAATCAAGCATAAACATTGAATTGCAGGAAAAGAACGTAAATAAATATGATTTGGAGCTAAAGATAATTCTAAACATCTCATGCTAAGCATAAACAATACTTTAGTAGCTCTATCATTCCTAAACATGCTTTGAGATTTCAAGTAAAACATAATATCTTCTTTTCTTCCTTCCTTGTACAGAGATCAATCAGGCTGAGCAAAAATACTTTATAGGATATCTCATTTGCCCTAACATGCTTCTAGAGCTCATTAGCTCAAACTTTAGATGAGTATAGATTTACTCACCTTGATTACGGAATGGAAAACGAGGCAACGAGCTGGTGGTTTTCCTTGGTATTCCTCCGAGGCTCGATTTCTCCTACAAAAGTCGAATCGTCGACTTAGCGGTCTCTTTCGAAGATTTCTAATAACATGATATTAAATAAGACTCAACTAATATTTCCTTAGCTAGGACTTAACATGGATAGCACGACTTTGACTTAATAAGGGGATCGAGGATGATTTATTTTATATAAGGAACTTCTCGACTCGATCTCTAGATTTTTAGATGGAAAATAACTCGAATATCTTATTCGAATTAAATTGAAATTAACTTGAATACCTTACTATAATTTAAACTTGAATATAGCTTGAAGGTAGCATAATTTAAAAGACTCAAAAAGATCGAAAAGAAGGGGTACGGGAATAGCCGGAAAGAACAGGAAACGAGACAGAAACAACACGGAGAAAAGAGGGGGGCGCCACGGGGCCACCCGCCGCCGCGGGGCCGCCTAGTCCCGGCAGGCTCCCCGCCCCCGGCGGGCTGGGGCGGGGCCGAGCGAGGCGTGGCGCGGCGGTGCCCACCCCCCCCGCGGGGCTCTCTCTCTCCTTCTCTTTTCTCTCTCTCTTCTTCTGGGTTCCTTCAACGTGTTCTTCAACTGTTCTTCGTGTTCGTTGATTTCTTCGACGAACACGAAGAAATAATTAACCCGAAATTTTATAAAAACAACGTACTTGAATTTAACATGCAACAACATGCTTTTAACATAAAAGGAATTTTGGCATTACAAAAACATAAACACGATAATCCTCCTTTAAATTAGATTAACGACAAAATCGTTAAATGTAGCTTGAACGGAATTTGAACGGAATAACGAGGCTAATTTTCTTAGAATGACAATAACGGTATTAGATTGAGAAATAATACATACACGTTATTAACTTGGAATTTCAACAAAAATCGAAATGTAACTTTAGACGAGCAATAATGAAGAACGCGAAGAACGTAAAGAACGGAAAGTAAATACGGAATTTAAAGACGAAAAGAAATGAAATCGGGACCGACGAACAAAAATGGACAGGGTCAGGTGCGTTGAAGGAATGTGGTTAGCTCGGCGTCTCGTCGAGTCGCAACGGCGGTAGAGCCGCCTGCTACGATTTCAACGGCGCCCCTAGCACATTCCTTCGCCGCATCCCTTCCACGCCACTCCGCTCGTCATCTTGAAGAACACTCACGAAGAACGCTTTTTTACTTCGATAGAACCTTCTCGGCTTTCAAAGCTTTTCACCTCTCGATTTAGAAGTGAAGAGAAAGAGTAAATGAGCAAGAAATGCTAAAGGGGTGGCCCCCTATATATAGGAAAAGTTTTGGCTTCCCTTGGAAGCCATTGCTGTGCGGAAATACTGCAAAAGCTACCCCGGGTTCGGTTAAAAACTGCTTTATTCGATGTCGAGGTTCAAATGACTTCAGACACGAAATCTAAAAATACTGGGAGAATCGTCGGCTCGAACACTAGTGAACCAACTCGATTCGTGAAGAAGACGGGTTCTTCAGAAGAAAGACGAGCAAAGATTCCCTTTTTGGAATTACTTTTTACTATTCACTCAGACTAACAGATTCGGCTCCCGAGCGTTCGATTGACTTCGGAATGAAAATCCGTGAACATCAACGGAATCCTTAAGTCATTTCCCAAAAGAGGGGCCTAACAGAACTGAACTTGAATAAACGAGGAGGATTTCGTAAATTTCTCAAAACACGAACGCACACAAAAGTTACTATTCATTTCCCTTTTCAAACACGTTTTCCATCACCGGGAACTCAATTGACCTCGGATTTGAAATCCGAAAATACCGGTGCGCTCCTTGAGTCAAAACCTTTCTATAGAGACCATAGATTGCAATAAAAGAATTAAGATTATATTTTCCAAAAAGACGATCTTTACGAAAACTGACTCCAAAAGTCGTGACTGACATCCAATCATAGCTAACCTTAATTAAATTCCTTCATCTAATTAATTAATTAATATCAAAAATTCTCTAAACCTCATACAAAAATCTGGGGTATTACATTCTACTCCCCTTAAAAAAATTTCGTCCCGAAATTTACTAACAATGATAAGCAATATCAGGGTACTTCTTGAGCAGTTCGGATTCAAGCTCCCAAGTTGCTTTCTCTGAACCATGGTGGTTCCAGATCACTTTTACCAGATCGATCTCTTTATTTCTCAGCTTCTGGATCTTTTGATCCACGATGGCTTGAAGCTTTTCTTCATAGGCTAAGTCCTCATTCAGGACTATCTCTTCTTTGCTAATCACATGCCTTGGGTCGAACACGTATTTTCGTAACATGAAAATGTGAAAAACATCGTACACGTTACCCAGGTTGGGTGGTAAGGCCAACCTGTAGGCTACTTCATTCACCTTTTCTAAGATCTCAAAAGGCCCGATAAATCTGTGCCTTAATTTGCTTCGTTTGCCAAAACGAATTGTTCCTTTTGATGGAGACACCTTCAAAAACACTTTATCTCCAACGTTGAAACTGAGCTCCGTCCTCCTCTTGTCCGCATAAGCCTTCTATCTATCCTGAGCTTCTTTGATGCGTTGACGAATAAGCTCGATCTGCTGGATAGCTTCCTAGACCATCTCGGGTCCGAGTATCCTTCTCTCTCCAACTTCGTCCCAATATAGGGGTGATCTACACTTCTTTCCGTAAAGGGCTTCATAAGGGGCCATGCCAATCGATGATTGGTAGCTGTTGTTGTAGGCAAATTCTACCAAAGGCAACAACTCTTCCCAATTGCCTCCTTGATCGATGACGACTCCTCTAAGCATGTCTTCCAGAATCTGGATAGTCCTTTCGGACTGGCCATCCATCTGAGGATGGAATGCCATGCTGAAATTGAGCTTTGATCCCATTGCATTTTGTAGGCTCCTCCAGAATCTTGATGTAAATCTTGAATCACGGTCTGATGTAATCGAGACCGGCACTCCGTGCAGACGCACAACATCCTTAATATACAACTGGGCTAATTGATCTAGCCCGTCCGTCATTTTAACGGTAACAAAATATGCTGATTTAGATAATCGATCCACGATTACCCAAATAGCGGTATTCCGCCGCTTAGACTTTGGCAATCCTACGAAAAAGTCCATATTGATATGATCCCACTTCCATTTAGGGATTTCCAAGGGTTGAAGCAAACCAGAAGGTTTTTGATGCAAAGCTTTCACTTGTTGGCAGTTTAAACACCTTTCCACGAAGGCGGCTATTTCTCTCTTCATGTTGTTCCACCAGAAATTTCTCTTGAGGTCTTGGTACATCTTGGTGCTTCCGGGATGTGCTGTATATAGCGTATCATGTGCCTCGCACATGATTTCCTCTTTTAGTTCTTCTTTACATGGCACGCAGAGTCTTCCCTTGAATAAGAGCGCGTTATCGGCGGCTTCCGTGAAATCTTGCGAGCTATCAGATCGTGCTTCTAACCTTTTCTTTTCGAGAAACTCATCTCCTCTCTGGGCTTCAATTATCCTTTGCCTTAGGTTGGGCTGAGCGACTATCATGGCAACTTGAGCTTGAATAGTCTCGGGTGGTGTTAACACCTCAATCCCTAACTTCTCGAATTCTTTGAGAAGATCCTCCTTAGCTAAGATGAGTTCTAACTCTGCCTTCTCCTTCCTACTTAGGGCATCTGCTACCACATTGGCCTTGCCTGGGTGGTAGTGAATCATGCAGTCATAATCTTTTACGAGTTCTAGCCATCTTCTTTGCCTCATGTTAAGATCCTTTTGCTCGAACAAATACTTCAAGCTCTTGTGATCTGAGAAGATCTCACACTTGGCTCCGTAGAGGTAGTGCCTCCATATCTTCAGTGCATAAACGACAGCTACTAGCTCTAAGTCTTGCGTCGAGTAGTTCTGCTCGTGATTCTTAAGCTGTCTGGAAGCATAAGTGATCACCTTTACTCTCTGCATAAGCACGCATCCTAATCCTTTCCTCGATGCGTCGGCGTAAATCACAAAATCTTCATTCCCTTCCGGAATGGCTAATACAGGGGCTGTGGTTAGCATCTTCTTCAAAGTTTGAAAACTATCTTTACACTCAGGCGTCCATTTGAACTTGGAGTCCTTTTTTAGCAACCGCATTATAGGTTTGGATATAGTCGAGAATTCTTCAATGAATCTGTGATAGTATCCAGCGAGTCCTAGAAAACTTCTTACTTCGTTCACTCTTCTTGGAGACTTCCAGTTGCTTACAGCTTCAATCTTGGCTAGATCTACTTTGATTCCTTCTACCGAGACTATATGACCTAAAAACGCAACCTCTTTGAGCCAAAACTCACACTTGCTGAATTTAGCATGAAGCCTTTCTCTTCTTAACGTCTCCAGAACTACTCTTAGGTGCTCCTGATGTTCTTCTTCATACTTGGAATAGACAAGAATGTCATCTATGAAAACTAGAACAAACGTATCCAGATACGGGTGGAAAACTCGGTTCATTAAATCCATGAACACTGCTGGAGCGTTGGTTAATCCGAATGGCATTACCACAAACTCGTAATACCCATAGCGAGTTCTAAAAGTGGTTTTAGGGACATCTTCCTTTCGGATCTTCAACTGATGGTACCCAGATCTTAAGTCTATCTTAGAGAAGACACTTGCTCCCTTGAGCTGATCAAAGAGATCATCTATTCTTGGGAAAGGGTATCGATTCTTGATGGTTAGCTTATTGAGCTCCCTATAGTCGATGCACATTCTCAATGTTCCATCCTTCTTCTTTACAAACAAAATTGGAGCCTACCAAGGCGACACACTAGGTTGGATAAAACCTAGGTCTAGCAACTCTTGCAGTTGAACCTTGAGTTCTTGCAACTCCTTAGGCGCCATTCTGTAGGGGGCTTTCGAAACTGGGGCGGCTCCTGGTTCCAATTTGATAGTGAATTCCACTTTCCTATCCGGAGGCAGTCCTGGTCTTTGGAAATACGTCGGGGTATTCTCTTACGACTGCAACGTCTTCGATGGAAAGCTCTCCTTCCTCCTTTCTTAGTAGATTAACTAAAAAGGCTTGGCAATTCTTCTTCCTTATCATCTTAGTGGCCTTCAGGGCGGATATCACTGGGATTTTGGTTCCCAGCCTTGATCCGTAAATCTTCACCTCGGGTTTCCCGGGTGGTCGAAACACTACTTCTCTCTCAGGGCAGCTTATGGAAGCATAAGCTGAGGCTAACCAATCCATTCCTAAGATTATGTCAAAATCTTGAATCTTTATCACATACAGATTTGACTTAAAGCTTTCCCCTTCTATGTTCAATTCTAGGTTAGAGCAGATCTTCCTAGACATCATTTTCTTTCCAGAGGGGATACTTATCTCAAGAGCATTCTCAGCATTCTCGGGTTTTATCTTCAGTTTCTTACAAACAGACTCAGCTATAAACGAATGTGATGCTCCAGTATCGAAGAGAGCTAAAACTGGCGTCTCGAGGAGGGTAATCATACCTGCTAGATTACCTGAGGCCTTAGTAGCTTGCTGCTGATTGAGAGCATAAGTACGAGCTGGCTGAGGCGGCCTCTGCCCTTGGTTGGTCCTTTGATCTCGTCCTTGGTTCGGTCTTGGGTTCATCCCCGGCCTTTGACCCTGAGGTCCTCCTTGCTGCAGCCTTGGTTGATTTCCAGGGAGTTGCTGAAGTGGTTGCGGGTACAGGGGTTGTTGTGGTGTTTGAGATCGTCTGTTGTTTCCTTTAGGACACTCTCTCTTGATGTGCCCCTCTTCACCACAGTTGTAGTACCCAGTTAGATTTGCTCGGCAGGCTCCAGGATGCATTCTTCCGCACCTTTGACACGGCCTAAAGCTAGGGGTGTTTCCAGGCTGACTTCGAGGCACCCCCGACTCTCAGCTTTGCCAGTGGGGTTTCTTTCCTCTGTCATCTCTTCTTCCTCCTTCCCACTTCCTTTTTCCCTTTGGATCACTAGATGACTAAGAGGGTTGAATTTTCTCTCGAGGGAGGATGGCTTCTATGCTCAATGCTTTGGCTAAGGTTCGAGCATAGGACATGTGTTCTTACCCAGCGAGGGCTATGTCAATCTCGGATCTGAGTCCTTTTTTGAACTTGCGTGCTTTCTTCCCTTCTGTGTCCACTAGATGTGGTGCATGCCTTGACAATTGGTTCAATTCTCTATCATATTCTGACACTGTCTTGTTCCCTTGCTTTAGATTCCAGAACTCCATCTTCTTTGACTCTCGATAACAATCCGGAATATACTTCTGGTACAGATCATGCTTGAAATCTTCCCAGCTATAGTCTTCCCATTGATCTGGGGTTATGGTTCTTTGAACGGACTCCCACCAGTAGTCCGCATCATCCGTCAGCATAAAAAGAGCACAGTTTAACTTCTCCTCTTCTGAACAGGCTATAAAATCGAAAATTCTTTCTAAGGAGCGAACCCATTTTTCAGCGTCCATTGGATCTCCTAAACCATTAAACGATGGAGGGTTGTGTTTGAGAAACACACTTTCGGCTCTTGGTCCGGGGTTTGGAGCTTGTTCGGGTTCGTTCTCATCTTCATTCTCAGCTTGACGTCTTCGAGGCGGCATCCTAAAGAACTAGATATTAGCGATACTTGATTGAATTCGCGCATTTGTAAGGATGCCTTTTGATAAGGTCTTATTAGATAAGGTGGAAATTTAAACGTCATTCACACATAATGGGAAAATTGCCTCATTAAGAGGACTTTTGGCATCGATAGAATGGGTTATCGGTTACATCGAGATATGGCAGTCTATTAGAAAATTCACTGCCATATTTAGAGTTTAGGGAATCTAAAGCATTAATTACATATTAGAGTCTTGGTCAAAGCGGATATTAGATAACAGACAGACAAATAGATGGATTAGATAACTAGGTGTTCTAACAGCAACACCTCCTACTACGGCTTAATTGTAGGCTGGAGCCTTTCCCTTTCCCTTGCAAGGCGACCCTACTTCCTCCTCGCCTCCTTCTTCTGGGTCTTCCTCTTTTTCCTTATCTTCAACTGTCTCGGGCACGCTGAACTTGAATGTTCTCATGTGAACATTCCCTTCGGGGTACTGATGGGACATACATTGCCCTAGACTCTGAGAAGCGTATGCAGGGGTCCACTGGTTTATTTGAGGAGTGCAAGAAAACAGGGACTCGGGGTGGTTCATGACCCGGACATTTGAGGGTCCCACTCCTGAGGTTCCTTCATGTTGAGGACGAGGTGCTTGGAATCCAGAGGGACTGTTGAGAGTTTCCCGTTGCAGTTCTAGTTCTACCACGAGAGAAGGGTTTTGTTCGGTTACTTGCTGCTCAGCTAAAGCTTGCACGTGGCCATACTCCGTCACCTAACGAGCCATTAAGGCTGAGGAGAATTCCGTCAAATTCCCGATTTAAGCATATGTTACGGGATCACGAGTGATAGTGCTCTGCAAGATGCGGTACATTGTAGGCCTCCAAGCGGGCGGTGCGTGCTCGCACATGCGAATGCAGGTCTCCAAGTCAGATACACTCCCAGGCTCTCCTCCGTAACCATTAGCCTAGGCCCACCTTTCTAGGTACCTTGCCATGAAGGACAGCAATTGTTCGTTACCGTCCAAAGTTTCTTATCTGAACCTTTCAACTCTTTCTTGAACCGGGCGAAAAAGAGGCACGCTCTTCCTAGCAGTCATACGGCGCTTAACCATCTAGAAGAGAATAGCTTAATTAGTCTAGATTATAAAAGGGAGACCTAAAGTTCTCCTGAGATCATACTATCATCTAGATTTTATCTTGCATGCATAGTTCCTTTTTGAAGCAGTTGACGTTTTTATAAGAAAAATTTTGGTGCCCATGGTCTATAACATATGAGTCTACCTTTTCATTGAGTCAAAATTTTTGAGTACAAATGTAAACCTTTTGGGATCGAAAAATCTTTTTCATAAACTTTTCATTCAGAGATCGTCTTACCCGAACACCTTTTACTTGGAATTTCATTCTCACGGGTTTTCTCTTATCCATAAAACAGGTATGCTTGCTCAAATCTTTTCCTTTCCTGTATTCCAAAAATCAAAATCCAACATCCATAATTTCTATACTATCATACCTTGATTTTTGGTGGAAGATACGAGCGTGATGGCGAGCTGTGGGCTGCTGCTTTCACTTATCAAAGAACAACTTATGCATACATATATACTTAACTCAATTCAAACAAAGACAGGCCTACAGTTTTGCAAACCTGTCTCTGATACCAACTGTAACAGTCCGGTCCCGAGATAGGGATTTATGAATGGGGACAGGGTGTCATTAAAGGGTTAATGAGGAAAAATGGAAGGTTGATAGGATGTTTTGATAGTCGAAATATGCCTTTGGGGATTAGACTGGGATACTCATATTTACTTTTACTTAGACGGTGAATAAGTCGTATAGATGGATACTAATCAGCTTGGATTACGATAGTTAATAATACATGCAAACCCATTGATTAGACGAAAGGAGATCATATTCGGGTAGAAAAAATAGAACTTAGTATGCATCTTATACTCAAATAATTATGTCTGGGAGATTATTCATAAAATCTTGACGATCATAATAAGATTTTAACAATGGAATTAGAAAGAGTGTATCAGAGTAGCAGATCACAAGGGAATATTCAATAATAGCAAAACAGTCATGGCAGCCAACCCACATCCACAGCCACCAACATCCTCAGCATCTCAACCTGAAAATATTTGAAAAAGAGTGGGCATGAGCACTAATGTACTCAGTGGGTTTTAATAAAACACTTTAATAAACTTCAAGATATCTAACAATCATCTGACGGTATATGGAGAGCAAAACGCTAAAGCCCTCTCCATATCCGTAAAAGCTTTTCTTTTCGTTTGGCCCATCTTCGCTCAAAACTGACGTCAACTGTACCCTTAGGCATGCCATAGGATAGAAGAGGGGTTACCTCAGATATCTGAACGAGTTTGCGAGGGAAAAACCCAGCAGTGACTCCCTTAATGGTTCCGAGCTCATATCCTGCATAAGTGAAAAACTAAGTTCCTTCCTTTCTTATCCTTGCTAGCAATACCAAGCTTAGAACAATGTCTAAAGCTAATCCTTTAATGCTACATGTTCTCGGCCTACAAAGGGTTTAATGCTACCCTAACAAGGCAAACCATAATTCTTAATTCTGAGATCTAATCAAGCATAAACATTGAATTGCAGGAAAAGAACGTAAACAAATATGATTCAGAGCTAAAGATAATTCTAAACATCTCATGCTAAGCATAAACAATACTTTAGTAGCTCTATCATTCCTAAACATGCTTTGAGAGCTCAAGTAAAACATAAAATCTTCTTTTCTTCCTTCCTTGTACAAAGATCAATCAGGCTAAACAAAAATACTTTATTGGATATCTCATTTGCCCTAACATACTTCTAGAGCTCATTAGCTCAAACTTTAGATTATTATAGATTTACCCACCTTGATTACGGAACGGAAGACGAGGCAACGAACTGGTGGTTTTCCTTGGTATTCCTCCGAGGCTCGATTCCTCCTACAAAAGTCGAATCGTCGACTTAGCGGTCTCCTTCGAAGATTTCTAATAACATGATATTAAATAAGACTCAACTAATATTTCCTTAGCTAGGACGTAACATGGATAGCACGACTTTGACTTAATAAGGGGATCGAGGATGATTTATTTTATGTAAGGAACTTCTCGACTCGATCTCTAAATTTTTAGACGGAAAATAACTCGAATATCTTATTCGAATTAAATTGAAATTAACTTGAATACCTTACTATAATTTAAACTTGAATATAGCTTGAAGGTAGCATAATTTAAAAGACTCGAAAAGATCGAAAAGAAGGGGTACGGGAATAGCCGGAAAGAACGGGAAACGAGACAGAAACAACACGGAGAAAAGAGGGGGGCGCCGCGGGGCTACCTTGCCCGAGCGGGCCACCCGCCACCGCGGGGCCGCCTAGTCCCGGCAGGCTCCCCGCCCCCGGCGGGCTGGGGCGGGGCCGAGCGAGGCGTGGCGCGGCGGCGCCCACCCCCCCGCGAGGCTCTCTCTCTCCTTCTCTTTTCTCTCTCTCTTCTTCTGGGTTCCTTCAACGTGTTCTTCAACTGTTCTTCGTGTTCGTTGATTTCTTCGACGAACACGAAGAACAATTAACCCGAAATTTTATAAAAACAACGTACTTGAATTTAACATGCAAGAACATGCTTTTAACTTAAAAGGAATTTTGGCATTACAAAAACATAAACACGATAATCCTCCTTTAAATTAGATTAACGACAAAATCGTTAAATGTAGCTTGAATGGAATTTGAACGGAATAACGAGGCTAATTTTCTTAGAATGACAATAACGGTATTAGAATGAGAAATAATACATACACGTTATTCACTTGGAATTTCAACAAAAATCGAAATGTAACTTTAGACAAGCAATAATGAAGAACGCGAAGAACGTAAAGAACGGAAAGTAAATACGGAATTTAAATACGAAAAGAAATGGAATCGGGACCGACGAACAAGAATGGACGGGGTCAGGTGCGTCGAAGGAATGTGGTTAGCTCGGCGTCTCGTCGAGTCACAACGGCGGCAGAGCCGCCTGCTACGATTTCAATGGTGCCCCTAGTACATTCCTTTGCCGCATCCCTTCCACCCCACTCCGCTCGTCGTCTTGAAGAACACTTACGAAGAACGCTTTTTTACTTCGACAGAACCTTCTCGGCTTTCAAAGCTTTTCACCTTTCGATTTAGAAGTGAAGGAAAAGAGTAAATCAGCAAGAAATGCTAAAGGGGTGGCCCCCTATATATAGGAAAAGTTTTGGCTTCCCTTGGAAGCCATTGCTGTGCGGAAATACTGCAAAAGCTACCCCGGGTTCGGTTAAAAGATGCTTTATTCGATGTCGAGGTCCAAATGACTTCAGACACGAAATCTAAAAATACCGGAAGACTCGTTGGCTCGAACACTAGTGAACTAACTCGATTCATGAAGAAGACGGGTTCGTCAAAAGAAAGACGAGCAAAGATTCCCTTTTTGGAATTACTTTTTACTATTCACTTAGACTGACAGATTCGGCTCCCGAGCGTTCGATTGACATCGGAATGAAAATCCGTGAATGTCAACGGAATCCTTGAGTCATTTCCCATAAGAGGGGCCTGACAGAACTGAACTTGAATAAACAAGGAGGATTTCATAAATTTCTCAAAACACGAACGCACGCAAAAGTTACTATTCATTTCCCTTTTCAAACACGTTTTCCATCACCGGGAACTCAATTGACCTCAGATTTGAAATCCGAAAATACCGGTGTGCTCCTTGATTCAAAACCTTTCTAAAGAGACGATAGATGGCAATAAAAGAATTAAGATTATATTTTCCGAAAAGATGATCTTTACGAAAACTGACTCCAAAAGTCGTGACTGACATCCAATCATAGCTAACCTTAATTAAATTCCTTCATCTAATTAATTAATTAATATCAACAATTCTCTAAACCTCATACAAAAATTTGGGGTATTACAGAGGTACCACAAGATACTGCACAACGTGTCACAGATACACGAGAACTGCCTCATCGTAGTGGGAGAGTTGTACGCCAACCTAATAGATTTATTAGTTTGTGTGAATCTTTGAATTTTCCTAAAGGACTCAATGAATCGGATCCCAGAACCTATGATGAAGTGGTCCAAGACAAGGATGCAAATTCTTGGAAATCTGCAATGGAATCTGAGATTGGATTTATAGATCACAATCAAGTCTGAAGCTTGTAGAACCACAAGATGGGATAAAACCCATTAGGTGCAAGTGGGTCTACAAACGAAAGATAGGATCTCATGGGAAGGTTGAAACCTTCAAAGCAAGACTTGTGGCGAAAGGGTACACTCAAAAAGAAGGGATCGATTATGATAAAACCTTTTCACCAGTAGCCATTCTTAAGTCAATTCGGATTCTCTTGTTGATTTCCATTTATCTGGATTATGAGATCTGGCTAAAGAATGTCAAGACAGCTTTCTTGAATGGAAGTCTTGAAGAAAACATCCACATGAAATAACCAGAGGGTTTCATTGCTAAAGGCCAAGAGCACTTAGTGTGCAAGCATATGAGACCCATCTATGAACCTAAGCAGGTGTCAAGATCTTAGAATATCCGTTTTGATGAGGTTATCCAGTCATATGGATTCGTGTAAATTCCGGATGAGAGTTGCGTGTACAAGAAATATAACGGAAACATGGTGGTTTTTCTCGTGTTGTATGTTGATGATATCTTGCTTATTGGAAACAATAAGAAGGCATTATCAAACATAGGGGTATGGTTGTCCGATCTGGGAGAAGCCGGACATGTTCTTCGCATCAAGATTATTCGAGATCGCCAGAATATGATGCTCTGTCTATCCCAGATGACATATATCGATACAGTGCTAGCTAGGTTTAGCATGCATGATTCCAAAAAAGGTTTTATACCTTTCAGGTATGGAATTAGAATCAAACTGGGAACTAGAATCGGAGCTACTGAAAAAGTATCCTGAAATTCCTTATCAAGGTCAGTAAATTTCGGGATGAAAATTCTTTAAGGGAGGTAGGATGTAATGCCCCAGATTTTCAAATAAGGATTAGAGAATTCTTAAGCGTAATTAAAAGGTTAAGGAAGAGATTTTAATAGGTTTAAGGGAAGTCATATGTAAGTCACGACTTTAGGGGTCATTTTTCGTGAAATCATTTTTTCGAAAGTTTTGATCTTAACTTTGTTATGACCGATTTTGGTCTTTTTGGAAAGGTATTGACCTAAGGAGTATGTCGGCATTTTCAGAATTTTAATCCGATGTTAATCGAACGCTCGGGAGCAAAATCTGTCAGTTTGAATGAATAGTAAAAGTAAATTTTGAAAAGAGAATCTTTTATCGTTCTCCTTTAGACGATCTCTTCTTCATCCAAAGTTGGGTTGGTCCAATAGTACTTGAGCCAATGAGTCTCCCGGTATTTTCAGATTTCGTGTCTGAGGTTGTTTAGACCTCGACATCGAATAAAGCAACTTTTAACCGAGCCTAAAATTACTTTAGCATTATTTTTCTACTGCAGTGGCTTATGGGGAAGCCAGTTTCACCCCTATAAATAGAACCCTCCCCCCCTTCATTTTTCTTACACTATTTCACCATTCCTCATCCATTTCTAGAGAGAGAGGAGAGAGAAAGCTTGGAGTCGAGAGAGGAGCATTCTTCGTGAGTGTTCCTCGGAGGCAACGAGCAGAGTGGCAAGAAAGGGAGGTGGTGGAGGAAGGTGCTATCGGACGGTTAGTGGCCGGACCGACCTTCGGCTTTTGCTGGAGGGCAAGTGCGCCGTTGGAAAGCAGGCCGCACCTATAGCCCGTCGAGATGCCGACGCTAGCCACCTTCTTTCCGTTAGAACTTAGGATCTTCGAATAGATTGCTAAGTCGATAATCGACTTTTGTAGGAAAAGATAAACCCCGAGAGAATCTAAGAAAAATTTACAGCTCATTGCTTCATCCTCCGCTCGATGATAGAGGTAAGTAATTCTATACTCATCTATTATTTGATCTAATAAGATCTAGAAGCATGATAGGGCATGATGAAATATTCAATTAAATGTTTTTGCTCTGCCTGACTGATCTCTATACAAAGGAAGGAAGGAAGGAAGTTATTTTGAAGGATTATTGTTAATTAAGCTCTTAAGCATGTTTAGATATGTTATAAATGCTTAGCATGAGATATTGAGAATTGCTTATTTATTGCAATAAGTATATGTATATGTGATCATGATCTTGAGATTGATGATGATATTTTGCTAAGGATTGTATAGATGAGTAATGCCTTCTATGGTAGTATTAAAATCCCTTGTAGGATATGAAATCATGCTTGATTTGAAGGATTAGTCCCAAATGTTTTGCTCTGGGCTTGGCTTTGCTAGCAAGTTAAGCAAGGAGGATTATTTCATTTAATCCCTAATAAGCTATGACATACGTTGATGATTAAATGATTAGTCCTAGATATTTTGTTCTAGGCTTTGATTATACTAGCAAAGTTAATAAAGGAAGGATTATATCATCTAATTAATTAGGAGTATAAGCTCAAAGGTTTGTGATTTTATATCACCAGGATGTGATCTTTGATCACTAAGGGAGTCATTACTGCGTAACCCCCTCGCATACTCGAGTCACTGTTGGGTAACTCCCTCACATACTTAGTAGGATATTTGAAGTAATCCCTCTCTTATCCTAAGGCATGCCTAAGGGTGCAATAGACATCAAGTTTGAGCCAAAAATGGCCCAAAGGAAAAAGGAAAATGTTTTGCAGATATGGAGAGGGCTTTTACGTTTTGCTCTCCATATACCGCCAGTTGATAATTGGATATTTCTAAAGTTTCATTACATAATTTTATTAAAAAGCACTGGATACATTAGTGCTCACACCCTCTTTTAAAAATATTTTTCAGGTTAAGATGCTAAGGATGTTGGTGGTTGTGGATGTGGGTTGGCTACCTGAATCTTGTTTTGTTATTAAGTTTTTGAACCACACTATGAATTATGCTACTCTGATAAATCCTAGTTATAACTCCTAAACTTGTTATCTTTATTTGAATTCCTATGAATACCTTTTGAGACATGATGAGACGTGATTATATATTGATGCCTATTTAAGTTATATCAATGCTCTTTGGTTCATGTTTACTTTCCGCCTATGAAGAGGCTTGAGCATGATTGGTTCTATTTATTTGTCTCGAACTATGAATAGATCTATTACTTGTTGGTATCTGCTTAATTAGCCTTATCTCGTTCATTACGCTTAGCAATGTTTGAATCCTTCTTGATCAATTTATTTCAAGAGTCTTTGCATATACTTCGAAGGCACTCCCCTATTTGAGAACCTTCTTCATAAATCTTTCACTTAAATCATTAATCTCCTTAATTAACACCATGTCCCTATTAATTAATCTAACTCTCAGGACCAAGCTGTTACATATCTGATGTTGAAGACAAAGTTGCTGACATCTCTCCCAACACAACAAATGAGTATGAAATGACTCTGTTGGAAGAATTCAGTCATGTTTCGGAAATGAAATTTGATGACATGGATCCCTCCAAGGAAAATCAAGTTGCATCTCTTCAAGAACTTCACAATGTTATAAATGAAGTATGTATCCAATGGACTACTCAAACTAAAGAACTGAGACATCTCATGGAAGAGAATCAATTCCTTAGAGAGAAGATCCTGAGCCTTGAAGTTCGTCTCACCAAAAGTGATGCTGATATCAGCAAACTAAAGAAAAATATAGATGACACCTCAAGAACCTTTCAACAATGGAATCAAAGGACCTCTACTCTGAACAAAGTCTTAACACTAGGACAAATAGACAAAGCAGGTTTGGGTTACTCGAACAATCATCCTTGTCATTTTCTAACAACAATGTTGTCCAGTTTGTTAAAGGTGACAACTTAAGAGTAAAGACTGAAAATGTCAAAGAAGAAATTGATCAGAAGCAATGCGAAAATTCAAAAAATGGGAGATATGTGTGCCATTGCTGCCAAGAACTTGGTCACATCAAACCGTATTGCTTCTAATATCATCATGATGTTGCATCTGGAAGAACAACATCAGTCAACACACTAAGAACCCAAAAATAGAAGCAGCATAAGAAAGTGAAGCACACTTGCAATGTTGTGTACACCTCCTCGAAGGTTAACATTATAGGTACATGGTACTTCGACAGTGAATGTTCTCGATACATGACATGCAATAGAGAATCGAAGATTATACAACTACCAACAAAGACAAATCAGCTATGGTGGAGGTGCACAAGGAAGTATTGTTGGTAAAGGTACTCTGAATGTTAAGAATTTTTCCAAACTTCAAAATGTCCTGCATGTTGATGGTCTAATAGTTAACTTGATCATCATTATCCAGCTATGTGATGATCGAATACATGTTAAGTTTGATAAAAATACTTGTGAAGTGTTTGACAAACATGACAAATGCATTATGTTTGGAAGTCATGCTTTTGACAATTGTTACCATGCTGATAAAGATGAAAAATGTAACATGGCTGTGAATGATGAAACACACTTGATGCATCAAAAACTTAGTCATGTAAGCATGGTTAACCTAAAAAATCTTGTTGATTCAGATATTGTTAGAGGGTTACCTAAGCTGACGTTTGATCATGATATTGTGTGTGGTGCGTGTTAAAAAGAAAAACAGACTAGAATGTCCCATAAAAGTTTAAGTGAATGTCGCACCACTAGCTGTTTTGAACTCTTACACATGGACTTAATTAGGCCAGTCAATGCAAAAAGTAAGAGCAGTAAAAGTTTTATCCTTGTTATTATTGATGATTTTTCACGCTACACTTGGGTATAATTTTTGCAAGAAAAATTTGAAACATTCAAGATGTTCAGAAAATTTTACCACACAATGTGCCTATAGTATGACACTAACATTGTCTGTGTAAGAACTGATCATGGAAGAGAATTTGAGAATGTTGTCTTTGATGATTTCTGTCACAAGAAAGGGATCTTTCATGAATACTCAGTACCTAAAACTCCAGAACAAAATAAAGTTGTAGAAAGAAAGAATCGAACATTGCAAGAAATATCAAATGCAATGTTGCAGTCAAAAGGTCAACACTAAGTGTCACATCGGAAACAGAGTCTACCTTCGTCGTGGAAGAAAAGAGACTCCATATAAGATCATGAAGCAAAGGAAGCCGAATCTCAAATATTTCCATATGTTTGGATGTGTGTGCTATATTATGAATGATAGAGAACATTTGGGAAAGTTTGACTCCAAAAATGACAAAGGACTTTTCTTAGGATATGCTCAAAATAGCCGAGCATATCGTGTTCTAGATTTGAGAACAAAAGCTGTCCAAGAATTGATTAATATTGTCTTTGATGATCGTGCAGGGTTAGTCTCTAGAACTGAAGAGGATGATGTCTCATACCTTCTTGAAAGACCTGAATTTGCCAAAAAGGAACCAAGTGAAGTAGATAAAAGTAACTCTTGCAGTCCCGATGTCAGAAATAATGCCTTTCCACCATCAGGTGAGAAGGCAACATCACTTCAGACACCCAGTTCTGGTTCAACCTCTGAAAGTGATGATGAGCTCTACACTCTCGCCAAAAATGAACCAAGATGTGATCCATCAAGAAAAGTCAAGAAGGATCATCCCAATTCTCAGATCATTGGAGATGAGTCTCAAGGTGTTCAAACTAGAACAAAGAGCTCTGCGGAAGTTGCTGAAATGGTAAAAGTTGTGTGCATATCGTCAATGTGTAACTTTGTGTCTATTTCATGTTTTCTATCCAACATTGAACCAAAAAATGTCAAAGAAGTCTTAAATGATGAATATTGTATAGATGCCATGCATGATGAACTCATTCAATTTGTTAGAAATGATGTTTGGGAATTGGTTCCTAGGCCTAAAAATAAAAATGTGATAGGAACGAAATGGATCTTTAAAACCAAAACTGATGAGTCAGGGAATGTTGTTAAAAACAAAGCCAGACTTGTGGCACAAGGATACACTCAAGTAGAAGGGATTGACTATGATAAAACATTTTCTCATGTTGCTAGAATTTAGTCTATTCGTCTTCTACTTGCGATTGTATGTCATGTTGATTTTACCTTACATCAAATGGATGTAAAAAGTGCCTTTTGAATGGTGTCTTAAATAAGGAACCTTATGTGGAACAACTGAAAGGTATTGAATGTCAAGAAAAACCAATGCATGGTTTGAAATTAAAAAAAAAGGCTTTGTATGGTCTTAAGCAAGCTCCTAGAGCTTGGTATGCAAGACTAACCAATTTTTTAATTGAGTTTGGTTTTTCTAGAGGACAAGTTGATAAAACGTTGTTCATCAAAAAGATACATAAGCACATCACCATTGCACAGATCTATGTTGATAACATTATGTTTGGTTCTACTTGCTCTAACCTTCTTAAAGAGTTTGTTGATGTGATTAACAACATCTTTGAAATGAGCATGGTAGGAGAATTGGCTTACTTCCTTGGACTTCAAATCAAGCAAGATAAAGATGGGATCTTTATCTCACAAAGCAAGTATACCAAGAACCTGATCAAACGCTTTGGTCTTGAAGCCGCCAAACCAATGAGGACTCCAATGGGATCATTTGAAAAGTTGTGTCGTGATGATGTTGGAGTCAATGTTGACCCAACAATGTACTGAGGAATGATAGGAAGCCTACTCTATTTAACTGCTAGTCGACCTGATATCATGTTCAGTGTTGGAGTGTGTGCGAGATACCAGTCTCAACCTAAAGAGTCACACTTTAAGGCAGTTAAAAGAATTATTTGCTATGTTACTAGGACAATTGACTTTCGAATTAGGTATAGAAAGGACACAAACATAAGTCTTGTTGGCTACAGTGATTCAGATTGGGCTGGAGATGTTGATGATAGAAAGTGTACGAGTGGAGGTTGCTTCTACTTTGGAAGCAACATTGTCTCATGGTCAAGTAAGAAACAAAACTGCATATCCTTGTCTACAGCTGAATCCGAATATGTTGAAGCTGCAAGTTGTTGTACACAATTAGTTTGGCTGAATCAAATGGTAAGTGACTATAGTATGTCAAGCTCTTCTCTAACTTTGTTGTGTGACAATGCTAGTGTGATTGAAATTTCAAAAAATCATGTTCAACATTCTTGCACCAAGCACATTGACATACGCCATCATTTCATTCGAGACTTGGTAGAGAAAGAAATCATAAAAATTGAGTACATATCCACTGAAAATCAAACAGCTGATATCGTTACTAATCCCCTAGACTTCAAGAGATTTTCCTCTTTGAGAAAGTCTCTCGGAGTGTGTGCTTTTTAATTTACTATTATCATTGATGTGTGCTCTGTGTGTGCGTCTTTATACTCAACATCAGTTTCTTATGTTTGCATTTTTTCCTTTTTATTATTTTATTCTTAATTTTATTCAAGGATTGCTTTAATGAAATTTTGGTTTACTGCGCAGAAAAAGAAAAATGGCTACTTAAAAGCCCATAAAAATCTCTTTTCATGAATGAAATTGTAGATATAAGACTGAAAGCACAAGTGTGAGGTTGAATGTCATAAGTCATGTTGTAGCCTTGAAATACACAATTACTACTTAGTAACTTGGAATACGGCATTCGCGGCGATGATGTTATCAAGTCAAAACATGGTAAGCTAATGTTGAAGTTACATAAACAATGTGCTCATGTTCATTATCATGTACGTGTACATTGTTGTGAACATTCAAGGTCAGAATATATAAACTGAAAGCAAGTAAAAGACACGAGATTGGTAACCCTGTTCAATCAACTGATCTACGTCAGGGGGACTTCACAAGTCCATGAGAAACAGTTCACTACTCTGTTGAATGGTTACAAAGGCTATACACGAAGACTCCCGTCACTCGACCCTTTCCTACCCATTACAACCTCTTTCCTTGAACTGAATTGCGAGCTCCCCTCACAACCTAGAATCCCTCTAGTTCCCACAGGAAATCTCTCCCGAGACTCCTCTAAGTGTGTATGAATTAAAATTTTAAACACAGACTAGAAACACAATGATCAAATCTAGTCTACCCGAATACTATATGCTCCAAAGATAAAGTCTTTAAAACTCTCTACCCTTTGTGTATTCGTAAAAATCATATCATCTAATCTAGTCTGATTCTCAGGCTATTTATAAACTAAAGATATAGCCTTAACAAGGTAATCAGAAATCCTATTTTTACTAGGACTCAACAAGGAAACTTTTCCTTAAATAAATCGGACTTCACTAGTTTAGATGTCTTCCTTAAATAGAACTCTTCATTTTCTTCTTTGATCTTCATCACGAACAAGGCAACTTCTATTCTGAAATGCTAATCTTAAATCTGCAACTCCAGCTCTTTGATTCTAGCATGATACGTCTCTTGTAAACTCTTTGGACAACAATGTACATGATCATGTTACTGAACATGATTAAGTACATGTCTTGATCTTCAATCAGATTGGCAGCGGAATGTTCACAGTAATGTCCAGAACATGTTATTCGAACATGAATAACCAAAACCTTTTGTGTTCTTTTGATATTGCCATACAAATCATGACAATGTCGAACACTTGAGTGCAGCACTAACAATCTCTCCGTTTGTCTTTATCTGGTGGCAAATCAGCTCCATGTTTTAAAAGAACACAACCTTTGAACTGTAGGATCATGTACTGTAAAACGTACTTGAATGTTCCTTTGAACATCATATGATTCAGCTGCTTTTCACTTTCTTATCAGCTTGTATCTGCTCTTCTATATTAAATTTTTATATTATTTTCTTTTATCTTTTGATAGCAGTTTCAATTTTGTAGCAGATATGAATTATATAGGAAAGATAGACAATCTATTCAATATCAGAATAGCTATTACAAGCTATACAAAGTAAAAACAAAATATCTTGCAAAACATGATGCAAGATAAGTAGAACAGAAAAACATAAAAAAAACTTATATGCATTACTCCCCCTATTTGTCATCGAGAAATATAAGGGAGTAATTTCAGAAACTACTCGGATTTGTCAGGCTCTCACTCTTTGTTAATCAACAAATTTTTCAGTCTAGGTTGTGATTATGATGATCTTAGCCTTGCTCTAATTAATGATGTGGTGTCGACTGTGACTTGTGGTTTGGTGACGAAATAGACAAACAAAATGTCCACTTCAAAGCTCACCTCATTTTACACTGTTTTACACAAATTAATTGTGTATAATTGGTTGCCTACCACTAACTCTTCAGTCCTCACCGTTGATCAAGCTATGTTGCTCTTCAAGTTTAAAAACAAAATTCCTTTCAATCTCGGAGAATGCATTTTTGATTGCATGTTTAAAGCAGTTGCCAAGACAAACTCCACCAGCATCTTGCCATTTCCCTGCCTCATCTATGTTATCCTCATTGAACAAGGTGTGAAGCCCAGCAAAAAAGAAGAGAGTTACTGAAACTTCAACTATCTCCATCATCAAGCCAAAAGGAAATGAAGATCGTGTGATTGATCTTCCTTACACCTCTGTTCTGTGCTCAACTACTGCTTCAGTGGATGTTGGTTAGGATGTTGCTACAGAGATTGCTCTTTCCCCTCCAAGGTCAGAAAGTGATATTGCTAGTGCTTCCTCACATTTGGTGACTCTTCCTATGCAGGTCCTAAATTCTCAGATTGCCCAGATGGATTCCATGATCCATCAATGCAAAGTCCTCACTATATAATGAACGAGCTTCGTCAAGCTGTTTGAGGGGCTCTTTCTACACAAAAAGGGGGAGTAGCAACCTTGGTGGTGATGTTGAAGATGCGGAAGGCGGGAAGGCTGAGAAGGCTGTGGCCAAGGCAAAGGGCAAGAAGAAATTTTAATTTTCTTTATCAAAAATAATTTCATTTCTTGTTTTTTTTGTTAAAATGTATAAAATAAAAGAAAAAAGAGAGTGACCTAGACGAAAAGTCCCGGATATCACAGGATGATAACTCAGGGGACCGGGGCCTCATTAAAAACCATATAGAAAGCCCAGAGTGGGAAAACCATATGGAAAAAGAGTACCCCTCTAGTGAAAGCGGAAATAACCAGGACCACAAAAATCCTGTCTAATAACATCAACAATACAAGGAATTTCAGAAAACCAGAAACCGGATTAAACACTATGAGAAGCTAACAAATCAGCAACACTATTTTTCTCTCTATAAACATGAGAGACACAAAATGAACACGAGAAATAAAATCAAGTACACGTCGCCATCGAGCTTTCAAAATCCAAGGCACCTGAAGACTTCGGGAAGAAAGTAACGCCACCACATACGTCGAATCTGCCTCTAGCCAAATAAAGTCCAGAGACAGACACACAGCCCATTCCAGCACCAGAATCACTGCCAAGAGCTCAGCTAAGAAATCAAAACCCACCTCTTCATCCGAGTGAAAGCAAAAAGAAACCGACCCATCCGAGTTGCGAAAAACACCACCTGTGCACATGTAACCAGGAGCACCTTGTGAAGAACCATCCATGTTAATCTTAGTCCAACCAGTAGGCGGAGGCCTCCAATATACAGAATTCCACATAAAACCACTCGATCCATGCATATAAGAAACCTCACGGATCGCAATTTTCACCAAGGAAATAATCTGCTGCGGAGTTGGAGTAACATTATCATATATAGCTCGATTACAGGCTGTCCAAATACCCCAAATAGTATGCATGACCGCCATCTTCCAAAGTAAAAGAACCTAAGTGCTAAAATCATAATCCATAAACTGAACAAAAGCCTCATGGATCGAAGCCGCGTGAATCACCTCAATCTGAAAAGAGTCGAAAAGCCATCTCCAAACTAAAATAGCAAGAGGACAACTCCAAAACAAATGATCCAAGGTCTCTATCACACCTCGACACATGAAACAAATTTGAGGACCAAAAAGCCATGCAACATATCCACCGTTGGGATTCTAGCAAGAAGAAGTCTCCAAGAAACCATAGACCGACGCACTGGAATGCGCGAGTACCAAATCCACCTACCCTATTTAATAGTAGGAAAATGCACACACGAATGCATCCGAGCCAAGTTAGCCAAAACTTTCCCATGAAGAGATTTAGCCCAGATTCTTTCGTCGTCGCCTGGAGCTATAGGAATTTTCAAAATATCTTGAATAACATCCTTAAAAGTATTGGCAAAGGCAGGAGTAAAACTCCAAACTCCCTCCACCAAATAATCTCCAACCTTATCCCCGAACTTGGCATGCAAATGCGATGGAATGTGAAGTATATCAGCAAGAACATAACCGATCCAATTGTCATGCCAAAAACTTATTGAAGAACCACATCCCAAAATACAAATTAAATCCTTTAATAAATTAAGAATAGGTTCTCGGACTCCTAGCCAAATCGAAGAGTAGGTGACCCTCTCGGCCTTTTTAGAGGATGGCATGTATCTCGAATGAACAATTTGCATAGCAAACGATTCAGCCGTGGTGAAATCCCAAGCCAACTTCATGAGTAACCCTTTGTTAATCTCCTTGAACGATGAGACACCAAGCCCCCTTTCTTCAACCATGGCAAACATTTTAGCCCAACTCACCGCCGTGTAAGACCTCTTATTAATATCCCATTTCCATAAAAAATTCCTTGTAGCCGTATCCAAATGAGAAATCAAAGTTGCGGGCCATCGATACACACTCATAGAGTCTATTGCCGAGCTCATGATGATAGATTTGATTAAACAAAGCCTACCTGCCATCGATAAAGTATGACCATGCCACCGATCAAATTTAGCAATAATCTTATCCGCCAACTGCTATGTTTGACAAGTTTTAGGAGTTCCATCAAAGAGAAGGACTCCTAAATACTTGGTAGGAAAAACACCAACCGTAAATCCCAACAATGTCTTAAAACCCGGGATTTAAGTCTACTGCAAGATTGTCCCGATAAACACTCATAAACTACCATGACATCCAACAAAATCTTGATAATAGAGCAAGAAGCTTGACAAAAAATGAAGACGTCATCTGCATAAAGAATATGAGTAGGAAAATGAACTCCACATCCATAAGACATCGGTCGCAACCTATTTTTGTCCACCACGTGCATAATCAAGTAACTAAGAACATCCTCGGCAATACCAAATAAGAGAGGTGACAACAGATCTCCCTGCCGAACCCTTCAAGTACAAGCAAAGTATCCCTTCGGCTCACCATTAATAAGGATTGAAAGTCTGGCTGAATGAAAAATATTGCTGATCCAAAAACAAAATTTCTCCGGGAATCTGAGAGCTCGTAAAACACGTTGCAAAAAAATCTAATTGAGGGTATCAAAAGCCTTAGCAATGTCCACTTTCAAGGAAATGTTTCATCCCTCATGCGTACGATTCAGGGTATTGACACCCTCAGATGCCAACAAAATCGCGTCATGAATGTTCCGACCTTAAATGAAACCAAATTGTTGCTTAGTCACGATAGAAGAAGCCGCCACATCTAATCTTGTTGCCAAAATTTTTGTAAAAATTTTGAAAAAGAAATTACTCAAAGCAATTGATCGATATTCCTCCACCACAATAGCACGTTCAGTTTTAGGTATCAATACCAAAAAACTCGAATTAAGACCCAGAGGAATTCTGCCAAATTCAAAGAACTCCAGCACAGCTCTATAAATGTCCGAAGCAATAAAATCCCAAGCGACATGATAGAATTTATCCGTGAAACCATCTGGGCCTGCGGCACTATCCGGATCAAGGGAAAACACTGCCTCCTTGACTTCCTCCATAGATGGCGGAGTGATGAGGTTGTAGCTTTGAGTCAACGTAATCAGATTGGGAACAATTCGATCCACCAACGTTAGTTCCCCTGCATGCAGCTGAGAGTCCAAGAAAAGATGCTCGAAATAGTTAATTACATGAACAACTATTTCCTCTTTATCATGCATAAGATTCCCAGCAATAGTCATGACTGAAATAGTCGCTTTACCACGACGAGCTTTGATACTATCATGGAAGCATTTCGTGTTTCTATCACCGTCATTAAGCCAACTAATTCTGCTTTGCTGCTTCATGTGCTCCGATTTAACCAATAATAAACCATTAATTACTACCTGAAGTGCAATTTTCTCATCCAAAATATTATCAGTGTAACCGAATAAAGAAATTTGTTCTTGAAGCTTTCCAAGTTGCAGCTCAAGTTCGTTAATTTTGGAATTAAAATTACCAAACACATGGATGTTCCAATCTCGAAGCACAACTTTCAACCTTTTGATTTTCATCATCACAAGTCGAATATGGCTAGGCGAATCCAAATGCTCCTCCCAAGATCCACGAACCATGCTCAAAAAAGAATTATGAGTGATCCCCATATTCCAAAATCGAAACGGTCGTGGCCCTGATTTCTCAACAGTACTACAATTAACGATAAGCGCGGAATGATCTGAACATAACCTTGGAAGCAAAGTAGCCATAACATTGGCCCAATCATTCAAAAAATTATCAGAAACCAAAGCACGGTCAATTTTACTCTCAGATATCGTAGGATAATATCTTCTAGTCGACCAAGAATAAAAAAGACGATTCATAATAACTTCAGACATCCCCAAGTCTCTAATAAACGTATTAAAATCCATGCAAGCCCTAGGGCATGGCGTTGATTTTCCACGACATTCATGAGATCCTCTAACAATATTAAAATCACCCATAACGACAAAACTGCCAATAAGAGTTCCAAGCTCCATCCATAGATCTCGACGTTTAATATATGAGGATGATCCATGAACAATCACCATCAAACCTTCAAACATCAGAAATTTCACCTTCACAATAACACATTGAGGAGAAGAAAAAATAATCGAAGCAATGACATCTCCATCAATAAAAAGAGGAATCAATCCCAGAGATCTCCAATAAGCAGAAGAAATATTACAAAACTGAGCGCGCGGCTCAATCAATCCTAACACTGTAGGTCTAAAAATCTGCACATGTTTTCGTAGCATATTTTGAGATATTTCAGTAGCTATCCTAAAAATATTCCACCTCATCAAATTCATTAAGATGTATGAGAAATCCGCAAAGAATTTTCATTCTCTGCATTTCCACCCGAATCATTGAATCCAGCTACAATATCTATATTTTTAAGTGCCTCCGTAGTAGGCTCAGCTAGCACATAAGGCGTGAGGGCCTCCGTTTCTGGAACACTTTTAGTACCCTCAACTTGTACATTCTTTAATCTTCTCGAAGGACGAAGTTTAGTAGCAGAGGGTTTGATTTTTTTATTATAAACCCGCTTAGGAACTAATGCCTCTATCGCTACTTCCCATTGCGCAATCGACTCCCCGGATTCCTCATTACCTTCCCTAGCCACAGTCTCCTCCGTATCAACTTTAAAAGCTTCGTTCTCAGCATGCAAATCACAAGAATTAGCAATATTTTCATTCGCTGCATGTAATTCACGAGACTCATGAACTAAATCCTCCCAACTTGATTCTCATCACCACTTAAAATAATTTGACAACATGGGTCACACTGAATATTTTCCAATTCACTACCCCGTTCTTCAAGCACAATATGTGAATTATCAACCTCGGGCTGTGCAGAGCCCATGCAAAGACTATCACTCGGCCTCTCAACCATTTCTTTATCCCTTAGCATACGCTCCATATCCTCAACCGAAACCGTAACTTTCATTAATTTATCAAAAGCATTCCCTTCCTCGGCCAACACCAAAAAATTATTAGAAACTGAAATGACAGTTCCCTCAACCGCATTTGATTTTCCCTCCCCAAATGATTTGAGAACCCATTCCTTAGTGGATAGCCCAGCTTTCAGAGAAGGGTCTCCTTTCTTCTTCCCATTATCAAAATCCCTTTTCTTATTCCCATCAATATTTACCGCAGCCTCCTCATCCTCTGCAACCGATTTCTTAGCCCCATTAAATCAACATTTACTCGCCGCATGTCCAACAGCCTGACATGAATTATAAAACAGTGGCAAATTCTCATAAAAAAGATCAACAAAGAACAACGCTTCACCCGGATCAATCATCACCAATGTCTGAAGATAAGAATCCTCGTGAAATGCCCCACAGTACCATGCATGGAATTACCGTCGATCTTAAGAGGGGTACCTACAGAATGAGAAATGCCCACGAAAACCTCTGCATGCCAATACTCAATTGGCAAGTTGTAGATGTGAGTCCAGACTTGCGCAAGAGTGGATTTAATTTTGTATGGAAAGAAGTCCAGAACCCAGTAACGAATTCTAAGATATCCAGGACGTGAGTGCCATGATTACAGATGCCTTACTTTCACTTGATCAATCGCACATGTAAATTGAAGAGTGAAAAAACCCTTGCCAAGTGCGATCAGTTTCCACTCCTGCGTAGGCGCCCATAATGCTTGTAATTTTGATTTCAAATCCACGGTAGTCCAAGGTTGCTCGTCTTTAAGCATAATCAGCCGACCGATCAAGGAAAATTGAAATTTATCAAGCTTCAATTTATACAAATCCTCCGGGAAAGAAATCGAGCTAAAATCCCCTCGTCTTACTGGCAGAATTCGTGATAAAGACATGGTAAAAACATCAGGATGTTTATCAAGTTGAGAAACATTAACCATCAAGGCATATGATACGCGTGGATTATTTGGAGGAAACCTATTTTGGGAAGTAGGGTTAGTATTATTGTGTTTATTCTCAGCCGATTTTCCTAAAATTCGATAGGATATCTTGGGATTATTAGTATCCAACAATCGTGAGGATTCATTGGATGTTTCAGAATTCTCGGAGAGTGGTGGGTTAAACGGAGAAGAAGAATTCATGATGAATGCCGATTAAGGAAAAAAGAGAAGGGAGAAGAAAGCCATCTTAACTAATTGACTAGTCAAAAAATTTAAATATAGGTCCCGACCTGAGATTAAATTGGCGTTTGGTTATGTTTCTGCTAGACATAATTTCATTTGGATGTGTTTACATCCTTGTTGGTTTTGATGTGCTCGACACATGTGTTTCATTTTATTTTGTTAGGTATCCACCGTTGGATATCCTTGGATAATTGTATTTTTAATTATCAATGTTAATTGATGATTTTATTATATATATTTTGTTCGCATATTTTAATGTGTGATGTTTTGTGTTGAGAATGATCTCAACATTGTGATTCTATTCATATGTTTGAAAATATGTGATGTTTGTTATGTTGGGAATATTCTCAATATTAAGTTCCTGTATAGGGGATTATACCCACTAATATTGTATATTATTAAACAGATAATTACTTAAGGGTGAGCAGATCTTAAGGGGAGTTTTTGAACTCCAAAAATTTTGATAATATTCCACTACGACTCTAACTGTATATATTGAGCTTTTTATGTTTTGTGTAGAAAGGATAAGCTTAAGGGAGAGATTGTTGAGAATGATGTGTTTCGGATGATGTGTTCCGTCATTCTCATGACAACTAGTACAACTCTCTAGAACCTAACCTTATCATTTCCTAGTATTTAGGATTAATTTATTTTAAATTAATCTGATTATTTTATTGATTTATGTCACATTTTATTTTTCCACGTATTTAGGGATTTATTGGTTATTTTATTATAAATTAAATCATGGATAATATTTGATTTTGACATATTCAAAATATTTTCCAAATTTGTAGAGGACGTGATGTTCCCACTCCTTCTTGAACCTAACCGCTGCAGGTGAATGTGGGTGATGCACGGTCATTTCGTGATCAGAATAAATCTCAAGAGAGACTTATCCCTATACCCACTGCAAGGTGTAGCTAGCAACGAGAGTAAGGGTCGATCCCACGAGGAGCTATGAATCCTATCTTCCAATGTCACATTTCCAAATTTGAGGGTTGTTGTGGTCTCCGTACTTCTTAATACAAAGACTATAAAATAAAATAACAAAATGAAACGAAACAAAGAAAGGAAAATATTAGTAGTAACGTTGACTAATCACGGGCACGCTGATTACTTATGCAAATTTAATTATCTGGTTAAAGGTACCGATTCTCTCTCAACGTACCCAATCTATCCTTTCAGTATAGACTAGAGGTGATCTCTTGTCCCCTGACCCATAACTTGTTGCCCAACCCTGATCTCTCATATGATTGTAAAATTGTAAACAACAAGGTAGCTTTATGCCCTGAACAGACCCAAATTTACCTAGACACTGATCTCTTAGATGCTCTCAGTACCCGTGATGTATCCCATCCCTTTATGACCAATACACTGCTACGATTCATGGCCATTTATAGAGGTAGTGAACACAATTCTAATTAACGAGTGATCAGCCACAATTAACTAGTTTAGCCCACTTTATTGCAACAAATAAAATGATTACATGACGGAAACAAATTCACACAGTTTATGCCGATAAGCCTCATGGTTCTTACATGTTCATTAGTTCTTATCTTTGTTCAACCGGAATAACGAGTCTAGCTGCTCATCCTAGACTTAGAACAACAATAAATATAAATAAATAAAGACATAAATAAATGAAAAAACTAACTTGATTAAAAAGTAAAATGATCCAACACCAATGTTGTAGTTAAGTACATAAAACTGAAAATCCTAAGTGGCTACGGGCATAAGGCCTGAGATTTTTCAACGGAAATTCAAATGTGAAATAAAAGTAAATAAAATGTATATGGTGTGTTCAAAGTATATATATTGTGTGTTCGGCCTCTGCCATGAAAACTACTTATCTAGGAGTACAAAACAGACAAGGTAACTTCTCCCACAGGTCGGGGGATCTTCAGCCCATTCTGCAGTCATTGTGCTCAAGACTTTCCATATCTGGTAGATTCTTTCCTTATTTAAAAGATTTGTCTCGCAGATTCTATACTCATCGTGCCCTAGGCAGCAGACATTCACCTTCCTTAATTAGCCGTTCCACCTTCTAGAATCTGAAAGATACGATCAGACTTTCCTTGTACGTTCCTCTTTCCTTCGGTGGCTAGGGTGCACTACTCCTGCTCCAGCTGATAATTGTTACCCTGTTACCCAGTCTCTTCTCCTTCTCCTGTCAATCACACTGGGTTTGTTGTGGGCATGATCACAAACTTCTCCTTCAGCAATGTTGGAATGGTGGGCATTTTTGCCAGGCTCGAGAGAGAGCTTTCCGTTGAGAAGTCATTGCCCATCAATGGTATCATTGGCATCTAAATGCCATCCAGATGTGATTCTGCTGCCTCCTGCCCCTCTTGTACCCACACTAGCTCTTTCCGACTCAAAAAAGAGAAAAAAACAAAGGACAAAAGTATGAGAAAAGGACACAAAATATGAGAGAATTTGGACTTGTCATACCCACCCACTTTAGACGTACTTGTCCTCAAGTATGAGGGTACAACGTGGCCAAAAGAAAAAAAAATAGAAAAGGAGGAGAAAACGACAAACTCAATAACAAAGACATGACAAATCAAGCATGTAAAGCATAATCCCTTGCGGGCGCAGAAATCTTAGCATCTGATCACAATCAATAGCATATAAATAGTAAAAACATACATAATGCCCACTGCAAATCAAACTGACTAAGTGATGAATTCTCTCATGTTTTCCTCACTCAAGTATTTGGTTAAGTATTTACGCTCAAGGAAAACATAATTGAACCAATGGTCAATATATGCTTGCAATTGCTCTTGTTCCTCCACCAATTATTGGAATAATGGGCACATCTATGCTAAGGACTGAAAGGTTGTAATGGGGCTACGGGTTCAAGGTAGGAAATATTTGGATCTGGCTCAGAATTTGGTCAAATTTTCTCTTTGGGAGATTTGTTTTGACTCTTTACTGGCCTTTGCCACCGTGCCCAATTTATGAAGCACATTCCCCAGATTTTTTATTTTGTGGGCATTATGTACTCTTATTTTCTTAGGGTTGTTTTCTGTTTTTTTTTTAAATTTTGACCCTTTTCTATTTTCTTTTTCTTTCTTTTCCTTGGCATTTTATGCCTTGTAACACACCAAATTTATCCTCCCCTCATGCCCATGGTTTTTTTTGTGGTTTTCAAGAATGAATGTGACCAGGGCATAATTCATTTTTAGCTCTAACAAGGCTACAAGGGATAATATCAAGGTGGTTTTATTTAGCTTTGTGGGCTCAGAAAGAAAATTTGCCTAAGTATTTCAATAGCATACCCAAAATTTCATGTGACCTCAGAATAGAGCAAAAGAAAGTTCTAGTTTACCTAAATTCAAAAATGCGGAAATTACACAAGAAAGAATAATCACATGCATTGTGAATGTAGGCTCAATTTCTCACAAGGTACTTAGTTCATTCATTATATATGCAGTAGCATGGGCATGCTGAAATGAAAATAAGTAAAATATGATGTCTTATGATCACAAGACCCTAGACTCCATGCTCTTCAAGCTCAAATATTTACACATGCTTGACACTAAAAAAACACAAAGAAGGCAGAGTAACCCCCACCCACACACTTTGCCTTCGGCAAAGGAGGTGCGAGAAGATTACCCTACGAACCGTAAATTCAACAAAACATTAGAAGGGCCCTTACCCACACACTTTGCCTTAAGTAATGTGGGTCAGTACAAGGGTCATCTAACACAAAACACAAAACACAAAAAAAACAACAAAATAAAAAGCATAAAAACAAACAACTCATAATGCCCACACCCACATACTTTGCGATAAGCAAAGTGTGGGACTGGGGCAACACCTAAACTGACATGAAAAAGAAAAAAACCTAACCTATGGGAAAGAGTACCAGTTTAAGCATCAAAGGGTCGGATATACAAATCTGACGTGCTTGAAGTTCGCCTTATGTTCAATTTCCACCAGAAGGTGACAATTTTTTCCATAAACAAGGCGGAAGGGAGACATCCTGATGGAGGTTTTGTAGACAATGCGATATGCCCACAAGGTATCTTCCAGCTTGAAACTCCAATTCTTGCTATTGGGGTTCACGACTTTCTGAAGTATGAACTTGACTTATCGGTTGGAAACCTCAGCTTGCCCATTTTCCTGTGGGTGATATGCAGTAGTTACTTTATTTCTCACTCCATACTCCTTGAGCAAATTCTTGATGATCGTATTGCAGAAGTGAGATCCTTGATCACTTATTAGTGCCTTGGGCACACCAAATCTGCTGAACACATTAGACTTTAGGAATTTCTTGACCATACGGACATCATTTGTGGTAGTAGCTTTTAATTCCACCCATTTCCACACATATTCTACAGCAAGGACTATGTACTAATATCCATTAGATTTGGTTAAAGGACCCATAAAGTCAATTTCCCAAATGTCAAAAACTTCTACCGACATGATAGGTATCATAGGCATTTCATTTTGTTTGGAAATGTTTCCAGTCATTTGACAGCGTGGGCATCGTCTGCACGCTTCATAAGTATCCTTGTGAACTGAGGGCCAAAAGAAACCGCAATCAAGGATCTTTTTTGCAGTTCTTTTTGCACCAAAGTGCCCTCCGTAGTGATCAAGAATACTCTTGGTTTCTTCTATGGACACACAGTGGCAAATGATTTTGTCTGCGCACCTTCTCCATAGTATGGGCTCGTCTCATACATAATATCGACTATCACTTCTGATTTTGTTCCTTTGATAGGTCGAGAGTTTGGTTGGTAATTCTCCAGAGATCATAAAATTGACCAAGTCAGTGTACCAAGGTGCAGTGCCCTTGATGCTAAATAGGTACTCATCAGGGAATGACTCCTTGATGGGCACCATGTCTTTTTTCTTATTGAGTAACTCAAATGATCGGCTACTTGGTTTTGAGCTCCACTCTTGTCTTTGATCTTCCAATCAAATTCTTATAACAGTAGTATCCACCGAATGAACCTTGGCTTTGATTCCTTTTTGACAAGTAGGTGCTTCAATGTAGAGTGATTGGTGTAGACCACACTCTTGGCTCCGAACAAATAGGATCAAAATTTTTCAAAGGCAAAAACTACTGCCAACAATTCCTTTTCAGTCGTGGTGTAGTTAGCTTGGGCATGGTTTAATGTTTTGGTGGCATAATATATGACATGACTTTATTTTCCTCGCCTTTGTCCAAGTATTGTGCCCACATCATATCCACTGGCATCACACATTATTTTGAATGGCATGTCCCGGTCTACAGGTTGGATGATGAGTGTCGTGACCAACTTCTTTTTCAGAGTGTTGAAAGCTTCCTTACAGGCTTCGTCAAAGATGAAGGGCACATCATTTTGCAAAAGATGAGTGATCAGTTGAGCGAGCTTTGTAAAATCTTGGATGAATCGCCGATAGAACCCGATGTGACCAAGGAAACCTCGAACTTGCTTTACCGTAGTGGGGTAAGATAGCTTCTCAATGATATCCACCTTAGCATTATCCACTTCGATGTCTCTCTCTGAAACAACGTGCCTAAGAACAATCCCTTCACGAACCATGAAATGGCATTTTTCATAGTTTAGCACCAGGTACTTATCCACGTATCTTTTAAGCACCTTTTCAAAGTTATTGAGGCATGCGTCGAATGAATCCCCATAGACTGTGAAGTCATCCATGAACACCTCGATATACTTTTCTAAAAGATCCAAGAAAATGCTCATCATGCACCTTTGAAAAGTTCCAGAAGCATTGCAGAGCTGATGTGACCCGGGACCTATGGGACACGACAAGTACTAAATACGCGGAAGCTAAAGAACAGAGCAAGGTTGGATATGTAAGGGATCAATACGACTCTAAAGAAAGGATGAAGGTCTCGACTAGAAAAGAACAAGACTCGATCAAGTAAAGAACTTACTAGAATACGAAGACACGAACTAGGACCTGAAGGATGACTCTTGAATGACTTCGGTGGTGGTTGGGACGGCAGCAGACGGCGGCGTCGACGGCGGTGAAGGTGTTGACGGTGGCGGTGTGAGATAGAAGGATCGGTTCTGGCGGTGAACCCGTGTTGAATCAACCCGAACACACTCGTCTAACTTCTTTGGATAGAAATTATCCCAAGTACTTAATTATACCCTGAAAAACCTAAATAAGACTATTGGTTGGCTAAATCAATAGAATTGTTTGGAGTAAATTTCGATCAACAAGAGATCTGGAGATAAAAGAGAAATAACTTCTTATATTCATGCAATTGTCTAACTTTATTAAAACAAATGGATCCCCTATTTATACTAATCAATATGGACGAAATTTCTAACCTAAATCCTAAAGGAATCCTACCTTAACTAGAAGTCTTAATTAAGGAAAGATAAGATAACAAAAATCTATCTAGATAAGGATAAATCCCAACTAAACTTGGGCCTAACAATCTCACTTATTTGGACCTCTAATTACATGATTATGGGCTGAATTAATTGGGAATTAATTCGGTCCATATAGTGTACAAAATATCCACCACCTTTGCATGAAAAACAGCAACTTCTCGGATTCCCATGTAAACGTGTAAAACTCTTCATGCGCACGTCCAAATGGCGTGATTCTTCTTCTCACGTCTTCATGCTTCCTTCTTCATCATCAATAGATAGCATGGTGATCAATCTCAAGCTGCCCTTCACTTCATCATCATGCAATTCGAATTTGTGCCTTATTGAAGCTTGTAGATAAGCTTGTAACTTCTTAGCTCGCAAGCGCGTCATTGGACCTTTGAATTGCAGCTCTGGATCATCTTCTTCTTTGCTTGGCTCGATCTCATCATTCGCCCCTACTGAAAAGAATTCATTCTCGAATTCGCAGACTCATCAATATCGAACTCATCATCTGCAGAAAAGAGAGATAAGTCAGCAACATTAAATGTAGATGAACACTTGTACTCACCGGGTAAATCAATGCGATATGCATTGTCATTGACTCGACTCAACACGGTGAACGGTCCATCGCCTCTAGGCATTAATTTTGATTTTCTCAAGTTAGGAAAATAGCCAGGACTCAGATGAATCCAAACGCGATCTCCGGGCTGGAAAATCAATTGTTTGCGCTGTTTGTTCTTTTGAACAGCATTACGTGCGCCAACAACTTCAATACGCGCACGTATTTTCTTATGCATCTCCTTCACTTGATCCACTTTTCTTGTACCTTTAACACTTGTTAGATGCTCAACAGGTAAAGGCAAAAGATCAGTAGACGTTAGCGGATTAAAACCATAAACAACTTCAAACGGAGACATGTTGGTAGATGAATGCACAACTCTATTATAAGCAAATTCAGCATATGGCAAACAATCTTCCCATGATTTCAAGTTCTTTTAACTAAAGCACACAGCAAAGTACCTAAAGTGCGATTAACTACTTCAGTTTGTCCATCAGTATGTGGATGACATGCAGTAGAAAATAACAGTTTGGTACCTAACTTTTCCCATAGTACACGCCAAAAATGTGCTAGAAACTTAGAATCCCTATCACTAACAATAGTTCTAGGTATTCCATATAAACACACAACATGTATAAAGAACAAATTGGCAATGTGTACAGCATCATCAGTTTTCCTACATGCAATAAAATGAGACATCTTGGAAAACCTATCAACCACAACAAATATAGAATCTCGACCAGACCTAGACCGTGGCAAATCAAGTATGAAATCCATAGATAAATCAATCCACGGTGAAGACGGGCCTGGTAGAGGCGTGTATAAACCAAACGGATGTGTTGTAGATTTTGACCTCCTACATGTGATACATCTACTATACACATTCTCAACATCATGCTTCATACGTGGCCACAAGAAATGTGCATGCAGCAAGTTTAACATTTTAGACAGACCAAAGTGACCCATTAAACCTCCCGCATGCGACTCTAGAATTAACAACTCATGCATAGAAGACTTAGGAATACACAACTGTGAACCCTTGAACAAGAACCCATCATGCACGAAAAAGCCATCAAAGGACTGAGACTTAGTGTAACAAACAGCATAAATCGATGCAAAATAAGGATCACTCGAATACAGCTCTTTAATCGCATCAAATCCCAACATCTTAGCATGCATTAGGTTCAAGAGAACGTTCCTTCTCAACAATGCATCAACTACAACATTATCACTTGTGATGCTTCAAACTCTCGTGATCCGTGTGAATCACGAACTCCTTAGGCCCTAAGTGGTGCTGCCATGTGTCTAAAGCTCTCTTGAGTGCGTACAACTCTTTGTCATAGGTGGAATAACGAAGGGCTGCATCATGGAGCTTTTCACTAAAATTGGCGACTGGACGCCGTTCCTGCATCAAAACAGCACCAATCCCTTTGCCCGAGGCATCACATTCAATCTCAAAAGTTTTATTAAAGCTCGGAAGAGCAAGAATGGGGGCATTACATAAACATGATTTCAAAGTGGTAAACGCATGCTCTTGAACAGGACCCCATTCAAACTTTCAATCTTTCTTGATTAACTCAGTAAGCGGTGCAGTTATGCTGGAAAAATCGTGCACAAAGCGACGATAAAAGCCAGCAAGGCCATGGAAAGACCGTATATCACTCGCAGACTTAGGAGTGGGCCATTCTTCAATCGCTTTGATTTTGGAATGGTCTACTTCTATACCACGTATACTCACAACGAAGCCTAGAAAAACGACTTCACTCATGCAAAAAGAACACTTAGATAAGTTACCATATAATTTCAACTCCCTAGGTAACTCAAAAACGTGTCTAAGGTGCTGCATATGTGTATGTCTCGTGTCACTGTAAATCAGAATGTCATCAAAATACACAACAACATACTTTCCAATCACCTCACGCAAAACATGATTTATTAAACGCATAAATGTGCTTGGTGCATTAGTGAGACCAAGAGGCATAACAAGCCATTCATACAAACCATGCTTTGTTTTAAATGCAGTTTTCCATTCATCACCTTCTTGCATACGTACTTGAAAATAACCAAAACGCAAATCAATTTTAGAAAAGACACGTGAACCAGATAACTCATCAAGCATATCATCGAATCTAGGGATGGGAAAATGATACTTTACTGTGATTTTGTTGATTGCTCTACAATCCATGTACATACGCCATTCGTTGTTCTTCTTTGGCACTAAGATCACTGGAACGGCGCACGGGCTCAAACTCTCACGGATTTGCTTCTTCTCCAATAGCTCTTTAACTTGTCTATCTATCTCCTTAGTCTCGTCGCGAGATGTCCTATAGGCTGGTCGGTTGGGTAGCACAACTCCGGGGATGAAATCGATCTGATGCTCGATTCCTCGCACTGGTGGAAGTCCTCCAGATATCTCCTCAGGAAAAACGTCCTTGAACTTATCAAGTAAGGGCTGCACATCACTAGGCAAACAATCATTAGTAGCACTGCTCTTAAATGTGAGTAAGACAAGGGGCATACCTGCTTTCACGGCTTTCTGAACTCCTTTCACCGAAATAAACAAGCTCTTCATGTGTGGCTTATTTGAACTCGATTCTTTCTTCTTTTCCACAGCTAAGGAGACCGAATGAGGTTGTTTGGAAGGTGAGGTGGTGTCGGCAAGGGGCTGTCCGGGGGCTGAGGTTTCGGCCGTAGACTTCGGGGCCCGTTTTGCGGCTGCTTGCTTCGTCTTTTCCTCTTTAAACCTCTCTTGCATGCGTTGCTGATCCATAGCAACGTCTTTAGGTACTAATGGCCTCAAGGTGCTGATTCGGCCATCTAAGTCGACGGTATATGTGTTCAAACGTCCGGTGTGGACTACACGTCGATCATACTGCCAAGGCCTGTCTAACAACAAGTGTGCCGCATCCATAGGGATAACGTTGCACAAAATAGTGTCAGAAAACTTATGGATTGAGAATGAGACACTTACCTGATGAACAATGCGTATCTCGCCTCTATCTGTAAGACACTGCAGTCTGTAAGGCTTTGCATGTTGTTGTACGGGTAGACCAAGCTTTTCCACTGCGTATTGACTGATGGCATTTATCACACTGCCACTGTCAATTATCATAGAGCACGTGTGACCTTGTATCACTGCATGGGTGTAGAAGATGTTCTCCCGTTGGTGCTCTTGTTCCTCCTCTCAAATGATGCTCAAACTTCGGATTGTGACCAAACTGACTTGTTGAGCTTCCAGATCGACTTCCTCATGAGATGCATCATTCTCGACTTCTTTCTCATGTGGGCGTCAGCCACTAGCTCTGTTTCATCCTCACTGATTGATTCAACTTCATTAGATTTTGTTAAGTATAGAACTCGTCGGTTCGGACATTGAGCTTGGAAATGGCCCCAACCTTGATATTGTGACATTGAATGTAATGAGCTCGATTAGGGGCTGCACTAGGGGACGTCACACCTTGGGTTGGCCGAGTAGGATTCGGCCGAGGCTGAGTGGATGGTGTAGACTCGGGTCTACGGCTGGACTGCGGTGTAGAACGGTCGAAACGCCGTTCGGGTGGTCCGGGTGGACCTCTGGGTCGTGTAGATTCAGTAGAAGGGGTAGAAAGTGATGTGGAAGGTGTACCTTTATTCCAAGAGGAACGTGTAGGGGCTGAATTGTAGTGGGATCGACGGCGACCCTCTCTCAGCTGCCTTTCCACAATCGATGCATACTGCACCATTCTTGCTACACTGGTGAAGTCTCTGAGCTCGACTTCACATGCAATATCGGGGTTCATACCTTCAATGTACCGAATGATGGTAGCATTTAAGGTCTCTTACTTCCCGACTGTATTCAAAAGGGTCTCCAGCTCCTTGTGGTACTCTTCAAACGATCTAGTACCTTGCTTGACCCGGTTGAGTTTCTTTTCAAGCTCTCTTTCATAGTGCATGGGGATGAAACGTCCACGCATGAATCATTTCATTTCTTCCCAATTGTCGATTGGTGGGTTGTAGTTTCAGCGCCTTCTCTCTTGCTGCATTTCCCACCATGAGGTTGCGTAGCCTCTAAACTCTAAGCATGCGAGTTGCACCTTCTTTTGCTCTGAAAAGTTGTAGCATGCAAAGATCTTCTCTACCTTACGTTCCCAATCTAAGTAGACATTAGGATCGTGAAGGCCTTTAAACTCGGGTATGGTCGTCTTGATGTTGTTGAGCCTACCATCATCATCATCATGATAATTCGCATGCCTATGGGGACCTTGAGGTCGTCCATGGCGTCCTCTTTGCCCTTATGGTATGTGATCAGCTTCATAACCATTGGCTGCATAGGACTCATATCCGTAATCATAGTCCTCTTCAAAGGCAGGCTCACGGGACGGCCTTTGAATATCTTGCTGAATAGGCGGTGGTCTGTTAACGGCTCTCTGTGGCTGGCGTCAGCCTTGTACTTCAATTTGAGGCTCGGGACGCCTCTCTACATCATCTTGAGGCTTAGGTTGCCTCGCTGCATTGATTTGAGGCTCAGGTTGCCTCGTGGTATCATCTTGAGGATCGGGCTGCCTCTCAGGTTCTCCTTAGACCGTTTGAGATGTGGTCGACTGGGTTCTAAGCCTTGCAAGCTCCTCTTCCAACTCAACTACTTGGTTGCCAAGTTCGTCCCTCAGTAGATGATTCTGGCGCTCGAAATGACTGACTAGAGCCTCATATTGGTACTTTGGGTCCCATTGTGGTTCAGATGAGTAGGACTGCTCGCCAGGTGTATTAGGCAATCTAGGCTCCTTAAGAGGTGGAGTAGACGTCTCTTTGTTGGTTCCTTTCTTAATTGTATCTGCAAAATGAACAAACGTGAAGAAAACGTGGTATAGGACCTCACAATTCCTCACAAACACTCGTGTATGTCACTCTTGATTTTTCCACTCGTGAATGTCTCTCAAACTATGTGGTGCACGTGTGTAATGAATATGGGAGTGGGCTGATCGAAACAATCTTCTCTTGACTAGCTCTTCTGGGTTTTCTTCAAGCTTCAACGGATAAAATCAAGCCGGAAGGTTGCTAAGAGTAGAAGTAGGCGTGTGGAATGAGTAATTCAGGTAGATGGTGTATATGGACCACGGGTGTACGGGTGTACGGGTGTATGGACTGTGTGGTGTATAAGGTGAATCGGGTGTAGGTGTAGATGGACTGCAATTGTCGAACCTATAGATGGACTGCAATTTTCGAACCTATAGATGGACTGCAATTTCCGAAATGGATTAGGATGGAAGAAATCTAAACAAGGTAGGAAATCTAATAGATAAGGAAAGAGACTTTTGGATGTGTTTGACTAATGTGAACACAATCTAAGAATCCCTAAATATATGGAAACAAATCTAAAAACAAGGAATTAAAAACAAAAACACTAGAACCAATCTGATTTTCATTTTTTTTATCGGTGATTTTTTTTTTGATTGCCGAAGCTTTCTCTTTTTGTTTTTTTTAATGAACAATGCAAGTATTACAACTCGAAAGACTCAAAATGAGAAAACGAACAAAAACAACATATTGAACCACGAACGATAAGAACCGACGTGACTCTTGATACCAATTTATGATGTGACTCGGGACCTATGGGACACGACAAGTACTAAATACGCAGAAGCTAAGGAACGGAACAACGTCGGATATGTAAGGGATCAATATGCCTCTAAAGAAAGGATGAAGGACTCGACTAGAAAAGAACAAGACTCGATCAAGTAAAGAACTTACTAGAATACGAAGACACGAACTAGGAACTGAAAGATGACTCTTGAATGACTTCGGTGGTGGCTAGGACGGCGGCGGGCAGCGGCGTCGACGGCGGTGAAGGTGTTGACGGCGGCGGTGTAAGCTAGAAGGATCGGTTATGGCGGCGAACCCGTGTTGAATCAACCCGAACGCACTCGTCTAACTTCTCCGGATAGGAATTCTCCCAAGTAGTTAATTATACCTTGAAGAACCTAAATAAGACTATTGGTTTGCTAAATCAATAGAATTGTTTGGAGTAAATTTCGATCAACAAGAGATCTGGAGACAAAAGAGAAATAACTTCTTGTATTCATGCAATTATCTAACGTTGTTAAAACAAATGGACCCCCTATTTATACTAATCAATAGGGATGAAATTTCTAACCTAAATCCTAAAGGAATTCGAAAATCAACAAAAGAAATCAAAAGGAATCCTACCTTAACTAGAAGTCTTAATTAAGGCAAGATAAGATAACAAAAATCTATCTAGATAAGGATAAATCCCAACTAAATTTGGGCCTAATAATCTCGCCTATTTGGACCTCTATTTATACGATTATGGGCTGAATTAATTGGGAATTAATTCGGTCCATATAGTGTACAAAATATCCACCACATTTGCATGAAAAACAACAACTTCTCGGATTCTCATGCATACGTGTAAAACTCTTCATGCACACGTCCAAATTGCGTGATTCTTCTTCTCACGTCTTCATGCTTCCTTCTTCATCATCAATGGATAGCATGGTGATCAATCTCAAGCTGCCCTTCACTTCATTTTCATGCAATTCAAATTTGTGCCTTATTGAAGTTTGTAGATAAGCCTGTAACTTCTTAGCTCGCAAGCGCGTCATTGGACCTTTGAATTGCAGCTACGGATCATCTTCTTCTTTGCTTGGCTCGATCTCATCAAGAGCCTAAAAGGCATCTTCCTGTAAGCAAATGTGCCGAATGGGCACGTGAAGGTAGTTTTCTCTTGGTCTTCTTGATCTACTACAATTTGCATGTAGCCTGAATATCCATCCAGGACACAAAAGAATTCATTTCCAGCCAATCTCTCCAGCATCTGGTCTATGAAGGGCAATGGGAAGTGATCCTTCCTTGTGACCGTGTTGAGCTTCCGGTAGTCTATGCAGACTCTCCACCCAGTTTGTAGCCTCGAGGACACAAGCTCATTTCTTTCATTTTTTACGACCTAGATTCCTGACTTCTTGGGCATGACATAAATCGGGCTTACCCATTTGTTGTCCCAAATAGGGTGGATGATTCCCATGTCCAGCAACTTGAGTATCTCCTTCAGCACAACTTCCTTCATGGTGAGGTTCAACTTACGTTGTGGATCCTGTACTAGTTTTGCATCATCCTCCAAGAGAATCTTATACAAGCATACTGCAGGGCTTATGCCCTTGATGTCGGCCAGAGTCCATCCCATTGCTTCTTTGTATAGACGTAGTAATCTCAATAGCCTGTTTTCTTCAACACGACTCAGTCATTTGCTTATGATAACCGGCAGTGTCTCATTCTTCCCAAGATAGGCATACTTTAAGTGGTCAGGGAGATTTTTCAATTCCAGCTTTGGTGCCCTCTGTACCGAATGTAGCGTCCTTTGTGTCTGAGTCATGGTGGGTAAATTGTAGTCCACCACTCCATGCGGTAATTCTTCCAGAGAGTATAACATCATGATGGCATCTCTGGTGTCTTCATCTTCATCGAAGGCATCGTAGTCAATTAACCCAGCTTGCAATGCCAATTCTAGGGGTTCTTAGTTGTTCATATGTCCCAGAATGGCTTCTGATTGGGCATAGCAATGGTTCACAAAGTTGACTGACTCTGAATCTTGTGGATGTTTCATGCCTTTGAAAATGTTGAACACAACTATCTGGCCATCGAACTCACATGTCAGCGTGCCCTCGTCAACATTGATCTTGGTGCGAGCAGTTTTTATAAATGGCCTCTCTAGCAATAGAACGGATGTGGATGATGTCGTTTTGCCTATGTCCAAGACATAGATATCTCCCGGTAAAATTAATTCTCCCACCTTCACTAAAACATCTTCTATTAGACCTTCGGGGTAGACGTTTGACCTGTCTACCAACTGGATGATCACTCTTGTTTCCTTGAATGGTCCCAGATTCAATTCTTCATAAATCATCATAGGCATGACGTTTATGGATGCACCAAGATCAAGCACTGTCTTTTCAATCTTCTTGCTCCCAATTATGCATGGTATGATAAACATACCAAGATTCTCACATTTCTTTGGCATTTTCTTTTGTATAACCGCAGAGACATTTTCTCCCATGAAAAGTGTCACATTATCATCAAATCACACCTTCTTGGTGCACAGCTCTTTCAGGAAACGGGCATAATGAGGAACCTATCTTATTGCATCTAGTAATGGAATATTGATTTCCACTTTTCGAAAGACCTTGAGAAGGTCCTTCATCTTCTCTTCTTTTCTGTCATGGGCAAGACATTCAGGAAATGGAGGCTTCTTCTTTGTTTCTTGCCTTATGGGCTCAGCACCCTCTTCCTGTCTGTGCTCTTCTTCTTTTGTTATGCCTTCAGTGTCTCCTTTCAGTTCACCTTTCATTGCTTCCTCTTCATTCTTTGTGGTCACAGTGTTCACTTGTTCTCGAGGATTTACTACTTGAGAGGGTAATTATCCATTTCTTTTCTTCAGTTGGACAAGGTCTTGGGCTAGTTGGGAAATTTGTTTGCTCACATGTTGCAGACCAACCCTTGTTACTTGTTTGAACTTTTCATTCTCCTGTTGTGACTTCACATTTTCCTTGGCTAGGGCATGGACTAGTTCGGCCAGCCTGGGTTCTTCTCGTGCTCTCGGTGGTGGTGCTAAGTCTTGTTGGTGGGCATCATTCCTTTTCCATTTGAAATTCTCGTGGTCCCTCCATCCAGGATTATATGTTTAAGAGTGAGGATCATATCGCCTGTTATTATCATGCCCACCGAGATAGTTAACTTTAGCGACGTCCTCTTCCTGCAGTGTTGAGAATTCATCAGTTAAATGGGCCACATTCTTGCACACTCCACACACCCTTTTATTTGGTGCCCTAGTATGGTTTATCATTTTCTCCATCTGGTCCAAAATTCTTTCCATTTTGACCTTAAAGTGCGTTGATTTTCTAGCATCTGAAACTGTCCTTGTGCCCTCGGCACTTTCATCTCGATTTTCATCAGTCATTTCTACCAAAATTCTGAAGGCTTCGGTTGGTAATTTATTCAGAATAGATCCTCCACATGAAGCATTGATAATGATTTTGTCCTGTGGTCTCAACCCAGACAAAAAGTATTGGATCAGATCATGATCTGTGATCTGGTGTTGTGGGCACTTTGTCAGCATATTCTGAAATTAACACCAGTAGTCGTAGAAGCTTTCATTTATGCCCATCTTCAGACTTCCAATCCTTCGCCTCATCTCCTAACCTCTAGATGTGGGAAAATATTTTTCTAGGAATTTATGCTGCAGTTGTGCCCACGTGGTTATACTGCCAGTTGGTAGTGTGTATAATTAGTCTCGTGCCCTATTCTGAAGAGTAAATGGGAATGAGACAAGTCACACATATTACAAAGACCTCTGAAGGTCTTTGTAACACCCCAGATTTTCGGATAAGGTTTAGAGAATTCTTATGAGTAATTAAGTAGTTAAGGAAGAGATTTAAAATAAGGTTTAAGTGAAGTCAGATGTCAGTCACGACTTTAGGGGTCAATTTTCATAAAATTATCTTTTCGAAAATTTTGATCTTAACTCTGTTATGGCCAATTTTGGTCTTGTTAAAAAGGTTTTAACCCAAGGAGTGTGCCGGTGTTCCCGTAATTTTATTCTGAAGTCATTTGAAGTCCCGGTGATGAAAAACGTATTTAAAAGGATTAATGAATAGTAACTTTTGCGTGCGTTCATGATTTGAAAAATATATGAAATCCTCCTCGATAATCCGAGACTTGTTCTACCAAGCCTCACCAATGTGAAATGACCTAAGTAAACTGTTCGCGTTCATGAATTTCCATTTTGAGATCAATCAAACGCTTGGGAATTTATTTGTCCCTTGAAATGAATAGTAAAAGTAATTTTGAAAAAGAAATCTTGGCTCATCTTTCTTCTGAGGACCTATTCTTCATCCCAAGTCAAGTTGGTTCAATAGTACTCGAGTCAAAGAGTCTTCCGGTATTTTTGAATTTCGTATTTGAGGTCATCTTGACTTAAACATCAAATAAAGCAGCTTTTAACCGAACCGGAGTAACTTTTGCAGTATCCTTGCACTGCAATGGCTTCCTCTGAAAGAAAAATTCTCACCTATATATACCCCCCAACCCATTCACTTATTTCCCACACCATTTTCTCATTTCTCATAGTTTAGAGAGAGTGAAAGCTAGAGAGACTTGAGATAATCTCAAAGTTGAGCGAGGGACATTCTTCATGAGTGTTCCTCTGAGACGACAAGCGGAGTGGCGTAGAAGGGATGTGGTGGGGCAAGGTGCTAGGATCACCATCGGGATGTAGCAGGCGGCTCCGTCACCGCTTTGACTTGATGAGACGTCGAGCTAGCCACCTTCCTTTGATGCACTCAACTCCGTCCATTCTTTCTCATCGGCCTCGGACCCTATATTTTTCTTATCTTTAATTCTTCATTTCATTCCATCTTCCGTTATTGTATTCTCATTATAGTATTCCTGTTATTGTATTTCCGTTGTTATTCTCGTTTATTTCGTTTAAGTTCTGTTTAAGTTTCGTATGTAAATTATGTCATTATTCTAAGTGTTTAAAGGAGATAGTCATGTTTATTCTGTTATCATGTTGATTTTAAGTTTAAGCATGCTCGTTTCTATATTCTTCAAGTGTCGGGTAAATATCGATCTTTGTTGAGTTTTAATTCGATTTCTTTCGATTATCATCTTCGTAAAGTTATATCTTTGAAAAATCATAATAAATGTGTTAAGCCTTGTTTTAAGTTTAAAACGTCGAGAAAAGGGAGAGGTGACCGAGTAACGCCTCAACCAACACTTCGAGCAAAGAATTTCGATGTCCGTGAGAGTACATGGACCGTGCAGGAAAGGATTCCTTCTGCACAGCCCGTGCAAAGCTCTCGGCTGAACCCTCTAAAGGGTTAGCATGGCCCATGCAAAGGTCTGCACGGACCGTGCTATGCTTGCACGGACTATGTCAGAAAGTCTGGGCATTTAATTCCTGATTCAATAAATAGCACAGCCTGTGCAAGGCCTCTGCCGTCAAGATTTGCCTGTAAATGCATTCTAATCTCGAGTTTTTCAAACCTTCATGTTTTATAAAGGTTCTACAGTCGTGCAATCTGTGTTTAAGTCCTAGTTATAGAAGGAAGGATTAGATGTTGTTAGATGTTAGAATTCTTCAAAGGAGGCGGCTAAGTCGATGACTTGGCTTTTGTAGGAGGAAGTGAGCCACATGGAAACCCGGAGGAAGATCGTCAGATCATTACTTCATCTTCTGCTCAGTAGTCGAGGTGGATAATTCTATACTCATCTAAACTTTGAGCTAATAAGCTCTAGAAGTATGTTAGAACAATTGAGATATCCGATAAAATATTTTACTCTGCCTGATTGATCTCTGTACAATGGAATAAAGGAAAGGAATTTATTATGAAGAAAATATGTTAATTGAGTTCTCGAGCATGTTTAGACATGTTAGAATTGTTTAAATACAATTTATGCTTAGCATAAGATATTGAGAATTGCCTTTAGTTGCAATACGTGTTTATATACTTTCATGATCTTGTGATTGAATGTTGATATTTTGCTAAGCTTATCTAGTTGAGTATTACCTTCTAGGGTAGTGATAAATCCCTTGTAGGTCAAAGTTCATACTGAATTAAAGGATTAGCTTAGATGTTCCTCTAGGCTTGGTTTTGCTAGCAAGGTTAAGGAAGGAATTTAGCATTTACTTAAGCAGGATTTGAGCTCAGAAGACTTGTGATCTTTGATCATTAAGAGAGTCACTGCTGGGTTAATCCCTCTTCTATCCTAAGGTGTGCCTAAGGGTGCAGTTGACATCAGGTTTGAGCCAGGATGGGCCCAAAAGAAAAGAAAAAGGCTTTGCAGATATGGAGGGGGCTTTTGCGTTTTGCTCTCCATATACCGTCAATTAATTATTAGATATTTCTGAAGTTTATTACAAAGTTTTCATTTAAAACCCACTGAGTGCATTAGTGCTCACGCCCTCTTTTTCAAATGTTTTCAGGTTGAAATACCGAGGATATTGGTGGCTACGAATGTAGGTTGGCTGCCAAGATATATATTTGTTATAGTATAAGTATTTGAACCCACTATAATTCTGCTACTATGATTCACTCTATTTGCTACTTCTTTCGAGATTCTATGAACAATTTGAAACACGATCATATATATATATATATATATATATATATATATATATATTGATGCATATTAAGTTTTAATCCATGTTTCTTAAGTTATGTTTCCTTTTTGCCTATGAAGAGGCTTAAGCCTGTTGGTTCTGTTTAATCGCTTTGACCGATGAATGGGTCTATACTTTTTGGTATTTGATAATTTAGCCGTATTCTACTCCTTACATTTCGATAGGTATAACTCCTTTTGATTAAGTGAATTCGAGAACTATCTCCTATCTTTCGAGAGTATATCCCTTCTGGTAAACCATTCTTTGATAAACTTCCGCTTTTGTATTAATTCCTTAATTAACACCCTATCCCCATTAATTAATCCCTCTTTAGGGATCGGGCTGTTACAGATGGTATCAGAACAGGCTTGCAACTCTGTAGACCTGTCTCTTTGTTAGATAAGTTGAGTGCTTTTGTGCATATAAATTGTTCCATAATAGTTAAAGCAACAACCCACAGCTCACCATCACCCTCGTATCTTCAATCAAAAATTAAGGTATGGTAGTATAGATACTTTGGATTTCGGATTCATTATTTTTGGAATACATGGAAGGAAATATTTGAGCAAGCATACCTCTTTTATGGATAAGGGAAAAACCGTGAGAATGAAATTTCAAGTAAAAAGTGTTTGGGTAAGATGATTTCTGAAATGAAGAGTTTGTAAAAAAAAGAGTTCTCGATCACAAAGAAAAGGGTTTAATTCATTCTCAAAATTTTTATCTTAAAGAAAAGGTAAATATTTCTGTTTAAAGATTTTGGGCACCAAAATTTTGATAAATGTCTACTACTTTAAAGGATCTATGCATACAAGATGAAGTAGTCTGAATCTAGATGATAGTATGACCTCAGGAGAACCTTAGGTCTCCCTTTTATGATCTAGACTGATTAAGTTATCTGTTTTTAGATGGGTAAGCGCCGTTTGACTACCAGGAAGAGTATGCCTCTTTTCCGCCCTGTGCAAGAGAGGGTTGAAAGGTTCAGGAAGGAGACTTGGAATGGTAATGAGCAGTTGTTGTCTTTCATGGCGAGGTATCTCAAGAGGTGGGCATGGACAAACGGCTTTGGAGAAGCGCCAGGAAGTGTGTCTGACTTGGAAACATGCATCCGCATGTGTGAGCACGCACCACCCGCTTGGAGGCCCATAATGTATCGCATCCTGCAGAGCACTGTCACTCGTGATCCCGAGACGTACGCTGAAATCGGGAATCTGATGGAGTTCTCCTCAGCTTTGATGGCTCGATGGGTGTTAGAATATGGCCATGTGGCTACTCTAGCTGAGCAGCAAGCTGCCGAGTAAAATCCTTCCCTAGTGGTAGAACTAGAACTACAAAGGGCGACTCTCAACAGTTCCCTTGGATTTCAAGCACCGCGCCCCCATACTGAAGGAACCTCTGGAGCGGGACCCCCGAATGTCTGGGTCGTGAATCATACCGAGTCTCTATTTTCCAGCACTCCTCAAATGCACTAGTGGGCCCCTGTATATCAGATGTTTGCCCCTTAGGATCTAGGACAGTGTATGCCCCATCAGTTCCCCGAAGGAAGCTTGAGGAGATTCAAGTTCGAGGTGCTAAAGACAGATGAAGATGAGGAAAAAGAGGATCCGAAGGAGGAAGGCGAGGAAGAGGTGGGATCTCCGTGTAAAGGGAAAGGGAAGGGTCCGATGTATAGTTAACCTTTAGAAGTAGGTGAAGGAGGTGTTGTTAGAACACCTTGTTGATCTGTCTATCTATCCGTTTATCCGCTTTAATCTGGATCTTGTTTTGTAAATATATTAATTAACCATTTAGACTTTAAATAGTGACAGTAATTTTTCTAAAAGGCTATCCTATTTCCAGATGTAACCAAGAACCTCTTTCTTATTGATGCCAAAGTCCTCATAATGAGGCAATTTTCCCGTTATTCTTGATATCATTTAAATTCTCATTTTTCTTGATCTATCTTGCATAAATTGAAGACCTTATCGAAAGGCATTTTCTTGCTTTATGCGAATTCAATCGAGCATTGCTAATAGTTAGATTCTTTAGAATGCCGCCGAGAAGGCGTCAAGCTGACAACAAAGGAGAAAATGAGCCTGCAAATGAGCAAGTCCCGAACCCCGACCGAGAGCTGAGAATGTGTTTCTCAAACATAACCCTCTGTCTTTTAATGGTTTAGGAGACCCGTTGGATGCTGAAAAATGGGTTCGCTCCTTAGAGCGAATATTCAACTTTATAGCTTGTTCGGAAGAGGAGAAGCTAAGTTATGCGCTTTTTATACAGACGACGCGGACTACTAGTAGGAGTCCGTTCAAAGAATACTAGAAGTTACCGAGGAACCATGCATAGCACTGAATAGGGAGCCGCCGAATACACCAGCTATGGTTGGGAAGACTTTAAGTATGATTTCTATCAAAAGTATATCCCGGATTGCAATCGAGAGGCAAAGAAGATAGAATTTTGGAACCTGAGACAAGAAAAGAAGATGCTGTCGGAGTATGATTGAGAGTTCAACCGATTATCAAGGCGTGCACCATATTTTGTGGATTCGGATAAGAAGAAAGCGTGTATAAATCAAGTCGCTTTATCATATCCCTTTCGATAGGTAGAAAATGATCCCCGGATGTCACTTTTCTAGCCAAGTGTAGCTAATTGAAGCCCAGCGGACTCGTGCTATTTCGTAGCAACCTCATAAAGAAGAAGGTGCATGATGCCCAAAGAAACAAAGAAAGGACTCGAAGAAAATCATTAAGTAGATAGACCTAGTGTTTGGTAGATTGAGAAGTTTCAGTATGATAGAAAGTTTTGATGAGTCTATTTATTCATTCACGTGTCAATTGAATCAATCGTCCTTCAATAGCGTCATATCAATTGAACATTCATATCATTTGAAATTCTTCGATTAGATCTTCTTGGATAATTTGTAATCTTTTGATGATACTTCTTTGATCATCAAGAATCAGTAATAGTACTTCCTTGTTAGGCTATGTTGACATCTTTGTGAAAATATTCAGCACGGTTCTCAATTGATAACCGTTAATTTTCTTCCATATCTTTGTTATGTGTGAGAACCCTTTCGAGTTTATAAGTCCTCTGAAAAGGTACTATTTTGGCATAGATAACCTAGTGTTATATCTCTTCCATCTTTTGAACTCGTTAGGGAATTATTGATCAAGATAAAGCCCTCACTCAGAGGCATTCATTTTGCTCCCACTCATAGAGCTTGAGTGTGGACCCTTGAATAGAACAGAGAGTATATAGCAGTATTCCTTTTAGACATCGTTGGAAGAATAAGAGATGGTAGTTCCTAATAGGAAGTAGAATCTAAGTAGTGTCAGTTAGTGCTCTCCAAGTAGGACGCGCATTCTAAAGTGATTTTTTTCAGCTCGTTATGCTTAGGAGGTGATCTAAGGAATGACGTGTGATACCCCGACCCCTTTTGCTAAATTATAAATTATAATTTTAGTAAATGATTTCGAATTAATATTGTTGAATATCAATCATGTGAGTATGTTTGTATGTTATGCCGTTCTCTTATTGCAGGTTGTCTTACTCGGGCCAATACGTCATAGCACGGTGGTATTATACTAAGTGTATAATACACGTTAATATTTAATGTTAAAATTTGTCGAGTTATGTGACGATAATCGAGTGTGTTTATATTTAAATTAATATTTTTCCATACCTTGAACACCTTCTTCAGTATGTATTAAAAGTGCCTTGAAAATTTAAAGGAAAATGGAGTGGTTTAAGTTCGGGAGTCGTTTAAAATAAGGGGGATGATTTTTGGCATGTCGCGCGCTCGCGGGGAAGTGCGCGGTCGCGGGAGACTGCGCGCCCGCGGGGCTGGCGAGGGACGCGCGCCCGCGGGGGCTGCGCGCTCGCGGAGAGCGTGGGCCGAGAGAGGGGTTCCGCGGTCGCGGGGGCTGCGCGGTCGCGCGGGTCCGGGGATTCTCTACCTATAAATACAACACTTGTTCATTTTCTTCTCACTTTCTTTTCATTTGGGCGATTCTCCTCTCCATTTCTCTCTACAAATCCTTCATCTTTTTGGAATAGATTCTTCCATCATCATCCATCAACAAAGGTAACCTCTACACCTCTCCTTCTTGGGGATTAAACACCCATTTCTTGTTGTTTTGGAAACTAGGGTTTGTTATCCAAATTTGAGGATTTTGGATTTTTGTTGATCTTCTTGCTTTGACATCTCAAACATATGGTTTATTTACCTCCTTGAAGCTATATGTGAAGTTATATTGGATGCCTATGGTTCATTGTTGCTAGGGTTTGGACTTTTGCCCTTATTTCCCTTTGTTTTGTTGATAATCGTTTGGAGATGTTGTGTGGGTTGTATGGGGTTGAGTTTCATGTATGTTAGAGCCCTAGGATAAAGGTGTTTGTATTTGAAATGTTGGGTCTAAAGGATTTAAAATGAGTCATGAGCTTGTGGTTCAAATGTGTGCCCGTGATGTGTTCGATCAAATGCTTCAAAGAGTTTTAATGCATATTTTGAGTCCAAAATTGTAGTATGAGCTTGTATATCCATGATTGTGTATATGGATATGTTTGAAGACCTTAAAGTAAAGTATAGCATGAGTTTACTCAAAGTTATGATTTATTTGTATAACTCGACATCTAAATTGAAAAGAGAATAAAAAGGTGCTAGGTGACGTGTTGGAGCTCGAGGAGGACAACTTGTGCACGGCAAAGGAGTATTCAAGGTTAAAAGGATTCAAAAGTGTCTTTTAAGGTGGGGTAACTCTAAACTGTGAACACGTGTAAGGTTATAGTTACTGTTGTGCTTTGATTGTATATGTATGAAGGGTCTTCGGACCAGTGAATGAAAGAGATCCTTCGGGGTCGACAAAGAGACCCTTCGGGGCAGAGATCCTTTGGATCGAACATAGACCTGTTAATGTCCTCCCTGGGGGGTAGGATGTCTGCGGGCATCCCTACAGGGATAAAGATGTTCATTAACGGGGGCATCATGATGTTTAGACCCTACGGGGTTGAGACTAGTCTCCACAATGAAAAGAAAAGTCCATATGTTATATTTTCACTTGTGCAATTAGCTATAACTGTTTTCAGTGTTCCCCACTGAGTATGTTGTTAAATACTCACCCCATTCATTCAATGAATTTCAGGTTGAGGAGTCGGAGCCCGAGTAGGAGCGTTGTGAACACAAGAGAACCCCGCAAGCTTGTGTTTATCTTTTGCATGCTCTTCTTTTGAAAAATACTTACATTACTATCATTATTACATTGATCACTCTTTTTGCTTTATGATCAATGATTATTGGGGATGGGAATAGCCCGATCTTTTATAGGTTATGATGTATATAATTTGATAACTATGCCAAACAACTTAAAGGCGGGTCGTTTGACCTTGGAGCCTTCTATGTGCGAATTATGTTGATGAACCCCTTTATTATGTCTGTTAATTTAGGGTGCTAGACGGGCGGGTTGCGTAAACCTATGAGCCCGATAGGTTAGGTGATTGCATGCTTAATAGGACAAAATTTATATTGAAAAAATTATGATGCCTTACCCCATCATGCTATGTATATTATCATATTTGACCTAAGCTTCCGCTCATATTAAAATAAACACAAAATATGTATGTAAATTGTATGTTAAGTGACGTGGCCAAACGGAGTAGTTTGGGGCGTTACATGACGGCAGGTAAGCACCGAGCTTACAGTTAAGGTGCAAACATGTGATCTTTACACCTACAAGCGATGGTGATCTCCAGCATAAGCCATAAAGTCAGAATACCTCCTTGAGGAGAAGAGACGACTGCGATGAAGAAGTTAAGATTAAGGTGCATCATGACCATCAAGAATCGATACCCTCTCCCAAGAATAGATGATCTTATTGATCAGCTTAAGGGAACAAGTGTCTTCTCTAAGATAGACTTAAGATCGGGTATCATCGGCTAAAAATCCAAAAGGAAGACATTCCTAAAACCACTTTTAGGACTCGCTATGGGCATTATGAGTTCGTGGTAATGCCATTTGGATTGACCAACACTCCAACAGCATTCATGGATTTAATGAACTAGGTGTTTCACCCGTATTTGGATAAGGTTGTGTTGATTTTCATAGATGATATCCTCATCTATTTGAAGAATGAAGAGGAACACCAAGAGCATCTAAGGATGGTGTTGGAGACATTGAGAAGAGAGAGGCTTTATGCTAAGTTTAGTAAGTGTGAGTTTTGGCTCAATGAGGTTATGTTTTTAGGTCATATAGTTTCAGCAGAAGGGATTAAGGTGAATCCAGCTAAGATTGAAGCGGTAAGCAATTGGAAGTTTCCAAGAAGCATGAACGAGATAAGAAGCTTTCTAGGACTCATTGGATATTATCGTAGATTCATCGAAGGATTCTCGATGATATCTAAGCCCATGATGTGATTGCTAAAGAAGGACTCCAAGTTCAAGTGGACGCCCGAGTGCGATGAAAGTTTTCAAACTTTTAAGAAGATGCTAACCATAGCCCCAGTGTTGGCCATTCCAAAAGGGAATGAAGATTTCGTAGTTTACGCAGATGCGTCAAGGAAAGGATTAGGATGCGTGTTGATGTAGAGAGGGAAAGTGATTGCTTATGCTTCGAGGCAGCTTAAGAATCACGAGAAAAACTACCCCACGCATGATTTAGAGCTAGCAGCAGTTGTTCATGCACTGAAGATCTGGAGGCACAATCTCTACGGAGCTAAGTGTGAGATTTTCTCGGATCACAAGAGTTTAAAGTATTTCTTCGAGCAGAAGGATCTAAACATGAGGTAAAGAAGGTGGTTGGAACTCGTAAAGAATTACTACTGTACAATTCACTACCACCAGGCAAGGTGAACGTGGTAGTTGATGCCCTAAGCAGAAAGGAGAAGGCAGAGTTAGGACTCGTTCAAGTCAAGGAAAAGCTTCATAAGGAATTCGAGAAGTTGAGAATCGAGGTGCTAACACCACCTAAGACCATTCAAGCCCAGATCGCCACGATAGTCGCTCAGCCCGACCTAAGGTAAAGGATAGTTAAAGCCCAGAGAAAAGACAAGTTTCTCAAGAAGAAAAGACTGAAAGCACTGTCTGATAGCTCGAAAGACTTCATGAAAACCACCGATAACGTGCTCTTATTCAAAGGAAGGCTATGTGTGCCAAGCAAGGAAGAACTAAAGGAGGAAATTATGTGTGAAGCACATGATACGCTGTACACAGTATATCCTGGAAGCACCAAGATGTATCAAGACCTCAAGATGAACTTCTGGTGGAACAACATGAAGAGAGAGGTAGCCACCTTCATAGAAAGGTGTTTGAACTGTTAGCAAGTGAAGGCTCTTCATTAAAAACCCTCTGGTTTGCTCCAACCCTTAGACATCCCTGACTAGAAGTGGGATCATATTAATATGGACTTTAGGGTAGGTTTGCCAAAGTCTAAACGGGGGAATACCGCTATTTGGGTAATCATGGATCGATTATCAAAAGCTGCGTATTTTATTATTGTTAAAATGACGGATCGGCTAGATCAATTAGTCTAGATATGTGTTAAGGAAGTTGTGCGTCTGCACGGCATACCGGTCTCAATCACATCAGATCATGACACGAGATTCATGTCGAGATTTTGGAGAAGCCTACAAGAAGCTATGGGATCGAAGCTCAATTTCAGCACGGTTTTTCATCCCCAAATGGATAGCCAGTCCGAAAGGACTATCCAGATCTTGGAAGACATGCTTAGAAGAGTAGTCATCGATCAAGAAAGCATCTGGGAGGAGCTACTACCATTAGTAGAGTTTGCGCAGAACAATAGCTACCAATCATCGATCGGCTTGGCCCTTATGAAGTCCTGTACGAAAGGAAGTGTAGATCGCCCTTGTATTAGGACGAGATTGGAGAAAGAAGAATACTTGGACCTGAGATGGTCCAGGAAGTGGTCCAGAAGATCAAATTAATTCATCAACGAATCAAGGAGGCTCAAGATAGACAAAAAGCTTACGCAGACCAAAGGAGGATAGAGCTCAATTTCAACGTTGGAGATAAAGTATTTTTGAAGGTATCTATATCTAGAGGAGTGGTTCGTTTTGGCAAATGAAACAAGCTAATGCCTAGATTTATTGGACCATTTGAAATCCTAGAGAAGGTTAATTAGGTAGCTTATAGATTGGCCTTACCACCCAACCTAAGTGACGTTCATGATGTCTTTCATATCTCAATATTGAGAAAGTACATCTTTGATCCAAAACACGTGATTAGCGAGGAAGAGATAGTCCTGAACGAGGACTTAGCATATGAAGAGAAGCCCCAAGCCATTATGGATCGAAAGATCTAGAGGTTAAGGGTAAGGAGATCAGTCTAGTGAAGGTAATCTGGAACCATCATGGTTCAGAGGAAGCAACTTGGGAGCTAGAATCTGAGCTGCTTAAGAAGTATCCTGATGTCCCTTATCAAGATTAGTAAATTTTGGGATGAAATTTCTTTAAGGAGGGTAGGATATAACACCCCAGATTTTTGGATAAGGTTTAGAGAATTCTTAAGAGTAATTAAGTAGTTAAGGAAGAGATTTAAATAAGGTTTAAGTGCAGTCAGATGTCAGTCACGACTTTAGGGGTCAATTTTCGTAAACTTGTCTATTCGAAAATTTTGATCTTAACTCTGGTATGGCCAATTTAGGTCTTGTTAGAAAGGTTTTAACCCAAGGAGTGTGCTGGTGTTCTCGTAATTTTATTCTGAAGTCATTTGAAGTCCCGATGATGAAAAACGTATTTAAAAGGATTAATCAATAGTAACTTTTGTGTGCGTTCATGATTTGAAAAGTTTATGAAATCCTCTTCATTAATTTGAGAATTGTTCTGTCAAGCCCCACCTATGGGAAATGACTCAAGGAATCCATTCGCGTTTACGGATTTCTATTTCGAGATCAATCGAATGCTCGGGAATTTTATTTGTCCCTTGAAAGGAATAGTAAAAGTAATTTTGGAAAAGGAATCTTGGCTAGTTTTTCTTCTGATGACCTATTCTTCATCCCAAGTCAGGTTGGTTCAATAGTACTCGAGCCAACGAGTCTCCTGGTATTTTCGGATTTCGTATCTGAGGTTATTCGGACATCGAATAAATCAGCTTTTAACCGAACCAGAGTAACTTTTGCAGTATCCTTGCACTGCAATGGAAGCCAAATTCTCACCTATATATACCTCCAACCCCTTCACTTATTTCCCACACCATTTTCTCATTTCTCAAAGTTTTGAGAGAGAAAAATCTAGAGAGAGTTGAGAGAGTCTCAAAGTCAGGCGAGGGACATTCTTCATAAGTATTCCCCTGAGAAGACGAGCGAAGTGGCGTGGAAGGGATGCGGTGGGAAAAGGTGTTAGGAGCACCATCAGAATATAGCAGGCAGCTCCACCACCGCTGTGACTTGACGAGATGTCGAGCTAGCCACCTTCCTTCAACGCACTCGACTGCGTCTATTCTTTCTCATCAGCCTCGGACCCTATTTCTTTCTTGTCTTTAATTCCGTATTTCATTCTGTCTTTCGTTATTGTATTTTGTTATTGTGTTCTCATTATAGTATTCCGATTATTGTATTTCTGTTGTTATTCTCGTTTATTTTGTTTAAGTTCCGTTTAAGTTTTGTATTTATATTCTAACGTTATTCTAAGTGTTTAAAGGAGATAGTCGTGTTTATTCTGTTATTATGTCGATTTTAAGTTTAAGCATGCTCGTTTCTATATTCTTCAAGTGTCGGGTAAATATCGATCTTTGTTGAGTTTTAATTCGATTTCTTTCGATTATCGTCTTCGCAAAGGTTTATCTTTGAAAAATCATAGTAGATGTGTTAAGCCTTGTTTTATGTTTAAAACATCGAGAAAAGGGATAGGCAACTGAGTAACGCCTCGACCAACACTTTGAGTGAAGAATTTTGATGTCCATGAGAGTGCACGGACCGTACAAGAAGGGATTCCTTCTGCACGGCCCGTGCAAAACTCTTGACCAAACCCTCTAAAGGATCTGCATGGACCGTGCTATGCTTGCACGGACTGTGTCGGAAAGTCTGGGCGTTTAATTCCTGATTAAATAAAAAGCATGGCCCGTGTTATGCTTGCACGGCCCATGCAAGGCCTCTGCCGCCAAGATTTAACTCTAAATGCATTCTAATCTCGAGTCTTTCAAACCCTCATATTTTATAAAGGTTCTAACGTCGTGCAATCTTTGTTTAAGTTCTAGTTATAGAAGAAAGGATTAAATGTTTTTAGATGTTAGAATTGTTCGAATGAGGCCGCTAAGTCAATGATTCGGCTCTTGCAACAGGAAGTGAGCCACGTAGAAAGCCGGAGGAAGATCGTCAACTCATTACTTCATCTTCTGCTCAGTAGTTGAGGTGGGTAATTCTATACTTATCTAAAGTTTGAGCTAATGAGCTCTAGAAGCATGTTAGGGCAATTGAGATATCCAATAAAATATTTCGCTCGCCTGATTGATCTCTATACAATGGATTGAAGGAAATGAAGTTATTATGAAGGAAATATGTTAATTGAGCTCTCAAGCATGTTTACACATGTTAGAATTGTTTAAATATAATTTATGATTAGCATAAGTTATTGAGAACTGCCATTAGTTGCAATAAGTGTTTATATACGTTCATGATCTTGTGATTGAATGTTGGTATTCTGCTAAGCTTATCTAGTTGGGTATTGTCTTCTAGGGTAGTGATAAATCCCTTGTAGGCCAAAGTTCACATTGAATTAAAGGATTAGCTTAGATGTTGCTCTAGGCTTGGTTTTGCTAGCAAGGTTAAGGAAGAAAGGAATTTAGCATTTACTTAAGCAGGATTTGAGCTCAGAAGACTTGTGATCTCTGATCATTAAGAGAGTCACTGCTCGGTTAATCCCTCTTCTATCCTAAGGTGTGCCTAAGGGTGCAGTTGACATCAAGTTTGAGCCAGGATGGGCCCAAAAGAAAAGAAAAAGTTTTTGCAGATATGGAGAGGGCTTTTCCGTTTTGCTCTCCATATACCGCCAGTTAATTATTTAGAAGTTTATTAAAGAGTTTTCATTTAAACCGACTGAGTGCATTAGTGCTCACGCCCTCTTTTTCAAATGTTTTCAGGTTGAAATGCCAAAGATGTTGTTTATTGTGGATGTGGGTTGGCTTCCAAGATATATTTGTTATAGTATAAGTATTTGAACCCACTATAATTCTGCTACTCTGATTCACTCTATTTGCTACTTCATTCGAGATTTTTTCTATGAACCATTTCAAACACGATCATATATATATATATATATATATTGATTCATATTAAGTTTTAATCCATGCTTCTTGAGTTATGTTTACTTTTCACCTACGAAGAGGCTTAACCTGTTGGTTCTGTTTAATCTCTTTAACCTATGAATAGCTCTATACTTGTTGGTATTTGATAATTTAGTCGTATTCCACTCGTTACATTTCGATAGGTATAACTCCTTTTGATCAAGTGAATTCAAGAACTATCTCCTATCTTTCAAGAGTATATCCCTTCTTGTAAACCCTTATTTGATAATCTTCCGTTTTTGTATTAGTCCCTTAATTAACACCCCATCCCCATTAATTAATCCCCCTCTTGGGACCGGGCTGTTACAGTCTTCTCCAGTCATCCCATAGTATTTGGGCAAGATCTGAATGAAACTTACCTTTAACTCCCAGCTTTTAGTGATGGCGGAGAGCGTAATGCCCATGGGACGTAAATTCATGTTAGTCGGAAAGACTAACTGTCTCAGCATTCTACCTTCTTCTTCAGCCATCCGGGCTATTCTCAGTTGTTTATTCCTTTCTTCTTGAGCTCTTTTTTGCTCCAGTTCTGTTTCACGAGCAAGTCTTTCGGCTTGTTGTGCCCTCCGTGCTTCTGCTCTCCTTCTCTTCAGAGTCTTCTTAGGTTCTGGATCGCACAAGCAATCTCCTGTAGAGGTATTGGGCATCCACCGGCCAGGCTAACAAGTTAGGAAAATAGAATTTCTAGAATCAGCTCCCCAGTAACGGCGTCAATTCTGACGTGCGGTCATTTCACGGTCAGAATAAATCTCAAGAGAAACTTATCCTTATGCCCACTGCAAGTCATAGCTAGCAACGAGAGTAAGGGTTGATCCCACAAGGAGTTGTGAATCCTATCTTCCAATGTTACTTTTCCAAATTTGAGGGTTGTTGTGATCTCCGTACTTCTTAATATAAAGACTATAAAATAAAATAACAAAACAAAATGTAACAAAGAAAGAAAAATATTAGTAGTAACCTATTCCGGATTAAAACTTAGATTTTGAACTTAACAAACACTTGACCGATCATAGGCACACTGATTAGTTATGCAAATTTAATTATCTGGTTAAAGGTACCATATCTCTCTCAACGTACCCAATCTATCCTTTCAGTATAGACTAGAGGTGATCTCTCATCCCCTAACCCCTAACCTGTTGCCCAATCCTGATCTCTCATATGATTGTAAACAATAAGGCAGCTTTATACCCTAGACAGACCCATATTTACCTAGACACTAATCTCTCATATGCCCTCAATACACGTGATGTATCACATCCTTTTATGACCAACACACAGCTACGATTGATTGACTATTTATAGAGATAGTGAACACAATTCTAATTAACGAGTGATCAGCCACAATTAACTAGCTTGGCCTACTTTAATGCAACAAAGAAAATGATTACACGACAGAATCAAATTCACACAGTTTATGTCCATAAGCCTCACGGTTCTAACGTGTTCATTAAGTTCTTATCTTTATTCAATCCGGAATAACGAGTCTAGCCGCTCATGCTAGACTTAGAACAACAATAAATATAAATAAATAAAGACATAAATAAATGAAAAAAATTACTTGATTAAAAAGCAAAATGATCCAACACCAACGTTGGAGTTAAGTACATAAAACTGGAAATCCTAAGTGCCTGCGGGCATAAGGCCCGAGATTGTTCAACGGAAATTAAAATGCGAAATAAAAATAAATAAAATATATATGACGTGTTCAAAGTGTATAGATTGTGTGCTCGGCCTCTGCTATGAAAACTACTTATGTAGAAGTACAAAACACACAGGTAACTTCCTCCACAGGCCGGGGGATCTTCAGCCCATTCCGCAGTCGTTGTGCTCAAGACTTTCCATATCTGGTAGATTCTTTTCTTATTTAAAAGATTTATCTCGCAGATTGAAGGGAATAAGTCCATTTTCCTAAGATCATTGGTAATGAAATGTGCATTCTTTTAATACAACATTGGTAATGAAATATGCATTATTTTAATAGAACATCAGTATAATATTATTATTTTTATTGCTTTTGGTTGTAGTTTCAAGAAATGGCATATTCTCAAGATGAGATTAATGAAGTTCGGGTGGAATCGGGAATGGGTGAATTCTGTGAGCAATCATTTGTAGGATCAAGGTATTTTGGATACTATCTACAGCTAGCTATGTTGGAGCAGATATTACAATTACTTGCGATTGTCAGTTTTTGGATTTTAATTATACTCTTTTACAATCAGCTTCTTTGTATTAGATATTAATAATGATTTTGAATTTTAATGTTTTAGGTCATCTTAACATGTTTTTGGATAATATTTCATCATAATGTATTTTTGGATGATCCATGATCATAGTATTTTTGGATAATATTTAGTTATATTTTGGATTATCCATTATTATAATTTTAATTATTAATTTATGATGCATAGGTGAAAAAAAAATGAAATATAATATATATATATATATACAACACTAAAATGTCCATTTACAACAATATATATCATTGTATATAGAGAAAATATACAACGGTAATTGAATTCAATTATTGTGCAAATAATTTGTATACAATGGTAAACAAAAATACTATTACATATAGTGATAATATACAACGGCATGTTATGTGTACACAACGGTATTTACCATTGCATATGATTCCATTATACAACGGTAAAAACCATTATATATAAACATTATATACAACGGTAATAAAAAAACTGATACAAATACTACTAATATACAATGGTAAATTTTATGTTTACAACGTAAATACTGTTGTATATGATACTTTTATACAACGGTAATTGAAATTGTACCGTTATCTAAAGAATTTATACATAATGGTAATACCAAAAACTGTTACATATAATGAGCATATACGATGGTAATAATGTAATTGACAACGGTATATTACCATTGTGTATCATGAGAATAGACAACGGAGACTCTCCGTGGTGTATGACATTTTTTCTTATAGTGACTACTCCTGCTCCAGCTGATAATTGTTACCCTTGTGCCCAATCTCCTCTCCTTCTCCTGTCAATCACACTGGGTTTGTTATGGGCACGATCACGAACTTCTCCTTCGGCGATACTGGAATGGTGGGCATTTCTGCCAAGCTTGAGAAAGAGCTTTCTGTTGAGAAGTCGTTGCCCATCTATAGTATCATTGGCATCCAAATGCCCTCCAGATGTGATTCTGCTACCTCCTGCCCCTCTTGTGCCCACACTGGCTCTTTCCGACTCAAAAAAGAGAAAAAACAAAGGACAAAAGAACGAGAAAAAGACACAAAAACATGAGAGAATTTGGACTTGTCAGTGGGTCACTGAAGTAACTACCACCATTACACGATGTTGAAGAACGTATTCTCTGCAATGTAGAAAGCACTTATTCAAGTCCACTACAGCAATGGAAAGTGGAATGCGGTTGATTCAAGTCCCTGCCTCTTGTGATCACGGACCAACTGCCAATAGAAGATGGATGAAGTATTTAAGGTTTCCTTAGACCTTAAAATCATTTGTGCAAGCAGGTTATCACCGTGGTTTGTGAGATGCTCTGAAACTTGCATCTAGTATCGTCTCGAATATCCAAGACATCCTTCCCGATATCTGCCTAGCATTCCAATCAACTGAAGATTAGTTTCAGTTATGTGTGTAGGTTAGATAGTCAAATATCGAGAGTTTAGGATTTAGATTGACGTGTTGTATCTATCTATATGTTTAGATAGTGTTTTGTTTAAGAGATTGTTCAAGTGAGTGAAGTTAGGATAGATCTCTTGTATGTTGTATGCAATTTTGTCAAGTGAGTGAACCGAGACAATACTTGTATTGCTTTGTATTTCACTTATGTTAGTGAATTTCGCCCTGAGACAATCATATACCGAAGGTATGTGATTTAAAACATATTTTGTGCAAAGTGTTATTTATTATTCCGCTGCGTATTGAAGGCATAGTGGAAACACTAGCTTCAACATTACTTATAACTTTGCCATTATATCAAAATTCCGTGAATTTGAGGTAACAAATTCTAACAGTATATTTACAGTTTTATTTGACAGTACTTACAGATTAAGTATTTTGTCGAGTACATTATGAAAGCTGGGTTGGTTCAAAGATCAAAAGAGATGAAAAAGTATATTACATTTTGACAACGTCTGCAGATGTCGTGGAGAGATGATAAGAACAAGAGTGATTGCGGGGTGTATGTCATGCGACATATGGAGACATGGGTAATGGGGTGAAAAACTGGAAGACAGGGCTGAAAAAGAAGTCTCCAAAGCAAATGAGGTATCTGAGGATGAAATACTACACCGCTATCCTGAATTTTGATAGCAACATTCATAGGGATGAGAATCCACCAAAGGCAAACCACTATTACACAGAGAATCTTCAAAAGATGGTCCAATTGATGTTGCAGGATTGTATCTCAACAAACTCAAGTGATGAAAAATACTCCGAATACCAAAAATAATGACATATTATATTCAAACAATATCTTGCTTGCTACTATAATGCATTAAAACAATATTTTGTTGGGTATGAATGCTTACGTAACTGTCTTTTGTGTAAGTCAATGATCAAGCATTTTGTATATATCTGTCTTTATGCTGACAAATATCCATATTTGTTACTGATATGCTGACAAATCTCCAGATTTGTTACTGATATATATGTTTTTGTGTTGATGAAGCTATCATTGTGTCACTGATATAGATATGTGTTTGTACTATCAAAGCTTTGATTTGTTGCTGATATATATAAGTCCTTGTGCAAATGAAGCTTTCATTGTCTCGCTGATATAGTTATGTGTTTGTGCTAATCAGGCTTTAACTTGATGTTGATATATATGTAAGTCTTTGTGCTAATTAAGCTTTGATTGTGTTGTTGATATAGTTATGTGTTTGTGCTAATGAAGCTTTGATTTTTTTTCTCATATATATGTGTGTGTGTGTGTGTGTGTGTGTGTGTGTGTGTTTGTGTGTGTCTTTGTGCTGATAAAGACTGTATTTGTATTAGCGAATTGAGTTTTTCTAGCAATAATTATAATAATGTATAAGATCTACGATATCAATAAACAAAGGTACTTTATTCATATTTCATTTTCACAAATACATACCTATATCAGCAATACAATTTTCGTCAGCATATAACAACAAAGTAAATAAAGCTTATACATGATTATAGAATCAGAATCCTTTATTTGCATCATATATGCTTTGAAGTATTTCTTATTAAAAATAACCATAATGAACAATAAAAATGAAATGGTTTGTTCATCATTATCATAAGTAAAAAAAATGCAAATGAAAATATAGAACTTGCACAATTCAACATTTTCATATAACCATAAACCAGTCATTCATCTAAGACTTATGTTATTAATAAAACTAATGATTTGAACATCTTTGTAACACTCTAAAAATTATCTTCATTATCACCATAGTGTTACCTGCAAAAAATAAAATAAAAAATAAATATAATTATGCCCTTGATTTAGAATAAATAAAATCGAATATATATAAAACTTAATCAGCATAAACAAATACCTCTATTACCACCACATGCTTTATAACTTAGCATTACTCACTCACTTTGCCACAATTCCTAGAATCATACCTGCATTTTTTTTTTTTGCACTTCTTACACGTTCTTAAAAGTTTTTCCTTTTCCCGAATGGCCTTCTCATTTCTTGGTATCAATCAGATACCACTTTCTTTAATTTTCACAATATCTGGCGGCAACACATCTATTTGTGTAGAGAGAGAAGAACCATAAAAATTATAAAACATTTTATTCTTCTCAAACTAAATTCATTCTCCATAATTGTCATGCTTTAAAAATTCTTTAAAATCCCGAACACAACATAGTAATGCAGACAACTTTTCATCATCTCCATCAGCAACACCAATACATGCATAAAACTCAGAAATGCATGTGTTCTTCATTTTATTCTCATCCACTGCAGCACAATTAATTACCAAATCCCTCGAACATTCGTTCACAGAATCAAAACATGATGCCTTTGTCCAGAGCGGAACAACATATTTATTAGGAATTCTATCTAAGTTCAAATCCTTCAATAATATGTATATATGATAGCACAACAGTCATACCCGAACAAATTTTGCACAACTACATACAACCGTCTCCTTAACACTATCATATACCACCTGGAAAATCCCATCACAATCATTAACATCATAAACTAGTTAAGGTTCATTCTCAATTATACTCATAATGTGGTATTTAAAACAAGCAGAATAAATTTCCTTCTGAACCTTAACAAAAATATTTGTAGTGTACACAGCTGCAGCATGTTTCTCAAATAAAATTAGAGTCTGCAATGAAAGAACTGTTGATTCATCAACACTATTCATCTCAACATATGCACGTCTCTGAGCATTAATAGCGCTATCATACTTCATAAAAAATTCAACAAGATTGCAGTTGGAATTTACAAACGAGTCGTAGAAGTTGTTCGCATTTTCAGAAATTGATATAGTCCTATACAACCCACTCAATGAATGATTCCTAAAATAAGTAGGAATCCAAGTATATCGAAGATCATACATCGACTTGAACACAACAGGCTCTATAACATCAGACCAAACAATCTTGTTTACCTTATCCCTCAATAACTTATCCTTCTTCAAATGAGGAGGGACCCTTTCTGAAAATTTCAACATGATATGCCACATGCATAACCGATGTCTCATGTCAGGAAATACATGTTTCACCGCATTTTTCAATGAAGGGTCCTAATTAGTTATTAACATACTAGGTGACCGACCCATACAATCCTTAAATTTTCTAAAACCCAACAATATGACTCTGTATTCTCACTTAATAGCAAAGCAGAACCAAAAGTAACACACTTCCCATGATTATCCTTCCTAATAAAGCTGTAAACACCATCTTATACCTATTTACAAAATATAGGCACAACGTTAAAATTAAACAAAAAAATTCAACTAACATTAAAATTAAACTGTATCAGCATGAACATAACTACAATTTAGCATTATGAAATGTGATACCCCAACTCTTTTTGTTAAATTATAAATTATAATTTTAGAAAATGACGTTGAATTAATATTGTGTGAATATTAATTATGATGGTATGTTCGTATTTTATGCTGTTATTTTAATGCAGGTTGTTCCACTCGAGCCGATACGTCATAGCACAGTGAAATTATACTGAGTGTATAATACAGTTTGATTATAAAACTAAAATGTCAAGTTATATGATAATGAATGAATGTGATTGTATTTAATTTTAGTTTGCCCTACCTTAAATGTGTTTTGGAATTTATATGAAGTTGGAAATGTTCGGAAGTCGAACTATATTCGAAAATAGCAAACAGCCTGAAACGCGACCCTTAAACGCGAGCACACTAAGTCGCGCCTCGCAGTGAAGCCGAGATGCGACTGGGAAACGCGACCCTCTTCGAGTCGCGTTCCAAGAGGTCTACAACGCGACCTTGAAACGCGACATTTTGGTCGCGTGTCATGAGCTTCAGAGAGCCATTTTTCTTCGGTTCAAACTCGACCTTCAAATGCGACCCCCTAGGTCGCGCCCTGCTTCGGAATTTCCATCCTTTAAATACAACACTTCACTCATTTCCTCTTTATTTCTTCTTCACTTGGGCAATTTTCCTCCCAGTCCTCTCAAGAAACTCTTCAAGTTTTGGAGTGTATTCTCTCACCATCATCCATCAACCAAGGTAACTTCATACCCTCTTCACCTTGGTGATTAAACACCATTTCCATGTTGATTTTGAATCTATGGTTCATACCCAAAAGTTAGGGTTTTCGATTTCAGTGATCCCCTTGCCTTGATATCTTGAACATATAGTTTATTTATATCCTTGAAGCTATATGTGTTGTTAAATTGAGATTCCTATGGTTTATTATCGCTAGAGTTTGGATTTTTGCCCTAATTTCCCTTTAATATGTTGGTGTTTGGTTGGAGGTGTTGTGATGGTTGTATGAAGTTAATTTTCATGTATGTTAGAGCCCTAGGATAGAGGTTCATGTATTAGAAATTATGAGTTTAAAGGATTTAAATTAAGTCATGTTCTTGTGGTTTAAATGGGTGCACGAAACGTGTTCGATTAAATGTCTCAAAGAGTTTTGATGTATATTTTGAGTCCAAAATTTTAGTATGAGCTTGTATATCCATGGTTGTGTATGTGGATGTGTATGAGAACCTTAAAGCATGTTTGACATATGTTTGGTCAAAATTATGAAATAATTGTATAACTCGATGTCTAAAATGAAAAAGGGGATTTAAAGGTGCTAGGCAACGTATTGGGGTTCGAGGTGGACAACTTGTGCACGGTAAAGGAGTATTTCAAGGTTGAAAGGATTTTGAAAGCGTCTCATAAGGTGGTGTAACTCTAAACTGTGAACACTTGTAAAGTTATAGTTATTGTTGTGCTTTGATTGTATAGATATGAAGGGTCTTCGGACCGGTGATATGAATGAGACCCTTCAGGGCAATACAGAGATCATTCGGGGTCGATAAAGAGGTCCTCCCTGGGGGATAATAAGCCTGCGAGCATCCCTACAGGGCTAAAGATGTTCATTAACAGGGGCATCATGATGTTTGGACCCTACAGGGTTGAGACTAGTCTCCACAAAGTAAAGAAATTTCCATATGTTATATTTTCACTTATGCAATTGGCTATAACTGTTTACAGTGTTTCCCCACTGAGTATGTTGTTAAATACTCACCCCCATTCATTTAATGAATTTCAGGTTGAGGAGTTGGGGCCCGAGTAGGAGCGTTGTGAACACAAGAGAACCCCCACAAGCTTGTGTTTATTTTTGCACGCTCTTCTTTTGAAATACTCACACTATTAATATTACATTAATCATTCTCCTTTTGTTTTTATAATCAATGATCATTGGGGATGAGAATAGCCTGATTTTTGTAGATACATTATGTTAACTTGATATATTATGTATGCATTTTAAAGGCGGGTCGTTCGATCTTAGAGCCTTCTACACGCAAATGTATGTCGTCGAACCCCTATATTATGATGGCTAAACTAGGGTGCTAGATGGGCGGGTTATATAAGACCTATGAGCCTGATAGGTTAGATGATTGTATGATTGTGAGGATGAGCTTACACGATGCTTCTACTTAATACTATGTTGTCTGACAAAATAGATCCGATAAGTTGTATGTTATAATTGCGAAAAATTTATAATAAAAATCATGATGTCTTGCCTTATCATGCTATTTGACCTTAGCTTCCGCTCAATTTAAAATAAGCACACAAATATAAGTAAGTAGACTGTATGTTAAGTGACGTGGCTAAACGGAGTAATTTGGGGCGTTACATGAAACCACTTAATTAGCATTCAGAAACTAAACTGCATATATACATAATTATATATGTGACTTGTACTTAAGAAATAAAAAAATATATTACAAACCTGTGTGTTATATGTAGCATCAAATGACACCGAATCACCAAATGCAGCAAAATTCCTACTATAAATTGGATATACCTAAAAAATATGCCTTAATTGATCTTTCCCATCAACTAAATAATCAAAATAAAATGCAAAGCACAACTTTTTCCTCTTAAAAAGATTTTCACCAACAATATAAGCCCTCAGATCACGCATAAAGTTCTTAACATCATTCTTTGTACATTCTATATTAGACTACCCACCAACTACTTCATTATATAGTTTATAAGATTTCATTAGGCCAATGTTTGCTCAACACAGTCTAAAAGAAATTTATGATGTACATGTTCTATATTCCTATTCACATTCAGAAACCCCTTATGTTTATCAGAGGCTAAAGGATGTGAGTGATGATCTTCAAAAAAAGTGAATTATGTATCCATGGAGACCCCTAAACTTAAAAACTACATGCCATGCATCGTAACCTCCTAGAAACTCTATGTCTCTTCTTCATAACACCATCAACACCAAGTTGCATTCTTTTCACCCTCACGATTGCAAAGAATATACTTCGAAGTAATCATACCATCTTTAGACTTTCTAGTAGTAGCCAAACGAATATCAAATCCACAGTGAGGCGCATAAACGCTATAGAACTCTATACCATCCAACAAACTCTTGAACATCATTCCAACAACTGGCTTCATAGAAGAATCACACCTAGGTACGTAGTATTGCGTCAAACCAGGAGATATAACTATACTAGTATCCGAACAATCTTCTCATGTATCCGAGTCTGCCACTTAACAATATAATATAGAAAAATATATAGTTAGTGTAACGTATTCTTGATCAGCATATACTTAATCATTCATTATCTTCTATTGCATCAGACTCTATCACTTAACAATGGAAAACATAAAATTACATCGTTAGCACGTAAATCATTCTCAATCAGCATATTTACAGTACTTATCCGCTAACAACTTCCAACTAGTATATGAAATTCCAAAAAACACAAAAATTATAAAACCAACAAACAATTAATCACCACCAAATCGGATATCATAATGCATCGATAAACATAAAAATCCAAAAATCTAATATATCAAAATCAAAATCAAAAACTGAAAAATCATGATAATTACATATTAATTCATACATACAACTCGTAGAAGTAGAAGCAAAAAAAAACCTCACGCAACATCAAAGTCATCGATAACCAGCAAAAAACAAAGATCATCAATTGTCTCCAATCACATATCAAATTAGCAATCGTATAAAACTATCAATCGAATAATAAAATTAGATGAAAAATACCTGACGAATCCATCAAATCCATCACCGTAGCGGTCATTTTTCATCAACCCGATATGCTGGCCCAAAAAGGTTGAACGATAGCATACAATCGGTATTCCAATAGATAAGCGTTCAATTTTAAATTTGAATTAACGATCAGTTCCGCCTTATCCGGTAAGATTGATGGGTTTAGAGGAGTCGGCAAGTCTTTCAACCTCCTTCGCGATCCTCGCGAACCCTAGCTGCTACCTCTACCTTTAAAAGGAGACTCCCCTCCTCATTTGACCACCACATGGAAATAGCCATAAGCTTCACATCATACCCTAATTCCACTCAACCACTCAGGCGATTCAACATCCAGACTTTTTCCCTACGTTTTTCTAGATTTAGACGACATTCTCTCAATTTCTAGTCACTGGCTTAATTATTCAATTATTTCATATCTTATCGCTTTCTACTCTTTTTCTTTTCCTGACTTGAGTGTCGAAGACCCAACAATTGTCACCCCCCGACGGTCTTTGGCTCTTATGTTTTTTTCTGGTTTTGTTTCACAGATTGGCCGCTGCTCCGGACTGATACGATTAATTACAGATTTTTGGATCTACAATTTAGTGTCCACCATGGGGTAGTGATCTATTCATGAAACAAAATGACAACGCCTAATGAGAGTCTAGAGATGGAAAAGGACCCCAGTAAGATGGCAGAATCGCTACGCCTTTGCCTGATGTTGATCTGTCGCTGGCTGATGTCTGAGGAATATACAGCATCAAATGGCAAACACCACGGGCGAGTTAGTGCTTCTGAGATTAGAGAATGCTTCACTCCGCAGTAAACTTGAAGATCTGACCATCAATGACAGCACACGCCATCTGAACCTACATCAAACCCATCAATCTATTCGGAGAACCAAATTCGGTATACTCTAAGCATCGTCGTTCTGTTACTTTTACTAATCCATTTATTGCAGGTACTAGTGCGTCAGAACAGAAAGTAGACGCCAGACAACAAATGGAGGAGAGCCCACTAAGGCCACCTCTAGGGTTTGAGTATCATGCTTCTAGGCAGGAAAGGTTCTGACACCAGACCCTTGAGCAAGAAAGGATTGAACAGCAGCGCGGGTTCAACCAGGGATTCGATCAGAGAATGATCGATCACCCAAGTGAATTGGAGCAACGACTGGCTGGTATCCAGGCAATGATAATGCGGGTTCCTGGTGTACCTCTACCAATCCGCAAGGCTGTACCAAATAGCTTTGCTGACTCACCGTTCATGGATGAAATAGGTTAACAGAGATGCCATCAAAGTTTACCCTACCATCTATGAAGTTATTTAATGAAATCTCAGATCCGAATGACCATATCACATAGTATAAACAGAACATGTTCATCGCGGCAATACCAAAGTACCTCAGAGAAGCCTGCATGTGCAAAGGTTTTGGGTCAAGCCTATCAGAAGCTGCACTGCAGTGGTTCACAAAACTTCCTAACGATTCGATTGGATCATTTGCACAACTCACGGATCTTTTCGTAGAACAGTTCGCCAGCAGCCGGAAAATTGAAAAACATTCCAACGACCTCTACGCCATTATCCAGTATCCAAATAAAACACTTAGGAATTATGTTGCAAGGTTCAATAGAGAGAAGGTAGAGATACCAGGTTGCAATGCTGACACCGCCATATCAGTTTTCAGAAATGGGCTAAAGAGGGATTCAGACCTCCACAAAGAACTCACAAAGTACCTGTGTAAGACAATGAATGATATTTTAGCAAAGGCATGGGCACAAATTAAGTGGGAGGAAGATGAAGACCAGTATTATCGACCCAAGCCAATAGATCGAGATGAAGGAAGAGACTCCCACAGAAATGATAAGAGAAGAACTGACCCTTACCCCTGCAATGATTGCTACAAACCTTGAGGTCGAGAGGATACTTCAGATCCATATGATCGACGCTTGCCAGAATACAACCTGTGCATCATACCCTCAGAAGCCGTCAATGCCTTGAAGGAACTCGGTAGTACAGTAAAGTGGCTGCGCAAGATGAGGAGTCCAGATTATAAACGTGACAGAACAAAGTACTGTGAATTCCACAAAGATCACAGCTATAGAACAGATGATTGTATTACATTGCATCGCGAAGTTATCGACCTACCCAAGCGAGGCCATTTGAAAGATTTGCTGACTGATAAGGGGAAGCAGACCTTCAGCAAAAAGATGAGAACCTGAGAGATCCACCAAAGCCCCCACCAATTGAGCATGTGGTTAATTGCCTAACTGGAGGATCAGAGGTTAGCAGAGTGTCCCAAGCATCGGTAAAATAACACTGCAGATTTCTCAAATACACGCCCATGATACCAAAGCCTGATACCGAAATGGAACTCGTAACTTTGAGTTTCACCAACAGTGAAGCTTCTGAACTCTCACACCTGCACCATGACGCACTTATTATTTCAGTCCTTATTTTTAACTGTATGATCAAGAAGACTCTCATTGATGGTGGGAGTTCGACTAATGTCATTTTTTATCTACTTTGAAAGGAATGCAGGTCCCCGAGGCTAACATCGTCAAAAAATAGATGACCTTGATTGGATTCAGCGGCGAGCACAAAGCCACCATAGGTGAAATTACACTACCTATGTATACGGAAGGGGTTAACCTGCACATCAAGTTTCAAATTATCGATGCACCCTCAGTATACAACTTCATCATTGGGAGACCTTGGATTCACGAACTAAAATTTGTACCCTCGACCTACCATCAAGTCATACGCTTCTCAATCCTATGGGGAATTAGACAGATCCGTAGAGAGCAAATCACATCAAGAGACCGCTATAGATCAGCTTTCAAGACTAACCACGTGCAGGTACAAGAAGTAAACCAAATTGATGAGGCATCGACGTCAAACTCAAAATATGAATGCGGAGAAAGCTCAAATTCAAAATATGAGCATGAAGAAAGTTTGGGGTCAACCTTCTACATCAAACCCGAGATGGAAGATCTCGACGAAGTACAGATTCACCCTGACTACCTAGACCACATCATTCAAATTGGGTCGAGACTGACTTCTGAAATGCGAGCAGAGTTAATTGCGTTTTTATCAGAACACCATGATTGCTTCATATGGTCACACACCGACATGATAGGTATCGATCCTTCTATCATAACTCACAGGTTACAGGTCGATCCTGATCACCCACCAGTCAAACAAAAAAGAGGAAAATTTACAGCAGAACGAAATCAAGTGATAGAGGAAGAAGTTCAGAAGCTAATCAATATCGGTTCAGTTCGAGAGGTGCAGTACCCTGATTGGATAGCTAATGTTGTGGTAGTAAAGAAGAAGAATGGAAAGAACATAATGTATATTAACTTCACCGATTTAAATAAGGTCTGCCCAAAGGATTCATTTCCACTCTCTCACATCGATGCAACAGCGGGAAATGAGATGATGAGCTTCATGGATGCATTCTCTGGGTATAATCAGATTCTCTTACATCCAGATGATCAAGAAAGAACAGCGTTCGTCAAAAATTGAGGCATCTACTGCTACAAAGTCATACCGTTCGGGTTAAAAAATGCAGGAGCCACGTACCAGAGGCTAGTTAATTGTATGTTCGAAAAGTTAATAGGTTCGATGATGGAGGTCTACATAGCTGATATGCTTGTAAAATCACTACAAGCCAAAGATCACATTAGGCACCTGAGGCAATCATTCGAAGTGTTAAGAAAATACAACATGAAGCTTAACCCCTCCAAATGTTCCTTCAGAGTAACGTCAGGAAAATTTTTAGGTTACCTCGTCACAAAAAAGAGGAATCGAAGCCAATCCCAACCAAATCAGAGCAGTGGAAAATATAAAGGCATCCCGCAACATCAAAGAAGTACAAAAGCTCATAGGTCGTTTGGCAATACTCAGTCGTTTCATATCAAAATATTCTGACAAGAGCCATCAATTATTCAACACACTCAGAAAGGGAAAAGACTTCGAGTGGATGCCAGAGTGCGACCAGGCTCTCAACCAACTTAAGTCCTATCTCTCAAGCCCGCCTTTGCTCTCGAAGCCTAACTCAGGTGAGGTGCTTTTCATTTATTTGTCTGTTTCTGCTAACTCTTTAAGTGCAGTGTTAGTTAGCGAAGAACAGGGAACACAACACCCTATCTACTAATCGTTCAGAAATTCGAAGTAAGAAGTCAATGGTTTAAATTTCTCGTCTGAAAAATACACATTTGATTTCTCAATAGAAAAATGAGAGAATGTTTTTAGCATTGTGTATTTTCAGATACTATACAATCAATCAAAGGGATGGATCAAATCCAATCAAAAAGGGGTCTTTCTTTTCTTTTAGGAAAAAAGGATTAAGGAAAACAGAAGTCAAAACGCAAGTACAATAAAAATTCAGTGAATCCGAAGTTTCCATTTTTCTAAAATAGGAAAATATACAAAAATATATTTGTTTTGTCTTCCTAGTCTTCGACACAAGAAAAGGAATTTTCTAAACCCCCAGTGTGATTCCTAATACAAGAATGAAAATAGGGACAAGCATCGCAGAGACTAGATACACTTAACTCGAAAAATTAGCCCTCGCACTAGTCATGGCTTCGCGAAAGTTGAAGCTATACTTCCAGGCCCACCCAATCACGGTGGTGACGACCTTTTCACTAAAGACTGTGTTGAGCAAGCCAGACTTATCTGGCAGATTATCAAAGTGGGCAGTAGAGCTTGGAGAGTAAGATATCACCTATCTACCCTGGACTGCAATAAAATCACAGGTTTTGGCTGATTTTATTGCAGATTTTTCATCAGAGCAGCATGAGCTTGCTGAAAAAGAACTACTCTCAATAACCAAATGTGATAATTCAAATCACTGGACCCATCAATTGGACCCTTCAAGTTGACAGCTCCAGTAATTTCAAGGGGAGTGGCTTGGGTATAGTATTGATCTCCCCTGAAGGCGACGTCGTTGAAAGAGATGTTCGATGCGGATTCAAGACAACAAATAATGAAGCAGAATATGAAGCTCTGATCGCCGGACTGACTTTGGCCAAAGATATGAAAATACCAAGAATTAAAGTACAAAGCGACTCACAACTTATCGTAAGTCAGTTCAGATGAGATTTTCAAATAAAAGATTCAAAGGAGTCGGCACGTCTTTCAACCTCCTCCGCGATCCTCGCGAACCCTAGCTGCTACCTCTATCTTTAAAAGGAGACCCCCTCCTCATTTGACGACCACGCAGAAATACCCACAAGCTTCACATCATACCCTAATTCCACTTAGCCACTTAGGCGTATCAACATCCAGACTTCTTCCCTGTATTTTTTCAGATTTAGACGACGTTCTCTGGATTTCTAGTCACTGGTTTAATTATTCAATTGTTTCATATCTTATCATTTTCTACTCTTTTTCTTTTCCTGACTTGAGCGTTGGAGGCCCAATGATTGTCATCCTCCGACGGTCTTTGGCTCTTACGTTTTTTTCTGGTTTTGTTTAACAGATTGGCCGCTACTCTGGACTGATATGATTAATTGCAGATTTTCAGATCTACAATCACGACAACCAAAAAAAATATCAACTAAACGATTGTAAGCAAACAAAGAAATCGTATAAGAAGAGCTCTCGAAATCTATGTGATATATGGCAATCAACGTTAATTTTAGAAAGAATATCTCCAATGGTATGATATTGATAAACATGGTTTTTAAATGCATTTGAGTAGTTTTATGGCTCATATTTGTAGAGTAATGCATGCATTTGTTGAGTTTTTATACTAGTTTTGAATTTCCGTGTGCTATTTGATGTTTTGGTGTTTCTTGTGCAAGTTTGAGCTGAATTTGAGATTTATCCAAGATCCAATTCGAGGAAAGTTTCTAGAAAGATAGAGGATCAAGAGAGGGTCGCAACGCAAATTGAATCGGGTCAATCGGACGAGAAACGAGAGCGAACGGAGCAAAACGGCGGAGCGTGTCGGAGGATGCGCGCTGGCACGGACCGTGCTGTCCAACGGCACGGCCCGTGCCATGAAACATGCAAATTTCAGACTCTCGGTAGCCACGGCATGGTCCGTGCTGCCAACGGCACGGCCCGTGCCGCCTGTTTCCGGAAAATTGGTGTTTTTCCTTGTTTGGACTCTGTATTTCCCCAACTATATAAGGCTCTGCTTTGGACGATTTTTAGAGAACTTTTCACCCTATATTGAAGCAGAGAAGTGCTGTGAAGACAGAGGAAGACGGAGATGGAAGATTTAAACATCCGGCATAAGTGTTTCATGTTTTAATTTAATTTTGTCATGACTTTTGTAATGCATATTTTATTAGATTTCTATTTTGCCATGAGCGGCTAAACGCATATTAATTCTAGGGTTTACAAAGCATGATTGAAGCTATGTATTTAATTTAATCTTGTTATTTTTCCCTTCCGATTAATGTGTTCAAATGTTCAAGTGCTTTTGATTTCATGCTTAATCACTGATCATAATTGATGCATGTTAGCTAGTTAATTTGAGTCCTCGCGGAGATAATTAATTAGTGGAATTAATTGAATAATTTGATACACGTTCTAAGGAATCTGTAGGGGAATTTAAATCTGTGGTTCTATCGGGAGTTAGTAAATTAACCTAGAGACGAAAGTAATAGGTTGTTTGTTAATCTGCTTCTACCTTGAGACCTGGCGGAGATAGGTAGATATATTTCTGATTCCTCACCCTTAATCGGATTAAAATTGGGAAATATTAGGATTAAATTGAATCATAGTGGATACATGTGTGCTGCATTCCCTAGGATTAGTATTTCATTAATTGTTTGAGTTTGATTATTTGCTTAGTTTATTTACTTGTGTTTATTTGGTTCTAGTTCTGTTCTTTTATTTTATTTAAATGTGTGCCTAGTTTTAGTAAACTCATATATTGGTAGCCTGGATAATAGAGAGTTGTTAGCTTAGTACTCAGTATTATCAATTATTCAGTCTCTGTGGATACGATACTCGATTCACTTGCTATATTGCATTGTCCTGTGTTAGTTGCAGTTTAGTGCATAATAAATAGTGCATCAACTTTTTGGCGCCGTTGCCGGGGACTGATTTTGATTTTTACTGATTTTATTACTGACAATAATTTATTACTTCATGTAGTGTATGAAAACAAGGTCTACACAGCCACACGTAGATCCTATTCCTGATTCTCCTAATCGAGCCCCTAGACAGAGGAATAAGGAGCGCAGATTGAAAGAAGCAGAGATGGCAGCCAACAACGAGACTGAGATGGAAGCATTGGCTAGAAGACTGCAAGAGATGGAGCAGTGGTATGCTCAACAGATGGAGCCCAAACCGGAAGCAGCACCTCTAAACAAGCTGTATCAGGCTCCAACAGACAGATACTTAGGCAGTGGCTGGGGTGGCGGCATCAAGGCCAATAATTTTGAGCTCCGGCCTGCGTTGATCAACATGGTAGCTGCACAGCAGTTCGGTGGACGGGCTACGGAAAATCAAAATGCTCATCTGGATGCATTCTTAGATATCTGTGACACTATCAAAATGAATGGTGTCAGCGACGACATCATTCGCATGAGGATGTTCATCTTCTCACTGAGGGACCGAGCCAAGGAGTGGTTCAAGAGTTTGGACAAGGCGTCCATTACTAGATGGGACCAGATGTGCCAGGCATTCCTTGCCAAGTCTTTCCCTCCATCAAAGGCACAGAAGATCATTGCAGATATTACTCATTTCTCTCAGATGGGGGATGAGTCCATTTATGAAGCCTGGGAGAGGTACAGAGACCTTCTGCGATCTTGTCCACAACATGGATTTAGCATCGATCAACAAGTCACGCACTTCTACAGTGGTTTGACGATCAATACAAAGAGATTGGTGGACGCCTAAGCTGGAGGATGTCTGGTAAATCGCACTGCAGCTGAAGCACTGCGGATTATTGAGAAGATGGTGGCTACCAGTTTATCAGTGGCCGATGGAGAGATGAGAAACAAGGCCAGCAGCTGTAGTGGCCAATGTTGGCGTGGATGAGTTAAGGGCTGGAGTTGAACTACTAAAGAAGCAAGTGCTCGAAAAGCGGCGAGCACAAATGGAAGTGAATGCCATTTAGCAGCAAGGTTCAGAGCTCTCTACAGTGGAAAATGTGAACTTTGTCAATCAGAGAAACTACAATGGCGGCACTTACAATAACGGACCGCAGGGATTCCAGACCAACAATCCGGCGTATCATCCAAGCAATATGAATCACTCGAACTTCTACTATTCGAATCCCAACAATGCCTTGCCGCCTCCGGGTTTTGTTACTCCTACTGCAGCTCCCGCTGAGCCGAAGAAGCCATCACTGGAAGATATGATGGCACAGTTGATTGCTAATCAAAACAGTTTCATCGGGGCCACCGGCACAAAGATTGCACAAATAGAGGGGACCGTGAGTGCCTTATCCAAGCAAGTGAATATGTTGTAAGTCCAAGTGAGTCAATTGGCAAATCAAGTTTCCACACAGCACAAGCCGGGACAGTTCCCGAGTCACACGGAGGTCAATCTAAATGCGCACTGCAATGCCATTCAGGTGGTCTCCGACGCCGCTCTTTCGCCAGCACCAAAAGTGGCGCCTCCCGCATCTTCAAAAGTGGCACCACCTGAACCTCTTCCCCCTGCTCCAAATTCTGATGTTGATCATTTGTTTGACATCTTCAAAAAGGTACACATCAATATCCCTCTTCTAGATACTTTACGAGGTTTGCCTGGTGGAGTTAGAATTTTGAAAGAGGCTATCGCGAGAAAGAAAAAGGTGGAGGCTGTCGAGATGGTTCATCTGGTGGAAGAGTGCAGTGATTGGCTACAGAAGAAGATGCCATTGAAGATGACAAATCCGAGTAGCTTCACTATTCCTGTGAAGATTGGGAGATCTTATTTTGAGAGAGTGCTATGTGATTCTGGAGCTAGCATTAACTTGATGCCCTTCATTGTTTTTAAGAAGCTGCAATTGGGAGCTTTGCAAGAGATTGATATGAGAGTCCAGATGGCTGATAGATCATATGCCAAGCCACGAGGTGTTGTCAAAGATGTGCTTGTCAAAGTTGCAAATTTGGTGTTCCCTGCTGATTTTGTGGTGTTGGATATGCCCGAAGACCCCAAGATGCCTCTAATCTTGGGGAGACCGTTTCTAGCAACCTGTGAAGCGGAGTTGGACATGAAGAGAGGCACGATGACTTTGGGGATTGATAGAGAACGAGTTATTATTTGAAATCCTCCACCAAAGGATATCCCGCAGTGTGATGATGTGAGTTTGGCCCACAGCTTCATGGATGATCTGACTGACAAGCTGGAAGAGAAGCCAGTGATCAAGGCCCCAAAGATATCTGTTTCTGCAGCTCCAAAAGCACAGTTATCTGAGATGTGCATGGTTGTACAAGAAGCTGGAGGATTTTCTACAGCTCTAGCTCCAAAGAAGATTAGAGTTAAATTTCGGGTCTTCCGAAAGAAGAATGTGAAAGGAGCTATGCTCGTTGCAGTGGCACCAGAGAAACCAACAGTGGTGACGATCCTTCTGTTGGTTGGAGTGTTGTTTTCGACCTCGTTGACTGCTGAGGTATCGTCTAGCTAAAGACGTTAAATAAAGCACTGGATGGGAGGTAACCCATCATTTTTTTTATCTGCTTTATTTTTCTTTATTTTCTCTTGTTTTGTGTCTTGTTTTCGTGTGCTAACATATAGGAAGACATTTTGGAGCCCAAAGCTAGTTCGATATCATCCATGCCGGTTTCAATATTCTTTTCTCCATGTTGATGTACGGTGAGTTCGTTCCAAACACATCTTTATTTTGTTCCTTCCAAACTTATTCTCTTTGCAGTTGAATAAGTTTGGGGGAGGGGGATGGATTTGATATGTTTGGCACGTGTTTTGTTTCTTGGTGTCTTTTGCTTTTGTTTGTGTGTGTTCTTGTGGTTGAAAGCCATGTTTTTGGTGAACTCGTGAAATGCTAATGATGAAAAGGAGCGTTGTTTTGAAAAATATTGCATGAATTTGATGAATCTTGACTTGTTTGAATTGATGTACTCAAAATTGAAGTAAATGAAGCATGAATAGTCATGTGAGCTTTTTGAGCCTTAACTGTATATCAATGCACAGTTTGATTTATTTCATAAGTGTTTGTCATGCATGCTTTGGTGTGTCTAGAACTTGCCATGGTTTCTATTCGAATAATCTCGATTATGTGTAGAATTTAGAAGTGATTTGAGGCCATCTTTTCATAGCCACATTAATTCCTAAACACTAACCGAAAAATCAACCTTTGCTAGCCAATTTGAGCCATAATTGCCTTTTGTTCATGAACTTGGATGATAGGGGGTTCGGAAGATGAATAAGGGTATCTTGTTGTGGAAAATAGTGTTTTTGTGGAGAAAGAATGGAGATGTTGAAAGTGGGGTAGAAAATATTCTCATAGGCTCGTGAAAAAAAGAAAGAAAAACAATCGAAAAAAAAACATAAGAAAAAAATTGTGTGGAAGAGGAAAAAAAGCCAAATATTGAAAGATAGCAATTGAGAATGTTTGCTATTTGTTGGCTTGTTTGTATTTTTATTGTTGAGATGAGCATAAGAGAATAATGTTTTGAAGTGTAAGGGAGTTGAAAAGAGTTGTGAGTGTGTTGAATTTTCGAGTCACTTAGCCAAATTTCCTAACCTTAACCAATGTCCCGACATTACATCCTACATTAAAGACCTCATTGATCTTTATTCTTCTATGATTGAGCATGAGTGCTTTAGACGATTGGCAAGCCTATGGGTAACACTTTTGTATTGCATTGGATTCGATTAGCGTTATTTGATACACTTGTGAGATGAGCGATACACATATCGGTGAGGTTCATGCTTTGTTTATGGATATTAATTGTCCTAAAATTTGGATGAGTTGATGGATGTTGAAGTTATGCAATTAAAATAATTTTGAGCATGTTCGTGAAGCATTTATGATCGAGTTTACTGGTTCTCCTCCATGTTTATATTTTCTTAATGTTCTTCTCATTGTTCGAGGACGAACAATGGTTCAAGTTTGGGGGATTGATAAACATGGTTTTTACATGCATTTGAGTAGTTGTATGGCTCATATTTGTAGAGTAATGCATGCATTTGTTGAGTTTTTATACTAGTTTTGAATTTCCGTGTGCTATTTGATGTTTTGGTGTTTATTGTGCAAGTTTGAGCTGAATTTGAGATTTATCCAAGATCCAATTCAAGAAGGAAAGTTGCTAGAAATATAGAGGATCAAGAGAGGGTCGCAACGCAACTTGAATCGGGTCAATCGGACGAGAAATGAGAGAGAACGGTGCAAAATGGCGGAGCGTGTCGGAGGATGCGCGCTAGCACGGACCGTGCTATCCAACGGCACGGCCCGTGCCATGAAACATGCAAATTTCAGACTCTCGGTAGCCACGGCACGGTCTGTGCTGCCAACGGCACGGCCCGTGCCGCCTGTTTCTGGAAAATTGGTGTTTTTCCTTGTTTGGACTCTGTATTTCCCCAACTATATAAGGCTCTGCTTTGGACGATTTTTAAAGAACTTTTCACCCTATATTGAAGCAGAGAAGTGCTGTGAAGACAGAGGAAGATGGAGATTGAAGATTTAAACATCCGGTATAAGTGTTTCATGTTTTAATTTAATTTTGTCATGACTTTTGTAATGCATATTTTATTATATTTCTATTTTGCCATGAGCGGCTAAACGCATATTAATTCTAGGGTTTACAAAGCATGATTGAAGCTATGTATTTAATTTAATCTTGTTATTTTTCCCTTCCGATTAATGTGTTCAAATGTTCAAGTGCTTTTGATTTCTTAATTACTGATCATAATTGATGCATGCTAGCTAGTTAATTTGAGTCCTGGCGGAGATAATTAATTAGTGGGATTAATTGAATAATTTGATACACGTTCTAAGGAATCTGTAGGGGAATTTAAATCTGTGGTTCTATCGGGAGTTAGTAAATTAACCTAGAGACGAAAGTAATAGGTTGTTTGTTAATCTGCTTCTACCTTGAGACCTGGCGGAGATAGGTAGATATATTTCTGATTCCTCACCTTTAATCGGATTAAAATTGAGAAAGATTAGGATTAAATTGAATCATAGTGGATACATGTGTGCTGCATTCCCTAGGATTAGTATTTCATTAATTGTTTGAGTTTGATTATTTGCTTAGTTTATTTACTTGTGTTTATTTGGTTCTATTTATGTTCTTTTATTTTATTTAAATTCGTGTCTAGTTTAAGTAAACTCATATATTGGTAGCCTGGATAATAGAGAGTTGTTAACTTAGTACTCAATATTATCAAATATTCAGTCCCTGTGGATACGATACTCGATTCGCTTGCTATATTGCATTGTCCTGTGTTAGTTGCAGTTTAGTGCATAATAAATAGTGCATCAGATATCATCTAATTACTAAATTACATAAAAGCCCCTGTCAGCTCAAAAAATAGGGAAAATCACAAAAAATGGTACTGAAAATTTACTTAAATATGGGCCCTATATTTTTTGGAAATGTGTGGCGTAAGATAAGGTCTTAGTTCCCACATCAGGAAAATAGTCTCATTTGATTCATATCATAGATAGATAGATAGATAGATAGATAGATAGATAAAGGCCCAATAGTGGGCTTGTTTTATTGGCTCCTCTGTCTCAATTAATTTGGAATATAGAAAAGTTTAGCAATCTAGTAGAGTCGTACTTGCTTATTAAAGTGAGGTGCAAGTTATAGAAATCTTAGACATGGAAAATTGTTCACATTTGAAAGCAAAGTTGGTGAAGCAGCACAAAATTCTTAATTGTTAAGTCTCATTAAGTCTTTTTTTTTTTTTTTTTTTTTTAGGGAAAGTCTCATTTAAGTCAAAAAGTATTTAATAAATGAATGACAAAGTGGATTTGCAACAGGGTTTTGTTGATTGTGAAATGAAACACCTCAACATCAACTATTTGGGCCTGGGGAACATCATCGGGCCCACTATTTTGAATTTTTTGTGTTATTACTTATAGTAATTCAATTTTATTTTTGGCCCAGTTAGGCTCCTAGTTACAATTTTTCTCCTTATCTGAGAGAGAGAGCACCGACGAAAGAAAACTAACTAGTCCACATGTGATTTGATAGTGATTTAATGCAGGTGGAGGGTATAATCTTTAAAGGTTCAATTTAAATTTTAAATCACAGTAAAAGATTTTTAAATATTGCCGTGTTGCTACATCTTATTATTTCTTAAGAAATGTGCAGTATATTGTAATTAGGAATCACAATGGATAGGGTATGAGTGGGGTATTATAGTATTCATTTTCATATTCGTGTTTTAAAAATATACTTGTACTCGTTCCCATATTCGCTGGGTAGCAACTTTAATGACCGCCCTTATACTATTTGAATACTTAATTACTCATACTCATACTCATACTTGTTATCCAGATTTTAACTCAGTAGTATTTTTCTTATGCGATGTACAAGAACCATTTTATAGTATTTAATAAATTTAAAATATTTTTATAGGTTAAAATAAAAATATCGTTAGTTAAACTTATATATATATATATATATATATATATTATGTGTATGGTTTAAACATATGAAAAATATACTGAATACGAAATGTAATTTATATAGATAATTATAGAGTAAAATAACTATTTATATTTAAAAAGATATAAAAAAGACTAAATTTCATTTACAAATTCTCACTTTTTTTATTAAAGATCGTTTCTATATGATATATTTGTGCATACATAATAAATAAATATTTTTTAATGTATCTTTATGAACATCTTCTTATGCACAGTGATCAGAAAATTAATAATATCTAACTTTCACTACCAAAAAACACGCTCATACATAACAGATAAAATCCGTTATCTATGTTATTATATGAGTGTTACGTATACTGGTGTTATGTATGATTGCGCTCATACATAACGGAATAATATCCGTTATCTATGTTACTATACATAACAGTTATAACAACAAACATAACATCGAATATTACGTTATCTATAACTATCATACATAACGGTTGCTTCCGTTATGAAAATTCATTTTTCTCTGTTATCTATGCATATTTATATAACGGTTTTTTTTCATACATAACACTCTTCATTACGTGATCTATTACTGTTATATATAACGGTTTGTACCGTTATGAAAATTCATTTTTCTCCGTTATGAAATATACCACAGATTAATACATAACGTTGTTTGTAGTTTAGATAACGCTTTTTTACGTTATGTATGTTTTGATACATAACAGATTTTTACCGTTATTAAATATTTTTAGTTTTCGTTATCTTTAGGTCTTATACATAACGGTCTTTTAGTTTCACTGCCGCTACACATTTTTTTATAGATTTTTAGCAATTAAAATAATTCTAAAATAATAAAAATAACAGAAATTCCCATAAATCATCGTATATCTAATTCAAAAAATATTCATACATTCATCCGAATATAGTCAACATTCTAAACATGTTTATATCGTACTAATGTCCAAAAAAAGATAACATATATATCCAAAAAATCATGATTACCTGCAGCAGTTACATCCATATATGTATAGATCTGCATATCCAAAATTTTCTGCCAAATAACGGAGAAACTGCTACCTCAATTGATCGGCATTGCTGAGTCTACTTGTCTACTAAACATATGTGCTCTGCATGTTTACAAAACACAGTAAACATCGATTAGTTTGAGCTCGGATCAAATGCATGACAGTAGTAAGTAATAAGTAAAATGAAAACGCAAGCAATAAGTAAATATAATAATAACAGTAGTAACAAGAATAAAAATTGTTCAAGCATCCTTGAAGAAAACCTAAGAGAAGCAATTCAGCAATGCTTTTTTCTCCATTTTCAATAATCAGTAGAATTCAATGTTTATATACTTCATCCAACCTAAAAACCAAATCCTTACCAAAATAATGACATCCTCTTGATATTAGAATGAGAGAGTTGAATAGAGTACAGTATGTTAGTCAGGCCGTCAGCCAACCAAACAAGTATTTTTAATACATATAATCGTAGCTTTAAATTACATTGGAAATTCTCGTCCAATATAAACTTTGATTAAATGATCTCTAATAAAATATGGGTGCAGGAAATGCTGTCCAGAAATTAACCAACATGAAACAATGGATTGAGATTTTTACCTGCTGATTTGAGTGAGCTTCAAAATGAGGAGCTTTTGATCTCAGTTTCTCTACCTGATCGTATAAGTTGTAATGGAGGTAATTCCTCAGTAACAGGTTCAGAAATGTTTCCTGCATCAGACCAGTATGCCATCAATCACGAAAATCACTACCAAGATGATAATCAAACAACTCATCTGATGAAAAACCAACCTGACCCAACTCATCATGACGCAAAGTCGCGGTTCGGTTACCATCATAAGTTCACAACAAAAGACAATATGTTCACAACATGTCTGATTCAAATTTGGCCTGTTAGAATATCATATTAATTACTTATCCCAATGTCAATAAGACCTTTCCGGAAACATCATTTATCAACCTTGAAAAAGGGGGATGCATTTACAAACATTGGTGGGCGGTGGCCAAATAAAATAATAATAGATCAGTATGCAAGAAATAGGTCAGATGTAAATAGCTTTAGCATTGAAGTATTATAAAATAGATTATTTCAAACTGACCTTGTACGTTAGGCACTGTATCAATAATCTGCTTTATTTTCAGGTTGTTGGCATCATAGATGTATGTTTGCTCTTTCAACAAAACTATCAATCTGCACCGGACAACAAATTCCAAGAACGTATTGAATGAAGAACCAGGCACATGCATAAGTTGCTAGATATTACTATCAAGTAATTAGGGTGTAAGTGTTCATATAAAAAAAATTATGGGGTCATTCAGAACAGACAATCAATCAAGTTACCACAAATATGTAGCTAAGCCAAAATGTTCCAAACTAAGGATGATGAGCAAATCACCCGAGTAGATCTCTGACATGCGAAGATGAGCAACAAAAGCTAAGTATATTATCAAGTATCAAAATAAAAGCAAAAAATTATTCTCAATCCCCCAACCAAAAACAAAAGCAGAACTCATACATGGTATACAATTCATGAACACATTCATTCAATGCATGTCTAATGAAAAAGGATCAACAATCATCATGTAATCAAAACTCATCTATACTGAGCATTTAACTAATTTTCCAGGAACACAGACGGAGAATCATAAAAGTAGCAAAACTAATACCTTTTCCTATCTACACGAACAGCAAGAATAGAACTCAATTTCTCCAAATCAGTAAGTCAAACCATATAAAAATTAAAGAATCCACAAGATAGAAACATGAAAATAAAAGCACTTGAGCACAAAATTTCTCTCTCAGCCTAGTAGTTATTAAACTTAATCCAAGCTTCCTGTAAGACTTCACATTGACCTAGCTCGATTAAAATTTTAACCAGTACTGAAAACTCTATTTTCTTAAAGGCAACTCTATAATCAAATACCAGTAAATAAATATAATTATATAACGCGAAAACTTTGCAACCCATTAGGTATAAATACCCAAGAAATGTATTAAGGAGGTTAACTCATTAGCCCAATTTTTCCTCCTCTTTGATATGGTGCAAGAAGGTCCACCACCTGGAATTTATTAAGGACGTAAAGTTAATATCTCATGTGGAACTCACAAAAAAAATTTGTACATATGTTATAAAAGAGAAGTGAAATACAAACTAGAATCCTTACCGTCAATCAAAATCGCCACAATTAGGATCAGCTGTTGGAAGGGGGTACACTTCTAGTGTCTCCTATATAAAACACAATAAATGAAGATGCTAAATCAGCTCAAAGTTATCAGGAAGTGACTGCAAATTAAGGAAACAGAATGCTAGCTGGATTACCCCATGCTTCCCTGAGGTCAAATAGTTGTGGCCTTGATCATCAGATGAACCCCATGTAACTAGTTTTCCAGAGGCTGCAAGAAATGCTTAATTGAATATACTAATGTCTCGACACTGGGTGGAGGGAGCTGATGCAGTCCAAGAAAAACATAAAAGTGAGTGATGGATGGGTTCATGAAATGTCAAGAGATAAAGCATCGAAGTAAAGACCTGTATAGTTACAAGTCCTTTCTCGACAGCCACAAGTCTAGTATGGACAGTTGGTTGGGTTGCAGATAACAAACAATCAAAATCCTGCAGAGGAAAAGAAGCATTACTATTTCCCATGAAACAAAGATGAAAAGAGAAGACTACAGGCTGAAAGAAGATAACAATTGAAAGTCCCACACAGCTAACCAATCAAGAAGCCGTGCAGAGATCCAGGTCTGAGACTGTTTGTCCGCATAAAACAGTTCCATGAGCTCCCAGGCAGCTCTTAATGAGGTTGGCTCCTCAATTTTCTGATTTTATATGTAGCAGGAAGATAAACAAGTCCTAATAATCAGATATGCTGCAAAGAGGCTAACACCTAATAAGAGATCAAGAGTCACCTTCAATAATGTGTTTGGATCTTCAATGGTTGGACTAACATATGACTTTGAATCACCAAGAAGAGATTTGATTTCCTTGTTGTACTTCATTACATGTACCCACCTGTATATTTGAGAACAAATTCATGGCTTTTCTAAATGGTCCAGGAATTCCAAAAACAAACAAAGAAATTGCAAAAAAAAATTGCATGAATTATAACAAACAAAAATGAGAATTGAATCTTAATGGCAGACGAGCAATTTCCCCTTCAAAAAAATTAAGCTTAAAAAAATCAAGAAATATCCAACAAGCAAATATAATTTATTTAAAATATAAATATCCAACAAGCAAATATAATTCAAACAAACATATTAATTTATAAAGTAGTGTCACAGTCTCTAATTCACACCAACAAAAAAACATAAATAACACACATACACACACACTCAGAGCAAACACACACATACACAGCTAGAGAGAGATACGGAAAGAGAGAGAAAGACCAAGAGCTAGTGCAACCCTTTGGACGTCGAAGCTCGCCGGAGCCAGGGTCGTCAAATTTGAGGGCTTCTCTGCTGCAGAGAAAGAGAGCGAGCGAGAGAGAACAGAGAAAGCAAGAGCGAGAGAGAGAGTCAGATAGAGAGAGCATGAATAAGTGAGAGAGAGAGAGAGAGAGAGAGAGAGAGAGAGAGAGAGAGAGAGAGAGAAAGCTCACCGCCGCTGATACTACTTGTCCTGGCGCGGCGTCGATGCTCGGAGGAGGTGGAGAGGTGGAAGCAAGGTAGATGAAATGGATGCGTGGTGATGGGAATTTTGCCGGGGGAAAGGGGATTCGTCGGTGAGGGCGGCGGGAACAGGCGGACGGCGACGATTAAATTTGTCAGTGAGGGTGGCGGGTGCAAGCGGACAACGCGATTCCCATGGGTACAATTCAGATAATTGGGGATTTAGGTTAAAATTTGGGGATCTCTTTTGCCTTAACGTGAAAAAATGAATTTTTATGTTTGGTGAGAAATATTGGCGGTAAGATTTTTACTAAATAATATGGTGAGAGGGAAATTTTCAGTGTAGGGTAATTTAATTTTGAATTAAAAAAATTATAATTAACACATATACATAACGGATATTCATAACAGTAAATGTTACCGTTATATGATGTGTTTAAACATAACACAACGCATAACAGTACCAAATGAGCGTTATAATTGTGAACAATATATAACACTCACAGATAACGCAAGACTCGAAAGCGTTATGTATGATTGGAGATAACACTTCTCTCGTAACGGATTTTTGAAATATCCGTTATCTATACCAAAAATGCGCCCATAGATAACGGATTTTTAAAATATCCGTTATGTATGAGGTGTTATGTATGAAAGTTTTTTTGGTAGTGTTTTCTGATAAATTCAATTATATGTTTTTCTATAATCATTCAAACATACTTATATTTTTATTTTTTTGTCTTATAATTTTTTTTTAAAATGCATATAGTTATATTTTATGTTAGACATAATTTTTATAAATATTTATTTATCAAGTTTACAATATATATAAGAATAAATAACATAAGCTACAAATTAATATTTCAAGTAGTCCAAATTTTATTCGTGTTAAATTATCATTTTATTTCTAACAAAGATCATATTTTTAATATATATATATATATAAACATACAAAATTCTTTATCTCAAACTATTTATTGAATATTTAATTTAGTACGTAATTATTATTTGTAGTAAATAATTCAAAATTACAATTAAATAACTTATAATTTTAAGAATATTGATTAAAATGATATTATAATTCAATTAAAATATAATACAAAGACCCATGAAAGTGCCACATAACATAAAAAAAAACTACAAGCATAATATGAAATGAAATCTTTAAAAAATAATATCATATCACAATAATAATAATAATAATAATAAGATTATTATTATTATTATTATTATTATGATATGGGTATGGGGTGGGTTGGGTACTAAAGTACCCATACCCGCACCCGTCTCTATCAAAATTTACAGGTAATTACCCGTGCCCGTACCCATTAAGTGAGTAATTACTCTACCCATCATGGGTAATTTTTGCGAGTACCCATAAGGTCCGTTACACATTGACATATCTAATCGTAGTCCATCAATAATATTATTAATATTAATTAGCTAAGAAATTTTTAGAGCGTACAGTGGAACTTGTTGACCGTATAATTAATATCCAACAGCAACAGCAACAACAACAACAACAACAACAACAACAACAACAACAACAACAACAACAACAACAATAATAATAATAATAAATATTTGTTTGTATTTAACCAATTAACCCCCATCAAGTTTCCTTCACTGAGATGTTAAATGATACTTTTTCCGTCCCAATAAAATAAGTTGATTGAGATTTTTGCAAGGATTATGAAAGATATTGGGAAAGACAATTATTCAAAAAATTCATAATATGCTCCTACTTATTTCTTTGAGGATGAATTAAGGCTTAATGTAAACATATTAAATATGGATATCTATTAGTAAATTAGCTATATATATATATATATATATATATATATATATATATAAAGCACCCTATCTTATCGGGATGGAAAGAGTACATTTCATTCCTTAGATATTAGATAATTGTTTGAACGTGACTAATTTTGTGAAGGAATAAAATCTTCTAGTCCACTTTTCATGTCCTATTATTGTGTCCCAATATGTTTTAAAAAATTATATACCCTACTTTTGGAATAATCAATCATATTAATCAATTATATTAACTAAAAATAAGAAATAAATATTAAAAAATAAATATAAATCCTAATTGGGTGGAGTGAACCCTAAATAATAATTATAAAATTAAACTAAGTCATAACAATTGAAAATGAAGAAAAAAAATTGATGAAAATCAAATAAAAATCAAAATGGGATACCAAATGAAATAGAGAAAAGTGGGATAGAGGATTTCATTTGTTTTGTGAACCATACGCGTACATATATGCACATGTTATAAAATATAAATACGTGTAGTATAGAGAGAATGTGAAATTAAGTGATAAATTCTCTCTCGCTATATATATAATTTGTGAGAATCTGCTCACGATAATTCATAATCGACTTGAATAGGCTCAAGTAACAATTTAGTAGAATCATATTCGTAAAGTGAGGATGAATACAAAGTAGTAATTGCATGGTTATTCGAATCTTGATTTTTTGGCATTACGTACGTGTGACATGGTGCTATTTTTCTAGTTTTTCTTTTAAAATTTTATTTTACATGAAAATTAATAGTCTCCATAATGACAATTATCTATTATCTACCATATATTCATCAGATCTAGCCCCCAAAGAAACTAACAATGTCAAACCTAATTTCTAAGAGCATCTAGCTAGCTAGCTAGTGTCTACCTTCTTTTTTTGTAACCTTTTCTTCTCCTCTATCACAATTAGCAGTAATTAGCAGCCATTAGACCTAAATCTAACTAATCCGTCATTCCCTTAAACTAAATAATGAAACATTAATATAATTGAAGTAGGTACGTCTTATAAAAAAAATTGTTGTGGAAAGTGAAAGGAAAAAAGTTTTAAAAATTAATACCCTCGTGTTTAGGCAATTGAACATACTCAACTCTCGTAGTTTCTATAGAGTGCCAGACTAGAACTAAAATTTCAACAAGATGTATCAACTGTACGTATATATTTTAAATATCATATTACTATTGATTTGGGCTGCAATTTGAAGGATTGTTATAGTTATAGGGGGGGGGGGGGTGTCTATATACATGTACACACACGTACACACGTACGAGATATCTTCTATTCTGTATAAATATAAAATGAAAAAAAAAATTGAAGTACTTCGATTCAAACTCTTTTATTCCCCTAGTCCCCACTTCTCAAATAAAAGGAAAATTTAATAAAAATATATAGTACTTTTTTTCTGGTGAGATATCAATTGGTATTTAATATTACAACTATCCATGCTATAAATATTTCACTATATTGCTGCTCTTATTCAGGGAATGGAGCAATTTTGTACCACCAAATTATTTACTCAAATAAGAGCTCATCATAATTATGTCAGTTACCATCCAGCAACATTTGCCTATTCTTGAAGCCTTCTTATTTCGAGTTCTTAAAATTTTAAAATCTCTCTCTCTCTCTCTCTCTCTCTCTCTCTCTCTCTCTAATTCACCCTAGCTACCAATATATAATGAAACGATGTCCGAACCTTGCTTTGTTTCACAAAATCCATTTCGTGTTTGATAAAATTCAGCATATATATATTCATTTTTCTTTTTAATTTCTTCATAAAAAAAACCCTAATCGTAAGTCATTACAATATTGGTGCACGTAGTGTAGCCACAAAATATATAAGACGTTTCGATAAATCCATGGCGACCGCGAAAACTTCAATAAGTTTTAGGCACGTATATAAGTAGACATCGATCCATATGTACATTGACCGATCAAAACCCTAAATAAATCGCGCAATATTCCTAACTTAGTAAATTTGCTTGAAGGGTAGGGAACAAATTTGAATTAACACATGGGAAATTAAATAAAATGTTTGGAATTTTTGCCCAAAAAAAGGGTTGAGTGTATAGTGTGTAACCTTGTTGCACCAAGTATAGTGCTTGTCCTTCACATTCTCAACCAACAAATAGTTGTACATCCAACCAACAAAACATGGCTTTAATGGGATTTTGGGCTTGTAAAGTTTGGACCACAATCTATCTCTATTGTTTTTTTCTTCCTAGGTTTGAATTTCTGGGATTTGGGTTGTGATAGTAAATCATGGTAATAATGGTGATAAAGGAGAGAATTAGTGCCCTCCTTGCTTCCATGCACTATCTAGATACGTCGATATCAAACGTGATAAAATGCATTGATCGATCGATTGATGTCTATAGTAAATTTTGAACTTAATTATAAGAATGAAATTAAGAATAATGATGGAGGAGGGCAACCTTACTTTATAATTCGATGTCAAGAAAATGTTTTTAGCTTTCAAATCGAATCTCTCTTAACCGGTCGAACTCATGAGTTCTTATAAGTTTCCCATCTTGCATGGTATCATCACGTCACGCTTATATATGGGAGCATGTATAATGTATTAATACATAGATAGTTTCTTCATGTTCTTTTTTTTTTCATTACTTGAATAATTATATATTATTATCTTTACTTTCTTTTCTTTAATTTTCTTCCTTTATTTTGGCAATGGGGGGCATAAAGTTCTCAAGACACTAAGACATGCACATTCTGGATCCACTTGCACATCTTCTCACTGTTAGCTATCTCTTAGCTTTACCTTTACCTTTACCCTCTTTCTAATCAATTCTTTATTCATATTTCTATTTTGTTTTTATTAAAAAATGATTAAAAAAAAAAAAGAAATCCCTTTTCTCTTGTGCTTTGGTCAACTCTTATTACCTGACATTTTTTGACCAAACATAAAAGTGTGCAACATAGAAAGGAACAGTATATTTGCCTGGACTGTCATTGGAATTATTTGCTACCTATATAGGATCCTCTCTGTCAATTATTACTTTTCTCAGGATTTTTTTGGTACAAATTTATTTTATTGTATATAGAAAAAAAAACTATAATGAAATGAGATAGCATATATTATTGCGTGACATCAGATTTCATTTATTGGGAATTATGTATATTAAGTTAGCTAGATTATAAACCGTTACATAGAATTAACTTAAAATGTGTGAAATCAAGAATCTCTAATTAATCAAATAACATATCATATATATGTATGTATATAATTAAGTTAGCTAGATGATGATCCACATTTCTTTCACATTGTAGATTCAAATGAGCTTTCTCCTATACATTCTTTACCCTAAAGTTAAGGCAGAATTCAAGCATATTAATGTGGTTGGTTATTCAGAATTTCACATTACACACAATGGCAATCCCATCTCTCTCTCTCTTCACCTAATAATTTGCATTTAGAATCAATGTCTCACTTTGTTTTGAAGAAATTCAAGAACTCGATCGATCGGAGCTGCCCAATCCCATGATGTCCCACATTTCATGTGATAATGTTGTCAATTGAGAAGTCTGAATAAAGCCCACCAACATCACCATTCCCCTTATCATTTGGTCCCCATTTTTACAATAAAACTCCCCCTTTCTAATCAACAATAATGCTTCACATCATTATACATGTTTCCTTCCTTCAATTGCCTTTTTTTATACAAAGATATATAATATAGAATATATCCTACGTAGATTCATAATTATAAAACAATTTAGGTCATGGAAATAAATAAATGAAGAAATGGAGGAGAACAAGATTTAAATAATTTTTCTTTTACTACAATAAGTTTCATTTTTCTTGAATTAAAGCCGAATAAACTATATACTATTAAATAAATAAATAAATAAATAAAGCGAGAGAGTGAAAGGTTAAGAAACCTCCGAGTTTAGGGACTATACAAAAAAGTTGACCATAACTAAACATTTTTTTTACTCCATCAAAATTTGGCCCCAAATCTTTCTTCTTTTCTACAATTCGACCCCAACTCTTACTCTCTCCAGACTCCCGTGCCGTTACCGTCACATTCATAGTCTCCTCAGCTTTCTTCCATCGCCTCTTCATCGTCGCCGTTGCCGTTTCCGTTGCCATTGCCGTCAAAAGCATCATCCCCGTTTCCGTCATTTTCTCCTTCGTCATCGGCATCGGCCCACCTCTCTACGGGAGCGCACTCCGCCTTATGCCGGAGCTTCCAATCCAGTGCCTGACAAGCACGGGAACAATAATTCACTGCTCCGCACACAGAGCACCGACGGAACTCATGCCTCCTAGTCTCGGGCCTCCCGCAGCCCGAATGAGAGCATAACCGGAGGCCCGGGCCCGGCACTCCCTCGGCCTGTGCGGTGAACCAGTCCGACAAAAACCGGTTCGCCGGGTGGGCTTCGGGAGCGGGCACATTACACCCGAAATCACTCAGCAACGGGCATCCTCCACCTCCGCCGCCGCCAACGCCACCGCCTCCTCCGCCCGCCTGGCGCTGGTGGTTGCACGTGAGCCACGACCGCGGCACGACCACCGACGGATTCGCGGCTAGGACAATAGCGAGCTCACGCGCGTTGGCTTGAACGAGAAATCGGCGCCCCTCGGCGATGTTTTGCTTGACGCCGTAGCCGTCTTGCAGGCAGTGGCCGAGCTCCCGCAGCGCGTCTACGTGGCCGAGGAAGGCGGCGCGTGCGCACAAGGCGACTCCGGCGCGGAGGTCCTTGTCGTTCTTCGAGCCGCCGCTGCCGTTGAATTGGATGACGGCGAGCGAGTAGAGCGCCGACGCGTGTGAGCTAATCGCGGCCTTCGCCATTAAGGATGCCCCGCTGCCTCGATTTTGCAAACAGTAGAATCGTATCTGTGTCCGGACATAATAATAATTATTATTATTATTTATTATTGTTATAATAAATCTCAGCCATAAATTCTGAATTTCTGTAATTAGATTTGCATGTATATGTGAAATTTATATAGGCATCGAGCCTCATTTTATTTAACTAATATTGATGATAAAATCTGAGAAATATAATACAATAATAATTGAGTGAAAATACTAACCATGCCAAGAGTGTAGCAAGCTTCGACATTTCCGGAATCGGCACAGAGTTTGAGGAATCGGTGAGCGGACTCGGACCAGTTGTTAGCTTTGACTGCCAACATTTTATGAGAGGCTTTCGATAATACTAGAGAATGAAGGCCTAATCCGTTCAGTCTTTTGCATCTGTTCATCAATTAAATTGATAACCGTTAGATTCAGATGCGCAAACACTTTAAATTTAAAAAACAATTATTCTGCATTATAAAAAATATCAAAAATTACAAAAATCGCACAAAAAAAACGAGAAAAAAAATAATATAGGAAGAAGTTGCAAAAACAGTTTCCATTAATGCGACAAATCCGTCGATTCAGTTTTTCAGATTAATTTCTTCTAACCGCTTTCTTAATTAGAGGAAAAGCAACAGGCGAAAAAGCAAAACAAGTTTCGAAAATCCAGACTAATCAAATCTGGCGAAATTTCTTCCAAACGAGAAGATCATTTTTCGTTGAATTTTGGCATTAAATAAAAATATTTCAGAATAAATAAATAAATAAACATACGTCATCAAAACGCTGATGAAATCGGCGGGGCAGGCGGCGGTGGAGCTGAGTTTTCCGAGAACGGAAAGCACGAGATCATCCGGCAAAGCGTCGAAGAAATCACATCCTCCGGCTATCTCCGGCGAGGTTCTCAACCTTTTCCGGCAGTCTCCGGCGAGCTCCAGCTTCCTTCTCTTCACCACTCGGCTGCCGCTATTTTCCACGCACATATTCATCACTCTAGGATAACACAGCCCTCTCCTCGTTCTCATATCACTGCACGTTTTGTGTGTGTGTGTGTGTGTGTGTGTGTGATTCTTCTCTTCGCGTTTGGAGATAATGGCAGAAAATGAAACAGCCCCCTATATATATATACATACACACACGTATACGAGCGACGGAAGAAAATTAAAAAAATGAAAAAAATCAAAATCCCGGAGGTGGCTTTTTACGAAACTGACCCTATCTATCGTTTCAGATTTGTCAGTATTTACCTAAAACAACGTGGTCAAACGCAGTTGACCAGATCCCTACGCCCGTCGCCCCCTTTTATGAAAAGATGAAAACTCAAAACTGTTAAAAAGAAAAGAAATAATTTACTCTCTCTCACTAAAATCTCTCTTAAGTATTGCTGGGTTTGTTTTGGAATCAGTTAATTTTGTTGTAATAATAAACAAACTTCGGTTAATTTCGAACCAAATGCAGGTAAATCTGGGATAAAAACCGCCGCGCGTGAGGGTAATTAGTTGGGAGAAGGGTAAAAATAGGAGGGGGTGAGACGCACGCGCTGTGGCTGCGAGTGGGAGAGGAGGGGGCAGTAAATAACAAATTCAGGTAGCGAATTCTGGGCTTCTCTTCAATGACCTAACCACTGAAGGTCAAACGAGTGATTCAGCACTCGCAGAGGTTCAGTTACTCGTGTTTGTTTTTACTCGCCATTTTATGCATGTTTTCGGATCCCCTTTTTGCCCTTTTCCCTTTGCCTTTTTCTTCTTTTTTGTAAAATAAATGTATATTATTACATTTGCTTTTATTACTTCACAAAGAAACAATTTTGGGTAACTATAAATTTGGTGGTAGAGATAAACATAACTCTGATGTTTGAAAATTTTATTGCATCAATCACTCGGTCCGTTCAAATAATATTAGATTCTTCATTTACGATTTCAGTTTTATGAGTGTGTGTAAAACAGATCGAATTATTAATATATTTGGTTAAATTTTATGTAGAGAGTATGTATTTCAATGAATTACCATGATACATATATACTCATCTCACATATTAATTCGATTTATTGGCAGTTTAATTAGCGGTATCGTCATGTGTATATCATGTGCGAAGAAGAAGAAGAAGAATTTCTGCATTTGTCTGTTTGACTTTTCCTAGTTTTTTTATACTTTTATAATTTTTGCTTTTATTACTTCACATATAAACAAATTTTGATAACTATAAATTTGGTGGTAGAGATAAACATAACTTAGATGTTTGAATTTTGTTGCATGAATTACTCAGGTCGGTTCAAACAATATTTGATTCTCCTATAACGATTTCAGTTTTACAGGTGCGTACAAATAATATTATTAATGCACTTGATTGAGTTTTTTTGTAGAGATTATATATTTTAATGGATTGTAGTGGGACCTTTATACTCATCAATCGACATATTAATTTGATTTATAGGCAGTTTAATTAGCGGAACTGTCACGTGTATATTATGTGCGAATAATAACAATTTTTGCCCCTTTTTGTTTGACTTTTTCTAGTTTTTCTACATTTTTATAATTTTTGCTTTTATTATTTCAGATAGAAATAAATTTTGGTAACTATAAATTTGGCAGTAGAGATAAACATAACACAGATGTTTGAATTTTGTTACATGAATTACTCGGTCGGTTCAAACAATGTTAGATTCTCACATCATGATTTCAGTTTTACGAGTGAGTACAAAATGTAGCATTGTTAACGTACATTCAATGGATTGTCGTGAGACCTATATACTCATCAATAGACATATTAATTTGACTTATTGGTAGTTTAATTAGCAGTATCTTAACGTATATATTATGCGCGAATAATAACAATTTCTATTTGACTTTTTCATATTTTTCAACATTTTTAGAATTTTTTGCTTTTATTACTTCACATAGAAACAAATTTTGGTAACTATAAATTTGGTGGTAGAGATAAACATAACACAGATGTTTGAATTTTGTTGCATGAATTACTCGGTCGGTTCAAACAATGTTAGATTCTCCCATCACGACTTCAGTTTTACGAGTGAGTACAAAATATAGCATTGTTAACGTACATTCAATGGATTGTCGTGAGACCTATATACTCATCAATAGACATATTAATTTGATTTATTGGTAGTTTAATTAGCAGTATCTTAACGTATATATTATGCGCGAATAATAACAATTTATATTTAACTTTTTCGTATTTTTCGACATTTTTAGAATTTTTTGCTTTTATTACTTCACATAGAAACAAATTTTGGTAACTATAAATTTGGTGGTAGAGATAAACGCCATAACACAAATGTTTGAATTTTGTTGCATGAATTACTCGGTCGGTTCAAACAATGTTAGATTCTCTCATTGTGACTTCAATTTTACGAGTGAGTACAAAATAAAGCATTGTTAACGTATATTCAATGAATTATCGTGAGACCTATATAGTCATCAATAGACATATTAATTTGATTTATTGATAGTTTAATTAGCCGTGTATATATTATGCGCGAATAATAACAATTTCTACTTTTTTCTATTTGACTTTTTCGACATTTTTAATTTTTTTACTCTTATTACTTCACATAGAAACAAATTTTGTTAACAATGTATTTGGTGGTAGAGATAAACATGACTTGATATGTGAATTTAATGCATGAATCACTCTTCGCTTATCAAACAATGTGCTTTTGCTATTCTCCTATTATGACTTTATGATTGTGTACAAAATATCATTATTACAGTATGTATTTGGGTGTGTGTGCGTGTGTTTGGTGGAGAGTGCATTGGAATGGACAGCGGTTACCCGTATACACATCAATTGGCAATATTAATTTGATTTATTTGAGATTTAGCCGTACTGTCACGTGTTTATTATCTGTGGATAAAAAATATTCTTTTATATAAATGTCATTTTACACGAACGCATATAAATTAATAAATTAAGTAGATAATCTAATATACTATTGTGTGAATACATTAAATATAGATGTTTGAATACATTATATGATGATAAATGCGTAAAAAATGTGAATTTTATGTTTCGAATTTGTAGAATGACACTTTTTTTGAAATAAAATTACAATGGTAGAATGACACTTATTCAGAAACAGAGTGAGTATATAATTTATGCCCCTTTTCATTTAAATTTTTTTATTTTTCAACATTTTTAAAATTTTGGTTTTTTTACTTCACATAGAAACATTTTTAGTAGCTATAAGTTTGGTGGTAGAGATAAACATAACTCATATTTTAATTTTGCTGCATGAATTACTTTATTCTCTTATTATGGGGGGTGTGTTTAAAATTGCATTATTTCACTTAGTTGAGCTCTTTTTTTAGAACGCATTTGAATGGTTCATTACTACCACCCTTATGACCGTTAAAAATCTCTAGTTCAAATCTATATACAAGTAAGCGTATATATAGGATCCTCTCTCTCTCTCTCTCTATATATATATATATATATTACAATTAAAAAAGCATAATTTATTTGTAACAAAAATGTATGCGTCTAAATACATACAGAAATAAACTGTTTTAAGGTCAAAGGTTTCGCTTTCTAGAAGTTTATCGTTTATAAACGTCTTTAGAGTTTAGATAGAAGTGGAATACATAATTAATATTAAAATCGTGTTTGTGGTTGGCATCTTGCGTGAGCCGTCGAAGAAAATTAGTATAAAAACGTTAAAGTATATGCGTGGTCACGTAAGATACCTGAAAACGCCGGTTGAATGTCACGTCGCCGTAAAATTAATGATTCCGGTCACATCAAAATAGAGACGTGCTTAATTAATAATGCGATTAACTTAATTGCATGCCACTCTTATTTCACCTTTATTTTATGGAAATATTTATTTATTTATTTATTTTGTGAAGTGAAATTAATATCTTTTTTTTTTTATAAAAAATACATGTCGTATAAATGAATTAATTAAATAGTGGAACTTGACATAATAACATATAGAGAATCATTCATTTGTAAACGTTAGATTAGTGTATAATTTATGGATAAATCATGTCCATAGTTTTGTTGAAGGAATGGCTACGATCAATTTTAATTTAATTCCTCCTTTATAGTTATTTTATTTATGTTAATTTTACATTTCAGAATACACAGGTTGTAATTTTGAAATCTTTTTTTTTTCACATCAACGATACTTGTAATTTAATTTGGAGAGAATAATAACATAATATATTGTTATGTTATTTTATACTTCAAAATACTTAATTTGTTATTTCTTAATGTTTTTTTTCACATTGAAGATGTTCATAGAAAATAAAAATGGTGATTTCATATATTTGACCTTAATCCATCTACAACGAAAATAATATCATTTTTCTTAATTCCCTCTAATAATGGCAATTGATCTTAACAAATTAATGGATATGATTCATCCATAATTTTACACACAATGCCTATGTTCACAAGTTAATGCTCCCCATAACTAAAGGTGGCAAGCGGTTTCGGAACCGGCGGTTAAAATCGTAACCGGAGTCAATGGTCCCGGAACCGTAACCGTGGCCGAAGGTTCGGTACCGTGTTTCGGCGGTCCGGTTCCGGTTCCAAAAAATGGGAACCGAGAACCGATGGTTAGAACCGGCAATTCTAACCGTGAATCGCCTTTTTTTTAATTTCACTATATTAAACTTGTACAAATTTGAATACAAATACTCACAAATTAGGGATCTGTAAAATAATATAATCAAGATTTCCATAATGAGATATTATTACAAAGAGAAATTTGTGAAATGAAAACCAATTAAGATCAATATTATTTTATAAGAAAAGTCTAACGCAATGTCTTTGATATGAAATCGATACGAGACAAAAATATATATATTTCAACTCTCAAACCAAATGTCCCAAATCAAATTTTTATCAATGTAATGGTTTAGTTTATCATGTAAAATGATATTAGGTCATTAATTATCATTGCACCAATTTATCTTAATAAAATTCCATTATTTGTTGGGATTAATTCCTAATTTGTGAGTACATTTACTCTATAAAAATAATTTATTTACATTAATCAATATAAACAAATTTATTATTTGTAAATTTATATATACCTTAATTTTAAAAGTTAAAAATGACAAAAAAATGACCTCTCAGCTTCTTATGAATCATATGATAAACAAAAATCAATTGAATAATACAAATGTGGAATTAATAATTTCAAATTAAATTAAATTGTAATTTCAAGTTGCTTTAATATTTTATTCATTTATTATGTTTTTATTATTTAAATAATTACAACATCAATTATATCATTTATATTATATCATATTATCATGGGAAGAAAAAATAAATTTCAACCCATTCCCAAAGAATAAAAGTTGTGGTGTCATTTTAATAATTCATGTGTACATATTCTATTAAGAATAATCTTTGTTATTAGTGCAAAACTATAAGCAAATGTCTAATATCAATTCACAAGAAAATTTAACTAAATATCTTTGATATAAACCAATATGGGATAAAAAAAAAAAAAAAAAAGATGTTAACTCCCAAACCAAATGTCCCACATTGATTTTTGATGAAAGATAATGGTTTAGTTTATCCTATAAAAGGATGGTGGACATTTAGTTATCACTGAGGAAATTTCATAATCCCATAATTTTGGGTGTTTTTTTAATTTTGAGGTATTTATCCTCAAATTTGTAATTACTTTATAAATAAAGTTTCAATATTATATTTAAAAATTAAATAAATTTAGAACCAATTGGAACTGTGGAACCGCAAGTTATGGAACCGGTGGTTCTTGATTTCGGAATCGTACCGTAACCGTATTTTGACGGTGCAATTTCGATTCCACATTTTTGGAACTAGTAACCTGCAGTTCCAGAACCGTTGCCACATCTAGCTATAATGTATTTCTATATTATTTTTTTGTCACAAGAAGAAATTCGCAATAATAAACCCGACGAGATCCTCTAGTCCAAAGTTTTGTGTGTCAACATCAAAATTGTGTAGTTTTAATGATTTTTTTTCATAAAAATAAATTTTATTATATTATAACTAATCCTAATTAATATTTATTACAAAAAAAAATTTAAAAAATTTATACCCTAAGTTTGGAATAATTAATCAACCCTAAAAAATCAAATATATTAACTAAAACATGAAAATTAAATTCTAAACAATAATTAAAAAACCCTAGTTGGATGGAATAAAGCTTAAATAATAATGTAAAATTGTACCAAATAAAAATAAATTAAAATTAAAGAAAAAATGAAAAAATAATTTTAATGTTTTGTATAGAATTGGCACACAAAAATTTGGATTATAGCATCTTATGTAATACTCCCTCCTATTCATTTTAAATGATGTTTTAGTTTTTGAACTATTTGCAAAATAAATGATGTTACATAAATAATTGCCCATTTTATCCTCCTAATTAATTAGCTCAACATTTATTTTTATGTTTTCCACCAAATATAATTATAATTGTCATTAATACTACATTATTATTAAATAGGGTTAATTTGGGTAAAAAATTAATTTATTAATATGTGTGTAAAAGCTTAAACCATCATTTAAAATGAATAGGAGGGAGTAATATACTGCAAATACGCTCGGATATATTTTGGAAAAATTGTTGAGTAAACATTTATATTTATTAGTAATAAATTATTGAATAATTAATTTTGATATTCAACACCAGTAGTGTGCTGCAACACCATATACAAAAATGATTGTTTCCCAATATATTAAAGTGAAGATCGAGAAAAGCTATTTTGAAGTAGAATATATTGGTCAATTATATATATGTACTTAAATGCATTTTTTTGGATGAATATAATGAATTTAATTAGGATCTTTGACTATTAAATTTGACTTTTACATGAATTGATTTCAAAAATAGTATATATACATGTATAGGAAAACAGTTTGCCTACACGTTATAAACTTATAAGATAGTCATTCTCCTATTACAACTAATTTATATAAATGAAACATTATTTGTTTTTTCTCTAATTAATTATTCTTAGCTTGCCATTAGACAAAAAGCCGTTCAAAAACATGCAGCCAAAAACGTGTTCCTCACCATTTTGGTCATCGAAAGTCAAAACAAAATTAAGTTCACAAATCATGTTTAGTAAAATAAAATAAGCCTAAATGAAATAATGAATTGGCTTACTTTTTTTTTTTGTAAATGGAAAATAAAATTAGTATACATTTAAGCTTCAAAATTAATTTTCCGATCATGTAATATTATAGTTTAGAATATGCATTGACGTGTTACATCCAAACCAAAACCAGAATACAGTTGCGTACTCCATCAATATCGTTAGATGTAAGCTTTTTCCATTTATTTTATATGAGTTGCAGGATATTACATGTGAGCGATGTAGACCAAATGTGAACCACTAGGATAGCGGATACGGTTTATATTCCTTATAAAAAAATCAAAATCAAAATTAAAATCAAAATGGAGACAATCAAATTTCAATACGGCTATTGATTTTAGATGCAGAATCCTTCAATCAAAAGAATTACTAAGTCAAGAAAAAAAAATATTATTATAACCAAAATTTCAAGAACAAGAATCACAAGTACAGTTTTTGACTGAATGCATGAACTAAGATAATCTGTCCCTAAAAAAAATGCAGTTGGGCCCACGAAATATTTATAAAAGGTTCAAATCAAAATTACTAAAAACCCCCTATTTGATCAAATGAGAACAACAACCTCGAATCAGGATAAGTCGGAAGATGACGTGGCTCTCATGGGGTGATGTCGACCACTCATGTCAAACCTCATGTGAAACTATTTTACCCATAATTCAAAGGGAAAGCGTTCAAGCACACCCCTAACATAAAAAAAAAAAAAAAAAAAAAAAAAAAAAGCACACCCCTAACATTTTTAATTAAGATCAATTAAGTTTCTGAAATGTTTTTAGGTATAAATAAATTTGTAATGTTAGTCAATGGTAACATGTATGTACCTCCCTACTATTACCACTCTAAATAGTTTGTGGTAATTTTTCTTCTATTTATTTTAATTTTATAAACAAACTTTCACCAATTTTTTATATTTTATTTATAAATTATGTCAAAATTATATTATTATTATTATTATTATAAAATGTGAAATAGTGAAATATTTCATGCACTTTATTTTTCAAAATTCTATTAATTTTGTTTATTTTAAATTAATTGTTATAATTATCATTACAATGTTTTTGTTTTTATTTTTTACTTAAACTAAATTATAATTTCATTTACAATCCGATAAAAGAATAAGTAATTATCCTTGAAATTGAACTTTAATAAATCTAATCAAGACATGTTATCCAATCAATAATAACGAGACAATTATACCAGTAGAAATTACTAGTGAAATATAATAGTATACATTTTCTGGCATGACAAAAATAATAATAGAAAAATTAATACTAAACCAATTTAACTAAGAATATATATCATGTGTGTTGAGAAAGTATTATTTTATTTGGTTTAGATTTATTGTTTTTAAAATCGAACAAAATATGCTTTTAATTAAATACAAATATTAATAGTAATATAATTGTTTAATTTGGTACTTCGTTGTTGTTGTTTTTATCAAATTTTTAATGATAGGCGTGTTTTTTGGGTGTGAACAATTTCTAATGGCATACTTTTTGTAAGATTTAAGAAATTGAACCGATAAAACATTGTGGTAGTAATTATAATAATTAATTTATAAAAATAAAATTTCTAAAATAAAGTATCCAAAATATTATAATGTGTTTCATAATAATAATAATAATATATAAAATGATTTTGACATCTTTTATAAATACAGAGAAATTAGAGAAAGCATGATATTAAATTAAAAATAAATGGAAGAAAATTTGACACAAAGTTATTTTATAATGTTAATAGTAACAAAGCGAATGTATGTTACTAATAACCAACATTAAAGGCTTATTTGTACTTAAAAAAACGTCAGAGGCTTAATTGATCCTAAGATGAAATATTACGGGTGCAGGGTAAATTGACTTAAAATACACGAACTTTGGGGTCATTTTGGTTTTTCACACGATTTTAAAGACATAGTTTCAATAACACGAACTTAACCTCTTTTTGGTTTTTCACATGATTTTTAAATTCCGGCAAGTTGAATCTGACGTGGCGGCCGGAACTGCCACGTGGCAGTCGGAGATGCCACGTGTACATCTACGTGGATATCAAATTGCCTTAAAATACACAAACTTTCGACTGGTTTTTGGTTTTTCACACAAATTTAAAAATATCAATTTTAGTTTTTTTTTTTTTTGCTTTTTTTGTGTAATACGGAAAATTCGTCGATTATTACTATAGAGTTGTTGCAGTAGACATTGTGAAATATTTTGATTTTTCTTAGTTGATGAAATATATAAAATTTAGGTTCGAAAAAATTAAATAAAATAACTATCGGACCTTTTTAGTTCTCTATTTGAAGAAAAATTTAAACAATATGACTTAAACTAGTGTAATGGTATACATAATTGAATTCTGAATACAACAATCATCAAGTCATAAAAAGTGGTCAATGACATATCGTATATATTGATGAATAATATATTACACAATTAATTAATTAAGTTTACAAATAAATTGATCACATAGTAACTACATATTAATTTTTCATATATGTATAATAGCATCTTCTGATATAATTTTAGATTATCTAACATATAACATATAAAGTTATATCAAAATATGTTATTAAACATATGTGAAAAATTAATATATAGTTACTACGTGATCAATTTATTTGTAAACTCAATTAATTAATTGTGTAATATATTATTCATCAACATATACGATATGTCATTGACCACTTTTTATGATTTGATAGTTGTTGTATTCAGAATTCAATTATGTATACCATTACTCTAGCTTAAGTCATATTATTTAAATTTTTCTTCAAATTGAAAACTAAAAAGATCCGATAGTTATTTTATTTATTTTTTCAAACCTAAATTTTATATATTGCATCAACTAAGAAAAATCAAAATTTTTCACAATGTCTACTATAGTGGTCATTTTTCGTCAATCCGATATGCTGGCCCAGAAGGGTTAAATGATAGCATATAATCGGTATTCCAATACATAAGCATTCAATTTAAAATTTGAATTAACGATCAGTTCCGCCTTATCCGGTAAGGTTGACGGGTTCAGAGGAGTCGACACGTCTTTCAACCTCCTCCGCGATCCTCGCAAACCCTAGCTGCTACCTCCACCTTTAAAAGGAGGCCTCCCTCCTCATTTGAGAGGTACGCTGAAATACCCACAAGCTTCACATCACACCCTAAGAATACGGAGCTCACAATTTTCTTGGTTAATTCCACCCCGGTGATTCAACATCCGGCCTTTTTCCTACATTCTTCCAGGATCGAACGGCATTTCTCTAGATTTCTATTCACGTTCTGGATAAAGATTATCGTCATTAAGCACGTTAATTATTTAATTATTCCGTATTTTGTTTCTTTCTACACTTCTTCTTTTCCTGACTTGAGCGTCGGAGGCCCAACGATCGTCAACCCCCCGACGGTCTTTGGCTCTTACGGTGTTTTCCGATTTTGTTTCACAGATTGGCCGCTGCTCCGGACTGAATCAATTAATTGCAGATTTCCGGATCTACAATTTGGCGCCCACCGTGGGGCAGCGATCTATTCGTGAAAAGAAATGACAACGCCTAATGAGAGTCGCAGAGATGGAAAAGGACCCCAGCAAGATGGCAGAATCGCTACGCCTTCGCCCGATGTTGATCTGTCGCTGGCTGATGTTCTGAGGAATATACAGCATCAAATGGCAAACAACACGGGGGAGTTAGCGCTTTTGAGATCAGAGAACGCTTCACTCCGCAGTAAACTTGAAGATCTGACCATCAATGACAACACGCGTTATCTGAACTACATTAAACCCACAAATCTGTTCGGCGAGCCAAATTCGGTATATTCTGAGCGTCGTCGATCTATTACTTTTACTGATCCATTTATTGCAGGTACTAGCGCGTCAGCACAGAAGGTAGACACCAGACAACAAATGGAAGAGAGGCCGCTAAGACCACCTCCAGGGTTTGAGTATCATGCTTCTGGGCAGGAAAGGTTCCGACACCAGACCCTCGAGCAAGAAAGGGTTGAACAGCAGCGCATGTTTAACCAGGGATTCGATCAGAGAATGATCGATCACCCAAGTGAATTGGAGCAACGACTGGCTGGTATCGAGGCAATGATAACGCGAATTCCCGGTGTACCTCTACCAATCCGCAAGGCTGCACCAAATAGCTTTGCTAACTCACCGTTCGTGGATGAAATTGGGTTAACAGAGATGCCGTTAAAATTCACCCTACCATCTATGAAGTTATTTAATGGAACCTCAGATCCAGATGACCATATCGCACAGTATAAACAGAAGATGTTCATCGCAGCAATACCAAAGTACCTCAGAGAAGCCTGCATGTGCAAGGGTTTTGGGTCCAGCCTATCAGGAGCCGAACTGCAGTGGTTCACGAACCTTCCTAATGCTTCGATTGAATCATTTGCACAACTTACAGATCTTTTCGTAGAACAATTTGCCAGCAGCCGGAAAATTGAGAAACATTCAGATGACCTCTACGCCATTATTCAGTATCCAAATGAAACACTTAGGAATTATGTTGCACGGTTCAATAGAGAAAAGGTAGAGATACCAGGCTGCAACGCTGACACCGCCATATCAGCCTTCAGAAAAGGACTAAAGAGGGATTCAGACCTTTACAAAGAACTCACAAAGTACCCGTGTAAGACAATGGATGATATTTTAGCAAAGGCATGGGCACAAATTAAGTGGGAGGAAGACGAAGACCAATATTATCGACCCAAGCCAAGAGGTCGAGATGAAGGAAGAGACTCCCGCAGAAATGATAGAAGAAGAACCGACCCTTACCCCCGTAATGATCGCTACAGACCTCGAGGTCGAGAGGATATTTCAGATCCATATGATCGACGCTTGCCAGAATACAACCTGTGCATTACACCCTCAGAAGCCATCAATGCCCTGAAGGAACTCAGTAGTACAGTGAAGTGGCCGCCCAAGATGAGGAGTCCAGATCATGAACGTGACAGAATAAAGTACTGCGAATTCCACAAAGATCACGGCCATAGAACAGATGATTGTATCGCATTACGTCGCGAAGTCATCGACCTACTCAAGCGAGGCCATTTGAAAGATTTGCTGACTGATAAGGGGAAGCAGACCTTCAGCAAAAATGATGAGAATCTGAGGGATCCACTAAAGCCCCCACCAATTGAGCATGTGGTTAATTGCATAACTGGAGGATCCGAGGTTAGCGGAGTGTCCCAAGCATCAGCAAAACGACACTGCAGATCTCTGAAATACACGCCCATGATTCCAAAGCCCGATACCGAAATGGAACTCATAACTTTGAGTTTCACCAACAGCGAAGCTTCTGAACTCTCACACCCGCACCACGATGCACTTGTTATTTCAGTCCTTATTTCTAACTGCATGATCAAGAGGACTCTCATTGATGGTGGGAGTTCGACTAATGTCATTTTTTATCTACTTTGAAAGGAATGCAGGTCCCCGAGGCTAACATCGTCAAAAAATCAATGACCTTGATTGGATTCAGCGGCGAGCACAAAGCCACCATAGGTGAAATTACACTACCTTTGTATACGGAAGGGGTTAACCTACACACCAAGTTTCAAATTATCGATGCACCCTCAGCATACAACGTCATCCTGGGGAGACCTTGTATTCACGAACTAAAAGTTGTACCCTCGACCTACCACCAAGTCATACGCTTTCCAACCCCATGGGGAATTAGACAGATCCGTGGAGAGCAAATTGCATCAAGAGACTGCTACAGACCGGCTTTCAAGACTAACCACGTGCAGGTACAAGAAGTAAACCAAATTGATGAGGCATCGACGTCAAACTCAAAATATGAATACGGAGAAAGCTCAAATTCAAAATATGAGCAAGGAGAAAGTTCAGGATCGACCTCCTACGTCGAACCTGAAATGGAAGATCTCGATGAAATACAGATTCATCACGACTATCCAGACCACATCGTTCAAATTGGGTCGAGACTGACTTCTGAAATGCGAGCAGAGTTAATCGCGTTTTTGTCAGAACACCACGATTGCTTCGCATGGTCACACGCCGACATGACATGTATCGATCCTTCTATCATAACTCACAGGTTACAGGTCGATCCTGATCACCCACCAGTCAAACAAAAAAGAAGAAAATTTGCAGCAGAACGAAATCAAGTGATAGAGGAAGAAGTTCAGAAGCTAATCAATATCGGTTCAGTTCGAGAGGTGCAGTACCCTGATTGGTTAGCTAATGTTGTGGTAGTAAAGAAGAAGAATGGAAAGAACAGAATGTGTATTGACTTCACCGATCTAAATAAGGCATGCCCAAAGGATTCATTTCCACTCCCTCACATCGGCACGCTTATCGATGCAACAGCAGGACATGAGATGATGAGCTTCATGGATGATTTCTCTGGGTATAATCAGATTCTCTTACATCCAGATGATCAAGAAAGAACATCGTTCGTCACAAGTCGAGGCATCTACTGCTACAAAGTCATGCCGTTTGGGTTAAAAAATGCAGGAGCCACATACCAGAGGCTAGTTAATCGTATGTTCAAAAAGTTAATAGGTTCGACGATGGAGGTCTACATAGATGATATGCTTGTAAAATCACTACAAGCCAAAGATCACATTGGGCACCTGAGGCAATCATTCGAAGTGTTAAGAAAATACAACATGAAGCTTAACCCCTCCAAATATTCTTTCGGAGTAACGTCGGGAAAATTTCTAGGGTACCTCGTCACAAAAAGAGGAATCGAAGCTAATCCCGACCAAATCAGGGCAGTGGAAAATATAAAGGCACCCCGCAACATCAAAGAAGTACAAAAGCTCACAGGTCGTTTGGCAGCACTTAGTCGTTTTATATCAAAATATTCTGACAAGAGCCATCAATTCTTCAACACACTCCGAAAGGGAAAAGACTTCGAGTGGACACCAGAGTGCGACCAAGCTCTCAACCAACTTAAGTCCTATCTCTCAAGTCCGCCTTTGCTCTCGAAGCCTAACTCAGGTGAGGTACTTTTCGTTTATTTATCCGTATCTGCTAACTCTTTAAGTGCAGTGTTAGTTTGTGAAGAACAGGGAAGACAATACCATGTCTACTATGCCAGCAAATCGCTACTTGATGCAGAGACCAGATACACTCAACTTGAAAAATTAGCCCTCGCACTAGTCATGGCCTTGCGAAAATTGAAGCCGTACTTCCAGGCGCACCCAATCACGGTGGTGACGACCTTTCCACTAAAGACTGTGTTGAGCAAGCCAGAATTATCCGGCAGATTATCAAAGTGGGCAGTAGAGCTTGGAGAGTACGACATCACCTATTTACCCCGGACTGCAATAAAATCACAGGTTTTAGCCGATTTTATTGCAGATTTTTCATCAGAGCAGCATGAGTTTGCCGAAAAAGAACTACTCTCAATAACCGAAGGTGATAATTCAAATCACTGAACCCTTCAAGTTGACGGCTCCAGTAATTTCAAGGGGAGTGGATTGGGTATAGTATTGATCTCTCCCAAAGGCAACGTTGTTGAAAGAGCGGTTCGATGTGGATTCAAGACAACAAATAATGAAGCAGAATACGAAGCACTGATCGCCGGACTGACCTTAGCCAAAGATATGAAGATACCAAACATCAAAGTACAAAGTGACTCACAACTTATTGTAAGTCAGTTCGGAGGAGATTTTCAAGCAAAAGATTCTAGAATGTCAGCATACCTTACCATAGTGAAGGAACTATCAAAATCGTTCACAGAAATAGAAGTTACCCACGTGGCGAGGGAGGAAAATCGACATGCAGATGCACTGGCCAACCTAGGGTCAGCAATTGATTGTCAGTCATCGAAGCACATACCCTTAACATATGCCCAATGGCCAGCAGTGTGGAAAGAAGAAGCAGAAACCAAATCGGTGGAAATAGTTGAGGTTGAAGTCAGTTGGATGACTCCGATCATCAAATACATTACCGAGAATGAACTACCTGAAGACAAGACAGAGGCTAGGAGGATCAGAGCTAAGGCAATGAAGTTCAACATGATCAGTGGGTCTTTATACAGAAGTTCTTACTCAGGCCCCTACCTGAAGTGTGTAGGCCCAAATCAAGCAAAATATATCCTTGAAGAACTATACGAGGGAGAATGTGGAAATCACTCTGGACCACGAAGCCTAGCAAACAGGGCCCTAACAGCAGGTTTCTACTGGCCGACCATGAGAGCCGATTCAAAGAGTTACGTTAAAAAATGTGATAAATGCCAGAGATTTGCTCAGTCCAATCACACTCATCCAGAACCACTCCATCCTTCAATAACGCCCTGGCCTTTCATGAAGTGGGGCATGGACATCGTAGGAAAACTACCCAAGGGTAGCAATCAGAAAGTTTTTCTCTTGGTCATGACGGATTACTTCACAAAGTGGATCGAAGCAGACGCATTCGCACAGGTCAAGGATCGTGAGGTAAGAGGTTTTGTGTGGAAACATATTTTTTGCAGGTTTGGAGTACCAGCAGAGATCGTCACCGACAACGGGCCTCAATTTATCAGTTTTGAGTTCCAAGATTTCTGTAAAAAATGAGGAGTCAAGTTAACCTATTCCACCCCAAGGTACCCAGCCGCTAATGGTCAAGCCGAAGCCTCCAACAAAACAATAATGAACACCCTGAAGAAAAAGCTAGATAAACATAAGGGAAAATGGGTCGAGCATCTCCCCAGCGTGCTATGGTCTTACCGAACCACAACGCGAACAGCTACGAGAGAAACACCCTTTTCTCTAACATACGGATCTGAAGCCGTCCTACCTCCAGAGATAGGGATCAGGAATGCGAGGACCTCAAGGGTGAACGAAAAAGAGAATATCAGGAGCTAGAACATAACCTAGACACAATCGATGAGCAACGAGATCAAGCAGCAATGAGAATAGCTTCATACCAGCAGCAGATAGCCCGACATTATGATAAACACGTTCGACTCCGCAGTTTCAAGGTCGGAGATTGGGTCCTTAGAAAAGTTTTTCAAAATACTGAGGAAGTCGGGGCTGGCAAACTAGGCCCTAACTGGGAAGGTCCATACCTGATCACGAGGGTAGTAGGAAACGGGGCTTACAAACTGCAAACTGTTGAAGGCAGAGAAATTGCAAATAGCTGGAACACAGCTCACCTCAAGCAGTATCATTTCTAAACCCTTAGGTAAATTTTCCAAATTTTGTGTTGTTTATTTCTTTATTCGAACTGTTACTGACTTGAGCGTCAGAGGGTCGATGGATATGCCATCGACCATCTAGGCATGCTGCATGCAGGTTGAAACTCAACCATGATAACCGAGGTTCAGTAGAGAAGCCCCTTTAAGGTCGATCCGCAGTCCTTAGGGTGAACATCGATCCTGAAAGAATGAGTTTGCGTTTCTATTTCATTTTCTTTTACTACTTTCAGTAATTTTCAAATTGATTTCCTACTTCAGTTACTGACTTGAGTGTCGGAGGGTCGATGGCTCTGCCATCGACCATCTAGTCATGTTACGTGCAGATTAAAACTCAATACCGACAACCGAGGCTCAATAGAGAAGTCCATGAAGGCTGACCTTGCAACCCCTAGGGTGAACATCGACCCTGAAGAAATGAGTTCGCATTCTCGTTTGTTTCCTTTTACTACTTTGAATTATTTTCAAACTTATTCCCTACATCAGTTACTGACTTGAGCGTCGGAGGGTCGATGGCTTAGCCATCGACCATCTAACCCTGTTTCTTATAGGTTGAAAATCAATGTTGACAACTCGAGTCAGATCTTGACATGCATTCGATGACAATGTTGACAACTCAAGTCAGATCTTGACATGCATTCGACGACAAATTCTCAAACGATGTTCAATACCAACATCTCTAAGGCATGGTTCAACCTTAATGCAAATTCAGCCTCGATTCAAAACAAATTGTGATTTAGATAACTTGGATACATATGCTAGCCTTAGATCCTAGAATTGTAATCTACCGATCAGATTAAATGTAAAACAATCAATACATATATTTTTACGTATATGTTTTTAAGATTCTCTCGTTCACATATATGTCGTGCACTTGCAAGTATAACTTCCAAACATCGAAGTTGAAGAAAAACAAAGCTCAAGTATGAAGTGTCATTCAGAATGTCACTACTCTAAACGAGAGTTCAACATCGATAAAATAAAGTGGAGAATCACCATAAATATACTGCGACACCGAAATCGGCGGAAATAACAAGAAGTCTAAATGAACGACAAATATGCGAATAATAAAAAAAAATCAGCCATGCGCTGTATAGCTCCACCACCCTACGATGCATCGTCGCCATAAAGGAAAGACAAATCAAGATCAGGATTCTTGTCCTTGATCATTCCTACTAAGCCTTCAGCTATCTTCATTTCCATGTCAGCACGAATTGATTGAAAAGCTTCAGAATCAGCTATTTTCTGGAGGTCGATCCCCTCACCTTTTTTAGCGGCATCAAGGGCCTTATCACGAACCGCCAATTCAGATTTATAATGGTCCTTGGCAGCATCAAACTCCTTCTGCAGTTTGGAATGAGAAATCTTCACTTTGCTCAGACGACTTTTGTATGTTTCGGATTCTTCCAATGTCGTTGCCGCCTTCTTCTCAGCCTCAGCTTTCCCCCTCCTGACTTTTTCTACTTCAGTTTTCAAAGCAGCTACCTCAGCCTCAAGCTTGGAGGTTGAAGATGACTCAGCTTCAAGATTTGCCCGAGCACACGATAGTGCCATGGTAACCTACATTCACAAAAATTGAAACAAATTAATACGTCAAATTATATGTAAAAAAAAATTATTATTATTGGATACATGCCTGAACAGAATGGTTGAGTGCGCGAGCAATCTGAGACTTCAATCCAGCCGCTTGTAGATTGCCAATGTCGACCGCCACCATCTCATTCTGCATTTTAGACCAGACAATGCTGGAGGGATTGAATGTAGCTGAATTTCGAGGAACTATCTCATTCCCTAATTTGTCGAGCGTCGGGCCCACTGGCCCATCAGCAGCAGAGGGAGAACTAAATCCCACCTCAACTACCACTAAATCTGGTTTCTCTCGAGCAGGTGTGGCATGTGGGGTAGGACTAGGAGCTGGGGCCGATGTCCTCGCCTTCTTACTTGATGGGGCGTCAGAGGAACGCCGACTCCCAGACGGGGCTGCAGACCCCAAAGCACCTTTCCCATTCGATTTATCCTTGACTTCATCTGCCTTAGCTTTGATCTCTGTCAATCGGAGGGTACGAGTACTACGAGGTGGCATCATGATAGCACTAACAGTTCTTCTAGCTCATAAGATATTCAATGAACGATAAGCCTTAGGAACTTGGAGGGCTCTCTCAATTCACTCAAGTGAGACACCCTGCGGCGTAGGTTTCTCGGAAAATGCTACAAAAGAAACAAATGAAGATAGTTAAAAACGATAAGAAAGAAGTGAAGTACTATCCCCACAAATTAATGAAGAAAAAACTAATGAAGAAAAAACGCACAAGCCAATTTAAAAGATCGAGGTGGACATTCTTCACTGGATTCACCACATGTTACCCAAAACCATTTAGGCTTCCATTCACCGGAGGATGAGATACAATCTTTCACAAGCCCTGGGAACCCGCCAGTCCATCTAGTGAAGTAATAGAAGCCCGGATTATCCGGCACTCTACTGATCCTATACAACGAATGCCACTCATCCAACGTCGGCTCACCAAACTTCAGGTCATACCATATCAATAGCATACCCACCATATGGCCATAACCATTGGGAGAAATTTGGGCAGGAGAAATCCTATAACTGGCTGCGACCTTCCTAAAGAAGTTATGTAAGGGTAATCGAACCCCTCTCTTAAAGACATCAGCATAAAACGCAACAGAATCCTGTGGAGGCCAACAAGCTCTTTCCGAAGACTTTAGGACCCTCACCTTCAGTTGACAAGCGACCCCATAAGATTGTATTAAGTTTTTTAGATAACTTTGGTTGATTGTAGACGGCACTGTTTCTACCTTGAACCCTAAAGATCTATGGGAGCCATCTGCGATTTTATCTGTATTGTCAGAACCATCGACCTTCTCACTTAAATTCTCTATCTGATGAATGACCACGTCCTCGTCCTCAGCAATTGTATTATCAGTATCATCAGTACTGTCAGACCCTGAATTTGAGCCCTCGTCCTCAGAATCAGATACATCTCTTAAGTTCCAGATCTCACCGCATTCCATAGACCCCGAATTTTTCTTCAGAATCTTTGATTTTTTCGAACCTTCCGCCTCGGGGTTCCCAGTCTTAGGCATCTCCATATCGCACTGCAGATATCCATCATCTTATTTCTTATTTATTTTGAGGGTTTTGGGTTTCCACTTATTCTCGGGTTCACAATCCAGAAAATAAATAAACTCACACAAATCAAGACCAAAAATAAAAAAGACGACAACTTACCAATTATCTTGATGTCTCTACGGGCTTGAAACTCAGAAATAACGATGAAGATGGTCTTGAGCGTCTACATCAGAAGAAAATTTTCTCCTTCTTATAGAAGTAGCAGGTGACGTAGCTAGGGTGGAGTCTTGATCCCCAAGCAAGAAGAAAAGCCCTATTTCAAAGCCCAGTTCGGATAGAAATTTGAGTTGCGTAAGGATTCTTCATTATCACACTTATCCTGTTACAAAATATATATATATATATATATAATCGACCCTAGGGTCGACTGTTTTGGAAGAAATATCGACCCTAGGGTCGACTATTTTGGAAGAAATAATAATCGACCCTAGGGTCGACTGTTTTGAAAGGAGTAATGGTCGATCCTAAGGTCTATGGGTTAAAAGTCGACCTTGGTGTGATTTTCTCCGTTGATTATCGACCCTAAGGTCGATGCCTCTCAGAAGCTTCAAGGTCGATCTCGTGGACCCTCGAAGATGGTCCCGAAGTTAAAATGCAAGCATAAATTGATATATACCGTAAAAGTCGGGGGCGTTGCCCCCGAACACCCCCGTGTGCGTCAGGCAAACAATAATGATTTATGGCAAACAATATTGGATTTATGGTGTTCGGTCTTACGGTTTGCATTCAAAGCCTTGGTCGTCCTACCTTGCAGCTTGCATTCAAAGCTTAGGCGTTCGACCTCTAAGTTATTTTATAACTCGGGTCATTCAGCTTCATAGCCCATATTCGGGGCTTCGGTGTTCGATCTTATGGTTTGCTTTCAAAGCCTCGATCGTCCTACCTTACAGCTTGCGCTCAAAGCTAAGGCGTTCGACCTCTAGGTTATTTTATGACTTGGGTCGTTCAGCTTCATAACCCATATTCGGGGCTTCGGTGTTCGATCTTATGGTTTGCTTTCAAAGCCTCGATCGTCCTACCTTACAGCTTGCGCTCAAAGCTTAGGTGTTCGACCTCTAGGGTCATTTTCATGTACTGGGGTGATCTTTTCTAATTTTTGCGTGGGCTCGATGTTCGGCCTCACGACGAACGTCTTATGTCATTACCTGTTTATTTGCATTACTATTCATTGTCCAGCTCCCATGCTGAAACCTAGACAATGAGGGGCTAACTGTAGTGGTCATTTTTCGTCAATCCGATATGCTGGCCCAGAAGGGTTAAATGATAGCATATAATCGGTATTCCAATACATAAGCATTCAATTTAAAATTTGAATTAACGATCAGTTCCGCCTTATCCGGTAAGGTTGACGGGTTCAGAGGAGTCGACACGTCTTTCAACCTCCTCCGCGATCCTCACGAACCCTAGCTGCTACCTCCACCTTTAAAAGGAGGCCTCCCTCCTCATTTGAGAGGTACGCTGAAATACCCACAAGCTTCACATCACACCCTAAGAATACGGAGCTCACAATTTTCTTGGTTAATTCCACCCCGGCGATTCAACATCCGGCCTTTTTCCTACATTCTTCCAGGATCGAACGGCATTTCTCTAGATAGACGTTCTGGATAAAGATTATCGTCATTAAGCACCTTAATTATTTAATTATTCCGTATTTTGTTTCTTTCTACACTTCTTCTTTTCCTGACTTGAGCGTCGGAGGCCCAACGATCATCAACCCCTCGACGGTCTTTGGCTCTTACGGTGTTTTCCGATTTTATTTCACAGATTGGCCGCTGCTCCGGACTGAATCAATTAATTGCAGATTTCCGGATCTACATCTACTACAACAACTCTATAGTAATAATCGACGAATTTTCTGTATTACACAAAAAAAGCAAAAAAAAAAACTAAAATTAATATTTTTTAATTTGTGTGAAAAACCAAAATCAGTCAAAAGTTTGTGTATTTTAAGACAATTTGATATCCACGTAGATGTACACGTGGCATCTCCGACTGCCACGTGGCAGTTCCGGCTGCCACGTCAGATTCCATTTGCCGGAATTTGAAAATCATGTGAAAAACCAAACAGAGGTTAAGTTCGTGTTATTGAAACTACATTTTCAAAATCGTGTGAAAAACCAAAATGACCCCAAAGTTCGTGTATATTTTAAAAAATAATGAAATTGAAATAGAAAAAAATGCATTATCGCAAATTATTATTATTATTATTATTATTATTATTATTATTATTATTATTATTTTAAATCAAAACTATTTTTTAGATGACAAATGTAGAATATTACATATTTATCTGTACATAAAAATATAAAATATAAAATATAAAATATTGCGAATCTCAAATTTGAAAGTAAAAAAATAATAACTAAGATTGAAAAAAATTGTTAAAAGACAATGATTGCAATCTAAAATGTTATGAAAAAAGCAAAAGAAGAAGAATAATAAAATTTTATAACAGTAAATATCACTACTGTTGTCTATTGTGAAATATCTGTTATCTAAAATATAATTGTTAAATCATGTGATAGAGAACGGTTTATAATAGAACCGTTGTCTATCACATGATTTTGCGTATAGATATTGACTTATTGAGCTTCCATAATTGCTAATGTAAATTGGAACCTTCCGTTTCCTATTTAATTATGGACATTTTTTTATAGAAACATATCTCATTTTGTGAACATGTAATTAATTAAGAATAATGTTGGGATATAATTACGGTGGTATTATAATTTTAGTGATAATGTAATTAACTTTAATATTTATTTTTAACTTTTTACATATTTGTATATTATTATTAATTGGGCCCCTAAAAAATATTGATAGCTCCGTCACATTATATATAATATTTAATACCAAAGTTTTTAAGCAAAATATTTGCTTCGTGTAACAATTGCATGTGTTGGCTTCAAGCAATCAAGAGGAAACCAATCAATAATACATAAATCACTGTCAAAAATGGTCGGCATTAACAATTATTGTTCAAAGAAACTAGATGATTCTGACGCCAAGTATAATAGCCTTAACAAATTAATTATATATATTGCGAACTAATTAAGACACTATATTAGCGATGTTGACCATTTTTATGCGGTGATTATCGTATTACTAATTAGTTGATTAATTCCTTAATTTACTTGAAAGAAGAGGAGTTGCAATTCAATCTTTCAACCTTAACTAGTCAAACAAAAATGGCCTCTTCTTTTTATCTCCTACCTTGCTGCGTACGTCGATCAGATAAACATTTATTGTTTTTAATTTTTTTAGCTATCCACAACGATTATTTATGAACATATTATATGTTATTTCTCAACAAAGTGTTTGCGGGTTCGAATGTATGATGTTTTAATTACAAAGTCGTTCATTATACCAACTAGACCGGTACTTAATTTACACGATATGATCGACCCGGCCGGAAATGCATTGTCTACCTCTTATGCAATATTTTTACTATTATTTGTTGAGATGAGATCCTCTATTCAAGGTTTGGTGTTCCAACCCGTATTCCACAATTGAATTCACAAATTTAATAATAGATATTACAAAAATAAAAATTAATTATAACATAATCGATCTAGTCATATCTATCAACAAAAGATTGAAATTTTAAAAATTATATATCATATTTTTAAAATAATCAACCATAATAATCATTTCTATGAAAATTAAATATTAAAAATAATTATAAACCATAATTGGGTGGAGTGAACCCTAAAAACAATCATAAAATTAAACTAAAACATGATAAATTAAAAATGATGAAAAAATGGAAGAAAACTTCATAAATTTAATCGTGGAACACCGATTGAAACATCAAATTTGGAATAGAGGATCCCATTTGATATTTGTTTATTCTTTTGGACGGCTGTTGGTCTCAGGCTCTTAATATTTGTTCAACCATCTATGGCTGAAATTTTAATTTGGTCTTATATACGTAATTTTTTAAATAAAAACAAATAGAATAATGAAATGAAAAATCTTCGAAACTCAAAATATATAGTATATTAATTTTAGGGTTGGATATATGCCACGAACAAGTTTATTTTGAAGCACAAAAAGTTATTGAAGAAATTACGGAATTCTCCAATTAAGTTTGAGTATTCGAAAAAGACTATATATTAATTTAATTTATGGTTAAGTTGAGCGGCAACAAGTCTTTTTAAGGACATCCGAGTTCTGCAATCTTTTTTGGTGATGTAATCTAGATAGTAAATTTAAATTCTGACATTAATTCTTTTCCTCCCTAATCTAATTTGACAAAAAGAAAAAAAAAAAAAACCAATGGAAACAAATTGTCATAAAGAAAATTGTGTACGTAGATTACATATTTTTTTCACTTTTTTTAGGATAAGCCCTTCCTAAGTAATTAAATGATGATTTATTTGATTAATGGCTATAATCTACAAGTACAGCACAATTTTTATAACGTTGTAATTACAACACAACTTTTTCATTTTTTTCAATTGCAACATTTCCATTTTTTTCAGCGGTCATCTCATTGGTAAAGCTATGTGGCTTTAGCCGTAAAAGACAGTGTTGTAATTTCAGCATTTTAAACGTCATGTCAAAATTCTGTATTAATGTAAAAAAAAATGTCAACAGTCAATTATCCAGTTTTCGCTTGAATTTTAAGCACATCAAGTGGCAATTCTCCGTGCCACACTTGCACATGTTGGTGCAACTTATCATGGCATCTTGATGTGGAATAATAACTTTTTTCAGTGTGGTTGAGGGAGTTGGATTAATCAATATATTTCATCTATGTCTTAAAAAAAAGTGGTAATTCTCTGTGATATGTATATGTGGTTCTTTCTTTCTATTATTCTCAATATCTTACTTCATTTCATAATTTGCAAAATATAATCAAGATTGTATAAAATAACTATTATATGGAGCCGATAGAGCCCGTCAATTTTATCATGTTAATTAGATTACAGTGCATATAGACGGAATTAATTGAAATCTTAATTTAGTTTTGAATTTTTGAAGAGTAATTTCAAGTTAAAAGCGACATTACTAAAACGACAACTTACTACGCCGTCATATATCCAATCAAAAGTTATACTAGTATATATATAGTTTACAAGCTATACCACTTGCTAAAAATAGACACTTTTTACTATTAATAATGCAAATATGATCAAATTAATTAAAGCGGTAAATTTTGATAAAAGCATGCCAATAATTGTTTCAAAATATGTCACTTCTAAATAATATTAATATGTTATAAAAAGTTCAAAACTTCGGTACAATTTTTTGAATCAGCGCCGCAGCGTGCTGAATAATCGGTTTCCTAACAAGTATTTCTTATTTGGCAAACACTTTCATGCACCAGTTATAAATAAACTTATTTAAGACGGATAGGGTCAACCTGCGGGTCAACTCACACAGGAAAACAAAAATTTCGGTAAAATCAGTATTATCTGCAACACTAAAAAGTATCATTCAAAATTCGAAAAGTATCACCTGTATCTTAAAAAGTAAGGCTTCTGGTAGTTATCTTATACTACTTTATGTAGTTCAAATTGTGATTTTTTTCCATTCCAATTAATGTTTAGAGTTTAGGAATTCAGGGTTTTTTTTAGAGTTCATGGTTTTTAAGGTTCAAGATTTTTTTAGGGATTTATTTTGTGTTTTTAGGGTTTTTTTGGGGTTTATTTTGTGTTTTTTAGGATTTTTGGGGTTTATTTTGTGTTATTTAGGGGTTTTAGGGGGTGTTTTTAGGGGTTTATTTTACATTTTTTAGGGTTTTTAGGGGTGTTTTTAGGGATTTATTTTGTGTTTTTCAGAATATTTTTTTGGGGGGGGGGGGGGGGGTTTAGGGATTTATTTTGTATTTTTAAATTTCATTTTAGGATATAAATTCATATTCATTTCAAATAAATTAAATTAATTTATTTTAATTTTAGGGTTCACTAATGTTATTTTAGGGTATAAAATTTTTGGGAACAAAAGAAAAGGAACAAACAAAAAATCAAATAGAAAAAGGGGGAAAAAGGAGAAAAAACGTCCAAAAAAAAAACGACAGACGCGTGATGCCCACGCACCGTGCGTGGGTGCCACGCGCCTGCCGCACCTAGTCCGACCTAAAACCTTGTACAGGGAATACCTTCTCTTCTTATTTTGTTGACGGGTTTGTATATATACTATATAATGTTTACCATATTTTGCAATTTTTGCATGATCTTTAAAAAGTATTCGTAATTAAATTAGGTTTTCATTAATATAGCCAAATTCTTTATTGTTAGTCGGTATTCGCGGTTGATTCCTATCCAAAATGTTCGTCTCCTCGAACCCAAAATTTTCCCTCATTCAATCAAGGGAAATGATGCCTGGTTGGCCAAAATTTCATTCAGGAACGCATGGCTCCAAAAATCTTGCCGAAAAGTAATTGAGATTGTTAAAACTGCAAAAAATAAAAAATAAAAAAAAAATGAAGAAGTTGCAGGAGTCCGTCGGCCTAGCTAAGTTGTACATGATCTATATTAACTGTTTTAGGTAAAAGCTTTTATCAGCATTAATAATTTGATTAGATTGGGTGTTGACTAGATACAAATATTACATTAATTATGGATATGTGCATGCAGGCGTGACTCCAGTGGTTGAGATTTTCCAACCTCACTGAATACGACGTTACAATTTCTAAGTACATGAATGCATTCTTTTTTTTTTCTCTCTTCCTTTTAATGTTATTAATTCTATGTCGATCTCTTGCTCAATATTTCGCCACTCATTTTTATACATAGCTACATAGGCTTTCCTTTACTTAATAATCTCTCGTTATTTATTCTTCCAACATTCACAAATCAAAATACAATTAAACACAGAAATATTATTAATTGATTAGTTCGAATAATTTGATTTTTTAGATTGTTGCTACAATTATTGCAGTTTTAATTAGATTGTCGTAGCAACTGAACTATAACTACTACTATCGAGTTGATTTCCCAATTTTTGTTTCCCAAGCCAGCCTCTGCCTTTTCAGAAGAGTCAATAGATACAAAACTGAGGTTATAGCCAATTTATCTGAAGGGACAATCAGAATTTAGAATTAATATAATTTTGATATCTTCGGTGTCACATGCAGTTATTTCAATTAATATAGGAGTATATTAGTTTTGCAATAACAAACTCGATCAGTTTTCAATATAAGAGTTCATGCGGCCCTTAGGGTCACTACTGTTTGCATTTTGTAAAATGCACCAACATCAAGATCAACATGTTTAATTAAGTTATTCATATCGACATAAAATATCGATCACTTGACTTTATTGATTTGTAGTTATTTTAGAAAATGCGAGTAGTGCCAATAAAAATACCTGTTCATAAATGATTTACTGATAGAGTGATTGATTATGTAGGTAAAAAGTTCGAATTTCACGGACACTGTCTTCTGGCCGGTAATGCCCAACCTAGTTAAAACTTAAAAAGTAGTATATATAGTTGAAAAAAAGGAAAAGGAGAAGTAAGAGAAAGGGAAAATGGATTTGGAATGTGAAGGGCAAAGGAAAGAATGTGATACTTGTGGAGAGTTGGTTAGCGTAGGACGTGTAGTTTTTGTTTTGGTTGAATATTGGAGGGGCCCACTCTTTTGTTGGGAGGTTTGGGAACACCTAACTTCCTTCGTCCCATCTCTCGACACGTGGCTACGTCTCCTTTGCATGCAACACATCATAATTCCTACATACATACTAAGAATCATAGCACCTCTCCAATTTATTTCAGATTAATCGAATCAAATTTTAAAATGTTGGTAGTAGAAATTAAAAATGATATATATCATCCCGTACCGTACCCATGCAAAATATTGAGACTAGATAGCTACCCCACTTTTGGTTTTTTTTTTATATGCTCCTCTGCAGAGTTTATTATATTTTTTTTTTATGTTTCACTATTAAATTTATAATTTTTTAATATAATTATTATAAAAATAAGTAATTATACTAAAATTTATATTAATAAATATTTATTACTAAAACTACTTTTTAAAAAAATATTACACTCTAAATAGTCAATTATTAACTAAAATTAAAAATTAAATATTAAAAATAATTATAAATTCCGATTTGATGTAACTAATACGTACTAATTAATAATGATAAAATCAAACTAAGAGAAATTAAAATTGAAGAAAAAAAATGATGAAAGAAAATTAAATTTAATAGGGGACACAAAAAGTGGATTAGATTTTGTTTACTGTGAAATTCTATAACGCATGTAGGGATATAACACAAATATTACAACACATCATCATTTTTTTTTAATATGGAAAAAATATGATGATGCGACATGATCTTTGTGGTGGGTTGTAGCACCCCTAAATATAGGTGTTATTAAAAAAAAACCTCATTTACTTCGTAAGTCCTGATAATTAGGATTTATGTATCTAATTAGCCACGATACTTTATCATTATGTTGTATTTTTATTTAATTATTATTTTTGGCATGGGTTGTAATGTGGTTGGTTTTGGTGAAACCAAGGCAAGAATTGAGAATGATGAACCGATAAGTATGGGGTGTTAATTGGACCATCTTGGCTCGTGTGAAGCGTGCCAAAGGCAAGTCTCTCTCTCTCTCTCTCTCTCTCTCTCTCGTTAATTACTTGCGTCTGCTGCTATTTACTTTCTTTAACTGCGGATCAAGTGATTTTCAAGTTTATGTTCACACCATTTTTGATTGCTTCAAACTCGTGTTTAATTTGGATTATTTCGATACGTATTTGTACTTGTTACTTTTTATTTAATCTTCGATCAAGTGGCCCTAATTATGAACACATATTTAACTATTGTATATATCAAATGATGATGCTAGCTAATTGCAATGTACGTTCATCAATTTTCAAACATTTAAAAGAATCGAAATCTATTAAAGATGTAATAATAATTATGATGATATGGGTTCGAGGTTTGATCATTGTTATTGAAATTAACACATAAAATAGGTTGTGGGGGGGGGGGGGGGGGGTCTGCATTTCTTTTACTTTGTAAAAGCATATTTAATTGAGAATCCTGTATTTTTAATTGTAAACATTCTCATTATTTTTAATTTATTCTGAGTTAGGCCTAGCTATGTATTTCCATTCGTTTTTTTTATATAATTTGAGTTCCTAAACTTCCCGTTGTTAAAATCAAGTTCATGTACATTCATTTATATTAAAATTAAATCCTTGGATTTGGACGAAAGGGACCTAATAATGTTTACACAAATAAATAAAGACCAAAATTTTACGAAAAAAAAAAAAATTCACTTGAATGAAAGTACACCACTCAATTTTAATATACTTCATTATAAGCATTTTTTTTCTGTTGTAATATTGACTCCATTATTAAATTTTAAGTTTCTAAATTGGAATTGATAGCATGTATAAAATAGAAATCATACCTTAATTAATTAAATAATATACGATGACATGTTACATATATATAGTCATATACGAGCATTTTTAGGTTTCATATCTGCTAAAAATCAAAATTTTGGCGTACTATAATATCCTCATCATTTGTTAATTCTTGATACAATTGCGAGCGAGATTGTAACATATCAATATAGTTTAACTAGATATCCAGTCAAATAATAATATTATAATTAGAGATATAGATCCAAAAAAGCAGCAAATATTCCACCAAAACTATCCCAAAAGAGGATGATATATGCAAATTAATTAAATGGCCGGTTTTATATTTTTCCATGTTATTTAATTAAATTAAATGCGCTCGTGTGTGTGTGTGTGTGTGTGTGTGTGTGTGTGTGTGTGTGTGTGTGTGTGTGTGTGTGTGTGAGAGAGAGAGAGAGAGAGAGAGAGAGAGTAGGGATGACAATAGGTAACGGACCCTATGGGTACCCGCAAAAATTACCAATGATGGGTAGGGTAATTACCCAATCAATGGGGACGGACACGGGTACGGGTAATTACCCGCATTTTTTTATGGGTACGGGTGCGCGTATGGGTACCTTAGTACCCAACCCGCCCCATACCACCATATGTGTATTTATAAATATAATTTTATATATAATTGTGTTTATGGAAATTATTAATATTACAATTATAAATCAGAAAATAATAAATATTTAAATTTGATTTTATTTTGTATTTTATTTCATATATATTATGTTTTAGTTTGTTTCCTAGTTTGTACTTTTTACAGGAAATTAATTATACATACATACATACATACATACATACATATATTATAAAATTTGAAAATATTTATTGATAATTGAAAATAAGGCAACAATATACCTGTATATGGCCACTGCCTAATTTGTAGACATTTTGCATTCATTAATCTACGTAATTATAATTTTAGAGTAGTTAATTGAAGATGATTTATTTCGTGTTTTTTTTTTCAAGTTAGTTTTTTTAATTGAAACACATATTACAAGAAATAAAGAAAATTAATTGATTTTCTGCTATAAGTTCACGTAAATGTCTTTCATTTTTTTTTGTTATTCATAGTATTGTAAGGTTTGTAGAGTTATTTATTTAATATAATTTTTTATGAAGATTGTATTAATCAAATGGTTATTATGATTTTAGTTTTTTAATATTTTTAAATTTATAATTTTTTATAGTTAGTTAAATTATGGGTAATGGGTACGGATATGGGCAGTTAGGTATCTAGAGGGTATGGGGACGGGCACAACAATTGCTACCCACGCGGGTATGGAGACGGATACGGGTATTTTTTTTAAATGCGGTTATGGGGACGGGTACCATAGTACCCTACCCATACCCTACCCATTGCCATCCCTAAGAGAGAGTGTATGTTCATATATATTGTCGAGACAAGATTAGAGTCAGTTGAGAATAAACAGGAATTTCATGAGCATAAGAATAAGAAATAAAATAAAAATAGGTTAATTGGTCAAAGTCGTATTTAAATGGGTCAATGTCAATTAGAGCACAATTAACACAAAATCTAGTGGAGAGAGAGAGAGAGAGAGAGATTAGAGCCATTTTTGAAAACAAGGCAAGCGAGTGGCCGGCTAACGTGACAATTCATCAAATTACTGCTAATCCTCATCCTCTCTCATCTAACATTTCTAGTTTTATCGTGACAAAAATTAAATCGTAAGCGCCCTTTAATTTGGATAAACCATGAACCAAATTCTTGATTCAATACGTTAATTATGCACGAGAATCAATATAACCGTACATGATAAATAGACTCAATCTAAAAAATATTAATGTGACTCGAATTCATAACATTTGACAACAAAATCGCTAGTTTAATATGTAAGATGTTTATAATAATAATAAAAAAAAATGAATATATATCTGAAGTCTGAAGGAAGTTCTGAGCGGGCAGAGGATGTTGCTTAACGCATTTGTTAGGGTTTTAATTTCGTCGTAAATTGAGTCGGATACGGTCACACGCCTGCGCACGTGATGTGTTATGCCTTCTTTTTCAAGCCAAAATCTTGCCTTGCTTTATCATATTAAATATTATATACATTAATCCAAATTAGCCATCTATACGTACATATAATTGTTTGCATAATTTAATTACAAGCGTGCCTGTTTGAACATGCACTTAGCTTTTCCACTTGAGTAGTTGCGATGCATTTGTTGATATCTACGTTTTTGTTTGATATTAATATATATATATGATCTACTTTGCACCACATGCATGTTAGATTAAAAGATAAATATTTTTGTGTGAGACTGTTTTAAGGGTTAAAATTTGAATTCAGGCTCATTTTTATTAGTGGTACATTTATAATTTTATATATTAGTGTTTGATTGTATTTGAATCTGAATCTTAACCTATGTTACATATTTTAACCGGTAAGATGATCCGACACAAGACATCCTCAAATTAAAATAGTTTATGCTTCACTTTAGTTAATTTTCTTACATGATTTGTGGACATTCTACATTTGAAATAAAACGAGGTTTTATATCTAATCATGCATATATCGTTGAATATCGGTTGCACTCTAATGAAAATATTAATGATGGGACAAAAACTTGTGTTAGATCATTTAACGGAGCAAAATCTGTTAGATGGGTCAAATATACACAAACCCACCCAAAAATCCATCTATTTTATGGTTTACTAATTCTATTTTATGGGATATATTTATTTCCAAACATAATTATCGAGTGCAGTGCATGAATCCACGTGTTAGCATTGTGCGAGTGAATTGCGTGAGATTTCAGATAAAAAAATTAAATATATATATTTGTAAATATCAATAAAAAAGAAAAAATTAAAAATTAAAAAAAAACTAAGAAGAAAAGAAAACGGGGGATGATGAACCACTGAAAAAAAGGAAAAAGACGGAGAAACCACCTTTATGGGTCAAATAAAATCCGTCTAACGGATCTCAATTAGTTAGACGGTCCCACAAGAGATCTCCTATGAGGATTTGAAGATTTTGCTTGGATATTATTCTTGAAGATTGATTTATAATTAGGGTGGAAATGGGTCAAGCCGCCCGACAGGGGCCTACGGCCTGGCTTACTTTGGGCCTAGTTAGACCTAGCATATATAATAAAAAGGCCAGACTCAGGCATTTTTAGAAGCTTATATTGCTAAGTAGGCCCAGGTTTAGATTTTCAAAAAAGCCCAATAAGCTTAACGGGCCGGTCTATTTATATAATATAAAATGATATAATATAATATAATATAAATTATTATATATACATATATATTTTTAAAACCGCATATATTTGTTATTTAAAATATGCAATAATTTTTATTGTCATTTATGTTTTGTGTTAATTTTGACATGATATATGTTATGTCTTTTATTAGATATGTTACTCTTATTATTATTGATATTAGTTGAATAAAAAATAAAAATAATTTCAAGTAGGCTCAAATAGGCTTTAATAAGGCCCCAAGCCTAACTCATTTTGTTAAAGAGGCCAAGCCTAGATCTATAAAAATGCCTTCGACAGATAATAGGCCAGGCTTAAGCCTAACATTCGTATAATAAGCTTAGGCCTACCAAGGCAAAGCCTAGCTCGACTTGGCCTATTTCCACCCTTATTTACAATTAATTATTAACTCTTAGATTATTAAGTTTATTGTCCTCCAAGGGCTTGTTTACTTCAATGATTTACTATTAAGTAGATAGATAGTTTAGAGGATGAGAGGATGGATAAATCATATCCCACCTCTTTAGGTGAGATACATATCCCACAAATAGGCACACAAAGCTCATTTATCATGGGCCTTGGGTTATTCACCATTTTAATATCATGCAAAGTAAACATAGTGTTGGAATTTGTTGCCACAAACACTGAAATTAGACACAGATTCGTAATGTCAAACTCAATGTTAAAGATAGTTAACACAACTATCCTAATACAAATATGCAGGAAATAAAATGCACAATGATACACGATATAATTTTTAAATCACACACGACATGTGTATGATTACCACAAGGCGAAATTATACTACTATGAGTACAAAATTTTCAAGTTGTCGATGTTGGACGCGAAGGCTCTCAACACTTCAACAACATTTACAAGTTCTAATCTAGACTATCACTAAAAAGAACTAAAGCATATAAATTGACATCCCTTCAATTCATATACAAACTACAACATACAAATTGACATCCCGTCAACTTGTATATAAACTAAAACAAACAAATTGACATCCCGTCAATTTGTATACAAACTAGTAAAGGTTTCACAACCTTGCTATCTATCCTAATTTGTACAATCTATTCCATGAAAGGATTGAACAACAACAAACGTTAAGATAGAAGAAGGAACGAAGAACAAAACCTATACTAAGTTTGTGACTCAAGCTTTCTTCAATCTTCACGCAGCGGAAAATGGATTGAGCTTGAATAAGTATTCAAGTGTTGATCATATCCCTTATATGCTTCTTCACTTGAATAGACAAGGCTCAAGTCTTCTCTCTCTTGATCGTGGGTTGGAGATAACCGCTCTTCATCACTACTCCATCGTGTGTGAGAAGAAAACCGTCTCCATGGCATGGTTGAAGCCATATCCCACGTTCTCACCTATTTTCCAAATATTCCAGCAATAAAAATCTGAAAAAGAAAAGAGGTTAAATAAAAGAAAACAAGAAGCCCTAAAAATAGGAGATAGAGTTTTGACTTCGTCAAACTCTATTTAAATAATATATCTAATATGTATATATCCATTTATTTGAAATATCTATTTCGTGGATATACACATATATTTTAAGATATATAAAATTATTTTATTCATTAAAATAATAAATAAAACTAGGAAATGATAAGATTAGTTACGACTATGTCACAGACGATGTCGCAGGGAGTCTGTCTGACATTACGTGCAACATTGAACCTCAATGTCATATTGCACTCAACAATCTCCCCCTTAATCTTAGCCTTTCTGCACAAAACATATAACTCAATGTATTTTGTACAATTAGAGTCGCAGCGGAAAATGGAGATCTAAAAATCTCCCCCTTAATTAGATCATCATATAATAATAACATATCCTATTATAAAATCAATGCTGAACAGAAAGTTCAACACAACAATATCAATGTTGAACTGAACATTGAACACATAATATCAATGTTGAACTCAACGTTCAACACACAATAATCAAGACATATTGAACATTCAATATCTCAAAACAAACTCAATATGCCTAATCATAATGATATGTCATGAATATCAAAAACTGAATAAGCATATAGAATCAAGAACACAATCATAAATTGCATCCAACAACCAAAAACAAGATATGCATAAAATGCATATAAAAAAAACCGTGTGTACAGCCCACACATAAACAGAAAACATTAAAAATTGTTTTTAGCATAAAACAGTTTTAAAATTCAGAAGCTTAAACACTAAGCTTCACATCATCTTCCTCTTTTCTTTGGCTGCACCTTTTCTCCCCTTTGATTTACTAGCAACACGCGGTCCATCATCTGTGTCTTCAGCATCCACATAATCACCATCAGCATCATCATACACTCCCCCTTTTTGTGTAGAAGGGAGAGTCAGAAAAGAATCTCGAGCTTTGGTGAGTTGACCAATAACATGATCAAGCAGGGCAATTTGATGTTGAAGAGACTCCAGCGGCATCATGACAATTGGAATAGAAGGCATGGAGGCAACATCAGGCTATACATTAGATTAGGAAGGAGCAGGGGTACCTTCGGTAGAAGGAGGCACTGGATTAGCAGCATCATGAGGATAGGGAAGATCAATGATCCTGTCATCATTCCCCTTGGGCTTCATTATAGAGAAGATGGACTGCTCAGACATCACACTCTTTTTGCGTTCCTTGAACCCTTGGCTCTTAAGGATCCCATAGATCAAACATGGAAAAGAAAGCAAATTGGAGGAACTTGATTTAGAGGCAGCATTCAAAGTAGCATAAAAAATGTATGCCCCAAGGTTGAAAGGAAGCTGATTTCCTATCTTGTACAGGAGAATGACCTGATCAACTGTGATGACAGAGACATTTGATGTGGGTAGCCAATTGCACACTGCAAGCTTGTATAACACTGAGTAAAAGAATGCTAACTTGGAAGCAGGCACTTTGTTGAGCCATTTTGGAACCAAACCTCCAGTAATAACATTCACCACATCATCAATCAAATCCAAAGACATGATTGTGTCCTCATTACCCAACTCAAGAAACGTGTTAATAACATTAGGGGAAAACTTATAGATTTTATCCCTAACATACACAGTTCCAAAACACAGTTTAGAGGGATCTTCCATATCAGAAATGATGTTAGCATAGAATTCATGAATAACATCAGGATCATATGACACCGGTGACGTAACAGATTTCCACAAACTTCTCTCCTTAAGAAACACATCCATCCCATATTTCATAAAGCTAAGAACATCTATCATTTTCTCAACCTTAAGAGTTCTCTTAACATAAAGAACATGAGATTTTTTAACCTCTTCAGAATAGAAAATCTTATTGAAGGCTTGCGTGACGTCAAGAGGAGAGTCCTCATCTGTGCCGAAATCCTCATCCAAAGGCTCAGCAGTAGGATTGACATTCTATGTGACATCAGCACGAGGAGAAGTAGGAACTTTTTCACTGGTGGATTCAGATTCATCTCGCAGCCACCGGGAGGCAGCCATAGACCCTTCCTTCTTCACCTTCTTGGAGGAGACGACTTCAGGTTTGTCAGTTGTTGATAAACATGGCTTTTACATGCATTTGAGGAGTTATATATATTATATTTGAAGATTAATGCATGCGTTTGTTAAGTTTTTATACTAGTTTCGAGTTTCCGTGTGCTATTTAATGTTTTGGTGTTTCTTGTGCAAGTTTGAGCTAATTTTGAGATTTATACAAGATCCAATTAAAGGAGAAAAGTAGCTAGAAAGATACAGGATCAAGAGAGAGTCGCAACGCAACTAGAATTGGGTCAAACGGATGAGAAATGAAGGAGAACAGAGCAAAACGGTGGAAGCGCACGGAGCTGCCGGCCAACCCGCCGACCGGCGGGTTGAGGTAACCGACCGGCGGCCAAATCGGCGGTTTTCACTGTTTTGGCCGCCGATCCGGCCGCCAATCTGCGGGTGGGGGCCGCCGGTCGGTGGGGCTTCACTTACGGGTCGGCGGGATCGACGTTTTTGGCCCCTGGACGCGTTTTCGGCCCACGAACTTATCTTTCGGCCCGGATTTTCAATACCTAGTATATATATAGGATTTTTTTGGATGAATTTGATGGACTTTAATCATTATTTTAGAGTTCTAATTTTATTTTACATTCAAGAAACCTCTGTGGATTTTCAGCCATGAAGAATTGAAGTTTTATTCAATGAATCGTCATTCCGGTTTTTCTATTCTATTGGACATTTATTTTATGTCAATGTTTATTGTTATTTCTATTATTTCTATGGTTTTAATTATGCGTGAGTAGTCTTTTATTAATTCTAGGGTTTGCAAAGCATGATTGAAACTATGTATTTAATTTAATCTTGTTATTTTTCCCTTCCGATTATTGTGTTCATATGTTCAAGTGCTTTTGATTTCATGCTTAATTACTGATCACAATTAATGCATGCTAGCTAGTTAATTTGAGTCCTGGCGGAGATAATTAATTAGTGGGATTAATTGAATAATTTGATAGACGTTCTAAGGAATCTGTAGGGGAATTTAAATCTGTGGTTCTATCGGGAGTTAGTAAATTAATCTTGAGACGAAAGTAATAGGTTGTTTGTTAATCTGCTTCTACCTTGAGACCTGACGGAGATAGGTAGATATATTTCTGATTCCTCACCTTTAATTGGATTAAAATTGGGAAAGATTAGGATTAAATTGAATCATAGTGGATACATGTGTGCTGCATTCCCTATGATTAGTATTTCATTAATTAATTAAGTTTGATTGTTTGCTTAGTTTATTTGCTTGCATTTATTTGATTCTATTTATTTTCTATTATTTTATTTAAATTTGTGCCTAGTTTTAGTAAACCCATAAATTGGTAGCCTGGATAATGGAGAGTTGTTAGCTTAGTACTTAATATTATCAAATAGTCAGTCCCTATGGATACGATACTCGATTCACTTGCTATATTGCATTGTCCTATGTTAGTTGCAGTTTAGTGCATAATAAATAGTGCATCAGTTGCATCACTGTGAAGACGCTTTGATTTCCTTATCGGTGGAGAAGTCTTCGCCATCCTTGACAAAGACTGCAAGTGAGAAGTAGCTTCAGGGTCGATTGGATTTTTGGAATCACCAAGCACATTCATCCTAGTCGGCTTAGGGTTTAGGATCTAGTTCCAGGAGGAATTATGAGATCCGGATGAACCTCGACTTCAGTTGGCATCACCTTTGGTGTTGAAGTCTCATTGACATTTACTGTTGTTGTTTCAGCATGAGTAGTTGGTGGAGCAATGTCAGGAGTCTGGGTTGATGTTGCAGAGAGTGGAGGTTGTATTGCAGTAGCCAGTGTTGAGGCTGATGATGGGGATTCTTTTGAGAGCTCCATCATCTGCTGCAACATCATCATCATGGCTTGTAAGTGGTTAAGGTTTTTGTCCGCCATGGATGAAAAAGGAGAGAGAAAAGAATTGAAGAAGCGGAGAAGATGAATCGTTAGAGAGAGAAAAGTGAATCGGATATGGAGAGAGAAAGGGTTTTGAATTGAAAAGGAGATAAAGACAAAACCGATTTCTTATATTAAAATAATGAAAGCGATATCTCTCACACTCTCTCTCTTATCATATCATAAGATATGCAGATAAGTATATCTGCTTATCAATATTCTTTCAATTATCTATTATTTAAACAATAAATAATAAATAAATAAAATTAAAAATTTTTTTTTGAAAATAAATGAAACAAATGGAGACGAGACATGATTGAATAAATTCTCATGAATTGATTCATAATAGAAAATCATATCATCGTACCATAGTTTTTATTAACTTCAGAATTACAGGACCTGATGTCAAAGATCATAACATTGACTTTAACATCAGGATGTCAACATTGACTAACAGACACACATTCCAAGAGATTTCCTCAGAGAAGAAAATCTCTCAAAATCCAAAGGTTTAGTAAAAATATCAGCAATTTGATTCTCTGTAGGAATGTATTCCAATTTGATGATATCTCGTTCAACAAGATCACGGATAAAGTGATGTCTGATGTCAATGTGTTTGGTGCGAGAATGTTGGACTGGGTTCTTCAAAATTTTAATTGCACTGACATTGTCACATAACAATGTCAAAGAAGGACTAGCCAGACCATAATCTAGCACCATTTAATTTAACCATAATAGTTGAGAACAACAACTAGTGGCAGTAACATACTCTGATTCGGCCGTGGAGAGTGAGATACAATTTTGTTTCTTATTCGACCAAGAAACTAGATTGTTGCCAAAATAAAAACTACCTCAAATAGTGCTCTTTCTGTCATCGACATCACCTGCCCAATCAGAATCACTATAACCTACAAGATGAATGTTAGAACTCTTGCAGTATTTAACACCAAACCCAGTTGTGCCAGAAACACAGTGAATGATTCGTTTAACAGCTTTAAGATGAGATTCTTTAGGCTGAGATTGATATCTCGCACAAACACCAACACTAAACATAATGTCAGGGCGACTAGCGGTTAAGTACAATAAACTACCTATCATTCCTCTATACATGGTAGAATCAACATTGCTACCAACATCATCTCTGCTCAAGTTTTCAGAAGATCCCATAGGCGTCTTCATAGGTTTAACGTTCTCTAATCTGAAACGCTTGACCAATCCTCTAGTATATTTGCTTTGAGAGATGAAAATCCCATCTTTATCCTGCTTGATTTGTAGACCAAGGAAATAGTTGAGCTCTCCAACCATGCTCATTTCAAACGTGTTGCACATTGAGTCTACAAAATCTTTGAGCAGATTAGTACAAGTCGAACCAAAAACAATGTCATCAACATAGATTTAAGCAACAGTAATATGTTTTCGATTTTTCTTAATAAACAATGTTTTATCGACTTGACCTCTTACAAAACTAATTTGGAGTAAGAATTCGGTCAGTCTAGCATACAACACTTTAGGGGCTTGTTTGAGACCATACAAAGCCTTTTTGAGCTTAAACACGTGCAATGGTTTCTCATGACATTCGAATCCCTTAGGTTGTTTGACATATGCCTCTTCATTGAGAAAACCATTCAAGAAAGCACTTTTAACATCCATTTAATGTAAAGTAAAACCCACATAACATGCAATTGCACATAAAAGACGAATGGATTCAATCCTTGCAACAGGAGCAAATGTTTCGTCAAAGTCTACCCCTTCAACTTGGGTATAATCTTGAGCCACTAGACGAGCTTTATTTCTGACAACATTGCCAGCCTCATCTGTTTTATTCTTGAAAATCTATTTTGTCCCAATCACATTTTTATCTTTGGGGCGTGGAACTAATTCCCATACATTATTTCTCACGAACTGGTTTAGTTCATCATGCATAGCATTGATCCAAAAATTATCATTAAGGGCTTCCTTGATGTTTTTTGGTTCAATGTTAGACAAAAAACAAGTGTTTGACATACAAACATTTAAAGAAGACATACATACCGGTTTCAGCATTTCTTTGTATTCCTCTGAGTTATTGCTTCTAGTTTGAACTCCTTCGGATTGCTCACCAATGATTTGTGAATCTGGATGATTCTTCCGAATTCGACTTGGAGGATCTCTTCTTGGTTCGTCTTCGGCAGTCACCATCTGATCGTCTTCACTGTCTGCAGTGAATATTGAAGTTGATGTTTTAACTGAAGCTTTATCATTCTGAGGAACATTCACTTTGACATTCTCAGTGGATGTCTTGTTCTCACAATCACTTCCATTTTGATCACTTGACGTTTCACCTGTGTCAATGAGATCAATCACATCATCCTTTTCAGATCTTGAAACAATACCTGTGTGGTCATAAAAAACAATGTTAATTGATTCTTGGACAGTTTTTGTCCTAAGATTAAGCACACGGTAAGCACGACTGTCATATGTGTAACCCAAGAAAATTCATTTGTCGCTTTTAGAATCAAATTTTCCCAGATGATCCTTGTCATTCAGGATGTAACATACACATCCAAATACATGAAAGTACTTCAAATTGGACTTCTTTCCCTTCAGAAGTTCATACGGTGTCACAGTTTTGCCTGGGCGAAAGATCACTCTATTCCCGATGTGACAAGCAGTGTTAACTGCTTCAGCCCATAGCTTCTTGGACAAACGTTGAGCTTGTAACATTGCTCTTGACATCTTCTGAAGAGTTCAATTTTTTCTTTTAACCACCGCATTTTGTTGAGGTGTCTTCGGAGTAGAAAACTCATAAATGATGCCTCGTTTTCCACAAAACTCTTCAAACATTAAGTTTTCAAATTCGAGCCCATGATCTGTTCGAATGCATTTGATGTTGGACTCATGTTGTCTTGAAACCAACCTGTAGAACTTCTTGAACATCCTGAAAGCTTCAGATTTTTCTTGAAGAAATTCAACCCATATGAATCTCGAAAAATCATCAACTATCACCAGAATGAATCCTTTTCCACTCATGCTTTTGGTGTGAACGGGACCCATGATGTCCATATGAATCAGATCGAAGCACTTCGTGGTTTGACAAGCTGAGGAACTTTTGTGTGAAGCTCTCACTTGTTTGCCTTTTTGACATGCACTGCAAACAACATCGAGATTGATCTTCATAGGTGAAATACCCTGAATAGCATCAGCTTCAATTAGTTTCTTCAAACTTCGAAAGCTGAGATGATCCAGTTTTTGATGTACGAGTTGAGTGTCAACATTGACTGAAATATTGCATTTTTCGTTCTTGTCAGCATGATAGCAATTATCCAATGCCCGACTTCTGAACATAATGCATTTATTCTCGCTATCAAAAACCTCACATGTGTTCTTATTGAATCTGACATGCATACCGTCATCACATAGCTAACTTATGCTGATCAAATTTGTTGTTAAACCTTCGACATGAAGCACATTGCATAACTTGGGAAAGTTCTTGACATTCAAGGTTCCTTTTCCTACAATGTTGCCTTGTGCTCCTCCACCATAACTAAGTTTTCCTTTGCTCATCGTGGTATAGTCATCGAGAAACTTAGAATTTCCTCTCATGTGCCGTGAGCATCCACTGTCAAAGTACCACGTACCAGCAATGTTGGCTTTCAGAGATGTGTAGACAACATTGCACGAGATCTTTGCCTTTTTTGAGTGTTTCTTCTTCTTAGAAGGTTTAGAAGGATTTTCTACGACAATCTTTCCTGTTGCTATATCATCATGATATTTGAAGCAATAAGGTTTGATATGTCTAGGCTCTTGGCAATAATGACAAACAAATTTCTTCTCTTTGGATTTGTCATTGACATTCGGTTTGACATTTTCATCAACATTGACTGGAACATCCTTAGAGCTTTCTCCTTTGACAAACTTGATAGGATTTGAGATAGACATTAATGATCTCGATGTATATCCCAAGCCTACTTTTTTCGTCTGTCCCAATGTCAGAACCTCATTCAGAGTAGATGTTCCTTGATTGAGTTGTTGAAAGGTTTTCGAGGCAGCTTCTACTTCCTTTCTCAACTTGTTCAGCTCAAGATCACTTCTAGTGAGTCGAATCTCAAGGTCCAGTACTCGTTGCTTTAGAGTTTGGTTTTCTTCCACGAGAATCTTAAATTTTTTTGATTGTTCAGTCCATTGGACACAAACTTCATCTACAGCCTTGTGCAATTGTTGTAGAGCTTCCTGGTGGCTGACCTCAGACTTGTCTTCTTCCACCTGAGACACTTCAGCAGTGTTGCAAAACTCATCCAGCAATGTCATTTCATACCAGTTAGTGGTATTTGGAGAAATGTCAGAAATTTTTTGTGAAACATTCTCCATAACATTGCTTGGAACATCTGGAGTCACATGATCAAGACTAGCATCATAGTCATAATCAACACTATCCATGTCAGTTAAAGGGTCAATCATTCCATCTAAGTCATCATCGACTTTTACAAACAAAATAGTTTGTTTTTCAGCTTCTTCATCACCGGATTCGTCGCTTAACATGGCAGCACTGTAATTTCTTCTCTGCTTCCTTTGGACAGTAGGACATTCATTGGCATAGTGTCCAAAACCAGAACATTCGCAGAGTTTCGAACTTGGAAGTGAGTAGCCTAAGCTTTGTTTGTCGTACACTGGTCGATCCTTTACAATGTTCCTGCAGTATGCTCCATGCTTGATATGCCGTGGTGTAATTACACACCATTTTGAAGCACGGAACATCAACCGAAATAAAAATAGCATTGAGTGCCCTCGAATTGAAGTTGGAAATGATTTGATCATCATTAGTCCATTGAGTGTCCGAAGTAAGAATGTACACTCCATTCGGTCCTTCCATCCTCGGTAGAGACCATTCTTCAATTACAGCCAACCAAGCCCTCTCATCGATGGACTTGATATATATCTTCATGCACGATTTTCACATAGCATAATTCTTGCCATTACTATCCAATGCCGGTGGACGGCACTAATTGATCCGAATATCCATCTTTCAGTGAGTCAACAAACCAAGGATCGAATACTTAGTGTGTTAAGTACCGGCTCTTGATGCCACTTGTTGGAATTTGTTGCCACAAACACTGAAATTAGACACAGATTCGTAATGTCAAACTCAATGTTAAAGACAGTTAACACAACCATCTTAATACAAATATGCAAGAAATAAAATGCACAATGATACACGATATAATTTTTAAATCACACACGACATGTGTATGATTGCCACAGGGCGAAATTATACTACTATGAGTACAAAATTTTCAAGGTGTCGATGTTGGACGCAAAGACTCTCAACACTTCAGCAACATTTACAAGTTCTAATCTAGACTATCACTAAAAAGAACTAAAGCATATAAATTAACATCCCGTCAATTCATATACAAACTACAACATACAAATTGACATCCCGTCAACTTGTATACAAACTAAAACAAACAAATTGACATCCCGTCAATTTGTATACAAACTAGTAAAGGTTTCACAACCTTGCTATCTATCCTAATTTGTACAATATATTCCGTGAAAGGATTGAACAACAACAAACGTTAAGATAGAAGAAGGAACGAAGAACAAAACCTATACTAAGTTTGTGACCCAAGCTTTCTTCAATCTTCACGCAGCGGAAAGTGGATTGAGCTTGAATAAGTCTTCAAGTGTCGATCATATCCCTTATATGCTTCTTCACTTGAATAGACAAGGCTCAAGTCTTCTCTCTCTTGATCGTGGGTTGAAGATAACCGCTCTTCATCACTACTCCATCGTGTGTAAGAAGAAAACCGTCTCCATGGCATGGTTGAAGCCATATCCCACGTTCTCACCTATTTTCCAAATATTCCAGCAATAAAAATCTGAAAAAGAAAAGAGGTTAAATAAAAGAAAACAAGAAGCCCTAAAAATAGGAGATAGAGTTTTGACTTCGTCAAACTCTATTTAAATAATATATCTAATATGTATATATCCATTTATTTGAAATATCTATTTCGTGGATATACACATATATTTTAAGATATATAAAATTATTTTATTCATTAAAATAATAAATAAAACTAGGAAAGGATAATATTAGTTAGGACTATGTCACAGACGATGTCGCAGGGAGTCTGTCTGACCCTACGTGCAATATTGAACCTCAATGTCATATAGCACTCAACACATAGCATAACTTATTAATCTACTTTTATCCATCAAATTAAACAAGGCCCAAGTTTATTAATTTTATAGTATAAATAGATATCTCTATGATTATTATTGTTATTAATTAGGGATTTGAATATTGAATAAAATTGTGGTTTGTTTCGGTGCAATCTTCTCTGTATTTTGGCGTGAATCTAGTAGGAGTATTAGTAGAATTAATGGAATAAACTATATATATATATATATATATATATATATATATATATAGGGGATTGTTATGGTGTAAATCAATCCTATTGTGTAAACTGTAAACTAATTTCACATCACACATTTTTTAAAATTCACTGGTCCAGATTTGGTCAAAGGGATATTATTGTAAATAAAAGGAACATCAAAAAATCCGGTGGCATTTTGATAATTTTCGCGTCAATCTCAATTTAAAAAAAACGGACTTCCAGGACGCATACTAAATGAGATACAAGCATATATATGCTGACGAACATATAAACATATGCTAACAAAGTTGTATCACTACATGCACAACACGTCACTTTAAATGCAAACTTGATTTTGTTATGAAGTAATTAAATGACGGGTTTTATATGCTTGGAAAACTAGTCAAGCCTACTTTTCAACAAAAATCAGTTTAAAAAAATATTAATCGTGGACAAAGTTGTGGTTTTTTTATTGAAGGTTGTTATTTGTATTATTTGGCTTCAATCCACTACATTATTATTTCATTAGCATTATGTATTAGATTCCTTCAGCGTTACATAATGCTTCGGTTAGCAGAAGATATTGCTAATAGAATTAAATGATTAAATACAATAAAATTAAATTATTGAGCCCTGTAATTGATATTATAAACTCTTATAAAAATTCTAACACTATCATTTAATAATCTTAACGTTATAATGTTATTGTCATAGCATTATATAATTCTATTGTTATCATTATCATATGTTAACAATAGCATTAACATTCATTTATGTTAGCAAATATTTTAGTATTCAATATTATTAACATTCATTTATATTATCATCACATGTGGTATGAATGGCACATGATCCTGTTAGCATTATTATAATATTTTCATTAGCATATGACAATGCTAACCTTAGCAATGCATTTGCGTTCTCATACAAAAAATATTTTAATGCATTAATGTATTGTTCACTGTCAATATATTGTCTTTCGTTAGCAATATGTTACTATTTCACTAGCATTATATTGATACGATATTAGCATTGGATAATCAATGCTAAAACATCTTTACACATTAATGTATATATATTGTTCATTTGTTCTATGTCAATATACTATTCTTCGTTAGTAATAAGTTATTACTTCATTAGCATTATAATAAAACAATATTAGTATTGAATAACCATGTCAAATGAATACAACACATAATATATTTCTAACATAAATCAAGCAATATATTAACGAAAAATAATATTAGTTCACGCTACATTAAATGTACAAACTACCTGAAACACAAAAAAAAAGACAAAAAAAAAAAATACAAAAAGCTAATAATACAAGCCAATTTAGCCTATTTTAAATCCATATTTCTTCATCAGAAAAAAATGCCCAGATGCATCATAAGTCTTTCAATGGCTACATCCTGGCATAACTATTCTAGTCTTCATACCATCAAAACTTGAGTTGTACCTGTCATTATAATATCAATTATAATGTTAGCATTTAAAAATATCTTACTTAGTATATAGTGAAATATTCATTGGCACAAATATTTTCTCAGACGAATTCATAACAAATACAACAAAATCATAATGCTAACGACAAATCATAATGATACTGACAGATAAATAATATTATACTAACACCATATTATGCGAACAAAAATACCAAATACATATATTCTGATTATTCAACCAACAATTAATCAACGTCAAATCTGAAAATATAAACCATTAACAAACATTATCTCTAAAAAGCAAAAATCGAAACAGAAATTGCTACAAAGAACTCAATTTCTTTTTTTTTTTTACAGAAAACTTACAAAATTATTGCTGAATCCATCAAATAAATGAAAAATCAAACACAAATAGTTAATGAAGTAACCCTTCACCTATGAAGTTAGTTAAATATTACAAAAATGTGTCATGGCTATGGAGTCGAGGGAGGTGAATGGAGAGGCTCCTAGAGTGGATTCGAGAGGAATTGGGGATAAAAATCGAGTCTTGGGTAAATTAGGGCTAGGGGAAGAGATTACATTGCAGAAGTCAGACCCGGGTCGGGTCGAGGTCTATACTGGAGCAGCAATTCTGGATTCGGAGGAATTGGGCTGCTTTGGCATTTGGGCCGTGAAAAGTGGCTAAAGAGGCCCACTAATTAAATGGCTTATTAAGTAGTAATGTATTGTAATTTGTTTTTATTTCAGTCATGATATCTTAGGGTTTTATGTTGTTGGATCGTGAGTAAGGGGATATTTATATCCTGTTGCTACAGTAATGAAGTCAGAAAAATAAAATTATCTCAATTCTCCCTTTTATTCTTCTACCCTTCCCATTTCTTGTTCAACAAACCAACCGTTCTCTTGAATTAATCATAATTATAGTTTCATACATAAATTAGTAATCATAATATAATAGCCCGAGTAGTGATCGCTACAAAATGCCACCTTAAATTTGATTTGATCTAGACTACTAATTTTTAATGGATGAATGATGGAGATGGGTTTACAATTTACACACTAGGGAATGGTTTACATTTGATCCATTCCCTATATATATATATATATATATATAGGGGTGGGTTAAAATGAGAACCATACCCCTATGTAGGAACTAGGAACCATTTATATCCACAGATCTTGACAATTTGAATGGACAAGATTAATTTGGAATTTTAGGGGTTAAATTGTAAAATAATAATTTTATACCAAATTTGAAACATAATAAGGATATTATGGAGAAACCAAATCACCGTGTATCTAGAAAGTGGAAACAATTTTACCAAAAATAATTTTCATTCATTAATATCAAATAAGAAAACCTAGAAAACAAATCAGAAACTGCCGCCTACATCTTCAATCTCTCGCCGCCTCACCGCCGTCTACCGCCTCTCGTCGCTCCCGCTCGCGCACCGGCAGCCAGACCCCTGTCGACTGCACGCTCTCGCCGCCGCCTACCACCTGCACGCCATACGCCGCCCTACGCTGCCGGACGCCGCCCGCACGCCATACGCCGTCCAGACACCTCCCGTACTCCCTACACCGGAAGACACAGCCAGACGCCACCAGACGATGGACGCCGGTCCTACGACGCCCGCCCTTCGCCACCCACATCCCAACTTTATTCGAATTTTATGGGTAATCAAAATTTTTTGATGTTTTTTGGTTATATTTCTCATATGCTTCTCGTAACTGTAGGCAAATGTTTTGGGTTTTGGTTTTTGATTGATTGTTATATTTATTGGTTTTGTTTTGTGGTGGTTTGATGTATTTAGTAAATTAATTAGATATGATTAGCAAATTCTTAATGTATTATTAGCAAATTCGTAATTTATTCGAATTTCAAGAATTAATGTTGCTGGTGTAGGACTTTTTTTAATCATGTTTTGTGAATCCTTTTTTATTTGAGTTTGTTTATTTGCTATGCTGGATTTGGATAGGAGTATTTGATTTTGATTCGTGAAGAAAATTTAAATTTATCAAAATTACTCCAGAAATAGCTAGAAACTTGAGTGATTAATTTTTTATCTGCTGTAAAAGTGTATAATGGATTTATTCACATCACTTTGATGAATTTAAATTTCCGGATCTGAACTATACAACTCTGGAGTCAGCGGTGAGAATTATAGCAGGCACTGCATCAAATATGTGGATTGAGTATTAGCAAATTAAATGAGTATGATTAGCAAATTAAATGGATATACTTAGCAAACGTTTTTTATTTATTGATTATGATCTGATTTGATTTGTATTGATATATTTAGCAAATAAGTAAGTTGTGATTAGCAAGTTAGTAATGTATATTTAGCAGATTAACTTGATAGGTTATGGTTTTATGAATATTTATTATTTATATCAAATTGAATTTGTTTATAGCATATTTATATTTAGTCTATAGCAAATTTTGAATGTATAATTAGCAAATTGAGAGGCTGGATGATTATATAGGTGAAGAGAAACCATTTAGTCTTGCGTTCTAGCAACTTAGTACGATATGATTAGCAAATGTTGCATCTGTGAAATTTTGCCACTGCGATTCTCATTTTAGCAAATTAATGTTTTGTTTATAGCAAATTAGTGATATAAGATTAGCAAATTATTATAGCATATTAGCAGATTAGTAAGATGCTTTTATGCGTATTGGCTATTAATAGGAAATTGTGTTATTTATATCAAATTCTCATTATATTTGTAGCAGATTGATATTGGTTTATAGCAACTTAGTAAAATAGGATTAACAATATTTGCAAATGTAAATCTTCTTTTTAGCAAATTGATAATTTATTTATAGGGATTTGACATGTTGTTTATAGCAATATGACATGTATTTATAGAAAATAATTTATTGTTTTGCAGCCATTAGCAAATTGAGAGGGTGGATCGATGATTATAGAGATGAAGAGAAATCATTTTAGCAGATTACTTAAGTAATACATAATTAGAAAAAATTAAGGATTTTTGTTCTTATTTTACACACACAAATTCATGCCATTTTTTTTTTCTTAATAACTTGAAAACTTCGACAACTAAATACGAAAAGCATCTATCGTCTATCATAAATATGAAATGCCCATTCTCTGCAAACATCTCACTATCATGCAAAGCACATTGAAATCATTTAAAAAAAAGAGACCATCCTATCATCAAAAAAATAAATCATATTTTCACATAAAATATTACCGATATGCTATTAAAAAATCTATAATTTGCTAATTACGCATAAAAAATTTGCTAAACGTTAGACATAGGCGTCCCTCCACCCATATCCCTATGCATACAAAGATACATTAACGGATAACACAATACATGTATCTTGCATAATCAGACGATAACCGGTGTGATTATAGTATACAATTGAGTAAGAACTTGTGAAAAAAAAAATGCATTCTTATTTTGCACACAACAATTCATGCCATTTTAACTATTTTTTTTAATAACTTGAAAACTTCCACAACCAAATACGAAAAAAGCATCTATCATCTATAATAAATATGAAATGCCCATTCTCTGCAAACATCTCACTATCATGCAAATCACACTGAAATCATTTAAAAAAAAATCAAAATTTCACGTAAAAATATTACCGATTTGTTATTAACAAATCTATAATTTGCTAATTCCGCATACAAAATTTGCTATACGTCAGGCATACGTGTCCCTAACATATTCCACCCATATCCCTACGCATACAAAGATACATTAACGGATAACACAATACATGTATCTTGCATAATCAGACGATAACCCGCGTGATTATAATATACAATGGAGTAAGAACTTGTGAAAAAAATACATTCTTATTTTGCACATAACAATTCATGCCATTTTAGCTATTTTTTTTAAATAACTTGAAAACTTCCACAACCAAATACGAGAAAGTATCCATCATCTATAATAAATATGAAATGCTCATTCTCTGCAAACATCTCACTATCATGCAAATCACACTGAAACCATTTAAAAAATCAAATTTTCACATAAAACTATTGCCGATTTGCTATTAACAAATATATAATTTGCTAATTCCGCATACAAAATTTGCTATATGTCAGACATACGCGTCCCTACCAGATTCCACCTATATCCCTACGCATATAAAGATACATTAACGGATAACACAATACATGTATCTTGCATAATCAGACGATAACCGGCGTGATTATAATATACAATGGAGTAAGAACTTGTGAAAAAAATACATTCTTATTTTGCACACAACAATTCATGCCATTTTAGCTATTTTTTTTAAATAACTTGAAAACTTCCACAACCAAATATGAGAAAGCATCCATCATCTATAATAAATATGAAATGCACGTCTATTCTCTGCAAACATCTACTATCATGCAAATCACACCGAAACCATTTAAAAAAATTTGAATTTTCACATAAAAATATTACCGATTTGTTATTAACAAATCTATAATTTGCTAATTCAGTATAAAAAATTTGCTAAACGTCAGACATACGCGTTCCTATCAGATCCCACCAATATCTCTACACCATTAATGGAGAACATAATACCTGTATCTTCCTTAATCAGACGAAAACTCGAGTGAGACCGATGAAATCTGACAAATATAACTTGTCTATAATCTGCAACAATTCTTTCAATCGTAAGAGACCTAAGCAATAAGAATATTGAACTGGTGTGTGATGAATTAAAATATGAAACACCGATAGATACAACTCTGTAAAAAAAATATTTGTAAAAATTGTCCAAAATTAAAAAAAAACGTTCCCATATAATCCCACAATATATGGAATATATATATTTACTACAGATAATTGATATGTAATATAATGACATATATACCCTTATCTTAATATAATTCTTAAGATATTGCATTTTTGACCCCATTTTTTTGAGATTGATTTGAGCCTTAGAAAATCATTGATCCAACGCTCCATATTAGTTCCTAGTTCCTACACAGGGAATTGGTTCTCATTTGATCTCTATACTATATATATATAGTGGTTCTAGAAAGAACCAACTTTGGTGTGAGAACTAGAAACTAATTCACGCCCTTTAATTTTAAGATTGGAATGTCTAGATTTGGTCAAAATAAACGGTGGCATAGTTGTAAATAAAAGGGACATAAGAAAAATACGATAACATTTTCGCAATTTTTTCAATATCAAGAGCAAATTTAAAAATAGACTTTCTAGCTGCGTGCTAATAGAGATAGCATCATATGCTAATAAAGACATTGACTATGCTAATATAAGTATTGATAATGCTAACGACACGCGGTCGTTTCGTGCTCAAAATAATATTTGTAACTCTTTTTGCCCACAGCGAGCGTAGTTAGCTCATGAGTACGGGTCGATCCCACAGAGAGCTAATGTGATTCCACTTTCGGGTCACTAATCACTAAAGGGGGTTGGTTTGTATTGTTACCTTACTGAAAATATAAATCTGCAAAATAAATTAGAGAGAATCAAATAACAAAAGTTTCCGTCATTTGAACTAGAATTTGATTTAAGTTTAATTCACTCGATCATGAACACATCGATTTTCCTACATTACTAAGTTACCCAGTTATGGAGATCGAATTCCTCGCTAAGTCTCCTCATTCACCCGTTCAGTATAGGTTTAAAAGTGATTCCTCTTCGATTAAACCCCTAACCTATCACCCACCCCCCGGTTTCCCAAAGAGATGTAAATAACTAGGCAGCAGTGTGCCCTAGACGAACCCAAGTTTATTGTGTTTACTAAATCCTTGTGTGCCCACCACAACCCATTGATTTCCTAATTACTATATGAATCAACACACATTCACGATTTGCCAATTCAATTAATATTGGTGTGCCCTCTACAACTAAAGAGTGATCAACCACATTAGCCATTTCAAACACTCACTCACTTAGAACAAGATAAAAAATCTACAGAAACAATTCATGCAGTAATATGCCTACACGGCCTCATGAGTCCATAATTTTATTTATCTTTCAAATATCGAAAATGAAAATCTAGCCACTCATGCTAGATGGAAATAAACTTGCAATAATTAAAGACATAAATTAAGATAAACTTACTGAAAAAATATAAACTACTCAACTCCAACGTTGAGCATACAAAAGCAGATCCTAGTCCCGAGGGCATAAGGCCTCTCAGATTGTTCTTGCTGCCATGGCAGCTTGAAAAGTAAAACAAAACGGAAAGTAACGTGCAGACTTTTAAAGATTGTATCTGACTCCGACTAACTATTGTTTCTAGAAAAATAACATGTTTAAATAGGTGAACAGTCCGAATTCAAATTTCCCCACAGGCGGGGTCTTCAACCGCTTCCGGAATTGGCATGCCCTCTCTATTAGACTGGATAAACCTTATCCAGAGGATTGTTGATTAAATCCCGAATTTTCAGGGATTTCTTCTTATCATCTCAGCTTCACACCTTCCAGCAGTCCAACTTTACACCAACTCTCTTCGGATTAGCCCCTATCTTCCACGCTCAACTGAATTCTGAGAATTCCATGTGTGCCCTCTTCAAGCCTTGGTCGAATCTATACGAGCAATGTGGGCACGACATCATCTAGTCAGCTTCATTCGTATCTGGTATGCCCATTCCACTTCCTGAATGTTGGATGATGTTGAAGAAGTTCCTGAGTGCCTCTAGATGTTGTTTATGGCGTTGAGATATGCTTGAATAATTAGGCAAAATGTCTCTTTCACCAGATTTGATCTGTGAAATATCCTTGACAAATTCTCTGGTTCTTTTCGACTCAAAAAAACTAAAAATGACATTTAGATCGACTAAAATGCTCAGAAAAATACGAAATAAATGAACTTGTTAGCTAACATTAAGATTGATGATGCTAACGTTATGAGACTATTGTCATATGCATTACGAAAAAATATTTAACTTTGAAGGCAAAACTATTTTTATTAGTAAATAATTAAATAATAAACTTTATATGGTTGGAAAGCTAGTGAATTGTAGTTTTTAATAAAAAAAAAAGAATTTCAAAAAAATATTAACCATGGTTGAAGTTATATGAGTTTGATTAAAGATAGTCAATTACATATGGGTATATTTCATATTTGGCATTAATGTAAATAAAAGGAGCATAAGAAAAACGTGGTGCATCTTTGACATGCAATTTATTAACAAATAAGTAAACCGCAAGTGCACGACGTTATTGTAATACTTAAGTGAACAAGAGTATCGTATCCCACAAGGACTGTTATTTTCATGTTCTTAAACACAAATAACTAATTAATATCTAGACACGGAATAAGCAAGTAAAAATGGAATGAAATAAAATAGCACAAATAAAAGTAGAGAATAAAACAACTGGATTAATTAATTAAATGAAAACCTAGGCTTTAGGGAAACTGAATTATTATATCAATTATTAATATTCATTAACTCTTACAACCTGACTTCTGTCTTTAATCTATCAATGGTGGGGAATCATTAGTTTGTTATCATGCTGCTTTTAAAGGGCATAAATTATAACATAGATATAGTGAGCGTGCACTTCACTGCGGTCGGTTCTTCATACATATCATTACTCACAATCTAGCACACAAAGATTTATTCAACCCTATGTGATATTCGTTCACTTGGTCGATCTTTCCAAGCATACATAACCTGATTTCTACTTTCTATCACTAATTCTTATCCGGTCAGTACTTCAAATTAATGACTAGCTTGCATAAATGGTAATCAAGCATCCATACACGATATAAATAAACTCATAGAAATCAAGCCCCGAGAGATAGCAAGAAGAAAGTAATTAAATCATATTATAAAATCCATAACATCCAATCCCTAAAACCTAACTATGAAATTAGCTAGACATAATTAAATAAATAATAAAAACCAAAGTATAAGTGTTCATGATAAAATTAACAAAAGAACCGAATAACACGGATAAATCTAGTGATCTTGTCTCGTCTGCAATAGCACTCCGTCTCTAACAACCTCGTTAACTCATCTCGAGTAGACATCAAACTTCTATCATTTTCTTTTCCCCCTTGGTGTATTCTAAGTGTATGGTGTAGTATGAGGCGTCCTTCATAACATATGAGGCGTGTATCAAAGTGGGAGTTTTTATATCTAGGTTTAAAATTCTGACTTGGAGATAAAAAAATCACATCCCGTGGACCCAGATACATGGGTCGACCGAGCTGGCTCGGTCAACCAAGAGCCATGTTTTTACACAGGGCTGACCTAAGTAAAATTGGGTTGGGTCGACCCAAGCCTTAACAATTTGTATTGGGCTGGGTCGACCGACACTTTCTGGGTTGACCTAAGCTATTTTCGCACTGGGATTCATATTTCTTCGGATTTTGATCATTTAATCCAGTACATTAGGCTTTAATTTAGTATTTAATTAGCTCAAGAGCCTAATTAAATCCATCTTCAACTCCTCTTGTCTGTATTTAACCGTTTTGCTTCAAATATGCAACGAAATCACAACTATTACTGCAAAACTGTCAAACATATCAAAAACTCCAAATGATAGCGATATAAGCACAAAATCTATATAAAATACACAACTTCATATAATAAACGTCATCAATTCATATCTAAAAGTTATGTAAAATACACAACTGTCAATCTTCATAATTTTGTCAATGTTAAGGTAAAAAAAAAGACTTATTTAGCGCGTGCTAATAGAAACAGAATCATATGCTAACGAACACATTGTTGATGCTAATATAAATATTAATAATGTTAATATTAATATTGATGATGCTAACGTTATGAGACTATTATCATATGCATTACAAAAAAATATTTAGCATTCAAAAATATATTTAGCATTCTTTTATGATGATTTAGCAGTTTATTTTGTTCTGTTAGTATAATAATACTTGACAGAACATATAAAACCTAATCATGAACAACCATGAACAATGTTGTTAGACTTTTATTGTATTATCATTATCGTTCAATAGTGTTAGCATTATCATTACTCATTTTAGCATTCTCATAACTAATGTTACCATTAGCAGAAAAATTTAACAGAAATATTATAAACCAACCATGAACAACAATGTTAAAATTTTGTAGTATTATCATTATCATACGATAGTGTTAACATTGTTATTGCTCTGTTAGCTGAGAAAAATATGATACACATAAGGTGAAAGTAATAACAAGGATGAAATTATGATTAACATTGACATATGCAAACTTTAGCAATCAGATTTTTTAAATGGTAGCGTTATCATATCATATTATTTATATACCGTTAAAGTAAAGTATAAAAAACATTCACTTTTTATCGTGCTAATATATCCAGATGATATTGCTAACTTATCAATTAACAGTGCTAGCATCACATAATTATTTTCTGTGTATATGCATCTACTTAAAAAAAATACAATAACACTTCATTATAAATTATGCTAAAGAATACAATGACACTACTAATATATCAATTAACGATGTTAAAACCATAATAACATAATGCTAACATGATCCAACTATGATGCTAACAAAATTCGATAATAATGTCAATAAATACATTCAATAAAAGAGATTGCAATTGAAAAAAAAACTACAATGACACTCCATTATAAATCATGCTAAAGAATACAATGGCACTGCTAATATATCAATTAGCGATGCTAAAACCATAATAATATAATACTAACATGACCCAACTACCATGTTAACCAAAAATTCGATAATAATGTTAACAAATACATTCAATAAAAGAGATTGCAAAATGAAATAAATCATATATGTTGATGATAAATTCAACTTAATCTAACAAATACGATGAGGATTGACCAGAGAATTTTAATAGATCTTGCAACTACACTGACAACATTGTATAGACTCGTCACGACGAGTCACCTGTTGCAATCATATCATCGTCGAAAACTATGTATGTGATACTTCAACAAGAAATATGCACTCCTCCAAAATCAATTGACCAATAGTCATGTGTCTTTGAAGAACATATCTTTGCCTCAATCATCATCAACACATTCAAAATATTCATCCAAACAAAAGACAGAGAGAAAGAGAGAGCATATATCATGTAATCAAATTTTTCTTACTCTGATCTTGATGGTTATACTATAATCACAAAGAACGAGATGAGCATAGATATATATATATATATATAGAGATAGAGAGAGAGAGGGGAAAATCGCAAAGATAAAGGGAGAGCGGAGATAAGATGAGAAGACAAAGAACAAACTCTAGTATTTTAATTAGAATTATCAAATTACAAATATAGCCCCGCGGCTTTAAAATTGGTCTAATATTACAAAATTGTTACCGAAATTTTGAAACAAGCTCGCCACCCAAATGAACAAAATCTATGGTTGAGAATGGTTCCTTATTCTCATACCAGGATTTAATCCTCATTTAATCTATTCCCTATATATATATTTGTATCACACTCCTCACCCAAATTAAATTAGAATTCTAATTTTAGCTAATTTCATAACATATATAAAGTCATACTATATATTAGGGATATTATCAGATTTTAGCCTGACTTTTCAAGTAATTCACAAAAATGTCCCAACCTTTTACAAATACAATTTAATACCCAAGCTTTTGAATATACAACAAATCTAGCCAGAAATTAGTTTTCAGGCTTTTAGTTGCTGACTTGTATCTTTTAGCCCGATTTTTTTAATGAGGGAAATACTATTTTAGCCACTTAAAGTTTTAAAAGATTTAATTTAGCCAGTAAGTTTTAAACATATTTATTTTAGCCACTTTGGACTATTATGCCCCTCTGACCTGAAAATATAAATACGAATTTGAATTTAATTTTTGAAAATAAAAGTCCCCAAATCTCGAAATTTCCCCCCCTCCCCCCTCCCAATCTATCTACCCTAAAATTTGAACCTGCGTTTCGACCGGGGCAAGACGCATAAGAAGACGAAGCCGAATTGGAACAGAGGTGGGAGAGCTTCTCTGCCCGGCGGCGCATGCGGGGAAGAACTGGAGTGGAGTCGATTTTGATTTTGCTGACACAGGGTCCGCATAAAGCAGAAGACGACGCTCAACAGCAAAGTGTGAAACGTGAACTACATTATTCTGGAGTCTAATGTGAAAGGTATCTGTTTCTCCTCATTCACATTTTCGGTTTGAATCGAATCCTTGGGAAAAATATATAATGTTCTTAATTGCGCGCTGGGATGTTTTTAATTGCGCGCTAATTGTAGCGCGCAGATGAGTTTGCGCGCGAGGATTTACACCCTGACAATATTGCGCGAGGAGTTACACCCCGACAATATTGCGCGCGCTTGATGTTACTCGCACGACGCCGCGCGCAGAGTGGACGCAATGGTCCGCGCATGGCGGCCGTTCACCGGGTGCGCGCGCGTCGGAGGGCGTTCATGCGCGCAGGGCCTCCACCATGATGTGCGCATGTAACCTGCGCGCATATATTACGCGTAGTATATTTTTGCTCAGCACAAGATTAACCGCCGATATACGTCCAACATCGCCATTGCCTCCGTCTGTGTCGATGTGTATCGGCTTCTACGCAATGTCTATTAAAATCCTTAAATAGAACGTTAGGCAAATTCTAACCAATAACTTATTCTTGCACGCATGCATCTTCCGTTCTTTAATTGACACCGGCAACATCATCGGCATATGGGTGTACAACATTGCCATTCTTTCCGTTTCAATATTTTGTCTATCGACATGAATATGACACCATTAAAACTGTGAAACATGAAAACCTATTCCCCTACTGTTGAATTGTAATTCTACACAGGGTGTCCACGGTTTTACATTAAATTGATTGAGGTACTCTTATATATGCATTTGTATCTCTCCTCGCGCAGATGGCCGACAGAAACATTGTTTTGCACCACGGTGGGTTTTGGCGAGGCAACACTTACATAAATGGGATTGAAGAGTATGTCCATGTTCTATCGGGCGGCATGACGTACCCTCGCTTATTCGACGAAGCTGTTGGGATTGTAGGTGATGATCCAAACCTTTATAAGTATGCTATTTCTACTCTGATGTTATCCGCCGATGGTAAAATGATTCGTTTTAGGATTAAAAATGATTCAGACTTGGATCATGCTAACAGTGTTCTCCCATTTTTGAGATTATACGTTGAAACCTTTGATAAGGCAGCACCTACACAAGCGCAGCACCGGTTTACTATACCAGCCCATAATAGCTTTGTGGGATTATTGCATTCTCAAAATGTTTGTCCACAATCACACGCACATGATAATACAATTAATAGACGGTCCGAGGCTGAAATGGTGCACCGTGTTGGAAATTTTTTCCACCCCGATGATACTGGGGGTGTCGAAGAGGACAATGTGACACTTGATGATGAGGAGGAGCGTGTGAATGATGAGACTAGTGTCCGCAGTAATGATGACAATTTCAGCGATGACGAGCGGTGCAGAACGTATGATCAGGGGAATGATGACACATATTATGATGATGACGGGGAAGAAGTACATGCCGATGAAGAGGCTGATGACATCGACGGCTGCTGTGGAATGCACCATACGCCCGGCCTGCCAAGTGTCTCCAGGTGTGAAACAGACGATGTGCAGGACGATGCTTTCGAGGTATCGTGCGGACATGGGCGACAGTGGATCATCCCAGGGGCATTTTATCAAGCGGCGCTCCCTTTGAATGATTTGGGTATCGATTTGAGTGTTAATACCCGTGATACACTTTGTTTGGGCGCTACCTTCGCTAGTAAAGATTCAATGATAACTTCTTTGGGATTGTATCATCTTCTGAATCGGGTGGAGTACAGGATCGAGCGTTCCTCAAAGACTCGGTTTTCTATTCTCTGCAGGCACAAAGAGCGTTGTACGTTCTCAATGCGCGCTTCAGCTCAAGGTGAACAGTGGAGGGTTTTCCAATGGGACGTGCCCCATTCATGTCAGGAAGATTTCTGCGATAATGGACAGCGAACGATTCCATCCAAAATAATTGGCGCATACTTTGCTCCGGATTTACTGGACGAGGGAAAAGTCTTAAAGCCGAAGGAAATGCAGATGAAATTGCAGAGGGAGTTTGGAGTTAGGGTGGATTATACTCGGGCGCTAGCAGGGAGAAATCATGCAATACGAATGATATACGGTGATAGCGACAAGTCTTTCCAGCTATTGCCGTCGTACTTGTATATGCTGGAGCAGTCCAACCCCGGTTCGGTTGTAGAGCTGCAAACAGATGCAGTGGGCCAATTTCAGTACGTGTACATGGCCCTTGCTGCTTCAATAAGTGGCTTCGCATCCTATGGCCGCCCTGTGATTGTTGTGGATGGTACTCATTTGAAAGGGAAGTACAAAGGGATTATGTTTGTCGCTGCGACGAAGGATGGAAATGAACAGATTTACCCGCTCGCAGTTGGCATTGGAGACAAGGAGAACGATGCAGCATGGATTTGGTTTCTGCGACAACTTAGGAGGACATATGGCTGCTGTGACGACATGATGTTTGTTTCAGACCAGCACAAGAGCATAAAGAATGCTGTTGCAGCGGTGTATCCAGGAATCGCCCATGGAATTTGTGTCTACCACTTACAGAACAACATAAAGAGGTGGGGCGCCAATGTGGTGGCCATGTTCCAGAAAGCAGCCAATTGTTATCGTACTCAAGAATTTGAAAAACACATGAGGAATATTTCGATTGCCTCTGAGAATGGTGCATACAAGAGGTTACTGGATGCAGATCCAATCCGATGGGCACGGTGTAAGTCACCGGTCCGTCGCTACGAATTTATGACCTCTAATTGTGCTGAGTGTTTGAATGGACGACTTTGCTGGGCGAGAAGGTTGCCGGTATGCACTCTATTAGAGTGTGTACGAACATTGATCGGTTGCTGGTTTTACGAGCGACGTAAAAATGCTCTAGGGAGGTCACATCCGTTGACGCAGTATGCCGTTGGTGAGGTTGCGAAATCGATTGAGCAGGGTAAGACAATGACTGTTGAGCCCATTAGCGCCATGAAGTTCAAGGTTATAAGCGGAATGAAGCACTACACCGTTGACCTTTCGGTGAGAAAATGCTCGTGTCTCGAGTTCGATCTTAATCTCATCCCCTGCCCCCACGCAGCTGCAGCCATCAGGTCAGTTCTTAAACTCTAAAGTCTCAACTTACTTGGTAGGCACGTGTTTTCAAACCAAATGATTTATCATTGCACTTCCTATTCATTTGTTCGATGACGATGCCTAATCGAGTTACGTCTGTCTTACAGTAAAGCAAATCAGCATCCATATGCATATGTGAACAGCTATTATAGTACCGAGAACCTCGGCAAGATGTATTCGGCAGAGGTATTTCGGTTGCCCATCCTGATGAATGGAAAATACCGCTTGAAATGGCCAGTAGGCTCGTCTTGGCGCCTCCTAATCCGCGACAGGCCGGCCGCCCACGTATGAGTAGAATCCGATCAGCAAGTCAGTCATCATCGGGAGGGCGTCGGGTTAGAGCTAGATGTGCTAGATGCGGACAAAGTGGTCACAACCGAGCCACATGCACAGAGTTCATTCCCATTTCAGAAGGTTCGCAGGTTGGTAGCAATGAATTTGCTGCAACAAATACCATCGGTGCACGAAGGCCGCACCGATGTGGCATCTGCCGTGGATCCGGGCATACTCGGACAACCTGTCCGGACAGGGGCCTGTAATTGTTGAGTTGTAAGATCTGTATGTATTTGTATCATTGGTTATCTGGATTTTAAAATGTATGTTGAGAGGAACAGGAATGGTTTTGGTTGGAATACATGTGTGGACTGTATCGGCATATGGAGCTTTCATGCTCGGCGAGAAAACCTTTTATGAGAGTAGTGGATCGGCAGTCATGATATACACTAGACCATCTATGCGTGTTCACCTAAACTGGTGTGATAGAGTATGTAATGTACGGCTCGGAGGAATGCGGTCGCTGCACCTTTCCGAGCCGTTTCTGGATGCGCGTAGAGAACAACGCGCATAGACAACGCGCGTTGTAATCAAGCGCAAATGCGGAGCAATATGCGTAGCTTATCGGTGAGGTCGGTTCTCACAATCGCCACATAATCGAGTTCCGAAAAGGTTTATCGAAATTCCAGACATGTAAGCGTCTCCCCAAAGCGAACGGTTCCACGTGGTCACGGGTGTTGTACGATCTGGAGGGGGCTGCATGATGGGGTCTCGTAGAATTTATTTATCCGATTAGACGGAATGCATGGTCGTTGGGCGGCAGGTGCGCTACAGGCCTAGGGTGACCTCAAATTCAGCATTTAAAATCCAGACTCATGTTGCCGAACCAAGCAATGTATCGCCAAATTCAGTATTTATAATCGAGCATTAATCGCCTTAGGTATATTTTTATCGCCAGATAAGTTATGCATTATAATACATGTTCATATTTCCATACATACGGGAGGAACGATTGAGGTGGACTAGGTTGAGCATATTGGTCATGCACTTATCCTAATTGATTCGCAATGCGCGGACAAGCCAACGCACTAGCAGCGTGCGCGCATATCTCGCACGCATGTCCACTTCAGCATGCATGTACTGTTTCTTTTCTGAACCCACATGCATGCCTTTGTCCATTGAACTGTCAACTCGCGCAGCACATGTTTTCCTCCTGTACAAAATTCGAAACATCGTGTTATGATTGATCCTGATCGCTGTACACATTGAACTGTCGCTTTCCCAACTTACTTGCATGCGGGACGGAGGTGTGCCGATGGTTGTCCGGTGTTTCCACCCCTCTCCCTAGTTTTTGTACCCCCCCCTCTCCGTTTGTGTGATGTTTTTATTTTGAACACTCAGCCCTTTCTTTGGTATTTCTCTGTATTTCCTTTCTCCTTTTTAATATGGCACCTGTTCATCGCCGCCCAATCTGTTTATGTTATGAAATGGTTTTCTAATGCTGAGCTGGCGTCTCTGTCTACATGTATATTGGTGTTCTTCATGTTTGTTGTGTATTAGGATTTATCACATTCTTCCCTTTTCGTACACATCAACAATGCACGCTCGGCCTTCGGCCCTTGCGACCACGGTGCATAGCTGCTTGCGCGTGCGAACATTTTCTTATTGCGCGCTTATTGGTGCGCGTGTATCATTACGTGTTTGGATACAACGCGCATTGAGATGGCCGGTTTTTGCTTGTTCCGTACTAAAGGAGTAACATATTAAACATTAAACGGTAGAGTCTAAAACCTGCATCAACTTCGCCGATGAAAGATACGTTTACTCCGATCATCGGCCGATGCTAACAATGGGTCTCTGTCTACATGTATGTTGGTGTTCTTCATGTTTGTTGTGTATTAGGATTTATCACATTCTTCCCTTTTCGTACACATCAACAATGCACGCTCGGCCTTCGGCCCTTGCGACCACGGTGCATAGCTGCTTGCGCGTGCGAACATTTTCTTATTGCGCGCTTATTGGTGCGCGTGTATCATTACGTGTTTGGATACAACGCGCATTGAGATGGCCGGTTTTTGCTTGTTCCGTACTAAAGGAGTAACATATTAAACATTAAACGGTAGAGTCTAAAACCTGCATCAACTTCGCCGATGAAAGATACGTTTACTCCGATCATCGGCCGATGCTAACAATGGGTCTCTGTCTACATGTATGTTGGTGTTCTTCATGTTTGTTGTGTATTAGGATTTATCACATTCTTCCCTTTTCGTACACATCAACAATGCACGCTCGGCCTTCGGCCCTTGCGACCACGGTGCATAGCTGCTTGCGCGTGCGAACATTTTCTTATTGCGCGCTTATTGGTGCGCGTGTATCATTACGTGTTTGGATACAACGCGCATTGAGATGGCCGGTTTTTGCTTGTTCCGTACTAAAGGAGTAACATATTAAACATTAAACGGTAGAGTCTAAAACCTGCATCAACTTCACCGATGAAAGATACGTTTACTCCGATCATCGGCCGATGCCAACAATGGGTCTCTGTCTACATGTATGTTGGTGTTCTTCATGTTTGTTGTGTATTAGGATTTATCACATTCTTCCCTTTTCGTACACATCAACAATGCACGCTCGGCCTTCGGCCCTTGCGACCACGGTGCATAGCTGCTTGCATTTTCTTATTGCGCGCTTATTGGTGCGTGTGTATCATTACGTGTTTGCATACAACGCGCATTGAGATGGCCGGTTTTTGCTTGTTCCGTACTAAAGGAGTAACATATTAAACATTAAACGGTAGAGTTTAAAACCTGCATCAACTTCGCCGATGAAAGATACGTTTACTTCGATCATCGGCCGATGCCAACAATGGGTCTCTGTCTACATGTATGTTGGTGTTCTTCATGTTTGTTGTGTATTAGGATTTATCACATTCTTCCCTTTTCGTACACATCAACAATGCACGCTCGGCCTTCGGCCCTTGCGACCACGGTGCATAGCTGCTTGCGCATGCGAACATTTTCTTATTGCATGCTTATTGGTGCACGTGTATCATTACGTGTTTGGATACAACGCGCATTGAGATGGCCGGTTTTTGCTTGTTCCGTAGTAAAGGAGTAACATATTAAACATTAAACGGTAGAGTCTAAAACCTGCATCAACTTCACCGATGACAGATACATTTACTCCGATCATCGGCCAATGCCAACAATGGGTGAGGTTCGTGCCGATCCCATTGCATGAGTATGGCCCCATGCATTACAGTTTGCGTCAATAGGGACATCTATATTAAATTATTTCAGAGTTTTAAATACTTAGGTGCAAGTCGGACCAGATCCCAGGTGTGGCCGATGCACCTTTTCCGGTGCCGATCATTTGCCGATTACTGTAAGTTAGTTGGCCTTTGCGGATATGACAAAGTAAGCTATCGGGCATTGTCAAAAACTCCTACAGGTGTATACCACGTATTCACACCACATGTTGCATCGACGCATATGCGCAAAATGTGTTTTGTTTGTCATACGTTTAGCCGTCCGACATAGAGCACGTTCGGCAAACGTCTTATACAAGCAAAGAGTGTATAATTACATCACATTCGGATTGAATTTATACTATATCATTCGGACGGCAACAACGTGCTCTCATCCGTGCTAAATCTCCACACGGTTTGTGCAACATGCTTCCGGCACTTCTTCATATCCTCCTCTGTTTCCATATTGCTTTGCTCATCCGACAACAAAATTTCCACGTACCGCAGTGCAAACAAACCACAGCTAACACTGTCCTTCTGTTTGTACGGATTTGTTTTGAGAGGCCTCCAGTACCACTGGGCATACCTCGGTTGGAGCACCTGTCTTTCATCCCAGAATCCGCAGTATTTCAGCAATTGCGGCAAGATGCGCAGCAGTGGAATGAAATACTCTTTCCGGTTTCGTTCGATGTCCTCTGTCCACACGTGCTGTTTGGGGTCAAGCACCGTTAAGGCATACCGCTTGAAATCCACCAAGCATGCTACCCAATGCCCCGGTAAATGGACTACGAATCCAAGCTGCATAAACACGTACGTACTGACCGTTACAGTTCAACAGCCAATGGGATCAACCATTCAACTGAAAACAATGTAGAATTTATTACCTTGTCATAGTCGTACCAAGGTTTCAAAGGACCCCAACCAGGAAGCTCTCCAGACACGTATTCGGATAGACCGGCCAGGTCCTCAGCCGAAATTACTTCTTCAGTTTCTGCACCAAGCTTGGACAGGTCTTCTCCCTCGGGATGGTATTTCTTGAACACATTACGAATGGCTGCCTAAAAAGATACAAGGACATTTGAGTGCACTATACAAACAGGATAGTTATTTATTGCTTAGACAGCAATAACAAGGAGTACTACGATAACAAGATCGTACCATGAATCCAGTCGAGGTTAGAACGGTGTCTTTCCGACAAGGTTGGCACTTCGCAAAGCGGGGATCGCTGTGCAGAACGGCGAGATAAGCATCGATATGACCCTCAGACAACTCCACCATCGGATTCAGGATTTCAGTAAAGAATTCCGTTGGAACACCATATCCTATGCCCACATTCCTACTGCAGCCAGACATCAACCCATCGCATACATCATCGATTGCATTCTCAAAGGCAGTTAGAAAAGTGATTAAAAAAATACATTAACTATCACTCACAAGCCCTTCGACTTGTTCACTCTCCATGTCTTAAAATCTGCAAATCGCTTCTCGGTAGGTCGAAAGGGGCTGCGCAACGCAGCAGACGCTGCCCTCCTTCGGACTTCTCTGTAATTCAACTTCAGAGGCGTTAGCTCTGAAGGAATTATACAGCTACCGATACCTTGTGCGGACTGCGGGTGTGGGCTATCACCATGCGTTGTAGAAGTCTTCTTTGAAGGAACTGCACCGCTTTCCACGACCGGAGGAGATGTACCTGATGTCGTAGGAGTTGTCTCTGTAGGAATTACAACGCTTTCCACGGCTGGTTCTGCCCACGGCTGCGGGCTACCAGATCCCATTCTTTCACCTACATGTGTCGGCCGAGCTCCGGCTGAATCGAACGATAGTCGGCTATGCCACGACATCGTGTCTTCCGCCTCTGACGTCTCCCGTGCACCCCATTCTTGCGACTGCCGGCAGGGCCATGCGCTGACTGCCCCCGTACTCTTCGGGATAGGCCAACCCCCACTCTCATCCCCTGACTGTGTGTCTTGCGGGGGCTTCCAACCCCATTTGAATTCAGGTGGTTGCCATCCCCAGTCGTCCTAAATTACAAGAACAAATTAGTTGTTAATTAATATTCATTTTCACCATATATACTATATGCAACCAACGTGAACGCACCTGTCTGCTATCATGTTGATCGGATCTCTCGGGACTACCCTCTTGTTTGGGGGGTTGCGGCAGAATTTGACAAAGCCAGCTCTGCATTCTGTCCATCACTTCCTGAGCCGCACGTTGTGCTGCTAGCTCAGCCACAAGCTGTGAGGCTTGCTCAGCCGCTAATCGAGCAGCTCTCTCGGCCACATCATGACACTCCCTCATAAATGTCTTTCTTTCTCTCATGGACATCGGCTGAGTTATGTCAGGTTCCACTGGCCTGCAGGAAGGTCCAGGTTGCTGTCCACATTGGTCCAAACTTTCCATATTCAACGACTCATTGCCTTCGGGGGGGTTAGTAAAGAAGAAATCGTCTGCAATGGTGCTCGTATTCTGTTCAGGGTTGTTGGTCAACAGCTCGTCTGCCGGGCTGTCCGTGAACGGCACCTCCGCACGTGTAGGGTTGGCTGCCGGCCCAGGGAGTGCTGCCCGGCCAGGTAGAGTTGCCTCAGCTGCCACATTCGGTCGTTTTTTAGCTGCACGGCGTGAAAAGGCATTTTGCAAAAGAAAAGGACCTTGTTCTATGCTCTTCCAATACTGAGAGGCACTTTCGAGGTCCGATGGTTTCAACTTGCGGAACAGCTGCATTCAAAGAATGATTGAACACATGAGTGATAGTTTTTAAAATCCGAACAAACAAATGAACGTTAAATGGAACGCTCTGAAGGATCCACACCTGCCCTCTGATGTCTTTCAAATCACAGTTCTTGAATTTATACAGATACCGTAACACTCTCGGCGTAGCATCGGATGATGCAACACCACCACAAGTCTCACCCAGCAGTGGGACAGCACAATATATCCATGCCTGCGTCAAGATAGTGTATACAAACTTCTGAGTTCACGTGAATTTAACCTATTGCAAAATATCATATAATTACAGTTAAATAACAACCCCTCAAGGAATTAATCTCAGCATACCGTGAACGCTAGTGAGAACCCATATATATGGTAGGAATCTCTTACGGCATCTTCCTTCCGCGCCGTCGGGATATTGTTCAGGTAATGCAGCAGTCTTTGGTATGAGTAGCTGCCCCAAGGAAATGATTCCCATTTTTCTTCATCCTCAACCAACACCCACAACCAATCAGGAATGTAATTTCCGGAGTCCAGTCCAAACAACACACCACTGACAAACAACACTTTGGCAGCCTTCAAATAGTCCAGCGACTCATCCCCAAGTCCACTTTTCTCATTGAACTTCTTTCTCAGAGCACCCGGCATTATCGGCTTCTTCCGTAGGATCCGACTGTAGAAGTGGGATGATCTAACCTTGTGCGCTTTATGTGGATCAAAATTTGAAGGACCGAAATTCAACCCGCAGATCAGAGCATATTCAAACCGACTGAATCTAAGCCTTTTCTTGCCTATCTGAAACCACATCTCAGTCTGATCACCTCCATCCTTCACTATCTCGCATGTGAGGAAGTGGTGGACTGCTTTATTGCATCGATCAACCTTGCTTGGAATCTGCAGCAGCTTACCAAAACATGAATCTCGGAATCTGGCAATTAAATCATCACCATAACCAGTCAGTACACCTTTGATCTCAACAATATATGTCGTGCGATCGTGGTTGCTGATTGTGTAGTTGCTATTTCGCATTTCCGGCCTTTTCCATTGCCACCCATCCTACGTATACGATAATAAAAAAACTGCATTAGTGGAACATAGATCAAACGAATGTTCTGTTAGTGCGTGCGTAAGATTTAGGCACACTTATATCCGATGCAATTGAATGCCGGCCAAGTGTCTGCCGATGATCACAAGTCGCAAGGCGATGCTTGCCCTCACTGCGCGCATATTATGCGCGCAATGGTCCTGCGCGATATTTACCTGAGCGCAACACGACAACGCGCCAACAATATAACATGCGAATGCTTAGATGGCTAGCGGATATGTAATAAATTCCGGACTAATATTTCATTTGTGTGTGTGCGAATACGAATAACTTTGTGGCGTTGCAATGGAATGCTGGGCAAGTATCTGCCGACAATCAAAAGCAAGAGCTATTGCTACTGCGCGATAATATTTACACGCACCATTGCCCGGCACTGATGCGCGCACGATCCTGGGGCGCACGATTCGTGCCACAGTTGTGGCTCGAGCCCTACGCCCACAGCTGCTGCTGCGCGCAGCGACCATGCGCGCACAAGCGTTGCACGCCGTGTCCATGCGCGTCTGCAACCACAACTTCTGCGCGCAAGAGCCATGCGCCTACAAGGGTTGCGGGACGCAAGACCCATGTCCGCACAGCCGCTGCTGCTCTGCAACCAAAGTGCGCGCATACATTGGCCGCGCAGCTAAGAACATCAAAATTTGCAGATTACTGTGTACATCAAAAATAACACTAAATCGTCCGTTTTTTGAAAGACCCACTTAAATTAGTATATGAAGATACCTCTAACGCAGGCGCACGTTTCCTCTTGCGCAAAGGACCCTCTTCTTGCCGTTCTTCTGTGTTTGACATTTTCCGAGAATTCGATCTTCAAGACAGAAAAATTGCACGGATATGTATCTATTAGAAATCCCCGATTTAAAGCAATAACAAGGTCTACCCAGAAACCTAAGAACCTTGCAGTGCGCAATTGCCCAAGCCATTCAAACACACAAACCCTACGATACTGAGTTTCCGACATAATTCTCACCTTCGGTCGACACTAATGTACCAGTCGCCGGAAATAATGGGAGCCGGTGATCACTATGGAGTGTACCAGCGACGGGAAGAAACGAAGAGAAGTGCACCGATTTTGAGAGGGAAGATTCCGGCCGAATTTGCTTTCTGAAATTTAGGAGGGAGGGAGAGGGATTCAATTTTTTCTTTTTCGCTTTTTTTTTAATTCAAGGTTAATAGATGAAAGGGGTAATCTGGTAAATCTGGCCAAATAAAATATGTTTAAAATTTACTGGCTAGAATAATTCTTTTTAAAGTTTGACTGGCTACTTCCATGCATTCCCACTTTTTTAATTTTATTTTAATTTTATTTGATCAATTGACGTGGCACGGGTATTTTCCAAGTCATTAAAAAAATCGGGCCAAAAGATACACGTCAGCAACTAAATGCCCGAAAATTAATTTCACACTAGATTTGTTGTACATTCAAAAGGTCGAGTATTAAATTACTATTTATAAAATATTTGGACATTTTATGAATTACTTAGCTAACATCGGATAATACCCTATATATTATAACATGACTTGTTTTCAAGTTAAAACTCGGTTGACTATCAAATAAATTCCAATTTCGAAACTTTCATGAAATTAATCATTTGAGAATATTTGTAAGTATTTTACAAAGCTAAAAAAAGATAGAATATTCTCAAATACTAAACATACTAAAAGTGGAAGGGAGTGCGTGTAAATTTAAGTAGAAAAGTGAGATGTAGGGTCAAACGTCCATGCATGATTTTGGGGGTGGAGTGTCAGCTCACACAAGAAAACTTACTAAATTTGGATAGGGTTGATCAACATCGTTCGAACAATGTCTTGATTCACATATATATGCTTCTGTCTCGGGAATCTGAACCGTCCAATCAACCCCAGAGTGATTATGAAATCTCTCTCTCTCTCTCCAATTTAACATTTGAATATATGCTTGCCACTTTTACTTTATCTGTGCGACGATAATATATATATGCTTAAGATTAATGTTAGTGTATATATATATATTTTCAGAATCTTACCTTCTAAAATCCAATTATCTTAATTTTAAGATAATCCTTAAGAAAAATTCTTTTATTTCTTAGTATGTATATACTCGCATCATCGAAGAGAATATTTCTGGATTTAAAAAGACATTAACGGAGTTGGAACGCGTGGCAGAAAATGGCTGCCCACAGAGCAGATCGAGCACGGTCCCTAACGAATTAATCGAGTCTACTACCACTTGGATCAAAGATTGAGTGTCACGCAAAATGAACAACTCATCCCCGCCGCACATGCAATTTCTATAAATTAAATACTTGAAATATAATGGCTTCATATACTTTCTCCAAGTAATTAACTTAGAATTCATTACATAATCCTAACTAAAGGATGCTGATGAATCCCATGCATGCATGCATGCATATGTAATGTTAATATATAATTTATAAGTTGGTATGGATTAATTTCTTGAAACTTCCGAAAATGATGTTAATTATATATAATCGGGCGTGTAAGCAAGAGCGACGTTGCTTTTTGCCTGCCTATCCAGGGACAAATCTTCACTTGCCTTTACGTGTATGGTAAGTCAACTTGCAATTTCACCGGGGGTTATTTTCGTCATTGCACATTTTAATTCTCAATTTTATTTACTTATTATTATTTTATTTTATATATATATTATATGGCTATGGCTAGCTATATCTGGATTTTTAGAAGAAAAAAAATCATTTTAATTTTTTCATGAGATGGATTTGGACGAAAAATGGTTGCGAGAAGATAAGGTTGAGGATGAGGAGTTGGTGGAAATGTATTCATTATTATTATTGTTATTATATATATATATATATATATATATATATATATACTTACCGATTTCGCTTTTCCCTACATCTCAATGTGGACCAATTACATTAACTAGAGTGTGGGAGAGATTTTGTATTTAATAAAAATTAGAACGTGAAATTACTACGTATGGATCATAGATGTGTATAATTGGATAAGATCCTCTGATCCGAATTATGTGTCATATATATTCGTGTTCTAATACTAAACATTAGATATTTTTAATAAATTTTATAGTACAAATTATTTTTATTATATTATAATCAATCATAATTAATATTTATTGTAATTAGTTGAAATTTTAAAAAATTATGAATAATTAATTATAACATTAACTAAAATATAAAAATTAAATGCTAAAAAATAACTATAAATCCGAATTAGGTGGAATAAATCCTATATAATAATGTAAAATTAAACTAAATTAAAATTGATGAAAGAGAAACTAATAATTCTAATCTTGGCGCACAGTTGGGACAAGATTTCATGTGGTGTATAATTAACATATATGCACTTCAAATTAAATGTTCATCATGTATATATAGATGTTTGTTGCTTCCATATTAATTAGGTAATTAAAATATGTAAGTCATTAATGGAATACGAATACTTATTATATTATACGTACATTCAAAAAAATGGCTATCATTTTTTTTTTCAGAAAATCCTCTATTACACGCTTGATTATTTTATTTTATTTTCAAATTTTTTATTCGATTTTAATTTTTTATATTTTAATTTTATTTTACACTTATTATTTATAAGGATCCATCACACCCATTTACAATACATTAATTATACACATTTTGTATTTAATTTTAAATTTTAGTTATTAATTGATTATTTGAGAAATTATATACTAAGAAAATATATTAAACCCTAATTGGGTAGGATGAACTATAAATAACAAGTGTAAAATCAAACCAAAGCATAATAAATTGAAATCAAAGAAAAAAAATATTTTTTTTTAAATCGAGTGTGCAATGGGGAATGAAACACTAAATGTGCAATAGACGATTTCGTATGTTTTTTTTTTTTGAAAAATTAAGACGAACTCGTCACTGCCTTGTGGGTATAAATTTCACAAAGTATTTTCCTCAAACAATCACTAACATATACTTCTCCCACTTTTTTTATGACGAAATTAATTAATCCGCAATGACTACTTGTTCGATTGAGAGTGTACACCGTGTAAATCTTGTTTATGTTCCTGCAAACCAAACTCATGAAATCATGCTTGGAAATACTAGGACTCACACTTGATGATGTTGGTGGAACTTAACTAGTTACATTCGATCTCATGATATACCACTCCACCACTAGATTATTCTCAATGAAACACTTTTTTCCCTTTTAGTTCCTCTTTTGGTTGTTGAAGGAAAAGATAAAGCAAAACGAAATTTTTTATTCGAAAAGAAATTAATGGTAGTCACAAGGAACTGTCATGACATGATCATTAGCAGAAATAATTAAATAGCAGGAAAAAATGTTTGATTTCAAGATTGCGCGGCAAAGATTAAGGGTAAACAACAAAAATGGATATTAAATATACAAATAATTGTCTTGAGAAATATTATATATAGTACAATATTTTATCTTTTCTGGACCAAACAATTTGAATTTGGATGATATTACATCACTTGAACCAAATCATAGATTGATATATATAATTTAATTTGTACATATATGCACGAGCATGATTAATGAAAATATTAGAATAAAGCTCAATTTGTAAAATATATGTTCAAATTTGTAGCATGCGCCTCGACATGGTAGATTAGAGTTGGCGCCGTCTAACTCTTTTTAATATAATTTTCCCCCATCTTGATTGATTCATGAAATATCTATCCCCCATAGCCTAGTTTTCAACATAACCTATAATTATTGAGTTTAAGTGGTTTAGAGAGAGAGAGAGAGAGAGAGAGAGAGAGAGAGAGAGAGAGAGAGAGAGAGAGAGAGAGAGAGAGAGAGAGAGAGAAGACATACGCAAACAAAAAAAGAGGATTATAAGCAGATTAGAGATGAAATATATGCACTAATTAATTAATTAACAACTAGATGATGCATGGTTATTCCCAAAATCTCTTTAGGCGATTGAAATTATTTTGGGTGATTCCCAATTACTAAATATACTTTATGGGATAAAATGCAACAAACCCTCTTCGTGTTATCGAATTCTTTCATGAAATCATCATCTACATATTTTCTAAATCGCACTAAACAGATTTGACTTCAACTTAATTAGTTTGATTATTATTAATATTAAATAATTTTTCCTCCGAATCTAAAACTTTATTTGGTTGATTTGACATGCCCCTCTAAATCTTCCAAACATAAGTATTAACATATTAATTAGCTATTTTATAATTCTTAATATATAGTGCAGTCCTAAGTAACGTGAAAATGTCTCATTCTCATTCCCTAAATTTCTGCCAATAATCATCCATGGAGTAGTTAAACTTAAACTAATAATTTAAAATTTTTAGTTAATGGGGATTTGTGAGGATTTAGCGTAACGAACCATAAATGGGATTAGGCAGAAAAGATGAGATGTGGTTGTTGCTTAACGTATTTATCAGCCTTATTTTTGGGGATTATTATTTTTGAATTATCTAAATTAATAAAAAAGAAATTAAATTATGTGACAACTAATTTATTCCACTGCCTGGGGACTCATGCAGAATCTGAGTGAGTGCAAACTCGTGCTGGCCCAAAAAGCTTTGAGTAAATCTCAAGCCATCTTAACATTCTCTCTTTTGTTCCTTAAAATGCTTTTTGATTATGAAATTTCATTTAAATAAACCGAATGTTTATTTTTTTTATTATTATCAAAACACAAAAGTGAGATCATAGATACTGCACTAATGAAATACACTAGCTATATATAAAAATATATACAAAGTGTTCATTATATTGTTGTTTATTTATAAATACACACGTTATATTTTGTGTGTATTTGATTATTTTTGGATCTGAATCATACCCCGTCTTACGAATATTCTGTCAGACGGTTTTACACAAGACTCTCTCTTACATATACAAAGATAAAATCTTGTGTGACACTGCATTACGGTTTGAAATTCGTAAGACAAGTAAAAATCAATATAAAACCTCACATTCAATGACACATTTATAATTTTATTAATAGTATTTGATTGTATTTAATTGGATATATCTGAATCTCTTGATCTATTTTATAAATTTTGATCTGTAAAATAATCTCACACAACACTCCCTTTTGCATAAAATGGACTTCTATTTGTCATATAATTTGGATGTAGATAATACAAAACCATAAAAAATAGTGGTCTTTTTTTTCCCTATTTATAGTCAAGTAAATTTAGCCACGCAGTATGCTTTCCCTTGCAAAAAGTATTTTTCTTTTTAATTTTTATTTCTTCTCTGTTATGTGAGTATATTTTCGAAATAAAAAAAAATATTTTAAAATATGATATTAAATTTTGTTATGAGCTAAGTAGTATTAATTATTTATTGATTACACTTAAGAAAATTATAATAATTAATTAGAAGCTGGATCATAATGCATGCTGATATATATTTCATGTAACATCATCCAAAGGTAAAATTATTTTATAGCTAATATCTATTGCTTTAGCAAAAGTGTGACTCAATCTTGATAGATAGATAATAATAATATATATAAATATATCACACTTTTTTGTTAGAACGTAACATCTATTAACTATTTTTTCCTGTATTATTGATTAATCAGGTAACAAAGTGATAGTTATCTTTGAGTAAATAACAAAATCAAAGAATTAGAAAAATTAATTAATCACAATTCTCTACATCAGCTAACCGGACTCCAATCAAATTATCATTAGTTATATAACGAGGAAAATTTGATAGTATTAATAAAGTATATCAAATGATATTGGACTATAGATGTTATAAATATTAAGTATACTATCCAACAAATTAAATCAAAGATAAATTAAATATAATATATCTTTCCAAGATTTATATTTATTTCTTCTACTCTCACGTCGCACCTCCATATTCTGTTAATTCAATTCGGCCCTAAACACTGCACTAGATCGTGTGTTTTATCATTTTTGCACTCGGTCGTAATCAGAAGTTCCGTTAAGGCATAATTAAAACATATTTATAGTGGATATTGACATAGATAATACTTATTTTCTTTGACTAATTACGGGTCAGATGTCATTGTAATTAAGAGCACTTTCTTGGACAATTTTATCTAATTTATTGCTTAAACAATATTGTCTTGACATGGGAAGTGCAATAAAAATTTATGTGATGTGGATTAAGAAGAGTGCAATTATTTAATTAATATGAATAATTAAATTTGATGATAAGGTCGATCGACTAATTAATCAAACACAACAAAAATTAACACAATAATAGAATTTGGCCGTCCAAAAGCTAGACATGTTTAAAGGTAATAAAAAAAGCCCTTGATTAGGTGGGTTTTAACAGTTCCTAATTAATGGCTTGTATGATTTAATGTTAAACTAGAACTAATTTTGATGATGTTAGGCCGGTATCTAATCCTAATCAGAAATTTGTTTACATGCATTATGTTTCTTAATGTTCTCTTTTTCCACTTTTTTTATATTATTTGTGTCGTATATTTTTACCGACACAAAATTAAAAACAATATATATATATATATATATATATATAGTATAGAGATCAAATGAGAACCTGGTGCGTTGGATCAATGATTTTCTAAGGTTCAGATCAATCTCAAAAAAATGGGGTCAAAAATGCAATATCTTAAGAGTTATATTAAGTTAAGGGTATATATGTCATTGTATTGGATATCAATTATCTGCAGTAAATATATATGTTCCATATATAGTGAGATTATATTGAGCGGTTTTTTTTATAGATTGGACGTTTTTTTTTTAATTTTTTGGACGATAGATTCAGCTCTTTTTTCTACAGAGTTGTATCTATCGGTGTTTCATATTTTAATTAATCATAAATCTGTTCAAAATTCTTATTGATTGGGTCTGTTACGGTTTAAGGAGTCGTTGGATTTCGTCAGTCTCACTGCAGGTTTCATCTGATTATGGAAGATACATGTATTATGTTCTCCATTAATGGTGTAGAGATATTGGTGGAATCTGGTAGGGACGCGTATGCATGATGTTTAACAAATTTTTTTATGTGGAATTAGCAAATTCTAGAGTTGTTAATAGCAACTCGGCATATTTTTATGTGAAAACTTGAATTTGTTTTTAATTTGGTTTCAATGTGCTTTGCATGATAGTGAGATGTTTTCAAAGAATGAACATTTCATATTTATTATAAATGATAGATGTTTTTTCATATTTGGTTGTGGAAGTTTTCAAATAATTAAAAAAAAAAAGTAAAAATGCCATGAATGGTTGCGTGTAAACTAAGAAAGTTTTTTTTTTTCATAAGTTCTTATCCCATCTTATATTTTCATCACGACGGTTATCGTCTGATTATGCAAGATACATGTATTGTGTTATATGTTAATGTATCTTTGTATGCGTAGGGATATGGGCAGAATCTGGTTGGGACGCGTATGTCTGACGTTTAGCACATTTTTTATTAGGAATTAGCAAACTATAGTGTTGTTAATAGCAAATCCGTAATATTTTTATGTGAAAATTTGATTTTTTTTAATTGATTTCAATGTGCTTTGCATGATAGTGAGATGTTTGCATAGAAAGCGCATTTCATATTTAGTATAGATAATACATGCTTTTTCGTATTTGGTTGTGGAAGTTTTTAAGTTAGAAAAAAAAAAGTTAAAATGCCACGAATTGTTGTGTGTAAAATAAGATTTTTTTCACAATTTCTTACTCCATCTTATATTAGCACTACGCCGGTTGTCGTCAGATTATGCAAGATATATGTATTGTGTCATCTGTTAATGTTTCTTTGTATGCGTAGTGATATGGGTGGAATCCGGCAGGGACTCGTATGTATGACGTGTAGCAAATTTATTTTGCATAATTAACAAATTATTGATATGTTAATAGCATATCGGTAATATTTTATGTGAAAATATTTTATTTTTATTTTTTTGATGATAGGATGGTCTCTTTTTGATGTTATCTTTTATTTTTAATAAATTTTTTCCAACATCAATGCATGAACATTGTTACGTTTTGTTATTGTTAGCAACTCATTTATCATGAATTAGCACATATTTGTAGGATTAGCATATTTTATGCGATCAGATTTTTACAATTTTCTTGTTATATCACATGTCACATGTATTATAGTTTAAGTGGATAATGAGTCGATTGAATGATTTGATAGGAAATGAATAATAATCTGATACGACAAATTGGAGAATTTTAAATATTGTTATTTGTAGATAAGTTTTCACGCGTGAGGTAGCTAGTAATTTTATTTTCCGACTACATTAATAAAGGCTCGTATATACTAATTTTAGCAAATTTGTTCGATATAATTAGCAAATTATATATATGTTAAAAGCACATCGATCATACTTTTATCAGAAAACATAATTCATTTCACTGTTGATAATATGGTCATTTTTTAACTGGTTTCAATATGATTTTCAAGAACTAGAATGTTCGTACGTAAGGAAATTTTAGTTTGTTATCAAAAAAATATTAGTCTGTACTTAAAATGAATGCCATGTATTATTAGTCTATTATAAAGAACATAACAACTATATATTAAAGAATGAAAATTGTGCTATTTAAACATTCACGTCATGCTATTATTGGAATAATAATTTGCTAAAATCGATTGAATAATTTTATCACAACAGTTCAATATAAGTAATAATTAAAAAATGTTAGCACGTGTAATTAAACTTAAAAAATATTCATTACTATGACATCAATATTGTGTGGTCCATCCTCACATGTCGCCCTGTAATAGAAGCTTGCAAAGGTGGACTTGCTTTAGTGCATTCAGCTACATTCACATTATGCCGTCGCTTTGACCTAGCCTCGCGATCGTAGTCGTCATCACCTGCTAAAACAAAAAAAGAAAATTATCATGTTAGAAGCTAAGAATTTTAAAAACATAACAAATACCATATTTGAACTATTAATAAAAAATCAACACCAACACGCTATTATAATCATGTATATCTGATACGAACTAAAATACACCCCTACACCATAACAATATATTCCTAATTTGTTATTGATTTCAAGATAATTGCTAATTATACCTTCACAATTTGTCATATACTTCACAACAATCTATTCATATATTAATAATTTGCTAATCAAACCTTACTAATTTGCTACAAACGACGAATGCAACCAAACCAGATAACTTGTCTATATAAATAACAATATTTGAAAATCTAATCTGCTAAATATATATTAATAGTTTGCTAATATAACCTTTCTAATTTGCTAAAGATGTCATTTCTAATCATCCACTCTCTCAATTTGCTAATCATATACTCAACATTTGGTATAAATTAAATATAAATATGATATAAACAACCCCAATTTGAGATAACTAACTAATATTCAAAAAACCACAACCTACCAAATTAATCTGCTAAACATACGTTACTAACTTGCTAATCAAACTTTAATTATTTGCTAAACAATATACAAACAAATTGCTAAATAATATACAAATGAACAGCACCAGATTTATTCAGTAAAACCCAACAGTGAACACGTAAATCAATCATTCTGACCACATAACACAATCATAAATACGGTATTCCCCATTAACAAATGGAAGAGACGATTCTCAATTGCGATGAAATTTGCTAAGTATATCCATGTAATTTGCTAATTATATCAATTCAATTTGCTTATTGTCAAACCAAATCAGATCTAACAACATCCAAAAACATTAAATATTGCTAATAATATACAAATAATTTGCTAAATACATCAAATCTAATTACATCAACAAAATTTGAAAAATGACGGGATAATTACCTTTTTGTACGGCCTTCGCGGTCTTCATCATTTTTCCGGCGGTGAAGTGTATGTGCAGTCGACCGGCGGCGTCTGGGGTGGGGGTGTGGCGGCGTACGGCGTTCGGGCGGCATCCGGCGGTATGGGGCAGCATCTGGGCTGGGTCTTCGAATCGACAGGTGAAGGTGACGCTGCGGCCGGCGTCTGTGCAGTCGACAGGGGCGTACGGCGTCCGGGCAGCGTCTGTGCAGGCGACGAGTGGCGACGAGATAGTGAAGTTGGGGGCGGCAAGGTTGAAGACGCGGTGGGGTGGAATTTTTTAGATCTCTTTTCTAGGGTTTTAGATTTTCTATTAATGAATGAAAACTGTTTTTGATGAAATCGTTCCCACTTCCTAGATACACGGTTATTTGGTTTGTCAATAATACCCTTATTGTGTTTTAAATTTATGTACAAAATTATCATATTGCAATTTAATCCCTACAATTTCAAATCAATCTAGTCCATTCAAATTATCAAGATCTATGGATGTAAATGGTTCCTAATTCCTACATAGGGCTATGGTTCTCATTTTAACCCACCCCTATATATATATATATATATAATGTGAGAAGATAGTCCAATATTAACCGTGTCTATAACATGTACATAACAGTTAATTCTTAACCCAAAAAAAACAACTTTAAATTCTATAAGATAATTAAAGCGTGACATATTTTTTGACAAAAGAAAAAATTAATGTCCTGTTGAGTTAGTTGATCTCTTTAATTAATTAAAGCTTGTCTTGTTAATTGTCAACTATATATTATCTCACGGGCCACATATGAGCAATATAGATATATATATAGAGAGATACGTACACACACACACACGAGAGAGAGAGAGAGAGAGAGAGAGAGAGAGAGAGTGCAAGAGCTAATGCAAGCTGTTTGTATTATGATTGACTTTTAAACAATACATGATTTTGCTAGTCTAATTAAACAGACAATTTTATACGTATAATAAAAAACCGCGCACATATATATATATATATATATATAATACATATATGTATATGCAGGGGCTTAAAATGAGATAGAGGCTTCATGAATAGGCAGAATTATGAAGTAATTAACTAATTAGTTTGAAAATGACAGAAAGAGATGCAACAAATTTTGCCAGAAATAGACGCAACAGCAACAAATATACGTTGATTATAAATTAAAGCTCGTTTCATGTTCTGTTTTCACTTATAATAAAGTCTTAACATGACATTTAATGATCATAATTGATGTCGACGTTTAGACTTAAGACTTGTAGTAATTATAATTAAATAAAATGCCATTTAATTTTTCAATATAACTGGACTTAACCATTCGCTTAGGACAGGCCCAAATTACTGTTGCTGTTGTCAGGCCCAAGTTTTTGGACATTTTTAAATCCCATATTTAATATTGGCAAGAAAGAAAGAAATAAGAGAAATTCTAAATAGAGCCCCGATTTACTTTTCATAACTTTTAAAATAATTAAATTGTAAATATTATTTCATTTGACTTTATTTTTACCGTTGAAAATTCTTTAAAAAATAAAACAAAGCTACTCAATGTATAGCCCCCGACCATTCCTTTTAATAGAAAATAAAAAAAATGAAAAAAATGAAAAAAGTGTTGAACTTTAGTTTTGTTCGTTTGCTCCGGCGTGAAATATACTATTATCGATGGCCCATTCTATATTTAAGGTTGTTCTAAGAAAAAACATTCAATTAAATTTTGAAATCATAAAAAAATATTGAATTGGATTTTGGCATCAATCTTGTAGAAATTTTTGTACCACCCAGCCAAACTATTTTCAATTTTCCATCTCATAACATCGTCACAGCTTCTAGGTTAAAACCTATGAGTACGAATCATTTGATTTTAAAATCAAATCCAACTTTTCTCCCTCAGTTCCTGGCTGCAAAATGGATTTAGCAAATAAAAATTCACATTTTGGCTAAAACTCAAAAAAATTATTTTCGGACAAGTTCACCTTCCTCATCATTATGCCACCGAAAGCATTATTAGAAGAGATCTGCTCAAAAAGTTAGTTGCCAAAAAAAATATAGATTTGAGCACGCTGAGCTTCCACCAGTCGGGCATGACACCATTAAAGATGTTGGGGACTAATATACTTTGTTGGAATTGTCAAGAAGAAGATAATATCTAAAATTGAAAATAAATGGGGCTACGTGGGTAAATTGAGCATTCAAATAATATTTTTATTTTATTCAATTTTTGGGGTTATAAAGAGTAAAATGGATGTTGCGTTTAGAATTACCCAAGAAATAAAAAAGGAAATTTATTTGGAAGAAGAAAGGAAGAAAAAATAAATAAGTTGGAAATAAAATGGGCAAATGAAATAAAATGAATTTGATGAATTTATGGCCCGATAGATGAGTTATCTATTAATCTAGGATATGAAAGATCCTAACTAAAAACTATTGGTAAGTTGGATTTTTCACACCATTTATAAAAAAAAAAAAAAAACGTAAGATGTTTAATAAAATTACAATATATTATTCGATCATGCAATTTCAATAGTAAAACGCTAATTAAAAAATAAATGGAAAATTAGAAAATATTATTCATTTTAGCATTGTTTTATATCGATTTAAAATTACTCATTTATGAAACAAAGATGCCCATTCTAATTGGAAACTAAAAGTATGTACCTATTAAAATTGAGTGACGCCTACTTAATTAATTAGTCGAACAAATTTTATCATGATTCAAACATTTTTAAATGCTTGAAAAAAATTTATAAATCTCAATTGATCGAACATCTAATTAAAGAGAATGATATTGGAAACAAAAATAAGACAACAAATAAATAGTTTTATGGTATAAAGAAATAAAAAAAATAGAAAAAAGGTAATAAAATAGTATTTTTCCCACTTGAGATCATTTAGTCCTAAATTGCATGTGTCAACCGTATATTAAACGTCAAAATTATTATTTTTTTCTTCCTTAATTTCTTTTTGTTTAGTATAATTTTACATTATCATCTAGGATTTATTCCACCTAATTAGTGTTTATAGTTATTTTTTAATAATTAATTTTTATTTTTAGTTAATATAATTGATTTTTGAGGTTGATTATTCCAAACTTAAGGTACATAATTTTTAAAAAAATTCAAATTTTAGCAATAAATATTAATTATGATTAGTTATAATATAATAAATTTTATTTTTATAAAAAATATTATTGACAATATACAATTTTAATATTGGCAAGCACAAGTTGGGACTAGATGATCTTTACTCTTTTTTTCCACCAAAAAATTGAGAGAAGGGGGAATTTGCACCAACTAATAATGTTAAGGTGGTATTTGCTCTAAAACAAATATTAAAGAATAATTAACTCCTTAAAGTGATGTGATCCGGGATGAGATAGGATCGAACACACGTCGACTCAACTGTAAGGGTTTGACTCGAAAATATGACTAAAGAACTAGACTCAAAAGACTCGATTAAATACCTAGACTTGTGAGACGACAATTAAATACAACACAACGAAAACCAATGGAAAAGAGCTGTTTTGGATGTGATTATGAGGGGTCAAACTAGGGACGTGTATGTTAGTGATATGGGGTGAAGAATGGTTGGAGTAGATAGATTATGATAAGGAAATAGAAAACTTACGGTATACTTGTTCAACTCGATGCGAATAGCACGTATACTAGGACATGACGGAAACGGCTGGAACACTTGTAGAACTCGACTGGATTTTGATGGAGGATGATGATACGAATGTTGTATGGTTGTTGGAAGTCGTTGAGGATGGTAGGCCTTGTTGATGATAGTGAATGAATTGAAATGGGGGCGAAACTCCAAGTGTAAAAAGATACACAAAAATAATTACTGCTTGACTTCTCTTCGATTGCAAATCCGACCCTAACTCCACATGAGAATTAGAACAAGATTTAAAGATAAAACTTAAAAGTTGCAAGCTTCTAAGAGTTAATTTTCGACTGAAAATTATAAAGAGGATCTAAATGGTGAGACAATATTGAAAGGCAAATTCTTCTTAATCAAATATGGTCTAAAGTATCAAAGTATCCATGACCCCTTATTTATAAGTATAAGGGACGAAAATACTAAAGCTAAAAACTACAGAATTCGAAAATAAAGAGACTCCTAACATAACTAGGATTACTACCTTAATTAGAACTCTATTTAAGGTAGTTCCAAAAAGACCAAAAATAAAATAATAAAAATCTATGTAATTGTTGGTCCCGGGCCAGTCGATGTCAGTTTAGAGGGGGGTGAATAAACTGACTAAAAACTTTACTTCAAATGCAGAATGATAAGGGCCCTTGACTCGCTTAGTAACTTATCTATGCACAATTCGGTTGAGCACTTTTTAGACAGCTTGAGTGCAGATTGTGTGAGCTTGTGTACAGTTCAAAGATATGCGAGTAAGCAAAACAGTACAACACACAAATGATTTATAGAAGTTTGAAGTCTCAAACTTCTACGTCCTCTCTTCCTTCCGCAGAAGGGCAACTCCACTATATAACTTGAGTTTCTTTACAAATTACACAATGAAGGACAGTTGGCTGAACCTGGTAACTACTCGCTACCTCAGCGGGTCGACGGCTCACACTTGCAGTCCCTACTGCTCGCTAGGAAGGTAGGTGCTATTAACATCTTTACAAGGTTTTAGATCTCTTTCGATCTTCAAGAGGTTAGTCTTGAACAGGGAATATCAACTAATGAGCTCCTTCAATTGAGTTGGGTAGTTGATCGATGTATTGCTGGAACTGAGAAGGTTGCTCTGGCTGAATTATCAAAAGCTAGCTGAATACTTTGATTTTGTGGATTCTTCTTCTCAGTTGGACTCTCGTAATTTTAGCAAATGCTGAACTTGAGCTATGTGGGAGGGAGAAAGAAAGCTCTGTTTGAGATAACTTGAATGAAGGCTTCAAGAATGAAAGTTGCGAAAAGTCTATGAACACTTTGATTCACTCGTCTTTTATAGAGGAGTGATTTTGTGACCGTTGAGTTCCACTGATCGGTGGCTCTGTTGGTTCATCAATGGCAGATGGTCTTTATGATCGTTGGAGCTTTTGGTTGAAGTAGTCGTTGCTTTGCCAATCGATCTCTGTTGGATATTTGATTCCAGTAGCCGTTGCTTTTCCAATCGATCTCTATTGGATATTTAATTCCAGGATCTCTGTTGGAGCATTTATTCCAAGATCTTCATTTGAGCATTAACTCCAGGAATCTCTGGCTGGAAGTTCTGAGCTCCAGTTTAGCAAGTTTGAGTTCCAGTTGGCAGTTCTGAGCTTGTCTGCTTAGTTCGTCTATTACTCCAGTTGGCAGTTATGAGCTTCTTCCTCCAGTTCGACTGATCTCAAGTTGTTTAATGGCTTGTCACTTCGACTGTTCTTGTAACGCCCCAAACTACTTCGTTTGGCCACGTCACTTAACATACAATTTACTTATATATTTTTGTGTGCTTATAATAAAATGAGCGGAAGCTTAGGTCAAAAGCATGACTAGGCATGACGTCATAATTCTAAACGTAAAAATTTTCACGAATTAGCATGCAATCGTCTAACTTATCGGGCTCATAGGTTGTCATAACCCGCCCGTCTAACATCCTAAATCAACATGCAAAGTATAGGGTCAACAACATACTTCATACGTAATAGGCTCCAAGGTCGAACGACCCGCCTTTAAATTGTTGCACAATATCAAGTTATATACATGATAACCTACAAAAGATCGGGCTATTTTCATCCCTAATAATCATTGATCATAAGCAAAAATAGTGATCAATGTAATAATAACAATAATAATATGAGTGTTATCAAAAGAAGAGCATGCAAAATATAAACACAAGCTTGTGGGGTTCTCTTGTGTTCACAACGCTCCTACTCGGGCTCCGACTCCTCAACCTGAAATTCATTGAATGAATGGGGTGAGTATTAACAACATACTCAGTGGGGAACACTGAAAACAGTTATAGCTAATTGCACAAGTGAAAATATAACATATGAGCTTTTCTTTACTTTGTGGAGACTAGTCTCAACCCCGTAGGGTCTAAACATCATGATGCCCCCGTTAATGAACATCTTTGGCCCTGTAGGGATGCCCGCAGACATACTACCCCCCAGGGAGGACATTAACAGGTCTATATTCGATCACAAAGGATATCTGCCCCGAAGGGTCTCTTTGTCGACCCCGAAGGATCTCTTTCATTCACCGGTCCGAAGACCCTTCATATTTATACAATCAGAGCACAACAATAACTATTACATTACACGTGTTCCCAGTTTAGAGTTACCCCACCTTATGAGACGCTTTTGAAACTTTCAACCTTTGAAATACTTCTTGGTCGTGCACAAGTTGTCCTCCTCGAGCTCCAACACGTCACCTAGTACCCTTTTCAATCATCTTTCATTTTAGACGTCGAGTTATTTAATTAAAGCATGATTTAGACCAAACTCATGCTTTACTTTACTTTAAGGTCTTCAAACATATTCATATACACAATCATGGATATACAAGCTCACACTACGATTTTGGACTCAAAATACGCATTAAAACTCTTTGAAGCATTTGACAGAACACGTTACGGGCACACATTTATACCACATGCTCATAACTCATTTTAAATCCTTTAGACCCAACATTTCAAATACAAACACCTTCACCCTAGGGCTCTAACATACTTGAAATTCAACTCCAAACAACAAACACAACACCTCCATACCACATTAACAAAATAAGGGGAAATTAGGGCAAAAACTCTAAACCCTAGCTTCAAAGAACCATAGGAATTTGATATAACTTCACATATAGCTTCAAGGAGATAAATAAACCATATGTTCAAGATATCAAAACAAGAAAATTAACAAAATCGAGAATCCTCAAATTTGGGTAACAAACCCTAGTTTCCAAAACAACAAGAAAAGGGTGTTTAATCCCCATGAAGGAGAGGTGTAGAGGTTACCTTTGTTGATGGATGATGATGGATTACACTTCAGAAGTTGAAGAATTTTGAGAGAGAAAAGAGGAGAAAATCGCCCCCTCTTGGTTGAAAGAAATGAGGAAGAAATGAACAAGTGTTGTATTTATAGGTAGAAAATCCCCGGACCCGCGCGACCGCGCAGCCCCCGCGACCGCGGAACCCCTCTCTTGGCCAACGCTCCCCGCGAGCGCGCAGCCCCCCGCGGGCGCGCGGCGTGCCAAAATCGTCCCCCTTATCTCAAACGACTCCCGGACATCTTTAACACCATTTTTTTTTAAAATGACTTAGATTTTCAAAACACTTTTAATACACGCCGAAAAAGCAAGGGCCAAATATTTATGATTTAATAGAAAAGTTGCATATAATTATCTTGATCGCTTGAAAAGACATATACAAGTTGAAAATGGTGATGCTTCTACTTTGAGTTGATATTTTAAGTTTGGCCAACTCAGCGAGACCCCCGATCAACTCAGCGTTAGGGTGTTCAAGGTATGGCAAAACACATAATCAAATATAATCACCCCCACTTCATCACCATATAACTCGACAAATTTTAATATTACATGTTATCATTTATTATACACTTAGTATAATACCACCGTACTATGACGTATCAGCTCAAGTGAGACAAGCTGCAACAAAACAATGGCACAATATACAAACATACCACATGATTATAATTCAATAATATCAATTCGAAATCATTTTACTAGAATTATAAATTATAATTTAGCAAAAAGGATCGGGGTATCACAGTTCTTTCTTGAGCTTTCTTATCAGCTTGACTGATCACAAGCTGTTGGCTAGCTTGTCAGTTTAACTGTTCTTTCTTGAGCTTTCTTGTCAGCTTGACTGATCACAAGCTGTTGGCTAGCTTGGCAGTTTGACTGATCTTTTTCAAGCTTCTTTGTCAGATGTTTGCTTGTTTTCTCCTAAAAGCTGGCTGACTTCAGTTCTGGCCTTTGATTGATTCGTCTGTTTACTTCAGTTTGGCTGAAGTTAAGTTTGGCCATCAGCTGGATACTTCCAGTCTTCAATTTATACTGATCTCTTATCAGTTTCTTCAGTCTTGTCGATTTTTCTCTCAGCTTAGCTGACTTAGCTGTCAGTTTTGTTTTGACTGGTTCGACTCTTTTAACCCTTAGTTGGATTGAGTTTTGACTAATTTGCGTATCCTTCCAGCCGGTTGGCCATGCTCCATTTGGGTTGACTCTAGCTTCAGTTGAGTTCCTTCTTGAGGCTCTGGATTGGTCAGCTCAGATCTACAGCTTGGATCTTGGTTAGTTTTTCAGGAATAGTTTTGACATCTCATCAAAACCTTATCTAGGGGTTCTTTGATAGTTTTTCCTAACAGTAATGGATAAATAAAATGCCCAACAACTTTGGGCCTTCAAATTGGACTCCAAATAATTAAACATGACCAAAAAATTAAGGGAATAAAATCGGCCCAATCATGAATTAATTATTCTTCATGCATGCAAATCCGAGACTTGTTGTTTCCCATACAATACTTCCAATCTACATGCAACACGTCCAAACTTCTTCTTCTCACCTCAAGTGCTCGTCTCCAACATCATGCCTTCATCTTCATCTTCAATAGACAACGTGGTGATCCACTTTGGGCTGCAATGCTCTATCACTTCTTCTTCTAAGTTCTTTCTCACTATGGCTTGAAAATAACCTTATAATTTCTTTGCTCTAAGACGTGTAACTGGCCCTTGTAGTTGCAGTTTAGGATTCTCTTCATCAATGCTAGGCATGGCTTCATCATTTCTCCCTGCTGAAAAGAATTTGTCCTCAAATTCTCATTCTCATCATCGAAAATATCTGCAGAATAAGGGGAGAGATCAACAACATTAAATGTATTAGAGCACTTATACTCACCAGGCATATCAATGCGATATGCATTGTCGTTCACGTGGCTGATCACGGTGAACGGACCATCGCCTCTTGGGTTGAACTTTGACTTTCTGAGGTTCGGGAACTGACCAGGACTTAGATGAATCCATACTTGATCTTCGGGTTTGAACACGACACGACGCTGATGCTGGTTCCTCACGGCGGCGGTATTGGCACATTTTTGCTCAATTCGAGCTCTTACCTTTTCATGTATTTCCTTGATGAAATCAGCCCGCTTCAAACCTTTCACACTCGAAAAATGCTCAACAGGTAATGGTAAAAGATCCGAAGGGTTTAAGGGGTTAAATCCATAAACAACTTCAAATGGAGACATTTGAGTAGATGAATGCACAACATGATTATATGCAAATTCAGCGAATGGCAAATAATCTTCCCAATTCTTCAAGTTAGTTTTAATTAAAGCACAAAGTAAAGTACCTAGAGTGTGATTAACTACCTCAGTTTGTCCATCAGTTTGCGGGTGACATGCAGTAGAAAATAATAACTTGGTACCTAACGTACTCCAAAGAACACGCCAAAAATGACCTAAAAATTTTGAATATCTGTCACTAACTATCGTCCTGGGTAAACCATGCAAACGCACAACTTCACGAAAGAACAAGTTAGCAACATTCACTGCATCATCAGTTTTCTTACATACAATAAAATAAGCCATTTTAGACTACCGATCTATGACCACAAAAACTGAATCCTTACCCGTCTTAGATCTAGGTAACCCCAAAATAAAATCTATAGAAATATCAATCCATGGGGACGAAGGGGCGGGTAGAGGTGTGTAAAGACCAAACGGGTGTGACATCGATTTAGACTTATGACATGTAACACATCGACTACACACATTCTCAACATTCTTTCTCATATGCGGCCAATAAAAATGTTCATGCAGCAGGCTTAACGTTTTAGACACTCAAAAATGTCCCATTAATCCCCCCACATGTGACTCCAAAACAAGTAGCTCACGTATAGATGAAACAGGAATGCATAACTGTGACTCTTTAAATAAAAAGCCATCACTCATATAAAAACCGTCTATGGCACGTGACTTAACACAACAAGACTTAAAAATCAGACCAAAAAATGGATCATGCTTATATTACTGCTTGATAGAGTGGAAACCTAACAGTTCAGATTGCATAAGAGAGATAAGGGTGTACCTGCGTGATAACGCATCGGCAATGACATTATCTTCTCCTTTTTTATACCAGATGACGTACGAGAAAGACTCGATGAACTCGACCCACCTCGCATATCTCTTGTTCAGATTATATTGGCCCTTTAGATTCTTCAAGCTCTCGTGATCCGTGTGAATCACGAACTCCTTTGGCCACAAATAATGCTGCCACGTCTCTAAAGCTCTCTTCAAGGCGTACAACTCCTTCTCGTATGTAGAATACTTGAGGGCTGCATCATTGAGCTTTTCACTGAAGTAGGCGACAGGCCTCTTTTCCTGCACAAGAACTGCACCAATACCCTTGCCTGAGGCATCACATTCTATTTCAAAAGTTTTAATGAAATCAGGTAAACATAAAATAGGTGCATGGCAAAGTAGATATTTAAGGCGTGTAAATGCCTCCTCTTGGGCTTTTCCCCATACAAATGGTTGATCCTTCTTACTGAGCTCAGTAAGAGGGGCAGCTATAGTGGAAAAATCACGCACGAAGCGACGATAAAATCCTGTTAAACCGTGAATGACCACACATCAAATGCGGACTTAGGAGTCGGCCACTCTTCGATCGCCTTGATCTTAGAGCGGTCTACTTCTATTTCTCGTTCACTCACTACGAAGCCTAAGAACATGACTTTTTTCATGCAGAAAGAACACTTAGCCAAATTACCATATAACTTTGCAACACGAAGAAGCATGAAAACACTACATAAATGGTCTAGGTGTGCGTGTGTGTTGCTGCTATAGATAAGAATATCATCAAAATAGACAACCACAAACTTACCTATCATATCACGCAATACATAGTTTATTAAATGCATAAAAGTACCAAGCGTGTTAGTTAAGCCAAAGGGCATCACTAACCATTCATAGAGACCATGTTTTGTTTCGAAAGTTGTTTTCCACTTATCTCCTTCTTTCATTCTTACTTAAAAATATCCAGATCTCAAATTAATTTTAGAAAAGACCTTAGAACCAGATAATTCATCTAACATGTCGTCTAAACGAGAAATGGGAAAATGATGCTTTACCGTGATCTTATTAATGGCGCGATAATCCATGCACATTCTCCAGTCATTCATCTTCTTTGGCACAAGGATTACAGGGACGGCGCACGGGCTCAATGATTCATGGATTTGCTTATTCTCCAATAGCTCCTTAAGTTGCCTATCAATCTCCTTCGTCTTTTCAGGATTCATTCGATAAGCTGGACAGTTGGGTAGCACGACGTTTAGGTAGAAATCGATCTGGTGCTCGATCCCTCGAACTGGAGGTAAACCACTTGGAATCTCCTCCGAGAACACGTCTGCGAACTCGTCCATGAGAGGCTGCATAACACTAGGCAAAGAAGACTTGTTAGTAGCACTGCTCTTAAAAGTCAATAAAACATAAGGTAAACCTACTTTTAAAGCCTTTTCAACGCCTTTAACAGAAATAAAAAGACTGTGGTTTTGAGGCTTCTTGGAGGTCATCTTGCTCGAACCACTAGCTACCTTAGGATCATTAGGGGGTTGTCTCTAAGTGTTGTGATGGGTGAAGGAAGAGTCGTCGGCCGAGGGGTCGATTTCAGCCGGAAATTCACCGGTGGCGGAGGAGACGGCTGCCCTTTCTCTGTCTTCTTTGAACTTTTCTTACATCATCAATTGGTCTTCGGCTACAGCCTTAGGAGATAAAGGCTTGAGGATTGTAGATCGACCATTTCGCAGCACCGTGTAGGTGTTTGTGAATCCATTATGCTTAGCTTATCGATCATATTGTCAGGGTCTCCCTAATAAGATGTGAGCTGCATCTACAGGAATAACATCGCAAATAATAGAGTCAGAATACTTACCTATGGAGAACTCGACTTTTATCTGACAGATCACTTTGATAACGCTGCGGTCTGTAAGCCATTGAAACTTGTAAGGCTTCGGGTGCTTCATAACAGGTAACACCAGTTTTGTGACTGCGTACTAGCTTATGACGTTAATTACACTTCCACTGTCGATGATCATCGAGCATGTCTTATCCTGGATGGCGACGCGGGTGTAGAAGATGTTTTCCCGCTGATTTTGCTGATCTTCATCGTGAATTAGGCTAAGAGTGCGAATGGAGATAAGGCTGATGTGATTGGTCTCAGGCTCGGCCTCATCTTGATCATCTAAAGGCGACGTCTCCTTGGGTATCTCGTCACATGTGTACTGCTCCTATTCTCCTTCACTGGTGGATTCAATCTCGATTTGATCTATGATGATCAAAACACGCCGGTTTGGGCACTGATTCTGCAAATGGCCCCAACCTTGACATTTATGGCACTGGATGTCTCGAGCATGGTTAAGGGTTGTATTTGGCGGCTATGAGAGCTGATTTGGCCATTAAAATGGCAGCCTCACGGGTGCGGGTGCAGTAGACACGGGTCTACTGTTGTTTGGCAGTGCAGAACGATCAAAATGGCGATCGGGCTGTCCGGACTGACCTCGGGATCGTGTGGGATCAGATGGAGGAGTAGAAGATGTACCTTTATTCCAGAAAGGCCTAGGAGTGGCGGCACTGTGATGGCTACGTCTCCTGGCTTCTCTTAACTGTCTTTCTACTATAGTGGTGTAATGCACCATCTCTTCTATACTGTGGAAGTCCTTGAGCTCGACTTCACAGGCAATATCCAGATTCATCCCTTCAATATACCAAATGATGGTGGCATTTAACGACTCCTCTTTGCCCATTCGATTGAGCATATATGGTCTCAAGCTCTTTGTGATACTCTTCAATTGATCGAGTTCCTTGCTTGATCCACTTCAGCTTCTTTTCTAATTCCCGTTCATAATGAACTAGAATGAATCATCCTCTCATAATGTCCTTCATCTCTTACCATGTATCGATAGGTGGATATCAATCAAGGTGCCTTCTCTGCTGTTGATTTTCCCACCAAGTAGCGGCGTACTTTTTGAATTCTAGGGAGGCGAGCTGCACCTTCTTCAGCTCTGGAAACTCATAGCATTCGAAGATCTTGTCAACCTTCTTTTCCCAATCGAGATATACATCATGATCATGCAATCCCATGAACTCTGGAATGGTGGTTTTGATGTTGCTCACCATTAAGTTGTCTTCCTCGAATCTGGGTCTATCGACACGGAATGCGCGCCTGTATGGGGCTTGGGGACGATCTCGACAGTTTTCCCTTCTTGGAGGTTCGAAATTATCTTTGAACTCCTCATGATCATCGAACTCGGGTCCGTAATCATCTTTTTCAAGCTCAAGTGGCGGCTGGGGGCGTCTGGCGGCGGCTCTGGGCTGTGTTGTGGCTCTTTGAGGCTCAACTTGCCTCTCTACCGTGTTTGGGGGTTCATTGGGCCTCTTAAGAGGTCCTTGAACTGTCTGAACTTCAGTTGACTGGGTTTTGAGACTCCCAATCTGCTCAGCCAACTTGGCTAGCTGGTCACCAAGTCTATTTTCCATCTCGCGATTTTGACGATTGACGTATGAAGTCAGCGCGTCAAAATGGTACTTGGCGTCCCATACCGGTGTATTGGAAAAAGATGCCTCTTCTCCCGGTGTGAGGGGCGACTTCGGGTCATCCTCACTGATCTTGGGCAACTCATTCTTGTTTCCCTTCTTCATGGTACCTGCAAAATGAACAAACGTGAAGAATAAAGAGATCCTCACCAACTCACAGTCACTTGATTTTTAACACTCTTGTTTTACCACTTGTGTATCGCTTAATATGGTGGTGCACGTGTGAATAAGTATACAAGATGGCCGAAAATCCAGTAAAATGAAAGCTGCCTCTTTTGCAAGTCTATCTGTTAATCAAAAGACTCAATGTAGTGGGATGAAATGCTACTCGAGAGCTGCTGTAGTAGATGATGAAATTTTCATGTATTTTGGTGTATGGGTGTATGGTGTATGGAGTGTAGTGTGTGGTGTAGGGTGTAGGTGCGTGGTGTATGCACCAGATGGCGTAGGAGGGTGTACGGGTGTAACAGTGGGTGTAGATGAATAAAGCTGGAAAATTCGATCCCCTTTAGATGTAGGAGTCAAATTATGGGTGTAGAAGAGGTATGGGAATGGTAGGAAAAGATTGGGATGAGAAAGGATTAGTTTAGAAAGAAAGAGACATCTAGATAAGGTAAATAGATTTGGTTGTGTTCTACTTAATGTGGACACAATCTAAATATTTAATCTAGAAGGAAAGAGTCTAAACTAACTAGGAAAGAAAGACCAAATTGAAATAAACAAGCTGATTTTTTTTAACTTCGATTTTTTTTTAACTGCTGAACTTTTCTCTCTCTTTTTTTATACTATGAACGAAATAAAAATAAAATACAACTCGATAGATAAACAAAATAAAAGACCTAAACGAACTAAACCATGAACCAAAGCCGACGTGGCTTTGATACCACTTTTATGATGTGATCCAGGATGAGATAGGATCGAACACGCGTTGACTCAACTGTAAGGGTTTGACTCAAAAATATGACTAAAGAAGTAGACTCAAAAGACTCGATTAAATACCTAGACTTGTGACACGATAATTAAATAAAACACAATAAAAACTAATGGAAAATGGTTGTTTTGGATGTGATTATGATGGGTCAGGCTAAGGACATGTATGTTAGTGATATGGGGTGAAGAATGGTTGGAGTAGATAGGTTATGACAAGGAAATAGAAAACTTATGGTATACTTACTCAACTCGATGCGAATAGCACGTGTAATACTAGGACATGATGGAAATGTCTGGAACACTTATAGAACTCGACTGGATTTTGATGGAGGATGATGATACGAACGTTGTATGGTTGTTGGAGGTCGTCGAGGATGGTAGGCGTTGTTGGTGATAGTGAATGAATTGAAATTGGGGCGAAACTCCAAGTGTAAAAGGATACACAAAAAGAATCACTACTTGACTTCTCTTCGATTGTAAATCCGATCCTAACTCTACAAGAGAATTAGAACAAGATTTAAAGATAAAACTTAAAAGTTGCAAGCTTATAAGAGTTAATTTTCGACTGAAAATTATAAAGAGGATCTAAATGGTGAGACAATATTGAAAGGCAAATTCTTCTTAATCAAATATGGTCTAAAGTATCAAAGTATCCATGACCCCTTATTTATAGGTATAAGGGACGAAAATACTAAAGTTAAAAACTACAGAATTCGAAAATAAAGAGACTCCTAACATAACTAGGATTACTACCTTAATTAGAATTCTATTTAAGGTTGTTCCAAAAAGACCAAAAATAAAATAATAAAAATCTATCTAATGGATAAATAAATTATTTCCTTATATCCTGGAGTATGTTCCAAAATTCCTTTAGCTATTTTCTTGGCTAAGGGCTTCAATATCTTGGGTATAGCCACACCGACTATGATAGTGGCTATCATCGGGTCAAATTCTATCTCTTCTGTCTTAAGTTTCCTCCAAATCATGTAGATGCTCATCAACTGTCTTTCTACTTCCATTAGTTCATCCCACTTAAATTCCCATAAATCATCAATAAGTCTGGCTCTCCGAGTTCTAAAACTTTCTTCTACCGACAAAGTTAGTTTCTGGCCTCCTATCTTGATCGCGGGTTCCTTGCAATCTCCAACCATATGGAAAATTACAATCTTAAAGTAAATCTCGAGGAATAGTGAAAACATTTTCATATAAATACTTGCATAAAATAATACTTGCGTAAACTTTCACATGGAAAATTATATTTACTTTTACCTCTTCTCGACGCAACACGGCGGACGTGATGATGGCATTTTTATAAAATATTTCTTTTTAGCAAGTCTACAGAATCATAGACCCACTCTGATACCAAACTGTCATGCCCCAAATTTCATAAAATAAAATAATAACAATAATAAAGAAGGGATGTCACTTTTATTAAAATATAAAATATTTAACTTTAATACAGCGGAAGCTAAATAATAAAATCTCTTTAAAATCCATCATCACACACCATCACGCACATCGCCCGAGTAAATCGTCAACCTGAAATAAATAATAGCTTCGGGGTGAGTGCAATTGACTCAGTGGTGAACACATTTATCCGAGTTATATAATTATAACAAATTATAATATGGGTAGTAGAGTTGTCAACTGGGTCGGACTAGCCCAGCCCGACCCAGGGCCGGGTGGGTTTTGAGATAAATGGCCCAACCCAGCCTAGGCCCACTAGTGGAACGGGCTGGGCTAGGTTTGGTTTTCTTAAATATATATGAGCCCAGCCCAACCCAATACGTCGGGCCTAACGTGGGGCTGGGCTGGGCTGGGCCGAGCCTAAGGTGGATTTTGAATTTTCAAATGCTGACATTAATTAATATAATTATACTTAGTGAATTTATTTATCATTTATATGACAAGATATAATTAATAATATGATTTTATGACATTATATTTTGAAATTGGTATATTGAAACATTTTTTATGTGTGGTCAAATAAATTAATAAATTAAACTAAGACGGGTTTAAAGTGGGCTTAAGACGGGTTGGGCTGGGCCTGAGCTGGGCCTTTTGTGGGCCTGGGCTGGGTTGGGTTTCAAAAAAGAGTCCACGTAAGCCCATTTCGTCAAGGCAAACCCAGCCCACTTAGCCCATGATTTTTATGGGTTGGGCTGGGTCGGAGCGGGCTTGGGCCGGGCTGGGTTGGGTCAGCCCGGCCCATTTGAAAACTCTAATAGGTAGCTCACGGCTAATAATATATCGGAACATATGCAGCTCGTCAGTCAATAATAATAATTGTAACCCGTAGGTTAATAATAGTGAACCTGCATAAGAGCATAACAAAGATAAATAATAACGTGCGTCACATAGTATTCCCCCACCTTAATCTTGACTTGAACTTTGATTTTGTAAAATAATACGGGTTAGTTAAGTCCACGCGCCGCCTAATAATATATTAAAATGTATCCATTAATATAAATAATATAAAGAAATAAATAAATAATAATAATGCATGATACCAAGCTTAACCCTCTATACAACACTCTTGGCCTATTTAACCATCCTAGCCCATTTAAACAATTAACAAAGCCCAAACCCCATTAATTCACACCCCAACTTTTCTAACCACTATACTTTTCGGCCAACACATCATTCAACAAAATAATTCATCTCCCTCTCCCAAACACTCATGCCATAACTCCCAAAACAGACACACTATTTCTCCCTCCCTAATCTCCCGGCCACCCATCAGTCAAAGCACAAATAACATTCTCTCTCTCTCTCTCTAACCTTCTCTCCTCCCGGACAGCAACCTCAACAACCTAGAGAATCATTGTAATTAGTTTATTCTCCCCTCCCTCTATCCATGCGCCGTCACCGACGACAACACGAGAAACTGCCGCCACCGCCGTCGATTGCAACACTTCTACCCCTCTCAACTCCCTCAATGAAATGCAAAACACACACACACACACACACTCTCTCTCTCTCTCAATACCTTCGGCGATAGAAATGATATTGCTTTTGAAGATGTTTAGAAAGTGAATTTTGCTTTTGGTGTGTTTTGAATGAACTATTTTGTCCCCTTTTATAGTGATAGATTCGCAGATGAAAGGTAGGTATTGAATGGCAGGATTGAATGTGAGATAGTGGATAATTGAATTGGAGATGATGGAAAGGCTCCATGAAGATCAAGCGCCGTTTCAAATCGAGAATGTTCCAAAATAAATCGCATGTCCTGAATCTGCAGATTCATATGAGAAAGAAGAAACAGATTGTTGGGCAAACATCTTGGGCTAAAAGAAATACAAATTTGGGCTCAACTTTGATATTGGGCTCGAAAATAAATAATAATTTGGGCTTAAGTAAAAATAAATAAATAAATATAGAGCTACACAAATAAAACATATAGTTTAAGCTCTTGGAATAAAATAGTATTTGCCAAATAATAATAATAATAATAGGCGCGACTTATATGAACAAAACAAAATAATATAACATGCATTATAAAAAATATTTTTGAAAAAAAATGTAGCAAATTTTATTTAAAAAATCGGGTCGCTACACTGACTAGTTGATACACCAATCGACTTGTTAGCTAAAATTTCCACTTTCTTTGCTAGCTTTATCTTTGGATTGTGAGACACTTTATATGGATTAACAAATCTAAATCTACCAAGAAAGTTTGTACTATCACATTCCTTATATAAGTGTCTATCAATTTTCACAAGAAGTAAAAATGAATCTCAATAATATAGAGGACTATAATGTAATTATATTTTAAGGCTTACCAAATGTAAACACATATACAAGCTCCTGAAATGGGCTCTAATTAGCAGAAATTGTAGATATCTTCAAGAAAAAGGTGAATCATGATTTTCTTCATCTTTATGTTAATATATTGGTTATTAGATAAATATAGTATAATGCATGTACGATGATGTGGACATTACGTATGATTTGATATTTTATGATATTACTCTGTGACAATTTTCTATGGGTATTAAAAGATAACTCATGTAGCTTGAGGATATATAGTATTCTAGCTAAAGTTCTTACTCAAATAGGCTTTCTAGTTCGGGTGGCTGACTTCATTTAGGTGTTAATTCATTAGTTTCTGATATTAAAAGAACAATCAGGTGTTAATTCATTAGTTTCTTATATTAAAAGAAGATTTATATGTGTGTGTGTGTGTGTCTGAAAAATGAAGGTGATGCATGAGCAGCTGAGAAGCAGATTATAATGTCTTAAACACGGCTCCAGCAGAACATCGAACATGTGTTTAAAGTAGTACAAATATGCACCTGTCCGAGAAGTGGTATCCTTTTGAAGGCTCCAAGTGATCCTATCCAACGTTTCTCACACAAAGGTCGAGCAAATACCCAGCTGAGTGTAGCCTACAAGAAAACAACATTGCTCGAACTCAATACAGTATAGCAGCAGTATTGATGTGTAGATAACTGAAGGAAAAAAAAAGCTAGCATACATTAGTACATTAGTAGAAGCTAAATACTTCAACGACTCAAACAACTAACATATATATATATATGGCCTTGATTATTAGATTATATGTGACCATGCAGCATTGGATTCCTTTCCATAATATTTGAGTTGGGATTAAAACAGACATATTTGTTTCTTACTAGCTAGTATACACTGTTCAAATATATGTTAATTATTTGTCTAATTTTAATTCACCTAAAATAATCTAAGCTATTTCAAGACAGTTTTAAAATTAATGTTTCAAAACCATTTCTTCATCTCCATAAATCACTAAAATAAACTTGATCCTAAATGACTTGAAAATCTTGTTGTGCAAAAATTCATTCATTGTGTTGTGACCAATCATATCTTGTGATATGAATCTTCAGGGGGATGCGTAACAACAACAACAAACAACTGAGTAAAATTTTTGAACAAATATAACATTTAGAAATTTCACTGTTACAAATAAATTAAATTCTTCACTGAGGCAGGAATCAGATAGGAAATACATAAAAATAAAAGTTGTATTCATTAAAATACCTCAGGCTTAATGCAATTCTCAGGATTCTAATCAACTCTAGGGCACCAATCTAATGCTGAGAATGCACCTCCAACATGCATTACAAAATATTTGCTGAAACATGATCAGACATCAGTAGCAACTAGATTGATGATAATACTTAATAGGGTTAATTACTATAAAATATACAAACTTTGACAAGATTTGCAAATTAGACACAAACTTTAAAATTTTGCAATTAAAACACAAACTTACATTTTTTTGCAAAATAGACAAACTCAAAGCAAAATTTTAAAATCAATTGAATTTGAAAACCGCAAAGCTATAAAAATTGTTCAACTTTCGATTTAGATGGTATTGCATTGGTTTTAATAAGTGAAAATGAATTATATGTCGCAAATTCTCATTTTTCCGTTAGTCCGAAAAATTTGAGTTTGTCTATTTTGCAAAAAAATGTAAGTTTGTGTTTTAATTATAAAATTTTAAAGTTTGTGTCTAATTTGCAAATCTTGTCAAAGTTTGTGTATTTTATAGTAATTAACCCTACTTAATACCACACAATGCAAGCTAATTCCAAGATTGCTTACCTATGTTCTGCACCAACTTTACTCCCATTCTGGATCTCCATCTCTAGTGTTAGAAATAGACAATTCAATTTGAAGCATTCACACAAACATATGAAATAGTCACTTTTTTAGAAAATAATTGAAGTACAAAGTAGTAAGGTCACCTCGCCTATACATCTTTCTCCTCCGAATTATGCTGACAGGCAAACTTTAGAATTCGCAGCTTATAATTAAAATCTTTCCAGTGTTTGCAACCAAATTTTCACCCATTGTTACAGTATTAAACAAAGAAGAATTTAGCCAATTGTTCAAAAATCCAACAAAAGAGAAACTAGAATTACTCTGATACCTCAAGAAAGTTATAGAATTGGATAAGTGATTAATCTTCGCTTCACCGTCGTCGAGTGTTTCGGAGTATCCATAGAGTTTGGCAGAAATTAGGGCACTCTGGTGTGTTGTGGACAGTGGCGCAACCGATATGTGTGTTGCAAACGGCGGTGGAGTTGTGTCTTATAGAAGACAGTGTCACATTTGTGTTGTTTTGGGTGGCAGTGAGTAAAGCTTGGGTGTGTTGTTGATTTTGGTGGGAAATAGAGATGAATTCTCACTTAAAAAAAATTGAATCTCAATTGAAACGACGTCGTTTCAACCAGCTAAAATCACAAAGATCACAAGGCGCGTTGTCATTAATATGTTGTCTAATGAAAATATGGAGATAGACAACCATTAAGGAATACCCATTGTCTTTTAATATAAAGATCACGGTTCAGTTGAATGTTGCATGTATAAAAAATAATAAAAAAATTAATAAAACACGGAGATAGACAACGGGCGAGTGCATAGCCATTGTCTATATGTATAAAGACAACGGTTTTACAAAAACCCGGTGTCTATATAGTGTTGTCTATTATTGATTTTCTTGTAGTGATAACATTGACAAAGTTCCTAGTTGTGAAGGAATATTATAGAGTGAACATATTATTATAGAACATATAAGTCAGACTCATTTATAACGGATCTGTTAATCAAGAATTATCACCCAAGGTCTTTGTGGGCATATTGCTCATATGGGTGTCATGTTGTTTTAAGGATTCTTTAGTTCAGTGGGAGTCTTTGTACATTAGTTTTAATGTTCTATACTGCAGTTATGGATCAAAATTTTGTGTTTTGGAAAATTTCGTACTAATTTTGGTATTCAATTCATACACTTTGTTCAATTTTGGTTATGGTTGATTTCACTAAAGTTTAAAGTGGACCAGTCATGATTGATTTGTCATTGATTGTATTGGTATATGTGATTACTGATGGTTTGATTCACACATATAATATGATGAAAACCTCTTTAATCATATATTACTACAGTTGATGGTGTAACACAAATTTTTGAATTTAATTTGGTAAAACACAAAATAGTGTACAATAAAATGATTTCAAATCAAAAATATAAATTTACGAATCCAATCTCTATTTTTCCTCTGATTCTTCTCTTCAAAACTTGATTTTCAAACGGTCTTTGAAATCTTCAGAGTAAATTTGTCTCTTTGATTTTCTCGGACTTGTTGTTTGAACTTGGTCTTCGAAGTTTTCGGGGACGATTTGTATCCTCGATCTTCTTTGACTTGGTATTTGGTCTTGATAACGTTAACTCGGAGGGTCGACGCCTTGTTTCCGGATTAAATGCTAATTTTGAAATGAATTTGATGAAGAACGCCTTTGACTGCTTTGCTTATGGATCAAACGTTGTCTTCGGGATGAATTTGGTGAAGAACGCTTTTGAATGTCACAAGAACGCCTTGAATATCTTTGAGAATTTCACTTATGGAAGTTCTCAAATTCTTGAACTCTTCAAATAGTCTTGCTTGTGGATCAAACGCCGTCTTCGGGATGATTTTGGTGAAGAACGCCTTGAATATCTTTGAGAATTTCACTTATGGAAGTTCTCAAATTCTTGAACTCTTCAAATGACTTCTGATGTGATTTTCAACTGATATGGAGGCCCCTATTTATAGTTGTAGGGAAAGAGATCTAGAGCTGATGTGACACTATCTCATTGGCTGTTGGAAATTGATATATATCTTTTTTGAAAGATATATACTTGTTGCCAAAGACTTTTAATATTTATCATATAATAATATCTTTATTATTTAAATATTGTATCTAATTTTGGATGTGATATAATTCCAAAACTAAATAAATATATTAAAATCAATAAAAATATTATTTATAATATTGTAAAATTTCGCCACCTACAAATGCCCCCTCGAGACTTGTTCATTGACGACTTGTCGTTTGAAATGAATGAGTCTCGAAAATTGATTAGATAGTTTAAACTCGTATCAAGGAGTCTTGAACTTGAATTTATTAGATAGTTTATACTCGTGTCAAGGAGTTCTTGAATAGTTCATACTCATATTCAAGAGTTCTTCAGTTTGAATTTATTAGATAGTTTATACTCGTATCAAGGAGCCTTCAATTTGGATTTGAATTTAGATAGTTTATGCTCGTATCAGGGAGCTTTCTTGAACTTTGATAGTTTATGCTCATATCAGGGAGCTTTTTCTTGAACTTGGATAGTTTATGCTCATATCGAGGAGCCTTCAACTTGAATTTGGACTTTGTAGACCTTTTATACTCGTGTCCGTGAGTACTTGGATTTGAATTTGGATTTGTAGACATTTTTATACTCATGTCAAGGAGTCTTGAATTTGAATTTGTAGACCTTTTATACTCGTGTCAATGAGTCTTGAATTTGAATTTATAGACCTTTTATACTCGTGTCAATGAGTCTTGGATTTGAATTTGAATTTATAGACATTTTATACTCGTGTCAACGAGTCTTGGTATTTCTTGAAGAGTTTAGATAGTTTTGACTCTTATCAAGGAGCATTTGTATTTTGAAAACTTTAGATAGTTTTGACTCTTATCAAGGAGTTTTGAAGATAGTTTAGGCTCTTATCGAGGAGCGTTTGAATTTTGAAGACTTTAGATAGTTTAAGCTCTTATCAAGGAGCTTTGAAGATAGTTTAGGCTCTTATCAAGGAACGTTTGTATTTTGAAAACTTTGACATGTATTGGAAGATTTGAATAGGCCAATGACAAGATTTATAGTCGCTTCTCCTTCTCCTTCTTCTTCTTCTTCTTCTTCTTCTTCTTCTTCACTTGGGGATTCCTCAAAAGGTTTGCCCTCATCATCTGTTTCTTGCTCTTCTTCAAAGTTGTGAGGCTTTTGCATCGATAGTTCTTCAACTCCATTTGCGGCCATGCTTAACTCCATGTCGTAAGCTCTAGTGGCCAATTCCTCGAAAGTCTTTGGTTGAATCCCTTTCAAAATATATCGAAGACCCCAACACATGCCTTGGATGCATATTTCAATTGCTGAACTTTCTGATAATTGATCTTTGCAATTCAGGCTTAAGTTTCTCCAACGGTTGATGTAGTCAATGACGGACTCTTCTTTTTGTTGGTTTGTATTTGTGAGTTCAACCAAGCTAACCGTCCTTCGAGTACTGTAGAAGCGGTTTAGGAATTCTTTCTCCAGTTGCCCCCAACTATCAATCGAATTTGGCTCCAAATCGGTATACCAATCAAATGCGTTATCTTTTAAAGAACGAACGAATTGCTTCACCAAGTGATCTTCGTATGTCCCAGCATCATTACAGGTCTCTACAAAGTGAGCCACATGTTGTCTTGGATTTCCTTTGCCATCAAATTGTTGAAACTTTGGCGGCTGGTAGCCATCTGGCATCTTTAAGTTGTCAATTCTTGGAGTATATGGCTTGTTATAAGTCCATAATGATTTACGGCTCTCTCCAGACTTGTCCTTGATTGTCTTCAGTATGAAATCTTTGAGTTGATCAACTTGTATTGAGCCATCAGATGAGATTTTAATTTCTTTGGCTGTAGATTTTCCACTTTTATTGGCATGTAGCTTTGTAGATATCTCAGCTTCAGTATCTTCATCAACTTGCTCGCCACATGTATCAACAATCATTTCTTTTTCCAGTTTCAAGATTTGAGCATCTCATTCTTGTATCCGCAAAGCAAGTCCTTCGGCAAGCTTCGTTAAGTTTGCAATTTGCTCTTCCCGAATTGTAGACATTTTGATGCTTGAGAAAATTGATGAAAAGGTAGAGATTGTCCCACCGGGGCGTGCCAAAATTTGTAACACAAATTTTTGTATTTAATTTGGTAAAACACAAAATAGTGTACAATAAAATGATTTCAAATCAAAAATATAAATTTACGAATCCAATCTCTATTTTTCCTCTGATTCTTCTCTTCAAAACTTGATTTTCAAACGGTCTTTGAAATCTTCAGAGTAAATTTGTCTCTTTCATTTTCTCAGACTTGTTGTTTGAACTTGGTCTTCGAAGTTTTCGGGGACGATTTGTATGCTCGATCTTCTTTGACTTGGTATTTGGTCTTGATAACGTTAACTCGGAGGGCCGACGCCTTGTTTCCAGATCAAATGCTAATTTTGAAATGAATTTGATGAAGAACGCCTTTGACTGCTTTGCTTATGGATCAAACGTTGTCTTCGGGATGAATTTGGTGAAGAACGCTTTTGAATGTCACAAGAACGCCTTGAATATCTTTGAGAATTTCACTTATGGAAGTTCTCAAATTCTTGAACTCTTCAAATAGTCTTGCTTGTGGATCAAACGCCGTCTTCAGGATGATTTTGGTGAAGAACGCCTTGAATATCTTTGAGAATTTCACTTATGGAAGTTCTCAAATTCTTGAACTCTTCAAATGACTTCTGATGTGATTTTCAACTGATATGGAGGCCCCTATTTATAGTTGTAGGGAAAGAGATCTAGAGCTGATGTGACACTATCTCATTGGCTGTTGGAAATTGATATATATCTTTTTTGAAAGATATATACTTGTTGCCAAAGACTTTTAATATTTATCATATAATAATATCTTTATTATTTAAATATTGTATCTAATTTTGGATTTGATATAATTCCAAAACTAAATAAATATATTAAAATCAATAAAAATATTATTTATAATATTGTAAAATTTCGCCACCTACAGATGGATAAGATTATTTTCAGGATACCTTAAAGTAACATGAAGATTTGAGCTCAATAAGGTAATGTATATTTATTTGGTTATATATGTAGTCTAAGTGGAGATTGTTGGAAAATTTTCATTATGTGGAGTTACATATATAAAATAAAATATGTATAGTTGTTTTATGGTAAGTTCAATTAAAGTTATCTACTAAAATATAATTATAGACTATATTAAATGTATTAGATAATCATGGAATTAATGTGTAGATACCATAAGGAGATATTCAATTTGTTGAGGGACCAAATTGAAAATCATAGATATATATAGTTATATATTTAGGGTTATGGTTCCCAAATGACGGTACTTCATTCTTACAGTCTGTATTCCTCCTACAAAAAGCAAAAGAAAAGTGGTACCGATCGTTTGGAAGGTCCATAACAGATTCAACACCAGATTCAATAATAAAGATATAAAGATGTATGATTAAGGTACGCTTCCGCATTTAATTTAATTATTTTGTATCTCAGTCATTTCGACATAGAGATTTCATGATTAGGGGAACCAACAGAAAAAGAAATCCACTTTATCATTTAGATGAAAGCAAGACTCTGATTCTTAAGAACCCAACAGAACTTTTCTCCTCCAATCAGACAAACTAAAGAAGGGAATCCCGTTGATATTTTCTCAGCAGAAGGGAAAAATGTAAGAATCTTGGTTTTTTTTTATATATATATAATTAAGTGATACCTTTAAATATAGATAAATGATCTTGTAAATTATTTTCCTTTTTTCATTTACTTTTTTATCCTTTCATTTGTGTTCTTTACTACCTAATAATATAAATGGATTTTAATCTTATATCAATGAACTTACATGTTTATGTTATTAAATTCAACATTGTATACTTGTCAGTTGGCAATATAATTAAAAACTAAACACCGTTTAACTAACCATCTATAACTCCAAAAGACATGTATTTTTGATTTTTTTTATCTTTCAATTATTCATATATTAATGTTTTTAGTATTTACCCAAAAAAAACATTTATTAATCATCTATATAGTAAATTTAATAAAGAAAAAAAATGAACTATGTGATTTTTGAGTCCTAGGGTAATAGTTTTCATCTGTTAGCTTCTTGATTGATAAATACGTTTTTCAAATCTTAAATCGATAAAACTCCATTTATTTTATTTTATCGTATAAATGTATAGAAAGTTTTTTTAAAAAATAATTAAGTCGTGATCAGTCACCATTATATAGAAACTGATAATTAAATCTCCTACTTAGATAAACACAAACAGCTAGATGGACAAAATGATGTTTATGGGGCCAAACAGTTTGGGCAAATTGTAATCATAGAAATGCACATTTATGGTGCATAATAATCTAGTAATTTCAGAAAGAAAGAAAGAAAAAAAACCACTCAATTGTTTTACCATTTTGTAACAACATCAAAGCCAATTATATCAAAATATAGACTTATATGTTTGGCTTGTTGACTCAGCAACCATGCTAAAATTGAAAACGACCAAACTTTCGAGTGATTTTAATGTGGAAACTCATTGACTTTTTATTCATGGTCTGTCCCAAAAAGAAGAGGAAAGACCTTATGCCAAACAGTTCTTTGCTAACTATTAACTAATTATTCGGTTTATATATTTTGAACTTTTTTTTTTGGAGTTGGAAGGTGGTGGGGAACGACCGAGCGGTGGGTCTCGAATCCTAAATATGGAACCTTTTTTATGTTAAAGATTCCATCTCTTAACGTTTCTGAAAGGACTTATATTTAGAATTTTCATTATTTTATTTTTTCTCCAATTGTTTGCCATTAATGTGAGTTTGGCAGCTGGTTGAATTGAAGTGGCGAAATCATAATTAAAAGAACACTAATTTGAATCACACCAACATAAGAAAAATATATCATGCGAGGACTCACTACTAGTGGCTGCAAGTATCTAAAAAAACCTTACGATCGATTCTAACTTGATCAATAAAAATCATTTAATTAATAACTTTAATTTTTTCACACTGGGAAAAGGCTAGATATTATCATACGACAAATTACAAATGCAATGAGTTTCAGCACCGAACAAATTCATTTCTGACCACATTATATTATAAAAGAAAAGAAAAGGATATATATTTTGATGCATAAATATAACAAAATATAAATGATGGCCGGTAAAATTGATATTAATTAAGAGAGCTGAAAATTTTGGAAAATGATTTTGTTCCCCCTCCTCTCTCGGTCGTGGCAGTACGTAATTTAGGTGAAACATTAGTTCTTGATTATCACGTCTGTTTTCAGGTGGAGCACATGATTATTTTTCAATTATCTATCACATGCAAAGGAACTAGAGAATTCATTCTCTAGTTCCTTAATTTTACTATACATAAACAATTGTAAATTGCCAAATTGCAACAATAATTCACGTACCAAAAATATAATCGGCGACCATAAAAGGCAGCAGTAGACTATCATATATATTGAAGATATCAATATATATATATACACTCTTGCATGGATGTCTTTATACGTGTGTGTGTGTGTGTGCATGTATGCGTGTGTATGTGTGTTATGGACATTATTAATTAGCTGGAATTATTGTCTGTTAAGATCTTTAGAATTAATTGATGTCGTTGGTTTTCTCTTGTGGCAGAACATGCTCAAATAATATTATTGTTATCATAATTAGAGACATTAGAGTTGGAATGAATTGATATATGATGATGAGAAAGCAAAGTCGTGGGCATTTTGATAGATATTTTGTTGTGGATGTTGGGGTCAGCAAAATAAATTAAGTGGTCATCCCATTTGATTATATTTGTCCTTTCGAATGATTGATGTACTTGTGCATATACATATATAAGGATGACATCATTTTAGTTTTGGATTGGGTTAACTTCATCGAAATATTTATTTTAGATCACCCGTGACCATTATTCACTGATGACAAATCTTGATGCCAATTGAACCATTCCAAAGAGACTATGCGATTGTGATTCTTGTCATATTCAAGTGTGTGCACATGATAATTCGATCTAACTTATGATCTTTCAGTCATCGTTTCACTAAATTACCCCATTTGAGGTAATTTTAGGTTCTTTGGACTCTATTAGTCAAAGCGAACATTTAGTTTTCAGTTGAATTTATGAAGTGACCCGAGTTTTATATACATGTGTGTATATATATATATATTATTTTTGTAACATTGATAAATCCAGATTGATTTAAGGGCTTTTAGAATGAAAATGGTATATTATGAAGTATTTTAAGTTAAGACTAGTAATCAGAGAAATAGTTGGGCTACATTTGGTCCAAAATCATGTGGGCTTTTATTAGAAAAGAGCCCAACTTATTTCTTCACGGACTAAATTGCAAAGCCGACATTCCAATTCAACACACGCACTCGCTCCCTCCAAAATATTGTTGCCGTTGTGCGTGGGTTGATGTGAATAAATTTCAATCTTACACAATAGTCCACGAATTAAATATTGTATGAGTAATAAATTCTACTAAATAATTCTTGTACAATGGACTCAATTAAAAAACGATAGCATATCGGACACATTAAAATTTTTAGTTTTTCTCCAATTTTTTTTTGTTTTTAATTTAATTTTACATTATTCTTTAGGATTTATTACATCAAATTAAAATTTATAATTATTTTTTATTATTTAATTTTCAATTTAGTGATACTCCTCCCTTCATCCCAATTATATATTCTGTATTGCTATTTTGAGGTGTCTCAAGTATATGGTCCAATTACTATAATTAATATTATTTTTCGTAGAAATGTACAATTACACTCTTGTAAGATTTTGGAAATTTAAAACTAACTATTTAATTTTTTGAAAGTTATAAATCTTAAATATGGATAATATTGGAAGTTTAACTTTGGTATTTTGTTTTCATAAATATTTTTAATTTACGCGATAGTAGAAAAAAGACTATATAATTGAGACAAATATAGTATAATTGATTATTAGGGTTGATTATTCTAAAATTAAGGTTTGCCATTTTTAAAAAAAAATCTTAGCAAAAAAATTATTTATGATTTGTCATATTATAATAAATTTTATTGTTATTATACATCTTAATCTTATCTTAATCTTAATATATATAAAGATGAATAGTTATACTATAATTAGTAACTATAGTTTTCCCGCCTAAATATGCATTCCAAAAATAGTAAGTTTACTAATTATATATTAATTTAATTATTTAATTATATATATCATATCTTTAATATAATATAATATAATAATGTATAGCTATATATCAGGGTATATGTCTAATATCATATCTCATATATAAATAAATAAAAAATATGATACAATATACGTACAATATATAATATATTATATATATAATATATAAGATAAGATAACAGAATTGTGCAATAAGATTTTCCCCTCCCATTGCAAATAGCAATTTCAGTCCATATAACATTGTTGTACAGACTATTTAATTATTTAATGGTTGAAAATCAAGCTCTTTAAGAATCCCAAATTAACGCCAAATCTCAATTAATTAACATCTCAAATTAGCGTCAAATTTATAAGCGCATCCCAATTTGTATTGAAACCCGCTAATCTATCTATATTCTATAATGAATAAACTGGAGTCGCGAGTCCAAAAATTACCATTTTGACTTTAGAAATGGTAGCATGAATACAACACTTATTCAATTCATATATCCAACTCATACATAGAAAAAAAAATGTACATGTTGCTGGAACAATAGCCTTTGCAGACTACTATATATATGCCTAAATCCATTCTTGAATTAAAAATAAATAAAAAAAGATGAATAGCCTCATTCTAATTTAGAGAAGAATATTAAGTAGAAGTCGTAGAGCAATGGAAAGCAGAAGAGGGGATATAGGAAAACAAGAAAGAGAGAACAAATTGTCGTCATCGTGGTTCTTAAGACTGCAAAGGTTGCACCGTCCGATCATTTGATGGCGAATTTATAATTGATTTTCTAAATAATCTTCTAGAGTACTATTGTCTTATTTTCTTATAGCTAAGCAAAAAGGGATTGAGATGACAAGGAGGGTTTTAAAATCATGCGCATAGGATGTGGCTCACCTGTAATAACTTTTTAACAATTTTTTAAAGTTGTTGTAATGGTAATTTCAGCTCTAATCGAAAGACTTTTAATTATACACTATATCGAGTCACCAAATAAACAATTTTGTTTCTGTTTTGTAGGGGCCTCCAAGTAAATGCAATTGTATTAATTTCATTGGGTATGAGCATGTTCGTGTAAAAATGTACAACATTAAAATTATTATTATTATATTCAGATTGAAATATTGTTATTTAATTTCCTACTCTTTTGGATATATAATTAATATCATTTGTATATTGTGCTTTAAAATGATATGTATTGTTTTAGTTGTAGAAATTACACACTCAATGTTCTAATTGCAAAGTTTCAAAAGTCGCTTAACATGTTGCAATTACAATTTTTCCTAAAAGGACGTGTTAATTAATCAAAGCAATTAACTCTTATTATCATCATATATCATCATCACTAGCATCAAATGAAATTTAAATCAATTAATCAAAACGTTACCAATTAATATAATTCAATCAATGTATACTTTTCAATAATTACACTATGTATATCCAGAAATATCCAAAATAACCACCCCATACTCATCTATAAATAGTTTCATCTTATCAATTCTTATATCCACCACATCTTATCTTAGACGATTGCAGAACATTTAAACATTTCATATACATTTTTTTTAATACCTTAAACATGAAGAAAAGTCTCGATTGGTTTGACTTGTCCCGATCCTCATCAAGCACCGGCATTGTACAAAATAATCAATGAATAAATCACTTCATTTTCCCATTTCATTATGAAAGGAAGTATGTATTATTGTATATCAAATAAAAATTTGAAAAAGCAGTGAAAATCGAAGAAGAGAATGCAGTTTTCACAAGCTTCTATGTTGCTAGATTTTAAATTTTATTTATTTTTTAGTTTTTTTTTAATAATTCATTTTTTAGTTGATAGTGGTAAGGATTTCCTTTATTTGATTGTACTAATTCTTATTTAAGTCTCACTGTTGGTTTGCATTTTTTATTTTATTTGTTTCATAGTTTTATTATAATATATTGTTGTACAATATAAAATGCTTCAACGGAATTTTATAAGGGTTTGATGATTTCGATGTAGGGCTAAACTCTATTAAATTTCACAAAATAGATTTATTTTTTTAGAATAGGTTGCCTAATATGTAAATATCATAAGAATATTTTGCTTTAATTTCACAACAAAACACATTTTAACGACGACAAACTAATGATGGATTGAACTTCGGACTTTTAACGCCAATTGTCGGACAAATCCATCGTTAAATATCTAATTTTTAATTTTTGTTAATAATTAAAGACGTAATAGCGACATAATTTTTCGTCTCTAAATTAGAGACTGAAAATTACGTTGCTACATTTTAAAATTTGTTTATTTTTACTTTTAGCTACATAATTAGCAACGGAAAATTCCCTAGCTAAAAATATATAATATTTTATTTTAGCTACGGAAAATTCCATAGCTAAAAATAAATTTTATTTTTTTATTAATTTTTCTTTATTTTTTCATTCTCTAAATATCTAATTATGATTTTTTAATTTTACTTTTAATTAGAGACATAGTTTAACATTAACATTATAAAATAATAATAATAATAATATATAATTATTCTTTATTGAAAATTAAAACTTTATTAATTGACAATAATATGAAATGAATATAATATCATATCCTTATATTATATACATATATTCATTGATAACGTATAAATAATATATATAATAGACAAAGAAATACAAATAGTGTTCAGAGGCAGCCAAGTTTATTTTTGAAATTTTATATATTCAGAATAGGCACTAATTTTTATTTTATTTCAATGAAAAAAATCTTTTGCATAAATGGATGAAATATACAATTATTGCAGACAACATACTAGCATAGATGAAATAATGATTTGTGGGCATCATATTTTTTTTTGGATATAAACTGCTACTAGAAAAAAATTGTTTTATAGGAATTAATATGTGCAATTTTTTTGTACTGTTATTCTGTATGTGTATATTAGATTTTAAATTGTTATTTGGTTTAAATTGTTATTTGACTATCTTAAATTATTGAATTGGGTGAAGATTGTCATTTATTTTTCAAATGTTGAATATTATATATGTTGAGTTACATTGCATTATTTTATTTTTACTTTCTTTTACATGCTTGAGATAATTTAATGTATTTCAAATGTAGAAGTTATATATTAAATGTATAACATAGACAATGATGCATTCTTTTTTTTTTTTTTTATTGCTGGAGAACCAATCATTCTTTCTAATTTTAGTAGAACCAATAAACTTCGTCCGTTTCAAAATATTTATTTTTTTATTATTTTTTTTGTAACATTTTTTTTTAGATATTTTCACACTCCCTCTCCCAATTTTAACTATATCCAAAACTCTACAAAATTTCATAATTCTAACTTAAGATTTGATGTCATATGACAAAGAGTAGTATATTAGTCCAAAACTATTTCTTAATTCAAGATCAAACTACTAAAACAACAAACATTTTGAAACAAAGATAATATTATTTTTTTGATATTGATGTATTAATTTTTTTGGATATTTTGCCATCAAATTTTCACCTATCAATTAATCTTTCATAAAATATTAATAAACTATACATTTACGAATTGAAAATATAAACTAGCAAGATATCCTTTCATTGATATAATTAAAAATATACAACCAGTGTTAATTGTAAATGGACAAGAAACATTTAGGATGTATAACATTCTTAAAGATGAATGAATCAGTGGGGGTAGAAAATGAGATAAGAAAATTGAAAAATGACAACCCCTAAAAATTAGAAGATATTTCTGAGTTGGATTTTTCACATTTGGATATAATTTCATTATTGTATTATATTTTTAATATTTTAATATTTTTTACTCATTTCGCTATTTAAATATATTTTTGTGTTAAATGTTTGGCTCATTGAACAAATAATTTCTTCATGCAGTTTTCATTGGTGAAGTTTATGTACGTGATTAATTAATTGTATATTTATTTAGAAAATTCTTTATTATTTTATTTAGAGAGTAAATAATTGTTTTTATTTTTTTATGTTATCAAACAAAATGATTCATTTCAGCCTAATAATTTCACTTATTGATACTGTCTCGTGAGGTGGTTTATGACTGTCAAATACTAACTGAGTTTCACTTATATTTGATATTAATGTCCAGATTTTTAGAATTTTGATAGTTGGGCAATCAAATTATGATAAATCGTGTTGAAAATGAACAATGTTTTTATAGTATATTTATATAATATAATAATGATCTTCAAATATGCGAGGACACATATTTGAATATATCTATGCTACCTTATTTGATCCAATAAATTATTTATACAAGACATTACAAATTATTTAATGTTTTTCTTTAATAGTTAGATATCATATGCGCATATTTTATATATCATATATAAAAAAAAATGATCAATGTTTAATTTCATACTATGTATATATAGGCCAATATTTTACAATAATATAATTTAATGCATTCATTCCTATATGTAAGGAGACGTAGAATGACATGATGTCGATCATGAAGTTCGAGGTCTTTTCTACAAATATAATGTAAACAGTATGAGAGATTATTTTCCAACATATAAGAGATGATTTTCCAACTTATGAGAGATGGTGACGAAACATTAATCAACTTGTGGAAGTGTTGCTCAAGTTGTGTCATCATGTCCTATATATCCACTTCAAACAATCATGAGAGATGGCGAAGACGTGATAATTTTCTTAAATGTATTTTGCGGTGTTGTGTCATTTTTTTCTTATTTTTTCTCATTGTACCAAAATTATAAAGGATATCGATTATGTTTGTAATGAATTTCAGGTGAATCAATTATGTTATTTGTTTTATTGAGCAAACTGAATGGAAAATATAAATTTATTTATAGATTTGGGTTGTCTACTGACAAAATAGCGAATAAACTTGAATATAACATCTTTGTACATTTTATAATTGTTTGTGTTAATTATTTAACTGTGATTTAATTATTTTACTTAGATAAAATTTAATTTATATATCTCGCCGTGCATCGCACGGGATATAGTACTAGTATTATTAAAACTACGTAATTCTTAATGTCGGAACACGATTGACCGTTGAGTTGAGTTTAGAGAATCTCATCCGATAGGAAGCTCATGACCATGAAGTGATATTTAAGTACAATATATTATGAAATATTACAGTTTTGATTGTAAATTGGTATAATGATACGTGATTAGAATTTATATTTCCATGTAAAAACTTATGCAGAGGCAGTTACTATTTAAATTTTACATATTTAAATACTAATTTCATAATAATAAATTTGTGAGCATATGAACCACCAGTTTAGATATTGTGCCACGTAAGTTAAGACCAGATTTTAGATTCTGATAGCCAGTTGGCAATCCTATGCAGCCAATCACACGCCTCCATTTCTATCCTCAAAAGATAAGCCATCTTTATAGTTACACTCATTTATTTATTTTATTTTTTATTTTAACAACTCTATTTTTTTCTCATTTCACACAAACCATAATCAGTCGACATGGCCTCCTCTTGTGCTTCATCAGCCATTGCTGCCGTTGCCTTCTCTTCTCCAAGGCAAGTAATCTTTACATCTAATTTAATTATGTCAATTCATTATATATTCCTAATCACTATCCGCGGGTGTGTATATATAATATATCTCGACTTAATTAAAAATTATTAGCACATAAAATCTATTTTTTTTAAAATCGTTTACCATATGTTAAGCTAGGAGCTAGCTAGTTGATTCCATGATTTGGTATCTACTTACAGCTTAATTAATTTTGCTCCTAGGATTTAACATTTACATGTGATGTGAGTCCATTTAATATTTGTTGTGTTTTTTCAACGATGGCAATATGATTCTTGATTAATTTCCAAGAGGTGTTACCAATTACTACTAGAATTTGAGATTTTCTTAATATTTTGATAGTAAATATGCAGTCAAATTTCAAATTCAACTTTATATTTCAGCTCCCAGAAAAATGGTTCCATTGTTGGAGCAACTAAGGCTTCTTTCTTTGGAGGAAGGAAATTGAGAGTAAGCAAGTTCATTGCTCCTTCCGGGGCGAGATCCGCCACCGTCTCCGCGGCGGCGGCCGATCCAGACCGTCCACTGTGGTTTCCCGGGAGCACTCCCCCACCGTGGCTCGATGGCAGGTCAGACTATCCACATATCATTTTCAGCATTAATTGTCTTAAAAATCATCAACTTTGATTGACTTAATTTTGCAATTAAAAAGAAAAAAGTTGGTAGTATAATTGGAAATTGGTCAAATTTTGTGAAATTTAAAGGCAATTGACCTTTTTTTTATGTTTTGTTAAAATTGATGTAAATATTGATTTGCAGCCTTCCGGGAGACTTTGGATTTGACCCCCTGGGCCTAGGTAGGTGATTGAAATATATTATATATATATATGTTTCATTTCATCAATACACATACACGCACACATGTGAAGTATATGCTTACTACAAGTGCAACATTCTTGCAGCCTCAGACCCGGAGAGCTTGAAATGGAACGTGCAGGCGGAGCTAGTGCACTGCAGATGGGCAATGTTGGGCGCTGCAGGGATATTCATTCCTGAGTTTCTTACAAAGATTGGCGTTCTCAACACCCCTTCATGGTACACCGCCGGTGAGCTCGAATACTTCACCGACACGACGACGCTTTTCGTGGTGGAATTGGTTCTCATTGGGTGGGCAGAGGGGAGGAGATGGGCTGATATCATCAAGCCAGGGAGTGTCAACACTGATCCCATTTTCCCCAACAACAAGCTCACCGGTACCGATGTCGGTTACCCCGGTGGGCTGTGGTTCGACCCTCTTGGATGGGGTTCGGGCTCGCCTCAAAAATTGAAGGAGTTGAGGACCAAGGAAATCAAGAATGGGAGATTGGCTATGTTGGCTGTCATGGGTGCGTGGTTCCAACATATTTACACGGGGACTGGCCCGATCGATAATCTCTTCGCTCATCTTGCGGATCCCGGGCATGCTACTATTTTTGCTGTAAGTGGGAAAATCGAGTTTATGCGGTACTGTTATAGTTTTATGTTACATCTCGTATTTCATTTTACTAATACCTACTGTTTGTGATGTTATTGCAGGCTTTCACCCCCAAATGAGAGATGAAGACTAGTTGTTTGTGAGTGGGGGAGGGATTAGACTGATTTTCCATTAATTGATGTAACAATGTTATTGGAATATTTGTGTTGCTTCGTATGTGGTGTACAAAATTTAATTACTTCCACTAAATCCCAACTCCCGTAAATATGATTGCTTCTCAATCTTTTATTTGCATGATTAAGGTTTCTTTGAGCGTATGAGTTTTGCAATTTTAATCATGTTTAATTAAGACGCTATGTAATTAATTAATGGGTTAATTACTAAAAAAAGGATCGCCTTTGGCATAATTTACAAATTCGGCACCATTTTTAAATTATTGCAATAAGAACCCGACTTTTGCATTTGTAACAATTATGACACCTCTAACTTTTTCCGGCTACCAAAAAATTGATAGAGAAAAAAATGACGTCATTTTGTGCGAGAAATTAAAACAAGTCACATTTCTTCTTCCACTTCTCTTCCCTCTCTGGTGGAGACTGTTCCTCCTCATCTCCATTTTTCTTCACCTTTCAGCAGTTAGTTTGCAACTCAACATTCACAGACAATTCTTGAACATAGAAATTAGAAACTCAAAATTTTGATTTTAAATTGAACAGATTAGAATATAAATTGACGAGTGGACGAGTGGAGGTATCGAGTGGACAGAGAGCAATGACCTTCGATTCCAGTGACACACGCATTGCCACGGTGCGATGGAGAATGTTGACAATGGGCTGAGCTTAAGAAGTGGTGACGTTCGGACGTATTGGCTAGAAGCTAGTGTTGTGGTGAATTTCTAGAGGGTGATTAGGGGTACTAGCGCGCAACAGAGGAAATGGTTGCCGAGGTGGGGAAAAGCTAGGCTACCATTGGCGCTGTGATATCGAAGGCAAGTTGGGAGAAATGGCGGTTGGCTGTTTTGAAGGAAGAAAAGAGATGGAGATGGACAGTTGACGTTGGCGCGAGGGGAAGTGGTGGAAGAAGATTTTTTTTTTCTATTACAAAACGATGTTGTTTAGTGCTCTACAGTTTTGCAGGTGCCGGAAAAAAAATAAGGTGTCATAATTGCTATAAATCTAAAGGTAAAGTCTTTATTGTAATATTTTGAAAGTGATGTTAAATTTGCAAATTGGGTGAAGGGTGAAGTTTTTTTTAGTAATTAACCCATAATTAATTTAGCAAGAACGGAGTCTCACAAAAAAGAATGTATAATTACCGATTCAAGATTGCTATCTATAAACAATTAGAGTTGTAAATTGATTATATTTTAATTTAATTTTACACCTGTTATTTAAGGTTCACTTTTTCCAATTAAGGTATATAACTATTTTTTCAATATTTAATTTCATATTTTTATTAATAATTGATTATTTTCTAAAAAATAAATATACCCTAATTGGGGGAAGTGAACTCTAATTAATGAGTGTAAAATTAATTTAAAACACAATCAATTAAAATCGAAGAAAAAAAGAACTAAAAATTAATATTTTTAAATGTGTAGTATAGAGTGTGTTGCACATAATGTATGCAGCATAGAATTCCGTCCAATTTTATTGTATTTATAATTCGTATATTGACTCGTCTTATGAATTTGGTCATTAAAACTACTGCACACAAGACTCTCGATTCCACACAATTCCCTCATGAACAGTTATATATAAATGAAATTCCAATATCCTTGGGCATGCAACAACACCAATTTTGAATATGCGGAGCAATCTAATTTTAACTGCAAATAACTGATCAAGATATATACAAGAATATATAGAAATTAAGTGAAAACTGCAAGAATATGAATGGTTTCGCTACGACTGCTGCAAGTATTTCTGAGAAATAAAAAAAATGGTTTCGCTACGACTACTGCAAGTATTTCTGAGAAATAAAAAAAACGGTTTGAGCTAATAAGGCTAGTTGTGGCGGGAAGCCGGAATCCGGACCGAAATGGGCCGGCCGGTTCCGGTTCCCCCGCAGCTACTGCAGGTCATCCGAACCGAACCGCCACAGGACCGGCAGCCCGCGTCGTGGTCGGACCACCACGAGCAGAGGCACTTGACCCGACCCGAACCGTTGCAGCTGGGGCACCTGGGAGCCCGGCCCGAACCCATCATCGAGGTCTCATTCATCACTTGCTTCACGATAACTGCGCCGGCCAACACGCTCAACCCCGTAGCCACCTGAGTTAGCACAATAGGATCCATAGCTAGCTTTCTCTCTCTTCTCTCTCTCTCTCTCTCTCTCTCACTCTCAAGAAAAGATGTTTTGCATCATTGCATGGGTGGTTTAGGAGATGCATCGCAGCGGTTTTATGGAGCGGAGCGGTGGTGGAGTAGAGTAGTACACGTAACTTAGTTGACGACCAGCTCATGAGTCTCACACGTTTTTTTTTTTTTGTGACTTGTAAATTAGCATTTAGTAAGAAAAGAAGTACTTGCGTTGCAAAATTGAAGTAGTCTATGCTCCTGAGTCACCGAGTTAGACTAAAACCGGTCTCCGATGCCTATTTGTCTGATCCCTTCAATCTTCGAGTTTTGTCTCATACTGTGTTGCTGTTAAAATTAATTGGAAGAGCTGATATTCGAATTCAAACACTATTAAAATACTAATTTAGAAAATTACAAGCATGTTCTAAATGTGAATTTGGATTCATAGCTAATTTTTCACCCTTTAAATTATGTTATACATATTTTTATGTTTAATATTAAATGTAAAATTTCACTTTGACTCCTACACTTTGGCTGATTTTCTAAAAATAACTAAAATCAAAGCTATTAATAAAATAATATCAACTTTTTAAAATGGTCGCAAATCTACGGTCGGCTGATTTTCAAGCACTAAAATTGAAGGTGACACGCCGCATACGTTCGTTTAATTTCTAGTATAATAAACAAAATTACATATAAATAAATAAATGGTCCAACGTGCGATTATTATTTCCTATCTAATTTTATTTTTTGGATTAAAAAGTTCACGCTCCCATCCGGCATGCCACATGGGATTTTCAGTGCTAGAAAATCGGCCGCATGATAGATTTGCAACAAAATTTGAACAGTTCCCTAGAAAAAAGTTTGATATTATTTTGTCAATAATTTTGATTTGAATTATTTTTTAAAAGACTTCAAAATGTAGAGCTTCAAGTCTTCAACTGTAATTTGTCCTAATATTTATTTGATACTCGATTTATTCTCGAACTCAAATACTCCTGGGGAGTAACTCCCACTGTCTCATATAACTATTGTCTTTTTTTTTGTTTAATTAAAAATTATAATTCACTTTTTTTTATTAAGTATACTTCGATATACTCTTATAAGAAATAATACTCCATCCGTCCCATTTTAATAGGCTTATTTTCCTTTTTGGTATGTCCCGATATATAGACATATTTCTATATATATTTAGCTAATTATTAATATATATATTCTTATTTAATATGTTCATATTAGACATTAATTCAATATCAAAAAAATAAATAGGGGCATATTAGTAAATTTCTTGATTAATTATCTTTCCCAATACTTTTCTTAATTCTCATGAAAAAATCTAATCAGCCTGTTAAAATGGGATGGGGGGATTATATTTTTTTAATTTTGAATCATTAATTAAGGATATTTTTTTTTTAGTTCGGATGATGAACTATAATTATGAAACGGTTTATAATTTTGGGAAGTTGTTTTGGTTTAGTTGGGGCTAATACGGTACTTTACTACATCGCGAATCAAAAGTATATTTACTGCAAACCCAATTCCCAAAGAGGATTTCTGTTGATTTTTGTAGAAATGGCTTGCAGGAGTGTTTTCAAAGCCTTCTTCTTAACTCATACAGAGCCATGGCCGCCTCTGCCTTTCGTAGGCCAAAAAAGATCAAATTTTGCTCCACTCCTTTTACCCCACAAGAAAATATCTTCAAATTGTGGCCGTAAATTAGCCTCAAATCTTGAAAGCCATCACTTTGCAAGAAATTGCTTGAGTTCTGGGAAAAGCGATTATTCTAAGCCAGACCCGCCTCAAGATGCTCTTCTCAGAGCAATTTCTGGTATATATTTTGCCCCTTTTTTGTGTTTTAATCTCTAAATTGGAGGGTTACTGTGTGACTGTGTGTTTATGCTTCCCGAGTAGCTGGTTTCGCCTGCCAATTTTCTGATTTTTATCACTTCGAAAATTTGATTGTGGATAAAGGATATATCATCGTATAATTGGCATGGATCTTTGATGTACCATGTGTTTGATTGTTGCTGGTAATGTAAAGTGTTTGGCAATTACTGAATTATGCGAGGACTATGCTGCGGATTTTTTTGGAAATTTTGATGTTGTTAATCTTTTGTTGTTTTGATTGTTAGTTTGATTTGATTTAAAGAATGAACTTTGGATTTCGGATAAATCGAGTGTCTCTTGTTACATTTGCAGAAGTTTCAAAGAGAGAAGGGAGGGTGGGGCAAGCTACAATTGTGGTCATTGGGGGTACAGTTTCAGATGATTCAACCACCGGGTGGCTTGCTCTTGATCGTAAGGTGAGATGCTCGTCGCTTTGCTACTTGCTACCTTGTTAGTTCCCTTTGTTTCTTTGAGTTATAACCTCAATGTGATCTAGGCAAAGTCTGATTATAAGAAGCTAATATATCAAGTTTTGGTAAGTGTTTTGGACATAAGCCCTCTTATCCTCGATCCTGATATTTTAAATGGTGTGCTTGCAGGTAAATTCGTATCCAAGAACAAGAGGGTTTACTGCAATTGGAACGGGAGGAGATGATTTTGTGCAAGCTATGATTTATGCTGTGGAATCAGTTGTTCAACGCCCTATCCCTGAAGTAAGCAAGCATTTATGTTTTGAGACGTTGAGTAGACACTTCAGTGTTCAATTGCTTTGTATTGCTATTGCTGTGCACCGATGTTTGTATAGCTTTCTTTTCTCCTGAGAAATAGTTAAGCAAATTAGGTTTAAGTATGCAACTCATCTTTGTGATTGCTAAGCGCAACCCGGCCAAGCTGTGCTAAACATCCATGCCGTGCATTTGCTGAACTAATGTGAAAATACAGTATATGGTAATTAACTTAGTCCTGTTTATCTAACATTGTCCTCCAGTGAACTCAAGTTGCTTTCCATTGGTTAAGTGTTAGAAGTGAAGATAATTTTACCCTACGCAAAGAAAAATGAATTGAGGCATGATTGAAGACCAAAATCCTTGCTGCATAATTTTAGGCTCCCTTAAAGATCCTGGATTTTGGAAATTGATAATTTATAGGCTTCTTTAAATACAGCCACTGCAATTATCTTTGATTTTCGGCTTTGAGCTGGGCCGGTCTTTGATTTGGCAGGAATACTTCCGGTTTGTTGTTATCTTTCTTTTCCTTGTTGACTCCTTCCTTCAATATGATTTATCGGTTATCTAACTTGATTTCATAAGATGAAACGATTTGCTCTTCAATCTTATCAGCAAGTGTAAGCTACAAATGTGAGTCATTATGCTGCAGGGACAAGTGAGACAGAAGATATCTTCTCGTGGCAAATACGTGTCTGTAAAGATTGGACCGGTTCAAGTTGCTTCGAGTGAGCAGGTCATCTATTCCTCTCTGTCTTTCGTCTCTGTGGTTTGATGTGCGTTTGGACATGCGCGATTTACTCTCTATACCGCAACTGTTGTTAACTAGGCTCCTCCAAATAAATCATTAGTAAAAGAGCAAAGAAACACTATGATGAACTGTTGTGGTTTGCTACACTCACGAGTAGCAGCTGCGGGTTTTCCTCGTCACAAAAATAAACAAAGAAGCATCACAATTGTTTTATCATTTGACACAATCATGAAAACTGCATACATATCTATTGAAGTTTTGACATAATTGAAATGTGTTTTTCAGGTTCAAGCAGTATACTATGCCATGAGAAGTGATGACAGGATGAAGTATTTCTTGTAGATTAGACTTAGATGAGATTTTGTAAATTATATGGGCAGCTAGATAAACCTCACTAAATCCTCTTGAAAATTTCAGGAGCGATTATTTTATTAAATCGGGCTTGTATATTCTACACTTGGTGAAATATATTTATCATATTTTTAAGGGAGTTTCTGTTTGCACCACCATTTTTTCTTTTTGCACCACACCTACTCCATGCACCACTATTTTTACTCTTCGCACCACCGGTATTGACATTAATGCCCTTCAAATTAAAATATGTTTTTTTAAATAAAAAAACTGAAATCAGAAAAAAAAAGAAAAAAAAAGAAAAAAAAATCAGTTTAAATAAAAACTAAATTCTACCAAGATGAAAAATAAAATTACCCTAGTTAATTTCAAAAAAGAACCGTCCTCCCCAAACTGTGAAAACCGAGCAATACAGCGACGGCATTTTGTTCGATCTTGACCCGAAGAATTTTGTTCGATATTTTGTGGACTCGGTTCGGACATCAATCTCAAGTTGCTGCGATTTTAATGGATCGATTTGGTAAGTTTCTTTGTAATTTCTATGTTTTATTTCTTAACATTATAAATTTGTTGGGTCATACTTGAAATCATGTTTTCAGATAGTTTAAGATGCTAGCATATGCTATTTGAATATGTTAGAGTTGATTATGAACAGAAATTGGAGTTTCGTAGCGTCGGGTTGTGTTGATTGTGATTTGCGTAGTGTTCGGACCGTATATTTCGACTCTTTAAGTTTTGTTCGGTCTTGAGAGTTCGAACATTTCATATATGCTCGATTTTTGGAGTCCGAACCACACTTGGTGAGAATTTGGATTCAACTTAATTCTGTTCGGACTTTCAAAAATGAACAAAAACTATATACTCGGTTTCTAGTAGTCGAACATGTCGGACCCTTAGCCAAATTTCTCAAATTAAACTTGTTCGGCCTTGAGAGTTCGAACATGTCATATATGGTCGATTTTTGGAGTCCGAACAATACTTGGTGAGATTTGGATACAACTTAGTGTTGTTCGAACTTTAAAAACCGAACAAAAACTATATACTCGGTTTCTAGAAGTTAAACAGGTCTGACCCTTAGCCAAATTTCGCAAATTAAACTTGTTCGGACTTAAGAGTTCGAACAGGTCATATATGGTCGATTTTTAAAGTCCGAACCATACTTTAACTCCAAATTATCTGTTTTCTTACAAGCATTCATTATAGGAGACGACCCACCGCATCAGCGAGGCGACAAACTGCAGAGAAACGCAATCAAGCTGAGCACGATGCACGGGTAGCAGAAGAGCAGATGAGGAATCAAGCTGAGCACGATGCACGGGTAGCGGAAGAGCAGATGAGGAATCAAATGGAGTTCAATTACGAAGAGAGGCAAGGTGATGATGGGGATGACAATGGAAACGAGGAGGGTGAGCAAAATCCAAATAACGAGGATGATGATGATGAGATATTGAGAGGACCATTCCCTGGAGGGCCTACAGATACGTCTGTGCTGCGGAGCTTCAAGACACATGTTGCAGCGGTGATATGGAGGGGCGAAGAAAGAGAAGTCTTGAAGTGTCATTGCCTAACTGCTAAACTACTGAGGTGGCAGCCCGCAGGGGATTCTTCCGTCATATGGAAGACTTTAGTGAAGAAGTCTGGTTTGTTGTGACTGAGAAAGTTAGCATACAGAGCACCGAATAGGAATCTAGTATCGGCCTTTGTGGAGTGGTGGTATCCTGAGACAAACTCATTTCACCTACCATTTGGTGAGATGAGTATTACATTGAAGGACGTATACTGTTTGACTGGTCTTTGCATTGAGGGTCGACCAGTTGAGTTTGCAGGGGAGGATGTTGCTGGTGGGCAACACATGGTGCGTCGTTTGCTGGGAGTGTCAGCTGAAGAAGCTAATGCAGAAGTGAGTGACCGGGGCAGCTACATCAAATTAAAGTGGCTGCACAGTAGGTTCAGTGAGTTGGCGTCTAGTGAGGACGATTTTGAGGCAGTGTACGCCGCGAGGGCATTCTTGGTATACATTCTAGGCTGTACATTGTTCACGGATAAGACGGGCAATCGAATCACATGCAATTATCTACGATTGTTCGAGGACCCCGAGGAGTTTGAGGGTTATGCATTGGGGGTAGCTGCATTAGCTTTTCTATACAGACAGTTGGGAGTAGGTTCTCGGGTTGGGTATAGACAGATGGCTGGTTTCTGACACTGCTGGAGGTAAATGAAAAATGCCTGTTTTTTAATCATTTTTTATTCACTAAATGTGTTGTTTTCTTAATGTGTTGTGAATTCATACAGGCATGGATTTACGAGCATTTCCCTACACTTGGTCGACCACAACAAAATACCGATTATCGACCTGGATAGCCTTTTGTAATGAGATGGGCGCAACAGGCGCATGGTGCAGTGTCTGAGGATGCAGTGATGGCTTATAGGTTGCAGCTGGATACATTGAGAGCAGAGGATATGAGTTTCTTCTATTTGTGTATGATATAGTGTTATTCAAATATATGTACTAAGCTGAATTGTGCGTTTTGAATATTAGGTTGTCTGGGACCCGTATGTGAGGCTGCGAGATGGCAGTGAGTGACCCGAGGTGACCTTCTATGAAGGTTGTATCACAGCATGTGATATTGTGGAGCCATATCCCCCAGATCGGGTGTTGAGGCAGTTTGGACGGGTACAGACCATCCCACATCCCCCATTGGACCCCGTTGTCTTTAGACGGGGCAAGAAGCCCGGATAGTATCGTGTCGTATGGGGCATGCTTGCTTCCTTTTATGAGCGGTGAGAGAGTCATATGTTGGCTCGAGAACACCGAGGAAGAGTTGTCTATCCAGCTTGGGTGTGCTCCCCCGATTACCAGCAGTGGTATGAGTCTATATCTCATCCTTGAGTCCATCCTGAGGCCGCAGCTCCCGTTGTAGACCCACCGATGACTGTTTCGCCTTAGGATGGGATTCAGTCAGCTATTGGATATCTTCAGCCGGTGCTGACTCGGTGGAGAGCTCATGATCAGGACCTATCATTGCCGTATGTGATGTCTCAAGTTGAAGAAGCTTTCGAGGCGTTGCATTTTCGTACAGGGCATGAGCAAGGCAAGACACAGTCTCATAGGGAACAGGAGCAGGGCGAGTCTTCTTCGAGACGAAGACGCAGACGACAATAGTGTTTACTTTTATATTTATCTGTTATGTATTGGATACTTGTCTTCATTAGTATTAGTATTAAAGGTTTTTGTTTATTTATGTATTAGTATTGAAGGTTTATGTTTATTTTTGCATTAGTATAGGTTTATGTTTATTTATCTTCACTATTAGTAATATATATTCTTCTACCAAGTGATACACACACTTAAAATGTCATAGCAAATCAAGTCCCTCATACTTTGAAAATCAACTCCCTCATAATTTGCACCAAGGCAAATAGACAGCAAACTGACGTTCGAACTTAAAAGTTCGAACGGGTAACACATGTTCGAACTTCGAAGTTCGAACTGGTAACACATGTTCGAACTTCTAAGCTCGAACTTCTAACACATGTTTGAACTTCATTCTTCGAACTTGTCGATTTTGCTTTGTAAAGTTTTTTTAACCAAACCTGATCACCATTCATATACAAATAAACAAACCAACAAAACAATACAAATCCCCAAATAAATGAAATGCATACAAATCTTCAAATCTATATAATATTATTACAAAGTCTCTCAGATAAATAAATTAAGGACAGGTTACAAAGTCTTCCCATCCAGCTGCGCAATCCATGCGAAAGTCCTTCCAGTGAGCAGAGATGGGGGGAAAAGGATGGTTCGGGTTCATAAAAACCTATAATAAAATGTTGCAGTACAATTATGATGGGAGTAATAATATATACTTATAAATTTAACAATCAACTAATTAAAATACGGACCTGAATGAAGTGATTGGCACGGTGTCCTTCCCCAATCTTGACATGGGCCATGCAAATACACTTCGGTTCTGCTGGAACCGACGACGATGAAGGCAGGAATGTAGTGGGATAGCGGCCACCTAACGTCACTAGGGCAACCTCGTACACTATTGCCACTACATGACCTAAATTAGGAAAAACAAACCAGTATCTCGTGGGAGCTGTCAAATCATGAAAATTAAGTATTTTCAAAACCTTCTCCCTCCGTCCACGCTCTAGGAAACACTTGTCCCCATCTCTGGATTACTATTGATCTCGTAAAAAAGGTTAGACCGGACACGTGACCAAGACTCTTGATCGCCAAGCACCAAGCCAGCAATCGCACGAAATCCGCAATGACCATCAGCATTCACATCATGAGTCCTCGCCACATAGCCTCTAAATGATGCTGGTATCTGATCAATGTACCCAATCCCCAAATGATATGATGCTTTATGACGAATTGCCTTTTGTTTCTATGGCCTTGTGGTGTACATCGCTTGTGAAAGCGATGTACCACACTCAAATGAGTCCGGGACTTGCGAACAACTATCATTGAACGAGTCGGTGTACTCAAAAGCACTCTTCTCACACTTCGTGGATGTATCAGCTTTGGTCTTTGTGACTTTCGGTCTACCACGAGTCTTAGTTTGCATGTCTGGTTCAACCATGGATGTGGTAGAAGGGGTAACAATTTCCCTAAATCTCTTCAACATGAGCAATCTCTCAGACTCATCTGCTTGTGCAAACATGTTGTTTGCACAATTCTAAGTTTCAAACCAACGATTATCAACATCAGTAGCCACCACAATGTTCGCTCCTGTAGGTTTCATATCCAATTTTTTTCAGAACTTATCCACAGAATCTAAAGAGAAAGGCATGGATGACCGAACATGCTGATCGATCTCATGTGCACAAGGAAGACCGCACTTCGTTCTCATCACACAACCACATAGTAATGGGTCCACTCCATCTTTCACAATACTCTTCATTTCATCATAAATTTTATCTAATGCAGCAATAGAAATTGTACCTTGAAGGAATTGAAATATCGGAGACTTGTAGCGATGTTGAACCACATTAATACTCTTTTCAAACGATGCCTTTATTACATTGAAAGAAGTCTCGAGCAGATCATGTATCTTCTCCCAACATCCTTCAAGATTGTCTGTATTTGTCCCAAGAAACCTTTTCAATTTTGCATGGGCACCTTCGGCCCTGCAAAATCAATATAGTAAAAAATTGTTAGATATATAGTCGTAATCGTTCGAATTAATATAGACTTGGTGGTGCCACATTCAAAAGTTTTGAATAAGAAATATAGAAATATACCTGCAAGTTGTGGTATTGTCAAAGTGCATCACTCGATTTGTCCAATAGCTTACAAATCTTTCTTTGTAAGATATAATCCAATTGTTGATAGCATAATCCACAACAGTGGGATTGGTGGCATAGTCTTCTTGAAACCTCCGAAGCATTTCCCCATAGCGTGCTTCAGTCTCAGCAAGCACTATCAGATTTCATGCACTCAAGAAGGATTCCCATTGATCTTTAGTACGGAACTTATTCTTGCAATTGGCAGTGATGTTCTTATTTATATGCCATCGACATAAAAAATGACGGGTGGTGGGAAACGTCACCTCTATGGCATTCATCAATGCTCGTTCCCGATCTGTCACAATTACACTAGGTAATGTGCTTTGGTCCATCAACTCTTTAAGAACAGTGAGAGCCCAAATGTAATTATCCTCCTTCTCAGCCTCCAAATAGGCGCATGCAACAGAGAACGTCATGCTTGTTGAGGTAACACCGACTATTTCGAACAAAGGTAATTTGTACTTGTTCATCTTGTACATACAGTCCATCAATAAGACTTTAGGAAAAGCTCTAAGTAGTCTCACGCTTGTTGGGTGCGCATAGAACATATCTTTGACGGTGTCAGTCTGTGGACACCGCCTCGTATACTGGTAATAACCATGTTCCTCCAGTTTACCCAACAGATACTGCATTTGGGATCGACCATCATGCTCCACATATTTATTCCTACTTCGCACATTATAAATTGTCTTTATTGTGGACTTGTTATTGGGAAAGCTTCTCTGAATTGCAGCCAATATTTGCTTCGGCCGTGTATGTGAACTCGACAAACTAGCCACCAATTTCTCCTCATTCGATGTCAGGCGACCGGCGTATGTATGTCCTTCTAAATATTTTGCTTGTGGGTGATTGTGAACACAACAAGCAACTTCTAACATTCATTGATTAAACTCTGGGAGATAATGTCCCTTCAAACAAAACGGACATCCAATTCTCTTTGACCCAGTCTCCCTAGAGCTCGTTTTCGAATTCTTGCTCTCTTTTCCCTCTTTCCCTTCTTCCAAAACTTCATCCTCCTCCAAACCTTGTTTTATGTAATCACGTTCTATTGGAGCCTTCTTCTTAATCACACGGGGATGCCCACCTCATTCACATGCCAACACTAACCGAGGAATCCTAGTATCACTCCTACCTTCTGAGCGTCGCACAATAATGACAATACCAACTGGAATAGCTCTGTCACGAACCCAACTGATCAAACTCTCACGAGAATAAAATAATTCCATAGTATGGAATATGTCCGTAAAATCAGGAACCAACTATGTATTGATTGGGCCCATAACACCGCTCTTAGTTCGATCCTATTCCAAAAAAAACATTAGTTACTGCAGCAGAGCACCGTTCAAACATCATAATTCGAGCAAATTGATTTTGTTCGAACTCTAAAGTTCGAACTAATTCACTAAGTTCGGTTAATTCAATTCGAACAGAAACCGCATTGAAAAATGGTGAAGATTGGTTCGAATTATAAACTTCGAACATGTTCATATTGTTCGAACTAACGAGTTCGAACATACCTTTTTTGTTCGAACTAAGAAGTTCGAACATACCTTGTTCGTTCGATCTTCGTTGTTCAAACGCATTGAAGCAGGTTCAAACTATAATTACCGAACAAAACACGAAAACAGGTCTAAAAAATCTCCAAGAACTCAAAATTCAATCGGTACAAACTACTCAAAATGACTTACATTGTTGTGTTCTTCTTCATTTTCATCATGCGTTGTATCTCTTTTCATTATTGCCACCACAATTGCACAACTAGAAACTAGGTTTTTGAGTTCTAATTGTGTTCAATAATGCTAACCTTTTTTTTGTTTGGATCTTGGTTATTTTTGATTTTAATATATTTAATAATATATTTTCTATTGTTTTATTTTTTTTTATTTTTTTTTGTGGTGCATTGAGTAAAAAAAGTGGTACAAGAAAGTAATTAAAGGATATTTCAGTCAATTCGTAATTATTTTATTTTTGCATTTTTATTTTAGTGGTGCAAAGAGAAAAAATGGTGGTGCAAACAGAAAATCCCTATTTTTAATGACAAGCAACTTATGTGTCAATCTAATCAATTTTCAAAAAATTGTTAGTGGAGCTGTTATTTTTAATCTTTATTATTATAATAACTAGTACAGTGCCCGCGCGTTGCGCAATGGAAGTAACGCGGGATGTGAGACGTACGTTGCACGGTGGAAGCGAATTGTTATTTCACTGTTGCGTTATCGCGCAATACAAATATATTTAAAATTAAAATTCTGTTATATTTCTCTGTAATTTTACATATATTGGTATTTAATTTTTTTTATAAATTTATAAAATTGATCGCTAATAATTATTAATTTTACCAAATAATTATTAACACAAATTTTACATGACACACACACACACACACACACACACATATATATATATAATAGGTACTTACTTATATAATTCTTAACATTTTAAATGAATATTAATTCATATTTAACTTATATACACTTTATGTTATGAAAAATCAAAGTTACTATAAAAAAAACAATAAAAGCAGGAATATTACAAATTATGAAAAACTTTTCTATATATATAAATAATAGGTACTTATATAATTCTTAACATTTTAAATGAATATTAATTCATATTTAAATTATATACACTTTATGTTATGAAAAATCAAAGTTACTATTAAAAAAAACAATAAAAGCAGGAATTTTACAAATTCTGAAAAACTTCTCTATATACAACATTTGTGGTGGTATTTGTATCATTATCATCAAGTAAGATCTTCAATCCACCACGACTTCTAACCCTTGAAACAGCAACATAGAATTGTCCATGAGTGAATACTGGTTTCTGCAACAATAAACCAACGTGAGACAGTGATTGTCCTTGGCTCTTGTTTATTGTCATTGCATATGAGGGCATCAGAGGAAATTGCCTTCTCTGAAACTTAAATGGCAATCTGGGATCAGCAGGCATAAGAGACATTCTTGGAATTAGTACCATTTGCTGTGCATTTTGGCCACTGATAAATCTTGCTTCGATAACATGTTTTTCAAGCCTTGTGATCATCAATCAAGTCCCATTACATAAACCATTTGCATGATCTATATTTCTCAACAACATAACATGAGTGCCTACTTTCAAAATTAATTCATGATTCGGAACCCCTGAGCATCTGATACTGTTTAGGAATTCCGGAGTATGAACTTCTTGCAGCAAACCCGTATTGTAATCTGAGTTGCATGTTGAGTCGGAACTCAAATACAATCTGCCCTCACCCTTATTCAGAGAAAGCATGTATTGATTTACAGATTCAACCGCATTTAAAGTTGGAGCAAGAATTGCTCTTTCTTCTAGATAAGTTGTATCTGTAGTATCAGTACCATATGATGGAAAGGTACTGTGAACAATTGATGAAATTGGATCTTCTGACCATTTCAATACAATATCATCAGGGACGTCAATATTCACATGTCCATCATTTGGGCCACCGATTGTACCGTCTCCAATACCAGCAATCCAATTTGCAAATTGTTCGACCTCAGCAGCTACATCGTTAGACCCCAAATTCAACAGTCTTAAATTTTTTGTTAATCTCAAGACTCGGCAGTGTTTCCACAGATAAGAAGAATTTATTGTGGCATTAACAATATCCTGTCTGCTTCCTTTTGGAATAACTGGTAAGATCTGTCGAAAATCTCCTCCAAAAATGATTGTTTTTCCTCCAAAAATTCTACGTGCATTTGAAGAATCACATACACGCATTATATCTCGAAGTGTTCGATCCAAAGCTTCAAAGCAATACTTGTGCATCATAGGGGCCTCATCCCAAATTATCAGCTTGCATCTAAGAATTAGTTCTGCTAGCGGACTTCCTTGGATAATATTACAGGTGGAATCCTCGTTTGGATTTAAAGGTATCTTAAATCTTGAATGCGCTGTCCGTCCACCTGGTAATAATATAGAAGCAATACCACTTGATGCAACATTTAAAACTATTTCTCCTTTTGATCTCAACGCTGCTGATAATGTCTTCCATATGAATGTCTTTCCAGTACCTCCATATCCATACAGAAAGAACATGCCCCCTGATTCCGATGATATAGCATCCAATACAATTCGATACACAGTGTGTTGTTCATCTGTTAGTTTGCTAACAAACACTTTGTGATCATTTTCCAATTCCATCCTATCATATCTTATTTCATCATTTATCAATCTATTTTCCTGAGATTGAAAAAAGTCAGAACTTGGAAATGGCATACCTTCAAATTCTCGTAAAGTCCTTCCAAAACTTTTAATCAACTTTTCAATTTCCACCAGACAATAACTTTGAATTTGCTCATCAGTCAAGTGCAATTCTGTACATTTATAAGAATAGTTAATAATGGAAATTAATATATTATGCAAAAATTAAAGAAAGATTAAAAAATTATAATTTGAAGTACCAGGGTGTTGCAGTATTGATCGTTGCTTATATAATATATCATCTGCTAAATACATCCAACAATTATTCCACACAACTTCTGGATGTCCAATTGAATCAGAGGCTAACAATGTAACAAATAACTTTCTCAAAGATTCAGCAGATGACCAATAACTTGCTTCGATAATCCCATCAATAAATTCTTTATCGTCATCTAACAATCCTAAAGCATAACATGCATCTTTGAATGAAGCATACTGCACACCATTAATTTTTCTGATGTCTTCATAACACGTAGGTCCCCGCACAACATTAAGCAAACACCTCAAATAATACATCTCCCCACTCCCCGGAGGAACAAAGAAAATTCTTCCAATTGAGAAATTTTGTTTCCTCAGCACCCATTCTTTTTTAGCTTGTTTCCAAACAAACTTTGTTGGAAATTGAACATAAGTAAGTTTCCGCGCTTCCGCATACTTCTTATTTGCTTCAAACCAAGCTAAAAACATACTTTCATGGACAGTTGGTCTGTTGAGGACTTCATCCATTGAATCAGAATCTTGAAAAAAAACTGTCTGTTCATTTTCAAGATGAAAACTTAATCTCTCAACGGGAGGGTATTTGTATTGAATTTGAAATCCAAATATTCTCCATGCAGCCTCGCAGGGGAAAATATATCTGCAATCATAATACATACTTATTTCATCAATATTTTTCCCACTTTCATCATCTTTAGTGCTCTGATAAAATGCTGCGGTGACACGATCGTGACCTTTGTTCACATATTTGAACAAATATTTTATTGATCTTGACTGATTGCACCATTCCACATTTATATGGGCAACATACTTCATCAAAAGGAATCGATTGTGAGGAACCACATATCTATTATCCATCAACATTCCATTCTTCAAAATTGTTCTTCCATTGTCTCTGCATCTATATATTGGATATCCCTTTTCATCTGTGGTTGTTGTCTCAGTAAAAATTTTTGGAAAATATTTACTGCAGCGACCATTTCTCATGCAGGGTGAATTTTTTTTCGCAACACCACATGGACCATGAATCATGAATTCCTGTACAGCTGTGTAATATTGTGGATCCAGATCTTTATCAGGTACTTCAACTGATATAATTTGATCAATCACTTCTGATCCTCGATTTTGATCCTCTTTCGATATGAAAAGCAAAATATGCGCATGTGGAAGACCCCTCTTTTGAAATTCAACAGTGTACACAACTAAAATTCAAAGTAAAAAAAATTAAATTTTATTAAAATTAAACTTTGAAATAATAATTTGAATAAAATTAATATATACCTGCTTTAACATTTCCAAAAACATGGTTTTGGCGCAGATCGTAAATCAAATTGTCCAACTTCATTTTGAACATTCGACAAACAATATCGGGACGATCTTCAGGTTTCAATCCTTTTTCCTGCACATATCTTACAATTTCTGGCCACCTTGGATTGCATGTGAATGTGATGAATAGATTTGGATATCCAGCCCATTGACAAATAGCCATAGCATCTTGGTAATTTTGAATCATGTATCGAGCTCCTCCAGTGAATGTTGAAGGCAGGATAACTCGTTTTCCTTGATTTGCAGGATTTCTTTCACCTCTTGTTAGAGCCTCTTCTAAACCTTTGTACACATGACATCTCAATGATTGTTGATGTGTTCGTATGTATAAAAGTCTAGCAGATTCAACCATGGTGTAGGCATCAACAATAAATTGTTGAAATAATCTCCTTGAGCTTAGAATGGTTTTTGCATCACAATCTCTTTCATGCAATCGATATGCAAAATATTCTCTGATACTGACCATCTTTCTACCCTTAGTTGCTGAAGAATGCAAATATGAAAATGGTATATCTTCTCTATAACCGTCTTCACCATATGGAAACAGAAGAGGATATTGTAAACCCAAATAGGCTGTATTTAACTCATTAATGCATTTCAATTCTCCAGTTTGAGTTTCCAAAATTATGTCTCTATCTCCAAAAGACTGATCAAAATCTCCAACAACTAATGCAGCAACTTCAGACACAGTTGGAAGATTATGCATTCTAGCATCGCCTCCACGTCTACCAATAAGTTTCAACTTAACATCATGTTGACCAAGATCTACAATGTTGTGTTTTGCCATCCTAAATGACTTCGCAAAAACATTATATTCATCCAACATGCTTTTAAGTTCAGAAACAATTTGTGCATGAAGTGTGCTTAGGCTGTTTTTCTTCCTATATAAACAAAAAATATAAAATTGAATTAGAACGAACGTACATAATATTAAAAGATATATTCAAAAAATTATATTAATCAATATAAATTACCTCACAGAAAGCATTCTATTGGCAACCTCATTTTCAGTATCATAAATATATAACTGAGCAAACTTTGGCGTAGACCCTTGTGTTGGTAGTAGAGACTTCCAATCATATGATAATTCTGACCGTGCAGTCGGAATGTAGGTGGAGAATTACCAGTATTTAAACTCAAATCTATCTTGTCTCCCATTGATGTGAAAGAAAACATACTATTGTAGGAACATATATTATCAAGAAAATGTTTACTCTTATGATCATTTTCATAGAGCAAACTTTCCAAAACTTTTGGAGGCCTTTGAACAGGTGGTAATTTAATTTTTCCTCCGACACAACATGATGAGTATTTCGGAATGCGTGAATTTGAATTTTTTTCCCAATCTCTCATCATACCAAAAATGTGCTCCACAAAATGAACAAATAAAAACCGAATCACCAAGATCGGAGTAGTCTGAAACTGTTATGAATATTAAATGTTAAATAAATATTTAATATTATTCATAATTATATTGATAATTATTGTAAATTCATATATTAGTAAAAAAAAAATTTAGATAACTCAATTTTTAAAAAATGTATGCTAAATTTACAAATAAAAGTATGAATCCCATTTGTATTATTTTGCATTGCTATAAATATTGACAAAATAACAAATTTAATACAAATAAGTTATCAAATAAAAAAATGAAATTTAAATTTGACAAAATCATTAACTTACCTGTACAATATTGACTCCAATTACAATCATACTGTTCACCTAATAAGCAAAAAAAAATATCTTCACATCAGATTCATATCATTAATATTATAATTTGATATTTAATTTTTTTATTTAAATATAATGCATTTATTACCTATATCAGACATTTGTTTAACATGTATATCAATTAATTGGTCATCCTCCAGTGATTCATTAACTGTTAAATCAACCATCTGTTCAACCGTTTCTTCACCTGTATTTAATTAATTTAATAATAATTTTTGGTATGTAAAGTAATATAAAAATAATAATAATAATAATATTTCTTCTATAAAAATTATATAGAATTGCAAACTTACCAATTGAATATATTATAAATTTACTAATAGAAATGCCATTCCAAATTTTTTTTAATTTACTATAAATAAAAAAATTTACAAATTCCATATAAATAAATTATTAAATAAAAAAACTAATTAAGATTGGATATAAGTAATAACTTACCAGTACAATGTTGATGAAAATTACGATCATACTGTTCACCTTACATATAAAAAAATTATTAACATCAGATTCATATAATCATTATTATAATTTAATATTAAATTTTAAAATAACATATAATGCATTTAATACCTATATCAGATATTTGTGTAACATGTATATCAATTAACTGCTCAACATCCACTGATTCATTAATTGTTAAATCAACCATCTGTTCAACCGTTTCTTCACCTGTATTTAATTAATTTAATAATAATTTTTTGTATGTAAAGTAATATAAAAATAATAATAATAATAATATTTCTTCTATAAAAATTATATAGAATGGCAAACTTACCAATTGAATATATTATAAATTTACTAATAGAAATGTCATTCCCAATTTTTTTTAATTTACTATAAATAAAAAAAATTACAAATTCCATATAAATAAATTATTAAATAAAAAAACTAATTAAGATTGGATATAAGTAATAACTTACCAGTACAATGTTGATGAAAATTACGATCATACTGTTCACTTTACATATAAAAAAATTATTAACATCAGATTCATATAATCATTATTATAATTTAATGTTAAATTTTAAAATAACATATAATGCATTTAATACCTATATAAGATATCTGTGTAACATGTATATCAATTAACTGCTCAACATCCACTGATTCATTAATTGTTAAATCAACAATCTGTTCAGATGTATTTGTTCCTTCACCTATAATTGAGTAATTTAAGAATGAATTTAGATATCTAAAATATTATGAAAAAAATAATAATATTTATGTACATATAAAATATACATTATTTAATTGCAAACTTACCATTAAAATTTAGAGAATCACTAACATCAATTTCTTTGAACACGGATGAAATCAAAAAATTTATTTTCGATCAATATCAATGATTTAAAAACTATTAAAAATATAAATCTACATTTTATAATATCATAATATATTATTTCAAAATCTAATACAAAAAAAAAATACCTATATTAGAAATCTCTTCAACATGTATGTCAACTAATCTTGTATTCTGCAGTAGTTCATCCGTTATTGAATAACCTGTAGTGAAAAAATATAATATAATTTTAAAAAATAAAAAACAATATAAATTAAATGTTTAATATATTTGTTTACAAATATTTATTACAAATGAGAAATAGTTTCTTAAATTCTATAAGTACTGAAGAATTTTATTTTATATATAGTATAGATTATACAAAAATTAATCCACAAATTATGTAATACATAACTACGATCATACTGTTCACATTAAATATAAAAAAATTATTAAAATAAGATTCATATAATCATTATTAAATTGATTTACACTTGCTAAATTATTATTTATTTTATATATAGTATATATTAAATGTAACAATTTATATTATATATAGTGTAAATTATATAGATAATCATGGACTAAATATATAAATATTATCTTATTTATATTAATTAAGAGATATTTAATGAAACGGTCAAATATGAAATATTTTATTATCTAAATTAATTATAAAATTTGAATATATTCTAAATTTACCAATAGAAGTGTGATTCCCATTAAATTATTCTGTACATTTAGTATAAATGAATTAATGTTCTAAATTTTTTACGTAATTAATTATATTAAATAATTAATTATCTACATTATCTAAATTAATAATATTTAATTATCTAACTCCTTATCTGGGCCTAAATTAATACTTATAGTGGATCAATCACATTATTTGGGCCATAGATCTGAATGCTTTAAAATTATGATTGGGCCGGATGTTTTACAAATTTGTACAACTAAAAGTTCCTTCTTAATGCTTTTATTCAGCGAAAACCCTACATTGGGTAATAATGTAATGTTTAATTTAATGTAATAATTTAATGATATATACACAATTAAAATATTTAATTTAATGTAATAATTTTTGGAAATTTTTTTTAATATTTTAAATTAGGTAAAAAAATTGGGTAAATAATAATTAATTAAATTTAAATTTAATTTAAAAAATATTTATTAAAATATATGAAACAACTCAAGGGGAATTATATTTAGAATAAAAGAGATTAAATAAATTATTTTAGCTTAATTTTTTTTATAATTAGTTATTAATTATTTAATCATTACCATAATATTTAAATATGAACTCAAATATGAAGATTATGAATTATTAAATTATCTGCAAGTATTAAACCCTAATTTATCTAACTAATATATAATTATATAAATAATTTAATCGAAAATCTAAAAAAAAAAAACAAAACAAACAATTACAATATGGAATATATAATTACATATAATTAATAGTTGGGCTGGTATTAAATTAAAAAAATTAAAAAATTTCGGCCCACACAATACATCCATCACGGATTAGGGCAGGCCCATCATCAACCATTTCTTACATATATATATATATATACACTTTAACGGATTAGGGCAACTCATTTGAGCTGAATCCCTACTTCCACCTCTCGATCCTCTCCGCCTCTCCGCCTCACCTTCCTCTCCGCCTCTTCCACCCAAACCCTAATTCCGCCTCCCCCTTCCTCTCCGCCTCCACCTTCGTCTTTGTTATTCCACCCAAACAGTAACTCCGCCTCCCCCTTCCTCTCCGCCTCCCCCTTCCTCTCGACTCTTCCGCCTTCCCCTTCCTCTCTGCCTCTGTGTATGAGTTATGATTTTATTTTCCGGCAAGTGTCAGTGCTTGACACTTAAGCAGCCGCCGCTACAGTCCTCATTATATCTCTTCTTGCCGAGGGAGAATTTTTTATTTTTTTATCTCTACATCTCTGTCTCACTGTAAATATATCCCTTCACCGGTTCTGTCTCAACGGTGCGCCAAAAATCCCTTCACCGGTTCTGCCTCAACCGTGCGCCAAAAACGGTAAACACTTTGACATTTTTTAAATTTTTTTTAAAATTTTATTCATGTGTTCTCCTTTTTCGTATATGATTTTTGTATTTTCCTATATGATTTCGTATTTTTTTCTGGTTTTTGATTTTTCTTTTTTTAAAATTTTATTCATGTGTTCTATTTTTTCGTATATGATTTTTTAATTTTTTATAAACATTTTATTCATGTGTTCTGGTTTTTAATTTTTTTAAAAATTACATATGTTTTTTCTGTTTTGTTCAATGAAGTGAATCGGTATAATTTGGTATATGATTTCTGATTATCTATACTACACAGCTACGTTGTTCTAAAGATCTGTTATGTGCGATTATATCTCTCCATGTTTCATCTCGGCCTGCTTCTTACAAAGATACGTCTCTCTGTCTCTCTCTCTCTCCTTGCCTTTCTCTCTCTCTGGTTGACGTTCTGTACTACTACACGAATGATATACTCTTTTGTTAGATCTATGTAGATCGACTGTGAATCTATGTAAATCAGTTGTTCATCTGTTTACATCTACTATGTAAACCAAAATACCAGAGTTTTATGCACGGATTTCAGCTAAAAAGATGAGTTTTACTCATTATCTATGTTTGATTTATGAACTACACTCACTGCAGCTATGTTTTACTTTATATCTAATTTTTCCTTTCATAATTTGCAGGAAATATCCTGACTATAAAGCGGCCAAAACTGAGCAATGCAGTATTTGAAAAGATAAGTAACACACACTAATATATGCAGATCTATTCTTTGTGGATTTGTGTATTATATAAGTTTAAAAATTTGTTTTTCTATTTTTTTTTCATTTTTTTTGCAGACTCTATGTTGAATCTGTCTCAAATATTCAGTATGTGAGATACAAACTCACACAAACTTCCAAATCCAAAAATAAATGTGAGTTACTTACATTTCAGATACAAATATGCCCATCTTTTAAACTAAATCGAGAGATGGCCAGCTTTTAAGAAATTTCTACCCCAACTAAATTTCAGATACAAATGCCCAGCTTTAAACAAATAATCCACTTCACATTTAATATGCAGTTTGTTCAATCAGTTTGTTAAAAATTTTAAAAAATTATTCAAAGTTTTTGTTAGACTTAAACCATGTATAAGCAGTAACCATACCTGGCCATGATTGTGACATGATTCTTCTTCTTTTTTGTTCATGTGTTTCATCTGAGAATGATTCATACTTCTCTGTGTTTGCCATTTTCATTTTTCTCTGAAAGTTGGGGTAGAAATTTTGAATTTTTGAATTTTCATGGCAGTTTTATTTTCAAACACAACCCACTAACAATTTTTTTTTTTAAAAGTTTATTCACATATAATTTTATTTACATTTTTTTTACATATTTATAAACTGTCCAGTTAGTTGGATTTTTTGTATATTTTAACATGTTTTTTTTAATTTTATGATAATAATAATTTATTAGTTTATTACTATATGTATTTAATACAGTATATTCATTTATTATTTATCTGTTACTCTTGCTTTAATTAATACAACATATTAATTAATTATTATCACTGTAATGTAATTACACAGGTGGTATATGTTTTTTTTGCTTGCATGTTTGATAATTTTTATTATTTATGATTGAAAATAAGTAAATTATTTATAAATATATTTATTATTTATCTGTTACTTTTGCTTTATTATGCATCTGTCACTTTTGCTTTATTTATTACAGCATATTAATTAAGTATTGCTGTAATTATAAAGGTGGTATATGTATTTTTTGATTGCATGTTTGATAATTTATTTTTATGCTTTTATGTTATAGTAAAAAATCTTTACTGCAATTGTTCTTATTAAAAATATGATAACGTTAGTAACTTTAATTAACTGTTATGCTCGTAAAAAATTTTACCAAAATTATCTTGTTTATTATATGTTATTAACCTGTCATGTTAATATTATTACAATCTATGACTAATTTTATATATATGCTTCAATGTTGTTCCTGCTTCTTTAATTTATTGAACACTTTCTGTTATTTAAAATATATTAATGTTGTTTTGTTTAATTTAATGTTACATTTATTCATGTTTTGTCTGGTTGTTTCAGAATTTATATTTCTGGTTGAATATTTGAGTTTAGAATGTTTTATATATGTGATTTAATATTTATATATGAATCCTTGAATGTTGTACCGGTTGGTTTGTGCTTAACTGTCAGATCTGTGTGATCTGTGACTGTTCTTTTTTAGAACAGTTGGCGAGATCTCTCGATGAGAGGTTTTGCTTTGGTTTATAGTGTTTAACCCGATAGGGCCATGGACTTTGTGTGACCCCCTGCGCCCCCGTTCAAACGGGTGATTGTGAACTGGGAAATCCACTTACTCCTAAATGGTTCTTGACGGGTTAATAATCTATGATCCTTAGCTTTCGCAGTTAATAAGTTAATATGTAATTCATCTTCATTATGGTATTGCATCATTTGTGGAATATCGTATTATATGTATTTATTATTGCAGTGTTTTTTTAAATTGTGACATATTTAAAATGCATTTCATGTTTAAATTTAATTAGAATGTGATGAGTTAATTATGTTGTATTGATGAACTTCATGTTATTTACATGTTTCGATATTTGCAGAAAAAAAATTTGTGATGCAAAAACATTGCATTTTACACTGTTTGCTAATTGAATGGATTTTATACAAATCAGTCACATTAAAATACCAACATAATCAGAAAATCAAAACTGAATATAAAAGACATATATAGGCTAATACTGAAACAGCATAAAAAACATGAAAAAAAAACACATAAATTCAATAATCATAATAATAAAACTCAATAAGCTGAATATAAAATCAAACATAAATAAATAATGTCAATAATCATAATAATAAAACTCAATAAGCTGAATATAAAATCAAACATTCAAAACTAAACTGTTCATCTACTAAAAGCATTAAAAACCTTTATATTGTTAATGTCTTCAAAGCAATAAAAATAAAATCTTAAAAACTCCAATTTCTTCCTTGGAACCCTCCAATTGTCTTCAGTTCACATTTTCTCCTTCTTCAGAATTCTCTTAGTTCGCTTCTGAAAAACATGAAAAAAAAACACATAAATTCAATAATCATAATAATAAAACTCAATAAGCTGAATATAAAATCAAACATAAATAAATAATGTCAATAATCATAATAATAAAACTCAATAAGCTGAATATAAAATCAAACATTCAAAACTAAACTGTTCATCTACTAAAAGCATTAAAAACCTTTATATTGTTAATGTCTTCAAAGCAATAAAAATAAAATCTTAAAAACTCCAATTTCTTCCTTGGAACCCTCCAATTGTCTTCAGTTCACATTTTCTCCTTCTTCAAAATTCTCTTAGTTCGCTTCTGTGTTGTTACTGCAAACTCATCAAGCAATCTTCTCTTCACACTTTCATCATCCAAAATAGTGACTGCATTAGTCGTTTTCTTGGGTGTGACTAATGAGTCTCTTATCAAAATTTCCTGAAATAATAAAAATACAAAATGAGACACAAACTTAAGCTGGTTAAAAATTTATAATCTAATATGTATAAATATATTTAAATAAAATATAAATATTTTCTGTATATTTATATACCTCATCTGCAATTTCATCAATCACCTCCTTCCCCTTTTTTGATTTCGATGATGATTCCTACAAAATGAATATAATTTTAGTTAAAATTGTGAAAATTGGTATGTATTTTTTCTTAATTATAATTAGTATCTGATTCTGTGGAGTTGCTCCCACTGCACTCTTCTCACATTCAACTTTAGCAACACTAAAAGGTCCCATAAAATTCTTGACCTGCTTCGGCAGGACAATGACCTTAAACAGGCCTTTTTTTGTTGTTATGGCTTCAACTTTAGGAGGTAGCAAATCAAGCATTTCATCCTATAAAAAACGAAAAATTAATACATACATTTTAAAAAATATTATTCATCTTATTTTGAAAAAAGTACCTCTGCCAAATTTTCTCCTAGTAATTCCATGCACTGATTTTCCCACAACAAAAATATTGTACTTCCCGTGCCATCACTGACTCCCACAGTTAATTTGTATCTGTTATTTTTATAAAAAAATTAAGCCGTTAATTATATATTATATTAAAAAGATGAAATACTAATTTTAAATAAATCAATAACCTTGATTTTCCACATATATCAAAAGATTGACATGGTTCACAGAAGAATTTGAGTGTATCTTGTGGATCCAATTCCTGTCGACATACTTTGCATGCAAGGTATGAAACGCCAGTAATGTCTTCTATCGAGTTCACAATGGCAAATACTGTGAACTCCCCACTCTGAATTCATTAGATTTTTTTATGTTAACTGAATAAAAAAAAAAGTTTCATTTAAATAAAATGATCTAATGTTTTTTTAACCTGCCCATCTTCTAAAATTTGCTGAATTATTTTCGTTATAACTTCAGCACTTCCTGATTGAACAACATATTTTGAAGATGAAGAACCAATTTAACAAAAAAAAAATTCAATAATTATATATTCAAAATTAATAAAAAAATTTCATGAAATAAATTAAAGTACCATCTCTTCCATCATTTCAGATCCATTTATTGAAGTTGAAGCCTCATCCTACAAAAAACAAATTGTTATGAAATATATAATTAATATAATATTTTTAAATAATTTTTTTTACCTCAATCACAACATACTCTCCACAGACTTTGAGGATTATTTCTCTATCAATTGAAATCCTTGCTACACTAAAAGAGCCTGTGTAGTTTCTTGTGTGACCTGGCTGAACAGAGACATTGAATAGAGCTTTTCTGTTAGCTAACTGTTCAATGGCTGCTGGAATTCCCTCATAACTTGGACCCTATAAAAAAAATGGCATTAGCATTTATATTGTTTAATATTACAGAATCTAAAATTTATTATCTACCACACTCAGTTCTGATGCTGATTTGCCAATTAGTGCAATACTCTCCTTGTCCCACAGTAGGAAAGTAGTGGTTCCAGTATCATCCACAACCCTCACCGTTAGTTTGTACCTAGAATTTAAAAAATTAAGTATTATAATTTTTCTAAAAATGTAAAATAATAAACTGTAAATACAATCAACCTCAATTTTCCTGTAATGTCAAAGCTTTGACATTTCTCACAGAAAAATCTGTTTCCACTTGGTCTCATCTTTTTTTGACACCTTTTGCATGCTAAGTAAGACCAATCTCCAATGGTCTCTACACACAATATGGTTGCAAATACCCAGTAATTTCCAACCTAATTATACAATAAATAAATTAGTTATATAAATTTTTTAAAAAATATACAGAATTGGGGAGTCAGAAATCGTGTTGAGCTCAAATGAGCTCATTATAAGTTGATAAAATTTACCTACTACACAAATGTGACAGTAAAAAGTTGTTGATAAAATATTATTAAAATATTATAAGTTGATAAAATTTACCTCACTCAAATTCGTACAGTATGGAATGTATATTCTGTGAAAAATTATAAGTTGTAAACTAATTTTTAATAGTTGAGCTCAAATGAGCGCACCTAATCCGTTAACTGTGTATATATATATGTAATAAATTGTTGAGGATGGGCCGAAATTAAGTGGGCCGAAATTATGTGTGGGCTAAAATTATGTTTTTTTTGTTTTTAAATTAATACCAGCCCAACTATTAATTATACAATGGAAAAAATTATGTTACCTCTCCATCTGTCATCAGTTCAGATATTGTTTTTAGCACAAATTCCCCATCTCTAATTTCATCATTCAATGACCTTGATGATGATGAAGTCAGTGTTGATATTGTTGTCGATCTAAGTTTTCCAGTACTCAGATAGCTTCAAAAAATATTTAATAATTAGAAATTATAAGAATTAACAGATATAATGTAATTAATATATACATCATTTAAAATTGTACTGTAGTAAATTAATTAAATTTACCTACTACAGAAATCTGACAGCTCTGAAATACTCTGCTTTGTGACAATCTTTGTAACATTAAACAGTGAGGAAATTCGGATTTCACCTATTGGAACATTAAATCAATCAGAATCATTAAAATACAAAAAATTTACAGAAAAAAAAATATCTTACCTCTATAGACATTAGGTCTACAGAACTGCAAAATTATAACAACTGGTGCTTTTGGTGTTGAATTTAAAAATTCTATCATGTCATCTGCATAGTTCTCCCACAGTGTAGCAGTAATTGTATTTCCTCTATAAACATTCAAAATAAATTACGATTTATGTTAGTTAATAATTTCACTTGCTACATAATTAACGAAATATTAAAATTAGTAACAAATTTTCAGAATAATTAAAATTATACTTATAAATATCGAAATATGCTAATGAAAAGTAAAAGCTTACTCAATATCCTCTAGAACCAAGTCCATCAACTTTGTAAGCTTTCCATTAATGTCTCTTGTAAGTGGTCTATAGTGAGAAACTATAGTTCCAATTACATCTGCAGAATTAATATAAAAAATTTATTAGATATATATAACTTTGGAATAGTTAAAACATTTCTGTATGCTTTTTTAAAATCTTACCAAACATAGGCGCGTCTCCTAAATGTTCCATGTTTGCGACATTAACAAATGATTTTATCTCATATAATCTGTGTGGAAAGTCATCATGGAATACCTCAAATAACCTGGTCTGGTTAAAAATTATAATCTTGTACAACGACGCCGTTGTTTTGTATTTCATCACATTTATTCCTATTACAAAGTTGATAAGAGCATAAACATTGCCTTCGATTAGACAATGTTTGAACTTTTCAACATTTGCTCTAGGAATTGTTACATGAACACGTGTACCCTGCAAAATGAAAATCGTTCAAAGTTATGATTTGATAAAAGTTAAAAACTCAAAATTTTAAATAAATGAGTTTACCTCTCGATCATGGAATATACATTCCATACTGAACGAATTTGTGTTTTCGTAGCATCTTATGAGGTGTAATTCTAACCCGAAATTACTCTTTCCGGGTTTCAACATCTGCACCGTTCCAAAGACTGGAGCCATTTGTACAAACTGTGGTGGAAAATATGGGAAAGGGAGAATCGGATATGAAATTAGTTTTCTATTTTTTTTCTGCAGAGATATCTGAATTGTAATTGTAAATTTATTTTTCAATAGTTATAATTCATTATTAACAGTTAAAAGTAGTGGGTGGTATGAAGTGGGGCATAACTTCTATGTAGTGGACTGTTTTTCAGATTTTTTTACTCAATTTTTATTTGGTTTCGTGTAGTTATTTACAATGCATAATTTTTATTTGTTTTTCAGATTTTATTATGCTGCACACGATCTCCTCTGATTGATATTAAAAATAAAATTAATTTAAGCTGAAAAAAATTTTAACGTGTTAAAAATCAAATTTTTTTAATATTTAAGAAAATTATCAGAATTACAAATATTTAATAATTATTTTAAGTAATTAATAAAGCCTACTTTAATGTTATCAGAATTTTTTTATTTTTAAAAAAGAACAAATAATTTTAAATTTTGAAAAAGGAGCACACGTTCTCATTCTAAACAGTACATGACTGTAATTTTATTTACTTCATTTTTCTGTCAATATTAAAGAAAAATAGAATGACCTCATAATTTAAATATATTGCAAAATTGCCACCAATCAATTGAAATCAATTTCAAATTGATTCCAATTGAAAACCTTGTTTTTATATATAGTATAGATTTACTTGCGTATTATCCTGAATGAGTTACAATCTCTTTTTATATTATTTTACTGTAGAAATTGAAATATTAATTTATAATAATTATTATTATTACTTGACTTCTGAAATGAATATTTGGAGAATGAGTTTCCATATTTTTTTTAATTCATAACTCTTCCATGGGGGACATCTAACCGGCAAAAGTACATTTGTAAGAGCAACTCCAAGAGGGGTAAAATTTTATAAGATATATCTCCAACATAAGCCCTTCTTCTCGGTAGTTTGGTGTTAAATGAATAGTGCATCGGTTATTCAATCAACGCATGGTTCATCATTGTTATTTTTATTTTATTTTTATTTTTTTATTCTTTATATATTTTATATAGATTTCTTTATAATATTTCATTTATTTTCATTCTTTTTCTCCTTTTTGTGTTTAAATTTTATAAAATATATTTTCATTACTAAAATTATTTTATATATTAATTAAATAAATAGTATTGCATTAATTTAAACACAAAATACATAATACATAATTAATAAAAATACAAATACATAAACATTGCAATAACAATACAAAGCCACAAATACATAATTAATAAAAAATTATGTTAGGGCTTTAATTTATCGTGGCTTTGAAAGAAATAAAGAAATATTTAAAGTTTAAAACAAATGGGCTGCAGGGGTCAAATAGAACATTTAGGTAATACTAGTATTACATCCCGTGCGATGCACGACGAAAGATTTATAATAAATAGTCTGTAAAAATAAAATAATTAAATTATGGTTAAATAATTAATAGACACAATTATAAAATGTATAAATAATATAATGTTATATATATATGTGTGTGTGTATATATATATATTCATGTTTATTCACTATTTTATCAGCAAACAATTCATATTCATGAATAAACTTACAATTTTCATTCATTTTTTCAAATAAAACAAATAAATAATTCCATTCATTTCCATCATTCCTCCATACTCTATGAATTGAAGTGGATATATAGGACATCATCGAGGGATAGTTGTCATGACTTGAGCAGTGCTTCTATAATTTGATTAATGCGTCGTCGTTGTCGTCATCATCATCATCATCTCTTTTATTGTAGAAAACACCTCAAATTCCATCTTCAACATCATATTATCTGATGTCTCCTTGCACACGGATATGAATATATTAAATTATATTATTGTAAAATGACGGTCTATATATATGTGGTGTGAAATTAAACATTGGTAATTTTTATGTATGATATGCAAAATATACATTTGATATTTAACTATTAAAGAAACGTTAAAGAATTTGAAATGTGTTGTATAAGTAGATTTTTGGATTGAATAAAGTAACATAGATATATTCAAACACGAGATCTCGCATATTTGATGCTTTTATAAATCTGCTAACTAAAAATATTGTTCAATTTTTACATAATTTGACTGTCCGTCAATCAAAATTTTAAAAATAGGTCTGAAGGCTTGCATATAAGTGAAACTCAAATAGAATTTAAGAGCCACAAACCACTTCACTGAACAATGTCAATAAGAGAAATTATTTATTTGAAATGAATCATTATTATATGATAATAAAAAATAAAACATACATAAGAAATTAATTAGTTATGCTAAATAAAACCATTAAGGAATTTTCTATACAAAACATAAAATTAATCATATTAATTAACTTCTCCAATGATTTTTTTTTTGTTCAATAGGTCAAAACATTAATTCAAAAATATTTTTTATTTCAATATTGAAACACGTGGAATACATAAAATAAATTTGAATTGACATAATAAATTTTAAAAAATATATATATAACAATGAAGTTATATCTAAATATGAAAAATTCAACCAATAAATATCTTATATTTTATATGTTTGTCTTTCTTTATTTTTTCTCTCCCATTTTCGGCTCTTGTCGATTCACTCTTCATCAAGAATATTATCCATTTTAAACTTTTATTGGAATTTACAGCTAAAACTACTATTTTAATTTCATCTTCACCTTCTAGTCTATTTTCAATCTTATGAATAGCATACTTTAAGTGTAAATTTTACTTTTATAAATTTTGTTACATAAATTAAATATATTTAAATTTTATAAAATAAATATATTAACATCAAAATTAATAAGAACAATTAAAATATTTAATCAAAATTTTTGAATATATTTAGCTCAAAATTTGTTATAGATTTAATTCAAAATTTTAACTTTTAAATGTATAAATATTATAAATATAAACTATATTTAATACTAGTATTAAACTTATATAAATTTAATATTTGTAAATTCAATTCATTTAATCCAAAAGGTTAAATATATTTAATTTAAATTTTTTGACGTGGCTTGATTCTTTAATAATTTTAGTTAACTAAAAAATAAAGAATGTGTTCAATTAGCATACTTAAAACATTTTATGTGAACTCTTTAATATATTTAATTCAAATTTTAAAATGTAAAATATTTAGATTCTAGAAACTTAAATTATATTTAATATTTGATATTAAATAATATAAAATCAAACGTCACAATTGATCTCAACTGAAAGACTTAAAAGATGGAAAGACTATTTTCAGGTTTCACAATTTATAGTTTATGTATGAATAACAATATACATAAGTTCTTCAACGTGGAATAAATTAAGTTTAAAAAATTAAGGTATATAAATTTTAATTATTTAAAATATATTTAAACCTGATAACATAAATATGTTAACTTCAAAATTTTAAAAATATTTAACATTAAATTTATTAGATTAATTAATAAACATTAAATTCTTAAATTTAGATATATTTAATTTTAAATATTAGGTATGGATCGATCATGATTTTTTAATATATTTTATTAAATAATTAAAAAAATTAAATTAATATATATTTAAATTATTTTACTTGAAAATATTAATATAGTTAATTAAATATTAAAATTTTTTATCAAATCAACATTTTTAATCATGCAATTCATTTGTCAGTGAAAATTATATATATTTGCCAAAAATATATACAAAAACTCATTTGCATTTGATAATGCAATCCAGTTTCTAAATATAGTAATATCTTTTAGCAGTCTATCCGTGTGTACAAATTCTTATCAATTGTTCAATTCATTTATTGATTACTCTTGTTATCTGTAGACAAATACTTTTTTCAATTTTTTTTTTTGAAGTGATATTTTTTTCAATTTTCAATTTCCAATTATTTTTCAGATGCACAGCTAGATGTTATGATATTCCTATTCGTATAATATTATTTATATGTAATTTAGATTTATTTATCTTAATTAATTTGAATAAATTTAAATATACTACAATGTATTTTTTTTTATTTAGCAGAATACTACAATGCACGGTCCGTCAAGAAGGTGGGCAGGGAGGGCTCTTGCACAAGGCCTCTAAATTCAGAAGGTTTGGTTTTTATTTTTAAGCTCATATATAATTTTAATAATTAATCAAAATTTATAATCTCCCTCTCTTTCAAATTCATCAATGATATAAATAAAGTAGTTTGATTTTTTAGGGATTTTTTTGTGTCAAAAAATGGAGTTAAGTGTGATTAAATGCACAACTTTGATTACTATTTTTGGGTTACGTATTTAGGTGAGAAAACCAAGTTACTATTTAAGATATAACTATTCGCTTTTATATATACTAGTACACCACCTGTGCGATGCACATGGAGTGAATGCTATTAAAAATATTTATGAAAATAATAAAACTATATTCAATCTTCAATTTAGTATGTAAATATATGAATTAGATCGACTGAATTATTAATTATTTGTGTATTTTTTAGCGTTGTAGAAATCGGTTTGGCCAGAAACACCCAAGTCGGGTGTAAAATTGGGGAGGCCAAATCCTCATCACCCAGGAGATCTCAACGATAATTAATCAGTCAATTAGGCATGGATCAATTTTTATCATTTTTTTATTTGAATTTTTTGGTTCAAAATATTACTAAATAAAAACTTTCAGATTTTTCACTCTTTTATACAACCTATATCCCAATTATTCAATCTACAATCAATGTGGGATGTAGGAAAAATTGAAAAAAGTTGGAGAAATAATTTGAAAATTTTAAATTTCAATTTAAGATTACCCACTCTTTTATGCAACAACTCACATTCTAATTTGTCAATCTACAATTGATGTGGGATATAGAAAATATTGAACAATTAATTTGAGCTTTTATATAACAACCCACATCTCAATTTTAATTATACAACCCATATGAGATGTAAGATAAATGAAACTTTGATATGTAAATAGTAATACATAATAATATATAGTAAAAAATAAAAACACCAAGAGTCTAAGCAATCAAAATGGATTGTTATACTCCCTTCGTTTCTGTCTAAGTGTCATTTTGGATGAATGCATACAAATTAACTTACCTAATATACCCTTGTGTGAATACATTAAATGAGTTAAATATATATGTTTGAATGTATTAAATGAGGCCAAATATGAGAAAAATATGAATTTTATGTCTCGAATTTGTAGAATGACATTTTTTGTGAAACAAAACTAAAAATGCTAGAATGACACTGATTCAGAAACGAATAGAGTATATTATTACATATAACTTTATTAACTCACCTACACAAAAATCAAATATTGTGATCGTGATGATTGATATACAAGTTTAGAATTTCACAAATCTACAAAATAAAAATTACAAATGACAAGTGGTAATATATATTTAATTAAATTAAAAAATTTAAAAATATATTAAATTAAAGATGTATTTGCACATTTTTCTTAAAGTAAAGTATCTTTGAAGATTTTAGATGTGGATCTTTTATTTTTTTTTATATATTTAATTAAAATAAAAAAATTAAAATATATTTAATTAAGGATGTATTTGCACATTTTTCCTAAAAACAAATATCAAATATTACATGTGATCTCAACATAAATACTGAGAAAGCTTAATTAAAAGATTGAGCCTCACGATTTACAGATTGTTCATGCATAATAATATATGTCGATTCTTTGATATTAGATAAATTTTAAAAATATTTAGCATTGAATTGATAAGATGAAATAATACATTTAACTTAAAAAAATTAATTTAATTTAAAATTTTGGACATGGCTATTTAATTAAATTAAAAGTTAAAAATTTCAAATTAATATTTTTAAAATGTATATTTGAACTTTTTAATATATTTAATTTAAATTTTTAATTAAAAAATAGTTAAATTTTATAAATTTCAAATTTCAAATATATTTAGAATTTAATATTAAACTGATAATATCATAAATTATAAATCAAATATCGAAATATCATACTTGATCTCAAATCAAAGACCGAAAAAGATTGAAAGACTAATGTTTGGCCTAACAATTTATAGTTTTTTTATTCAAACCAATATTTATTAGTTCATCGATGCAGGATAAATTTTTTATAGAAAATTCAATATATTAGATTTTTAATTGAAGGTTTAGGTTTCATATATTTAAATTTTAAAATTAAAATTTCAAAATTAAATACATTTATTTTAAAAAAAATTATATATTTATATTTTTTAATTTATAATATATAATTTTAGTTTTAAATACACACACCCACACACACATATATATGATAAGTATCCAATAGAGATTACAACAAATTTTAAATATATATTTTAATATTAAACTCATAAGATCAAATATTATACTTGATCTCTAATATCAAGAAAGGTATGAATATTTTATTATAACTATTAGAATTTATAATATGTTCAAGTAGAACAATACTCCTCATTTTTCAATGTGAGATCAAACATTACACTTGAACTTAGATGAAATATGAAGAAAGTAGTAGGGAAACTATTGTTGGGCCTCCCAATTTATTGTTTGTTCATTCAAAATAAAATTTGTCAGTTCTTCAATGTGAGATAATTTTAGTAAAAAAAATAAAATATATAAGATTTAATTGCTTAAGAATTTAGTTTTCGTAAGTTTAAAAGTGTAAAATTATATATATTTAAAAACATAAAATTAAAAATCTATTTTTAGATATGTATTTAATAAAAAAATTGTGATGAATATTTAAATTCAAAAATTTATATATGTATTTTAATATTAAACAGGCAAGATAAAATAGTACTATTGTCAATCTCAACTTAAACGATCAAGAAATGTGAGAAAATTTTATTATTGACTTATAGAATTTATAGTATGTTGAAATAGAACAATACTCCATATTTATCAAGGTGGGATCAAACACCAACTTGATCTTAGTTGAAATATAGAAAAAGTTGTATGGATACTATTGTTAGGGATGATTTATTGTTCATTGAAAAAAAATAGTAAAATAATTAAAATATATAAGATTTAATTGTTTGAGATTTATTTTTAATATATTTAAAATTATATACATTAAAATTGTCGAAATTAAATTTATTTATTTGGATTGTTGTATAGATATATATATATATATATATATATATATATCTTTAATTTAACAACATAAAGGATAAAATTTAATTTTAAATATATAATTAATAAAAATTGATGAATATTTAAACCAAAAAATATATATGTAATTTCATATTAAATTGATAAGGAAAAATAAACTTAAAGGATCAAAAAAGGTATCAATATTTCATTATTGACTATTATAATTTATAGTATGTTCAAGTAGAAGAATGCTCTTTATTGTTCAATGTGGGATAAAACATTATACTTGATCTTAGTTGAAACACAGAAAAATTTATAGGAATACTATTGTTCGGCTTCAGATTTATAGTTTCTTCATTCAAAATAATATTTGTTAATTATTTGATGTGGAACAAATTTAGTAAAATAATTAAAGTATATAATATTTAATTGTTTAAGTTTTAGTTTTCATACATTTAAAATCACAAAATTATATACATTTAAAATTAATAATTAAATAAATATATTTATATTAGCTTTCACACACACACACACACACACATATTTGAATTTAAAAGCATAAAAGTAAAAATTAAATTATAATTATATATTTAATAAGAAACTTATAGATATTTAAACTCAAAAATTTTAATAAGTATTTGAATACTAATCTAATAATATCAAATGTTATACTCGATCTCAATTAAAAGGCTATGTATGAAATTTAATTATTAAATATTAGAATTCAAAGTATATTCAAACAGAACAATACTCATTATTTGTCTATGTGAGATCAAACATCACACTTAAAAAATTATATATCTTTTTAATTAAAAAATATTTAAGTAGATTATCCTTAAAGATTTGAACTTGTTAAAGTACTTTGAATATGGATCTCGAATTTCTTTAATATATTTAGTTAACTTAAGAAATTTAAAATATTTTAAATTAATATATTTAAAATATTTTATTTGAATTTTTTTAATATATTTAATTCAGGAAAAATTACACTTTGATATCTATATTTTGTGTGTTTTTTAAAATAATTACTTTTTTTTTCAAAATTAACAAAAACAATAACTACTTTTTCAAATGTTTTGAACTCTAACATTTATTTTAGTATTTATATTTCCTCAACTATGTAAAAAAAATAGTCAGTCAAAAATCTTAAAATACAGTCAATTATGTATGGCATTCGAGTTGTAAAATTAATTAAATGTTATATTTATAATTGTTTCAAAAGAGTGGGTACTATTTCATTAAGTTAGTTCTTTTCGAAAAAAAAGTCCAAAATGTAAGTATCTAACTTTTAATTCAAATTTTAAATATAAAAATATTTAAATTATATATATTCAATATTAAATCGATAAAATAAAATATCAAATATTACTCTTGATCTTAATTGAAAGATCAATAAACATGGAAATACCATAGTTGAGGCGTACAATTTATAGTGTGTTCATGCACAAAAATATGTTTTAGCTTTTCATTGTGAGATAAATTTTGTTTGAAAAATTAAATGATATGAATGTTAATAATTAAAATATATTTTGAGTTCATAACTTAAATATGTTAAAATAATTAAAATTAAATTGATAAAAATTCATTAATACATTTAATTCAAACATTTAAATATATTTAATTTAAAATTTTAGAAGTGGGTCGTAATTTTTTTAATGTATTTAAATATTAATTTAAAAACTAAAATTTTTAAATTAATACATTGATAATATTATATTCCAACATTTTGATAGATTTAATAAAAAAATTAATTTTACAATATTTATATTCTATGAATTTGAAATATATCGAATATTTAATATTTAATTGATAAAATTGAATATAAAAAATTACACTTGATCTCAACAAAAATATCGAACCATGTGGAAAAATCATTATTCGGTCTTAGAATTTATAGTTTGTTTACGTACAACAATTTTGGTAATTCTTAGAGGTGAGATATATTTTGTTTCAAAAATTAAAATATATAAGTTTTAACTATTTAAAAATTTAATAAAAAAATGATAATGCAAATATTTACCTTCAAATTTTTTAAAATATTTAACAACAAATGCATAAATTTAACTCATACATTCATTGCAAATTTTAAATATATTTATTTAATATCGTTAATTCAGAATTTTAATTTTAAAATATTGAAATTCTATAAAGTTTAATATTACTGAAAGATCGAGAAAGGTAGAATTGCTATTGTTGAGTCTTTGATGTTGGATGAATTTTTTATGAAAAAATAAAATATATAAGTTCTAATTATTTAAAATATATTTAAGGGTTAATCGCTAAAAAATCACTACATTTGAATGAATTTGCAATTTAGATACGACTTTTTAAATGTTGCAATACTAACACGGTTTTTTATATTTGTACCAAACTCAACATGCCTATTTTTGTCGATGATCAGAATTATGATGCGGCAATATTTTTCCACGTGTAGTGATTTATTTAATTTTGGGTTGTCGAATATGGGGGAGGGGGATTTACTGTGCAAAATCAGTTTTCTAATCTTTGAATTTTTTATTTGTGTCTATTTTGCAACAAATTAAATTAAAAAGATTGTGTTAGCTATTCTATGTGAGATAATTTAGTTTGTAAACTTATATATGTAAGTTATAGTAACTATTTAAAATATTTGCACATGAAAGGAAGCTATATGTCTTGTTTAGAGTTGAAATAATACGTTCTTATGAGTCTCATCCAACCAATATTTAATATCAACTTTATTATAATGCTTGATTAAAACTATTGAATTTAAATTGTGATTTGAAGTAATTCTTTAATTTACGTTAACTTAATATTTGTTTCGCAAATTGCAACTACTTCAAATTAAGGATAGTACATGTAAATGCAAAAAAATTGAGTTCATATTGATAAAATCAATTTTCAAATATTCATATTTAATTTAAAATTTTAATTTAAATATTTAAGTATTAAATTAAAAAGTTCAAATACACTATTTGTTCTCAAGTCTCAACTGAAAGGCTAAGAAAAGTGTGAGATGTGAAAAATATCATTATTGATCATTAAAATTTATAGTACATTCAAGTAGAATAATTATCTTCAAAATTCGATGTGGGATAATTGTCCTTTAAAAAATTTGGCTACTTATTATTTTTCAGTTTTTCCAACTCCGGAAGCATTTGAAACTTTACAGACATTTTACTATTACTTAATCCATTTCAAGTAATACTAATTGAGTAAATATGTGATGCATGGAATATATGTAATAAGGTTATAAAGTGAAAATATTAACAATGTCATTTGTATTAATAATTACTCTAAAATTTACCAACTCTGTTTGAATGTGTAACATATAATTTTATCTCGCCTCTCGAAATGACATGTCAATCAACACTGAACGCTGAATTTGTAATTTACCAATCTCTAGTACTGCTATCAAGCTAGTAGCTTATATATATATATATATATACACACACACACACACACATATACATATATATATATAGAGGAGGGATCAAATGTAAATATTTCCCTAGTGTGTAAATTAGGAATTGATCCTACCCACTAGATCTTGTTACATGTACGGTTAGGATTAGTTTTATTTCATTTATATTTTATACTTATTGTGTGGAAAAGGTCATTTTTGTCAAGCAAATTATCAATATCTTAATAAATCTTTATTCCATAAAATCACGCCTTAATTCTGTCCATTTTGAATATTTTCGATCCATTATCAAACATTTATGTATTTAATTTAGGATAATGATTAATTCATAAATTGATATTTAAGGAATTACTATCTTAATTTAATTTTTCATTTAGTTTTTATCGTAGTGTAGTTTTTTTTATTTCGTTTGTATGTTTTTATTTTTCATAAGATTTAATTGTTGTAATGTTTATTGTAAGTATTTTTCATTTAGTTTTTTTATTTAATATTAAAGAATTCTTATAATAATAAATAATCCTGTTACAAACGTTTCTTTTAGAATATTTGATTTTTTTATTATTCTTATGTTTTCTTGTTTTTCTTTTATTCCCATTATAAATGTTTTTTTAAGATATTTGATGTTATTTTATTAAATTTTATGCTGTGTTTTTTTTTTCTATTAAAGATGCTTTTTTTCTATTATTTGATGTTTATTTAATAAATTATATGCTTTGTGCTTTTTTTCGTTACAAATGCTTTTTTTCTATTATTTGAAGTTTTTAATCAAATTATATGCTTTTTGCTTCTTTTTTCTCTACAAATGCTTTTTTAATATTATTTGATGTTTTTTTTATTAAATTATATACTTTGTGCCTTTTGTATTCTTGTGTTTTTCTTTTTTTTTCATTATGAATGCTTTTTTTAGAATATTTGATTTTTTTATTAAATTAAATACTATGTGAGTGATTTTCGCAATATTCATTATACGAAAAACCGATCGTTCACAAGAACAATCATTGAAAATAATTAAAAAAAAAAACAAATCTTGATTCCATTTGTGAGTTCGGCGTTGGTGTTTTGAGTGAGAAGAGTGGGTGACGAAAAGAAAAAAAAAAAAAAAGTTAATAAGCATCTACATAGCAAATAAAAACATAAGGATGACACACAAACTTTCTTGATGCTTCTTTGCTTGGTAGTTAAAAAAAATCCTCAAATCAAATTGTAGTTGTGTGCAATGCATGAAAGAATTGTGAGGAAATAGGTATAATGAATCTTTTCCTCCAAATTCACTTTCGTGGGTTGATATTGTTTTAATAGCGGATTTATTTCTCTTAATAAAAAACCTCAAATCCCGGCGCCATTATATCCAAGATATGGAGCATAATGTTCCGCAATTACCCTTTAAGTTTTATCAAAATTTTAAAAAAAGCGTTAGTCTTAATAAAATCATCTAAAATCCAGGCCGTCCAAATTAAAAGTTTAACGGATATAATTAATTCTTATTTTACACGTAGGGTCATATTTACACGATAACCATCCCCTATATATATATATGTATGTATATATATATATATATATATAAAGTAGGAATTCCAAAATCCAAATTTTTTTATTCAAATTAAATAGCATAGAAGGTTGCTATAATTCACAAAAGGTTTGTTATATATTTTCAACAACATTTCCTTTAACTATTTCTTTTTCAAAATATATATGATTTGAATTTTTAAGACGCAAACTCCAAAACTGACTTGTTGGTTGTTAGTATATAATTTGTTGAATCAAGAAAAATACAAACTACATTTCATAATTATTATTAATTCAGAATATTATAAAATACATTGTTAACAAATATTATTTAATATTTATTGGTGTTTAATGTAGGATATATTTAAATTTAAAAATTATAATAAATATAATTTAATTGATTAAAATATATTTAAAATTACAAACTTAAACACTTTTTTAAATTCATAGTGATAAGATAAATTACTGACCATTAAACTTGAATATATTTTGAAAAATACATATTTAATTGTCAAAATTTAATTCAAATATTTTAATATGTATTTAAATATTAAACTAATATAATCAAACACTATACTCGTTCTCAAATAAGAGACCAAGAAATGTGTGAGAATTTTATTGTTGACTATTAGAATTTATAGTATGTTAAAGTCAAATAATTCTCTTTAAAATTCGATGTGGGATAACAATTATTTTCATTTGTAGTAAGTGCAAATGGGCGGGAAAATGAGAACTTCTATTTAGAGTATACTTATTTTTCTTTATATATATTAAGATTAGATTAAGATTTTTAAATGTTTAATTATGAGGGATTATGAAGAGTAATTTGGGACTCTATTTAGAATTAGGGTGATTCTATTCACAACCCCCAATTTTCTCCTTATAACCCCCAAAATAAATTAAAATAAAATTATTATTTAATAAGACATTTTTATCCTTAATTACCCACCACTTCAAAAATCCCCCACGAAACAAATAAAGCCCCAAATTACAGCATCTATATCCGTCTTCACAATAAAAAAAAAATGAAAATAACACATGGCTTCAATTATACCTCTTAAGTTCTCGATTTTGTTGCAGACATTGTCTTTTAATTTATACAAGCGGTGCATATCTCACTTTTTTAGATGTAATGCCAGATAATATTTGTGTAAAAGTTGGAGTTCATAAACTTCATGATTTTGGTTATCTTGATGAAAGATTTCCAGTTGAAGAAGGTGGTTCAAGCATACTACAGGCACCAAGAAATTCTTAATGAAAATTATGATTACCTAGAGAAAATTGACACACACACACTGACACACACTTTTCTTGTTTTTGAGAACTTACTGATTAACTAAAAATTTGTGATTTTGACGAAATTAAGTGCAGCCAAGAGATTGAGAGCAAAACATTTTATTGCAGTTTGGGGAAACTGTGATGCTTTGTCGGGCATTTAATAATGCATAAGTTTTCTAAAGTCCTACACGATTAGAAACTGATGTGACCCGAGACCTATGGGGACACGACACGGACGAAAAGACGCGGAAGCAAGGAACGGAACAATGTCGGATGGTAAGGGAACAATACGACTCTAGAGAAAGAACGAAGGACTCGACTAAATACCTAGACTTGTGACTTAACAATTAAATAAAACACAACAAAACCAAGGTAAAAGGTTGTATTGAACTCGATGGTGAAGGGTAAGCTAGTGACGTGTATGATAATGTTGTGGAGTGAAGAATGGTTGGAGTACATAGGATATGACAAGAAAAACGAGAACTTACGGTATAGATGCTTATCTTGGCGAGTTGAGCACGTATGAGCGAACTGGACTCGAACAGCTTGGAAACTCGTTCAACTTGACTCGAACTTGATGGAGATTGGAGTTATGGACGTTGGTTGAGGTATGGTTGTCGTTGTGGATGGTAGGCGACTATGGTAAGGTAGAATGAATTGAAATCGGGGTAAAACTCCAAGTGTAAAAAAATACACAAAAAGAATTACTACTTGATTTCTCTTCAATTGCAAATCCGACCCTAACTCCACAAGAGAATTAGAACAAGATTTAAAGATAAAACTTAAAAGTTGCAAGCTTCTAAGAGTGTGTATTTTCGGCTGAAAATAAACAAAAAGAGGATCTTGGGTGAGACAATATTGAAAGGTAAATTCTTCTTAATCAAATATGGTCTAAATATCAATGTAACAATGATCCCCTTTATATAGAAGAGGGATGGACGAAATTCCTAAGATAAAATCCTAAAAGAATTAGAAAAATAGTTTCCTATCATAACTAGGATTGTTTCCTTATCCAAAATCTGTTTTTAAGGAAAGAATCAAAAGATACCAAAAATAAAATAAGAAAAATCTATCTAGATAAAGATAAATCCCAAATTGACTTTGGGCCTTCTAAAACTCGCCACATATGGACTTGGGGCTCTTCTTTAACGTGTTGGACTATTATTGGATGAATCCACACGTTATCTTCAACGTCAACCCAGTCAGTATGCCCATACCGACTGTCTTCATGCCTTCCTTCTTCTTCATCAACGGACAACATGGTGATCCATTTTGGGCTGAATGGCTCGATCACTTCTTCTTCAAACTTCTTTCTTACAATGGCTTGGAAATAGCTTTGTAACTTCTTTGCTCGTAGGCGTGTAATCGGTCCTTGCAACTGCAGCTCGGGATTTTCCTCATCAATGCTAGGCATGGCTTTATCATTCTCCCCCTGCTGAAAAGAATTCGTCCTCGAATTCACATCTTCATCATCGAAAATATCTACAGAATAAAGGAATAGATCAGCAACATTAAATGTACTGGAACACTTATACTCACCAGGCAAATCAATGTGATATGCATTGTCGTTCACACGGCTGATCACGGTGAATGGACCATCGCCTCTTGGGTTGAGTTTGGACTTTCTAAGGTTCGGGAACCGACCAGGACTTAGATGAATCCATACTCGATCTCCGAGTTTAAACACGACATGACACCGGTGCTGATTCCTTACGGCGGCGGTATGAGCTCCTTTTTGCTTAATTCGAGCTCTTACCTTTTCATGTATTTCCTTGATAAAATCAGCCCGCTTCAAACCTTTCACACTTGATAAATGCTCAACAGGTAATGGTAAAAGATCCGAAGGGGTTAAGGGATTAAATCCATAAACAACTTCAAACGGAGACATATGAGTAGATGAATGCACAACACGATTATATGCAAATTCAGCGAATGGCAAACATTCTTCCCAATTCTTCAAGTTATTTTTAATTAATGCACGAAGTAAAGTACCTAGGGTGCGATTAACTACTTCAGTTTGCCCATCAGTTTGCGGGTGACATGGAGTAGAAAACAACAACTTGGTACCTAACTTACCCCATAGAACACGCCAAAAGTGTCCTAGAAACTTAGAATCTCGATCACTAACTATAGTCCTAGGTAAACCATGCAAACACACAACTTCACGAAAGAACAGGTTAGCAACATTGACAGCATCATCAGTTTTCTTACATGCAATAAAATGAGCCATTTTAGAAAACCGATCTACGACCACAAAAACTGAATCTTTACCCGTCTTAGATCTAGGTAACCTCAAAATAAAATCCATAGAAATATCAATCCAAGGGGACGAAAGGGCGGGTCGAGACGTGTAAAGACCAAACGGGTGTGACGTCGATTTAGACTTATGATATGTAACACATCGACTACATACATTCTTAACATCCTTTCTCATATGCGGCCAATAAAAATGTTCATGCAGCAGGCTTAACGTCTTAGACACTCCAAAATGTCCCATTAATCCCCCCGCATATGATTCCAAAACAAGTAGCTCACGCATAGATGAAACAGGAATGCATAACTGTAACTCTTTAAACAAAAAGCCATCACTTACATAAAAAACCATCACAAGCTCGTGGCTTAGCCATGCATGTCGTGTAAATAGGACCGAAAACAGGGTCAGACTTATACAATGACTTGATGGACTCAAAACTAAGCATCTTAGCATGCATAAGAGAAAGAAACGTGTACCTTCTAGACAAGGCATCGGCGACGACATTATCTTCTCATTTTTTGTACTTGATGATGTATGGGAAGGATTCGATGAATTCGACCTACCTCGCATGTCTCTTGTTCAGATTATTTTGGCCCTTTAGATGCTTCAAACTCTCGTGATCCGTGTGAATCACAAACTCCTTTGGCCACAAATAATGCTGCCACGTCTCTAAAGCTCTTTTCAAAGCGTACAACTCCTTATCGTATGTAGAATACTTGAGGGCTGCATCATTGAGCTTTTCACTAAAGTAGGTGACGAGCCTCTTTTCCTGCATAAGAACTGCACCAATTCCCTTGCCCGAGGCATCACATTCTATTTCAAAAGTTTTAGTAAAATCGGGCAAACATAAAACAGGTGCATGGCATAACAAATACTTAAGGCGTGTAAACGCCTCCTCTTGAGCTTTTCCCCACACAAATGGTCGATCCTTCTTACTAAGTTCAGTAAGAGGGGCGGCTATAGTGGAAAAATCACGTACAAAGTGACGATAAAATCCGGCTAGGCCATGGAACGACCGTACATCAGACGCGGACTTAGGAGTTGGCCATTCTTCAATTGCTTTAATCTTAGAACGGCCTACTTCTATTCCTCGCTCACTTACTATGAAGCCTAAGAACACGACTTCATTCATGTAGAAAGTACACTTAGCCAAATTACCATATAACTTTGCATCACGAAGAAGTATGAAAACACGATGTAAATGGTCTAAGTGTGCGTGTGTGTTGCAGCTATAGATAAGAATATCATCAAAATAGACAACCACAAACTTACCTATCACATCACGCAATACATGGTTCATTAAACGCATAAAAGTACTAGGCGCGTTAGTTAATCCAAAGGGCATAACTAACCACTCATATAATCCATGTTTTGTTTTGAAAGCTGTTTTCCATTCATCCCCCTCTTTCATTCTTACTTGGAAATATCCGGATCTCAAATCAATTTTAGAAAAGACCTTAGAACCAGATAATTCATCTAGCATGTCATCTAAGCGAGAAATGGGAAAATGATACTTTACCGTGATCTTATTGATGGCGCGACAATCCATGCACATTCTCCAATCATTTGTTTTCTTGGGCATGAGAATTACAGGAACGGCGCACGGAATTAAGGATTCACGAATTTGTTTCTTCTCCAACAGTTCCTTGACTGGCCTATCGATCTCTTTTGTCTCCTCGGGATTGGTTCGATAAGCTGGACGGTTGGGTAACACGACGCCTGGGTGGAAATCGATCTGGTGCTCGATCCCTCGAACTGGAGGTAAACCACTTGGAATCTCCTCCGGGAACATGTCTGCGAACTTATCCATGAGAGGCTGCACAACACTAGGCAAAGAAGACTCGTTAGTAGCACTGCTCTTACAAGTCAATAAAACATAAGACAAACCTGCTTTTAAAGCCCTTTCAACGCCTTTAACTGATATAAAAAGGCTGTGGTTTTGAGGCTTCTTTGAGGTCGTTTTATTCAATCCATTGGCTGCCTTAGGATCTTGAGGGGGTTGCCTCGAAGTGTTGTGAGAGGCGGAGGAAGAATAATCGACCAAGGGGTCGGTATTGGCCGGAAATACGCCGGTGGCGGTAGTACTACGGGCGGCGGAGTCGGCTGCCCTCTCTCTGTCTTCCTTGAACTTTTCTTGCATCTTCAATTGGTCTTCGGCTACAACCTTTGGAGGTAAAGGTTTGAGGATTGTAGATCGACCATTTCGCAGCACTGTGTAGGTGTTTGCGAGTCCATCGTGCTTAGCTTGCCGATCATATTGCCAGGGTCTCCCTAATAAGATGTGAGATGCATCCATAGGAATAACATCGCAAACAACTGTGTCAGAGTATTTACCTATGGAAAAATCAACACTTACCTGGCAGATGACTTTGATAACGCCGTGGTCTGTGAGCCATTGAAGCTTGTATGGCTTTGGATGCTTCATAACAGGTAACGCCAATTTTGTGACCGCGTACTGGCTTATGGCGTTAATTAAACTCCCACTATCGATGATCATTGAGCATATCTTATCCTTGATGGCGTCACGGGTGTAAAAGATGTTCTCCCGTTGATTTTGCTGATCCTCATCACGTATTAGGCTAAGACTGCGAATGGAGACAAGATTGACGTGATTGAGCTCGGGCTCGGCCTCGTCTTGATCATCTATAGGCAGCAATTCCTCGGGGTTTTCATCGTGTGTGGGCTGCTCTTGCTCTCCTTCACTGGCGGATTCGATCTCGTTTTGATCTGTGATGATCAAAACACGTCGATTTGGGCACTGGTTCTGAAAATGGCCCCAACCTTGACATTTGTGGAATTGGATGTCTCGAGCACGGTTAGGGGCTGAATTTGAAGGCTGTGAGGGCAGATTTGGCCGTTGAAATGGAGGCCTCACGGGTGCGGGTGCAGTAGAAGCGGTTCTACTGTTGTTTGGCGGTGCAGAGTGATCAAAACAGCGATCAGGCTGACCTCGGGGTCGTGTGGAATCAGATGGAGGAGTAGAAGACGTACCTTTATTCCATGAAGGTCTAGGGGTGGCGACACTATGATAGCTGCGTCGCCGGTCTTCTCGCAACTGTCTTTCTACTATAGTGGCGTAGTGCACCATCTCTTCAATGCTGTGAAAGTCTTTAAGTTCAACTTCACAGGCTATATCCGGATTCATCCCTTCAATGTACCGGATGATGGTGGCATTTAGCGACTCCTCTTTGCCCACTCGATTGAGCATGGTTTCAAGCTCTTTGTGATACTATTCAATTGATCGAGTACCTTGCTTGATCCGGTTCAGCTTCTTTTCCAATTCCCGTTCATAATGAACTGGAATAAATCACCCTCGCATGGTATCCTTCATTTCTTGCCATGTATCGATAGGCGGATATCGATCACGGCGCCTTCTTTACTGCTGATTTTCCCACCAAGTGGCGGCGTATCCTTTGAATTCTAAGAAAGCGAGCTGCACCTTCTTCAGCTCTGGAAACTCATAACATTCGAAGATCTTGTCGACCTTCCTTTCCCAATCAAGATATACATCAGGATCGTGCAATCCCATGAACTCTGGAATGGTGGTTTTGATGTTGTTCACCATTGAGTTGTCTTCCTCGAATCTAGGTCTATCGACGCGGAATACACGTCTGTATGGGGCTCGAGGATGATCTCGGCGGTTTTCCCTTTGTGGGGGTTCGAAATTATCTTCGAACTCCTCATGATAGTCGGACTTGGGTCTAAAATCATCATCCTCTGGCTCAGGTGGCGGCTGGGGACGTCGGTTGGCAGCCCTCGGCTGTGCTGCGGCTCCAGCTGCGGTTCCTTGAGGCTCAACTTGCCTCTCTACTGCGCCTGGGGGTTCATTGGGCCTCTCAGGAGGTCCTTGAACTGTCTGAGCTTCAGTTGACTGGGCTTTGAGGCTCTCAATCTGCTCAGCTAACTTGGTTAATTGTTCACCAAGTCTATTTTCCATCTCACGATTTTGACGATTAACGTAAGAGATCAGTGCGTCAAAATGGTACTTGGCATCCCATGTTGGTGTATTGGAAAAAGATGCCTCTTCTTCTGGTGTGAGGGGAGACTTCGGGTCGTCCTCACTGATCTTGGGCAACTCGTTCCTATTGTCCTTCTTCATAGAACCTGCAAAATGAACAAACGTGAAGAATAAAGAGATCCTCACCAACTCACAGTCACTCGATTTTTAACACTTTTGTTTTACCACTCGTGTATCACTCAATATGGTGGTGCACGTGTGAATAGGTGTATAAGATGGCCGAAAATCCAGTAGAATGGAAACTGCTTCCTTTGCAAGTCTATCTCTTGATCTCGATCAAAAGACTCCGTGTAGTGGGTTGGAATGCTACTCGAAGGTTGCTGTAGTGGATGATGGAATTTCTGGTGTATTTTGGTGTATGGGTGTAGGGTGTATGGTGTAGGGTGTAGGTGCGTGGTGTATGCACCGGGTGGTGTATGAAGGTGTACGGGTGTAACTGTGGGTGTAGGTGGACAAGGCTGGAAATTTCAATTCCCTTGTAGTGTAGGAGTCGAAATCTTAGTGTGGAAGGGATATGGGAATGGTAGGAAAAGCTGGAATGGAAAAGGGTTAGTTTAGAAGGAAAGAGAGATCTAGATAAGGTAAATAGATTTGGTTGTGTTCTACTTAATGTGGACACAATCTAAATACTTAATCTAGAAGGAAAGAGTCTAAACTAATTAGGAAAGATAGACAAATCGAAATAAACAAGCTGATTTTTTTTTTACGTTTTTTTTTTGCTGTAGGGCTTCGACCCTTTGCTCCTTTTTTTTTTTGAATATTCAGATATTACAACTCGAAAGACTTAAAATAAATAAACGAACAAAACAGACGTATTGAACCACGAACGATAAGAACCGACGTGGCTCTTGATACCAATTTATGATGTGACCCGAGACCTATGGGGACACGACACGGACGAAAAGACGCGGAAGAAAGGAACGGAACAACGTCGGATGGTAAGGGAACAATACGACTCTAGAGAAAGAACGAAGGACTCGACTAAATACCTAGACTTGTGACTTAACAATTAAATAAAACACAACAAAACTAAGATAAAAGGCTGTATTGAACTCGATGGTGAAGGGTAAGGCTAGTGACGTGTATGATAATGTTGTGGAGTGAAGAATGGTTGGAGTAGATAGGATATGACAAGAAAAATGAGAACTTACAGTATAGATGCTTATCTTGGCGAGTTGAGCACGTATGAGCGAACTGGACTCGAACAGCTTGGAAACTCGTTCAACTTGACTCGAACTTGATGGAGATTGGAGTTATGGACGTTGGTTGAGGTATGGTTGTCGTTGTGGATGGTAGGCGACTATGGTAAGGTAGAATGAATTGAAATCGGGGTAAAACTCAAGTGTAAAAAAATACACAAAAAGAATTACTACTTGATTTCTCTTCGATTGCAAATCCGACCCTAACTCCACAAGAGAATTAGAACAAGATTTAAAGATAAAACTTAAAAGTTGCAAGCTTCTAAGAGTGTGTATTTTCGGCTGAAAATAAACAAAAAGAGGATCTTGGGTGAGACAATATTGAAAGGTAAATTCTTCTTAATCAAATATGGTCTAAATATCAATGTAATAATGATCCCTTTTATATAGAAGAGGGATGGACGAAATTCCTAAGATAAAATCCTAAAAGAATTAGAAAAATAGTTTCCTATCATAACTAGGATTGTTTCCTTATCCAAAATCTGTTTTTAAGGAAAGAATCAAAAGATACCAAAAATAAAATAAGAAAAATCTATCTAGATAAAGATAAATCCCAAATTGACTTTGCGCCTTCTAAAACTCGCCACATATGGACTTGGGCCTCTTCTTTAACGTGTTGGACTAGTATTGGATGAATCCACACGTTATCTTCAACGTCAATCCAGTTAGTATGCCCATACCGACTGTCTTCATGCAATCTGGTCAGTATGCCCATACCGACTGTCTTCATGCCTTCCTTCTTCTTCATCAACGGACAACATGGTGATCCATTTTGGGCTGAATGACTCGATCACTTCTTCTTCAAACTTCTTTCTTACAATGGCTTGGAAATAGCCTTGTAACTTCTTTGCTCGTAGGCGTGTAATCGGTCCTTGCAACTGCAGCTCGGGATTCTCCTCATCAATGCTAGGCATGGCTTTATCAGAAACTGTAAATTCTTCAATTTTATACTATATATATATATATATATAGTTTTATTCCAATCCTTCTCAATTGATCATTTTTGCCATGATGGGTGCTGATTGGAACAAACTGATGCTCCAAAGATCAAGAAAAACATCTAATCAAATGTGCATCATCCAGTATTCTTACCAATTATGAATTTGTATGTTGTGCTTATTTGTTTTAAATGGAGGGGTGGGGGTTATACTTTAATTGGGGGGCAGGGGGGGGTGTTTTGCTTTTGATAATTAAGGGTAAAAATGTCTATTAAAATAATAATTTTATTTTAATTTATTTTGGGGGTTGTGGATAGTAAGATGGGGGTTGTGAATAGAATTACCCTTATAATTATCATAATAAATAGAAAAAAAGTAATAGGCCCCAAAAATTATATATTGGGAGGCCCATGTAGAGGCCCGTCAGCAATCAGCGTTCAATATTACTACTTTAGTTTCTCAAAAAAAGAAACCTTTTCAAATTAATTTCACCAACCCTCTCTTTCTCTCTCCTCTCTGTCTCTCTCTCCCTTGTAAGTGCCCTACTGTGAAATCTCTCACCCGCGCAGCTCTCAAACCCTCGGCACAAAGCAAAAATTCCTGTTCATTCTGTTGCCATGTCGCAGGTGCGTTTTATAATTCCGCGTCGCTGTTTGCTTTATTTATTGTTTTCCCCCTAATTTCTAGGTGAAGCTTTCTGAATGATTGGTTGTTGCTTGATGTTCTGAAAATTTCGATTCATCTATATCCGATTCTTATGATGAATCGACAATTAGATCTATTTTAAGGGTTTTGGTACTGTTTTTGTTATGTTTCAGGTTGATAACAGAAATTCTTCAGCAGCTAAACGTGCACGAACGGATGGTATGCCCATTGTCGCGATCGGCTATTGTTCTTATATATCGTGATATGCTCATCTTTGTCTGTAAATAAAAAAAAATGTTCTTTTTTTTCCTAATTTTATTTTGAGGTTTTTGTGTAATTTTATTCTCATTGAACATTTATGTGTAGTTGGTGAGCGTGAGGTATGGCTATATCCCGTGTATATAATCATCTGATTATATGTGGAATTGTCGCCACAAATGATTTGTAGTGTGTTTATTGTGAATTAAACACAGTACATTCTGTTGAACTCAGGGTTGACGACAATTTTAGACAGCTATCTTTAATTTGGAGAATCGAAGTATGCCCTAGCACTCATGTTGTAGATACTTCATTAGCAATATTTGTTAGGATATCATTTTTGAGAAGAGTCAGGATGTTGTTACCTCTCTAGATCATTATAAATATCCTTATATGTCTAATGTCGCTATGTCATTGGATATTTCAAATTTAATTTGTTTTTATTTCGAAAATGGTTGTTTGACACTGTTGGGATTCTTTATATGGAAATAGACAACATTGTAGAAATCTTCATGTCAGATGGGAATTACTTTATGTACCCAAAAATATTTGAGCTAGTTTTGTATGTAGGTGGCCGCAGAGAAGATGACTGGACCTGCCCAAGCTGTGGCAATGTGAACTTCTCTTTTAGGACAACTTGTAATATGCGTAACTGCACTCAGCCTAGGCCAGCCGATCACAACTCGGTGAGAATTTGACATGGTTGAAAAGAATTTGCTGTTTTTAGTTTACTTTATTTTCTGCGATTATAGTCTCGTAAGTTATATAATCATGTAATATGGGAATATAAACCCCAGTTTGAGATTTTATGTGCATTAGCTCCTAGTTTTAGAAGGGAGTTCAAGGGGGCAGATTCCAAATTGTTCTTTTTGAATGCTTTCATCTGCATCTTAAATTTATCAAGACTTTGTTAGCATACTGAAACTAGTTTGCTTATGTTCAGAAATCTGCTGCAAAGCCAGTCCAACCACCTCAGGGCTACTTATCTGCACCTCCTTATGTGGGGTCTGGTGCACCTTCCTCCATGTACATGGGAGTACCACCGTACGGATCTTCTGTGTTCAATGGAGCATCTGTGCCTCCATATGATGTTCCATTTTCTGGAGGTTCGGCATATCATTATAATTATGGAAGTCGGTTTTCTGGAAGTAGCCCATATCGGCCCTTACATTTATCTGCGCCGCCTCCATATTCAAGTGGATCAATTATGCGAAGTGGTATATCTTTTTTTCATAAATCCATGGTTTGTGTTAACATATTATAGCATCAGTTTTAGTAGTTTTGTATCTATGTGCCGATGGGTATTACAAAATGTCATTGTCTGGTAATTCTTTTTTCTCGTGGGTTCCCATCACTTATATTTTTTCACCTTGTAGGTGGGGTGTATGGTATGCCGCCAATGATGGATCAGTATGGCCTCAGTTTCCCTATGAGCCCCTCTATGGTAAGTCTGCAGGGAGGCCCTCATTAATTGTACATATTAATAGTATGGGTGGCTTATCACACATCATGCTTCTTTTGCATCTATTTGGGACTTTGGTGCTTAGGAGCACACAAATAATGATAGCTATGTGGCGCCATGATCCTACACCGATGTTATGGCGGGAAATTTATTTTTGTTATTTAGTCTGTTCCTTTCTTTGGGAAATGCATGCATCAATGTTTTGTAATTAGAAAACAAGTTTATCTGACTTAGGGGGAAAATATGTGGATTGCTTTCTTGACAATCGTATGATTTTATTTGTCTATAGGGCCCAAGACCTGGATTTTTCCCAGAGGATAAATCTCAGAAAGCTGGTGGTATGTCTTTCTCATGTCTGTAGTTTAGATGTGATTCCTGAATGGAACTTTTATTTTGATGAATCACCAGTTATTACCATGCTTTCTTAGATGGAACTCGTGACAATGACTGGGCTTGTCCAAAATGCGGAAATGTCAATTTTTCATTTAGAACGGTTTGCAACATGAGGAAATGCAATACACCTAAGCCAGGATCTCAGGTTTGAATTATTAAAGTTCGGTGTTCCTCAAGTGTGTAAATGATGTCATCAAATGTTTTACTTCATTTTGAAATTACCTTCGCGGCACAGGAATATATTTTGTATAAATGTATAATTTTGGTTAAAATATGTTGTGATTTGCAAGTTTTCTTAAATTTTGAAACTAAAATATGTTCTAAAGTTCTGACATTATTAACGCAGGGTGCCAAATCTAGCAAGAATTCAAGTAAGTCTCATTTCACAAATATATACAAACATACAAACATACATACATACATATATATTTCTTGTACTCCATTAATTGCAAGGGAAGCTCCTCTCTAGTAATGTACATATACTGATAATGCTGTTTTTCAGAACCCGATATGCCAGAAGGAAGCTGGAAGTGCGAGAAATGCAACAACATTAACTACCCTTTTAGGACAAAGTGTAACAGACAGAACTGTGGAGCTGATAAGCCATCTGAGAAAAAGGAGTCTCCTCCAGAAGCAGCTGATGCAAATGATCAGGTCTGTTGTGTGATATGTTTGCTTTGTATGATTCTGAAGTTAAAACTGTTTGCTCCTTTTAGTCTTATGTACATGTGTAACAAAACAAAGTTATTATATACTCAAAGTTGCTATCTGAGGATTTATTTTTCCTGTATTATTCTTTTCTTGTTTTTGTTCTTGAAGTGCTTGTCTGTCCATTTTCTACTTGATCTTGTTTCGGCTTTTCACGTATTAATAGAGTTGTCTACTGTTCCAGTGAGTACTAGGAATGTCTGAGAAGGTCCAGAGTCGTCCAGCATTGCTCAGTGTGGGTGTCTGAAAGTCAGTCATGTCATCTTCCTGTTGCTGGCGTTTTCGAGTTACGGGGCCTTGTTTCAATTTGTGTCAAGTTGTATTAACTCTCGCGGTATCTCATGGTCTTAATCCCTGCAAATTTGCATCATGTGTCTGTCAGATTTCTTCTACTTGCTATTCTATAGGTTTTTGTACTTTGGGTAGTGGTATGATAACGTACAATTCTAGCAATGTTCGACTGTCTTCAATTTGGTTTTATTTGTCCCTGTTCTCTTGAATAGCCGTTGTTCTGAAAAGAAAGAGCTGCCTGCCTTCATTCTATGGGTAGGTATAACCACTGCAATAGCATCCATCGTGGTTAATTTTCGCTTCAGCCGTGGCTTGGCGTATCTGTGTAGTGTCCATTTAGTATTACCGTCTTCATTTTCTTGTTAAGGGATGTTATCACATCATATCTAGGATATAATATAATGAACAAGATTGATTGCTATATTCCAAGATTCTTTGCCTAAAATTTGAAGCCAATATCATCTTGTTGAAGCCTTGGGTCCTGTGTCTCTTTATGCATGCGATTCAGTTCAAAATTAAGAAAAAAAAAATCTGATTTGCGAGTTATCTCAGATCGAGAGTATTGTGATTTTTTATTTAGTCTTTTATTGATATATTAAACGTGTGTTTAGTTGTACCGATGAATTTCTCTCTTTGGTTTACTGAATTTGCGTAAGAAATTATGATCGAAGAAGAAAATGATCAAATAATTGCGAACCCATAATTACTGATGTTGACTTTGAATCGGTCGATTTCATGACTGTATTTCCGGTTGGTGATAGGCTGTCCGATATAATAATAATAATAATAGTAATCTCGAAGTTGTGGCCAAAGATTGAACTCTGCTCGACCAAGATACTATCACATTTGGAAAATTCCATCCAACCTTGTGATAGTGCTACAGCTGTAATTTTTTTTTATTTTTTTAAAGTTAGTTACGGTTTGTGATTAATACCTCATGGGGTATATAGTTGAAGTCCCCCACATTTGGATCGACAACTATTTACATGTCTGGATCAGATCCACTGTGCTGCTCAACTGTGTTATATTTCGTGTACCATAACTAATTTTATTTTTTAATATATCCTATTTGGGAAAAAATGAACCATAAATAAAAACTTTAAATTAAATTAAATCATAATAAATTGAAAAAAAAAATGTCATAAGAATCTGATGTGGTACATGCCATTTTCTCTCTCTGCCAAGGCATAACGACGGAGATATCAGATATACGCTCTCTTGAAAATTTGACTATACAACATTGGGCACTACCCACATACATGCAAGAGCCGACACTTTGTTCTGTTGCATAAAATAATAAAAGAAGAAAAATCGGGTCAATGTCACCCTATCTATACAAACACAAAAGTTTAATCTTTATATTCGTGAAACGGAAAATGTTTTTGCTTCGGACAGTGGGATAATACCCATACAAGTACAATTAATTTTTCTATATTTCCCCTCTGCTAAGGCATGTGCTCTATGTTTTTAATCAAATGAAACTAATTCGACTTTACCGGAGTGATTTAAATCGTACCTAATTGAAAAGGTTGTCTTCAAATGAACATTGAATTCAGTTTGTTACAAAACTAAACTAAACTGAAAAAGTAGGAACTGAAATGCTAGAAGATCTAGGCACGTGAAGACATATTTTGGTGTATAGAAAAATTTAGAAGTTCGAGAGAGAATATATAAAGAGCAAAAGGAATTGAAAAGTTTGATTACTTATTCAAATCGTTAAGCCATTGAAATCTTCGACGTGAAAAATCTGATAACAAATACAGCGTCAAACTATGCCATATCCTTTATATCAAGGGCACAAATGAAATGAATGAACAAGTGTGTTACCCGTAAACGAAACAACTTGTTCGATCGCCTGGCCAAGAACACGATGGTATAAGAATCGATGGCATAGCCGGAACCCTTTTCTCAGCACAAAAAATGAAACACCAATGAGACAGACAGACCATTGAAGCATCTCGATGCATATTCTGAGCCATTCGTCTGAGGTGAGAAAGACGTACTGACCTTAATCCCGGACCACTTTAGGACCGCAGGGATGGAGAATATTTGCTTCGAATTGTCAATTCAACAGATTGGAATAGAAGTCAGAATCATATGGTGTCTTGAATGGTTGAACGTGGTGGTGCATTGGATGTGGTCCAGTTGGCCACAGCTCTGAAGACGAGAAGGGCACACCTTCGGGAATCATGGGTTGGATGATGCTGGAACTATTTTCATGCAGCTGATGGTGTAACTGAATGGATTCCGGATCAGACGAATCCCACGAACTTGACAGAAGAGAGAGAGCACGACGATATTCTGGTGCTGCATCAAGGGAAGAAGAGATCATGGATCCCTTGTACCCTGGAAAGTACAAGCCAAACATATTTTTAGTCGAGCTACTTCGAATCATATCATATTACTATCTAATTTACGGGATTTGTAAAGTTGAATCTATAATTCAGTGGGATTTTATATGTTTTCTTATTCCTGACTGTATCATCTAGGCAAGTTACATTAACTTCCCTGATCCACAAATTATGAAAAAACGTATGCCATTGTGATCTTCGTTAATCTTTCATAAAAGAGCAGTAGTATATTCCGAGAAGAGTTAAACGATCACAAAACTGTAATTGTTGTCTTGGGAGATAACAGACAAATCACCGAGAGAAACGGACCTGGATTCAAAGCCGCTGGCATGGTATTCTTTGATGCCAAGAGTCCATTGATGGCTTGTGGCACCTTCATTCCTGGCATATGCAACTGGTCATCACTGCATCCATCTCCGTCAGGCTTCAAAGAACACCCTTTTGTAAGTGTGAATTTGGAGTTGTTCCAAGCAGAATTTGCAGGGGTTCTCGAGTGAACAAGAAGAGGATTGTTCACCAGAAAGTTCATCGGTTGGCTTCCTCCTGCACGTTTTCACACAACATTACCAACAAAATCAGGCTTAGACTACATTTTGGCTGAATCTTGAATCACTAGTTATGACTCCCTCTCTTTCGAATGCTTATTTTTCACTCCCTCTCTCGTGGATATCACACGGGGACTGAGGGCAGCTAATGAACACAACACTTACAATGGCAAGAAAAACAACGGTGTATTTCTCTACAGTGCTACTTAGAGGAACCTAAGTTTCAGAGCAGAAGGTATGAAACAAGATAACGATGCAGACAAAGTGAATTAGAAACATGATGAGACGATGTGTATGTTTGGCTCATCCAATGTGATAATAATATGCTGAATTTGAAATAAAACTATAAGCGGGTCCAATACCATAAAATGGTGTTGAGAGCCTAGGCGAATTAAACTGGATGGTTTCTTGCTGAGGCTTGCGGCGCCGTGCATTATGATCAGAAAGCCTTCTTCGACAACTGCGCTTCTTCTCATCGAATTCGGACAAGTTATGGAACCTTCCACAGAAAAGCTAGGATTAGAGATATCAAGCACCAGATACATACATACATACATAAATACATAAATACATACAGGGGTGTGAGATTTTAAAGATAGTCTTTTTGTGGAGAAAACTACCTGCTGCACTGTTGGCAAAAACGGCGTTCACGGCCTCCAACTATAACCTTGGGGCATTTGGAATGGGTGTCACAAACTCTGTGCTTTCGGTGATATTCCTTAGCTAGTGAGAGATCAACGTTGCAGCCCTCAACCTGACAACATGTAGGGGCATTCTGAGCGGATGATCTAGTTTTCTTGGGTGATGGATTGGGCATCACAGAAAAGGATGTGCTCTTAGCAGCACCACTGTTCTCAAAATACGTCCGCTTCCCAAGCTTCAAACCCAGCAATGCTTCTGCAGAGCCAACAGAGGCCTCCGGAGTAGGCGGAGTTCCAGAAAGTTCGATTCCAGTCAGCTCAGTTTTCTTGCTCATGTTTCCAGAAGAGCCCTCAGATGTACTGAATCTGAAGATGGAGGTCTTGCAGGAGGAGTCGGTGGAACTCTGCCTACCATCAGAGAAGGATCCACCATGGATCTCTCCATCATCAACAATTGCCCAATCCGCTAATTGCAGCTTCTTCGGACTCTCAATCGCCTTTGAACCAAAGCCGACCAAGTTTTCCCAATCCCACTTTGCATTCCAATCCATCTCCATGAAGGGGCTCATCAAACTTGGTGCATCATAAACTTCAACCCAGATCTGGAAGTTGTAAACCAACACCACCACTCAAAACATGCCAAAAATGGAATAAGATATATATCTGTATGTAGGCCACACACTGATAAGTACAATAATCATAAACATTATCAAGGAACAGTGCTGTCAAAGAGATGAGAATTCAAGCGAGAAAAATAAGAATCAACTCTTCAATACCACACACTAGAGATTTCTGCAGCACATAGTTTCTTAGATTTTTTTATCTTGTTTCAAGCTACAACCACGGCTTCTATGAAAAAAAAATCTCACAGAAGCAAACCAAATCACAAGCTTCTAATCATTATTAGGAACTAAGTGTAACATATCATCTACTATTCAAAGCAGAAGATTTCTCAATTCTTTTTAAAAAAAAATACAAAGTGAAACTCTCTCTCCACTGCAAAAGCACCAGATCAGAAAAAGAATAATAAATACTTAATTACTAACCACTATCCAACCACCATAATATAAATAAAATAGCTGCTCAATTAAACTATATGAGAGCTCTCTTATTTTTCTTTTTCTAAATCTTGACTCCTTTTCTCAATCTTTGATGTTATTTCACCAGCTGATTTCCTTTTCTCCTGTAACAACTAACATAGAAAGCATAATTTACGAATACAACTTCTGCCCACACAACAGAAACATGTGCAAGAATATATCATTAATACCGTGAAATTCTTGTATGTATGATAAGAAGGGAGAAAATTTAAGTCAAAAACGTCTAAATGTCGCTTTCAATGCCTTTCCCTACCTACCCCAAATAAATAAAAATGAAAATGAAAAAAAAAAGGTAAAAATAAAGAAACACTGCTATCTATTGCATCTATGGAGGGCATCATCTCTTAGCAGCTGCAGAGTAAAAGAAAAATACCCGTAATACCATACTCAAATTTTCAAAATCTTTAAAGAAAAATTGAAAAAAATAAAATAAAATTAGAGTTTACCGGAAGCAGTTCTGTCCAATTTTTTTTATTGGAATCATCAACCGAAAGCAGCAGGAGAACTTTTCCCACCGTATATATATATATATATATATATTTTACTAAAAATTAATAAAAATGAAAAGCATGGGCAAAAGAAGTAACCAGAAAAGAAAAAAAGAAAAAAGAAAGCATCTTTCTTCTCCAATTCCCAAAGCTGAAATTTTTAGGCCATCTTTTTGCAGAGATTGGAAGTTTGGGCAGAAAATCACTCTGCCCTTTATCCAAATATAGAAAAAAAGAAAGCAGAAAGCAATGACTCGCAGAGAGTAAAGAAAATGAGCTGCAAATAATTTGGAAAAAGGGGAAGAAATGTGCAGCCAAACAAGGAAACTTTGACGAGAAAGGAAAGTGAAAGAGAGGAAGTGCTGCTGCTTACCCAGTAAAGAAAAATAGAGGAGGAAGAAAAGGAAAGGGGGCGGCTCGTTTGTTTTACTATTTCAAGAAAGTGAGAGCCTCAAAATCCAAATTATAACCGAGGAAAAACCCACCGGATAAATAATAATACTAATGGTGACGGTAGGGTTCATTCATGAGAAAAAAAGTTAATTTAGGTAATTTAATTTTAAAATTGGATAGTTGGACAAGGTTTAATATATGGAAATTATTTAAGCAATTTAGACGTTCTGATGGATCGGTGGTGGGTTGCTTCCACACTGACGAAGGAGTTGGCTTTGCTTTTCTGGCCGAGATTCTTGCTGTTTTGGCTGCGTTGGAATGGGCGAAGCGTTTGTCTCTGGACTTTATTTGCCTGGAGACAGACTCTATTTATGTGGTCTCATTGTTATCTTCTCGGAGTTTGCAGGTGCCTTGGGTGGTTAAGGCTCGTTGGCGTGCGGTTCTGGATTTCATCAGTCATACTCATTTATGTGTTTCGCATATTTATAGAGGGGAATTCTGTTGCTGATATTTTAGCCTCTCATAGTGTTCCTTTTGAATTTTGGTATTCTGTAATTCCTTGTATTTCTGACGCTGTTCTACAGGATTTTTGTTCGCTTGGTTATTTTCGATTTGTTTTGAAGAGTACTCTTTTTCCCATATGGTTTTTCCTATTCCGGGCTTTCCATATGGGTTTTGATGAGGCTCCGGTCCCCTGAGTTATCAATCATGTGATTTCCGGGACTTTTAGGTTTGTTTTTTTACTCTTCTTTATATACAATTTATTCAGAGTACTATATTCAAACAGTTGGTCCACCAAATCAGAATAAAAAATAGATTCACTAAAAAAGCATTGACATGTTTTGTACTTTCAAAATATAAATCATTAAATAATAGATAAGAAATATGCAACATATCTTTGTATTATATAATATCGTTACTCCCCCCTTTACCATCTCTTCACCCTCTCAATTCGGCCGAAAAATGATAAACCAATGAAAAAAAAAACATTATAGCCACGTCACCGAAAATTGTGAAGAATAACACAACGACATCGTCAATGGAGGAACGAGTGGTGGCACAAAGGAATTCGTTTGAAACGAGAGAGGTTAGCGATTGTTATACCATGACAATATTCTATTTTTATTTATTCGTTATGCTGAACGCTAAATATATGTGTGTTAATGATAGTTTAGAATATAGCTTAAAAAAATGATAGTTTTGAATATTATGGATGCTTTTAAGTGACATTATTGTTAATATTTCCATAATATTTTTTCCAGATCTATCATAACGATAGTGATGTTTATACCATAACGATAGTTATTTTGCTGTAATGTTTGTATTTGCACGCTACAATGTTAGCTTATTTGATGTTAGATACTCTATACACGGTTTAGCGTATATTAAAAAATAATGATAGTGATGTCCCCAACCATAAAGATAGTTATTATGCTATAATGTTAGCTTATTTGATGTAATAGTGTTGTTTTAATTGTTTTATATATATTGTTATGCCTTTTTTTTAATATTGTTATGATTTAATTATAATATATATAGTTATGCATATTGTTATGCCTATTGTTACGCCTATCGTTATGCCTTAATTATAATTTAATTTAATTATATGTAATCATTAACGATAACCTTAATCGATATGCTTTATTTTAATATAGCATTATCGTTATGCATTAATTATAATTTAATTTAATTATATGTAATCATTAACGATGACCTTAATCGTTATCTCTTATTTTATTATAGATATATCGTTATGCCTTAATTATAATTTAATTTAATTATATTTAAGGCATAACGATAACCTCAATCATTATTCCTTATTTTATTATAGATATCGTTATCACAAGGTGATTAACATTATCGTTTCTCCCAAAAAAAAATTAAATATCTTAACGATAAGTTTAATTTAATTATAATTGAACGATAACTTTAATTTAATTAGAATCGATATAGTCATGCGCAACTATAGCATAACGATAACTTTAATTTTATTGTAATTGATATGATCATTATGCTCAACCAAAGCATAACGAATTAACGATAGCTTTAATGTAATGATAAATTACGCTATTTATTGTAAATAAATGTATTAATGAACCAAATTAAATTACATAAGTTTATTTTAGTATAATTTATTCTAGTTAAGTAAAAAAATTAATAATAATATTAGTCTAAATGATCATATTAGTAAAAAATTAGAATAAAAATTAAAAAATAATTAATATAAATAATAATAATAATTTTGTATTAATATGATATAGGTTAGTTAAAATGTTGTAATTTACACTCTAGATTAATAATAATAATAATAATAATAATAATAATAATAATAATAATAATAATAATAATAATAAATAATAATAATAATAAATAATAATAATAATAATAATAATTTATTTTTCTATTTCAATTTCATCATTTAAAATAATTAAATAGTTATATTTTTTATACCTATTTTGAATATCAAATGTCCTTTAATCTTGGATAATTACACATTATTTTTTATAAAATCGTATCATTTGAAATATTTCAATTCGATCTTTTTCTAACATTGATTTTCATTTAGCTCCTAAAATTTAATTTAATTTTTATTTGTCGTAACTATACAAAATTGATCTTCTTATCTAATTAATTAATACATGTGTATATCCTTTTATTAATTTTAAAATGAAGCACAACATATAAAATTCAACAATAAACATAATATTATAAATTTTAAAAAATAATAATTATTTGTGCATCGCACATGAGAAACACCAGTAATAATAACAACAACAACAACATAAAATTTTAATGACAACATAGCTTAAAATTTAAAATTTAAAATTTAATAATTATCTAATTTATATTGTAAATTTTAGATTGAGTAGATTAGACACATTCTTCAGAGACTGAAGCCGAAAGTGATGACGTATGTAAAGATGGAGTTACTAGTGAAAATTAGAGAGGTGTTAAATCATTTTGGTGGTGAGATTACGACCCGGATGTTTAGATCTGAATGCTTCAGATATTTCCTGGATTTCGGGGGTAGTATAGCACGCAAGAGGTTGCATGACTTAATGTGTCATGAGGTTCGCACACAAGATCTTACACTTAGGGTTAGTGAGTGTTGGTTCTATCTCAATCGATCCATGCTACGTGTTGGGCCCTCTGAGTATGCATTGGTGTCAAGCTTACGGTTTGGCACATTGAGTTTCGATCTGAATGTGGCTCATCCCATTTCGGCCAGCGGCGTGTATTACTGATTATTTAATGGGAATGGGAAGAAGACGGTTGTGGGATAGAATATATGTATGATAAGTTTAAGGATAGGAGGCTAGCCAATCATCTTTCAGATTACGTGAAGATTGTGAATATCTTATTCGTATTTCGGATCTTGTTTTATCTTGATTCGGGATAGGTGATTGATAGCTGGGTGTGGGCCCTGGTGGAAGATGTTAACACTTGAAAATCTTTTCCGGGGGGGGGTATACATTTCAGATGGTGATGCACTTTATCCGTCTCATCCCCAGAGTGCAACGGGCTATGGGCGGAGAGGGGGATGGAGCATATCATTGGTATGGCCATGTCTGGACACTTCAGGTAATTAGTTTAATTTATCATTATGTTAGTGCCATCTGCACTTAAGTGTTAGGATTGTCATAATCTGTAAGGCAATATGGCAATTTCAAAAGAACGCAAAAGGTTTTGGTTATTCATGTTCGAATAACATGTTCTAGACATTTTTGTGAACATTCCGCTATCAATCTGATTAAAGATCAAGTCATGTACTTAATCATGTTCAGAGACATAATCTTGTACATAGTTGTCCATAGAAGTTTTCAGGAGACGTGCCATGCTAGATTCGAGGAGTGAAAGCTGCAGATTCAAGATGGACGTTTCAGAATAGAAGCTGCCTTGTTCGTGATAAAGATCAAGAAGGAAATAAGGAGTTCTGTTAAAGGAAGACATCTAAACTAGGAAAGTCCGATTTATTTAAGGAATTTGTTTCCTTGTTAAATCATAGTCAAAATAGGACTTCTGAATACCTTGTTTAGGCTATAACTGTTTCTTATAAATATCCTGGGATTCAGACTAGTTTAGGTGACACGAATTTTTACGAATACACTAAAGGGCTGAGATTTAAAAGACTTCACATTCGAAGCTTATAGTATTCGGGTAGACTAGGTTTGATCGGTTAGATCATTGTGTTTCTAGTCTGTGTTTGAAACTCACTTTCATACACACTTAGAGGAGTCTCGGGAGAGATTTTCTGTGGGAACTAGAGGGATTCTAGGTTGTGAGGGGAGCTCACCATTCAGTTTAGTGAAAGAGGTTGAATCGGGTAGGAAAGGGTTCGAGTGACGGGAGTCTTCATGTAATAACCTTTGTAACCATTCAATGGAGTAGTAAAATATTTCTCATAGACTTGATAAGTCCCCCTGACGTAGATCAGTTGATCGAACAGGGTTACCAACCTCGTGTTCTTTATTTGCTTAAGTTTTTACATTCTGACCTTACATGTTCACAACAATGTTCAAGTACATGATGATGAACATGACCGCACAATTTATGTAACTTCAATTGGTACCAGAACGGTTCGCCTTTAGTGTTAGTGCGAAAAAAATCCTGAAAGCTACATATCTGCGTGAAGGTTTTAGTTGCATTCTAGCTATGAGTGCAATCAAAGAATGAGGCTCTACAGTCAGACCACCACTGCAAGAAGGCAACAACTATCCCTACTGGAAAGCAAGGATGAGGGCGTTTCTGAGATCACTTGATGAACTCACATGGAAGAGTATCATTGAAGGATGGGAAAAGCCAACTGTTGCCAAAGAAGAAAGACATGTGGACATTGAAGGAGAGTGGACTGTGCCACAGAAGAACTGGTACAATGTCAACTCTAAGACTCTCAATGCAATATTCTCTGCAGTGGATCTTGAGACATTCAACCTAATCACAACCTGTGAGACTGCAAAAGCTGCTTGGGATATTTTGGAAACTATCTTTGAAGGGACTAGTTCTGTGAGGCTGTCAAGACTTCAAAATCTGACTTTAAAGTTTGAAAGTCTCAGAATGGAAGAATATGAATCCATTGGGGAGTTTAATGCCAGATTAAGGAGCATATCAAACGAAAGTTTTGCTCTTGGAGAACCTATCAGCAATGAAAAGCTTGTGAGAAGGTTCTCAGATCTCTTCCAAAGAACTTTGCCTACAAAGTTACTGCCATAGAGGAAGCCAAGGACATCAAAAGTATGAGACTTGATGAACTGATGGGATTATTGAGAACGTTCGAGATGAATCTGGAAGATGAAGACAGCAGCTCAAGGAAGAAAGATATTGCTCTTAAAGCTAAAATTTCTGAGGATGTCCCTGAACATGTACAAAAACAAAAACCTGTACTTGATTCAGAAACAATGAATAATATGGTCTTATTACCAAGAGCTTTAGCCGAATGCTTAAGAGAGTAAAAAAACAGTCTTCCAGAAGGTCAAACAACAGAAGACAACAACCTGGAACTTCTCAGCAAGATAGAAACTCTAACAGTGAGCAGAAAGAGTTTCAATCATCTAATACAAAAGGAGGAATTCAGTGCAGAGAGTGTGATGGTTTTGAACATATTCAAGCTGAATGTGCCAACACTCTGAAGAAGAATAAAAATAACTACAATGCCTCTCTTAGTGATAGTGGTTCTGAAAGTAGTAGTGAATCAGAAGAAGAGACCTATGCCTTTACAACAAAAGTTTCAGAGTTCTAGGATCCTTTCAAACTTGCAGAAGAAGAAGAAGAAGACTCGGACAATGATGATGTCAGTCATGAGGAGTTTGTTCAGACATACAAAGAGATGTATGAAAAATGGCTCGAAGTAGCTGAGATCAACAAAACTCTTCAATCTCACAACAAAGATCTTCTCTCGGAAAAGGAGAAGTTAATCAAATCTGATGGAGAACATGAGGCCATTATTCAACAGCAGAAGAAGGAGATTGAATAACTGAGTACAGAACTGAAGTCCATCAAAAGGAATGTCAATATGCTGAACAATGGAGCTGAGAATCTTGATAAGATTCTTACTAACCTAGGACACTCAGGGAAAAGTCATCTAGGTCTTGGATACAATGGTGGAAAATCCAAGACAGTGTTTGTCAAAGCAAGTACAAGCCAGACAGTGCATGTACAAAATAATGTTCAGACCATCCAGAAGAACATTAACAAAAAGATGACTGCTAATGTGATACCCCAACCCTTTTTGCTAAATTATAAATTATAATTTTGGGAAATGAAGTTGAATTAATATTGTTTGAATATTAATTATGATGGTATGTTCGTATTTTATGTCATTATTTTAATGCAGGTTGTCCCACTTGAGCCGATACGTCTTAAAGACGGTGATATTATACTGAGTATATAATACAAGTTAACATTTTAATATTAAAATTGTCGAGTTATATAATAATGAATGAGTGTGATTATATTTAAATTAATTTTTGCCGTACCTTGAACACCCTAATGCTGAGTTGATCGAGGGTCTCGCTGACCGGTCAGCGAGTCGGGGGTTCAGGGGACGAAGCGCCCCGATGGGGGCTAGGGGGCAACACCCCCTGCTTTTTCGGTGTATGTATTAAATGTGTATTGATTATGTTTTGAAAATTTAAGTTGTGTATTAAATGTGTTTTTAAAATTTAAGTTTAAGTTATGTGTAAATTAGAAAGTTAAATGGAGTTGGAAATGCCTGGGAGTCGGACTACATTCGAAAACCAAATCGGGTCTGAAGCGCGAGTGCACAGAGTCGCGCCTCATAGTGAAGCCGAGACACGATTGGAAAACGCGACCTCCTTGGAGTCGCGTTCTGAGAGGTCTGCAATGCGAGTCAGAAACGCGACATTTTGGTCGCGTGTCATCAGCTTCAGAGAGCCATTTTTCTTCGGCTCAAACGCGACCTCCTTGAGCTACGCCTCACAGTGTTTTTCAAGCGCGACCTCCAAACACGACCCCTTTAGGTCGTGCCCTGCTTCAGAATTTTCATCCTTTAAATACAACACTTCACCTATTTTCCTCCATTTTCTTCACACTTGGGCGATTTTCTCCCAAAGCTCTCTCAAGAAATTCTTCATCTTTTAGGAGTGGATTCTATCATCATCATCCATCATCTAAGGTAATCTCATACCACTTCCCTCTTGATGATTAAGCTCTATTTCTTGTTGTTTTGAACTTAGGGTTTATATCCAAAATTTAGGGCTCTTCGATTCTATTGATCCTCATGCTTTGATACATCAAACATATGGTTCATTTACATTCTTGAAGCCATATGTGTTGTTAAATTGAGATTCCTATGGTTTAGTATTACTAGGGTTTGGATTTTTGCCCTAATTTCTTCTTAATATGTTGATAGTTGATTGGAAGTGTTGTGATGGTTGTATGTAGTCGATTTTCATATATGTTAGAGCCCTAGGGTGGAGGTGCTTGTATTTGAAATGTTGAGTTCAAATGATTTAAATTGAGTCTTGTTCTTGTGGTTTAAGTGAGTGCATGTAACGTGTTTGATTAAATATCTCAAAGAGTTTTAATGTGTATTTTGAGTCCAAAACCATAGTATGAGCTTGTATATCCATGATTATGCATGTGGATATGTATGAAAAACCTTAAAGCATATAAAACATGTGTTTGGTCAAAAATTATGAAATAATTGTATAATTCGACATCTAAAATGAGAAAGGGAATTTAAAGGTGCTTGGTGACGTATTGGGGTTCGAGGTGGACAACTTGTGCACAGAAAATGAGTATTTCAAGGGTTGAAAGGATTTTAAAGTGTCTCATAAGGTGGGGTAACTCTAAACTGTGAACACGTGTAAAGTTATAGTTATTGTTGTGCTTTGATTGTATAATTATGAAGGGTCTTCGGACCGATGAAATGAAAGAGATCCTTCGGAGTCGACAAAGAGATCCTTCGGGGTCGGCAAAGAGGTCTTTTGGGATCAATATAGACTTCTTAATGTCCTTTAGGCTATAACTGTTTCTTATAAATAGCCTGGGATTTAGACTAGTTTAGGTGACACAAATTTTGACGAATACACCAAAGGGCTGAGAGTTAAAAGACTTCACATTAGAAGCATATAGTATTCGGGTAGACTAGGTTTGATCGGTTAGATCATTGTGTTTCTAGTATGTGTTTGAAACTCACTTTCATACACACTTAAGGAGTCTCGGAAGAGATTTTCTGTGGGAACTAGAGGGATTCTAGGTTGTGAGAGGAGCTCATAATTCAGTTTAGTGAAAGAGGTTGAATCGGGTAGGAAAGTGGTCGAGTGACGGAAGTCTTCATGTAATAACCTTTGTAACCATTCAACGGAGTAGTAAACTGTTTCTCACGGACTTGATAAGTCCCCCTAACATAGATCAGTTGATCGAACAGGGTTACCAACCTCGTGTTCTTTATTTGCTCAAGTTTTTACATTCTGACCTTACATGTTCACAACAATGTTCAAGTACATGATGATGAACATGACCGCACAATTTATGTAACTTCACATTATAAATTATTTAAATTTATATTTTAGCTACTTGAGATTATACTTAGAAGATATTATAATTTTTTTACAGACATGGGCCTGTGAAATTTTACCCAGGCTTGGACGTCAGTTGGGCGTCATTGGTGGTCAGATAACCATACCTCGCTGTTTGAAGTGGTCATTCACGGCCTCGAGCGTCGACTTCTCTACATTTTTTGATGGTCAGGTACGTTTTTTGTTATAAATAATTTAAAATATTATATATTTATGTGTTAAAGTTAACATAGTTATTACTTTGATGCAGTTGAAAGTCCATTTGATGGTGCCATCATCTGAGGAGATTCTCACACCATACTTTCAGAGTTTGGATGGAGAGAGTATACTGCGTGTGAAGTATGTCATACCTCGAAAGGTCTCCAAGAAGAAGTTACTTACTGATGTGGCTTGTCATATGGTCCCGAGGACATGTGTTGGGACGTCTGATGTCGTGGGCCCATCACAACCGCATAGGAGTTCTCGGACTACAAAACAGGTTCCACAAATGATGTGTCAGTTGATTGATGATCCAAATGATATCATTCGACTTTCAGAGCAGGGGCTGGTGAGAGGGCCCCAGATGAAGATCATCCGTCGGATTGTGTAGTGAGCCCTCCTCGAGCATCTCAAACTAAGCACCCGAGAAGGACTCAGAAAGAGAGTAGTGAAGAGCCCGAGATGCCCGAGCGATATCCAGGGGAGTCGTCTAATAGTTGGTTTGATTATTTTGTTCATGTCGTTGTAGAAGAGCGCGTGATGCATCATGTGAGCCAGATGCTAGATGTATTTTCTACACGGATAGAAAATAATATTGTAGCTCGGTTGTGTAGATTTCCCACACAACCTTCCAGACAGGCCACGTCCTCTCTAGATCATCCAAACCACTGCCTAGACAGGCCACTCAGTCTTCTAGATAGGCCACACCCTTAGATCACCCACTCCGCCCCCAGAGGAGCTACTCCCCGTCTCCCCCATATAAGAGGGGCTACTCTGTCTCTCAAACAGGCCACTCCCTACCTACAAGAGGGGCTAGATATAGAAATAGGCCAGGTCCTTCGTTTGACAATCCCATTGACTTACTGGAGATAAAACACATGATTTAAAACTATACACAGTAAATTCAAGATAAAAACAAGATTTAAAACTAAGATCGGATAATACAAAAGTAGATATCATCAATCAACATCGGTAGCTAATCTAGTCGGACACCTGAGATGGGTATGAGTCGGACATCATCTCTTTGGGCTTCAGAACAACCCTCTCATCCACTAGCTTGCATGCAAAATACTTTGCAATGACCCATGCAGGCACCTGGCGTGGAGCGATTCGGCTCATATCCATGTGGCAAGTGTGAGTGCCACTGAACTTGTAGATTCTCTAAATAGCTCTATGAACAACAACACACAACTTGAATGGACAATCATCACCATACTTGCATGCGTAACATAGTAATTTTGTTATGGCCCAACTAGAGATCTCTGGGAAGTTATTTAACGGGGAGAAATGGTCGGTGGTAGCGGAGTAGTGATGGCAGAGAAAACAAGCTTAAAAATCCAATCTTTGGCATTGGGAGAGAGAGAAGCTGATCTGGGGATAATTTCAATGGAAAGAGGGTCGGGTAAAACTAATGGAATCAAATCAGTGGCAATGGGTTAGTGGACTGGGGGATTTGGTCTTTATTAGTTAACTGGGCCTATTTATTATGTTTATGTTGGCCCATTTATATATTCAATCAAGGACACTAGTCCAATATTATTAGGGTATTTTTGTATCTAGTTTGTGGTCCCTAAATGTATGGTTTAAATACTGAAGCTGATGAAATGAAAAGCTATGCAGAAATTAAACCAAAACTTTCATTTCTTTCTCTCATTTCCTTCCCCATTTCCTTCGTCTGATCCTTCTCTTTCTTTGTTAAATTTTTTATCAAGTTCCAAGCTTTATTACAGATCCACAGCTGCAAATACAAAAAAAAAAACAAAAAGATATAAAATTGGTAGAAAAAAGTCTAAGCTACAAAGGGATACTCTTGGAAGAAATGGCAGAGATTACCTAACTGAAAGATCTGCAAGAAAATCAGAAAAAAGATGGATCAAATGTGGCCGGTAGAAAATTTAAAAAGAGATACAGTTGAAACCAGAATAAAGGAACAAATCACCTCAGTCACAAAACGCAAGAAGGTATGATGGGTAAACTTGAGCATTTCTCTGATCTAATAGCATCTTTGTAAGTTTAAAATCTAAAAGAGGCCAAGGGCAAAGGCCCTGCAGAAAGTGAATCTATTTTAGGCAAACCACCTGCTGTGTTTACTCCTACTATGTTTACTGAGAAGGGCTCTCAATCTAGAACCCATGTTTTTACGAGATATAGACAAATAGTAGATCCACAACTAGTGCAAGTCATTGCTTCCTTACCTAAGATAGATTTTCCCAAGTTTGAGGGTGTGTAGCCTAGAGTATAGATTCTCAGGTGCAATAGCTACTTTAAAATGATTCCAAATATCCCTGATGATCAGAGGATTGCCTTAGCCACTATGAATTTAGAAGGGAAAATAGCTTCATGGTACCAATCTTACTGCATTAAGTTGGTGAATCTCAATTGAAAACAATTCCTAGACATTATGGCAGCTAGATTTGAAGACTTGAGGGAGACAAACATAGTTGTGGAGTTTAACAAGTTGAGACACACAGGTAGCTATGCAGACTATGTTGAAAGGTTTGAAAAACTTAAGGAATGCATGATTCTTTATGATAATAATGCATATTCAGAAACATATTTTATGGCAAGTTTCTTAAGTGGGCTCAGTGAGGAACTAAAGGCTGCTGTGAAGATGTTCAACCTATATACCTTAGAGCAAGCCGCAGAGCTGGGGTAGAATCAGTTAATATCATAGGAGGCTCTCACAAAAAAACTAAAGGTAGAAAACAAGTTTCATCATAGTGGCAATGCTAGGTATTCTGCCCTGGAAACACCCCTCCTCCACTAGCAACTCCTAAAGGAAATTTACCCCAAAAGACTCCACTTAAGTTTCTTACTTTTGAATAGATGAGTGAGAGGAAAGCCTAAGGGCTATGTTATAATTGTGATGAAAAGTACACCATGGGGCATGGATGTAAAAACAGAATGAATTATATGTTCATGACTGAAGAAGAAGAACTTACACAGATCCAATCCTCACCTTGTACTGAGCCTGAAGAGGTACTAAAGAAAACCCAAGTTTCATTCCATTACTTGAAGGAAGATGATGGTATGACTATATTAAAGTCCACTAGCCACTATAATGGGAATTCACTGCAAATACTCATTGACACAGGCAATACCTTAAGTTTTATTAAGGAGTCCACAACACAAAGGTTAGGGTGCATCACTCAGGAGGTTTCTCCATTGCTCATCAAGGTAGCTAATGGCCAGAGGTTAATCAGTTCCTACCAGGCTGGCGAATTGGGATGAAACTTGCAGGGGCATCAACTAAAACATACTCTAAGGTTGTTGCAGCATGAAGGCTACGACATTATTTTAGGAGGGGATTGGCTAAAAGCCCGCACTCCCATTGAACTAGACTATGACAAGATGGCTATGACTATCAGATGGGAAAGAAAGAAAGTCAAGCTGTGGGCCAACAAATCACAGGTTGAATGCAAGCTTATCTCTTCTCACTCCCTGTACAAACTGACTCACATCCAAGCCAGAAAGGAAGTGGAAGAATTGTTCCTAATTTATGTCCAAAAGCCCACCCAGATTGAAGTACAGAAATTGGACCCATTGCTTACGGAATTTGAATATGTGTTCAAAGAACCAAAAAGGCTCTTTCTACCTAGAGGAATTAAGCATCAGATTTTGTTGAAACTAAGAAGCCAGCCTAAGCAACAGTACCCTTATAGGACTTCCTATAAGTATAAAGATGAAATAGAAAAGATTGTGATTGACTTACTGGCTTCTGGGATAATTCAGCCCAGTAGAAGTTTATTTTCAGCCCCAGTGTTATTGGTTAAAAAGAAGGATGAGAGTTGAAGAATGTGTGTGGACTACATGTATCTTAATGGGTTAACCATTAAGCATGATTACCCCATACCTGTTATAGATGAACTTCTAGATAAACTGCATGGGTCTAAGTACTTCTTTAAGATAGATTTAAGGTCTGGATATTTTCAGATTCTTGTGAAGCCTAATCATAGACACTTGACAGCTTTTAGAACTCATAATGGGCATTTTGAGTTCTTGGTTATGCCTTTTGGGCTATGTAATGCTCCTGCTACATTCCAATCCGTCATGAATCATATTTTCAGGGAATGTTTGAGAAAATACACTCCAGTGTTTTTTGATGACATACTAGTCTACAGTAAGACTTGAGAGGACCATCTTATTCATTTGAGGAAGGTTTTGAACTTATTGAGGGACAACACCCTATTTGCTAAGAGATCAAAGTGTCAATTTGCCCAAACTCAGATTAAGTATTTGAGACATGTTATCAGTGGGGATGGAGTGGCCACTGACCCTAAGAAGATTGAATGCATGATAAAATGGCCACAACCACACACACTCAAGCATTTAAGAGGATTCATATGCCTAACAGGGTACTACAAGAAGTTTATAAGAGGATATGGTGCTATAAGCAAGCCACTGGCCTCCTTCCTTAAAAAGAACAACTTCCAGTGGAATGCAGAGGCAGAACAAGCTTTTGGTACTCTAAAAAGAGCAATGACACAAGCACCGGTACTGGCTTTGCTAGATTTTACCCAACCTTTCATTCTGAAAATTGATGCAAGTGGGACAGGGATTGGAGCTATTCTCATGCAGAAAGAGAGGTCAATAGCTTTCGTCAGTAAGGCTCTTTGCCTAAGGAATCAAACTCTTTCTATTTATGAGAGAGAGTTCATGGATGTTATCATGGCCATCCAAAAGTGGCGGCACTACTTGCAGGTAAGTAGATTTACCATAAGAACTGAATAACAAGCATTAAAATACCTGTTGGACCAGAAAACCATGAATCCAGTGCAACAGAAATAGCTTACTAAGCTACCAGGCTTTGATTATGACATACAATATAGAAGAAGAACTGAGAACAGGGCAGCTGATGCCTTATCTAGGGTACAGGAGCCTATTGAGAAATGCCAGACTACTAGCACTGTTATATCTCTTTAGGTGCAAGAACTCCTACACATCTATGATGAAGATCCGGCCATAACCAGAATTAAAGACTCTTTAGGAATAGAAGATGTTCGTGCATCCAAGTTCACCAGCAATCAAGGCTTATTAAGATACAAGGGGAGAATTATTATGGGTGCAGATCAAGAGCTGAGGATAAGAATCTTATCAACCATGCATAACTCACCCTATGGTGGACACTCTGGGGTGCAAGGGACCTACATGAGGCTAAAGCTATCTTCTATTGGCCGGGCATAAAGTCTGAGGTGGAGGACTTAGTTAAGGCTTGTGGACATGGGCCAACTCCTGGCTTGCTGCAGCCCCTTCCCATTCCAAACCAACCCTAGAGTCACATATATATGGACTTTATAGAGGGCCGACCTAAGTTAAGTGGTAAAGATGTGATTTTGGTAGTTATAGACTGGCTGACTAAATATGGGCATTTTATTGCTCTGTCCCACCCATTTACAGCTTAATTAGTGGCTAAGATATTCCTGGATCATATTTATAAGTTGCATGGGATGTCAGTCAAAATAACTACCGATAAGGATAAAATTTTCACAAACAATTTTTGGAAAGAGCTCTTCAAAACTTTGGGATTCACCATCCACAAACTGATGGACCAAAAGGTTAAATCAGTGCCTAGAGAACTATTTGAGATGCATGACCTCAAGCAAGCCCAAATACTGGCTTAAGTGGCTATCTTTAGCTGAACATTGGTATAACACCAATCATCATTCAGCCTTGAAGCTCACTCCTTTTTAGGCTCTCTACGATTATGCCCCTCCCAATCTATCTCTGGGACCTTACTTAGACACCAATGTCACAGAAGTAAATGAGGTGATATAGAACTTGAAAGAGAATCTGCAGATAGCACAAAGTCGTATGAAAGCCTATGCTGACGGAAACAGGGAAGAGAAACACTATGAAGTGGGGGGATCTAGTCTATTTGAAGTTACATCCATACAAAATAGAATTCAATCCAACTCCGGAAGAACCTAAAGCTCTCCTCTAGGTACTACGGGCCTTTCAAAATTATTAAGAAAATAGAACCCGTAGCCTATCGGCTTGAGCTACCTGATGGAGCATGTGTACATCCAGTCTTCCACGTCTCCCTCCTCAAAAAGAAAATCAGTGAAGAAGTGGTTCCACTACAGAAGTTATCTAAGACTACCGTAGAAGGAATATTTCACATCGTCCCTTGCTCTATCTTAGCAACCCGTGAACTGCAGCGCAGACCTGAAATAGTGGACCAATTGCTCTATCTTAGCAACCTGTGAACTGCAACACGAACCTGAAATAGTGGAGCAATTATTAGTGAAATGGGAAAAACAAGATATAGGCTTAACCTCGTGGGAGGACATGAAATACATAAAAAAAATATTCCCAAAATTCGATCTTTGTGGACAAGGATACAAATTTGGGGGGTTAATGTTATGACCTAACTAGAGATCTCCGGGAAGTTGTTTAATGGGGGAGAAATGGTCGGTGGTAGCGGAGTAGCGATGGCAGAAAAATCAAGCTTAAAAATCCAATCTTTGGCGTTGGGAGAGAGAGAAGCCGATCTAGGGATAATTTCAATGGAAAGCGGGTCGGGTGAAACTAATGGAATCAAATCAGTGGCAATGGGTTAGTGGACTGGGGGATTTGGTCTTTATTAGTTAACTGGGCCTATTTATTATGTTAATGTTGGCCCATTTATATATTCAATCAAGGACACTAGTCTAATATTATTAGGGTATTTTTGTATCTAGTTTGTGGTCCCCAAATGTATGGTTTATATACCGAAGCTGATGAAATGAAAAGTTGTGCAGAAATTAAACTTAAACTTTCCTCTTTTTCTCTTATTTCCTTCCCCCTTTCTTTCGTCTGATCCTTCCCTTTCTTTGTTAAATTTTTTATCAAGTTCCAAGCTTTATTACAAATCCACAATCGCAAATACAAAAAAAAAAACAAAAAGATACAAAATTAGTAGAAAAAAGTCTAAACTACAAAGGGATACTCTTGAGGCCATAACAATTTTTTATTTGATCGATACACGACATACTCCACTCAATTCTGCATGTGATAGAGCCCCATAGCTAGAGCCAAATCATCTTTTGTACGAAAACTAGCACCCTTGTAATGTGTATCCATATGTGCTACTGAAGGCTCATCCCATGTCAGTGGGCCTGTAATGTCATGGTTGGCAAGTGAAACAACCCAATTGCTCAATGCCCTCTCAGATACATCCTCAACCTTACTATTCGATGATATTGCTCCCCACGTCATGCCTATCAATCGCCCTGTACCCCCTATAGAACGAATCCAGCCACAAAACTCCACAAACACTGATTCGAGCAGTGTCGATCTATCGTTCTCTTTTTCTTCTTCTTCTTCTTCTTCTTCTTCTTCTTCATGCGGGAATGCACCATCATCAACATTATTATCTGGAGCCTCATAGTAGTGTGTATCATCACAAAAATCATCTCTAACCGGACCTCTTTCTTCTGGGACGATGTGAGGCATGACCCTGGAACTGCTGCAGGCTCTCTGAATAACATATACAACTATCTCTGAGCTCTGTTCGTGGAGTAGGTCAAGCAAATTTACATCATCTTTCAATAAAGTCTTGATCTGTCTGCCATTGTTGGTGCTCGACATATAAGATAATTGGTACTCAACATATGTAGGATCAGTCTGCAATAAATCATGGATCTCTCTGAGTAGTGAGTTAAAACACAACTTCTCCGATGACATGACGACAAGCTACTTGTCACTATCTACATATTCAGCTCTCTCTATCGGCCACTATGTCATATAATAATATGACATCTAATCATCTTCATTATCAATAAATAATTAAGTACTAAATTTATTTACCCGTACCAAAATTTAATGCATAAAAATAAAGCATAACGGTAAACATAAAGATATTATACAAAAATTTTAAATCAATTTACCTTAAAGTTTATTATCATTATGTTTTATTTTAATTATTGTTATTCTTTTTTTACTTATCGTTATATTTTAATTATAGTTATGCATTTATTTTTAATTATTGTTATGCTTTTATTTTAATTATCTTCACAAATTATCGTTATGGATTTAGTTTAATTATCATTATGGTTTTTTAATTATTGTTATGCATTTAATTTAATTATAGCTATGTATTTATTTTTAGGTATCATTATGTTTTTATTTTTTTTATCGTTAGGAATTATAGTTATGCATTTATTTTAATTATCGTTATGCTTATATTTAATCATTATGACTTAATTATTTGTAAGCTTTATCATTATCCGTTCTATTTAATTTTTATAAACATTATAAACTAATGTTATGCGTTATCGTTAAGCTTATTTTTAATTATTGTTATGCCTTATATTTAATCATTAATTCATTATAGACATTATAAACTAACGTTATACCTTATCATTTAAGCTATCATCATAAACATTTGAACCTATCGTTTTGTAATATAGTTATGCTCTTTTTTTAATTATCGCTATTCTCTTTTTATTATCGTTATGCTTCTATTTAATCGAGCATTTCTATTTAATCGTTATCATTATGCTTTCTATTAATCATTATCGCTATACCCTAACGTTAGATAATTATAATCAAGAAACCATAACACTAGTGCATAACTTTAGATAATTAAAAACGTAGAAATCATAACAATAGATAGCCTAACTTAAAATAATTTTCTACGTTTCCAAAGTAAGAAAATAACAAAACATACTAATTTTCAGCAAAAATAAATTCAAAACATACCTTTCAAAATTTAGGAACTTTTAGAGAAAAATGCCGAGGGTGTTTTGTTGATGAAGACGATGTTGCTTTCTTCAATAATCTTCTGGATCAAACTCTCAATATATGTTTTTCCTTTTTTTGAGGGAATTCGACATTTTGTGTTTTCGTTTTGGGTGTTCTATTAATTCGTGTATTGATGTAGTATATATATGCACATTACACCAACCTCTCCTACACAAAATTAAATGCATTAAATTTTATTTAATTTGGGTCAACTAATACCTACCTATACAAATGCATATTTATGCATTTTACCTACCTAATTTTGGCCAAAAAAGAGAAAGAATAATGCATTAAATTTCATTTAATGTTGGCCAACTAATACTTAATCGTTATGACTTTTTTTCAATATTATCGTTATGGTTTTTATAATTTTAGCATTTTCGTTATGCATTGAATAATGCATAACGTTACTTTTAAAATACTTAATCATTATGGCTTTTATAATTTTAGCATTTTCGTTACGCATTTAATAATGCGTAACGTTATGGTTTACACAAAAAAATACTATAATTTTAGCGTTATGGTTTACACAAAAAAATACTTAATCGTTATGAAATTTATAATTTCAGCATTTTCTTACGCATTTAATAATGCATAACATTATGGTTTTTATAATTCCAACATTTTCAATATTATCATTATGACTTTTTATAATTTTAGCATTTTCAATACTTAATCGTTATGGCTTTTATAATTTCAGCATTTTCATTATGAATTTAATAATGCATAACATTACTTTTAAAATATTATAACATTATGCATAACTATAATCATTATTCTGATGTAATCCTTATGCATAACTATAATGTTAATTTTCGATCCATTTATTCTAAATTACGTGAAATCTTTTTATTTTTATTTTTATATGTTAGGTGTGTGTGCATTTATTATATAGTTATTAAAAAAAATATAAAAAGTACACTTACACAATAATTGGGGTGTGGGAACAAGTGTGTCATAAGGGTATTTTAGACATTTATACTCCAAATTGCCCAAATAACTCCCTATTCTTATATCTTGTTTTTATTTCCCAATCACTATTTACTTTTGTTTAGATTTATACATTTACACTTCATTCATTGTCCTTGTGACCCTTCACAACCGTAAATGAGTCGATTCAAGTTGAATATATATTTATTTAAATTTATTTAAAATAAAATTAAATTTTAAAATTTATATTTGAGCTTGTTTAATTATTTATATATTAGGTAATTTATGACTTTTTCTTTGAAAATAATCAGATAGAATAACGAAATATGTTATATAAATTAAGGCAAGAGTTAGAATCTATTTCCGCAAGATGAAACTGCCCCCACAATATTAATACAAAATGGATTTTGACAATTGTCTCCAAGATATGATGACTTTCCAACGGCGTTTTGTGGCACTTACAAAAAATGACGTTACAATGAACAAAATAATAATTGAGAGTTTCAATTGATTATCAGAGAAGATATCGTTTTGTTGCACTTACAAAAAACAATGTTACAATGAACAAAATAATAATCGAGACTTTCAATCGATTATTAGAGAAGTATAGAAAGCTTTGGATTTCGAATGGATTGGAAATAAAATCCAGATGGTCTATCTATAAATATGAAGAGTTGTGGTGCCTCTTTCTGAAGAGGTGGCAAGATTTCGGTCTAGATCAATCTGGACCATCAGATCATATTGATTGATCAAACCACACGATCTAACGGTTGTGATCAAACGATCGCATTGTTCCGAGCCACCACTTCGTGGTTAAACCACTTCAGTTGAACAAATGCATTGATTTAAGCTATTGGTTTGCGGTTGAACCTTCTTATCCGAATGGATGCTTTGGTTGGAGCCATTGGTTCGCTGTTGAACCACCTCCAATTATTTGGCTGAATTGATGCAATGTTCCAAGCCAACAGTTCGAGAATGAACCTGAACCGACACAGGGGTTCAACTTGGCAGCACCACTTCGGGTCGTCCACGTCACAGTTCTATTTATCAAAATGTTCCAAGCCGACAATTCAATAATGAACCTAAACCGATGCAATAGTTCGGCTTGGCTACACTACTCGATGATTTAAGAATGAACCTGAACCGACACAATGGTTCGGCTTGGCTGCACTACTATGGGTTGAGAATGAACATAAACTGACACAATGGTTTGACTTGGCTGCTCCATTTTGGGTCGTCCATGTAATGGTTCCTAGCCAATGGTTCAAGAATGAACCTAACCGACACAATGGTTTAGACTTGGCTGCACCACTTCGGGTCATCCACATCACAGTTCTGTTTGTGAAAATTTTAAGACTTGTCAGCTCCCAGTGACGGTGCTAACGTGCGCCCTAAACTGCTTATACTGTCCATGACGATGTGAAGATGCTAAGTATGCCCTAAACAGCCCATTTCGACAAGCGTGACATACAACTGATCCTCGTAGTCATTTTGGTTAACTTAAAAGGCTAACTACACAACACCATATGGTTGATGGTTGGCCAGTGTGATAGCCCACTTGATTGAGCTTTCTAAAATTAAGATCATTTATTGATAGATCTCTGCACCAACCATATTTATTCGATGTAGGGTAGATATTTTCCTATTCCACTCACTCTTCCATATTCAATGTTACGTTATCAATTTTATCAATCAATATCTCTTTCTACCGAAATTGAATTTGAGATTATAAATGCACGAAATTCATCTACACGGAATGTAGATTATTAATTGACAACTTATTTTTCAATTTAACAAATGAAAACACTATTTATAAATTGATTATAACAACTAATTAAATTGATTATAATAACCAATTTCTAACACTATCAACTTAAGCTCAAAGGAGGTTTAATCAAGGCGAACAAGAATAGAGCTTGAGTAGTTTGATATTTTTATACTTGTTTATTCTAATTTTACTTATCGAGATTTGAGTTCAAGCTGAGCTTTAAATCGTGTCAAATACATAATTATGTTCAAGCTTATTTAATATATTTATAGAATCGGGCTCAAACTATATGACTTGAGTACCGAGTTATTTAGTTTGATTGTCAGTCTTATTCCTAAAGTCGCATCGAAATTTAGTTGGTGGAGTGGACAAGTTCGTATTGATAATAGTTTTTAGTTTGAGCTTGTCCATTTTTGTATTAGTGTTGCCTTCGAATAATTGAAAATTAGAAGAATTATTCATGACAATCATATCTATATTATATAAGAGACATCAAATTATTTACTCTATAGACTATATAATATACAACTTTATGTGTGTTTATCCATTTAATTATATATATATATAAAATATAGAATTAGTTATCAAAAAATTCACCACCTTTAAATGAATTTATAATTTAGACATAATTTTTAAAATTTTAATAATATAATCTTTTAGCTTGTAGCAAATTCGAAAACCTCAAAAAAAAAAAATTCGATAATCAAAATTATGATGGGATAATATTTTTTAACGGGTACATATGATGTGAACCTAGGTGGGGTGCCGAGGTTCAAGTTCTAGTATTCAAGAGGTCCACACAAAAAGGGGTCCGAAAGCATCAGAGATCGCGAATAGAGAGAAGGAGTTGTGCTTGTGATTCATGAGCTACATAGCAGTCGCAAGTTTGGTGGTCGAGCTAGACCGTGGACCGGTTTCTGGAAGCCCGCTATTGAGACGGGGGTCAACTTTGTATTATTCGTGAGTGGGGTCGTGAATTGAGAGGGGTCACAAGTGGATGAGCCACATCGGCACCACGTAGATTCGCGAGTGACTGTGTCGCGGGCGAGAAGACTTTTCAGATTTTGTGTTATTTTCGAGTTTTGGGCTTTATTTATTTATTTTCCTTTTCAATTTAGAATTGTATTAGAGTTTGCTTTATGTTATCCTATCTATATAAAAGATCTAGAGCATTATTTTGAGACACCTTATTATTGATATTGAATTTGATATTTCTCTATGGAGAATTTATTAAATCGATAATTCGACCCAACTTATCAAATAGATTCATCACCTTTATTTGTGGCGTTTTCACTATTGTTCCAAGGTTCTCGTTTCCATTTACAGTAGGATCAGGGATTTAATATAATAATGGTTCATTTGCATTGTGAGGCTAAGGTCGAGGGATTTTATCATTTATTTCGTTGAAACCTTATATGTCCTGGGTCAGATCTGCATCAATAGATTAATTCAAATTTGGGGTCTTGAAAATGAGGGTCTTTTTATCATACAATGTTAGTTTTCCAGTCACTGAAAATAATTGAGGTGACTATTTTATTATAAATTAAAATATTATGTTATTATCAAAGTTGCAGAAGGTGCTAGGCGGGCAGCTGAAGGGCCTAGCACATACACCCTAGGCCCCGTCCAGTCATTTTGTAATTTTTAATTAATTTATTTATTTTTAACCTAACATTTTAGATTTTTTCATTTATAAATTCATAAATCATAACATTTTGGAGCCATAGGCTTAGACCTCATCTCTTTTCTCATTTTTTTCATATTTTCTCTGTCTTGTATAATTGTATTATGTTCTTTCTTTTATTTTTCCCTTTATTTCACTTATTTCCTTAGCTACTAATTTAAAAATGGGCCAAAACTGAAATTGCACATCCGTGTGATAAGTATCTATCTGCACAACGTTCACTGTAAAGTTGCTGAACGTTTAAAGGATGTTCACAATAAAGTTCAAGAATGTTATTGTGAACATTAAGACAATTGTAGAAAATAAAGCACGTAGAGGTTTGGTAACCCTGTTCGATCAAACGATTTACCTTAGGGGGACTTGTCAAGTCCATGGAAAATAATTCACTACTCCAGTGTCATGTTTACTGAGGATTTTACACGCAACTGACCTCCCGTCACTCGCTACCCTTTCTACCCGTACACCCTCTTTCATTGAATTGAATTGTGAGATCCCCTTACAACCTAGATGTCTAACCTATCTAGTTCCTACAGAAAATCTCTCCCGAGACTCCTTTTGACAGTTCATGAACAAGTGTGTTTCAATACACGATGACTAGAGCACCATTCTCTAGTCTAAGACACAACCATAACTAAGTGGCTCAAAACAGTTAGAGCTCTTTAAACAATACTCGTGTAGTGCTTCTGTTCGGTGTGTTCTCTGCACTAAAACATGTATGTATCCCAAGATATTTATAGATGAATAGAGATAACCTAAACATGGGAACATATGTCCTAATTTGATTTGGAAATAAACAAGGAAACTTTCCTTGATTAGAACCGAGATCAAACTCGAACCATGTTAGGAATTCTTCTAACAATAGAACTCTGCATTTGACTTCAGTCTTGAACTCTTCTGTTGAATATGACAGCTTCTAGATAGATCTCTGAATATTCTCTTGGTTATAAACCTTGAACAGCTTCATCGATCTTTGGAAGAATAATTTGGACAAAGGATGTTCATGTAAACGTTTAAGAACGTTATAATGAACTTTGTTGATCTTTGAGTCTTCTCTTCAATGCAGACGTCCATGTACTTTGCAATGTACAATGTTGATCTTAAATCTTCACATTAGATAGCACATCGAAATCTTTTGTATGTTCACAGGCTGACTTCAGACTATCACTTAAGCTAGTTGACTGTACTTGTTGGGGTTTTTTCGAATTAAACCACCGTAGAATCCTTTTGGTTGTTCATTAATGAAGAGGACATCATCAACCTGGCGCACCAGGACATGGTGCCCATATATATATTGCACGACCCATCATATGTGTAAATGTTATCACTCAAAATATTGAGATTATTAATTCTATCTAAGAACCTCATTGATATATCAAAGCAATAAACACAAGATATATATGTCCGCCAATATATATGAGTTAAGAACCCAAACTTTGTGGATCTTTATTCTCTCACTTAATGTTAGAGTATAGAATAGTATTCTATCGCGATCATCCTCAATACACGAGTTGGTGTACTAGAATAATCAGTTAGTCAAGACAAACTAACTATCAGATTATTCTACGGTGTACCGATGGTGAGTTTAGGACCATTTAAGCCGTGAGCCTTTTAATATATTCCAAGGATCTAATGATATGATCTTGCCGTGTGTTCTCCCACGCCATATCATCTACAATGTAAGTATAATGAACATATATGAAAATATAATAATTTAAATGTAAACAGTGACTGCAATAACATTCAATCTATATCATAATAAAATATCATCAAAATTGTATACAAAGACAAGACTTCTAGTATACAAAACTAACGGTACTCAGCATGTTGATCAATCTCTATTGTGGCATGATGCATAACAGTCTTCTTCTCAGCTCAATCCAAACTCCTTGCTTTGAGCTGTCTTCAGAAAGTTCAAGTCATGTTCACGTACATTGTTATGAACGTTGTCCAGAACAGTGATGATGTATTTAGAAAAAATTAATACTGAAGTGATTTATGAATTGCCATAAAGATGAATGATAATCAACCACTTATAACAAGAGCATTGTAAAGCTCTTGATAAACAAACATAGTGCAGTGACACCACGGAGTCATTCTAAACCAACTTCAATGATTGGTGTCATGAAAGGTACCAACAAAAACTATTAAAATTCTACAAAATTTAATTTGAAAAAAAAAGTGTCACCACCTAGGTCATCCTAGTGTGCCCAACCACTTAGTACAACCGCCGATGGGTGTTTTGTAAGGTTCACGCAAGGTTCACAACCGCTGGCAGCTGTGTATTTTACATAATTTTTGGATATGAATTAATGCTATAGCTTTTGAGCTTATTTTGTTATCATTTGGAGTTTTTGATGTGTTTGCTAGTTTTGCAGTAATTGGTGTAATTTCGTTGCATATTTGAAGCAAAACCAATGAATATGGACAAGAGGAGTTAAAGAGGTGTTTAATTAGGCTCTTGGGCTTAATTGAATACTTAATTAAAAACTAATGGATTGAATTAAATCATCAAAACCAGAAGAAATCCGAAGTCAATTCAAAAAGGGGTTGGTTTGACCCGGAAAGTGTCGGTCGACCCAACCCAATACAAAATAAGAAGGGGTGGGTTGATCCAACCCAATTCATCTAGGTCTATCTTGTATAAAAACAGGGCTCTGGATCGACCTAAGTGGCTCGATCAACCCACTCGTGCGGGTTCGTGAAAATGTGATTTTTTCACTCCAATTCAGGGTTTTTAACATATATATAAAAGATCCCATTTTGATACACACCACAAGAAAGAGAAAACACCCAATACAGTAGAAAACACTTAGAATACATGAGAGAGAAGACGGAGAGTTACCATCTACTCGAGAGGAGACGACATGTTGCTAGAGACGAAGTGCCACTACAGAGAAGACACGATTACTAGATTACTCATTATTTTTTAGAGCAGATTTTCATCTTCGATTCTTTCATTGTTGATATGTCTTGATCTATGAGGAGATAGAATTGGTAAGGTTGTGATTTGGTGTAATTGGAATTATCGATGAGGATTCATGGATTTTCAAGGTATCGAAATTTTTTTCAATTTTTTTTTATTTTTTATCTATTATTTGAGTATGGTTGATTGTTGATGGTGTGAATTAATAGCATGTATTGATGATTTGTTGTGCTAAGATTTGTCACTAGTCGGTGATTTTTGGGGAATGATTGTAAGTAGCTAACTCCAGAGTTTTCTGGGATAAGTCACTTGGCTATATTTTGCCTTCCTATCTAAAGAGCCAATATTATAACCAACATAAGTCATAGTTGATTTTTTATTCAAGTTTACAATTTTTAGTAGTGGGGAGATAGACAATTTGCAAGCTTATAGTGGATTGCTATATTTTTCTGATTTTTGAGAGTTCCTTTATACACTCGTGTGTGGAGAGAATTTTTCTATTTACCTTTCAAGAAGCTTGTAATTCCAATGAGTTTTGATTGATATGCTATTATTTTTATTCGTCTAATCTTTCATGTTCAGTTTAGCGCATCTAGGCCGAATCTACAAAGGCAAGTACTTTGATCATCACTTCATATCCTTTCTTTTCTTTTATTTTTCGTTGCTCGGGACTAGTAACCATTTAAGTTTGAGGGTTTGACAGTTGTGTATTTTACAAAAATTTTGGATATGAATTGATGTTATTTATTATATAGAGTTGTGTATTTTATATAGCTTTTGAGCTTATTTTGTTATCATTTGGAGTTTTTGATATGTTTGCTAGTTTTACAGTAATTGTTGTGATTTCGTTGCATATTTGAAGCAAAATCAGTGAATATGGATAAGAGGAGTTAAAGGGTGTTTAATTAGGCTCTTGGGGTTAATTAAATGCTTAATTAAAGCCTAATGGATTGTATTAAATAATCAAAACCCAAAGAATTCTGAAGCCCAGTTCGAAAAGGAGTTGGGTCAATCCAGAAAGTGTCGGCCGACCCAACCCAGCACAAAATATAAAGGGCTGGGTTGACTCAACCCAATTCACTTGGGTCGACCCTGTGTAAAAATAAGGCTCTAGGTTGACCCACTCATGTGGGTCCGTGGGAATGTGATTTTTTTCACTCCAATTCAGGGTTTTTAACCTAGATATAAAAACTCCCATTTTGATACACGCCACAAGGAGAGAAGACGCCCAATATAGCAGAGAACACTTAGAATACACCAGAGAGATGTCTACTCGAGAGGAGACGAAGAGGTTGCTAGAGACGAAGTGCTACTGCATAGAAGACAAGATTACTGGATTACTCATTGTTTTTCGGTTCTTGTATCTTTTCTGTCATGAACACCAATACTCTAGTTTTATTTGTTTATTTAATTATGTATAGCTAATTTTATAGCTAGGTTTTAGGGATTATAAATTATGAATTTTAATATATGATTTGATCACTTTTCTTCCTGCTATCTCTCGGGGTTTGATTTCAATGTATTATTTTATATCTTGTATGATTTAATTACTTTATTAGTTAAATATAATAAATATTATATTTATATTTTAACAAGAATATATATTTATATTTGTAAATCATTAATTTGATTTATTGTTTGAAAAAAATTATGAAAAAAATAACTTGTATGCGTGTATGAATAGTTTTTTTTATAAAAATATAAAATTTATTTTTAATAAGCTTAAGGTCTAGCTCGTTTAATTAAATAGGCCAGGTCTAGGCCTATATAAAAATATTAAATAGATAATAGGCCAGGCCTAGGTCTATCTTTGCTAAAGTAGGCCTAGGCCTTCCAAGACAAATCTAGCCCGACCTAGCTAATTTCCATCCCTAGCCGTTAGTCTATTAGATGTCGTCACCGCCTTCACAGAATGTGAAGCCCCGTCCGAGACGATAGGGCTGAGAGCCGGAAGACTAGCCTGAGTCCTCGCACAGGATAGCGAGCACCTCAGAGGTGCCATGGGAGATGCAGTTTTGCGAGATGCAGAGGGATGTATGAAAGTCTCCGAGGAGACATGGATTTGTTGCGTCATGATGTCTCCTACATTGAGGATGGGATGATGCGCCAAGACCAAGTGCTCTCCAGGATGGCTGGGCAGGTTGATGGTATGTCCGGCCAGATGGCGTCTCACATTGTGAACATGGCGAAGCTAATGAACATGATACGGGAATGGAACACCCATTTTTACGACCCGCACTTTCAGTATTCACCTCCCAGGCCTCAGTGATGGAGAGATGTATCCTATCTTAACCCTTCTTCCTTGTAAACTTATTCATATTGGAGTTTTGAATAAGTTTAGGGGGATGTGAGGAAGTTAAGATAGATATTTTATTTTTATTTATTCGAGGCCTGTACTTTTATGATGATACACTCTATACTTCTATTTATTTTATTTTTTCCTTACTCACTCCAGTCGATGTGGTTATACGTATATTTTTATATTTTCTTTGGCTCATATACTATTATTTTCTTTTGTTCCCTTACCTTGTCTTTAATTTTTTCAGTGTGTTTGTTTTCTTTTAGATGAACCTTTTGTTGATAAGTATTTTCGAGAGCAGCTTTCATTTTCGATTCTTTAATTATTGATATATCTTGATCGATGAGGAGATAAAATTGGTAAGGTTGTGATTTGGTGTAATTAGAATTGTCGATGAGGATTCATGGATTTTCAAGGTATCGAAATTTTCTTCAAAATTTTTCGATTTTTGATGTGTTATTTGAGCATGGTTGATTGTTGATTGTGTGAATTAATAGCATGTATTGATGATTTGTTGGAATTACATGCAATAAATCTGTGAGATTTTTGAGCCTTGGTTGCTATTTTATATTTTAGCATGGTTTATTTTCTTGAGTGTATCAGTTTATGCAGTTAATCTCTATAACTTGATCTGCTTTCTATATCGAGACTAAACAATTTACTTGAATTGGACAAAAATGATTTTAGGCCATCTTTGTTACCCTTGATTTTTCCTAGATTTTTACATATCCCTGAAAGATTCCATAGTTAGCCCGTTCGAGCTTTTTGGCATATTCTTTGATAGCCGGAGAACTGAGGAATTTCATGTTTAGATGATTGGGAATATTTGGTGTGGATCAATGGTGCAATTTTTATTGTCATGCTATAGTTATTTGATGTGCTGTGGAAAAATATTAATGAGTCTTATAAGCTCTGCTGAAAAAAAAATGAAGAAAAAATGTGTATATATGAAAATATATATTTTCGAAAAAAGAGAGAGAAAAAGAGCATGAAAGTCCTATCCAACATTAGTTCTATTTAATTGTGAATTTGTAGCATGCACTGTTGGTTATCTTTTTTTTGATGTTGGAAAGGGAAAAGAGAACTAATAAAAATTAGTTCTGCTGAGATTTGTCACTAGTCGGTGATTTCTGGGGAATGATTGAGAGTAGCTAACTCGAGAGTTTTCTAGGATAAGTCACTTGGCTATATTTTGCCTTCCTGTCCAAAGAGCCGATATTATAACCAACATAAGTCCTAGTTGATTTTTAATTCAAATTTATAATTTTGAGTAGTGGAGAGATAGATAATTTGCAAGCTTATGATGGATTGCTGTATTTTTCTGATTTTTCAGAGTTCCTTTATACACTCGAGTGTGAAGAGAAATTTTCTATTTACCTTTCCAGAGGCTTGTAATTCCAACGAGTTTTGATTGATATGTTATTAGTTTTATTTGTCTAATCTTTTCATGTTCAGTTTAGCGCATCTGGGACAAATTTGAGGCAATTTGATCATCACTTTATATCCTTTCTTTTCTTTTATTTTTCGTTGCTCAGGACTAGCAACCATTTAAGTTTGGGGGTTTGATAGTTGTGTATTTTACAAAACTTTTGGATATGAATTGATACTATTTTTTATATGGAGTTGTGTATTTTATATAACTTTTGAGCTTATTTTGTTATCATTTGGAGTTTCTGATGTGTTTGCTAGTTTTGCAGTAATTGTTGTGATTTTGTTGCATATTTGAAGCAAAATCAGTGAATATGGATAAGAGGAGCTAAAGAGGTGTTTAATTAGGCTCTTGAGCTTAATTAAATACTTAATTAAAGTCTAATAGATTGTATTAAATAATCAAAACCCAAAGAAATCCGAAGCCCAGTTCGAAAAGGGGTTGGGTCGATCCAGAAAGTGAAGGGCTGCGTAACTCGACCCAATTCACTTGGGTCGACCTTGTGTAAAAATAGGGCTCTAGGTCGACCCACTCGTGCAGGTCCATGAGAATGTGATTTTTTCACTCCAATTCAGGGTTTTTAATCTAGATATAAAAGCTTTCATGTTGATACACGCCACGAGGAGAGAGGACGCCCAATATAGCAGAGAACACTTAGAATACACCAGAGAGAAGACAGAGAGTTTCTATCTACTCGAGAGGAGACGACGAGGTTGCTAGAGATGAAGTGCTACTGTAGAAAAGACAAGATTATTGGATTACTCATTGTTTTTTGGTTCTTTTATCTTTTCTGTCATGGACACCAATACTCTAGTTTTATTTGTTTATTTAATTATGTCTAGCTAATTTCATAGCTAGGTTTTAGGGATTATAAATTATGAATTTTAATATATGATTTGATTACTTTTCTTCCCGCTATCTCTCGGGGTTCGATTTCAATGTATTATTTCATATCTTGTATGAATGCTTAAACACCATTTATGCATATTAGTCGTTAATTTGAAGTACTGACCAAAGAAGAATTAATGATGAAAAGATAGAAATCAGATTATGTGTGCTTGGAAGGACAGACCAAGTGAACAAGTATCACATAGGGTTGAATAGATCTTCGTGTGCTAGATTAGGAATAATGACATGTGTGAAGAACCGACCGTAGTGAAGTGCATGCTCATTATATCTATGTTATAGCATATGCCTTAAAAAGCAGCTTGATAACAGATTAGTGATCTCCCATTATTGATAGATTAAAGACAATTAATAGTCGGGTTGATAGAATTAATGAATACCGTTAAATGCTATAATAAATCTAATTTTTCTAAAGCCCTAGCTTTCATATATCTGTTTAGTCCAGTATTTTATTTATTGTATCTTTATTTTTATGCTATTTAGTTTTATTCCTTTTTGCCTGTCTATTTCGTGTCTAGATATTAATTACATACTTGTGTGTAAGAACTAGAAAATAACGATCTCTGTGGGATACGATACTCTTGCTCACCTATATATTTCAAACACACCATGCACTTGCGGTATGTTTATTTGTTAATAAATAGCATGTCAACCGCCTAGCACTTAAGCAGGTTAGACGGCCACCTTTTATAATTTGATGGATGGATCTCACACGTTCTTGGGAGATGACAGATCAACACTTTTTTACTTGATAACTGGCTTGGATATACGTTTGTGGATAAGCTAAATATTCTAGATGAGTTTCATTTTAATTTATAGGACCTAATTAATGTCGGATTTTCTGGTGGATAAAGTTTGGAGATTCACCTGTGGCTTTGCCATTTATTTCCCTGAGATTGTTTGGGACATTTTACTAGTCCCAATCACTCAAAATAGAGACGTAAGAATCTGGAAAAATTATATGCATAGAGTTATCACTTAAAAGTTGCAAAGATGTGCAATATAACTTGATTTGCTTCTGTTAGATGAGGTTCACATATCTATAATCTGTTGACATGCTATTCTGGGAAGACTTCCGACTACAGATAAGTGGTGGCAACTGGGTGATTATGGCCCTCTTTTTGAAGTTCAGTGTCATTGTGAGGAAGACTCATTTGATCATGCCTTTATTTATTGCATGAAGATCAAGGACGCTTGGGCTTGGCTCTTTTTCCGGGGTTGTTAGCTTGTGATGGTTGTTGTTGTCCAAATTTGACTCCACACGTGAGACTACTTTGATCCGGACTCCCGCAATAGGACGGGGTCGATTGTAGGGCGGTGAGCTAACTCGGGCCGTGTCTCTCGATGAAAGCTTCATGTGGGCGATTATCTCTCTATGCCATAATTGTTGTCAAGCACAATAAAATAAAATACATCCTAAACATTCTAAACAAGGGGAAGGAAAGTTACACTAATCTATCTAATTAAAGCAAGTAAAATTAACTAATTACACCACCAAACACAAAGATAGAGGATAGGATTATGAGAAGAGCACTAGGGTGTGATTCTCTCATTAGTTTATCTCTAAGCTTGATTAAGTTGATAATGTTACTCTCACAAATACAATAGACCCTTCCGATTAGTTTAACTTCAATTACTGTCACCGTCTATCCGTTAAACCTCTCTTAGCTATATCATACAAGCAAGATTAACATGTTAGGCTTAGGAACCCCATCCACCTAACATCGAAGGAACCAATTTCCGAATTTAGATTCACAATCAAGACTCCTCTAAATCCTATCAATGTTCAAGTAGTGATCAAGTACCTAAACATGAAAAAACACGATTCCAAACAACAACAACCAACAATAACAAGCAAAGATTAAAACTAAATCGATTATCCATCCCCTAATGTAGAAATTCGCCCAACACCATGCTCAAAGTAACATAAACATCATAAAAGTCATTTATTCAACAACCAAAAGATAGAATCCATACAACTTATACAATATTGTTTGTTGTCTCGAGAGTCTAGGGACAAATCTCCATAAATGGGATAAAGCTAAAAGGAAAGGAAATACCAAATCGGAGCCTCCTCCACCAAGCTTAGCTTCCGCGGATGGCTTGATGTCGGGCTCCTCTTCTCAGGCCTTCCTCCTTGAGCTCTAGCCCTCTTGCCTCTTCTCCTCCTCCTTAACTTCAGCTCCTATACCCCCTTTTTCTTCCCAAACTCCTCTCCAACTGATCATATCTCCCTTCCTTTCTATGCGGTGAAGATGAAGAAGTGAATGGAACAGACCCTCCCAAACTGATCTGAGGGTGTCATGTCCCTCAAACTAGTTGGGAGGTCCTCCCCTCCGGGAGCCTTTTTCCCTGCTTCTTTTCTCCTTCAGAGCCCCCATTTCCTTTTCTTTTCTCTGCTCCATTTAAGGGGAGACATTCTCTCCTTCTCTCTCCTCGTGAATTGAATGTGGTGGTTGAGAGTTGATGGAGAGCAAGAGCAAAAGGTGGAGTTATTGGTCGATGGTAGATTATTCCCCAAACTCCTCCTACTCCTAGTCTAGAATCACGTCTATTTAATTCCCCAGCTGGCCAAGTGGGTGGAGAGCATTGAAGAGCAAAACTCCGAAAACACAACTTTTGGATTAGTCAACTAATTCGCTCCAGTTTAGCTCCATGTTCTTGGCTTCAGCTTGAAGTCTAAGCTCTTCAGCTGCAGCTTCAGTTCAGCTCTAAGTCCTTGGCTCCAGCTTGAAGTCTTCAGTTTGATGCTTCAACTTCTGCTCAGTTCAGCTCAGCTTGTGATCAGTTCAACTTACATCAGTTTGGTCATCAGTTTGACCATTAGTTTGGCCATCAGTTGGGCCATCAAGTTGCCATCAGTTGGGCATCAGTTTAGCCATCAGTTTGGCCATCAGTTGGGTCTTTAGCTGGACTTTCCAGCTGGCTCTTCAGTTCTAGACTCTCTAGCTGACTCTCCAGTTCAACTGGACTCTCCAATTGGCTCTTCAGTTGGACTTTTCAGCTGGTTTCTTCAGTTGGGCACCAGTTGGCCACCAGTTTGACATCTTGGCCATTAGTTGGAACCAGTTAGGTCTTCAGCTGGACTTTCCAGCTGGCTCTTCAGTTCTAGACACTCCAGCTGGCTCTCCAGTTCAGCTGGACTCTCCAGTTGGCTCTTCAGTTGGACTTTTCAGCTGGTTTCTTCAGTTGGGCACCAGTTGGCCACCAATTTGACATCTTGGCCATCAGTTGGAACCAGTTAGCCATCGGTTTGGCATTCTGGCTACTAGTTCGACACCAGTTGGCCATTAGTTTCGAGCTTTAGTTTGGGCATGTCCTCAGTTGTGGCCTTCAGTTTGCCCCGCCTTCAGCTGGGCTTCCAACTTTTTCACCTTTTGTGCCATAAAATACCCAGTGGTTTAGGGAAAGATCGGACAAAATCTGCGTGAAAAATTGGGCTGGAACGCACCCCGCGCGCCCGCGGGGTGCCTCGTGCCCACGGGGCTCGGAGGCCGCGCGCTCGCGGGGTCTCTTGGCCGAGAGGGGAGTCGCGCGGTCGCGCACCCTGACAAATCTATCTTCGGCAACTTCCACGGTTTTAGCTCGTTCTCCCTCATTTCTTGGCCGATTGACCCGATTCAACTTGCCATGCGCTCCTTATTTAGGGTTCTCAATAAAAAGTATTGAGCAGAATAAAAAAAAGAAAAAAACTATTAAGATCAGTATCAATTGACACACTAAAAAGTATCATTTGAAATTAAGAAAAGTATCAATTGTATCCCTAAAAGGTATCACCAATTTTCACAATTTTTTTGGTCAACGCTTTGACCGAGTCAACGCGCGTTGACCCCGGTCAACACGTTGACCATCTCATATACATATTATGCACATGAGTTTTTGTGTAAAAGGAAACAATGAATGCTAATTTATAATCAATTCAAAAGACAAGACATATTCATTTAAACGTCAAATGATAAAACACATAACGATATTTACCCTAATATTTATTGTAGTTTTTATGAGACCTAAAATCTACAATTTACAAATACGTTTAGTATGGCCCGACTACCATAATAGGACTTTGGATTGTCTTTAATTTAATTTGGGAGCCAAGGGTATTTTCATCTCGACATATTTATAAAAATTTAAAATTATTTCTCAATCATTTTTATTTATTTATAGACATTAGTGATTTTTTTTTTCAGATGGTTGGTTGTATACTAAATAAATTTTAATATGTATATTTTTTTTCTGGGTATCACAACTAAATTGAATTTCTGATGATCGAATAATTGGAATTATCGAAATTGCCACAAATAGAAAGATGATACTATTAATTCAACGCTTAAAAATAGTATTGAAATTATAAATTTAGTCCAATGTGATGATCAAAGTTGTAATCCTCATTAACTAAGTATTTAAGATATCAACCACATCTAAATAATTCGGACAGTAAAATAATACATAATTTTTTATAAATTTATTGAAGATTGATCGAGCCAAATGAGCATACCACATTTGAGAAAATTTAACTTTTGGTCCCACAGAATATGTTCTTATCCGATTTTGGTCCCTATATTATCATTTTTGGTCTCATTTCAAAAAATTATATCAAATGTGGTCCCATAGGACTTGAGCTATCGATTTTGATCCCACGATTTAAACGGATGTTTGACGGAATAACGGAGAGGCAGTTGCACGTGACTCACGTATTCAATTTATCCCCAAATTGAACCAAAATTCCCAAATCAAAAGAAAAACCCTAATTCTCCCCCGATTGCAAAAACACCCAAACCATTCTCTCCTATATTTTTCTCAATTTCAAAGAAGCTCATCGATTTCAAAGAAGGCACAATGATTTGAAGGAAGTACTTTTTATCAATGCCACACCTAAACTACAGTAAGTGAAATCATTCACGTTTACTAGTTTCATTCTCATTCTCACAATTTCGTTCTTACAGTTTACACTTTAATGATTGTGAGGGTTTTTTATTTTGATGGTTCCTCATTTTATTCATATTAGGTGGGTGTCATTTCTAGTACACGTTGAAGCTCATGCATGGAGGAATGGCAGTCAATGATACAGGTAAGATTATATATTTAGAGGGTAGAATGACTACATTTGATTTTGTGGACATACATAAGTGGTGTTGGAGGTATTTAGAAGGCCTCTGTGAACAATTAGGTTATATAGGGACTAAGACATTTTACGGGTATGATGATAAGGGTGAATTGAAGTTAATTGACTGTGAGGCAGATTTTTGGTACTTAATAAGATGGGCTGAAGAAAGTAGAGAGTTCACACTATATTTAGATGGGAAAAAGAAAATATTGATATGATTGGAGAAGTTGTTCAGTATATAGATGATGAACAAATAAAGCCTATTGAGCAACAAGTTGAGACTGCAAAGAGGTTAAAAAATAGATATTTGCAGACATATTTAGTTGATGATAAGGAAGAAGTAGTGAATGATAATGTTAGGGCTGCAGAGGCTGAACCAGTTGATAATGTGAGGGCTTCAGATGCTGAATCGGAAGATTATGTGAGGGCTGCAGAGGCTAAATTGGAAGATAATGTGAGGGCTGCAGATGCTGAATTGAAAGATAATGTGAGGGTTGTAGATGGTGAGTTAGTTGATAAGTCATAGTTGCAGAGGATGAGTTAGCAGAGCATCAAGAAGGGTTACTTGAAGAGGTCTTAGTTTATATTGTTGATGAAGGTTTAGAACATGCAGCAGGGCAAGATGATGTGTAAGAAGACATCATTTTTGTTAAGAAAGGGAAAGGGAAAGCCATATTAGAAGAGGAATTTCAATCTGACAGTGAAAATGTGGATTTTAGTTGTGATGAAGACAGTTGTGATGATGTCATAGATGAAATTATCTACAATGAGAATGTAGATAAGGAAGCTGAGTGGATAGTTACAAGAGTATGTGATCAGGATGGTGAAGGCTCATCATCAATCTCTGATGATACAATCTCTGATTTTGATAGTCTGGACTCAGCTGATGAACATGAAGAAAAGGTGACTGTGAGGGGTGATAGAGGATCAAGCTCACAAAATCTTACTTTGAGCTTGGTCAAATATTCAGCACCAAGCTCCAGTTTAAAGATGTTGTGAACAACAACTCAGTTCAGATAGGAAGGGCTACGAAGTTTGTGAAAAATGATGCAAGGAGAATCTATGCTAGGTGTAAGAAGGCAGATGAGGGTTGTGGCTGGCATATCAATGTACTAAAGGTAAAAAATGAAGAAGCATGGCAGATTAGAGAGATGGATCTAGCACATACATGTGCAAGACAGTTTCATGACACTAATGCCAAGACAGGATGGTTAGTAAAAAGATTTGAGAAGAGTTTTAGAGTTGATCCCAGGAGAAGTATAAAGAGTTTTAGGAAGTCAGCTATTTTAGAGCTTGGAGTTTATGTATCAACTCAGCAAGCTATCAGGGCAAGACAAAAGTTGCTCAAAATGATTGAGGGGTCCAATGTTAAGCAATACTCCAAACTATGGGATTATGCAAGCACACTGAAGGAGAAGAATCCAGGGTCCACTGTGATTCTAGACTGTGATATTACATCTGATGGTAATAATTTTAAAAGATTTTATGTATGTTTAGGTGCTGTAAAAAGATGATACAAGACAGGTTGTAGGCCATGGATAGGTATTGATGGTTGCCATCTGAGTGGTGAAAATGTAGGTGTCTTGTTGATTGTTGTGGCTATGGATCCTAATAATGATCCATATCCTTTATCATATGCAGTGGTTTCTTCTTGAAACATAGAAGCATGGGAGTGGTTTTTTGCAACTTTTGAAGGATGATCCGCTGACTGAAAGATAAGATGTATATAAATTGATGTCTGATAAACAAAAGGGATTAATAGATGCATTTGAGAATGTATTACCTGGTGTAGAGATTAGATTCTATGTGAGGCATCTACATGGAAACATGAAGAGGGCTGGGTTCAGAGGGTCAAATTTCAAGTCATTATTGTGGAAAGTAGTTAATGCAACTACTGTTGGAGCATTAAACTCAGTAATACTTGAAATTGAGAAGCTAGATAGAAAAGTGTTTGTAATGGCTACAAGCAAAACCCCCATTTGAATGGTCTAAATCACATTTCTCTATCTTTGGTAAGTGTGATACTTTGTAAACAATGTGTGTGAACAGTTTAATGGGTGCTTGTTGGATGCTGGAACAAACCTATCCTGACCATGCTAGAGTAGATAAGGGAATACATGATGTTAACGCTGCAAAGATACAGAGAGATGGTTGAACTGAAGTGGGAGGGTAGAAAGCTATGTGGGATAATTAGGTTGATGGTTGGGAAGAATATGGAGAAGTCGGGAGATTGTATTCCTATCAAAGCAAGTCAAGACAAATATGAGGTTTCAAGCTTTGATGGCTCAAGATATGCAGTGAATTTGCAGAACCATACTTGTGATTGTAGAAGATGGGACCTATCAGACATATCTTGCAAACACGCCATTAGTGCAATTTGTGCAGAAAAGGTGATCCAGAAGACTTTGTGCATAAGTGCTACTCTATAGAGACATATGAGTCAGTTTATAGCCATGCCATAAGCCCAATGAGTGGAGAAGAGTTGTGGGAAAAGACTGGTTATATACCACCATTGCCACCTACCTTTCATAAGAAGAAGAAGAAGAAGAAGAAGGGGAGGCCTCAAAAAGAAAGAAGGATTGGGGCCTCTGAAAGTCCAAGGAAGAAGCAGAAGAAAGGGGGTAAAAATTTACAGAAGATGAGGAAGCAAAATTTCAATGTCACCTACACATTTTGTGGTGAAAAGTGTCACAACCGACTTGGATATGAACTGAGAAAGGTTAATTACATGACTGTTATTGTTACTTATATTTATTCTTATCATTTAATTTTGTTATGATCTAACTTCATGCATTATATGTTTTTTAGGCAATTGAAGATCAATCTGACTACCCTATGAGTGAAGATGCAGAAGATGCATCATTGTTTGATTTCATAGACAAGTTCTCAAGTTCCAGCACCTAAACCAAACCATCAACTATGCAGGGGAGAAAACACCTTGTAAGTTATTTTCAATATCTTTAATATTTCTGATATTGTTCATTTTATTGACTTCAATGACTTCATAATATTTAGGCAAAAAAAAAGAGTTCAATTTGCTAGCAATATTCCTCAAAGAGAGACTGCTGTGAGTAGACAGAACCCATCAAAGACTGCATATAATATATCTTATGCAGTCAATGCTACACAACAACCCAAACAGAAGGGCATTCGAATCAAAGTTCCCCACCTATGAGTTTCCATCCAAATGAGGTTATTGGTGGTGCTTCTAAGGGCAAGGAGATTGTTCAGGAAAGCATGAATGTGTTGACTGCAGGAGGTAAGAAATATGTAACATTGTCTAGCTTGAAGTTTGCATTCTAGAAGAATGGTGAAAAGGGTTGAAGAGTCTTCTGCTCTTGTTGGTATTTGTTTTTGACTGTATGAATGTTGTTAGTTTGTTGAACTTGGGGTTGAATTTATTGCCCAGTTATTATTTTGTTTGTAAGAATGCTCTTACGTGTAGTATGGGGTTGAACAAATGTGTTAAACAATGCTTTTGGTTTATAAACTTGGAGTTTATTATTGATTTTGTCACATTGAGATTGTGCTTCTATTCATTCATGGATAATAGTTAGATAACAGATTATATTACATAGTTCATTGAAATTGAACTTGCATAGCAGATTACATAGATATTATGCTGATTTGAAAAATGTAATTGCCAAGATCAACATTAGGACTATGCATATCATTCACCATGTTCTTCATCTCTGCAACATCTTCAGCTATCTTCTTCAAATCTTTTGCCATTTTCTTTGAATTTTCAGTTATTTCACTTCCATCTTTTTCATCGGCCCATAAAAAAAAATTACACCCCCACGTCATGAATCTGGACAAGTATGAAATACCCTACCTTTGCTTGATGGACTTTTTGAAACATACGTACGAGCTGCTTTTCCACAGTAACAAGCCACGTGGTCTTTGTTGAAAGTTTAGTTTGATGATGTAGCAGACATGATGTAGCTTGTTTGGGATTTTTGGCTTTCTTTTGATTCAGTAGTTGTAATTTGATAACTTAGTGAGTAGATATATATATATATACATGCATGTTGACGGGAAATTTGGGTCTAAATCAGGTTAAATTTCCCTCCAAATCATTTCAATTTTGCCTCCAATCGACTTGTAAAAATTTTATGGAATTTTTTTGTTTGTAACTAAAATCGATACCAAAATGGGACCAAAATTGATAATTTTTTTAATAGAAACCATAACGGTGGAACGAAAATTGATAGTTCAAGTGCTACGTGACCAAAAGTGATAGTATAGAGACCAAAATCGAATAAAAACATATCCTATGGGATCAAAAATGAAATTTTCTCAACCACATTCACTAACCACATAAAATCTTTGCATCGGTTTTCTCACAAACATGTGGGTTTTTTTTGTGATAGTATATAGAAATAGGCAAAAGCAAAAATAAAAATGGAAAAAGAGGCCAAATATAAAAGTAAGTATTTTTCTAGGCAATTTGAAGAAAGATTACTATTATGACCTTGATGTTGAATGTAATAAGGCACTTGTGAAAAATGTCTTATTTGCCTATGATCTTGATTTTGAATTTAATGAGGCATATGAGAAAAATGTCATATTTGCCTATATTTGAAATTTCTTTAATTTATCTTAAGTTGCCACTAGCGCAAGAAAATGGTATCAGAGCCTTATGTTATTTTATTTAGGAATAATATAATATTTATTATTATTAGTAATATCCTAACAGAGGAGACACCCAGAAATATGGATCCGAACAATTGTTCGAGATGTTTTTATTTCAGAAGGTACCTTCAAATTTTGAAGGAACTGGAGGAAAGTCACAAGGAGAGGCTATCCTACTGGGAAGCCCAATACTAAGAGAGATTCCGATCGGAATCAAGCCTTAAGGCACTAGAGCAGTGTATTTCCCAAAGACAATTTCAAATGAATTTGTTAATGGTGAATAATCTGCTACAATGCGATGTAATGAACCATCAACAAAGGGCACACCAAAACCACGATTGATGGACCAAAGACACTACGAGATAATTCCCAGATTCAATGAGATCTTGCCAGACACATCAAAAATCTCAAAGGATTTAAGGGAGATCCAGAAGATGGTACAAAACTATGGCAACCACACGTATAGAGTACCATAAGATGTAATACGAATTTCCACAAAACAAGATGAAATTATAAATATCTTGTCGGAAATTCAAAAGAAGATCCAGACACTAGAACTAAATCAAGCAAGTTCTAGTAGAAGGAAACCTATCAACTTTGGCAAAGTAAATTTTACACAAAAGGCCAAAGAAGAACCCAAGGAATCGAAGGACAAAAGGATTTGCCAATTATTAAGACAAATCAAAGAATGACGCCCCTCGAAAGGATAGGATTGAAAGATCTACAAGAATTGGCAGAGTCATTTGCCAATATGAAGATGGTAGATCTGAAGATGAATACAGGATATGGGGCTTTAATCCCTCGTAGATACCAGCAGGTACCCCCGGAACAACAAGTGCTGCAGGTGCCACCAGCCCAACAACAACAGGAAGGAGGCCTAGCACAAGACATTCTCATGAGAGCCCGCGAGGACTTTCATGTTGGAGAACAACACCGGAGAGAGAGGCCCAATATGAACAATCTTACGGGAACTAGGGTGAGGAAACAAATCCCTAAGTTTTGAGATACACCTCTCGGGAGAACAAGATTTGATCCTATACATCCATATGGACTCATGCTCAATATTGATGATATTGACTTCAAGGACATCGATATAATCATTGATAATTGGTCATCATCGATGAGAATAACATCAGGAACATTGGATCTAGAAAAGGAGGGATTCATCAAGCTGCTAGAAATGAGTTTGTTGGGTGTAGCCAAAACGTTATGGTCAAGAGTTGCACTAGCAGTCAAAGAAGAGACCTTGGAGTTAGCCTCATACACGGAGATCGTGGATAGAATGGCTTTCTGGTTTAAGCTCACCTTTTTGGGAGCAGACAATTTCGGAAGTGCAGATTCCGAAAAAAGGAAGAATTATTCTCAGACTATTTTAAACCTGAGATTGAACAACATGGAGAAGGAGTTAATTGACCAATTCTTCAAGTTATTACCACATCTACCAATGGAATTCAGATGTGGATGAAAAGGTGTGTGTGGAGATTTTCTTCACAAAGTTCTCGAGTCCCTGAAAGGAAATGTTTATTAAAGAATACGTTCTAGGAGATCCTGACAATGTTGGGAGGAGAATGTCTTTTGTCAAACAAAAGTTAGCTGAATGGTGTGAACAAGCCATTCTGCAAAAGAATTACAAGAGGTTAAAGAGGATGAATAAATATTCCCCTCTTGACTGCACAACCAATAATCTGCTAACCATCATTGAAGGAGAATCGCAAAAGCTACGAAAGAACAAGAAACACAGAGTTCATCCTTATGCCAGAGAAGGATTCTCAAGGAAAAGGACCTGGAATCCAAGAAGCAGATAGACCAGACAAAAGGCCAGATTTTACAAATCTGGACAAAGAAGGGGCCCTTCTAGAGACAGGACACCACAGAGTTTATCAAGTTTAGCTCAGAAGAGAGATGTCGCTTCCCATAGAGCTTACAGTGAATCAAGTTGAGCTACAACTAATTCCATACAGTGAAGTTCAAGAAGAGTTGGGAAGGATGAGGCCGGAGGTAAAGGATACCATATCCTGGATCCGCATCGGCGCTGTTCAGATAGTGCTCAAATCTGCACTACCCGCATGTGTTGATACGCCCATTGATATTGCAATATGCGATAAGCGTATCAGAAATCACAGAGATTCGTTGTTAGGAACTATATCGGGAAATCTTCATGCCAAGAAGATTTTAGGGGTAATCTATCCAAAAATATCCTACAATTTGAAAGATAGAGATTTCAGTTGAGCCCTGACGTTGTACCAAGACTTCAAAAGAAAGGATATCAGCTACGAGGGAAATCGATCGTTTTCTTTAACATACCAGGTGTCTTATGCACTTTCCAATTCACACCACATGGATTTATTTCTAGAAAAGCAGTTCATTGAGATATTGGATGTATTCTCAAAGGTGGCACAGGCAATCCACCTAGACATATCAGAAATGTCGCTACCAAGAGAGATATATAGTCGAGTAGGAGACAAACCATTGTTGAAATACAATGAGAGTCTCAAGTTGGAAGGCAAAAGACTGTCATTCCAATGAGATAGAATTGTGACAGAGCCATGGGCTCGATCCTCAAGAGGAAGCTTCCAAGGAGATCTCAGGTGACCAAGGCAAGTTAAAATAAAAATTAATGCCCAGAAGGTTGGAGAAAGATCGACACAAGATTCGACAGTACAAGATGGGAAAATAATTTCCCTTACGACGTCTTGTACTACTTACAGCAACCAGAGGTCGGCTACTATAAGGGAACTCTCAATATAGAGGCTATGACAATGGAGGTACGAGAAAGAGCCGAAAGAGAATCAGGAGTCCTAATCTTAGGACTTGACTTCTTAGAAAAGTTCAAGCCATGGGAGCTGAAGGAAGATGGGATGATGATCACCTTTAATGGAAAACAATTGGTGATTGTATGACCAGCCCATTCTCCATATACATCTCAGTAGGAATGTTATACGAGAAATATAAGGCTGAATACTTTGCAGCCTATATCGACTCAGGAGCAGGAATTTGTACTGCAAAAAGATGAATCTTTCCAGAAGAATTGGAAGAAAATTTAAATCCAATTGCTGGAAGAGATTTCTCGAAAAGAGTTTTGCTCCTATCTAAGGGAGTGAAGCAGTCGAAAATCTTGATTGGAAGAGCAGGAGATACAGCATGGTATAAGGTGAAAACTCCACCAATCTATTTTCATGATACAGGGGCGAACATCTTATTAGGAAATAATTTCATACAAATGTTCAAGAAGTATATGCAGGACAACACCAACCGGAGACTGATCTTTATGATGGTCTGTGATCATAAGATCATTGTTCAGCAGCTGAAAAGGGGCATTCAATCGACAAATGCCACTACAATTTCGCAGCAAGTGTGGTGATGAAAGACATCTTCGACACCCAAAAATGCAGGACAAAAGAAAATTCGGAGAAGTAATTCTAAATTTTCATAGGGAAAAGGATCTTGAAGAACGGGAGATCCAAATCCTCAAGGCTTCTTTAATATCACATCAAGATATTAAGGAAGAAGCAAAGATATCCCTCGAAGACGTCAAGCGGAAGATAGCTAGAAACTATAATGAAAATCCGTTGGCTTGGTGGGGAAAGAACCAACTCAAAGAAATCTTGAAGGTTAAGGCTGGAAAAGAGTTTGAGTTCGTTAGATACAAGCCTATCCTAATGAACATCAAAGATCAAAAGGATATGCGAGCAATCATCAAGGAACACCTTGATCTCAAGCTGATTAAACCAGGGAATTCGCCATACAGCAGCCCCAGATTCTTAGTAAGGAATCGTGGTGAGATTAAAAGAGGTAAACCAAGGCTAGTCATTAACTACAAAGGGATTAATGACATTCTTGAGTTTGATGAATATTTTATCCCAAGTAGAGAACATCTTATTAACTGCATACGGAATGCTAGGATATTCTCTAAGTTTGATTGCAAGTCAGGTTTCTACCAGATTCACATGGACGAGGAAAGTAAAAGGTTTACGGCCTTTTCAACACCACAAGGGCATTATATTTGGAATGCAATGCCGATAAGGTTAGCCAACGCACCCTAAATATTTCAGAGGAAGATAGATAATCTTTTTAAAGATTATTTCTCCTTTATGTTTGTCTATATTGATGACATTCTAATTGCATCAAAGAGTATAGATGAACATCTCAAACATATGGAGATCTTTGCAGATGTTTGTCATAAAGAGGGTCTTGTGCTGTCAGAAAAGAAGACAGTAATAGCCACCTGGAAGATGGAATTTCTGGGAATCGAGGTGGATGAATCAGGAATTATTCTGCAAAATCATATTGTAGAAAAGGTGCAGAAGTTCCCTGATGTCCTTAAAGAAAAGAAGCAACTACAGAGTTTTCTGGGAGTTGTCAATTTTGCAGGAATCTTTATAAAAAATCTTGCAAAACACAGGAAGGTATTCAGTAACCTTCTAAAGAAGGATACCCCGTTTGTGTGGACAAACGAACATCAATAAGGAATCAGGCAGCTAAAAAAGATATGCGGAAATCTCTCAAAACTGGCTATACCACAAGATGAGGATGAATTGATCTTCTATACAGATGCAAGTGATCATTGGTGGGCAGTCGTGCTTACAAAGATCACACCCAACGGAGAGGAGCCCTGTAGATATTGCAGTGGTCTCTTTTCAGATAATGAGGCCATTCGATGGCATATCAATGAAAATGAGTTCTTTGCAGTTCGGAAGGCATTTAAAAAATGGCCTCTGTTCCTCTTAGCAAAGAAGTTCACTCTAAAAGTTGATAACACACAAGTTAAAGCTTTCTTGAAAAATAAAATTGAATCTAAACCTGAGAAAGCTAGACTAATAAGATGGCAAGCTGAATGTCAATATTATTTATTTGACATTATTGTGATAAAATCTCATGAAAATATTCTTACAGATTTTCTAATAAGAGATGGAAACGATTGAGGTCGATGCCATCATGATTGCGCAGAGGCACTTCAGTGAAAACATGGAGTTGCTTCAGCGTGAGTGGAACGAGCTTATTCTTCATGCTGAACAAGCAGGGAGAATACAATGAGCTGACCAAAATAAGATCGATGAGAGATTACGAGCGTGTATAAAGACCAAAGGATAACTCTAGTCAGCTATACACGAGCTACTCCTCCGGGCCATCAATTCACCATTGATGAAAAGAGAGATTGCAGTATCAGCCTGTAAAACAGAAGCAGATGATTCAAATACCTCTAGCACGAGCTCTAAGCCGGTGCTTTCTACAGAAACTCAGGCCCAAGAGAGAATTGAGGGTCAGAAATTACACTCTGAACCATCAAGTCAACCCAGCACCTCTGGGGTAAAAGAGGGAGAGATTAACCTTGGGCCAATGACTGGTACCTCTAAGGTTAATATTAACAAGTTAGAAGTTTCTTCTTGGCAAGTTTATCAGGCCAATTGGGAGAAGCTTTATACCAGACAGGGAATCAATCCATCCAGAACTAAGATTGATGTATCTGGAAAGTATCCAAGAGTGTGGATATTACCAGGAACCAATCCACACGAGGTCAAGCAATGGTATGATTTTGGGGTCTTAGCTTCAATTCAAACCATGTCACCGGTGTTCCCAAAAATTAAGTGTGTACCTAAGTGGATACAGAAAGTCGTGCAGGAATCCTGGGCTAAAAATGATAGGCTTAGCCGAGGAGACGTTCTGGAGCTATATTTTATTAGTGCAGCACCAGAACTAGCAGGAAAAGGGAATCATCAGGCCTTCCACTACATCAGACTTCAAAGGCCAGATTCTAGAGCATGGGGCAATATTAAAGCCTCATTAGAGGACAATCCCCAGGCGAGCATGGGGATTGTGGGTCTGTCTTACAGAGATGGACAAAGTCAAGTTCCCATTCAAGTTTTTCCATAATTCAGCAAACGGGTCATTTCTGTTGAATACCATGATAGGAAAAACTACAAGATTTGCAGAGGATCTATTCGAGAAGAAGAGGTCCTTGATATGGGAGAGCAAGCTTGCTATAAGCAAAGAGACTCATCATAAGTATTGCAACATGGCTCATTTCGGGCAGTGGGACAATCGAATATGCTCAGACTGCCAGAACCAAAAGGAGCCAGAGTTTGGCAAGGGGTTCCGTCCCAAGATGGAACGAAAGAGAGCTGGGGAAAATGAGCATCGGGTGCCAAAATCAACGATGCCAAGAGCCCCACCAAAAAAGTAAATTCCCGACAAGGAAAAAGAAAGGCATGTGATTGCAAAAGCAATCATGTGACTCAAGGGAAGAGACTGGCCACTAGAGCTAAAAAACAAAAGCTAAGTGGTTCAAAAGAGAAGGCACATGGTGCCATTTATTATGGGGACCTCCACCCACAAGCACCTTCATGTGAAGATAAAAGAACCGGGATCGTCCACCTTTAATAAGGAGTGTCGGTAAAGGGGTCCATCCATGTGAAATTAGGTGAAGAATAATGGAGTGAAAGAGGGAACTCCCCTCTATAAAACGAGGCAAGAAGGAAGCAAAGATCATCGATCATTTTCTTAGCTTTCTTCCAATAAATTGTAATAGTGAAAATAAGTTTTAGTTTGTATGAGAGTTGCGAGCCCAGCTACTATGAGTAGCTGAACGACTTTGTCTCCTCCCAAAAGGAGATTTACTTAATATAACAAATGTTTTATTATTCCTAAATAAAATCAAGGCTTTTGCTCATCATTTGTGTTTACCATATATATTTTTCTATAAACCAAAGGAGTACTCTACACCCCGTGTAGGAAACGAACGAGGGTTGTGTTGTGTATTGCTGAAGGAGTTCGTGTCTGGAAACCATAGGTTGCGATCGTGTGGTTTGGCAAGGCCTGTAAAAATCTGGCGGATTACCCGTCAACATTCCGATAAAAAAGATATGAATTTGATTTATAGTTCAATGTGTTTGATTTACGGAAACATAATGGGCCTGATATGGTCGTAATGGACTATTTCCATTTGATTATAAAAATGGCATATTAAGATGAATAGTAAAGAAACTCACTTAAGAGCACACTAGTCATTTATCACTCAAATTACCTATAAAACTACTATATTTTAAATATTATCTCTTTTTCCCAATTCTTATTTACTTTTGTCTATATATAAAAGTTTGCCCTCCCTTTTTTTTTAGTCAGCAAGTGGTCACACCTGCGATTTATATGAATATGTGGTCACAATGCCTAAATAGTAAATATCCTCGATGTCAGCAACTTATTCATCCTTTCCCTAAAAAATGTTAATCAACCTACTTTTCTCGTAGCCCTACACAAATTATTCCATTAATTTATGCTTAATTACAATTGATACTTGAACTTTTTAATAAAAATATTTTAATATTTAAAGATTTACATTCTAATACACGGTTTTGTAAAATTTTATTAAAGTTATCATATGATCAATTTTCCGTTACCTTGTAGCATATACCGATAACGAGAAATATGACCTAGTTTTTTATAATTCCACGTGGAATTTTGTACTTAACTTAAATTTTCATTAATTACTAAATATTATTTATCATCATTACAAAAAATGGATTAGTAATTTACTATCTATTTTAATCATTAACAAAATAACATTTAATTAACATGAAATATTAAGTTTCTAATTTTTATTTTATTTTTAAGTATGACTTGGCATTTCAAAAATTCCCATCATATTTTCAAATGTCCACGTATAAGGTACCAAATAGTTGACTATGAGATAGATTTCATAAAAAGTAAAAAGGACCGTGCAGACATGCAGTCAAAATGTAAATAGTTAAAGGTCATAACATTTTTATTAAAAAGTTCAAAGATTGAGTATCGAATTGTAAATTATCCCATCATTTATATATATTTCTTATATAAGTATATAACTTCCCTCCTTGAAAAAAGAAAGCAACTCTATATTGTTTCTTTAAAAATGATCTAGTAGTGGAGTGATGTAAATTTTAAATTAAACGTTTTAAGTTTGAATCTCATAAATACCATTTAATTCTCTAAATATGGTTTAACTACTATGTGTAGCTTACAAGTTTATTAAAAGCAATTAAAAAAAATGAAATACATAATTCTTGAGATCATTAATCGATAATTTCAAGATTCTCAATTGACAATTCTCAGAATTCTCAGAATTATGAATAGACTGTATAATCAATCAAGCAAAATGATACATGAATGTTGATTCAAGAAGCTGACTTTGTCCGTACTCAAAAAAAAAAAAAAAAAAAAAGAAGCTGACTTTGTCGGCCGCTATGAGACAAAAATAAAATACAAATAAAAATGAGATTTGAGGGTTGAATATAATTAATTAAAGACCAACCAAACAATAACGAGGGAGTGGGGACCACGTTTTCACGCCAAATTACCGAACCTTCAATTCGATTTTATGGCTACGACCTTGACTTCTGTAGCATATATATATATATAGCTTAATTAGATGCGCCAACATTATTTGTTTTATCAATACCTAAACACTATTTAATTATTCTTTAATAAGGTTGGCCTAATATAATTCGTGGATAAAATCTACACGCAGTCATAATTTGCTAGCTAGCTAGAACATATCATACTATTTATTTCCTTTAAATACTAGTTGGTCCTCACACACATATAGCAAATATATATTGATCGTGAAATAGTTAAAGATATAAATAAAATGTAATTAAAGCATTTGGTGGCTGCATTCACTCTTGAAAAATGAAAGTGTTAATTTGCAATAGCAAGCTGAAGAACTGATTTAACTCTTAAGTAAAACTTTGTCACCTAATATCAAATATCTTGCAGTAAATAACACAATAATCAAATTATGTGCAACTTTAGTAAATGTGACTGTCTTCAAAACACACACACACACACACGGACTTAATATTTTTTTAATACAAGTATATCTACAGTCAACTGAGTGGAATGGTATAATTGTTTTGACCCAAAAGCAAATCTAAACAGTGTTTAAGCACACATCTTAATAAGTGATTAAGCAAGTAAATAGCTGGACCACTTTGGAAGTTTGGTGATAAAACTAATTAATTGAAAAACAGGTGGATTGTTGATTTGTTTCTGACACCCAACTAAAAACTGTTGCTGTAATAAAGTACCTATATATCTATATCTATATATACAATAAAATAAATAATAAATTATTACAAAATAAGACACGTAATAGATCTGTAGCGTGTAATTTGGAATTAAACTGGACCATTTATAAATTAACTAAATGAATGCACAGCATCTTTCATTTTTTATAAGAAATAACTAACATCGTGCATGCTGATTTAGTAGTTGTATGTTAAATTTTAGCATTTGCATTTTTTAATATGACAAAATTGACATCCTATTTTTCAATTTTCGAAATTTTAAATTAAAGCATCGTGAGTGCTTATTTGAGCATATGCAAGTTGAATTATTGCTTTTGTAAATTGAATTTTCATTGTATTTTTGAAAATAATTTAGAAAATTGTCACATTTCTTTCAATCCATTAGATCATATAATTGGATAGTTGAAATGTGTTTCTAATTTACACACTAGAAATATATTTACATGCTAACCACAATTATTTATATGGATTCCGGGAATGAAATCTATATCTTATAATAAATATATTAAATTAGATAAATTATATATAATATGAGTATAGCCTTGGTCATATTATAGTGAATTATTAACATCTATAATCGATCAATTTAATATAGACCATAATTATATATAAAAAAAATCATAATTTGGTCAATTTCATGTTGCTATTTTCAATTATAGTGGTTTGATATTTTAATGTGTGATAAATATAATAACAATTTATGTACTACTAAAATTATTTATAAAAAAATATTTCATTTTCTATTACTGTTGTGTGTGTGTGTATATATATTTTTAATATTTTTTATTTATTTAGAAATAAGTAAAATAAAATTATTTACCTTCGATGGGCTAATTGAGTCAAATTTTATAGTTTAAGGGGTTAACTGAGCTGAGTTTAATAGTTCAAGGGATAAACTGTGATCGAATTTAATTTAAGGATCAAGATGTTTATCAGGAAATAGTTCAGGAGTAAATTGAACCTTATCCCAATATGCGCGCGTGTGTATTTATGTATACGTATGTAGGTGAGATTATTACATGAAGTTTGTGTATTTTAAGGTTGGGGGAGACAAGTGAACAGTGAAATGTAGTTAATTTGAAGTTGCAAGATCTCATTCACATAATTAATAATGCTGACCACGTGACACTAACCACTTGTGTTCCTGTTTTCCAGATGTACTTTAATTTCCCATATTTCTAAGATCTCATTATAGGGAAATTTTTACCTACCCTACCTGTAATATTCATGTAATATCTCAAATGACATAATAAATTTATGGAACATTTTCATCTATCATAATAAGTTAGATGGAAGTATCTTATTAAATCTATTGTGCCACTGAAAATATTACGCTTAAATGTAGGTAAGAATGGCCTCATTAATCATTATATATGTTTTTTTAAGAGGCATGGGCCACCAACACAAAATTCGCAAATTCAATTTTACCCTTTAACACTATTTTTTATTTCTAAAGTTGTTCATAAATATATGGGCAAGTCTCTTGTACATAAGATGTACATCAGACGGTTAACGTGTTGACCGGGTCAACGCGTGTTGACCCGGTCAATACTTTGACCAAAAAATCGGTTAAAATTAGTACCATTCATAATACTGAAAAGTATCATTTCAAAGGCTCAAAAGTATCATTTGTATCAATAAAAAGTATTGGCCAGAATAAAAAATAAAGGAAAAAATTATTAAGATCAGTATCAATTGACACACTAAAAAGTATCATTCAAAATTAAAAAAAAAGTATTAATTGTATCCCTAAAAAGTATCACTCGTTTTCACAATTTTTTTGGTCAACGCTTTGACCGAGTCAACGCGTGTTGACCGTCTGATGTACATCTTATGTATAAGAGTGTTTGCGTAAATATATGTATATAGACGGATGGTATTGTGCGAAATAAACCTACACATTTTTCTGTTTATCGATACATGATTTTCCTACACACATTTTGCCTATCAATTAAAGGGTAGATTTTTTTTTTCCCACCTTTCAATTCCAAATTTATTACCCCAACCACCGAAGGCGATTATGTCTTTGTTCCCAGATCTAACGACATTTACCTTAATCCTAAGATATGAAGATTATTTTTTTTGGGTCTACGAAGATTATGCATGCTACATGCATGTAGAATTTAAATTTACATAAATTTAAGAAGTGATTGTTGAAGTTGCTTATGCAATCAAAATTTTGGTTGCAATTGGACACACATGTACGATATTAAATTCATAAATCGGCAATAATCTTATTTAAATAAAATTTCGAGAACTGCGAATAAAAAGTAAGAATGGCCGAGCCCAAAATAGGCATTGTTTATTCGGCATTGATATCTAACATCCAAGTTGGCCCAAAAAGCCCAATAACATCCAATCCGATAAATGGACCAGTCTCTATAGGGTCGGATCTTTCTTGAGAAGATTCTATTTACACCACCAATTTTTTTTTTCACACCATAATTTTTTTTTTTCATTTTTCCTTTACACACCACACTAAAAGACTAATATACCCCTCAACTTAAAAAAAAAAAAGAAAAATCAGAATTTTGCATTTAGTTTTTAAAACAAAACAACAAAAAATGAAAAAAAAGAATATCATAATCAAACTTAATGCAAAAACGAAAGGCACCGAGAAAGAAAGGAAGAAAGGCAGCGAGAAAGAAAGGCAAAATTCGATCCAATCGAAGTTGCTTCGAACTTCAATCTCCGAAACTCCGAAAATCCATCAACTATCGAGCCTCATGTCCATTAATTGTAAGTTTTTCCTACTTAGTTCAAGGGTTTATGGTTTGTTTATGGTTTTCCCCATGTGCAAAATTAGGGTTTGTTAATGTAACTTAGTTTAAATCGCTGTATATATGATTCGAAATCTAAATATTATGTTGCTCTGTTTCGATGGTATGAAGGTCGTTCGAACTATAATTTTTGGATCACAAGTTGATAGTTCGGAAACAAGTTTATATTTGTATAATTAAACATTCAAAAAAGTATTTTTGAGCGTTACTGAGCATATTCAGAAACAATATTTGGAACGGCAGTATGAATGTTCACAAATAATAATTTGAACCTATTGAAGAGGCTTCAAATTATTGTTTTCGAACTGCTTCAAGTTCATTCAAAAATATTTTTTTGCTCACAATTGGGATTGTAATGATACTTGTTACAATCCCAACTCAGATTCATCAGCGTTTGTAAACTTCTTGTTGACTTCACACCAAGTCTCTAACCAGCGATTCCTAATATCACAACCTACATTGACTTTGACCCCTTCCAATGGTTCCATATCCAACTTCCTCCAAAATCTATCCACGTTATCTACAGAAATGGGCTCCGATGAATGAATATATTCATCAATCTCATGTGCATATGGGAGACCCCATTTTGTTCTCATAACGCAACCACAAAGTAACGGGTCTACTCCATATTCACCAATAGTCTTCATTTCTTCTAGCACTTTATCTAGTGCTGTAATAGAAACTACGCCTCGAAGAAATTGGAATACGGGAGATTTCTATCTATGTATAACAACATTCACACTCTTCTCAAATGAAGCCTTTATTGCATTTAGTGAAGTTTCTAAGAGGTCATGCTTTTTCTCCCAACATGTCTCAAGATTACCCATATTTGAACTAAGAAACTTCTTCAATTTGGCATGTGCACCCTCGACCCTGTATTTATTAATTTAGTTAAGTTACTACACTTTTAAGAATATATTATCATAAAACATTAGAGATATTTTGGGGGAAATATACCTGCAAGTAGTAGTATTATCAAAATGCATAACGTTATTTATCCAACAATTGATAAATCTCTCTTTGTAAGGTTGGATCAAATGGTTAATAAAATACTTCACAACGTCTGGATGAGCGGATAATCAGCTTGGAACCTACTGAGCAGCTCATTATACCGATCTTCTGTATCAGCTAACAGTATCATATTCCAAGAGCTAAGAAATGACTCCCATTGATCTTTAGTACGGAATTTCTTTTTACAATTGGCAGCAATGTTCTTATTGATATGCCACCGACATAAAAAATGTTTAGAAATAGGGAAAGTTGTCTGAATTGCATTTATCAATGCTATTTCCCTATCAGTGACAATCACATTAGGCAAGTTCTTATGGTCCATAAGCCCTTTCAGCACAGTTAACACCCATGTGTAATTATCTTGTTTCTCCGACTCTAAGTAAGCACATGCAACGGAGAATGTCATGCTTGTCGAAGTTACACCAACTATTTCAAACAATGACATCCTATATCAATTTATCTTACACGTGCAATCCATCAATAACACATTAGGAAAAGTCTGAAGCAACTGCACACTCATTAGGTGATCATAGAACATATCCTATACTATGTCAGTCTGCAAACACCATCTTGTATATTGATAGTAACCATGCTCCTCCAATTTTCCTAAAAGATATTAAATTTGCGAACGACCAACATGCTCCAAATATCTATGCTTATGGCGCATATTGTAAATTGTCTTAATGGTTGACTTGTTTTGTGGGAAGCTTTTCTGTAGTGCCGCTAATATTTGCTTTGATCGAGTATGGACACTTGACATACTACCCACCAAGCTCTCTTCCTCAGATGATAACCGACCGGCAAATGTATAACCTCCAAATATTATCCTATCACATAGTTGTGATAACCACAAACAACATGTAACGACCATTGACATAGTCTGCAAAATAATGACCTTTTAGACGAAAGGGACATCCACATTTTTTAGTTCCAGTTTTTCTCTCGTTCTTGTCTCTTCTTTTTATATCTTTCTCTCTCTCTAAATTTTCTTCTATAACATCAAATGTATCCACCTTCATTATCTTTTTAGATTTACGGTAATGACCACTCCTTTCGCAACTCAATACCAAATGAGGTATTCTTCTTTCAGTAGCAATTTCTGAACAACTCACGATGACAACAATGCCAAGGGGAATAGCTCTCTCATGCACCCAATTAATCAACTCTTCACGAGGATCAAATAATTCCGTAATGTTGAATATATTTTGATAATCAGATTGGTTGTAACATAAGATTGATTGGGCCAACGACACTGCTCTCAGTAAATGCCTAAAAATGTGTTAAACTATTTATCAAAAGAAGGCTCGAAAATTAATTTTTGAACCATAGAATAGAGGTTCATAAATAAGTTTTTGGTTGCAAACAGTTGGCTTCGGAAACAAGTTTCTGAATAAAATGAAAGATATTCGGAAACTAATTTCTGAACGAATAATGATCCGTTCATAAACTTATTTTTGAACTTAGTCATATAAGGTCGAAAACAAATTTCCGAACCACTTTCACAACATTCAAACTGTAATTTCCGAATCTTGTTCGACGATTTGAATGTGATAACTCGATGGAACTCTCAAAAAACTAAAAAATTGCGGTTAAAACAACCAAATCACTTACATTACTCGTTTCTTCATCATTTCCACCTTCCACGGTTGATTTAAACGCAATATTCTTGTATTCAAAGTTTGAGACCAAATCACTTACATTACTCGTTTCTTCATCATTTCCACCTTCCACGGTTGATTTAAACGCAATATTCTTGGATTCAAAGTTTGAGAAAGTAGGGTTTGGTGATTTGCAGAGATACGAATTGAAGAACTTACTTTTCTGTTTCAATTTTATTTTTATTTATGATATTATTTTATTTTAGTGGTGTGGAAAGAAAAAGTTGTGTTGGAGTAAGAAAAGGGGAATTTAGTAATCTCAAAATTAATTATTTTTGCATTCATTTTTATTAGTGGTGTGAAATGGTGTAAATAGATTCACCCTAAAAATATTTTATATGGTCGAATGTCAAAAAAATTCAGAACGATTTTACAATTTAAACACAACCATTTCACATAAGTACAAAACTACAAGTATGTGGTACTTTACAATTGTTGTTGCTCAGAAAAAAAGTCTAAAAAGTATGAATGTGTGTCAAATAATGAACAGGTCAAGTTTAGTATGTAGCACAAACCGAAATGAGATAAAAAAAAAAAAGAGCAAAGATTGGAAAAGAGAAGTTTATTTTGAAGTTTTAGGAGATACACATCACAATTCACAACATAACTGTTGTACAACTAGTTGGTTAGTAACCACAAAAACAGCTCATAACAAAACTCTGCATCATCATCATCATCATCATCGTCATCTATGGTGGTTAAGCCATCCCTCCGCTTGTTGCCGTCCTGATTATCTGGAACAGTGCTGAAAACACAACGGATAACTTCGTCACCGACTATCCTAACACACACCCAACTCAAAGCTAAGATAACTCGAGCAAGCATGCATTTTTCAATAAACTTCTTATGATCCTTTTCATGTTTATGTGGGCAAAAAGCCAAGAACATTAATCCTTATAAGGTTTCACGATTTAGATGAATTATATACTGTACAACACAACACACACTGGCCACATCAATTCAACTCACAACTCCTCTCTCATTTCAAGAAACTCCACCTTTATTTACTTCCTAAAATGTATAATCAAATGAGATTGCAAATTATTCATTAAACTCGTACTTTACTGATTATTGGTGAACATGTTTTAACCACCCCAATCAACTCTACAGTTTCAGTTAACAACTAGTCACAATAAAAGGAACATGTATGTATTAATTATAATAGAAGGAGAAGATAAAAACTGAATGAGTTTAACATATTATTGAATCCATCTTACATAGATGTTAGATAGAGAAGGAGACTCATTTACAACCATTGATGATCTTACTGCGTGTCAATAGATTAGATAACATTGAATAACTAACTAGTAACTCCATATCTGCTAATCATGCTTATCTTGTAACTCCATAACTACTAGTCATACCTATGTATATAACAATATGGAATAAGATTGGGAATCTATCACAACAAACATGAAAAACTCAAGCAAGATAGGGCCATAATTGAATAGATGCATCATCAAATTAAACAGTGAATATAAAATGAGATTAGAAATCCTTACATGATCCTATGACGACAAAAACGAAAAAACCAAGCAAGATAGGGCCAACAGGGTAGTTGTTTCCCTTCTTGGAGCCGGCCTCTGGGACGGCACCTCGTTTGGTAATGTTCTTCTCAAACCTCTCCACCTTCCTGTCAGCAAGCCTCCTTGAAGTTGTCTGCATCAAATAATCACAACATTATAACTTCTCCCACCAAAATCACATCATAATTCCACTATTCCCTTTGCATTTAGTTTTTTCACATTATCAATGATACAAAACTAAATTAAATGTTTCTAATCACTTTCACAACACAAATATTGTCTTAACTGCTGCTCTCCTTGGAACAAAAAAAAAATACAACTTTCAGACATTAATAATGAAAAACTTGAAATTATCTAATCAGATTGATTTTTTTTTTACTCTTTCTTATTTTTCCTTGAACAAAAAATAAACTTTCATACGATCAGATCATAAAACATTTAAAACACTGAGGTTTTGGTAGCCTTGAACGAGTTAAATTAGGAAGTTGCCCCAAAAAGGCGTTGGGGGAGGAAATTGGGAGTAGAATAATCCGTTATAAATTGCAGCAGTTTATAAATTTGTCCCAAATAGAAATCCCCTTTCAAGCAAAACATGACATTTCGATTCATCAAGATCCACTAGATAGCATAAACAACCCTACTTTGCAATTCAGCACAATAAATTTTCCCAATTTCAAATATGATTCTTGTTTCAAATTTCAACAAATCATCATACCAATTGCATTGCTACAAACTAAACAGAATTGTAAGAACAAACTCAAAATACAAATTAGAAAACGAAAATCACTGTAAAAAATTAAAAATTACCATCGTTGCAGTGAGATCGGCTATCCGTTGGAGCTTAGAACAAAATATTCAGCAAAAATCACAAGCAATTCAGTTCCGGCGAGGTGATCAGAAGCCGATCTCTTTATTTCTCAACGTTTTTCTTTTCCTCTCGAGATTTTTATATGAAAATACGAAACAGTAATTTATAGGAGCGATAACTGTATGCGTTTCATTATGGCCGCGTCAATCTCTAGCTTCTGATTGGGTCAAACCGCGTGTGTGATCTACGTGGCGCAATATTATTGGGTGATCTTACGTAGGCACGTTACGAGTCCGTCTTCTATTTTGTTTCTGATTTTTATTTTAATATATGGAGAGGAATATTGAATTAGATTACTTTGTTAGATAAACTGCACTTGCTCCACCTTTCCTCACATTATTAGAGTTGGGCTTTCACTGTCGAGAATTATGGCCCATTACCTATTACATATATATTTTTTCAATGATTAAGGATGCGGTGATTCTATAAAGGCTGGTTCTATTCACAACCCCCTCCCCCCCCTTTTTTTTTTCCTTCGTACAACCCCAACCCCTTAAATTAATTAAAATATAAATATTTATTTTTTAGATTTTTTTGCTCTTACAACCCCCAACTAATTTAAAATAATAGTAAAATAAAATACAACCCCCTCATTATATAGCCCCCATTATTTTAAAAATGATACCAAAATAAAATACAACCCCCAATGCATAGCCCCCAATCTCCCTCATAATAAAAAAAAGAACAAAATTGGAAATAAAAGAATACTACTGGAATCATAGAATTTCATTAAAGTTCTAATATATCTATCTCATAGAATCCATCAAACAATAGAGCCACTTTCATGATATAGGATTTAGATTCGATGAAAATTGACAAAAGAAATTAACAGATTTTGCTTTCATTGAGAGTCGAACTCTAAGACCTCCCCGCTTACTAAACGGGTGCCAAAAGATTTGAACCTTAGATCTTTTAGTATTAATTTAAACATCAACCATTGAACTACACAACCTTATTAAAACTACTTTAGACGTACAATTTTAATAAGTGCGATAGAGAGTAAAGATTATAAAGGTTGTGAAAAATGTCACTGATAAATGACATGCATTTATCGACTTTTTTTAGAAAGCATTTTTTAAGCATTTATTGACTTTTAGTTTGTTAGATAACTTTAAAAATTAAACTGCTTTTTTGGAAGTAAATTATGGTCCAATTCCTTTACCACTAGAAAACCTCACGGATTTAGTTTATATACCAAAAAAATGAAGTAAAAAAAAATAGTTGTACAGAAAGTTGTGATTATTTCACTAAAGTGTTTCCATACAAAAAAAAAATTCAGTAAATTTTATGAATTAAATTAATTTATTTAGAGATGAAATTAAAATCAAATTCTCATATGATTGGAAAGTCATATTAATCTAATTTATGACAAAAAAAATACGGATCACAAAAATAATATTTCTCAAGAAAATTATGATTATTTTACTAAGTGTGATATTGCTTTTATGAAATTTGAAAATGTAACCAAACTTAGGAATTAAACTGTTTTATTTGGAATTGTACTATAGAGTCTTATGTGATTATTCATTAGAAAGCTGAAAGAGGCTAATTTCCAAAAGAAAAAAAAAACAGAGTTAAAGAGTGATACTTAATTAGAAAGCTGAAAGAGGCTAATTATGATTAGTTTACAAAATCGTGCCACAAGATGCTTAATTATGTACGTGAAATTCAAATATTTAATAAAATTTCAGTTAAATTTAAGAATTAAACCATTTTCCTTGAAATCAAATTATGGTCCAAGTCTTGTACTATTTGAAAGTCACAATAATCTAGTTTTAAAACACACACATCCAAAATAAATAAATAACCCCCCCCCCCCAAAAAAAAAAAGCTTTAAAATAATGTTTCTAGAGAGAATTGGGATTGTTTTACTAAAGTTTGTTAAGATAGTTCTTCTACAGATGAATTATGAATATTAAACCAACTTTGGTATTCTTGATGTGTCCTAATTTTTTGCGTCTCCATGACAAATTGATAACTTTATATAGGTCTCTAAATTTAATTACGTATCTTTTGAAGGTGAATGATGGTTAATCATTACACACCTTTTCTTATAGTTACAAGTTCATTTGTAAAAAAATAATATCGGGGGCAATATATTGGGGGGTGTATTTTAGTTTACTAGAGTTTTTAAATAGTGGAGGTTGTATTTTAATTTGTTAGGGCTTTAAAATAGTGGGGGTTGTAAGGGCAAAAAAGTCTAAAAAATAGATATTTATATTTTAATTAATTTGGGCGTTGTATGGAGAAAAATAGAGGTTGTGAATAGAATTACCCTTCTATAAATAGCCAGTTTTTTTTCTCATTGCAGCCCCTTTTGCAAAATAAAAATAAACATGTTAATTATTGTACTATTTTATTCCTATATTCCCTTACTTAAAATCTTAGATAAAAACTTGTATGAGACCGTCTAACAGATCCCATTGCGTTAGACGGGTAAAACCCACCCAAATCTGCCCCAAAACTCGCCCCCATGCGCGGCGCGTGTAGCTCACGAGCCTGCACCATTTTTTTTTTCCCGGCTGGGCAACAATTTTTTTTGCATTTTTTTCCTTTTTCTTCATCCTTTCTTCTTCTTTTTGTTAGTTTTAACTTTCTTTTTTTTTCTTTTTTCTTTTAATAATTATTATTTATCAAGCGCAATATACACGTTTAAATAAATTTTAATTAAAAAAAAATTAAATTCAATTCAATTTTAGGGTTTACTAATTTCAATATATGGAATATATTTATTTCAAAAATATATATAGATTGAAGTATCCTTAAAATAATTATAATATCATTAATTAGGGATGAAGTATCACTAATTGAAGAAAAGTATCACTAATTGCAGAAGAAAGTATCACTAATTAGAAGAAAAGTATCACTAATTGCAGAAGAAAGTATCACTAATTAGAAGAAAAGAATCACTAATTGCAAAAGAAAGTATCACTAATTAGAAGAAAAGTATCACTAATCGCAGAAGAAAGTATCACTAATTAGAAAGAAAAGTATCACTAATTGCAGAAAAAAATATCACTAATTAGAAGAAAAATATCACTAATTGCAGAAGAAAGTATCACTAATTAGAAGAAAAGTATCACTAATTGCAGCAGAAAGTATCACTAGTTAGAAAGAAAAATATCAGGTCAAACATATTGCAATTCAAAAACTGAATCATTAGCTACATAACAGAAAATGTTGCAATTCAAAAATTGAACATGATAGTGAGTAGTAACTACTCATTATATTAGTGATGCTTCATTTTTTATTAATAGTGATATTTAATTCATAATTAATGATACTTCTCTGTTGTTAATTTAATAATTAATGCTTAATCATCGGTAATTTTTATTTTAATGTAAATATAACTATTCTTCTAAATTTTCATTTTAATGAAAATATAACGTTTGTACTAAAGAAAGAAAGGAAAAAAAAAGAAAAGCACAAACATGCTAAAGAAGAAGAAGGGGAAAAAAAAGAAAAAGAAAGAAAGAAAAAGCATGCTGTGCTAAAGAAAAAAGAAAAAAAAGAAAAAAAAAGAAGAAAGAAAACAACACGTTTATGCTATTAAAAAAAAGGAAACAAAGAGAGAGAGCACGCAAGTGCCAAAGAAAAAAAAAGAAAAAAAAATTAAAAATTGAATATCAAAGAAAAAGGGGAAGGGGGGACCATTAAAAAAAATCAAAAAGAAAAGAAAAAAGTAGGGGGGGACCACTTTGTTGGGTCAAATAATATTCGTCTAATGTAAGGAGATCCGTTAGAAGGTCTAACAGGAGTGTGCCCCAAAACCTTAATAAAAGAATAGAGCCCCTTGATCATCCGTTACATCAATATATATAGCCTCCAAACCATCTAAGAAATACAAAATCCATATAGCACCACTACACCAACTTCATCTCGTCTACAAAAAAAAAGTTGAAGAAGAACTCGATTATGTTTGGTTAAAAAAAGTTATAAAAGAACACGAGGAAGAAATCGATCGTTTGATGCCTTCTCAATATCCATTTCTCTTCCACAACAACACACCACAATGATAAGAAAATTAATTACTTCCTTAAGTTTTAAAAGAAAAACTCGATCGTCTTGCAAGAGAACAAGTAATATAGCGAGGGAGAATGAGGTCGAACACGAACAGTTAAAGTAAATTTCAAGAATACACGTATTATCACTCAAATTACCTCACTATTTAAACTACACGAATTTTGAAGAGATTTTATAACTATTGGTCAAAAATAAGAACAAAAAGTAAATCAAAGGCAAAAGCATATAAATAAACAAAATTTTAATTGAGAGAAATTAGATGAAAAAGGGTCCTAGGGTGTTGCTCGTAGATGAGGATGCTATCATTAAACACTCAAATCAAGTACTTCCAACCCAACACAAGATTTGCGCAAATTAGCCTAAATACTTTCTCAAGTCACCTAGACATTTGGACTAAAATTAATTCCCTTATCTCTAGTGGTAAATTAACATTCTAGCTTACTTGAGCTCAAATCAATCAAAACCTCAATTAATCATCATTCTCCCAAATTAACAACTAATTGACCCCATAAATCATTTACCCATGAAAAATGGCTTTTCTCAAAACACATTCATCACCATTACAACCTTAAGGGGGGCCAACCCAAAGAGAGGGACAAAACTCAACATGATTTATGAGGGAAAAGAGAGAGGAAAACAAGAATTTAAGCATTTAAACCAAACATCCAACATCCAGTCACAACACCCAAGAACAAATGAAATTAGCTACACATGCTTAAATAACACCAAACAAAAACAAAAAGAGATTTCATAGAAAGAGGGTAAGATTAAACCCGAAAAGTTGATTACAAAGCTTCAAATCTCTCTTCCACCCAAATCTTCAAGCCTCCAAACTCTCTCTACAATTTTCAGCCTATTTTTGGTAAAATGAGAAGAGATGGATCCCCAATTCGAATTTGAGAGGCTTTTTATACTTAGGGCAAATCTTATAATTAAAAGAAAATAAAAAACATAGAAAAATACAAAAATCCGCGAAAAAGGGAGAGAGGCGCGAGTCGGGGTTGGTCGCGTCCCCACTCGCACCGCAAGTCACACCTGCGGACTCGTGCTCGCAGCCCGCGTTGGCCATCAGTCGCGTCACCTGGCGCGAGTGAGCAGTTTACGCACTTTCTGAGTCACTCAGATCACGCCTCCAGGCTCGAGTGAGTAGCTCATACCTCTTCAGTCGCACCAGCCAACATGATGTTATATGTCTGAAGCAACGTGTCACTCGCGCCTCCTTTGAAAAAGGGCCGCCCTGACTTGTTTGAAGACACCTTCGACTAGCCTTTGCTAGCCCGTTTTACTCAATTCGATCCTGCAACGCAAAGGTCGTGTTAAAAAGCACTTATTATAGAACTAAGTTAATTCAAGAGAAAAACAACTAAAACAAGGACAATAATACTAAAATAACCAAAAAGAAATACTTAGAAACAGGGCAGAAATCCCGTATGTCAACTCCCTCGAACCTAAACTCTTGTTTGTCCTCAAGCAAGGTTTCAAGTACACAAGAAAAGAAATAGAAGACATAGGGGATTCAAAAACGTTTAATGCCAACCATAAAGGCATGCGAGAGAACGAGTTCAAAGCTTCAAAACATAAGAACCTAAATTATGAAAATTCATCTTCCCTCTCCTTTGGAAAGACAAAACTCACTCTCAAATGAAGCTCACGGTGATCAAAGGGCACATTTACACTCATTATCAATCAATACTAGCATACTACCATAAGCTTGCAAGATAACTCTTCATGATTCATAAGTGTGCTAAAAAATAAGAAACACATATGTGTTTAGGGTTGAAACGTTCAGCTCTTTAGACAATGTAGGAAAAATATGGGTAAGTGGCTACAAATTCCATCCCACAACCTACTAGACAACACGAAACAAGTAAAACTAATCAAGTTCTCTACCATTCCATAGTCATTTATTTTTAGCAAAAATATGGATATTCTTTAGCCCATTCCGTGCATTTCTCCTAAATCACCTCATTTTTATCCCAAGGAACCAAAGTAGGTCAACAAGACACTTTTTCCTTTTTTCTTTGCCCTATACTTTTTGAATTTCCTTTCTTTCAATCACTTGAAGGAGAAAAATAACTCTTATTAACAATAAGGATGTAGATCAAATTTTTAATGATTGTTCTATCCGTATTTTTGCTCCCAAGATTTTTGTCATTTCAAGCTTAGTCATTCTCTCAACTCCCTCCATCTTTATTTAGCAAAGAAAGAAGCTCAAACAAGGCTCAAGGGGGCAAGCAAGGATCAAATTTCAAGGGAAACGAATAATTAACGGCACAAATCTTGACAAAAACCGCGTTAGGTCATCTCATGTTCTAGGCACATGCAAATTCATGAGAGTTCATCAAGCAAGTTCTAGAGATTCTAGTATCAATGATGAATCACAAAAGAAAGAACAAAATCATGGCCCAAATCTCACGGGTGGCTACAAGTTAGGCCAAAATCTCCATTATTCAATTCAAGTGTGAATCAACTCATCACCCTTTCTCATGCATGATTTGTTTCAAAAATTTTAACACAAAAAAATATCATCAGAGGCAAGGCAAGATTTCTCCTAGACCTCTATCTTATCTTATTTCCTTTACTCATGCAAAGAAAACAAGCACGAACTAAAGCAAGGGAGAAATCAACACACAAGATTAAAGGCCAAACCCAAATAGTTATTACAAAACCAAATAAAGCGATAAAATGATCCCAGAGATCAAATATGTCAATATAAATCAACAAAATTATCCAAGTATCCAAATAAACGACTATCCAAATAAACATAAATATAAAATTATTTAGAAGAAAGACAACAACAATGAGTGATTATCGGTCACCACTAATTACCCCTCCCCCAAACTTGATCCTAACCAAAGAAATGGTAAGTTTAGGTGGAAGAAGAGTGGGACCGTAATCAAAGAGGCAAACTCAGAAGTCGAGCTGATCAAAATCTGACGGCGGACGGCACAGAGTAGATGGTGGATGTTGTGGATATGGGGGATACGGGAACTGATGTGGGTACATGGGATAGTGCTGAAATTGCTGGGGGTGAGGGAGCCGCTGGGAAGATGATCTGGGTCCATCCCATTGCCGCATCATGCCGACGATATCAGACAAGTCGAATTGGAAATGTGTGAAGCTTCCCTGCATGTTGGAGTAAGAGTCATGTAGCTGTTGGGGTTTTTTCGAATTAAACCACCGCATGATCTATTTGGTTGTTCATTAATCCGTGTTTATGAAAATCATAAATTTATGTAACATACATGTTTATCACAGTCTAATCAAAAAGCATGCAAAGTAGATTCGAATCTAATTAAAGCGGAAGACATAGAAAACGAATCTACTTATAAATTGATAGACGGTCTGTGGACAAGATTAAAGATCTAATCTTACTGTTGAATGAACACAGTAGGCGCATCCTTTTTCCTCAAAAATTCGACCACTACACAATTCTACTCCAAGATCTTCTGTTGTATTCTCGGACTGTATCTAGATTCAGAGTGGGCTGAAATCTACTACATAGGGTTGTGAATTCTGTGGATATCTTGAGAGACAAAGAGGGGCTGATTTCTTACACTAAAAATTCATCCCCCCCTTCCCTTTTTATAGGGAAGTGGGTGAAATTTTACTTCTCAAACCCTACTAGGTTTGGGCCTCTATCTCAAGTTCCATATCCAGTCCACTTTCAGTCAATTAGGCTACAATAGGGATCTAGAAGAATATTAAACTGGCCCACTAATTTATTTAATATCCAATATCCAATAAACCTAGGATATAATTAAATAAATTAAGTTTTACTTTTATTCCACTAAAGAAGTAAAACTGACCTACCAATTTAATACATATTTACGAATATGCTTTCTCCTTTAGTCCTTCCATTCCCCGTGTTTAAGATATAATATTCATTAATTAATTATGTCAGCCTCTGATAGCTATAATTAATTAACATCTAGAACCTTGAGTAGTACCACACAAGCTTTATCATGTAAGGAATAAATTCCACCTGCAGGGTTTCAACATGAACTTGTGTTTCCTCAAGAGAACATCATCAACCTGGCGCACCAGGACACGGTGCTCATGCATACTGCTCGAGACACTATGTATACATTGTTATTACCCAAGATATCGAGTTTGATCTATGAAAAGATCTCACTTATTGATAAATTAAAGTAATAAATAACGCACACATAAGCTCGCCAATATCACATGAGTTTAGAACCCGAACTATGTGGATCTTTATTCTCTCAGTAACTAGGTCAGAGATAGATAATAGTATCCTATCGTGATCCCCCTCAATACACTTAACAAGTGTACTAGAATAATCAGTTAGTCAAGATAAACCAACTTGTCAGATTATTCTATGGTGTACCGATGGTGTGTTCAGGACCATCTAAGCCGCGAGCTCTTCAATACATTACAAGGTTCTAATGATATGATCTTACTGTGTGACTCCCCACACCATATCATCTACAATGTAAGTATATGGAACATTGCATAGAACAATTATAGAACATAATCTAAATGCAAATAGTGACTATAATAACTTTCATTTCATATCATTATATCATCAGAAATGTATACAAAAACAAGTCTTCTAATATACAAAACCAATAGTAGCCTCTGAATCTCTACACTCAACCCAGTAAAACACGTCCTAATGTCCATCTGTAGACTGGTAAAGCGCGTGTCAAATTTCTCGTGCATCCCTATAAAGCGCATATCCATCTCTGTGCACATATATCCAAATCTGGAGGTCATATCTACCCGCATATTGGAGAGATTGGAGGTTATCTCCGTCATCATCCCCTCTAAGGAGGTCAACTACTCCTCAGACACATCCTTCCTTGTGTGCCTACCCCTCCTTCATCCAGAGCTTGATGTGGACGTTCCATCTCTTGGGGTATAGTTTGGCCCTACTTCTACCTGGACCATCAAGGCCAAGTGTGCAAGGGTATTCATCAACCAATTTTGATGCTTCTCATAATGAGTCACTGAAGTCAGAGCAGGGTTGGGAAGGAAAAACTGACACCTATTCTTCGTGATAAGGAAGAATGGTGAAGGGGACAAACTAATCATCCTGGAGTTCCTGAGATGTTGGAGGCTCAAAGAGCGGAAACCAGACACGTATGGATAGATAGAGACATCCATATCCAGGGCCATAGCAATTGGGGTGATCAAGCCCCCAACGTAAACAGTACCTGAGTTCGGTGTAATTTACCGCCTGCACTAATCCAGGAAAGGGGCAACAAACTCAACCTTGATGGCCTGCAACATGCACCACATAATACAGAGTTCTTGAGTGCGGAGCCCACTGTTCTCATTTCGGGTGAGAACTATAGAGGAAATGACCCTTTTGAATGTAGCGTAGCACCGGGTTTTAGATATGGGAGGCCTTGGCCAAGCTGGAGTCATATCTTTGCATCCTAGGGTCGGGATCCACGATGTGTCTCCAGAAGTCTTCAAAACTGTATGCATGGTGGGGGTGAAATATGCCCTCCATCGGGGTACCGAAAATCTGGTTAAGTTGCTCTATATTCAGTCGCCTATCCACATTCCCCTAGATCTTGTACTCTTCACTTTGAGAATGGACAAAAACTCTTTCACAAGAATGGGGTATGTCTCCCATCCTCCTTCCAGTACATTTGCCCATCCAAATCGCCCAAAAAGTCTCCAAACATCTTCATAGAGCCCCAAGACTCTTGTAGCAGCAGTGTCCATATACTTGGTGGGTAAAATGATAAAATCTGTTAGTGCCATCTTTATGCACTAAGTATTTTAGATTGTCATGATCTTTATGGTAATTCAAAGAACACAAAGGTTTTGGTTTTTCAAGTTTGAAAACCATGTTCTGAACATTACGATATGAACATTCTGCTGCCAATTTGATTGAAGATCGAAGAATGTACTTGAGCATGTTCATAAACATGATCATGTACATGGATGTCCAGAGAGTTTCCAAGAGACGCGTCATGCTCAATTCAAGTAGTTGAAGCTACCTTTTTTAAGATGGACATTTCAAAATAAAAGATACCTTGTTCGAAGATGAAAATCAAGAAGGAAAGAGATGAGTTCTATTCAAGGAAGGCTTCTAATTAGGAGTTGTTCGATTTAAACAAGAAAAGTTTCCTTGTTGAGTTTGATCCAAATTAGGACAATCTGATTACCTTGTTTAGGCTATGTCTTGTGTTTATAAATAGCCTGGAAATCAGATTAGCCAGAGTGTAGTTTAGGTTTACGAATACACTAGAGCTAGAAAGTCTAAAAAGACTTCAAGTTTGAAGCATATAGTATTCAAGTAGACTAGGTTTGATCCTTGTGATCATTGTGTATCTATTCTGCGTTTGAAATTCTTTCATTCACACTTTTACAGGAGTCTCGAGAGATATTTCCTATGGGAACTAGAAGGAGTCTAGATTGTAAGAGGATCTTATAATTCAATCCATCAAAAGAGGTTGTAGTGCATAGAAAAGGGATCGAGTGATGGGAAATCATCGTGTAATAGCCTTTTTAATAGCTATATGATGATGACATGACAGTAGTCTTTACCAAAGAGAATTGTAGGGTAATGAATAAGAACAATGACTTATTCATGAAAGGAAGAAGATCAGCTGACAACTGCTATCAGCTGCATGTACCTGTACAATGTTCTTTAACATGTTAAAGAATATATGTAGAAGAGTCAGAGATCTGGCATCAGAAGCTTGGACACATTCACTTCAGAAATCTCCAGAAGATCATCAACAAGAAGATAGTCAGAGAAATTCCTCAGATCAAAGTTGAAAGAGACAAGATATGTGGTCTATGCTAGATTAGAGAGCAGACAAGATCTCAACATAAAAAAATTTCAGGACAGAACTTCCAAAAGAATTTCAGATCTTATTCATATGGATCTAATGGGGCCAATGACTATGGAGAGTTACGGAGGAAAGAAATATGTTCTTGTCTGCATAGATAATTTCTCAAGATTTACATGGGTAGACTTTCTCAGAGATAAGAGTGAGGCATTCATGACATTCAAGAAACTGGCCTACAAGATTACAATTGAGAAGGATCATGGCAAAGAGTTTGAAAATTAATATTTTGATAATTTCTGCCATGAGAATGGGATCAGCCATGAGTACTCAGCCCCTAAGATTCCTCAGCAGAATGGATTTGTTGAGAGAAAGAACAGAACTCTCCAGGAGATGGCTAGAACTATGATTGCTGCCAAATGAGTTACTTCTATGTTCTGGGTAGAAGCCATCAACATTACATGCCACATCAGCAACAGAGTTCATCTCAGACCAGGTACCTTCACTACACCATATGAGATTTGGTATGAAAAGAAACCTATAATGAAGTACTTTTATATGTTTGGCACTACCTGCTATATACTTAATGATAGAGAGTATCTCAGTAAGATGGACAACAAAGGAGTAGAAGGAATGTTTGTTGGATACTCCAGAAATAGTAAATCATATAGGATTTACAACAAAGAGACTAAGGCTGTAGTAGAATCAGTCAATGTCAGATTTGATGATCAGAATTATGCTGTCAAATCCACAGAAGATGATGTACATTCAAATGTATTTGGACATTCTGATGTACATGATGATACAAAAAGTAAATTTGAAGATTAGGGAGTTAGCAAATGAAGCCCACATGGCAGATAATTAAAGATCATCCTATTACAGAAGCCATAGGAGATATCCATGAAGGGAAAATGACCAAAAGCAGACTCAGAAAGAGATTACACAAGGAGATTTCCAATGTCTGTTTCACATCTACGATAGAGTCCAAAAATATTCAAGAAGCTCTTAAAGATGTATACTGGATTGAAGCAATGCAAGAAGAGCTTTTGCAATTCAAGAAGAATAATGTTTGGGATCTAGTGCAGAAACCTGAATGAGTGAATATAGTTAGGACAAAGTGGATATTCAAGAACAAGACTGATGAATATGGGAATACCACAAGGAATAAGGCCATACTGGTTGCACAAGGGTATTCACAGATTGAAGGAATAGATTTCGATGAAACCTTTGCTTCAGTCACAAGGATAGAATCAGTTAGACTTCTCCTAGCAATGGCCTGCATGATGAAGTTCAAGCTTTATTAGATGGATGTCAAGAGTGCATTCTTGAATGGAATTCTGAAGAAGGATGTGTATGTTGCATAGCCTAAAGGATTTGAAGATCCACATCATCCAGATTATGTTTTCAAACTCAAAAGGCATCATATGGTTTAAAACAGGCTCCTCGAGCATGGTATGAAATACTGGCTTCATACGTGGTTAGCAAAGAATACAACAGAGAAGGAGATGATATGACACTGTTTATCAGAAAGGACAAATCACAGGTGATTGTGGTTCAAGTATATGTAGATGATATAGTGTTTGGCTCAATGTCTGATAAGATGATCAAGGACTTTATCAGGGACATGAAAACTGAGTTTGAGATAAGCCTGGTTGGAGACTTGAAGTATTTTCTTAGACTTCAGGTGAAGCAATCAGAAGAAGGTATCTTCATCTCTCAGTCTAAGTATACAAGGAACTTAGTCAAGAAATTCAAGTTGGTGAATTCTAAGCACAAAAGAATTCCTATCAGCACCACTGTCAAGATTGGAAAGGATGAAACAGGAGAAAAAATGGATCAGACACTATACAGAAGCATGATTGGAAGTCTTCTCTATCTTACATCAAGCAAACCTTATATATCTTACAGTGTGGGTGCCTGTGCCAGATATCTGTCATGTCCTAAAAAAAGTCACTTAATTCTGTCAAGGACATCATCAAGTACATCAGTGGAACTGCAGACTATGGATAAAAATTCAAGTATTACTGCCTACTGTGATGCTGATTGGGCAGGATCTCCAAATGATAGAAAAAGCACATCAGGTGCTTGTTTTTTTAGGAAACAATGTTGTTTCTTGGTTCAGCAAGAAGCAGAACAACATATCATTATCAACCGCAGAAGCTGAATACATTACAGCTAGAAGCAGCTCAACACAGATCATATGGATGATGCAAATGATGAAGGATTATGAAGTTGCTCATGATATAACTATTATGTATTGTGACAATATGAGTGCTATCAATATATCCAAGAATCCAGTTCAACACTCAAGGATAAAGCATATTGATATCAGACATCACTTCATCAGAGAGTTAGTTGAGAAAGAAGATCTAAAGATTGAACATATTAAGACAGAAGATCAACTAGTTGATCTATTCACCAAGGGATTAGATGTTGCTCGATTTGAGAAATTTAGAGCATCCCTTGGGGTTTGCTTGGTTCAGTAAACCAAGAAAAGGGGTATGAGTGTGTTTATTTCACACTCAGCAGAAAAGAACCATTCCTGCACAAAGGGACTGAACATTCCCTTAAATGTTCATCATCATGTACATGAACAATTTTTCAAATTCTTGTGTACATCCTTGTCAATGGCTAGTTCTGACTCACAAACACCATCACTGGTTTTCTAGGATTTCCCTCCAAATTCTTTGTCTAACGGATACCTCAGAATACGTATAGAATGGAGTTCTCTCTTATATATACGTTTAGCCATTTTGAGATATCATCATATGCTTCAAAATTCTAAATTTCAAGTTTTTTTCTCAATCTTTCTGATATCTCTTTTGTTCTTCTCTTCATTCTGCCATTATCATTCTTTGATCTCTCAAGAAGTTTATTCTATTCTATTCTTTTCAATGGATCCAAAGAGAAAACTTATTCATCCTAAGAAAGTGGTGAAACCCAATATGAGGTATGGAAAAGTCATTTATTCCAAACCTCAGGATCAATTCTATGAAGAGGATGAGTTCGATAAACAAGTTCGTGGGGAATCTTCATACAAGAAACCTGTTCAGCGGACTCTGCGAGATGATTCTTCTAGCAAGGATACTGACAGCTGTGTATTTTATACAACTTGCGGATATGAATTGATGTGCTTTTTTATGTGAAGTTATGTATGTTATATAGCTTTTGTGCTCATTTTATTATCATTTGGAGTTTTTGATGTGTTTGCTATCTTTGTAGTAATTGTTGATATTTCGTTGCATAGTTGGAGCAAAATTAGTGAATATGGACAAGAAGAGTTAAATGGGTGTTTAATTAAGTCTTTGATCCTAATTAAATACTTAATGGAAACCTAATGGACCAGATTAAAGTATCAAAACCTAAACAATTCTGAAGCCCAACTCGAAGCAGGGGTGGGTCGACCGAGAGAGTTCAGTTGACCTGACCTAGTGTAAAATGTGAAGGAGTGGGCTGACTTGGCTCATCTGGCCTGGCTCGTCGACCCGGATGGCTTGGTTGATCCGGGTGTGACGGATCCGCAGGACTTGATTTTCTCACTCTAATTCAGGGTTTCCAATCTACATATAAAAACCTCCATTTCGATACATGCCTACAGACAGTATTGGATGACTGGAGCTAGACTAAGATGCCTAACACACGTCTGAGAAGAGAAGAAATTACCGTCTACTCAAGAGGATACGTCAAGTGTTGTTAGAGATGAAGTGCCATTACAGAGAAGACGGAATCGCCAATTTACATCTTGTTATTCGATTTTCTTTATATTTTCTATCACGAATACTGAAACTCTAGTATTGTTTATTTATTTTATTATGTCTAGCTAGATTTGTAGCTAGGTTTTAGGGATCGGAACCTATGGATTTTTGTATATGATTTGATTACGTTTTCTTTCTGCTATCTCTCGGGGTTTGATTTCTATGATTTATTTTATATCTTGTATGGATGATTGATCACCATTTATACATGCTAGTTGTTAATCTGAAGCATTGACCAGAGAAGGATTAATGATAGAAAGATAGAAATCAGATTATGTGTGCTTGGAATGACCGACCAAGTGAACAAGTATCACATAGGGTTGAATAGATCTTTGAGAACCTGATTAGGAGTAATGACATGTGTGAAGAATCGACCGCAATGAAGTGCATGCTCATTATATCTATGTTATGGTATATGCCTTAAAACAGCAGCCTAATAATAGTCCAGTGATCCCCACCATTGATAGATTAAAGACATGAATAATTAGTCAGGTTGAGAGAATCAATTAATATATTAAAATGATGTAGTAAATCCATGTTCCTTAAAACCTAGTATTTATTGAGATTGTATACTAAAAGCATGTCTTTTATGTATATAATTATTTTCCTTAATTATGAATGAGAATAACATTCACATATTTTGCATTTATTTTATATAATAAATAATGTAAATCATCATATACTTAATATTGTAGATAATATGGTGTGCGGAATGACACAGAAGATCATATTATCGGTTTCTTATAAAGTATGAGAAGTGTTCACAACCTAGATGGAGTTAGACGAATCATTGGTATAATTGTAGTATGATTTGGGATTAGTCTATCTTGGCTATGGAATTATACTAGTGCACTTTTGTAGTGTATTGAACTGGATCGCAACGAGATAATTCTTATGGACTGACAGCACTTAAGAATATAAATCTCAGATACTCATAATTCTTAATCCTTATATAATAGTAGACATGTATATTTTAATATACATTACTTTAACCTATCAATGAGTGAGATTCTAATTAAAAAATCAATAAGCCTGATAGATTGGGTAGTGATATTTCTATATATGAGGGGTTACTAATTATAGAAGGAAATTGTGTCTCAGTATGCTGAGTTAATGATGTCCCCTGAAAAGCTCAAAAAGGATTATCATGTTAAATCTTGCAAGTGGATTATTTTTAATCCAACATGATAATAAATGTTTAGTAGTACAACTCAAGGATAAGTAATTAATTAAATTTAGTTGTCAGTATACTCAATTTAATTAATGGACATTCGATATCTTAAACATGGAGAATTAATTGAGTTGAAGAAGCCATATCCATAAATATGGAATTAGGGTGGTGGTACAATATTAATTCTTTAGTAGATTGAATTAATATTAATGGGCTTAAGTTATGTCTGGACTAGACATGGGAACTTAAGGCCCGTTGGAGGCACAATCCTAATTTTCTTCTAGATCCCTGTTGTAGCCCTATATATACCTCATGAAGTGGGAAAAAAACCCTAGCTACCATAGATGTAAATTTCGAAATTCCTCTCCCCAAGAGAAAGAAATTGTCAAAAATTCTATTGTAAGGGTTCTTCATCTCCAAGCTTTTACAAGGTCTAGATAATCGTTGCCCACACGATATCTGGATCGAGATTGGGTCATATAACAGAAGATCATGGAGTGGATAACATGAAGAAGGAGGAGTTGTAGATTTTATATCTATATCTTCTCAATGATGTCTCTCCGATTGCAAGGTAATCGATGATCTCTCTTTTCCATTGCGCATGAGATTTAGATTTAGTTTTAGCATGCAATGGGATGTGGGATCATTTTGATCACAATGTTTTATTCAATCAACACACATCTAAATGATCCTCAGTTCTATCAGTATTTTTGTATATTTGCTTAGTTCAGTATTTATTTGTTTTGTGTCCTTATTTTATGCTCATTTATTTTATTTCCCTTTATTTGAGTAGTTGGTGTCTAGGTATTAATTAAGTGTCTGTGAATAAGAACGGGTAAATACAGTCCTTGTAGGATACGATACTCTTGCTCACCTACGTATTACAATAGCACCGTGCACTTTCGGTATGTGTTATTTTGTTAATAAATAGTGTATCAAGTTTTTGGTGCCATTGCTGGGAACTGTTTATTTTTGTTGTTCTTATTCTAGTACTGCGTTAGTAGGCTAGACATTTTTTTAGTTATTTTATTTTCATTTTTTTATTTAGTTGTGGTACTTTACCTTTTCTTTTGGTGCTTTCAGGTAGTGCATGATCACGAGATCAAAAGGACCCCTAGAGGTTTCTCTTAATCCAGAGCTTGAGTCTACATTGCGATTACTGAGGAAAGAATTGGAGAATAAGATGGCTGATCAGCAAAATAATCAGCCGCAGGATAACCAAGGGCAGAACAACCAAGGAGTAATGGTGCAAGACCTCCAGAGACAGCTGGAGGAGATGAGAATGACGATTCTTCAGAGAGAATCAGTAGATAGATAATGTCGATATCACTGTTAGAGATGTGTTCCAACAGCCTACTAGACCTATTCGAGTGGTTGGGAGACCTATAATCAATGTCACCAATTTCGAGCTAAAGAAATGACTGATCAATATGGTGCAACAGAATCAGTTCGGTGATAGTCAGATGGAAGATCCCAATGCTCATCTATCATAATTTCTGGAGCTTTGTGGGACTATCAAAATTAATATGGTGCCGCATGATGCTATCAAGCTGCGCCTCTTCTCTTTTTCCCTAAGAGATAAGGAAAAGACTTGGTACATGTCAATCGATCACAACACGATTGATAGTTGGGAAGATCTCAGATAGAAATTTCTCTACAAGTTCTTTCCTACGGGAAAGACTATCAAGCTGCTGGCCGAGATCACCCAGTTCACCTAGCTCCTAGATGAGTCAATTTATAAAGCTTAGGAGAGATACACAGACATGCTGAGGAGATGTCAACAACATGGTTTTACGGAGGCACAACAAGTGTGCCATCTTTACAAAGGATTCACTACAGTCTCAAAAACTGTAGTGGATGCTTTTGCTGGAGGATCTCTGTTGGCTAGAACTTCAAGAGATGTTATGAGAATATTGGAGGAAGTTGTCTCCAATAACTATCAGTGGCTATCTAAGAGATTCATGACAAAGAAGGTAGTTGCAACAGAAGTCAGTGAGTACGCGAAGACCAAGGCAGTGCTGGAGGCCGAGGTCGAAGACTTGAAGAATCAGCTCTATCTACTGAGAAAGATGAAAGCTGAAGAGAAGAAAGAATTCATCCAAGCTGTAGGAGAGCAGTCCTTGATTGAGGAGGTGAATTACATGAACCAGCGGAATTTCAACAGAAGAAATCAGCAATGGACCTCGTACTATCTTGGGATGTGAAATTATCCCAATCTATCGTATAGAAATCCCAACAATTTCCAGCAGCCTCCATCGGGTTTCTCTATTACCAATGGAGCAATTAATCAGCTTGAAGAAGCAGTCATTCTCAGAGATGGTGAATTCTTACATCATCGACATTGATGTGAAGATAAAGAAATTCCAGATTGATATTGCTCAATTCAAGTAACACTTTGGAAGCCAGATGGAGCAGCTGACAAAAACAATTTCAAATATTGGAGCTTTCATAGCCAGTTAGTGCAAGTTGGGACAATTTTCCCCCACTCCTGAGGTGAATCTAAAACAGAAGAATGAACAGGCTAAGGTGGGCCGTGATCGGGCCAATTCTACTTAATATTTTGGGCCATTTTGGTATGATTTAATTGCGTTGATTGCTGTGTTATGATGTCGTTTTGGGAGAATGATATGTCTTGAGGGTTTTGCAGGTAATCTACACAAAGTTAGGGAAAATGGCATGCTTTTGGGGAGAAAACAAACTGTGCAAAGGAAGCTGAAGCTGGAAGTTCGAAAAGTCACGCCGTATGGGCATACGGCAGGATAATATGGGCAGATAACTCAGAGATTGGGCCTGAGCGTACAGATTTGGGCTGGAGTACGGAATTTACTTAGGCCCATGGCCTGGGCGCGAGCGAGAGAATTTCCACCGCCTCTAAGGAGTCCTCATCTTGACAATTACCTAGTTGAGATAGACTAGGATTTTATTTCCATGTTTAATTATTTTAATTAAGGATAATATAGATAGAATAGGATTTATCCATGCATATTAACGCATAGCAGAGAGGGGACGATTATTCCAGCAACTTTTATTTCATCTTCTTCGCTGAATTCATGTACTACTCGACAATATTTTGGAGGTTTGATTTAATTATGCAATCAAGCTAAGTTCTTTTTATTCCGGTGACAACTAACGAAGCCCTGGCCTAGCTAAACTGTAAGATCTAATTGCCCGTTTATCATTCAATTAATTCACATGCATTTGTTATTCTTTGTATTTTGAGTCGTTAATTGTTTCGATATTGCTAGGTAGTCGCGAATATTTAGTGAATCGGAATTAATTAGTAGTCAATTAAACTGGCCATCCGTAATTATGGTTTAAGTTTAATTAGTGGTGAAACGGTTCTTCAGAACCAGGGAGAATAGCAATCTTAATTTAACGGTCCTGCGTCAGAGTCTGTTAATTATGAATCGGCTTTCTCTAAACTTTAAGGCTGTCGGCTCATTAAACCTATGGAGCGTCTCTTACGGTTGTCAGTCGATTAGGAAAATAATTGATGAAGCGTCTTCCTGATTATTGAGAAACTACGGAGGAATTAGGCTGCGTCAGTAAGCGTATTCGGTAGCTATAATTGATTTGTATATGTTAATTGAATTTATCTTTACGTCAAGGATCAGTTTAGGTAAGCTAGAGTGGAGTTAATTGGAATCCGGAATATTTCTTCTCGTATTTTAAATCCGTTCATTTTGTTAAATCGTGCATCTTTTTATTTATTTATTAATTTCATTTATTTTGTTAAAATCACAAAACCCCCTTGAAAGTTTGGTTCTACAGATTGGAAGTATAGAGTAACTCTCGCCGGTCCTTTGGGAGACGATCTCGCTCATTGATGTACACGTGCAGTAAGGGAATACCGACTGCTGTCGGGAAATTTATTTTTGGTGCGTGTACAGTGATGAGCGAGATCGTCTCCTAAAGGACGGACGAGAGTTACTCTATACTTCCAATCTGTAGAACCAAACTTTCAAGGGAGTTTTGTGATTTTAATAAAATAAAAGAAATTAATAAATAAATAAAAAGATACACGATTTAACAAAACGAACGGATTTAAAATACGAGAAGAAATATTCCGGATTCCAATTAACTCCACCCTAGCTTACCTAAACTGATCCTTGACGCAAAGATAAATTCAATTAACACATACAAATCAGTTATAGCTACCGAAGACGCTTACTGATGCAGCCTAATTCATCCGTAGTTTCTCGATAATCAGAAAGACGCTTCACCAATTATTTCCCTAATCGACTGACAACCGTAAGAGACGCTCTATAGGTTTAATGAGCCGACAGCCTTAAAGTTTAGAGGAACCCAATTCATAATTAATAGACTCTGACGCAGGACCGTTAAATTAAGATTTCTATTCTCCCTGGTTCTGAAGAACCATTTCGCCACTAATTAAACTTAAACCACAATTACGGATGGCCGGTTTAATTGGCTAGTAATTAATTCCGATTCACTAAATATTCGTGACTACCTAGCAATATCGAAACAATTAACGACTCGAAATACAAAGAATAACAAATGCATGCGAATTAATTGAATGATAAACGAGCAATTAGATCTCACAGTTTAGCTAGGCCAGGGCTTCGTTAGTTGTCACAGGAATAAAAAAAAACTTAGCTTGATTGCATAATTAAATCAAACCTCCAAAATATTGTCGAGCAGTACATGAATTCAGCAAAGAAGATGAAATAAAAGTTGCTGGAATAATCGTCCCCTCTCTGCTATGCGTTAATATGCATGGATAAATCCTATTCTATCTATATTATCCTTAATTAAAATAATTAAACATGGAAATAAAATCCTAGTCTATCTCAACTAGGTAATTGCCAAGATGAGGACTCCTTAGAGGCGGTGGAAATTCTCTCGCGCGCGCCCAGGCCATGGGCCTAAGTAAATTCCGCACTCCAGCCCAAATCTGCACGCTCAGGCCTAATCTCTGAGTTATCTGCCCATATTATCCTGTCGTATGCCTATACGGCATGACTTTCCGAACTTCCAGCTTCAGCTTCCTTTGCACAACTTGTTTTCTCTCTAAAAGCATGCCATTTTCCCTAACTTTGTGTAGATCACCTGCAAAACCCTCAAGACATAAGATTCTCCCAAAACGACATCATAACATGGCAATCAATACAATTAAATCATACTAAAATGGCCCAAAATATTAAGTAGAATTGGCCCGATCAAATCCCCCCACACTTAAACCATGATCGTCCTCGAGCATATTTAAACAAAAGACAGATTTGAAAACAACACAAGCATCGGCTGCCCTAAACTGAAAATACTCGGAGTCAGAATTACAGCATAACCAACCACAATCCACTAACCCTTCTCTTGTTTGATGAAATAAACACATGCTCTTCATTCAAGTAAAAAACGTGCAACTCAATCCTGCCTCACCAAGGTTCACTCAATTTCTCTCAAAAGTAGATAAGGGCAGATTTGTTTAATTCACACCAGTCGTGATTTGATGCCTTCAAACATAGATTTGCCCATATGTCAAAACCACTACCAAGAAAATAAGAACTATGCACAAATCAAAAGGTCTTTTCAATGGGTTGTAATAGGGCTACGGTGCTTAGGTAGGATAATTTGGATAAGTGTCTTAAAGATGAAAGCATGTAAGCATATCAGAACACATTAATCAAGTTCGGCTGCAACTTCTCAAATATCCCACGAACTCTAAGTTAAATGCTGGTCTTCAAAGCTATACAAGGCAACAAAATTTAACTTCAATCGGGTACAACCCTATTTCTTCCACGTCCAGTATGGGCATACGAACCATTTTTTTTCTTCTTCTCTTTTCTGTTTATTTTTATTTCTCTTCTTTTTTATGGAATAGGACAGGAGTTTACATCTTTTTTTTCTTCCTTTTTTTTCTTCAATCTTCCAGCACTAACTGTCTTCAAGTAAATTTTGAACTCATCTCAACACAATCCAATATAACAAACATGTTTCCAAGGGACAAGAGCAGGCCAAAACAAGCTAAGGCTGAAATATTTAGTGGCTGTCAAGAAAGAAAGGATTCAGGCACAAACGAGCTCACTAAAGGGTAGTGTCGGGTATGGATAATTTATTCAGGCCAAAGCAATGGTTAATCCTGCATGCCTTTATCATTTTCATGCAAAAGGAAACTCACAAGCAGTATGACCATGGCAACAAGGCAAATCAGAAATTCAACATTCAAATCCGACACACTCAGCAAAAGAATAAAACTGAGCTTTCTATATATATAACATGCTCAAGAGGCTCAAATCTCACGTTCATAAGCTCATCAAAAGTTGATCAAGTTGCACATTTCATCGTTCAAGAATACATACGAGCATTAGCACAATTCAATCACAAGAAAGTCAATCAAACAAACCAAGATAATCCATGCTATAACCCTTCCTCCTTGTATTGTTCAATCTCAAGCAGCCAATACTCAACAAAAACAAGTAAAACATAATTTTTTTTTTCCGAATTAGAAAAGAACCAGACACAAAAACAGAAACTTCCTCCCCCCCACACTTAGACAACACAGCAGGTAAGAGAGCCAACAAAATGGATATAACATCAATGAAAGAAAATAAAAACAAAGGGAGAGAGAGGGCAAACTCATAAATAAGGGGAGAGACGGCCAGTAAAGGCATACAGACGACGCTCAAGTGCAGTAGCCCAGCTTGATGTGTAATGGTCAAACAACTCCATGAGCTCGGCAAGGGTAGATGCGGCGCTAGAAAAGGTACCTGCACGAAAAAGCTGGACTAGAGTTTTTTTTTACGAAAACTAATAAGCAACTAAATGAAATAAGAAAAACGAAATAAGCAGGAAAAGCTCGGGTTGCCTCCCGAGAAGCGCCCTTATTTAACGTCCAAGGCTCGACACAAGTAGAACTCGATCATGAGATAATTTCAGGGGTAGCAGATCTACCCCTGTCGAAAGGAATCGTCTCCATCCTCACACCTTTATGCTTCCTCAAAAGTTCGACCATCCTTGCTTCTTGCCCTTTCAGCTCCAACACTGGGGTCTTCATATGAGCTGGTAAAATTGGTTCCGAGTTGGTCGGTAAGGGCATACGGCCCGTCAGATTCTGAATTGGAAATTCACTGGTGGTATACAGCTGCATTATGATATCTCGAATCGCCTTATCTTCTTCTGTTATTGCAGCGGTTTCAGTCAGCCCACCAAAAGGTACCTTCTTGAATAACTCGAATATCTCCTTTTCATCATCCTCCTTCTTATTTTGAACCAATCTGGCAGGAAAAGGAGCTGCAATCAGAGGGTTAAAAGTTTTAGATTCAACACTGACCTTAGGTGGAGTAAGTTCGGCAGTTGGCTGTTCTTCTTCTACACTGGATTTATTTTCAGTCTATGCAGTATGCCCATACGGCGGGTTCTTTTCCTTCTTAGCCTCCATGTCAACCAACTCTTTTCCACTGCGAATGGTCACAACACTAACGTTCATTTTTGGATTCAGCTCGGTTTGAGAGAAAAGAGACATAGCAGGTTGTTCATTCTTTTCGCCAGATTCTTTTTTCGGCCCTTCAGTATGCCCTTCCTGCTCCTTTTCTTTCTTCTTAGCCTCCAACTCGGCTAACTCCTCCGCACTTTTCAAAGTGACAGTGCAAACATGCGCTCTTGGATTCATTTCAGTTTGGGATGGGAGTTTGCCTTGATTCGTCTGCATCTTGTTCATTTGAGTGGCAAGCTGAGTGATCTGTATGCCCATACTGCCTAGAGCAGCTTGCGTCTCTTGCTGAAATGCTTTCTGGCTTTATGCCAAACTGTTGACAAGGGCACTGCTCTGCTCTAGACATTTCATAATTTCACTCATGCTGGGCGCAGGCTTATCAGTATGCCCATACGGGCCACCCTGTGGCTGCATCCAACTAGGATGATCCCTCCAGCCAGGGTTATATGTGTATGAGTATGAATCAGAATCCCTCTGTCTTTGGGCATCAAATTGTGCATCACCGTACTCATAGTAGGTTTGCTCGGTTAACGGATCTTGCAAAGTTGGGCGAGCATCAGTAAATTGGCCATTTTCTAAGCAAACTACACAGCGGACATTTTGCGTTTGTGCCACAGCTAAACCTTGAACCAGAGAAGTCAGAGCATCAATCTTCTTGTTGACATTGGAGCTATCTGCTCACTCAACAGGTCGATATCGGTCATTGTCGTCATCCTCATACTGTTGACCTCCAGAAACCATGTCAATGATGAGTTGTTTAGCCTCAGCTAGGATCATGTTTGTGAGAGATCCTCCACTCGCAGCATCAACAATTTTTCTGTTAAAAGAAGACATACCACGGTAAAAGTAATTTGTTAGTAGTTGGTAATCCGTGAACCTGTGGTCTAGGCACTTGCGACACAGCTGCTGGAACCGCTCCCAGTACTCGGCTAAGCTCTCGTTCTGCTTCTGTTTGATGCTACTAATCGCCATTCTCAAGTTTGCAGCTCGAGATTCCGGGAAGAATTTGCGTAGGAATTATTCCTCCAATTCATCCCAAGTAGTGATTGAGCCAGGTGGAAGATCAAATAACCAATCCCTAGCCTTGCCTTGCAAAGTGTGCGAAAAAGTCAGTAGCCTCAAATTATTAGCAGAAAATCCTTGAGGCCGCAAGGTGGAGTAGACTAGGTCGAACTCAGATAAGTGCTTGTGTGCACTCTCTCCAGGTAGATCGCCGAACTTGGGTAAAACTTGAATAAAGCCAGGCCTTATTTCAGAATTATTTGCAATCGTAGGCAACACGATGCAGATGGGCCTATTACTTCTATGGTGGCCGAGCTCCTTGATAAGAGGTTCAGGCTCATCGGCATTAGCGAGAGCTTGATTCGCGTTCCTCGCCATATTTTCGTCGAACAATTGATGAAGATCAAAAGTTCCTAAATCAGATGTGGAAGCCTCCTTAGATTCCCTAGCAGCTCTCCTCAACTAATGTAAAGTCCTCTTCGGCTCTGGATCGAATACTAGCTCTTCTTTTTGTGAGGAACGAGTCTTGCACTGGAAAAACAAAATAAAACAAAGAAAAAATAACAAACTGAAAATCTTAGAGTAATTATTGCTTAAAAATTGATCCCTGGCAACGACGCTAAAATTTGGTGCGTCGTTTTACACCAAAAATAAATTTCCCAACTGCACGTGTACAGCGATGAGCGAGATCGTCTCCTAAAGGACCGGCGATAGTTACTCTATACTTCCAATCTGTAGAACCGAACTTTCAAGGGGGTTTTGTAATTTTAACAAAATAAATGAAATTAATAAATAAATAAAAAGATGCACGATTTAACAAAACGAACGGATTTAAAATACGAGAAGAAATATTCTGGAGTCCAATTAACTCCACCCTAGCTTACCTAAACTGATCCTTGACGCAAAGATAAATTCAATTAACACATACAAATCAGTTATAGCTATCGAAGACGCTTACTGACGCAACCTACTTCCTCCGTAGTTTCTCGATAATCAGGAAGACGTATCACCAATTATTTCTCTAATCGACTGACAACCGTAAGAGACGCTCTATAGGATTAATGAGCCGACAACCTTAAAGTTTAGAGGAACCCAATTCATAATTAACAGATTCTGACGCAGGACCGTTAAATTAAGATTGCTATTCTCCCTGGTTCTCAAGAACCGTTTCGTCACTAATTAAACTTAAACCACAATTAAGAATGGCCGGTTTAATTGGCTACTAATTAATTCTGATTCACTACATATTCGCGACTACCTAGCAATATCGAAACAATTAACGACTCGAAATACAAAGAATAATAAATGCATGCGAATTAATTGAATGATAAATGAGCAATTAGATCTCACAGTTTAGCTAGGCCAGGGCTTCGTTAGTTGTCACCGGAATAAAAAGAACTTAGCTTGATTGCAAAATTAAATCAAACCTCCAAAATATTGTCGAGCAGTACATGAATTCAGCGAAGAAGATGAAATAAAAGTTGCTGGAATAATCGTCCCCTCTCTGCTATGTGTTAATATGCATGGATAAATCCTATTCTATCTATATTATCCTTAATTAAAATAATTAAACATGGAAATAAAATCCTAGTCTATCTCAACTAGGTAATTGCCAAGATGAGGACTCCTTAGAGGCGGTGGAAATTCTCTCGTGCGCGCCCAGGCCATGGGCCTAAGTAAATTCCGCACTGCAGCCCAAATCCGCACGCTCAGGCCTAATCTCTGAGTTATCTGCCCATATTATCTTGCGTATGCCCATACGACATGACTTTCTGAACTTCCCGCTTCAGCTTCCTTTGCACAGCTTGTTTTCTCCCCAAAAGCATGCCATTTTCCCTAACTTTGTGTAGATTACATGCAAAACCCTCAAGACATAACATTCTCCCAAAACGACATCATAACACGGCAATCAACACAATTAAATCATACCAAAATGGCCCAAAATATTAAGTAGAATTGGCCCGGTCAGGCCGCAATCGAGAAGAGAGATGGATACCGTTGCATCTCCATGTCATGCATGTGCCTCCCTCACCTTTTCCTGAAAGATTGTTGAAGAAGCCAACTCCAACTGAAGAGACACTTGCACAAGTTGCAGAAATCGTCACTCTTCTAGCTTATTACTTCTTCAAGAAGCAGAAGCAAGAGAAAGGAGTCGAGAGAAAGGTGGAGCACGAGATTGAAGGGATTGGGAACTAATTCTTCTAGTTTCTAAAACCCCGCTTTTAAAAGAGAGAGCTCCATACACTTTTGGTCGAACACCAACATCACTTACTATTTCCAATGAGTCGAGCAATGCAAAGAAGGCGAATCATATTAAGGTATTGAGGGATTCAGTGGCCAAAAGCTGTCCTCCAAAGAAAGATGACCCCGGAGAATTTGTCATCCAAATTGCTTTGGAGATAAAGATGGATTCAAGGGCTTTAGTCGATCATGGAGCAAGTTGTAATCTGATGCCCCTGTTCATCTACAAAGAATTGAAGTTGCCAGAGTTAAATCACTATAAAGCATCTATTCACATGGCGGACAATTCGACCATCACTGCATTGGGTTCAGTTGAGAATGTGGTGGTGAATATTCATGGGTACTACTATGTGTTTGACTTTGTTGTTGTTGACATCTATGTCGAAAACATAATTCCATTCATATTGGGGTGCACGTTTTTGTACACTGCCAAAGCCGTGATCAATGTTGGAGTTGGGGACGCTGTCACTAACTCATGAAGATGATACATTGATTTTACATCAACCAACAAAATAGAAGAGTACGTATCAATTTCATGACTTTGATTGCATTTTTGATGCCATTGATGATGCAGTTGAACCCTCGGGTGAGCTTGGCCCAGGGGATTGTTCTGATGATCCGGGGGTTGCTCGGATGATGAAGAGATTGGGTTCACTTGATGGTGTAAAATGCCATTGGATCATCCCTCATCACTGTGATTCCCCGAGTTAAATTATCTTTGAATTCGTGAACTTATTCGTTTCCAACAAATAAGTTTGGGGGAACTTGGATTTAATTTAACCTGGCCTTTTGTTTTAGTTTTTCTTGTTGTTTTCATTTGTTTTTGTGTTTTTTGTGTTTTTGTCTGGTTTAGGAACTTAGAAGTCGATGGTATTGAGCCGAGAAATGATTTGAGAAGTCGAGAGTTTGGAGAATGAGGTAAGATTCGAACAAGTCATGGTGGAACGCCATGGGACGACCCAGAGACTATAAAAATAGGCATACAGAGTTGACCCATGGGTTGACCAAGACGTCGATCCACGGGTCGACCCATCCTAAGGTAAAAATCAAAGGCTCGGGTTAACCAAAGGGTCAAGCCACTGGTCGACCCAAAGCCGTGAGCATTTATACACACCCAATTCAATTTTCTTCACTTCTTTCACATACATTTCACTCTACACTCTCAAATCCTCTCAATCCATCTCCCATAACTTCAAGGTATGTTCAATTCCTTCAGTTTAATTTCTATTTTTATGCAATTTTATGGTTATGTTTTATGTGTTAAGTAGTTTAATCGGTGCAAATTGTTGTTTAAGCTTGATATGAAATTAGGGCTTAAATTTGGGGATTTCTTATAGGAATTATTTATGCTTAAATTGATGATGCAATTATGTTCTTATGATGTTGGGCATGCTTAGTTTAAGAGGAATTTGTCTAATTATGCTAGCATGTTAAGCAATTAAGGAATTATTATTGTATAGATTTAGCTAAAATGGGTTTTGCATGTTTTATGCCTACTATGAAGTTATCCTTGATTATTTGCGTTGGTTTGATTATTTGGAAATTGTATTCATATGTTTTGTCGTGTTTCAAGCATGCATGGAATTAATTGGAATTTATTTGTCTACTTTGTTGATTGTTGGTTGATAATGGGGGATGGGATATTTTGGTTTTGGAGTTGTGGTGGTTGTTGATTTTGTGTGGGGTTGTGATGGTTGTTTGTGTGCAGTGAAAATGGATGCCAATAGTTTCGATACTCAGAGAATGGGGGTTTCATTTCGATCCCCTGGACATCCAGCCCATTGGGAGAGGATACGTCGGTATGCTATCAAGCTGAGCCGTTATATCTGTGACGGACTTTGTCAAGAGCTCAGAATTGTGGAACCTGTATGGGCTTTGATGAACATGATATAATAGACATATATCATGAGATCTTGGTGGTTGACATACCCGAGACTCATTTGGGAGTTCCTGAGCACGATTGCGCACTTAGATAAAGGCATAGTTTTCTAGCTAAGAAACGAGAGACATTCATTGACCAGTGAAGAGCTCAATGTAATCTATCGTACAACTGTTCAAGGATTCTACGAACCACCTCCAACTTTTAAACATGGAAGTTTCTGGAGACATATTACTTGGGACAGTTGTTGATCGACCACTGGTTGAGTCAGTCCAGTTAGTCGAGTACTGGTGAGATTTATCTAGAGGGCCTCATCACACCTATAGCTCTGTACTTTGGCATATCACTCAAGGGGATGGCGGTCGTAGAGGATTCGATCGACGTAGATGTTCGTGCATTGATGCGCTCGAGGTTCCTTCAGTTATCACATCCCCCATACCTGATGCTGCAAAAAGAGAGAGTCTGCTTTCCATTGCCCAATATTGCGCTGACTACTGTGTCCATGGCTTATGAACAAGCCAATTAGTTGATGGACATATTCGAGCATAGAGCAGCGAGAGTGGTCGAGGAAGACAAGGAGGAAGATGCCGATGAAGAAGAAAAAGAGAGAGCATCGTCAGTTCAAGAGATACCGCAACCTCTACGAAATGTGAGGCCCCGTCCGAGATAGGGTCGTGAGAAGGAGGATCGACTTGAGTCCTCCCATAGAAGGGCGAGCACCTCTGTGGCACCGTGGGAGATACATTATGGTGAGCTGCAGCAGGATATACAAAGTCTTTGAGGAGACATGCAGTTGCTGCAACGAGATGTCTCTTGCCAAGATTAGATGATCTCCACGATGGCAGGACAAGTAGACAGTATGTCCGGCCAGATGGCAACCCACAATGCGAGCCTGGCGGAGCTGTTGGACATGATGCGAGGATAGAACACCCAATATCCGCCTCTAGGGCCTCAGTGATTGAGTGAGGTATCCTATCTTAACCCTTCCTTGCAAACTTATTCTTACTGTAGTCTTGAATAAGTTTAGGGGGATGTGAGGAGGTTAAGATAGGTATTTTTTATTTTCTTTATTTGAGGCCTATATCTTATAATGATTCTACTGTACTCATATTTTATTTTCTCCCTACTCTCCATTCGATATGGTTGTACGCATATTATTATATTTTCTCTGGCTTATGTACTTTTAATTTTTCTTTGCTCCTTTACCCGTGTTTTTCTTTTCATTTTTAGTGTGTTGATGTGTTGTGGAAAATTGTGAATGAGTCTTATAAACTCTGTTAACAAAAAGAGAGAAAAAGAAAGTTTTAGCATATGTACATATGCATATTTTCAAAAATAAGGAGAAAAAGAAGAGCATGAAAGACCTACCCAACACTTGTTCTATTTATCTGTAAATTCTTAGCATGCACTACTGGTTTTATTTATTTTGATGTTGGAAAAAGAGAGAAGGGAACTAATAAAATTAGTTCAGCTGAGATTTGTTATTAGTTTGTGATTTTTGGGAGAATGATTGAGAGTAGCTACTTCGAGAATTTTTTGGGATTAAGTCACTCGACCATATTATGCCTTCCTGTCCAAAGAGCCAATGTTACAACCAACAAAAGTCCTGGTTGATTTTTAATTCAAGTTTACAATTATTAGTAGTGGGGGGATAGACGATATGCAAGTTTATGGTGGATTACTATATTTTTCTGATGTTTGAGAGTTCCTTTATACATTCAAGTTTACCTTTCGAGAGGTTTGTAATTCCAATAAATTTTGATTTATGTGCTATTAATTTTATATGTCTAATCTTTTCATGTTCAGCTTAGCGCATCTGTGATGAATTCGAGGCGAGTATGTTGATCATCACTTCATATCCTTTCTTTTCTTTTCTTTTTCGTTGCTCAGGACTAGCAACAGTTTAAGTTTGGTGGTTTGGCAGCTGTGTATTTTACACAACTTTCGGATATGAATTGATGTGCTTTATTATGTGAAGTTGTGTATTTTATATAGCTTTTGTGTTCATTTTATTATCATTTGAAGTTTTTGATGTGTTTGCTAGTTTTGCAATAATTGTAGAGAATTCGTGGCATAGTTGGAGCAAAATTAGTGAATATAGATAAGAGGAGTTAGATGAGTGTTTAATTAAGTCTTTGGGCTTAATTAAATACTTAATGGAAGCCTAACGGACCAGATTAAAGTATCAAAACCTAAAGAATTCTGAAGCCCAACTCGAAGCAGGGGTGAGTCAACCCGATCCAGTGTAAAATGTAAAGGAGTGGGTCGAGCTGGCTCATCTGGCCTGGCTCGACCCTATGTAAAAATAAGGTTTTGGGTCGACCCGGATGGCTTGGTTGACCCGGGTGTGACGGATCCACGGGACTTGATTTTCTCACTCCAATTTAGGGTTTCCAACCTACATAGAAAAACCTCCATTTTGATACACGCCCACAGACAGTATTGGACGACTGGAGCTACACTAAGACGCCTAACACACATCTGAGAAGAGAAGAATTTGTCATCTACTCAAGAGGAGACGTCAAGGGTTGTTAGAGACAATGTACCATTACAGAGAAGACGGAATCACCAATTTACATCTTGTTATTCAGTTTTCTTTATATTTTCTATCATGAATACTAAAACTCTAGTATTGTTTATTTATTTTATTATGTCTAACTAGATTTGTAGCTAGGTTTTAGGGATCGTAACCTATGGATTTTTATATATAATTTGATTACTTTTTCTTCCTGCTATTTCTCGGGGTTTGATTTCTATGATTTATTCTATATCTTGTATAAATGCTTGATCACCATTTATGCATATTAGTCGTTAATCTGAAGTACTGACCTGAGAAGGATTAAGGATAGAAAGATAGAAATCAGATTATATGTGCTTGGAAGGACCGACCAAGTGAACAAGTATCACATAGGGTTGAATAGATATTCGAGAACTTGATTAGAAGTAATGACATGCGTGAAAAACCGGCTGCAGTGAATTGCATACTCATTATATCTATGTTATGGTATATGCCTTAAAACAGTAGTCTGATAACAGTCCAGTGATCCTTCACCATTGATTGATTAAATACATGAATAATTATTTGGGTTGAGAGAATCAATGAATATAGTGAAATGATGTAGTAAATCCATGTTCCTTAAAACTTAGTATTTTCATATATTTGCTTATTTCAATATTTATTTTTTTGTGTCTTTATTTTATGCTCGTTTATTTTATTTCCCTTTATTTGAGTAGTTAGCATCTAGATATTAATTAAGTGCATGTGAATAAGAAACGGGTAAATACAGTCTCTGTGGAATACAATACTCTTGTTCACTTACGTATTACAATAGCAACATGTACTTGCAGTACGTGTTATTTTGTTAATAAATAGCGTGTCAGATACTGAAGATATCATAGAAGAATTCCATGATGAAGAAGCAGACATGGATGAAGAAGAACCTGAAGCCATATCTTCTGCAAAGAAGACAAAAACTCAGAATCTATCTATCCATGATCTATTGAAGCATACAGCAAGTTCTCAATGTCAACAAGAAATCTGCGATAAAGAAAGCAAGAACAAAAGGATCTGCAGTTGGTGCGTCCTTTTTTTACCAAAACTAATCCGACACGCAGTCGATATGCCCACACTACCCAGAATAGTGGCAAGCAAGATCGTCTCCCAAAGGACCGGTGAGAATTTTCTAACACTTCAATTTACAAGTAACCAAACCTTGACAACGAATTTATTTGTTGTGATAATAAAATGAAAATAAAAACAATTAAACAGAGAGTAAATTTCTTCACAGATTAAAAGGTATTCTGACTTCCAATTAACTCCACCCTAGCTCACTTATTCCGCTCATCGATGCAAACATGACTTTAATTAATGAATGCAAACCAGTTATAACCACCGAAGACACTTCTGACGCGATCTTATTTTTCCTTAATTATTTGATAATCAGGAAGACACTTCATTAATTATTTCCCTAATCGACTGATAACCGTAAGAAACACTCTATAGATTTCATGAGCGGATAGCTTTAGACACTAGAGAAACCCGATTCAAAACTAACAAACTCTGACACATGATTGTTGAATTAAGACTACTCTTCCCTTGATTCTGAAGAATCAATTTTATCACTAATTAAACCTAAACCACAATTATGGATAGCCGATTTAATTGGCTACTAATTAATCTCAAACTACCAAATATTTGCAACTACCTAGCAGAATCGAAACAATTAACAACGATAAATACAGAGAATCACAGATGCATGGATATAATTAAAGTATGAGAACGAATTAGATCTCACAGAATAAATATGCTAGGGTTTCATTAATCTTCACCGAAATAAAATGCACTTAGCTCGAATTCATAATTGGATTCGCACTTCAGAAATTAATTGAAAGAGTAACAATGAAAAAGAAGAATGAAATTAAATAGTGAAAAATCGTCTGCAGAACTCATTCTGGCTTTCCTGGCGTTCAGTCTGGATTCTGGAATGGATAGATTCCTACTCTATCTAGAAATCTTTTAATACAAATCTTTAATTAATTAAAAAGAGTCCTAATCCTAATCTAACTAGGAAAGTAATAAAAATAGAGTCCAACAATAATAAAAAAAACCCCAGAAAATTCGCCCAAGCCCAGCAGCTGATGAAAATCCGCTAGCTCTAGCCCAATACTCGCATAATCCAGTTCCACAATTATTTTCTCGTCCATCCATACAGTCAGTATGCCCATACTGACTGCCTTCCAGACTTTCCAGCTTTTCTTCAATCAACTTGAGTTCAAAACCTCCAAAACAATGTGAATATCTCCACTTTTGTGTCAACCACCTGAAATCATCCACAGAACATAAATTCTTCCACAAAACCTGATCGTGGGGTGAGTAATATTGTAAAAATATACCAAAATCGACCCAAAATATATATGATATAATAGCCTAATCAAACCCCCCACACTTAGACAATGCTCGTCCTCGAGCATAACTAAACAAAAGACAAACTCAAAGATGACAAGTCAATCATTGGCAACCTTAAACGAAAAACAATCAAAGTCGGAGGCAAGATACAATCATCCACAGACCAGAAACCAATCTCTTGTTTCATAAAGATGAACACATGTTCTTCATTCAAGTCAAAAACATGCAAAACCAATCCTGCCTCACTAAGGTTCGCTCAAATTCTCTCAATAGAAAATAAGGGCATAATTTAATTCACACAACTTGTAACTTGATGCCTTCAAACATGGATTTGCCCATATGTTAAAATCTCTACCACTCAAATAAATCCAATGCACAAATCAAAAGGTCTTTTTGCACTGGTTGTAGCGGGGCTAGGGTGCATAGATAGGATAAAAGGATGAAATGGCTCAAATAATTGAAAATATGTAAGCATATCAGAATACATTTACCAAATTCGTCTGCAACTTCTCAAATAAATCAACAAAACTCAAATTGAGTGCTAGTTTCCAATAATACAGGGCAACAGAATAAATGATATTAATTAAGCATAGCCCCTTTCACTCCATGCTCGTTCTATTCCTTATTTGCTTTCTTCTCTCTCTCTCTCTTTTTCTTTTCTTTTTTTCTTCTTTTTTTTATATTGGAATAGAATAGGAATATATACACATATTTGCAGCTCTCCAGCACTAAATATCTTCAAGCAGACTTTAAACTCTTCTCAACACAAACCAATATGACTTACATGTTTTCATAGGACAAGAGCAGGCCAAAAGGCTAAGGGGCTTAATTATTTAGTGGCTATTTATAATAAAAAAGAAATGGATTGGGCACAACGGTCTCACTAATGGACAATTAAGGGCATAGATAATTTATTCAAGCCAAAGCAATGGGTAGTCCTAACTGCCTTAATCATTTTCATTCAAAGAAACTCAAACGCGGTGTGTTTATGGCAACTGGGCAAATCAGAAATCCAACATTCAAGTACGATACACTCAGCAAGAAAATTAATTGAGCTTTCTCATATATAATGCTCATGAGGCTCAAATCTCACAATTTAGAAAGCTTCAAAAATTTTGATTAAATTTTGCACACTTCTTCATTCAAGAACACATACAAGCATGTACACATTTTAATCACAAGAGATAAACCATCCATTCAAGACCAATCCCATATCATACTCCTACTTATCATGCAATCTATCTCAGTTAAGCCAATGATTTGACACACCAAAACCAAAGAAAAACTTATTATACTCTCCCCTCCACACTTAAACAACACAGTGTCCTCACTGTGCAAAAAAGAAGAGTGACCCAAAAGAAAAACAAAAAAACATAAAAAAAACTAAACATAGGGAAGAAAAGGAAAAATGTGGCGGTCACTAAAAGGAAGACCGAGAAAAGTTAACGATGGCTTGTTCCATAGCCTCGAGGCGATCATTGAGATAATCTAGCCGGCTCACAATCCAGTGAGTATGGCGCTCGAACAGCTTTTAGATCTCAGCAAAGGGTAGGGACGGCGCTAGAAGAAGTACATGCACTGGAAGATTGACTCAGGCCAGAGACACCTGGTCTAGACAATTGATAGTGGCCTTCAGCATTAACATAAAGCAAATGCATAGCACGAAGGTTAGGTAGAGTAAAATAGGTAACGGGAATGTGAATGACACTCTCAAGAGCAACATGCAGTTTTTTAGCCAAAAGAGTGACAAAACTCCCTAAAGGAACTTTCCTAGTGAAGTGATTGGCACTATATTGCCATTATTATGCAAGCCAAAACCCTAAATTTAAGTTTCTGCACCAAATCATGCTATCCAGAATAAAGATTTCCTTTTGTGTCACAATATTCATCATATCACAACGACCAAAGAAATTATATGACAAAAACCTATGGTACAACCTCAAACCATCATCTTTTATATGTGCACTTTTAGACAATCGTGGTACATAATCATCATCAATTGACAACTCATGCCAACGATCAGCAATCGACACAGAAAAAGAGGCAGGAATGTCACACGTAGCTGACTCATACAACTCCTCATGCAATGACTCATCAGATTCAATTCCAAGTAACAAATTCAAAGCATTAACCGACAAATTAAAATCCTAGCCCCTTAGATGAAATAAAATGGCATGTGAGTCAGAAAGCCCTCTAGTCGAATCAAACACAAATGAAGACAGAAATTCCAAACTCAAGACATTGAAGAGAGGACAATCATTATCAAGCAACAATTCCCAACCAATATGCCTAAAATTATCACGAATAGCCTCATTAACCCCAAGAATCTCAATGTTCGACCAATCAAAAAGACGGGGACCAAGTAAAGTACATTCTCGATTCAATCTTGAACGTTTGTGTACCTCCTCATCAGGGCGAAATGGTGGCCTCGTGACGTATGTGTGGTGTGGTGTCGGCTTTGATTGGTCTGTACAAGCAGAAGAAGTGGGTGGTGCGGTTGATTGAGACCTAGTTCGACAGGGATTGGGGGCGTTGACTGTGGAAGGCGCGGCGGTGGCGGTTCGGCTGACGGATTGGAGCTTTGGAGCAGCGGTGAGAAGAGTTGCAGCGGCGCTTGATGGGTAGGAGTAATTAGGGGATAATTGATTCCAATTAGGGATTTTGAAAAAATCAGAAAGCAAACTTAGATGGTAAAATTAAAATCCCCAAGTGGAAATTTTCCAAAATTGCCAAACAACCCCTTCCTAAAAAAACTAACTCAAAACTTCTCCCTTCACTTGGAATTGATCGCCGATCGTTACCCCTTTTTTTGCGTATATATATATATATATGAACTAAAAAATGAAATAAAAAGAAAGAAAAACAAAATAAAAAGAACCAAAGTAAGAAACAAAGCAAAAAAAATGAAAAGAAAACTAAAAAAAAAAACTAAAATAAGAAAAAATAAAGAAAATAAAACCACGGGTTGCCTCCCGAGAAGCGCCCTTATTTAATGTCCGAGGCTCGACATAAGGAGAACACGATCATGAAATAATGACGGGGGCCACTAGATTGACCCCGTCAAAAGTAGGCGTCTCTATCCCTGCAAAATACGGCTTGAGTAATTGCCCATTCACTTTCAAAAGTTGGTGAGTGCTTAAACTTCGAATCTCGATTACTCCATGGGGACTGACACTCACAACTTCGTATGGCCCCAACCAATGAGACTTCAATTTACCCGGCATGATGCGGAGTCGAGCATTAAAGAGGAGTACCTTCTATCCAACTTCAAAAGTCTTCATTCGAATATATTTATCGTGCAGAAACTTGGTACGCTCCTTATAAATGCTAGCATTGTCATAGGCTTCCAATCGAATCTCCTCAAGCTCTTGTAATTGAAGTTTTCTTTCATGGCCTACAACGGCTTGATCAAAACAACACTGCTTCACAGCCCAGAATGCTTTGTGTTCCAGCTCCACAGGTAAATGGCATGGCTTTCCAAAAATCACTCTGTACAGAGACATCCCGATAGGCGATTTATAAGTTGTGCGGTATGCCCATACCGCATCGTCCAGACGCAAACTCCAATCCTTGAGATTCGGGTTTACTGTCTTCTCAAGGATGCTCTTTATCTCTCGATTGGATACTTCAGCCTGCCCATTGGATTGGGGATGGTAGACGGTGGCAACTCAATGGTGAACCCAATATTTCTTAAAAATGGCCTCCAAAGTGCGGTTACAAAAGTGGGTTCCTTGATCGCTAATGATAGCACGTAGAACACCAAACCGATGAAAGATATTGGTCTTGAGGAACCTGGAAACAAATTTAGAATCATTAGAATGAGTAACCTTAACCTCGATCCACTTGAAGACATAATCGATGGCTAAAAGAATGTAGGATTTGCCGAATGAACTGGAGAAGGGACCCATGAAGTCCATGCCCCACACATTAAAAATCTCACACACCAAAATGGGAACTTGAGGCATTTCATTCCGAGAAGAGATGTTGCCAGTACGTTGGCATCGATCACAATTCTTGCAGAAAAAATAAGCATCCTTAAAAATAGTTTCCCAATAAAAACAACAATTAAGAACCTTATGAGCTGTCCGCTTTGGTCCAAAGTGGCCACCACAAGCATGAGCATGGCAAAAAGTCAGAATGGACTGAATCCCATTATCGAGAATACACCTCCTAATCACCTGATCAGCACAAGTTTTCCACAAGTAAGGGTCATTCCATATGAAATACTTCACTTGGCTCTTCAACTTATTTTTCTTCGCTGTCTTTGTCCCTCTTGGAAACATCCCAGCAGTTACATAATTAAGCAAATCAGCATACCAAGGGGTCACGCCTGTAACTGCCAGCAAAATCTTATCAGAGAAATCATCCGGTATGGGCATACTGTCGAACTTCGTCAGCAACCTGCTTAAATGATCAGCAACATTATTTTTGGCCCCCTTTTTATCCTTTATCTCCAAGTCGAATTCTTGTAGCAGAAGCACCCACCGTATGAGACGGGGCTTGGATTCCTTTTTGGAGAGTAGATACTTCAAAGTAGCATGGTCAGAGTACACCACAGCATTCAATCCAACAAGGTAAGATCAGAATTTTTCACATGCAAAAACCACAGCCAGAAGCTCCTTCTCCGTCGTCGTGTAGTTGCATTGAGTGGGATTAAGAGTCTTCAAAGCATAATAAATCACATGTCTATTCTTCCCACTCTTTTGCCTAAGTACAGCTCCAACAGCAAAGTTGCTTGCATCACACATGATCTCAAAAGGTAGCCCTCATTTCGGTGGTTGAATGATGAGAGTTGAAGTCAGCTTGCTTTTCAAAAGATCGAAAGCCTCCTTGCACTTGTCGTTGAAGATAAATGGAGCATCTTTCTACAGCAACTTCGTCAAAGGCTGCCCAATCTTCGAAAAATCTTGAATGAAGCGTCTGTAGAAACCCCCATGGCCAAAAAAAACGCGAATTTCTTTCTCATTAGATGGGTAAGGCAACTTCACAATCAAATCAACTTTTGCCTTATCCACTTCTGTACCCTTCTCAGAAATAACATGGCCGAGCACAATGCCTTGCTTCACCATGAAGTGACACTTTTTAAAATTCAGCACCAAATCTGTTTCAACGCACCTCTGCAGTACCTTGTCCAGATTAGCCAGACACTGATTGAATGAGTCTCAATGCACTGTAATATCATCCATAAAAATCTCGATACAACTTTCAATCAAGTCGGAGAAGATACTCATCATACACCGTTGGAAAGTGCCAGGAGCGTTACATAAACTAAATGGCATTTTCCGACAAGCGAATGTTCCAAACGGACATGTGAAAGTCGTCTTTTCTTGATATTCTTGGGCTATGAAAATTTAGAAGTAGCCCGAGTAACCATCCAAAAAGCAAAAGAAGGATTTTTCTTCCAATCGTTCGAGCATCTCATCAATAAATAGCAAGGGAAAATGGTCTTTGCGTGTAGCATCATTCAGCTTCCAAAAATCGATGTATATGCGCCAACCTGTTTGAAGCCTCATGAAAATCAACTCATTGTTCTCGTTCTTGACCAACTAGAAACCAGACTTCTTCGGTACCATGTGCATTGGACTGACCCAAACACTATCAGAAATTGGGTAAATAATCCCTAACTGGAGCAGTTTAAGGATTTCTTTGAGCATCACCTCTTTCATGACAAGGTTCAATTTTATTTGTGGATCTCTAGATGGCTTGTAATCCGGCTTAAGGAATATCTGGTGCATGCAGATATCTGGACAGATCCCTTTTATATCGGCTAAGGTCCAGCCAATTGCTCATTTGTGCCTTTTCAAAAGCTCAACCAACCTTCCTTCTTGTTCTGTGCTCAGATCCTTACTTATGATAACAAGCAACGTGTCTTTCTCTCTCAAAAAGATGTATTTCAGATGTTCAGGGAGCACCTTCAATTCCAGCACTGGAGCTTTCACAACAGATGGCAAAATCAGCTCTAAGTTAATCGGTATGGACATACTGCTTGACAGATGTCGGGTGGGAAACTCACTAGTAGCATACAGCTGCATGATGATATCTCGAATCTCCTCATCTTCTCCTATTATAGCAGCAGTATCAGTCACTCCACCAAATAGTACCTGCTCCAGCTTATCTTCCCTGAAATGATTCTCAACAAAATCGTCAACTAATTGGTCAACAATATCAATCATATATAGGGCTTCAGAATCTTCAACATGCTTCATAGCTTCAAAAATATTAAATGTGACAATATCCCCATCAAATTTAAAGCTAAGCATGTCTTTATCAACATCAATTTTAGTTCTAGCAGTTTTCATGAATGGCCTTCCTAAAAGAATTATAGATCTATGTGCAGAAAAGGAATCACCCATGTCAACTATATAAAAATCCATAGGAAAAATCAATTCATTAACTTTTACTAGAACATCTTCAACCACATCTTGAGGATATGCATTAGACCTATCAGCTAACTGAATGATAACACGAGTGTCTTTCATAGGATCTAATTGTAATTCCTTGTACATAGAAAGAGGCATAACATTAATGGATGCGCCTAAATCTAACATGACTCTCTCAACCTTCTTACTGTCAATAATGCAAGGAATAGTAAACATACCAAGATCCTTACATTTTTGTGGCAATTTTCTTTGAATAACTGCAGAGACATTTTTACCAACTTTAATCCTCGCATCTTTCCCACATCTCATCTTTTTAGCACACAATTCTTTTAAAAAATTTGCGTACCTGGGAACTTGCTTAATGGCATCGATCAAAGGCAAATTAATCTCTATCTTTTTGAACAGCTCGAGGATCTCATTTTCATCATTCTCCTTCTTATTTCGAACCAATCTGGAAGGATAATGTGCAGCAACCAAAGATTGAGAATTAGAAATTTTTGGTTCCATACATATCTTGGGAGAAAGTGGTTCGGCGTGTTATTTCTCCTCTGCCGTGGACACATTCTTTTGTACTTCAGCGTACTCTTCTAGTTCTTTGTCCTTCTTCTCAGCCTCCAATCAGCTAACTCCTTTCCACTTCTCAAAGTGATAGCACTAACATTCCTTTTTAAGGTTCATTTCAGCTTGGAATGGAAGTTTGCCTTGATTCGCTTGCATCTTGTTCATTTGAGTGGCGAGTTGGGTGATTTGAGTGCCCATACTCCCCATGGAAGCTTGTGTCTCTTGTTGGAAGACTTTTTGACTTTGTGCCAGGCTATTGACGAGTGCACTGCTCTGCTCCAAATACATCATGATATTGTTCATGTTTGGTGCAGCACGATCGGTATGGGCATACTGACCACCCTGCGGCTGCCTCTGAGGCAAAACTCCTGGCATCTTCTTATCCGGCTGCTTCCAACCAAAATTAAGATGATCCCTCCAACCTGGGTTGTATGTGTTCGAGTATGGATCATACTTCCTCCGTCTCAGGGCATCTTGTTGTGCATCTCTAGATCCATAGCATGCTTGTTTGGTTGAAGGATCTTGCAAAGTGGGACAAGATTCAGTAAAGTGGCCATTCTCTGAACAAACTCCACAGTGGACATTTTGAGTTTGTGCCACAGCAAGGCCTCTAACTAAAGAAGTTAGAGCATCAATTTTTTCATTGACACTGGAACTTTCTGCTCGCTCAACTCCCTTCATCGGCCGGTATCTGTCATCATCCTCATCTTCATACTACTGGCCACCAAAGACCATATCAATAATGAGCTGCTTCGTCTCTGCTAGAGTCTTGTTGGTTAAAGATCCTCCACTAGCAGCATCAACTATCTTCCTGTCAAAGGTAGACATGCCATGGTAAAAATAATTAATGAGCAATTGATATTCAGAGAATCCGTGGTCCGGACATTTACGACACAATTATTGGAATCTCTCCCAGTAATCAGCCAAACTCTCATTCTGCTTCTGCTTAATGCTGCTGATCGCCATCCTTAAGTTTGTAGCTCTTGATTCAGGAAAGAAATTGCGTAAGAATTGTTCCTCAAACTCATTCTAAATGGAAATAAAGCCCGATGGGAGATTAAACAACCAATCTCTAGCCTTGCCCTGAAAAGTATAAGAAAAAGTCAGTAATCTCAAATTATCAGAAGAAAAACCTTGAGGGCGTAAAGTAGAGCAAATTAAATCAAATTCGGCTAAGTGCTTATGTGCACTTTCTCTAGGTAAATCACCGAACTTGGGTAGAACTTGAATAAAGTCAGGCCTTATTTCAGAATTCTGAGCTATAGTAGGCAGGACAATGCAGATAGGTCGGTTGTTTCTGTGGCGACCCAACTCCTTGATCTGTAGTTCTTGCTCAGGTACTTGATTGAGAGCCATATCTTCTTCGAACAGTTGATCAATATCAAAAACTTCTGGTTCAGATGTGGATGCTTCTTTAGACTCTCTTGCAAACTTCCTTAACCTTCATAAAGTCCTCTCCGGCTCTGGATCAAAAACTAGACTTCCTTTTTGTGAGGATCGAGTCATGCACTGGAAAAACAAAACAAAATAAAAAGAAATGGCAAACTGAAAATATTAGAATAATCACTGCTTAACAACCGATCCTCGGCAATGGCGCCAAAATTTGGTGTATCGTTTTTCACCAAAAATAGTCCGACACACAGTCGGTATGCCCACACTACCGAGAATAGTGGCAAGCAAAATCGTCATTGGAATAAAACGCGCTTAGCTCGAATTCATAATTGGATTCGCACTTCAGAAATTAATTGAAAGAGTAACGATGAAAAAGAAGAATGAAATTGAATAGTGAAAAATCATCTGCAGAACTCATTCTGGCGTTCCTGGCATTCAGTCTTGTAACGCCCCAAATTTTCAAATAAGATTTAGCAGATTTTTAATGGTAATTAATTAGTTAAGGAAGAAATTTAAATGAGGATAATTAAGGTCGTATGTCAGTCAAGACATTAGGGGTCAGTTTCCATAAAAATCGTCTTTTCAGAAAATGTGATCCTAATTATTTTTCGGCCATTTATGGTCTCGTTAGAAAGGTTTTAACTCAAGGAGTTTGCTGGTGTTTTTGGATTTTAATTCTGAAGTCATTTGAGTTCCCAGTGATGAAAAACGCATTTAAAAGATGAATGAATAGTAATTTTTGCGTGCGTTCGTGTTTTGAGAAATTTACGAAATCCTCCTCATTGATCCGAGTCTAGTTGTATCAGGCTCCCCTCTTATAAGAAATGACTCAAGGATTCCATTGGGGTTCATGGATTTCCATTCTGAGGTCAATCGAACGCTCGGGAGCAAAATCTGTCAGTCTGAGTGAATAGTAAAAAGTAATTCCAAAAAGGGAATCTTCGCTCGTCTTTCTTCTGACGACCCCTTCTTCTTCACGAATCAAGTTGGTTTACTAGTATTCGAGCCGATGAGTCTTCTGATATTTTTAGATTTCGTGTCTGAGGTCATTTGGATCTCGACATCGAATAAAGCAGCTTTTAACCGAACCCGGGATAACTTTTGCAGTGTTTCCGCACTGGAGTGGCTTCTCAAGGAAGCCAAACTCCTTCCTATAAATAAGGGACCAACCCCTTTTGTTTTCACTTGCTCATTAACCATCCATTCACTTCTAAAGTCGAGAGAGTGAAAAGCTTTGAAAGCCAAGAGAGTTCTACCGAAGTAAAAAGCGTTCTTCGTGAGTGTTCCGCAAGACGACGAGCAGAGTGGCGTGGAAGGGATGTGGTGAGGGAATGTGCTAGGGGCGCTGTTGGGTCGTAGCAGGCGGCTCCGCCGCCATTGCGACTCGACGAGATGCCGAGCTAGCCACCTTCCTTCGACGTACCTAACCCCGTCCATTCTTGTTCGCCGGCCTCAATCTTATTTCTTTTTCCATCTTTTAATTCCGCATTTACTTTCCGTTCTTTACTTTCCGTTCTTTACATCCTTCCGTCTAAGTTATATTTTGATTCTTATTGAAATTCCAAGTTAATAACGTTTACGTTAGATTTCTCGCTTTATTCCTGTCGTTGTTATTCTTGAGACTAGCCGCATTTATTCCGTTTAAATTCTGTTCAAGCTATATTTAACAATTCCTCATTATTCTAAAATTAAGGAGGATTATCGTGTGTATGCCGATTTCCTTTTAAAATTAAAGCATGGCGTTTTGTGTTAATTATCGAGACATGTTGTCTTTTTTTTCGAGTGTTCTTCATGTTCTTCGTGTTCGTCGAAAGAATCGACGAACACTGAAGAAACCCAGAAGTGAGGCCCAGGAAATAGTTGGAATAGAGAGAGAAAGAAAGAGCCCCGCGGGCGAGAGGGCGGGGCGCCGCGCCACACCCCCCTCGACCCTCAAGGAGCCCGCTGGCGCTAGAGGGCGCCGCGGCGGGGGGCTGCCCGCCGGCACCTATGTGCGCCGCGGCGCCCCCATTCCCGTGTTGTTTTCCGCTGATTTTTCGGCTATTTTCGTACCCTCCTTCCGAGTTTTTGAGCTTTTCAAGTCGTGTTATTTCCAAGTTATTTTCAAGTTTAAATTTTAGGGAAATAACCAAGTTATTTCCGATTTATTTCGAGTAATCTATTCAAGTTATTCTCCGTCTGAAAATTGAGAACCTTATAAAGTCATAAAGTCGTGCTATCCATGTTTAAGTCCTAGCTAAGGGTATTTTAGTTGGGTATTATTTAATTTCATGTCAATAGCTAGAAATCTTCAAGAAGGCCGCTAAGTCAACAATTCGACTTTTGTAGGAGGAAGTGAACCTCGTGGGAGTTCGAAGGAAGACCATCAGCTCGTTACCTCTATTTTTGCTCCGTAATTGAGGTAGGTAAATCTATACTCATCTAAAATTTGAGCTAATAAGCTCTAGAAGCATGTTAGGGCAAATGAGATATCCAATAAAGCATTTTTGCTCTACCTGATTGATCTCTGTACAAGGAAGGAAGGAAAGGAAGATATTATGTTATACTTGAGCTCTTGAGCATGTTTAGAAATGCTAGAAATGTTAAAGTATTGTTTATGCTTAGCATAAGATATTTAGAGTTGTATTTAGCTACAATTCGTATTTATTTATGTTCATCTCCTTGTATTTGAATGTTTATGCGTTGTTAAAGCTCGTATAGTTAAGGATTAAGGTTTGCCTTGTTAGGGTAGCATTAAATCCCTTATAGGCGGAGATTATGCAGTATCAAAGGATTAGCCCTTAGACGTTGCTCTAAGATTGGTTTTGCTAGCATAGTTAAGAAAGGAAGGAACTTAGCATTTCGCTTAAGCAGGATTTGAGCTCAGAACTTTTAAGGGAGTCACTGTTGGGTTAATTCCCTCGCAAACTCGTTTGGATAATCGAGGTAACCCCTCTTCTATCCTATGGCATGCCTAAGGGTGCAGTTGACATCAGGTTTGAGCCAGGAATGGCCCAAAAGAAAAGAAAAATTTTTATGGATATGGAGAGGGCTTTTGCGTTTTGCTCTCCATATACCGTCAATTAATTGTTGGATATCTTGAAGTTATTAAAGTGTTTTCGTTAAAAACCCACTGAGTACATTAGTGCTCATGCCCCCTCTTTTTCAAATATTTTCAGGTTGAGATGCTGAGGATGTTGGTGGCTGTGGATGTGGGTTGGCTGCCAAGATTGTTTTGCTATATTAATAAGTTTATTTGAAAACCCATGATGTTTCTGCTTCTCTGATACACTCGTATTTATTTCTAAGTTATGTTATGTCTTTCCAAGACTCTATGAATATTTCCCCAGACATGATTATATATATATATATATAAGATGCATATTAAGTTTTATTTCCGCTTCCCGAGTATCATCATCTATTCTTCAAAAGTATATCTTGATTCGTAAAACCTCCTTGTTAATCTCCCGTCTTATTCATTAATCCCATAATAACACCCCGTCCCCATTCGTTAATCCCTATCTCGGGACCGGGCTGTTACAAGTCTGGATTCTGAAATGGATAGATTCCTACTATATCTAGAAATCTTTTAATACAAATCTTTAATTAATTAAAAAGAGTCCTAATCCTAATCTAAATAGGAAAATAATAAAAATAGAGTCCAACAATAATAAAAAAATAAAACCCCAGAAAATTCACCCAAGCCCAGCAGCTGATGCAAATCCGCTAGCTCCAACCCAATACTCGCATAATCCAGTTCCACAATTATTTTCTCATCCATCCATACAGTCAGTATGCCCATACTGACTGCTTTCCAGAATCTCCAGCTTTTCTTCAATCAACTTGAGTTCAAAACCTCCAAAACAATGCCAATATCTCCACTTCCGTGTCAACCACCTGAAATCATCCACATAACACAAATTCTTCCACAAAACCTGATCATGGGGTGAGTAATACTGCAAAAATATACCAAAATTGACCCAAAATATATATAAAATAATAGCCTAATTAGCAGTCAAAAAATTAAAGAAGACTGCTGCTCCTGCATCAAAGAAGACCATCACATCACCTGCTGCTCAAGCCCTTCAGAAAGAGAAGGGATATGATGTTAATGAAAGCATTGTGCCTGAAGATGTTCATGTACATGAAGAGAAACATGATACAAAACAAACTGCTTATGAGAAGATAACACTAGAAAAACTTGCATCTGAGAAGGTTATTTTAGAAAAGTCTGTACCTAAGAAGCTGACACCAGAACAAACTGAAGGTGTAGATGTTTTAGAGGAGAATGGTGTTATTTAAATTTTTAAAGCTTTGGGAAAAATGTAGAAACGTCCAACGTTCGGGTTAGGGCTGGGAAAAAATACTGTCATACCGTCATACCGTACTTACCATATCGAAAAAAATACCGGAATACCGAACTTTAAGGTATACCGGTATTTTCGGTAAGGTATGATACCGTACTGAGATTTTTCGGTAAGGTAACGGTATAGAATTTTAAAAACCGAGTTATACCGGCGTATACTGATACCGACGGTATACCGAATTTTTAAGGTATATAACGTTAATTCGGCATATATCGTTGTTCGGCATATACCGTTGCACCGGTATATACCGTAGGTGCGGTATATACCGTTAGTTCGGAATATATCGTTATAACGGTATATACCGTTGGTGCGATATATACCGTTAGTTCAACATATACCGTTGTAACGGTATATGCCGTTGGTGCGGTATATACCGGTATAACAATATATTTGTGATATGTGAATTATAGATACTTGATATATAATACTGAGTAAATATGATATATATGTAAATATCTAACACTTATAATTAATGCATAGTAATGATAATTTAATGTGTTCTTAATTAATACTTAGTAAATAATTCTTACAATTTCTAAGTAAAAGATTTCAAATTTTTAATATTTAGTAAGTTTATAATATTTTTATACAACTTATATTAATTATAAAAACAAATGATTGATATATAATACTAGTAAATATTTTATATATTTATAAATATCTAGTAAATTTATAATATTAACACTTATAATTAATCTCATGTTATACTTAATGCATTGTAATGCTAAGTGTGTTCTTAGTTAGTATATACTTAGTAAATTTCTAAGTAAAAGATTTCAAATTTGTAATATTTAGTAAGTTTATAATATATTTATACAATTTACATTACAAAAAATTCGCATTTTAACGACGGATTTTTCCGTCGTAAAAAATTTAAAATCTGTCGTTGAAAAAAAACTGGACAACCACCAACTCAATTGAGCTGAAAAAAAACTGGACAACCACCAACTCAATTGAGCTCAGGCCGACAAGCCGCCACAATTAGAGCCCCGCCGAGAGGCCAAGCCGAGCCAACCAATATAATTCAAATTAAACCCCTTCAAAGTTTGCGCCCAAGTGAACTTGAACCCGAGACCTCTGGGAAGGAGACTGATGCACTAACCGAATGGGCTAGTGAGTATTTCATGTTATAATATAGAAATAGTATATATATATATATACACCACACGAAACTTATTTATATATTATTCGTTTATATTATTTTTAAATTAAATAATTATATATTATTAATTTATTTAAATATCTATTATAATTTTTAATATTTTATGTTTATTATAAAATATAATTATATTACATCATTATTTAATTAATTTTCTCAAATATTAAGAACTTAAAAATAAACAGCTACAAATATTAAATAATCATATGAAATAATAAAAAAAATTTAAAATTAATTTTAGAAAAATTGGAAATATTCAAAATATTAATTTCAATTCGTAAATAATTATTACTTGAAAAATTACAAATAATATAAAATATTAAAAAATAATTTAAAATATTAAAAAATAAAAAAATAAAATGGATATTTGAAAATGTAAAATAAAAAAATTAAAAATTAATTTTAGAAAAATTGGAAATATTCAAAATATTAATTTAAATTCGAAAATAATTATTACTTGAAAAATTAAAAATAATATTAAATACTAAAAAATAGTATAAAATATTAAAAAATAAAAAAATAAAATGGAAATTTGAAAATGTAAAATAAAAAAATTAGAAATATTCCAAAGATTAATTTAAATTAGAAAAAAAATTAGTACTTGAAAAATTAAAAATAATATACAATATTAAAAAATGACATAAAATATGAAAAAATAATAAAAAATTTAAAAAAAATCAGATAAATCAAATAAATCTGAAAAAAATAAAACAAATAAAAAATAAAATAAATTAAAAAATTAATTTTAAATTCATAGTTAAGTATTAATTAATAAATAAAAAAATTAAAAAAGCAATAAATAAAAAAAAATCAAAAAATGTAAAAAAATTAAAAAAAATCAAAATTAAGTTTAGCTACGGAAAAAATCCGTCGTTAAAATTAAAAAAAAATTAAAAAAATGAAAAAAAATAATATTTAACGACGGATTTATCCGTCGTTACGATAGAGACGAAAAAAATCCGTTGTTAGTCCGTCGTTAAAATAAATAAAAAAATATTTAACGACGGATTTTTCCGTCGTTACGTTAGAGACGGAAAAATCCGTCGCTACTCCGTCATTAAACATTGTAATCTTCATCCGTCGATAATTTAACGATGAAATAAAATCCGTCGTTAAATCGCGTTTTTCTTGTAGTGTTATCTTAATTATAAAAACATGATTGATATATAATCCTATAAATATGTTATACATTTGTAAATATCTAATAAATTTACGATATTAACACTTATAATTAATCTTATATTATACTTAATGCATTATAATTCTAAGTGTGTTCTTAGTTAGTATATACTTAGTAAATCATTCTTACGATTTCTAAGTAAAAGATTTCAAATTTGTAATATTTAATAAGTTTATAATATTTTATACAATTTATATTAATTATAAAAACATGATTGATATATAATACTAGTAAATATATATACATTTATAAATATCTAGTAAATTTATAATATTAACACTTATAATTAATATTATGTTATACTTAATGCATTGTAATGCTAAGTGTGTTCTTAGTTAGTGTAGGTCCTCCAACTGGGCTAGATTGGGAGAATGCTAAAGCATTTGTGCATTTTTTGAAGAAGTTCTATGATGCTACTTTAGTGCTAAGTGCATCAAAAACTCCCACCTCTCATTTGATTTATCATTTGATAATTGCCCTACAAATTGAGATTGATAGAATTCTTATATATTTTATTTTTTTCATTTTGTATGTTGTAACTTGTAACTAAAGTACTAATATAATTGTTAATTTTGCAAGTTTCTTAATATTCAAATTTGAAGATTGTATTAGTTTTTGGGAAACATTCTAGACTCGATTTATTTTTATTTCTTGTATTTGTTGGGATATCACTTATTTTTATTTTAATTGTTGCATTCGAGTATTAAATTTGAATTATTATATCTATTTTATTTTATTGGACTTTAATTATCGTGACATGAAAATATTTATTTTATTTTGTTGAATTTTGATCGTTATTAGGAGTGTTTCATATATTTGAGTAAATATATGAGATATATGATATATCTTAGGTTGGTATGATAAGGTATACCGATGTCGATAATATATACCGATATTAGTAAGGTATACTGGTGCGTCGTTTTTCACCAAAAATAATCCGACACGCAGTCGGTATGCCCACACTACCCAGAATAGTGGCAAGCAAGATCGTCTCCCAAAGGACCGGCGAGAATTATCCAACACTTTAGTCTGCAAGTAACCAAACCTTACGAACGAATTTCTTTGTTATAATGTAAAAAACGAAAATAAAAGCAATTAAACAGAGAGTAGATTTCTTCACAGATTAAAAAGGTATTCCGGCTTCCAATTAACTCCATCCTAGCTTAACTATTCCGATCATTGATGCAATAATAACTTTAACTAATGAATGCAAACCAGTTATAGTCACCGAAGACACTTACTGATGCAGCCTAATTTCTCTTTAGCTTCTCGATAATTAGGAAGACACTTCACTAATTATTTCCCTAATCGACTGACAACCGTAAGAGACATTCTATAGATTTAATGAGCCGACAGCTTTATGTACTAGAGAAACTCGATTCAAAACCAACAGACTCTGACACAGGACTATCGAATTAAGACTGATCTTCCCTCGATTTTGAAGAATCGCTGTACCACTAATTAAACCTAAACCACAATTACGGATGGCCGATTTAATTGGCTACTAATTAATTCCGATCTACTAAATATGTGCACCTACCTAGCAGAGTCGAAACAATTAACAACTTTAAACACAGAGAATCACAGATGCATTCATATAATTAAAGTATAAGAACAAATTAGATCTCACAGAATAAATACGCCAGGGATTCGTTAATCTTCACCGGAATATAACGCGTTTAGCTTGAATTCATAATTGGATTGGCACTTCAGAAATTAATTGATAGAAAGAACGATGAAGAAAGAAAGAATGGATGAAATTAAATTATGAAAATCTGCAGAGAAAACAAAACAACGTTCCTAGCGTTTTTTTTATCTGTATCTGGCGCTGGAATATCTTGTACTGCAATGGATAGAGTCCTACTCTATCTAGAAGTCTTTTTATCCAAATCCTTAACTAATTAATTAATAAAAGAAATCTAATCCTAATCCAACTAGGAAAATAATAAAAATAAAGTCCAAAAGTAATAAAAAATGTAATTTTCGTCCATGGCCCACAGCTGGTGCATATCCACTATCTCCAGCCCAAATACTCGCATAATCCATCAGTCGGTATGCCCATACCGACTGGTTCCATACTCTCCAGCTTTTCTTCAATCCAATTGCGTCAAAACCCTTCAAAACAATGTCATTATCACCACTTCCATGTCAACCACCTGAAATTAACCACAATACACAAATTCTCCCACAAAACTTGACCATGGGGTGAGTAACACTGCAGAAACATACCAAAAATGACCCAAAATATATACGAAATAACAACCTAATCAAACCCCCCCCCCCCCCACACTTAGATAATGCTCGTCCTCGAGCATATCTAAACAGAAAACAAACTCAAAATAAAACTCAGAAATAGACAAGTCAAGCATTGGCCGCCCTAACCAGAAAACACTCAAAGTCAGGACTACAACACAATCATCCACAATTCACTAATCTTTCTCTTGTTTCATGAAATGTACTCATGCCCTTCATTCAAGTCAAAAACATGCAAACTCAATCTTGCCTCACCAAGATTCACTCAATTTCTCTCAAAAGAAGGTAATGACAGATTTTAATTCACACAGGTCGTAACTTGATACCTTCAAACATAGATTTGCCCATATGTCAAAATCACTACCAAGCAAGTAAGAACTATGCACAAATCAAAAGGTCTTTTCAATGGGTTGTAATGGGGCTAGGGTGCTTAGGTAGGATAATTTGGATAAGTGACTTAAATAAGATGAAAGCATGTAAGCATATCTGAACACATTAATCGAGTTCGGCTGCAACTTCTCAAATATCCCACGAATTCTAAGTTAAGTGCTGGTCTTCAAAGCTATACAGGGCAACAAAATTTAACTTTAATCGGGTACAGCCCTATTTCCTCCACGTCCAGTATAGGCATACGAACCATTTTTTCTTTTTTTTTCTTTTATTATGGAATAAGACAGGAGTTTACATATTTTTTCTTCTTTATTTTTCTTCAATCTTCCAGCACTAACTGTTTTCAAGTAAATTTCGAACTCGTCTCAACACAATCCAATATAACTCACATGCTTCCAAGGGACAAGAGAAGCCAAAACAAGCTAAGGCTGAAATATTTAGTGGCTGTCAAGAAGGAAAGGATTCAGGCACAAACGAGCTCACTAAGGGGCAGTGTTGGGTATGGATAATTTAGTCAGGCCAAAGCAATGGTTAATCCTACATGCCTTTATCATTTTCATGCAAAAGGAAACTCACAAGCAGTATGACCATGGCAACAAGGCAAATCAGAAATTCAGCATTCAAATCCGACACACTCAGAAAAAGAATAAAACTGAGCTTTCTATATATAAATGACATGCTCAACCGGCTCAAATCTCACATTTATGAAGCTCATCAAAAATTTGATCAAGTTGCACATTTCATCTTTCAAGAACACATACGAGCATTAGCATAATTCAATCACAAGAGAATCAATCAAACAAATCCAGACAATCCATGTTATAATCACTCCTTCTCATGCAATCCAGTTCAGGCACGCCAATGACTCGACAAAACTAAACAAACAAACGAACATAAGAATTTTTTTTTAACTTGTAAAAATAAAAAAAAAAACAATAACTCTCCCCCCCCCCACACTTAGACAACACAGTGTCCTCACTGTGCAAAAGAGGAGAGTGACACAAATCAAAACAGGAAACCATAAAGGAAAACAAACTAAGTAGAGAGGGTAGAAAGCAAACTGTGACAATCATGGAGAGCGGGAGACGTGGATGACGGTGAGAACTCAGCAGCGAGCAGAGCGGCGGTGATGGAAGATGGACCTGCACTATCTCTCTTTTCTTTTTATAATAAAACTTAACAAACGAAAATAACCGAAATAAATAAATAAAAAAAACAAAATAAGAGAAAATAAAAAGAATGAAATAAAATAAAATGAAAAGAAAGCAGGTAAAAGCACGGGTTGCCTCCCGAGAAGCGCCCTTATTTAATGTCTGAGGCTCGACATATGAAAGGCACGATCAAGAGACAATTTCAGGGGTAGCAGATCTACCCCTATCGAAAGGAATCATTTCCATCCCCGCATCTTTATGCTTCTTCAAAAGCTCGACCAACCTTGCTTCTTGCCTTTTGCAAAGATTATTATTGGTGATAAAGGGCAACGTGCCTTGCTCTCCAAGAAAAGCATATTTCAGATGCTCCAGAAGTACTTTCAGCTTCAGCACGGGAGCCTTCACATGAGATGGTAAAATCGGTTCTGAGTTGGTCGGTAAGGGCATATGGCCTGTCAGATTCTGAATTGGAAATTCACTAGTGGTATACAACTGCATTATGATATCTCGAATCTCCTTATCTTTTTTTGTTATTGCAGCGGTTTCAGTCAGCCCACCATAAGGTACCTTAGGTGGAAGAGATTTGTCATGTTGTTTTGTCTCTGCAATGGATTCTTTCTTTTGCACTTCAATATGCTCTTCCGTCTTTGTTTCTTTCTTCTTAGTCTCAAATTCGACTAATTTATTCTCACTTCTTAAAGTTACAGCGCAAACATGCGCTCTTGGATTCATTTCAGTTTGAGATGAGAGTTTGCCCTGATTCGCTTGCATCTGGTGGATTTGAGTAGCAAGTTGGGTGATCTATGTGCCCATACTCCCTAGAGCGGCTTGCGTCTCTTGCTGGAAGGCTTTCTGGCTCTGTGCCAAACTGTTCATGAGTGCACTGCTCTGCTCCAGACATTTCATAATTTCACTCATGCTCGGTACAGCACGATCGGTATGGGCATACTGCCCACCCTGCGGCTGTCTCGGAGGCAAATCTCCTGGCATCTTCTGATCTGGCTGTCTCCAGCTAAAATTAGAATGATCCCTCCAACCCGGGTTATATGTGTTCGGGTACGGATCATAATTCTCCCGTCTCAGAGCATGTTGTTGCGCATAACCAGACCCATAGCATGCTTGCTCATTTGGAGAAACTTGCAAAGTAGGGCAAGCATTAGTAAAGTGGCCATTTTCGGAGCACACTCCACAATGGATGTTCTGCGTCTGCGCTAAAACTAGACCTTGAACCAGAGAAGTCAAAGCATTGATCTTCTCATTGACACCGGAGCTGTCTGATCGCTCAACTCCTTTTACAGGCCAGTATCTGTCATCATCCTCATCTTCATACTGCTGACCTCCATAAATCATGTTGATAATGAGCTGCTTCGCCTCTGCTAGAGTCTTGTTGGTTAGAGATCCTCCGCTAGCAGCATCAATAATCTTCCTGTCAAAGGTTGACATACCACGGTAAAAGTAGTTAGTGAGTAATTGATATTCAGAGAAACCATGGTCTGGACATTTGCGGCACAACTGTTGGAATCTCTCCCAGTAATTGGCCAAGCTCTCATTCTGCTTCTGCTTAATGTTGCTGATCGCCATCTTTAAGTTTGCAGCTCTTGATTCAGGAAAGAACTTGCTTAGGAATTGTTCCTCCAACTCATTCCAAGTGAAAATAGAGCTCGATGGGAGATCAAACAGCCAATCTCTAGCCTTGCCCTGCAAAGTATAAGAAAAAGTCAGTAATCTCAAATTATCAGCAGAGAAGCCTTGAGGGCATAGAGTAGAGCAAACTAAATCAAATTCGACAAGGTGCTTGTGTGCATTCTCTCCGGGTAGATCGCCGAACTTAGGTAAAACTTGAATAAATCCAGGCCTTATTTCAGAATTATTTGCAATCGGAGGTAGCACGATGCAAATAGCTCGATTATTTCTGTGGCGACCCAACTCTCTGATTGGTGGGTCAGGTCCAGCAACATTTGCGAGAGCTTGATTTCCATTGTTGGCCATGTTTTTCCTCGAACAATTGATCAAGATCAAATGTTCCTGAATCAAATGTGGAAGCCTTCTTAGATTACCGGGCCGCTTTCCTCAACTTATGGTAAGTTCTCTCCGGTTCTGGATTGAATTCTAGACTTCCTTTCTGTGAGGACCGAGTCATGCACCGGAAAAACAAAACAAAATAAAAAGAAATGGCAAACTGAAAATATTAGAATAATCACTTCTTAAAAACCGATCCCTGGCAACGGCGCCAAATTTTGGTGCGTCATTTTTCACCAAAAATAATCCGACACGCAGTCAGTATGCCCACACTACCCAGAATAGTGGCAAGCAAGATCGTCTCCTAAAGGACCGGCGAGAATTATCCAACACTTTAGTCTGCAAGTAACCAAACCTTACGAACAAATTTCTTTGTTATAATGTAAAAAACGAAAATAAAAGCAATTAAACAGAGAGTAGATTTCTTCACAGATTAAAAAGGTATTCCGGCTTCCAATTAACTCCACCCTAGCTTAATTATTCCGATCATTGATGCAATAATAACTTCAACTAATGAATGCAAACCAGTTATAGCCACCGAAGACACTTACTGACGCAGCCTAATTTCTCCTTAGCTTCTCGATAATTCGGAAGACACTTCACTAATTATTTCCCTAATCGACTGACAACTGTAAGAGACACTCTATAGATTTAATGAGGCGACAACTTTATGCACTAGAGAAACCCGATTCAAAACCAACAGACTCTGACACAGGACTATCGAATTAAGACTGATCTTCCCTCGATTCTGAAGAATCATTGTACCACTAATTAAACCTAAACCACAATTATGGATGGCCGATTTAATTGGCTACTAATTAATTCTGATCTAGTAAATATGTGCACCTACCTAGCAGAGTCGAAACAATTAACAACTTTAAACACAGAGAATCACAGATGCATTCATATAATTAAAGTATAAGAACAAATTAGATCTCACAGAATAAATACGCCAGGGATTCGTTAATCTTCACCGGAATATAACGCGTTTAGCTTGAATTCATAATTGGATTGGCACTTCAGAAATTAATTGATAGAAAGAACGATGAAGAAAGAAAGAATGGATGAAATTAAATTATGAAAATCTGCAGAGAAAACAAAACAACGTTCCTAGCGTTTTTTTTATCTGTATCTGGCGCTGGAATATCTTGTACTGCAATGGATAGAGTCCTACTCTATCTAGAAGTCTTTTTATCCAAATCCTTAACTAATTAATTAATAAAAGAAATCTAATCCTAATCCAACTAGGAAAATAATAAAAATAAAGTCCAAAAGTAATAAAAAATGCAATTTTCATCCATGGCCCACAGCTGGTGCATATCCACTATCTCCAGCCCAAATACTCGCATAATCCATCAGTCGGTATGCCCATACCGACTGGTTCCATACTCTCCAGCTTTTCTTCAATCCAATTGCGTCAAAACCCTTCAAAACAATGCCATTATCTCCACTTCCATGTCAACCACCTGAAATTAACCACAATACACAAATTCTCCCACAAAACTTGACCATGGGGTGAGTAACACTGCAGAAACATACCAAAAATAACCCAAAATATATACGAAATAACAACCTAATCATATACCGATGTCGATAAGGTATACCGAACTAAAGGTATGGCAAAGGTATGCAATTTGTTTCATACCGAACTTAAGATATACCGTTGGAAGGTATTCCGAACCTTAAGGTAAGGGAACGGTATGGATTTTCTCCATACCGTACAAGTAAGGTAAGATAAAGGTATGTTGAAAAAAGTAAGGTATACCTTACCGTGTCACTAGAGATGCCCACGATTCCGGTTCCGGTTAGAAACTGTCGGTTAGGCGGTTCCGGAACGACAGAACCGCACCGTGTGTAGACGGTTGACGGTTGACGGTTTCGGTTTGTTAACCGGAACCGACGGTTTTGGCCGGTTACCGGCGGTTATCCGGTTAATCGCCGTTTTCCGGTTTTTTTTTCCTCTATCTCTCCGAACTCGAATTGACGATTGGACGAAAAACTACTAAGTACTAAATCGATAAAATTACTAATTTACAAGTTAAAAACTAAGAAGTATGACAAAACACAAGTTTATTTGAATTTTGATATTATTATATAATTTTATAATTTATATCTTACAATTTACAAGTTATAAAACTTACAAGTTACAACTTACAAGAATATTGAGAATACAATTTAATTTATCAAATTACAAGTTACAAAATACAAATTGTAAATTAATCAAGCTATGAAAATATGAATATATGAAATTATAATTTACAAATTTACAAATTACAATTTACAAATAACAAGTTACAAAATACAAATTGTAAATTAATCAAACTATGAAAATATAAAATTACAATATACAAATTACAATTTACAAGTTACAATTTGAGCTAATTTAGAATTTAGGAATTAGGGGGGAAAAAGAAATAATTGAAATTTGGGCTTGCACTTCATATGAAGCTGCCTACGTATCCCTTACCTTGGAATCAAATCTCTCGAAGTTCATTTTATCTTTTTTCCTTGGCGAGTCTAGAATTCGAAGTCGTCGTCCCAATCATCTCCGGTTTGGCTCCCTCCTTCGGCTTTACTCTCCGAGCCAACTTCAATGAGCGGGCCATCCATCAAGTCGTCCCAGCGGTTCTCTTGCTCTCTTAGGTCGGCTTTGGACTCGTCCTTCAACATCATTTGAGCTTTGAGGTGATCCGGTGTCAAATTTGATCTTCGTTCATCCAAAACCGCCACCGGTACTTGGATCATGGTAGGCGCCACCACTTGGATCGTTGTAGAAACCGTTATCGGCTCCACCATAGGGATTCACATATTCTTCAGGTTGTTGTTGTTGAAATTGAGGCGGCGTCGTATCAGCATCATCATAAATATGTACTCCAGAATAAGTACGACGACGACGACGTGGAGCTTTGGAACTATCAGCAATAGCTGTGCCTTTACCCTTATCGGCTCGGCTACCTCGGCTAGACATGATGATTATGGATGATAGAAAATGAGTAGAATTGTAAAAATGAAGAAATCGAGATATTGAGAGATTGAGAGTGGAGATAGTAACTTCAGAAAATTGTAACTTGTAAGAAAACTTGAATAAGAAAATGATATTGCTAGAATAGAGAGAATTTGAGTATAGAGAGAGAGATTGAGAGTTCGGTGTGAGTGAAAATGGTGGAGGAGATGGGGTATTTATAGGTGAAAATTGGGGAGTGGGGGGAAAAATTTAAAATTTGAATTTGAAAAATTTTGAAAATTAAAACGGCCGAACCGCCGGTTTTAGAGTCCAAACCGGCGGTTTTCGGCCAAACCGCCGATTTGTGCTCCAAAATCGGTGGTTCCACGTCAGCGATCCGCCTCCGTGCGTTCCTAGCCATTGATTGAGATCACGCGGATCGTGATCTCGACCGTAAATATATATATATATATATATATATATATATATATATATATATATATATATATATACAAACCGCCGGTTAACCGCCCAAACCGGTGATTGGAATAAATCCCTCTGTCAAACCGGAACCGGACCGCCCTATTACGGTTGACGGTTACGGTTCCGTACGGTTCCGGAACCGTGCCAAACCGGCAAACCGGCGGTTATAACCGCCGGTCCGGTTTTATTTGGGCAACTCTACGTGTCACCCCTAGTTCGGGTACTAAAGTGCAATGGACCCTGTAAAATATGCTAACTGTGATTGTATATCCAATAACCTTAAGACTATACTTTCTAAAATAATTTGATAAACTATATAAATTTATAAATATCAATCTTTGTTTGATTTAATTATTGTTTTAATTTGAATATTAAATTGTTAATTTTTTCATGTTCAATATAATTAAAAAATATGATAATGTTATATATATGTATAAAGTATAATAAAGCATGCTATATGTTATGATGTTTTACCAAATAATTTACTTGATTATTTTATTTAATGTATATAACATATGTTGGTAATTATTTGGCATAATAAAATCTACTAAATATTATCAATCACTTTTTCATTTGTGAAAATTCACATATTTATTCATTCATATAATTAGATTTTGAATATTATGTATATAATGAAATATGTTATTGAATATAGCACAAATGAATTCTATAATTAAAAATTTGTGTGGCATGTGTATGTGTGTGTGTGTGAGAGAGAGAGAGAGAGAGAGAGAGAGAGAGAGGTGTTGAGACATCAGACATTAAAAAATAAAAAATAAAAGTATAAATAATTTTATTTTATTTTGATGTCGAGAGTAACCCGCAACCGTCACCGAAGTGCGCACCTGCAAGGGAAGTAAACAACACTTGGCAGGCCATGTATGACAGTACACAACGGAGGTAAATTAAACCACACTTGACAGACCATGTGTGACACGCTCACACCTAATGGTGTTGGTAGTGAGATTTAAACTTAAGATATTTGGCCTCAAGATAACACCACTCCAGCACTAAGTCATTCTTAAGGGACAGTACAAATAATTTATTATTTATAATAATTGTAGATGATTTGATGTTTTTTGGGATAATTTTTTTCGGAGGAAAATCTATTTTATTATGAAAATTAGTTTTCCTATAAAAAAATGTGTATGGAGGCTAGTGAAACATTTAAGATAAAAGAAACGAGCTAGGTGTAAATCCCTATATGAATTACGACAGGGTGACGCGAGAAAAACGTAATCCCGATTTTCTTTACAATATTCGATCGCTGATATAAAATTTAATTAGCTTTTGCGGCTATTGGTGAACAAAGTCACCTGCAATTAAAAAAATAATTAGCATCAACCAAATACTGCATACTACATGTTTTAAGTCATATATATAAATAAATGTAGCCTGAATTCTTTGCCTAGTGCATTGCAACCATATTCAATTCGACAATAAAATAAATAAAATAATATGAAAGAGAAAAGAATAAAATAAGGTTTGGCGAGTTCCCACACGAATCGCTATCATACAACTTTAAGTAAACCCTACCAATTATAATAAATTAAGCAAATTGATTATGCAAAGTGATAAGTTAATGATTTGTTTAGTAATCCAAAGCCCACATTTTCTTATTTTCTAAGAGATTTTTCCACGTCTTAATTCATATCTTACGGCAAAAAAAAAATGTAGGCTCTGACTGTTAAACATGTTGCCGGCAACCGATTGAACATTATTCATATAAATTATGCTTGTTTAAATATAAAAATAGTATAGTAATTATTTAATTAAGAGTTGTGTTTGAGGGTTTTGGATATTTATAATAAAGTATTAGTGTTGATGTCGGCTTTTACAATGAGATTTGGAAGAGTCAGGTGGAATGTCTTAATCTTTGATTATTTTTCTAAAACACTTTTGCAAAGTGTGAATACAATATGCCATGAGAATGTTTGAGATTATTATTATGTAATGGAAACCACATTATAAGCGGAGGGTTATTATGGGTTTGTTTATGGTTTTCTTTTTATTTAGACAAATGAACTTTTTTATTTAAAATGAAATTATGGATAATTTAGTCGTCTAATATAAAAAATTTTAGGGCCGCGTGATTCAAATTCAGTAATGACAATTACAATGATATCTGTTAGTGCCATCGTCATGCATTAAGTTTTGTGTTGTTGAATTGGCGAGATATGTTCGACAATGTGTGCCTGGGTATGTCCCACGAAGATTTATTTTCCGCTGTGCAAGAAAAGAAAGAACAGTTGGTGAACTGTTCCAGAGTATGTCCCAGACAGAATCAGGGACACTCTATTTATGGCAGTTTCCATGTTGGAAAGATCTTGCGCCGAACGAGTTTGGAAGGTCAAGATTAATTCGTTTTACTGCCTTGTGGTGTAGATCCAGTGCTGAATTAACCCCTCTACACATGGAGAGTATCTACATACGTATGGAAGGCCACAAACCACAATCCATATACCATATTGGCGGCGGATGGAGATCGACGCCTATATGAAGACCGAATTGAGGAGCAATCGGTACCACTGATATTTTATTTAGATTCTAGTGTTAGAATCAGTTTGTGGTCGTTTTTGTAACTAGTAGTTGTTCATTAAAACGTTCAACGTGATAGACTAGTCTTGAGTGTTTACGAGTGAAACACTTGAGGGGATTTTTATTCCAGTTTTATACGCAATCTCGGGAGAGATTGTAAGTTGAAGTCGTGGGTAGCTAGAAGGAGTCTAGTGTCATGGTTGTGAGGAGATCTTACAACTTTCGGCTAGCGAAAGAGTTCGAGGAGAAGAATGGACGACATAAGGCGGGAGGCTTGTATGTGTAAGATCCTTAATACACTCTTCGAAGGAGTACCAGTCGAATCTTCAAGTTTGGGAGCAATCCCCCCAGAGTAGGTTGGTTGAACCGAATTAGGTTATCATCTCGTGCGTTTTTACTGCTTTGTTATTTTATGTTCTTGCATCTGTCCCACACATATCACAGAACAGTTTTTAAGCAGTTAACTAAAAACGTATAAGCACAAATTACTGTTTTTCAATTAGCACCAGAGCGGGTTGCCTGTATTCAGGGTTGATCTTGGGGTATTAATCCGTGTTACTGTGTTGTTTTTGCCGAGATGGACTCGATGAAAGAAGGAGCCTCGACGGTACGACCTCCGCTCCTTGATGATAATAATTATGCCTATTGGAAAGCTCGTATGACAGCTTTCATTCGCTCAATTGATGAGCGTGTCTGGAAGATGGTGACTGAAGGGTGGAAGCCCCCTATCAAGAAGGATGAGAAAGGCAAAGCGGTGCTGAAACCAAAAGAAGAATTTGATGATACTGATTATCTGATCATGGGGCTGAATGCTAAAGCCATGAACACCATTTTTTCTGCAGTGGACATGAACGTGTTCAAACTCATCTCCATATATGATAAGGCAAAGGATGCATGGGATATCCTTCAAACTGCTTTCGAAGGAACAAGCAGTGTTCGTGCATCTCGTATGGATGAAGGTGAAAAGATTGTTGATTTCAACGCCAAGATTTGTGACATAGCTAATGAAAGCTTTGCACTTGGTGATGCCATCTCTGAGGAGAAACTTGTGAGGAAAGTTCTGCGGTCTCTTCCCAAGAGATTTGCATATAAAGTCACGGCGATAGAAGAGGCCAAGGACGTGAGCAAGATGAAGTTACAGGAGCTGATGGGATCCCTGAGGACTTTTGAAATGGGTCTAACAGATGAAGAGACAGTTCAGAAGAAAAGCATAGCTTTTCAAGCCGGCTCCAGTTCTGATGTTCCGAGTAATGTCCCTGACAAAAATGATCTGGCTGAGTCAATTGCCCTTCTGACAAAGAACTTCTCCAAATTTGTCAAACGTTATGAGAAGCCTTCACAGAATAATTCTGTCAAGAACAGATTCTCCAAACCTCAGAGATCTAAAGATGAAGATTTCATTGAAGATAAACAGAAGGAGGTCAAGTGTAGAGAATGTGGTGGTCTTGGGCACTATCAAGCTGAATGTGCTAACACCTTAAAGAAGAAGAATAAATCCTACAGTTTCACGCTTAGTGAAAGTGATGATCCAGATGATAGTGGGAGTGATGAAGAATGCGTGAGCAACCATATTGCTTTCATGACACAATCCAACAAAGAACCTGTGTCTAATTCTATCCCTGACAAACATACTGACAATGTTTCGGAATGCAGTGATGATGAAGAATTCACTGAAGAGTCTGCCATAGAAGCTTACAAAAAGCTTCATGAGAGCTGGATCATGGTGGTTAAAGTCAATGAAGGGCTGATGAAAGAGAATGGTGATCTCATTAAAGAAAGGGATAGTTTGTTCACACGCCTCAGTGAATTGCAGAATGACCTTCAACAGTCCAGAAACAATTCTCACTCTCAGAATGGTGAACTGCTTCATCTTAAGAAGCTTGTCAAGATGATGAATTCTGGATCATCTCAACTCGATGACATCCTTTCTAAAGGAAAAAGTCCGCAAGACCATACAGGTCTGGGATACACTGGTGGGAAGTTTTCTGATCGTTTCTGTCAAGGACAAACATCTGGAAAGCATGATGAATCTGTTCCAGAATCTAAATTTAAATCTGAGATCAAGCAGCCACAGCCTCGAAAGAATGGAGTTGTCTATCACTATTGTGGAAAACCTGGTCACATTCAACCATATTGTAGGTACTATATCAATGATCTCAGAAGAATGAGAAGGAAAGGTCGATCTCAGAATGACCTAAATTTCAGAAAACAATCTGTGCGGAACAGATCCTGGCACAGTCACAGGAACTATGTTGTTCACACCGCCCTCAATATTCACGCAAAGAGCAGCTGGTACTTTGACAGCGGATGCTCGTGACACATGACTGGAGATGCCAGTATGTTGAAGAATATCCAAAAGGATTGTTCTTATCAATCTGTTACGTTTGGAGACGGTGTTAAGGGAAGAGTTCATGGCCATGGTCATCTAAATGTTGAAGGGATGCCCAACTTGGAGGATTTTCTGCTTGTTGAAGGACTGAAAGCCAACTTAATTAGCATAAGTCAACTCTGCGATCAAGGTCTCTTGGTTCATTTTACTAGAGATAAATGTCTTGTGAAGAACAAAGAATGTGTGCTGCTGATTGATGGAGACAGATCAAGGGACAATTGTTACCTCCTCAACATGAAAGGTAATTGCTTCAGAACTCAACCTGATGAAGCAAACATATGGCACGAAAAGCTCGGCCATGTAAGTTACAGAAACATGCAGCGACTCTTGAAGACAGAAGCTGTGAATGGAGTCCCGAAGTTTGATATTGATCGTAGCAAAATTTGTGGGCCATGTCAAGTGGGAAAACAGATTCATACATCACATAAATCTGTTAAGAAGATTACCACCTCAAAAGCCTTGGAGCTGTTGCATATGGATTTGATGGGGCCTGTTCAAATTGAAAGTGTTGGACAGAAGAAGTTCATTTTTGTGTGTGTGGATGACTTCACACGATTCATTTGGGTGGAGTTCCTTAGAGATAAGGTATAAACTTTTGAGACATGCAAAAATATTTGTCTCAAGCTCGAAGTGGAGAAGGCAACAGCTGTAATGAGAATTCGAAGTGATCATGGTCGTGAATTTGAAAATGCTTACTTCAAATATTTTTGTGAAGAAAAAGGTATTGCTCATGAGTTTTCTGTACCAAAGACGCCTCAACAAAATGGTGTTGTTGAGAGGAAAAATCGGACTCTTCAAGAAATGAGCCGAGTCATGTTGAAGGCAAAATCTGTCCCTGACAATCTATGGGCTGAAGCTGTGAATACAGCATGTCATGTTATTAATCGGGTGTACTTCAGACCCAAGACAAGAGTTACTCCCTACGAGCTGTGGAAAGGGAAGAAACCAAACTTAAAGTACTTTCACATCTTTGGAAGTACTTGTTATATGTTGAGGGACCGAGAGCAGCTTGGCAAGGTTGATGCCAAAGGAGATGAATGCATTTTTCTCGGATATTCGAGAAATAGTCGGGCCTATCGTGTGTTCAACAAGAGGACCAAGACGGTGATGGAGTCTATCAATATTGTGGTAGATGATCTGGAAGAACCTATTGCCCAGATTGATGAGGAAACTGTTGAAGTTACAACTCCTGTTCCAGCTTCTGTTCCAGACAGTTCGGAACATCATGATCACGCTGAGTTGAGAAACGAGAATCTAGATAGCTTCAAACCTTCAAAAGGTGTGCAGAAGCATCATTCTGTAGCAGACATCATTGGTGATGTGAGTGAAGGAGTTAGAACCAGAGGAGTTCGAAAGAACTATCGTGAGATGATTGCTAATATCTGCTATACCTCTACAACTGAGCCCAAGAACGTTAAAGAGGCCTTACAAGATGATCGATGGATTCATGCCATGCAAGAAGAGCTCTTGCAGTTTGAAAGAAATGAAGTATGGGATTTGGTTCCATGTCCTAAAGGTGTTAATGTGATCGGCACGAAGTGGATCTTCAAGAATAAACCGACGAAGACGGGAACATAACCAGAAATAAGGCGAGACTTGTGGCACAAGGCTATTCACAAGTTGAAGGTGTGGATTTTGACGAGATGTTCGCTCCTGTCACTCATCTTGAATCTGTCAGGTTACTCCTTGCCATGGCTGCATAGATGAAGTTTAAATTGTACCAAATGGATGTGAAGAGTGCCTTCTTAAATGGGTACCTGTCTGGAGATGTGTTTGTAAGCCAACCCAAAGGCTTTGAAGACCCATACCATCCTGAGTATGTGTACAAACTAAAGAAGGCCCTCTACGGTCTCAAACAAGCTCCATGAGCTTGGTACGAACGACTTACCAAATACCTTATGGAGAAAAGGTACGTTCGAGGTAGTGCTAACAGAACTCTCTTCATCAAGAGAGAAAAATCTGACGTAATCATCATTCAAATTTATGTGGATGATATTGTCTTCGGATCTGTCTCGAAAGACTTCGTGAAGGACATGACTTCCGAATTTGAGATGAGTTTTGTAGGTGAACTAACCTACTTTCTGGGGCTTCAAGTGAAGCAAAAGGATGATGGAATTTTTGTATCTCAATCGAAATATGCAAAGAACTTAATCAGCAAATTTGGATTGGAAAGTTGCAGCCCGAAAAGAACTCCGATGGGGACATCTTCAAAGATGTCAAAAGATGAAGCTGGTGTTGCCATTGAGCAAACCTTGTACCGGAGTATGATTGGGAGTCTGCTCTACCTTACAGCAAGTAGGCCAGACATTTGTTACAGCATGGGAGTTTGTGCTCGCTACCAATCTGAACCCAAAGAAAGGCACTTGAAATCTGTCAACCACATAGACATTCGTCACCACTTCATCCGGGAGCTTGTTGAAGACGGATCCCTTGTGATCGAATATGTTGGAACAGATGCCCAGCTTGCGGACATCTTTACAAAGGCACTTGATAGCAGAAGGTTTGAAACACTAAGATCCTCCTTGGGTCTTTGTGTTCTCTAAACTTCTCCATTGTGAGAAGACTCTCTATACGGTCTTGGTCAATGATGTATGTATAGAGAGTATAAAATGACCATGGTTAATATGGTATGTAAGTGTTGTGCCAATATCTGTCTCGGACAGTTTCTGCTTTGGACGAACGGTTACTTTTTAACGGATAGTAGTGCCTTGATTTTTGCACCACGATCGATTCCACTTCTCCACTCCTAGCTGCGAGGTGATGTGTGAGAAATAAGTGAGTTAAGGAAATTTCCTTGCTAGAGTTTCCTAATTAAGGTCTTAACCTTATTTTCCAAGCTTTCTCTCTCTGTGGTGTGTGTTTGATTTTTTGTTATTCAAACTCTAATGGCGGACAAAGGTGTTTCTTCTAAGCCCTCTCAAGCGAAGAAACCCAAAATCTCTCCTGAAGACTTGCGACGATAGCTTGCGGAGCTCTCTCAACCCATTGTGTTTTCATCTTTAATGTCCTCTGTCTCTGTGAAGCCTTCTATTGCTTCCTCAGAAGCTCTTGCTTCTGTGCCAACTTCTGTGGCACCTTCTACTAATTTGCAGCCTCACTCTATGTCTGAGACAGATCTCGTTGCTCAACCCGCTCCTAGGGTTTCTAAAGAGCAATTCTCTCCACCCATGGTGTCTGCGGAAACTTTGGAAGCTTCAATTGTGGCTGTTGTTGAGAATGTTGGAGGAAATGAAGTCTCCATGGCTTCTGTTGTCGATGATGCTGCCGCCGTTGCTGTTGGCGAAAAACCTACCTCGATTGAGGAATTTGCCGCATCTCTTAATGCTCTGAAATTTGTTCAAGCGCCGTCCCTTTCTGCTGATGTTCCGGTGTTTAGTGACACGCCCGTTGTCACGGTTCAAGTCCCTCTTGGTGAAGTTTCACCTGTTGCTGCTGCTGGAAACCTTGTTCATGATCAAGGTGATGATGATGTTGATATCTCCTTTCTCGATGAGGAGTCTCCTATTCATGAGGATGAGTCTGTCCCTCCTCCAAAGGCTACCTCCACCAAAACTCGCAGGTCCAAACGCAAGATGGAGTTAAGAGATGATCCGGTGTCTAATGATAAAGATGACACGCCCATTGCCAAATTGAAATCCAAAGTGTTGGCCAAGGTTGCTGCGAAGAAGGGTTCTTCTTCACAAACCCCTAAGAAGGTTGCTGCAAAGAAGGGGTCTTCATCAAAACCCCCCAAATCTGTGAAGCCTGCTGGGAAAAAGGATGTTCCTAAGAAGCCTGAGGTTGTTCCTGCTCGCCGTGTGACACGAAGTGTGTCTGAGCAGAGGATGGGATTGATGTCGGGTCTTCATCGCCCGCTGATGAAGCAAGCCAGAGTACCTTCCCCCTCTGATGAAGAAGCAGAGGATGTCCCTGAGTCTGTGCCAGACAGATCAGATTCTGATTCTGAGGTCTTTGATTCAAGTAAGTTTATCTCTGCTCTCCACCAAAATCAATTCAAGATTGTTGCTGGTCGCTCGTTGATTTCCGAGCGTTGTTTGGTTAAGTCTGATTTAGAGGGAACGGGTGTTGACTCGTTGTTGCATGATCTCCGATTAGAGAAATCTGCTTTTTGTGCTCCTCCTTTTATTGCTGCTGTTGTGCATGAATTTTATGCAAACTTGTCCAAGCGTATGCATGATGTGTCCTATGAACATGCTTTTCTGAGTTTGTGCGGGGTCATTGGATTGCTTTTTCCCCTGCTGTGATCAATAATTTTTTGGGTCGTGAGAACCTAGTTACTCCTGCGCCTGTGTTTGATCTGAATGAAGTTGTGTCGGAATTGACTGGAGGAAGTCGGGTGGTTTGGCCCTCGGGGCGTGCGTTGTTGGCGTCTGATTTGAGTGTGAAGTACTCAATACTTCACAAGGTTGCTGTTAGAAATTGGTTGCCCAGTACTCATGATTCTACTGTTGGCAAGTCCATGGCCTTGTTGCTGTTCAAAGTAGGCACTCGGAGTGAGTTTAATCTTGGCCTGCTGATCTTTGAGAACGTCTTTGCTCATGCCGAATCAACTCGTAGCCAGCAACCTGGTGGATATCCTGGCTTAATCTTTAGCATCATCATGGCCCAGCGTGATGTTGTTTCTGCAAATGATGTGTATGCGCCTGTTGCGCAGCCGCTGTCAATTAGCCATAAGTTGTTTTCGTCTCAGCATGCTCCGGATGTTCCTGCCCGCGATGCTGATGAAAGCTCGAGACCTGTGCCACCATCTGTCCCAGACAGATCTGCTGCTTCTTTTGCTGTCACTTCTGTTTTCTTTGACAGGCATATCAAGTCTCTGGAGCGTGAAGTTGTGTTTCTGAGCAAGTCCATTCGGACTTTCAAGACCAGGAAATAAGAGTTGGAGGCTTTATTGTTTGATCTCCGGGCCCGAGCCCTTGGGCTTGCCTCGCCGCTTGATGTGCCGAGTGCTTCCTCTGTTCCTGCTGCTGATAAGCCGGCTGTTGCTGATGCCGATGATGATGATGCTGCTGGCTCCCCGGTCTGAAGTTTGGTGTTTGCCGTTTTTTGGCAACAATTAAGGGGGAGAAGAATGTTGGTGCACAAAGGCCACGGTTGGAAGAAAGATGGTCTTTTACTGATGCTGCTATGATGAACGTGTGCTCATTCTTTTATACTTGATGTTTTCTGAACAAACAATTTATTGGGGATGCTGTTTTACCCCCACTTTATTTTTTGTTGGTCTGTACTTTATTTTTGATCAACTGACAATGCAGTTCTACACTGCGAAACAATGCTCTGATCGTGATGAAGGCACTCTCAGTTCAAATTCAGGGGCAGTGTGGTTGTAACTGTCTCTAACAGTTTTTGAATATATCACTCATTTTGATATATTGTTGATCTGCGAAGTTTATTCAAGTGTTGTGCAGATCGTGATGATAATTGCCGACTATAAACGCTAAAGGGGGAGATTGTTAGTGCCATCGTCATGTACTAAGTTTTGTGTTGTTGAATTGGCGAGATATGTTCGACAATGTGTGCCTGGGTATGTCCCACGAAGATTTGTTTTCCGCTGTGCAAGAAAAGAAAGAACAGTTGGTGAACTGTTCCAGAGTATGTCCCAGACAGAACCAGGGACACTCTATTTATGGCAGTTTCCATATTGGAAAGATCTTGCGCCGAACGAGTTTGGAAGGTCAAGATTAATTTGTTTTACTGCCTTGTGGTGTAGATCCAGTGCTGAATTAACCCCTCTACACATGGAGAGTATCTACACACGTATGGAAGGCCACAAACCACAATCCATATACCATTGGCGGCGGATGGAGATCGACGCCTATATGAAGACCGAATTGAGGAGCAATCGGTACCACTGATATTTTATTTAGATTCTAGTGTTAGAATCAGTTTGTGGTCGTTTTTGTAACTAGTAGTTGTTCATTAAAACGTCCAACGTGATAGACTAGTCTTGAGTGTTTACGAGTGAAACACGTAAGGGGATTTTTATTCCAGTTTTATACGCAATCTCGGAAGAGATTGTAAGTTGAAGTCGTGGGTAGCTAGAGGGAGTCTAGTGTCACGGTTGTGAGGGGATCTTACAACTTTCGGCTAGCGAAAGAGTTCGATGAGAAGAACGGACGACATAAGGCGGGAGGCTTATATGTGTAAGATCCTTAATACACTCTTCGAAGGAGTACCAGTCGAATCTTTAAGTTTGGGAGCAATCCCCCTAGAGTAGGTTGGTTGAACCGAACTGGGTTATCATCTCGTGCGTTTTTACTACTTTGTTATTTTATGTTCTTGCATCTGTCCCACACATATCACAGAACAGTTTTTAAGTAGTTAACTAAAAACGTATAAGCACGGATTACTGTTTTTCAATATCATTGAGGAGTCAATCACAATGGGATTGATGATTGCATTGTTATCGCTATTCAATTATGGAATGATTGTTATTGTGATAGATAAGTTTTGGTTCGTTTCAAATTCATAAATGGTAATTATTATTATGGATAATTTAGACGTCTAATATAAAAATTCTTAGGGCCCGCTTGATTCAAACTCAGTAATGATAATCATATTGAATATCATTGAAGTGTCAATCAAAATTGGAATGGTGACTGCGTTGTCGCTAGGTTCAATTATGAAATGATTGATATTGTGATAGATAAGGTTTGGTTCGTTTTAAATTTATTATTATTATTATTATTATTATTATTATTATTATTATTATTATTATTAATGCTTTGTAAATAATAATAATAATAATAATAATAATAATAATAATAATAATAATAATAATAATATGATTATTATAAACAACAACAACAACAACAACAATAATAATTAAGAAGAAGAAAAAGAAGAAGAAGAAGAAGAGGAAGAAATATTTATAATAAGTATAAATTTTAATAACAATAATGATGATGATGATGATGATGATGATGATGATGATGATGATTGAGGAGTATGGTAGTGATTAAGGAGAATGATTGAAGGGGGTGGGCCGATGGGGTAGTTAATCAATCTAAGGAAATGATTAACTTATTTTGATTCTCATTACTTTGTACAAGTATAAAGAATAGAAATTGATTCCCTCTCATTCTCATTATCCATCCGAATTACCCCTTATCAAGCATCCTCTTACTTTCAATCTAATTAGTTCCATGATATTAATAAGTTATATATATTAAAATCAAAATATTTCTTAACCCTAAATAAGGTTTAATGTTTTCTTGGCATTGCTAATTATTTTTATTGTGTATGATGAATAAAAAAATATTAGCCCTTGACAAATTTAGTAAGAGCTTACATATTATAGATTTGTAGGTTTTCATCGATGGTCAAATTTGAAATTGGACCTATTTGAGCTCAAACACATATAAATGGAGTGAAAAATATTCATAAATGAGAATTGAGGAATATTTTGTGTATGTGCGTGTGCAAGCATGAATGATAGCTTACACATTTTAAATGAGCACCACCAATATGGTACCCACATCACTAATTTTTATTTTTATTTTTATTTAATTTTATTTTATAATTATTAATTCGGATTTATTGTTAAATTGAATTTTTGCACCATTTTAAGTTGGTTTTGTCTTGATTTTGATCATTAATTGTGTGCAAGAATCTATGTTTGTGCTTTGATTTCTTTGTATTGGAAGGATTTGATTTTATTTTAATGTTTGTTGGAAACTGAATTGAAATCAAGAATATTTGAGAAAATTGAGTTTAAAAACAACATGGGTCGTAAATGGGCCGAATGGGACGAGAAAAGGTTGATAGAGTCAGTCAGGAAGTGAATAGAGAAACGGCATGGACCGTGCTACCCATAGCACGCCCCGTGCTATGTATTTCACCTTAAAGAGAACATAAAATTCGAAGGGCCACACGGGTCGTGTGACTGTAACGCCCCGGTCCCGAAAAGGATAATAAATGGAGGACGGGGGTGTCACTTAAAAAGAATAGGATTTGGAATAATTATTAGTTAAATTAAATAGTTATTGGAAGCAAGAATAGGTTATATTTCCCAGAAATTTGGGCAGCATAACCTCTGTAACTAGAGCAAATCCCCGTTTAATAACGGCTTATAAGAGTGTATTTTGAGATGACAGGACATTTAATAGTCCGTACATGGACAGAATAAAGCAATAAACAGATACCAACAAGTAATGATCTATTTATCAGAGTTTGACAAAGAATGTCCTTTTCATAAGACGGAATCAAAGCACGTAAGACCCATTCATAGGTCGACAGAAAAGTAAACAGATACCAACATGCGATTCAAAGGGACCTTTTCATAGGTCAAAGCGAATAAAGGAACAGTTGGTATTTCAATAAAAAGGGCTTCATTCCTTAAGCAAATATTTATTTAGAATAGGCGGCATTGTACTAGTAGATTTTGGATATGCTATAATCAAGTTCGTATTTCAAATACTAGATACGATTATCAGAGTATTCAGCAGAAACAGAGCGGAAGTAATTTATTCAGATAACCAGATAAGAGGCATCTCAGTCAACCCCGCCATCAGCTCACATCACCAACCTCGGCATCTCAACCTGAAAACATTTTGAAAAGAGTTGGGTATGAGTACTAATGCACTCAGTGGGTAAGTTTCGAACTCAATTTACAATATGAAATATCCAAAAATAATACACAGCATATAGGAAGAAAAACGCAAAAGCCCTTCCCATATCTGCAAACATTTTCTTCTCCTTTGGGATCCCTTTTGCTCAGTATGTCGTCTACTGCACTATGTAGCATGCTGCTGGTAGGAAAAGGGAGGGGTTACCTCGCTATTCCGAGGAGAGTATACCAGGGGCTACCTAGCATTGACCCTGAGTATGCTAGGGATCACCTAGCAGTGACTCCTTATAGTGACATCCAGTCACAGTGTATGTGCGGGGTTACCTCACAGTGAAACCTTTAGTGATAATCATCACAGCCGCAAGGGTGTACAGTCCTGCCTATGTTTAATAATTACTTGCACTACAAAATCCAAGATTCTAGCACAAGTCTATCTCAGCTAAGTTCAACATCATCCAATAATACCTCATAAAACTTAGCAATTAAATCATAGCGTAATCATGCTTATACAACTATTCCATAAGTATTCTCATATCCTAGTCACAGTATCCCAATAATATTCCAATAATATTCTAACAATATTTCAATAATAACCTATCTCATAGCGTAATAATATTATATAATTCCTCCTATAATAGCGACGTTAAACAGATAGAGCATAAAATATTTATTTGGATATTTCTAAGTTGTCTATCATGATTCTAAAGAGTTATTACTCTTAAATTGTATTTATTCTTTAAAATAAACCCACCTTACTGACGAGCAGGCGGCGGTACGACAGCTTCCGGGTTTGCTTCCTTCCTTCCAATGGGCTCCACGGGTCCTACAATGTTGGTGCATGCCTTAGAACAACTACTATAATTTTCATAATTTATCTACTATATTTGGAGCATTTATCTATATATATTTAATATTATTCTATTCAAAAATAGATTGCGCGACTCTAACGACCTCGTATAAACTCGACACACAAGGATGAAAATTCCAAAATAATATTCTTGATTTATTGGGCTAAAAATATTTGACAGAGGTCTCTTTCCAAAATTTGCCATTTTACTCGATTAACATCGAAAATCCGCCAGGACACTTTTTAACCGTTCAAAAATTATAAAATTAATCTGGGATGATCCTACACATGCCAGGGCTATAGTTGAGAAGTTTTAGAATTTTTCGATAACACATGCTTCCAGAATAAAAATAACTGTCTACTTTTAAAAATCGAGATTCATCAAAACTCGTCGACAAATTACGAAACTTGGCAGTTTTATAGAGAATAATTTTTTGAGCAACTTTCATGTTCAAACTTTTTCGATTCGACGAGCAAAAATGGGTGAAAACGGTGAAAAACTGATTCTGGCCGGTTTTTCATGACCCAGTCACGTTTTCCGGCGATTTCGCCGGTTTTCGGCCACCGGATGGAGACGACGTCAAAAGACGAAACGTAGAGCACACTTAAATACACAACATACTAAAATTTCAGATTAAAAGGACGAGAAATGGACCGAAACGAGCTCCTGGAAGTTGGCAGCTGGCGGCGGGCGGCGACCCCAGCGGCAGCGGCGCCGGCGGCCGGCGACTGGTGGCTGCCCCCTGCCGGTAGTCCCTCCTCCCCGGCTCCTTCTCGACTCGATTCGTACCTCAAAACTCCATTCGAACCACGACTCCGCTCAAGAACACGAAGAACTCGAAGAACGCTCGACTCACTTTTTATTTAGAGTTGCTAACTCGATTTGGGATGAAAAATAATGAAAGGGGGCTGCCCCTTTTATAGGCAAAGTTTGGGGGGTCGGATATTGCTTTTTCGGATATAAAATACTGATAAAGTTAGTTTGAACGCTATTACTTTTTCAAAAACACTATTCATAAGTTGCTTTATTGCAAGGAAAGTTCATTTGACCTCGTACACAAAAAGTAAGGACACCGGGAGATTCCTTGATTTATTTCCTACCAAGTCGACCAAAAACGGTCGGCCGATATGGTCGTTCGATACACGATCGAAGAAAGATTCCTTTTTCCGGCCATCTGGAAATCACTATTCACGACGCTCCGGACACTACTGTTTGCTCATTTGAACTCAGATTAAAAATCCGAGAACACCGGCGGATTCTTTGGCTCGTTTCCTATTGAGGAACCTTGCCGAACAATTTCTCGGGATAACGATCGAAATTTCGAAAAAGATCGAAATTAAAAATGAGTCAAAAATCACTATTCATCCTTTTTACTTTTTACCTTTTTAACCGCCGGGAACTCGATTTACCTCGGATTAAAATTCCGGGAATACCAGCGGATTCCTCGGGTTGACCCCTTTCATCGGAGTCTAATATCGACCATAACCCAAATTTTGTTTGATCGTATTTTCAAGAAAATGACACCTAGAGTTGCGTCTTACATCGATTTTACTTTATTTAGCTCCAAATTAATTCTTCAGTCTTCTAATATAATTAGAAAATTTTTTTATCTGAAATTCAAAAATACGGGGTGTTACAGTGACCCTTAGCACATCCCGTGCTATTTTCCACAAAGGCAGTTGTTCTTGTTGTAGCACGGACCGTGAGGCGAGAAATCTAAGCCACACAACTCCTGCAACTCCTGCAAGTATATGAAAGAGCCCTATTTATTTAATTTTATGTTAGGTTTTGTTTTCTTTTTCATCCGAGATTTCTCCAATTATATATAGGGATAAAAATATTTGAAAATCACAATCTTCACACATATATACTTTGAGAAGAGCTTGAAGAGAAGATCGAGAAGATCTAGCATGAGCAGTGATAAAAGAGATTGATCAATATCAAGACATCATTCTACCTTCGAGTTCTATTTTAATTATTTCTTGTCAAACTATGATTTTGTTTGGATTTGCTTTAGTTATTTGTAGCATTATGAATAACTAAATTCATTGTGTTCAAGGGCTAGAGAGTAACTGATTATGAAACACAGACGATTTCCTTAATTTAAATTCTATGGCCCTACTTTACTTCATGTGTTCTTGTACTTAATTCTTGTTGATTAATTTGGTATTAATTAGCATAGTGTTGGATAAATACTATAAAAAGTATTGATGAAATGTCGAAAACTCTAGGCTCGAAAGACAATTTTGTAAAACATAACTGAGCTCACCAAAATTGAAGATTGTCAAAACTGAGCTCACCAAATTGAAGTTACTCAACTAAGCTCACCCAACTGAGTTCACCAACTGGAGTTTGCCAACTGAACTGAAGACCTCCAAATGAGCTCACCAACTGAGGGTTGTCAACTGAGCTCATCCAGTAATGACTTCTGACTGTGCGTATCAAACCAACCCGCATTTAATGCTGGAATAAGCTGACATCGCCAACGATCACTCTCATTTGCACACTTAACATGCAATGGAGTTCATCATTGTAGATGTTGGCCCAATGATCTCTTAATGGGCTCTTTAATTTATTGATGGCCTAAATCTCCTAATTGGCCCAAACCCCTAATTAGCCATAATATTCTTCTTCCTCCCGATATATTCTGCTATGCCACTCTAATTCGAATTAAGCTCGAGATAATCACACTGAGAGAGGGCTCTGTTATTCCCGATCTAGACTCCTCGTCGGATTTCCTGTTCACCAGTCTCCTGATTGGCGTTGAGAGTGTTAGAAGCTTCGTGAGGGAGAGTTGTGTTGACTTGGCCTACTTCTACTCTTCCCTGTTCGTTCACCTGATCGTGACCTGTTCTCAATAGCCCAACTGATTGGATTGTTGTCGGAAGGAATCACCGCCTTCGTGGATTCTGAGCTATTAGTCTTTCATCAATTCTCCTATTTTCTTCTTATATCTACATTTCTGTTCTACTCTTCATTAGATTTACAAACATATTTCATTATATATATTGCTTGGAAGAGATACATATATATATATACATTCATATACTGATATATATACATATATACATTTATTGGGAGTCTGTTGCTGTCATTTTTTTTTCATTAATAGAGCAGTAAGTTTATTGCGTGTTTGCAGCCGTACAGTATCTCGCCGGAGCCTCGTGTCGCCTACAACGAAGCCCACCCTGCTGCTGCATCACCTAATATCGGATAAGATGACCTAAGTCATCTGCCGCGACTGCCATCATCTGCAGATGAGTTGCAGGCTGCCAAAGAATGATTAACGTTACCTCGACAGGTCCGTAAACATTGAAGAGTTGAGTGGTTGTTGCAATTGAGCTGCGATGCACAGAGAAGATTAGAGGTGTTGTTCTTACTGTTGGGGCATACAAATTGAAGGAGAAGCTTCGCAAAGTTGTTGCCACTACTTTTATCAAAGTCAGGCGTTAGTGTGGCTGACATAACGAGTCGGGAAACAAGACGGTGAACCCTGACAAGACACGGATACCCCACAGTGGTATCAGAGCGGGCCGGCTCGTAGGCCTGTCTTGTATGGGCATTGCGGGTGCTACTTGCCGATTGGTTCCTGAGCGATGATCCTCCTAAGGTCCCTCATGGTTGGTGATCTGAACACTCAGGAGGAGGACTTGCGTAACCATTGCGGGTGCCTCGCAAGTGGGAGATCCGAGCACACATGAGGTGGACTCGCATATCCTTGCAGAGGATGGACAAGTAAACAGGTGCCTTGGTGCGTAAGGCAATGAGTGTAAGTCCTTAGGCGAGTGCACGTTGTGTTCGAGGACGGCCACAAATCAAGTGGGGGAGGATGTCACAGGTCGCACCTTGCATTATCACGCACAATCCGTCCTCAGCCGAGATTGGCGAGGATTGCCGAGGATTGTCGAGGATGTGCGGCTGTGGCGCACGGGAGTGCATGCGAGCGCACTCTGATATGATATTGATGGACAATATGCTGGGCGCCTACATAAGATTCGAGGAGGGCCTTGAGCACAAGGTGAGAACACACTGGTTGGGTGCTGATGCCGCTCCCCTGATGAGCCCGATGGTAGGGCGAAATCAATAGTTGTCCAGAAAGCCCCAAGAGGGGGGAAAAGTGGGCATGCGTCGGAGAATGAGAAACTCTCATCCCGTGATATTTGGTATCAGAGCAGGCCGGCTCGTAGGCCCGTCTTGTATGGGCATTGCGGGTGCTACTTGCCGGTCAGTTCCTGGGTATTGATCCTCCTAAGGTCTCTCCGTAGTTGGTGATCCAAGCACTCAGGAGGAGGACTTGCGTAACCACTGCGGGTGCCTCGTAAATGGGAGATCCGAGCACACATGAGGTAGACTCGCGTATCCTTGCGGAGGATGGACAAGTAAACAGGTGCCTCGGTGCGTAAGGCAATGAGTGTAAGTCCTTAGGCGAGTGCACGCTGTGTCTGAGGACGGCCACAAATCAGGTGGGGGAGGATGTCACAGGTTGCACCTTGCATTATCACTCACAATCCGTCCTCAGCCGAGATTGGTGAGGATTGCCGAGGATGTACGGCTGTGGCACACGGGAGCGCATGCGAGCGTACTCTGATATGATATTGACGGACAATATACTGGACGCCTACATAAGATTCGAGGAGGGCATTGAGCACAAGGTGGGAACACACTGGTTGGGTGCTGATGCCGCTCCCCTGATAAGCCCGATGGCAGGGCGAAACCAGTAGTTATCCGGAAAGCCCTAAGAGGGGGAAAAAGGGGCATGCGTCGGAGAATGAGAAACTCTCATCCTGTGACAATCATTACAACTGACTAACGATCATATTCAAAGTTGCCTCTCTATAAATAAGAAGAGCTATTTACTTCAAAGTACGTGTGTAGACAAGCGTGTAAATGTAATAGCAAATATCTGTATATCACTAGGATAAAACTAGTATCTCAAACAGATACACACACGCTAAGAGCAATATAACTAGTTAGATAGAATATAGTACATCTATTCTATGATTTGACAAATCAGTTATTGTAAAAGCTCTCGCTTAAATCATCAAATCATCAACACCAGCTTAGCAAGAGAAGCAAGGCCAGTTGATACCCTTTCAAGAATCAACCTCTTGAAGATCGAAAGATATCTAAAACTTTGAAAAGATTTCAAAAGCACCTAACTCTCCGTCTAAGTGTGAACCGCCGCTAAAGAAACTGTCGCCGTAATAACGACCTGCCGGATACTGCAAGTGTGAGAGATCGACCCAGCTGAGAAACTGTGTTGAGTAAGCCATCGTTACCAACTTCTACCTTCTATATAATTTGTAAAGTGTAATCTCAATAGTGAATTTCCCTTCGAGAAGAAGGTAGAGAGGACGTAGAAGTCTTAAGTTTCGAGCCTCTATAAAATCCTTGTGTGTTGTATCTTGCCTTAACTTGTCTATTTTCAATTGCATACAACCACATCACCACGTTGCACACAAACTGCATATCTCAACTAATTCAAAGATCAAAACAGTTATCTATTAAAACGAGTCAGGGCCCTTATTTATCCCACATCAAAGTAATTTTTAGAAAGAATTTATTCAATCCCTCTTCTAAACTCTACTAGACTCGTCCGGGACCAACACATAGTGTGATGTGTCAATTCATAAATCGAAAGGGGAGTTTTAATACATGATCTGGAGCACTTGACACCTTAATTATTAAAAATCGACAGATTTGAGATTAATTATAAGGTCATAAAACCTTAAATGTTTTTAGGAGCTGAATGCTAGTGATTTAATGAACATATTAATTCTACCATGTAATTTACACAATTTTAATGCTTCGACATAATGTTTAAATTACTTTAGTGGTTGCTAAAATTTGAGTCTTAAACTAAACATTTAATTGGAAACAATTTTGTGGATTAATCGGTGAAATCGAAGTTTTAGAACACCTTTTTATCTCGAGTTTTAATTCACATTCGATCGTTGTGCTTTCATTTTATTCGTTCTTATTTAATTTCCTCGTTCTTGTAGTTATATAAACAACAAATCTTTAATTGATCTTCTAGATAGCATTAGGAAATTGATATCATACTACTCATGCATGATTAAGGTCTAAATCTATATGGATTACGATACTCTTAATCACCGTTGCATATGATTATACTGTGCACTTATAGCGGAGTCTATATTTTAAATGGACAATTATTCCATGCAAATAAGATATTTTCACTATTTAATTATCATTTTTAATTAATAATTAATTTAAGGTTGATTATTCCATAATTAATAGCACAAAATATTAATTATGAATGAATATATTATAATATATCTTTTATAATAAAAATTGATAAAATGGCTGACACGTAAGTGGAGCCAGAAGGGAGTGCTCAGGTATGTATATCTTCGGTGCCTATGTGGAAGTTTATTTTATTACACAGAGGTCGAATAATTATGACTTAGTCTGGGTAGATTGATAATTACGTACGAATAATTTTAGTCGCCTGTTTTTTTTTATGAAGACGGCTGGAGTCATATTGTATCATGTATGACTAATTATATATATATATATATATATATATATATATATATATATATATCACTAAGTAACTACTTAAATGAGCTCAACATAAAATAACTATGAATGAAAAATGTGTTTATTAAGTGTGCAAACATTAGATAACTTAGATTAATGTACTATATCACAAAGTAATAAATATTATATACCGAATCATTAATTTCTTCTTCTATTAAAAATTAAGAGTATAAAAGAAATAGTATATATCATAGAGTTTTACATAAAGCTTCATCTATCGAGTTACATTATCAATCAGGCTCATCTTTTTTTTTTCTTTTTTTTTTTCAAAATACTTAATTTGATCTAATACAATTTAGTACTTTTTTTCAATACAATATATATATAGACACACACACACACACATATATATATATATATATATATTGACTCGGTTACATAATCATGTGTAATCATGTGTGGTTTAAGTATTATTATTAATGAAATTAACATAACGGGCATCAATAAATGCGTGGAGTTTATTTCCGTTCGTTACCCATAAATTATGGAATTTATACCATATTCCTCAAATTATTAAGATTTTTTTTTAAAAAAATGTTAACTACCATATATTCCGGATTATTAGCAAATTTATTTTGAGCCACATTGATTTTCACAGATTATCAGTTAATGAAATATGATCCCTCGTGACAAACCATTACTAGTTCGAGATATAGGGTATAATATGAGTCAACTAATAAGGAGAGTGAGGTGCACTTTAGTGCAAGTCCGTCAAATCCATGTATATATGAGTAGTGATTTTCAGCCAGATTCTGGCTAGCCAGAATCTTTTATTATTTTTAATAAATAATTAATTTAATTAATAAAACATTAATTATTCAATAAATTTACATTGATGCCCTCCATAATAATTAGGGCAACTCTATATGCGCTTCAATTCAGAAGACATCGAAGATGGAAAAAAAATAAAGAAGTGAAGAAATGAAAGAAGATGAAGTTGTGCCCCTTTCTTCCAATCCGCTTTTGGAATGATTTTAATAATTAATTACAAATCACTAATTTCATGACAGAAGGATAATATAGTAAAAACATAACATTTAATAATTAACATAATTAATTTATTAATAATACAATTTTATTAATCATCAAAAAATTAGATTCTGGTTAGCCAGAATCTGGCTGGCTAGCATTATTCTTTTTGATATTAGGGACATAATTTTTTAATATTATTTAATTTTTTAATATTAGGGGCCAATTTTTTTTTTTTAATATTAGGGGTCCAATTTTTATTAATAACTTACAACATAATTTTTTTAGTATTAGAAGAATAATTTTTATAATTAACGCATGGCCTAAATATTTAAGACAATTATAATTAGTTTTAGTTCACAATATTTTTATTATAACATTAATAAGTTGGGAATTAAGATGTAATTTTTCTCTAGAAATTGAAAAAAAAAAACACTAATGACACGAGTTCAAATATTACAAGTATATTTCTAAATGTTTTTAGTACAATCGTTATTTTCTCCATGAAGTTTGCTAATTAAAGTGTACAAAAAATAAATTTATTCAAAATAGGTCGTGACAAAAATAAATAAATAAATAAACAATAAAGCAAGGGGGATAAAGGAAGTTGTAGATAAGCAGGGATAAGCACAAGAAACACTTTCAGAGGTAGCAGAGCGACCCCATTAGGCCACGTGGCGGGGGAATTTTCTCTCTCTAGAAACACGTACCACCCAAAAAATTAAAAGCCCATAATGGGCTATTATGTAAGGCGGTCAACGTCAAATTACTGGTGGGCTGACGTGGGCCGTCGTTTTCCAAGCCCAGAACACAACACACCAAAAATATATTCATTATTATTATTATTGTTATTATTATTAATCGAAAAGAGAAGTGGGTGTAGTGATGGCCTAATCACTTCATGACAAGGCATCGCCCCAAAAGACACGCTCTACCAAGTTGCCCTCACTTTTTGCTTTTAATTACGATGCTGCCACTACCTTTTTTATGCCCCTTTTGCCTCTCTGCGTACTTTTTCCTTTTGCCCTTCCTTTGCTTATTGATTTATTTATTGGTTAATAATTATGCTTCGATTAGTTCAAATAATAGGTTTTTCTCAAAGAAAAAATAAAAATAATAGGTTGATGAGGAAGACAAGGCCTATCCAATCATATAATACGTTCGTTGGTTACAATCGGAATATTCTTAATCAACTCGTGATGTACTAATTCATCTGTCACAATATTTTTATTGTGATACTTTAAAGTGTCATAATAAAGTGATAGATGAGATAGTAGTACCTCATGAGGTAGTTAAGACTTTCCTGTTACAACCTTCCCATGCACCATAAAAGTCAATTTGTAAGGGCAAAAAGCTTCATAATTTTTATTTGGCAAACACGAAATTTAACATTTCAATAGTTAAAAAGTAGTTTAATTAAGTGGGCGTTTCATGTTTATTTGAACTTTTTAAAATTTTGAAATTTATATTTAAGTACGTGTCAATCTGAGATTTTTTATTTTTTTTAAAAAAATCTTTTTTTATTTAACTTCATTTTTATGATATGTTTCGACATTTATAGTAATTTTTCTCTAATTAAATGTGAATTTATCTATTCCCATAAATACATTTTGTCAATAACTATTCTAGAATCAGTTATATGGGTAATGGTGTAAACCCGAACGACCGAACGTCTGCTTCGAGTGCAAATTTCCCCTAATATTTTTTGGACTAATTAAGTATACAAAAACGTTTATATGTGAAATAAACTCATGGGGCTATGAATAATTTTGGTGAGTATTGGTCAAAAGTTTCACTCCAGTTCCCGGTGGATTTTCAGCCTCAATACCCATAAAAATTGGTACCGTCTGAAAGGTCTCAACAATAGCTTCCCAATAATACCTATGAATTGCCTATCAAACTTTAGACAAGAGAGCCGCGAGACTGCTCGCGCAACTTTAAGTCGCGATTTCGATGTCAAATCCATACCCGATTTCATAATGGATTGAGGGCGTTTGAAGATCTAGGCATGTTGCCTACTCATGTCATCAATTTTAACATATGACACCTTATGATGGCGGAATTGCTCTGAAAAAGTAGTCCTCACGGCTAACGGAAACAATGGGACCAAAAAAAATAAAAATCAAATCATATGTTTATTTATCCCATAAAAATGTTCTTGCGAACTTAATTGGTCCAAAATAAAACCTTAGGGAAAAATTACCTCTCAAGATAAACATTATGGGTATTTGCACATTTATCCCATTTATATAAACAAATACTAGTTTTAGCAACTCATATTTATAAGAAATTAGAATATCTTTGTTGGCCCAATGGTGCAGTTATATTTGGACACACGATGCACAAATTGAGAAAAAAATGAAGATTATGCAACATGCCATGCCAGTTTGGTGGTCTACAAATGAAGAAAACTAGTTTTAGTGAAACATATTTAGCCACAGGCATACTCACTAATCTCTTGTATAAAATAAAAGAATCCAACAATAATTATGTGAGCTTTATTCCATCTAGAAGTGTTAGTGGTGTAAGCCTCTTACCTAAACAGCACTTCAGATTCAATCTCAAGGGAGCAAAAGCAAAACATAATAACACCTTGAGGGCTCATCATGGGGCCTCAGTTTTCATCAATTCTTGAAAAAAAAAAATTCTTATATTCTCCTTCCAACTTGCCTGTCAACTCCATTTGTTAGGGTAGGACATTTCTTTAAATAAATTTGAATACGATCATAATTTATTCATGTTGTTGTATAGCACTTCACCAAAGGCGAGCTGGTGTCAATTCCAATTTTTTAATCGAGTGAAAATTGATGAAAAGCACAATGTCAAAAAGGGGAAAAAGAAGTTATGATTTGGGATATTTTTGTATGATTGAAAGGGTAGTTAGGACTTTCAATGTGCGGATGCATCCAAAAAAGAACAATAGAGTTAACTTGTTGGCGTGTAAGACTTGTCCAGTGGATGTGAACATCAAGGGGAGTTGGCAAAAGCAGTGATTTTTTATTTTTTATTTTTTCATGGTGAGTGGGAGCATACCTTTCTGCCCTCTCTTTAATAAATTATTGTTTCGCATTCTTTCTGCTAGTTTATTCCTGCAATTATTAATGTTCAAATAAATTTTATCTTTTGCTTGGGATTGTTTGTTATTTATTTAATTTTTTGTTTTTCTGGGGTGGATGGAGATAGATGGATGGATGAATTGGGATAGAGATAATGGTCCTTTACTAGCAGACATTTCTACCACCATATTCCCCTCATCTTGCTTTCACAGATTCTTGTTGCATAGTGTCCATATTAATCAAAGCTTTTTCCTTTTCTTTTTTCCCCCCTCTTTCCCTCTTAGATGCTTTTTCTCTCATTCTTTTTTCTTTTTTTTTTTTTTCTCATAGTGGGAACATTATTTACTGCAGCAATCATTAATCTTTCAAACATATTATTACCTCAGTTGTTGTCTAGAGCTCCAAATAGTTGGCTCATTTGAGAGTCAAACTCAAAAACCCACAATCCCACTTGTCTGATTATTTTGATTTTCAGAAATTTTAAGGTAACCTAAATCAGAACAAGATTTGTTTTTTTGGTGCAGATTCTTAGGCTGGAGGGTTTTTTTTTTGTTGGTTTTGCTTTAGATGTGCCTCTTGGGTGTGTATGATTTGATTGCTGTGTTGTGAAGGGAATCTTTTGCTTGGTTAGCTCTGGAGCATTTCTTCGGCTGAGTTTTTGGTTGGTAGCTAACAGGATAGCAACCAAAATTCTCGTTTTGTTAAGGAAAAAAGTTAGAATCTTGAAGATTCCTTGGTTCTTTCTCTGGTTGGGGTGTTTGAGAATTTTATCATCTTGCTCAATTCTTGGTGTTTGGGGTTGAGGTCTGCTGCAATTAAGGTGGATAAGGTAGCATTACTGTGTGTAGTCTTCTTCCACTAATTGTTAATTTTTTCATTTTGAGGTGGTTGGTTGATTTGATTAAATTTCTCAAATTTCTTAGACGGGATTCTGTGATGATGTCTGCTCGACGGCCGTGTTGTTTTAACATTCGATAAAATAGGGAAAATTCAGAAGGATTGGCCGAGTTTGGAAGTTTTTCTTGCTGTTGTGTTGAGTTAGATGAATTTACTTCATGTAGTTGGATTTGGGTTGAAGGTGGGCCACCTTCTTTTGATGCTATGTTGCTGGTTTCTGTCTTTGATCTCACTGAATTGGCTGAGTAATGGAAAAATAATGACCACCAAGAATAGTTTGCTTGGTGATGGGGGGCAGATATGGATGAAATTGTGGGATCAGATTTCGGGTTGTGGTTCTAAGATTCATCACCATTATTCCCAGTATTTTAGCTCAAGGAAAGTGAGGAAGAACTGGTGGAGGAAGCTTTTGATAGTATGGATAGTATTTGGGATCATAACATCACTGTCTGTTTTTTGGTATATGAGCTCACAAGCTGTGGAGAAGAGGAAAGAAACGCTTGCTAGTATGTGCGACGAGAGGGCAAGGATGTTGCAGGATCAGTTTAATGTTAGCATGAATCATATCCAGGCAATGTCTGTTATGATTTCAATCTTCCACCACGACAAGAATCCGTCAGCAATTGATCAGGTAAATTTTGTTGTTCGTTAACTATAATTCGAATTCCAGAGGGATTGGAGACAGTTAGTTGGCTGCTGAAACTATTGTTTGTCTGATTAGCTGTTATTATCAAAGAATTAATTGGTCAGTTGGTTGAACATTTCTTAGCCACACTTGTTCCTTTGAAGTTTGAATCCTTATTCTTTGTAAGCTATGGAAATCATGCCCTTACAATCCATAGTCCTCATGGAGATTGTTGTGAACAATATGCATGTAAAACAATAGGATTCTTTTCTGGATCTTGTATTCAAGTGTCTTTTTAACTTGTTGCCTGACTTGAAAACTTGCAGAGAACTTTCGCTAGGTACACGGAAAGAACATCATTTGAGAGACCTCTTACAAGTGGAGTTGCATACGCAGTGAGAGTGCTTCATGCTGAAAGGGAGCAATTTGAGAATCAACAAGGATGGACTATTAAGAGAATGGATAAGGATGAACAGACCCCAGTTCATGAAGACGAATATGATCCAGAAGACCTTGAGCCGTCACCTGTACAGGAGGAATATGCTCCCGTCATCTTTGCACAAGAAACTGTTGCTCATGTAATTTCTGTTGATATGCTGTCAGGAAAGGTAAAGTTGTTGTGTAAAGAGATCCATTTACTAGAATATAGAGTATTGCTTTGCTGTATATACTTTATGAGTGTATAGAAGTTCTCTTCACGAACACTTGTGTAATGCAGAAGCAGAAAGTAGCTTAAAATGAAATGATTAGTTGAAATCACATCTGAATTTGTATAATCAGTGCTGTGGTTAGATGTCACTTAATACATTCAAACTTAGAAGATCTAGATGGAGGCTCAAGAAGTTAGAAATACTTTGTAATGGAATTCCTTGTGTTAACAGGAGGATCGCGACAATATATTGCGTGCAAGAGAATCGGGAAAAGGTGTTCTCACTGCCCCATTTAGGTTGCTTAAAACAAACCGCCTAGGAGTGATACTGACTTTTGTCGTCTATAAGAGAGATCTCTCTCCCAATGCAACCCCTGCTGAGAGGACCCAAGGAAGTGCTGGGTATGCCATCTAACCCACTTGTGTTATCTCCAGTGGCCTTTCGTGTCAATATTTCCTCCAATCTAAAGTGAAAGGATCAGAATGAATACAACAAACTTATTTCAACATGTTCTCTCTTCGAGCAGGTATCTTGGCGGTATCTTTGACATTGAATCACTCGTTGAGAAACTGCTTCAACAGCTTGCTAGCAAACAAACTATCCTTGTGAATGTGTATGACACTAGCGATTCCTCCCGTCCTATCAGCATGTATGGTTCAAATGCCTCATTTGATGGGCTGCTTCATGTCAGCGCTCTTAACTTTGGAGATCCATTCAGGAAGCATGAGATGCATTGCAGGTAACTTGTGTTCTTCTTTCCTTGAGACATTCTATTCTATGGATATATCTTATCATGAACTTCTACGTTGAAGCCATAATTATGAACCTGAGAGCTGCATAGGGAACCTCATAAAAGATCCGTTGTATATTTAGTTGGATTCTGATGCTTATATTTCCATTTCCAAATCATTTGAGGGATGTCTATTGATGCAGATTCAAGCATAAGCCACCATGGCCATGGGTTGCAATAACTACATCTGTCGGTATCCTTATAATTTCATTGCTCGTTGGGCAAATATTCCATGCTACAGTTAACCGAATAGCCAAAGTTGAGGATGATTTTCATAAAATGATGGAGCTTCAAAAACGTGCTGTGGCTGCCGATGTTGCAAAGTCTCAGGTATTTAGTTTTTCTCTCTTTTTTTTTTGTTATTTTTTAATTTTTACGGTTAAGGCCCTGTTTATTGAAGCACTGTGAAGTAAGTGCATAATTTATTTCTTTCTGTTGCAGTTTCTCGCTACTGTTTCTCATGAAATCAGAACTCCTATGAATGGCGTTCTTGGTCAGTGAATAATGTAGATCTTTCTTATATTTCAAAATCTTATACTTTGTTCACGTCCCAAGGGAACTGACTGTCTCATTTGTTTTGTCAGGAATGCTTCAAATGCTTAAGGATACGCATCTTGATGAAACTCAAGAAGACTATGTCAGAACTGCAAGGGAGAGTGGTAAAGCTTTGGTTTCACTTATAAACGAGGTGTTGGACCAAGCAAAAATTGAATCTGGCAAACTTGAGCTTGAAGCAGTTAGCTTTGATTTGAGGGGAATTCTTGATGATGTTTTATCACTATTTTCCGGAAAATCACAAGATAAAAAAGTCGAGGTAATTTATGTGCTTTGAATGCAGGATTCTTTCTTCCTTCCTGTTTTCACAGTGCTCAAATTTTGATCCTGTTTATCTTTGACAAGTGCAGTTGGCAGTTTACGTCTCTAGTAAAATCCCTGCAACGCTCATTGGTGATCCTGGAAGATTTCGTCAGATAGTCATGAACCTAGTGGGCAACTCTATCAAAGTGAGTACAACCTAGAATTTTGATTTTTTTCTGCCTGAAAATTGGTCTTGAGGTCATCATTTTGCTTAGATTTTATTCGTTCGGAAATTTGGAGATTTTGTTTATTTTTGTAAATATTGTTCGAATGTTTTGTGTCCCGTTTTGATACATACTGTATATTCATTTACAGTTCACTGATAAAGGACACATATTTGTGACTGTTCATCTCGTTGAAGAAGTGGCAGAAATGGAAGTGGAGAGAGACCTGACTCGCTCCTTGAGTGGATTGTGTGTAGTTGATAGACGACAAAGCTGGGCCAAGTTTAAAGTTTTCAATCAAGAAGTGTCCACATCTTCATTGACGTCCTCAACAGATCAAATTAATATTATTGTGTCGGTTGAGGACACCGGTCAAGGGATCCCACGTGATGCGCAAGACCGTGTATTCAACCCATTTATGCAAGTTGGCCCCTCCATCACAAGAACGCATGGCGGCACAGGCATTGGGTTGAGCATTAGCCAGTGCTTGGTCCACCTCATGAAAGGTGAAATCGGGCTGGCAAGCTTCCCGGACATTGGATCGACATTCACTTTTACAGCTGTTTTCACTAGTGGTTGCTCCGATTTCAACAATGAGGTCAGTCAGCCGGATAACTACCTGTCAAACAGTATTTCTTCAGAATTCCAGGGGATGAAAGCTCTACTCGTGGACCCTAACCCTGTTCGCACCAAGGTCTCTAGATATCATATCGAGCGACTTGGAATTCATGTTGAGGTAGTTGCTGATCTGAATCTAGGATTGTCTAGCTCAAGCCCCAGAAGCACACCTATAAACATGGTTTTCATTGAAGAAGATATTTGGGACAAACAATTAAACATGTTAGTTCGTTTATTGAATGAGTTAAAAGAAGATTGTGAAGTCAGCCCTACAATCTTACTTCTATCCAATTCTTCAAGCTCTAGCCGGCCCGGAGTTTCAGCTTCTGACGTTCCAACTCCGTTTGTTGTCATGAAACCACTAAGAGCAAGTATGCTTGCTGCCTCGCTGCAGCGTGCAATGGGTGTTAGGAACCGAGAAAACTATCGCAATGGAGAGCTTCATACATTATCCCTCAGCAGTCTCCTTCGTGGTCGGAAAATTTTGGTCGTAGATGACAATGCCGTGAACCTAAAGGTGGCTGCTGGTGCTCTGAAGAAGTATGGTGCTGATGTGGTACATGCAGAACGAGGAAAAGACGCCATCTCGTTTTTAACTCCACCCCATTCCTTTGATGCCTGTTTCATGGACATTCAAATGCCTGAAATGGATGGGTAAGCTTTATTCACTCTTTGGTTTCTATCCTTGAAACTGAATAATAGTTGCACGTCGAAGCAGCTTCTCAGTAGCTTTTCTGGATAGAGTTATCTTGCTATGCTACTGCCCTTTTAGTCGTGGCTCATAACAGTCGAAAATTCTGCAGGTTTGAAGCTACAAAGAGAATCCGGAAAATTGAGTCCGGCATCAACAATGGTCTCCAAACTGGCGTGCTCTCCGTGGAAGACTATGCAAACGTCTCAAACTGGCACGTACCAATTCTGGCCATGACTGCCGATGTCATCCATGCAACGAGTGATAAATGCTTGGAGTCTGAAATGGATGGTTATGTCTCGAAACCATTTGAGGCCGAGCAACTTTACAGGGAAATCTCACGCGTCTTTCAAACAGCGTCGGATGATTAGCGCTAGACCTAGAAGATAATCTCCAGCGGGGGCTCGGAAACGCCGGTGTCAATGAGGAGGTGCTGCTGAGGCTTTACAGTCATTAGGTTGTGCATATTTCCCAATTGTGAGTATGCGGTTGCAGTGCGCTATTTATTTCCTTAGTTTATCGAGTTAAAGTAAAAACGTGAATGATTGATATCTGTGGTTGGATTGCAGGTGATGAAATTTTAGGTTTGGTTTAAAGAGATGTATATAGAAAGGTGAAGATTCTTTGTGGAGACTCCATTTTGGATAGGGCAAAAGGGAGCTCTCCTTTCATATTCGCGTGGCTTCAATTTGATGGGTGCGCTTGTGGTCAAAAGGTTAGTTGGTTTGAGTTCGAGCTCGAGCTCGAGTCAAACGATGTTGTCCCGGCATCTTGGAGCATCATTTGTATGATATCAATTAGGTTGGTTAGTCCTACACAATGTTAGGTTGTAGAAAGTGTATCATAGTAATATTATTTGAATAATAGAGTTGGAATTGGCCAATTTGCATTGGGAGCAGGGGATTTTGTCATCTGCCAAATGTTTCTGTTTAGTAGTGAGAGACTCGGAGCTTTCTCTATCAACTATGTATCTATATTTTTCCCGGTGGTGTAGTAATTGTAGAAATTACAAGTCATTTTTTATAGGAAAATTACATATTTGGATCCCTCTTGCGCCTTCGTTTTCTTGTCGGTTCAATTCTTCAAAATAAAATAAAACATAAAAATTATAAAATAAAAATGAAAAATAGGTTACTGTGATTTCATTATCAAAGTATTTTTATTTGATCAGTATTTTCACTCTATCGCACGGAAATTGTATTTTTAAAATTTGTAATATTAAATGATATAATATGGAAATAGTGATCGTACAAGTATACACCTTATAACAAAAAGGGTGATTGTATTTACACCACCAATTTTTCTTTTCACACCACAACAAAAAATTAATACAAAAGTAATTATTTTTTAAATTAGTAGAATGCCCTTTTCTTATTTCAATACTATTTTTCTTACTACACCACAAAAATACAATACTATAATAAATAATAATAAAAAAAAGGAAAAAAAAGCTCATCTTCTCTGGCAGCAGACCCTCCCTCCGGCAACCTAAACTTTCTTTTTTCCAACAACCTTCCCCCACAAAATTTTAGATTTCAATTATAGATTAATATGTTAATCAAATTACATAAAAGAAAATATAAAAATGAATCTCTGAATTAATTCAGAAAAATACCGTTGAGCATGAAACATCTCAATACCGAAAATTTATCATCTTCCTCGAAACCGTTATGTCGGAAACTGGGTTCGAAAATATCAGTTCGAATCCCTTCACATATATTCGAAAATTGTGTTTCCTTCACATATATTCGAAAATTGTGTTTCTGAATGGATAGTACCTGATTCGAAAATCTATTTTCGAATAGTGGTTCGAAAATTTGTTTCCAAATGTTCATCTTTAACTTCGAAAATCATATTTCGATTCATCACTGTGTTGTTCGAGAAATGGTTTTCGAACTACGCAGTTTCAAACAAATCTGGTGCTAGGGCGGCGGTGGAGGAGGAAAGAAGAGGGTTGGTGGCGCTGGGGCGTCGTCACTTATTTTCTTGGAGAAAGGGGGGTGGCGGCGCTATTGGAGGAGGGTGGAGGAAGGGGGTGGCGGCAGTGTTGGAGGAGGGAAGAAGAAGGAGAATCAGAACGTCAAAAGGGCGCTCGGAGGCGTCTGCAATGCGGCCTCGGGCTGGTCACGCCAGCCGACCGCTTGTGCTCTGCAATGCGACCCACGGTCGCGCCCCTTGGCCGTGTCTGAGCCCAACACTTGGTTTTCTTCAACTTTTCAAGTCTTGTGCGGCCTTTGATGATCGAAATCCCATTTTAACTTTGTTTTGTACAAACTAACCCAAAAATAACCTGTATTGGCCACTTTAAACAACATTAAAGATAAACTACAAAATAAACAGAATTAACAAACATATAAACATAACCATAAAGCAAAAGTACTCAAAAGCGCGTGCAATTGAGTCCAAATGAGTGCAATTCAAGCACTCATCAGGGAACTCCTAATCGATTTTCTTATCAATATTAGAGGATGATATATTTGGGAACGTTTCTTCCAAGTGGTCAACGAACAGACTTGAAAACATAGAATTGAGAATATATATTAAGAGCATAAATTGTGAAAGAATATTGGAAAAAAATATATTGAGAGCAATACTCACTTTATGTAAGTTTGAACTTCAGGACAGTTGAGTAAAATGTACAGTCGTGCAGTATTGTACTCATTATCTGTTAGGAATATTTTGCTAGATCTTCCACAAGGCTGTCCAGGATACATAAAAATTGACAGAAGATCTGAACAATCGCCCGTTACATCACCTCGACCATCATTGTTACGAGGCACATTTCTATGTCTCGTAACTACATGATCCTCGACCGTTATCAAATTATTCGATTTAATCATGATCTAATACTCATTTCAAAACACTCTCAAATATTTGATTAAATTTTCATTCAACATCTTTGAATTTCAATTTCTTTGATTCATTATCTACAAATTCCAATTCAACTATGTCTACACCAAATTAAATCACAAATAATCAAGGTTCGAAAACAATTTTCAGTATTTGTTTTTTATTGGAAAAATTAAATTTCTCCAAATTAAATAGAATTAACAAATCTACCAAATTAAATAGAATTAACTAGTCAATGAATTGTTAGATTTAAAAGGAAAAAATATCTTTCATACATTATTAATAATAAATAATATTTTCTATTGACAAACAAATACGGTTTTTTCTATTTTACAATATTTTTAATACTAATGAATTATTATATTTTCACAACATCGAAACAACAAATTCGCGTGTTCCCTACATGTTTAATACTTAACATTACACTACTAAAATACTAGCATCTCAGATAACAAAAGAAACGTCATCATATAATCTATTAAAAACTAGTCATACATTAAACTTATTAATTAGTGCATCATAAAATAACAATATAAGCGTCCTGAAGTTTAATGATAACTTAGCGATTTATGTTAATATCAAACGAACTAAACTAACCAAATAGAAAAGACATTAACAAATAGTATAAAAAGCATCAAGAAGCATAAAATTAGAATAAGAGTATATTATGACACTTTTTTTTACAATGGTACGTTTATAACATAATAATTTCATTATATTTCATACATTATTAATAATAATTAATAATAACGCATAAATACAACAACTTTGATTTTATAATTCTTTTTAATTGCTAATGAATTATTACAATTTCACAACCGTAAAGCCACAATCTCGCATGTTCATACATGGTTAGGACACAATATTAGATTACTAAAAAATAAGCATTTTGGATAACAAAAGATACTAATCATACATTAAAGAATTACAAATAACAAAATAAGCATCATGTAATTTAAAAATAACTTAAAGATTTTATATTGACATCAAACGACCTAATTAAACATACCACAATCAAATAAAAAAACATTAAAAAATAGTATAAAAAACATTCAGTAACATAAAACTAGCATAACATTATATTATGACACTAAACATTTTTTGCAATGGTCACAATACAATCAATTCATTATTATTATTATTATTATTATTATTATTATTATTATTATTATTAGAGAAATTCATTATTATTCATACTCTTCCACGTATTAAATTGTTATAACTCTACTATGTGCTAAAAATATGCTTGTGCATGTCCAATTAGATAGATAAATTTATGATCAAAATAAATATAAAAAAAATATAGAAAAATAACTATCGTATAATTAATTATCATATGCAAAATAGCCCCAGGTAATAATCTTAAGATCTTATGCATATCATTATTTGTAATTTTAAAATTTCTTGAGTAAATGTTATTAATAAGAGAAGATTTACTTTCCTAAAAAAATCATTTGATTTATGGTATCTCTTAACAACCTAAACATAAGTTTACATGATTGACCTTTAGTGCACCTACAAATAAAAAAAAAACGCATTATTTCTACTACCACCCTCAATTAATAAGAACCATCAATTTCACAGATTAATGGACCAAATTTATTTCTAATTTACACAATAAGGACCTATATGCATGATAACCCTCCCCTTAGTATATAATATGGTACAAAGAATGGATTGAATGTAAAATATTCTCTAGTGTGTAAATTATAAATGAATCTCCCATCACCCATCTAGAAAAAATGGACGCTCCAAATTAAATCCACACACGATGGTATTGTGGCAATTTTTTTTATGGTTACGGGATATTTCCGTCTTTTTCTTAAAAAAAGTTGATATCATGGTGACTTAGGATCTTAAAATTTCTTAAACAGTTTAAAGGATCATAACTTGCCCTTTTTATTGGATTTACGCAAATAATATATCATACTAAATGTGTTTTAATAATCTTTCATTTGAAATCAGTGATCATATGTCCATCTGAAAAATATGGATGAAAAATACAAGAATTTTCATTCATATTCAAGATCAAAATACTTTGTCAGCATCACAAATATTTCGTTAGCATCAATTATATTGTTATAAAAGTTGATTCAATACAAATTAGGTATATTTTGTTAGCAAATGTCAAATATTTCATTAACATCAATTATATTACTATAATGATTTGTTTTATCCTAATTATGATGTGCTTCATTAGCACCAATTATATTGGTATAAGTGTTTGTTTCATCACAATTAAGACGTGCTTCGTTAGCATATGATAAATGCTTCATTAATATAAATTATATTGATATTGAACAATACATTTATGCGTTGAGATTTTTTTGAGAATGCTAATGCATTGCTAACATAAGTATTGACACATGCTAACAAAAATATTAATAATATCAATGTAGTGTAGTGTATAGTTATATATGCAAATAGAATCATATGTGTTGACACCCTATTTATTAAAAAAAAATAACACGTTTCGCAATTGCACGGTGCTATTATAATATCTAGATGAGCAAGAGTATCGCATTCCACAGAGACTGAATTGACTGACTCACACAAGTACTCACTTAATATCTATACACTAATAATCAAATAAAGAGAGAACAAAAATAAACAACATAAAATAAAACAGTAGAAATAAAAAATATGCAGAGAAACAAATAATTGGAAAACCCTAGGTTGTAGGGATAGTGGATTTATTATTTCAATTAATATAATTTTTTACTCTTTCAACCCGACTTCTTATCTTTAATCTATCAATGGTGGAGGATCACTAGGTTGTTATCAGGCAGCTTATAACGGCGTATACGGTAACATAGATATAACAAGAACATGCTTCACCGTGGTCGGTTCTTCACACATGTTGCTACTTCTGATCAAGCGCACGAAGATCTATTCAACCCTATGCAATACTTGTTCACTTGGTCGGTCCTTTCAAGCACACATAAAATGATTTCTATCTTTCTATCGTTAATCTTTCTCTGGCTAGTGCTTCAAATTAACGACTAGCATGCATAAATGGTGATCAAGCATCCATACAGGATATTAAATAAATTATAGAAATCAAATCTCGAGAGATAGTAGGAAGAAAAGTAATCGAGTCATATATAAAAATCCATAATATTCCACACCCTAAAACCTAGCTAGAAATTTAGCTAGACATGATAAAACAAACAAACGAATCTAGAGTATAAGTGTTCATAGCAACAAAGATAGAAAACTGAAAAACGCAGAGTAATCCAGTAGTCTTGTCTTCACTGCAACGGCACTCTGTCTCTATCAACCTTGTCGACTTCCTCGAGGTCTAGTGCGTCTCCTCCGAGTATCTGGGCATCTCTCCAGTTGTATGATGATTTTCTACTGTATTTCGATCATCTTCAGAGTTGTATTCTCGTGTGTATCAAATGAAGCTTTTATATTTAGGTCAAAAATCCTGAGTTGGAGTGGATAAAATTAATTCCCGTGAACCCGCTCATGTAGGTCGATCGAGCTCAGTAGGTCGACCCAGAGGTATGTTTTTCAGCAGAGTCGACCCAACTGACTTGGGTTGGGTCGACCCACCCCTTTGCAAATTACACTGAGACCGGTCGACCGACACTTTCCGGGTTGACCCGGTCTCTTTTCTCGCTGGGCTTCGGAATTCTCCAGACTTCAATCATTTAATCCAGTCCATTAACTCCAAATTAGTATCCAATTAAGCTCAAGATCCCAATTAAACACCTCTTTAGCTTCTTTCGACCATATTTGCTCATTTTGCTCCAAATATGCAGTCAAAACACAATTATTGCTGCAAAACTAGCAAACACATAAAAAAGTCTAAAAGATCACAATATATGCACTAAAACTATATAAAATACACAAATTTATATAATAAAGAGCATCAATTCATATCCAAAAGTTGGGTAAAATACACAGCTATCAAACCTCCAAACTTAAGTTGTTGCTAGTCTCGAGCAACGAAAAAGATAAGAAAATGAAATATATGAAGTGATGATCAGGATATTGCCTCGGATTCGTCCTCATATGTACTAAATTAAACATGGAAAGATTAGACAGATAAAATTAATAGCACAAAAATCAGAATAATTGGAATTACACTCTCTCGACAGGTAATAGAAAATTTCACTCAACACTCAAGTGTATGAGGGAACTCTTATAAACAGAAAAATACAATAATCTACCATATGTTTGCAAATCGTCTATCTCTCTACTGCTAAAATGTGTGTACTTGAATAAAAAATCAATTAGGACTTGTGTTGGTTATAATGTCGGTCTTTTAGACCGGAAGGCAAAATATGGCACAGTGACTTACCCCAGAATCTCTTGAGTTAGCTACTCTCAATCATCCCCTAGAAATCACGGCAATAGATAAATCTCAGCAGAACTAACAATTATTTAGTTCCCTTCTCCCTTCCAATATCAAATACATAAACCAACAAAATATGCTATAATCCGCAGATAAAAGAACAGGTGTTGGGCAAATCTTTTATGCCCCCTTCTCTTTTTCTCTCTTTTTTTTCAAAAATGCACATATATAGACATACACATTTTTTTTTCCAGAGCTTATAAGATTTATTTCAATAATTCCCACAACACTCTAAATATATAAAGCATGATACATTATCTCATACCAATAGTTCTCACCAAAACTTTACCAATCATCCGAACATGAAATTCCCCAGTTCCTTTGGATATCGAAAATTAGACTTAAAGTAGGCCTAAATGGGCTGACTAGCGAATCTTTCTGAAATAGGCAAAAATATGGGCCAAAATAACGGGTAACAAAGATGGCCTAAAATCATTTTTCCAATTTAAGTAAACACATAGTTTCGAGATAGAAACCAGAGCAAATTTTAGGGATTAAATGCATAATCCGACACACTCAAAACAATAAACCATGCTAAAATATAATATAGCAATCAAGGCTCAAACTTCTCACAGGTTTACATGCATAATTCCAATAATTCCTCAATCCATGCTACTAATTCCATCATCAACAATCAACCATGCTCACAAAGCACATCAAAAATCGAAAAAAATGGGAAGAAAGTTTTTGATACCTCTCAAACCATGCATCCTCATTAACAATTCCAATCACACCAAATCACAACCTTACCAATGCCATCTCCTTGTCGATCAAAATATCGCAACAACGAAAGAATCAAAGATGAAAAGCCGCTCGAACATCAAAATGATAGAAGGTTGCTTCGAACAAAAAACAAACACACTAAAAAAAATGAAAGCAAAGCAAGATAAAGAAACAAATAAAAATAAATAGTATAGGAGTCAGAGAAAAATATCAAATTATGCGTACAACCACATCGAATAAGTATGAATTAAAATAAAAGTAATGCAGATAAAATATCATGATAGAATACATGTCACAGATAAAAATAAATCTATCTTAACCTCCTCACATTCCCCAAACTTATTCAAAATTCCAGTAAGAATAAGTTTGCAAGGAGGAAGGGTTAAGATAGACTGCCTCACAAATCACTGAGGCCCTGGAGGTGGGTACTGGAATCGAGGATCATAGAAGTGGGAGTTCCATCCACACATCATCATCATGAGCTCCACCATGCTCGTGCTCTGTGACTCCACTTGGCCTGCCATGTGGGAGATGTCTCGGTGCATCAGGTCCATGTCTTCCCGAAGACTCTGGACATCACGTTGCAGCTTAGATGATACCTGAGAGGTGCTCGCTTTCCTGTGTGAGGACTTAGGACGGTCCTCCTGCTCTCGGCTGTGATGACTTGGGCATGGCCTCATGTTCCATGGAGGCGGTTGCGGCATCTCAGGCTCTTCTTCCTCAGCGGCTGCTCCAACTTCCTTATCCTCGGCTTTCTCTTTTTCAGCCTCCCTCATGTCTCGGTGCTCAGGCGTGTCCATCAACTAATTATCTTACTCGTATATTGTGGACACGGTGGTTAGTAGGGCATTGGGCAGTGCAAAGTTTGCCCTCTCCTTATACAACAGTAAATAGGGAGGATGTGACGATTGAAGAAACCTCGAGTGCATCAATGCTCATGCATCTACATCTATGGATCCATCAGCTACCGACATCCCATCCAATGAAATGCGAAAGTGGAGAGCTATGGGAGTAATAAGTCCACCAAGATAAATCTTGCCTGAGCTTTGCATGCTGGCTTGACTCACCAAGTGATCCACCAAGTACTGCCCTAAATCCATACTCGTGCCTGACAACATACACCAAAGACAAAAGATCTCAAAGGTGTGGACCACGCTGCTGTCTTGTCTTCCGAACACCCAATATGCCATCACCCTCTGAATGTAGTGGAGAACAGGATTGTAGATGCTCTGTGCTCTTGTCCTGTTAGTAGCAAATGAATATGGCATATCGTCCGCCCATGCAATCGATCTCCAGAACCGTGCGGCTCTAAAGGCAAATGGAGGCTCATAGAAGCCTTGAAAAGTGGTGTGATAAATCTTGTTGAGCTCTTCAAATCTCAGAGAGCGCCTAGAGTTCCTTAGTTAGAAACTGATGCCTCCATCGATCCTTGTGATCGAGCTCAGAAACTCCCAGACTAACCTCGGGTAGGTTAGCCACCTCTCTCTCATGATATAGGCCCACTATACTCTCTCCATCAGGACCCAAACAGGTTTGGCAATGCCCAATTCATGGCATAGCCCATCACATATATATCGGCTCGATTTCACTTGATACAGGGGCATATGTCCCCATCGCTCGGCATAAGAAGTGGAGTGAAAGGAAACACCCATTCGGTGAGCATCACGGGCATTTGCATACATGGCTCTACACACAACAAAACACCACAACTCCATACAAAATCAACATCCACAACACCTCCATTCAACAACGTAACAATCTCATCCCCCATTGTCAACCAAAATCCAACAAAGTAAGCAATTAAAATCCAAATAATTTAAAGCTCATGCTCAACAACATAGGACCACATTCATATACTTCATAATAGCTAACCAACGCAACCAATTGAGGATAACTTCACAGTAAGCATAAAACATGTATAAACCCATTTAGCTAAATTTCGACAATAATCATTCCTGAATCAAACAACATGCTCAAATAATTAGACAATTCCTCTTAAACTAAGCATGCCCAATATCATAGGAACATAATTGCATCATCAATTTAAGCATATCCCCAATTTGAAACCCTAATGACATAATCACGACTAATAAAAATTTTGCACTGATTAAACTACCTTAAACATGAAGCATATTCATAATCTTGCATAAACATAAGAATTAAACGGAAGAAAATCGACACACCTTGAGTTCTTGGGAAGACAGATGAGAGAATTTGGAAGTGTATTGTGAATAGATAGTGATAAAGTGAGAGAATGGGGTGTGTGTGTGTGGGTGAAATACCCGTCACCTTTGGATCAACTGGGTTGGCCTAAAAACCGTGCGGCTGAATCAATTGATGGGGCTTGAGGGTCGATTGGTTGGTCGACCGACTGGTCAACTCAGCTCATCATCCCGTAGGTCAATCCAGTCGTGTTGGTTTCTGCGTACTCGGGTCGACCTGCAATATTTTTGACCGTGCTCGTCCGAACCTTTTAAGTCCCTAAACTAAAGAAAAACACAAAACCATAAAAACTAACGAAAGACAAAAACAAAAACTAAAACAAAAGGTTGAGTTAAATTAAATTCAAGTTCCCCCAAACTTATTTGTTGGAAACGCATAAGTTTGAGAAATCAAAGATAACTTAATGCGGGTACTCACAGTGATCAGGGATCATCCGGTGGCCTATTACACCACCAAGTTAGTCTGATCTCCTTATCATCGAAACTGTAATCTGGGTCATCAAAATTATCCTCCAGATCCAACTCACTAGTTGCTTCAAAAGCATCATTAATGGCGTCGAAGACGTTATCAAAGTCGTGGAATTGATACATACTCTTCGTCTTAGCAGGTTGATGGAGGATAATAGTATCCTCTCCATAAATTAGCGTCAGAGTGCCCAACTCCACATTGATCACAACCTTGGCAGTGTAGAGGAATGTGCACCCCAATATGAATGGACTAGCCGGGTCGACTGGAATGTCGATAACAATAAAATCCAAAATATAGTGGTGTCCATATATACTCACCACTACATTCTCGGTTGTGCCCAAAGCTTTGATGGTTGAATTATCCACCATGTGGATAGCTGCCTTGCAATTCTTCCATTTTGGCAGCTTCAATTTCTCAAAGATAGACAGGGGCATCAAATTGCAACTTGCTCCATAATCAACTAAGGCCCTTGAATCCATCTTCATCTCCAAAGAAATCTAGATGACAAATTCTCCAGGGTCATCCTTCTTTGGAGGACATCTAGTGGTCTCTTCCTTCTTCAACTCCTCGAGATCGTCAGCCTTCTCAAGTTTGCTCGATTTTTCCAAATCAATACCGATGTCGAGGTTGGATCAACAGTGTAAGGAGCTATTTCTTTTGAATGCGGGGTCTCAGAAATAGGGAAAATCAATTTCCCCTCTTCAATCTCATGCTCCACTTTCTTCTCGACTCATTTCTCTTGCTTCTTTTCAGCTGGCCTCATCGCGAAATAATCAGCGGGTAGAGTGATTATCTTTGCAACTTGTACATGTGCCTCTTTACTTGGAGTCGGCTTATTCAGTAACCTCTCAAGAAAAGGTGGGGGAGACACGTACATAGGACGGAGAGGCAGAGGTAGCCATCCATCTTCTCGATTGTGGCTCATCTTAGCCTGCTCGATTTTCTGCTTCGGATTAATTTCAGGAGTGGCAGGAAATTGTCCCAGCTTTTGCTGACTAGCGATGGAAGCTCCAATATTTACTATGGTCTTCTGCAGTTGATCTATTTAGCTTCCAAAGGTCTGCTTGAATTGGGCAACCTCAGTCTGGAACTTCTCTATCTTCGCATCAATGTCGATGATGTAGGAGTTCACCATCTCCAAGAAAGACTGCTTCTTTGGCTCATTGACCACTCTATTGGTCACAGAGAATCCAGGTGGTGGTTATTAGAAATTGTTAGGATTTCCATAAGACAGATTAGGATGATTTCTCATCCCAGGATAGTATTGAGGTCCACCGCCTTGATTTCCTCTGTTGAAGTTCCTTTGATTCATGTAATTCACTTCTTCAAAACAATTCAGCTCTACAGCTGGGGCGAATTCCTTCTTCTCCCTAGCTCTCACTTTTCTCAACAAATAGAGCCAATTCTTCAAATCCTCGACCTCGACTTCCAATGCAGCCCTAGCCTTAGTGTAGTCGTTGGTTTCTACTGCGGCTACTTTCTTTGTTGTGGATCTCTCGGATGGCCACTGATAACTATTGAAGATAACTTCTTTCAATATATATCCTCATGGTATCTCTGGATGTTCTGGCTAGCAGAGATCCTCCAGCAAAGGCATCCACTACAGTTTTTGCAGTTGTAGTGAATCCTTTGTAAAGATGGCAGACTTGTTCTGCTTCAGTGAAGCTATGATGTGGACACCTCCTCAGCATGTCTTTGTACCATTCCCACGCCTCATAGAATGATTCATCCTGGAACTGCGTGAATTGAGTGATCTCAGCCTGCAGCTTTATAGTCTTTCCCGGAGAAAAGAATTTGTAGAGGAATTTTTACCAAAGGTCCTCCCAACTCATGACTGTGTCGTGGTCGATTGACATGTACCATGTCTTCATCTTGTCTCTCAGAGAAAAAGAGAACATGCGCAACTTCATAGCATCATGCGGCATTCCATTGATCTTAATCGTCCCACAGAGCTTCAGAAACTGTGACAGATGAGTGTTGAGATCTTCATTCTGACTGCCGCCAAACTGGTTCTATTGCATCATATTGATTAGTCCAGTTTTGAGTTCAAAGTTGGAGGCTCCGATTCTAGGTCCTCCGACCATGCGAACCGGTCCAGCAGGTTGCTGGAACACATCTCTGACAGTGACACCAACATCACCTATCTGTTGATTCTCTCTCTTGAGCATCATCTTCCTTATCTCCTCCGGCTATCACTGGAGGTCTTGCACCGTTACTCCTTTGTTGTTCTGCTCTTGATTTTGTTGTATTTGTGGCGGCTGATTATTCTACTGACCAGCTATCCTATCTGTTAACTCCTTCCTTAGTTATCTCAAAGTAGTCTCAATCTCGGGATTGCAAGGCACTTCAGGTGGTCATCTTGATCTCGTGATCATGCACTACCTGACAAAAACTAAAGAAAAAGTAAAGTACCTAATACTAAAAAAATGGGAATAAATGAAAATAAATAAAATAAAAAAAGTCTAGCCTACTAACACTCTACTAGAATAAGAATGCAAAAAATAACAGTCTCCGGCAATGGCACCAAAAACTTGACACACTATTTATTAACAAAATAACATATTCCGTAAGTGCACGATATTATTGTAATACCTAGGTAAGCAAGAGTATCATTCCCACAGAGACTGAATTGACTGACTCTCACACAAGTACTCACTTAATATCTGGACACTAATAATCAGATAAAGAGAGGAACAAAAATAAACAACATAAAATAAAAAAAGTAGAAATTGAAAATATGCAAAGAAACAAATAATTCGAAAAACCTAGGTTTTAGGGATAGTGGATTTATTATTTCAATCAATATAATCTTTGACTCTTTCAACCCAACTTCTTGTCTTTAATCTATTAATAGTGGGGGATCACTAGGTTGTTATCAGTCTGCTTATAACAGCATATACCATAACATAGATATAACAAGCACATGCTTCACTATGGTCGGTTCTTCACACATGTTGCTACCCCTGATCAAGTGCACAAAGATATATTCAACCATATGCAGTACTTGTTCACTTGGTCGGTCCTTCCAAGCACACATAAAATGATTTCTATCTTTCTATCGTTAATCTTTCTCTGGTCAGTGCTTCAGATTATTGACTAGCGTGCATAAATGGTAATCAAGCATCCATACATGATATTAAATAAATCATAGAAATCAAATCCCGAGAGATAGCAGAAAGAAAAGTAATCGAGTCATATATAAAAATCCATAATATTCCACCCCTAAAACCTAACTAGAAATTTAGCTATACATGATAAAATAAACAAACGAATCTAGAGTATAAGTGTTCATAGCAACAAAGAAATAAAAACTAAAAAACATAGAGTAATCCAGTATTCTTGTCTTCATTGCAACGACACTCCTTCTCTATCAACCTTATCGACTTTTTCGAGGTCTAGTGCGTCTCCTCCGAGTATCTGGGCATTTGTCCAATTGTATGATGATTTTCTGTTGTATTTTGATCCTCTTCGGAGTTGTATTCTCATGTGTATCAAATGAGACTTTTATATTTAGGTCAAAAATCCTGAGTTGGAGTGGATAAAATTAATTCTTGCGAATCTGCTCATGTGGATCGACCAAGCTCAGTAGGTCAACCCAGAGGCATGTTTTTCCACAGGGTTGACCCAGGTGACTTGGGTCGGGTCGACCCACCCCTTTGCAAATTACACTGAGACTGGTCGACCGACACTTTCCGGGTCGACTCGGTTTCTTTTCTCACTGGGCTTCGGAATTCTCCGGGCTTCAATCATTTAATTCAGTCCATTAACTCCAAATTAGTATCCAATTAAGCTCAAAAGCCCAATTAAACACCTCTTTAGCTCCTTTTGACCATATTTGCTCATTTTGCTCCAAATATACAGTTAAAACACAACTATTGCTGCAAAACTAGCAAACACATAAAAAATTCCAAAAGATCACAATATGTGCACTAAAACTAAATATAATACACAACTTTATATAATAAAGAGCATCAATTCATATCCGAAAGTTATGTAAAATACACAATTATCATGTGTTTAATATTACATGTATATAGTCACCATATAACTTTCATGTCAATTAGACATGTTTCATTAGCATATGCCAAATGTTTCCTTAGCATATGATAGACATTTTCCTAGCATCAATTATATTGTTATAAGAGTTATCACATCAATCTTTTAGGGCTCAACAATTTAATTTTACTGAATTTCATAATTTACTTCTGTTAGCATTATCGTATGCAAACATAACGTAATGTCCTAATTCTAGGAGAACTAGTGATAAATGACCGGTGCATTAGTAGGGGAACGGGGGGATGAGTTGGTGCAATGAACTTGTGGAATGAATATATTTATATAGGAAAGGTAAGTTATACTTTCTAGTTGGGCAGCATTACTTCTGTAACTGGAGCAAATTCATGTTTTTCAACATATTATAAGAAGTCACTGGAACTCAAAAACCAACAACAGAATCCAACAGGATATCAAAAGTTAACAAGATTAGGGATAGACGTGACTTATTATGTTTAATAAAAGGCTTCATCCCTTGTAAAAAGATAACAGATCTCGAAGATCAACTATTCAAAAGCCCATTAAGAAACCATAACATGCTACATGCTATTGGGTTGGAGTGCGGAAACATGGTTCATTGTTTGAAATTAGAACAAGAATACCATATATTGATATCATAAAAGGAAAAGTATTCAACGTAAAAGATAGCCCTCAACCTCAACACTATTTACCTCAACATGCAACTCAACTTAATTGTGAAAAATATTTGAAAAGATTGGGGTGAGAGTACTAATGTACTCAATATGTCAATGGTTTTATACAACATTTGATAAAATTAAACATATACAATCAGTTGTAAACAACACATAATAGAACACTTAAAAGAATAAAATCGATTATGCGTATGCCAAAGCTTATTTTCTCGTACGTACTCTGGCTACTTATGTCATTTCCTATAGTGTACCGACGTTATACTCTACCCCAAACTACACGAGGTAGGTACACGTCTACGGTGGTTTTGAGAATCAAATATTCGAGTAGTGACAGTCACCTTTTCTTTGGTAGGATTATAAAACCTCTAATAGAAGAGCTAAAACATTTTCTTTAAATGTATATCACTTTAACTTGAATAAACAAAGTTTACATCACTCAAAGATATAGTTTTTATAATAAGAAAAACCCATCTTGCTCGAGAAATGCTACATCAGCACTCATTTCTAGTTCTTTCTTTCTAGCTCAATAGGTCCTACACAACACAAGCTTCGACTTAGGACTGCTACAAGATTTTTTCAAGTCAAACTAAATATAATACAAATATTCTCATATAATAAAATAGACTTCGTACTATAATGCACAACATTAAAGTTTCATTCTCAATTCAACATTTTAGGGAAATAAATTCAGCAAATATTTTCAACTAAAGCCGCCCAAAAATATTTGGAAAAAATGGAGGTCGATCACTTGCCATTTTACTCAACTTTTACCAGATTTGATCAACGAGTATTTTTGTCATTCAGAAAATTACCAAATTTAATTGACAGCATGTTTCACATGTAACTATTCAAGTTTGAAGATTTCATAATTTTCAGACGACACACGGAAAAAATTTGAATTTAAATATACTATTAAAATAATTAGGTAATACATAAAATTTGCTTAGATAAAAACGGGATTGAAAATTAAACAGAGCATTTGCCATGGGGAACAATTCCTAAAGGAACATTTTTGCTAGTGTAGTACCCGAGCCTCTCTAATCATCGGGCATTATGGTAAATAAACTTATGATTTTATGCAATTTTGTAGAAATATTTAATTATAGGTGATATGTGAATATACCTATATGTCTAATCATGATTTGTTTTATTTTATTTCATGTATTAGTTTGTTACTTGATATAGAAAAAAATATTATGCACCGAGAGTTATATAATAATGGTTGTAAAGTATTTAGATTATTTATAAAGGATAATTAAGAAAACTTGGGGGATTTGAGGTGTCAATGTTTGGTAGTGCCACCAATTCAATAAGATGTTGTGAAGCAAGAGTTGGAAGAGTTGCTGGAGGATTTGCACCTCAGTTTGACGAAAAAAAAAAAGATGAAGAAAGCAGTGAAGGAAGAGCAGAGTAAAAGTTGTGTGATTGGAAATTGATTTCAAATGTGAATTAGGATTGACTTCAAAGGGGTCTGTGCCCGGAGATGCAAATCATACCATGATTAGTATTGAGCCATTAATTATTGTTATTTTATTGTATTTCTCTAAAGGTCCAATTAATATTGGTGAGGCCCAATTTAGTTAAATTAGGGTAGAAATTATGTAATGTTGTCCCATGATACTTTGGTGGTTTATATACCCCAATTCGCATGAAATGAAGCAGAAAAGAATTAACTTAAATTTCTTCTCATTTTTTCTTCTATATCTCCCCTTATTTCTTCTCAGATATTCTCCCATTTCTACCTCAAATATCATCAAGACACCAACTTTATTGTTTATCTGCTATATTAGTTTCAGAAAATACAAAAAAATATATAAAAAATGTCTAAAACATCTGAGATCACAACATTTGATATCCAGAGCCACGTTTTCTCGGAAATGGTTGATGAGGCCCTGCTTATGGAGTTGTAAGAAGGCCAAAAAATTCTGAATCAGAGATGGCAGATGGAGATTGTGAAGTGGAATGAAGCTTAACAAAAAATATAAGAGCAAATTGCAAATATTCATGAAGGTATGAGTTAAAAATTAGATCATTTAATTAAGACAGTTGTAACTCTTCATTTACAATTACTTAATGGAGAGCCTAAGAAAGGTATAGGTGATGAAGAATCTATTTTAGGTGGATCTCCGCAAAAATATGTTGGTGTAGTACTACAATCAAGAATCCAATTCATTTCGAATGGGGAAGGTACTCTAGCAGAACCTGATGGAAATAAAGTATTCACCCATTTGCCCAGGGTATATTTTCCTAAGTTTGATGGATCTAACCTAAGTGTGACGCCCGGGGCCGAAGTATGGAGTGATCGCCGGTGCAAGGCACGGACAAAGAGCGGCTCCTATAAGACTTCCAAGTGAAGGGGCACATGAATGAACCGAATCCACCTGAAAGAGAGGGATTCTGAGGCTATATAGGAATGAGACTGTATAGTTGAGGAGAGCTTAAAGGATTTGATTGGTGCTACTCATACTAACAAGGTGCATCTTCTTTTCTGGCGCTCGTTCCACTAGAACTCCAAAGTTAAGCGTGCTTGATCTAGAGCAATGGTGGGATGGGTGACCACCTGGGAAGTTTCTCAGGGAGCGTGTGAGTGAGGACAAAGCACGCTGGAAAGACTTGTGTTGGTTTGTGGGGACAGTCATCAGTCCAGTCGTTGGGTCGTTACAGATGGTATCAGAGCCGAACCTCTCGTAGTAAGGTGTGGTTCGGGAACGAACCAAGCAGAAGCTGGTGGGTATGTGACGCCCAGGATCGAAGTATGGAGTGATCACCGGTGCAAGGCACGGACAAAGAGCAGCTCCTATAAGACTTCCAAGCGAAGGTTCACTTGAATAAACCGAATCCACCTGAAAGAGAGGGATTCTGAGGCTATACAGGAATGAGACTGTATAGTTGAGGAGAGCTTAAAGGATTTGATTGGTGCTACTCATACTAACAAGGTTTAGGTGCATCTTATTTTCTGGTGCTCTTTCCACCAGAACTCCAAAGTTAAAAGCGTGCTTGAAACCTGGAGCAATGGTGGGATGGGTGACCCCCTGGAAAGTTTCTCATGGAGTGTGTGAGTGAGAACAAAGCACGCTGGAAAGACTTGTGTTGGTTTGTGGGGATAGCCGTCAGTCCGGTAGCTGGGTCGTTACATTAAGGGTGTGGTTGATGCATTGTAATGGATATTTTAAGAAGATTCCTTACCTTTTGGATAAAGAGAAAGTAACACTAGCTACCAAGAACTTTGAAGGTAGAGGTGCAACGTGGTTTTAGAATTTTAGCTCAAAATATGATAGTGTTTTCTTGGGAACATCTGTGGAGGTCGTTGCAACAAGATTTGAAGACATTAAGGAATCCAAGATAGTGGTGGAGTTGAATAAATTGAAACACACTAGAGATTATTCAGCTTATGTTAACAGATTTGAAGAGTTCAAGGAATGCTTGTTAAAGTGTAACAGGGAAGCCTACTCTGAGGCATATTTTCTGACAGGATTTTTGAGTGGATTGAGTGATGAATTAAATGTTGTAGTCCTTATGTTTAACCCCACTACACTTGAACAAGCTGTTGAATTGGGAAAGAGCGAACTCATCACATTAAAAGTAATTACTCAAAAATTAAAGGGGACTGCCCGAGCATATAATCAGAGTTGGACCAACTCCTATCCTAAGGAAATCACTTCTAGTCCCTCATTCCTATCTAAAACACTTATAGAGGAGCTTGCTTTTCTAAAGTGTATCAACACTATAGAAGATGATCCAGGACCTATGAGATTTAAAAATAAGGTAGAGATTTCCATAAATACCATCAAGGGAGGAACTAAATCTTACAACAATAGCTGGTTTAATACTACTCCTAAGATGTCGAAAGAGGAAGATTTCCTTACTGGCTCAGTTTTGGAAGAAGAAAATGTTTCAATTAATGCACTTATTGAAGAGGATAACATAACTGCAAGGAGGGTTAAGGAGAAGATGGATGATCACAATTTGCAAATCATGATAGACTCAGGTACTACACTCCGTTTTATCAAAGAAGAAATAGAAAAAAATTTAGGTTGTGAGATTGAAGAAGCTACAACTCTGCTCATTAAGATAGCAAGTGGTCGGAGGCTAATCAGTTTTCTTGAGATGATATGCTGAAAAATGTAGAACATGTCCTAAATCATTCAATAAGGCCCATGAAACATGAAGATTGTAAGATTATCTTAAGAGGGAACTGGTTAAAAGTTTGTACCCCTACAAAATTGAATTTTGATAAGATTATGTTATTTTCTGACAAGATATTGGCCAAATGTACATTCATTTTCCATCACTCTCCATACAAGAAGTTGCATACTAAAGTCATGGATGACATTAGGGAATTTTTGGATGCTTTAATGGAAATTCAGAGATGGAGACAATGTCGGAGGGAACAGAAGCTGATGAAGCCATGGCCCACAAAGATGATGAAGAACCGGAGTTGCAATTTAGAGGACCAATCACAAGATCAAGAGCTAAGAAGTTGTAAGCTTACTTGCAAGTGTTGATTCGAAGAAAGCTCGAGATTGGAGATGAAGAAGTCAAGAGAAGCAATTCCAAGATAGTTAATTTATTAACTATTGAAGATCAAGAACACACCATGGAGTATTAATCTTGAAGAGATGAAGATGAAGAGTTCAAGAGCATGTGTGCATGTGCATGGAATTATCGTGCATGTGTGTGCGGTTTTTAGTGAAGAAATCGGTCCCATAGTAATTAATTATGGGGTTGATTTTATTTAGACTATAGTATTTATTTTATTTAATTAAGACTATAGTTGGATCAGATTTATTTAATTATTTAGGAGTAATTTTCGTCCATATTGAGGTCAAGTTTGACTAGAATTGTATTTAAGGCAATTTTCTACCTTGAATAGAATTCTAGTTTAGGTATCTTCCTAGTATAGTTAGAGATCTCTTTTGGATCAATTTTTAGGCCTTTTTATCTTATTATTTTCGTTCCCCCATAGTCCTATAAATAGGGGAACCATGTCATATTGTTATTTTAGACATTATTGATTAAAATTGCTTTTGCATTCAATTTGTGTCTCAACCGTTTAAAGCTTTTGATTGTTTTCCTTGAAAATTATCATTCTTGAAGCCTAGAAAACTTTGAGTCTTACATCAAGGGAACGTTCTAATTCATACGAAGAATTAGGGTGAACTCGCTACGAAGAACAACTTAGAGATTCGTTTTCGTCGTACAAGATACGCCGGGGATTAATCGGGTTGTAATTCAACAACACGAACACCAACGCCACCATCAACGACCTCCTCAACCATCATCAACTTGTCCATATCTTTATCAATCATTCAGATTCGTTTGGGTCCAAGTTCGAGTTCAATTCAAGATCCGTTCGACGTAATTCCTACCCGAACCGTAAGTTCATCTTAATTCTATCATATCCTATCTACTCTAGCCATTCTAAACCCATTCATCACCATCGATTTACCTTCATCCAAGCCGTCCATAAACTCGTCCAAAACAGCCCTATTTCTATTTGGATTTGTGTTATTTTGTGTGTCATTGTCTAGGTATTTTAGTTGAGTCTTAGTCGTCCAGATAATCGAGTATAGATCCCTTACTTCACCGACATAGTTTCTTTCCTTTGCTTCCGCGTCTTTTGTGTCTCGTTGGTCATTGAGTCCCGGGTCACATCAGAAGCTCATAATTATAATCGGCCTACAAACTCCCAAGTTCTTTTGGGATCAGAAAGTTATAGATTCAACAAACAAGGATGGATACTAAGCTTGTGGTCCAGAATTATGCGATAAAGCTGAAAATGAGGCATGACAATTGGGATACTAATGCATTTTCAAGTGTACAAGAGAAACAAGGTGATTTTCAAATTCTTTAGGGCCATTTTCCTCCCTACTTGTCCATCAACCTCTGTTTGGATACTACTCAAGGAAAAGTGAGAGGCACAACTAAGGCACAACATTTGAAGGGTAACCTCCCAAATTGCTACCACCGTATGCAACAATATGCAAATAAGACATGGGTTGAAAGGCAATTCGAGATAGGGGATCAAGTGTACCTGATTTTGCAGCCCTAAAAGCCAAAATTAGCCCATTTGTGAAAAAACTCGAAGCTCTCACCCAGGTGATACGGTTCCTACAAGTTGGAGAAAATTGGTCACATCACTTACAAACTTGAGCAGCCATGTACCTTGAGAAATCCTCAAGTGTTCAATTTTTCACTTTTAAAAGAGAAAATTAGTCAAAGAAATGTCTCATTACCTCAATTAGTTGCAGTCACTTCTGATGGAGTCTTTCGCATCTCACAAGAATGTTTCTTGGCTCATCGTACAATACAACAAGGCTGCAAATCGGTCTCCCAGGTTCTAGTCGGGTTGGATGAGTAAAAATCAGATCTTTTTTCATATGAGAGTGATAAATTTGAGAAGAAGAAATCCCCTAAATTCGATCCTTTTGGAAAAAGATCTGAAATAGAGATGAGTAATGTTGTGACTCTATTTAAGAAAAGGGAGGAAGAAGGAGTAAAGTCAGTGGTGAAATGCACCGAAATTCCTTCTAGCGACGACAGAGGCAATGGGGAAAATGAGAGATATGTAATGAAGAAATTTTCCCCATTTGATTCTTGAGGACGAGAATCTAAAAAAGGAGGGAGTATTGTTGTGAACCCGGAGTTGGAAGAGTTGCCAGAGGATTTGCACCTTAGTTTGACAAAAAAAAAAAAGATGAAGAAAGCAGTGGAGGAAGAATAGAGTAAAAGCTGTGTGATTGGAAATTGATTTCAAATGTGAATTAGGACTGCTTCAAAAGGGTCTGTGCCAGGAGATGTGAATCATACCATGATTAGTATTGGGCCATTAATTATCGTTATTTTATTGCATTTCCCTACAGGCCCAATTAATATTGGTGAGGCCTAATTTAGTTAAATTAGGGTAGAAATTATGTAATGTGGTCCCATGATGCTTTGGTGGTTTATATACCCCAATTCGCATGAAATGAGGCAGAAAAGAATTAACCTAAATTTCCTCTCATTTTTTCTTCTATATCTCCCCTTATTTCTTCTCAGATCTTCTCCCATTTCTGACTCAAATATCATCAAGACACCAACTTTATTGTTTATCTGCTATATCAGTTTCAGAAAATACAAAAAAAATATACAAAAAATGTCTAAAACATCTAAGATCACAACATAAGAAGATAGGTGTAAGCTTAGTGTATTATGTTTATAAAATAAATATTTGATTTGTGACAAGTCCATTTATTTCATGTTTTTCTGGGCATTTTATTCCCTCTAAATGTCCTTTTAAGTTGTTTTTTAGTCGAAAAGAACTAGAGACTCGGTCAAGGGCATTTCACAGGTCGAATCTAGAGAAAGAGGTATTCTGCCTAATATTTCATGAATATCTCAACGCCATAAACAACATCTAGAGGCACTCGGGAACTTCTTCAGCATCATTCTACATTTAGGAGGTAGAATGGGCACATTAGACAACGATGAAGCTGACTAGATGATGTCGTGCCCATATTGCCCGTGCAGATTTGACCATGGCTTAGAGAGGGCACATGCGAAATTCTCAGAATTTAGTTGAGAAGAGAGAGGCGTGGACAATATGGGCCAATCCGAAAAGAGTTTGTGTAAGGGAGGACTGCTGGAAGAGATGGGGCTGAGATGATGAGAAGGAATCCCTGAAAAAGCGGGATTTGATCAACAACCCACTGGATAAGGTTTATCCAGTCTAGTAGAGAGGGCACGCCGAACTCGAAAGTAGTTGAAGACCCCGCCTGTGGGAGAAGTTGATTTTCAGATTGTACTCTATTTAAGCAAGTTAAATTCTGGAAACAAGAGTCAGTGGGAATCATATACAATCTTTACTTTCTGCACTTTTACTTTCTGTCATGTCTTACTTTCCAGCTGCTGACAATCTAAGGTGCCTTATGCCTTCGAGATTTAGAAATCTATTTTTATGCTCAGCGTTGGAGTTGAATCTTTTGGCTATTTATTTCAGTAAGTATTTTCTTTAAATTATGTCTTTAATTTTTGCAAGTTTAATTCTATCTAACATGAGTAGTTAGATTTCCATTTTCGATGTTTGAACGATAGAAAATGGTTTAGTTTAAATTCTGGACTCGTGAGGCCGTGTGGGCATATTACTGCATGAAATGTTTCTACCGATTTTTGATCTTGTTCCAAGTGAGTGTATGTTTGAAATGACTAATGTGGTTGATCACTCTTTAGTTGTAGAGGGCACACCAAGATTAATTGAATTACCGAATCGTGACTGTGTGTTAATTCATATAGTAATTAGTAATTAGGGGTTTAATCAACGAGGAATCACTTTTAAACTTATACTAAACATATGAATAAGGAGATGTAGTGATGAATCTGATCTCAATAACTGGGTGACTTAGTAATGCAAGAAAATCGGTGTGCCCATGATCAAGTAAATTAAACCTGAACCAAATTCTAGTTCAAACGCCGGAAGTTTTTGTTATTTGATATTCTCTTTAGTTTTATTTTTGCAGATGTATATTTCAGTAAGGTGACAATGCAAACCAACCCCCTTTAGTGATTGGTGACACAAAGGTGGAATCACATAACTCTCTGTGGGATCGACCCATGCTAATAAGCTAGTTACGCTCGCTGTGGGCACATTAATTAAAATATTATTTTGAGCGCGAAGTAAACAAATCTTAGTCTAAACCTGTATAGGATACTTATTTATGGTAAAATATATTTTATAGTACCTGAAAAAGGGCTAAAAATTATATGTTGATTTACCAAATAGACAGTTAGAATCATGTGGGTTATACTAAATTTTCAAAGATAAAAAAGACAAAATCAAGTTGATCTCTATTTATATGTTTTTTCTTGGGTTTCACTTCGACCTCCATCCTTTCCCTCTTTCTCTATCTCTCCCTCAATGCCATACCCAATCCATCACACGATAAAGTGAGATTTTTGCCCCCAAATTAAATAAGAATCTGTTAATTTTGTATACTAGAAGACCTGTCTTTTTGTATACATTATTAATGATGTTTTATGATGATATAGAATGAATACTATTGCGGTCACTGTTTGCATTTAAATTATTATATTTACATGCATGTTCACTATACTTACATTGTAGATGATATGGTGTGGGTAAACACACGGTTAGATCATATCATCGGTTCCTTGTAATATATTAAAAGGCTCACGGTCTAGATGGCATTGAACCTGCTATCGGTACGTCATAGAATAATCTGATAGTTAGTTTGTCTTGACTAACTGATTATTCTAATACACGGGCAAGTGTATTGAGGAGGATCTACTTAGGATTCTATTATCTATTCTGACCTTAAATGAGAGAATAAGAATCCACAGAGTTCGGGTTCTTAACCCCTATATATTGGCGGACATATAGGTGTAGTGTTTGCAGATTTGATTTATCAAAGGGTGAGATTCTTTCATAGAGTCAATAATCTCGATATTTTGGGTTGTAACATTTACACTTATGATGGGTCGTGCAATATGTAGGGGCACCGTGTCCTGGTGCGCTAGGTTGATGGTGTCTTCTTGAGAAAACACAAGTTCATGTTGAAACCCTGAAGGTGGAATTTATTTTGTACATGAGTAAAGCTTGTGTGGTACTACTAAAGGGTAAGATATTAATTAATTATAGCTATCAGAAGCTTACATAATTAATTAATGGACATTATATCTTAAACACGGGGAATGGCCGGACTAAAAGAGAAAGCATATTCAGAAATATGTATTGAATTGGTAGGTCAGTATTATTTCTTTAGTGGAATAAAAATAATACTTAATTTATTTAATTATATCCTAAGTTTATTGGATATTAGAAATTAAATAAATTAGTAGGCCAATTTAATATTCTTCTAGATCCCTGTTGTAGCCCAATATGACTTTAATGGACTGGAGATAGAAAAAGAGATAGAGGCCCAAACCCAATTGGGTTGGGACACTGAAATTTCTCCCACCCCCTTATATATAAGAGGGTGGGGGATGAAATTTTTAAGTAATAATTCAGCTCCTCTTGTGTTCTCTTTATCTCCACAGATTCCATACCGATCTAGTAGATTTCAGCCCACCTTGAAACTAGATTCAGTCCGGGAATACAGCAGAAGATCAAGGAGTGGAATATCACAGTGGGGCGCCGATTTTCATACACACAACAACAAGATTAGACCTTTAATCTTGTCCTCAATCCGTCGTTTGATTTGTAAGTCATTTTTTGACTTCTATGTTTCCGCTTTAGTAGAATCGATTAAACCGGCTATGCATGTTAATTGAACTCGGTTAATTAAAACATATGAGATACATAAAATTATGATATACATGATAGTAGGATTAATGAAAATTCAATTAGATCTTGTGGTGGTTCAATTCGAAAAAACCCCAACAGAATCTTGAGGCACCATCAACTTGAAATCGTTCCTCGTAAAGTTGACGATTTTTCTCCTTTGTTGTTGGCCGCTCAAAGCCTCAAATGATATTATTTTCACAGAGCTACTTTTTTTCTCTAATCTTGCTTTTTTGCATCTTCAACAAATACTCTTTTTAACTTTAACTTGTGGAATGATTTTGGATTTTTTAATTAACTTCGGTTAGCCTACCGAACCGATCGAATGAAATCAGTCGGTTATCAATCGGGTATAACCAACATTCGAGTCGGTGCTCGAGGGATCTAAAATCGAGGGTTAGTGAATTCGGTTTTACAAGATTTGGTCGCTAGGTGGCTGAACCGACCGAATGCTCAGCCCTAAGAACAATCCCTATCTTACCCTTAATGAAAAAAAACGTATGAATAAATAAAAACACATTAAATACTCATCTCAATTCACACCACTTATATTCATAAATCTAATGGCTGGGATTAGTTCCAGTTTACATATAACGGGTTAGTTCTCATTTGATATAAATCACACACACACACACACACACACACACACACACGTACATACACACTAGTGTTTCTCCCGTACGTTGTACGAATTTATATATTTATAAATTAAAATTTTAAATTTTAAATATGATTGGTAAGACTTAATAGACCTTAAAATATTCTAATAATTATATTTTTTAACATTTAAAAGCAAATGGTTATAATTATACTTAACATTTGAAAGCAAATAATTATATATGTAGCTTTACTAAACATCACAATATCAATTAAATAAAAAAATAAAAAAATAGTAACCGTGATTATTGGTATCATTATATTACTTTGGTTTACTTTTCAGCCATATATAATCTTAAATAACACGTACAAGTAAAAATAAAACCTTTGAACTATTTTTTTTTTAACTCACATCCGATCTGGTGGTATTGAGAAAATTCGAACTGGTAACATTTTATCTCTAAGAAACCTCACTCCACCACTAGATCATTTCCACCGAGACTAACCTTTGAACTGCTCTTTACAATCTAAATTGTATGATGATATAGATTAGTCTATGATGTTTATTGTGGGTTCTTGCTATGGAAATTATAGGTTGAGCATTTAATTACAACAAATGAAAACTCATTACAAAGATTGATAAACTTATTAGCATACGACGATTATTTGAGAAAAAGTATCATTAATTAAATGAAGAAATGGTGAATCTTTTTCAACGCATAATATGTGTTATATAAATAATGTTTTCAACCTAATTAACAAGAAGTCGATATGTCCGAGTGGTTAAGGAGACAGACTTGAAATCTGTTGGGCTTCGCCCGCGCAGGTTCGAACCCTGCTGTCGACGCGTTTAATTTTTTTGCTTTTTTTATAAAGACGTTTGTTCTAAGCCAAAAAACTGAAAACAACAATGTTTAATTTGACACATTTTTTATTCTTATTTAGGCATTTTTCAATTATATATAATTGTCGATGGTGCTAAATTCACAATTAATTTCGTACCGAAATTAGAGGTACAGAAGAATCATGTTGTCGACAAGTTAACTTTTTTAAAATATATATATAGGGTTGAGTTCAAGTGAGCAAAGATCTTGGTTTGACAAATGAGAAAAAATGCTTATCGTATCGTACTTTATTGCTTAATTGTCATAATTTTATTGCTTAAATAATTTATTATTTAATTGCTATAATTTCATTGCACACGTGGGACAAAATAGTTATGCAATAAAATTATACGTATTAATCAATAAATTACAATAAGATAAACATTTTCTCATTTCTCACACCAACAAATATTTCTCACCTAAACCAAAACCTATATATATATATATATAGGGATGGGATCTGGTGAGAACCAGTCATCAGGTGGGAACTAGGAACCAATCCTATCCCTCTATTCCATAATCTGGACGGTCCAGATCAATCCAAATTTTTCGATGGCAATTGTGTAATTAAAACGAAAGTCTTCAATTCGCGCGTCTCATTAAGGGCAAAACTGAACTCAGAAATTGCTCAGATTCAATTTTAGTCTCCGATTTCACTCATTTTAGCCTCATGCATTTCTCATTTTTGCATGTGTTGATAAACAAAAATGGAACGATGATTTCATTGAAATGAAATGCAATACACCCTATTTGGGGACAGTGAACCCTAATGGAAATCTCATAATTACTAGTTGGGATCAGAGCCCTAATCGGAACGTAATAAACCCTAATTGGGAACGGTGAACCCTAGTGGAAAATGTCACATCAGTTTTACGCTCATACTTCGATCATTTTAGCATTATGCGATTCTCATTTTAGCCTCATGCGATTCTCATTTTAGCCTCAGAACAAAAGGGAAGAATTATTAAATTACTATATTACCCCTCCATCCATAAAGTTGCCGCAAATTACAGGAATGCCACCGCTCATCCACTTAAATCTGATTTAATCTGGACCGTCCAGATTGAGTCAAACAAGGGCTAGGATTGGTTCCAAGTTCCCACCTGGGGGAAGGGTTCTCATTTGATCATTTCCATATATATATATATATATATATATAGGGGTTGAGTTATATAAAAATAACCCCTTGTGTGAGAAATGAGAACACATCTCATACCACACATCCATCAAAAATCAAAGGTCCAGGTTTGATGAAAAAGGCGGTGGCAATTTTGTAATATCTGAAAAGTTTTTCGCGCGGAGGTATTAACGTAATTTGGTAATTCTTATGAAAATCGTGGATGATTTGATAACAGATTGTTATGCTAACGAAATATTATCATTATGCTAATGAAGCATTATAGGTATGCTAATTAAAGTTTTCAAATATTGTTAACGAAAAAAATATTCTAAAATTTAATTATAAAGCTAATTTGATTTAATAAACCCTAATTAAATGGAAAAAATCATAATTGGATGAAATAAACCTAATTAGATGAAATAAACATTGATTGGATGTGGTAAACCCTAAATGAGTTGGAACAAATCATAATAATAATATATTTATACTACGTTAGCATTATGGTTTTGCTTCGTCAGCATTGCGAATACACTATGTTAGCATATGACAATACTCTGTAAACATACGTCATAAACCATTATTGGATGGGATAAACCATAATAATCAATTAAGAACTGTAAACAAAAAATTAAATTATAAAAAAATAATGATAATTAGATGGAATAAACCATAATTGAGATTAAATAAACCATAATTGAGATTTAATAAACCCTAGTAAATTTATACTACGCTAGCATTATGATAATTCTTTGTTAACACAGCGAACACATTATTTTAGCATATAACAAATGCTTCGTTAGCATACGTTATCATATGTTATCATAATTCTGACAAATAATTATTATATTTTAACGAAACCATTTACAACCTGGGCACGCGTAAAAATTTTCTTTTTTATTTTTCATTCTTATTTTTTCATCTAAACATAACCTTTCGACATCTTAAATGAAAGAGCATGAAAAGAGCTTTAATTTGATATATTTTTTGTGTGCATTGGATTAAAAACGAGCAAGTTATGGTCGGTTAAAGTTTTTAAGATTTTTTTTAATTGCTGACATCATCATTTTTAATGGGTTTGGATGAAAATAACCCTCATTCCTTTATTTTTTGCCCTATTTTTTACGAAATTGCCACCTTAAATCTCAACCATTGGATCATTAAATTAGATGGTGTAAGATGGGTTCTCATTTCTCACACCAACAAAGTGTTCTCATATGATCTGTTGATACCGATTGGTAGTGTATCATAGATTTAGGGATATTTGTTTAAATCGTGTATTTGGAGTTTTTGTCTTTCTTGCAGGATAAAATCTGTTGAGAGAAAATAGGAGCATGTGGGATTTGACCAAGTCCAAAGATCTGCTGAAGCCACGGTTGTTCCGGAAGTTGCGCCGGAAATGTAAGAGTGGAGATCATGGAGATCATGGCTTAGTGGATCGGTTACTTTGAGTGGGGATCAAGCAACGAGCTGTGTATATATAGGGTTCAGATAGTTAGTGTTAGATATGAGTTTTTAATAGAGCTTTTCAGATAATGTAGAGTTTTGAGTTCTCGTATTTATCCGTTTCTACTAGATATAATTAAGACAACTTTAGTCCCAACCTTCTGTGAAGGAAGAGATAAAGTGTCTTAATATTTAGTGAGAGTTTATCTGGTAGTGTTTTTGTAATTCACATATTTTATATAGTGAAGATTTCGCCCTGAGGCACTTCACGAGATTATAGAAATATAATCTCGTGAAAATTCCAATCCATTGTTTCTGTTTTAAATTTCCGCTGCATATGCAAAGTTATCTCAACTTTATACACAACTTTGTACACAACTCTTTTAGAACCGAGAGTTTGGTTTCTTCAATTGGCATCGAGAGTAGACACTTGATACACTAAGTGGTGATCCTGTTTTCGTAAGCACAATGGATTGCACAAACCCGCTGTTCAACAAACCTCCCGTTCTAGATGGCATGAACTATTCCTTTTGGAAAGTTCGGATGAGATCATGCATCAAGTCGATTGATGCAAGAGCATGGAATGCGGTTCAAAAAGGATGGACACACCCCAAGACTGTGGATGCTGAAGGAGATACATGCCGTACACCACAGTCAAAATGGAGCAGAGAGCAAAATGAAGAAGCCACCTTTAATGACAAGGCGCTCAACGCGATTCAATCCCCCCTAGACGTTCAGATGTTCAAACTTATAAGGAATTGTGAGACGGCTAAGGAAGCTTGGGATATACTCCAGCAGCATTGTGAAGGTGATGTTGGAATTAAAGAATTAAGGCATCGGATTCTCACCACAAAGTTTGAAAACATGAAGATGGAGGATGATGAGTCCGTAGGAGACTACTGCAACAAACTACTGGAGATTGCCAACGAGTGCAATGATTTGGGTGATCCAATTACCAATAAGAGGTTAGTTTCAAAAACTTTGAGGACTCTAACTTCTCGTTTTGACATGCAAGTGGTTGCAATTGATACTGCTACAACTACTGGAGCTCTGGATTTTACCAAACTGATGAATGATCTGAAGACATTCGAGATGGAACTAAATGAAAAGGGTGGACAGAAGAAGAAGGGAATCGCCTTGACTGTCGGGACAACTTCAAAGACAACATCGGCTTACGTTGAAGAAGAAGATGAAGATCTTGAAGAAATCACTTAGAAGGATCCAGATTATGCTCTTCTCACCCGAAGAGTTAATTCTCTCATTCGAGCCAACAAAGGAAAACAATAAGTGGGAGGTAGAGAACAGCTCGAAATGATGCCTCCGGATCTTTGGTTCTCTATGACAGGCTTATCACACCAGGAAAGGAACCAAAAATCATTAGACGTGCTGCATCTGATCACTTCCAACCTAAGGAAGTGATGGAATTCTCTACAGTTCAAATGCTATGAATGCAAGGGCTTCGAACACTTTGCCAACGAGTGTCCCAACACATTTCGCAAACTAGGAAAACATGTCAACTTTCTATCCTTTAGCGATAGTGAGCTTGACACCTCAGGGATTTATGTAGAGGAGATTCCTAATGATCCACCAACTGAGCAGGCAGCCTTAACTTTGGTATGTGTTGAAGAGGACAAGTCAAACTACACCAAAGTTGAGATAACTTCAGATAGGTATGATGAGTCCTACTATAACACTCTTTTCTGTTTCAACACTGTTGTGTCCACTGCAGAAAATGAGGAAGAAGTCACGGAAGAGGAAACTCTGGAGTTACTAATAAAGATGCAGGAAGTTTACAAGGAACTGTACGTCAAATGGTCCAAACAGTGCAAAGTGGTGGATTCACTAACTGAGGAAGTTTCTGTGCAAAAGGCCTCACTACAAAAGCTAGAAGTCATGCTGACAAAGAAGGATGCTGAGTTGGACAACATGAGAATTAAACTCAATCATGCTGATGAAACTTTTAAAAGACTCAACACGGGAACCTCAAAACTAGATGAAGTTCTGTCTCAAACTCAGATAACTTCACATGGCCTTGGGTATGATTCGAGTGCAAGACCAGCCTTCACGCAGATTTTGTCTACTCATGGCAAACCATTTGTGAAAGCCAAGGAAGTTTCCACAACTTCATCAGCAAAGAAAAAACGTAGGAGGTACATTTGTCACTTCTGTTTTCTTCCTGGACACATTAAGCCCTTCTGTCATAAGTTTTTACAGGAACACCATAAGGAGATGCATCTGAAGAACCAAGGATCAAATCCTATCCTCTTAACCAAAGGTGACAAGTCCAAGAAACTGGTATGGAGACCCAAAGTTACACCAACAGTTACCTGCCAAGTGGTCTTCACTGCATCGACAGATAATGACTCGACCACATGGTACTTTGATAGTGGATGCTCACGTCACATGACAGGCTTCAGATGTTATCTATCAAACTATCAAAGAATCAATGATAGTGAAGTAACTTTTAGAGGAGGGTCAAATGGCAAGATTGTTGGATGAGGAACCTTGGACAGTCCTGGACTTCCAAAGCTGGACAATGTATCACATGTTGAAGGGCTGACTGCAAATCTCATTAGCATTAGTCAACTATGTGATGACAACTTCAGTGTCATCTTTGATAAAGAAAGGTGCACTGTGATGGACAGCAACGGAAATCATGTGATCTCAGGGGTAAGGTCTTCCAATAATATTTATGAGACTAGCAAAAACAGTTGTCTAAGTGCGCAGGTAAATGAAGTGCAGCTTTGGCACCAAAAATTGGGACACACCAACTTCCGCAATATGAAGAATCTTCAAAGACTAAATGCTGTTCTAGGAGTTCCCAAGTTGAACATTTCAAGTCCTAGCCTTTGTGGAGATTGTCAAAAAGGAAAACAAGTCAAAGCGTCGCACCCAGTTGTGACAACTTCTGAGAGACCTTTCACAACTCAAAACTGCTTCGAACTACTTCATAGGGATCTTATGGGACCAGCTGAAGTTGAAAGTCTTGGAGGTAAATGGTATTCCTTTGTGATTGTAGATGATCTATCTAGATATACTTGGGTAAAATTCTTGAGAAACAAGGGTGAAACATATGATTCCTTCTTGGAGTTATATGCCACGATCAAAATTTTTTACCATGCTTGTGTCAAGAGACTAAGATCGGATCATGGGAGGGAGTTTGAGAATATTCAACTCCTCAACTTTTGCACGAAGGAAGGAATTCATCACGAGTACTCATCTCCAAAGACACCCCAGCAAAACGGTGTGGCCGAGCGAAAGAATAGAACCCTACAAGAGATGGCCATGGTGATGCTGCATTCAAAGAAGTTGGCTAAACGGTTTTGGGCTGAAGCTTTAAACACTGCATGTCATGTAAGCAACCGAGTGAACTTAAGAACCGGAACCACCATGACGTCATATGAGATTCTTAATGGTAAAAAACCCAACCTTAAATATCTGCATGTCTTTGGTTGTGTTTGTTACATTTTGAATGATAGGGACTATCTATACAAGTTTGACCCTAAAAGTGACAAAGGTGTGTTCATTGGTTACTCCCTCAACAGTCATGCTTACCGTGTGTATAACCTCAGGACCAAAACTGTAATGGAGAGTGTGAATGTAAGGTTTGATGATTTGGCTAGTCTGTATACTCCTACTGATGATACTAACAGTGTTATTGAGATACAGAGAAGTACTGATGCCGCTGATGCAGAACAAGTTGACCCAGAAGTGGAGCCCACTTCAGTGACAAACAAGGATACACCCTCTGATGAACCTGACTCGGATGCTGATCTTGATGATTCAGCAACCCCAGAAGTTATACAAAACAGTGTTCGTCGAGACCCTCCCAAGAGAATTCGCAAAGATCATCCAATCGACCAAGTCATTGGAGATGTTCACGAAGGGGTCCGAACTAGAGGTAACACTGTTGTTAATTACAAGAAAATGGTAAGGATGGTGTGTTTGTCATGTGTCATCAATGAAGTTGGGACAATTGTGTTCCTGTCTTTGATTGAACCTAGGAATGTAACTAAAGCCTTAAAAGACGAGTTTTGGATTAGTACAATGCAGGCCGAATTACTTGAATTTGTGAGAAACAAAGTCTGGACACTAGTGCCCAGACCTTCTGGAGTTAATGTTATCGGGACTAAGTGGATATTTAAAAATAAAACTGATGAGTTTGAAAACATCATTAGAAATAAGGCTCGCTTAGTTGCCCAAGGATACACTCAAGTAGAAGGCATAGACTATGATGAAACTTTTTCTCCAGTTGCACGAATAGAATCTATCAGGCTTTTGGTTGCTATTGCATGTTATCTTAACATCACTCTTCACCAGATGGATGTTAAGGCAACTTTTCTTAATGGAATCTTGGAAGAGGAGGCATATGTGGAACAACCTAAAGGATTCGAAGATCCTTCAAAGCCCGATCATATGTACAAACTACACAAGGCTTTATATGGACTAAAGCAAGCTCCTAGAGCTTGGTATAGTCGTTTGACCGAATTTTTGCCTAATTTTGGTTTTTACAGGGGACATGCGGATAGGACACTTTTTCTCAAAAAGGAAAACAACTTTCTAACCATAGCTCAAATTTATGTCGATGACATAGTGTTTGGGTCAACAAGTGAGAAAGCCTTGAAGGAATTTGTGGAAGCCATGTCAACCTCCTTCGAGATGAGCATGGTTGGGGAACTTAGCAACTTCCTCGGCCTTCAAGTCAAGCAAAAAGAAAATGGAGTGTTCGTCTCACAGACGAAATATGCAAAGAACCTTGTGAAGAAGTTTGGTCTAGAAAGTGCAAAACACATGAGAACCCCCATGAGCACAACTAAGAAACTGTCGAAGGATGCAGTTGGGCCTGAAGTTGACCCAACGTTGTACAGATCAATGATCGGAAGTCTTCTGTATCTGACTGCAAGCAGGCCAGATATAATGTACAGTGTTTGTGCATGTGCTTGATTCCAATCCTGTCCAAAGGAAGAACACCTGAAAGCTGTCAAGAGGATCATTCGATATGTTGCTGGCACTTGTGAACTGGGACTTTGGTTCACAAAGGACACAACATCAGATCTTGTGGGGTACAGTGATGCTGACTGGGCTGGAGAAACTGATGATCGAAGAAGCACAAGTGGAGGATGCTGTTACCTAGGCAACAATCTCATCTCCTGGCACAGCAAAAAGCAAAACTACATTTCTTTATCCACAGCTGAGTCGGAGTATGTAGCAGCTGGAAGTTGTGCAACACAACTGATTTGGTTGAAGTCAATGTTGGATGACTATGGTTTGGAGAGCAATCCCCTAGTGATGCTTTGTGACAATACAAGCGCAATCAACCTTGCAAAGAACCCCGTCCACCACTCAAAGTCCAAACACATCCACTTAAGGTATCACTTTATTAGAGATTTAGTCGAAAAGAAGTTATTAAAGTTAGAGTACATTAGTACAGATTCTCAACTGGCTGACATGTTCACAAAAGCTCTTAGCTATGAGAGATTCTCATCTTTGAGAAAATCTCTTGGCTTATGTTCTATATGAGTTCAAAAGTTGAATCAACTGTTATCACAACTTTTGATATATCATAGTTGACTGTGAAGTTGAGCAGATTCGAGGATGTAAAAGCCTGTAAAAGGTGAAATCATGATCGTTCTTAAAAACTATATAACTGGGTCAAAGACCTCAGATAAGTGGTTTTTATGAGATTCTCTTGGTTATACATCTATTCATCATCTGCTCTCTTCTTGGAAAGTCTTCTATGATGTGTCAAAAGTGTTCTGAATATTTCATCCTCTATGACACCAGTTGTTCAAAAAAAAAAAAAAAAAAAAAATATAAAGTCAGTTGAGTGAATCCGGAAGTGTATCCCACTCTATCTTTAATTTCATCTTTGACTATATCTTTAATTTATTGATCCCTATTTTTGTGGTGGGACGAATATGTTTGTTAGTCTACTCATTTAAATTTCTCGTCTCTATTCTTCTCCCCTAAGTCTGATAAAACCGATCCTTGCTCCACTATTCACAAAACCCTTACTTTTTCACCCCTTCATCTTCCAAAAGCTCTCGCTCTCTCTCTCTCTTGAACTTTCTCCAAAATGATGCCGGAAAAAATGAAGCAGTTGGAGGAATTCATGGCGGACCCCGAAACTTCCGCTTACCTCCGCCACCTCTCGTCGTTTCCGCCGCAACCATCTCATCCCCGTCTTTTCGCACCCAACCCTTTCCGTCTCCTATCACCGGACACCACCCCTCTTCTCTGACCCAGCATCTTGCTCTCGCCTTCACGAAGGAATACACCGATGGAGATCTCTCCTGAGGTGGGAAGCTCAGAGATTCAGTCTCAACCACTTCCTCTCCCGGCACCGACTTCAATGCCGCCCTCTGTCCTGCCTCCGACGGCCGAGCAGACGATTATTGTTGCTCCGAGCGGCATAGTGATGCCATCGTTTGACTTTTCGGAGCTCGACACTCCAATTCTTGCTGAACACCAAGAGGACCCAGTCCATCCATCTGAGGAAGCCGCTCAACAAGGCGGTAGCCCTATTCCCATCCCGTTCTCCTCTGTCAAGCCGAAGTCACAGCCGGAGGACATCCCATCTCCAACCCCTTCACCTCCGACGAAGAAGCCCTCCAAAACACCTAGGGTTCCTCCCGCTCGACGTTCCAAGCGTGTCTCTCGACTAAGCCATCCCTCTCAGGCTCGCGAGGAACCGATCCACATCGACAGTGATGTCGAGGGTGAGGATCAATTGGGCGGTTCCTCCGACGACTCTGCTGAGAAATCGTTCTCTCATCAACTCTCAGAAGCCGATGAGGTCGAAGAGCTTGAAGAGGAGGTTGTTGTCTCTTGGAAAGGGAAGAGGAAAATGCTTTCCTCATCGCCGTTGAAGTCGAAAGGCAAGTCAGTAAAGAAGGTCAAACGAGAAGCCTCTCCGACCGAGGCCGACACCGACTCCGACTCCGAGCTTGAGATAATTAAGGCTTTGAATGAATGTTTTTACGATGAGGCTGCTAAGAAGAATTGGGATAGGTTTAAGAAAAGCGAGTTCATTAATGATAGGGCAGTTGATTTGAAGGATTTTGCACAATATAATTTGCTTGATTTTCTGCGTAAAAGGAGAGTTTTGAGAAGTGTCACTTATGTGAAACCCTATGTTGCTGAGATTGTGAAGTAATTTTATTCCAATCTGTCTGTTGATTTTGCTGAGAAATCGTTCTCTCATCAACTCTCAGAAGCCGATGAGGTCGAAGAGCTTGAAGAGGAGGTTATTGTCTCTTGGAAAGAGAAGAGGAAAATGCTTTCCTCATCGCCGTTGAAGTCGAAAGGCAAGTCAGTCAAGAAGGTCAAACGAGAAGCCTCTCCGATCGAGGCCGACACCGACTTCGACTCCGAGCTTGAGATAATTAAGGCTTTGAATGAATGTTTTTACGATGAGGCTGCTAAGAAGAATTGGGATAGGTTTAAGAAAAGCGAGTTCATTAATGATAGGGCAGTTGATTTGAAGGATTTTGCACAATATAATTTGCTTGATTTTCTGCGTAAAAGTAGAGTTTTGAGAAGTGTCACTTATGTGAAACCCTATGTTGCTGAGATTGTGAAGTAATTTTATTCCAATCTGCCTGTTGATTTTGCTGAGAAATCGTTCTCTCATCAACTCTCAGAAGCCGATGAGGTCGAAGAGCTTGAAGAGGAGGTTGTTGTCTCTTGGAAAGGGAAGAGGAAAATGCTTTCCTCATCACCGTTGAAGTCGAAAGGCAAGTCAGTCAAGAAGGTCAAACGAGAAGCCTCTCCGACCGAGGCCGACACCGACTCCGACTCCGAGCTTGAGATAATTAAGGCTTTGAATGAATGTTTTTACGATGAGGCTGCTAAGAAGAATTGGGATAGGTTTAAGAAAAGCGAGTTCATTAATGATAGGGCAGTTGATTTGAAGGATTTTGCACAATATAATTTGCTTGATTTTCTGCGTAAAAGGAGAGTTTTGAGAAGTGTCACTTATGTGAAACCCTATGTTGATGAGATTGTGAAATAATTTTATTCCAATCTGCCTGTTGATTTTGCTAACCCCTCCTCCAAGATGTTTGGAAAAGTTTATGTCCGTGGGAAGATTTTCTCTTTCACTCCCTCTCACATTAACAAATTTCTAGCTGCTCCAAATGTTATTGAGTCTGATGTTGAGATTGATGAGGAGCTAGAAGTTGAGATGGAGAATGTGCTTACGGGTGGCCGTGCAGATGTGTGGACAGTGAATAAAAGGCCTAACCGCATAGCTTCGGTCCTCACTTCCATTTTGTCAACTTTGCACAAGATTTCCGTGTCAAATTGGATCCCTACATCCAATACCACAGTTGTGCCGTTTGAGCATGTGTGCCTACTCTACAAAGTGTTCAAGGAAGAGAAGTTCAACTTGGGCACCCACATTTTTAATGCTATTGCTGAGGTTGTTGTGGCCAAGTCCACCAAAAAGTTGATCGTACCTTCTCTCATCTATAGCATGCTTGTTGAACAAGGGTTCAAGCCAAAGAAGAAAGATGTCCTCACATCCAAGCTCCCTCTCCAAACTGTGCAACCTGCCTTCTTGAGTGAGAAGAGGCACAGAGATCTCCCGTGGATTGATGCCTCAACTGAAGAGGATCCTTCGGCCGAGTTAATGTGTTCTCTACCTGTCTTTGTTTTGCAGGAGCAAATAGCCTTCTTTTCCTCGCAGATTGCTCTCCTTGAAGGGCAACGGAGGGTGTTTCAACGACTTTTTTCTTCCCAAAAAGGGGGAGAAGGCCCTAGCCGTCGCCGCCGCCACGGACCAAGTGATGAGGAAGATGAAGATGAGGAGTGAGGGGGAGAAGCACGAAGAAGAGGAAGACTGCAGTGTGTTGCAGTATTTTGATGATGTTGTTGGATGAAACAAACAACTATTTTATTTGTTGCACAACTTTATGAACAACTTTTATTTTCTGCCTAACTCTTATATATTTTTGATTGCATGCAGATATGTATGCATTTTCTGTGAATATATTATGAGTATGGTTGTTTTATGTGTTGTGATGATATTGTGTAGATTTTGTTTTTATTACAGTCTTGGTGACAGGGGGAGCAACTGTTTAGCTAACATTTCTCTAATCTTTTCATGGTTGTTGTGATTTGATTATGTTGCTTCAGGGAGAGTAATTGTAACTCTTGTTTTTTGTTTGGTTTTGGAAAGAAAGCCAAAAAAGGGGGAGATTGTTGATACCGATTGGTAGTGTATCATGGATTTAGGGATATTTGTTTAAATCGTGTATTTGGAGTTTTTGTCTTTCTTGTAGGATAAAATCTGTTGAGAGAAAATAGGAGCATGTGGGATTTGACCAAGTCCAAAGATCTGCTGAAGCCACGGTTGTTCCGGAAGTTGCGCCGGAAATGTAGGAGTGGAGATCATGAAGATCATGGCTTAATGGATCGGTTGCTTTGAGTGGGGATCATGCAACGAGCTGTGTATATATAGGGTTCAGATAGTTAGTGTTAGATACGAGTTTTAATAGAGCTTTTCAGATATTGTAAAGTTTTGAGTTCTCGTATTTATCCGTTTCTACTAGATATAATTAAGACAACTTTAGTCCCAACCTTCTGTGAAGGAAGAGATAAAGTGTCTTAATATTTAGTGAGAGTTTATCTGGTAGTGTTTTTGTAATTCACATATTTTATATAGTGAAGATTTCACCCTGAGGCACTTCACGAGATTATAAAAATATAATCTCGTGAAAATTCCAATCCATTGTTTCTGTTTTAAATTTCCGCTGCGTATGCAAAGTTGTCTCAACTTTATACACAGCTTTGTACACAACTCTTTCAGAACCGAGAGTTCAGTTTCTTCATGATCCATATCCTATATATATATGGAAGGGAACAAATGAGAACCCTTCCCCTAGATGGGAACTAGGAACCAAGCATATCCCTTCATTAGTTCAATCTGGACGACCCACATTAAGTTAATGGGGCGGTGGTATAATTGTAATATTTGGCAAGTTTGATGAAAGGGAGGGCAATATTGTAATTCAGTTCTTCAACTTTCCTTCTTCAGATTTTTCCCCTTTTCTCTCCCTCTCTTGCTGATTACGTTCTCTTCTTCTTCCCTTTTGATTTCTCATTATTTTTCAGCATCTGCTTTCATCTTTTTATCGCAAAGATTCGACCCTGTGATTCGTAGAGTTCATCGGCGGCGCTGTCTTTGTATGGTGACTCAATGTATGTGTTTTTTTTTTCAATTTATTTTAGCAGTTTGGTATGTCGATTTATTTCTCGTTATTTTTATTTCTCATCTTATTTTAGTTTATGGGTTCATCATTTTGTTACGAAGATTCGATATTTTTGATTGATTTGATCTTTTTCGTTCAGATCTGGGTTGTGTCAGTCTTTTTTTTGAGAAAAATATCAGTTATTTTCTAATTGTTAGGAATTCTAAGGTTTAGCATGTACGAAAATATACAGAATATGCATTAATTTGATCTGTGTATTTGTTTTAGCATGTTAATGTATTCGTTTTAGCCTATCGTCACATATGTTTTAGCATGTTAATGTAGTCGTTTTAGCATGTCGTCACATATGTTTTAGTATGATAACATGCTGGTGCACTCTGTGAAATATGTCATACAAACCATGCTTTTCTTTTTTTTTCTTTTTTTTTTGTGTGTGTGTGTTTATGTGACTCGGCTACACAATGTTATAGACACCATGTAAATATTAGAATACTTTGGTGCTAAAATGTATGTTGCATGATGCTAGAATGGTACATACCTAATGCTAAAAATCAATTTGTGTGTCTGAACATCTCTTGATGTGATTGTATTATTATTTTACCTTGTTCAGTTTATAATTTTTTGATTTTAATGTGTCAGCTTCTTTTGTTTGAAGTGACCATAGTAAGATTACTCACACGGTGATATGGAGGGTTCTACTTCACATAGCAAGACGATGATGTTTGAGTAATTCTACGGTTTACGTGCCCCTTCTCAAGTTATTGTTCATCCACCTATTCCAGTTAAAATAAAAGGTAGCGACAGTCGTTTGATATCTAATAAGAAGACAACAAAGAGAAAGGAGAACAAACCACTCAGAATGTGCAGCAATTGCTACAAGTTGTTAGAGCATGATGCTAGGAAATGTCCAGCTTGATGTTATTATAGCGATTGGGCATAATTTAATATCATGTTTTACCATGCTTGTGAATTGTTTTCAATATATTCATTTTTAAGAATATATATGATTTTTAATAAAAGTGTTTATGACATTTTCTTTGCAGTAATTACATTACTATTAAGTTTTATTAACCACAGTTACTGTTTAGAATATGATGCTAAAATAACGGAAGCATGAGGTTAAATACCTTATCAGATTCCCACTGCATATTTTGTTTATCAGAAGATGCTAAAATGAGAAACGTATGAGGCTAAAATGATTGAAATAGGAGGCTAAATTTGATTTGACATTTTCCACTAGGATTCACCGTTCCTAATTAGGGTTCATTACGTTCCAATTAGGGATTATCTGATCCCAACTAGTAATTCTGAGATTCCCAGTAGTGGTTCACTGTCCCCATAAAGGGTGTATTGTGTTTTATTGCAATGAAATCACCGTTCCATATTTTGTTTATCAACACATGCTAAAATGAGAATCGTATGAGGCTAAAATGATCGAAGTAGGAGGCTAAAATTGATTTGATATTTTCTACTAGGGTTCACCATTCCCAATTAGGGTTTATTACGTTCCGATTAGGCCTCATCTGATCCCAACTAGTAATTATGAGATTCACATTAGGGTTCACTGTCCCCAAATAGGGTGTATTGCGTTTCATTCCAATGAAATTATCGTTCCATTTTTATTTATCAACACATGCTAAAATGAGAAATACATGAGGCTAAAATGAGTGAATTAGGAGGTTAAAATTGAATCTGGACAGTTTCTGAGTTCATTTCTTCGCGAAACGATGCTACAGTTCACATAATTTTTTTTTCCGATTTTGCCCTTAACAAACATGTTTTACCCATTTACAATTCTTATTACACATTTTTCAATCATATGTCATTGTGGATACATGCTAAATCCACAATTAATTATGTATCGAAGTTCGAGAAACTGGTGATCTATAAAAACAAACATGAACAAATTATAAAGCTAAAGATAGTTGGAGGTTTTGACAGTCAAGTCATCAATAAATAATTTAAAAAGAATAACACTAAACAATCGAGAGAAGTATGATGAAATAAGCGGTGAATGAATCCAACTTGATGACCACCGATTCAAAGTGTGAGAGTCGCGTAGCTCTGTCGCCTGCTTGTGTCACTGGAGTTAGTGAAGAAGAAATATGATAGTGTATGTGCTTTTACAGAGATCTAACCCTAGCTATCCACCTTTACTTCGAGATATAATCATCTCATGGCATGTTTACTTTGAGAATATATAATTTGAAGAATAGATATGTTAGATGATATAATGGTGGATAAATCATATCCCACCTCTTTAGGTGGGATACAGATCACACAAATAAGCACTCAAAGCTCATTTTATCACGGACTTGGATTATCCACCATTTTAATATCATTCAAAGTACACATATATAGGATAACTTATTAATCACTCTTATCCATCAAAGTAAACAAGACCTTAAAATGATTGTTCATTTCTAGGTTCAACAATCATCTATTCAATCATATACATATCATTATAGTGAGACTCACGATTTAAATTTGATTATTATAACCACATAAATATTATATATATTTGTATACCAACCACAAATTCAAATTAAAAAAAAATCAAACATATTTTTTTTTCCGAATCTATAAATCTGAATATCAAATCATTCATCATAAAATGAGGTCACTATACTATCAATTTGGTTAGAATGAGATCCCTGTAGTATTAATTTTGATAAAATCAAGTCCTTGAATAACTTAATTTTATCCAAATTAATAATACTGAAACTTGATTTTAATCAAATTACAGAGACCTATTCGAAAAAAAAAAGGATGATGCAACTCAATCTCTAGGTCTGCGGCTGGTGCTCAATAGGTTATAGTGAAATTCATCGGTGAGGGTGCATCTTCTCTATTTGTATTGATAATATATTATGAATTTTTTGACGTAACTAGTATTACACCTGTGCATTGCACGGGAACATTTTCAGCGTTTAATGTTTAACTTTGCACATTTCAATTTTTAATTTTCAATTTCGCTATATTATATAGGCAAAACACTGTTTATGTGTGTGTAGAGAAACAAAGATGCTTAGTAAAATTTTATTCCTTTTTAAATTTTGGAATACTTCTTTATACACAACATTTGTAGTGGATTTTGTCCCGGTGGGAATGGTCTAGTGGTGGAGGAAATGATCTAATGGTGGAGTGAGATTGTTTGGAGATCAAAGGTCACAGATTCAAATCTCCTCAATACCACCAAAATACCACCAAGTCGAGTGTTGTGAGTAAAAAAAACATTTGTAATGGACCTCATATCAACATTATCATTTCTACAAATTGGAACATTCTTTTCAATGTTATTTATATAATTGGTATTTAATTAATGTATGTATTTTTACAAATAATTTAATTATGATTATAAATTATTTATCTAATTAAATTTTTTTTGAAATATATCAATGTATTGTATTTAATATTAAGTAAAAGTTTATATTTGAATTATTTCATATAACTAATTAACATATAATGGTTTTCTTATATAAAAAGAGCAGTTGCTTATATATATTTAATGAAATTATATAACTAACATTTTTCATATATAATATTATGTACTTTTTTTTTGTTTCATGTAAATGTGCTCAATCAATATTGTTCACTAATAAATATTTTAAAAACCAACTTGGTTTACATAAAGCAAGAATGATGGTTGCTGATGTAGGAAATCAAAATTACATTAATGCTGAATAGTACTCTTGTTGAGTAATGTTCTCATTTCAAAATTTTAAATAAATACATCAATATCGTCACACTTATGTTGTAGGCGTGCGAACTTTCCCATGAAAATAGTAAATATATTTGGAACATTTTATACATATGTATTCTCTACAGCATATGCTTAACTAATATTCTCTAAATATGTTTATATTTGAATTATTAAAAAAAAAAATGGGCGTTTAATCCGCCAAAAGATTGTTAAGTGTTTTTTGAATGCACGTGTGTTTATTCACCCTCGCTAAATACTTCTTAATTGTCTGGAACCATTAATTAATTATCCATACAAGTTATGGGGCAAAAAATGATTTATATAATTATAAATTTATTATACCAAATGTACATATTTGTTACATTTTCAATTAGGACAACGAACTGCTCGAATGGGCCTATATTCATTGAAAAAAAACTTATCGGCCCAAATTAACATTAAGTTTTTAATTTTCTTATATTCAATAAGCAGAGTGAAAAAAAAATTGCTAGGGTTTGATTTCTACTTCTTATTTCTCTATCGGCGGCTGCATCACTCTATTTTACCTTCTTCCATTCCACGCCTTGTCAATCTTCAGTTGTTATTTGTTAGAGCATCTTCAGCTTCAATTCTTCAACCCTATCTCAACCTCAGTGATGAAACTTACCCTGACTGTTAACAAAATCTTTGTATCACGATTTTACCGATTAATTTTGAAGATCTAACGGTAAGTTAATAGGCCTTTTGAAAATCTGATGGTTAATCTCTAGGCTTCTTTTCCATATCTTATTTATACATTTGAGTTAAATTTAGCCAGCCCACGAAAAAACCAAAAAAATGCGACTTATCTTCCAAAACCTGAACACTTTTTTCTTTCTTGATGAACACTTTTCTCCTTTTGGTTGAAATAGTATACGAGATAGCATCTGTTAATGATCTTTTCATAGAACCATCGTCAAACCACTCATTTTCCATTGCCAACTTTCATGGGTGTTCTGAATCCGTATGAGTTGCATATGCAATTAGACTCCTACGCAATAATTATGAAACTCATGATGAAGAAATGTTATTTTTTTCTTCATAAACTAATTAAAAGTGAAATTTTTATACCCCTTTGTCCTTGAAGTTGACATAATAAGAGTTGACAGTAAGGGATCAACTTATACTTTTGTTGTAATATAGACTTTTTTGTAACCTCGCTCATCAGTTTTAACATTAATATCAGACCTTACGTGGTGCTTTTTGGCTCTAGCTCTGTAATGAGGCACCACATTGAAGGCATAATAGATGAGAAGATTTCAGTAACAACTCTAGAATTAACAACACCACATTAATTTTTTTGATGTATCCATAGTTTAGTATTGATTTGTAAAATGAAAACTTACTCAGAAGGTGAATTGCAGAAGTATTTGAAATCGAGTTGCATCTTCTTGAAATTATATATTGCAAGTGAATGATGGCTCCATGATGAATGTACATTGTATTTATAGTGTGGGTGATTGAAGCTCACTACTTTCTTAATATATATATATATATATATAGAGCGAGAGAGATGAAATGGCTCCAAGAAGAAAATTTTGAAATTCAAATATGTAGTGATTCTGGAAAGCTCCAAGTAAGTGATTCTAGAAAGATCTTGTGTTAAAAAAATCTCTAAGAATAATAAAAATTTAAAAATAAAATATTTTTGCATGAAATGATTTGATTAGATGGTTTTAGGCGGGAAATTGGAAAGGCTCACTACTTATAATATATATATATAGATTTTCTAGGTAAACTTGATCGAAACACTCACATTCGATATGAGAAATGAGATGAATTTAGAGCCATTTAATGTTAAAATTAATTATGGATTGTCTAAAAAAATGTAAAAATTATGGATAATCGTAGTCTAACTAGATTTCCGTCCGTGCGTCACATGAAATATTATATCTTTACATTTTATAAATAAAATTTTACTTAATAAATTAATATTATTTTTTATTTGTTCAGTTATTTTATTTTTACTTTTTATGTTAGACAATTATTATTGCAAATATAAAATGAGTTTAGTTGACAATGTAATCGATAAAATAATTTAAATAAACACATATATGTATATACGTACATATTATATTATAATATAATATATTTCAAAACACAATAAATATTTATGGGGCACACTTGTGTTACACGGTCTAACGGGTCTCTTGCATTAGACGGATATTATTTGACCCAACAAAGTGGTCCCCCTTCTTTTTCCTTTTCTTTTTGATTTTTTTGAATGGTGCTTTTCTTTGATATTCAATTTTGAATTCTTTATTTTTTAATGGTCTAACTCTTTCTTTTTTTTTTCTTTGGCAGCTTTTCTGCCCACACGCACCCTCTCTCTCACACACACGCACGCACATCTCATCTCTTTTTTTTTTTTAAATTAGGACTCCAATTCACGCTTCATTACGAAGAGTTAGAAGTTATGTGCGTTTTTTTGTAATGATTTTGGAGAGTTATAAAATAATAGAGACCTCATTCCCATATAAAATTCTAAATGCTCTATATTTTGTTGATGGTGATGATGATTGGTAAAAAATTATTGTATTTTTATTAACCAAATAGTGTGTTATCGTGGTGTTTGAAAAAATGCTTCAATGAGACATGTAAATAATTATATTTCTTAAAAATGAAAATTATCAATGATTACCAACAACACATAAGTGTTATTTGTTATAAAGTCAAGTATCATTAATTATGGGGTAAAGTATCACTAATGTAATGAACAGTTATAATACAATGTCAAATTTGTTTGTTTAATTGTAGCATTTTTTTATGTAATTCACTTCAAAAGAACTCCAAGCAACGTGTCTATTGTTAATGATACTTCATCCATAATTAATGATATTTTACATCACATTTAATAATACTTCACCAAATATATATCTAATGATACTTCACTACAATAGTTAATGATATTTATCTCAATTTGAGATTATGTTTGAGCTGTGTTTTGTGTTTAATTATGTTGTTTTATTGTAGGAATTTTGTAATGTCTAGTAAATTATTTTCTTGTATTTTATGTCGTTATGTGTTGATTTTGTGTGTTTATTTTCGCTTATTGCTCTAATGGTGGATCATGCCAAGTTGTCCAAAACTTGAGCTTTTGTCTATAAAAGCATGATCTTTTACGGCATTTAGGTAGCAGATTGTAAGCTTGGAAATTGAGCCCGAAGTAATGAACCCGATGGGTAGCCGAGTCAAAAAGGATCAAAGCTGATGAGGAAAAGCAAGAATTGGATTGTACTTGAGGAGTTGAGCACTCGAAATGAGAGCACGGAGAAGAAATGCTCGGCACGGTCGCGCCATCACCCGGAGCCGCACGGATAGGCCCTCGGCGCAACCCTTGCGCGAGTGCGCATAGGCGCGCAGAAACAAATTCTCGTGCACCGCGCGGGCGCACCGCACCCCACCGGCGTGCGGGGTGCTCTGTTCGCCTATTCCGATCGGTTTTTCCCTATTTCTTCAGTGCATTTTCACTCCATTTTTCCCTCAACTTACAGGTTATTTATTTAATTGAAATGGATGAGGACTTTTTGGCCATCTAAATCATAGGGAAATAGGGATTAATTTCCCCTAAGTTTGCTTTGGATTTTTGGTCCCAAATCCCCCCCAACAAAATCTCCCAAAAATCCCTCTCATTTAATGCTCTCTTACCATCACCATCCCATCACCTTTTCTCTCACCTCACCTCTCATACCTCTAACCTTACCTATCATTCCTCTCTCTCGATTCTCTCTCCTTGGAGGATATCTGTAATTGATTTTGGGGATATCAATCATCATCATCCATTCCTTCATTCACCATTCTCTATACTTCATCTTCTACATCCTTCATTTTTCTCCATCTTTCTCTTGACACTCCACCACCACCTTCACCCCTTTCTACACCATTTTCACCATCATCACTACCATTCAAGAGAAAAGGAGAAAGGAAAGATAAGAGGAAAGCAAACTAAGGTGGAAGAAGAAGAGACGAGAAGAAATCCGACTCCGAGCCGTCCGCGGAAGCTAGGCTCGTTAGGAGGCCTTTCTTTTGGTATTTTCTTTCTTTATCTTAGATGATTTGTGGGGGTTTGTCCCAAACTCTTGAATAATATTGGATATTGTAGAAGTGTATGTTATTTTCATTTGATTATGAGATGATGAACTCCTATGATATTTGTGTTGTTTTAAGCATGGTTATGGGCTAATATCTCCATTAGGGGGTGGAGGATCGATTTGGTTTTGATTTATGCTTGTAATGGTTGGTTGTTTGTTGTTGGAATTGTGATTATCATGTTGAGCACTTGATCACTACTTAGCATTACTAGGCTTTAGATGAGACCGAAAGGAGATTCTAAATCCCGACCAAGGTTCCTTCAACGTTAGATGGACTGGGTTCATAAGCCTAAAAATATTGATCTTCCTCGTATGATATAGCCGATAGGGATTTAATGGATAGATGGTGACAGTAATTGAAGTTAAACCGCTTGAGGGGTCTATTGTGTGTTTGAGATTAATATAATCAATTTGAATCAAGCTAAATGAGAAACCAATGAGAGAATCCACACCCTAATGCTCGTATCATAATCTTTTCCTCAATCTTGATCTCGTTGTTAGTTGCACTTTGTTAATTAAATTACATGTTTTTAATTCGTTAGGTAAATCAACTTTAAAATCCATGATTAGAATGTTTAGGTTTTATTTTGATTATTCAAACGCGTTGCATGCATAGCCTAGAGAGAATTGCCCACACGAAGTCTTCCTTGAGAGATCGACTTGGGTTAGCTCATCATATCTACGATTGACCCCGTCCAATTGTGGGTTTGGTTCGAAGTAGTTTTACTGTGTTGAGTCTAAGCCAGAAAATAATTTGGAACCTAGCGAAACAAATATTCGTGAAACAAAATTTTGGCGCCGTTGTCGGGGAAGGTTTTAGGCATATTGTCTTTTTGTGCTATAATTGCTTTCGTGCTTGTTTTTGTATTCATGACTTTGTATTTGTCTAGTGATTGTGCTTTTTGTGCTGTTTTGTATAGTTGGTGTTTATGTTTATTTTCTTGTGTTTGTACGCTTTCACCTCTCATTCCACAGGTGCATGTGATCCCTTTTGTGTTTTTGGTTGTGTATGCTAGGAAGACAAAGTCTCAATCGGATATTAGTCCCCGTGTTTGACAACATCCATAGACCAAGAAGGTTCGACATGTTTGCTTGGGAAGAAGAGATAGAAGCCCACCAACTCAACCCCGACAACGCTAATGCTAATGCGGCTAGGAATATGAGGGATTTTGCTCATCCCGTGATTGGGGCATCGACATCGTGCATAGTTCTTGGAGAGGCCGTAAGGAATTACGAGTTCAAGAACATCCACTTTAGCCAACTTCCCTCCTTCTACGGGATGCCGGCTGAAGATGCGTTGAACTTCATCCGGGAGTTCTGTGCCATGGTTCAAACCTTTCCTCTACAAGGTTTGAACGAGGACCAATTGAAGATGAGGTGTTTTCCTTACACCTTGAAGGATCATGCCAAGATGTGGTTCATGTCACTTCTGGTCAACTCATTAGCCAATTGGAATGCCATATATGCGAAGTTCATGGCCAAGTACTACTCCAATAAAAAAAACCCAAGATTTGAAAGCCCAAATCGTCACATTTGCCCAATCTCCAGGTGATACTTTTCATGACGCTTGGGATCGATTTAGAGGTCTCCAACAACAATGCCCGCACCAACACCTCGCACCCGAGTTGCTCAACCAATTCTTCTACATCGGGCTTTCTCAAAATTTCCAATACATGGTGGACAATGCCGTGGGAGGAGACATTGGAAGCCAGACTGCCGAAGAAGTCTCAAACATCTATGAGACGATGGCCACGACTTCTCAATAAAAGAGTGCTAGGGGGAAGAGAGCTTCCATCAATGAAGCCAACCCTAGTTATGATGTGACAAGGCAACTAGCCGAGTTGACGAGGCAAGTAGAGATGCTTCGAACTTCTGAGAGACCACCTCAACAAGCCATGACCGCTGAGACTTGTGGAATTTATGGAATCTATCGAATCTAAACTATCACAAAAACATAGTACTTGACGGAAGCACTGTATAAGCCCATCCACATTAATCTTTCAATTATCTAACCTATCGGCTCATAGGTTTATACAACCCGCCCGTCTAGCACCCTAAATTAACAAACATAATATAGGGTTCAAACACATACTTCACACATACAAGGCTCCAAGGTCAAACGACCCGCCTTTTAAATTGTTTTGCATAATATCAAGTTATATACATCATAACCTACAAAAGATCGGGCTATTCCCATCCCCAATAATCATTGATCATAAAGCAAAAAGAGTGATCAATGTATTAATAATAATATGAGTATTTTCAAAGAAGAGCATGCAAAAGATAAACACAAGCTTGTGGGGTTCTCTTGTGTTCACAACGCTCCTACTCGGGCCTCGACTCCTCAACCTGAAATTCATTGAATGAATGAGGTGAGTATTTAACAACATACTCAGTGGGGAACACTGAAAACAGTTATAGCCAATTGCATAAGTGAAAATATAACATATGGACTTTTCTTTACTTTGTGGAGACTAGTCTCAACCCCGTAGGGTCCAAACATCATGATGCCCCCGTTAATGAACATCTTTGGCCCTGTAGGGATGCCCGCATACATACTACCCCCCAGAGAGGACATTAACAGGTCTATATTCGATCCCAAAGGATCTCTTCCCCGAAGGGTCTCTTTGTCGACCCCGAAGGATCTCTGTTATCTCTGGTCCGAAGACCCTTCATATCTATACAATCAAAGTACAACAATAACTATAACTTTACACGTGTTCACAGTTTAGAGTTACCCCACCTTATGAGACGCTTTCAAATCTTTCCCAACCTTTGAAATACTTCTTGGCCATGCACAAGTTGTCCACCTCGAGCCCCAACACGTCACCTAGCACCTTTCAATTCTCTTTTCATTTTAGACGTCGAGTTATAAAATTAAATCATAACTTAGACCAAGCACAAGCTATACTTTTCTTTAAAGACTTCATACATATCCATACACATAACTTTGGATATACCAACTCATAATATGATTTTGGACTCAAAATAAATATTAAAACTCTTTGAAACATTTAATCGAACACTATACGTGCACTCATTTAAACCACATGCTCATAACTCAATTTAAATCATTTAAACCCAACATTTCAAATACAAACACCTTCATCTTAGAGCTCTAACATACATGAAAATGAACCCCAAACAACCATTACAACACCTCCAAACCGCATCAACAAAACAAGGGGAAATTAGGGTAAAAATCTAAACCCTAGCATCAAAGAACTATAGGAATTCGATATAACTTCACATATAGCTTCAAGGAGATAAATAAACCATATGTTTGAGATTTCAAAGCTAGAAGATCAACAAAATTGAAGAACCCTAATTTTGGATAACAAACCCTAGGTTTGATTTAACAAGAAATGAGTGTTTAATCATCAAGATGAAAAGGTGTGAAGTTACCTTAGTTGATGGAGGATGATGAGAGATTCCACTCCAAAACTTGAAGAAGATGTTGAGAGAATTTGGAAGATGAATCGCCCAAATGAAGTAAGAAATGAAGAGGAAATGAGTAAAGTGTTGTATTTATAGGTTGAAATTTCCGAAACGGGGCACGGCCTAGGGGTGGTCGCGCTCGGAGGTGGCGTTCGAGACAAAGAAAAATAGCTCTCTGAAGCTGGTGACACGTGACCAAAAGGTCGCGTTTGTCACTCGCGTTGCAGAGCTCTCAGAACGCGACTCCAAGGAGGCGCGCTTCACGGTCGAGCCCAGACTGTAGATTTTTGAAAGAGCTTCGATTTGAGTACTTATGGGCCTCGTGGTTCCAACCGAGTCAAAAGTTATGACCTCCGGACGAAACCCTATCAAAACTTAGCGAGATCCTCGATTTATGCTATTTTCGAAAACACATACAATTACTCAACTTGAATTTTCAAAATAAATTTACTACTCATTTAATGCACACTGAAATTACATAAAATTAAGGTATGGCAAACATAAAATTGAACGCAATTACAATCATTCTTTATCACATAACTCGACATTTTAGTATTAAAAATTCAAACTGTATTATTATACACTCAGTATAATATCATTGTGTGCTATGACGTATTGGTTCGAGTGGAACAACCTGCAACGAAACAACGGCATAATACAAACATACTCACATGATTAATATTCAACAATATCAATTCAAAATCATTTTACTAAAATTATGATTTATAATTTAGCAAAAGGATCGGGGTATCACAATTCCTCTTCATGATATGCCGATATTCTTAATTATATTGCTTGTGATAAAATGAGGCCTAACCTTACCTTTCAAGAGAGGAAAAGATTTTTGGCAATGTATAGGTACTACTTTTGGGACGATCCATACCTTTTCCACTTGGGAAAAGATAAGGTAATCCGAAGATGTGTCCCGGAAGAGAAGCAAACCGATGTTTTGGCCTTTTGCCACGCCTCACACTGTGGTGGGCACTTTGGAGGGCAAAAGACGGACCGAAAAATCTTACAATCCGGTTTGTATTGGCCTTCAATTTTTAACCCGAGCCATTATAAGTGATGGTGGAACGCACTTCACCAACAAGCTTTTCGAAAAATTGATGAAGAAGAATGGTGTGACTCATAAAGTGGCTACTCCGTACCACCCTCAAACTTCCGGTCAAGTGGAGATGAGCAACAAACAAATTCAAAACATTTTGAAGAAGACCGTGAATGTGACGAGGAAGGATTGGTCTACAAAGCTAACCGATGCTCTTTGGGCATACCGGATGGCTTACAAGACGATCTTGGGAATGAGCCCTTACCGCCTCGTGTATGGAAAGGCGTGCCATCTCCCTATTGAGATCGAGCACAAGGCCTATTGGGCCCTTAAGGCGGTGAATTTTGATCTAAATTGTGCAGGAAAGTAGCGAGCATTGCAATTGACCGAGATCGATGAATTGAGGAATGAAGCATATGACAATGCGAAGATCTACAAGGACGAGGTAAAGAAGCTTCACGATAACCGCATTGTTAAAAAGGAACTCACTCCATGCATGAAGGTTCTCCTTTTTAACACTCGTTTGAAACTCTTTCCCGGGAAGCTCAAAACTCGATGGAGTGGGCCATTCATCATCGAAGAAGTGTTTCCATATGGTGTGGTGACCTTGAAAAATCCGGTGACAAACACCGTGTTTCAAGTGAATAGACACCGAGTCAAGCCATATTTTGAAGGACTATCCTGAGAAGCCGACGTCGAGGGTTTTAAGCTTGACAATTCCACGTAGCTACCCTACAGGCTATGTCTAGCTTGAGACAATAAACCGAGCGCTCCATGGGAGGTGACCCATGATTTTCTTGTTTTTATGTGTGTCGTTTCATTTTTGCATATTTTGTGTGTTACGTTTCTTTTTGTGTTTTTGTTGTTTATTTTGCAGGGACAAATTGGGAATGTTGCAGGGCCAAAAATCAGAAATTTGGCTAAGTCCTAGCCCGCGGTCGCGCACCCCCTGCAAGAACGCCAACCCGCGCATCCCCATCTCAACGAAATTACTGGTGCGAGAGCGCATAGGTGCACGGGCGCGCGCCATAAACATGTTGCGTGAGCGCGTGACAAGTCCAAATTCTCTCGTATTTTTGTGTCTTTTTCTCGTTCTTTTGTCCTTTGTTTTTTCTGTTTTTGAGTCAGAAAGAGCCAGAATGGGCACAAGGGGCAGCAGGAGGCAGGAGAATCACTTCTGGAGGGCACAAGGGTGCCAATGATACCTAGATGGGCAACAACTTCTCAGCGGAAAAGCTCTTTCTGGAGCATGGCGGAAATCACCCACCATTCTAGCAAAAGCTGAAGGAGAAGTTTGTGATCGTGCCCACAACAACCCAGAGTGATTGAGAAGAGAAGGAGAGGAGACTAGGTACAAGAGAAACTAATGCCAGCTACAGCAGGAGCAATGCACCCTAGCCGCCGAAGGAAAGAGGAGCCGCGGAAGGCAAGTTGACGCTTCCAGAAAGATGCTCGGCTCTACAAGGAAAGTTGCTATGTCAGCACAACTAGGGCATGAAAAGTACAGAATCTGCGACTCAGAATCTTCTAAACAAGGGAAGAATCTGCCAGATATGGAAAGCTTTGGGCATGGCGGCTGCGTGTTGGGCTGAAGATCCCCGGCCTGTCGGGGAGTTTACCTAGTGTCTTTGTACTCCTATATAAATAGATGCATAGCAAAAAATAAACTACTCTTTTGACACGCTTTTTATCGTTTTTATGCACAAACAATTTATTTTTCCGCACTAGTTTTATGTTCCTCAATCCATCGTTGGTGTTGGATTCTTTTGCTAATTAATATAAGGAAGTTTTTTCATTTAAATTATGTTTTATTTTATTTCTTTTACTTATTATTATTGTTCTAAGTCTAGCATGAGCGGCTAGACTCGTTATTCCGGATTGAACAATGATAAGAACTTAATGAACACGTAAGAACCGTGAGACTTATGGGCATAAAACTGTGTGAATCTGGTTCCGTCGTGTAATCGTTTTCTTTGTTGCATTATATAGTGGGCTAAGCTAGTTAATCGTGGTTGATCACTCGTTAATTAGAATTGTGTTCACTACCTCTATAAATGGTCAATGAATCGTAGTTGTGTGTTGATCATAAAGGGATGGGATGCATCACGGGTACTGAGGGCATAAGAGAGATCTTTCTCTAGGTAAATCTGGGTCTGTCTAGATCATAATGCTGCTTTGTTGCTTACAATCATATGAGAGATCGGGGTTGGGTAACAAGTTAGGGTTTAGGGGACGAGAGATCATCTCTAGGCTAAACTGAAAGGATAGATTGGGTACGTTGAGAGAGATCCGGTACCTTTAACCAGATAATTAGGTTTGCATAAGTAATCAGCGTGCCCATGATCGGTCAAGTGTTTGTTAAGTTCGAATCTAAGTTCTAATCCAGAATACGTTTACACTAATATTTTCCTTTCCTGTTTTGTTTTGTTTTGTTATTTTATTTTACAGTCGTTAAATACAAGTACGGAGACCACAACAATCATCAACCCTTTTGGAAAAGTGACACTGAAGATAGAATTCGCAGCTCCTCGTGGGATCGACCCTTACTCACATAAGCTTGCTACGCCTTGCTGTGGGCATAAGGATAACTCTCTCTTGAGAATTATTCTGACCGCGAAATGACCGCGCATCAGCGCGCCGCAGTGCGCGAGCGCGCCCCTCTTCCACAGTGTGCACATTGCGCGGTCGCGCCCCGTGCCGCCGATGCACGCCTCTCCTCCTATAAAAGCCCCAATTCCGAAACCTAATTCACACACCCAATTCAGCACCACTTCCAGCTCTTTATCTCAATTCCAAAGCTTTCAGCTACAAATACCTCTCATTCTCCACTTAAAATCTGCCGAGGAACCACTCCACGACACCACTACGTACTCTAGCTCGCGCGGCCGCGCTTGTCACCGCGCACCTCTACGCTTCTCCTCGCCCAATCACTTCCAGCTGCGCATACTCTACCTGCTGCACCGCGCCTCACGCCACGAACACAGCCCAGCAGCAGCGCGCGTGTTTCCTTTCCTCCCAACAACTATTGCAACTCTAACTCACGGCACCCCGCGCACCGATCGTCGCTTCATCCTCCAGACCCTGCACTCCATCTGCCACTGCGCCACTAGCACCCGCGATCGTGCCCCGATGCATGATCGCGCACTGCGTCATCGCCCGCGACCACGCCCTTTGCTGCGGCCGCGCTCCCTCGTCGTGCCCTCCATAAGTGTTGTTCTCTCTTCTCACAAGCTCAAGACCTTTTCTTTCAACTCCACCTCTCCACAGCCATGCCCCGGTACAAGAACGCCACACCTAGCCACGAGATTGATGAGCACGAAGATATGGACGTTGAGGATTACTCCGATCAATTTGGATCCCCATTTCTCCTCATCTCACCCGATGAAGGTAAATGCTTTCAAGCCTTTAAGAAATTTGATCTCACTGCACCTCGATATATTGACTGGAATTTGATGCGTTCTTTGGATATTGAGGCTAAGGTTTCTAAGTATCTTAAAGCTTTGAACTTATATGAGTTTGCCAACATGCGGTATAATGCTTATGATCACTTGAGCCTTGAATTTTTGGTGTCTTTTGAATATGATAAGAGGGCAAAGAAAAAGATAGCTTTCCAAATGTTGGGGGATCGATACGAGGTCACATTGGCTAGGATGAATGATTATTTTAGATTTTTGACTTCGGGTATGAAAGAAAGGTAATTCAACTATGAGTATGAGAAACCACACAAGGACACTATGGATTTCCTCCTTAAAGATTTAACCTTGTGAATTTTGATCCACACCCATTGTGTGTTTAATTAAATGGGATTACATTCTGGATTCTACTTCTCTCATGTGTGCCAATTATGTTATCATTTTGCATGATGAGTATGGAAAGCCACATTAGGAAGCTTGACTAAGCTCGATGATTTTACCTAATGATCCTTGTCCTATGTTTGCATTCCCTATTATTGTTGATATTTTGTTTTCTTAATAAATTTGGAAGTGATTTGTGGGGATTTGATTTCATTTGAATTGAGTCTTTTGTGTTCTTTTTAATCTTGAAAGGGCAAGCAACTCACCTAATTTGATTTTTTTTGTTCATCTTCTTGTTGATCAATGCGTTAGTGGGAACCATGAAACTTGATCAAATTGCATGATTACTGTAACAGCCCGGTCCCGAGATAGGGATTAATGAATGGGGACATGGTGTTATTAAGGGATTATTGAATGAGACGGAAGTTTAACAAAGAAAGTTTTGGGGATAAAGATATACTTTTGAAAGATAGGCGACGATACTCTGGTTTACTTAATTAAGAAAGAAACATGCTTTTGCGGAACTAAACGGCTAACTGATCAGATACCAACATGCACAGACCCATTTACAGGTCCAAACGGATAGACAGATACCAATTTGAACAAGCCTCTTCATAGGCGAAGGAAATACATGCTCGAGAAGTAGGAATAAAACTGAATATGCATCACTTATATATATATATATATATTTAGATAATCATGTCTTGGAGAATATCCTTAGAATCTTGATAAATATAATTGAACTTGAAAGAACTTGGAAAAAGTGTATCAGAGTAGCAGAAACATCATGGGGTTTCAAAAGAAACTTATATAATCGTAAAACAATCTTGGCAGCCAACCCACATCCACAGCCACCATCATCCTCAGCATCTTAACCTGAAAACATTTGAAAAAGAGGGGGCGTGAGCACTAATGTACTCAGTGGGTTTTAATAAAAGCTTCTTTAATAACTCAAAGAAATATCCAATAATAAACTGGCGGTATATGGAGAGCAAAACGCAAAAGCCCTCTCCATATCCGCAAAACCTTTTCTTTACTTTTGGGCCCAACCTTGGCTCAAATCTGATGTCAACTGTATCCTTAGGCATGCCATATGATAGAAGAGGGGTTACCTCAAATATCCTCCCGAGTATGCGAGGGGAATACCCAGCAGTGACTCCCTCTAATGATCAAAGATCATGAATTCTGAGCTCAATCCTGGTTATAGAGCTATATTCTTCCTTTCTCATCTTAGCCTTCCTTAACCTTACTAGAATTATCGAGCTTAGAGCAACGTCTAAGGCAATACTTTTACTTAAGCATAACTTCGGCCTATAAGGGATTTGTCACTACCCTAAAAGGCAATGCTTAATTAGCTAAATAAACTTTGGCAAAATCCAACATTCAAATACGAAGAAATGAACGTGCACATCATAAATTGCAATTAAAGCAATTCTAATTACCTCATGCTAGCATAAACAATTCTAACATTTCTAAACATGCTCGAGAGCTCAATCAACATAAAATATTTTCCCTTTTCTTCCTTCATTGTACAGAGATCAATCAGGCAGAGCAAAATATTTTATTAGATATTTCATTTACCATATATGCTTCTAGAGCTTATTAGCTCAAACTTTAGATGAGTATAGATTTACCCACCTCGATTACTGGAAAGAAGATGAAGCAACGAGTTGATTAATGACATCTAACTCGAAGACTAGAATCTAAAATTTATTTACAGATTGCACGACTTTACGACTTCATAAATTTTGACAAGAATTTATTTACAGAACATCACGTCTTGATTTCTTGATTTTTAGACGGAGAATAACTTGAATATCTTATCGAAATAAATTGAATATTAACTTGAACACCTTACTATAATTTAAACTTGAATATGGCTTGAAAGTAGCATAATTTAAAAGACTCGAAAAGATCAGAAAGAAGGGGTACAGGAATAGCTGAAAAGAACGGCGAATGAAACAGAAACAACACGAAGAAGAGGGGAGGGGGGCCACCACGGGGCCGCCTAGCCCCGGCGGGCTGGGGCGCGGCCGAGGGGGGTGTGGCGCGGCGGCGCCCACCCCCCTCCCCCCCCCCCCCCGCGGGGCTCTCTCTTTACTTCTCTTTTCTCTCTCTCTTCTCCTAGGTTCCTTCAATGTGTTCGTCAACTGTTCTTCGTGTTCGTTGATTTCTTCGACGAACACGAAGAACACGAAGAAAAATTAACTCGAATTTTTATAAAAACAACGAACTTGAATTTAACATGCAACAACATGCTTTTCACTTAAAAAGAATTTTAGCATTACAGCGGCATAAACACGATAATCCTCCTTTAAATTAGATTAACGACAAAATTTCTAAATATTGCTTGAACGGAATTTAAACGGAATAAACGAGGCTAATCTCAAGAATAATAACGACATGAATAAAGCGAGAAATATAACGTAAACGTTATTAACTTGGAACTTTAATAAAAATTGAAATACAAATTAGACGGAAGGTAAACGAGCAATAATGAAGAACACAAAGAATGTAAAGAACGGAAAGTAAATGCAGAATTTAAAGACTGAAAAAGATATGGAGATCGAGACCGACGAACAAGAATGGACGAGGTTAGGTGCGTCGAAGGAAGGTGGCTAGCTCGGCGTCTCGTCGAGTTGCAACGGCGGCAGAGCCACCGCTACAACCCAACGGCACCTCTAGCACCTTCCCTCACCGCATCTCTTCCACGCCACTCCGCTCGTCGTCTTGCAGAACACTCACGAAGAACGCTTTTTACTTCGACAGAACTTTCTCGGCTCTCACGAGCTTTCCCACTCTCTATGAAGTGAAATGGATGGAAATGAGCAAATGAATGCAAAGGGGTGGCCTTGTATTTATAGGCTTGGAAGCCACTTCAGTGCAAGAATACTGCAAAAGTTACCCCGGGTTCGGTTAAAAGTTGCTTTATTCGATGTCGAGATCCGAATGACTTCAGACATGAAATCTAAAAATACCGGGAGACTCATTGGCTCGAATACTAGTGAACCAACTTGATTCATGAAGAAGATGGGGTCGTCAGAAGGAAGACGGGCAAAGATTCCCTTTTTGGGATAACTTTTTACTATTCACTCAGACTGACAGATTTTGCTCCCGAGCGTTCGATTGACCTTAGAATGGAAATCCATGAACGCCAACGGAATCCTTGAGTCATTTCCCATAAGAGAGGCCTAACAGAACTAGATTCGGATCAACAAGGAGGATTTCGTAAATTTCTCAAAACACGAACGCACACAAAAGTTACTATTCATTCACTTTTTTAAATACGTTTTTCATCACTGGGAACTCAAATGACTTCAGAATTAAAATCCGAAAACACCGGCATACTCCTTGAGTTAAAACCTTTCTAACGAGACCATGAATGGGCATAAAATAATTAAGATCAACTTTTCCGAAAAGACGATCTCCACGCAAACTGACTCTTAAAGTCGTGACTGACATCTGACCTTCATTAACCTTAATTAAATTTCTTTCTTAACTTCTTAATTATGATTAAGAATCCTCTAAACCTTAATCGAAAAATCTGGGATATTACATCCTACCCCCCTTAAAGAAATTTCATCCCGAAATTTACTAACCATGACAAGCGATATCAGGGTATTTTTTTGTAGCTCGGATTGGAGCTCCCATGTTGCTTCCTTTGAACCATGATGGTTCCAGATCATTTATGAAAGATTAATCTTCTTGTTCTTTAACTTCTGGATCTTTTGATCCACAATGGCCTGGGGTTTCTCTTCCCATGCTAAGTCCTCATCTAGGACTATCTCTTCCTTATTAACCACGTGTTTTGGATCTAACACGTACTTCTCAATGGTGAGTCATGAAAGACGTTGCGAACATCACTCAGCTTGGGTGGTAGGTCCAACCTGTAGGCTACTTTATTCACCTTCTAAAATCTCAAAAGGTCCAACGAATCTAGGCCTTAGCTTACTTCGTTTGCCAAGGCGAACCACTCATTGATGGGGACATTTTCAAGAACACTTTAACTCCAACGTCGAATCTTAGTTCCGTTCCTCTTTGATCTGCGTAAGCCTTTTATCTATCTTGAGCCTCCTTGATTTGCTGACGAACCAGCTCGATCTTCTAAACCACTCCTAGACCATTTCAGATCCAACTATCCTTCTTTTTCTATCTTCATCCCAATACAAGGGCGATCTATACTTTCTTCCGATCAGGGCTTCATAAGGGGCCATGCCGATCGATGATTGGTAGCTATTGTTGTATGCAACCTTTACCAATTGCAGTAGCTCCTCCCAGCTGCTTCTTTGATTGACGACAATGTCTTCTAGAATCTAGATAGTCCTTTCGGACTGGCCATTCGTTTGAGGATGAAATGTCGTGCTGAAATTGAGCTTTGATCCCATTGTTTCTTGTAGATTCATCCAAAATCTTGACGTACATCTTGCCTCATGGTCCGATATAAGCGAGACCGGCACTTTGTGCAATCGCACAAATTCCCTAACATACATCTGGGCTTAATCAATCTAGCCTATCTGTCCTAATAATAACAATGAAATGCTACTGGGCTTAATCGATCTAGCCTATCTGTCATAATAATAACAATGAAATGCTACTTTCGATAATCGATTCACGATTACCCAAATAGCGGCATTATACCGCTTAGACTTTGGAAAAAAAACTACCACAAAGTCTACACTACTATGATCCTACTTCCATTCAGGAATTTCTATGGGTTGGAGCAACCAGAAGATTTTTGACATAAGGCTTTCCTTGCTTGACAGATCAACACCCTTTTACGAAGTCGGCTACCTCCCTCTTCATGATATTCTACTAGAAGTTCCCCTTGAGGTCTTGATATATCTTGGTGCTTTCAGGATGTGCTGTATGGCGTGTCATGTGCTTCGCACATAATTTTCTCTTTTAGTTCTTCCTTGCTCGGCACACCAGGCCTTCCTTTGAATAAGAGCGCTTTACTGGCGGTTTCCGCGAAGTCTTGCGAGCTATCCAATCGTGATTCTAGTCTTTTCCTCTTGAGAACTCATTTCCTCTCTAAGCCTTAACTATTCTTTGTCTCAAGTCGGAATGAGCGACTATCGCAACGATTTGTGCTTAAATGATTTCAGGTGGTGTTAGCATCTCGATCCTTAACTTCTTGAATTCTTATCAAAGCTCCTTCTTAACTTGAGCGAGTCCTAACTCTACCTTTCCCTTTCTACTTAGGGCATCAGCTACCATATTTGTCTTACCTGGGTGGTAGCTAGTCGTGCAGTTGTAATCCTTTACAAGTTCTAGCCACCTTCTCTGCCGATGCTAAGATCCTTTTGCTTTTGCTTGAAGAAATATTTTAGGCTCTTGTGATCTGAGAAGAGTCTCACACTTGGCTCCGCACAGACAGTGCCTCTAGATCTTTAACGTATAAACAACCGCTGCTAATTCTAAATCATGCGTGGATAGTTCTACTTGTGATTCTTAAACTGCTCCGAAGCATAAGGAATCGTCTTTCCTCTCTTCATCAGCACGCATCCTAACCCTTTTCTCGACGCATCAACGTAACCAAGAAGTCTTTATTCTCTCCCTGAATTGCCCACACTGGAGCTATGGTTATATCTTCTTTAAGGTCTGGAAACTTTCCTCGCACTCGGGCGTCTACCTAAACTTGAGGTCCTTCTTCAACAATCATGTCGTAGCCTTAGATATTGACGGAAATCCTTCGACGAATCTGCGATAGTATCCCGCGAGTCCTAGAACACTTCTTTATCTCATTCACATTCCTCGGAGACTTCAAATTGCTTACAGCTTCAATCTTAGCTGGATCCACCTTGATTCCTTCTACTGAAACTATATTACTTAGAAACATATCTTTCTTGAGCCAAAACTCACACTTATTAAACTTAGCGTAAAGCCTTTCTTTTTTTTAACTTCCCCAACACCACTCTTAGGTGCTCTTGATGCTCCTCTTCGTCCTTTGAATAGATAAGGATATTATCTATGAAACTTGCACAAACTTATCTAGATATGGGTGAAAAACCAGGTTCATTAAATCCATGAACACCGCTAAGGTGTTGGTCAATCCGAATGGCATTACCACAAACTCGTATGTCTATAGTGAGTCCTGAAAACAGTTTTAGGAATATCCTCCTTTCGGTTCTTCAGTTGATGATACCCAGATCTTAAGTCTATCCTTGACAAGACACTTGCTCTTTTAGGCTTTAATCAAAGAGATCATCTATTCTTGAGAGAGGGTATCGATTCTTAATGGTTAGTTTATAAAGCTCTCTATAGTCGATGCACATTCTCAATGTGCCATTCTTCTTCTTCACGAACTAGATTGGAACTTCCCAAAGCAACATACTAGGTTAGATAAAACCTAGGTCTGATAACTCCTGCAGTTGAATCCCGAGTTCTTGCAATTCCTTGGGTGCCATTTTGGAAGGGGCTTTCGAACTGGTGCAGCTCCTAGTTCTAAACCAATAGCGAATTCTAGTTGCCTATATGGTGGTAGTTTTGATAGCTCCTTTGAAAATACGTCTTGGAATTTTCTTGTGCCTGAAACGCCTTCTATTGTAACTCTATTTCTTCTTTCTTCGTCACAGACGCTTTTCAACGGGATTCTAACTTTATAGCTTCTGCTGGAGGTCACTATTACTTGCAAGCGTAAAGATCACATGACTAGACCTTGAACGTAAGCTCAGAACTTATCTAACGTCATTCTTCAGATTGCCTCTTAATACTGGACAAGCTGAAGAAAATATTAATTAGAGATGCGCGTCCTACTAGGAAGACACTAACTGACATTACTTGGATTTTACTTCCTATTGGGACTACTTCCTCTTACTCTTCCAAAAAGAATATTACTTTATACTTTCTGCTCTATTCAAAGGGTCCACACTCGGTTTCTAAGAGTGGGAGCAAAACAAAATGAATGCCTCTGAGTGAGGACTTTTTCTTAATCGATAATTCTTTATCAAGTTCCAAAACTGGAAGAGATATAACACTAGGTTATATTTATACTAAAAACATTGCCTTCTTTAGAGGGCTTATAACCCAAAAGGGGGTTCTTGCATGATGCAAATGTATGGAAGATAATCAATGATTAGCACTGAGAATCGTACTGAATATTTGCAAAGGCATCAACATATTTTTAATAAATGAATGCTATCACTAATTCGGGATGATTAAAGAAGTATCATCAAAAAGTTTACAATCTGTCCAAATGGATATAATATTTAAGAAATTCAAATGATATGAAGGATTTCAACTAATTATGAAGCTGTTGAAAGATAATAGATTTAATTGCCACGAGAATGTGTGAATAGACTCATCAAAACTTCCTATCTTACTGAAACTTTTTAATCTATCAATTCTAGGTCCAACTGCTTAATGATCTTCCTCAGGTTCTCCTTCTTTCTTTCCTTGATCTCCACGCATCTTCTTCTTTACTAGGTTGCTACGAAAGCATGAGTCGATTGGCCTTCAATTAGCTACACTTGGCTGGAAAAGATGACATACGGGGATCACTTCCATTTATTTAGAAGGGATATGACAAGCGACCTGATCTATACGCGTTTTCTTCTCATCTGAAACCACAAATGTGGGGCATGCCTTGATAACTGGTTGAACTCTTGATTGTACTTTGACAACGTTCTCTTTCCCTACCTCTAGTTCTAGATCTCCATCTCCTTACGATAGCAACCCGAAATATACTTCTAGTATAACTCGTATGTATAACCTTCTCAATCATACTTCATCCATTAATCCAAGGTTATCGTTCTTTGAACGGACTCTCACTAGTGGCTCGTACAATCCATACGCATAAAAGAGCATATCCTAATTCCTCATCCTTCGAACAAGTTATAAAATTGAAAATTCGCTTCTAAGGAACAAACCCATCTCTCGACTCTCATCGGGTTTCCCAAATTATGATAGAAGATTATGATCGAAGAACACATTCTTGGCTCTCGTGCCATGATTCGGGACTTGCTTGCCTATTGCCTTGTTCTCTCGGCTTAATGTCTCCTCGATGATATTCTAAAACATTAGCGACGCTCGCTCGAATTTGCACAAAGCAAAATGAAATGCCTTTCGATTAGATCTTTAGATTACGCAGGATAGATCAAGCAAAGCGGGAAAATTTCCTCATAAGAGGACTTTTGGAATAATTAAGAAAGAGGTTATTAGTTACATCTGAAAATAGGGCAGCCTTTTGGAAAATTACTGCCGCTATAAAAATTTAAAGGTCGATTAATACATTTTCAGAATAAGATCTGGATTAAAGCAGATAAACGGACAAACAGGTCAGCTAGGTATTCTAACAGAAATACCTCCTTTGCCTACTTCTAAAGCTTAACTATACGCTGGGTCATATCCCTTTCTTTTTCATGATGATTCCACCTCTTTCTTGCTTTCCTTCTCTGGGTCCTCTTCTTCCTCATCTTCATCTGTCTCTGGTATTCGAATTTGAACTTCCTCATGCTTCCTCGAGGAACTGATGGGGTATACACTGTCCCAGACTCTGAGGGGCAGATTTTTGATAGGCAGGGGCCCACTGGTGTATTCTGGAGGACAAAGACCCGGTGTCTCGGGTCTTGCTTCTAAGGTTCTTTCAGCACGAGGGCACGGGGCCTGAAATTCAGGGAGACTGTTCAGAGTCGCCCTTAGCAGTTCTGGTTCCACCACGAGGGAGGGATTTTGCTCGGCTAGAGCATTCATGTGGCCATACTTTGACTCCCAAAAAGCCATCAAGGCTGAGGAGAATTCTGTCAGGTTTCCGATTACAGCATACGTCTCGGGATCACGGGTGACTGCGCTTTGCAGGATGCGATATATTTCTGGCTTCTCAATGGAAGGTGTTTGTTCACACATGCGGATGCATGTTTCCAAGTCGGATACATTTTCTGGCGTTCTCCCAACGTCGTTCCTTTCTTGATCATGGCGGAAATGAGGCACATTATTTCTAACAGCCGAACGACACTTAACCATCTAGGAACAGGAAGCTTAATCAGTCTAGATTATAAAAGGGAGACCTAAGGTTCTCCTGAGATTATGCTATCGTCTAGATTCAGACTATTTATCTTGCATGCATAGATCCTTTTTGCAGTTGACCTTTACAAAAATTTTGGTGCCCAAAGCCTTTAATCATAAATTTTACCTTTTTCAAAAAAAATTTGAGAATGAATCAACCCTTTTCTTTTAAATCGAGAACTCTTCTTCGAAGCTTTCATATAGGTTTAAAAATAAACTTTCTTAAACACTTTTCTTTGTGATCAAGAACTTATTTCTAAAACTTTCTTCCTCAGAAAATCATTTTTCCCGAATACTTTTTAATTGGAATTCCACTCTCAAGGTTTTCTCTTTTTATCCATAAGGAGGTATGCTTGCTCAAATTTCTTCATTTTTAGTATTCACAATTTATGAATTCAAAATCCAATATCTCTATACTATCATACCTTGATTTTAGTTGAAGATACGAGGGTGATGGCGAGCTGTGGGTTGTTGCTGTGACATACACGAAGCAATTCATATGCACATAAAAACTTAGCTTCTCTTAAATAAAGGGACAGGCCTGCAGAGTTGCAAACCTGGCTCTGATACCAACTGTAACAGCTCGGTCCCGAGATAAGGATTAACGAATGGGGACAGGGTGTTATTAAGGGATTATTGAATGAGACGGAAGTTTAACAAAGAAAGTTTTGGGGATAAAGATATACTTTTGAAAGATAGGCGACGATACTCGGGTTTACTTAATTAAGAAAGAAACATGCTTTTGCGGAACTAAACGGCTAACTGATCAGATACCAACATGCACAGACCCATTTACAGGTCAAAACGGATAGACATATACCAATTTGAACAAGCCTCTTCATAGGTGAAGGAAATACATGCTCGAGAAGTAGGAATAAAACTGAATATGCATCACTTATATATATATATATATATTTAGATAATCATGTCTTGGAGAATATCCTTAGAATCTTGATAAATATAATTGAACTTGAAAGAACTTGGAAAAAGTGTATCAGAGTAGCAGAAACATCATGGGGTTTCAAAAGAAACTTATATAATCGTAAAACAATCTTGGTAGCCAACCCACATCCACAACCACCATCATCCTCAGCATCTCAACCTGAAAACATTTGAAAAAGAGGGGACGTAAGCACTAATGTACTCAGTGGGTTTTAATAAAAGCTTCTTTAATAACTCAAGAAATATCCAATAATAAACTGGTGGTATATGGAGAGAAAAACGCAAAAGCCCTCTCCATATCCGCAAAACCTTTTCTTTACTTTTGGGCCCAACCTTGGCTCAAACCTGATGTCAACTGTATCCTTAGGCATGCCATAGGATAGAAGAGGGGTTACCTCAAATATCCTCCCGAGTATACAAGGGGAATACCCAACAGTGACTCCCTCTAATGATCAAAGATCATGAATTCTGAGCTCAATCCTTGTTGTAGAGCTATATTCTTCCTTTCTTATCTTAGCCTTCCTTAACCTTACTAGAATTATCGAGCTTAGAGCAATGTCTAAGGCAATACTTTTACTTAAGCATAACTTCGGCCTATAAGGGATTTGTCACTACCCTAAAAGGTAATACTTAATTAGCTAAATAAACTTTGGCAAAATCCAACATTCAGATACGAAGAAATGAACGTGCATATCATAAATTGCAATTAAACCAATTCTAATTACCTCATGCTAGCATAAACAATACTTAAACAATTCTAACATTTCTAAACATGCTCGAGAGCTCAATCAACATATAATATTTTTCCTTTTCTTCCTTCCTTGTACAGAGATCAATCAGGTAGAGCAAAATATTTTATTGGATATTTCATTTGCCCTATATGCTTCTAGAGCTTATTAGCTCAAACTTTAGATAAGTATAGATTTACCCACCTCGATTACTGGACAGAAGATAAAGCAACAAGTTGATGATCCTTCTCCGAATTCCTACGATGCTCACTTCCTCCTACAAAAGTCGAATCATCGACTTAGCGGCCTTCTTTGAAGAAATCAACTATCTAAAGCGAGAAATAATGACATCCAACTCGAAGACTAGAATCTAAGACTTATTTACAGATTGCACGACTTTACGACTTCAAAAATTTTGAAAAGAATTTATTTACAGAACATCACGTCTTGATTTCTCGATTTTTAGATGGAGAATAACTTGAATATCTTATCAAAATAAATTGAATATTAACTTGAACACCTTACTATAATTTAAACTTGAATATGGCTTGAAAGTAGCATAATTTAAAAGACTCAAAAAGATCAGAAAGAAGGGGTACGGGAATAGCCGAAAAGAACGGTGAATTAAACAGAAACAACATGGAGAAGAGGGGAGGGGGGCCGCCGCGGGGCTACCTTGCCCCGGCGGGCCACCCGCCGCCGCGGGGCCGCTTAGCCCCGGCGGGCTGCGGCGCGGCCGAGGGGGGTGTGGCGCGGCGACGCCCACCCCCCATCCCCCCCGGGGCTCTCTCTCCCTTTCTCTTTTCTCTCTCTCTTCTCCTGGGTTCCTTAAACGTGTTCTTCAACTATTTTTCGTGTTCGTTGATTTCTTCGATGAACACGAAGAACAATTAACCCGAATTTTTATAAAAACAACGAACTTGAATTTAACATGCAACAACATGCTTTTCACTTAAAAAGAATTTTAGCATTACAATGGCATAAACACGATAATCCTCCTTTAAATAAGATTAACGATGAAATTTCTAAATATAGCTTGAACGGAATTTAAACGGAATAAACGGGGCTAATCTCAAGAATAATAACGACAGGAATAAAGTGAGAAATATAACGTAAACGTTATTAACTTGGAACTTCAGTAAAAATTGAAATACAACTTAGACGGAAGGTAAACGAGCAATAATGAAGAACGCGAAGAACGTAAAGAACGGAAAGTAAATGCGGAATTTAAAGACTGAAAAAGAAATGGAGATCGAGACCGACGAACAAGAATGGACGGGGTTAGGTGCGTTGAAGGAAGGTGGCTAGCTCGGCGTCTCGTCGAGTTGCAACGGCGGCAGAGCCGCCCGCTACAACCCAACGGCGCCTCTAGCACCTTCCCTCACCGCATCCCTTCCACGCCACTCCGCTCGTCGTCTTGCAGAACAGTCACGAAGAACGATTTTTACTTCGACAGAACTTTCTCGGCTCTCACGAGCTTTCCCACTCTCTATGAAGTTAAATGGATGGAATTGAGCAAATGAATGCAAAGGGATGGCCTTGTATTTATAGGAAAAGCTTTGGCTTCCAAGGGAAGCCACTTCAGTGCAAGAATACTGCAAAAGTTACCACGGGTTCGGTTAAAAGTTGCTTTATTCGATGTCGAGGTCCAAATGACTTCAGACACGAAATCTAAAAATACCGGGAGACTCGTTGGCTCGAATACTAGTGAACCAACTTGATTCGTGAAGAAGACGGGGTCGTCAGAAGGAAGACGGGCAAAGTTTCCCTTTTTGGGATTACTTTTTACTATTCACTCAGACTGACAGATTTTGCTCCCGAGCGTTCGATTGACCTCAGAATGGAAATCTGTGAAAACCAACGGAATCCTTGAGTCATTTCCCATAAGAGAGGCCTGACATAAGTAGATTCGGATCAATGAGGAGGATTTTGTAAATTTCTCAAAACACGAACGCACGCAAAAGTTACTATTCATTCACTTTTTTAAATACGTTTTTCATCACTGGGAACTCAAATGACTTCAGAATTAAAATCCGAAAACACTGGCATACTCCTTGAGTTAAAATCTTTCTAACGAGACCATGAATGGCCATAAAATAATTAAGATCAACTTTTCCGAAAAGATGATCTCCACGCAAACTGACTCTTAAAGTCGTGACTGACATCTGACCTTCATTAACCTTAATTAAATTTCTTTCTTAACTTCTTAATTATGATTAAGAATCTTCTAAACCTTAATCGAAAAATCTGGGGTATTACAATTACCTTGCAAATTTTTCCTTCTTGCTTCATGTTTTAAATTTCTTGTTTTCTTGAGGACAAGCAAAAGGCTAAGTGTGAGGGAGTTGTTTTGTGTTTAATTGGGTTGTTTTATCGTAGGAATTTTGTAATGTTTAGTAAATTATTTTCTTGTATTTTATGTCATTATGTGTTGATTTTGTGTGTTTAGTTTCGGTTATTGCTCTAACCGTGGATCATGCCAAGTTGTGCAAAACTTGAGCTTTTGTCTATAAAAGCAGGATCTTATACGACATTTAGATGGCAGATTGCAAGCTCGGAAATTGAGCCTGAAGTAATGAACCCGATGGGTAGCCGAGTCAAGAAGGATCAAAGTTGATGAGGAAAAGCAAGAATTGGATTGCACTAGAGGAGTTGAATTGCACTCGAAATGAGAGCACGGAGAAGAAATGCTCGGTGCAGCCGCACCATCACCTGCGGCTGCGCGGATAGGCCCTCAGCGCAAGCCTTGTGCGAGCACGCATAGGAAAGCGGACGCACAAGAAACAAATTCTCGTGCACTGCGTGGGCGCACCGCACCCCGACGGCGCGCAGGGTACCCTGTTCAACTATTCCGATCGGTTTTTTCCTATTTCTTTAGTGCATTTTCACTCCATTTTTCCCTCAACTTACAGCTTATTTATTTAATTGAAATGGATGAGGACTTTTTGGCCATTTAAATCATAAGGAAATAGGGATTAATTTCCCCTAAGTTTGCTTTGGATTTTTGGTCCCAAATCCCCCCAACAAAATCTCCCAAAAATCCCTCTCATTTAATGCTCTCTTACCATCACCATCCTATCACCTTTACTCTCACCTCACCTCCCATACCTCTTACCTTACCTATCATCCCTCTCTCTCGATTCTCTCTCCTTGGAGGATATTGGACAATCATCATCATCCATTCCTTCATTCAACATTCTCCATACTTCATCTTCTCCATCCTTCATTTTTCTCCATCTTTCTCTTTACACTCCACCACCACCTTCACCCCTTTCTACACCATTTTCACCATCATCAATACCATTCAAGAGAAGAGGAGAAGGGAAAGATAAGAGGAAAGCAAACTGAGGTGGAAAAACAAGAGACGAGAAGAAATCCGACTCTGAGCCGTCTGCGGAAGCTAGGCTCGTTAGGAGGCCTTTCTTTTGGTATTTTATTTCTTTATCTTAGATGATTTGTGGGGGTTTGTCCAAACTCTTGAAGAATATTGAATATTGTAGAAGTGTATATTATTTTCATTTGATTATGAGATGATGCACTCCTATGATATTTATGTTGTTTTGAGCATGGTTATGGGCTAATATCTCCATTAAGGGATGGAGGATCGATTTGGTTTTGATTTATGCTTGTGATGGTTAGTTGTTTGTTGTTGGAATTGTGATTATCATGTTGAGTACTTGATCACTACTTAGCATTACTAGGCTTTAGATGAGATCGAAAGGAGATTCTAAATCCCGACCAAGGTTCCTTCAACGTTAGGTGGACTGGATTCATAAGCCTAAAGATATTGATCTTGCTCGTATGATATAGCCGATAGGGGTTTAATGGATAGACGGTGACAGTAATTGAAGTTAAACCGCTTGAGGGGTCTATTGTGTGTGTGAGATTAATATAACCAACTTGAATCAAGTTAAATGAGAAACCAATGAGAGAATCCACACCCTAATGCTCGTATCATAATCTTTTCCTCAATCTTGATCTCGTTGTTAGTTGCACTTTGTTAATTAAATTGCATGTTTTTAATTCGTTAGGTAAATCAACTTTAAAATCCATGATTAGAGTGTGTAGGTTTTATTTTGATTATTCAAACACGTTGCATGCATAGCCTAGAGAGAATTGCCCACACGGAGTCTTCCTTGAGAGATCGACTCGGGTTAGCTCATCACATTTACGATTGTCCCCGTCCAATTGCGGGTTTGGTTCGAAGTAGTTTTACCGTGTCGAGTCTAACCCGAAAAATAATTTGGAACCTAGCGAAACAAATATTTGTGAAACAAACTAATACTTTTCTTTCTAATTAGTGATAATTTTTTTTGTAATTGGTAATACTTTTCTTTCTAATTAGTGATACTTTGTGACACCCTGATCCTGAAATGGGAAGAGTTTGTCACTAAATGAATTTCCTAAAATTTCTTAATAAAGTAATTTAAAATAAACAGATAATTAATTCCCATAAGAGTTCAATAGGCTTTAACAAATTTAAATTCAAAATTTGTTTAACTTAAAAAAAAATGCTAATGAACCCTTAGGCCACACAAGGGTAGCCACTTAGAAATATAATATATAGCAAAATCACTTTAAAGAACTTAAAACTTAAACACATTAAATTCCCTTAAATTTGACCAAGTAACGAATTTGATCAATAAATAGTCCAACACCAACTGTCACCGTCCTTCGACTAGTCTTAAATTCCTTCACCTGAAATCATTTGAAAATATTTAGGTTTGAGTGCCAGAAAACACTCAGTGGTTATAACATTTATAAAGCAAGTGAAACACACATATTTCACCTCAAATTGTTCCTTAACACGTAGAAATTAAGTGAATTGCATGCACTTGAGACATATGTCGCATGGGCCTGCATAGAATGTGATCACATAACTGTACGATGGTATTAACCACAACTGTAGGGTGGAATTAACCACAACTGTAGGTACGGTTCGTATCTTAGCCCTTTCGGCCTTGAATACTAGTCGTAAACTATAGGATGATCACATCACAATAGGGTGGAGTAAAACCACAATTGAACTGTAGGCAAGTGACAATACAATTCACATTTGCATCATAACTCATAGATTCACGAAGTGAATAACATAATCATTTATATACTTTAAACTTGGATTTTTAATTCACATAAATAATAACATTCCATAGAACATACAAATGAGACATATAAAACATTTAAAAACAAATGTGAAACATTTATAAACTTGAGTTTAAATAATTAATTCACATAAATAACGACATTAATTACGCAAATAATTCAAGATGAGTTTAGTTATAACCCACCTTAATGGTCTTGATACTCAATAGTGGATGAGTTCTATAGAAAACCTATAAACCGCATTCGCTGCTCTTTAGCCTACAAATTAACGAGATTCCAACCTTGAGAACTTATCTTGACCATTAACTAATAATTTAAAATTATAAACACAATTATAGGCTTAAGAATCAACCGATCTCAAATTAACTAAATGGACATAAACTAAATAATTGGCATATAAATTCTATAATTATCAAGCTTTTTGATTAACAATTGAAAATGTTTCGGACCTCAAAGAAGGTTTATTCGATAATTGAAACAATCTAGATATGGTAATAATTTTGGAAGATTAAGAATTAAATCATATACTTACTACTTGTGCCAACAACTTTGTTAAATTGTTAAATGACTTTCCATGAACTTGATTTCTTCTCAATACGAATTCTCTCCAATATTTCAATTAAATATACTAATTTAGCCAAAATCTTACTACCAACCCAACACATTCTCAAAATATCTCATTTACTAAGCTTATGCCCTCAGACTTAATTACAATACTCTAGCGTCATTATGATTAACTCATATACTCCATCTCTTCCAAACCATCATTAGACTACATGCATGCACACTTTCTTTCTCTTAATGTAGCTCCAAAATCATAGTCATCATATTTCAGAGAGAATCAAATACGAAACTTGGTCTTAAACTTGATTTTTCAACAACTTTTCATAAGAAAACGACAATCCAGACGATGTCCAAATTAAAAATCTGAAAACACAAGTGTATAACGCATAAGGAGAGGCTTCTAAATACGCATGAATTAATAAATTCAGACTCTCAGAAAGGCTAAAAAGGGGCTGTCTAAATAGTAGCAGCAGCAGCAGCGACTCACTTCGGCGTTGAAAAATGGTTTTCCGTCAACCTTCGATATAAAAATGATAGATCAAATAAAATTCTAATTAAAATATAAGACCATAGCTGAATAGATTGTAGTGAGAGGTTTCTAACCATGTAAAACATTATGACTTTTGATCCAAAAAAAAAGGTTGGGAATGCGTAACCAAGGTAATAGCAGCAACCATGTCCTGTGCGGCAGCAGTTTTGTGTCGACTTTCAACATACAAAATAGAGACCTAAAAAAAAGTTTGATCTACGATCAGAGCCTTGATACATGTAGCCTGTAAGTAGAGGTTCATAACAGTATAAAGTTGAGATGAATCGGACGGTCGGATCCGCTAAAAATTGCACCGCAAGTCGGCTGCGGCACAAGGCGGCGGGGCAGCAACTCTTAACAGATATTTGCTTTTGTTTTCAGTTTTCTGGATGCCCATGATGTCTGAAAGCGTTGGTGGCGAGGAGAGTGGATGATTCATCTAGTTTCTACTCCATGTTCCTTCGTTGATCCAGAAGATGGAGCCATGGGTGTGGATGAGGTGGAACATTGTTGACTCATCCAGTTAGAAGCGCCATATGTGGTACTGCAGGTACCGCCACAGTGGTGCGAATAGAGAGGAGTCTGAGTCTTCAATGAGACCAAAGCAGCTTCTGAGCTGATGGTCTAGAACTGCTTCAAAATCAACCTCAATAGAGTCACGTTGGACTAAAGGTAGAGGTTGGGAGCTGGCTGATATTGTAGGCTGATCACTCAGCTTTGAAAGAGGTTCGCTCTCAAGCATCAGCTCTCTTTCGTCAGATGAGCTGACGGGTGCCTCCAAGGGTGCCTTTCCACGATCTGAGTTGGAAGGCCCTTGTGGACGTGAACGCTTCGGGATCTGATGGCAGTAGATAGTCGGGAGCATGTCCCTTCTTCCGAGTTGTTCGCCAGTTGGGATGTCCTCATTAAACTGGCTTTGAATGATATGGCTTATGCGATTCATAAACCCGACCTTCTCGCGAAATGAGCCAGTTGATGGATCATATGCCGCTCGCTCAACGTTAGCTCTCAATTGAGCAAGGATGAAAGAGGCCCAGTCAGCTTGACATCTGAAATATAGAACGGCTGTGAGATGGGCTTTGATCTTGGAGAGTTGGACTGTCTCGAAGTTGCCATGTAGGATATGGCCGGTGATATCCAAGAGTTGGATGATATCACTTGGCATGCTCTCCTTCAGTCTGTGTGCACTGTCATGGTGGCGTACGTGAGGAAGTTTCCAAGCATCCCACAGTACGTATTTACATGACAGTTTCAACTCCATTACGTCTGGGCCTTTGCCGGGGAGGTGAAGGGTGGACATCATTGTATCTTTTGTCACCGTGATCACTTGAGTTTGGACGGTGGAGATGATGTTGTCGCCGGTGATGGTTGCGTTGTAGTAGAACTCGGCAACATAAGGAGGTATGTTCTTGACTAGCAGGAGTGTCAAGAAAGGTAGTAAACCAGTGGCCTCCAATAGTCTATAGATCTTTTGAAAAGCATCTTGGCCGAGACTTGCATTAAGCATCTCTAGATTTAGAGACTTGTCCTTTCTCATCCTGCGCTCAAGAGATTTTATATCCACCATGTGAAATGGGGGCTTCATTTCTGCAAAAAGATGCTCTTTTAGTTTAAATATGCAAGAGATCTTGATGAGAGAGAGAAGGCTAGCAAATGATCGAAGCAAGAGAGATAAGGAGTTTTTCAGATGATCAGAGCCTTCATCTCTTTGCACATATTTATTCATTTTTGCATGCAGGAATCGAGGGTACTCGATTACTTTTCTTAGCTGATCAGCCATCCGATTTGATGGTTGATTAGCTGAATTAATGATGCTTGCATCTCAGCCGTTCAATGGTTAAGTAACTTTATGATCTTGTCGCTGAGATGTAGCGATTTTGAAAATGGAGTAGTTGCCATAAATAGCGAAATATTTTCTGCAGATTTTTCTATTTATAGCTCATTAAAAAATTATATTTTCCTTCTCCTTCTGAAGAGTTGTTTTAATATCAATGCAGAAATATTAATGGCAACTTTGTGAGATAGAACCTAATTTTCAAATTGTAACCGTTGAAATATAATATAAGAACATAATCTCAACGGTAACAATGTAATTAAGATAAGCTTAAAAAAAAAAACTTATCCGTATTCAGTTGGGATACAGTCCAACTGATTGATGACTCGGCGGTTGGATGATCAGTTGAGTCTTGATTCTCAGTTGTTGCTGATGAGCTGGCTGCAGTTGAAGCTGCAACTGAACTGAATTGATCAGTTGCTTGGCTTTTCTGTAGACAGTTTCCGCTTCTTGAAGGGCCTAGCTGGACTAGCAACACTGCTTCCTTTGGATGTAGCTTTGTGCGTTGACAGTTCAGGCCTTGCTTTCCTCTTGGCTTAGTAAAGGTGAAGCTGGATATCAACTGACGAGCTTTTCATCCTTTGACTAAGGGAGTGTGAAGTTCCCTTTGGCGATGACCTAAGCTGATCACTCTTCATAGGCAGTTGCATGCCTTTGGAGCTGGATTTGAGCAGTGGAGTCACATAGCTCTTGGATAGAAGACTTGGTGATGTGGCAGTGTCTTCATCATCACTATCACTTTCATCAGCACGCCTTGGATTCTTCTGAGAAGCTATGGCTTTAGCATATGAGAGATGAGGTTCTCGCCTTTTGATGACAGATGAGGTTTGTCATGATGGCTCAGCTGACTGACTTGATAAATTATCAAAGTTCAGTTGTCGATAAAGCGAGCCAGTTGGACAGTTGACTGGTTGATCTGCAGTCCCAACTGCTTGAGGGATGATGCTGGATTTGAACTCTGCTAGTAAGGCGGTTGCTGGAATCTTGTTAACAAGCCGGTGATTCATGATGTGCTGAACTTGCACCATGGTTGGAGGAAATGGATTTGATGATCCTATCCATTTGATGCTCCAAGTTTCTTCTTGTTACCAGTAGCTCATGCCATGAAAAGCATTTAGAAGAAAATGAGACTGGATGGACATAGAATGTCTCCAGTTATACCAGTAGTAGTACCGGTGGAGTTGTTTGAACAACTCTTGGTCACGTTGTGCAACAAAAGCAAAGTGAGTGAGAAGGAGATTGGTCACTTCCTTTTGTGCACCTTTGACTGCATATTCACCACTATAGAAAGTGCGAATATTCTCTTCAGTCAGCTGGAGCGGAGGGCAGGTGCCTCTGAAGTAGTCTACTCCATAGTTTGGATGAGGGATTCCAACAAATGGAATAAGTTCATCTGGATCAGAGCAAATCTGGAAATCAACTGGTGATCCGTTCTTTGATTTTGGAGAATGAACAACATTGGTAGTTGAGTTGCTCGAACTGTGGTTGCTCGTCTTGGTCTTGGCTTTTCTCTTTTTCTTAAGTGACTGAAGATGGGCAGTTCCTTTCTTAGGGATCCAATCAGAGATAAGGACTGGTAGTGATTCATCACTTGGAAGCTTCAGCAGGTCTTCAAGTATTTTTCTCATTCTTAGAACAAGTCCTACCTTGGACTCAAATTTGCCAGATTTCTTTGAGTCTGCGGCCTTGATGACTTGATGCTTGAATTGTTGAAAGACAAATTCTTCCCAGTTTGTTTGTCTCCCTTCAGCAAGGTGTATCATGACCTTGTATCTCTCTTGGGTGAGTTAGATCAAGCTTCCAATGGCCCCGAACATCATCTTGTTCGTTATGTCAAGTAGAACTCCATACTCGGGCTTGAGGTCAGTTTTAGTTGTGGTAAAACTGAATTGCTTGTTGCAGGTTGAAGCTTTCCATTCTCTCCAGTGTGACTCTGCAGATTCCTTTAGATCTTGAACGGATGAACCTTCTTGTGGAAGTTGAAACACTTCAGCAATTGTTCTCTCAGTGATTTGCAGCATCCTTCCTTGAATCACTGATAATATTATCTTTCCATCTGCAGATAATTTTGCTTGAAGTAAAAATTCATTCACCAAATTTTGTCTAAAGAATTTTGGTGGTGTTTCCAGGTAGTGAAGAACTCCTGTCTTGTGAAGATTTGACAGAAGGATTGGATTGTTTGATTCATGTAGAATCAATTGAAATTTCTTCCTATCAAGGAATTTATCTCTCATAAATTGTTCCTTGAAGGAATTTGAAGATCTGGATAATTCGGCCATCTTTGAGGTTGGCTGAAATTTTAGGTAATTCAAGATCTTTGAGAGAGAGAGTTTTTGAGATTTGAGGAGGAGGATGCTTTTTGAGAAGTTTGAAAAAGAGAGGCTTTTTATGAGTGTTTGGACAGGCTCATAGATATGGTAGTTGAAATGGTACTGGCCTTTGAGTTCTTTTGGTCATTGGAAATTAATGACCTTGACACGTGTCATTGTTTTGCAACGGTCAAAATTTCAAAATAAATGTGAAGCTTGACATTTATTTGAAATCAAAAGAATAAAATATTATGAATATATCAAAAGATAATTACAAACTGATTAACAAGAAGTACACTTAGGGCTTTTCTAATCATGATTAATTTGATTAGCCACTCAGTCCTTCTTGTGATCAGTTTTCCTCCTTTTGGCCAGCGGTTCCGAGCTGTCATCTTCTTCATCCTCATCACTACTTGTCGACTCAGTTTCAGCTAACTGGAGTCTTTGTTGGGCTTGCAGCTGCTTGATCTGCTCAGTGTGCAGTTTAACCTGTTGCTGCAGGGTCTCGATCAGTTCCACAAAATGTGGAGGGAGCTGGACTGTGGAACTGCTCGGCTGAGCGTTGAACTGAACTGCTTTAGAGTCAGCTTCCTCTCCTTCTTTAGTTCCAACAAGTCCTTGCAAGGAACTGTATGTGATATCTCATTCGTCTCTATAATGATGGTCTCATCATAAGTTGACTCTGATGAGATCTCTGGTGCAGCAGTTTGAGCGGCAGCTTGAAGTGCTCTTTGGATTGGATCAATATACACAGTTAGAGCTAGTGTACCTTGATATGCAGATTGGTCATTTACTATAGCACCCTGTCCAGCTGGCTGGTCAGACTGAGCTGGCTCTGGAGTTGACTCTTGGGGAGGAGCAGTTTGTATCTCAGTTGGCTCCTTGGGCATTCGAGTCTCTGCAGTTGGCTCCTGTGACTCTTCATTACTTGGGAGATTTGGCAGAATGGGAGACTTGAGCATTTCTTCAAATTCCAGATCGCTGGTTGTTCGCTCATCAACAGCTTGCATCTCAGGGGAATAATCAAGGAGATCGATTATAATATCGTCGGTTGAGGAGATGCTTCGAATGTTAACTGCCTGTCCACAGATGTTATGGCAGTTTGCCTTGTCCTTCAAACTTCAGCAGTTCCAGCCCCTTGCTGACTGATTTGAGATTCTTTATTGATCTGATCCTGCACCCTTTGATGTTGTTGTTGCCTGAGGTTCAGCAGTTCCGTGAGCAACCAGTGCTACTGAACTTGAGGATTTCTCCATTGTTGTTGTTCATCTTGAGTGTGTCGAGGTGGCAATCTGATGTTGGCCCAGTTTAGTAGGTCATTCATTACGTCCAACAAGGTTTACCGTTCTGGATGTGGGTGGTTCCGTCAAATGGCAAGCATTCTCTTCAAGGTGATGATTGGATTTTACTCGGGGGTTTCCTGTCCAGTCCACTGCATGCTCCACCATTCTTCCCTTCTTCAGAAGCTCATCCCGTGGAAGGTGGTTAGAAGGAAATGAGCTTCGGAGTTGAAGCAATGTCACCAGAGGTACCAGTAGACGTACCTTGAGAGGGCTGCATACAGAGCTTCCATTCCGATCATGTCTTCAATGAAGTTTTCGGCTATGAACCTTTCCACTTGTTCATCAGCCCAGCACTTGACAATTTCAGCTTGCGATAGAGCTCTTATGTTTTTTTCTGTCTCTCCCATCGAAGAGCATGCAGTTCTAAAAAATTCGGCTCCTGAGTCCTTAGGGGAAATTCCTCTGTCAGGAACTATGCCATCTCCTTCAATTGATGCAACATCGATCACCTTGATGTTACGAGGAGGCAGTTTTGGAGGGGGTGGAGGTCCTGACTTTTTCTTCTTCCAATTTTATTGAACTACTGTGGGCTTCTTCTTCGACTTGCCAGTTCTTTCTTTGAACTGAACTGGCTGGGTAGAGATCATTTCTTCAGGTGAATCAATGGTTGATCCACAACAAACTTCGCGCAGAGGCTTGGCTTTAATTATGCTTCCCAACATTTGGCTTATTGGGAGGTTGTCCTCTGAATCGGAGTCTTCTTACGGCATCTCAACAACAATCTCCTTACCTTTTCTTTTTGTGGACTCCTCAGCTTTCTTTGAGAGAACAGCAGTTGGCTGACTGCTTTTGATGGATATAGACTTTGCAGCTGGCTGCCTCTTGCCGGTAACTGGTATAAAATCTAGTTTGCCGATCATCAATGTATCAGCTTCCTCTGACACAGAGTCAAGAATATTTTCCAATATGATGCTTATTTTGCTTGGATAGCACATCTTCTGACGAAACTCAGTTGCTGACCAGTGCTTTTCCACAATATCGACGTACTTCCTTATTTGATCGAAGAAGTATTGAGCCCAGTTTACTTTGATGCCTCTGATGATCGCTGCACAGATTTTGTACTTGTGCTCCGACATCTCCGAATGGCTTCCATTTGTTCCAGTGATCATTCTAGCAGCAACTGATGCTAGAACCCTGTATTCTTCTTGGAAGAGGGACATGAGTGTACTACTCTTGTAAGGATCTACACATTCCTCCCGCTTCCACTGGCGGTAAGCTTCCTCTTGATCCACTTCAACGTCTTGCAGCCGTGTCACAGTAGTTGGAAGTTTAAACCAACTTCCGAGCTGTTCTGGAGTTATGATCAGTTCGACTCCACGAACTTCAGTCACTACTCTGTCATCATAGCCTTTTGAGTTTAAGTAAAACTCAACCACGGCCTCTGGGTAGATCTTTGATGGATATTCTTCAGTGAAGCTTTTCAAACCACTTTCCTCTATCTTTGAGATCAGTGAGTTGCAAAGAGGGGAATCTGATGAGGACATCCATAGCAATGAGGAAATCAATGAAGAGCTGCAATTTAAAGGCCCCGTCATAAGACTACGAGCTAAGAAGTTGCAAGATTATTTGCAAGCCACAATTCGCAAGAAGCTCGAAGATGAAGACGGCGTGCAAGGAAGCTTGAAGATGATGACCTTGTTGAAGATGGAAGATAGAGATCAAGACATGTACGTGTGTGCATGAAGAGGACGTGTATGTGTGCAAGTGTTATTCAGCCCAAGTTAAACATGTGTGCATGGCCAGCCCAATTCGATCGGCCCTTGATATTTAAATTAAGGGGATTTATTTATTAGACTATAGTATTTTATTTATTTAATTAAGACTATAGTCAAAGATCAGATTTTTATTTATTTAGTTGAGATTTTCGGTCACTTTTATTTCTAGATGGACTAGGATTTTAGATAAGGCAAGATCTACAAGTTCTACCTTAAACAGAATTCTAGTTTAGGAAGTTTCCTAGTCCAATCCTAGTTTTTTTGGACTCTAGTTTTTCGGCCATAGCAATAGTATTTTCGGCCCTCTATAGTTATAAATAGGGGATCATTGTGACATTCATACTTTAGACTATATTTGAATTATTAAGCATTTGCTTTCAATATCGTCTCAACCATTTAATCTTTTGTGAGTTTAGATATCAAAATTCATACTCTTAGATTTAGCAACTCTAAGTTTTACAAAGGGAATTCACCGTCCACGTTCGAGGGATCGTCGGAGACTTGCTAATCGAAGAACAACTTAAAGAATTTAGACTTGTGTACGTTCGAGATTCAAGGCAACTTTTGGGTTGTGATTCACATCGATAACACATCAACACCATCATCGTTCGACGTCATTCATCGATGTCGTACGCCCATCCCCAGTCCAGCCATAGTTCAAGCCAAGTTCCATCCACGTTCATTTAATCCGTAAGTCCATTTCTACTCTATCATATCCTATCTACTCTAGCCCTTCTAAACCGAATCCTTGCCATCGTTCATCATCATCACCATTTTTAGTTGAGTCTTAGTCGTCTAGATAATCGAGTATCGTTCCCTTACTTCACCGACATAGTTTCAATCCTTAGCTTCCGCATATTTGAGTCTTGTCGTGTCCCTTAGCCCCGGTTCACATCATAAATTGGTATCAAGAGCCACGTCGGTTTATATCGTTCGTGGTTCCATACTCATTTATTTGTCTCGTTTATTTTGTTTGAGTTTTATCCAGTTATAATTTAATTTCCGTATAAAGAGATCGTATAAAAAGAAAGAAAGAAACGATAAAAAAAAATCGGATATAAAAAAAGGGATATATCTGAAATTCAAAAAAAAAAAAAAAGAATATCCATTGTTTCCTTTTATGTTCTATTTTATTTTTGGTACCTACCTTTTGGTACAAATCCATAGTTGGTTATTTCCTTTTAGATTCTATTTTCTTTTTGGAAATTTCCTTCCAAGTTTGTTTTTTTATTTTGGTAACTTTCTTAGGTGTCTTATTTCATTTTGGTTCATTCCTTCTAGAGTCTAGGCTAATTAAGGTATTTAGATTGTGTCACATAGATTGATACATATCCAAATTCCCTACTTACCTTATCCCTTTCTTCTTTCCTTATCCATTCTATTTCTTTCCTTATTCTATCTAGATTTATTTTTGGACCTCCTAATCAATTTGGGACTTCATTAATTAATCCATTCCTTCCTTTTCTACCTCCACCCTACACGACCGCCACCCCTATTCCATCTACACAAATCAGCAGCCCACTCCCACACATACCCAACCCGTATCTCATCCATACACACCAAATTCATCCGTGTTCCGAAAATAGCATTCCCGTCCTTCCTCCATACAAAACACATGAGTTCCTTATCTTCATACACACGATTTTCACACACTGTGCACCCATATATTGAGTGATACATGAGTGGAAAAATCAAGAGGGAAAACAAATGAGTGACGTGAGATTGTGAGGTCCTACCTTGTTTTTCTTTACGTTTGTTCGTTTTGTAGGTATCATGAAGAAAGGTACCCGTTCCGAGTCTTCCTTGACTCCCCCATCCGACCCCCATTTGACCGCACCTCCTTTGGACCAATCCCGAGATCCGTCCAAAGCCCCTATGGAGTCAACTTCGGATCCACCCGCACCGTGGAATCCTAAGTCTCATTTTGAGGCACTCTCAAAACACTTTCAGAGACAGCACCAGGCCCTGTCTGACAAACTTGATGATTTAGTGCATGCCCTTGAACGCACTAAGACTACTCTGACCATTACACAGCCTGTTCGTGGTCAAGCTCGACGCAACGAGCGTCAAAACGAGCCCGAGAAGGAGTACTTTGATGAGAACACTGAAGAACTTGATTGAGGCCGCCGCCAAAGACGTGGAAACGGCCATGATGACTATGGTGAAGACCGTATGCTCAATAACATCAAGACGAGCATTCCGGAATTTGAAGGCCTTCACGATCCCGATGTCTATCTTGATTGGGAACGTAAGATAGAGAAGATTTTTGACTGCTATGACTTTACAGAAGTAAAAAAGGTGCAGCTAGCCTGTTTGGAGTTCAGAGGCTACGCAACCACTTGGTGGGAGATGCAACAAGAGAGGAGGCGCAGAAATCGCAATCCGCTGATTGATACATGGGAAGAAATGAAGGCATTGATGCGAGGATGCTTCATTCCAGTCCATTATGAGAGAGAGCTCGAAAAGAAGCTCAACCAGATCAAATAAGGCACCCGTTCGATTGAAGAGTATCATAAAGAGTTGGAGACAGCCTTGAACCGAGTCGGGAAGGAAGAGACCTTAAATGCTACCATCATCAGGTACATTGATGGCATGAATCCCGATATTGCATGTGAAGTCGAGTTAAAGGACTTCACCAGTGTAGAAAGGATGGTGCACTACGCATCGATTGTGGAAAAGCAGTTGTGAGAAGGCCGCCGCCGATATCATCACAATGCCGCCGCCGCCAGGCCCTCTTGGAACAAAGGTACACATTCCACATCACCTTCTACACCTTCTTCTGAGTCCACACGACCCCGAGGTCAGCCCCCGGACCACCTAAACGGTGTTTCGACCGTTCTACACCGCAGTCCAGTCGTAGACCCGAGTCTACACCGATGTCGACCCCGAGGCCCCCATTCCAATGGCCCAATCAGCCCAATACGACGCCGAATGCAGCCCCTAATCGAGCCCGTGACATCCAATATCATAAATGCCAAGGTTAGGGCCATTTTCAGAATCAGTGCCCGAACCGTCGTGTTTTGTTCCTCAATGAACAGAACGGCTTGAATCAGCCAGTGAAGACAAAGAGGAGCCCCAGGCTACCGCCCCTAATGCCATCGAATCACTTGAAGTTGACGAGAAAGATGAGGAGGCCAAATTGCCTCATGTCAGCTTGGTTTCCATCCGCAGTCTGAATATCAATCGTGAAGACGAAGAGCAATCGCAGCGTGAGAACATCTTCTACACTCGAGTTGCTATCAAAGATCAGACTTGTGCAATGATCATAGACAGTGGGAGTGTAATCAACGCAATCAGTCAGTATGCCATTGATAAACTCGCCCTCACCACAACAAAGCATCCAAAGCCCTACAAATTGCAGTGGCTTACTGATCGAGGATCCATTCGAGTCACAGGTCAGGTACATGTTTCATTTACTAAAGGTTGTTATTCTGACACTGTTCTGTGTGATGTTATTCCTATAGAGGCAACCCACATTCTTTTAAGAAGACTGTGGCAATTCGATAGAAAAGCGGTTCACGATGGTTTAGCCAACACGTACTCGATCACACGAGACGGCTGAACCACAGTGCTCAAGCCACTCACTCCTAAAGTTGTTGCAGAGGATCAAGAAAGGATGCAAGAGAGATTTAAGCAAGAACGGGCAAAGCAAGCCGCAGTTGCCGCCCGAACCGCCGCCGTGAACGGCCAAGCTACGGCCGAGACTTCTCAACTGGCTACTTCTACAAAATCGGCCAATACAGCCCCATTGAGGCCCTCTAATGATGCCTTAGTTCGTGGTAAAGCATCCGGATCAGCCCCTACAGTTGAACAAAATCGGCCTTTGTTCATCTCAGTTAAAGGCGTAGAAAAAGCACTAAAAGCAGGTTTACCTTTCGTTCTTTTATCTTATAAGGGCAGTGCTACTAATAGTGTTTCTTTGCCTTGTGATGTGCAGCCCCTTATGGAGGAGTTCATGGATGTGTTCCCGGAAGAGATTCCAAGTGGATTATCTTCAGTTCGTGGGATCGAGCACCAGATCTACTTCGTGCCCGGCACCGTCTTGCCCAATCGACCGGCGTACCACACTTCGCCCGAGGAGACGAAGGAGATCGTGCTAAAGAAGAACAATGAATGGAGGATGTGCATGGATTTCCGCGCCATTAACAAAATCACGGTTAAGTACAGATTTCCTATCCCTAGACTTGATGATATGCTAGATGAATTAAGTGGTTCTAATGTGTTTTCTAAGATAGATTTAAGATCTGGTTATTTTCAAGTTAGAATGCATGAAGGGGATGAATGGAAAACTGCGTTTAAAACAAAGCATGGTTTATATGAGTGGTTAGTTATGCCTTTTGGTCTCACTAATGCACCGAGCACGTTTATGAGGTTGATGAACCATGTTTTACATGATGTGATTGGTAAATTCGTGGTTGTTTACTTTGATGATATTCTGATTTACAGTCACAGTGCACCGGCGTACCTAGAGCACCTTAGGCATGTTTTTATGCTTTTGCGTGATGCAAAGTTGTATGGAAATTTGTCTAAGTGTTTCTTTTGCATAGATGAAGTCGTTTTTCTAGGCTTTGTCGTTAGTTCACGAGGTATTGAGGTAGACCGTTCCAAAATCAAAGCGATTAAGGAATGGCCAACCCCGAAAACTGCCTCTAAGGTTCGATCATTCCAGGGTTTAGCTGGGTTTTACCGTCATTTTATATGGGATTTCTCCAGTATAGCCGCCCCTCTTACTGAGCTAAGTAAGAAGGACCGAAAATTTGAGTGGGGTAAGCAACAAGAGCATGCGTTTAATACATTGAAATCGTTGTTATGTTCTGCTCCTGTTCTTCATTTACCTGATTTTACTAAGACTTTTGAGATCGAGTGTGATGCTTCGGGCATAGGTGTTGGTGCAGTTTTGATGCAGGATCACAGGCCCGTCGCCTACTTTAGTGAAAAGCTTAGTGACGCCAGTATAAGGTATTCCACATATGACAAAGAGCTCTACGCTTTGAAGCGTGCATTGGATACATGGCAGCACTATCTTTGGCCCAAGGAGTTCATGATTCACACGGACCATGAGAGTTTAAAGCATCTCAAAGGACAGCAAAATTTGAACAAGAGACATGCAAGATGGGTGGAATTCATCGAGTCCTTTCCATATGTGATCAAGTACAAGAAAGGCGAGGAAAACGTTGTCATGGACGCATTATCTCAAAGGTATGCCCTCTTGAACTTAATGCATGCTAAGATGCTTGGTTTCGAGTCCATTAAGTCACTATATGTGGAAGACGCCTATTTTAGCCCCATTTATGCTTCATGTGTGTCAAAATCTCATGCTTTAGATGGTTATTGTGTGTATGATGGGTTTTTGTTTAAGGAGTCTAAGTTATGCATTTCTGTTTGTTCTGTGCGTGAGCTACTTGTGTTAGAATCACATGCGGGAGGTTTGATGGGTCACTTTGGTGTGTATAAGACATTGAACTTGTTGCATGAACACTTCTTTTGGCCGCATATGCGTAGGGATGTAGAGAATGTGTGTAGTTGTTGCATTACTTGTCGTCAAGCCAAGTCCACTTCACACCCGTTTGGATTGTACACGTCGTTACCCATCCCATCAGCCCCTTGGATCGACATATCTATGGATTTTATCTTGGGATTGCCTAGGTCTAGGTCGGATAAAGATTCGGTGTTTATTGTTGTTGATCAGTTCTCCAAAATGGCTCATTTCATTGCATGTAGGAAAACCGATGATGCTATTCACATAGCCAATTTGTTCTTTGAGTATGTTGTTAGATTGCATGGAATTCCTCGTACTATTGTTAGTGATAGGGATTCTAAGTTTTTAGGACATTTTTGGCGTGTTTTGTGGGGAAAATTAGGTACTAAGTTATTGTTTTCTACTGCATGTCATCCACAAACCGATGGTCAAACTGAGGTTGTGAATCGTACATTAGGAGCTTTACTTAGGTCTCTAATTAAGAACAATTTGAAGTCATGGGAAGAGTGTTTACCATATGCTGAATTTGCTTATAATCGTGTTATTCATTCTTCTACTAACATGTCTTCATTTGAGGTAGTTTATGGATTTAATCCACTAACTCCAACTGATTTGATTCATTTACCCGTTGAGCATCTAACGAGTGTTAAAGGTATGAAGAGAGATGATTTTATTCGAGAGATGCATGAGAATGTTCGTGCTCGGATCGAGCACAAAGGCGTTCAAACCGCCGCCGCACGCAACACGAGGCGCAAGCGCGTCACTTTCCAGCCCGGAGATCGTGTTTGGATTCATCTAAGTCCAGGCCGGTTCCCTAACTTGAGGAAGTCCAATTTTTCGCCCCGTGGAGATGGTCCATTCACTGTTTTGAGCCGTGTTAATGATAATGCATACCGCATTGATCTCCCTGGTGAGTACAAGTGTTCTTGTACATTTAATGTTGCTGATTTGTCTCCTTTTTCTTCAGATGAATTCGACCATGATGAGGATCCAAATTCGAGGACGAATTCTCTTTAGCAGGAGAGGAATGATAAGGACATCCATAGCAATGAGGAAATCAATGAAGATCTGTAATTCAAAGGCCCCATCACAAGACTACGAGCTAAGAAGGTGCAAGATTATTTACAAGCCACAATTCACAAGAAGCTCGAAGATGAAGACGGCGTGCAAGGAAGCTTGAAGATGATGACCTTGTTGAAGATGGAAGATGGAGATTAAGACGTGTACGTGTGTGCATGAAGAGGACGTGTACGTGTGCAAGTGTTATTCAGCCCAAGTTAAACATGCGTGCATGGCAAGCCCAATTCGATCGACCCTTGATATTTAAATTAAGGGATTGATTTATTAGACTATAGTATTTTATTTATTTAATTTAGACTATAGTCAAAGATTAGATTTTTATTTATTTAGTTGAGATTTTCGGTCACTTTTATTTCTAGATTGACTAGGATTTTAGATAAGGCAAGATCTATAAGTTCTACCTTAAATAGAATTCTAGTTTAGGAAGTTTCCTAGTCCAATCCTAATTTGTTTTGGACTCTAGTTTTTCAGCCATAGCAATAGTATTTTCGGCCCTCTATAGTTATAAATAGGGGATCATTGTGGCATTCATACTTTAGACTATATTTGAATTATTAAGCCTTTGCTTTCAATATCGTCTCAACCATTTAATCTTTTGTGAGTTTAGATATCAAAATTCATACTCTTAGATTTAGCAACTCTAAGTTTTACAAAGAAAATTCACCGTCCACGTTCGAGGGATCGTCGGAGACTCACTAATCGAAGAACAACTTAAAGAATTTGGCCTTGTGTACGTTTGAGATTCAAGGCAACTTTCGGGTTGTGATTCACATCGATAACACATCAACACCATCGCCGTTCGACGTCATTCATCACCGCCGTACGTCCATCCCAAGTCCAGCAATAGGTCAAGCCAAGTTCCATCCATGTTTGTTTAATCCATAAGTCCGTTTCTACTCCATCATATCCTATCTACTCTAGCCCTTCTATACCTAATCCTTGCCATTGTTCATCATCATCACCATCGACCCTACAACCATTCCAAAATAGCCCTATTCTATTTGGATTTTGTTTTGTTTTGTGTGTCATTGTCTAGGTATTTTAGTTGAGTCTTAGTTGTCTAGATAATCGAGTATTGTTCCCTTACTTCACCGACGTAGTTTCAAATCCTTAGCTTCCGCATATTTGAGTCTTGTCATGTCCCTTAGCCCCGGGTCACATCAGAATCTGAGCACTTTTCTCTGTAAGCGCCTATATCTAGGAATTTATCTCTGTAGAGATTCGTTTGGAATCCTCGTGAAGATTCGCCAGTTCTCTTAAAGTTGAACTTTTATCGAACAGCTGGTGTGCGTCGGTCAGCCATGGAGTTTTTGAGATGAATGGTTTAGAAAGGGTAAATTGGCTTTGACTGAATTTCAGAACTGGATATTTTTACTTTTGTAAGTTTTGCAGTACAGTTCCAAGAATTGAAAGAGGAGAAATGCTTTAATTCTTTACTGTGCTTGAGATCGGTAAAAGTAAAAATGAAAGTTCAGCCATCCCTTTTATAGAATATGATGGGGTTCATCCAACGGTTGTGACGCTTCGTATGCCTAAGTTCAACGGTCGGATTAACTTGATCAACCTGTCGATTGGCTTTTCTTTTCTATCCGTTGGGGATAAATGAGGAGAGAGAGAGAGAGAGAGAGTTCAACGGTAACATTCAAGTGACACGTGTTTTTACCGTTTCCACTATTCAAACTTTTGAACTTATCTTTTCTCTCTAGCAATTTCTCCTTGGCTTGAAACTGATTACATCATCAGTTGGCTTCGAGTGTAACTGATGATCTTTCTGTTGATCAGTTCCAACTGAGATGTCTTTTCATCAGTTCCAAACTGGTCTTGATTGCTTGGACCTTTATTCAGCTGCTTCCCAGTTCAGCTGTTCTGTAATACCCTAGATTTTTCAATGAGATTTAGAGAATTGTTAATCCTAGTTAATTAATTAAAGAAGGAATTTAATTAAGGATTAACTATGATTGGATGTCAGTCACGACTTATGGAGTCAGTTTTCGTAAAGATCGTCTTCTTGGAAAATATAATCTTAATTCTTTTACTGCCATTTATGGTCTCTTTAGAAAGGTTTTGACTCAAGGAGTACACCGGTATTTTCAGATTTCAAATCCGAGGTCAATTGAGTTCCCGGTGATGGAAAACGTATTTAAAAAGAGAAATGAATAGTAACTTTTGCGTGCGTTCGTGTTTTGAGAAATTTACGAAATCCTCCTCGTTCATTCAAGTTCAGTTCTGTCAGGCCCTTCTTATGGGAAATGACTCAAGGATTCCGTTGGCGTTCACGGATTTTCATTCCGAAGTCAATCGAACGCTCAGGAGCCAAATCTGTCAGTCTGAGTGAATAGTAAAAAGTAATTCCAAAAAGGGAATCTTTGCTCGTCTTTCTTCTGACGAACCCGTCTTCATCACGAATTAAGTTGTTTTACTAGCGTTCGAGCCAATGAGTCTCTCGGTATTTTTAGATTTCGTGTCTGAAGTCAGTTGGACCTCGACATCGAATAAAGCAGCTTTTAACCGAACCCGGGGTAGCTTTTGCAGTATTCCCGCACCGCAATGGCTTCCAAGGGAAGCCAAAGCTTTTCCTATATATAGGGGACCACCCCTTTAGCATTTCTTGCTCATTTACTCTTTCCCTTCACATCTAAATCGAGAGGGTGAAAAGCTTTGAAAGCCGAGAAGATTCTGTCGAAGTAAAAAGCGTTCTTCGTGAGTGTTCTTCAAGACGACGAGCGGAGTGGCGTGGAAGGGATGCGGCGATGGAATGTGCTAGGGGTGCCATTGAAATCGTAGCAGGCGGCTCTGCCGCCGTTGCGACTCGATGAGACGCCGAGCTAACCACATTCCTTCGACGCACCTGACCCCGTCCATTCTTGTTCGTCGGTCTCGATTCCATTTCTTTTTCATCTTTAAATTCCGCATTTACTTTCCGTTCTTTACGTTCTTCGCGTTCTTCATTATTGCTCGTCTAAAAGTTACATTTCCATTTTTGTTGAAATTCTAAGTTAATTACGTGTACGTTATATTTCTCATTCTAATACTGTTATTGTTATTCTAAGAAAATTAGCCTCGTTATTCCGTTAAAATTCCGATCAAGCCACATTTAACGATTTTGTCGTTAATCTAATTTAAAGGAGGATTATCGTGTTTATGCCGTTGTAATGCCAAAATTCTTTTTAAGTTAAAAACATGTTGTTGCATGTTAAAATCAAGTACGTTGTTTTTATAAAAATTCGGGTTAATTGTTCTTCGTGTTCTTCATGTTCGTCGAAGAAATCAACGAACACGAAGAACAGTTGAAGAACACGTTGAAGGAACCCAGAAGAAGAGAGAGAGAAAAGAGAATGAGAGAGAGAGCCCCGCGGGGGGTGGGCGTCGCCGCGCCACACCCTCCTCAGCCGCGCCCTAGCCCGCCTGGGCGAGGCGGCGGCGGGTGGCCCGCCGGGGCAAGGTAGCCCCGCGGCGCCCCCCCCCCCCCCTCTTATTATTTGTCAAGATTCTATGAATAATCTCCCAGACATAATTATTCAAGTTAATTTCAATTTATTTTGATAAGATATTCGAGTTATTTTCCGTCTAAAATTTAGAGATCGAGTCGAGAAGTTCCTTAAATAAAATAAACCATTCTCGATCCCTTATTAGGTCAAAGTCGTGCTATCCATGTTAAGTCCTAGCTAAGGAAATAATAGTTGAGTATTATTTAATATCATGTTATTAGAAATCTTCGAAGGAGACCGCTAAGTCGACGATTCGACTTTTGTAGGAGGAATCGAGCCTCGGAGAAATACTAAGGAAAACCACTAGCTCGTTGCCTCGTCTTCCATTCTGTAATCAAGGTGGGTAAATCTATACTCATCTAAAGTTTGAGCTAATAAGCTCTAGAAGCATGTTAGGGCAAATGAGATATCCAATAAAGTATTTTTGCTCAACCTGATTGATCTCTGTACAAGGAAGGAAGAAAGGAAGATATTATGTTCTCAAAGCATGTTTAGAAATGATAGAACTACTAAAGTATTTTTTATGCTTAGCATGAGATGTTAGAATTATCTTTAGCTCCGAATCACATTTGTTTACGTTCTTTTCCTGTATCTTAAATGTTTATGCTTGTTTAGATCGTAGAATTAAGAATTAAGGTTTGCCTTGTTAGGGTAGCATCAAACCCTTTGTAGGCCGAAATCATGTAGTGTTAAAGGATTAGCATTAGACATTGTTCTAAGCTTGGTATTGCTAGCAATGATAAGAAAGGAAGGAACTTAGTTTTCACTTAAGCAGGATTTGAGCTCGGAACTATTAAGGGAGCCACTGCTGGGTTTTTCCCGCGCAAACTCGTTTGGATATTTGAGGTAACCCCTCTTCTATCCTATGGCATGCCTAAGGGTACAATTGATGTCAGGTTTGAGCCAAGATGGGCCCAAAGGAAAAGAAAAGCTTTTACGGTTAAGGAGAGGGCTTTAGCGTTTTGCTCTCCGTATACCGTCAGTTGATTGTTGGATATCTTGAAGTTTATTAAAGTGTTTTATTAAAACCCACTGAGTACATTAGTGCTCATGCCCCCTCTTTTTCAAATGTTTTCAGGTTGAGATGCTGAGGATGTTGGTGGTTGTGGATGTGGGTTGGCTGCCAAGACTTTTTTGCTATTATTTAATATTTCCTTGAAATCCCACTATGTGATCTGCTACTCTGATACACTCTTCCTAATTCCGTTGTTAAAATCTTATTATGATTGTTAAGATTCTATGAATAATCTCCCAGACATAATTATTTGAGAATAAGATGCATACTAAGTTCTATTTCTTCTACCCGAATATGATCTCCTTTCGTCTAATCAATGGGTTTGCATGTATTGTTAACTATCATCATCCAAGCTAATTGGTATCCGTCTATACGATTTATTCACCGTCTAAGTAAAAGTAAATATGAGTATCCCCGTCTAATTCCCAAAGGCATATTTCAACTGTCAAAACATCATGTTAATCATCCGTTTTACCTCATTAACCCTTTAATGACACCATGTCCCCATTTATAAACCCCTATCTCGGGACCTGGCTGTTACATGTTCTCCTTCAGCTGGTCTTTGAACTGATATCTCCTTTTGATTTGACTTCAGTTCCTATAACTCCTTCATCAGTTTGATCAATTTGCAGCTTGTATGTTCTGCATAACTGACTGGATTATCAGTTTGAGCAACTGAACTGATGATTTAGTTGAACTGATGGGGTAAACTGATCATCTCCAGTTTACTTTTCTCTCAGCAACTTCTTGCCTTTACTTCAAACTGATGGCTTATGTGTCCAACTGATCAGTTTCTCGCCTTTTCAGTTTCTCTCTTCAGCTGGAATGAATTCATAACCTTTTTCTTCCAATTGATCATCTTCATCCTGTGATGCTAGCTCCAGTAGTCCCAACTGTATGCATAGCTCCATGAACCTTGCTTCAGGCAGTGGTTTGGTGAAGATGTCAGCTATCTGCTTCTCAGTGTTGACATAGTTGATGCTTATGTCTTTCTTCTCGAAGTGATCTCTGATGAAGTTATGTCTTATGTCAATGTGCTTAGTTCTTGAATGTAGAACTGGATTTTGAGATATTGCAATTGCACTGTTGTTGTCACAGTAGATAGGAACTTCTTCAATTTCAACTTTGTAGTCCTTCAACTGTTGCTTCATCCAGATTATCTGAGCACAGCAGCTTCCAGCAGCTACATATTCTGTTTCAGTTGTTGACGTGGCAACTGAGTGCTACTTCTTGCTAAACCAGGATATCAGTTTGCTTCCTAGAAACTGACATGTTCCACTGGTGCTTTTTCTGTCAATCTTGCATCCACCAAAGTCTGAGTCTGAATAGCCAATTAAACTCAAATTGACATCTCTGGGATACCATAGTCCAAGATTTATGGTTCCTTTGAGATATTTGATAATCCTCTTTACTGCTTCAAGATGACTTTTCTTTGGATTAGCTTGAAACCGTACGCATAGACCGACTGAATAAGAGATGTCTGGCTGGCTAGCTGTTAAGTAAAGTAGTGACCCAATGATTCCTCTATAGTATATTTGGCTAACTGATTCTCCTTCTTTATCAAAAGTTAGCTGAACTGTTGTGTTCATGGGAATCTTGAGAGTTTTTCCTTTACTTACTCCAAACTTCTTGACTAGCTCTTTGGTGTACTTAGCATGGCTGATAAAGATCCCATCTTTCAGCTATTTCACTTGGAGTCCTAGGAAGAATATCATTTCTCCCACCATGCTCATCTCGAATTCCCTTTGCATCAGTTGAGCGAATCGTGTGCATAGATCTTTGCTTTTTGATCCAAAACTTATGTCATCTACATAAATTTGAACCATTAAGATCTCAGTTGATCGTTCTATTAGAAATAGAGTTCGATCAATGACTCCTTTTTTAAACCCATTTTTCAGCAAAAATGTTGCTATAGTTTCATACCACGCTCTAGCAGCTTGCTTCAGTCCGTAGAGGGCCTTCTTCAGTTTGAAGACTTGATCACCAATTTCAAAGCCTGGCGGTTGCTCGACATACACGTCCTCCTTGAGCATTCCTTGAAGAAAAGCACTCTTGACATCCATTTGATAGACTGTGAAATTGAAGTGAGCTGCATAGGCTAGGAACAGTCTGATGGCTTCCAATCTTGCAACTGGTGCGAATGTCTCATCAAAGTCGATCCCTTCACTTTATGAGTAACCTTTGGCTACCAGTCTAGCCTTGTTCCTTGTGATCACTCCTTGTTCATCCAGTTTGTTACGAAAAACCCATTTTGTGCCAATGACCTTCTGAGTTTTTGGCCTATCAACAAGAAACCATACGTCATTTCTTGTAAACTGGTTCAGTTCTTCTTTCATGGCCATGATCCAGTTCGAGTCTTCTAAGGCTTCTTTGACGTTTGCTAGTTCAGTTTGAGATATGAAGCATGTGAATAATGTATGCTCAGTTGAACTTCTGGTCTGGACTCGACTTCTTGGATCACCAACTATCTTGTCAGTTGGGTGGCTTTGGAGCCATTTGGGCAAGATAGCATCAGCTGGCTCTTCTATGGTGATGTCATCAGTCACCCTTTCATTAGTTGGTTCGACATTTTCATCAGCTCTTCCCCTGCTTCAGTTGCGGGGTTTGTGGTCTCAGCACGATTTGTGTCTTCATTAACCAAGTTGTTCTCAACTGGTTTAGTACCAGTTTCATTGCCTTCTTCTAGTAAAACTTCAAACCGCTCTGGAACAATGTGATCCACATAGTCCTGCGAGTTCTCAGTTTCACTAGGCAGTACTTGAACTGATGTATCTACTATTTCCTTGTTTCTGTACTCATTAGCAAATTCATCAAATACCACATGACATGTTATTTCCACAACAAGAGTTCATTTATTGAACACTCTGTAAGCTTGTGCATGAGGAGAGTTATATCCAAGAAATATACCCTCATCAGCTTTAGCACTAAAAGCTTTCAATTGAGTCTTGCCATTGTTGTGAATATAACATTTACAACCAAATATTTTAAAATATGAGATAGAAGGCTTACGACCCTTATACAGTTCATAATGTGTTTTGTCATGGGCTGCTACAATGGCACTTCGATTGTGAGTATGGCAAGCTGTGTTGACTGCTTCAGCCTAGTACTCTTCAGCTATGTTGGCATCAGCTATCATTACTCGAGCTGCTTCTTTGAGTTTCCGGTTACGCCGTTCGGCTACACCATTTTGTTGTGGAGTTCTTGCAGCTGAGTGTTCATGAGTGATTCGAAGCTGGTTGAGAAAACTGATCATTTGCTGATTTACAAATTCAGTTCCATTGTCGGAATGAATCCTTTGAACTGATCTTTCCTTCTCAGTTTGTAGCCTTCTGATCAGCGCCGTTAGCTTGTCATAAGTTTCATCTTTGCTCCTTAAGAATTCCACCCATGTATATCTTGAGTAATCATCAACTACTACAAGAGTGAACCTTTTGCCTTTTGGAGTTTGTGGTCTAACTGGACAAAACAAATCCATGTGTAGCAGTTGAAGACAGTCAGTTATTCCTGGTGGATGATTCCTATTCTTGAAGGATGATTTCACCTGCTTCCCTTTTTGACATGGTCCACATACACCTGTTTTCTTGTATATTTCCTTGGGAAGCCCCTCAACTAACTCTTTCTTGGCTAGGTAGTTGATTGTTTTGAAGTTGAGGTAGTTCAGTCGTCGATGCCATAGCCAGCTTGCTTCAGTTGATCCTTTAGAAAGAAAGCAAGCTTCTGAGTAGCCGGTTGACCGGTCAACAATGTACATGTTGTCTCTCCTGATGCCAGTTAGCAGAATTACTCCAGTTGACTTGTCTCTTATGTTGCAGGAGTTTTTGGTAAAGTCAACTGAGTAGCCATTGTCGCACAGCTGGCTAATGCTTAGTAGTTTGTGTTTCAGTCCATCCACGTGGGAGACTTCATTCACTACTACTTTTCCTTTGACTACGAACCCTTCTCCAATGGTTCGAGTTTTGGAATTGTCTCCAAATGTGACAAGTGGGCCTTTAATTTCTTCATAACCGTCGAGATCTTCTCTATCTCCGGTCATGTGCTTGGAGCACCCACTATCTAGATACCAAATGTCTTTGGTTTTCTTCATAGATAAGATGCTCTTGTCCTGCAAAGAAGAGGATTAGCATTTAAGGACCCATTTCATATCGGGTCCTTGTTGATACATTAAGCTTTTTGGAATCCAAACTTGCCAAACTTTTAGCTTTTTATCACTCAGAGAGTCAACTGATTTGGATCGTTTGATCAGTTTTGATTTTCTTTCAACTCTTCTTGAATCGGTTGAATGATACCTGCGTTGCAAGTTAGTGGGATAAAATAATTCAACTAATACGCAGTTATCTCGAGATTTTTGAGTTCTTCTATCAGGACAATGCCTTGTGTGTTTCCAATTTACTGAATTAAATCCTTTAGGATCAGTTCTTGGTTCATTTCTTGAATCCAGATACTCATTGTAATGATGATAAGGTTGAAATGAGTTTCTTTGATCTCTCCTAAAGGTGCCTTGATTAAACTGATTGGCATGGTGGGCTTAAGATCTAAGCTGGTCCTTCTTTTTAAAATGAACTGACCTATCAGTTTGCCTTGTCGGCACTTTATATTGAGCTGGTGGCCTTTGTTGAACTGAGGGTTTTGGATGAGTGGATTGACTTGAGTGAACTGATGGTCTTGGTTGGAAATTGGGCTTCAGTTGACCTGGTGTTTTTGGTTGATAGAACTGACCAAATTGTCTGGGCTGAGTCTGGGGATTTTTCAATATTCCTTTTCCTTTGATTGGCTCAGCTAGCTGATTATGAGATCTAGTGAACCCTTTTAGGATTCCCTTATCACTGGGTTGAGCAACTGCTTTTCCCTTCTCTAGAGCAGTGAACTTGCTATATCCTAGCCCTGAGTTGCTAAATCCAGTTCTTTGGTAATTTAGTATCTCATCTAAAGTTTGAGACCCCTTTTTAAACATCAGAGATACTTTTTCTCTCTCATTGATCTCTTGTCTGAGTTATTGATTTTCAGCCTCTAGATCAGCAATTCTCACTTTCAATTTCTCAAATTCTATAAACTGATATTCAAGATACTTCAATCTTTCATGATCTATGCTTAGCTTTCTAACTTTATTTCTCAGTTCATCATTTTCATCTTTCAGTTCAACATGTAAGCATGAAATTAAAGCTAATTGGTCTTCTAGCATTATAAGTTTCATATCAAGTTCATTACTAGAGATAGTTGCTTCATTTATATGATAAAAAGAGGTTTGGGAATCAGATGTGCTAACCTCTTCATCATTGTCAGCCATGAGGCAGAATAAAGCTTCATCTTCTGAGCTGTAGCCATCAGAATCGATTCCAGAAGGATAGTTTGAATCATCTAACACGGCATTCTCGAGATTCGCGACCATTGCTTTCCTTTTGAAGAACCTTCTCTTCACCTTGGCTTTCTTGTCTTCAGGGAGTTCTGGACATTCAAACCTGTAATGTCCTTGTTTATGGCAATGAAAACATTCTCCAAGATTTCTGTTGCCACTGCTGAATGGTTCAGCTGACCGTTCAGCTGGTTGGTAAGTTTTCTCAACTTTTGGGATTTCATCAGTTTGAGGTGGAACTGATTGTTTATCCCGAGCTCTCTTCAACTTTTCTAGCAACTTGGTAACTGATTGGATCTGATCATTGATGTCATCAGTCAGATTCTCCTTCTTTTCAGTTGCTTCTCTTTTTCGTTCAGTTGAAGATCCGCCTTGAGTATCTTTGGCTGGTGAACTCCTAGGTCGGAAGTTGTTTCTTCCTTGAGTGTCTCTAAACCTGTTCCTTTCACTGTAGAAAGCTGCGTCTTGAGCTAACGATGTTGATGCTTCCTTCTTTCATTTAGACTGTACTCATGAGCTTTAAGAGAACCAAATAGTTCCCTTGGAGTGATGCTATTTAGGTTTCTTGACTCCTTTGTAGCTATCACTTTCATATCCCATTCGTCAGTGAGATTATCCAATATTTTGGAATTCATCTCAGAGTTGGGATAACACCTCCCGAGGTTGTTCATCTCACTGATGATGCCTAGAAATCTAGTTTCAAGGCTTGAGATGGACTCTTCTGCCTGTATTTTGAAGGATGCATACCTGTCGACTGCCAGTTGGAGCTTGTTTCCTTTGATGGCTTCGGACTCTCTGCAAAGATCTGCTAGTAGGTCCCATATCTCCTTGGCAGTTGTGCAATTCTTTGTATCCTTCATTCGATCTTCATCTAGAGTTTGAAATAATGCAGCTTGAGCAACGAACTCTAGATTCTTTAACTTCTTCTCTTCACTGGTGAGAAGATTAGTTGGCTTTGGGATCCTTGCCGGTTGATTGATATCAACTATGTGAGCGTCATTATCCATCATGATGATGATTGGACCGTCTTCGATGACTTCCCATATATTCTCATGAATTGAGCAGAGATGCGCCTTCATTCTCCTGCTCCAGTTATCATAGTTCTCAACTGAAAACAAAGGTAGCTTATGGTTTCTCATAGCCGGAATGTTAGCACAGATAAGTAGATCTGATTCAGTTGATCTACAAAAACGGCTGATCCTTAGAATCAACCGCTCTGATACCACTTGTTGGTCCCGAGTGAGTCGATATCAGTTTATAGGGGGGGTGAATAAACTGATTCGAAAACTTTTACTTTAGATGTGGAATAACAGGGCCCTTTGACTCACTTGATGAAACTTATCTATGCACAAACTTGTTGAACAGTTAAGACAGTTTGAGTGCATCTTGTGTGATATTATGTGCAGTTCAAAGATATGTAATAATCAATATAGTGTAGCACACAAGCGATTTATAGAGGTTCGAAGTCTCAAACTTCTACGTCCTCTCTTCCTTCCGCAGAAGGGAAACTTCACTATATAACTTGAGTTTCTTTACAAATTACACAATGAAGGACAATTGGCTGAACCTAGTAACTGCTTGCTACCTCAGCGGGTTGACGGATCACACTTGAAGTTCCTAACTGCTCGCTAAGAAGGTAGGTGCTATTGTCGTCTTTATAAAGTTATAGATCTCTTTCGATCTTCAAGAGGTGAGTCTTGAATAGGGGGTATCAACTGATGTGCTCCTTTCATTGAGATGAGTAATTGATCGTTGAATAGCTGGAACTGAGAAGGTTGCCCTGGCTGGATCGTCAACAGCTGGCTGAATATCTTGATTCTGTGAATTCTTCTTCTCAGTTGGACTCTCGCAGTTTCTATCAAAAGCTGAACTTGAGCTTGAGTGGGAGGGAGAAAGAAAAGATCTTGCTTGTATATGCGAAAGTTGTGAAGGCGTAGAGTAGGTGAAGAGTATTTTAAATTCTGATTCCCTCGTCTTTTATAGAGGAGTGATTTTATGACCGTTGAGTTCCATTGTCCATTGATCGGTGGCTCTGTTGGCTCATCAATGGAAGATGGTCTTTAATGATCGTTTGGCTTTTAGTTGAAGTAGCCGTTACTTTGCCAATCGATCTTCATTAAATTCCAGGATCTTTATAGGAGCATTTATTCTAAGATTCGCCGGTTTAAGTAATGAACTCCAGGGTTCTCTGGCTTCAACTTGCTTGGCAGTTTTGAGTTCCAGTTGGCAGTTCTGGATTTGTCAGCTCGGTTTGATTATCGCTCCAGCTGGCAGTTCCGAGCTTGTCAGCTGAGTTTGGCTATTGCTCCAGTTGGTAGTTCTGGGCTTGTCAGCTGAGTTTGGCTATTGATCCAGTTAGCAGTTTTGGGCTTGTCAGCTGAGTTTGGCTATTGCTCCAGTTGGCAGTTCCGAGCTAGTCAGCTGAGTTTGACTATTGCACCAGTTAGCAGTTCTGGGCTTATCAGCTGAGTTTGGCTATTGCTCCAGTTAGCAGCTCTGGGCTTGTCAACTGAGCTGTCTTGTTTACTGCAGTTTGCCCATCAGTTGGATACTTCCAGTCTCTAGCTTAAACTGATGCTTTATCAGTTTCTTTAGTCTTTGGTCAACTCTTTTCTCTCTCAACTCAGCTGACTTGGTTGTCAGCTTATTTTGACTGGTATGACTCCTCAGCTGAGTTGAATTTTGACTGGATGACGTATCCTTCAGCTTGTAGACCATTCTTCAGATTGGTTGACTTTGACTCTACTTGAGTTCCTTTTTGATGCCTTGGACTGGTCAGCTCCGATCTACAACTTGAATTTCAGTCAGTTTTTCATAACTAATTTTGACATCTCATCAAAACCTAATCTAAGGGTTCCTTGATAGTTTTTCCTAACACATCGACAGAACATCGGCAGGACATCGACTGATACTTTTCGAGCATCGGCAGAACCTCAGCTGATAATTTGATCTCAGGTGCGCGCGTGCGAGTATAAGGCAAGCACATGCACAGATGGCTTCGCGCGCAACTACAAACATAGACAGGCATCGATAGAACATCGGTACACATCGACAGAACATCGACAGACATCAGCAGATCGTCGACTGATAATTTGGCATGCACAAGATGATTTCGCACGCAACAACAAACATCAATAGACATTAGGTAACAATTTGTGCTCGGATGAAGCATACGCGCAACAACAAATATCGACATACATCGACGCATGCACATAAACTGTGCACTAGGCTCCACGCGCAGTTCCGGTGCGCAGTTAAAGAACTTCATTTTTCCAGATTTTTTGAAGGTTGCAGAAATACTTAAATTTTTTTTCCAAATTTTCAAATATCAACTATATTAGGGATGATTTTTAAATACTTCTATTGTCAAAGCATGTCTACTATGTATAGAAAATTCTTCTACATAATTTTTCCCCCAAATCAAACTTCAAAAACAAACAATACCAAACAATCTAACAATATTATTAATAATTAGATCTGAAACATACACGCGTTGGAGAAAGATTTTCTATTTCATCTCTTGAATGTTTGGAGGTCGACAATGGCTCATTGGTGGAGAAATCTAGAGAGAGAAAAATGAGATTGTGAAGAAGATTGTTCCTGAGTGATCGACGATTTGGAGAAATCTTCCAGAGTGGCCGACGATTTCTTTCAGATTCCATTAGTGCTGCAGATTGTGAAGAAAATGAGATTGTAGAATAGAGAGAAATTTTTTAAAATCTGCTTTCAAAAATGTGAATGGTTGTTGGTGAGAAAGTTTAAAGTAGAGTTTCATTTTTAAAATAAATATAATGGTATTTTGGTAATTCTGCTTAAAAAATATATATTTAAAAATTAGTGGTTAAAATAAATTTTTTAAAAGTTCAAGTGACTACTTTGACCCATTCCCACAAAAAAAAAAAGCTTGGGAAAAAGGGTGCCATTGGGGCGGTTTTTTTATTTTATTATTTCTTTTGATGTTTTATAATTGATTTTTAAATAAATACTTTTTTAATTAAAAAATATTTATGGGAATTGATAATTATTTAAGTTTGAATTAAATTTAATACTAATGTATAATGAAATTTGAGTGTGTAATTAGAAACACCTTCACAAAACAAAACTAGTGTGATAATAATAATAATAATAATAATAATAATAATAATAATAATAATAATAATAATAATAATAATAATAATAATAATAATAAAATGGAGTTTCCTCCAAAAAAAATCCCTCCCAAAAATATCAAATCATCTACAGTAACTTTTTTATTTTTTTTTTGTAATATCTCACCATCCTCTCTCTCTCTCTCAAACACACACATTTGCACATATTTTATTATATAATTAATTTGTGCTATATTCAATATCATATTTCGATTTACATATGACATTCAAAATATATTTGTATGAATGCATAAATATGTGAGCTTTTTGCATATTAAGAAGTGATTGGTAATGTATAGCAATGTTCTTAAAACCGGACCGGACATCGAACCGGTGAATTTACCGGGTTACTAGGTTACTGGTTCGACTGATCAAACCGTTCTGAAAAAACCGGATAACCCGGTATGTATATATATATATATATATATATATTATATAAATTAGTATCATGACAAATATATTAAATAAGTTTAAAAATACACAATTTATATCAATGCAAAGAAATAAAATGTTTAATTTATTGATAGTTATTGCATAAGTTAAACAGTTAAAAGTATAAATTTATAAAATAAATATTGAACATCAAATACTAGATTTTTAGAAAATATATAATTAAATATTGATTTTAATTGCATATAGTAATACACGATAACAATAAAAAATATTGCTAATTATTATTTCACAACCCACTACTTTACATATTAGATCTTCTTTTCATTTATTTTAATTTAAAAAATATTAAATTAGATATTGTTAAATATTAATTTTAATTATATGGTAAACATTGATTTTATTTAAAATGATTTATTTTAAATTTTTGCATATATATATATATATATATATATTATATTCTTAAATAATAACATAAGAGTGTGTTGGCCCAGTTGGTTAAGTACATTGTTGAAAATTATAGAATTTTTGGAGGTCTTGAGTTCGAATCCTTTCAGCCACATATTGAAGGAGTTTAATTAAATTTTGCAAAATAAAAAAAGGACCGATTCATCGGGATTTGACTGATTTTTGATCGGTTCACACTAGGTCAGACTTGACCCATAATAAACAAACAATCGGACGAAACTAATGGCCGGTTCGTAGTTAAACCGATTGAACTGGCCGGTCCGGTCCGGTCCGATTTTCAAAACACTAATGTATAGTAGATTTTATTATGTCAAATAATTACCAACATATATTAAATATATTAAATAAAAAATTAAGTGAACTATCCGATAAAATATTATAATCAGTAGCATGGTTTATTATATATATATATATAACATTTATAATATTTTTTTAATTATTAAACATGAAATCATTTAAAATTTAACATTCTAATTAAATGAATAACTAAATCGAATAAAGATTAATATTTATAAGTTTATATAGTCTATTATATTGTTTTTTTAGAAAGTATAGTTATTAGGATTCGTTGCACTTTAGTGCCCGAATGATGGACGTTTCTAAAAAATTCAATATTAACACTTAATGTTTATATAAATGAACACTTATAGAACTATAGAAAATTTTCAATGTGGCAAATGTTGACTTAGATTGCTAAAATCTCCATTTGTACAAATATTGGATGTTGTTGTTACTCTTCACAATATTCAATAATCCATGTTGACATTTGTGAGGCTATAAAATTATTTTAACTTTTTAAACGTTAATTTGTGCAAATGTTTACTATCAATATGTTAATTTTGCAATTTTGGAATACAAGTATAAAAATATTCAACGTTGGGTACTAAAATGTAATCAACCATATTTTAATACAAATAAAATGAAGATTGATATATAACGAAGGCATATAGGCTGCATTATTATAGTTTCTTAAATTGGAATTTTTATGTTTCAATATATTTATCAACATTATTTTGATTACATTTATTTTACATACAATATAATTATCAATTTCTTAAGAGTTAAATCTAACAAATCTATATAAATATACAACCCTAAATAAAAACCTTTAAAATGAAACATAAGTTATTGTTATAATCTTTGTTCATGTATGTTTTTCATAATTTTCTTAGTCAAAGTCAATTGTATGTAGTTGTTTCACGAGTCACAAGTCGTGTTAGTTTCAAAGTTTTTATTTGTAAAAATGATGACAATGTAACAAATGTTACTACAAACGTTGTATACATATAGGTGTCGCACAATTTATAATATAATATTTGATTGCAGTAGTTTATTAATTATTTGAGCTTATCAAGCAAAATATTAATTATAAAATACGAAAATGTGACACTTACATTAAATATATAATAATTGAATTTGAGATCATGAATGATCTCAAACCAAAAATCGAACCGAACAAATTTCGGTCCATTAGGTCCGGTTCTTTCGATTTTTCAGTTCAATTTGATTCTTTTTTTTAATAAAAATTCGGTCCTTGATCCGGTCCGGTCCTTCTGTTGGTTTTGTACTAAAAGACCTGTCTTTTGAATACATTATTGATGATGTTTTATGATGATATAAAATGAATACAATTGCATTCACTATTTGCATCTAAATTGCTATATTTACATGCGTGTTCACTATACTTACATTGTAGATGATATGGTGTGGATAAACACATGGTTAGATCATATCATCGGTTCCTTGTAGTGTATTAAAGAGCTCACAGCTTAGATGACCCTGAACCCGACATCGGTACACCGTAGAATAATTTGATAGTTGGTTTATCTAGACTAGCTGATTATTCTAGTACACGGGCAAATGTATTGAGGAGGATCTACTTAGGATTCTATTATCTATTCTGACCTTAAATGAGAGAATAAGAATCCACAGAGTTCGGGTTCTTAACCCCCATGTGTTGGTGGACATATATGTGTAGTGTTGCAGCTTTGATTTATCAAAGGGTGAGATTCTTTCATAGAATCAATAATCTCGATATCTTGGGTTGTGACATTTACACTTATGATGGGTCGTGCAATATATAGGGGCACTGTGTCCTGGTGCGCCAGGTTGATAGTGTCCTCTTGAGGAAACACCAGTTCATGTTGAAACCTTGCACGGGGAATTTATTCCGTACATGAGTAAAGCTTGTGTGGTACTACTCAAGGATAAGATATTAATTAATTATAGCTGTCAGAAGCTTACATAATTAATTAATGGGCATTATATCTTAAACACGGGGAATGCCTAGACTAAAGGAGAAAGCATATTCAGAAATATGTATTAAATTGGTAGGTCAGTACTATTTCTTTAGTGGAATAAAAATAATACTTAATTTATTGAATAATATCCTAAGTTTATTGGATATTGGAAATTAAATAAATTAGCAGGCCAATTTAATATTCTTCTAAATACCTGTTGTAGCCCAATATGACTTTAATGGACTGGAGATGAAAAAAGGGATAGAGGCCCAAACCCAGTAGGGTTGGGACACTGAAATTTTGCCCACCCCCTTATATATAAGAGGGTGGGGGATGAAATTTTAGAGTTACATACCAGCTCTCTTTCGTTCTCTTTATCTCCACAGATTCCATATTGATCTAGTAGATTTCAGCCCACCCTGAAACTAGATTTAGTCCAGGAATACAACAGAAGATCAAGGAGTGGAATAGCATAAGGGGCGCCATTTTTCATACATACAACAGCAATATTAGACCTTTAATTTTGTCCTCAACCCGTCATTTAATTTGTAAGTCGTTTTTCGATCTCTATGTTTCCGCTTTAGTAGAATCGATTAAACCGGTTTTGCATGTTAATTACACTCGATTAATTAAAATGTATGTGCTGCATAAAATTATGATCTACATGACATTATGGTTAATGAACATCCAATTAGATCATGCGGTGGTTCAATTCGAAAAAACCTGAACAACTAGTATTAGAGCGGGTTTTAGCACTGTTCTAGATTTAATCCAAGGATTAATTCGAAATATATGTATAAATTTGATGAAATATTTATGTTACTTAAATTTTGAGATTTATATGTTGATGTATTTGGAATGGTGGTGTTCAAAGCTTGGATGAATTTTTGATGTAGTTCGAAAATTCTAGTTTTGAGGAACACTGGAATTTTTGTCCATGATGTTATTAGATTTGGAATAGATTTTTGATCATGTCAAAATTTCCAGAATTATCTAAGTTCATGTTCGAAAATTTAAGTATCAAATTTTTCGAAAATTTGATGTTTAATTTCCCTAATTTTTGCCTGTGTTATTTTTGATCCTATGGATAAATTTGGAGAAGAATTTGACGTGGATCAAATTTTCAGATTTATTTAATAGTTGTTTTTGAAAATACTGAGTGTTAGATTATATTTGGTATTTTTGATGTTTATCATAAAGTTACCTAATTCTAATCTAGATAGATTTGAAAATAGAATATTAGATTTGGAAGAATTTGAAGTGGATCAAATTTCTAGATTTTTTATTCTTGAAATTTTCCAATTCTATGTGTATTGGAATTGGATAAGGTAATTTTTTATATATATCAATAGTTATCAAATTCTAATCCAAAAAGATTTGAAAATAGATTTAAAATTTGGAAGAATTTGAAGTGGATCAAATTTCCAGATTTATTATCTTGAAAATTTTGAAAATCTTGGTAGATAAGAATTGGAAAATTAATTTTTTGTGTATATCATAAATTACTTAATTCTAATCTATATAGGGTTGAAAATAAGATTTAAATTTGGATAGAATTTGAAGTGGATCAAATTTTCAAATTTTATCTTTGAAATTTTCGATCCTAGCATATCCAAATATTTGGGATAGATTTTTTATCTATATCAAGATTTTCAAATATTAATTAATTAGGGTTTGTTCGAAAATTAAGAAATAAAATTGGTGGATAATTTTAACAAATTTCCATATTTATTCTTATGCAATTTTCGAGATTTGCAAGATTAATTTGGTAGATAATTATTTTAATTTCCAAATTATATCTTGGAGGTATTTTCAAAAATTTTAATTTAATTAAAAGATAATTTCGAAAATAATATCATGTGTAGATATCATATGTTATTTTATGCTAATCATGTAATTGTGATTGTTGGATTTATAGACTGACTTGTTTGCAGGGTTATCGACTATCATGATTCCTTAATTATGTGATGTATATTTTAATTATGTTGGATGTATGATGGGCCGTATGCCGGTTTGGCTACGTGATTTTAATCCATGAGAAAATCCATGGATTAGGTCTAAGTTTTATTTTATGTTGTTTTAATGTAATAAAAATAAAACTGTTAGACCAAGTTATTGAGTTGTAATTTTATTCTAGATATATTAGTTTTTTCGTTCAAGGAATAGATATTCTATATTGAATAAAGTTTAAAGATCAACTCAAAAGAGGAGAGTAGTATAGCTCAAGAAAGGAAGTATCACTGATTCACGTCCTGAAACCCTAATTGGAGCTAGGGTTTTCGGCGAGGCGCAGTGATGGGGGTGGCGGCCATGCCCGAGTTTCCGAAGCTGACTTTCCAATTTTATCTCATTCAGCAATATGAGATATAAGTCATGATAGTTGATTTTTATTATTATTGCTTATTATGTTGTTTGAATCATGCAATGGCGTTTTATCATTTTATGTAATGTTTGCATGTTTTACAATGGGATAAAATGAAACATCAACCTTAAATAACTAAGTGGGAGAGATTCATACCAAAGTATGTAGAAATCTCAAACGGTTTGCATTAATCTGGTTTAATTGAGATGTGATTGACATGCGAGTTGACAATAGGTCTTCCTTCATAACGGATGTGTCATATTACTGTTATCTCTAGAAATTAAACTTCTTAATCAAGAGAGCTGCAGAACACTATTAGAACAAACTGACTCCTCCAACTGGAGCAGGGAGTTCAAAATAGTGGATTTGGTGCTAAGATGATGGTATTCACACTTAGGTGTAATTTATTAATAAACGTCCACACTAATGTGGCTTATTAAATTGAAGGTTACACGACCGTGATTATTTCCGACTATTAATTTACTTGTCATAAGGAAAATTGACTGGAGGTAAATTAAAGGTGGTTATACCTGTTTAAAAATGAATTTTATAAACGTCCACACTAACGTGGCTTATAGAAAATATTTTTAAAATGTCGGTGGAAAAAATATATAATTTTTGTGAGGTTTTCGATTATATACTTTTTATCCTAAAGTTTGTGACTGTACTGCATGTTTTTTATTTCAGTTATTCTATATCATCATGGCACTCTCCAACCTGTCCTCTATTCTTAAAGAAAACAAGTTAATCGGTGAAAATTACAATGACTGCATTCGAAACCTTAATCTTGTTCTCACTGCAAAAGGACACAAATTCGTACTTGAAGGGGAATGTCCTCAAAAGCCAGATGAGAATTCTAGCGAAGAGCAAAGGTTGGCCTATGCTAAGTGGGTCAAGTCTGATGAGATTGCACGCTGTTAAATTTTAGCTTCTATCTCAAATGTGCTGCAACTGCAACATCAGTCTATGAAGACTACTTATGATGTCATTGTTGGTTTTGTATACTAGAAGACTTGTCTTTGTATACTTTTCTGATGATATGATGATATGAAATGAAAGTTATTATAGTCACTATTTGCATTTAGATTATGTTTTATAATTGTTCTATGCAATGTTCCATATACTTACATTGTAGATGATATGGTGTAGGGAGTCACACGGTAAGATCATATCATTAGAACCTTGTATTGTATTAAAGAGCTCACGGCTTAGATGGTCCTGAACACAGCATCGGTACACTGTAGAATAATCTGATAAGTTAATTTATCTTGACTAACTGATTATTCTAGTACACTCGTTTGTGTATTGAGGAGGTTCACGATAGGATACTATTCTCTGTCTCTAACCCAGTTACTGAGAGAATAAAGATCCACAGAGTTCAGGTTCTAAACTCATGTGATATTGGCGAACATATGTGTGCGTTGTTTATTACTTTGATTTATCAATGAGTAAGATCTTTTCGTAGATCGAATTCGATATCTTGGGTAATAACAATGTATACATGATGTCTCGAGCAGTGTGCATGAGCACCGTGTCCTGGTGCGCCAGGTTGATGATGTTCTCTTGAGGAAACGCAAGTTCATGTTGAAACCCTGCAGGTGGAATTTATTCCGTACATGATAAAGCTTGTGTGGTACGACTCAAGGTTTTAGATATTAATTAATTATAGCTGTCAGAGGCTGACATAATTAATTAATGAATATTATATCTTAAACACGGGGAATGACTGAACTAAAGGAGAAAGCATATTCGTAAATATGTATTAAATTGGTAGGTCAGTTTTAATTCTTTAGTGGAATAAAAGTAAAACTTAATTTATTTAATTATATCCTAGATTTATTGGATATTGGATATTAAATAAATTAGTGGGCCAATTTAATATTCTTCTAGATCCCTATTGTAGCCCAATATGATTGAAAGTGGACTGGATATAGAACTTGAGATAGAGGCCCAGCCCAGTAGGGCTGGAGCATGAAATTTCGCCCCTCCCTATATATAAGAGGAGGGGGGCCACGAAATGTACACAATATTATCATAAGAAATCAGCCCCTCTTTGTCTCTCAAAGTTATCCATAGATTTCACAATTCTATCTAGTAGAGTTCAGCCCACTCTGAATCTAGATACAGTCCGGGAATACAACAGAAGATCTTGGAGTGGAATTGTGCAGTGGCCGTGTGTGACATAAGTGGTGCCATTATCATTGTTCATTCAACAACAAGATTAGATCTGTAATCTTGTCCTCAGACCGTCTGTCGATTTGTAAGTAGATTCGTTTTCTATGTCTTCCGCTTTATTAGAATCGAATCTGTTTTACATGCTATTTGATTAGACTATGATAAACATACATGTGACATAAAATTATGATTTACATGAACACGGATTAATGAACAACCAAATAGATCCTGCGGTGGTTTAATTCGAAAAAACCCCAACAGTGGTATCAGAGTCAGGTTTTGGCACTGTTCTAGGATTAATCCAAGCATGAATTTGATATATATATTTAAATTTGATGTTAAATTCATAGTTCTTAAATTTTTAGATTTCAATATGCATATATGTCGATTTTTATGGTATTCAAGACTTGGAAGAATTTTGGATTGAATTCGAAAATTCTAGTTTTGAATTGTTGGAATTTTCAAACATGATGAGATATAGATTTGGGATGATATTTGATGTCTTCAAATTTCAAGATTTGTGCCTCATTATTTTCGAAAATTTGGTGATCAAATTTTCGAATTTGATGTGTTAAAAATTCCTTAACTTTGTGTTAAAATTTTCGAACACTATAATTAAATTTGGATGGATTTTTTATCAACATCAAAATTTCCAAATTTAATTTGGATAGGCTACGAAATTTTTGGTGATTAAAATTGGATTTGGTGATTTTTGATGTATATCAAAAGTTACAAAATTCTAATCTAGATAGGTTTGAAATTAGAATTTTAAATTTGATAATTTTTGAAGTGGATCAAAATTTTCAGATTTTAATTCTTGAAAATTTCGAAACCTATAGCTATATTATTTGGAATAGTTTTTTGATTAATGTCAAAATTTCCAAATGTGAAATATAGTGTATTTTTCGATTTTTAATATATTAATTTGGAGAAGATTTTGATGAAAATTAAATTTTCAGATTTATTTATTAGGATGGATCGAAATTTATGTATATTGGATTTAGATTTGATGTTATTTGATGTATATCTTGATTTACCTAATATTAATCTAGATAGATTTGAAAATAGAATTTTAAATTTGGAAGAATTTAAAATGGATCAAATCTCCAATTTATTATTTGGATAATTTCGAAATCTATGGGATTAAATATTGGATAAGGTGGTTTTTGGATATATACAAATAATTATCAAAATCCAATTATGATAAGAATTTGATTTTGGATAGGATTTGGAAGATTTTGAAGAGGATCAAATCTTCAAACCTTATCCTTAAAGATTTAGATTCTTATGGATAATATTTGGATTAGATTTTTGATATATATCAATATATCCAATTATTATTTAATTAGAGTGGCTTGAAAATATTAAATAAATTTGGTGGATAACTATAAATAATTTCCATATTTATTTTAAGATATATTTTCGAAAATATCATGATTTAAATTGGTGGATAATTATTTTAATTTCTAATTTTTATCTTGTGGATAATATCGAATTAATTAATTTAATTAATTGTTAAATTCGATTATTATTTAATATTCATGCATAGATATCATATGCTATTTTATGTGGATCATTTAATAAATGATTGTTGGATTTGTAGACTAGGTTTGTTTGCAGGTTTACCAACTATCATGGCTCCTTTATTTTATGTGATGTATGTTTATGTTGAATGAATGTTAGCCGTATGCCGGTTTGGCTACGTGATTTTTATCCATGAGAAAATCCATGGATTAGGTCTAAGTTTTATTTTACGTTGTTTTAATGTAATAGATATAAAACTATTAGGCCAAGTTTTGAGTTGTAATTTTTATTCTAGAAATATTAGATTTTTCCTTTTAGAATAGATAGTCTGTATTGAATAAAGATCGGAGATCAACTCAAAGAAGGAAAGTAGTTCAACAACAAGGTTCACCGGTTCACGTCCCGAAATCCTAAATGGAGCTAGGGTTTTCGGCGAGGCGTGGTGAAGGGGCTACGGCCAAGCCTGTTCCGGAGCTGACTTTCCAGTTTTATCTCATCAATCAACATGAGATATAAGCCATGATAGTTGGATTATTATTATTGCTTATTATTTTATGTGATGTTTGCATGTTCGATAATGGGATAAAATGAAACCTCAAACATAAATAACTAAGTGGGAGATATTCATACCAAAGTATGTAGAAATCTCATACGGTCTTCATTAATATCTGGTTTAATTGAGAAGTGATGGGCATGCGCGTTGACATCGGTCTTCCTCCATATCGGATGTGTCATACCACAGATTTCTCTAGAAATTAAATCTCCTAAATGGATAGCTGTAGAACACTATTAGAACTAACTGACTCCTCCATCTGGAGCGGTTAAATTCGAATAATGATCTTGGTGCGAAGATAATGGTATGCACACTTAGATGTAATTTATTGATAAACATCCACACGATCGTGGCTTATCAGTTAGATGATTACATGACCGTGTTTTTATCTGGCTATTAATTTGCTTGTTGTAAGGAAATTCAACTGGAGGCAAATTAAAGGTTTAACCTATTTAAAAATGAGATTTATAAACGTCCACACGATCGTGGCTTATAGAAATCATTTTTAAAGTGTCGGTGGAAAAGTATATAATTTTTATGAGGTTTTCGATTATATACTGTTTATCCTAAACGTGTTTTGTGACTGTACTACATGTTTTAATTTCAGTTATTTCATATCATCAATGGCACTCTCCAATCTGTCCTCAATCCTCAAAGAAAACAAACTTGTCGGTGAAAACTATAATGACTGGATTCGTAACCTTAACTTGGTACTTGTTGCTGAGGGACACAAATTTGTACTTGAAGCGGTTTGTCCTCAGATGCCAGATGAGGGTTCTGACGAAGCCCAAAAGGTTGCATATGATAAGTGGGTTAGGTCTAATGAGATAGCGCGCTGTTACATCTTGGCATCTATGTCAAGTGTGCTGCAACATCAACATGAGCCTATGAAAACCGCTTATGATATCATGTACAACCTTAGGCAGCTATTCGGTCATCAGAACCGCTCGGCATGCCATTTGGCAATGAAGAAACTAATGGATGCAAGAATGTCTGACTCCACACCTGTTAGGGATCACGTTCTCATGATGATGGGGTATTTATCTAAGATCGAGACCTTGGGTGGAGAGCTAGATGGCGATTCTCAAATCGACATTGTTCTTCATAGCTTGTCCTCGAAGTTTGAGCAGTTTAGGCTGAATTTTAACATGATTAAAAGGGATGTCAGCCTGACTGAACTACTCATAGACCTTCAGATGGCTGAATTGCTCCAAAAGAGCAGTCCTGAGGCCCACATAGCTGAAAAATGAGCGTCTTCTTCTGGTGGAAAAAGGAAGAAGAGAAACGCGCCTAAGGCAAAGAAGCCAAAGGCGAAGATTCCTCCCGAGGAATTCAAGTCGAACACTAAGTGCTTCAAGTGCGGCCAACTAGGTCACTGAAAGGTAGCGTGTCCTAACAAGAAGAAGAAGAGAGGTACATCTCACACTCTGGTTGTAGAAATATGTTTAGCAACTTTTTCTACCCAGTCATGGGTAGTAGATACTGGAGCTACTGATCGTGTTTGCATGTCTTTACAGGGGTTCCTAGTAAAAAGACAGCTGAGTGAGAATGAGATCACCGTCTACATGGGAAATGCTACAAGAGTGGCAGCTATTGCAGTGGGAGACGTTGTTTTACCTTCCAGTAGTGATAGAACTTTGGTTTTGCAAGATTGTCTTTATGTGTCTGGTTTTAGGCGAAACTTAATTTCAGTTTCTAAATTGATTATGGATGGATATTCTGTTTCTTTTGATAACAAAGTAGTTATCTTTAGTGGTAAACATTTTATCTGTTCTGGCATATTGGATGGACACTTATACTTTCTTAAACTAACTAAAAACACTACGCAAAGACAACAGTTGAATACATCGATCATAAACCCTAACAAGAGAAAAGAACCTTCAGAATTAAATCAAACCTATCTTTGGCATCTAAGGCTAGGTCATATTAACCTTAAGAGGATACAAAGGCTTGTAAATGATGGACCATTGTCTTCTTTGGTACTGGAATCATTTCCTTTATGTGAATCATGTTTGGAAGGTAAAATGACCAAGCGTCCTTTCCAGTTAAAAGGAAATAGATCCGAAGGGATATTAGATTTGATTCACTCTGACTTGTGCGGCCCTATGTCAGTTCAAGCTCGAGGAGGGTTCGAGTATTTCATCATTCTCATTGATGATTACTCTAGATACGGTTATATCTACCTGTTACGTCGCAAGTCTGAATGCTTTGAGAAATTCAAAGTGTTTAAGACAGAAGCGGAGGAACGAACAGGCAGAAGTATCAAGTCACTACGTTCTGATTGTGGTGGCGAGTACCTCTCGAGTGAATTTAGGGATTACATGGCAGAGAATGGGATTACCTCCTAGTTGACTGCGCCGGGAACACCACAACAGAATGGGTGGCGGAAAGAAGGAATTTACACTATTAGAGATGGTTAGATCGATGATGAGTTATTTTGAGTTGCCCATTTCGTTCTGGGATATGCCCTGGAAACAGTAGCCTATATTCTTAACTTGCTTCCATCAAAATCAGTTCCTTCTACGCCCACAGAATTATGGACTGGACGAAAGCCCGGTTTGAACCATATTTGGATTTGGGGTAGCTCTGCACATGTGTTGGATAAGGAAGCTGATAAGTTGGCTCCTCGTACTGATGTAAGGCTATTCGTTGGATATCCTAGAGGAACGAAAGGTGGTTTATTTTATAGTCCTAAGGATCAGAAGATCATTGTTCGCACCAATGCTCGATTCTTAGAAGAAGACTATATGATAAACCACAAACCAAGGAGTCAAATCATCCTTGAGGAGTTAAGAGGAGGATCGAATCCTACACCAGTTGTACAAGAAGAGGAACCACCAAACACTGCACAACGTGTCACGGAAGTACAGGAACTGCCTCATCTCAGTGGAAGGGTCGTACGCCAACCTGACAGATTCATTGGTTTGGGTGAATCTTCAGATTTCCCTGAAGGACTAAATGAATTGGATCTCAGGACATGCGACGAAGCAATCCAAGACAAAGATGCAGATTCTTGAAAATCTGCAATGGAATCTGAGATTGGATCTATGGATCACAATCAAGTCTGGGAGCTCGTAGAACCACAAGATGGGATTAAACCCATTAGGTGTAAGTGGATCTACAAGCGCAAGAGAGGTGTTGACGGGAAGGTTGAAACCTTCAAAGCTAGATTGGTGGCGAAAGGGTACACTCAGAAAGAAGGGATCGATTATGAGGAAACCTTTTCACCAATAGCCATGCTTAAGTCAATTCGGATTCTCTTGTCAATAGCCGCTCATTTAGATTATGAGATCTGACAGATGGATGTCAAGACAGCTTTCCTAAATGGAAGTCTTGAAGAAAACATTCACATGAGACAACCAGAGGGATTTATTGCTAAAGGCCAAGAGCACTTGGTATGCAAGCTTAAGAGATCTATTTATGGACTTAAGTAGGCATCGAGATCTTGGAACATCCGATTTGACGAGGTTATCCAGTCATATGGATTCGTGTAAAGTCCGGATGAGAGTTGTGTGTACAAGAAATGTGATAGAAACGTGGTGTCATTCCTCGTACTTTATGTTGATGACATCTTGCTTATTAGAAATAGTAAGAAGGAGTTATCTAATATTAGGGTGTGGTTGTCCAAGCAGTTCGACATGAAGGATCTGGGTGAAGCCGGACATGTCCTTGGCATCAAGATCATTCGAGATCGCCAGAAAAGGATGTTATGTCTGTCCCAGGCGACTTATATCGATACAGTGCTAGCTAGGTTTAGCATGCAAGATTCCAAGAAAGGTTTTATACCTTACAGGCATGGAATTCATCTATCCAAGGAAATGTGTCCCCAAACACAGTCTGAGATAGAGGAAATGAAGAAAGTACCATATGCTTCGGCTGTGGGAAGTTTGATGTATACTATGCTATGCACTAAGCCTGATATATGCTATGCCGTTGGCATGGTAAGCAGATATCAGTCTAACCCTGGACAAGGTCACTGGACTGCAGTCAAAAACATTCTCAAGTACCTTAAAAGGACTCGAGACTATATGTTGGTTTTCCGCTCTGATAGTCTAGTACCTTTGGGTTATACGGACTAAGATTTTCAAACTGACAAAGATCAGAGTAAGTCTACCTCGGGCTATGTGTTTACATTAGGAGGTGGAGCCATTGCATGGAGGAGCATTAAGCAGAAATGCACTGCGGATTCCACCATGGAAGCTGAATATGTAGCTGCCTCTGAGGCTGCAAAAGAGGTTGTCTGGCTCTGCGGGTTCCTATTGGGCTTGGGCGTGGTTCCTAGTTTGCCTAAGACTATCACGATATACTGTGATAATTCTGGTACAGTGGCAAACTCGAAGGAACCCAGAGCTCACAATGCAAGTAAGCACATAGAGAGAAAGTACCATCTTATACGAGAAATCGTTAAGAGAGGAGATGTGGCGGTGGTCAAGATTGCATCGGAGGACAACCTGGCTGATCCATTCACGAATAGCCTGCCGGCTAAGACCTTTGATGGTCACGTGGAGAAAATGGGAGTAAGATGCAGACCTAGGGGCGCAGTTTGAGTCGATAGTTTTGATTGGAGAGTTAGCGTGTTAGTTTTTATGCTTCAAAGACATGCTTCAAGTATAAGTGGGAGATTGTTGGTTTTGTATACTAGAAGACTTGTCTTTGTATACTTTTCTGATGATATGATGATATGAAATGAAAGTTATTACAGTCACTGTTTGCATTTAGATTATGTTTTATAATTGTTCTATGCAATGTTCCATATACTTACATTGTAGATGATATGGTGTAGGGAGTCACACGGTAAGATCATATCATTAGAACCTTGTATTGTATTAAAGAGCTCACGGCTTAGATGGTCCTGAACACAGCATCGGTACACTGTATAATAATCTGATAAGTTAATTTATCTTGACTAACTGATTACTCTAGTACACTTGTTTGTGTATTGAGGAGGATCACGATAGGATACTATTCTCTGTCTCTGACCCTGTTACTGAGAGAATAAAGATCCACAGAGTTCAGGTTCTAAACTCATGTGATATTGGCGAACATATGTGTGCGTTGTTTATTACTTTGATTTATCAATGAGTAAGATCTTTTCGTAGATCGAATTCGATATCTTGGGTAATAACAATGTATACATGATGTCTCGAGCAGTGTGCATGAGCACCGTGTCCTGGTGTGCCAGGTTGATGATGTTCTCTTGAGGAAACGCAAGTTCATGTTGAAACCCTGCAGGTGGAATTTATTCCGTACATGATAAAGCTTGTGTGGTACGACTCAAGGTTTTAGATATTAATTAATTATAGCTGTCAGAGGCTAACATAATTAATTAATGAACATTATATCTTAAACACTGGGAATGACTGAACTAAAGGAGAAAGCATATTCGTAAATATGTATTAAATTGGTAGGTCAGTTTTAATTCTTTAGTGGAATAAAAGTAAAACTTAATTTATTTAATTATATCCTAGATTTATTGGATATTGGATATTAAATAAATTAGTGGGCCAATTTAATATTCTTCTAGATCCCTATTGTAGCCCAATATGATTGAAAGTGGACTGGATATAGAACTTGAGATAGAGGCCCAGCCCAGTAGGGCTGGAGCATGAAATTTCGCCCCTCCCTATATATAAGAGGAGGGGGGCCACGAAATGTACACAATATTATCATAAGAAATCAGCCCCTCTTTGTCTCTCAAAGTTATCCATAGATTTCACAATTCTATCTAGTAGAGTTCAGCCCACTCTGAATCTAGATACAGTCCGGGAATACAACAGAAGATCTTGGAGTGGAATTGTGCAGTGGCCGTGTGTGACATAAGTGGTGCCATTATCATTGTTCATTCAACAACAAGATTAGATCTGTAATCTTGTCCTCAGACCGTCTGTCGATTTGTAAGTAGATTCGTTTTTTATGTCTTCCGCTTTATTAGAATCGAATCTGTTTTACATGCTATTTGATTAGACTATGATAAACATGCATGTGACATAAAATTATGATTTACATGAACACGGATTAATGAACAACCAAATAGATCCTGCGGTGGTTTAATTCAAAAAAACCCCAACAGTCATGTACAACCTTAAGGATATCTTCGATCACCAGAATTACTCGGCGCGCCATTTGGCAATGAAGAAACTGATGAGGATGAAAATAGCTGATTCCACACCTGTAAGGGATCACGTTCTCAGTATGATGAGTTATCTAGCTGAGATCAAGACCTTGGGTGAAGATCTGGATGCCGAGTCTCAGATAGACATCGTGCTTCACAGTCTGTCCCCGAAGTTTGAGTAGTTTAGATTGAACTTCAACATGATAAAAAAGGACGTTACCTTATCTGAATTGCTCATAGATCTTCAGGCGGCTGAGTTACTTCAGAAGGGAAATCCGGAGGCACACCTAACTGAAAATAGGGCATCTTTTTTCGGTACTAAAAGGAAGAAAAGGAATGCGCCAAAGAAAGCTGCAGAGGAGGCGCCTAAGGTGAAGAAGCCCAAGACTAAGATTCCTCCCGAGGAATTTAAGTCAAAAACAAAGTGCTTCAAGTGCTGCCAGCCAGGTCACTGGAAGACGGATTGTCCTAACAAGAAGAAGAAGAAGAAGAAGGGTACATCTCAATCTCTCATCGTTGAAACATGTTTAGCTACTTATTCTACTCAGTCATGGATAGTAGATACTGGAGCTACTAATCATGTTTGCATGTCTTTACAGGGGTTCCTGGCAAAAAGACAGCTGAGTGATGGAGAGATTTCAGTATACATGGGCAATGCTACGAAAATGGCGGCAGTTACAGTAGGAGACGTTACCTTATCTTTTAGTAGTGATAGGATTTTAGTTTTAAAGGATTGTCTTTATGTGCCTGGTTTTAGGCGAAACTTGATTTCAGTTTCTAAACTTTTTATGGATGGATATTCAGTTTCTTTTGATAACAAGGTTGTTATCTTTAGTGGTAAATGTTTTATCTATTCTGGCACATTAGATGGACATCTTTATTTACTTAATCCTATGCAAAACACTACGCAAATGCATTTACTGAATACATCGATCATAAACCCTAACAAACGAAAAGAACCTTCGGAAATGAATTAAACCTATATTTGGCATCTTAGGCTCAGCCAAATTAACCTTAAACGAATACAAAGACTAGTAAATGATGGGCCCTTGTCTTCATTGGTCCTAGAATCGTTCCCTTTGTGTGAATCCTGCTTGGAAGGTAAAATGACTAAGCGACCCTTTAAGGATAAAGGGAATAGATCTAAAGAGGTATTAGATTTGATTCACTCTAACTTATGTGGCCCTATGTCAGTTCAGGCTTGAGGAGGGTACGAGTATTTCATCACGTTCATTGATGATTACTCAAGATATGGATACATATACCTGTTACACCGCAAGTCAGAATCCTTTGAGACTTTCAAAGAATTCAGAGCGGAAGCGGAAAAACGTACAGGTAAAAGTATCAAATCACTATGGTCTGATCGTGGTTATGAGTACCTCTCGAATGAATTTAAGGACTACTTGGCAAAGAATGGGATTACATCCCAGTTGACTGCGTCTGGCACACCACAGCAGAACGGCGTGGCGGAGAGAAGGAACATAACATTGTTAGAGATGGTTAGATCGATGATAAGCTATTCAGACCTGCCTATTTCGTTCTGGGGATATGCCTTGGAAACAGCAGCCTATATTCTTAACGTAGTTCCATCAAAATCAGTCCCAATTACACCCACAGAACTTTAGACTGGATGAAAGCCCAGTCTTGGACATTTTCGGATTTGGGGTAGTCCAGCACATGTGCTGGATAAGGAAGCTGATAAGCTGGCACCACGTACAAATGTTAGACTGTTTGTTGGATATCCCAAAGGAACGAAAGGTGGTGTATTTTATAGTCCTAAGGATCAGAAGATCATTGTGAGTACCAATGCTCGATTCTTAAAGGAAGACTATGTAATAAATCACAAGCCAAGAAGTGAGATTGTACTCGAGGAGCTTCAAGGGGAAAATTCGAATCTAACACCAACAGTACAAGAAGAGGAACCACAAAATACTGCACAACGTGTCATAGATACATGAGAACCACCTCATCGCAGTGGAAGGATCGTACGCCAACCTGACAGATTCATTGGTTTGGGTGAATCTTCAAATTTCCCTGAATGACTAAATGAATTGGATCTCAGGACCTGCGACGAAGCAATCCAAGACAAAGATGCAGATTCTTGAAAATCTGCAATGGAATCTAAGATTGGATCTATGGATCACAATCAAGTCTGGGAGCTTATAGAACCACAAGATAAGATAAAACCCATTGGGTGTAAGTGAGTCTACAAACGCAAGAGAGGACCTGACGGGAAGGTTGAAACCTTCAAGGCAAGATTGGTAGCGAAAGGGTACACTCAGAAATAAGCGATCGATTATGAGGAAATCTTTTCGCCTGTAGCCATGCTTAAGTCAATCCGGATTCTCTTGTCAATTGCCGCTCATTTGGATTATGAGATTTGGCAGATGGATGTCAAGACAACTTTCCTAAATGGAAGTCTTGAGGAAAACATCCACATGAAGCAACCAGAGGGTTTCATTGCTAAAGGCCAAGAGCACTTAGTGTGCAAGCTTAAGAGATCAATTTATGGACTTAAGCAAGCGTCAAGGTCTTGGAACATCCATTTTGACGAGGTTATCCAGTCATATGGATTCGTGCAAGGTCCGAATGAGAGCTGTGTGTACAAGAAGTGTGACGGAAATGTGGTGGCTTTCCTCATGCTATATGTTAATGATATCATACTTATTGAAAACAGTAAGAAAGTATTCTAACATAAGGGTGTGGTTGTCTAAGCAGTTCGATATGAAAGATCTGGGAGAAGCCGAACACGTCCTTGGCATCAAGATAATTCGAGATCCCCGTAAAAGGATATTGTGCCTATCCCAAGTGACATATATCGACACAGTGCTAGCTAGATTCAACATGCAGGATTCCAAGAAAGGTTTCATACCTTTCAGGCATAGAATTCATCTATCCAAGGAGATGTGTCCCCACACGTAGGCTAAGATAGATGAGATGAAGGGTGTTCCATATGCTTCAGCTGTGGGAAGCCTTATGTATGCTATGTTGTGCACTAGACCTGATATATGCTATGCAGTTGGCATGATAAGCAGATATCAGTCTAACCCTGGACAAGGCCACTGGACTGCGGTTAAGAATATTCTTAAGTACCTGAAAAGGACTTGAGATTATATGTTGGTATACCGCTCTGATAGTCTAGTGCCTTTGGGTTACACGAACTCAGATTTTCAATTCGATAAAGATTAGAGTATATCTACCTCGGGCTATGTGTTTACCTTGGGATGCGGGGCCATTACATGGAGGAGCATAAAGTAGAAATGCATTGCAGATTCCACCATGGAGGCCGAATATGTAGCTGCCTCTGAGGCTGCAAAAGAGGTCGTCTGGCTCAAGAGCTTCTTGTTGGACTTGAGCATGGTTCCTGATTTACTTAAAAGTATCACGGTATATTGTGATAACTCGAGTGCAGTGGCAAATTTAAAGGAACCTGGAGCCCATAAGACAAGTAAACACATAGAGAGAAAGTACCATCTTATACGAAAAATCGTTAAGAGAGGAGATGTGGCAGTGGTCAAGATTGCATCGGAGGACAATTTGGCTGATCCATTCACGAAGAGCCTTCCAGCTAAGACCTTCTAGGGTCACGTGGAGAAAATGGGAGTGATATGCAGACCCGGGATTGCCGTTTGAGATTTTAGTTAGAGTTGGAGAGTTAGCCAGTTTGTTTTATATTTGAAAGACATGCTTCAAGTATAAGTGGGAGATTGTTGGTTTTGTATACTAGAAGACCTATCTTTTGTATACATTATTGATGATGTTTTATGATGATATAGAATGAATACAATTGTAGTCACTATTTGTATCTAAATTGCTATATTTACATACGTGTTCACTATACTTACATTGTAGATGATATGGTGTGGGTAAACACACGGTTAGATCATATCATCGGTTCCTTGTAATGTATAAAAGAGCTCACGGCTTAGATGGCCCATAACCCGTCATCGGTACACCGTAGAATAATCTGATAGTTAGTTTATCTAGACTAGCTGATTATTCTAGTACACAGGCAAGTGTATTGAGGAGGATCTACTTAGGATTCTATTCTCTATTTTGACCTTAAATGAGAGAATAAGAATCCACAGAGTTCGAGTTCTTAACCCTTATGTGTTGGCGGACATATATGTGTAGTGCTGCAGCTTTGATTTATCAAATGGTGAGATTCTTTCATAAAATCAATAAACTCGATATATTAGGTTGTGACATTTACACTTATGATGGGTCGTGCAATATGTAGGGGCACAGTGTCCTGGTGCGCCAGGTTGATGGTGTCCTCTTGAGGAAACACAGGTTCATATTGAAACCCTGCAGGTGGAATTTATTCCATACATGAGTAAAGCTTGTGTGGTACTACTCAAGGATAAGATATTAATTAATTATAGCTGTCAGAAGCTAACATAATTAATTAATGGGCATTATATCTTAAACACGGGGAATTGTTGGACTAAAGGAGAAAGCATATTCAGAAATATGTATTAAATTAGTAGGTCAGTATTATTTCTTTAGTGGAATAAAAATAATACTTAATTTATTTAATAATATCCTAAGTTTATTGGAAATTAAATAAATTAGCAGGCCAATTTAATATTATTCTAGATCCCTGTTGTAGCCCAATATGACTTTAATGGACTGGAGATGGAAAATGGGATAGAGGCCCAAACCCAGTAGGGTTGGGACATTGACATTTCGCCCACCCCTTATATATAAGAGGGTGTGGGATGAAATTTTAGAGTTACATATCAGCTCTCTTTTGTTCTCTTTATCTCCACAGATTCCATACCGATCTAGTAAATTTCAGCCCATCCTGAAACTAGATTCAGTCCGGGAATACAACAGAAGATCAAGGAGTGGAATAGCATAAGGGGGCGCCGTTTTTCATACATACAACAACAAGATTAGACCTTTAATCTTGTCCTCAACCCGTCGTTTAATTTGTAAGTCGTTTTTCGATCTCTATATTTTCACTTTAGTAGAATCGGTTAAACCGGCTTTGCATGTTAATTAAACTCGATTAATTAAAACGTATGTGCTGCATAAAATTATGATCTACATGACATTAGGATTAATGAATATCGAATTAGATCCTGCGGTGGTTCAATTCGAAAAAACCCCAACACATTCAATGGACCAAACAGACCGAGCCTTTTTTTGGTTAATATTAATTAATTATTATTTTTAATTATTATTTATTTGATACTTTGTATGTTTGTATTGTTATTTGTTGGTTTTAGTTTTATATATTAGTTATGAAGGTTTATTTATGATGTTAGTTATAGATTTGTGAAATTTGTTCATTATTTAAGCTATTATTTCCACAGTTAGTCAAACAATTCAAAATTGAAAAAAAAAAATAGAAAAATCAGATTGAACCGAACCGAATAAATTTGGTTCGGTCTGACTCGATCCTAAATATTTCTTAATTCGGTTCGATTTGATCCTAAATATTTTTTTATTCAATCTATTCAGTTTTATGATTTTTGGACCAAAATAGAGTGAATAGATCGAATGTTCCCCCTATACGATTGAACCGGCAAAATCTAATCTGGTAATAATAATAATAATAAAAGCAACCCAATTTAAAACAAAGATTAATCAATTAAGCGTTGAAAAGACGCGACCAGATAACCTGATATGACAAATATACCCTCGTGCATATATCTTAAATACCCCCTGCCGCCATGGACGACCACGTAACAACTCCTCCGCCGCAAGGGTAAACTTGTGGAAACTTCCCTCATGTCGGCGATGGATACAGACGCGGTGGCGAAGGCATTCGTGGAGCACTACTATTCCACATTCGACACCAATCGGGCCGGGCTTGCCAACCTCTACCAGGATGCGTCAATGCTGACTTTTGAGGGCCAGAAATTCCAGAGCTCCCAAAATATCACTGCGAAGCTCACCAGCTTGCCGTTCCAGCAGTGCCAGCATCAGATCACCACCGTCGATTGCCAGCCCTCGGGCCCTGCCGGTGGAATGCTTGTTTTTGTTTCCGGCAATCTTCAGCTCGCCGGCGAGCAGCACGCGCTCAAGTTTAGCCAGGCAAATTTCTTTCGATTCATTTGGTTTTTAAGTTTTGTGGATTTTTCTGTCGGTATGTTTGTTGAGGAGATTGATTTTGAGCTGTTAATTAAAACCTAATCGATCTGTGTGAATGTAATTAACCGGGTTCGATGTTCATTCTTTTCTTCTTTTTAAGATTTTTTTTAATTGAAGTAGAGCTCAAACAGTCAAACTTCAATGGCGGTAACTGAAGCCACTACTTTTGGTTGCAAAGTTGGAAAAGTTTCCATTCAATTAAATTTTTAATGAATGATGATTTGTTTTGGCATCTAAATGGTGCTAATTGTGTGCAGTAGATTATTACTCTTGTGGTCTACATTTTGTTTGAGAATTTATGAGAGAAATTATGTATGTGAATACTTGAAAGTAAATTAATTCTCTTGGAATTTGGAGGGATGGATATGTGAAATTTGCATTAGCTTAAATTGTAAGGATATTGAAATGACATCTCTGAATCGATAACGGGTGTGAAGATATTGTTAGTTATTTCTTGCTTTGCCTTAATAATATGAACAAACAGATGGCTTTTCTGATGGTTTAACCGTTGTTGAAATCGAAGGTTTGGTTTGTGAGGCAGGCAGTTCATTCATGCTTTCACTTAAGTTTGATTCTTGATTACCTTTATTAATGATCTAAGCTGGAGATACTAGTTTTCGAATGAAACGCAATAAGCGAGCGTTTTGGCTAGGTTGCAATCATCAGTTTCTGAATATTCTGCAGTTATATGTAAAAAGCATCTACATATTTTGTGTTGTTGCTCTTGTTCATTATGCACAAGGGTTTTAGAAATAGAGTTTGCTTCTGTTTGTAGCATTGATTATTGCGTAGTAGTAATACACTTTTTTTTGTTTGATGACAGATGTTCCATCTGATGCCAACACCTCAGGGCAGCTTCTATGTGTTGAATGACATATTTAGGCTCAACTATGCTTAAGTGATGAGACTCACCATCACTCTTTCTCTCTTCGCCAGTTATTTGAACACACATTGTTGTTAAGACTCTTGTTGAAACCAGTAGTATGGGTGATGGTTATTTTTTAAAGAAATTGTTTTTGCTGCGTCTGCTCTTGATGCATTGTTACAATGATCAAGTGTTTCTTGTATGATCAAGACCAGTCTTTTGGAAATTTCAATTTACATTTGAGAAAACTTGTACAATTCTTTGCATGGAAAAGGGCTTGAACTTTGAACTTTTTGAATCTTGAATTTTGATCTAGTCATCGTCGTCATTGCTCGTCGTCTCGAATCCGGGCAAATCCAGGTGAGGGAGCTCCGGGATCTTGAGCCCGGGAAGATAGGTTGGTGGAAGAGCCTGGGATGAATCTTGATCACTCTTTTCTTGTTTGCCAATGAGCAATCCTTTGATTGCTCCTCCAATGGATTTGAGAGGATTGCTGAAACCTTGTTTGATTTTGAAGATGAGAGAGAACTCTGAGAGCTGCCATACCAGAGTGACTAGAATCGAAGCTGTGAGAAGATAATGAGTGATGGTGTTCTGCCTTTTTATGTTGTTCAACTCTTTGATTATCTCTTCACCAACTTCTTTTGAGCTCTTTCTCTTTCCATCTCTTGTTTCTGTAGATGATGGCGATGGTGATTTCTCCACGTTGACGGATTCATCATCTTCATCATCATCATCTATCTGCCAAGAATCAAGAATGCAGAAATTCTCTGTTCAGTGATGACAGATTTTAGCAACCAACTCAATTGATTTATTAATTCAGGGTACCTCAGACAACGGCTCCGCCGGTAACTGCCGTTGCTTGGCACCGTCGAGCGCCGCCGCAAGATGGCTGTCTCTATCATCCACAGTTTCTTCATCCTCCGTTGGTTTCCTAGTGGCTTTTTCTATAATCCCCAATTTTTTGTCTGATCCCATCTCTCTCTCTCTCTCTCTCTCCTCTCTCTCTCTCTCTTATTAGCTGCCTGTATCGATCGATGAGTGATGATACGTCGAAGTGAGATGCCCAAGAGAGATGGAGCTGCTGACACGTCACACGTAACTCTAGTAATTGCAGCAGCTGATGAGTTTTGAAATATGTAGTATTATCCTCTTATAATAACGTAATATTTACTTGCAAGTTGCAACTAAAGGGCCCAGTCTATTTCTGGATATTTCCCATTTCATATTTTCATGCATCATGCCAGATATCCAACACGTCTAACCTAATTGCAAATAAAATCAAGTTATATCATATTCATTCGGTCCGTTTGATTTGAGTTTGATTATTAAACATTTAAACCGAAGCGAGTAAATTAGATTAAAAAAAAAATCAATCACCCTTAATAACCAAAATTCAAAATAACTGACTTTTTTGGTTAATTGTCAATTCGATCTGTTTAATTTTTAACAATTTTTAGTAATATAATTCGATTAGTTCAATTGTCATAATAGAAAACCAAACTAAAAAATCCCAATTTTGTTTAATTTTACATGAGGCTCTCTCTTTTGAATCAGGAGTATGAATATGGTTTGTGATGATGTTCAAAATCTCTCCGGTTTGGGTCTTTGATTTTTTTTATTTATTATTATTTTTTTTTTATATACAATTGACTCTGAGATGGGTTTCATGAAGTTCAGTATCTCTCCTGTTTGGATCTTATATTTCTTATTGTCGTGCTCTTTATGAAATGTTTTCTTTTTCTTTGAATTTAGTTATCATTAGGGCCAGCCGCCTCCCTTGTTTGTGGATGTCATTCTCAATATTTCATTTTAACGGTTTAACCTAAAGCTTAGTTCTTAGCTTTCCAAAAAAAAAAAAAAACAAACCAGCCCAAACATTTCAGTTTTATTACTTAAGTAAATCTCATATAATATTTTGGAAACGCAAGAAGCGAGAATAATGGAAGACCACAAGAGAGTTGGTTGTAGAAATGCGAACAACAACATTTCATATATGTGTATATATATATTCCTACGCAAATTGAAATACAATCAATCTCCATCAGTCGAAATTTGTTCCTACAGCAGCCATACCATAACATTTACATTCAAATTCAGATCAGCATCAACAAATAATCTAATATCTGTTTCCTATACAAACTGCAGCTACGTTAGCTGGTAAATCTCATCATTTTCCATGTGATTTTGGGAGATGCCACGATCATAAGAAGAAGAAGCCGTATCAGAGTCAGCGTTTTCGAGTTCAGCCTGCCAAAATTATATTATTATACGATGATCGATAACAGTTAGATTTTGCTATACACCACTAAATCATATTCATACATACATAAACACACACACATATATATATATATAGAACTACCTATACCTTGGCCTGACGGTATTTTCCAAGAATACGATGATATTGCTGACGAGCTTCCTGAGATTCGACCATTGACAGCACTCTAGAGACGGCTTCATCAATAGCTTCATCCACTTTCTGCTTGCGGAACACCTTAAGGATGTCTTCATCATCACTTTCATCGATGCATTCTAGATCCGGCCGGAATCCACGCAAACCAACTCCTCTCCGGCGCCACCTCAATACAACCTTTTCCAGTATACCAACTGCCCAGCAAACCTTATAGTTCTTTCTAACTTGGTAGCCCCTCACATGAGCCTGCAGTGACGACAACAAGATACAACTCTCATCCTTTGACTTCTATTAACTGCCTTACTGTTTCCTCAGTTATATAGACTTATAGGGAAACAAGTACAGAAGATATGCACATACATCTATTGATGCAAGTGATTTTATGTTCTCGTGTCCAAGATCTAAGTCGTTTGTTAAAAACCTCGCCTTCCTGATCTTTACCTATCACTTAATTATGATCACTCGAGGTTGATAGTTTCTAACCTTTAGATCATTTTCCAAGACACTATCTCACCTAATGCATTCTTCTCACTTTAATGAGCGAATTAAAGTAAAAGTCAGAGAATGGTGCATAATCTGTGGTTTCTTTAATCCACCCAAAGCTGATAGTAGTAAATATATAGATACATGGGAAAAAATGACACACCTGTATCTTCACAACTTTCTGGCGCAGTGCGAGAAAGTCCTTCCGACCTTTCCAGCCTCTATATTTCTTTTGTATGGATAAAGCAGCTGAGTTGTAGTCACGTGTACTGCGGAATGCCAGCTTTGATGCAGCCGAAAGCCCCTGAATGTCATGTTCTAGAATGGAGAATTCATCTCCACCAGAAAAGGAAATCGAAACCTCCTTCTGCTGCCTTCTCCGGAATGAATGAGCACGGAACGCAGATTGAATGCGTGCAGCAGCCTGAGCAGCATTCCGAACTGCAGCCAGAGTCTGCCTGAGAGAATCTTGATCCTCAAACTCAGAGGAGCTTTCGTTTGATATGCTATTCACTCTTCTTTCTGCTTCCAAGGCAGCAGACCCTTTAGATAGCTCACTTTCCTCCAGTGTCAGGGATGATAGGTGACTAGTCAATGCAACTTCCGAAAGGTAACCTGCAAGTCCCCTGTGGCCAAAGGTAGAAGCAATCGATGCCGGTGTTTTACCAGTAAGGTCCCGTGAATTAGGATCAGTAACTGCTCCAGCAGATGCACCCAATGCAATGAGAGCAGCGACCATCTTTTCCCTGTCAGAAATATAGCACTTGGAGTTAATGTTTACCGATCAATCAGAGTTTTCTAATGACGAGTGGTGACATGGAGCGGCTTGGTCAGGAAAATATCAACAGCTAAACCTGAACGTTCAATAACTTGTTTTTTTGCAGGTGCACAATCTATGGAGTGGAAAGGGGAATGGGTATCAATTTCATACCCCTCATTTGTAAGAGGCATGGTCCGTTCTCCAAAAGCGGGGAATGGAAGTGATTGTGAAACAATGTAACAACACTACAATTGGAATAGGTTGTAAATACTGAAAAAAGAACTTGAAGCAATCAGAAACTGGTTTAGATTTCCTTTTGCCATTTCCACAGAGATTGACAAAGGTTTTGGACAAAATAAAAAATCATTGCCTATAGCAATAGACTCTTTCCTCTCTCTTTTTAGACCATCAACGTTGTAGGATATGACTGACTATACAAAGCTATCAGTGAAACGTCATGTAGCCCCAAGCAAAACTTTGGAGGAAAAATAATAAATATACCTCCCAAATCGTGCGGCCCAATGAAGTGCGGTCCATCCATTATTGTCACGGAAGTTAACGCTTACTCCAGAGTTCAAAATTGGTTGCAATGCCCATTCAAATCCCAATATGGCAACCATGTGTATGACACCTTGTTCTTTCTTGGATAAAGAACAGTCTTTGTCATTATTCTTTTGTAGTTTAGATGAAAGCCATACTTCCAACTTGTCCTTCAGAAGTTCTTGCAGAAGCCAATCAAGAGTGCTAGATGATGTCGAAGCACCAAACAAAAGTGCATTGATGGCTTGACTCCATGACTCTTCAGCCATTCTTGATTTTCCCAGCATATCAATTCTTGATTCAAAGACATCTCCCTTTTCCTGAATATCAGATAGAAGCATTTGTGCAAATCTGACAAGCGACACAAGTTCCTCTGGATTCTTATAAGCCTCAGTTCCAGGTAGATTACTGTGTGTGCAAACATTAGACTTGGCTCGATATTCGAATTCCCTGACTTCACTGCAAGCCTCTCGATTCCCAGAAGTGATGCAAATATTGACTTTCCCCTGAAAGTGAGATGGAGCATAGCAGCAGAGGACACCTTCTTGAATAATCTGGACAGGAACTTCAATGTCACCAATCATACAAGCCCATTCACACTCTGAGGGATCACAGTAAAATGATCCAATTATGATGATCTGCAAGTAGAATTTGAACCTTGGATCAGCAACTTAGAGAGTCTTGTAAGACTACTGAAAAACATCTAAAAAGAAATCTAGTGATATAATTATATATACATATGTGTGTGTGTGTGTGTGTGTTTGTGGCTGGAATGAGGAAAACTGTGAGTTTTTTTTTACCCACTGCTTAGGGCAGGAAAAGGACATGTATCATTATATTGTATCTAGCAAAGCATGAAAGTACCAGCAAACTCGGCCAATAAATTTTCTGTTTTCAGTGAAGAAGAAGCATAAAAGTGAATGCATTTAAACAAGAAAGAGAATAGCCAACAGAGACCAAAGCTGCCTATTAAATGGCATCAGCCATGTTACTTCGCTTCCAAAGTATTTACATTGTCTATGTCTCAAATATGTCATATTTTATTGGACGTAAAAGATGTTTTCTCATCCTTACGAAGCTCAGATATCTGCTTTGCCTTAGTATTTACCTCCAACATGGTATGCCTAGAAAAGGTCATTGGTGGCTTCACATGCTGAGTAAGATGAAAATTACAGGACAACAGGGAAGATTCTACACAAAAACCACTACAATAGCAACTGCTGAAATTCATTTTCAAGATATATACCTTAGTGCCCTCAGAGGTATAACACCACTCTGGAGATATCTCACAGATAGTGAACTTCTGCTTTTGGGCGATGGTCAGACTTATGCTGTTCTCAAGAGAAATTCCCAACTCATCTGGGTAAAATAATGGCGAATTGCTAGTCAGAGTGTTTCCACAAGCATGCAGTATAGGAGAATATGCATGATACTTCAGTCGATCTACTTCTTGGATAATTGAAGAAGCTGGCAGGGTAGCTGTGGTCTCAGAGTTTTGGCAAAATGGAAGATTCTGAAAATATTCAAAACAAAAGCTATAATGTAGGGAATCTTACAAGTAAGCTGTCCTCGAAATTGTGCTGGAGATTCTGCATTCGGAAAATTCTTGGAGCTATCTAGCATCTCCTTCCAAATGTCAACTTCATTGACTGGCAGTTGATGGTGCTGTTCATCTAAGAAGTCATGCCCTATTAGCAAACTAGCAGCCTTTCTTGGTTTAACTCAATTATAACAACACAGAATTATTCGACGTGATCATGAGGAACCAGACAGATAGTGAATACCTGATTGCAGTGGAAGAATGTTCCCCGTGCCATTTGTTGGTGTCTGACCAGACAATTCATATTCCCGCAGAACATCTAGGTCATTTGAATCCTCATTCTCGAAGTAGAATTCATCAAACTGTGTCACCTCGTCATCATTTAAACTCAGTTGCTGCTCAATTCTTCGTAATGCCTGACTTAAATCCGGCCCTGATGGACTACTTACTTCATTTGTTCTCTCTTCTGACTGATTCATCATCAGATTTTTGACAATTTGACTAGAGCTGATCTCTACTGAGCTTGGACTTGATTCATTATGATACAATGACGAGTCTGGCAACTCAGATGCAAAAGATGTAGGACTAGGACTGAAGGTGGAAGAAGATAATGTAGGAAGTTGAGATGTTGATCCAGATTTCTGCCTTCCCTGTAATCCACATATGCATTAGATAAATCTTACAAAGTTTCAAACAGATGAGCCATTAAAGTCATGAAAATATACAAACAGATAAAGCCTGTAAACATAATGGTTTACATTAGCATTTATTCATCGAACAAAAGTTAAACTCGGTCCAGAGATACAAAGCCAAAAATCTACTTATCTAACAATTTTTTTCAAGATGAATGATGAGGTTCTGTGCCATCAGAGAAGTCAACACAACCTCAACATATGCAAAATTGACTGTTAAAGTCAATGTTCGTTAAAAGATGGAAAATTATAGTAGCAACACCAGATAACCATAGTTGGCAGTCAATACCTTCTCCAAAATAAAAATAAAAAATAAAAAAAGAAAGAAAAAACTGTAGTTAATACTTCTGCTATGCCTATAGTTACGCTTAAGAAGACTTACCTCGAGAATATCTCTGTAGTGCACGAGAACAATGTGCTCGTATGCCCTGGCACAGCAGAAAACAAATTAGTCAACAAGAAGTCCATGTTGTGTACAAGAAGATTGTGCTTGTATGCCCTGGTACAAAAGAAAACTTACTGCAGCAGCACACACAAGCATGAGCAGTGCTCATAAACACACACACACACACACACAGAGGATAACTCTAGGTTAAAATAAATCAGGACTGGATGCTCATTTACAGGATCTGTAATTATTATTTTCTATTCTTAAGAAGTAAAAATCTGAGGATACAATCGACATGCAGCCTTCAATATTGCAACTGTATCATTAATCTCAAGTACTGTTCTGACCTCAAGCTAAATGGGGCAAAAATTGATGTAAAATAAATCTGCAAAACTTACGGCTCCAACATCCAGTAGCTGCGCCTTTGAAAGTTAGGGTTCTCCTCTCCATGAGCATAATAACAGTTTAGAGCTTCAGCATTTCCAACCTGGAAATATCAAAATTTTAATCCAACAATTCACATCAACCAACCACACCTAGCAAACTCTATCTATTAACCAAGTTCCCTAGTGTCAGGGATACTGGAAGATGATGTTAACCTCAAAGTTGTTGTGGTGCGATTCACAATCAGCAGGCACACCTCTGTAAGCTAATTACAGTTTAATGGTTGTTCGATAAATTATGCCCCAAATGCACATTAAACATTGTGAATTGATGCACATTCTTTCCGGACCAGATTGGCTTCTAAAAATTTACTGTGTTTTAGAAATTATGTCTAAAGACAGGCCAGTTGAATAGAGCAGAAGATGACATTTTCTTCATTATTTAAATATCCTACAAGATCTTAATAAACATCATAAAATAAATCGACTCAAGACGACCTTTCAACCAATTAGGATGGAAGAAATTCAAAAGGTAAAGAAGAAGACAAACAAGAAACAGAAAATAGGAGGAATAAGCTAACTAGCTAAGCAACACAAAATGACAGTAGAACCAACAACCTTAAGCCGTTCATGTGCTTCAGCAATGGTCCTCTGATCCTTCCTTTTACGCCAACTATGGCCATCTTTCCGGAAAAACTTTAGCACTCGCTTGTTGAACAGATATAAAGATCCACCTGTTAGGATTTATAAGTGGAATCAAAATTTTATTTTCAACATCCTTGAACCATGTGAGAGATGACAAAGGCTTGTACAAATTAAAAAGATAAAAAGCAGTATATATCAATATTACCAATAGGTCTTTGAGGAATTTGGTGGGTGAGCTGGTGCTCCTCATAATTCTTCAATATGAAATAAACTTCGGCGGGCTTTAGCCACCGAGTTTGAGCTTCTCGGGCCAGATGATTAATGTCAAATCCTGAATGTGAGAAGTCCAAACAAGTTTCATATGAGTGTAAAAGGATCGTAGAATAATCAAGCAAGGACAGGTAATTTTATATTCAAAGAAAATCACACATAAATTTCTAAGATTTATTAATATCATGAAAGTATTCAATAGCACTCAAAGATTTATACAACTGGAATGCTTCTTATGCTAGAAAGGAAAAGCTGAAGAAACCAAATTCCATTAAGTATGATTTTTCTTTTCATTTTGCCTATTATGCTAAGACATAGATTTAACTTTTAAGAGGTGCAAATATCTTTATAGACAGACCAAAATACTAAAGCTACCAGAACATCCAAATTTCCAGCTCCAAAAAATAAAGTCATTTTCTCTGGGGATCTTGGCATCTTGCACCACAAAATTGAACAGAGGCAAAAATAAAGTCTTATTCCTTGGATATTCAGCAGTCCAACATCTAGATATGTCCAAACTTAGTTATACATACACATATACATATACAACTACAAGTATATATATTTCGTGTTTCTCAACTCTCGCAGCCTCACTGCCATGGTATGCATTTATGCCATAAATCAAGCATCCTTTTATACTAGACAGTTGAATCATTATAAAAAGAAATCATCAAATTTCAGTAAACCTCTCAAAATTTTGAGCGACCGCTACCTCATAAAAATTCAGTATGCCTCGGCCAAAAAAAGAAAGTACATTTTGAGATTGTCAGCCAGTAAAATGCATCGGAATTCGGGAAATTCAGCAAAAAAAAATTCAGAGTTATTACGCATGATAAGCTTTAGGCAATTAACAAAAACAATCACTCAATCAGAACTCTTCAGAATTTTAAAAAATAAAATAAAAAGATCGAGCTGAAATAATTAAATCAGTTCACCTGATTGCATCGTAGTGGCGAAAAAATCTTAACCGCACAAATTGTAGGATAACACTTCACCGGAGCGAATTCACGCACATTTCTCCGACTACAGAGTACCTTGACTTCGAGTTGATACGGTCTCCACTCGGTGGATATCTTACGTTACGACGTCGGGTGATCGCTGCAGGAGAGAGAGAGAATTTTGACTGTAAAATGAACTGCCAAAAGAAAAGATCAAAGTTAAAATTTAGATGACTCTATTTGCACACAAGATTTTACTTTTTGTACCCCTCCTACTCAATGCACACACCATTTTACTCTTTGCACTCATGTAAGGGACTATAATACCCTTTCACTTTAAATAAGTGTTTTTACTTTTAAAAAAAATAAAATCTGAAATCTGAAATATAAAAAAACATAAAATAAATTTTGGAAAAAAAAAATTACCCCCCCCCCCCAATTTCACTGGAAACCGTAAGAAGGGAGTAAAAAATACTCCATTGTTTCACCGCGAGGAGTTCGATTTCGAGCCGACCGCGAGGAGTTCGATTTCGAGCCGAAGAAGATTGTTCGACTTTGCACATCATTACCGCTCCAAACTCGTCAACTTCGAAACAAGCTTCATGGATCGATTTTGTAAGTTTCAAGTTATTTTTTGAGTTAATACATTATAGTCCACAAGATTTTAAATTGTTGGGTTTTTGTTTGAATCAAGTTTTGCAATAGTTTAAGATGTTATATTAGGTTATTAGGATGCTAAGAAGCTAGTTTGGGTTGAATTTGGGTGAAAAAATAGAGGATTGTGTCGAGTTGATAGAGTTGGAGATAACCATTCCTCGCGTTTTGGTCGAACTGTATAACTCGACCTTTTGCACTGAGTTCGGCTTCTATAAACCGAGCAATATGGGTGTGTTCGGTTTCTAGAGGCCGAACAACACTTAGAAAAATTTGTCCCGAACTGTTTCAACACTTAGAAAAAAATTTGAGTTCTGTCCAGATCGGCGTTTTACATCCGAACAACCATGTCCTGATCGGCTTGTAAAAGCCGAACAGAACTCATTCCAAGTGTTGTTCGGCCTCTAGAAGCCGAACACACTCATATTGCTCGGTTTATAGAAGCCGAACTTAGACAGTTTGGCTAGTTACTTGTTAGGTCTTTGTCATTCGAACATATCACTGACTTGTCCTTTTCGTGCAGTATCTCGGTATGAAAGGAGGAGACCGCCAACGGCATCCGCGAGACGGCAATCAGCACAGGAGAGGTGGCAAGCAGAAGCCGAAGAAGAAGCCCGAGTCGAAGCCGAAGCACGAGCCCGAGCCGAAGCCGAAGCACGAGCCCGAGCCGAAGCCGAAGAACAAGCACGTGCCCAAGCTGAAGAAGAGATGAGGATGCACGAGCAGCATGAGGAGTTTGGGGGTGATGAGCGGGATGCGAACGATGAGGAGGACGATGATGAGATCATGAGAGCTCCATTCCCCGGTGGCCCTACCGATCCATCAGTGTTGCGCAGCTTTAAAACACATGTTGCTGCTGCCATTTGGAGAGGCGAAGAAAGAGAAATCCTAAAATGTCATGGTCTCACTACCAAATTACTAAAGTGGCGATTTGAAGGCGATTCAAGGACATGGAAGAGTTTGGTGAAGAAGTCTGGTCTGTTGAGGCTTAGGAAGGTTGGGTATAAAGGACACAATAGGAATCTCATCTCGGCATTCGTGGAGCGCTGGCATCCCGAGACTAACTCATTTCACCTTCCATTTGGTGAGATGACTATTACGCTCGATGATGTGTACTGTTTGACTGGTCTAGAGACGGAGGGTAGACCAGTTGAGTTTGCTGGGGAGGATGTTGCTGGGGGGCAACACATAGTTCGGCGGCTGCTTGGAGTCTCGGCTAACGAGGCTATCACGGAGGTTAGTGAGCGGGGCAGCTACGTCAAGTTGAAGTGGTTGCAGACTAAGTTCAGTGCGATGACCTCTACCACTGATGATTTCGAGGCAGTTTGCGCAGCGAGGGCGTACTTGTTGTACATTCTGGGATGCACACTATTCACCGATAAGACAGGTGATAGGATCTCTTGCCACTATCTCCGCTTGTTTGAGGACCCCGAGGAGTTTCAGGGATATGCGTGGGGGGTAGCTGGACTGGCTTACCTATACAGACAGTTGGGAGTGGCCTCTAGGGTTGGTTGTAGACAGATGGCCGGTTTCTTGACACTCTTAGAGGTAAATGATCAACTGATTGTTCTTATTTGTATTGTTTACTCATTAAATAATGTTTTTTTTATTTGTATTTTACTTAATGTATTGTTTATTCACACAGGCATGGATTTATGAGCACTTCCCTACACTTGGCCGACCACAGCCAAATGCCGAGTACGAGGCTGGACAGCCATATGCTACAAGATGGGCGCAACAGGCACATGGTCAAGTTTCCGATGATATGGTCAGGGCTTACAGGCTCCAGCTTGATACGTTGAGACCAGAAGAGGTAAGTTTCTTATACTTGTATATGGTATGATGTTGTTGCAGTCACATGTTCTAATTTCAGTTTCGATGTTAGGTGGTGTGGGATCCGTATGTGAGGCTGCGAGACGGCGGTGAGCGACCCGAGGTGACCTTCTACGAAGGTTGTATCACAGCTTGTGATATTGTGGAGCCATATATGCCAGACCGGGTGTTGAGACAGTTCGGACGGGTGCAGACCATTCCGCAGCGTCCCTTGGACCCTGTTGTTTCGAGACGGGGCAAGAAGCCCGGGCAGTATCGCGTCGTATGGGGCATGCTTGCATCATTCTACGAGCAGTGGGAGAGTCACAAGCTGTTTGAAGAACGCCGAGGACGTGTTGCATATCCAGCTTGGGCGTGCTCCCCCGATTACCTCCGGTGGTATCACTCCATATCGCACCCTCGTGTCCAGCCTGAGGCTGCAGCTCCCGTTGTAGACCCACAGCCGTCGCCCTGGGACGGGATTCAGTCAGCTATTGGATATCTTGATCCAGTGCTTACTCGGTGGAGAGCTGATGACCCGGACCTTTCATTGCCGTATGTGATGTCTCAGGTAGAAGGAGCTTTCGAGGCATTGCATTTACGTACATGGCATGAGCAGGGCGACAGACACTCTGACATGGGACAGGAGCAGGAGCAGGGCGAGTCTTCCGGGAGACGAAGACGTAGGCGGCGTTAGTTTTTATGGATATTAGATATTATTATTTATTTTGTTTGGACATGTGATCGTCTTGGATATGTTTGTATTAGACATCGACTTGTTTGGATATGTTTGTCCAGTGGTATTATTATGTATTTTGTGTTATAAAATCAACTGTTTGTCCTTTGTGTTAAAATTGAGACTGTTTGATTTTATCAAGTGTTGTATCAAGTACGACTCTGCCTTGCGATTTTACCAAGTGTACCGTTCGCATTGAAAAATCGAATTCTATACGTTGGTTCGAGTTTTGTATTTCGAACGGAGCACGTAAATTCGAAACCAAAAAACCGAACATACTTGTTTCGTTCGAACTGAGAAGACCGAACAACCCTCATAAGTTCGATTTTATCAGTTCGAACGGTACACTTGGTAAAATCGCAAGGCAGAATCGTACTTGATACAAAACCTGATATCACAAAATCTGATAAATTCAAACAGCTGAATTTATAATAGCCCCAACAACCTAACATAACATAATCATCCATACAACAAAGTTCTCACTCCATCATAACATAACATAATCGTTCATACAATGTAGTGATACATAACAAATTAATTCCTGTTGACAAATTCTGCCCATCCAGCTGCACAATCCGTGCGTATATCACTCCATTGGTTGGAGATATGCGGAAAAGGGTGGTTCGGATTCATGAAAACCTGAAAAAATAAGATAACATTTCAAATATAATACTTACAGTAAATTACAAGCAATGTAATGAAACGTCTTCCTGCAACTGGCAGTAATGTTCTTGTTTATGTGCCATCGACATAAAAAATGTCGGGCGGTGGGAAACGTCACCTCTATAGCATTCATCAACGCGAGTTCCCGATCTGTCACAATCACAGTAGGTAATGTACTCTGGTCCATCAGCCCCTTAAGAACAGTGAGCGCCCAAATGTAGTTATCCTCTTTCTCAGCCTCCAGATAGGCACATGCAACAGAGAACGTCATGCTTGTTGAGGTAACACCGACTATCTCCAGCAAAGGTAATCTGTACCTGTTCGTCTTGTACGTACAGTCCATCAATAACACCCCTGGAAAAGCTCTAAGAAGTTTCACGCTTGTCGGGTGCGCATAGAACATATCCTTCACGGTGTCACTCTGTGGACACCGCCTCGTATACTGATAATAACCATGTTCCTCCAGCTTACCCAACAGATACTGCATTTGGGATCGACCGGCATGCTCAACATACTTGTTTCTACAACGCACATTATAAATTGTCTTTATTGTGGACTTGTTATCGGGAAATCTTCTCTGTAGTGCAGCCAATATTTGCTTCGGACGAGTATGTGAACTGGACAAGCTAGCCACCAACTTCTCCTCATCCAATGTCAGGCGACCGGCGTATGCATGCCCTTCCAAATATTGTGCCACTGGATGATTGTGAACACCACAAACAACTTCTAGCATCCATTGATTATACTCTGCGAGGTAATGCCCCTTCAAACGAAAGGGACATCCAATTCTCTTCGACCCAGTCTCTCTTGAGCTCGTTCTGGAATTCTTTTTTTCTTTCCCTTCATCCGAAACCTCATCATCATCTAAATTTTGTTTTATATAATCACGTTCTGTTGGAGGCTTCTTCTTCATTACACGAGGATACCCACCTCGTTCACATGATAATACCAATCGTGGACTTCTGGTATCAGTACCAGGATCCGAGCTTCGCACAATAACTACAATACCAACTGGAATAGCTCTCTCACGAACCCAACCGATCAGGCTCTCACGAGAATCGAACAATTCCATAGTGTGGAATATATCCGTAAAATCAGGAACCAACTCTGTATTGATTGGGCCCATAACACTGCTCTCTGTTCGATCCTATTCCAAATAAAATCAACATTAGTTACTGCTGTATAACACGTGTTCGAATATAAAAATTCGCACGACTTGCTCATGTTCGGCCTATAGAAACCGAACGAGTTCAAATGTTTCTAAGTGTTGTTCGGTTTATATAGTCCGAACATTGCCACATATGTTCGGCTTATAAAGTCCGAACATGGAGAAAATGTCCGATTTTCGTTATTCGAACTCAGTGAAGAGTGTTCAAACTGTATAAGCCGAGCAAAACGCGAAACAGGTCCTGGGAAAATAGCAAAAACTCAAAATTTAACCGGAACAAACTACACAAAATGACTTACATTGCTTCCTTCATCGCCCTTTTCATCATCTCTTTTCATTATTGCCACTGAAATTGCACAACTTCACAATAGTTTCACACTTCAATATGTCGACCGTTTTTTTGGGTATGATTATTTTCAAGTTGTATAGGGTTTAATAGAATATTCTTAATTATTTAGATTTTATTTTTTTTATTTTTTAATTGTGGGGTGCATTGAGTAAAAACAAGAGTGCAATGAAGCAATGAAAGGATAAAGTAGTCAATTCCTATTTATTTTATTTTTGCTTTTTTTTTATAGGGGTGCAAAGAGTAAATTAGTGTGTGCAAATAGAAACACCCTAAAATTTCAGGCTTTTATTATGTTCCCAATTTCGCCGAAATGTTGAACCTTTTTAATGAGATCTACTCCAAAAGAAAAAAACAAGGAAAAAAAACAACTAAAACTAAAAAAATACGTGCCCCCATATTATTATTTTTATTATAGATATATATTGACGATGTTATTAATAAAGGAACATTTTTTTTAATCGCATTATATCGTCATAGTCATATGAATTATACATAAAATATAACTTGAAAATATTAAATAATATATTTTTTGAAATTTTAGGATGGCGTCAAATTTACCAAAGAATTGGTATATATATTTCAAGTTTATTTGTGAGGTTTTTTTTTTTATATCGAGAGTAACCCGCAGCCGCTACCGTGGTGCGCACTGAGTAAACACCGCCCCTGTGTAATAGCCTGCAAACCATACAGGGGAGGTAAACCACACTTGGCGAGCTAGGTGTGAGCCTCCACACTTGGCAAGCCAGGTGTGATAGGCTCACACCTAGCGGTGTTGGTGGTGGGTCGAACTTGAGACGTTGTGAGGTTTTTGTTAAAGATGTATAGAAGGCACGACATGATCGTTGAAAAATCTCAAAATTTAAAGTTTTTAGTGAAATTTGTAGTTCTAAAAAGTTGAAGTGTTTTTTTTTTTAATTTATAGAACTAAAAATAAAATTAATGTAATTAAAAGCCACATAAAAAAGTAGTAGTAATGGTAGCCGGACAAGAGGGGAAAATATAATTTACGATAAATTAACATCATACCATCACTTATATCCCAAATTATTTAAATTTTTTAAATTTATCATAAACTAACACTTTTATCAATTAAATATTTAAGCTATTGAAAAACTAATCAAATCTATCCGGATACATTTTTTGGCCAAAAATTATCTAATATTTCAGTTAAATATTTGGGTCTTCTTCTTGTGTTGTAGCCAAATCAATCATATCTATGACATTATATGTGATAGAAAAATATATTTGGTGATAAATTTAATAAGTTTTTTTTAATAGTTTAAATATTTAATTGATAAAAATATTAGTTTTTAATAGATATGAAAAAATGACAATAATTTAACATATAAATGATGATTTGGCATAAATTAATCAAGTAACAACCATTGAGGAGGTAAAACATAGTGAGCTGGTAGCCTAGACCAATTATGTTTGACTATAAGTTTTTCTTTAAATTGCTATACATATCTCAAAATAGATTGCCATTTTTGTTTACTTCTTTTATGTGCGTTCCGACGTGTAATTCCATGATAATAATTTTTCATATACGTGTGTTGTGAAAATTAACATATTTTCTTATCCAGATCTTAGTCACAAAATTCTTTTTTCTCAATTCTTGTAGCTCCATTCTTATAGTATTGACAACATTATCTAAAACTTCAGAAAAATTATATAGAGAACACATCTCTCTCTCTCTCTCTCTCTCTCTCTCTCTCTCTCGTCAGTTTCCACTTGATTATAATGGAATTTGAATCAAATAAAACATGTTGCTCAATGTTCATGAACCTAGCTCCGTGGCTATTTGTTATGTTGTTTATAATTATGGGTCACTTTTATTTGTGTACTTTATTAGTAGGATGCATTATAGCCTATAAGAAACCATCACTTGCTATTGGGACCCAATTAATAAGATAAATCAACTATATAGTGCCCATCACAAAAGTCTAATTATGGGTACGATTATCACGTGTTGCTTATAATATACATATTTAAAGAATAAAAAAACTTAGACACCTAGTCACCTTCCTATTTCCTATCCTATATACTTTTCTAATATCGCCACAAACTATAAAGATTCCTTCTTCATAATAAAATTCAAAATGAGAGAAGAAAAGGAAGGGAGAGACGAAGAAAGTAAACATGAACATCTTGCAACTTATAGAGTCGACGATTATAATGTGCATTCTGTTGTAAACTAGAGAGAGGCGAGAGAAAATATGAATTGTGTGTATTCAATATGAGGATCAAATGTCTCTATTTATAATAATATAAGAGATAGGGTTTTAGAGTTAGTAACTTGGTCATCACTCATATCATATATATCTATTAGATATATTTACAACACTCCCCCTTGAGTGACCAATTTCTAAAACAAATGTTGCCTCATTAAAACCTTGCTAGAAAAATCCATTAGGAAAAAATCTAGTCGAAGGAAAAAGAGTACAACTGCTCCCCCTGATCTTGAGATCATTGTAGATCTTGGAGTCGGCGCATGCCGAACTTGTGTACCAATTTTCTGAATGTTGATGTTGGTAATGCCTTTGTGAATAAGTCTGCCAAATTGTCACTTAAGCGAATTTGTTGAATGTTGATATTGTCATTCTTTTGGAGATCGTGTGTGTAGAATAACTTGGGAGAAATGTGTTTTGTCCTATCACCTTTGATGTATCCTTCCTTGAGTTGCGCAATGCAAGCAGCATTGTCTTTATACAAAACAGTTTGAGTGATCTTTGATGAAGGTAATCCGCATGACTCTTGGATGTGACTTGTCATATTTCTCAACCATACACACTCTCGACTTGTTTCATGGATTGTAATGATTTTAGAATGATTTGAGGATGTTACAGTCAAGGTTTGCTTCACAGACTTCCATGATATAGCAGTTCCACCACATATGAAAACATAGCCAGTTTGTGACTTGGCTTGATGTGGATCGGATAAAAATCCTGCATCCGAATACCCTACTAGAGAAGAATCGGAATTTTCCGAATAATATAATCCAAGGTCTATGGTACCCTTCAGATAACGTAGAATGTGCTTAACACCATTCCAATGTCTCAAAGTAGGTGCAGCGCTATATCTTGCGAGAAGATTTACAGAAAAAGCTATATCTGGTCTAGTATAATTAGCCAGATAAGTTAATGCTCCAATTGCACTTAGATATGGTACTTCAGGACCAAGTATCATTTCACCATCTTCAATAGGTCGAAATGGATCTTTCTTCGTATTAAGAGATCTAACGACGATTGGTGATGCTAATGGATGTGCATTATCCATGTAAAAGCGTTTTAACACTTTTTCTGTATATGTGGATTGGTGAATAAACGTTCCTCCTCGGACACGTTCAATTTGCAAACCAAGACAAAATTTTGTCTTTCCCAAATCTTTCATCTCAAATTCTTTCTTCAAATATTCAGCAGTTTTATTGAGCTCTTCAGGAGTCCCAATTAAATTCAAATCATCAACATAAACTGCTATAATTGCAAATCCACTTTCGGTTTTCTTTATGAAAACACAAGGGCAGATATCATTATTTTTGTATCCTTCTTTCAACATATACTCGCTCAATCTATTATACCACATACGGCCAAACTGTTTCAGCCCATACAATGATTTTTGCAGTTTAATCGAAAACATGCTTTTGGGTTTTGACTTTAATGCTTCAGGCATTTTATAACACTCCCCCTTGGACATTACGACGTGATGTTCATGTCTCGTTAAAAACCTCGCTGAAAAACCCAGTGGGAAAAAATTAGTCGAGGAAAAGAGTACATGGCATACGTTTATATGTGTTGCATTAGTTGCCTCATTAAAAACCTTCACTAAGAAAACCCCGTGGGAGAAACTTAGTAAGGAAAAAAGAGTACAACCATTGAGCCTTTAGAGAATAATGTAGACTTACAGGGTCTGACCTTCAGGGCCTAATCTTCTAGATTATTTTGAATATCGCTCCCCCTCAAAACTACAATCATTGGAGCGAACTTTAAATTTCACAACTCTTCTAGAGTTTATATGTGGGTAAAAGAAAATAATATGTGTTACGTCAGGTAACCTTTAACTCACCCACTATTCATTTGTGCAACACAAATACATTGTCTTTAAATAGACAATAGGAGATAATATCATTCTTCGCGCTACACATAAAAATAACATAAAAAAAAAAACCAGTCTCAAATATGACAATACGAGGATCAGAATATAGCCAACATTTGAATAGTCCACCAATGTCATGCCATTGTTTATTTCAATAAATAATATCTATAATTTGAAAATAATGGAGGATATAGTAATTGACATGCTAGTGTCTCATTGTAAAAAAACACTAAATCTTGCTTGCAAGTTATTTATAAATATGGTACCTGGCCAAGTAATCTTGCAAGATAAAATATTGTAAGGAACTGCTGGTCCTAAAATATCCTCATTATCATCTTTGAGTTTAAATAAATACTCATTCACTTCAAGTGATCTAACAATTATTGGTGTGTTAAATGTGTGAAGCTATTCATAGATAGAATCTCTATAAATTTTGAAATATATTGGCTGGTGTATATATAAAATCACATAAGGTGATTCTCGATCTGCAAGCCGAGACAATACTTGGTGCTATCCAAGTCTTTTATTTCAAATACTCTGTCTTTAGGCATGAGTTAACTTTTCTCACAATAAATGTTGCGATGTTATACAATAAATTTTAAATCCATCAGGATTTGCATATAAATATTATCGTTCAATGACCTATATAAGTATGTGGTCACAACGTCCATTAATTGTATATCCAATGCTAAAATTACTGCCATTTATTTTATGTAGCGGAACATAATGTTATTGTTAATAGGATAATATAATTTATGGAATACGGGTCTCAGCGTAAACCCATAAGCTACAACCTCTTTGTATGTCTCACCACCTTATTAATTTTGTCATTTCTCATTCATAGAAATGCTCATTTGTGTCCTATTGAGACTAGAGCTGTCAAAATGGGCTAAGCCCGTCGGGTCGGTCCGTCCCCGCCTCTTTTTCAGATGGGTAGGGCTTTAAATTGGAGGCCCGTTTATTTGGCGGGTAAGCCCGCGGCGGTGCGGGCTTTGGCGGGTAAAACCCGCGGGCTGACGGGTAAGCCCGCTAGTATATATATATTTATTTATTTATTCATTTATCATTTAATAATAATAACAAAAACCCTAATTCCTAGATCCTAACTACTAACTAGCCGCCAGCGGAATACTAAGGCACAACTCAACTCACAAACATAACCGTAAGTCCCAACCCCAAATCCCTAATCTAACATCTCATCTCCATCTCTCCAAGCGATTGAACAAGACTACAAGATGCAGCAACGGCAACAAGGCGACATCAAGAGGCAGCAGCAGCAGCAACAAGACAGAAGCATGTCGACCAGCACTCTACAGCGTAAGAGTTGGCCAGCACCTATACGCCCATATACTCTATTTTATGCTGAAAACATGACATAGCTTCACTAAAATGTTCATTTCCTTACTTAGATGGATTATTCATTTGTTGGTCCCTTTCGGTGGATGTGCAGTTTTGTGCAGATTTTTAGATGTGTTTGTGCAGATTTTATACTTGCTTTGTATTATGAGTTTGTATGTTGTTTGTATTTTGCTATTGAATTAGTTTATATCTCATTCTCATGTTTGATGTACATGTAAATTTAATTTTGTTGAATATTTCTTTCTTTATTTTGTTGTCTATATTCTATATTGCATTACTGTTATTGTTCATAAATAATAATGTCACAGAGCAGCAAAAAAAAACCCGCGGGCCGGCCCGCCAGCCCGCGGGTATAGGCGGGGACGGGTAGGGTCCTGTTTTTCAGGCCCGCCACCTTGGCGGGCTTACTCGCCCCGCCAGCCCGTTTTGACAGGTCTAATTGAGACAGTAATTGTTTCGCGGTTGAGCTTTATGCCTTTACCTCAATTGCTATTTTTCATTTTACATAATCAGAATATCAGAATGCTTCTGGCAATCTGCTTTCATCGTAAGTTTTGGATCCAAATTATAAAAGCAATTGTGGAGGCAATATATGTTGTCGAAAACTACGTTATTTATGTTATATATCTCTCCCATATTTATAAAATATATGGTACCTTTAATATTAAAATTAATCAGATCATTGCCATTTCCCATAATATTTCAATCTGATTGTTCCGCAATCTCAGTATTAAGATTATTTGGTGCACGTGCAAATATACTGAGATTTTCATCTTCAAGACGATCCTCTTCAAGAGGTTCTAGGAGTTATTGCATGTCTTTGATTTTTATTTTCCACGGATTTCAAATACTTTTTCGCTTCTAGCGTCAATGAACTCTTTCGCTTCTGGCGTTGAGTAATTCGAACTCAAATCTATATATGTGGAACTTCCACAGTTTGTAATGTAAATATATTTAATAATAACTCCATTATGATAACTTTTGACAGTCATGAACTTCTAGTTCATGTAGTGCGTGAAAATATTTAATTCAATGAGAATTTTGCGGCATTATTTCAGTCACATCTCCCCCTAATGCCGATAAATGATCATAAAATCAACGTACCAATAAATTAATCCCCAAGTATTGGCTCTAAATAGGTCAAATATGATAGAGTACTATTTATTTTTCTTTAATTAAAGAAAGTCAATATAAGTACGTTTTGGTGGTGATAACAAGAATTCACAGATAGGAAATGTTTCTTTTGTTATTCACACACTAATATAAAAGGGGAATGGCCCGAACACTCATGCCATAATTCCAAACTTTGGGTCTTTAAAATTTTAATTTATTGCAACATAAAACGTTTGGTTGGATAAATGTTGATTACAACCTTGATAAATTTTGAAACTTAACTAGAGTAATATTCAAATGGACATATAATATTTAATAAATATTAATTTAAAAATATCATCAAATACATTGAATGATGTTCAAGTAATCATTGACATCACCATTTAGTCTTACTGACAAATAATTTCATGTTTAACAATGAAATTATATATTAATCATGAAATGCAATATGGTATTTATTTTCAAATATAAAGTCAAGTAGGATCATAAAGAGATTATTGCCTACTGGGCAATGCTTATAAATTGAGAATGAGACAATCGATCCCAAAATCATATGGGGTATTAATATCATAAATTAATTACAGAAATGTAATTCATATATTTTATGTAATATCAAACCAGAATAGAGAAATCTGATTTAAACTTGCAATTAAATAATTCATGTGAATTATATGGATTTTCTCTTTATGCTAGCATTCAAAATAATTCTTTCTAACATACAGATTTAAACTAAATTTCAAATCATATCAGAGACCATCATCACCTAGCATACATATATAATCAAATAGTATATTCTATCAGATTATATCAATCGATCATTCTTAAACAAATTTATAAGTCAAATAAAAGTATCAATTTAAAACTTTTGATAACACATGCTTTTTTTAAAAAAAAAATATTCGATGATTTCAGTACTAATTCACATCTTCTTTACAAATCAAACAATTAGTTATACAATTTTTCAAACCCACAATCACAATCAAATTATTGATTTCATAATTTTGATTTAGAAGTTATTTTGATTTAGAAGTTACCTCGCAGGAAAGACATGATTTTTTCCTATGGCATACTCGTGCTGATAACGTGTTGTAAACTAGAGAGAGGCGAGAGAAAATATGAATTGTGTGTATTCAATATGAGGACCAAATGCCTCTATTTATAATAGTACAAGAGATAGGGTTTTAGAGTTAGTAACTTGACCATCACTCATATCATATATATCTATTAGATATCTTTACAACACATTCGAAATTAATAACTACATAATAGATATTTAAGATCACACCATAATATATGGATGTCTTACTAATGTTGCACTTGTCTTTCAAAACAAATTCAATCTCTTTTAAATATTACCAAACCATGTTATCTTATCATATATCATGCTGGGACCACTCCATTCTAATTCTTCATTTGATTTTGAATTAGTTATATACAATGGAATTTTGTGTGAGGTCATTTTATTGGTTAAAATCCGTAGGACAGATCAAGATCACAATTAAACTAACATTAACGAAATTACAAAAATATGCGATTGAATATGAATTTTAATTTGAAATCCGGCTCATAAGACAGTATCATATAAGTTTTTGTCATTATAAATCGAACAGGATCTGAATCCACAATTCTATGTTTGTATCCATCAATGCAGGTATCGTATTTTATATGAAATAAAACATATATAAAATTGATGAATTTGGGCGTATAATTGAATATTAGGAGGAGATCGGGCGTGAATAAAACGAGGGGATAAACCAAAACTTGGAGAATACCAATTCCAACATCTTGGGATAAATGAAAGTGTGTGGGATCGTTCAATGTATGTACAGGGTATAGACTATAGTAAAGAAAGTGTTGTGGGCCCCATCAACGACGAAACCTCTTCAACAAACATTCAGGACAAAAATGGGCTGGACCACAACACAAACGTGAGAAATTACTACACATTGCTTCAATGAATATGTATAGATTGTAATGATATACATGTGAAGAAAAATAAGCCCCATGTGTTATTTTATTGAAAAGGAAATTGAATATATGGAACTGCAGAAATTGTCAAATGCTAATTAATTAATATAGGGTAAACTGTGAGTAAGTATTAAGATTGTAATAAAAATCAATATCATCAACTATAATTAACGTGGTGGCCCGGCATTGCTAAAGTGTAATGTCTGATGTTGAAAATATATAGATAAATTACACCCGACGTTGAATATTACACCTCAGCAATGACGAGCCACATCATTTTTCTGTGGCCAGAATTTGGTTTCTAAGACAATTTTTAATATTATTTAATGCAGGTCTTTGTAGGAATCAATGGGTGGTAGTGGTAGTGGTTTAGGAAATACTATGACACAATTATGAATCAACCCCGGTTTTTTAAGGTCGTATTCAATGTTTGTCTGAATTTGTTTGTCACGTTTACAAATTATATAATATTAATACTTATCAGTTCACAATTCCAAGACTGTTAGCGAAGTTAGAAGGTGAAAATATTGTGTTCATTATTTCATTTGCAAACAAGTCCAAAATCAACCCTCCAAAAGTGTAGAGAATAAAATAAAATCGGTTACTCGAACCAAAATAAATAAATAAAAATTGCGATGTTAATTTTGTACGGTTACTTAGTTCTATATCATTCTGTTCTATTTTAAAATTTTGATTTATTCGGTTCAATTGTAAAATGGCTAAAATTGAACCAAATAGGTCGACTGCTCAGCGTAGCCCATGCGACAAAATATAACCACTATACAATATTTTTGGGCTACAAAATATAACCACTATACTATATCTAAAAGTAAGATAATCACTATAAATAAAAAATTAAAAATTTTCATCTAAATGTACTTTCTATAAATAGAAATATAATATTTATAAATTATGTGATATTTATATTATATAGTTAGTCAATAATATAGCCATTCAATAATCAAATTTCAATATTATAAATTATTTTTTATTTTACAAAAATACTATTTTCATCCAAATTTATTTTGTACATGAGATGGAAAAAACTTATTTCCAAAATTTTGTGGCCTTTAATTTGTTGATCTATATGTAAATTTGCTAGATGCTTATATTTTTTACATGATGGACTGCAATTTTATGATGATTATTATTATTATTATTTGAATTATTATGAGTGGATATTCTACTATATTAATTTAAAATATTTTTAACTTTTAAGTTAATTAAATATATTAAAAAATCAAGATCCACATCCAAAAAATTCACTTAAATGTATTTAAAATTTCAAATTAAATGCATTAATTGAACATTAAATTTTGTAGTTACTATTAATTTACTTACTATAACTCTGTTGATTATAAAATTTTATAATATTAAGATTATTAGTTTATGAAATGCTACTAGCTAAGTTGTAATTTATAATGATATGTCATAATTGGTAGAGGTTGGGTCTAACGCACGTACTATATCCATGTGTGGAGCGATTTACTACACGTACGTCATTAATTATCTTATTTAGGTTAGCAGAATTTAAGAAATAGAAACAAATTAGGAGTAATTTAATTAAAAATGATGCAAGAACTAAAGGCACTCATGATTTCTCTACTGTATCGTTGTGAAAGAACGTCTAAATAGCTCAATTGGAATCCTCTTTCAGTTAAACATTATCACTTACATTTTTATGTTGATGAATTTGAGACCCCATTTCTATTTATTAAATACGGATGTGGCCTTTGGGAACTCGTCAAATAGTTATATGGTAACAATGTCGGATTACTCTCAAGTCTCATCTCATCATAATAAAATAAAATAAAAACTTACCTTTTATTTTACTTCAATTAATAAAGGTGGGTGTATATAGAACGATTAATTTCTAGTTTTAATTTTACAACAATATTGAAATGATACATGTTACTTTTTTAATAGAGTTGGATTCAATCTCAAATTGGTGACCGATTTATCTAGTGTAATTTTTTGGGCTTGAAAGGCGAGTGACAAAATATATATATGCGCAGCGCGCCTCAAGGTAGGGTAATTCTATTCATAACATCCATTTTCTCCTATGACCCCATATCTAATTATAATGTAAAATAAAATTAAAAAAAATTACAGACTATTTATTCTTTATAACCTCCAATATTTTAAAACTCTAAAAAAATTGAAGCTCTTTATAGGTAGCCTCCACCCCACCTACCCTTCTCCATTATTAGAAAAATACGAACAAATTAAATTGAAAAAAAAATGTAATTTCACGAGAACAAGAATAAGGGCATGACTGGTATGATGGAATGGAATTAAATGAGAATGGAATGAACTTAATAATGAAATGATGATTGGAATGGAATGAATGTTGACATTCATGTGGCTGGTATACATAGGGAATATAATGGTCATTCCTTAATTAACTACATTCTCATGGTTGGTATACACAAGGAATGGAATGAGATTTTTTTTCAAATTACTACTATACCCCTTAGGATGTATTATTATTTGAGTTTACTTTTTTTGATATTATATTAATTTTGCACTTTAAACATTGTTGGCAACATCATATATGATGCTTCACCATTCAATATATATATATATATATATATATATATATATATAATATCATCAAGAGACTACACTCATGTCTCATAAAAATATATTCACGTATAATGTTAACTAACATAATCATTATTTTTTGCCTATCAAATTAGAGCAACATAATGTTCTAAAAATAATTTATTCCTACCCAGTGAGTAATAAAGAAAACTTATACATATCATACTATGTAAAAAAAATAATTTACACCATGCTATTAAGATGACGAATGCTAATAGACACATTGGTTCAATTTAAAACCAAAAGAATTCTAACAATAAAAGTTGAAGACGCAAAATTTATGTGCTAAAACATAAAAAATAAAAAGAGTAATAATGTTATATACAAAATTAGATTCTACAAAAAGATTGTGCTAATTAGGTTACTTTTAACAACAGACATCATTGATAAACTAAGTAAAATATCAGAACCATTAGTATGTCTTATTAAATTCTGCTGTGAATAAATCATGTGTAAATGGGGCAAACTATTCAAATTTGAAATAATAACTTTTTTTTTAGCCCACATCCATAAAACATTTTTTTTTTATTCAAACTTTGCTTCATTGTCTTAAATGCCCTTACTAAAAGGTGGACCCAGTCAAAATATTCCATTTGACTAAGTTTTAAGATTGGAATATTGGATTTGAATACACACGAATTCTAACCTAAAGGGAAAAATAAACTCACGAAAAATATGCTTCCCAAAAATACACACGAAACTGTCCAAAAAAGAAACTGTCCAAAACTGTGAGAAAAAATTCTAATTGTGAGAATATTGTCACGGTTGTGACATTGGGAACTATACACACGAAAACATTCCAACTGTGAGAATATTGTCACGGCTGTGACATTCGCCGATCCGTGAACGGCCACCCGTCAAAGGACTCGACAGAACTCGAGCAATGGAGAATTTGGAGGCTTGGGCTATCGAAGTTTAACATGTTAGACTTCTAAAATCGAATGATTTCATGAGTTAGGCGCCGATTTCATGTCGAATTTCTGTCAATTTGTTGTGAATTTAAATATGTGGGACGTTATGTTGATCTGTGTGAATATGTTTGAATGAAATGGGTAGAATTTGGATTTTGAATCATGTTTTGTTGATATGTGAATTCTGGGAATTGATGATGAAGCAGGGATCTCGTGAGATTTTTTTGTCACGGCAAGAGATTTCGTGACAATATTTAGTCACGAAAAGTGTTCTCGTGACAAAATATTCTCCCGAGAACTAATCTCGTGACAAAATATTGTCACGAAACTGTGCCAAAAAATGAAATAGTTATTGTCATGAAAAGTGATTTCGTGAGTATATATACTCTCAAAATCAGTCTCGAGACCAAATATTGTCATGAGAAGAAATTTTCGTGAGTATATTTATACAAGAAAATTATGCTTATGATTTTTTTTTTGTTATGCTTTCAGTTCTGTATGTTATAATTAATCTTTGAGGAATTTTCAGCATGTTCATATCTTAAGTATGATTGATTAGTTTTAATTTAATTATATTTGTGTTTTATTGATAATTTTTTGTATATTATTTATAAAATAGCGTGATTGGGTGTGGAGAAGAGAGGCCTTACAGAACATCACATACGGGATCAATTTATACTGGAAGGACAATATGAGTGTAATTAGGGAAGTATTACATGTGATTAGTTGTGGGCCCGAACTATCCGAGCAGTTTAGGAGAGAGTCGTGTTTTGGGTATCTGATAGATTTTCATGGGGGGAAACAGTTGTAACAATGCTTTACACGCATTGTTGAGTAGGGAGGTGATTATTAACGGTGCAGAGGAGCACGATATTTGGTTTCGGGTTGGAGAAACCAATATTAGATTTTCTCCAAGTGAGTCTGCTCTGATGACTGGACTGTAGTTCGGAGGATCCGATTTTGATCCGTCTGCATCACATCAGATTTCTAGGAGATCTTTTTATTCCCGTGAGTTGAACAAGACACCTCTGAGAGTAAAGGACCTACTCGAGAGGTTTAGGATCTATTCACCAGGAGATGACCTCATGGATTACGTCATGGTTGCCAATGTCCTATTCCTGCACACCATGATCTTTAGATATGATCAGACACACATGATAGATGACTGGGTATGGGTCTTAGCCGAGGATCGAGATCGATGGAACTCATTTTCATGGGGAGCTTATGCATTCAGTCTCTTGACGCATTATATGAGTTTGGTACCATCTACTGAGGTGGAACTGAGGAGAAAATTCAAGAAGACGGAGGAACAAACGAGTGCCATCAATGACGATAACTGGTCGCATGCATTGCCTGAATGCCACTCTACAGAATCTTAGAGCAACAAACGTGTACATAAAATGACCATCACGGTCGGTCTCCAAATAATAAACAGTATCGGGATTGCAGCTCTTCAACATTTCCAAATATGCAGGCAATACCGCGAAAGACTAATCATGAGAGCCGTAAACCAGCTCTATTGCGAGATTCCTAGCCCGCAATGCAACACCATACTCAACCTCAATGGCGTGATCCCTCAATAGCTCAGCGATCATTGCTCTCGGCCTCAGAATAGAACCCTCGTCTAGGATTCTTCTCTTAAAGAAATCAGCAATAACATGAGAGGATAGCTTCCGTGGCGCATTAAGTGTCAGGTCCAGCTGACATGCATGATTATCCTCGAATTTAGTTACCATCTACAAGCCACTCTTAGCGCTTGCCACTAATTTAAAGGGGCAAGTCTCATTCTGCTTGCAAATAACTGTCAGTTGAACTTTGCTTGAACGTGACACCGAATATCCCACTTGACACTGCATGTGCCACCTTTCCACAACAAGCATCAAATCTTTCTTATCCAAGAAATTCCTTCCCTCTGTTAGTTCATCAGTATCAATCCAGCATGGGTCATCTTCTACCACTACTGGTGCATCATCGACGTGGGCCACATGAATCAACCAATGTCCAAGAGGAGGAACCTCTACATCAGAAGCCTGAACATCAGGAGCAACATCTTCTAATGAGATTTTACGGGGCCCACCATGCTGTATAATATTCACGAACTCCTCAATATGCCCTGGCTCGCGAATCCATTCACAAAATTCGGAAATTTGCTTACGACGAACTTCAGTTTCATAGTTGTCGTCATCATCATCGTCGTCGTCATGATGATGATGATGATCATCATAGGACATATCATCAAGACTATCATCTCCAATTAGGTCGTCGTTATCATAATTTGATGTCATTACTGTTGGAGTTTGCTGGATTGATTTCTCGGTAACGTATGCAATAGGCTCATCTTGCTCCTGGACTAAATGAGCTAAGTCAACATCCGTTTTCAAGAGTCCTTTTAGTGTCCTCCCTCTTAGTGATCTCGTTAGATAACTCAGTGTATAACTTATACTTGTTGGAGAGATTTTCATAAAATCGTGAATTTCTTCTACCAATTTATCACGAGATAAATTGTCAAAGTTTGTCATAAAATCATGTATTTGTGACAATATTTGTCATGGTTTAACCATCTCGTGACAATAATTATCACGGTTCAATCTTCTTGTGACAATTATTGTTACGAAATGTCTGAATTGTCACGAATTCATGATTTCGTGATAATATTGTCACGAAATGTCTAAATTCATATGTATTTACACGTTTATGCTAATCTTCATAAATCATCTAAATATACAAATTCCTGTTAATCTACCACAACATATGCAAATATATACACACTAGAAGCATATATAATCTTTCAAACATTACAAAAAATATATTCAATAACTATTAATACAATTGTTATGAAATTATCATAAATTACATATAAATTACTTAAAATTTTATAAAAGCATTTAAACCTGACATTTTTGAACAACTTCACGGTGAGAAAAATAAAAAAACGCATCTCAAACAAGTTCAAACGGGGCTCGATGTCAATTTCTCAAACAAAAATTTGGAAGGCTCGACATTAGCTTCTTAGTTGTCAATGGCGTTTTTTTTTGTGTTTTTGTTTAACTTGTGTATTGGGATTTAATGCATGCAACTACCAAATTGACCCCCCATCCCAGCATTAATTCAATCAATCGTTCATTTCTTCTTTAAAAATAAAAACATGCCACAATATTTGTTGCAAATTGAAATCGGTCCCAAATAACCAAGTGGGTCCCAGACTTTTTGTTTTTTTAAAGCTAAACTAATAAGACAAAAAAAGAGATAAAAAATTTCAAAAAGTAAGAGTATAGATGACTTTTACACTATTTGTTGAATAGAAAAGAATTGATCATAGAACTTGGCTAAAAAAGAAGTTGTTATTCTACTTTTGATTACTTTATTTTTTCACCCTCATTATCACTAAAACCAAATAAATTCTACAACTTCCGTGCACTTTTTACAATTAAATACAGGATGTGGAGAAACTAAAGTAAACTAACTAATTGTGAATCCATAAAGCAGACATGTCTCTGCTATATAGTTCATATATATGCCCTGAATGTTCAATAAATCAATTGAAATAAACAAATAGGGTGGAGGCATGCCAAATTCCATAAAATGCTTCTAAATATTCACTAACAACATAAACTAGTTTTTAACAAAATGCACAGTAACAATTGCACACATAATGAACGAATGAGAAGATTAGAAAAGAGCACACTAACAAAAGAAGTTATTCAATTCAAACTAAAAATAATCCCAATAGAATTCTCAATGCGTTCAACTAAAAAAAAAGTCTAGAACATGAAACTCAATAAGTGAAACTCAATACTCTCCGATCACTTTACTAAAAACTTGACTAGCTTTCGCGATTTCGGTGCCAATAAGTGAAGCTGCTTCTTTAATATCAGCCACCATTGTCAAATTACGAGAGGCTTTCTTTTTCTTCTTCTGAATGTGAACCCTTTCATGTGTAGGAGATTGTAGAGAAGAGAATGATGAATCAAAATCATCGGTACCCAAGTCTGTTGTGAATTCTACATTATCATTTATATTTTTTTCTTTTTGGATCTCTTCCATCATATCATTGTGACATTCAACATTACTTCTTGTTGCTCTATCTTTCCCGAAGATAACAAGCAAGTCATCATAAAAAGGAAAGAGTTTGTTCATCCAAGTCGCATAAGCAGGCCGACTCTGCAAAAAAAAATTAAAATAATAGCAATATATATATAGTGATAAAAAATAAAAACACAAATCAATCATAAAAACAAAGAATCAAACCTTCAAATATGCATCCCATACGGGCTTTTCCGTTGTAACATATTTTTTTGATTGGATCCATTCCAAAACCACTTGTATTGGGTCCATTCAACATGTCATAAACGATATGGAAATCTTTTTTCAACGTTTTAATTTTGGACTCAATGTGCGGTTTTGCCTTCAAACCCGAGTTAGGCAAAACAACTTGTAGTTTCTCTTCTACATAATTCAAGTAGCCAGGTTTGAACCAATGGTCAGCTTTAAATTTTTCAAGATTCACCATATCAAGCAGCGCCTCAACGAGTTAGCATCTTCTTCATAATTCCATTTTCTCTTGTTCTTACCAGGACCTCTTGTCTCTTGAGATGTGTCTTGAGTATCCATTCTTTACAAGATATATAATAATTAAAAAAACATTAGTGATATAAGAATTAAGAAACTTATACATACGAAACATGCAATCTTATCAATTGAAAAACCATACAAAAATAAAAAATAAGGAAATTTTAGACTTGAAATCCCAAATTGCCTAAAAACTTGTATCCAATCAATTATATTGCCAAACCAATAAAAAAATTACACTACAATGGAGCACTTGAACAAGCATAAAAAGATAAATTGATTTTAGCATTATAATCACTCAAAATAAAAATTCCAATTGTCTAAAATCATACACGCCGATTCGACGCCTTGAACTGAACCATATACCATTCACAAAAAACTTCAAATTGCAACCAAAATTTTCAATCATTATTTCCCTACTGAAGAAATAAAACCATACTACCTCAAGAAAATATGTGAAACATTCTCACCTAGTAGCACTACAAAAAAAATCGTTGATTAGCGACGGAAATTTCCGTCATTATCTATTGATTTTTCGTCGTTAGAATTAGCTACCGACGGATTAACGATGAAAACAGGCCGTCGTTAAGTCTAATCGGCAAACTAATCTAACGACGGAAAACGACGGTTGTAAGACTTAACGGTGGACTTAACGACGGCCGCGGTCCATCGTTAACAGCGTTGTCGTCTGTAGTCGTGGATTTGATGACCTATTTAACGATAGCTAGGTCCGTCGTTAGATTTTATGACGTCATCAGTCGACCGAGAGTTTACGATGGAATTAACGACGGACTCCGTCCGTCGTTAAATAGTCGCGTTGACCAGAATAGATAACGATTGATAGAGTCCGTCGTTAATGCCATCATTAGATATTTTTATTTTTTATTTTTTTTTGTAATTTCGATTTTTGTTTGTAAATTTTGACAAAAATAAACATGTAAAATAACATATATATATATATATATGTAAATCTCCAATAAAATACATAAAATGTAATAAAATATCAGTACAACAGTATCAAAATACATATAAAATGTAGAATAATGACAAAGATGGAGGAGGTCCCCTAAACTGCGCCCGCATCTGCTCGATAATCTCAGCCTGCTGGCGTATCATCTTCTGCTGCTGATGGATCAGCTCCTGCTGGGCCTGGAGAAGAAGCGTTGTCTGTGCGTTCATCTTCTCCTGGAGAGCCGCTTGCTGGGTATCCATCTTCTCCTGTAACTCTCTGATGGCAGCCTGAGTGTCGGGGCTATGGAAGAGCTGTAGGTGAGACGCTAGGAGCTGAATAACTCCGTGATCGACTGTCAAGCCCAAAAACCTAATTCTTCTTCGAGTGCCGGAGGGCAGCGTCGACATATACAGCGCTCATGTCCACTGGTGGTGGCGCCTCATCTGTGCCAGGAGTCGGCTAGCTCAAATTCTCAACCCGAGCCAATACATCAGCCTATTCACAAAATCAAATAAGAATGATTAAATATTTATTTTGTATGTTATTAATAAATTTATAAATATTGATAAATTAACTTACAGCGATACGAGCAGACTTCCAATCTGTGTGGAATCCATCAGCGTTGTCGTGTAGCCTCTTGAATATCTCCCACGCCATGTCATTGGGTTGGACACCCTTCTCCTTAGCCTATTGGATAGACATGTTAGCACACACATATTGAAAAAATAAATAAATAAATAATTCAATTGCATACCAAAGCCGCAGCATGTGCAACTGCACTCCGAGAGCCTCCTCAATGCTTTACAATGTCGGTGCCAGGACCATCGGGCTCACTCAGATGATTCTTCAATGCGATGGCCGACTTCTTCTTGAAGGCATCACTGTCTCAATGCCGGCAAAAGCCCTCCCACATCTCAGGAGGCATGAATGGAGGGCAACCATTAGTCCTATCCTTCTTGAAGTAATGAACCATGTCCTTGTATCTCTCAGGAGCATTGGCAGCCCATGCTGTCCAGATGGCATCCTCCAAAGCGGGATCCCGAAACCACTCATTCTGCAACATATCGAGAAATATGAAAATACTAAACTTATATAACATTTTAAAATAAAATATATAATGATAAGATACCCGAAACTCCTCCATATATGCCTGCCTCCTCTCACGGGGCACCATCTTCCAGGTGTAGCTTCCCGGATGTAAATACTTCTTGAAGCTAGATGTGATGTTGGCTGAGGTTAGATAACTCGGTATCATTGGCTTCCAAATGTACAAAATAATAAAATATTATAATATTAGAATAATAAAAATAAGAATCTCTAAAAAGATATTTAACTATCTAATTCAACATACTCATCATGAACCCAACAACGATGATGAACTTGCACATCAATGTCGGGCAGTGACGATCCGGACAGTGACATATCGCCAACTGGACCGCTTAAGCCCACATATGACGATGACGAACCTCCAGCTGAAGTACCGTCTCCCTGCATCTGCAAAATCATATTAACATTCGTTTATACAGTTAGCAAATGTCAACGGTACTAAGTACTTGAATAATAAAACATCTATTAAATAAGAAATAAACATTAATTTAGAAAACCTGACACACTAATCATCTATTTCATCATCATCACTGATATTGTCATCTGATAAATCGATCTCTGGTTCTATATCTTCTTCATCATCATCTTCTTCTTCTTCAATGTCTATTACCCCACCATTTGAATGAGTTGTTATAGGATCGTCATCTATTGTGAGGGTATGCAAACCATCAACTTCATCCTCTTGAAAGGCTGAGGTTATGATTGTATTATCATCCTCTGATGGTACTTCAACATTCGATCAAGCCTTTATTTTGCAGACTGCCCACCAATCACTTCGAGAGCGATTTAAACTTGGGTATTTACAGCAACACACTTGGATTGCTTGTTTAGCAAGCACAAATGGATCAGATCCTGAATACTTACGCTTATGATTTATATAAACCATTTTGTAGTCAGGATGCACATTTGTTCCATGTGTTGATGTATCAAACCACTCACATTTAAACAACACTGCCTTCTTAATAGGTAGACCAGCATATTCCAATTCAATCACCTGTAATATTCAGTGTGTGTCCCTTTAATGTAGACTTCACTATTCATTGTAGCTCACTATGAGCCGTGGGCAATTGTGTAGAATTTGTATTCGTTAATAAAGTACACAGGATAGACATTAACAAAACGAGATGGCCCACTTGAAAGATCATGCATGATCTTGTTGACATTATTAGTTGGATCTTGTGCCTGTTACAATAGAAAACTCTATATTATGTTACAGTTATTCAGGTATACTTACATTAAAGTTTTTAGATATCATATCTTGCATTCTTTATCCATTCATTTTTCAATATCTTCCATTGAGATATTCGAACAAAATGCTTTCAATTGGTCAACAAACACACTTCAAAAAATTAAGCATATATTAGAATTTGGTGGAATAACAATATCACATTTTAAACAGTGCACATACTTACGTTGTGTATGGTTCAACTTCTGGAGAGTTAAGCAACTCGTAGATTTGTGCTACAGCATACTCATTCTTTGTCAAATATCTCTTCGACATTCTTCTAGATGGTCGACAGTGCTGCTTGAAAATTGACAGATTTGTTGCACTGTCATCTTGTGCGTCTCCAAGACCTTCATAATTACGAGGCACGTTTCTATGTCTCTTTTTTACAAAATCCTGTTGAGTGTTGTATGACATTGATGTTCAATGTTGCACTCGATGTCAGACAGACTTCCTGCGAAATTGTCTGTGACATAGTCGTAACTAATCTTATCATTTTCTAGTTTTATTTATTATTTTAATAAATAAAATAATTTTATATATCTTAAAATATATGTGTATATCCACGAAATTAATATTTCAAATAATTAGATATATACATATTAGATATATTATTTAAAATAGAGTTTGACAAAGTCAAAACTCTATCTCTTATTTTTTAGGTCTAGCGGTTTCTCTATTTAATTCCTTTTCTTTTTCAGAAAATTATATTTGCTGGATATTTAGAAAAAGAGCATGAACATGGGGAAGCTATCAACCAAACCTTGGAGACGGTTTCTTCCATCTACCGTGAAGTCATGGAGTGAAGCGGTTATCGTCAACCCATGTTCAAGAAAGAGGAATCGTGGACCGTGTTGGATTCAAGTGAAGAAGCATATAAGGGATGTGTTCGACACTTGAAGACTTATTCAAGCCCAATCCGTTTTCCGTTGTGTGAAGATTGAAGAAAGCTTGAGTCACAAACTTAATTTAGGTTTCGTTCTTCATTCCTTCTTCTATCTTAATATTTATTGTTGTTCAATCCTTTCACGGAATAGATTGTACAAGTTAGGATAGATAGCGGTTGTGAAACCTTTACTAGTTTGTATATAAGTTGACGGGATGTCAATTTGTATGTTTTAGTTTGTATACAAGTCAACGGGATGTCAACTTGTATGATCTAGTTTGCATATGAATTGACGGGATGTCAATCTGTTTGTTGTAGTTTGCATATGAATTGACGGGATGTTAATCTGTATGTTGTAGTTTGCATATGAATTGACGGGATGTCAATCTATATGTTGTAGTTTTCATATGAACTGATGGGATGTCAATTTGTATGTTGTTGTTTGTATATGAATTGACGGGATGTCAATTTATATGTTTTAGTTCTTTTTAGTGATAGTCTAGATTAGAACTTGTAATGTTGCTGTAGTGCTAAGAGCCTTCGCGTCTAACATTAACGGCTTGAAAATTTGTACTCATTATAGTATAATTTCACCCTGTGGCAATCATACACATGTTGTGTATGATTTAAAAATTATATCGTGTATTCTTGTGCATTTTATTTCCAGCATATTTATGTTAAGATAAGTTGTGTTAACATTACGAATCTGTGTCTAATTTCAGTGTTTGTGGCAACAAATTCCATCAAGTGGCATCAAGAGCCGGTTCTTAACACACTAAGTATTCGATCCTTAGTTTGTTGACTCACTGAAAGATAGATATTCAGATTAATCAATGCCGTCCTCCGGCATTGGATAGTAATGACAAGAATTATGCTATATGGAAATCACGCATGAAGATGTATATCAAGTCCATCGATGAGAGGGCTTGGTTGGCGGTAATTGAAGAATGGTCTCCACCAAGGATGGAAGGACCAAATGGGGTGTACATTCTTCTCCGGAGACTCAATGGACTAATGATGATCGAATCATTTCCAACTTCAATTCGAGGGCACTCAATGCTATTTTTGTTTTGGTTGATGTTCCGTGCTTCAAAATGGTGTGCAATTTGCACCACGGCATATGAAGCATGGAGCATACTGCAGGAACATTGTGAATGATCGGTCAGTGTACGACAAACAAAGCTCAGGCTACTCACTTCTAAATTTGAAACTCTGCGAATGTTAGAAGATGAGACTATTTCAATGTACACTGAATGATTGTGTGAAGTGTCAAATGAATCTATAGCTCTCGGATGTCCGATCTCGAACAAAAACATGGTTAGCAAACTTCTTCGCACACTTCTGGAGAGATTCAACATGAAAATCTCAGCAATTGAAGAAGCTCACAATGTATCAAACATGAGTTTGAGTGAAGCAGTGAGCATTCTACTCACGTTTGAGATGAATCTTGAAAATCAGAAATCAAACACCTCCTCCAAAGGAATTGCACTTCAATCAGTAACATCAAGTTCAAATGTTGAACTTGATGTTGAGAACATTCAGGAGATTACTGAAGATGAACCCCTGAGTGTTGCCCTGCTTACCAAGAAGTTCAATACCCTTGTTCGGTCAATGAAGAAAGGTTCCTTAAACTTCAAACCATGGAGATTGTTTGATTCTCCCTCGTCCACATCATCTGGATTGACAAAATCTTCAAAGTCTCCAAATGTTGCAGTAAAGGACATTGACTCAGTTCAATGTAGGGGATGTTCTAGTTTTGGACATTATGTCAATGAATGTCCGACTGTCCAAAGGAAGCAAAGAAGAAATTATAGTGCTGCCATGTTAAGCGACGAATCCGGTGATGAAGAAGCTGAAAAACAAACTGTATTGTTTGTAAAAGTCAATGATGACTTAGATGAAATGATTGGCGCTTTAACTGACATGGAGAGTGTTGATTATGACTATGATGCTAGTCTTGATCATGTGACTCCAGATGTTCCAAGCAATGTTATGGAGAATGTTACACAAGAAGTCTCTAACATTCCTCCAAATACCACTAACTGGTATGAAATGACATTGCTGGATAAATTTTGCAACACTGCTGAAGTGTCTCAGGTGGAAGAAGACAAGTCCGAAGTTAGCCACCAAGTAGCTCTACAACAATTGCACAAGGTTGTAGATGAAGTTTGTGTCCAATGGACCGAACAATCAAAAGAATTTGAGATTCTTGTGGAAGAAAACCAAACTCTAAAGCAACGAGTACTGGATCTTGTGATTCGACTCACTATAAGTGATCTTGAGCTGAACAAGTTGAGAAAGGAAGTAGAAGCTGCTTCGAAAACCTTTCGACAACTCAATCAAGGAACATCTACTCTGAACGAGGTTCTGACACTGGGACAGAACACAAAAGCAGGTTTGGGATATACATCGAGTTCAACAATGTCTATCTCAAATCCTATCAAGTTTGTCAAAGGAGAAAGCTCCAAGGATATTCCAGTAAATGTTGACGGAAATGTCAAACTGAATGTCAATGACAAGTCCAAGGAGAAGAAATTTGTTTGTCATTATTGCCAAGAGCCTGGACACATCAAACCTTATTGCTTTAAATATCATGATGATATAGCAACATGTAAGATTGTCGTGGAACAATCTTCTAAAACTACCAAAAAGAAGAAACGTTCAAAGAAGGCAAAGATCACGTGTAATGTTATCTACACATCGTTGAAAGCCAACATTACTGGTATGTGGTACTTTGACAGTGGGTGCTCTCGGCACATGACAGGAAATTCTAAGTTTCTCAATGACTATACCACGACAAGCAAAGGAAAAGTTAGTTATGGTGGAGGAGCACAAGGTAACATAGTAGGAAAAAGAACCTTGAATGTCAAGAACTTTCCCAAGTTACGCAATGTGCTTCATGTCGAAGATTTAACAGCAAATCTGATTAGCATAAGTCAGCTATGTGATGATGGTATGCATGTCAGATTCAATAAGAACACCTGTGAGGTTTTTGATAGCGAGAATAAATGCATTATGTTCGGAAGTCGGGCATTGGATAATTGCTATCATGCTGACAAGAATGAAAAATGCAATGTTTCAGTCAATGTTGACACTCAACTCGTACATAAAAAACTAGGTCATCTCAGCTTTCGAAGTTTGAAGAAACTAATTGAAGCTGATGCTGTTCGGGGTGTTCTACCTGTGAAGATCAATCTCGATGTTGTTTGCAGTGCATGTCAAAAAGGCAAACAAGTAAGAGCTTCATACAAAAGTTCCTCAGCTTGTCAAACCACGAAGTGCTTCGATCTGATTCACATGGAAAAAGATGAGTGGAAAAAGATTCATTCTGGTGATAGTTGTTGATTTTTCGAGATTCACATGGGTTGAATTTCTTCAAGAAAAATCTGAAGCCTTCAGAATGTTCAAGAAGTTTTACAAGTTGGTGTCAAGACAACATGAGTCCAACATCAAATGCATTCGAACAGATCATGGGCTCGAATTTAAAAACTCAATGTTTGAAGAGTTTTGTGAAAAACAAGGCATCATTCATGAGTTTTCTGCTCCGAAGACACCTCAACAAAATGGGGTGGTTGAGAGAAAAAATCGAACTCTTCAGGAGATGTCAAGAGCAATGTTACAAGCTCAATGTTTGTCCAAAAAGTTGTGGGCTGAAGTAGTTAACACTACTTGTCATATCGGGAATAGAGTGATTCTTCGCCCAGGCAGAACTGTGACACCGTATGAACTCCTGAAGGGAAAGAAGCCCAATTTGAAGTACTTTCATGTGTTTGGATGTGTATGTTACATCCTGAATGACAAAGATCATCTGGGAAAATTTGATTCCAAAGGTGACAAAGGGATTTTCTTAGGTTACACATGTGACAGTCGTGCTTACCGTGTGCTTAATCTTCAGACAAAAACAGTCCAAGAATCAATTAACATTGTTTTTTATGACCACACAGGTATTGCTTCAAAATCTGATGAGGATGATGTAATTGATCTCATTGACACAGGTGAAATGTCAAGTGATCAGGCTAAAAGTGATTGTGAGAACAAGACATCCACTGAGAATGTCAACGTCAATGTTCCACAGAGTGTTGAAGCTTCAGTCAAAACATCAACACCAACATTCACTTCAGACAGTGAAGATGATCAGGTGGTGACTACCGAAGATGAACCAAGAAGGGATCCTCCAAGTCGAATTTGGAAGAATCATCCAGATTCACAAATCATTGGTGAGCAATCCGAAGGAGTTCAAACTAGAAGCAAGAACTCAGAGGAATACCAAGAAATGCTGAAACTGGTATGCATGTCTTCTTTAAATGTTTGTATGTCAAACACGTGCTTTCTATCTAACATTGAACCGAAAAACATTAAGGATGCACTTAATGATGATTTTTAGATCAATGCTATGCATGAGGAACTAAACCAGTTCGTAAGGAACAATGTATGGGAATTAGTTCCACGCCCCAAAGATAAAAAAGTGATTGGGACAAAATGGATTTTCAAAAATAAAACAGATGAGTCTGACAATGTTGTCAGAAATAAAGCTCGTCTAGTCGCTCAAGGTTACACCCAAGTTGAAGGGGTAGACTTTGACGAAACATTTGCTCCTGTTGCAAGGATTGAATCCATTCATCTTTTATGTGCAATTGCATGTTATGTGGGTTTTACTTTACATCAAATAGATGTTAAAAGTGCTTTCTTGAATGGTTTTCTCAATGAAGAAGCATATGTCGAACAACCTAAGGGGTTCAAATGTCATGAGCAACCATTGCACGTGTTTAAGCTCAAAAAGGCTTTGTATGGTCTTAAACAAGCCCCTAGAGCATGGTATGCTAGACTGACCGAATTTTTACTCCAATTTGGTTTTGAAAGAGGTCAAGTCGATAAAACATTGTTTATTAAGAAGAATACAAAACATATTACTGTTGCTCAAATCTATGTTGATGACATTGTTTTTGGTTCGACGTGTACTAATCTGCTCAAAGATTTTGTAGACTCAATGTGCAACACATTTGAAATGAGCATGGTTGGAGAGCTCAACTATTTCCTTGGTCTACAAATCAAGCAAGATAAAGATGGAATCTTCATTTCTCAAAGCAAATATGATAGAGGATTGGTCAAGCATTTCGGATTAGAGAATGCTAAACCTATGAAGACACCCATGGGATCTTCTGAAAAGTTGAGCAGAGATGATGTTGGTAGCAATGTTGATTCTACCATGTATAGAGGAATGATAGGTAGCTTATTGTATTTAACAGCTAGTCGTCTTGACATTATGTTTAGTGTTGGTGTTTGTGCGAGATATCAATCTCAGCCTAAACAATCTCACCTTAAAGCTGTTAAACGTATCATTCGCTATGTTTCAGGCACAATTGGGTTTGGTGTTAAATATTGCAAGAATTCTAACATTCATCTTGTAGGTTATAGTGATTCCGATTGGACAAGTGACGTCGATGACAGAAAAAGCACTAGCGAAGGGTGTTTTTATTTTGGCAACAATCTGATTTCTTGGTCAAGTAAGAAACAAAAATGTATCTCACTATCCACGGCCGAATCAGAGTATGTTGTTGCCGCTAGTTGTTGCTCTCAAATGTTGTGGTTAAATCAACTGGTGTTAGATTATGGTCTGGATAGTCCTTCTTTGACATTGTTGTGTGACAATGTCAGTGCAATTGAAATTTCGAAGAATCCAGTCCAACATTCTCGCACCAAACACATTGACATCAGACATCACTTTATCCGTGATCTTGTGGAACGAGATATCATTAAATTGGAATATATTCCTACAGAGAATCAAATTGCTGATATTTTTACTAAATCTTTGAATTTTGAGAGATTTTCTTCTCTAAGGAAATCTCTTGGAATGTGTGTCTGTTAGTCAATGTTGACATTCTGATGTTAAAGTCAATGTTATGATATTTGACATCAGATTCCGTAATTCTGAAATTAATAAAAACTATGGTATGATGATATGATTTTTTTATGAATCAATTCATGAGAATTTATTCAATCATGACTCATCTCCATTAGTTTTATTTATTTTCAGAATTTATTTTTTTATGATTTTTTATTATTTTTTATTTATTATTTAGTGTTTAAATAATAAATAATTGAATTTTTGTTGATAAGCAGATATACTTATCTGTATATCTTTTGATATGATAAGAGAGAGAGAATGAGAGATATCACTTTCATTATTTTAATATAATAAAGTGGTTTGTCCTTATCTCTTTTTTAATTCAAAACCCCCCCTCTCTTCATATCTGATTCACTTTTTCTCTCTCCAAATATTTCATCTTCTCCATCTCCTCAAAACGATTTTCTCTCCTTTTTCATCCATGGCAGACCAAAACCCTAATCATCTACAAGCCATGATGATGATGTTGCAGCAAATGATGGAGCTCATAAAAAGATCCCCATCATCGGCCTCAACTCCGGCTGCTGCAGTACAACCCCCACTCTCTGCAACATCAACTCAGACCCCTGACATTGCACCTCCAACTGCTCAGGCTGAACCAACTACAGCGAATGTCACTGAGCCTTCAACATCAAAGGCGATGCCACTTCACACTTGCAATCTTTGTCAAAAATAACGAAGACCTCTCTACCGATAAGGAAATCGAAGCGACTTCACAGTGATGACACTGACAAACCTGAGGTCGTCTCCTCCAAGAAGGTGAAGAAGGAAGGGTCTAAGGCTATCTCGAAGTCGCTGAGAGATGAGTCTGACTCCACTAGTGAACAAGTTCCTACTTCTCCTCCTGCTGATGTTACACGGAATGTCAGTCCTACTGCTGAGCCCGGGGACAAGGATTCCGGCACAGATGAGGACTCTCCACTTGATGTCACGCAAGCCTTCATTAAGGCTTTCTATTCTGAAGAGGCTAAGAAATCCCATACTCTTTATGTTAAGAGAACTCTTAAGGTTGAGAAAATGATAGATGTTCTTAGTTTTAAAAAATATAGGATGGATGTGTTTCTTAAGGAGAGAAGTTTAATGAAAATCTGTTACGTCGCTAGTGTCATATGATCCTGATGTTATTCATGAATTTTATGCTAACATCATTTCTGATATGGGAGATCCCTCTAAACTGTGTTTGTTAGGGATAAAATCTATAAGTTTTCCCCTAATGTTATTAACACGTTTCTTAAGTTGGGCAATGAGGATACAATCATATCTTTGGATCTGATTGATGATGTGGTGAATGTTATTACTGGAGGTTTGGTTTCAAAATGGCTCAACAAAGTGCCTGCTTCCAAGTTAACATTCTTTTACTCAGTGTTATACAAGCTTGCAGTGTGCAATTGGTTGCCCACATCGAATGCCTCTGTCATCATAGTTGATCAGGCTATTCTCCTGTACAAGATAGGAACTCAGCTTCCTTTCAACCTTGGTGCAAACATCTTTGATGCAACGTTGAAGGCTGCCTCTAAGTCCAGTTCCTCAAACTTGCTTCCTTTCCCTTGTTTGATCTATGGGATCCTTAAGAGCCAAGGGTTAAAGGAACGCAAGAAGAGTGTGCTGTCTGAGCAAACCACCTTCTCCATAATGAAGCCCAAGGGGAATGATGACAGAATCATTGATCTTCCCTATCCTCATGATGCTGTAAATCCAGTGCCTCCTTCTGCCGAAGGTACCCATGCTCCTTCCCAATCTGATGTCTATCCTGATGTTGCTTTCACGCCTTCCATTCCCATTGTCATGATGTCGCTGGAGTCTCTTCAACATCAAATTGCTCTGCTTGATCATGTGATTGGTCAACTCACCAAGGCTCGAGATTCTTTTCTGACTCTCCTTTCTACACAAAAAGAGGGAGTTGATGATGATGCTAATGGTGATGATGCGGATGCTGGTGACATAGATGCTGGACCGAGTGTTGCTGGTAAAGCAAAGGGGAAAAAAGGTGTAGCCAGAGGAAAAAGGAAGATGATGTGAAGCTTAATGTTTAAGCTTCTGAAATTTAAACTTTTTGTTAAAAACAATGTTTAATGTTTTCTGTTTTTATGTGTGCTGGACACATGGTTTTTGATATGCACTTTATGCATATCTTGTTTTTTGTTGTTGGATGGTATGCATTTCATACATATCTTGGTTTTTGTTGTTGAATGCAATTTATGATTGTGTTCTTGTTTTTATATGCTTATTCAGTTTTTTATATTTGTGATATATCATTTTGATTAGGCATATTGAATTTGTTTTGAGATATTGAATGATCAATATGTCTTGATTATATGTTGAACGATTGAGTTCAACATTGATATTATGTGTTGAATGTTCTGTTCAACATTGATTTTATAATAGGACAAGTTCCTATTATATGATGATTTAATTAAGGGAGAGTTACCCTTAAGGGGGAGATTTTAAGATCTTCATTTTCCGCTGCGACTCTAATTGTACAAAATACATTGAGTTGTATGTTTTGTGCAGAAAGGCTAAGATTAAGGGGGAGATTGTTGAGTGCTGTATGACATTGATGTTCAATATTGCACTCGATGTTAGACAGACATCCTGCGACATTGTCTGTGACATAGTCATAACTAATCTTATCCTTTCCTAGTTTTATTTATTATTTTAATAAATAAAATAACTTTATATATCTTAAAATATATGTGTATATCCATGAAATTAATATTTCAAATAATTGGATATATACATATTAGATATATTATTTAAAATAGAGTTTGACAAAGTCAAAACTCTATCTCCTATTTTTTAGGTCTAGCGGTTTCTTTATTTAATTCTTTTTCTTTTTCAGAAAATTATATTTGCTGGATATTTAGAAAAAGAGCATGAACGTGGGGAAGCTATCAACCAAGCCTTGGAGGCGGTTTCTTCCATCTACCGTGAAGTCATGGAGTGAAGCGGTTATCGTCAACCCATGTTCAAGAAAGAAGAATCGTGGACCGTGTTGGATTCAAGTGAAGAAGCATATAAGGGATGTATTCGACACTTGAAGACTTATTCAAGCCCAATTTGTTTTCCGCTGTGTGAAGATTGAAGAAAGCTTGAGTCACAAACTTAGTTTAGGTTTCGTTCTTCGTTTCTTCTTCTATCTTAATGTTTATTGTTCTTCAATCCTTTCGCGGAATAGATTGTACAAGTTAGGATAGATAGCAAGGTTGTGAAACCTTTACTAGTTTGTATACAAGTTGACGGGATGTCAATTTGTATGTTTTAGTTTGTATACAAGTCAACGGAATGTCAATTTGCATGATCTAGTTTGCATATGAATTGACGGGATGTCAATCTGTATGTTGTAGTTTGCATATGAATTGACGGGATGTCAATCTGCATGTTGTAGTTTGATGTGACCCGGGACTCAATGACCAACGAGACACAAAAGACGCGGAAGCTAGGAAAGAAACTACGTCGGTACGAAAGGATTCTATACTCGAATAACTAGACGACTAAGACTCAATTAAAATACCTAGACTTATGACACATAAAATAACACAAAATCCAAAGGAACAAGGGCTGTTTTAGGACGGAAATAAGGATGGTTAGGATGGTGATGAATAGGTTTAGAATGGCTAGAGTAGATAGGATATGATAGAAGTTTGAAGGACTTACAGTATAGATGGAAAACACGATGAATCTATGCTGAATGGAACTGAACCCTTGATGATCGACACACGATCAGGTCTTGATGGCTTGGGAGAGACACGAATGTTGGTGAAGGATGTAGGACGTAGTTTGATGAAGGTTGAAGATGGTAGTGTTGAGAATCGCAACCCGATTAATCCCCGGCGTATCTTGTACGACGAAAACGAATCTCAAAGTTACTCCTCAGTAGCGAGTTCACCCTAATCCCTCGTGTGAATTAGAATGTTCCCTTGATGTAAGACTCAAAGTTGCTAGGCTTCAAGAATGAGTATTTTCGACAGAAAACAATCAAAAGCTTTGAACGGTTGAGACACAAATTGAATGCAAAAGCAGTTTTAATCAATAATGTCTAAAATATCAATAAAACAAAGATCCCCTATTTATAAGTACCATAGGGCACGAAAATAATAAGCCTAAAAGGCCTAAAAATTGATCCAAAAAGGATCTCTAACTATACTAGGAAGATACCTAAACTAGAATTCTATTCAAGGTAGGAAATTGCCTTAAATACAATTCTAGTCAAACCTAATCTCAATATGGACGAAAATTACTCAAATAATTAAATAAAAATCTGATCTTCTATAGTCTAAATTAAATAAAAATAATACTATAGTCTAGATAAAAAATATCAAGTGTCGGAAATACTCGGTATGGGCATACCGACCGAAACTAGTCAGTTTGGGCATACCGACAGGTTCACGCGCTTCAACTCTTCATGCATTTCTCTTCAAATCTTGATCTCCAATCTTTAATTATTAACAAAGTAGCAATCTTTGGGATGCTCTCAATTCCTTTGTCATCTTCAAACTTCTTACATACAAATGCTTGGAAAAATCCTTGCAATTGTATTGCTCGAAGTCATGTAAATGGACCACGTATTTGCAGCTTCGGATTAGATTCTTCAAGGCTTTTCGTGCTCATATCATAGTTTGCATATGAACTGACGGGATGTCAATTTGTATGTTGTTGTTTGTATATGAATTGACGGGATGTCAATTTATATGTTTTAGTTCTTTTTAGTGATAGTCTAGATTAGAACTTGTAATGTTGCTGTAGTGTTAAGAGCCTTCGTGTCTAACATTAACGGCTTGAAAATTTTGTACTCATTATAGTATAATTTCGCCCTATGGCAATCATACACATGTTGTGTATGATTTTAAAATTATATCGTGTATTCTTGTGCATTTTATTTCCAGCATATTTATGTTAAGATAAGTTGTGTTAACTGTTTTTAACATTGAGTTTGACATTACGAATCTGTGTCTAATTTCAGTGTTTGTGGCAATAAATTCCATCAAATCCTCAAAATAATATGAACAGAATGTCGAAGCTTCCTCCACCAAGTAAGCATTGCAGATTGAGCCCTCAACTCGTGCTTTGTTTCGAACGTTGTTTTTCAACTTCCTCAAGTACCGTTCGAATGGATACATCCATCGATACTATACAGGCCCAGCAAATCTGGCTTCATCAGCCAAGTGGACAGGTAGATGCTCTATTGAGTCGAAGAAACTTGGTGGAAAAATGCGTTCAAGTTTACACAATATGATCATAATACTTTCATGCAACCGACACACATCATCAACAGTGATACTTCTGGCTGCCAAATCCTTAAAGAATACACTCAATTCTGTGATTGCCTTCCAAACATTGGAAGGAAGAAGTTCAACAAATGTAATCAGGATGAGACGCTGCATGAACACGTGGCAGTCGTGGCTTTTCATGCCAAACATCTTCAATTTTCTCATATCCACGCATATGCTCATATTGGATACGTACCCATCTGGAAATTTCAACTCTCGAACCCATTCAAATAAGGTGTTCTTCTCTTTCTTGTCAAACGTATAACAAGCTTTGGATACTTGCCTGTGGACTCGTTCCGTCTTAGCTCTAGTCTTGAACAATATATATTCCACTCTTCTCTAGATTTGGATGTATCTTTTGACTTCCCCCGCACATTCAACACAGTGTTGAATAGATTGTCAAACACATTCTTTTCAATGTGCATGACATCCAAATTATGATGAATCAACAGTGAGCTCTAGTATGGAAGACCCCAAAAGATACTTTTTTTTCCACCCACAACCTTTGGAAATTGCCACATTATCATTATTCTCTGTGACTTTTTGAAGACCCAAAGCTTCAATGCGAGCCAGAATTTCGGAACCCGATCTCATCTCTGGAGGTCCTTCATTCACCACTTTGTTTTTCAGGAATGTTTTTTTTATTTTTTCAGAAAGGGTGGTTTGCAGGAAAGAATTTTCGATGGTTATCAAACCATGATTGTTTACCACTGCATGATAAAGTGAAGGCATCAGTGGACTCCATACAGTGTGGACATGTCAATCTTCCAGCAGTGCTCCACCCAAATAACATGGAGTAAGTGGAAAAATCACTAATTGTCCATATTAATGCTGCTTGTATCTGAAAATTGTGTTTCAATAAAACATCATAAGTAGGCACACCAACCTCCCACAATTTAATCAATTCAGATATCAAAGGTTGTAAAAATACATCCAATTTCTCTTTCGGATTGCGTGGACCTGGCATTAATACAGTGAGGAACATGTACTGCTCTTTCATACACATCCATGGAGGTAAATTGTACGGTGTAATGATGATAGGCCACGAAGAATATTGTTGTCCTAATTGCCCAAATGGTTGGAACCCATCAGTAGATAGACCCAACCTAACATTACGTGCTTCTGAGGCAAATTGAGGGAAAATTGTGTTCAGATATTTCCATACAGGAGAGTCTGCTGGATGTCGCATTACTCTGTCATCAACATATGATGCATGCCACCGCATATCCTTTGTTGTTGCATTAGATGCACACATCCTTTGTAACCTCAGAGTGAGTGGAAAATAATACATCTTTTTGTGTGCAACTGTGGTCTTTTGTCTTTTCTGCGAACGGTGACTTGTTTCCTTGAAATGGGGATGACCACAAAATTTGCATTCAGTCAATTCACTATCAGCATCCTAATAAATTATGCAGTTGTTGAAACAACAATCGATCTTCTCAACAGGTAGCTCCATACCCCGTAGTAATTTCTTTGTGGTGTAGAAATTATCAATTACCAAATTATTCTCAGGAACAATCTCTTTCATTAATTGGGTTATCTGATCAAAACATCTCTCTGACATATTATTCTCAGATTTCAAGTTCATCAGGCGAGCAACGAGTGACAATTGAGAATGGTTCAGACAACCTGGCTATAATTCTTTGTCTGCGGCCCTCAACATGTCATAAAATGGTTGCGCTTCAGGATTTGGGGCCTCCTCGGTATGATTATCGACATTCATGTTAATTTGCGGACCAGCAGCATCCATTACCATGTTCTGGTACATATTCATTCCATCTTGACCACCAAAATTATGTTCGGTATTCAGATGTACCTGTTGTTCACCTTGATACGTCCATACACAATAATTGTGCACAAATCCTTTTCTTACCACGTGTAGTCTAATCGTAGACGGTGTTTGAAATGGCACGTTCTTACACTTACGACAGGGACACTTAATCTTATCTACACTCATGAACGACGGTTGATTGCATGAAAACTCGATGAAAGATTCAAGTCCATTAATGAAGTTCGGATTCAAAGCACCGTTATGAAGGCATCGCCGGTACATCCATTCACAATCTAGACTCATTGTAGAAGGCCAATTTCTAAAATATTTGATCGTAAAAAACACACTGATTATCGTTCAATTAAATATAAAAATAATTCATTAAATAAAATAGTGCTAATTTTTTAAAAAAATGTCGGCAGCACCTATGTGAATTTCCTAGTCCCAAGTTCTCGACTCTACACTAATTGATCTATGTTCTTCTAATCGATTCAGAACAACAATACCAACAAACACCAACAGTACAAACAACTACCAAAAAAATCATAATCCATTAATTAAATATAAAAATAAAATAGTGCTAATTTTTTTAAAAATTTCGCCAGCACCCATGTGAATTTTCTAGTCCCAAGTTCTCGACTCTACTCTAATTGATCTATGTTCTTCTAGTTTTTTAATTAAATACCAACAACAAAACCAACATATATAATATATCAACAACACCAACAATTTATAAAGAGGGATCTAGGGGCCCTCATCCCATTCACAATATCATAATAAATTGAACAACTGCTTGTAAAAAATTAACACATGCTTAATCTTAATTTTATTTTCACATGCTTACTAACATCATATTTAACAAACATATTAAAATCATAAAATCATTAATTCATTAATAAAAATTAACATCATATTTAACATGCATATTAAAATCATAAAATCATTACTTACCTTTGTCTGTGTGAGAGTATATATTGAATCTACTTGATAAATTCCTCAATTTGATATTTGAACCTCAATATAGCTCTTCTAACTACAACATAATTACAAGAAAAAAAATTAATCAACCACACACATACACACACACATAATGAAACACTAACTTAAACTAATCTACCACATAATTAGTCCAATTTAAAATATAAACACATAATCTAACCTAAACTAGCAATTAACATATAATTAACCTAACCTAATCTAAACTAACCTAAACAAACACATAATTAATCCAAATTAAAATATAAACACCTAATCTAACCTAAACTAATAATTAACATATAATTAACCTAACCTAATCTAACCTAAACTAACAATTAATAATCAATCAAAAAAATCAAAACACCAAAAATCACACACACAAAAATCTAATATATATATATATATATATGTGTGTGTGTGTGTGTGTGGACAGAGAGAGAGAGGGCCGGATTGTGTCATCACCGCCTTCGCCGCCGCCGTTCGTCGCCACCTTCGTCTTCGCCAGTGCCGGTAGAGTTGAGAGAGAGGGAGAGAGGCAAATCAAACTTATATATATATATATATATACATACACACAGAGAGAGAGAGAGAGGGCCGACTGTACCTGTTATCACTGCTGCCGCTCGTCGCCGCCTCTGTGTTCGCCATCGTCGGGATGGGTCGGGGGGTAGGTTCTCTCGATCAGGAATTAGGGCTGTGAAATGATGAACATTCTGCGCCCAGATTCAATCTAATTAATCAATTATTAACGACGGATTTGCGACGGCTTTAGTCCGTCGTTAAGGATCAACAAATGTAAGTATTCATAATCATTCAGAGAAGCGAGCATTATCATATAATACAAATATATTTTTATAGTCTCTGAAAGATAAAAGTCCGAAAACATATAGTCAATTCTAAGAAAGAAAGAGATTGCTGTATAATTTATAAATGAGTCAATTCACTGTCATTATTTCCATCTTCACCGTCATTATTTCCATCTTCATCTTCTCTATCATCGTCTTCTAGCTGGTAACCACCCATTTCTTGCTTTGTAAAATTATGAAGTATGTTGTTGGGTTTTATACTAAAACAGTTTGCTTTTTATATATACCTTATTTCCTTATTTTGAATGAGAATAAACAGTCACTAATATTGCATTTATAATGTTATTTAATTTATGCAATATATTTGTTTACTTAATATTAAAGATGACATGGTGTGTGGAATGCACACAAAAGATCATATCATCGGTTCCATATTAAGTATGAGAGTGTTCACAACCTAGATGGAAGTAGACGAACCGTCGATATAGTTGTGGTATAATTTGGAATTAGTCTATCTTGATTATGAAATTATACCAGTACATTTTTGTAATGTATTGAACTGGATCGCAGTGAGATAATTCTAATGGACTGACAGACATTAGAATATAGATCTCGGATACTCATGATTCTTAATCCTTATATAATAGTAGACATGTTTATTTTAATGCTTACTGCTTTGATTTATCAATGGGTGAGATTCAAATTAAAGAATCAATAAGCTCGATAAATTGGGTAGTCACATTACTATAATCGATGGGTTACTAATTATAGAAGGAATTTGTGTCTCGATGCGCCGGTTTGATGATGTCCCCTGAAAATCTCAAAAGGATTATTATGTTAAACCTTGCAGGTGAATTTACATCTGACATGATAAAAAAAGTTGAGTGGTACTGCTGTAACATCCCAGATTTTCAGAGTTCATTTAGAAAATTAAAGAAATTAATTAGAGCCTAGTTAAGGATGTTATGGCCCTAAATTGCGATTTTAGAAGTTATTTTTCGTAAAACCGTCTTTTTGAGAATTTTGATTCCAGCTCAGTTATAGCCGATTTTGGTCATGTTTGAAAGGCATTAACCCAAGGAGTATGTCCGTGCTTTCGGATTTCGATTCTGAAGTCGTTTCAGTTCTCAGTGATTTAAATTGGGTTTAAAGAAGTTATGAATAGTGTTTTTCCGTAAGAGCGTGATTGTTAGAAATTTGTGAAATCTTGTGTGTTGACCCGAGCCTTGTTTTCTCAAGCTTACCCTATAGGAAATTTCTCAAGGAATCCGTTGGCGTTTCCGGATTTTCATTCTGAGGTCAATTGAACGCTCGGGAATTTTATTTGTCCCTTGCGTGGAATAGTAACTTTATTTTTGAAAAAAGATTAATTTCTCCTTTTCCTTCAAAATGACTCGTTCTTTATTCCGAATCAAGTTGATTCAATAGTACTCAAGCCAACGAACCTGTCGGTATTTTTAAATTTAATAAACGAGGTCATTTGGACCTCGGCATTGAATAAAACGCCTTTTATCTGAATCCGATATTTTTAAAGCAGTATTGTTGCACTGCAGAAGCTTCCCGAGGAAGCCATATTTTTGGTTATAAATAGGGGAGCACCCCTCCCTCATTTCTCGCTCATTCTTCTTCCACCCCATTTCAGAAAATATAGAGAGAGAAAGAGTAGAGGGGAGCTCTCTTCGTAAGAGCACCCCCAGTCAGTGGTGAGTTGAGAGAGGAGTGCGAGGCAAGGAAGCGCGGCGGCGGGGTGCCCCTCGACGTTGGTGGGCGCGGGCGTGCAGCGGAGGGCGCCGGGACGCGCTGGGGAGCGCCGGGGCGCACCTGAGGGGCGCCAGCGCGCAACCCAGCGCCGAGGCGCTCATGCCCGTGGCAGCTCCGACACGTTTTCGTGCGGAGGCCATAACTTTCACCTGGGCTGGAGTTACGGGGTCCATTTGTACTCAAATCGAAGCTCTTTCGAAGATCTACAATGTAGTAGTGTCCGATTGGCTGGAATATCGATAGTTCGAGTCAGATTTTCCGTCCCCTTTTGCGGTAATTTCGGATGTTTTAATCCTTTTAATTCTCGTGTTAGCCTGATTTCACGATGAAATTGTTCGAAAATGTTGTTCATGTATATCTTTCCTAATTGCTCCTCCCATTTAAAATTTGATATATACTTTCTTGGCTTACACTTCGAATCAAAGTCAGCCCACATCTCCTTCTGAATCTTGCGGCAAATAATAATCTCGTATTGTTCCATGAATTGCTTCAATGTGCTCTTTGAGTTGATATAATCATCGAAGAAAGAATGCATTGATTCACTTCTCTGAGTGGAGTCCATACCAACCTAAAAAAACATGGTTCAAGTACATGGGTATCCAACTTTGTCTTTCGTTGTAGAGGTCTCTAAGCCATCTATTATTTTGAGCCCGTGTGTCGCTGCGAATTCAGCCCACCTTGTTTCAAATTAACTAATCGTAAGGCTGTTTTAGATCAACACATTGAATTCAAACACCACCCTATCAAATTTGGCAACCCCTTTGAACTTTTGTGCTGTCTTAGACAAAATGTGCCACAGGCACAATCGGTGGACGGTGTCAGGCATCACTTCCCTCATGGCAATTCAAATAATATCGCACTGATCTGTCAACATTGCCACAAGTTGAACACCTCCCATTGCTTCCAAACAATTAGAGAAAAACCATTTGAATGATGAAGCATCTTCGTGTGACAACAAAGCACACCCTAGTAGGATAGATTGATGATGGTGATTAACACCAACCATGGTTGCAAAAGGCATATTGTATTGGTTGACGAGGTATATCGTGTCGAAGTTGATCACGTTGTGAAACTCATCGTATGCTGATATGCTCTGAGGATGAATCCACAACACATTTCGAAGTCTACCTTTGTCATCAATATCCATCAAATGAAAAAAGCTCCTATCTTTCTGTTGTAACCTCATGAAAAGCTTACGAATGGCTTCGGTGTCTTCTTCATCGAGTCTCAACCTTCTTCTATGCTCAATGTAATTTCTACAATCTTTCCCTAAGCATCCTAAATTTTGTGGACCACCAGCCAACACTTCCAATATCCTCACGTTTTTACAAGTTCTTTAGTCGGCAATGTCATTAGCTTCTAACTCCCTCTTCATATTAATTGATAAATTCCTATATGAGCAGACATGAAAATTGACATGTGAGGTTCTGTCACAATCCCAAATTAATATCTGATTAATATGAAGTGTGACTGGCATGACTCGATCCCAATAAAGGATGGATCAAGGCGCACACCAAAAATAATTAGATAAAAGAATGAACTATTGTATTCCAGGAACGATATTTGTAGTGAACTCAAGTTCTGGACTGACTTTTATTTCTCAAAATATAACTGAATAAATATAGATACCTCAGAATAATAAAAAGGTATCAGCGAGTTCAAGACATACTGAAGACTTGACTCGATTAGACTTAAATAGCGGAAGCAATATAGCAAAAAAAAATACAGGAAAAATTCTGAGTTCTGTACAAAACAACTTTCTTTCTCAGCACTTCACCCTGCACATTTAAAAACAAACATGCAGGGCTGAGTACAAGTATACTCAGTGAACACATTGCCAAAAATATCATAATATATCTGATATTATGAACATTTCTTAAAACTGGATTTATTGTCATGCATCTAAGTAAACACACATGGGTTTTATCTGAAAAGGTCCTATGTTTTACTAAATCATTTTCGATCTTTACACGCACTTTTCTGTTGTATGATCATCCATATCCCAACTGAGTGCGAAGGAATAGCTCCGCTTAAGCCTTTTCCGCACACGTCGAGGAATAGCTCCGCTAAAGCCTTTTCCACGAATACATATCTGATCTAAACTCCGAGGAATAGCTCCGCTCAGACTTTTCCAAGGACATTTAGCATCATCGATGTCTTAGTCAGGAATAGCTCCGCTCAACCTTTTCCTCTTCCTAATATCACCGACCCAAGTGTACACTAACCTCGGTTAACACGCTAAGTTAGCACGAGGCCCGATCGATTTAACAATTAGAAAGCCCCTTGCGAGCTAACTAAATACGGATAAGGATATCATACAAAACAAACATTTTATGCATGACAATCATTTATTTGCATCAGAAATAATTAACTGCAGATGAGTAAAAACTCAAATCATTATTTGGACTAAGAGTCCGTTGAAAAGAAAGCCCACCTTTCACCAAGGTTTTAACACTTGAACTGCAGCAAAAGTTCCTCCTCGTACTTTATCTTGCACTGGACAACTCCCCTTCATAGAGTTGACATAAAACTGAGTACGTTGAACCAAAGACGTTGTTTGGACTCAACATGAAATTGAAGGCCTATTAGGGTCTAGTATACATTCTAAACTTTCTCTTGCTTAAGGGTAAATCTTAACCCTAGCTCTTAACCATCTAAAGGCATACATCAACATTATTTAAGGCATCAAAACTACGTCAACAACCGACACAGTACGATTTTAGAATCAAGGTCAACATTAAACTTATCAACTGATCAACATTCTGCACAACGATCAACTTTGCAGAATTTTCTGCTTCGACTTGCTAGGGTGCAGAGGACAAACCACACACCGATGGAAAGCCACAAAATTCTAGTTTACGACTAAATTTACGATGACTCAAGACGATAACTAACGAAAAAGTTATGATCATTTTACTAGAAGGTGGCAGAACTGCCAGAATTTCTGAAAACAAACTCGTGACCTGACTTTGAAGATTTTTCACGATCGATTCAGGAAGAGTTACGAACTGAGCTATATATTATTAGAAAGCCACGGAAGTATAGAATATTTAAAAATTTACAGTGGCTTAAGATGATAACAAATGAAACGGATATACCCGTTTTACCAAAAGGTGGCAGAATTGCCATGACTTCCTGAAAACCAAAACATGACCCAACTTTGCCTATTTTTCATAATTTACTCAGAACGAATTACAGATTGAGACTCATACCATTGCAAAGCCACTTAAGTCTAATTTCTGGGAAACTTTACGGTGTCTCAATCCGACGTAAAACGAGGGACGTAAAACGAGGGAGTTATGCTCGTTTTACCGAAGGGTGGCAAAACTGCCAAACGCGAAGTGCGCGGGCGCGCGACCTGTGCGCGCTCGTGCACGTCCCCACGCTCGTCCCCGTGTTCGCGCGGGACTGAGTCTGAGAGTCGCATGAACGACGATAGATGCCATGAAACTCGATATAAAACTTCATCACAACAAAAATACTCGATACACAAGCATTCACAACAACAAAATGCATCTCAAAACTTAACTAAACATAGTTTGAATCATAAATAAAACACATAATATGGTTTCGAAAATACCTTTCAAAATGACTCAGAAAAGCTTGAAAAGCTGTGAAAATGGCTGGAATGGATGAGAGAAGAAGAATGGTTGAAGCACTTGGAAGGAAATGGCAGCTAAATCTCTTCCTCTCTCTATGTGATGCTTGCGTGAAATGGAATGAAGATGAATGGTTGTTTAGCCCCTTTTCTTTCTCTCAAATTTTACGTAAATGAAGAAAATGGAATGAAGAAGAAGAAAGCAGAAGCTGCTGTTGTTTTCCTCTCTCTCTCTCTCTCTCTCTCTCTCAACCTGTTGCGTTAGAACGAAGGTGAAATGGAGAAGCTCTCTCTCTCTTTTACCTTGCTTTATTTGGGGAACAAAGGATGTGGGAAAAGCATGCAAGAGGTGAGGGAAGCCATGCCTTGGTTGACCAAACAACTACCCGGTTTAAATACCGATTGTTCGACTATCGTGATATTTTCCGTCTTCGAAAAAATCCCGAACTAAACCGATATTGGTGAAATAAATCACTTATTTTAAAACAATAATTTATCTGAAATTACTTGGTTTTAAAATACCACTTCGAAATACTGATTTTAATTTCTCGACCATTAAAACATCCAAACTAGAGAATATCTAATTCTCTCGGATTTTAAATCACCCTGTTTAAATTATCTGAATTTAAACACTAATGACTGGAGAATATCTGATTCTCCCAGTCCTGAAAATATTTATCGGAATGTCTAATTCACGATAAACACACACCGCAAATTTAAAAGAATAGGAATCCATTTTATCTGGAATTATGATTCTGGCTTTCTATACTGAAAAGGGAATTAAAATCCTAGTGGAAAAATTAACCCACCTATGGGAATTAATTGACCTTGAATTTCATGGAACTTAACGGATACTTTCGACCCTAATCTGACTGGAAATTATTATGTTAAATAGTAATTGCAACAGTTTACTGCAATTAAGCAGTAATTAATTTACGGGGTATTACAGGTTCTAAGTCATGATTATGGTTTGCAAACACAGTCGACACTCTCCATGTGCCATTAAGATTTTGTATAGCATTGATGCGAGCAGGGCAGTTAATCCTTTTGGTATATTTCTTCACTTTTGAATTTCTACCCCTATCGCATGAAATCATAACATACTTACCTAGATAATTTCTAACTGCAATGCTGAAACCCTTATGCTTTGCATGAGCTTGATAGGCGGCGAGTAGAGCTTCTATACTCTCAAATTCCATATTAGGTTGAGGTCCTTCATCTAGAATTTTCTCACTCCAAATCCCTACTCTTGCGCTTCTACGTGTTCGTCGGAATCCCTACTACAGCAATCGAGATCGGAATCCTCTCCAAATAAATCTAGAATTATAGCCCGTGGATCCATAGCCATGGAAGCTCCTGATTTTCTTCCCTTTAGAATTACAATTACAACAATGGGAGAATTACAATACCAGAATTCAAATGTGCTAGTTGTTGCTATGATTAGTTCTATTGGGAACTTCAAGAGTCCCTTACTTTTTTGCTTTTGGATGATATAATCCAATAATTACCGTTGGCTAATAAAAAAAATTAAATCACACAAAATTACTCAAAAAATGATTATTTATGTAGAATATATCCATTATGACTATATAAACTAGTAATTATATATTATGAATTATTATCGAAGTAAATGATATGTTCTAATGTTAGATTTTTTAATTATCAAAACTTTTATTTATAAAATTTGATACTATATTTTCTGTATATAGTATGAGAAAAATCGATTGATAATATATTATGACTTATATTAGAATTAACTAATATTTTGATTTTTTTTTATATATTTTAATGATGAATTTATTTGTTATTTTATATATATAATTTAAAGACGAAAATTTTATACTAACATATTATGAATTAAAATGGATTTGAAATTTAATATTATTTTAATTTTGAAATAATCAAAGACGATTATTTATGTATAACATCTCCATGATGAATATATGCTTGATAATCGAATTTTCACAATCTTTTGTAAAAAAATTCATCTTTAAATCATTTTATAAAATTTAAAAATGAAGATTTTGTACTAATATATTATGAAATAAAATGGATTGAACTATAATATAATTTTAATTTTAATTTTAATTTTATATATTATGCTTGATAATCGAATTGACTAATATTTTTATTTCACAATATTTTAATCTATAAAATTAGTAGGTTGAAAAAAGATAAAAAAAATCGAAGCAAAAATTTGTTTATGTTATCTATATAACCAGACTCAATATATTAGTTCAAACCTTAAAAAATTAAAAATATTATGTTACGTTAAAATTGATAATCAAACTCAATATATCAGTTCAAACCCAAAAAAATTAAAAATATTGTGTTTATGTTAAAATTGATAATTGAACTCAATATATTAGTTCAAACCCTACAAAAATTAAACATACTGTGTTTATGTTAAAATTGATAATCGAACTCAATATATTAGTTTTTAATAAAAAAAATTATACATAATTATTTATGTACAAAATATATAATATGTATCGAATATCTAAATTAGATTCATCGCTGGTATAGTATTTTTGTTTAATATTCTAATATATTATTTTTAAGTTTCGTAAGAATAATTAATATTGGTAAAAAAATTTGATTATAAATAGGAGGAATAATGATAGATTTGGGAGGGAATAGTGCATTTATTAAAAAAATGGCGGTTGTGATGTTATTTTTGGAGGCAAAGGGTATTTTTGGCAAGATAATATTTTGGCCCCATATAAACCGGTTTTTACATAACCGGTCTTAAATAAACCGGTTTTTTTCTTGTGTGGTCTAGCTACAGTGTGACCATGTTTCGAATCAATACAAAATAATTTTGCCCACTTATTCCAACATGAAATTCAAAAGATTAAAAGCATGCAACGATCACTCATCCACCAGAAAAATTCACAAGTCAAGGATATAAAATCATCAATGCAGAAAATAATCAATTTGATCTGTTTTAAAGAGCACACAGGTTGCAATAGAAATAAAAATTAATAGTTCTTCAGAACTCAGAAACAACTCGAAAATTCACAAAAAAATAATAATTAAAATCTGCAAAGATTATTATAGAAATGGAAAATAGTAGAAATTTGATACAATCCTCTCCACGCAATAAACCAAAAACATATAAAATACCTGGAAGACCAATGAATAATGAATTGAACTTCAAGACCCAAGAATTTCATCGAAGTTGTACAAAAGAAAGAATTTCAATATTGAGAATTAAACGCAAGATGGAGGCGACAAAGATATTCTAATAACATCTTTAAGGTAACTTTGCAGAATAACAACCATACCATTATCAATATATACAATTTTGACTTTAATTCAATAAAAAAAATGGATCAACAATATAATATTTGCTTAATTGATCAAAAATATATTAACACAAAATTATGAAATAATTATCTTGATTATTTTTTTAGACATATCATTTTATTTAAATATAAATAATGTGTTGCATTAAAAATATACAGTACTTTTGCAAAGTGAGTTTGTGGAATTATACATTATATACTTCGTACTTTAAATTATAAACTATTAGTAGTATGAAATAATATATATATATATATATATATATATATATATATATAGAGAGAGAGAGAGAGAGAGGTATTTAATTCTCTACTTGTTTAATTTTAATTCAATAATCTTACAAGATTCCTGACAATTTACGTATTATGTTTCAAATACAGAATAAAGATTTTGTTAGTAATTATTTTTTTCATAATTACATTTTCAGAAATCATATCCTAAAAAATTTTACTTTCTTGTCAACCAAACGAGTTATATTTGTATTTTCCTACATCTACGCCCGTTTTAATTTCGATGTAACAGAAATCAATGTTTGCATTTGCAAAATGTGTTAATTTTATGTTTTTACAACAATTTAAATTCCGATGAAATTGAAATAGTTGGCGTTTGTAAATAAAAAAACACGCGACATCATTTGCCATTTAATAGAAGCCTCTTAAAATATTGTCACTTTTAATGACTGGGCTATGACTATGTTTAATATTTTCGATATTAAAAAAATTAATAATAATAATAATACAAAAAAAACTTCCAAAAATGCAAGATTGTTCGAAATGTCTAAAAATCTATACATATATTAAGGCAAAGTTGCAGGGGAAAAATCGTCAAGAAAAAAATTGGTACAATTTAAATATAAAAACAATCACTGTCCAACATTTACAATAAATAGCATTGACTCGGTGATAATTGGACTTCTATAAAGTATCTTGTAACCCAACAATGTTGGCTCGATCCTTTACTAAGGCTTGATTTTTATATTTTACTTTAATTTTTTTCCATGATATTGTCACGCAGATTTAAATTAGTTTTTTTTAGATGAAGATTATATTAGTTGCCAGATTAGATGGTTCGAATTCCTTATGCTTCATATTATATACAATATTTTTTTATTTTTCTCTTAATGCAAATAGAAATTAAAAAATGATAATTTTAATTATTTATTTAATGATTTTATTTATTATATACCAAATAATAATTCATATAAAATAAAATAGCCCATAACAGACTACCAAACCCCGCATATGGTATTTTTACTTCTTTAGCAAAATTGAGTAGTTTAATTAATCTAGAGAAGGACAAAGATCTCAAAGGAAGAAAATAACAAGTTCTCCAATAGTATTTTATATTGGAATGAATGATTGCTACCAAACACTAATTAATTAGTAAAAATATTAAGATTATTATATGCTATTATATTTCTCCTTGTCATCCTTTAAGGATTTTAATTTGTTCTTGAATAAATATAGATGGTAAGAATTCTCATATGCTTTGTAAAAATATTAGGATTATTATATGCTATTATATTTCTCCTTGTCATCCTTTATGGATTTTAATTTGTTCTTGAATAAATATAGATGGTAAGAATTCTCATATGCTTTGTAGTATCATCATCATCATCATCATCATCATTATGATGATCATTATTATTATCATTATTATGATGATCATTATTATCATTATTATTATTATTATGATGATCATTATTATTATTATTATTATTATTATTATTATTATTATTATCATTATTATGATGATCATTATTATTATTATTATTATTATCATTATTATTATTATTATCATTATTATTATTATTATTATTATTATTATTATTATTATTTCAAGTTCAACCATAAATATCATTAATTAAATTAATTAAAAATCATCAGAAAAACAAAATGAATTTGCAACTAAATTACAAGTTTACAATTACAAGTAAAACATTTTATAAGATATAATTACACATTAACTCATACAACATACATACCAATTTATAAATAAAAGAAAATTAGAAATTTGTAGCTGATTTGTAGCTCTTCAAAATTACAAATTTAATGAATTAGTTCATTCTCATGATCACATCGTCACTGTCAATTGCAAAACAAAATTACAAATAAATATGTAAATAATTAGACTTTATTTAAATAAAGATGTTGAGAGATATTTTCATCCCATGCCTTAAAAATTGAATGAACATTCATCGTGAAATGTGATGCTACTGGGTTATTTTATAGAAAAATATATTATATAAAAAATTAGAAAAGAAAAATAATTTTACAATAATTTTTTGGGGGCATCATGTGATTATCTACACATCTACTTAATATTGTTTATAAAGCAAAGAATATTGCAATTGAAATAATTACAATGAAGGTCTAAAAAAGACCACAAAAAAATTAGTATTAAATAAAAACCTAAATATATCATAGAAACATAAATAAAAATCACAATATACTGCGATATTTCGCGATATTTCGTCGATACTCAGGAAAAAATACATTCTCCCCCATATCCGTATCGCAATGTCAAAATTTGCGATATATCCGTGATATATCATAATATTTTTATCATTGCCTTTCACAAGGCCCGTCAAAAGTTTAATAGGGCAGCCAACGTAATAAATTAATAATTTAAATAATTAACTTATATAGTAAATATTATATTTATGAGGTGGACTTGCATGCAGCAGGTCTGATATATGGTATTTCAGACGGACCGGTCCAATACAATTCGGATCCAACCCAATAGAATTCAGACTCAGCTCTAATCTAAAAAAAACTTTATAACTCAAGCCCAATACATAAAAACATACCTGAAGCTGAACATTGGCCAGCATTCGCCACACCTTATCCATCGCGATCGCGGAGGTCGTTGCCGCCACCGTGAATCTTCGCATCATCACCGCCGAAAACCTTCACACCGAATTCAAATATCACGTCGTTTCCATCGGTTAGGGTTTGCGGCCATAACAAAGAATGAGTCGACGCCACCATTAAGGAATCACGAAGCTAAACTCGATCAAAATTTCATCTCAAAATCTGAATTGGATCTGCATTCATCCAAATTGAGGTAAAATCAACTTTGATAACATCATTGGAGTTACTTTTATAGAATTTGAGTTGAAAATCTGATTTTATATTTTTCCTTTTGGATTAAAGGTTAGGATAAAAAAATGGATGAACAAGCTATAACCATAGACGAAAATTCTGTAGATGAGCATGAAGATTGTATTGCTGAAAAGGAGAAGAGTAAATAAATCTTAATTTTTATTTTAAAACTTAATATACGAAAATTTGTTTAGTACCCAATCTGAATTTTTTGCATTTTTGATGCAAGTGTGGCAGATAATGAATTAGAAATAGTTATGATCACAATGTGTTCGTCAAAATATTTGAATGAGGGTGGCTTGGACTTGGAGTACCATTCATATATTCGTTTGATGCCACCTTGAGACATTTTGTTCCAGTATCTGCTATCCGTTTTGAATTTCTCGAAGAAATCAACTATTTTGCTGCTCGACTCCTCACCGTTGTTCGGATCAATGTGGAAGCCTGAGACCCCATCAACTATGATCTCTACTAGCCCTCTTTGATTGGTTGCAAATGTGGGCAACCCACAGTTCATGGCTTTGATCACTGTCAGGCCGAAGGCTTCGTACAATGCAGGCTGCATGAAAGCCCCCTTCGTGTCTGCAATGTAGCGGTATAGCTCACTGTTGCGGTATCTGTCAGTTTGAGCTGCTATCTATCTTAGCTGGCCCTTGAGTTGGTATTTCTCAATCAGGGCGTGCATCGTCTTGATCTCTGCCATTTCTTCCCTGTCTTTCGACTTGGATGGATCAAAGAATCCACCTACAATGACGAGGTTTACTAAGTTTCTGAACCTTTTGTTCTTGCCATACCATTCAATTAATCATGTAATGTTCTTGATACCTGTAATTCAGTTGGATGAGTTTGGATCCAAAACTTCCAACCCTCGATTGTTTTAGATTAATTTTAGGTTGATACCTGTTTTTATCATACTTGGTACTTTTTCTTCCCACATGGTACTTTTTTTTGTATCAGACATATTTTTCTTTGCTTTGAAATTCTTGGAATCATGATTGTTTTAGATTAATCTAAAGTTGATACCTGTCTTTATCGAATTTGATACTTTTTTTCTTACCACGTCATACTTTTTCTTGTATCAACTCATGTTTTGCTTTAATTAGATTTTTTATCGTAGTTGATACTTTTTTCTTACCACATAGTACTTTTTATTGTATCAAACTCATGTTTTGCTTCGATTAGATTTTTTACTGTTGGGATTTTTTTTTCCACGTACAAGGATTTGGTGATCATTCATTTATGATAGTTTGGTTTAATTTTTAAAAAAACACATACAACATAAAAAGATTACAAAAAAGATAAAATGGTACTCTTTCATTTATCGCGTGATACGTTTATGCTCTGTACGTTATACTATTATTATATGCTTAATATAATATGAGCAAAAAAAAATACAATAAACTGTAGCATAAACAAAGCTCATTTTCTAATGATAAAAACACATGGACAAAATATATAATAACATCATTCTTAAAACATTCCAGACATCTCATCTATTCGTGATTTTAGAAAGCCTCCTAACATATCCAACAAACTGTATCATCAAGCTATTACAAAAAATAAAATATTTCCTCTTTCTGCCAAACACCAACAACACCACAAATCAAAGATCAAGTTTAACCATAAGATCAACGTATTTGTCATCCCACAACATCCCACCAAAAAAACATCATTCAATCACAAATATCATTATTTCTTCTTGTTCATGAAGTCCAGCACAGATTGGTGAACTTCAAAACTCAAGTCGTTCGTGCCTGAAAGTAAAATCCGAGCACAATACAATGCCCGTAACTTTCTTCTACCAAATGACTGCAAAAAGAAAGTTAAAACATTTCAATAAGCAAAAAAAAAACACATGAAGCATAAAAGAAAACGAGTGTCTGGATTAAAATGCTGAACAAACCAGTGCACATTTGACTAATGAACACATGCAAAATCTTGAAAGAAAAAAGTAACCCCCCAAAACCAATATCTTTTACAGCCTTTCGTTGCTCCTCCTTCAATGACTGATAATAGAATAGATTGAAGAGGGCCGGGATTTAAATACATAATCATTTCCACTGCAATAAAAAATTCAAAGAAAAATGAAACATAATTCACAATCTGCAACATAAAGTACTAACTAAATGCATAAAAAGTACCACTGAAATCACATAAAGGTAGGAGTTCACAAAATAAATTACCTCATTATTTTTTAACAAAACATCTCAGTTCTCATAAATTTATCATACATATGCATGTATAAATTCATACCTAGGCAGCTTAAATTTTCATAAAAATTTTGATACTTCTTTCATGCATGAAAGAGTACTTATGCATGTATAAATTCATACTCATACACCTCAAAGAAAAAATAAACATAATTCACAATCTGCAACATAAAGTACTAACTATATGCATAAAAAGTACCATTGAAATCACATAAAGGTACTTATGCATGAATAAATTACCTCTTTTTTTTCATAGCACTCTGATACTTATGCATGAATAAATTGATACCATACACCTCAAATTTTCATACTAGTGTCCTACTTATACATATATAAACTCAAACCACATAGTTTCAACAACTTTCAACCACCAACACAGAGAAAACCACCAGATCAGAGTCACACACGCAGAAACCAAGAAAAAATATACATGCAAGACCTGAGACTTTCGGTGAACCCTCCACTGCCCCTGCTATCCAGACTGCTATTCAGGCTACTCGCACGAGGAGACCCACAGGAGAATCCAGACGAACTGAACCGTAAGCAACGGGGCAGTTCGAGCACTTGGCTCACAGGCGTTGAATGCCAAGGTTCACAAGAAAGTGGGCCAAAAAAAACTCACAGAGATCACAGAAAAACAGAAAATGGTAAATACACTTCACACACACACATAATACTTATACATGTATAAAATCATATATTAAATGTGTAAAACATAATACTAAACAAAAAAACAACAAATCCAGGCATCTTCCAGAGATAACAAGCCGCAAATCACAGTAGTAACCTTCATACAATTTCTTTGACATAATAAGACAATCGCATCCATAAACATCAAGCAATTTTTTACAACAAAACTCACACATAAAATATAAGCAAGTCAAAATCTAAGCAAAATACCCTAGAAAATAAACAATACAACCTGTAATCGCACCAGATTAACGAAGAAGCTGCAAAACATGATCAAATGGATGATAACTTCTATTTGATTGAAACTGCGAATATATATAAATTAACACCAAACCAAAAACATACATATTGACAAATCTCACTTCTGATGCCACCAGATTGAAGATGAAATCAGAAAAATCAGATATTAACTACTCTTCGATAGAAACAACGGCAGAATCTCCAACAAATCTTCGACGAAGTATCGATCTCCCTATTCTCGTGAAACTAGGTACAAGAATAATCGGAAATCTTCAGTGATGTAACAACAAGAAGTTTTCAGGCGCGATTCTTAGATATAGGGTTTTGAAAAAAAAAATTGATTTGAAATCTCCGCCGCTATGCACAAACTAAGGTTACTAACTAAAACTCTTTAGCGATTCTTAGATCTAGGGTTTTGGAAAAGGAAGGAAATTGCTCTCAAATCGCCGCCACTATGCAGAAACTAAGTTAGAAAGAAAGCAGAATGAAAATACAAAGATGGAGGAGTTTTTTTTATATATATGACGGGTCAGATAAAACCCAGATCCGACCCGTCTCACATAATGTTATTTACATCTAGCTGCACACAAGTTTTTGCGTATATTTATATTTTACCAATAAAAATTAAGTTTATCTCAAAATCCTTAATTTATTATTATTATTATTTTAGAAAAAAATATATGATTTTTTTATTTTTTTAAATAGATTTTTAAAAGCGTGAAAAACTTATTCACATTATTAAATAAGTCAGATTTAAACCTACATAAAGCATTGATAGATAATAATGTAAACCTAATTTTAAGGGAGTTGCTAAATGCACCACCATTTTTATTCTTTGCACCATAAAAGAAAAAAATAAAAAAAAATTTGAAGTTACTTAATGCCCTTTACTTAAAAAGAAAAAAAGGTCAAGAGTAGTTCGAAAATTAAATTTCGAACTCACCATGTTTGTTCGAAATTTCATTTTCGAACAGGCATAATTTTTTAAAATAAGTCTCGTTCGAAAATCTATTTTCAAACGGACTCCATGAATATTTGTTTAAGTACTGTTCAAACATACGACTTCGAACATATCAAGATTGTTCAAACACAAGACTCAGAACATCTCCAGAATGTTCGAACACATGACTTCGAACGGAACGTGATTTTTTTTATTATTAAGAGTTTTTAGGTAAATTTATAACTAATAAAAAAATGAAAAATAATTTGTGGTGCAAAGAGTTAAAATAATGGTGCATTTAGCAACTCCCAATTTTAATAAAGGACAATTTTCCCATCAAACTTTGACATCTAATAATAGGCCTATATATCTATTATCTGTTGGTTGGGCCGTACAGGCCGGGCTGAGTTGACCCGTTTCCACCAGCCAATTCTGAAAAAAATGTTGCTGCCAGAAAATAATATAACTCATTCCACTAAAAAAATATAAATCATAGCTTTAAGAGTATCACCTTTCTAGATTAATTATACAAGTTAATACATCCTAATTGTGATTTAAAACATGTAAATTGATATTTATTATTCCCAATTAGGATTTTTTATTCCTAATTAGGATTTAAATTGATTCACTTTAATTTTAGGGTTCATTATTTCCATTTTAGAGTATATATTTATTTCAAAATTAGAGTTTATTATTCCCAATTAGGATTTACATTTGTTTGAAAAATTAATTATCAAGCGCAATGCACGAGCTCACCCATTAGCGTCAAGTGAATGTATTGCGTGAATCACCGAGTTTAAAAAAATTAAATTAATTCACTTTAGGGTTTGTTAATTCCATTTTAATATTGCAAAATTAGGGGATTTAAAAAAATTACTTTAATTTTATGTTTCACTAATTTCATTTTAGGGTATATATTGGTATCAAAAATTAGGTTTTTTTTATTTTCAATTAGTGTTTATATTTATTTTGAAAAAATTAATTCTTGAGCGCAATACACGAACCCACGTATTACCGTCGGGTAAGTGTATTGTGTAGAGGCCCTATTTCTGAATAGGCCCAAAGACCAGGCCCATGGCCATTTGAAGGTCTAAAGAGCTGAAGAGTTAGACACCTCATGATCGATATTTTGAGGTCGAAACCTCAAGGTCGACGCCTCACTAATCAAGGTCCAAAGGTCTAAAGGAAGAGTTCATGATCGAGCAAACTCCTGAAAGAGACCAGGTCAAAGTATCCCCGGTTAAAGAGACCAGGTTAAAGATAAATGAGACCCCGTTAAAAACTCTAAAAGGGATAGAAATGATCCCCTAAAGATTGGGAATCGGTTAAGCTCAACAATATATATATTCACACTCTTCATAATACGGGGGAATCATCGATAAATCAGCAACCACTTACGCAACACTCATTTCCGACTCTTTCATGAACTAGTATCATACGACCCATCGCTCAGCATAGTCACAACACTCTATGACAGTAGAACTCAGCCCTTTAATTCCTGATTATCATTCATCGTTCGATTTATCATTTTCTTGTTCACTTTTAAATCATTATCTTTACTAGTTTTGATTCTGACTTGAGCATCGGAGTCCGTTCGATCGTCAACCCCTCGATGGTCCTTCGGCTTCATGTATATTTTCTTTATCTTGTAGATTGCCAGAGCCCGAACTCGAAGAAATAATCAATTGTAGAGTTTTTGACCTCTACAGTTTAGTACCAATTGTGGGGCTCTGATCGATCACTTCAAGATGATGAACAACAGCTGTAAGGACGCAACAACCGTCCCTCATGAAGCTAAAAAAGATAGGGCAACTGTGACCCCCTCACCTGAAGGTGATGGTGATGTCGTACAAATCCTGCGTTCGATCCAGCGTCAATTGGATGCCACCACAGTCGAACTCGCCGTAACCCAGACCGAGAACTCAGCCTTAAAGGCTAGGGTTGAAGCTATTTCGCAACCAAATATTTTTTCAAACGGATCTACTCGAACTCAATTGTCCCCGCTCTCACAAACCCGAACGTCAAATGAACTCCGAGAGCAGGTACTTCTGAACTGACTCATAAATTAACTAATCATCTCACCGTAGGTACAAGCAAGGAACCCATACTCAAGGGCAAAGGAAAGGATGATTTACCCATAGGACCCCCTCATAGGTTAGAAGACTACGAGCCGGGATCAGAATCTGAGGTTGAAAAGAAGATCCAGTGATTGAAAGACATATTGACCCGAATTCCAGGGGTTCCCGCTCCCATTTGAAAAACTGCACCAACGAGTTTTGCAGATTTCCCATTCATCGATGAGATTAGCCTCATGAAGATGCCTCTGAAGTTTACCTTTCTGAGCATAAAGCTGTTTGATGGTGCATCTGATCCCAACGATCATGTCGTCCAATACAAACAAAGAATGTTCACTACCAAGATACCTCGACATGCCTGAGAAGCCAGCATGTGTAAAGGCTTCGGATCCAACCTCGTTGGCTCAGCACTCCAATGGTTCATCAACCTTCCCAACTCAATGATCTTGTCGTTCACCCAACTTAATAATCTCTTCATCGAACAGTTCGCCAGTAACTGCAAGATTAAAAAACATGTAGACGACCTCTACACAGTCGTAAAAAGGTCAGAAGAACCTCTACGAAGCTTCGTGGGAAGGTTCAACAAAGAAAAAGTATCGATCCCCAACTGCAACATTGATACCGCGACTTCGGCCTTCAGGAAATGCCTCAAGAGAGACTCCGACCTCTACAAGGAGTTAACCAAATATCCCTGCAAAATAATGGAAGATGTGCTCGCCAAAGCATTGGCCCAAATCAAATGGGAAGAAGATAAAGCAAACTCATCTAGATCTCGCACCAGGAATGATCATCCAAGGAAAAAACAAAGAAGTAACAGGACGGAAAGATTCAAATGGACCCCTACCCACGAAACCCGCGATTCAACTCGCGAAGCAGGAGAGCTCAAGAACCCCAGGTTGACAGAAAGGTCCTAGAGTACAACCTCTACATATCACCATCGGAAGCAGTGCTAGCCCTTAAAGGACTTGGCCAGAATGTGAAATGGCCCACAAAAATGAAAGCTCCAGACAACAAACGAGACAAGAGCAAGTTCTGTGAATTCCACAATGATCATGGACACAAGACAGATGAATACATCGCCTTGAGACTCGAAGTCACAGAACTCTTACAGCGAGGATATCTTACCAACCTTCTGACCCCCAAAGGGAAAGAGACCTGGTCGCGAAGAGAAAATAAAAAAGAAGCACAACTGCCTGAACCCTCGAGGGTCGATCGCACTTTGAACTGTATAACAGGAGGTTCAGAAGTGAGTGGGATCTCACAGTCTTCAGCAAAGAGACACTGTCACTCGATAAAGTACAACGGAAACATCCCCAGACAAGCCAAACAATATAACCTCGTCACACTTGACTTCACCAACAGAGAAGCTTTCGACCTCTCTCACCCTCACCACAATGCACTAGTCATTTCCTTATTAATTTCTAATTTTCTAGTCAAGCACGTTCTTATTGACAACAGGAGCTCCTCTAATGTGATCTTTCTGAGTACTTTGAAAGGGATGCAGGTAAAGGAAACTGAAATTGTTAAAACATCAACCACCTTAATCGGTTTTAATGGAGAACACAAAGCCATGATGGGGGAAATCACACTTTCCACCTATATTGAAGGGATGAATATCTTCACCAAATTCTAAGTAATTGATGCCCCCTCAGCCTACAATTTCATAATGGGAAGGCCTTGGATCCACGAACTCCAGACGGTATCATTAACCTATCATCAGCTCATGAAATTCCCTACACCCTGGGAAGTTCGCGAAGTTTAAGGTGAACAAATCACAGCTCGAGAATGTTACGTCTCCACACTCAAACATAAATGAGCTATGGAAATCAATCAAATCAAAGTCGGATCATTTTCAACCGGTGCCGAAAATTGCAACTACGAAGAACCCGAAGTGGAAGACCTCGATGAAATCCAAATACATCCTGACTTCTCTGACTATAAGGTACCGATCGGGTCGAGATTAACTATAGAAATATGAGAACAATTGATAAGACTCCTCATCAAGCACCATGATTACTTCGCATGGTCGTTCGAAGACATGACATGTATCGACCCTTCAATTATAACACATAAATTGTAGGTTGATCCAGACAAGACCCCGATAAAGCAAAAAAGACGTGAATTTGCCTCTGAACGAAACAAGATTGTGGATAAAGAAGTTAATAAGTTGCTCAAGCATGGACACATTAGAAAAGTCCAGTACCCTGAATGGCAGGCCAATGTCGTAGTAGTAAAGAAAAAGAACGGCAAAAACAGGCTGTGCATAGACTTCACCGACCTCAATCAAGCCTGCCCTAAGGACTCATTCCCCTTGCCTCATATCGACATGCTAGTAGACGCAACGACTGGACACGAACTAATGAGTTTCATGGACGCTTTCTCTGGATACAATCAGATCTTCATGTATCCAGAAGATCAAGAAAAAACTGTGTTCATCACCCATTGAGGTATGTTTTGCTATAAAGTAATGCCCTTTAGACTAAAAAATGCAGGTGCAACCTACCAAAGGCTGGTGAACCGAATGTTCGAAGAACTAATTGGGGACACCATGGAAGTCTACATCGATGACATGCTCGTAAAGTCTCCTAGAGCTCGAGATCATGTTGATTATCTCCGCCGAACATTCGAGGTCCTTCGCCGATACAATATGAAATTGAACCCCATAAAATGTGCATTTGGGGTGACCTTAGGGAAATTTCCTGGATACCTCGTCACAAAGAGAGGTATCGAGGCCAACCCCAGTCAGATCAGAGCCGTCAGAAACATACAACAACCTCAGAATATCAAAGAAGTACAAAATCTCACTAACCGACTCACGGTCTTTAGCCGCTTCATCTCAAAGTATTCAGAAAAAAACCACGTCTTTTTCAAGACGCTATGTAAGAACAAAAGCTTTGAATGAACTGCCGAATGCTCGAAGGCCTTAGAAGAATTGGAATATCTGGCGAGCCCCCCTCTACTATCGAAACCCCACGATGGATAGGTACTTCTAATATATTTATCTGTTTCAACTAACTCTGTTAGTGCAGTTCTTGTTAGAGAGGAAGAAGAAGATAACACCCGGTTTACTACACCAATCGATCACTATTAGATGCTGAGACCAGAAATCCACAATTAGGAAAACTGGCATTAGCCCTCATCATGGCATCAAAGAAAATGAAGCCCTATTTCCAAAGACATTCAATCAAAGTGGTCACGGAATTCCCACTCAAAATAGTATTGAGAAAACCAGAACTCGCGGGAAGACTCTCCAAATAGGTCGTCGAGCTCGGGGAGTACGACATACATTATGTACCCCGAATCTCGGTAAAATCCCAAGTACTTTCGGACTTCAATGCCAACTTTTCCTACGAGGCCCTGACCAGAGCAGAAGGTGAATAAATGAATACCGAAGAAGAAAATTTGAAATTTTGGACCCTTCAAGTAAATGGCTCTAGCACTTCGAAAGGGAGTGGTCTAGGCATGGTTCTAACAAGCCCAACAGGAGAAACTACCGAACGTTCAGTCCGATGTGGATTCAAAGCAACCAACAACAAAGCCGGGTACGAAGCCCTCATCGGAGGGTTAAACTTAGCTAGCGGCCTCGGAGCCAGAAAGATCCAAATTCAAAGAAACTCTCAGCTAATAATAAACCAATTCGAAGGAGAATTCCAAGCAAAAGACTCAAGAACGATCGCTTACCTCGCCGTAGCAAAAGAAATAGCTTCAAAGTTTGAAAAGATCAAAGTCCAACACATTACAAGAGAAGACAATAGGCAAGCTGATGCCTTGGCTAATTTAGGTTCAGCAATCGAAACTACCAAAACTAAAAACATCCTAGTGTTATATGCAAAATGGCCAGTAGTTTGGAAAGAAGAAGGTTCGAAAATTCTGCCCATCGAGAACAGTACAAACTGGATGACCTCACTCATCAGATATATAGCAAAGAACGAGCTCCCCGAAGATCTCCTCGAGGCAAGACGGATTAAGGCTAAGGCTCCAAAATTGACCATGATCTCCGGATCCCTATACAGAAAATCTTTTTCAGGGCCTTATCTGAAATGTGTTAGCCCCATACAAGCTAAATACATCCTAAGCGATCTTCACGAAGGCAAATGCGGAAACCACTCATGATATAGAAGTCTGGCCAATTGAGTTCTAATGTCCGGGTTCTACTGGCCGATCATGAGAACAGATGCAAAGAGCTACGCCAAAGCATATGACTGATGTCAGAAGTACGCACAACAAATCACATGCCTCCAGAGCCCCTACACACAGTAGGCCATCCTATGGTCATTCATGAAATGAGGGATAGACATCGTATGACCACTGCCAAAAGGCGAAAATCAGAAATGCTATATTTTGGTACTGACGGACTACTTCACCAAGTGGGTCGAGGTTGAAGCCTTTGCACGTGTCAAAGACACAGAGGTACAAAATTTTTTATGGAAACATATTTTATGCAGGTTAGGAATTTCCAGGGAGATCGTCACAGACAACGGGTTCCGGTTCATAAGCACGAGATTTCAAGACTTTTGCAAAGAATGGAACAACAAGCTCTCATTCTCCACCCCAAGGCACCCCGCAGCAAACGGCCAAACTGAAGCCACGAACAACACAATCCTAAGCATCTTAAAGAAAAAACTATCCAAACACAAAACTCAATGGGTCCAACAACTCCCAAGAGTTCTATGGTCCTACAGAACGAGCTCAAAGACAAGTACGGGAGAGACCCCATTTGCCCTAACATATGGTTCAGAAGTCGTGCTACCTGCAGAAGTAGAGATCAGTAAAGTTCGAACAGAATGGTCTAATCAATTGAACAACAAGAAGCTCGAGGCAAATCTCGACTCTATCGACGAGCTCCGAGATCGGGCGATAATGAAAATAGCAGCATACATATGATAAGCCGACACTTCAACAAAAACACAAGGCTTCGAACATTCTAAGTTGATGACTGGGTACTCAGGAAAGTATTCCAAAATACAAAGGAGAGTGGAGCCAGGAAATTGGCACCAAATTGGGAAGGCCCATACCAGATCGAAAAGGTCATCGGAAACGGAGCTTACAAACTCCGAACTAAAGAAGGCCGACCCATAGCCAACTGCTGGAATACGCTACATTTAAAATAGTATCATTTCTAGAACTCTCGATCTTATTTTCATCATTCAGTTTGATTTCTTTTTGAATTTTATTTTCTGACTTGAGTGTCGGAGTAACTAATAGAACCCCAAGCACAGGGGTCCCGACCCTCAAGAGAACAATGGCATCTTGACCCTAAAATCATCTTCTCGGCCAAAGAAGTAATATATTCATTCTTTCAATTTCTCATTTTTGTTAATTAAGATGTTTATGTACTGACTTGAGCGTCGAAGTAACTAACAGAACCCCAAGCACAGGGGGTCCAGCCCCCAGAGTTCAAAAGACCCTGATTTCAAGAGTCTTGAACCCGACGTCGAGGATAAAATTGATCTCCCGATTCGAATCTTGAGGAACTCGATGCTCAAATCAACAAAATCAGGACATAAAAGCAATCGTTGAATTCTAGATGTGATCTCAAAAGGTACTCTCAAGACTATTGTTGTTCATTTTATCTAAATCCTATTCTACGCATGTGTCAACCCCTGCAGCCCACAATCAATTCAAAAACATCAAATTAAAGTGAAACACATGACATGGGCACACGAAAAATGAGAAGATCAAAGCATGAAAGTAGAATTGGCAAAAAGCCATCTTGTCCATCCTAATCCGCCTTTATGAAAGGCGAATCAAAAGGAAATATAAAATATTTACAGATAATTGTTTGAGAAAAAGCATAAAATTGTTCGATAAAAAACATGAAGTATTTTTTCACAGAAAGTTAAGTCGAGGCCTTATCCCCGACCTTAGTAGCATCTCTACCATCCTCTCCAGTGACATCCCCGGCAACCTCGCCCTCCGTCTAACCTTCCGCCCCGTCAACCTCAGCAACTCGATCTTCACCCTGGACGATGTCCTCCTCTTCGACCTCTAGGAAAGATAGATCGAGGTCAGGCATCTTCTCCTTGATGGCCTCCATGACAGCTGCCCCATCTTCCTGGTAGAGGGTCTTCTTGAAGGGAATGAAGTCGGCAGGCTCCAATATGACGTTCAAATCAAGGGAGGCCTTGAGATCCCTGATTCTGGCCTGTGCAGCGGCTAACGAGGTTTTGAAGTCCGCCTTTCTCAGCTTCGGCCCTGACCTGAGCCTCGAGGCTCTTGTCCAGCAAAGTCTTGGCCTCCGTAGCTTCCATCCTGGCCGCGTTCCTTTCCACCAGAATGGTCGACTCTCTATCGACCATGTCCTTCCTTTTCTCGAAAACATTCTCCAGCTCCTTAGCCATCTCTGAGACCCTCTTCTATAGCCCCTCCTCATGAGTTGCGAGGTTCTGGCAAAGATAGAATTGACTGAACAACATCTACAATGAACATCAGGTAGGGGTTAACCACAGTTCAGAACCGTGCATGCAGATAAAAAAAATATACAAAGATATTTTACCTTGGCCATTTGGTCAAAAGATATGAAGGCCTGCTGCTCAAGGCTGTCTTTTTCATACACCTCGGGGGCACCGAGGCAAGTAACGGACTTCTGGACATCCGCAAGGAAGGGTTTGAGGGAGACTGTTCGAGAGCTGGAAGAGGCGAGAGCCTTCTTAGAAGAACGAGGAACTTCCAGGTCGACAATCACCGAAGGCAGAGGCTGCATAGCTAGGGCAAGCACAAGAGTGTTGTCCTTTGACTTCTTCGGTGAAGGTGTAAGCAAGGGGCTTCCATTCCCATCATCCGCAGGCCTCTTCGTTCCAGAAGAAGAAGAGGTTCCAATCTTAGCAGCGGCTAGCGCCCTGACTTTAGCATCAGAGGGTTTTATCTTGAGCTTTCCCATGTCGTAGAGGGTCCGACCTGCTCAAACTATTTCAAACTCTTGAAGCTCAGTGGAAAGAAGAAAGGCTTCTTCAATATGGGAAGCCTCAACTCCAGAAGGCTCGCGCCATGGGGGAAAGCCTGCACAGGATAAAGAAATCGTAAAGCTCAAAACAAGTAAAGTAATCGAAGGACTTGGCTCAAAGACCCACGGGCTTTGCGAAATTCGGCAGGAGAGATCACGTCCTTAAAAGTCTAGGCGGGAATGAAGATGAACTTGGGCTTCTAATCACCCGAAGAAGACGGCAAGGTCGTTATCAGAGGGGGGCGATCCCCCACCCACTTGGTAAAATAGTAGAAGCTCATCTGTCCGACGTTAGCCACCAGCCTATACGCCTCATGCCACTCGTTGACAGTAGGTTCTGGGAAACCGAGCTCTGCCCACATGTAATACATCCCTAGCATGTGGAACTATCCGATCGGCATGATCTGGGCAGGAGCTATGCCGTAGAAGCGTGCTATCTTGGCAAAAAAGGGGTGAAGAGGGAGTCCGACCCCCTTATCGGAAACCAGAGTGTAGAAGGCAGTAAGCCCATATGGAGGTTGATGCGCTCCATCAGAGGGTCGAAGGGAGTGAATTTCGACCCCAGCTCCCGAGATCGGAGGCGAGGTTAACTTCTTCAAAAGCTCCTCATTTACCTTCGAAGCAATATCCGCAGCTCGAAATCTTTCTCCCACAGGCTGAACCTCATGGATTTGAATTTTCCGAACCTTCGACAGGTTGCCCGTATCCATCGGGGCTCGTCATTTGCTGACCACCGCCCAGCCAACCGAGCAGGGGACGATAGCTGATGGCCTCTTGTATTTGGCCTTTTCCGTGACTCTAGTAATCACAGGGGAGCCGGAACTACTGGAATGCTCCGACCTGGAAGGAATCTCCTCCTCTCAGCCACTATAACTTATCCCTCTTCCCCGGCGTTTGAGTCCTCACTTGCACTCATTATGATCAGAAACCCAGAAAAAAATGACAAGTAATCTGTAACAGTCCGGTCCCGAGATAGGGATTAACGAATAGGCACGGAGTGTTATTAAGGGATTAATGAAGTAAGATGGAAGATTAATAAGGAGGTTTTACAATCGAGATATGCTTTTGAGGAATAGACGATGGTAATCGGGTTTACTTTTATTGAAGTGGGAGCATGCTCGAGTGGAATGAAATGGCTAACTAATCGGATTCCTTTAAGTATAGACCCATCCATAGGTCGAAACGAATAATAGATATCAATCCGAATAAGCTTCTTTATAGGTGAAAAGAAATCATATTCGAGAGACATAAATAAAACTTAATATGCATCTTATATTTATATAATCATGACTGGGGAAATATTCATAGAGTCTTGATAATCATAATAGAACTTGAACAGAATTAGAATGAGTGTATCAGAGTAGCAGATCACATAGTGGGATTTCAAGAAAATATTAGATAATAGCAAAACAATCTCGGCAGCCAACCCACATCCACAGCCACCAACATCCTCAGCATCTCAACCTGAAAAACATTTGAAAAAGAGGGGGCATGAGCACTAATGTACTCAGTAGGTTTTAATGAAACACTTTAATAAACTTTAAAATATCAAATAATCAACTAACGGTATATGGAGAGCAAAACGCAAAAGCCCTCTCCACATCTGCAAAACCTTTTCTTTTCTTTTTGGGCCCATCTTAGCTCAAACCTGATGTCAACTGCACCCTTAGGCATACCATAGGATAGAAGAGGGATTACCTCAATTATCCAAATGAGTTTGCGAGGGAATTGACCCAGCAGTGACTCCCTTAAAAGTTCTGAGCTCAAATCCTGCTTAAGTGAAATGCTAAGTTTCTTCCTTCTCTAATCTTGCTAGCAAAACCAATCTTAGAGCAACGTCTAAGGGCTAAACCTTTAATATTGCATGATCTCGGCCTACAAGGGATTTAACGCTACCCTAACAAAGCAAACCTTAATCCTTAATTATACGAGCTTAATAAGCATAAACATTCAAATACTAGGAGATGAACGTAAATAAGTACAAACTATTGCTTAATACAATTCTAAATATCTCATGCTAAGCATAAACAATACTTTAACATTTCTAGCATTTCTAAACATGCTCAAGAGCTCAAGTATAACATAATATCTTCCTTTCCTTCCTTCCTTGTACAGATATCGATCAGGTAGAGTAAAAATACTTTATTGGATATCTCATTTGCCCTAACATGCTTCTAGAGCTCATTAGCTCAAACTTTAGATGAGTATAGATTTACCTACCTTGATTACGGAATGAAAGATGAGGCAACGAGCTGGTGGTCTTCCTTAGTATTCCCCCGAGGTTTGATTTCTCCTACAAAAGTTGAATTATCGACTTAGCGGCATCCTTTGAAGATTTTTAATAATATGAAATCATATAACACCCAACTAAAATACCCTTAGCTAGGACTTAATATGGATAGCATGACTTTATGACTTTATAAAGTTTCGAGAAGGATTTATTTTATTTAAAGAACATCTCATCATGATTTCTCGATTTTTAGACGCAGAATAACTTGAATAAGTTACTCGAAATAAATTGGAAACAACTTGATTGTTTTTCTAAATTTTAAACTCGAAATTAACTTCGAAATAATCTGGAAATAACTTGGAAATAATAGCATGGAAGAGGCTTGAAAAATAGAACTCGAAAAGCACGAAAACAACACATGGAGGCGACTTACGGAAGTGGCCGAAGGCCACCTCCGCGCCGGCGCTCCCTAGCGCCGCGGCGATAAGGGCCGCCGGCGGGCACCCCTAGAGCGGGCGGGCCTCAAAGGCCGAGAGGGGGGTGGCGCGGCGGCGAACCCCCCCCCCCCCCCGCCGCAGGGCCTCTCTCTCTAGCCCTTTTTCTGAACGGTTCTAGGTGATCTTCAACCGGTTCTTCGGTGTTCGTCAATTTTGATGACACGAAGAACACGAACTCAAATTTAAATACGACAAGTTTAAATATTGTAAATCAACACGATATTACGAGTATGGATTAATTTACAACAACAATTGAAAAGTTACTATTCATTCACCTTTCGATTGACCTTATAATGGAAATCCGTGAACGTCAATGGAATTCTTGAGTCATTTCCCATAAGAGGGGCCTGATAGAACTAGACTCGGATCATCGAGGAGGATTTCGTAAATTTCTCAAAATACAAACACACGCAAAAGTTACTATTCATTCACCTTTCAAATACGTTTTTCATTGCCGGGGACTCAATTGACTTCAGAATTAAAATCTGAAAACACCGGCATACTCCTTGAGTTAAAACCTTTTCAATAAAACCACGAATGGTCATGAAAAGAATTAGGATCACATTTTTTGAAAAGATGATTTTCACGAAAATTGATCCCTAAAGTCGTGACTAACATCCGTCCACAACTAAACTTATTAAAATTCCTTCTTTAATTAATTAATTACCATTAATAATCCTCTAAACCTTATCCAAAAATCTGGGGTGTTACATAATCCAAACCCTAGACCAGCCTAAAACCAAGAAAATCCTAACCGTTTCCCTCCTGAAATCACCTAATTCCACCAGAAAAAACCTGCCGAAAAATTTAACAAACCCTAAAATAACTGTAAAAGCCCTCTAAACACAGCCTAGAAATCAAATATATCTAGAAACTTAAACGATTCACTACGGTTCTAACAAAATATCTCAAGCATTCCAGAATACTACACGAGAAATTTCAAAACGATTTATCCATTGGGCAAATATGAAAAAGGGGAAACGAGTGGGTAACCTGAAGATGGCGAAGTAAGCAGCTGATAGATTTTTCATAGAACAGAGTCTCCGAGCAGTCCTAAGCGCGAGAAAAGTGGAGGCGGTTAGTGAAAAATGCGAGGTGAAATTCTTCTGAAGAAAGATTGATAAGGTTTGTCACAAGAAAGTTGTTTAAAATTGAAAAAACTTTTGATATTCTGAAAAATAGGCAGAGGAGGGAACTGTTTCCCTCAATATTTGAAATACGGGGAGGAAAGACAGCATGATCTGAGCCCACGTATCTTGATCTAACGGCGAGGGTTGGCCTAGGGAACATGAAAAGTAAAATCCGTACCTAAGGTCTGGATTTCCACGAGGTCTACTCTCACGACCTCAGAAACTCCCCTAGGACCTGCTTTCAGGTCTGGAGCTCCACGAGGTCTGCTCTCACGACCTTAAAAGCTCCCCAGGACCTGCCTTCAGGTCTGGAGCTCCACGAGGTCTGCTCTCACGACCTCAGAAGCTCCCTCAGGACCTACCTTCAGGTCTGGAGCTCCACGAGGTCTGCTCTCATGACCTCGGAAGCTCCTCCAGGACCTGCCTTCAGGTCTGGAGCTCCACGAGGTGTGCTCTCACGACTTCAGAAGCTCTTCCGAGACCTGTCTTCAGGTCTGAAGCTCCACGAGGTCCGCCCTTATGACCTCACAAGCTTCCTCATGGCCTGTCTTCAGACCCAGAGCTTTCAAAATTGGATTTCGCGATCCAAGATTCCTCAAAGAACTCATCTCTAAGCATTGCCTGAAAGCCAATAGAAATTCAGCATCTAAACATAGAATTGAATTGAGAGAATCGCTACTAAAACGCCGACATTCATTACCCGATCTTTGAAATACAAGAATCAAGTAATGAGGAGCTAACTGTAGAGGCCCTATTTCTGCATAGGCCTAAAGACCAGACCCATGGCCATTTGAAGGTCTAAAGAGCTGAAGAGTTCGACACCTCATGATCGATATTTCGAGGTCGAAACCTCAAGGTCGATGCCTCACTAATCAAGGTCCAGAGGTCTAAAGGAAGAGTTCACGATCGAGCAGACTCCTGAAAGAGACCAGGTCAAAGTATCCGTTGAAGATAAGTAAGACCCCACCAAACCCTAAAAGAGATAGAAATGATCCCCTAAAGATCGAGAATCGATTAAGCTCACCAATATATATATATATATATTCACACTCTTCATCATACGGAGGATCATCAATAAATCAGCAACCACTTACGCAACATTCATTTCCGACTCTTTCATGAACTAGCATCATACGGCCCATCGCTCGGCGTAGTCATAACACTCTACGACAGTAGAACTCAGCCCTTCAATTCCTGATTATCGTTTATCGTTCGATTTATCATTTTATCGTTCGCTTTTAAATTATTATATTTACTAGTTTCGATTCTGACTTGAGCGTCGGAGTCCGTTCGATCGTCAACCCCCTGACGGTCCTTCGACTTCACGTGTGTTTTCTCTGTCTTGTAGATTGCCGGAGCCCGAATTCGAAAAAATGATCAACTGTAGAGTTTTTGACCTCTACATATTGCACGAGTCACCAGATTTTAAAAAAATAAATTAATTAACTTTAATTTTATGGTTCATTAATTCCATTTTAGAGGATATACATTTATATTTATTTCAAATAAATTAAATTAATTTACTTTAATTTTAAAATCACTAATTTCATTTTTGAGTATATATTTTTAGGGAAAAACTAAAAAAAAAAACAACAGAAAATCACAAGATAAAAATAAAATAAAACACGTGTGCAATGCACGCGTCATGTTTTAGACTTTTTTTTTTACCTTAATGGGTCTGAATCGGTCTAATACACACAAAAACCTATAAACCTATTACACAAGATACTTCCTCCTCAATAAAATATGTTCAAATCTTTCACGCCGAAGTCCGACCTGATCCGTTTCCATCACAGAGTATAGATTCCCTAAAGTTAAAGGCAAATAAACAAATGCACAAATAATCCTTTTTTCACTAGCCACTACCCCAACTTTCTTTAGCTCCTAGAAAAGTTGTTGATCTGATTTTTTGGTACTACAATTGTTTTGGTTAATTCTGCTTTAAATTTGCAAGACGTTTGAATTCTTTTATCGTTCATATTTATTTTTAAAGGGCAATTAAGTAGTTATTTTTAAACTCAAATTTCTTATCTTCACTTATTAATTCGTAGGAGAAAATATATATACATATATTTATATATATATTACAAAGAAGATTGTACGAGCTAGATTTTCACTTATTAAAGTTTTTCAATACTTGTTAGCGAATATCTTCTTTTTCACACATAAATGTGCGATTTTATTTTAAAACTTACCAATAATTAACAAATCAATTTTCAAGTACATTAATTCTAAGTTGCTACGTTTGTTTTAAAAGATGAGGAGGAAGAATGCCACATAATAATAACTACTCCACAAATTAACCATTGACAATTAAGAATTAATATGTGTCTTAATTAACTAAATCCGTGGCAACCCTTCTCCAATCAGCACTCTAATTTGCGTCTTATATAATAATAGTAACGCTATCTAAATATGATTAAAATATTTTGATTTATTTTAGTGGCAATTTATGAAATGCACGCCAACTCGAAATCCCAAAGCAAGCAAAATCAAGAAACAGAAACAGTCGGTGGAATATATTAATTAATAAAAAAATAAAATAATCGAATAAGATATTGGTGTTGGTAGAGTCATCTTGAAGATAGAGAGGGCACAACTGTCGCATGATTCTGCCACGTACCGAGGCACATGTCCAAAGCTTCTTAGTAACGGGTCCGTTTTTGTTTTTTAACTACTTACTAAACAAATTACCTAAAATAGTGGTCGAAGAGTGTTATTGATAATCCTCTATTTATTGTACACTCAATTTTATTAATTTAATTTTTCTTTCTTTAACGTTGATATCAATTTTTAATCTGAAATTATTTACAAAAATATCGTGATCTTTTATGTGTAATAATTTAATACTTGATCTTTTGAGATTAATTTTCGAAATTTGAATAGCTAACATATATTTTTTGGGTTTAAAGATTTAAATGACATAGAAAATTACTCCCGTGACTTTATACTTAGTTGACATTATTTTGATAAAATAAAATTAAAAATAATTAATTTCACTTGAACTACTCAAAGTCTTAAAATTAAACTCACACTAATTTGTGTTTAAGTACTCTTAAAATTAAACTCACACTAGATCAATGATAAGTTCAGAATGTCAGGTATTAAATTGTTATTTATGAAAAGTTATAACATTTTTGTAACTCACTTGTAAGGTTGAGCTAAAAACTGATATTAATCTCTTTTCGATTTTAATATCTTGTGATAAATTTAATTTTATATTTTTTTATTTAGTATTATCCTATCCAATTAAGGTGTATTGTAACTTTAATATTTTAATTTTCAGTTATTAATTGATTATTTAAAAAATTAATTATTAAAAAAAATATAATAAATTTTAATCGGACATAATAAATCTTAAATAATTAATATAAAATTAAATTATATTAAAAAAAATAAAATAAAATAATTGAGTGTGCAACAAAGATTGTGTTATAATCGTCCCTTGATAAGCTGTGCCACACTAATATATTCTTTGCTTCAGTCTCATCTCATACTTTGGAATCATAGCAACAGGATTATTATTAATGAGAAATAAATGCTTATATATACACATCCCCTCTCGGCCCCAATAAATGCAACGTATACATTTCCTAGTGGGAGAGACTGGAGAGATAAGATAATTAAGAGCGAAGAAACACTTGATCAGTTCGAGAGAGAGAGATAGAGAGAGGAAGAAGCAGGAGAAGAGAGAGAGAGATGGCTGACTGGGGGCCGGTGGTGATAGCAGTGGTGCTGTTCGTATTGCTGAGTCCGGGGCTCCTATTCCAGCTGCCGGGTCGGAACCGGGTCGTGGAGTTCGGCAACATGCACACGAGTGGGCTTGCCATTTTGGTCCACACCATTATTTTCTTCGGCCTCATAACTATTTTCCTCATTGCCATTGGTGTTCACATCTACACTGGCTAGGGCTACACACCTAATTCTTTTTTCTTTCCCCCTTTTTTTTTTTAGATTCTTGTTTTATTTTTTTAGATTGTTGGGCTTTTAATTATGTATTGAGCCTGTTCGTTGGTTTTGTTTATCAAGGAATGAAGTTGAAAGTAATTCCATTGATTGATCCAATCATCCAAATTTAATTATTTTACCAATTTCCCCAATATTTAGCGAGAGTATTGTGGAGTTCTTGGTTTCATTTTTCTTTTTTCTTTTTTATATATACTTTAGTATTGGTTACAATCGTCTATTGTATTTTTGTTATTCGTATTTCATATTCCACAATTGATTTTTTTTACTTTCTTCGGTTTTGATTTATTGTACTTAATTTAGTTTAATTTTATACATATCATTTATTATCTGTCCTATCAATTAGAGTTTTTTTAATAATTGTTTAGTATGTAATTTATAAAATATTTAATTAAAATAAAAAATTATAATAAATCATAATTAATTTGAATTAATTTAAAATAAGCAAGTGTAAAATTAAATTAAAATATAAAAAATTGAAATTGAAAATATTAAAAAAATTAATTGTGCAAACATAACACGGAAATATAATAGATGATTTTATCTATCTACGTGTCGGGTCAACCTGCATTCATGGAAAATAAAAGGTGTTATCAATTTTATGGGAGTGAGATTAAAAAATCAAGTTAGTAATTCTTCGTGTATTTATGACTCGAGCAAATATACTATCTCCACCATAAAAACCATAAATATGGTGTGGATATGAATGTAGATGATATAATTACCACTTCACAACTGAATGTGGTTTCAACGTTTATTAATTATACTCCCCCCCCCCCCCCCCCCCCTCCCATCTCAATTAGTGTGTTTTAGTTTAATTTTATAATTTATAATTAAATTTTAACATTTAATTTTAATATTTAATTAATAATTAATTATTTCATAAATATGATTAATCTATATTTTTTTGGGTAAATGTTAAAGATATACGGTCCAATATGTTATAATCAGTTTTCATTTTTATACATTATTAAAACCATAAATATGGTGTGGATATGAATGTAGATGATATAATTAATTTGTGCGGCCAGGCCTTGAATCCGATAAAAATCCTGGCATCTAATTCTCGCAGTGAAACAAACCGGTGACAGCAGAAGAGAAATAGAGAATCAATGTTCGTTCCAATTTGTAAAATAAATATGTTGGAAGAGGATGATAATAATAATAGTATTAAATTACAGAGTCTGTAATATGCTTTGCTTATACATTTCCAGAAGCACGAAAAAGAGACATAAATTCGGGAAATTCTACCACAAGGATCGTGTCACAGCCGCATACAAAATGCGGCAAATGGCAACTGATTTGAGTCCCCTCCTCTCAAAAATTAGCTAATCAACACTGCACTTCTTAGCTTAAAGGAAGGAAGGTAGATAGGAAGGTGATTCAACATAATATCCATTAAAAGTGTATGTATATCCACAGCTCTGCAATAATCCACCAAGATATATATATATATATATATATATATATATGCATAAATACAGCAACCCCTCATAACACCTTCCACGCTGCAATGCAATCACAGAAACAATATGTTAGATCAAATGATTTCACACATAGTATGAAATGACATATAAACGGAGTCAACCCTTTATCTTTGATCATGATTTTGATTAAGTTTGGGACTCCTATCTTATATGCATAAGAGAGAAGAGAGAGCCACATAATGAACCATACCCAAAACAATTCATTAAACCTGATGTTTAATGTGTTACAATTCTTTTAATTTAATTTCTAGTGAAGATTGAATCATCAATTTTAGCTTGTAGTAAATAGTAATGGAAAAAACACAATATTTTAATACCAAAAGAAATGCAAAATTGCAAATCTGAGAAAGTCAACAATCCACAATCACAGCAAGAAATCCAGTCCAATAAATATATATATATATATATATATATATATCTCAATCTTGAATAAAAATAGTAAAAGGTAAGATGAGAAGAATTCTTACAAGCAGCATCATCTTTTCTGGGCGAAGGAAGGGGAGAATTGAAAGATAAAATAGCTCTTCCAATCATGGAAATGGTGGAAACAACTCCCACAAAGTAGAAAAAAACCACGAAAGCAAGAACCCAAGGCATCAAAACAAAGCCAATAAAAAAGGTGACCGATCCACACAGCATCAAAGACAGAGAAATCCCAAGAAGCAACGATGCAAATCCCGCCGGAGTTATCTGCTGGAACGATGGCACCGACCTCCTCCCACGCTCTGTCGCCGGCGGAGATCGAATAATATTCAAGACCAAGGCTGATAGCTCGTGGAAAGCCTTAGATCGATATTCATCTTCATTTTGCGCCTGCCCACTCATCATCTTTCAAATTTCTATGAAAAAATTAATTGTTTCGAAAAAAGTGAGATGAAGGGATGAACTTGATAGTTGTCTAATTTGAAGGTACACGAGGCATCTGGTTTTACGGTTTCAAGAGATCGAGAAGGAAAAAAAGTGTTTGTTGCAGATTTATCACAGAAAAAGCGTGTAGTTTTTCGAATGGAGAGAGAGAGAGGTGGGGACTCTTGCTTTCTTTTCAAGTTGCGTCTTGTTACACTTTTTCTCTTTGCTAATTACTTTCAAGTTTTGTTTGACAATGAGAGAAGGCGACATGGATCCTCTACTCTGCGGCTCATTGAAACAAAAGCGCATGTGCTTCAGTGTGTTGTACTTTATACAGCTCTTGGAAGTAATTGTCTACATGTACACGTATGAAAATCATGATTAGGATTCTTATAATTATTGGGCATAACGGGAAATTATTAATTATATCACGTGTAAGCACATCACATACATTTACATAATTTTACATGTGGTAGACGGATTTCATATTATTTCTCAATTCATTTTTAAATGTGGGATTCATTTGCCGCATGTAAAATTATGTGCGACGTGTATGTAATATGTTAACACATGAGATATAATTTTTCAGAGTATAAGTTCCACAACTCCACTATTATGCCCTTTTCAAGTAAAGTTGTAAGTATGATGTATTGAGTTGAACATGATTGGTTAAATTTATTTGAAAAAATATCAAATTTTAAATTTTGTATTTCAATTTGCTTGACTATCCACTGAATCAAATTCTACTAAGTCAGACTTCAATAATTTATGATTATTTTATCTATTTTTGAAAATCAAACTTGATCAAATTTTAAAATTTTATTAAATTAAAAAGATAAATTTGTCAAATTGAGCTCAAACGATCACAAGTCAAACAATGAATTATATGGTTTCATGTTGAGGTAAGTAATAATAGAGTTATATAATTAATTTGAGGTTAAAAAAGTATTGAGAGAATGTACAACACCCCAAAGCATGCGGGTGCAGTGGGTATGGATATCAGCGGCGCATGGAAACGGAGCCTTGGTGGTATGACATATTTTTGAGTCATGCGCTTATCTTGAACGTTGAAAGAAGATGTAAGAAATCAGATAATAAAATAACATGGATTGAACAACTGGGAGCGGTGGCGGCTAGCCTGACACGTCTACATGGCGCCTGAGCTGCACGCGCTGTCTTAAACAAATATTTCTGCGTCACAATTGGGCCTTATCCACTTCGTCTTCGGGCCTCTGCAGCCAACCATTAAGGGTGGGTAATTCTATTTCCCAACTCCCAAAATTAATTTAAATATAAATATAATGTTTTAGATATTTTAATCCTTAGAATCCCAACTAATTAATAATAATAAAATAAAATACTAACTTCCATTGTATAACCCATCCTATATACTTAAAGCTCTACCAAAATAAATACAATCTGAATGCTTAAAAAATTATAACAAACTAGAATAGAACCCCAATGAATATTACACCAATTGGAACTTTTAGCATTCACATTTTTGTTGATTATAAAAAAAAATCATTTTGCCCTTTCAGATACTGCTAATTTTTCGATTGTAGATGATGATGATGATGATGATTCAGCTGCGAATATACCAATGAGGCTCCACTTTTTGAATGCGAAAATCTGAATTTGAAAAAAATATGCGGCTTCCAAGAAATTCTGGTGGCAACTACTACTCAAAAATCACAGCCCTCTTTAGAATGTTTTTTTTCTTCTTTTTTTAGTGCAAAAGATAAATTTGTTGATATTCTCATTTTATTTAGCACAATGAGTTGAGATACTTTAACATAATGGCCTATGACCATTCTCTAAAGGGCAAGTCTCTTATACATAAGATGTACATGAGATGGTCAACGCGTTGACTGGATCAACACATGTTGATCCGGTCAATGTTTTGACCAAAAAATCCGTCAAAATTAGTACCATTTATAATACTGAAAAGTATCATTTGTATCAATAAAAAGTATTGGGCAGAATAAAAAAATAAAGAAAAAAACTGTTAAGATCAGTATCAATTGATACACTAAAAAGTATCATTTGAAATTAAAAAAAAGTATCAATTGTATCCCTAAAAAATATCACCAATATTCACAATTTTTTTGGTCAACGTTTTGACCGAGTCAACGCGCGTTGACCCGGTCAACGCGTTGATCGTCTCATATACATCTTATGCACATGAGTTTTTACGTTCTCTCAAATTATTGAGAGATATATATGGGTGTACAAAGAGTAAAATCACTTTAATTATTCTATCTTATTAATATGTCTTTAATATATTTTATCATGAACTTATAATTTAATGACATTAATGAATTATGGAATTATAATTTCAATTTTCCATCCTCCAACTGAAAAGGACAAAGGTCTTGTTATCAAGTTTGTTACATAATATATGTCCAAAATGAAAAAGAAAAAAAAGTGTTACATGATAATCTTAACGATGTTAATATTCATTGGGGGTTGTATTTTAGTTTGCTAGAGTTTAATTAGCGGGGTTGTACATTGGGGTTATATTTTATTACGATAGAGCTTTAAGTAGTGGGGTTATATGGGAGGTTGTGTTTTAGTTTTTCTATAAATTTTAAGTATACAATTGGGGGGCTTATATAATAGTGGAGTTGTACGTTGGAGGTTGTATTTTATTTTATTATTGTTTTTAAATAATTGAGGTTTATAAGGATAAAAATGTCTAAATAATTATATTTATATTTTAATTAATCTTAGGGGTTGTAAAAAGAAAACATGAGTTGCGAATATAACTACTCTTAAGGCGGTGTTTGGTTTGAAAGATTATAATTGTTTAGTTTTAATTGATAAAATTATTCCATCTTATTAAGTATTAGATCATATGATATGAGTCTTGCATTGATCGAGGTCCTATCATCCATTTGAGTGATAACTCATTATCTCAAAATTAGAGTTTTTTATATCCACACCACCATTGATTAAATTCAAAATTACTCAATGATCATATAATATTTGAATATTTCTACCCTTCATTTTGAAAATATTTTCACAAGTGCATATTATGTATATGCTAATTTTCCTTGAAATCATTTTTAAATAAAATGATATAAACACTGAAAATAAGAATAATAATCAACCGTAAATTATCCTCATTTGAATAATATTTGGATATTTCTACCCTCAATTTTGAAAATATTTACACAAGTGCATATTATATATAAATTAATTTTCCTTGAAATCACTTTTAAATAAAATACTAAAAACACTGAAAATAAGAATTATAATCCACCCTAAATCATAGTATAAATCCATAATTTTAATTTAATTGATAGTCCATATTTTAGTTTCAATTTTTTTGAGTAAAAATAATTGCAACTTATAATTTAAATTGATAATGAAAATTTATGTGTAGGATAATTTAGGTATTTAACTATATTTTAATCATAATCTTTTAATCCAAAAAAAATATATTGACAATCTGTCCTAAACCATCAAAATCTAAATCAAGTAATCCAAACTTATAATTATTTTTGTATGAATAATGCAATCTTACTTTATCCTATTAATTTTATCTATCCCATCAACCGAATTAAATGAGATCAATAAATTGTGCTTAATACTCAAATGTTTACAATCTATAGTAATATTATCGAAATTTATATTTAATAATAATTTTTTACCCATTATATTTATTTTTGTCATAATTGTACTATCTGTAAATATTTTCGATAATTGAGAGTTGAGTCTTCATGTCGGAGAACATGTGGTAAAAAAAAAAATCCACACATCCATACCAAAACGACGTGAGCTTTGAAAATTCAATAAAACTCAACTTCAATCCTTCTCGTTGGTCCCAAAAGTCGAGCACATTTTACAAATAATGACAATTTCGAGCATCATTTAATTCCATCTTTTATGATAAGACGGGCAAGACTCATTGCTCATGTAAGTGTTCTCTGACGTGATTACTCAACTTTCAATTGTTAGAAATATTTACGGACAATATAATTGTGATAAAAAGGAAATATTAAAAATAAAATTACTATTAAATATAGGTTGGAGTATTATTATTATAAATTGTAAATTGTAAGGTATTTAATATACTTTATAATTAATATAATCTCAAACATGTCCCCCCGGAATCCACTCCTCCTTATCCTTTTGTGAATCCACTCCTGTATTTCCTTTTGTGCTCACGTGGCAATAGTAATGCATTTTATTTTAAGATTAATTATGATTTAATTGTCAATATTTGAATATTTTAATAAAAATAATGATTTAATATTTTAATAAAAATAATGATTTAATATTTTAATAATTATAATTTAATTTTTAAGCGTTTAAACGTATTTTATTTTGTTAAGAAGTTGCTTTGTAGCTGTTAAAATGTTGGACCATTTATGTTAAAATATTAAAAATTAAATTATTATTAATTTTTTATTATATATATATATATATATATATGAGCAATATTTGTGAATTTCTACGATGGATCACATGCGACTTCTAAAGTAATTTTAGATTTTTTTGTTATATAAACGAAACGATCCATGTATTGTATTGTTCGAATGCTATTCTGCAAGAAACAAACGGTTTAATTAAATCTCTATTACGAGATGAAAAGAGCCAAGAGCAAAGAAAAGAAAAGAAAAGGGTGGGGTCTAAAGGAGTTCTCGTTTCTTTGAATCTTTTGGTATTTACGTGGTGTGGAAATTATGTTGCATAAAATAAGCAATAATGGTAGGGGGGGGGGGGGGGCAAATTTTACTAATAAAAAATGACCACTCAATTTCGTTATTAACAAGCGATAAGATAATAATTAATTGATAGTTTACAATAAAATTGAGAGTAGGGCACGTATGTTTATTAGATGGTGGGCGACATTATATTGCATAATTGCAATAATTAGCGATGACATCGACATATTGCCACCTGAAATAAACACGCAACGTTTGGATATATTATTAAAAAGTACTATCATTAATTTCTTTAATTATACCATTAGGTTCATTTAGTCAAAGGGGAACCCTTAAACTTTGCATTGAGTCCTCAACATTTTGATCAGTTAAAAAAATACGTCTTCAAACATCGTGCCATGATCTTATTATGTCCTGAAAAAACACGTTTATACTTAAATTACTAAATGTGCGGACAGATCAATTGAACTAAACAAATTAAAACTTGAGAACATGTTATAATGAAATGTAAAATCTGACCTAACAAATAAAACATTAAACTAAAGCTTTCTATTTTGTGTACAATTTTGTTTGTACGTACGTATGTATGTAGGGGTAGGTTTAAATAGAAACCAATCCCCATTTCTAGGAACCAATTAAATTGATCAATCTTAATGATATGAAGAATAAAAAGGAGGTGACATAATTGTAAATATGAGAAATTAAAAAATAAGGGTATTGCAAGATTTTTTAAAAAAATAGTGATGTCATCATATTTATAAAAATTCTTAAAAATTTTAAACAATCATAGCTCATTCGATTTAAATCCAATTAACTCGAATAATATATCAAATTAAAGATTTTTTTTTCATACTCTTTCATTTAAGATGCATATTGCATATACTTATTTAACGAAAAATTGATAAAAAAAAAGATAAAAACTCATTTTTAGGCGTATATAAGTCGGAACACTCAAACATTGCTAACATCATGTACTTATGTTGCTAATATGAAACATGCTAATTTATACACAATACCCATCTATTAATACACAACTGCTATCATATGAAAATAAGTAAAACATAAATTATATATAGTGGAAAGTTAGTTTAGCATATTTTTTAATAAAAAAAGAATTTCAAAAAAATATTAACCGTTGAAAAAGTTATGACCGTTTCATTGAAGGATGTTATTTCATCATGAAAATTGTAAAAAACTAACAACACTTAAAAATCATATTAACAAATCGTTATTTACATATTAGCAAATTATTGTTTACACATTAGCAAATCATTGTTCACATATTAGCAATATATGTTAGTAACATATTAGCAATATGATGTATGTATAATGCTACAACGTATTACACAATATTATTTTAATTGTGGTCCAATGTCATATGAACATTGTTTAACACGTATCAATTTATCAATATGATCCCATCATGTTATTAATATGAGGTTTTCATGTTAGCAACATAATTCATTAATATTAGCAACATATATATGTCATGTTAGCTTATCAATATTCAATACATATGTCTGGAAAGACAACGGTTTTAAGGCGTTGTTTATTTAACTCCGAAAATTAAACCCAAAATTTGAAAAATATAAAAAAAATTCTAAATTATGAAAATAACCTTTGTTCATTAAGATTATTTAATATTACAAGTTTCTCACCTTACTTTAACTAAAACATTGACTTAATCATGACCTTAGATCTAATAAAATCTAGGGTTTGAATTGATTCCTAAGTTCTTATGTAGGGATTTGGTTCTTATTTGAACCATTCCCCCCCCTCTCCTCTCTATATATATATAGGGAGTGAATAAAATACACCTTCTCCTGGTGTAGGAACTAGAAACTCATCTTATACCATCCAACTAGATAATCTAATGGCCGAGAATGTCAAAGTCAAGGTAAAAAAAGAAAAAAGCGGGGGTATAGTTGTCCAATCCTTATAAAAAAAGTTGATGTCGTCACTTTTTAAAAAAAATCTTAAATTTTTTAAGCAATCATATCTCACTCGTCTCTAATCGGATCAACGCAAATAAGAACCAAGTGATTAATAATTACTTTTTTTAAAATTTAATTTTCTTTTTTTTTAGTTTCAAATTGATTATTAGGGTTTATTCCATCCAATTATGGTTTATAACATATGCTGACAGAGTATTGTCATATGCTAACATAGTATATTTACAGTGCCGACGAAGCAAAATTAAAATGCTAACGTAGTACGTATTTATCATTGATATGATTTGTTCTAACTCATTTAGGGTTTATCATATCCAGTCATGATTTATTTCATCCAATTAGGATTTCTTCCATTCATTTAAGATTTATTAAATTAAATTAAGCTTATAATTATTTTTTAGAATGTATTTTTCACTAACAATATTAGAAAATTTTAGTTAGCATCATGATATCGGTTCGTTAGCATGATGATAATATTTCATTAGTATAACAACCTGTTATCAAACACTCCACAATTTTTATAAGAATTATCAAATTACGTTAATGCCCCGCCCGAAAAACTTTTCAAATATTACAGGATTGCCACCTCCTTTTAATTAAATTTGGACCTTTGATTTTTAAGAATTGTGTAGTGTGAGATGTGGTCCTAGTTCCCACACTAGGATTGATTTTCACCTAACCACTCCTCTGTGTGTGTGTGTGTGTGTGTGTGTGTGTGTGTGTGTGTGTGTGTGTGTGTGTGTATGTGTGTATATATATAAGATTAATAGGCTCTAATATCACAGCCTTTTCACCTTTTTTGTTTTTTCACATAAACTTTCAATTTTTGTAATAATTCCAAAACTTTACTTTTTTGTTGTAATTATGCCATAGGATGAAAATTAATCTGACGCGGCGTAAATTTTTGTACACATATGCATTCTTAATCTGATGTGGCATAAATTAAATGACGTGGTTTAATTGATTAAATGAAATTTCTAATTTGAACGATTCATTCTCGATTTCACGATTCATTCTCTGCGATTCATTCTCTTCAACTTCAATTTCACGATTCATTCTCTTCAAATCTTCACCTTATTGAACCACCAGATTTAGAAACCCATCCAAAATCCTTTGAACGAAGAAAAGTCCCTCTGAAATGAAATGGGTTGAGTGGAGTTTTTTTGAACAAAAACGTCCCGAAAATTGAGTTGTTCAGGTTCACGACAGCCTCATTCGTAAGTGTTTCTTGTTCAACTTTGGTGCAACGAAAATGGCAGACAGCTAGACCCATTTTCTTCTATTTTAATTTTCATTCGTATTGGATTCTTGTGTTAGGGTTAGGGTTTATTCACAAAAAAAAATCATTTAATCCAACAATGAGATTAGTTTAATTCAAGTGAGCATTAGAGTTAATTAGCTTATATTTACATAGTTGTATGCTAGCGATTAGTGAAAAAACACTTGCATTGAACAATAACTATTTTTCTAAATTTTGCAGTGATAATTTTTTCATTTACATTCATCATGGAGGTCAATTTCATACATTATTGGATGGTGATAAAATATATTCGGGCGGTGAGTTAACAACCTGACATTTCTTTGACAAAGATAAATTTGGTTATCTTGACTTAGATGATGAAGTGGAAAAGTTAGGATATACAAGTTGGAGTAGTTTGTCTTTCAAAGTCCCTAAGAGTAATGTATACAAGGTGTTGCATGATGACAAAGATGTATTAGATATGCTTATATTTTTGTCAAAAAAGAGCAATTTCATAGAAATTTATGTTGATAATGGAAATAAGAGTGGATATATTACTGGGATAGTTTGAGATATTGCATGTGCTTCGATTAATGTTACAGAGAAAACTAATGCATCAATGGAAGCTGGTGAGGTTGCAGAGGTGACTTAAAAGGCGTAAAAACTGCATATGGATTTTGAAGATCACAACTCAGATGAAGACATAGATTACAAGCCTATAGGGGAAAGTGAAACTGATGATAGCATGAGTGATGAAGAGTTAGCATCTGAAGATGATGAGTATATACAAGCAAGATGGAACAAGAGAAATATAAAAGCTACACATGAACGGGGTGTACTATCTACACAAGTTCAGTTAGGTAGAACTCGAATGTCTACCAGAGAGTTAACAAAAGTAGTAGATGATGGATTTATGTCTGAATATGATGAATCGGAAGGTGAAGTTAACTCTGAATCTTCTGAAGATGAAGATTGCTTTGATGATCAAGGTTACATAAGAAGGAAGCATCGTAAAGTAACTTATGATCCTAAATGTGATCATAAGTTACTAAAATTGGTATTGGAAATGAGATTTGAGGATGGTTTTCAATGTAAACGTGCTATCCAGAAACATGTAATTGAAAACGGGCATCCAATCCACTTTAGAAGACGCAATAAAGAACAATGTGAGGCGTATTGCAGCCCAAAATGTGGTTGGAGGCTCTATGCCAGTGTAGTTAGAATAGATGGGACATTTGCCATTAAGTCTCTTAGTGGTGATCACAAATGTCCCAGAGTGATGAACAACAAACAAGTTTCATCTAACTGGATTGCAAATGAGTACTTAAACAAATTTAGAGTAAATCCAAATTGGTCTGTGAAGGAGTTAGAAGCTGATATAATGGAAAGGTTTGCCTGTCAAGTTACTAAATGGAGACTGTATGATGCAAAGTTTAAGGCACTTATGCAATTGAGAGGATCAGTAAGAGAACATTATGGAAAGTTGAGAAGTTATATTGCAGAGTTGATGAGGGTTGACAATGATGGTAGGTTTGAGCTATTGTTAGGTGAAGCTAGTGTGTTTAAGGGATTGTATATTGGGTTTAGCCCATTGAAGATAGGGTTCATCAAGGGTTGTAGGCCAATCATAGGCTTTGACGGGTGTTTCTTTGGGAGAAGTTTTATTGTGTGCAATTACGAATGATGCAAACAACTAAATGTATCCAATTGCTTGGACAGTAGCTGCAGTAGAAAATGAAGAATGTTGGACATGGTTTCTCACAATTTTATTTGAAGAACTAGGCATGAATGATGGATTAGGTTATACGTTCATCAGTAACCAACAAAATGTATTAATCATCATATTTTAAGTTTTATTTGTTTCTAATTATTTAAGTTATTGATCATAAAGTTGTGAGTTTTTGCAGGGTGTAATCACTGCAATTAGCAAGCTGACTCCATTTGCTGAGCATAGAAATTGTGCTAGACATGTGTACTGTAATTGGAAGAAGCAATTCAAAGACTCAACTTTAAAGAACTTGTTTTGGAGAGCACATTGTAGTACATATGTGGAATCCTATAAATTGCATTAGAAGAGTTAAAGGCTGAAAATGAAGCTGCATACACTAATTTTCTAGAAAGAGATCCTCAAAAGTTCTACAAGGCTTTCATTTCTACAACACCTATGTGCGACATGATTGATAATAATATTAGTGAGACCTTCAATAGTTTTATTGTTGTTGCAAGAACGAAGCATGTGTATCATATGTTGGAGGATATCAAGAATGCCCTGATGAAAAGACAATTTAATAAGCTGGAAGATATTAGTGGTGCTAGTGATAGTATTTGTCCAAACATTAGAGCCAAAATAGAGAAAATAAAATATGATTCCCGAGAAGGTATTATACATCCTGCAGTAGGAGATAAATATCAAGTTCATTTGCATGATGATCAATTTGTGGTGAACATTGCTTCTAAGTCATGCACATGTAGAGTATGGGACTTAACTGGAATCCCCTGTGTTCATGCTTGCTCTGCAATAAACTTCTTGAAGCGAGACCCTGCTAATTTTGTGCATTAGTATTACTCAATGAAAAATTACGTTGAGACATACAGATTTGGTATAGAACCCTGCAATGGGCCTAAAATGTGGCCTGATACACCTGGGGAGCCAGTACAACCACCATTGGTGAGAAGAATGCCTGGTAGGCAAAAGAAAAAAAGAAGAAGGGCATTGGAAGAGAAAGAAGATGCCAAATCTATTAGGTTTCCTATGCAAACAACATGTCGGAGATGTCAACAACCAGGCCACAACATAAGGACTTGTAAGCAGGAAGATGTTGTTAAGCCTCCAACAGTAAATGTAAGTTATTTGAATGTTTTTGTGTTGTAACATTTCCACAATTTTAATATATGAGCTCCTTGAATGGCTTAGGTAAAAAGAAAGAGACCACCAAAAAGTAAGAAAGGTGGAGGTCAACATCAAGTTACAACAAACAAAAATACAAGCAAACAATCGCTTTCAAGTCAGCAACCACAATCAAGGATGTCCACAATTTTTAAAGAGCGAGCTTTGGTAAATAATCTAGTATCGTTTTATGTGCTTGGTAGTTTTTATGTTTTTATGTATTATTTGCTTAATTATTATGATGCTTGTTTAGGTTAATAAAGGATATGGAGTTTGTAGTTTTGAAGATTCTAGTCGTATATATGAGAGGGTGAGAAATGTGTATTTTACAATTGCATTATGAGTTGAGTTTGTGGCTTTTTAAATATTTCTAGTTGTTGTAGATGCCAAGTGAGAAGAGAATTCACTTTGTGAATCCCTCAGGATGGAAGATTGGTTCAAACACCACATGGGTGGGAAAAAAGGGGCAAGCCAAGCACGATAAAGAAACATCTGATGCGATTTTTTTTGTGTTTTGTTTCACAAAGATACGATCACAAACCAAGCTATAAATACCAAATCTCAATTATGCAAGTGAACATATGGAGCATAGGAGACCGGGTCGAACACGGGGAATTAAACGCATTTTTGAGCCTACAAGTACCATAACATCAAACTCTTTCACTAGCTAAACAACTCGAAGATTGGATTGGACTCTAACTATATTACTAGAATTTAGCAAGTTCTAACAAAATTAGCAACACACAAGAAATGGAATGGAATGGAAATTAAATAAAATTCACTCAAAAGAAATTGGCTCTAGGGAATTGATCCTTGGCTAGGATACAACCATCAAATATGGGGATTATGCTTAAATTTCCCAACAAAAATTGATACCAAATTCAATCGAAGCCCTCTCTCGAGCAAGTAAGACATTTCAATTAAACCCAATTCCCCTATCTCTAGGGCTAAATTGCAATTTAATCTAATCAAGCACAATCAATCAACAAACTTCAATTAAACATCAATCTCTCGATATAATGCAAAATCGAAACCATAAATCATTTACCCATGCACAATTGATTCTCTCAAACTCAATCATACACCATATTCTATCCTAAGATGGCCAATCAAAGAATAGAAGCAATCTAATCATGATTTATGAGAAGAAGTTGGAAAATCAAACACAAACCCATATTTGATTCACATATCCAAAACCAAGTTTCAAAACCCTAGGTGCCAAGAAATTTAGCTACTCATATCCAAAATAGAGAAATAAACCACAAATAAAAGAGACATAGAAGAGGAAGAGAAAAAACCCAAAAAAAACTTGTATATAGATCTTCAAGGAACTTCTTGATTCTTCAATATCCCAAGCTCCAAGCATACAAACTATTTCTCACTCTAAAAATGGCAAAATATGAAGTTGTGTCTCTCAAATTCGAACTAAGGAAGGTTTTTATACAAAGTTGGAAAAATTGGGGTAAAAATGAAGCAAAAATCCGAGAAATCCCGAAAACAAGACAAAGGGCACGACACGGGGCTAGTCGCGTCCCTGCGGCTCGTGCCGCGTAAGGAGAGGCGCGACCTGAGCGGCTCCGGCCTTGGGTCGCGCCGCGTTGCAGGTGATGAAAATCAGGCCGCGGACACCGAGCCGCGGGTCGCGGCCTAGGGCGCTGGTCGCGCCGCGTTGCAGGTCGTGCCCGGCGTCCCGGCTCCGACTCGGTCTTCGTGCTCTCTTGCCCGTCCGGTTCAGCTTCCCGGTCCCTTCCGATACGCACTTCGATTCTTGGGCTTTGGATTGCTCATTTTAACCCTATTTTCTAAATTCAACTTTGTTAGCAACACGTATTATAAAAAGGACTAATATTACCCTAAACGGTGACTAAATGAACTAACATGCGATAAAAACATACTAAACAATGCTCGGATTAGGACTAAAATGTGAACATGTCAACTCCGCCAAACTTGAACTCTTGTTTGTCCTCAAACGAGCATTTGGAAAGAACAAGAGAAAGATAAAACAAAAAGGGAAAAACATAGCCACTAATGCCTCAACTTTTCGATCAACCATCCTCATGCAAAGAATGAGGTCGAAGCTTCATATCACAAGGGTAAAATCATGAGAGAAATTGACCACTATCTTAGAAAGGCAATTCATATCACAATGATCTTCACACATGGAGATAAGAGGCACATTTTCACTCAACATCAAGTAATAGAAGCATACCACCATAAGCTTGCAAAATAACTCAACATGATTCACCAATGTGCTATAAACAAGAATCACATAGGTCTTTAAGGTTGTAGCGTTTGGCTCTTTAGTTGGGTAAGAAATTTTTTAGGCAAGGGTGACTCCAAGTCCTTTCCCCACATCCTACTAGCATTTCAATCCTAGTAAAACTAAAAGATTTCTTCTACCCATGTCACACAAAAATGAGCAAGCTTAAGCAAAAGACGGATGATCCTTAGCCTCTTCCTTTTTCTTCTAATTCATTCCCCTTAAGATATTTGTTCACGCATTTTTGCACAAGGAACTAGAGTTGCATCAGATTCATTCTTTTTCCATTTAATTTAATTCTACAACACGACTCTAATGATTCCCAATTTTTTTTTTCATTTCAATGGACCTTGAGCTTCACAATCCAAGGCTAAAACATGTTCCACATTTTTTTCTTTTTATATATCCGACTTTTGCTACCCATGGTTTCTGCTATGACAATTCCTTCATTCCTTAAATTCCCTCTACCCTGGGTTATTCAATAAAAATCAATCACCAAAGGCTTAACGGGGCTAACAAGGATAAATTTCAAAGGAGAGAATAAATACGGCTCAAAATTTTTCGACAAAAACCACCTTAGGTCATCTTCAAGTTCTAAGCACATATAGAATACATGAAAGTTATGAAGCAAGTTCTAGAGATACAAATATCATTGGTGAATCACACATAAAAGAACAAAATAGGCTCAAATCTCACAAGTAGCTAGAAATCAAGCAAAATTTCCACAATTTTGACTTGAATGATACTTCGGCTCATCACTCTATTTCATGCATGCATTTTTCAATATTTTCACATAAAAATAATTCATCATAGGCATGGCATGATTCCCTATGTCCATCATTCCCTATTTCCTTCACCAAATTATTCATAACAAACACAAGCTCAAGCAAAGAAAGTCATCGCACCCGATTAAAGCCTAATCCAAGCATTTATTATTACAGACCCAAATATTAAGATAGAAATGATCCTAGAGATCAAATAAATCCATACAAACCAACATAAAGTGCTGAATCTAAATACCAAATCCTAATAACAGTCATCCTAAATATCCAAATAAAAAGTTCAAAGAAAAAGCAGATAAAGGGCGATTACCGGTCACCACTTTATACCCCCTCCCCTAAACTTGTTCCATTCCAAGGAAAGGACAAGTTTAAGTGGAAAAGATAGTGGGACCGAAATCGAGGAGCAGACTCTTTAAATCATCAGTAGGAGGGCGGCATGCGGTGGATTCCGATGGCGGCTGATATGGTGGATACGGGTACGGAGGGTAGTGCTGATATGGTGGCATCTGTGGTGGTCACTGATAAGGTGCTTCCTGTCCGATCCACTGGCCCATCATATTCTCCATGCTCGACTGGAAGGTATTGAAGCTTCCCTGTAGGCCCTGAATCTCAGCACAAATAACCGTGAAGCGGGTCCCGATCTCCTCCTCCAAATTCGTGAATCGAGCATCAAAGCTCTCCTGCATCCCTGTTAAATGAGTATCAACCTTAGAACACATATCGCCAAAATGGGAATTCATGTCTACCCGCATATTTCCCATGCTAGCCGCCATGTCATTCATTAGATTCTTCAAAGTGCTGAAGCGGTCATCTTGGACATCTTCCCTATTTCTGCGGCTTCCCCTCGGCTGAGCTTGTGACGTGGACCCTCCAGCATCATCTGCCCTAGGTGTCCTCCGTGGTGTGCCTCCAGACGTGGTAATCAATGCAAGATGAGCTGGTGTATCCATCATCCAATTCTCTTTCTCATCAAAAGTGGATACATTGGTCAAAGCCGAATTTGGAAGTGAGAACTGATGCTTGTTTGTCAAAAGGAAATCAAATGGGGCGGAGACGGAGTTGACAAACTTTACATTCCGAAGATGCTCCATGTTGAGAGCTCGAGAGCCGGGCACACATTGATAGTTGGACAAGTCGATGTCCAACATGGCTGCAATTGGGGTAATCAAGCCCCCACCACAAATGGTACCCGTCTTAGAAGCTGTTTGTCTCTGACATTGAACGAGGAAGTGAGCAGCAAAGTTCACCGGGATAGCATTAAGCATACACCATAACATGTATAGCTCTTGTGTCTTGAGGCCACTATTTTCATGATGTGTTAGCACAGTGGAGGAGAGAAGCTTCTGCATGTACCAAAAAACAGGGTTAGACAGATGAGAGGCCTTGCTCTTGCTAGAGTCATACTGTAGCATATTTGGGTTCGTCTCCACAACACGGTCATGAAAATCATTAAAGCGGAAAGACGGGTGAGGATGGAAGGTCTCATTAGTTGGAGTTTGAAACATCGCATTGAGACGATCCACATTGAACCTCCAGTCTTGATTTCTAAGTTGGAATGTGCAAGAAATAGGCCCTCTGGATGGAGTGTGTTTCACCTTCAGTGTTGAGAGAAACTCACGAACTAGCACGGGGTAAGTCTTCCAATCATTTTCTCCCAGGACATGAGTCCACCTAATACGTCGTAGGAGCCCTATCACACTCTCATGAATCCCCAACTTTCTTATTGTGTTGGCATCCAAAAAATGAGTAGCGGCAACTTGAAAGCCCCTGGCTAACTTCAACCACTTCTTCCTATGCTCATAGTCCTCCAAGTAACCATTCACCATAGCGGGGTCATTGGCTCCCATATTAAGAGGGGGCAAGAGGGCACGATTGTTATTGGGCTCCTTATTCTTTTATTCCTCTTCCTCCTCATCTTCGAGTTCTTCGTCGTCTTCTTGTTCCTCTTCTTCTGATAAGTCTAGCACCTCCTCTTCTTGGAACTCTTCTTCGTCTATGAGCCGTCTTCGAGCTCCTCCCGCTTGTCTTTTTCTTTGAGTTTGCACCATTCTTGCGGGAAGAGCTTCAGCTTAAGTACCTTAAACAAAATAAAAAAAATCAAAATTTTATACAAAAGCAAAAGACAAAAGATGGTATTTTGCATGGGTATTTCAATAAAATAGCAATCAATGCTTAAATTTCAAGCCCTTTGCAAAAATACCTTTACACAAATAGCAAAACAAGGGGTTGGCTTAATAAAGAAAAAATATCCACAATTGAGGCAATAATACAAGCACATTCATGATCAATCCCAACACACTACAAGCACCACATAATCCCCATGACATAGCTTAACCTTGTTTATTTTATCATAAAAATTCCAAACAAGCAAAATATGCTAAATCAAGTAGAATGAAACAAGAAATTTTTGCCTAAGTTAAGAACATGTCTCCAAGGTAACTATACAAATCCCACAACACACCCCTCCTTCCATAAAAATCACATAGAGATACTAAAGAAGCATGAAATTGCATAGATCAAAGATAATTTGGCAAGAATTTCTCATCTACACGATTTTCCCCAAATTTTGACCTCAGAACCCTAGTTTTAGACAAAAATGAAAAATTCTCAACAAATACTCCATTTGAAAGCACACCGAAGGTTCATAAGGTAAGAAATGCACAATAGATGCAAAAGAAATGAAAATAAACCATCCACCATGAATACACCATGAAAATCCCCATTTGAAAGCTTGAAGAACTATGAGTTGCTTCTATGGAAAAGAAAAAGAGGATGAGATGTAGAATCATACCTTGAAAATGATTGGAACTTGAAATGGGGTGGAGAATCACTAAGGAAAATGTGCAAGTGTGTGAGTGTGAAGAGGTGAGTGAAAGGTGTGTTAAATGAAGTGAGAAGGGAAGAAGGGGACTTAAACTCACCCAGCTCGGTGGCGCGACCCGGGCTGCACGAGCGCCGGGTTAGGTCGTGCCTCACCACCACGACCCGGGCTGGGGCCGTTGGGTCGTGTCGCGTTGCAGACAGCCATTTTACGACCGCGAACGCAGGGCCACCCGGTCGTGCCTCCGGGTCCGGGTCGGGCCGCATTGCAGGTCCTCTCGGCATTTTAGCTCATTCCAGCCTTCGTCGACACTTCACTCTCTCATGTACCGCTTGTATGCTCATAAATAGCCATTTACGAATGAAATTCCCCTGTTTTATAACACCAAAACCAAGAAAACAACACCACAAAAGAACACACAAAACCACAACTACAACTTACAACGAATGAAAGATAACAACAAGAAGCAAAAGGAAACAAATAAATTCAAATAAGTAAATAAATAAATAAATAAGAAAATTAAATAAAAAGTATTGGAGTGCCTCCCAACAAGAGCTAAGTTTAGCGTCGCTAGCTCGACGGAGTACCATAGCATTTAGGCGTCGTTGAGGTAGCAAACAAACACCTCTCCTTTTTTCTTGGGCTTGTAGAACCTTTTAGCTCGGTGCCCATTCACCATGAACAAGCTCCCATCCTTGCCTTTGAGCTCAATTGCCCCTCTGTCAAAAATCCGTGCTATGATAAATGGGCCACTCCATTTAGTCTTAAGTTTTATCGAAAATAGCTTGAATCGAGAATTGAACAAAAGAACTTCATCTCCCGGTGTAAGATCTTTTAGTCTCAAAAGCTTGTCATGGTAAACTTTTGCCCTCATCTTGTAAATAGCCGAATTTTCAAAAGCTTCCATCCGGAACTCCTCTATCTCATTCAATTTGAAAATTCATTCTCCCATGGATGACACGGGATCGAGGTTCAACTTCTTTGTGGCCCAAAAAGCCTTATGGGAAAGCTCAACGGGCAGATGACAAGACTTTCCAAACACGAGTTGATAAGGAGACATTCTAATCGGGGTCTTGTAGGCCGTGCGATAAGCCCATAGTGCTTGATCCAACAATGAAGACCAATCCTTCCATTTGTTCAAACTACCTTTTGAAGAATTTGCTTAACTTCACGATTGGCCAACTCGGCTTGACCATTAGCTTGAGGGTGGTAAAGCGTTGTCATCTTGTGCTTGACTCCATGCCTAGCAAGTAATGCTCCCATCCATTTGTTACAAAAATGTGAACCACCATCACTTACTATGGCCCTAGGGGCTCCAAACCTTGTCAAGATGTTCTTTTTGAGAAACTTAAGGACAACTTTTGCATCACTTGTCTTGGTCGGAATAGCTTCAATCCATCTAGACACAAAATCCACAGCTAACAAGATGTATAAGTTTCCTTCCGAGGCAACAAAAGGTCTCATAAAGTCTATACCCCAAACATCAAAAAGCTCAACTTCAATGATATTCTTCATAGGCATTTCGTCCTTCTTAGAGATAGATCCCATCCGTTGACACTTAGCACAACTCTTGATGAACTCTCTTGTATCCTTGAAAATGCTAGGCCAATAAAATCCACTTTGGTAGATTTTTCTAGCGGTTCGATTAGCCCCAAAATGTCCTCCACTTAATCCTGCGTGACATGCTTCTAAAATTTACCCCATTCCTCTTCGGGCACACACCTCCTCAAAACTAAATCCGCACAACGTCTAAACAAGTAAGGCTCATCCCACACAAAGAATCTCAAGTCATGAAAGAATTTCTTCTTTTGATACCCTTCTAACTCTTTAGGTGCAATTCCCGCCACCAAGTAATTTACTATATCCGCGAACCATGGCACCTTCATTGTCCCCACAACTAGGATCCTTTCATCCGGAAAGCAATCATCGATCTCTCTTTTGTCATTTTGATCCTCTTTAGTATGGTCCAAACGAGATAGGTAGTCGGCCACCGCATTCTCGCACCCTTTTCGATCTCTAATTTCGACATCAAATTCTTGTAGGAGAAGGATCTACCTTATAAGTCGGGGCTTGGCATCATTCTTGGCAAAGAGATGCCTCAACGCAGTGTGATCCGTGTGGACAATTGTTCAGGCCCCAATATGATAGTGCCGGAACTTGTCAAAAGAATATACGATCGCCAACAAATCCCTTTCCATGGTTGTGTAATTGATTTGTGCCGGGTCCAAAGTCTTGCTTCCATAGTAGATCATCAGGAACAACTTCTCTCTCCTTTGCCCTAAAGTGGCTCCCACGAATACCTCGCTTGAATCACACATGAGCTCAAAGGATTCACTCCAATCCGGGGTAATAAGTACCGGGGCCGTCATTAGCGCCTTCTTCAACGTCTCAAACGCTGCACACATTCGTCATAAAAAACAAAGTCATTAGACTTTTCAAGCATTTTACACAAAGGTTTAGAAATTTTTGAAAAATCTTTTATAAAACGCCGATAATACCCGGCATGACCAAGGAAACTTCGGACACCCTTTTCATTTGTGGGGGTGGAAGCTTCTCAATGGCTACTATTTTGGCTCGATCCACCTCCAAGCTTACAGCTGATACTTTGTGGCCAAGGACAACTCCGTCTCTTACCATAAAATGGCATTTCTCCCAATTTAAGATGAGGTTAGTCTCCTCACAACGCTGCAAAACTCGGGTTAAGTTGTCCAAGCAATTATCAAAAGAGTTTCTAAAAATTGAGAAATCATCCATGAAGACCTCTATTATCTTTTCAATCAAATCATGAAAAATTGACATCATACATCTTTGGAAAGTAGCCGGAGCATTGCACTATCCAAAGGACATTCTTCTAAAAGAAAAATTCCATAAAGGCATGTGAAAATGGATTTATGTTGGTCCTCGGGTGCAATCAAAATTTAGTTATACCCGGAATAACCATCAAGAAAATAATAGAATTCATATCCGGCTAACCTATCAAGCATTTGGTCAATAAAAGGTAATGGAAAATGGTCCTTTCTAGTGGCCACATTCAATGCTCGATAATCAATACACACACGCCATCCATTCACAACCTTAGTAGCTATCAATTCATTACTTTCATCCCTTACTACGGTCACACCTCCCTTGTTAGCCATGACTTGGGGGTGGGACTTACCCATTCGCTATCGGAAATAGTATAGACTATACCCGCATCAAGCCATTTAAGAACTTCCTTCCTAACAACTTCTTGCATTATGGGGTTCAATCTACGTTGTGGTTGGACAAGGGGTTTGTACTCATCTTCTAACAATATCCTATGCATGCAAACCATGGGGACTAATCCCCTTCAAATCTCCAATGGACCAACCTAACGTGGATTTATGCTTTCTCAAGACTCATAGTAACTTATGAAGCTCACAAGAAGATAAATAGGATGACACAATTATGGAATATGTTTCATTTGGACCCAAGTATGCATACCTCAAGTGGCCCGGGAGTGGCTTCAATTCTTCCTTCTTGTCTTTTTCTTCACCTCCTTCCTTCTTCAATGCTTCCTCTTTTCTATCCCTCAATGGTAAGAAGCGATTTTCTCTCCTTGGGATTTCTTATAGAAAATCAAGAGTAAACACACAATCCACAATATCGGTCTTATCATCAAAAGAATAAAGAGAGGAGGAAGAGTGAAGAGATGCAAACAAAATGGTTTTCAAGGGATCTTGAGAGGTGTAGTGCTCCAACACATTCTTCTACAATCGTCATCACTTTCCACTTCTCCACTCTCATATACTCCTCATCATCATCATGAAACTTCATTGCATTATATATTGAAAGCGTGCTACTTTCATCATTCAAACGGAGTGTAAGCTCCCCTTTTGACACATCAATGAGTGCCTTTCTCATCGCCAAGAACGGCCTTCCCAAGATGAGTGGCACGTTCTTATCCTCTTCCGTATCTAAGACAACAAAATCCACGGGGAATATAAAGTCGTTCACCTTGACAAGAACGTGTTCTACGATACCTTTTGGGTAGGTTAACGACCTATCTGCCATTTGCAAACAAATTGTAGTAGGTTTTATCACCCCAACATTTAACCTAAAAAAGAATGACAACGACATGAGATTTATACTAGCACACCCAAATCACAAAGGGCCTTCCTTTCTTGGCTATCTCCAATCGTCATAGTGATATTAAAACTTCCAGGGTTCTTTATTTTGATGGGCAATTTTTGTTGAATCAATGCACTACAATTTTCCGTTAAGTTCACGGTTTCATAATTGCCCAATATCCTCTTTTTCGTGATAATTTCTTTAAGGAACTTAGCATATGTAGGCATTTGCTGCAAAGCTTCCACAAGGGGTTTATTTATTTGCACTCTTTTGAAGATGTCCAAGAATTTGGAAAATTGTTCCTCATGCTTACTCTTCCGGAGTCTTTGAGGGTAGGGTACATTTATCCTTGGCTTGACTTCTTTTTGTCCATTAGAAGCTTCTTTGTCCTCCCTTGGGGCATCTTCCTTCTTGCCTTCATTATCCCCCTTTTCTTATTCTCTTGGCTCATCCTCACCCAAAGTTTCATTCTCTTGATCCGGCATAGCGAGCTCTTTATATGATGTGCCACTTCGAAGAGTTATGGCCTTGCAATTCTCTTTGGGGTTAATGGTGGTGTTTGAGGGGAATTGTCCTGGATGATGTTGTCCTCCCAAAGCCGAGGCAAGTTGCCCCATCTATTTTTCCAACATCTTCAATTGAGTATTCACAGCAGCTTGATTATTTTCTATCTTCTCAAAATGTGCTTGAGAATCCCTCATATACTTGTCAGTCTTGTTCATGAAAGCCATAAGGAGCTCGTCCATTTTAGATTTTTTATCTTCATCTATGACTCCATTGGTGACAAAAAATCCAGGAGGTGGTTGGATGTGATTGTTTGGGTTGGAGTAAGATAGATTCGGGTGGGGTGGCCTTGGATGGTATTGGTTACCACCTTGTCCTTGTGATCCTCCAAAATGCGGCTTGAAGTTTTGGTTGAAAGGCCTTTGATAACCCCCATACCCTCCTTGACCAACAAAGCTCGCTTCTTCCAAGTTAGGAATGGTTGATGACTCCACCCTCGGGGATGCTATAGCCTCTATCTTGGCATTCATGGTTGACATTTGAGCGGCTAAGAGAGCTATGGCGTCATTGTTTGTAGTATCCATTTTTTTTAAGATTTGTACGTTCTCCCGCTCCCTTGGCCATTGATATGCATTGGAAGCCATTTCCTCGATGATTGTGATAGCCTCCTCGGGACCTCGATTTAGTAACGATCCTCCAGCCGATGCATCAAGAATACTCCTCACATTGGATTTACACCCACTATAGAATACGGAAACTTGATGGTCCGTGCCAAAGCCGTGGCCCGGACACTTCCGAAGCATCTCCCGAAACCTTTCCCAAGCTTCACATAAAGACTCTTCATCCCTCTGCTTGAACTGAGTTATCTCTCCCTTTAGCTTTAATGTCTTCCCAGGGGGAAAGAAGTTTTGAAGGAATTTAGAGAGCATGTCGTTCCATGATGAGAATGAACCGGGTGGTTAGTTCAGCCACCACGTTCGTGCCTTATCCCTTAGTGAAAAATAAAACAACTTCAGACGGATGGCATCCTCGGGTACCCCATTAATCTTAACTGTTCGGACGATCTCCAAGAATTGGTGTACATGTTCGTGTGGATCCTCAAGAGCCGTACCACTGAATTGGTTTTGGGACACCATAGCCATCAATGCCGGCTTGAATTCAAAGTTGTTAGCTTGTATAGCCGGCCCATTGACAACTCCTTCATTGAGTGTTGGTTGGAATAAGTTCCAGATTGGGGCTTCTTCGACTCGAACCCTAGCTTTCTCTTGGGCCCGTAGTTGACCTTTCATCTCTTTGAGTTGTCTTTGCATTTGGAGGATCAACAGGTCCTGGATGGGAGGCGGTGGAGGTGGATTGTCCGCCATTCTATGTCTTCTTCTTCGAGCGTTATTATGATGACTCGTGGCTTCGATCTCGATATCTAACTCGAGCAACGGGTCACCACGTGCTCTAGTACGCATACACCACCAGCAAAAACACAAAGTGATTTCAGAACTTAAAGGAAAATAACACGTTTAATCTAGCAAAGTAATTCTTGAAATGATACTCCATATACTCAAATAAACAAATTAACTCCCCGGCAACGACGCCAAAAACTTGATGAGATTTTTTCTGTGTGTTGTTTCACAAAGATATGATCACAAACCAAGCTATAAATACCAAATCTCAATTATGCAAGTGAACATACGGAGCATAGGAGACCGGGTCGAAAACGGGGAATTAAACGCATTTTTGAGCCTACAAGTACCATAACATCAAACTCTTTCACTAGCTAAACAACACGAAGATTGGATTGGACTCTAACTATATTACTAGAATTTAGCAATTTCTAACAAAATTAGCAACACACAAGAAATGGAATGGAATGAAAATTGTCCGCCATTCTATGTCTTCTTCTTCGAGCGTTATTATGATGACTCGTGGCTTCGATCTCGATATCTAACTCGAGCAACGGGTCACCACGTGCTCTAGTACGCATACACCACCAGCAAAAACACAAAGTGATTTCAGAACTTAAAGGAAAATAACACGTTTAATCTAGCAAAGTAATTCTTGAAATGATACTCCATATACTCAAATAAACAAATTAACTCCCCGGCAACGACGCCAAAAACTTGATGAGATTTTTTCTGTGTGTTGTTTCACAAAGATATGATCACAAACCAAGCTATAAATACCAAATCTCAATTATGCAAGTGAACATACGGAGCATAGGAGACCGGGTTGAAAACGGGGAATTAAACGCATTTTTGAGCCTACAAGTACCATAACATCAAACTCTTTCACTAGCTAAACAACACGAAGATTGGATTGGACTCTAACTATATTACTAGAATTTAGCAATTTCTAACAAAATTAGCAACACACAAGAAATGGAATGGAATGAAAATTGAATAAAATTCACTCAAAAGAAATTGGCTCTAGGGAATTGATCCTTGGCTAGGGTACAACCATCAAATACGAGGATTATGCTTAAATTTCCCAACAACAATTGATACCAAATTCAATCGAAGCCCTCTCTCGATCAAGTAAGATATTTCAATTTGATTGGGGTCCAAATTTATACTTATAATTTCCGGTTTATGCTCACTAGACACTACTTAGGACCACACCCGCAATTGGACGAGGTCAATTGTAGAAGTAACAAGCTTAACCCGAGTCGATCTGTCAATGAAGACTTTATATGAAAGAACTATCTAAAGGCTACACGTGCTTTCAACAAAACTACAAAAATACAATCTAAACATTCTAACAAGGGGGTTTGGTGATGATTATGCTAGGAATTTGAATGGACAATAAAGCAAGATAATTAAATGCGAGAACACAAATTAAATCGAGATTAGAGGAAAAAAGTTTGATTAAGGTATTAGGGTGTAGATTCTCTCAATGGTTTTATCATTATGCTTAAGTCAAGTTGATAATGCTACTCTCACAAATATGATAGTCCCTTCCAATTAGTTTAACTTCAATTACTGTCACCGTCTATCCGTTAAACCTTTCTTAGCTATATGGTACATGCAAGATTAACATATTAGGCTTAGGAACCCCATCCACCTAACGTTGAAGGAACCAATTTCCGGATTTAGATTCACAATCAAGACTCCTCTAAATCCTATCAATGTTCAAGTAGTGATCAAGTACCTAAACATGAAAAAGCACGATTCCAACAACAACAATTAACACAAACAAGCATAGATCAAAACCACATAGATCCTCTACCCCCTAATAGAGATATTAGCCACTAAACATGCTTAAAACAACATAAATACCATAGAATAAAGTCATCTCATAAATCAAATGCAAATAACTCAAACTTCTACAATATTAAGTATTCTTCAAGAGTTTTGGGACAAATCCCCTCAAACATCCAAGAAATACAAAGAAAATACAAGAGAAACCTCCTCCGAGCTTAGCTTCTGCGGATGGCTCGTCGTCAAGACCTTCTCGTCTTCTCTTCTCCTAGCTTGGCTTGGTTCCTTTCTTCTTCTTTACCTCCTCTTATCTCTTGTGAAGGTGATGATGGTGGAAATGGTGAGGGAAATGGTGTAGAGATTTAGTGTGTGAAGTGTGTGTGAAAGGAGAGAGAGAATGGAGAGAATGGTATGGGTGGTGTGTTGAGAGTGGAGTGAATGGAATGAATGATGATGTCCCCCTTTTGATCCCCAAAATCTATATTCATATGACAGAGAGAAGGGAAATCGTAAGAGAGAGGGAGAGAGAAAAGGTGGTGGTATGGTGATGGTGAGGGAGCATTAAATGCTAGAGGGATTTGGGGGGTTTGTTGGGAGAAAAAGTCCACAAATGAGCTTAGGGGAAATTAATCCCTATCCCCTATTGCTTAGATTAGAGTGGCTCAAGAGTCTAGTTTCCAACATGCCACTAGATGGAGGAAGAAGGAGATGTTCAATCTAGGAGAGGAGGCGAGAGACGAGTGTGGAATGACGATGATCGGGCGAAACAAGGCAGGTTGCGCGCCCGTGGAGGGCTTGGAGTGTGCACGCCCGCGGGGTGTCTCCACCGAGAGCACCCTCGCGCGGCCGCGGGGGTTGCTTCGTCTTCATGGTGCGCAGCCGGGCCTTTGGCTCCTCCTTCCGGGTGCATCTCTTCCGGTCCGAGTTCATCTCTTCCGGCCTATCTTTGCTCCATGCCACCTTATTACCTAAGAATCAATATTTTGCGCACAAGAGCTCAAGTTTTCCAAGACTTGGCTTATTCCACCATAAGAGCAACAAGAGAAGAAAATCACACAAAACCTATAGATAAACTAGATTAAAATACTAGAAAATGCAAGGAAAACATACAAAATCAAGCAACAAAACACTTACAAATAAATACCAAACACAATTAAACCCAATTCCCCTATCTCTAGGGCTAAATTACAATTTAATCTAATCAAGGACAATCAATCAACAAACTTCAATTAAACATCAATCTCTCGATATAATGCAAAATCGCAATCATAAATCATTTATCCATGCACAATTTATTCTCTCAAACTCAATCATACACCATATTCTATCCTAAGATGGCCAATCAAAGAATAGAAGCAATCAAATCATGATTTATGAGAAGAAGTTGGAAAAACAAACATAAACTCATATTTGATTCACATATCCAAAACCAAATTTCAAAACCCTAGGTGCCTAGAAATTTAGCTACTCATATCCAAAATAGAGAAATAAACCACAAATAAAATAGACATAGAAGAGGAAGAGAAAAAACCAAAAAAAAAAAAAACTTGTATATAGATCTTCAAGGAACTTCTTGATTCTTCAATATCCCAAGCTCCAAGCATACAAACTATTTCTCACTCTAAAAATGGCAAAATATGAAGTTGTGTCTCTCAAATTCAAACTAAGGAAGGTTTTTTTACAAAGTTGGAAAAATTGGGGTAAAAATAAAGTAAAAATTTGAGAAATCTCGAAAACAAGACACAGGGGCGCGACACGGGGCCGGTCGCGCCCCTGCGGCTCACGCTGCGTGAGGAGAGGCGCGACCCGGGCAGCTCCGGCCCTGGGTCGCGCTTCGTTGCAGGTGATGAAAATCAGGCCGCGGACACTGAGCCGTGGGTAACGGCTCAGGACGCCGATGGCGCCACGTTGCAGGCAGTGCCCGGCGTCTCGGCTCCGACTTGGTCTTCGTGCTCTCTCACCCGTCCGGTTCAGCTTCCCGGTCCCTTCCGATACCCGCTTCGATTCTTGGGCTTTGGATTGCTCATTTTAACCCTGTTTTCTAAATTCAACTGTGTTAGCAACACTTATTATAAAAAGGATTAATATTACCCTAAACGGCGACTAAACGAACTAATATGCGATAAAAACATGCTAAACAATGCTCGGATTAGGGCTAAAATGTGAGCATGTCAACATCTAGTTCGAGCGATATAGTTGTTGAGCTCGAAACCCAAGATAATCGAAGTTGATAAATCTAGGAAGCTGTGATTCATGTTGATGATTGTTCGATGTTCTTACTTTTTGTAGAGCTGTGATTCATGTCGATGACTCGTGAGATTAAACTCTAGTGTATTAGATTTTCTTTTTATGCTTTTCCCCTCAAAACAATTGAAACCATTTCTTTTGTATGCCTTAGTATCAATTCTGAAATGGAATGCCCGTTGATTTTGGCCTTAATTTATTGGTTCTGAAATTAAGCAAATCCATATACAAAGGTTCAGTTTCATGCTTCTGAAAATAAGTAATTTCATTTCTTGTTTCTAAAAACATCATAAATACATTTATCAGTTCTGGAGAAATAGATCAATCTCTTTTGTAAATATCATAAACAGATTTCTCATATTACAAGAAATATCAGGAAGAATGAAAGGTCTATCCCAGTTCTAGATGGTTTTTTAAATTTCTGAGCTAAACCTTGTTCAAAATCCACCTTGATGGTCAGATGCAAATTTTCTTTCATTGGAGTCAAGCAACAATCTTCACCCTCCTTAGCAAAGAAAATTATGATAATTCTGCATACAAGGAAATGAAAATTGAATTAGTCAAAAAAGCACCAAGCCAATTCACAAGGTTGTGTAGTGAAGTTATCCAAATTGTAGTGCTAAAAATATCTTCATGATCTAGCTTTCTTGAACTACATAAGTCAATTTACACAGTCTAAATGCATTCGGAAAAAGAAAAAATGGTATCTTTCTAAAGAAAAATGGCATCTTTCTAGCTAATATACACATCAATCATCATAGACGCTCCACACAAATCTCCAAACTACTACTGCACAAGAACAATTCATCCAAGAAAGCACAACAAAACCCGAATTCGAATAACATTTCAATATGATCACCAACATAACTGCTCTCTAACGAGAGCTCAATAACCTCATCAAACACCAACAAAGCTCACAGAACAAGTCATGAACCGTTATACCTTCCCAGGATTTTCCTCATCATGCTCAGTTCTCAATGTCTCCTTCTTCAAATTAACGTTGTTACGAATCGTCACCGCCCTCTGATGCTCCACGTACGACGACGGAACCGGCGACATCATGGGCCCATAGGGTACCGCCCGTTAACCCAATTAGCAGAGAATGAATCGTAGAGAAGAATCGTGAAATCGAGAATGAATCGTTCAAATTAGGAATCATATTTAATCAATTAAACCATGTTATTTAATTTATGCCACATCAGATTAAGAATGCATATGTGTACAAAAATTTACGCCACATCAGATTAAGTTTCATCCTATGGCATAATTACAACAAAAAGGTAAAGTTTTGGAATTATTACAAAAATTAAAAGGTTGTGTGAAAAACCAAAAAAGGTGAAAAGGTTGTGATATTAGAGCCTATTAACCCTATATATATATATATATATATATATATAGGATATGGAAAATGAGACCATTTTCCTAGTGTGAGAACTAAGACCTCATCTTATATCATTCAATTTAATGATCTAATGATTGAGATTTAATGTAGAGATGGTGGTAAGAGTATCTCCAATGCTAAGCACCTATTTGGTACAGATTCTGCACCAAATAGGCGCAATTTCAGCACCAAATTTTTTTGCAGCTCCAATGCTCAACACCAAATTTTACACCAAATAAAAATATTCTCTTAAAAATTTTATTTTATTTTATAATTAAAATATGCATATGCTTAATGATTTATTATTTTTTTAAATGATGATTATCCAAAACTAATAACTTTTAATTATGTACTTTAAAAAAAAAAGCTATTAAAAATTATGTAATATTAAAAAAATTATAACATATAATATGCTTGGAATAATAAAAGTACTTTAAATCGTTGCCTCGTTAAAGAGAATTTTCACAATTCAATCAATCCGGAGGTGAAGGACACGGGTTTGAAGATTCTTCAAATGATTTCAGTCAATATTATAATTATCATAAAGGATCTAGAATGATTTGTAATGTATTTTTTCAAGTAATTTTAGTTATTTATAGTGTGTTTTTAAGTTAATTTTTAGTAATTTGTAATATGTGGGACTTCATTCCATCTATTATGTTTAATTAATTGTGCTTTTATTGAAGTTATTTATTTATTTAGATAATTTATAATTTAAATTAAGTGAACATATAATTTATAAATTAAATAAAATTTATTAAATAACCTATTTGATAATGATTTTAAATAATAAAATAATTCATTAAATGATGTGGGACCCATCAACACCAATTTGGTGCAACACCAAATTCTTCCCCAAATTTGGGGCAAGATTTGGTGCTGCACCAATTTGGGGTAGGATTTGGGACAACATTGGGGTGGATTTCTGCACCAAATTGGTGTTTTGGTCTAGCATTGGAGTTGGCCTAAATTTGTAGATCATAGGGCAAAAAATAAAGAAAGGAAGACTATTTTCGTCCAAACCCATTAAAATGATGATGTCAACAACTAAAAAAAATCTTAAAAATTTTAAATGACCATAATTTGCTCGTTTTTAATCCAATGCATACAAAATATATATCAAATTAAAGCTTTTTTCATGCTCTTTCATTTAAGATGTTGAAAGACTATGTTTAGATACAAAAATATGGATGAAAAATACAAAAGATAATTTTTTACGTGTGCTTAGGTTATAAATGCTTTCGTTAGCATATAATAAATATTCGTCTAACATATTGATAACGTATGCTAACTAAGCATTTGCAATATGCTAACATAATGAATTCAATGTGCTAACAAAGAACTATCATAATGCTAGCGCAGTACAAATTTATTAGGGTTTATTCAATCTCAATTATGGTTTATTTCATCTCAGTTATGATATATTCCATCTAATTATGATTACTTTTTTTGAATTTATTTTTTTCGTTTTTAGTTCCTAATTGATTATTATGTTTTATCCAATCCAATTATGGTTTATAACATATGTTGACAGAGTATTGTCATATGCTAACATAGTGTATTCACAGTGCTGATGAAACAAAACCATAAAGCTAATGTAGTACAAATATATTATTATTATTATTATTATTATTATTATTATTATTATTATTATTATTATTATTATTATTATTATTATTATTATTATTATTATTATTATTATTTGTTCTGACTCATTTAGGGTTTATCACATCCGATCCAATCAATATTTATTTCATGTAATTAGATTTATTTAATCAAATTATGGTTTCTTGCATTTAATTAGGGTTTATTAAATTAATTAGGTTTATAATTAATTTTTAGAATATATTTTTCGCTAACAATATTTAAAAACTTTAATTAGCATAACGAATTAATGATAATGCTTCGTTAGTATGATTATAATACTTCATTAGCATGACGATCTGTTATGAAATTCTCCGTGATTTTTATAAGAACTACCAAATTATGTTAATACCCCCGCATTAAAAACTTTCCAAATATTACAAAATCACCACCGCCTTTTTAATCAAATCTGGGTCTTTGATTTTTGAGGATTGTGTAGTGTGAGATATGGCCATAGTTCTCACACTATGATTGGTTTCCACCTAACCCCTCCTTATATATATATATATATATGAAGGAATTTGTTGCCACAAACATTGAAATTAGACACAGATTCGTAATGTCAAACTCAATGTTAAAGACAGTTAACACAACTTATCTTAACACAAATATGCTGGAAATAAAATGCACAAGAATACACGATATAATTTTTAAATCATACACAATATGTGTATGATTGCCACAGGGTGAAATTATACTATTAAGAGTATAAAATTTTCAAGCCATTAATGTTAGACGCGAAGGCTCTTAACACTACAACAACATTACAAGTTCTAATCTAGTCTATCACTAAAAAGAACTAAAAACATATAAATTGACATCCCGTCAATTCATATACAAACAACAACATACAACTTGACATCCCGTCAGTTCATATGCAAACTATATCATATAAGTTGACATCCCGTCGACTTGTATACAAACAACAACATACAAATTGACATCCCGTCAGTTCATATGCAAACTACAACATATAGATTGACATCCCGTCAATTCATATGGAAACTAATTTGTATACAAACTAGTAAAGGTTTCACAACCTTGCTATCTATCCTAACTTGTACAATCTATTTCGTGAAAGGATTGAACAACAATAAACATTAAGATAGAAGAAGGAACAAAGAACGAAACCTAAACTAAGTTTGTGACTTAAGCTTTCTTCAATCTTCACACAGTGGAAAACGGATTGAGCTTGAATGAGTCTTCAAGTGTCGAACACATCCCTTATATGCTTCTTCACTTGAATCCAACACGGTCCACGATTTCTCTTTCTTGAACATGGGTTGACAATAAACTCTTCATTCCATGACTTCACCGTTGATGGAAGAAACCGCCTCCAAGGCGTGGTTGATAGCTTCCCCATGTTCATGCTCTTTTTCTAAATATCCAGCAAATATAATTTTCTGAAAAAGAAAAAGAATTAAATAGAGAAACCGCTAGACCTAAAAAATAGGAGATAGAGTTTTGACTTTGTCAAACTCTATTTTAAATAATATATCTAATATGTATATATCCAATTATTTGAAATATTAATTTCGTGGATATACACATATATTTTAAGATATATAAAGTTATTTTATTTATTAAAATAATAAATAAAACTAGGAAAGGATAAGATTAGTTACGACTATGTCACAGACGATGTTGCAGGGAGTCTGTCTGACATCGAGTGCAACATTGAACATCAATATCATACAGCAGTCAACAATCTCCCCCTTAATCTTAGCCTGTCTGCACAAAACATACAACTCAATGTATTTTGTACAATTAGAGTCGCAACGGAAAATGGAGATCTTAAAATCTCCCCCTTAAGGGTTACTCCCCCTTAATTAGATCATCATATAATAGAAACTTGTCCTATTATAAAATCAATGTTGAACAGAACATTCAACACAAAATATCAATGTTGAACTCATCGTTCAACACACAATAATATCAATGTTGAACTCATCATTCAACACACAATAATCAAGACATATTGATCATTCAATATCTCAAAACAAATTCAATATGCCTAATCATAATGATATATCACAAATATAAAAAACTGAATAATCATATAAAAAAAAGAACACAATCATAAATTGCATTCAACAACAAAAACCAAGATATGCATAAAATGCATACCAAAAACAATGTGTCCATCACATATAAAAACAGAAAAACAGTAAACATTGTTTTTAACAAAAAAGTTTTAAATTTCAGAAGCTTAAAACATTAAGCTTCACACCATCTTCCTTTTTCCTTTGGCTGCACCTTTTCTCCCCTTTACTTTACCAGCAACAATCGGTCCAGCATCCATGTCTCCAGCATCTGCATCATCACCATCAGCATCATCATCCACTCCCCCTTTTTGTGTAGAAAAGAGAGTCAGAAAAGAATCTCAAGCCTTGGTGAGTTGACTAATCACATGATCAAGCAGATCAATTTGATGTTGAAGAGACTCCAGCGGCATCATGACAATGTGAATGGAAGGTGTGGAGGCAACATCAGGATAGACATCAGATTGGGAAGGAGCAGGGGTCCCTTCGGCAGAAGGAGGCACTGGATTTACAGCATCATGAGCATAGGGAAGATCAATGATCCTGTCATCATTCCCCTTGGGCTTCATTATGGAGAAGGTGGTTTGCTCAGACAGCACACTCTTCTTGCGTTCCTTTAACCCTTGGCTCTTAAGGATCCCATAGATCAAACATGGGAAAGGAAGCAAGTTCGAGGAACTTGACTTAGAGGCAGCATTCAACGTTGCATCAAAGATGTATGCACCAAGGTTGAAAGGAAGCTGAGTTTCTATCTTGTACAGGAGAATGGCCTGATCAACTGTGATGACAGAGGCATTCGATGTGGGTAGCCAATTACACACTGCAAGCTTGTATAACACTGAGTAAAAGAATGTTAACTTGGAAGCAGGCACTTTCTTGAGCCATTTTGACACCAGTCCTCCAGTAATAACATTCATCACATCATCAATCAAATCCAAAGACATGATTGTATCCTCATTGCCCAACTCAAGAAACGTGTTAATAACATTAGGGGAAAACTTATAAATTTTATCCCTAACAAACACAGTTCCAAAACACAGTTTAGAGGGATCTCCCATATCAGAAATGATGTTAGCATAAAATTCATGAATAACATCAGGATCATATGACACTAGTGATGTAACAGATTTCCATAAACTCCTCTCCTTAAGAAACACATCCATCCCATATTTTTTAAAGCTAAGAACATCAATCATTTTCTCAACCTTAAGAGTTCTCTTAACATAAAGAGCATGGGATTTCTTAGCCTCTTCAGAATAGAAAGTCTTACTGAAGGCTTGCGTGACATCAAGCGGAAAGTCCTCATCTGTGCCGGAATCCTCGTCCCCGGGCTCAGCAGAAGGACTGACATTCCGTGTAACATCAGCAGGAGGAGAAGTAGGAACTTATTCACTAGTGGAGTCGGACTCATCTTTCAACGACTTGGAGGTAGCCTTAGACCCTTCCTTCTTCACCTTTTTGGAGGAGATGACCTCAGGTTTGTTAGTGTCATCACTGTGAAGTCGCTTCGATTTCCTTATTAGTGGAGAAGTCTTTGCCATCTTTGACAAAGATTGCAGGTGTGAAGTGGCTTCTGGGTCGATTGGATTTGTGGAATCTCTAAGCACATTCATCCTAATCGGCTTAAGGTTTAGGATCTCGGTTCCAGGAGGAATAATGAGATTGGGATGAACTTCATCTTCAGTTGGCATCGCCTTTGATGTTGAAGGCTCAGTGACATTCGTTGTAGTTGGTTCAGCCTGAGCAGTTGGCGGTGCAATGTCAGGGGTCTGAGTTGATGTTGCAGAGAGTGGGGGTTGTACTGCAGCAGCCGGAGTTGACGCCGATGATGGGGATCCTTTTGTGAGCTCCATCATTTGCTGCAACATCATCATCATGGCTTGTAGTTGATTAGGGTTTTGGTCCGCCATGGATGAAAAAGGAGAGAAAATTGTTTTGAGGAGATGGAGAAGATGAATCGATTGGAAAGAGAAAAGGCGAATCAGATATGGAGAGAGAGAGAGAGAGAGAGAGAAAGAGTTTTGAATTAAAAAGAGATAAGGACAAACCACTTTATTATATTAAAATAATGAAAGTGATATCTCTCATTCTCTCTCTCTTATCATATCAAAAGATATGCAGATAAGTATATCTGCTTATCAACAAAAATTCAATTATTTATTATTTAAACACTAAATAATAAATAAAAACAGTAAAAAAATAATAATAAAGAAAAACAAATTCTGAAAATAAATAAAACTAATGGAGACGAGTCATGATTGAATAAATTCTCATGAATTGATTCATAAAAAAATCATATCATCGTACCATAGTTTTTATTAGTAATTTCAGAGTTACAGAACCTGATGTCAAAGATCATTGACTTTAACATCAGGATGTCAGCATTGACTAACAGACACACATTCCAAGAGATTTCCTTAGAGAAGAAAATCTCTCAAAATCCAAAGGTTTAGTAAGAATATCAGCAATTTGATTCTCTGTAGGAATGTATTCCAATTTAATGATATCTCGTTCCACAAGATCACGGATAAAGTGATGTCTGATGTCTATGTGTTTGGTGCGAGAATGTTGGACTGGGTTCTTCGAAATTTCAATTGTACTGACATTGTCACATAAACAATGTCAAAGAAGGACTATCCAGACCATAATCTAACACCATTTAATTTAACCACAACATTTGAGAGCAATAACTAGCGACAACAACATACTCTGATTCGGCCGTGGATAGTGAGATATAATTTTGTTTCTTACTTGACCAAGAAATCAGATTGTTGCCAAAATAAAAACACCCTCCGCTAGTGCTTTTTTTGTCATCGACATCACCTGCCCAATCGGAATCACTATAACCTACAAGATGAATGTTAGAACTCTTGCAATATTTAACACCAAACCCAATTGTGCCTGAAACATAGCGAATGATACGTTTAACCCCTTTAAGGTGAGATTGTTTAGGCTGAGATTGATATCTCGCACAAACACCAACACTAAACATAATGTCAGGACGACTAGCTGTTAAATACAATAAGCTGCCTATCATTCCTCTATACATGGTAGAATCAACATTGCTACCAACATCATCTCTGCCTAACTTTTCAGAAGATCCCATGTTTGTCTTCATAGGTTTAACATTCTCTAATCCGAAACGCTTGACCAATCCTCTAGCATATTTGCTTTGAGAGATGAAGATTCTATCTTTATCTTGCTTGATTTGTAGACCAAGGAAATAGTTGAGCTCTCCAACCATGCTCATTTCAAATGTGTTGCACATTGAGTCTACAAAGTCTTTGAGCAGATTAGTACACGTTGAACAAAAAATAATGTCATCAACATAGATTTGAGCAACAGTAATATGTTTTTTCTTCTTCTTAATAAACAATGTTTTAACGACTTGACCTCTTTCAAAACCAAATTGGAGTAAGAATTCGGTCAGTCTAGCATACCATGCTCTAGGGGCTTGTTTAAGACCATACAAAGCCTTTTTGAGCTTAAACACGTGCAATGGTTTCTCATGACATTCGAACCCCTTAGGTTGTTCGACATATGCTTCTTCATTGAGAAAACCATTCAAGAAAGCACTTTTAACATCCATTTGATGTAAAGTAAAACCCACATAACATGCAATTGCACATAAAAGACGAATGGATTCAATCCTTGCAACAGGAGCAAATGTTTCGTCAAAGTCTACCCCTTCAACTTGGGTGTAGCGTTGAGCGACTAGACTAGCTTTATTTCTGACTAGATTGCCAGACTCATCTGTTTTATTTTTGAAAATCCATTTTGTCCCAATCACATTTTTATCTTTGGAGCGTGGAACTAATTCCCATACATTGTTCCTTACGAACTAGTTTAGTTCCTCATGCATAGCATTGATCCAAAAATCATCATTAAGTGCATCCTTAATGTTTTTCGGTTCAATGTTAGACAGAAAACACGTGTTTGACATACAAACATTTAAAGAAGACATACATACCAGTTTCATCATTTCTTTGTATTCCTCTGAGTTCTTGCTTCTAGTTTGAACTCCTTCGGATTGCTCACCAATGATTTGTGAATCTGGATGATTCTTCCGAATTCGACTCGGAGGATCCCTTCTTGGTTCATCTTCGGCAGTCACCACCTGATCATCTTCACTATCTGAAGTGAATGTTGGTGTTGATGTTTTGACTGAAGCGTCATCACTCTGTGGAATATTGACTTTGACATTCTCAGTGGATGTCTTGTTCTCACAATCACTTTCAGCCTGATCACTTGACATTTCACCTGTGTCAATGAGATCAATTACATCATCCTCTTCAGATTTCGAAGCAATACCTGTGTGGTCATAAAAAATAATGTTAATTGATTCTTAGACTCTTTTTGTCCAAAGATTAAGCACACGGTAAGCACGACTGTCAGATGTGTAACCCAAGAAAATCCCTTTGTCGCTTTTGGAATCAAATTTTCCCAGATGATCCCTGTCATTCAGGATGTAACAAACATATCCAAACACATGAAAGTACTTCAAATTGGGCTTCTTTCCCTTCAGGAGTTCATACGGTGTCACAGTTTTGCCTGGGCGAAGAATCACTCTATTCACGATGTGACAAGCAGTGTTAACTGCCTCAGCCCACAGCTTCTTGGACAAACGTTGAGCTTGTAACATTGCTCTTGACATCTCCTGAAGAGTTCGATTTTTTCTCTCAACCACCCCATTTTGTTGAGGTGTCTTCGGAGCAGAAAACTCATGAATGATGTCTCGTTTTTCACAAAACTCTTCAAACATTGAATTTTCAAATTCAAGCCCATGATCTGTTCGAATGCATTTGATGTTGGACTCATGTTATCTTGACACCAACCTGTAAAACTTCTTGAACATCCTGAAAGCTTCAGATTTTTCTTGAAGAAATTCAACCCATGTGAATCTCGAAAAATCATCAACTATCACCAGAATGAATCTTTTTCCACTCATGCTTTTGGTGTCAACGGGACCCATGATTTCCATGTGAATCAGATCGAAGCACTTCGTGGTTTGACAAGCTGATGAACTTTTGTGTGAAGCTCTTACTTGTTTGCCGTTTTGACATGCACTGCAAACAACATCGAGATTGATCTTCACAGGTGGAATACCCCGAACAGCATCAGCTTCAATAAGTTTCTTCAAGCTTCGAAAGCTGAGATGACCCAGTTTTTGATGTACGAGTTAAGTGTCCACATTGACTGAAACATTGCATTTTTCATTCTTGTCAGTATGATAGCAATTATCCAATGCCCAACTTCCGAACATAATGCATTTATTCTCGCTATCAAAAACCTCACAGGTGTTCTTATTGAATCTGACATGCATGCCATCATCACATAGTTGACTTATGCTAATCAAATTTGCTGTTAAACCTTCGACATGAAGCACATTGCGTAACTTGGGAAAGTTCTTGACATTCAAGGTTCCTTTTCCTACTATGTTACCTTGTGCTCCTCCACCATAACTAACTTTTCCTTTGCTTGTCGTGGTATAGTCATCGAGAAACATAGAGTTTCCTGTCATATGCCTAGAACACCCACTGTCAAAGTACCACGTACCAGTAATGTTGGCTTTCAAAGATGTGTAGACAACATTACACGAGATCTTTGCCTTCTTTGAACATTTCTTCTTTTTGGTAGGTTTAGAAGAATTTTCCACGACAATCTTACCTGTTGCTATATCATCATGATATTTGAAGCAATAAGGTTTGATGTGTCCAGGCTCTTGGCAATAATGACAGACAAATTTCTTCTCATTGGACTTGTCATTGACATTCGGTTTGACATTTCCGTCAACATTGACCGGAACATCCTTGGAGCTTTCTCCCTTGACAAACTTGATAGGATTTGAGATAGACATTTTTTGAACTCGATGAATATCCCAAGCCTGCTTTTGTATTATGTCCCAGTGTCAGAACTTCGTTCAGAGTAGATGTTCCTTGATTGAGTTGTCGAAAGGTTTTTGAAGCAACTTCTACTTCCTTTCTCAACTTGTTCAGCTCAAGATCACTTCTAGTGAGTCGAATCTCAAGGTCCAGTACTCTTTGCTTTAGAGTTTGGTTTTCTTCCACAAGAATCCCAAATTCTTTTGATTGTTCGGTCCATTGGACACAAACTTCATCTACAACCTTATGCAATTGTTGTAGAGCTACTTGCTAGTTGACTTTGGACTTATCTTCTTCCACCTGAGACACTTCAGCAGTGTTGCAAAATTTATCCAACAATGTCATTTCATACCAGTTAGTAGTATTTGGGGGAATGTTAGAGACTTCTTGTGCAACATTCTCCATAACATTGCTTGGAACATCTGGAGTCACATGATCAAGACTAGCATCATAGTCATAATCAACACTCTCCACGTCAATTAAACCGCCAATCATTTCATTTAAGTCATCATTGACTTTTACAAACAATACAGTTTGTTTTTCAGCTTCTTCATCACCGGATTCGTCGCTTAACATGGCAGCACTATAATTTCTTCTTTGCTTCCTTTGGACAGTAGGACATTCATTGGCATAGTGTCCAAAACCAGAACATCCCCTACATTGAACTGAGTCAATGTCCTTTACTGCAACATCTGGAGACTTTGAAGATTTTGTCGATCCAGATGATGTCGACGAGGTAGAATCAAACAATCTCCGTGGTTTGAAGTTTGGGGAACCTTTCTTCATTGACCGAACAAGGGTATTGAACTTCTTGGTAAGCAGTGCAATACTCAGGGGTTCATCTTTAGTAATCTCCTGAATGTTCTCAACATCAAGTTCAACATTTGAACTTGATGCAACTGATTGAAGTGCAATTCCTTTGGAGGAGGTGTTTGATTTCTAATTTTCAAGATTCATCTCAAACGTGAGTAGAATGCTCACTGCTTTACTCAAACTCATGTTTGATACATTGTGAGCTTCTTCAATTGCTGAGATTTTCATTGTGAATCTCTCCGGAAGTGTGCGAAGAAGTTTGCTAACCATGTTTTCGTTCGAGATCGAACATCCGAGAGCTGTAGATTCATTTGATACTTCACACAATCATTCAGTGTACATTGAAATAGTCTCATCTTCTAACATTCGCAGAGTTTCGAATTTAGAAGTGAGTAGCCTAAGCTTTGTTTGTCGTACACTGATCGATCCTTCACAATGTTCCTGCAGTATCCTCCATGCTTGATATACCGTGGTGTAATTACACACCATTTTGAAGCACGGAACATCAACCGAAACAAAAATAGCATTGAGTGCCCTCGAATTGAATTTGGAAATGATTCGATCATCATTAGTCCATTGAGTCTCCGGAGTAAGAATGTACACTCCATTTGGTCCTTCCATCCTCGGTGGAGACCATTCTTCAATCACAGCCAACCAAGCCCTCTCATCGATGGAGTTGATATACATCTTCATGCGCGATTTCCACATAGCATAATTCTTGCCATTACAATCCAATGCCGGAGGACGGCACTGATTGATCAGAATATCCATTTTTTAGTGAGTCAACAAACCAAGGATCGAATACTTAGTGTGTTAAGAACCTGGCTCTGATACCACTTGAAGGAATTTGTTGCCACAAACACTGAAATTAGACACAGATTCATAATGTCAAACTCAATGTTAAAGATAGTTAACACAACTTATCTTAACACAAATATGCTGGAAATAAAATGCACAAGAATACACGATATAATTTTTAAATCATACACAACATGTGTATGATTGCCACAAGGCGAAATTATATTATTAAGAGTATAAAATTTTCAACCCGTTAATGTTAGACACGAAGGCTCTTAACACTACAGCAACATTACAAGTTCTAATCTAGTCTATCACTAAAAAGAACTAAAAATATATAACTTGACATCCCGTCAATTCATATACAAACAACAACATACAACTTGATATCCCGTCAGTTCATATGCAAACTATATCATACAAGTTGACATCCCGTCGACTTGTATACAAACAACATACAAATTGACATCCCGTCAGTTCATATGCAAACTACAACATATAGATTAACATCCCGTCAATTCATATGCAAACTAGATCATACAAGTTGACCTCCCGTCGACTTGTATAACCACTAAAATAAACAAATTAACATCCCGTCAATTTGTATACAAACTAGTAAAGGTTTCACAACCTTGCTATTTATCCTAACTTGTACAATCTATTTCGTGAAATGATTGAAAACAATAAACATTAAGATAGAAGAAGGAACGAAGAACGAAACCGAAACTAAGCTTGTGACTTAAGCTTTCTTCAATCTTCACACAGCAGAAAACGGATTGAGCTTGAATGAGTCTTCAAGTGTCGAACACATCCCTTATATGCTTCTTCACTTGAATCCAACACGGTCCACGATTTCTCTTTCTTGAACATGGGTTGACAATAACCGCTTCACTCCATGACTTCACCGTTGATGGAAGAAACCGCTTCCAAGGCGTGGTTGATAGCTTCCCCACGGTCATGCTCTTTTGCTAAATATCCAGCAAATATAATTTTCTGAAAAAGAAAAAGAATTAAATAGAGAAACCGCTAGACCTAAAAAATAGGAGATAGAGTTTTGACTTTGTCAAACTCTATTTTAAATAATATATCTAATATGTATATATCCAATTATTTGAAATATTAATTTCGTGGATATACACATATATTTTAAGATATATAAAGTTATTTTATTTATTAAAATAATAAATAAAACTAGGAAAGGATAAGATTAGTTACGACTATGTCACAGACGATGTTGCAGGGAGTCTGTCTGACATCGAGTGCAACATTGAACATCAATGTCATACAGAACTCAACAATATATATATATATATATATATATATATATATATATATATATATATATATATATAGGGATGGGATCTGGTGAGAACCGGTCACCAGGTGGGAATCGGGAACCGATCCCATCTGTCCATTCTGAAATACCCTTTCATTTAAGATCCATATTGCATATGTTTATTTGAAAAAATAGATAAAAAATACAAAAAATCATTTTTAGGCACAATTTTCGCATAGAGTAACCCCATATTTATATTAGCATGTTGTATACAACATTTTAGCATGACCTATATAACATTTTAGCATATTGTGTAATACATTTTAGTAGGTGATATTATAAATATATTTCTAACAATTTTATATAAACACCTACACTTATATAGATACTACAAAATAAAAAATATGAGTCGATGATAAAAAAGAAAAAAGAATGAGAAAGTGAAGCAATGAAGGAGATGACTGACTACTAAGAAAGAAAATGTATAAATATTCAAAATGAGATAAAGTTTATGAGAGAAAAATATGTGCAGCAATTCTAAGTGCAGACAGTAACATACAAATTTAGTCTCCTACTTCGCTCATTTTAGCCTCATTCTTTTTTTATTTTAGCATTTGTTGATAAACAAAATATGAAATGGTGATTTTGTTGGAACGAAACACAATACACCCAATTCGGGAACATTGAACCCTAATGAGAATCTCATAATTACTAATTGGGATCAGATGAGTCCTAATTGGAACGTAATAAACCCTAATTGGGAACGGTGAACCCTAGTGAAAAATGTCACATCAAATTTTGCCTCCCACTTCGCTCATTTTAGCCTTATTCATTTCTCATTTTAGCATGTTCTGATAAACAAAATATGGAACGGTGATTTCATTGGAATGAAACGCAATACACCCTATTTGGGGACAGTGAACCCTAATAGGAATCTAAAAATTACTAATTGGGATCAGATGGGCCCTAATTGAAATGTAATAAACCCTAATTAGGAATGGTGAACCCTAGTGGAAAATGTCACATCAAATTTAGCCTCCTACTTCGCTCATTTTAGCCTCATTCATTTCTCATTTTAGCATGTTCTGATAAACAAATATTGAACGGTGATTTCATTGGAATGAAACGCAATACACCCTATTTGGGGATAGGAAACCCTAATAGGAATCTGATAATTACTAATTGTAACGTAATAAACCCTAATTGGGAATGGTGAACCCTAGTGGAAAATGTCACATCAAATTTAGCCTCCTACTTCGCTCATTTTAGCCTCATTCATTTCTCATTTTAGCATGTTCTGATAAAGTAAACAAAACATGTAATATGGGAATCTGACAACGTATATAAGCTCATGCTTCCATTATTTTAGCATTATATTCTAAACGGTAATTATGGTTCATAAAACTTACTAGTAATATAATTACCGTAAATGAAATGTCCACTACAAGAAAACAAGGCAATTCCAGCGGGTGGGAAAACGCTGGAATGAGCGTATTAACCGCTGGAATGCATGATTCCAGTGGATATTCCAACACTAAATTCCCGCTGGAAAATGGCCCGGTGGAATCCAAATATTCCAGCATCTCTCCAGCGGCCATATACATTCCAGCGTTTGGCCGCTGGAATAAAGGTTGGTTCGGGCCTCATTAAACCATTCCACCAGAAATTTCCCGCTACAATGAGTGTTATTCCAACGGGATATACACGCTGGAATAGCCCGTATTTATGTTTTCTTGGATTCCAGCGATAGAGTGTAGCTGGAATATTTTGGGAGAAAAGAAAAATATTTCATTCAAACGGTTGTTTTTTTGCTGGAATAGCATAAAAAAGGAAAAAAAATCTTTGATTCCAATGGTAATTTTTCACTGGAATATCTAATAGAATAAATAGTTTTTGATTCCAGCGTTGATTTGCCACTGGAATAGTCTAATTCTCGAAAAAAAAAACCTTCAATTCCAGTGGTGTTTCGCCACTGGAATGGCCTAACCATAAAAAAAAATTGATTCCAGCGGTGCTTTGTGGTTAGAATAGCGTAGTAGAATAAAAAAATTATTTGATTCCATCGGTGTTGAAGCGTTGGAATTTTGTTTTTTCACAATCAATCTGTATGATTATACCATTAAATACCACTGCAATTTTAATTTTATTTTAACCTGTTTAAATATCATATTAAACATAATAATATTTTTGATAACATCAAACACCAACATTATATTCACCATTCAAAACCAAATTCAACAGTCTATTAATCCAAAATCAAATTAAACATATCTAAAACCTAAATCCAAATCCAACAATCCAAATCCAACAATCCAAAACCATATTCAACAAACAAAACATAAAAACAATGCAATGTCAAATGAAATACTATTAAGTCTAATATATCATTAACTAATTAAACTTAATTATAAGCACCATCATCGAGACCATCATCATCATCATCATCATCATCATCCATATCATCTCTATCATTGTCACTACCATCATCATTCGAATTCTCCCTAACGTCACCATCATCATCACTCAAATGATCCTCATCAACACAGCCATCATCACCCACATTAGGAGAAAACATAGAAGTGACACATGTAGAAGATTTATGTTGATTACCTGCGAGGTTTTGGATATAGCTGCACATATCTGTCATTTCACGCATCATTCGCTCATTCAAGTTCTCCGACTGCTTGACACGATCATGTAGCTGCTCACTTTCGATTGGGCGAGAATTAGGAGCTCTAATGTTTGAGCTAGACCTGGAACCATAGAAGTTCACCTCAGACCCAAATCCATACACTCTGCCTTGTTTAGTCTTTCCTCCACATGCCTTGAAGAAAAGAACTGAATCATCCACATCTTTGCCTTGTGATAAAGAATCTTCCTTCATCTTCTTGAATGTATGCTATTAGTTAAATATCATATGTTAATTGTAGTAACATATGATATAATATATAATATAAATATTGAAACATACTTATGTAGACATTTTCTGCTCGTGGACTTAACCACGTGTTCTTCTTCTCATCAAAGTTTATCCTTTGAAAGACCTCAGGAATGCTAACTGTTCTTCCTAATTCTTTCTCGTAAAACAAAAATACAAACTATTTAATAACATAAGATATAAATAGAATTATTATAAAAAACCATAAAAAATAGGATACCCACATATCGTCTCCTACGCTCAGATATAGAAATAGCACCACTCCTATTCACTCTACTATCCTTATTAGATATCGAATTCCTTCTGTTTCTTACAGACTGCTCCTAGAATCGGGGATCATCCCTCCATCTTCTTTTAAGAGCCATAAGTACACTTCTTCCCAGCCAAGTGCCTCTTGCTTTGTTTCTACGAATGTCGGCAAAGCTAGTTCTTATTATCTTTGCACTTTTCTGCTTCCATATACGAATGATGCCATCATGGTCAGACTCATCCCATTTACATTTTGCCTGTATACAATGTAGTTAGTAATTCAAATATATGTGTGTTTAACAAAGAATTAAACCATATCTTCATACCTTAAAATCTTGAAACCACATCATCTTATGCTCATAAGGGACCTCTTTCCACTCAATCCATGGCTCAGGATATCGACCTTTTATAATAGTCGAAATTTTGTTAACTGCCTGAGTAGGATAAAACCTGTTGTAATTTGTAGAGAGCTAAATATATAAGTTTTTTACCATATAAATATGATATTGAAACAAATTAAAAACATACTCATTTCCATTTGGCCATATCATCATCCTACTAGAAGGCTCCCCAGTCTCTAGCACTCCCGATGGAACGACTGATGAACTTTGACGAGATGAAATTTGATTACCAATTAGGGCATTATTTACTGGAGTACTTGGTGACCCCGCATCAGTAGGAGAATGAGTATCTTGTTGAGATCCAGATTCAAGGGGTGTAGGAGTTCTTACTTGAGATCTTGATCCATGGGATGACTCTACAGGTGTAGGAGTACCTCGTCGATCTCCTTGAGATTCTGGTCCAGGGAGTACCCTTGTAGCTGTAGGAGTATCTTGTGGGTCTCCTTGAGATTCTGGTCTATGGAGTACCCTTGAAGCTGTAGGAGTACCCCGTCGATCTCCTTGAGATCCTGATCCAGGGGATGACTCTGTAGGTGTAGTACCTTGTCGAGATCCTGGAAATCGTGTAAGATTACCTCTACGTGCACCTCCACCTCAACTTCGCACCATCTGTAAACATTTAAAATAGACGAATTAACATACAATCAATACCATAAAATAATATTTTAACATAATGCATCCATAAATATTATTAGATCAATTATTAATACAAAATAAAATCATAAATAGATTTTTAAAAACCTCTAATCAATCCATATGATTGCCTTCATCAGCTTCAGAATTTTCACTACTACATATTTCTTCTTCTTCTTCTTCTTCTTCTTCTTCTTCTTCTTCTTCTTCTTCTTCTTGATTAATCTCTTCCCCTGAATGAGTGAAATCTCTTAATGTAACATCAAATTCTTCCAACATGGGTAATTTACTAGTCACGCAATTCATATCATCTTGGAATGGAGCATCAGTTGATTGAATTGTATTTCTTACCTTTGTCTTAATCACCGAAAGCCAATTCTTCTTACTAGAGTTAGGGTTAGGCCATGGCATAAAATATGCTTGCTCAGCCTGTTGAGCAAATATAAATGTATCATTGCCCTTGTATCTTCTAGTCTTGTTGACCTCAACAATTCCATATTTACGACAAACTCTTGTCCCTCTATCTGTTGGATCAAACCATTTACAATTGAAAAGTGCCAATCTTTTAATTGGTAGTCCAACATATTCTACCACCAATATTTCTTCAATTAACCCATGATAATCTCCCTGTTCTCCATTAAGAGCAACTCGAGAATTATTTGTTGTTCGATTTTGCGCATAAGTAGATGTATGAAAACAATATCCATTCATAAAATATATTGGATAAGTCTCAACTTGCTTTGACGGACCTTAGGCCAAAATTTTTAGAAATTCATCATCGACATTATTCTCAGGGTTTTGCACCTATCAAAACAAGCTCCAATTATGTATATCACATTTTATATTATATATATTTAATATTCTATTTTCTTAAAAATACTTACATATTTGCAAAACCATTCGACGAAATTCTGGTTGCTCTCATTCACAGATGTAATATAAGTTCTGTAATCAAGCAACGTATTCAAGAATTCTATGGTTATATGATGTTCTTGATAGTTTAAATTAATAACTTGAAAATAAACTAACTTACCTATACAAAGGGTCAACTTCCGAACAATTCAAGAGAACATAAAGCTGAATTTCATTTCTCTCTTCATCTGTGAGAAATCGTTTTCTAGAGACCCCCTGAGGTCGATCAGGATAGTTAAAAATTGAAACTCGTGGATGCTCAGATGACTCTCCACCATCATCATTTCGAGGAACTCTTCGAATTCGAGTTTGGATGTGATCCTCAAAATAGTGAGAATAAAATATAGACGTCTCCTCAAGCATATAAGCCTCACAAATTGACCCTTCTACTCTAGCTTTGTTCTTGACCTTCCTTATAAGAGTGTGTAAAAACCTAAAGATATTTATCACGTAAAGTTAAGTATATGTTTTAATTGTTAAAGATATAGAAAATTAGTTGTATTTATAGATTTGTTACCTCTCAAATGGATACATCCAACGGTATTGCACAGGTCCACCAACCTTCGCTTCATACACTAAGTGTACACACAAATGTTCCATCGAATCGAAGAAAGCTGGTGGAAATATTTTCTCTAACTTACATAGAATGATAGGAATATTATTATCTAACACTTCAAGTTGATTCTATCCAAAATAGGGCAACATAAATCATGAAAAAAATAGCTCAATTCAGTTAAAGTTTCCCAAATAGGAGTGGGTAGACAACTGAATGCGACTGGGATCAACCTCTCCATAAAAACATGACAATCATGACTCTTCATATGGTTCAGTGTATAAGTACGCATATCAGCACATGATCCCAAATTAGATGCATATCCATCAGGAAACTTAAAACCTTGTACCCATTCACATATATTTCATTTTTTTATCTATATTCAAAGCATATTGTGCCTTTGGCTTCAACATCTTTCCATTACCAATATCTTCCAACTCAACTGCAGGACGACTACAATGCAAACGTAGATCTAGTCATGCATTTGAATTATCCTTAGTCTTACCTTTGACATCCATGACTGTATTGAACACATTTTGAAATACATTACTCTCTGTATGCATTACATCTATGTTGTGTGGGTTCAACAGATCTTTCCAATAAGGTAAGTCCCAAAATATACTGCGTTTCGTCCAGTGATGACTTACACCATAGTCAGATGTTTGATAAGTACTCCCAGAATCGACTATTCGAGGAATATGCATGAGCATGTCAAGTATTTCATGTCCTAAATGTCATCTCGGTGGTAAATTCATTTCTGCTACTCCCTTTAAAAAGTCTTTCTTATTTTTTCGAAAAGGATGATGCATTGGTAGAAATTGTCTGTGGCAATCAAAGTAAGAAACCTTTTTGCCATTCCGCAAATAAAATGCTTTTGAATCTTTCTTGCATATCGGACATCCCAATTTACCTACTGTTGACCAACCAGATAACATGCCATACGTAGGAAAGTCATTGATAGTCCAACAAATCGCAGCTCTCATGCAGAAGTTTTGCTGTTTGGAGACATCCCAAGTCTGAACTCCTTCATCCTATAATAATTTCAAATCATCAATCAGGGGTTGCAAGTAAACATCAATCTTGGCTTTAGGATTACTTGGTCCTGGAATTATGATAGTTAGAAACATGTATTCTCTCCTCATACACATGTGGGGAGGTAGATTATATGGTGTGAGAATCACAGGCCAACAAGAATAAACCCTCCCATCATGGTTGAATGGGTTAAACCCATCGGAACACAATCCTAATCTCAAATTCCTCGGTTCAGATGCAAACATGAAATATTTTTCATTAAAATGTTTCCATCCTTCCCCGTGACTTGGATGTGATAGTAAGCCTTCTTAACATTTCTTATCATGATGCCATGTCATGTGCTTAGAAGTTGCAGTGGAGGCATACAGTCATTGTAGTCGAGGAATTATAGGTAAATACCACATTTGCTTTCTTGGTATTTCTTTTGTTCGACGATTCTCCTTAAAACGAGCTTCTCCACAAAACTTACAATTTCTCGCACCCGCATCATCGCCATGAAATAACATACAACCAGATGGACATGCATCAATTTTTTGATAACCACAACCAAGTTTAGACACCATTTTCTTAGTCTGGTAAAAGTTAGGAAGCATTCGATTATTAGAAAGTAATACCTCTTTTATCAATTTGATTATTTCATCAATACAACCCTCTGGTATGTTATAATCAGACTTGATACTTAATATTCGAGTTGCCATCGACAATACAGAGTGATCATTACATCCATCCCACAAAGGGCTTTGTGCAGCACATAACAAATCATAGAAATTTGTATATGTGGCATTTGGTATTTCTTGTTCTTGATCTTGAAAGTAACTAGGTCCCCCAGCATCATACACCATTTACTCATAATTATTTGTTACATCGAGATCTACGGCAACAGTTCTAGCAATGACACTTGGTGTAGTTTCTCCATGATTATGCCAATAATGATAGTTAGGTTGAAAACCTTTCTTGTATAAATGTTGTCTAACAACATCTACTGGTTTATATTTTACGCATTCACATTGGGAGCAGGGACAATGAATCTCTCCACGATCTTTAAATTTATCAAGTTCACACGCAGCATAAAGAAAATCTTCAACTCCCCATATGAAATCTGGACGTAGACTCCTAGTTTCATGATTTATTCGAAGGTACATCCAACGTCGATGTTCAGGTATTTCCATCTAATTACACTAGTTGTGAATGTGCAATTCTTGAACAAAATAGCAACTTAAATTTTTTAAGAAGAAAACAAATAACTGAATCAACACTACTAATCATATATTCAAATTTAGTGAACATCAAAGTTAGTGAATTCACTAACACAACAAAATTAGCTATGGCAAAATCAATGAACTAATTATATATGTTTCTGATCATGAACTAACAAGAAATATTATATATAAATAAAACCTTCAAAATTCCTAGGTACATTAATTCAAATTCATCTTTTTCATAGTATAGGATGCTCATTAGCATACATATGCTCTATTTCTTGAATATAGTAGATTATATATATATATATACATCCTTTTATGGCAAAGTTTAAAATAGAATTCATTTTTAGCATCACCATTTATTGTACCTAGTTTAATTTGCTATAAAACATTCTGCAAAACAGATCAACAGACATGCTGAAATCATGACAACTAAATTTCTCACTCACGTTATTATTATTTTTCATAAAAAAGGGGGTAAAATTTTGAAGAACACTCTACATTTACAGACAAAATAGTATATACCAACCAAAATCAGTTTGTTCTGAAATTTTATCCCAAGTGAAAAAAATTTAAAAATAATTTGTAACTGACGCATCATCATTCATCACACTTTATCTCCATCCAATTTCTCTCATACTAACCATGTGAGTGTTCATCTATAAAAGGCTACATTCTTCTACACCATTTTCTGATATATACCAAAGAGAAGTAATTACGAGTCGAATTAAAGATATATGAACACAAACAAGTGTCTTAGAGAGAGAACATGTATATATAATGATCATACAAACATATAGGATTTATTCATACACACACACACACACACACATATATATATATGTATATATATACCCAACAACAAAGCATCAGTCCTAAGCAAAACAATTGCATCAACTATCTCATAATCAGTCATTGCGATAGTTGTATTATAAATCACTAATATTGTAGCCAAAAAAATTGCAGCACCAATATTGCAGCAAAAAATATGTAAAAAAAATTAAAATACAAAAAGAAAACCTAAAAGCCAATTACCTTTGTTGCAGTTGGGTTTTTGGCAGAGATTGAGAGGTGAGAACAACAACAATGGCACGCTCGACTTCTGGCATAGCAGCAACAAATGAAGAAAGATCAAGAACCTAAAAATGATATACATATCAAAATATAGAATATAGGATTCTTCAACAGTTCCAGTATATAATAAGTTCAATAAATACAAAAGAGGCTTGATTTCAGCAATCTAAAAACTAAACAGATCTTCTATAATGTTACAGGAGAAGTGAGTAGAATTTTCCCAAGCTAAATAATCAGATTATTGGGAAACAATATAAAATTATTAAAAGAATTAAATAAACACAAAAAACCAATTATCTTTTGACATCAAGAATTAAATAATTTCATAAAGGTAGCAAAATTAAAAAGAAAAATCAAAACACAAGAGTCGATCAAACAAAAAATCAACAAGCAAAACCACCAATACAAAACCAAGAAGATAATGAGAAAATGCAGTCATCATCACTCTTATAAATAAATAGGTTAAACCTTTATAAAAATATATATGCATGCATACATAAAATGATCATTAACGTATTTATAGAGAATAGAATCAACTCATAACCACATGTTTCTAATTATATCCACTACTATACTCAACTACTTAATCTATCTTCTTCAACTGTCCCCCAACTCTAGCTACGTATTTCAATTAAATCCACAACTGGCAGAATAACTTTCTGCATTATTTATGAGTTCTTTTGCAATTGGGATTTCACATTCAACAAATCAAATAAAGTTTTTGGATTTATATCTGTCCCTGCCCATTATTTATTATTATTCATCAACTTGATCTTTAAAATGATCTATGTTTAAAGATAAAAATTTAAAAAGGCGCTAATGTACATATTTTATTTCAAAACCTCTAAAGGACTGGGCTTTCCAGAGAGTTACTTACTCACAAGAGAATGCTACTATAGAGAAGGGGGATATATTTATAGAGGAAGAAGGGAATTAAACCTGATAGCGCCAGCCGTTAATTGTTTACCTTCCTTTTTACCCTGCTTGGAACTCCTGAATTAACTCTTTAACTAGAGGAAGACATGAAATAACAATCACAACCAAGCTGGCTAAAAAGAGAAGCTAACAGTGTATGAAACGAAAAACAGAGACGCGCGCAATGTCTTCACAGCTTATAAATTGTATTTGATATCGATCGAACCAAAATCCCTAATTTATTGACTCACATGTTACCTCTCTGAGTGCAGAGGCATCCATCGAGTGTAGCGATGTCCGGCAGCAGGGGTGAATGGCGGGCCTCTGAGTGTGAAAATAGAGTTCGATTTCCGTTTAAAATGACAATGAGGATTAGGTGAGTATTGCCGCAGGTATGTGAGGGAGAGAACATGTGGGTTCAAAGAAGAGGATAGTGAGATGAAGAAAGAAGACGACGCAGGGCGAGAATAGGGTAGAAATTCAATTTGCTGTATAAATTAGGGGTGGAAGGGTTATCTAGGTTTTCATAAGTTTGGATAAAAGTATTATTTTAATTAAATAACCACACTAAAAAAATAAAAATATAAGAAGATCGGAATATGAAAACAAATAACTTACAACTTTTTTATTATTTTTTTTTCAATTGGAAATTTTTTTCAATGGCGCCCAAATTATTTCAGTGTACGCCTAAATAATCTAGCGCCCAAATTATTTTTTCAATTCATGTCCAAATAATCCAGCGGTAAGAACCCGCTGGAATGCAAGCCCCAAATATTCCAGCGATATAAACCCGCTGGAATGCACAAATATTCCAGCGAAATCAACTCGCTGGAATGAACCATTGATAATCCCATTTATTCCAGCCATGAGAACCCGCTAGAATTAACTATTACAATATTCCAGCAGTGTTTCACCGCCGGATAATACTATTGATAGCCCGGTCAAATATTCCAATAATTTTAAACCGCTGGAATAAATTAGTCAAAGCCCGAATTTATATTCCAGCGAGTCATATACGTTGGAACATCACTTTTCTATATGCTTCATCATTCCAACGTAAATATCTCGATGGAATTATCCATGACACCATTCCAGCGGTTGTTACCCGCTGGAATCCTAAAATATTCCACCGCATAAATGTCGCTGGAATAATCGTGCTGGAATTCCCTTATTTTCTTGTAGTGGTCATAAACGCTTTTATTAAAAATCATATATATTCTTAAAACTGAATGTGTTGAAAACAATTCACAAGCATGGTAAAACATGATATTAAACTATGCCCAATCGCTATAATAACACCAAGCTGGACAGTTTCTAGCATCATGATCTGACAACTTGTGGCAATTGCTGCACATTCTGAGTGGTTTGTTTTCCTTTCTCTTCATTACCTCCTTCTTAGATATCAAACAACTATCGTTACCTTTTGTTTAACTAGAATAGGTGGATGAACAACAACTTCAGAAGGGGCACGTAAACCGTAGAATTGCTCAAACATCATTGTCCTGCTATGTGAAGTAGAACCCTCCATATCACCATGTGAGTAATCTTACTACGGTCACTTGAAACAGAAGAAGCTGACACGTTAAAATCAAAAAATTATAAACTGAACAAGGTAAAAAATCATAATACAATCACATCAAGAGATGTTTAGACACACAAATTGATTTTTAGCATTAGGTATGTACCATTCTAGCATCATGCAACATACATTTTAGCACCAAAGTTCTAATGTTTACATGGTGTCTGTAACATTGTGTAGCCGAGTCACAAAAACACACATACACAAAAGAAAAAAACAAAAAAAAAGCAAAGCATGGTTTGTATGACATGTTTGACAGAGTGCAGTAGAAATAACATTAAACCAGCATGTTATGATGCTAAAACATATGTGATGACGGACTAAAACGAATACATTAACATGCTAAAACATATGTGATGACATACTAAAATGAATATATTATCATGTTAAAAAAAATAAACAGATCAAATTAATGCATATTCTGTATATTCTCGTACTAAACTCTAGGATTCCTAACAATTAGAAAATAACTGATACAACACAAAACTGAACAAAACAAATCAAATCAGTCAAACATAAAAACGTAAATACAAAACCGTAATGAAATCCAATAGAACGAACTATAAAATCAATGCAAATACAACGAATTGTGAAATTAATCAACATTAAAATTTCAAAACTGAATCAAACAATGCAAAATAAAAACCATACCTGGAGTCTCCATCGAATCACAGATGTAGAAACTTCACGATAAATAGATAATTACAGAAATAAAAGGATGTCGAGAAATCAAAAACGTGATCCAAACGCAGATTAGCAACGATGAAGACGCAGAAGATGAAGTAAATTAGAGAGAGAGAGAAGAGAAGGGGAATGATAATTAAATACGGGAAAAAAATCTGAAGAAGGAAAGTTTAATTACTGAATTACTATATTACCCCCCCTCCAACAAAGTTGCTGAAAATTACAAGAATGCCACCGCTTATCCACTTAAATCTGATTTAATCTCGGCCGTCCAGATTGAGTCAAACAAGGGTTAGGATTGGTTCTTAGTTCCTACCTGGGGGAAGGGTTCTCATTTGATCCTTTCCCTATATATATATATATAGATGAAGTAAATTAGAGAGAGAGAGAGAGAGAGAGAAAAGAGAAGGGGAATGATAATTAAATACGGGAAAACAATCTGAAGAAGGAAAGTTTAATTACTGAATTACTATATTACCCCCACTCCAAAAAAGTTGCTGAAAATTACAAGAATGCCACCGCTTATCCACTTAAATCTGATTTAATCTGGGCCGTCCAGATTGAGTCAAACAAGGTTTAGGATTGGTTCTTAGTTCCTACCTGGGGGAAGGGTTCTCATTTGATCCTTTCCCTATATATATATATATATAGGGAATAGATCAAATGCAAACCAATCCCTGGTGTGTAAACTGTAAACCAATCTATCACCACACATTCAATAAAAATTGGCGCTCCAGATTTAATCAAATATGTGGTGGCATTTTAGTTATTTCGCTACTTTTTTCAGACTATGGGAGTATTTTCGTCTGTTTGTTGAAAAAAGCTGATGTCATACTAACTCAACATCTAAAAAAATTCTTAAAAACTTCGAACGATCATAACTTGCTCATTTTTCATCGGATTAACACAAATAATATATAAAATTAAAGGTCTTTTAATCCTCTTTCATTTAAGATCAGTGAAGCATATGTTTATTTAGAAAAATATAGACGAAAAATACAAAATTTTTATTTTTCATGCGTATTCAAGCTCAGAATACTTCGTTAGCATACGACATATGTTTCGTTAGCATATGACAATTTAAGTTCAGAATACTTCGTTAGCATACAACATATGCTTCGTTAGCATATGACAATTTAAGCTCAGAATACTTCGTTAGAATACGACATATGTTTCGTTAGCATATGGCAAATATTTCGTCAACATCAGTTATATTGCGATAAAGATTTATTCAATCGTAATTAGGTATGCTTCGTTAGCATATAAAAAATATTTCATTAGCATCTGACAAATGCTTCGTTAGCATATGCCAAATATTTCATTTGCATCCACTATATTACTGTAAATATTTATTACATTTCAATTAATATATGCTTCACTGGCATTAATTATATTGTTATAAATGTTTATTTAATCTCAATTAGGATGTGTTTCATTAGCATATAATATATATTTCGTTAGTATCAATTATATTCACAATGAATAATTCATTAATGCATTAAGAGATTTTTTATATGAGAATGTTAATGCACTGCTAACGTTAGCATTGACGTATGCAAACTAAAATATTATAATAATACTAATGTAGTATAATTATATCTGATAATAGAATCATATGTGTTTAATGTTGCATGTGTATTATTAATGTATAACATCTATCTCAATTAAATATGATTCGTTAGCATATGACAGATGATTCGCTAGCATCATGATTAGTTATATTGCTATCACATCAATTTTAGAGTTTAACAATTTAATTTTATTGAATTTTATCATTTGTTGTTGTTAGCACTGTCGTATGCTAACAGAAGTATTATGTAATGCTAAAGAAAAGTTATACGCAATGCTAATAAAAGCAATAATGTTGTGGATTGAAGCCAAATAATGAGACTAACAACCGTTAATCAAACAACTAGAACTTTATCCATGATTCATATTTTTTTAAAATTATTTTTTGTTGAAAATTAGGCTTGGCTAGCTTTCCAACCATATAAAAGTCGCCATTTAATAATTTCCTAACAAAATCAGTTTTGTGTTTAAAGTTAGATGTTGTGCATGAAATAATATTACTTCATTAGCATATGATTATGTATTCGTCAGCATATGATTGTGTCTCTGTTAGCCCGCATCCTGGAAGTTCGATTTTTTTTAATTTTAACCCAAACGCAAAAATTACCAAAATACCACCGTGATTTTTGAAGTTCCCTTTATTTACAGGAATGCCTCTGCCCCTTTGACCAAATCTTGACCATTGAATTTTGATGGATGTGTGGTTGGAGATTGGTTTATAGTTTACACACCAGGAATGGTTCACACCAGAACCATCCCCTATATATATAGGGGTGGGTTCTTGTGAATACATAGGTTATGTGTGTAAAAAAGGAATTAATCGTAGCCATTTATTGCGTAATCTGAACGGTCCTCAATTATTGTGGATTATGAATTTTTTGGTGCTTTCAATTACTCATTTAATCTAAACGAGGGTAAATTTGGTAGTAGAACATTCAGCATATCTTCAATTGCCGCTGCTTTTTTCTGATTTAATAAATTTTAGGGATTTATTTTGGAAGGCAAATCTTTTGCCAAAATGAAAATCGAATAATCCGAAATTGGATATTCATCGATGATGCTTTTTTGTGCCTCCATAATGCTTGAATCCTTTGTATTCACCCAAATTTTTTATATGAGTGCGCTACAAATACAAAAAGAAAGCAGTAGCAGAATGAAGAACGATTGGGAAAGCAATAGCTATCTTCATTAGTTGCTGGGTATACATGATGATTTGAAAATCGAGAACGAGACTGCGTGTTGGAGGCTCTAAATGAGCGGTTAGTTTGTCAATTTTGTTGCTATGCTTCTAGTCCTGTATTGATAATTGATTTTTGTGTGTGTGGTTCGTTAATTTCTTGTTAATGTAATACATGTGTGTTAGGAAAACCTATCAAGGAACCCCTAGATAAGGTTTTGATGAGATCTCAAAACTATTTCTGAAAAATTGACCAAGATCCAAGCTGTAGATCTGAGCTGACCAATCCAGAGCCTCAAGAAGGAACTCAACTGAAGCCAGAGTCAACCCAACTGGAGCATGGTTAACCAGCTAGAAGGATACGCCAACCAGTCAGAACTCAATCCAACTGAGGGTTAAAAGAGTCGAACCAGTCTAAACAAACTAATAGCTAAATCAGCTGAGCTGAGAGAAAAATCAACAAGACTGAAGAAACTGATAAGAGATCAGTTTAACTGAAGGCTGGAAGTATCTCAAGCTCAATTACCCAGCTCAATTGAAAGAGCACATCAGTTGATATCCCCTGTTCAAGACTAACCTCTTGAAGATCGAAAGAGATCTAAAACCTTGTAAAGACGTCAATAGCACCTACCTTCCTAGCGAGCAGTTAGGGACTGCAAGTGTGAGCTGTCAACCCGCTAAGGTAGCGAGCAATTACCAGGTTCAGCCAACTGTCCTTCATTGTATAATTTGTAAAGAAACTCAAGTTATATAGTGGATTTGCCTTTCTGCGGAAGGAAGAGAGGACGTAGAAGTTTGAGACTTCGAACCTCTATAAATCATCTGTGTGCTGTACTATTTTGCATATACTCGCATATCTTTGAACTGTGCACAAGCTCACACAATCTGCACCCAAGCTGTCTAAAAGGTGCTCAACTGATTTGTGTATAGATAAGTTACTAAGCGAGTCAAGGGCCCTTATCATTCCACATTTGAAGTAAAGTTTTTATATCAGTTTATTCACCCCCCTCTAAACTGACATCGACTCGCCCGAGACCAACAAGTGGTATGAGAGCGGTTGATTGTAAGGATCAGCCGTTTATGCAGATCAACTAAATCAGATCTACTTATCTATGCTAACATTTTAAGCTATGGGAAACCATAAGCTACCTTTGTTTTCAGTTGAGAATTATGATAATTGGAGCAGGAGAATGAAGGAAGGCGCATCTCTGCTTGATCCATGAGAACACGTGGGAAGTTATTGAAGATGGTCCAATCATTATCATGATGGGCAATGAAGCCCACATAGTTGATATCAATCAACCAGCCAGGATCCCAAAGCCAACTAATCTTCTCACCAGCGAAGAGAAGAAGTTGAAGAATATAGAGTTTGTTGCTCAGGCTGCACTATTTCAAACTCTAGATGAAAACAGAATGAAGGACACAAAGAACTGTACAACTGCCAAGGAGATATGGGACTTACTAGCAGATCTATGCAAAGAGTCTAAAGCCATGAAAGGAAACAAGCTCCAACTAGCAGTCGACAAATACGAGTCCTTCAAAATGCAGCCAGAAGAGTCCATCTCAAGTCTTAAAACCAGATTTCTAGGCATCATCAGTGAGATGACCAACCTGGGAAGAAGCTATCCTAATTCTGAGATGAACTCTAAAATTTTGGATAATCTCACCGAAGAATGGGACATGAAAGTGATAGCTACAAAAGAATCAAGAAATCTGAACAGCATCACTCCCAGAGAACTGTTTGGCTCTCTCAAGGCTCATGAGTACAACCTAAACCGGAAGAAGAAAGCATCAACATCATCAGCTCAAGATGCAGTCTTCTATGGTGAAAGGAACCGGTTTAGAGATACTCGAGGAATGAACAACTTCCGGCCTAGAAGCTCACCAGCCAGAGAGAATCAAGATGGATCTTCATCTGAACGAAGAAGAGACACAACTGAAAAGAAGGAAAACCTGACTGAAGACATCAATGATCAAATTCAGTTAGTTACCAGGTTGTTGAAAAGCCGAAGAAAGTCAGGGATAACCAATCAGTTCCACCTTAAACTGCTGAAGTCCCAAAAGATGAGAGAACTCATCAACCAGCTGAACGACCAGCTGAACCATTCAGGGGTGGCAATCGAAATCTAGGAGAATTCTTTCACTGCCTCAAACAAGGACATTACAGATATGAATGTCCAGATCTCCCTGAAGATAAGAAGGCCAAAGTGAGGAGAAGCTTCTTCAAAAGGAAAGCAATGATTGCAAATTTCGAGAATGCCGTGCTAGACGATTCAGAGTATCCATCTGGAATTGATTCTGATGGCTACAGCGCAGGTGATGAAGCGTTATTCTGCTTCATGGCTGACAATGATGAAGAGGTTAGTACAACTGACTCTCAAACCTCTTTCTATCATATTAATGAAGCAACTATCTCTAGCAATAAACTAGACATGAAACTTATGATGCTAGAAGGTCAATTAGCTTCAATATCCTGCTTGCATGTTGAATTGAGAGATGAAAACAATGAACTGAGAAATAGAGTTAGAAAACTGAGCATTGATCATGAAAGAATGAATTATCTTGAATCTCAGTTTGTGGAATTTGAAAAGTTGAAATTGAGAACTGTTGATCTCGAAGCTAAGAATAAAAAACTGAAGCAAGAGATCCATGAGTGAGAAGAAGTAACTCTCAAGTTCAAAAAGAGATCTCAAATTCTGGATAAGATATTGAATCATTAGAGAACCGGAACCAGTAGCATAGGGCTGGTTTACAGCAAGTTCACTGCCTTAGAGAAAGGAAAGACAGTTGCTCAACCCAGTGATAAAGGAATCATAAAAGGATTCACCAGATTAACTCATGATCAGCCAGCTGAGACATGCAAAGGCAAAGGAATATTGAGAAATCCTCAAACTCAGCCCAGACAATTCAGACAGTTCTCCCAACCAAAAACACCAGGTCAACTGAAGCTAAAATTCCAGTCAAGGCCATCAGTTCATCCAAACCAATCCTTTCATTCAAGGTCTTCAGTTCAACAAAGAACATCAGCTCACAAAAGACCACCAGCTCAACACAGAATGCCCCCAAGGCAAACTGATAGATCAGTCCACTTCAGAAAGAAAAACCAGTTTAGATCTCAAGCCTATCCTACCAAGAAGTTCAATCAGAACACCTATAGGAGAGATCAAATAAACTCGTTTGAACCCTACCATCACTATAACGAGTACCTGGATTCCAGAAATGAACCGAGAATTAATACAAAAGGGTTCAATCCAGTAAACTGGAAACATATAAGGCATTGGCCAGATCAAAGAGCTCAAAGGTCTCAAGACAAAAGCATTTTAGTTGAATTATTTTATCTTACTAACTCTCAACGCAGGTACCATTCAATTGATTCAACTCAAAATAGAAGAGTTGAAAGAAAATCTAAACTGATCAAGCGATCCAAATCAGTTAGATCTCTGAATGATAAAAAGTCGAAAGTTTGGCAAGTTTGGATTCCAAAGAGCTTGATGTATCAACAAGGACCCGATATGAAACGGGTCCCTAAATGCTAATCCTTGTTTTTACAGGATAAGAGCATCCTATCTATGAAGAAAACCAAAGATATCTGGTATTTAGATAGCGGGTGCTCCAAGCACATGATCGGAGAAAGAGAAGATCTTGACGGTTATTAAGAAGTCAAACGTCCATTTTTCACATTTGGAGACAACTCCAAAAGCCGAACCATTGGAGAAGGGTTCGTGGTCAAAGGAAAAGTTATAGTAAATGATGTCTCCCATGCGAATGGACTAAAACACAAACTACTCAGCATCAGCCAGCTGTGCGACAATGGCCACTCAGTTGACTTCAGCAAAAACTCCTGCAACATAAGAGACAAGTCAACTGGAGCAATTCTTCTTACTGGCATAAGGAGAGGCAACATATATATTGTTGACTGGTCAACTGGCTACTCAAAAGCTTGCTTCCTTTCAAAAGAATCGACTGAAGCAAGCTAGCTATGGCATCGACGACTGAACCACCTCAACTTCAAAACCATCAACTACCTGGCCAAGAAAGAGCTAGTTGAGGGGCTTACCAAGGAGATATATAAGAAAACAGGCATGTATGGACCATGCCCAAAAGGGAAGCAAGTGAAGTCATTCTTCAAGAATAGGAGTCATCCACCAGGAACAACTAAATGCCTTCAACTGCTACATATGGATCTGTTTGGTCCAGTCACACCACAGACCCCAAAAGGCAAAAGATTCACGCTCGTAGTAGTTGATGATTTCTCAAGATATACGTGGGTGGAATTCTTGAGGAGCAAATATGAAACTTATGCCAAGCTAACAGAGCTGATCAGAAGGCTGCAAACTGAAAAAGAGAGATCAGTTCAAAGGATTCGCTCCGACAATGGAACTGAATTTGTAAATAAGTAAATGATCAGTTTTTTCAGTAAACTTGGAATCACTCATGAACACTCAGCTGTAAAAACTCCACAACAAAACGGTGTAGCTGAACGGCGAAACCGGACACTGAAAGAAGCAGCTCGAGCAATGATAGCTGATGCCAACATAGTTGAAGGTTACTGGGCTGAAGCAGTCAACACAGCCTACCACACTCAAAATAAAAGTGCCATCGTCACCGCACATGAGAAAACACCTTATGAACTGTATAAGGGTCGTAAGACTTCTATCTCATACTTTAAAATATTTGGCTGTAAATGTTATATTCACAACAATGGCAAGACTCAACTGAAAGCTTTCAGTGCTAAAGCTGATGAGGGAATATTTCTTGGGTATAATTTCCCTCACGCACAAGCTTACGGAGTGTTGAATAAACGAACTCTTGTTGTGGAAATAACATGTCATGTGGTATTTGATGAATTTGCTAATGAGTACAGGAACAAAGAACTAATAGACACATCAGTTCAAGTACTACCTAGTGAAACTGAAAACTTGCAAGACTATGTGGATCACATTGTTCCAGAGTGGCTTGAAGCTTCACTAGAAGAAGACAATGAAACTGGCACTAGACCAGTTGAGAACAATCTGGTCAATGAGGACACAAATCTTGCTAAGACTATAAACCCCACAACTGAAACAGGGGGAAGAAATGATGAAGATGCCGAACCAACTGATGAAAGAATGACTAATGACGTCACCACAGTAGAATCAGCTGAAGCTATCTTGCCCAAATGGCTCTTAAGCCATCCAATTGACAAGATAGTTGGTGATCCAATAAGCCGAGTCCAAACCAGAAGTTCAACTGAGCATGCACTATTCACATGCTTCATATCTCAGACGGAACCAACAAACGTCAAAGAAGCCTTAGAAGATTCAGACTGGATCATGGCCATGCAAGAAGAACTAAATCAATTCACAAGAAATGACGTATGGTTTCTTATTGATAAACAAAAAACCTAGAAGGTCCTTGGCACAAAATGGGTTTTTCGCAACAAGCTGGACGAACAAGGTGTGATCACAAGGAACAAGGCAAGACTGGTAGCCAAAGGATACTCACAAAGTGAAGGGATCGACTTTGATGAGACATTCGCACCAGTTGTAAGATTGGAAGCCATCAGACTGTTCCTAGCCTATGCAGCTCACTTCAACTTCACAGTCTATCAAATGGATGTCAAGAGTGTGTTTCTTCAAGGAATGCTCAAGGAGGACGTGTATGTCGAGCAACCGCCAGGCTTCGAAATTGGTGATCAAGTCTTTAAGCTGAAGAAAGCTCTCTACGGACTGAAGCAAGCTCCTCGAGCGTGGTATGAAACTCTCACAACCTTCTTGCTGAAGAATGGCTTTCAAAAGGGAGTTATTGATCGAACTCTATTCCGGTTAGAACGATCAACTGATATCTTAATGGTTCAAATTTATGTGGATGACATAATTTATGGATCAAAAAGTAAAGATCTATGCACATGTTTCGCTCAACTGATTCAAAGTGAATTCGAGATGAGCATGATGGGAAAAATGAGATTCTTCCTAGGACTCCAAGTGAAGAAGCTGAAAGATGGGATCGTTATCAGCCAGTCCAAGTACACTAAGGAGCTAGTCAAGAAGTTTGGACCTAATAAAGGAAAAACTCTCAAGATTCCTATGAACACATCAGTTCAGCTAACTCTTGATGAAGAAGAAGAATCAGTTAGCCAGACATACTATAGAGGAATCATTGGGTCGCTACTCTACCTAACGGCTAGCCGACCAGACATCTCCTATTCAGTCGGTCTATGCGCGCGGTTCCAAGCCAACCCGAAGAAAAGTCATCTTGAAGCGGCAAAGAGGATTATCAAATACCTCAAAGGAACCATAAATCTTGGACTATGGTATCCAAGAGACGACAACTTGAGTCTAATTGGTTATTCAGACTCAGACTTGGTGGATGCAAGATTGACAGAAAAAGCACCAGTGGAACTTGTCAGTTTCTTGGAAGCAAACTGATATCCTGGTTCAGCAAGAAGCATCACTCAGTTTCCACATCAACAACTGAAGCAGAATATGTAGCTGTAGGAAGCTGCTGTGCTCAGATACTCTGGATGAAGCAACAGTTGAAGGACTACAAAGTCGAAACTGAAGAAGTACCTATATTCTGTGATAACAATAGTGCAATTACAATATCTCAGAATCCAGTTCTGCATTCAAGAACTAAGCACATTGAAAAAAGACACCACTTCATCAGAGATAACATCGAGAAGAAGGACATATGCATCAAATACGTCAACACAGAGAAGCAGATAGCTGACATCTTTACCAAACCATTACCTGAAGCAAGGTTTTATGGAGCTATGCATACAACTGGGACTACTTGAACTAGCATCAAAGGATGAAGATAGTCAACTGGAAGAAAAAGGTCAGAAAACTATTCCAGCTGAAGAGAGGAACTGAACCGAAATGCTTCAACTCATCAGAATGAGTAGTTCACAACTGAGAAAGTTGTTGAACTGATCAGTTGGACACATAAGCTATCAGTTCGAACTGAAGCGAGAAGTTGTGCAAAGAAAGTAAACTGAAGCGGATCTCCCTACCCCATCAGCTCAACTGAATCATCAGTTCATTTGCTCAAGCTGAGGCAAGGGGTAAGGCAGAGTCAGCCAAGTGGTCTCAACTGATGATCCAGTCAGTCAAGCAGAACATACCAGCTGCAAAATGCTCAAACCGATGGAGAAGTCAAAGGAACTGGAATCAACTCAACATGAGACATTAGTTCAAAAATCAGCTGAAGCAAAACAGCAGAATTGAAGGAGCAGCTGAATTAAAATTCCAGCAGTTAAGGCCAGGAAGGAACTGATGAGAAAACATCTCAGTTGAAGCTTATCAACATAGAAATCATCAGCTACAGTCGAAGCCAACTGAGAACATAATCAGTTTCAAGCCAAGAGGAAGCCACAAGAGAGAAACAGATAAGTTCAAAATTTTCAATAGTGGGAACGGTAAAAATACGTGTCACTCCAATATTACCGTTGGAGTCACTCTCTCTCTCCTCATTAATCCCCAACGGATAGAATCGAAAGCTAATCGATGAGTCGATTGAATAAATCTGACCGTCGAAATCAGGGCATACGAAACGTCCCAACCATTGGATGAGCTTCACCTCTCTACACAAATAAGTCAGCTGAATCTTCGAGATAAGCTTCACACTTTTTACTGCCGACTTACCTCTCTCTCTTCTCCGGTCGAAAGAAAAATCCTTCAGCCTTCGAGATCAATTCCTCAGTCTTCCAGCTCAATCCTTTTTATCAAAAACCTCTCATCAAAGTATCATGGCTCAAAACCCAACCGGTCGCACTCGCAAAAAGTTCAATTTTCGCCAATTCGGAGAAGATTCCACAGTATTTTGTGAGAAACTTGACAGAGATAAGTTCTTCAATCCAGCCGGATTCATTCAAGCCTGTAATGCTTCACTTCTAAGTGGAATAATTATCGAAAAGCTCTTTCAAGAAAAGCTGAAGACATTCCTAGAAGAATTTCCAGAACGCATATATCCAGAACCAGTTGCAGAATTCTTCCTGAATTCAAATGGTTTCTCAGATCCCAAAGAAATCAGATCTGAAGTAAGAGAACAGCAGATCATCGTCACAGTTGAATCTCTAAGCAACATTTTTAATCTACCCATCAAAGGACTCAAGTTGGAAGAAGTTCAACTAAGCTTTCAGGAAGCCTATGAGTTCTGGAAGAAGAAAGGCGAGACCCGACCATATAAAAGCAACCATCTCATCTTAAGATTTCAAAATGAGTATCAAGTACTAGCTTCCATAACCTCAAAAATAATGGTAGGGACAAATGGTAGCCAATCCGAAATGTCAGAACCCAAATACAAGATCTGCGCCGCCATCTACAATCGACTGGAGATCAATTGGGCACAATACTTCTTCGATCAACTAAAGAGATATGTTGATATCATTGAAAATCACTGGGATGATAAAAAGTTCCCATAAAGGATTAGGTACATTAATCGAGTTAGCATAATTCTGGAGAAACAGTTCCCGTGGATGACTGAAGAAACAGAATTCAAGAGCATAGTCAACAATGACTTCATCTCAAAACCGTTTAAAATCGTGGAAATTGATCCTGAGCAAGTTCAAGGGAACATAAGAGCCTATTCAAAAGGAGAAGCCGTGAAGAAATGGGCTGATGAGACAACACAGAAATATGTGGCTCAACACTACGCCCGGGAACTAACTGGCCACGAAGAACTCTTCCACACCTTGACTAGGTATATCTATTGGTTTTTGTAGAGACACGTGTATCTCTCAGAACCCTTCTTCTCATTTCTCACTTTCCATGAGATGAGCTTCTAGAAGCGAGAAGAAAAATGGAGTCTGTGGTGGACAGACAGTGAAAATGCTGGAATCACTCAGGGCAAACATCTAATGAGGTAGCTACAGCTTAGAAAAGAATGTCCAAATCCATCAGAAGGCTCAATAAGAGATGTTTTTGTTGAACTATGCAAACTTCAAGGATTAAAACAGCCCGCTATCACCACAGAGAGAGAACGTGAAAGATGGAAGCACTCTCATGTTCAACACAAATGGCTATTCAATGAATTGAATAAGAAATCACAAAGCCATCAGTCTGGACAGCCACCAGAATCAACTACAGGAAGAAATCAAGTCTCCACCCCGGTGGATGATCTCATTGATGAAGTAGCAAGAGAACTCCACTCTGAGAGATCTCCTCACTTAGCTGAAGTTGAGATCAATCTCGTTCCTGAGCAGTCAGAAGAGCCAGCTGAGAAGGCTCAACAGTTTGAGGAGTCAACTGAACCCCAAATCGCTCCTCCCCAAGAGCCAACTACTGATGAAGGAGCTCCTTTAACTATTCCTCCCACTGCTCCAGTAACAGAGCCAGTTGAGTCTGACGAGCTAGCTGATCAGACAGCTCAAAAGGATGATCAACCTACCTACCAAGGTACGCTAGCTATAACTGTGTACTTTGATCCAGTTCAAAGGGCTCTTCAAGCTGAAGCCCAAACTGCTGCACCGGAGACTCTACCAGAGCCCAACTATGATGATTCAGCCAGTATGGAGAAGGCTGAGCAATCCCACACAGTTCCATGTGAGAAACTGATAGAAACTGAAGATGGGGAAGAGGTTGACTCGAGAGCAGTTCAGCTCGATACTTAACTAAGCAGCTCATCGGTCCATCTCTCTGTCTACTATGCAGACTTGATCCACAACCTGCAGCAACATGTAAACTAAACACAGAGCAAATTCAGAAGCTGCAAGCTCATCCCAGACTCCAGTCAGCAGGAACTGAGTCTTCAAGCAGTGACGAAGATGATGAAGGTGACTCCATAGAACCGCTTGCTAAGAAGAGGAAAACTGAGCACAAGAAGGACTAGTGGCTGATCAAGTTTAACTGATTAGAAAGCCCTAAGTTTACTTCTTGTAACTCAGTTTGTCAACATTCTTTTTGATCTATAAAAAGATTATCTTTTTACTTTCAAATAAATGTCGACTTAGCATTTATTTTGAATATTTTGACCGTTGCAAAAGAATGACACGTCTCAAAGTCATTAAACACCAATGACCAAAATAAAAGAGGCCAGGGCCAGTACCATTCCAACCATCAGATTTATGAGCCTACCCAATCACTCATAAAAAACCCTCTCTTATAAGCCTCTCAGAAATACCCCTCATATGCTCTCAAAAGTTCTCTCTCTCTCTCAAAGCTCTTGAAATCCCTCAAAATTTCAGCCAACCCCAAAGATGGCCGAATTACCCAGATCTTTAAATTCCTTCAAAGAGCAACTACTAAGAGATAAATTCCTAGAAAGGAAGAAATTTCAGTTGATTATAAACGAATCAAACAACCCAACCCTTCTGTCAAATCTTTACAAGATAGGAATTCTTCACTACTTGGAAACACCACCAAAGTTCTTCAGATAAAATTTGGTGAGTGAGTTTTTGATTCAAGCAAAACTTTCTGCAGATGGAAAGACAGTGTCATCAGTCATTCAAGGACGGCTACTCCAAATCACTGAAAGAACAATTGCAGAAATCTTCCAACTTGCATGAAAAGTATCATCCGTTCAAGAACTGAAGGAACCTGCAGAATCATACTAGAGAGAATGGAAAGCTTCCACCTGCAACAAGCAATTCAGTTTGTACGACAGCTAAAACTGATCTGAAGCCTGAGTATGGCACTCTACTCGACATAACAAACAAGATGATGTTCGGGGCAATTGGAAGCCTGAGTCAACTCACCCAAGAGAGATACAAGGTTATGATTCACCTTGCTGAAGGATGACAAACAAACTGGGCAGAATTTTTCTTCCAACAATTCAAGCATCAAGTCGTCAAGGCCTCTAACTCGAAGAAATCTGGAAAATTTGAGTCCAAGGTAGGACTTGTTCTAAAGATAAGCAAAATGATTGAAGACCTGTTGAATCTTCCAAGTGACGAAGCACTACCCAGTCCTCATCTCTGACTGGATTCCCAAGAAGGGAAATGCCCATCTTCAGTCACTCAGAAAGAAATGAAGAGCCAAGGCAAAGAAGAGCAACATCACTTTGAGCAATTCAACTTCCGACACCGTTCATTCTCCGAAATCAAAGAACGGATCACCAGTTGATTTCCAGGTTTGCTCTGATCCAGATGAGCTTATTCCATTTATCGGAATCCCTCATTCAAATTATGGAGCGGACTACTTCAGAAGCACATGCCTTCCCCTCCAGCTAACTGAAGAAAATATTCGCACCTTCTATAGTGGTGAATATACAGTCAAAAGTGCACAAAAGGAAGCGACTAATCTTCTTCTCACGCACTTCGCTTTTGTTGCACACCGTGACCAAGAGTTGTTCAAACAACTCCACCTATATTTCTATTGGTACAACTAGAGACATTCTATGTCCATCCAGTCTCATTTTCTGCTAACTGTCTTTCATGGCATGAGCTTCTGGCAACGTGAAGAAACTTGGAGCATTAAATGGATAGGATCGTCAAATCCATTTCCTCCAACCATTGTGCAAGTTCAGCACATCATGAATCACATGCTCGCCAATAAAATCCCAGCAGCTGCCTTGTTAGCTGAATTCAAAACCAGCATCATGCCTCAAGGAGCTGTGGTTGCAAATCAATCAGTTGACTGCCCAACTGGCTCCCTTTGCCGAAAACTGAACTTTGATGATTTATCAAGTCAGTCAGCTGAGCCATCACGACAAACTCCAACTGCCACAAAGAGGATAGAACCACATCTATCACATACTGAAGTCGTGGCTCCTCAGAAGAATCAAAGGCATAATGATGAAAGAGATAGTGATGATGAGGATACTGCCACATCACCAAGTCTCCTATCTAAGAGCTATGTCACTCCCCTACTCAAATCTAGCTCAAAAGGCGTGCAACTGATTCTGAACATTGATCAGTTCAGACAATCACCGAAGGGAATTTCACAATCCCTTAATCAAAGGATGAAAAACTCATCAGTTGCCATTCAGCAACTTCACCAAGCCAGGAGGACAGCAAGGCCTGAATTGCCAAAGAACAAAATTAGATCTGCATCGACGACAAAGCGATCAAACTGCTCAAAAGGAAGTAGTGCAACTAGTCCAGTTCGGCCCTCCAAGAAGAGAAAATTGACTCAAAGAAGGCCAAGCAACTGACCAAACGAACTGAGCAATTCAGTTCAGTTAGAGCCTTAAAGTCAGCTTATCAGCGTCAACTGGAAACGTGATGAAACTGATCATCCAACCACTGAATCATCAAGCCAATCAGTTGGAATGTATCCCAACTGACTCAGGATAAGTTTTTCTTAATCCTCAAGCTTATCTTAACTTAATTGTTTCCGTTGTGATTATAAAATTCCTTATATTACATCCAACGGTTACAATTTGAAAATGGGGCCCTCTCTCACAAGTTGCCATTAATCTCTCTGCATTGATATTAAATCGACTCCACAAAGAAGAAAATGAGGGTATGATTATATGAGATATAAATAGCAAAATCTGCAGAAAATATTTTGCTATTTATGGCAACCACCCCATTTTTAAATTTTTTCTCTCTCAGCCACATGATCATAAAGTTGCTTCACAATCAGACGGCTGGGATGCATTCATAATTTATTCAGCTAATCATCCATAAAATCAGATAGCTGATCAGCTAAGATAGCCATCGAGTGTCCTCGATCAATGCATGCAGAGCTGAATATATATATGCAAGGAGATGAAGACTCAGATCATCAGCAAAATCTCTCTCTCCCATTGCATTAATATCGCTTAACCAGAGCACTTGCAAATCTAACGCAAACATTTCTTTACAGAATGAAACCCTCATTTCAGATGCTGAATGTCAAGTCGCTAGTAAGCAAGCTGAAGAAAGACAAGACTCTTAACCTAGAGCTTCTTCACGCACGCCTAGGTCCAGAGAAATACCAAAGGATCTTTCGGCCATTGGAGGAAACTGGGTTGTTACCATTCTTGACGATCATGCCAGTCAAGAATCTATCCACCCATGTTGCGGGGTTCTACCACAATGCAACCGTCTCCGGCAACAACATCATCTCCACCGTTCAGAACTAAGTCATAACGGTGAAGAAAGACACTATGATGTCTACACTCCTCCTCCCTGGCGAAGGCCAAGACATGCTGGATCTAGAACTTCCAAAAAAATATACACTGTGGAGTTTATGGAAACATCCACATGTGCACCACCACGACTGCTCACACAATTTGAAGGAAAGTCTGCCTAGTGAGATCATCCAACTCCTGGATATTGCAGGTCACATCCTGCACGAAAACTTTGAGACAGTCCAGTTCTTCGAACTCAAAGCTCATCTAATGGCCGCTCTATTCCTCAGATGCAAAGCTACTGGACTTCCTTCATTCTTGCTCAACTGTAAACAAATGTAGACCAAGCAGAATATGATCCGACAACTGGCACATTCTGAGAGAATGTTGGGTTTATGGGTTACATAAGCCACATCATTCTGAGTCAATCTGACGAGGCGATTCCAACTAGAGAGCAAATCGGACGAAGGGATATGCTCCCGAATATCTACTGCCATCCATTTCCGAAGAAATCACAACAACCAGGCACTACCGACTCAAGTCATGGAAAGAGATCGTTGGTCACAACTGCCAGCTCCTCAGACGAAAGGCAGTTGTTGATTGTGAGTGAGCATCTCCCTAGACTGAGCGATCAGTCTATAATACCCGCCAGCTCACAACCTCTCACCTCAGTCCATCGCGATTTATTTGAGGATGAGTTTGATCAAGTACTAGACCATCAGCTACGAAGCTGTTTCGGTCTAATTGAGGGCAATAACCCCTCATTATTCAAGCATTTGAGAAGATACCTCCAGTATCATCTCTGGAGATTTCAAATCGATGAGGCCACCATGTTCCACCTCATCCCCACTCGTGGATCCTTCTTCTGGATCAACGAAGACAACTGGAGCAGAAATTGGATGAACCATCCACTCTGCTCACCGCCAACGCTCTCAGAAATAATTGATTCAATGATCAAACGAATCCAGTACAGCGTACCAGCCGACGATCCTCTTCCAGACCATAAGCCAGCCAACTCCTCTTGCACCCCATTTCTTGAAGACCTACCAATCGTATCAAAAGATGAGATCTTCACCAACCTGGCATCTATGGACTTCAGAGAGCAAGATCTCTCTCTCACCACTGATCGTGGTCAGTTCATGACGACTGAAGAAGCTTATGCATGGTTCTCCTTGCCCATGCCCATTCCCTCAGTTCCCTCAGTCTGTGATGACAACTTGTTTACTTCATTCACCTTCTTGCCAAATCTATCAATGCCATCATACGATCTACACCAGTTTACCCTTTTAGATGATGCCAGAAAGGGGGAAGATGGAAGGTATGATGATGAAAATTTAACTCTTTGGGAGCAGATCCAAAGAGAAGTACAGCTTGAGGGAGAAGCTCAGCTTCAGGGAGAAGCTTGGAGAACACATGGAGTTAAAGAAAAAAGAGAATCAAGCAAGAAAAGAAGAAGCAGTTGAGGAAGTGAAGTAGTAGTTTTATCTACTATCAAGAGCTGATATGATAGCTATGATATTAAAACCTATATGCTCTGATCTATACACTCTGATCTATATGCTCGAGCTGATCTATATGCTTTGATTTAATCCCTCAATATCATGCTCTGAGACCTATATATGATACATGCTCTAATACTTCAATATCATATCAAGCCTTGCTCATGCTTATGCACATTCCCTGATACTTTGATAATCATGCTCTGATAGTTCAAAATGAAAGTATGTTTAAAATGAAAGTATGCTCTGATACTTGAATTCCTGCTCTAACTTGCTATGATATCAAGCTTTGCCTATAAGCGAACTACAGCACGTCTCTCAGACGAACATGTGCAGTTTTTCCATCATCATTGACAAGGTTTTGACATCATCAAAAAGGGAGAAATTGTTAGGAAAAACTATCAAGGAACCCCTAGATAAGGTTTTGATGAGATGTCAAAACTATTCCTGAAAAATTGACCAAGATCCAAGCTGTAGATCTGAGTTGACCAATCCAGAGCCTCAAGAAGGATCTCAACTGAAGCCAGAGTTAACCCAACTGGAGCATGGTCAACCAGCTGGAAGGATACGCCAACCAGTCAGAACTCAATCCAACTGAGGGTTAAAAGAGTCGAACCAGTCAAAATAAACTGACAGCTAAGTCAGTTGAGCTGAGAGAAAAATCAACAAGACTGAAGAAACTAATAAGAGATCAGTTTAACTGAAGACTGGAAGTATCCAGCTGATGGCCGAACTTAACTTCACCCAAACTGAAGTAGATAGACGAATCAATAAAAGGCCAGAACTGAAGTCAGCCAGCTTGTAGGAGAAAACAAGCAAACATCTGACGAGGAAGCTCGAGAAAGATCAGTCAAACTGACAAGTTAGCCAATAGCTTGTGATCAGTTAAGCTGGCAAGAAAGCTCAAGGAAGAATAGTTGAACTGACAAGCTATTCAACAACTTGTGATCAGTCGAAATAGAGGAAGAAGCTCAGAACTGCCAAACTGGAGTGATAGCCGAACTAAGCAGACAAGCTCAGAACTGCCAACTAGAACTCAAACTTGCTAAACTGGAGTTCAGAACTGCCAGCCAGAAAGTCCTGGAGTTAATGCTCAAATGAAGATCTTAGAATAAATGCTCCAGCGGAGATCCTGGAATTAAATATCCAACAGAGATCGATTGGCAAAGCAACAGCTACTGGAATTAAATATCCAACAGAGATCGATTGGCAAAGCAACAACTACTTCAACCAAAAGCTCCAACGATCATAAAGACCATCTGCCATTGATGAACCAACAGAGCCACCGATCAATGGAACTCAACGGTCACAAAATCACTCCTCTATAAAAGACGAGTGAATCAATGTTTTCAAGAGACTTTTCGCGACTTTCATTATTGAAACCTTCTTTCAAGTTGTTTCAACTTACAACTGAGCTTTCTTTCTCCCTCCCACATAGCTCAAGTTCAGCATTTGCTAAAACTGTGAGAGTCCAACTTAGAAGAAGAATCCACAGAATCAAAGCATTCAACTAGCTGTTGATAATCCAGCCAGAGCAACCTTCTCAGTTCCCGCAATACACCGATCAACTACCCAGCTCAATTGAAGGAGTACATCAGTTGATATCCCCTATTCAAGACTAATCTCTTGAAGATCGAAAGAGATCTAAAACCTTATAAAGACGTCAATAGCACCTACCTTCCTAGCGAGCAGTTAGGGACTGCAAGTGTGAGACGTCAACCCGCTGAGGTAGTGAGCAGTTACCAGGTTCAGCCACTTGTCCTTTATTGTATAATTTGTAAAGAAACTCAAGTTATATAGCGGAGTTGCCCTTCTGTGAAAGAAAGAGAGGACGTAGAAGTTTGAGACTTCGAACCTCTATAAATCATCTATGTGCTATACTGTTTTGCTTATACTCACATATCTTTGAACTGTACACAAGCTCACACAATCTGCACCCAAGCTGTCTAAAAAGTGCTCAACTGATTTGTGCATAGATAAGTTGCTAAGTGAGTCAAGGGCCCTTATCATTCCGCATTTGAAGTAAAGTTTTTATATCAGTTTATTCACCCCCCTAAATTGACATCGACTCACCCGGGACCAACAATGTGTGCATTTTTTTATAAAATTTACAACTGATGGAGCTTGTGGATTTGACGAATGTATTACTTTTATTTATAGGATTCATGTGATTCACTATCGCTTATTTAAAGGCTATGTGAATTCATTTTTATTGAGTGTTTGGGTGTTTTTTAGAGGGCTACGATGTTTATTGTGCGAATGTTGATGCTTCATACAATAAATGAAATTGGGATTGATTTTATTTTTATTAAAATGTCAGTGTTAATTTTTTGTTACTCATGCTTTTTAAATAAGTAGTTTTCTTAGAAATTCGTATTGTTGTGTTTAAGTTTTGCCAGTAATTTTATTTTGTGTGTTCGTAATGCTATAAAAATAGTTAGGTTTTTTTTTCATAGCGTTACAGTTTTATTTGTTTTTAGTGATTTTTTTTGGGGTGTTAAGTACAGTAAATGAAATTGGGATAACTTTTTATTTTTGTTTAATTGTTGGTGTTTTTTTTTGCTGCTCATGCTATTTGAATAATTATATTTTTTAGAAATTCATATTGTTATGTTTGTAAGAGGATTAAGAACACTATTTTGTGTTTTCTCAGTAATTTATTTTGTTTGTGTTCATCTTGATATAAAAATAATTAGGTTTTTCTTTCCAAATTGTTACTATTTTATTTATGTTTAGTGACATTTTTTTTAGGTTTTATGTTGGGTTATATTAATGTTACGTGTTGAATACAAGACTTTATAAGAGGAGTAGCTGTATATGTTGTGTTTTGTGATAATGTGTATCTGTATTAATTTTTTTTTCTTCATACCTGACCATGTGTGCAGATAATGTGGTTGTTATGTCACCAACTGTACCACAAAAAAAGAGGCGAATAGTAGTGGCTCTTACAGCTGAAGTTGATATGGATGACCTACATGATGTAGGTGAAGAAATTTTAATTAGCGGGTCAGATGGTAGTGAGTCTGAAGAAGAGCTTGATAACGTGGACGCTGAAGTTCAAATTGAGAAGCTCAGAGTTAGGGATATGAATATTCGATTCCCAATGATAGCGAGCAGGTCCTCCTCTGCTGCGTTGGTCAACGCGTTGAAGAGATTGACTGGAAAACAGATGAAAGAGATTAATGGCATGAGATTTGGGCTGCTGGTACATCTTGGAATAGAAAAAGTGCCAACCAGAATTGCATATTGGGTGGTTGATAACTTTGATGCTAGACGGTCAGAGATTAATCTTCAAGATGGTATACGTTTGCACATTGAAGTCGCTGATGTTTATCGTGTGCTGGGATTCCTAAATGGTGATAGACCTATAGTCAGGAAGAAAAAGTTTCAGCAGTGTAAAATTTTGGATGATTGGTTGGGGATTTTTGGGAGTAAGAGGAAAAGCATTGTTGTTAAAGATGTCGCACAAGAAATGTTGAAATATATACATGGTGGAGAAGTATTCCGACGACATTTTATCGTGTTGGTGATTGTTTGTTTGATTGAAACAAGCAGCAATGGATACATAGCACCACAAATTTTGGGTTGCTTAGGTGATTTAACAAGGGTAAAAGAATTTGATTGGTGCGGGTGTTGGTTTTGTATACTAGAAGACCTGTCTTTTGTATGCATTATTGATGATGGTTTTATGATGATATAGAATGATTACAATTGCAGTCACTATTTGCATTTAAATTGTTATATTTACATGCATGTTCACTATACTTACATTGTAGATGATATGGTGTGGATAAACACATGGTTAGATCATATCATCGGTTCCATGTAATGTATTAAAAGGCTCACGGTCTAGATAGCACTGAACCTGCTATCGGTACACCGTAGAATAATTTGATAGTTAGTTTGTCTTGACTAACTGATTATTCTAATACACGGACGAGTGTATTGAGGAGGATCTACTTAGGATTCTATTCTCTATTCTGACATTAAATGAGAGAATAAGAATCCACAGAGTTCGGGTTCTTAACCCCTATATGCTGGCGGACATATACGTGTAGTGTTTGCAGCTTTGATTTATCAAAGGGTGAGATTCTTTCATAGGATCAATAATCTCGATATCTTGGGTTGTGACATTTACACTTATGATGGGTCGTGCAATATGTAGGGGCACCGTGTCCTGGTGGCCAGGTTGATGGTGTCCCCTTGAGGAAATGCAAGTTCATGCTGAAACCCTGCAGGTGGAATTTATTTCGTGCATGAGTAAAGCTTGTGTGGTACTACTCAAGGAAAAGATATTAATTAATTATAGTTGCCAGAAGCTTACATAATTAATTAATGGGCATTATATCTTAAACATGGGGAATGGCTGGACTAAAGGAGAAAGCATATTCAGAAATATGTATTAAATTGGTAGGTCAGTATTATTTCTTTAGTGGAATAAAAATAATACTTAATTTATTTAATTATATCCTAAGTTTATTGGATATTGGATATTAAATAAATTAATGGGCCAATTTAATATTCTTCTAGATTCCTGTTGTAGCCCAAAAAGAGACTGAATTGGATTGGAGATAGAACGATAGATAGAGATAGAATTCCAGTCCAACTGGGACACTAATTTCATCCACCCCCTTATAAATAAGAGAGTGGAGGGCACGAAATTATCATCATAATATATCAGCCCTCTCATATTCTCTTGACCTCCACAGATTCCATACCAATCTAGTAGATTTCAGCCCACCCTGAAACTAGATTCAGTCCGGGAATACAACAGAAGATCAATGAGTGTAATAGCATCAAGGGGCGCCTATTATCATTCATACAACAACAAGATTAGACCTTTAATCTTGTCCTCAACCCGTCGTTTAATTTGTAAGTCATTTTTCGGTATTCTATGTTTCCGCTTTAGTAGAATCGAAAATCGGATTTGCATGTTAATTAAACTCGGTTAATTAAAACATATGTGCTACATAAAATTATGATCTACATGATATTAGGATTAATGAACATCCAATTAGATCTTGTGGTGGTTCAATTCGAAAAAAACCCAACAACTGGTATCAGAGCGGGTTTTGGCACTGTTCTAGATTTAATCCTGGGATTAATTAGAAAAATATGTTTAAATTTGATGAAATATTTAAGTTGCTTAAATTTTCAGATTTATATGTTCATATATTCGAATTGGTTGTGTTCAAAACTTGGATGAATTTTTGATGGTGTTTCGAAAATTCTTGTTTTGGATAGATTGTAATTTTCGGTTATATCTTAATTAGATTTGGAATAGTTTTTTGATTTATCAAAATTTTCAGATTTAATTAGATGTGTGTTTCGAAAATTGGAGCATCAAATTTTTGAAAATTTGATGTTTAATTTTCCTAATTTTGTAGTTGTAATTTTCGATCTCAACAAATTAATTTGGATAAGTTTTGATGAAAATCAAATTTCCAGATTTATTTGGTGGGGGTTTTCGAAAATTATGTGTATTAAAATTAGATTTGGTATTTTTGATGTTTATCTGAAAGTTACCTAATTCTAATCTAGATAGATTTGAAAATAGAATATTAGATTTGAATAGAATTTGAAGTGGATCAAATCTCCAAATTTAATCTTCTTGTGATTTTCGAAATCTACAAAGATTTGAATTGGATAAGGTAATTTTTTATATATATCAATAGTTATCTAATTCTAATTCTAAAAGATTTGAAAATAGATTTTAATATCATGAAATTTTCGAAAATCTTGTAGATAAGAATTGGAAAAGTAATTTTTTGGTGTATATCATAAATTACTTAATTCTAATCTAGATAGGATTGAAGATAAGATTTAAATTTGGATGGAATTTGAAGTGGATCTAATTTCCAGATTTTATCTTTGTAATTTTCAATCCTAGCCTATCTAAATATTTGGGATAGATTTTTTATCTATATCAAGATTTCCAAATATTAATTAATTAGGGTGTTATCCGAAAATTAAGAAATAAATTTGGTGGATAATTATAACAAATTTCCAGATTTATTCTTAAGGGATTTTCGATTTTTATCAAGATTAAATTTGGTGGATAATTATTTTAATTTCCAAATTAAATCTTGAAGCTATTTTCAAAATTAATTAATTTATTAATTGGATTTTTCAAAAATCATGTCATGTGTGGATATCATATGTTATTTTATGCTTATCATGTAATTGTGATTGTTGGATTTGTAGACTGACTTGTTTGCAGGGTTACCGACTATCATGGCTCCTTAATTATGTGATGTATGTTTTAATTTATGTTAGATGTATGATGGGTCGTATGCCGGTTTGGCTACGTGATTTTAATCCATGAAAAAATTCATGGATTAGGTCTAGGTTTTATTTTATGTTATTTTAATGTAATAGAAATAAAACTGTTAGACCAAGTTATTGAGTTGTAATTTTATTCTAGATATATTAGTTTTTTCCTCTAAGGAATAGAAATTCTATATTGAATAAAGTTTGAAGATCAACTCAAAGAAGGAGAGTAGTACAGCTCAAGAAAGGAAGTGTCACTGATTCACGTCCCGAAATCCTAATTGGAGCTAGGATTTTCGGCGAGGCGCAGTGATGGGGGCGGCGGCCATGCCCGAGTTTTTAGAGCTGACTTTCCAGTTTTATCTCATTCAGCAACATGAGATATAAGCCATGATAGTTGGTTTTTATTATTATTGCTTATTATGTTGTTTGAAGCATGCAATGGTATTTTATCCTTTTATGTGATCTTTGCATGTTTTACAATGGGATAAAATGAAACCTCAATCTTAAATAACTAAGTGGGAGAGATTCATACCAAAGTATGTAGAAATCTCAAACGGTCTCCATTAATCTGGTTTAATTCAGATGTGATAAACATGCGAGTTGACAATAGGTATTCCTCCATAACAGATGTGTCATATCACTGTTATCTCTAAAAATTAAACTTCTTTATCAAGATAGTTGTAGAACACTACTAGAACAAACTGACTCCTCCAACTGGAGCAGGGAGTTCGAAATAGTGGACTTGGTGCTAAGATGATGGTGTTCACACTTAGGTGTAATTTATTAATAAACGTCCACACTAACGTGACTTATTAATTGGAAGGTTACATGACCGTGGTTATTTCTGACGATTAATTTACTTGTCATAAGGAAATTTGACTGGACGTAAATTAAAGGTGGTTTTACCTGTTTAAGGATGAATTTTATAAACGTCCACACTAACGTGGCTTATAAGAAACATTTTTAAAAATGTCGGTGGATTACATATAATTTTTTGAGGTATACGATTATATGTGAGTATCATAAAGTTTGTGACTGTACTGCATGTTTATTTTTCAGTTATTCTATATCATCATGGCACTCTCTAACATGTCCTCTATTCTCAAAGAAAACAAGTTAATCGGTGAAAATTACAATGACTGGATTCGAAACCTTAATCTTGTTCTCACTGCGGAAGGACACAAATTCGTACTTGAAGAGGTATGTCCTCAGCAGCCAGATGAGGGTTCTGACAAAGCCCAAAAGATTGTATATGATAAGTGGGTTAGGTCTAATGAGATAGCGCACTGTTACATTCTGGCATCCATGTCGAATGTGTTGCAACATCAACATGAACCTATGAAAACTGTTTATGATATCATGTACAACCTTTGACAGCTCTTCAGTCATCAGAACCGCTCAGCACGCCATTTGGCAATGAAGAAGCTAATGGATGCGAGGATGTCTGACTCTACACCTGTTAGGGATCACGTTCTGATGATGATGGGGTATTTATCTGAGATCGAGACCTTAGGTGGAGAGCTGGATGGCGATTCTCAAATCGACATTGTTCTTCATAGCTTGTCCTTGAGGTTTGAGCAGTTCAGGCTGAACTTTAACATGATTAAAAAGGATGTAAGCCTGAATGAATTATTCATGGATCTTCAGGCAGCTGAGTTACTTCAAAAGGGAAATCCGGAGGCACACCTAGCTGAAAATAGGGCGTCTTCTTCTGGTACTAAAAGGAAGAAGAGGAACGCACCCAAGAAAGCTGCAGAGGGGACGCCTAAGGTGAAGAAGTCCAAGACTAAGATTCCTCCTGAGGAATTTAAGTCAAAGACAAAGTGTTTCAAGTGCGGCCAGCCAGGTCACTAGAAGGCGGAGTGTCCTAACAAGAAGAAGAAAAAGGGGGTTCCTGGTAAAAAGACAGCTGAGTGATGGAGAGATTTCAGTCTACATGGGCAATGCTATGAAAGTGGTGGCAGTTGCAGTAGGAGACGTAACCTTATCTTTTAGTAGTGATAGGATTTTAGTTTTAAAGGATTGTCTTTATGTGCCTGGTTTTAGGCGAAACTTGATTTCAGTTTCTAAACTTTTTATGGATGGATATTCTGTTTCTTTTGATAACAAGATTGTTATCTTTAGTGATAAACGTTTTATCTATTCTGGCACATTGCATGGGCATCTTTATTTACTTAATCCTATGCAAAGCACTACGCAAATGCATTTACTGAATACATCGGTCATAAACCCTAACAAACAAAAAGAACCTTCGGAAATGAATCAAACCTATCTTTGGCATCTTAGGCTCGGCCATATTAACCTTAAATGGATACAAAGACTAGTAAATGATGGGCCCTTATCTTCATTGGTCCTAGAATCGTTTCCTTTGTGTGAATCATGTTTGGAAGGTAAAATGACCAAGCGACCCTTTAAGGATAAAGGGAATAGATCTGAAGAAGTACTAGATTTGATTCACTCTGACTTATGTGGCCCTATGTCAGTTCAGGCTCGAAGAGGGTACGAGTATTTCATCACGTTCATTGATGATTACTCAAGGTATGGATACATATACCTGTTACGCCGCAAGTCAGAATCCTTTGAAACTTTCAAAGAATTCAGAGCGGAAGTGGAAAAACGTACAGGTAAAAATATCAAATCACTACGGTCTGATCGTGGTGGTAAGTACCTCTCGAATGAATTTAGGGACTACTTAGCAGAGAATGGGATTACATCCCAGTTGACTGCACCGGGAACGCCACAACAGAATGACGTGGCAGAGAGAAAGGAACAGAACATTGTTAGAGATGGTTAGATCGATGATGAGCTATTCAGATCTGCCCATTTTGTTCTGGGATATGCCTTGAAAACGGCAGGCCTATATTCTTAACGTGGTTCCATCAAAATCAGTCCCATCTACACCCACACAACTTTGGACTGGACGAAAGCCCAGTCTTGGACATTTTCAGATTTGGGATAGTCCAGCACATGTGCTGGAAAAGGAAGCTGATAAGCTGGCACCACGTACGGATGTTAGACTGTTTGTAGGATATCCCAAAAGAACGAAAGGTGGTTTATTTTATAGTCCTAAGGATCAGAAGATCATTGTGAGTACCAATGCTCGATTCTTAGAGGAAGACTATGTAATAAATCACAAGCCAAGAAGTGAGATAGTACTCGAGGAACTTCGAAGGAAAAATTCAAATCTGACACCAACAGTACAAGAAGAGGAACCACAAATTACTGCACAACGTGTCACAGAAGTATAGGAATTGGAATGGAGTCTGAGATTGGATCTATGGATCACAATCAAGTCTGGGAGCTTGTAGAACCACAAGATGGGGTAAAACCCATTGGGTGTAAGTGGGTTTACAAGCGCAAGAGAGGAGCTGACGGGAAGGTTGAAACCTTCAAGGAAAGATTGGTGGGGAAAGGGTACACTCAGAAAGAAGGGATCGATTATGAGAAAACCTTTTCGCCAGTAGCCATGATTAAGTCAATCCGGATTCTCTTGTCTATTGCCACTCATTTAGATTATGAGATTTGACAGATGGATGTCAAGACGGCTTTCCTGAATGGAAGTCTTGAGGAAAACATCCACATGAAGCAACCAGAGGGTTTCATTGCTAAAGGCCAAGAGCATTTAGTGTGCAAGCTTAAGAGATCCATTTATGGACTTAAGCAGGCGTCAAGGTCTTGGAACATCTGGTTTGATAAGGTTATCCAGTCCAATGGATTCGTGCAATGTCCGGATGAGAGCTGTGTGTACAAGAAGAGTGACGGAAACGTGGTGGCTTTCCTCGTGCTATATGTTGATGATATCTTACTTATTGGAAACAGTAAGAAAGTATTATCTAACATAAGGGTGTGGTTGTCCAAGCAGTTCAATATGAAAGATCTAGGAGAAGCCGAACACGTCCTTGGCATCAAGATAATTCGAGATCGCCAGAAAAGGATATTGTGCTTATCCCAAGCGACATATATCGACACAGTGCTAGCTAGGTTTAACATGCAGGATTCCAAGAAAGGTTTTATACCTTTCACGCATGGAATTCATCTATCCAAGGAGATGTGTCCCCACACACAAGCTGAGATAGATGAGATGAAGGGTGTTCCATATGCTTCGGCTGTGGGAAACCTCATGTATGCTATGCTATGCACTAGACCTGATATATGCTATGCAGTCAGCATGATAAGCAGATATCAGTCTAACCCTGGACAAGGTCACTAGACTGCGGTTAAGAATATACTCAAGTACCTGAAAAGGACTCGAGATTATATGCTGGTATACCGCTCTGATATTCTAGTGCCTTTGGGTTAAACGGACTCATATTTTCAATCTGATAAAGATCAGAGTAAATCTACCTCAGGTTATGTGTTTACCTTGGGAGGCGGAGCCATTGCATGGAGGAGCATAAAGCAGAAATGCATTGCGGATTACACCATGGAGGCCGAATATGTATCTGCCTCTGAGGCTGCAAAAGAGGCCGTCTGGCTCAAGAGCTTCTTGTTGGACTTGAGCGTGGTTCCTGATTTGCCTAAGAGTATCATGGTATATTGTAATAACTCAGGTGCAGTGGCAAATTCAAAGGAACCCAGAGCCCATAAGGCAAGTAAATACATAGAGAGAAAGTACCATCTTATACGAGAAATCGTTAAGAGAGGAGATGTGGCAGTGGTCAAGATTGTATATGAGGACAATTTGGCTGATCCATTCACGAAGAGCCTTCCAGCTAAGATCTTCTATGGTCATGTGGAGAAAATGGGAGTGAGATGCAGACCCGGGGTTGCCGTTTGAGATTTTAGTTAGAGTTGGAGAGTTTGCCAGATTGTTTTATATTTGAAAGACATGCTTCAAGTATAAGTGGGAGATTGTTGGTTTTGTATATTAGAAGACCTGTCTTTTGTAAACATTATTGATGATGGTTTTATGATGATATAGAATGAATACAATTGCAGTCACTGTTTGCATTTAAATTGTTATATTTACATGCATGTTCACTATACTTACATTGTAGATGATATGGTGTGGGTAAACACATGGTTAGATCATATCATCGGTTCCTTGTAATGTATTAAAAAGCTCACGGTCTAGATAGCACTGAACCTGCTATCGGTACGCCGTAGAATAATTTGATAGTTAGTTTGTCTTGACTAACTGATTATTCTAATACACGGATGAGTGTATTGAGGAGGATCTACTTAGGATTCTATTCTCTATTCTGACCTTAAATGAGAGAATAAGAATCCACAGAGTTCGGGTTCTTAACCCCTATATGTTGGCGGACATATACGTGTAGTGTTTGCAGCTTTGATTTATCAAAGGGTGAGATTCTTTCATAGGATCAATAATCTCGATATCTTGGGTTGTGACATTTACACTTATGATGGGTCGTGCAATATGTCGGGGCACCATGTCCTGGTGGCCAGGTTGATGGTGTCCCCTTGAGGAAATGCAAGTTCATGCTGAAACCCTGCAGGTGGAATTTATTCCGTGCATGAGTAAAGCTTGTGTGGTACTACTCAAAGAAAAGATATTAATTAATTATAGTTGTCAGAAGCTTACATAATTAATTAATGGGCATTATATCTTAAACATGGGGAATGGCTGGACTAAATGAGAAAGAATATTCAGAAATGTGTATTAAATTGGTAGGTCAGTATTATTTCTTTAGTGGAATAAAAGTAATACTTAATTTATTTAATTATATCCTAAGTTTATTGGATATTGGATATTAAATAAATTAATGGGCCAATTTAATATTCTTCTAGATCCCTGTTGTAGCCCAAAAAGAGACTGAATTGGATTGGAGATAGAACAAGAGATAGAGATAGAATTCCTGCAAAACACACTAACTGTTGCAAAATTTAATATTGGAGGTGCAGGTAGTCGTGTAGATATGTTTGCTGAGAGGTTTATGCAGAAAGCAAAGCTATTAGCGATTACTATGGTTGAGATAATTGCAATGGTTGAAGGGGCACCAAAGCAGCTAGCTGGTACTACTCAGTTACAAAAGTTCCTTGATGCAAGTCATCAATTACTAGGACCAGGTAATGTTAGATCTCGTTCAATGGTGGAGGCTCATGTTCAAACGCAGTTCATCGACAAGCATGCAGATGAGGACTTTTGGGGAAATCCAGATATGATTGCTATGATTGAAGAGATTGAGTCCGCAATGGTGAAAAGAAATGAATTTATTAAGAATTTACCTGATGGTCCGAGTTTCAGCTTGGGTTTAACACAAGAAGAGGATGTTGGATTGGAATATTAAAATGAGTACTTTGATTTTAGTTTGAGTGATGATGATACAGAGGTAGTTAAGTATATTATGTGCTATATTTACCTTTTTGTGTTTTATGTTGCATAAATTTTTATTTGTGTTTGGTGTTTATGGATGATAGGAGGTCCAATTTGTGAGAAGTGGTATTCAGAGTAGAGGCATAGTTATTAATGACAACGGTAATGCTGATGGAGCAATTTTTGATAAACAACGACTAGAGAAAGACCGAAAGGGATTATGTAGTGTTACTTTTTCATATTTGTGAAAATTAATGTGCTAGTATATTCATTAATGTTTTTTGTTGGAAATGATGAAGGAGGAACATTTGTATGATTCTTCACGAGGAGAAAGTGATCAATCAAAACGCAAAAGAGAAACTGCTCAGGGTAAAAGAAAAGTGCAGGTATTAATACATATGCTTATGTTAAGTTGTGTGGTCATGTGTTAATTATTCTATCATTATGGTTATATAACCTGTATGGTGGTTAGGTGATGATACTTATGATGTCGTGCAGGATGTGGAACCTTTTGAGGACTTGACCAATGTGATGAGTAAAGAGAAAGAGGTATTAGTTTTTGCAAATGATAAATGATTCAAACAAGTTATATTATTTTTTTTATTTTAAGTAGGTTGTTTTATTTGTTTTATTTTATCGTTTTTATTGAGTTGTATTACAGTATGGGGTTGTGCTAATGTTTGTCTATGTCAAATTTTTTTAAGAAGAAGGACGTTTGTTTTGTGATTTTGGGGTGCTTAATATATTAACAAAAAATGGTTTGTTTGTTTTGTAATTGGAAAAAAAAATCATTTTTTTGGTGGTGGAAGTTTGTTGAGCCCCTACCCCATCAAATGGAAAGGGGGAATAGAGCGAACAAGAAGAAAACTGAGAAATTTATGTCGCCATATGTCTTAAGCACAGTTGACATATCTGCTAAAGTTTCAAAACTTGAGAAAGAGCTCTAGTATTGGATTTTTTATAACGAGGAAGCTAATGAGTAAGTTTGGTTGTTGTTATGACAGTTGGAATTTTTCTCACGCCTTAGTAAGTTTTGCTTTGAATTTAATACATGTGTTTTGTCAAGTGAGGAAATAATGTTTGCTAGTGCTGGTGTGGCTATCAACCGAGGGGATATGTTGACAATGCGTCAAAATGCTATGATAAGAAGCAACATTCTTGATGCATGGAGCTCGATAATGAACCACAAGAAACTCAGTCGTTCACCAGACTCTCGTTATAGATTATTTGCTTCAACAAAACCTGCCATAAGTGGCTACATTGTCTGATAATATTTACGTTTACACTTTACAAGTAAGATATGAATGATTCTTGTTACCAGTGCTTCGAGATTGAGAACTTAAATGGGTCTTATGACAAGAAGAAAGTGATGGACAAGTTTGTTCGTGCATTAGATGGTGATCTGAAGAAAACGAAGGTAATCAAAGTGGCAAACATAGAATTGGTAATATGTTCAAACTTGCATGAATTATTATGTTTTTCATAATTCATTATGGAAATATTTTTATCTGATATAATGTTGTAATACGAGTTGATTGTCAATGTTTCAGTTTGTTTTTTCTGTATATGAAATAGAGCATTATCAGATCGTATGCTTCAATATTAAAAATTTTCGTGTGGATGTTATTGACGACAAAGTTTCATCGACTGATGTGGATAATAGTACATCCGGGGGCATGTCGTTATTGCTGGTGAGACTGCTTTTATAGTTTGGGTTTGACATGTAACCTTAAAATTAATTGGTTTTTTTTCCAATTTTAATAAGAGTTATTAGTGGTGACTTGTGAGTGTGTTGTTGATGTGTATTGAGTTTTTTTTGTCTTTGTTAATAGTTGGCATTTATTTTGTGTGGTCTGTAGCACCGGATGGTCTAATTTCATGTTGTGGATGTTGTATGTAACTCGTTTTGTTTTTTTGTGAGTGTTGGCTACAAGTTTTTTTTTTCTATGAGTATTGGCTGCAACTTTTTTTTGTTTGAGTGTTATCTGCAACTTTTTATGTTTTTTTTTTTAATTCATAACATTATTATTGGGAGAAGACTATTATGGTGTGAGTTTTTTTGTTGTCGTTTAGCAGTGAGTGTGGTGTAGTTGCTCCGTATAGTATAATTGCACACAGACATTGTTGGTAATTTTTTTTGCTGATCTTTTTTTCATTAGTTATTCACTATATTTGTGTTTTAACAAAATATTTGAGTTGAAAGTAGGCGAATTATGTGGATTACGATGTTTTGTTTTAATCACTGACTGTTTGTTGAATGGATGAAGGTTCTTAATTCTAATAGTATTATGGTTATTTGGGTTTTTTGTTTGATTTAAAATGTTTCATAGTGGTACATTTATTTACATTGATTTTGTGTTAGCTGCTACAATGATTCCATTAGTATTAGGTGGTTGACATATTTTATATTTATACAATGCAGAGTTAGGTCTTCATTAATTACCTGCGTGTTAAAGGGATGAGATCAAAAGTTGATGCACTTTCAAAACTAAAAGTGAATACGCTTGACCTTCCATGCAGTGGACAACATAAAAATTCTGACTGTTAGATATATGCTATGCGACATATGGAAACGTATGTGGGAGAGGGGTTGAAGAACTGGAAGTGTGGTATGAGGAGCAATTGTGAATCATTGCTGAAAAAGATGAGGATAAAATATTGTGTTGAAATCTTATGTGCAGACATAAATGTTCACAAAGACCGCAACCCAAATGAAGCAAACTTTCATCATAGGACATCTTGTGGGGATGGTCCAATCAACATCGACAAGCTCTTACGTAAGAATTGATTTGTTGGTGGTGGTTTACTTTATTTTGAACTATGCATATGAGACATATTTGGGATTATGTCGAATAATTAATAATTGGGTAGAAACTTGTTTTCTAGTATGAGAATTGTGGTGGTTTTTTTTTTGGAATTTGACAATTTTCTAGTCAAAATAAAAATAAATTTAGGAGCGAATACTTTTCAGTTCTTTTACTATTATTTATTTGAAATTAATATGTAAGTTGAGTATTATATATATCTATACTGTGGCTGGTGCAAGAGATTTTTTTTTTGAAGCGATGCTTAAGTGAGAAGTGACAGCAGCTGAGGTTATTAAGACCTGCATTGCTCCAGCTTCCTGCACTTTTCTTGCGTGCCAGGTGTTCGCAAAATGCCCACAATGCCATCGAAATCGTGAGATGAATTTGGATCGCTTGCGATGGCCTCCTAACAATTGGATATCGAGATAGAAAATGAAGAGGGCGCTCTAGTTAAATATACGGCGATATGCGATTGAAATGGACATTACCACGGAGCGCAAGGAACATAAAAGGAATCCCACTGCGAATTCTTCTCATATTTCTTGAAAGAGAAACATCAATGACGTTGTAGATAGACTGTTTGATAAATTTTCTATATGAAGAGACGTCAACAATGATGATTCATTCAAGTTGTTTGAGAAAATGTCCGTGTGAAGGACTACAACTACATCTCCCTCTCTCGCATGTTTCATACATGAAAGACACTGCTCTCTCTGACATTTCGAAAAATTGAATTAGTGATGACAAGTGTTTGAAAAAATGACTGATTGAGAAAATTATTCTGAAATAATAGGCAAGCCTTGTAAAAACTGGAAAAAACATACTAATAGTATGGAATGTAATAAAATAATAACATAAGTAGACTTGTTCACTTGTAGCTCAATGCATTCGCTAAAGGATAATTATGATTAAATGAAATTTTGACCAAAACATGACATAGGAAATTAGAAATTTCTCTCTCTGTGATCTCTATGTTGAAGAACTATTAGATACATTTTTATGAGATCGGACATTTTGCTAAATGACGATGCTCTAATTCCTTAACAAAATAGTTATCATTTTTTCTCCTGAACGTAGTTCATCAAATAATTTTTTATTTTTAGAAGTGGATTGAGATTGCTTAAATTAAATATCAAGGGTCAAGGGTAAGCAGTTAGTGTGCAGTGAGGATGCCATAATTTTCAATTTTCTCCTTTTTATTGTATAGATAAACATGTGCATCAATTTGATCATGTTACAACCTAACTTCCAGCATTTACTTTCTTAATTCATATAATTATATTAAAATATACAGTTTTTCATCGAAATAGATATAGAGAACATTCTTGTGAAAAAACTAGAAAAAAATTGAATTAGTGATGAAAAGTGTTTGAAAAAATGACTGAATGGAAAATTTGTTCTGAAATAATAGGCAAGCATCGTAAAAACATGAAAAAACAGACCAATATGTTATGGAATATCCAAAAACATAAACAAACTAAGAGATTTTTTGCTTGATTTCCAACTGTGGAAAAAGAGTTGGGAAAAGAAATATAATTTTGCGATAGTAATAGGTAATTAACATCTGAGTTGTTATGGTATTTGGAATTTTTCACTATAATTAAAGCGATAAAATTGTAGGCACTAAAATTATGAACTCCCTGTTCTAAATAAATCCCTATAATATCATTTTAAACTCTATAAAAGCATCGTCATAATACTAAAAAGAAATTACTGACTGTGAAAAAAGCAGCTGCAAAACTTATAAAAGCACGCCACTAATTAATATTACAAATTACGGAAAAAGCAGTTGCTAAAGTTATCAAAGCACGCAAATCTTAAAAGAATGTAATGAAATATTGAACAGGGTCTTAAAATCAGGAAAAAAGCATTTGTGAATTTTACTAAAGCATGACAACGTTATGGAATCTCAGAATACCCTAAAAAATATTACAATTTTTTGGCTTGAAATAAAACTCTAAAAAAAGAGTTGGGAGAAAGAAAATAATTTTGGGATAGTACTAGGTAATTAAGAGGAATTGTGCTTTTATAGCATACAACGTACATTCCCAAGCATTTAATATATATGTTAGTTGATTTCGCATGACTGGACTTGGGTAAAATTACATGTGAGCAATGCTACTATATCTGAGACTATTGTAGTTAATAAGTATTGTATATGTGAAATGCCATCAGAGAACTAAAAAAAAGTGAGCAATTATAAAATAAAACAATATGTTTAGAAAGACACTAACATAAATCTGAATTCAGGTGGTTTAAATAAACACGTGAAAGCAAATAATTCGTAAAAAAATTTGAAAAGACGGGGAAAAGAAATCAATGTAGTCATATTTTACTCCTCAAAGTTAATATCTTTTTGGCAATTCCTCGCATCATGATGACCTTTCACCTTGCACTTGATGTACATCCTCATGGGTTTGTCCTTGAGTTCCTTTTCCTTTTCTTTTCTCGGTTTCAAACGGCTCCCACTTCCTTTAGTTTTCACTTGTTCGGGAGGCAAAATAGAATCCTCAGTTGGCATGCTGCTACCATAGTACTGATCAAACAACTTTTTTTTGATAGAGGCAGATGAAGAAGGTTCTTCATCAGAAGAAATTCTCTGCTGCAGGTCCCTAATACCACGTAACAAGTCAGTCATCTTGTCATTATTTCCATCCACCATGGCCACACAACGATAGAACTCAGAAATCAACTGATTCATGACTAATTTGTTCTCTTCATTCACCACTATCTGCTCTGCGAATTGGCCATTAAGAACATGTATAGGGTGAGACACAACATTCTTTGTCCATCGGCTAACAACATAATCAGTTGGTATAGTTGTCAACTTCAGGTCTTTCAGTATTACAAATACATGAGAACATAACAACCCAAGCCTTATAAATTTCTTGTAGCTGCATGTAGCATAGTTATCTACCTTATTAATTACCATTGTGAACACACCAGTCTCAAAATCATTAACCAAAAATTCACGAGTTGAATCGTGATCAACAATTTTCTCTACACTGCAAACATAACAAGCTGCTTCAATGTCTTTTTGGAGCTTCAAGAATATCTTTGCTGTGTAAATTGTGGCAACATCCTTTTCAAATAGAAGAGGGGTGCTAGATTGAGGTGCAGTTGACTCATCTACACCATTCAACCGCTCATTTGTATGTCGCTGGGATTTCAACGCACTTTCAAACTGCATCAAGAAACCAACAAGATATAAGTTATTATTTAAAAACCCACTGTAGAAGCTGTTGACACTCTCAGAAGGTGATGTAGTTCTAAAAAGTCCACTCATTGCGAAATCCCGAAAATATGCAGCAATCCAGTATTGACGGATACCGAACATGGATGTGAACCAACTGTTTGCTTCTAATCCGTAATCAGAAATAATTTCACCCCATCTGCTTTTAAACTCTGGTGGCTCGATAGTGTCAGACCATACTAGCGCGTTGAATCGTTGTGTAAATGATTCAACCTTTTGCAGATGTCGAGGCACCTTTTCAGGGATTTTCAGCATTATGTGCCACAAACAAAGCCGATGTCGTGTGCCTTCAAGAGAATGCTCAATTGCAACCTTTAGTGCTGGGTCCTGATCAGTTATTATCATCCTCGGAGCTTGACCCATACAATCCTTAAACTTGGAAAGGGCCCATGAATATGCCTAAATATCCTCACTATTTAGTAGAGCAGCTCCAAATGTAACACATTTGCCATGGTTGTGGAGACCGGTAAAAGGCGTAAATATCATTTTGTACCTAAAACAGAGTTACTAAAAAATTAATCGTGCACATGGAATGATATGTAATTGGTGTAGTGAAAATTATTTAATAATTTAAATAATATGAACAAATGACATAACCTTGTAAATTAAAAATTGAGTGTAAGCATAAAATATATATGATTAAGCACATGAGGCGTCACTAATAGCATGAAATATAATTAAACAATTGTCTGCTGTAATAATTAAATAGGTTAAGGATATATTTATGGCTCAAAATTAAAAATAAAACCTGTTTGTCTCATATGTGGCATCGAAGGAAACGACATCGCCAAAGATCAAGTAGTTTTTACGTGTTATGGGATCAGCCCAAAACACCCGAGCGAGCTAATCTTTCCCGTTAACATCATAAGCAAAGTAAAAGGCAGAACACAATTCTCGCTTCATAAAAAATTTATCTATCATCATCTGTGCATCAACACCAAGCACATGCTTTCAGATCGCGAGAGAAATTCTTGAAGTGAGAGCTTGTGCAACCAATGTTCGAGTACTTACCTACAGACTCCTTAAACATTTTATAGGACCTCATTTCCCCTATATTCACTCTAGCACAATTCAGAATAAACTTCTGATGTACATAATCAAGATTCATGTTGGTCTTTAGATATTTTTTAAAAGCATCATAAACCATAGTATGAGTATGTTGTTCTATGAACTTCTTAACAACATACCTACCACGAGGTGAAAATTGAAAAACCAAACGAGCTTTACAACGAAATCTTTTTGAGACACTACGCCTTTTAGGTTTTTGTCCATCTAAACCATCATCGTCATCATCGGACCGTGCTTTTTTTTTCACCCTGTCTATTACAATAGACGTACCTCATTATTTCTGTCCCATCTTTTGACTTTGTTTTTGTACCACGACGTATGTCAAAACCGCACGATGCACCATACAATTTATAAAATTGAATACCTTCCTCGATGGTTTTAAAAAATTGACCTTCAAATGGCTTCAAACTAGCATCACATTTTGGAACGTGGTACTCAACCAAATTAGGTGATACAACAATTTGAGTGTCTGTACTATGGCCATCTGTGGAAAATAATATATAGCCATATCATTAAAATTACAGCCACTAACAATTTGAACTATCTATTATAGGTAAATCACTGAATTTTCAATTTGAACTCTCCATACAAGCATCATGAGAACACTAAAAAACATTACCAACTTTAACTCTACCTACTGATGCATCTTGCATAATTAGCGCATGCCACAAACCAATCCAACAGTACCAACTTTTTTAACTACGCGGCTTTTATAATGCACATTTCCAAAGTTAAATTACTTAGGCTCGCTAATCATGTAGTAAACAAATATGAATCCAAACTTGTTGCAGAACAAAAAAATTTATTCCAATATTAACAATCAAACGCATCTTATTTAAGGCTCCAATATTAACAATCAAACGATTCCATTTAACAATATCAATCATATTTTGGAATATTCTAAAATCATAAACAATGTTGTAAAACGGAGGAAAACAGCATGTGCAAACCTAATTAAAGCGCGTCAATAGTACGTAATATTATATAATAATAAACAACACCGTAAAATTAGGAAAAAGCATTGGCAAGGCATTGAGATTTCAATTTGAAGTGTGTATGCAAGCATCGTGATAACGCTTAAAAACAGTACCAATTTTTAAAAAAGAATTTGCCAACCTTGTTAAAGAACGCCAATATTTTGGAATATTCTAAAATCATAAACAACATTGTAAAATTAGATAAAGGGCATTTACGAACCTAATTAAAGCACATCAATATTACATAATATAATATAAGCATAAACAACATCGTAAAATTAGGAAAAAACATTTGCAAGTCATTGAGATTCAAATTTGAAGTGTGTATGCAAGCATCGTGATAACACTAAAAAACAGTAACAATTTTTAAAAAAGCATTTGTAGACCTTGTTAAAGAACATCAATATTTTCATATACACTAAAATCATAAACAGAGTTCTGAAAATCGGAAAAAAGCATTTGCGAACCTAACAAAAGCACATCTATATTACATAATATAATAAGCACGTCTATATTACAAAGTATAATAAACAACATCGTTAAATTAGGAAAAAAAACATTTGCAAGGCTTATTAAAGCATTCCAATATTACGTTATACGATTTTATAAGGCAAAAATATTAGCATATTATGATTAGCAAAATTTGGGGGAGAAATCATTTATCTTGTTTGTATATGGAGATGCACAGTAAAAGGAACAAAAAACTGAGAATATCGACTTTCTTGATAATTAAGAACATCAATCAGTATAAACCTAATTTATCATATTGTTAAGAACACGAATCATGTTAAACCAAAATCATCATCTTCTCTTGTTTGTACAAATAAAATGAAGAGTTAAAAACAAAAATATAAATTTCAAATTTGTGGCAGCGATTGAATATAAGAAAAAAAACAGAAACCCGAACGTTGATTTTCCATCTATTACTTTGGCGGCTGTAACGTATAAGAGTCGGACCAGATGGTTTGGCGACTGTAGCTATCATATAGAATAAATAAACTGTTGCTGCAATTCAGAGTCGGAGCAGATCGTATTCTAAAAAATTTTGATATGTGATAGATACGAAATGTGCTAGATACATAATTTGCACGGTTACAACAACTGGAAAAATGGGAAGTTAGTAAAATAAGGAAATAAATAATTAGTAGAATATAGATTAATTTCCCATTACTAAAATACCCTTTCCCATTAATAAAAATTAAAATATTTATTTATAACATATTAATCATAACCGTAGATGATGTATGATCTAAGGGATTAGATGAATTCCTAATTTACACCCAGGAGATATATTTACATTTGAACTCTCCTCTCTCTCTCTCTCTCTATATATATATATATATAGGGAAATGATCAAATGAGAACCTTTCCCCCGGTAGGAACTAGGAGCCAATTCTAGCCCTTGTTTGACTCAATCTGAACGGTGCAGATTAAATCAGATTTAAGTGGATGGGCGGTGACATTCCTGTAATTTTCGACAACTTTGTTGGCGGAGGGGTAATATAGTAATTTAATAATTCTTCCATTTTGTTCTGAGGCTAAAATGAGAATCTCATGAGGCTAAAATGATCGAAGTAGGAGGCTAAAATTGATGTGACATTTTCCACTAGGGTTCACCGTTCCTAATTAGGGTTTATTATGTTCCGATTAGGCTTATCTGATCCCAACTAGTAATTATGAGGGTCCCATTAGGGTTCACTGTCCCCAAATAGGGTGTATTGCATTTCATTCCAATGAAATCATGGTTCCATTTTTGTTTATCAACACATGCTAAAATGAGAAATGCATGAGGCTAAAATTGAATCTGAGCAATTTCTGAGTTTAGTTTCGATTTTGCCCTTAATGAGACTCGCGAATTGAAGATTTTCATTTCAATTACAAAATTGCCACCGAAAATCTGGATTAATCTGGAACGTTCAGATTTTGGAATGGAAGGACGAGATTGGTTCCTAGTTCCCACCTGGTGACTGGTTCTCACCAGATCTCATCCCTAAATATATATAGGGGATGGTTCATATGAGAACAACTTGTTGGTGTGAGAAATGAGAACACATCTTACACCATCCAATTTAATTATCCAATGGTTGAGATTTAAGGTGGCAATTTTGTAAATAATAGGGCAAAAAATAAAGGAAGGAGGGCTATTTTCGTCCAAATCCATTAAAATTGATGATGTCAGCAATTAAAAAAAATCTTAAAAACTTTAATCGACCATAACTTCCTCGTTTTTAATCCAATGCACACAAAAAATATATCAAATTAAAGCTCTCTTCATGCTCTTTCATTTAAGAAGTCGAAAGGCTATGTTTGAATGAAAAAATATGAACGAAAAATAAAAAAGAAATTTTTTTACGCGTGCCCAGGTTGTAAATGCTTTCGTTAGCATATAATAATTCTTCATCAGCATTATGATAACATATGAACGTATACTAATGAAGCATTTATCATATGCTAACATAATATATTCGATGTGCTAACAAAGAATTATCATAATGCTAACATAATATAAATTTATTAGGGTTTATTAAATCTCAATTGTGGTTTATTTTATCTCGATTATGGTTTATTCCATCTAATTATCATTATACTTTTGAAATTTAATTTTTTGTTTATAGTTCTTAATTGATTATTATGGTTTATCCTATCCAATTATAATTTATAACATATGTTGATAGAGTATTGTCATATGCTAACATAGTTTATTGGCAATGCTGACGAACCAAAACTATAATGCTAACGTAGTACAAATATATTATTATTATGATTTCTTTCAACTCATTTAGGGTTTACCACATCCAATCAATGTTTATTTCATCTAATTAGGTTTATTTCATCCAATTATGATTTTTTTTCATTTAATTAGGATTTATTAAATCGAATTAGGTTTATAATTAATTTTTAGAATATTCTTTTCGCCAACAATATTTGAAAACTTTAATTAGCATAACTATAATGCTTCGTTAGCATTATGATAATACTTCATTAGCATAACGATATGTTATCAAATCCTCCGCGATTTTTATAAGAATTACCAAATTACAGTAATACCCCGCGCGAAAAACTTTTCAGATATTACAAAATTGTTACTGCCTTTTTCATCAAATCTGGACCTTTAATTTTTGATGGATGTGTGGTGTAAGATGTGTTCTCATTTCTCACACAAGGGGTTATTTTTATATAACCCCACCCCTATATATATATATATATATATATATATATATATATATATATAGGATTTGGTTCAAATGAGAACAGTGCTTCATGTGAGAACGTGAGAACGGGCTTGTTTAGTGTAATTTTAGTGTTTTTCTTACTGTATTTTGATGCAATTTTTTAATTTTTTTTAATGCTTTTCTTATTGTATTTTATTGTATTTTAGTGCTAGATGATTTAGCACCAAAATAAAATAAGAAAAGCACTGAAATTACACTAAACAAGCCCGTTCTCACGTTCTCACATGAAGCACTGTTCTTATTATAACTAACCCATATATTTATATATATATATATATATATAAACTATACATGTATAAAAAATGAGATTCGGCTTCTAGTGTAATATGTGGTGATATAAACATGTCGATATACACTATATTAATTATGGCCGGGCTAACCTAATATCCAGCATAATTAAGTTTTTCAGCCAATTTAATTGGTTTTAGCGCGGGGCAATTATATTCAATGCATTGTTTTTGAGAAATTTTGTTGACGAATTTGGGGGCATGATAATTAATATGAAGTTGCTGAGAAAAACAATATGATGTCACCAGCAAGAGTAATTCAAATAAAACATGATTTCATCAATTTCTAATAATAATGATGATGATGATGATGATGAGGTGAGAAAATGTATTTTGTTGATGATCATGACCTTGTAACTAGTTTGGAAACAAGGAGCACAATAGCCAATAGGCATGATCGTCCATCCGTGCAGGGGGTGCAAAATCGAATTAAAATTTAAACATTGAATTAAATTGAGTTATTTGGTTCGGTTGATTTTGTCAATTTTTTTTTTTAATTTTAGTTTGATTTTGAATATTAAAATCAAAATATAGTTTGGTTCGATTTCAGTTTAAGTAAAAAATATTTTGATTAAACCCGAACCAACCAATATACATATATATATATATATACACTATATTTATAATTTATGATTCTAACATTACTTATACCTAAATTAATAAATCTAAAGGATATTATATACCTAAATAATATTAGTAATTCTAATATTTAGTTTTAATTTTCTAGTTTTAGAAATTTTCAAATATTTACTTATTTAATCGTCTGTTATCTATTGAGTGTATGCTATTTTCTTTATATATAATATTTATTTTGGAAAAAAATAATAATCATTGAAAATTCGGTTAAACTGAAAACCAAACCACACCAAACCAAACCAACCAAAGAATTATGGTTTGGTTTAGTTTGGTTATATATATTATTTTGGTAGGTTCAATTTGATTTTTTAAAGAAATTTTTTATTTAGTTTTGTTAGTTTGACTCGATTTTACACCGAACCAACCATTTGCACACCCATACATCTATGTGTAATGATGTGGAAGAAAAAATTAAAAAAAATATTTGTAAAATATTTTTGTAAATAATTTTTTGGGGATATCTTACAAGCAAATGCTAATTATACTAGTCTCATTTTTTGTTTACGCCTCATGATATATTAACATCAATAGTGTATATTTTTTTACATGATATCGTTAAAAAATACACCAATGCCAATATATATATAACAGGAGGTGAAAAAAAAATCGAAAATAATATAATTAACATCTAATAATATTTCCGTATTCACCCCCAACATCTACTAATATTACTATTAATATCCCAAAAAAATATTTAAAAAACATTTTACAAATATCCTTTTAACTAAAATTAAGAATTCGCACCATCTCATCTTCCGATGTAATGGTTCGGCTTGGCTTCTGTAGGGCCCATAAATGCACTACACTTATTGGGCCCAGCTTCTATAGATATACACAGGCCGATTTTGTACATAGCTGTATTTTCTCTCTCACATCTATATTTAACATATAATTATAATTTTTAATATACGATTTCATCCTTATAAGTTATAGCCCCAATACTTCAAAAAAAAAATCCTAAAATTAAAAATTGAAGCCCCCACCATGTATGGCCCCCTCCATTATCTCGTATCAACAAAAGAAAGTTGAGCATCGTCGATTATGTGCATCCATTCATTTTCTTTTTACCAGTTAAAGAAGCAATCACTCCAAGGAGAAATCAGTTATATAATGGGAAAATTAGCTAATTATCATCTTCTTGAAAGACAATAAATAGATGATTTATTTCGTAGTTGAGAGTTGTGATATGTGAGGTCTAAGACTATAAGCCATGCGAAGAAAAGAATAAAAAGAAGAATAGAAGAGGTGGAAAGATTATGATGAAATGTACATGTATTCTCAAATTAAAGGGGAGGCTCCCAGAAGCCTCCCTTGTGAGACGGCGTGAGACGCGACCACGTGCGCCCGCGTTGACCCACGCGCGGCGCGTGTGGTACACGTGCCCGCTCATTTTCAATTTTTTTTTTTTTTTTGTCGTTTCTGCTCTCTTTTTTGTTTTTTTTCCTTTCTTTTTCTGTTTCTTTTTGACGTTTTCATTTACGGTTTTTTTCTTTTTTTCTTTTTCTTTTTTCTATTTTTTATTTTATTTATTCTTAAAAAAATACATATAAATCCTTAAAAAATCCCCCAAAAAAAATTATAAAAACACAAAATAAACCCTAAAAACACCCCAAAAAAATCATAAAAAACAGAAAATAAACCCCTAAAAACACCCCCAAAAAACCCTAAAAAAATAAAATAAACCCCTAAAAACACCCCCCAAAAAACCGTAAAAAATACAAAATAAACCCCTAAAAACACCCCAAAAAAACAGAAAAAGAAAACAAAAAAAATCCTAAAAAATACAAAAAAACACGAATTGGTACTATGGGTGGCGAATTTTTTTTTTTTGCTCGCGGGTCGGCCCGGGTCGGAGCGGGTCCGTCTCATGGGCCGACCCATGCATCTGATGCACAAGAGACTTTGCCCCAAATTAAATGATTAATTAGTTAATGGCAAAAATTTGTACTACTTTTTTATTTGTTATATGTCTGAAATTTTACTTCACATGTCAAAATGTAGTCAAATAAATCAAAAGTTCGTGGTAGAATTTGTGTTTTTATTTGTTGACTACAAATGGAGAGAAAATGAAGATCGTCTGGATGAATAGAAAGTTGCTATTAATGAGGGAGTAAAACTGCTTTCATTAATACAATTTTTTTCGTTAATAAAGAGGAATAATGGGTTACACGTACATGAAGGGGGCATTAGTTTTTCTTTTTAGGGGGGAGGGGGGTTTAGTTTTAGTTTTTAGGTTAGTTAGGATAAAATAGTCTATATTAGTGCATAAATGCATGTAAGTGATTGTCATTATTTTAATGGTCTTTCATGATGTTTTTGGCGAAGTGTTCAAGATGAAGTTCTGGTGAGTGTTCATATTTTTGTTGTGCAAAAGGAACGACAAGATTGAAGACGAGATACTTCAAAGTTTGGAGTTCATATATGGTGTTCAGAATTCCTTGAAGATAGAAGACTTCAGAGTGGATGTTCACACCATCGTATAGTCAAAGACGGAAGAATTTGGATGTTATTCAGATTAGTCTTCAACTAGGAGTTCACTACGAGTAACAACAATCATCTTCAGATCGATTGAGATTGATTCTAAACGATGAGATATGAAGATCTGAAGATTGCTGAAGACTTGTCCAAGATGTATTCTAGAAGATTTCGAAGTTCTGAACAAGGAAAGATCAAAAAGATCAAAATCAAAATCATCAGATTTCTAGAAGACGTTCAAAAAAGGAAGGTCTTTCCAAACAATAAGTTTGATATCAACAAGGAAACTACATTTCATTCTTCAAAGCAAAGACAATTTACTTCTTTGTAAATAGAGACGATGGAGATCATAGTTTGTGTGTCGACCAAGTGCAAGAATTCATAGTTATATTCTTTATAGTGCTCCATGTGTTTTGAGCTTAGGTTCGTGGTCGAAGCTAGTGTTTTCATTTTAGTGTTCAACATGAATTTTAGTGTGCGGGTGTTTAGAAACTCTTTATAACGCTTAAGTTTATGAGTGATTTGGATAGAAGTAGTTCGGAAGAGTTTACTTGTGAGATTAGAGGGATTCTAAGGTATGAGGGGATCTTATACTTCAATTCACGAAAGATTATATGAAAGAGAGAAAAGGTGACATGTGAAAGGATTTCATCGTGTAAGAACCTTAATACAAGATATTTTCTACTAGATTAGCAGATTGTTTCTTAGTGGACAGAGGACCATAGAGTAGGTTTTAACCGGAATAGATTATCACTACATGAGTTCTTTAGTTGCTTTATTTATTTATTGGTATTCACTGCATTGTTTATATAACTGTTCATACACCAATGTGAATACAAGTAAAAACACCACTATCTGGGCAAGTTTAACAATTTCAGTTTATTAAAAAATTAATTATATTTTAAATATACATGTGTAACGCCCTAGTCCCAGTGGAACCAAAATGTCACCAAAAGACATACGTACATGCTTACGTGATAAATACTTTTCAGAAAATTAGATTTAACTTTATAAATAATTTGTAAATGAGAAGCACTTCAACTTAAAAAATGTTCAAACCACGCACTCAGCGTTCTCAAAGTCAACTTTCAACAAGGCTTTTTAAAATTGAAAAATGATAATCCGTGCAAACAAGAAATTAATCGATACTGCTATTGTTTGTTCTACGATGTGTGTAGGACAAATGTAAGAACATAAATTAAAAGGCAGTAAAAAATGCACGAGATTGGTAACCCAGTTCGGTTCAACAACCTACTCTGGGGGGATTGCTCCCAAACTTGAAGATTCGACTATTACTCATTCGAAAAGTGTATTTGGGTTCTTACACATACAAGACTCCCTCTTTATGTCGCCCGTTCTTCTCCACGAACTCTTTCGCTAGCCAAAAGCTGTAAGATCCCCTTACAACTGTGACACTAGACTCCCTCTAGCTACCCACAACTTCAACTTAAAATCTCTTCCGAGATTGCGTACAAAACGGATAAATAAACTCCTCACGTGTTTCACTCAAAACACTCAAAGACTAGTCTATCACGTTGAACTATTTAGGAGCAACTACTAGTAAAATACATGGGACACAAACGAAATTGACTCACAAAAATATGCTAAGAGAGTCTAAAAAGTCATCCACCGATTTCACAATGAATCGGTCTTCATATAGCCTTCACTTCTCACTTGTCGCCGATCCTCATGCGTCACCAATATGGAAGTGAATTGTTGGTTTGTGATCTTTCCAAAAGTGTGTAGATACTTTCCTTGGATAGGAGGGTTATTAGCAGCTCGGTATCTACTCCACAAGGCAGTCAATCGAACATCTCTTGCCTTCTATGAACGGATCCTCGCAAGATCTTCTATATATGGAAACTGCCATATAAATGTGTCCTTGGTTCTGTCTGGGACATCAGAGGGAACAGTTTGCCAACTGTTCTTTTTCACGCACAACGGAATGAATAGCTTTAGGGACATACCTAAGCACACATTGTCGAACATATCTCACCAACAAAACAACATGAACACTAAGTGCATAACTATGGCACTAACAAAAAATCAATGACTCACACATAACCAAATTATGACATGTCAACAGGCAATATACATAGCCAATTAGGCCACACATTTAAAAGTTTAACGGTCAACCCTTCTATACATTCAAATATTTGTATATACAATCAAAAACTGACCACTGAGGTCAATAACTTTCAAAGTTAAAAGTTTTGCAAGTATTAGCAAAAGCATTTAATATTTAACTACAAACATAAGTTTAAAGATGATTTTGAGCAAAAACCGCATAAGGGTCAACCATCAAACCCACTCCAACAACTCGTCATCAGCTAGCTCGATCTCTAGGACCTGAAAAATATTTGGGTTGAGTGTCAAAAAAACTCAGTGGGTATTAACATTCATCCAAGTCATACTTTCATGCTGCATAAATCATGAAAATCAACCATTAACATACTTTATAATAAAGTTTACTCTTTTTTATTGGATGGAAGACCCAATGTGATCACATTAATACTTTACGATTACTTATTTACATATTTAGTCACAAAGTAAACCGTCTATGCTTGTAATTCGTAATTTCTCTATGCATGAAGTCTCAAACATCCAATCATTGTGTAAAAAATGTAATTAAAACATTTAATATGCTTTTCATGGATGAATTTAAAACATAGTTGTGAGTTATAGAAAAACCCACCTTGATGATCTCAATGTATAGTGTAATTATGCATGAAATGCTACTATGCCTTTCATTCATCTCCACCTACAAAATCGAATTCTAACTTAAAATCCTCATTTAAGTCTCTAAGGTAATAACTTAGATCATAAATAACTTAAATAAGGAATTCCTATGACTTGGGATTGTTTGGAATTGAAATAAAGTCGAATAGACGAATAATGCGCATTTGACGGACTGAATCAAGTTGGTGATCCTGTTTAAGAATTTATCGGACTTTGCAGATAGAATTGAATAGGTAGGATGAATTGAACTGAATTCAATGACTAAGAAGCTTGGTTTAACATTTAGGGGTGAATAATAAACTTTAGAATTTCTTTCAAGCAAAACACATTTTTTTAGAAATTAGTAGAACTTAATTACATTTTATAAAAATAAATCTCAATTTCTTCTTATGGACTAAACTGAAATTAGGACAAAGTGGATTTGGAAATTGATTCATTTAAAAAATCTATGGCCTAATCTATGAAATTTAACAATAGCACAAATAAGCTTAACAAAATTTGAATTTTATTTTTACTCTCAAATTGAATTATATTCATCACCACCGCCTTCACGTGGCCCTTCTACTCCTTTACCGGCTACTTATAATCACCGGCAGCCACTCCCATATACACATAACAATCATTCTACATTCAGCAACTCTATGAATACAAAGAAGCCACCCAAGAGTAAATAGATGACAACAGATGAAGGAAAAACCAGTTTTTGACGATTCCAACAAAATTTTACGCTGAACTTTCAACATAAAATGAGGATTAAAATGATGTCTGATCGACAATCCGAGACCATATATAGAAATCCTGATAAGAGAGGTTCGAATTGGTATAAAATACATCAAAATCAAATGGTAAAATCATCGGGAAAAGGCCAGACAAGTTGTTATGTCACACATCGGCGCGCAACAGCGGCATCAGCCTTTCGTGGCTTTATTCTCGATTTTCATTACTATAATTTGAGGAAATCTCTACATGGCTGCGTTCCAGACTTCATGGTTAACATTTGGTTAAAATTTCAGGAATTGAAAACATCATTTGATGAGTAAAAATAACGTCAAGAGATGATTGACGATAATAACACAATATGCATGTGATACCCTGATCCTTTTTGCTAAATTATAAATTATAATTTTTGGTAAATGATTTTGAATTAATATTGTTTGAATATTAATTATGATGGTAAGATGATGGTATGTTTGTATATTATGTCGTTGTTCTAATGCAGGTTGTCCCACTCAAGCCGATACATCATATCACGGTGATATTATACTAAGTGTATAATACATGTTGATTTTTAATACTATAATCTCGAGTTATATGATAATGATCGAATGCAATTAAAGTTACTTTTATTCGATATATGTATTAAATGTGTTTTGAAAATTTAAGTTATGTTTAAATTAGAAAGTTAAATGAAGTTGGAAATGTCCGGGAGCTGGATTGTATTCAAAATAACAAATCAAGTCTGAAATGTGACCCTCAAGCGCGAGTACACTGAGTTGCGCCTCGCAGTGAAGCCGAGACGCGACTGTGAAATGCGACCCTCTCCAAGTCGCATGCTGAGCGGGTCTGCAACGCGAGCTGCAAACGCGACATTTAGGTCGCGTGTCATCGGCTTCAGAGAGCCATTTTTCTTTAGCTCGAACTCAACCTTCAAACGCAACCCCCTTAGGTCGCGCCTTGCTGTGTTAACCAAACGTGGCCTCTGAACGCGACCCCCCTAGGTCGCTTTTGGCTTCGGGGTTTCCACTTTTTAAACACTTCTCCTCACTCATTCATCTTCATTTCTTCTTTCATCTTGGCGATTTTCCTCCAAAATTCTCTCAAGAACATCTTCAAGTTCTTTGAGTGGATTCTCTCATCATCACCCATCAACCAAGGTAACTTCATACCATTTTCTCTTGGTGATTAAACACCATTTCTTGTTGATTTGAATTAAGGGTTTGTAACCAAAAAGTTAGGGTTTTCAATTTTATTAATCCTCTTTCTTTGATATCTTGAACATATGGCTTATTTACCCCATTGAAGCTATATGTGTAATTCATTGAAATTCCTATGATTCATTGTTGCTATAGTTTGGATATTTTTGCCCTAATTTTCCCTTGATATGTTAGTAGTTGGTTGGAGGTGTTGTGATGGTTGTGTGGTATTAATTTTTATGTATGCCATAGCCCTAGGATGGAAGTACATGTATTGGGAATTATGGGTTTAAAGGATTTAAATTGAGACACGTTCATGTGGTTTAAATGGGTGCACGTAACGTGCTCGGTTAAATGCCTCAAAGAGTTTTAATTTGTATTTTGAGTCTAAAATCATAGTATGAGCTTGTATATCCATGGCTGTCTATGTGGATATGTATAAAAATCTTAAAATAATGTATAGAATGTGTTTGGTCAAAATTATAGAATAATTGTATAACTCGACGTCTAAAATGAAAAAGGGGTTTAAAGGTGATATGTGACGTATTGTAGTTCGAGGAGGATGACTTGTGCACGGCAAGGAAGTATTTTAAAGGTAGAGAGAATTTCGAAAGCGTCTCATAAGGTAGGGTTACTCTAAACTGTAAACACGTGTAAAGTTATAGTTACTATTGTGCTTTGATTGTATAAGTATGCAGGGTCTTCGGACTGGTTATATGAATGAGACCCTTCGGGGCAATAAAGAGATCCTTCGGGATTGATAAAGGGGTCCTTCGGGATCGATATAGACTTGTTAATTTCCTCCATGGGGAATAATAAGTCTGCGGGCATCCCCACAGTGCTAAGACGTTCACTAACAGGGGCATCATGATGTTTGGGCCCTACGAGGTTGAGGCTAGTCTCCACAAAGTAAAGAAATTTACATATGTTATATTTTCACTTGTGCAATTATCTATAACTATTTGCGGTGTTTCCCCACTGAGTATGTTGTTAAATACTCACCCCATTCATTTAATAAATTTCAGGTTGAGGAGTTGAGGCTCGAGTAGGAGCGTTGAGAATACAAGAGAACCCTCACAAGCTTGTGTTTACTTTTGCATGCTCTTTTTGAAATATTCATAATTATTATTATTATTTCATTGATCATTCTTCTTTTGTTTTGATGATCAATGATCATTGGGGATAGGACTAGCCCTATTTTATAGTTATGTTGAATTTATCTTGATATAATGTGTAAATGTTTTAAAGACGGGTCGTTCGATCTTGGAGCCTTCTACATGCAAATATATGTCGTTGAACCTCTATATTATGATGGCTAAACTAGGGTGCTCGACGGGCGGGTTGCATAAAACCTAAAAGCCCGATAGGTTATATGAATGTATGATTTGTGTGGATGGGCTTATGCGATGCTTCTATTTAATACTATGTTGTGTGACAAAATAGATGTTGGGAAAAACTATCAAGGAACCCCTAGATCAGGTTTTGATGAGATGTCAAAATTATTTATGAAAAATTGACCAAAATTCAAGCTGTAGATCGAAGCTGATCAGCCCATTGCATCATCGAAGAAGAACTCTAGAAGAGTCAAAGTCAACCAATCTGAAGAATGACCCACAAGTTGAAAGACACGTCATCCAGGCTAAAGTTCAACTTGGCTGATGAATCATACCGATCAAAGCAAGCTGACAATCGAGTCAGCTGAACTGAGGGAGAAAGGAGTTGACCAAAGATTGAAGAAGTTGATAGAATATCAATTTATGCCAGAGACTGACAGTAGCCAACTGGAACAATGGTCAATCGCAGCTGACAAGCCTAAAACTGACAACTGGAGCAATGGTCAATCTCAGCTAACAAGCCCAGAACTGCCAACTGGAGCAATGGCCAATCTCAGCTGACAAGCCCAGAACTGCCAACTGGAGCAATGACCAATCTCAGCTGACAAGCCCAGAACTGCCAACTGGAGCAATGGTCAATCTCAGCTGAAAGGCCCAAAACTGCCAACTGGAGCAATGGCCAATCTCAACTGACAAGCCCAGAACTGCCAACTGGAGCAATGGCCAATCTCAGCTGACAAGCCCAGAACTGCCAACTGGAGCAATGGCCAATCTCAGCTGACAAGCCCAGAACTGCCAACTGGAGGAACAGGCAGACTCGGCTGATAAGCCCAGAGCTACCAACTGGAGCGATAGCCAGACTCAGCTGACAAGCTCAGAACTGCTAGTTGGGATGATACTGCAACTAAGCTGAGAAATCCAAAACTGCCAACTAAAATTCCAAACTGCCAAGAGAGCTGAAGCCAGAAGACTCCTGGAGTGTATTGCTTAAATCAGCGTATCTTGGAATAAATGATCCTTCAAAGATCCTGGAATTCAATGAAGATCAATTGGCAGAGTAACGGCTACTTCAACCAAACGATCCAAGCGATCATTTAAGACCACATGCCATTGATGAGCCAACAGAGCCACTGATCAAATGGACAATGGAGCTCAATGGTCATAAAATCACTCCTCTATAAAAGACGGGTGAATTAGAGTTTTAAACAACTTTTCGCAAACATAACCTCTTGCCAACCTTCGCATATACAAGCAGAGCTTTTCTTTCTTCCTCTCACTCAAGCTCAAGTGCAACGTTAGATAGAAACTAAAAAAGTCAAACTGAGAAGAAGAATTTACTGAATCAAGACATCCAACCAGCTGTTGACGAACCAGCCAGGGCAGCCTTCTCAGTTTTCAGCTATTCAAGATCAACTACTCAGCTGAATCAAAGGAGCACATCAGTTGATACCCCCTTGTTCAAGACTAACCTCTTGAAGATCGAAAGAGATCTAAAACCTTGTAAAGACGACAATAGCATCTACCTTCCTAGCGAGCAGTTAGGGACTTCAAGTGTGAGTCGTCGACCAGCTGAGGTAGCGAGCAGTTACCAGGTTCAGCCAACTGTCCTTCATTGTGTAATTTGTAAAGGAACTCAAGTTATATAGTGAAGTTGCCCTTCTGCGGAAGGAAGATAGGACGTAGAAGTTTGAGACTTCACACCTCTATAAATCTCTTATGTTCTGTAATTATTGATCATTGCATATCTCTAACTGCACACAACATCACACAAGCTGTACTCAAACTGTCTCAACTGATTATCAAGTTGGTGCATAGATAAGTTTCTTCAAGCGAGTCAAAGGGCCCTATTTTCCGCATCTAAAGTAAAAGTTTCTGAATCAGTTTATTCACCCTCCCCCCTCTAAACTGATACCGACTCGCCCGGGACCAACAAGTGGTATCAGAACGGTTGATTCTAAGGATCAACCGTTTCTGTAGATCAATTGAATCAGATCTAATTATCTGTGCTAACATTCCAGCTATGGGAAACCATAAGCTACTTTTGTTTTCAGTTGAGAACTATGATAATTGGAGCAGGAGAATGAAAGCGCATCTCTGCTCAATTCATGAGAATATGTGGAAAGTCATTGAAGAAGGTCCAATCATCATCATGATGGACAATGATGCTCACATAGTTGATATCAATCAACCAGCAAGGATTCTGAATCCAACTAATCTTCTCACCAGTGAAGAGAAGAAGTTGAAGAATCTAGAGTTCGTTGCTCAAGTTGTATTATTCCAAACTCTAGATGAAGATATTATGAAGGATACCAAGAATTGCACAACTGCCAAAGAAATATGGGACCTACTAGCAGATCTTTGTAGAGAGTCTGAAGCTATAAAAGGAAACAAGCTCCAACTGGAGGTTGACAGGTATGAATCCTTCAAAATGCAGGCAGAAGAGTCCATCTCAAGCCTTGAAACTAGATTTCTAGGCATCATCAATGAGATGAACAACCTTGGAAGAAGTTATCCCAATTCAGAGATGAATTCCAAAATATTGGATAATCTCACTGATGAATGGGATATGAAAGTGATAGCTACAAAGGAGTCAAGAAACCTAAACAGCATCACTCCAAGGGAACTATTTGATTTTCTTAAAGCTCATGAGTACAGTCTAAACCAAAAAAGAGAAGCGTCGACATCATCAGCTCAAGACGCAGCTTTCTATGGCGAAAGGCCCAGGTTTAGAGACGCTCAAGGAAGAAACAGCTTCCGACCTAGGAGCTCACCAGCCAAAGAAAATCAAGGCGGATATTCAACTGAATGGAAAAGGGAGGCAACTGCAAAAGGACATCAATGATCAGATTCAATCAGTTACCAAGTTGCTCGAAAATTTGAAGAGAACTCGGGATAAACAATCAGTTTCACCTCAGACTGATGAAATCCCAAAAGTTGAAAAAGCCTACCAACCAGCTGAACGGCCAACTGAACCATTCAGGAGTGGCAATCGCAATCTTGGAGATTGTTTTCATTGTCATAAACAAGGACATTACAGGTTCGAATGTCCAGAACTCCCCGAAGACAAGAAAGCCAAGGTAAAAAAAAGCTTCTTCAAAAGAAAAGCAATGGTCGTAAATCTTGTGAATGTTGTGTTGGATGATTCAGACTATTCTTCTGGAATCGATTATGACGGCTACAGCTCAGATGATGATGAAGTATTATTCTGCCTCATGGCTGACCATGATGAAGAGGTTAGTACAGCTGACTCTCAAACTTTTTTTTACCATATCAATGAAGCAACTGTCTCTAGTAATGAGCTTGATGTGAAACTTATGATGCTAGAAGACCAATTAGCTTCAATCTCATGTTTGCATGTTGAACTGAAAGATGAAAATGATGAACTGAGAAACAAGGTCAGGAAACTGAGCATTGATCATGAAAGACTAGAGTATCTTGAATCCCAGCTTATAGAATTTGAGGAATTGAAACTAAGAACAGCTGATCTAGAGAAAGAAAATCAAAAACTCAAGCAAGAGATCCTTGAAAAAGAAAAGGTAAACCTAAAGTTCAAAAAGGGATCTCAGACTCTAGATGAAATACTCAGTCATCAAAGAACTGGAACTGACAGCTCAGGGCTAGGATATAGCAAGTTCACTGCCCTAGAAAAGGGAAAAACAGTTGCTCAACCTAGTGACAAGGGTATCCTAAAAGGGTTCACGAGATCTCAGGATCAACCAGCTGAGTCAAACAAAGGAAATGGAATATTGAAAAATCCCCAGACCCAACCTAAAAAGTTTGGTCAGTTCTACCAATCTAAAACACCTGGTCAGCTAAAGCCCAGTTCCCAGCCAAGACCATCAGTTCACTCAAGTCAGTCTACTCGTCCAAAGCCTCTAGTTCAACAAAGGCCACCAACTCAGTATAAAATGGCTCAAGTGGCTCCGAAGCCATCCAACTGACAAGATAGTTGGTGATCCAAGAAGTCGAGTTCAGACCAGAGGATCAACTGAGCATGCATTATTCACATGCTTTATCTCTCAAACTGAACCAGCATACGTCAAGGAAGCCTTAGAAGATTCAGACTGGATCATGGCTATGCAAGAAGAACTGAACCAGTTCACACGAAATGACGTATGGTTTCTCGTTGATAGGCCAAAAACCCAGAAGGTCATTGGCACAAAATGGGTGTTTCGCAACAAACTGGATGAACAAGGAGTCATCACAAGAAATAAGGCTAGACTGGTAGCCAAAGGTTACTCACAAAGTGAAGGAATTGACTTTGATGAGACATTTGCGCCAGTTGCAAGATTGGAAGCCATCAGACTGTTCCTAGCCTATGCAGCTCACTTTAACTTCACAGTCTACCAAATGGATGTCAAGAGTGCTTTTCTTCAAGGAATGCTCAAGGAGGACGTGTATGTCGAGCAACCGCCAGGCTTTGAAATTGGTGATCAAGTCTTCAAACTAAAAAAGGCTCTCTACGGACTGAAGCAAGCTCCAAGAGCGTGGTATGAAACTCTAACAACATTCTTGTTGAAAAACGGGTTTCAAAAAGGAGTCATTGATCGGACTCTATTCCAAATAGAACGATCAACTGAGATCTTAATGGTTTAAATTTATATGGATGACATAATTTTTGGATCAAAAGTAAAGATCTATGCACACGGTTCGCTCAACTGATGCAAAGCGAATTCGAGATGAGCATGATGGGAGAAATGACATTCTTCCTAGGACTCCAAGTAAAGCAGCTGAAAGATGGAATTCACATCAGCCAGACGAAGTACACCAAGGAGCTAGTCAGGAAGTTTGGAGTAAGTGAAGGGAAAACTCTCAAGGTTCCAATGAACACATCAGTTCAACTAACTCTTGATGAAGAAGGAGAATCAGTTAGCCAAACTTACTACAGAGGAATCATTGGGTCCCTACTTTACTTAACAGCCAGTCGGCAAGACATCTCATATTCAGTCGGCCTATATGCGCGGTTTCAATCTAATCCAAAGAAAAGTCATCTTGAAGCAGCTAAGAGAATTATCAAATATCTCAAAGGAACCATAAATCTTGGATTATGGTATCCTAGAGATGACAGTTTGAGTTAAATTGGATATTCAGACTCAGACTTTGGTGGATGCAAGATTGACAGAAAAAGCACCAGTGGAACATGTTAGTTTCTTGGAAGCAAACTGATATCCTGGTTTAGCAAGAAGCAGCATTCAGTTACCACGTCAACAACTGAAGCAGAGTATGTAGCTGCTGGAAGCTGTTGTGCTCAAATACTCTGGATGAAGCAACATTTGAAGGATTACAAAGTTGAAACTGAAGAAGTGCCTATCTACTGTGACAACAATAGTGCAATCACGATATCTCAGAATCCAGTTCTACATTCAAAAACTAAGGACATTGACATAAGGCACCACTTCATCAAAGATCACATCGAGAAAAAAGACATATGCATCAAATATGTCAATACTGAGAAGCAGATAGCTGACATCTTCACCAAACTGTTTCCTGAAGCAAGGTTTATGGAGCTATGCATACAATTGGGACTGCTGGAGCTGGCATCACAGGATGAAGATGATGAACTGGAAGAAAAAGGCCAAGGAACCACTCCAGCTGAAGAAAGAAACTGAGTCAAAAAGACGAAAAACTGATCAGTTCGCCACATAATCCACCAGTTTGAAGTATATGTAAGAAGCTGCTAAGAAATAAGCAAACTGGAAATGATCAGTTTACCCTAGCAGTTCAACTGAATCATCAGTTCAATAACTCAAACTGATAATTCAGTCAGTTATGCAGAACATATGAGCTGCAAATTGATCAAACTGACGAAAAAGTCATAGGAACTGAAGTAAACTCAAAAAGAGATATCAGCTCAAGGACTAGCTGAAGGAGAACAGCTGAACTGAGAAGCAGCTGTTTGAATAATTGAGCAGTTAAGACCAGTCAGGAACTGATGAGAAGACATCCCAGTTGGAACTGATCAACAGAAAAACCATCAGTTACGGCCAAACTCAACTGATGACGTAATAAGTTTTCAAGCTAAGAAGAAACTGCTAAAGAGAAGAGATAAGTTCAAAAGTCTCAAATAGTGGAAACGATAAAAACACGTGTCATCCAAATGTTACCGTTGAACCGTCTTTCTCTCTCCTCCTTAATTCCCAACGGATAGAAATGAAAAGCCAATCGACGGGTCGATTGATCTAATCCGACCGTTGAATTTAGGGAGACCAAGAGTCACAACCGTTGGATGAGCCAAATCTCTCTATATAAATAAGTCGGCTGAACAATCGAGATAAGCTTTCCAATTTTTACCACAAAGTTACTGGCCTTCTACCTTTCTCTCGTCAAAAGCTTGTTCAATCTTGAAAGATCAAATTCCTCAACTTCGCAAGTCAATCTCTTTCGAAGAATCATGGCTCAAAATCCATCACGCAGAAGATTCAATTTCCAACAATCCGGAGAAGACTCTAAAGCTTTCTGTGATAAGCTCGATAGAGACAAATTTTTCAATCCAACCGGATTTCTTCAAGCTTGTAAAGCTTCTCCGCTAAGCAGAATGATCGTCGAAAAGCTTTCTCAGGCCAGGCTGAAAAAGTTTCTGGAGGTGTTTCTAGAATGAATCTACATTGAACCAGTTGCTGAATTTTATCTAAATTCAAACGGATCTTCGAATCCCAAGGAAATCAGATCGGAGGTTAAAGGACACGCTATTATCGTAACAGCTGAGTCCCTGAGCAACATATTTGGACTACCCAACAACGTACTCAAGCTGAAGGACGTTCAAGTGAATTTCCAGGAAGCATATGACTTCTGGAAAAAGGAAGGAGAGCCTCAATCATATAAGAGCAATCATCTTATATCAAAGTTTCAAGATGAATTCCAGGTACTCGCTGTTATTGCTTCAAAAATCATGGTTGGAACAACTGGCAGCCAATCGGAAATGACAACAACAAAGTATAAAATATGCGCTGCCATCTACAACCGAATGGATATCAACTGGGCACAGTACTTCTTCGAACAACTGAAGAGGTACGTTGATATCATTGAATGAAGCTGGAATGGTGAGAAGTTCCCTCAAATAATTGGATATATCAGCCGAGTCAGCATAATTCTGGAAAAGCAGTTCCCATGGATAGCTGAGGAGAAGGAATTCAAAACAATAGTCAGTAATGACTTCATCTCAAAACCTCTCAGAATTGTTTAGATTGATCTGGAACAAACTGATCAGTCAAGAAGAAAGAAGCCTGCAGCTGAAGGCAAGGGAAAGAAGCCAACTACTGACTCTGATGACGAAATTCCAATAGCTCAGAGATTCAGACAACACAGTTTAGTTGCTACTAGACCTGGCATGATCGGACAGTCAGCTAGGCCAACTACTGTCAGATCAGTTACAAGGAAAAAGCCAGCTGATCAACCACGAATGAGAAGAATACTGCTCTCTCAGTCCAGAAGGAGAAAACGATCAAGTCATATTCTAGATCCAACAATTCCACCAAACTTAACTATTGAAGATACAGCTCCATGCGACAACCCAGAAGATATCATCCCTGCAAGAGGGATTCCTCACAATGGAGCCAGAGCTGATTACTTTCAAATGACCTGCCCACCAATAGCTCAAGTCGAAGGAAATATAAGAGCCTACTCCCAACGAGAGTCCGTGAAGAAATGGGCTGATGAAACCACGCAGGAGCACATGGCTCAACATTTTGCTCATGAGCTAACCGGTCATGAGGAGCTCTTCAATACCTTAACCAGGTACATCTACTGGTTTTTATGGAGGCACGTATACCAGTCAGAACAGTTTCTATCATTGCTATCCTTTCATGGAATGAGTTTCTAGAGGCGAGAAGAAGAATGGAGCCTATGGTGCACAAACAGTGAGAATGCCAGTATCACTAAAGGCAAACATCTCAAGAGGCAGCTACAGCTGAGGAAAGAATGCTCAAATCCAACTGAAGGATCAATGAAGGATATGTTTGATGAACTGTGCAGAATTCACTGCTTAACCCTGCCAATCATCACAACTGAACTAGAGCAAGAAAGGTGGTCGCATCCGCATGTTCAACACAAATAGCTATTCAATCAATTGATGAAGAGGTCACATAGCCATCAGCCTGAACAACAATCAACTGCTACAAGTGACCGAACAATGAATCCAATTGATGATCTCATCGATGAAGTGATAAGAGAACTTCACTCTGAGAAATCTCTTCTCAGAACTGAAATCGAAATCAATGTCATTCTAGAAGATTCAGAAGAGTCAGCTGATCAAACTCGTCAGTTTGATAAGACAGCTGAGCCCCAAACAGTCATGTCACAAGGGACAACTGCTGAGAAAGGGAATGCCACACCTATTCCTCCAGCTGATCCAGTGATGGATAAAACTGATTAATCAACTGATCAGTCAGCTCAAAATAATCAGGCTGTCTGCCAACGCAGCATGGAGACAGACGAGATTTCCCACACAGTCCCTTTCGAGGAACTTGTTGGAACTGAAGAAGGGGAGGAAGCGGACTCAAGAGCAGTCCAGTTCATGGTTCAACCCAGCAGTTCCATGGTCCAGCTCCCTCCACATTATGTGGAACTGATTGAGTCCCTGCAGCAACAGGTTAAACTGCATACTGAGCAAATCAAGCAGCTGCAAGCCCAACAGAGACTCCAGTTCGCTGAAACTGAGTCAACTAGCAGCACCGAGGATGATGATGAGGAGCCCACCGAGCTGTTGGCCAAAAGAAGAAAAACTGATCACAAGAAGGACTAGAGGCTGATCACACTTAAAACATGATTAGAAAAACCTTAAGTACACTTCTTGTTAATCAGTTGTAATTATCTTTTGATTATATTTATAAAAGTTTATTTCTTTCTATTTTCAAATAAATGTAAAGCTTTACATTTATTTTGAAATTTTTGACAGTTGCAAATCAATGACACGTGTCAAGGTCATTAATTTCCAACGACCAAAAGAAATCAGAGGCTAGTACCATTTCAACCATCATATCTATGAGCCTGTCCACACACTCATAAAAGCCTCTCTCTCTCTCTCTCAAGCCTCCTCCTCCAAAAAGATCTAAAAATCTCTTTCTCTCTCAAAAGATCTTAAATACTCCAAAACTTCAGCCAAACTCAAAGATGGCCGAATTATCCAGATCTTCAAACTCCTTCAAAAGCCAACTTATGAGAGATAAATTCCTTGACAGACAGAAATTTCAATTGATTCTTGATGAATCAAAGAATCCAATTCTTCTGTCAAATCTTCACAAAACAGGAGTTCTTCACTACCTGGAAACACCACCAAAATTCTTTAGACAAAATTTGGTGAGTGAAGTTTTGCTTCAAGCAAAATTATCTGCAGATGGGAAGATGATATCTTCAGTGGCTCAAGAAAGGATGTTACACATCAATGAGAAAAAAATTGCTGAAGTATTTCAACTCCCGCAAGAAGGCTTATCTGTTCAAGATCTAAAGGAATCTGCAGAGTCACACTGGAGAAACTGGAAAGCCTTAACTTGCAACAAGCAATTCAGTTTTACCACCGCTAAAACTGATCTCAAGCCTGAGTATGGAGTTCTACTTGACATAACGAACAAAATGATGTTCGGAGCAATTGGTAGCCTAAGCCAACTCACTCAAGAGAGATACAAGGTCATGATTCACCTTGCTGAAGAAAGACAAACAAACTGGGCAGAATTTTTCTTTCAACAATTCAAGCATCAAGTTATCAAGGCTACAGACTCAAAGAAGTCTGGCAAGTTTGAGTCCAAGGTAGTACTTCTTCTAAGGATGAGCAAAATGCTTGAAGACCAACTGAAGCTCCCAAATGATGAATCACTACAGGTTCTGATCTCCGACTGGATCCCCAAGAAAGGAACTGCTCATCTACAGTCCTTGAAGAATAAGATAAAAGGAAAGGCCAAGATGAGTAACCCAAGTTCGAGCAACTCAACTGCCAATGCCGTTCACTCTCCAAAATCAAAGAACGGATCACCAGTTGATTTTCAGATTTGCTCTGATCCAGATGAGCTTATTTCATTCATCGGATTACCCCATCCAAACTATGGAGCAGACTACATCAGAGGCACATGCCCTCCACTCTAGCTGACTGAAGAGAATATTCGCACTTTTTACAGTGGTGAATATGCAGTCAAAAGTGCACAAAAGGAAGTGACCAATCTTCTTCTCACTCACTTCACTGTTGTTACACAACGTGATCAAGAGTTGTTTAAACAACTTCACCGATACTTCTATTGGTACAACTAGAGACATTCTATGTCTATCCAGTCTCACTTCTTGCTAACTGCCTTTCATGGCATGAGCTTCTAGCAAAGAGAAGAAAGTTGGAGCATCAAATTGATAGGATCGTCAAATCCATTCCCTCCAACCATTGTGTAAGTTCAGCACATCATGAATCACCGGATGGTCAACAAGATTCCACCAACCGCCTTATTGGCCGAATTCAAATCCAGATTCATGTTTCAAGCAGTTGGAACTGCAGGTCAACCAGTCAACTGCCCAACTGACTCACTTTATCGTCAGTTGAACTTTAATAATCTATCAAGTCAATCAGCTGAGCCATCACGACGAACTTCATCTGCTGATCAAAGGATAGAACCCCACCTATCCCACACTACAGTCATAGCTTCTCAAAGGAATACAAGGCATAATGATGCAAGAGATAGTGACGATGAAGATACCGCCACGTCACCAAATCTCCCATCCAAAAGCTATGTAACTCCACCACTCACTTTAGGTTCAAAAGGTGCGCAGTTTACCAAGAAAAATGATCAGTTTCGGTCATCGCCAAAGGGAATCTCACATTCCCTTAGTCAAAAGATGAAGAGCTCGTCAGTTAAGATCCAGCTTCATCTTCGCCAAGCCAAGAAGACGGAAAGGCCTGGACCATCAATGCACAAAACTGCATCTAAAGGAAGCTATGCAGCTAGTCCAGCTAGGCCCTTCAAGAAGCGGAAATTGTCTACAGCAAAGCCGAGCAACTGATCATACTGACTGATCAATTCAGTTGCAAGCCTCAACTGCAGCCAGATCATCAATGACAACTGAGTATCAAAAACTCAACTGCTCAACCAACTGCCACATCATCAGTCAGTTGGACTGTATCCCAACTGACTAAGGATAAGTTTTTTTAAAAGCTTACCATAACTATTTTATTACCGTTGAGATCATGAAATATCTTATATTATATGTCAACGGTTACAATTTGAAAATCAGGCTCAATATCACAAAGTTGTCATTAATATCTCTAAATGGATCTTAAAACCAACACTTCAAAAAGGCAAAGAAAATATATTTTATTGCGCTATAAATAGAAAGATCTGCATAAAATATTTCACTATTTATGGCAACTACCTCATTTTCAAAATTACTTCATCCCAGCCACACGATCATAAAGTCATTTAACCGATGAATGACTGAGGTACATACATCATTAATTCAGCTAATCAACCATCAAATCGGATGGCTGATCAGCCAAGAAAAGCAATCGAGTACTCTCGATTCTTGCATGCATAAGATGCATAAATATGAGCAAAGAGATGAAGGCTCTAATCACCTGAAAATCTCTCTCTCTTTCTTACTCGATCTATTGCTAAGCCTTCCCTCGCTCATCTACACTCTTACATTTCTAAAACTGAATATCTTTCTTTTGCAGAAATGAAGCCTCCGTTTCCCATGGTAAACATTAAAGCTCTTGAATACAAAATGAGGAAGGATAAATCTCTAAATCTAGAGATGCTAAATGCACGTCTTGGTCCGGATGTCTTTCAACAGATTTATCGACCGTTGGCGGCGACTAGATTGCTTCCCTTCTTGACACAGTTGCCGGTCAAGAACATACCTGACTACGTCACCGAGTTCTACTACAATGCAACTATCAACGACAACAACATCATCTCCACAGTAAAGAATCAGGTGATCACAGTCACAAAGGACACGATGATCTCCACTATACACCTCCCCGGCACAGGTTCAGACGTGATGGACCTAAATCTACCATCCAAACATGAGTTATGGAAAATATGGAAGCTTTCTCACATGAACCACAACGACAGTTCGCATAGATTAAAGGAGAGCTTGCAAAGTGATATCATCCAGCTTCTGAATATCACCAGCCATATTATCCATGGCAACTTTGAGATCGTTCATCTCTCCGAGATCAAGGCTCATATCACTGCAGCCCTCTACTTTGGATGTTAAGCCGACTGAGCTTCATATATCCTGGCACAACTAAGAGCCAACGTCGAGCAAGCAACGTTTGATCCATCAACTGGCACATTCTGAGAAAGAGTAAGCTTTATGAACCGCCTAAGCCACATCATACAAAGCCAGTTTGATGAGATCATACCAATTGGTAAACTACTTGGAAGACGGGACATGCTTTCCACAATCTACTACCATCCGACCTCAAAGCATTCACACCCACAAGGGCCTTCCAGCTCAGATCGTGGAAAGGTACCCTTAGAGGCAACCATCAGCTCCACTGACGAAAGAGAGCTGATGCTGGAGAGTGAATCTCTTTTAAGGTTGAGTGATCAGCCCACAATATCAACCAGCTCCCAACCTCCACCTTTAGTCCAAAGCGACTATCTTGAGGTTGACTTTGAAGCGATTCTAGACCACCAGCTCCGAAGTTGTTTTGGTCTCATTGAGGACACCAACTCCTCCCTCTTCGTGCAACTGCGGTGGTACTTGCAGTACCTTCTTTGGCGCTTTCAACTAGATGAGTCAACTATGTTTCACCTCATCCACACTTATGGCTCCGCCTTCTGGATCAGAGAGGGATCATGGAGTCGAAACTGGATGAATAAACCACTTTCCTCGCCTCCAACGCTCTCGGAGATCATGGATTCAATGATCAAGTGACTCCAGCTTGGTATACCGGCCGATGACCCTCTTCCCGACAATGAACCAACCAACTCGTCGTGCATACCCGTCGTTGGTGATCCACCACTCCCTTCAACTGATGAAATCTTCACCAGCTTGGCCCCCATGAGCTTCAGAGATCAAGATATCTCTGATCCAGGTCAGTTCATGCCAGCTGAAGATGTCTATGCATGGCTTTCTCCGCTCATGCAAATATCTTCAGTTTCTGCAGCTCATGATGACAATTTGGCAACCGCCTTCACTTTTCTGCCAAATTTGTCATTACCATCATGTGATCCTCTTCACCTTTTAGATGATGCCAAAAAAGGGGGAAGATGGACAATATGATGATGGACAGTATGATGGATGCATGACTCTTTGGGACAAAATTCAAAGAGAAATTCATCATGAGGGGGAAGATCAACTTCAGGGGGAAGCATGGACACTACAAGGAATCCAAGGAAGAGGAGAATCGAGCAGAAGGAAAAAGAGCGATCGGAGCAACATTCAGGAAGTAGATTAGTAGTCTTAACTACTAACTCTTGAATCTCTTGAAGTTATGCCTTAAAATGAATATATAATACAAGTTTTGATCTTGATTTTGCTTCAAGCTTGAATAGTTTGACATAATTCATTATGCCCTAATTCAGTCATGCTCTGATACTTGAATGAGAAGCATGAATAAGCCCAAATTGCTTTTAAAACTAACATGCTCTGATATTTGAATAATAAGCATGAATGACAATTTCTCTAAAAATTGAATAAAAATCATGAGTCAATTTGTCTCAATATGCTACGAATATGACATGCTCTGATATCTGAATGATAAGCATGAATGACAAATGCTCTAATAACTGAATAAAAATCATGAGCCAATTTGTCTCAATATGCTACGAATGTGCACTGACTGAAAGATTCTATTTAATGCATTTGCTACACTTGCAGTTTTTCCATCATCATCAACAAAGTTTTGACATCATCAACAAGGGGGAAATTGTTAGGAAAAACTATCAAGGAACCCCTAGATCAGGTTTTGATGAGATGTCAAAATTATTTATGAAAAACTTGTTGGGGTTTTTTCGAATTGAACCACCGCATGATCTAATTGGATGTTCATTAATCCTAATGTCATGTAGATCATAATTTTATGTAGTACATATGTTTTAATTAATCGAGTTTAATTAACATGCAAATCCGGTTTTCGATTCTACTAAAGCGGAAACATAGAATACCGAAAAATGACTTACAAATTAAACAATAGGTTGAGGACAAGATTAAAGGTCTAATCTTGCTATTGTATGAATGATAATAGGCTCCCCTTGATGCTATTCCACTCCTTGATCTTCTGTTGTATTCCCGGATTGAATCAAGTTTCAGGGTGGGCTGAAATCTACTAGATCGGTATGGAATCTGTGGAGGTCAAGAGAACACGAGAGGGCTGATATTTTATGATCTTAATTTCATGCCCTCTACCCTCTTATTTATAAGGGGGTGGACGAAATTAGTGTCCCAGTTGAACTGGAATTCTATCTCTATCTCTTGTTCTATCTCCAATCCAATTCAGTCTCTTTTTGGGCTACAACAGGGATCTAGAAGAATATTAAATTGGCCCATTAATTTAGTTAATATCCAATATCCAATAAACTTAGGATATAATTAAATTGATTAAGTATTATTTTTATTCCACTAAAGAAATAATACTGACCTACCAATTTAATACATATTTCTGAATATGCTTTCTCCTTTAGTCCAGCAATTCCCCATGTTTAAGATATAATGCCCATTAATTAATTATGTAAGCTTCTGACAACTATAATTAATTAATATCTTTTCCTTGAGTAGTACCACACAAGCTTTACTCATGCACGGAATAAATTCCACCTGCAGGGTTTCAGCATGAACTTGCATTTCCTCAAGGGGACACCATCAACCTGGCGCACCAGGACATGGTGCCCCTACATATTGAACGATCCATCATAAGTGTAAATGTCACAACCCAAGATATCGAGATTATTGATCTTATGAAAGAATCTCACCCTTTGATAAATCAAAGCTTCAAACACTACACGTATATGTCCGCCAACATATAGGGGTTAAGAACCCGAACTCTGTGGATTCTTATTCTCTCATTTAAGGTCATAATAGAGAATAGAATCCTAAGTAGATCCTCCTCAATACACTCGTCCATGTATTAGAATAATTACTTAGTCAAGACAAACTAACTATCATATTATTCTACGGCGTACCGATAGCAGGTTCAGTGCCATCTAGACCGTGAGCCTTTTAATACATTACAAGGGACCAATGATATGATCTAACCATGTGTTTATCCACACCATATCATCTACAATGTAAGTATAGTGAACATGCATGTAAATATAACAATTTAAATGCAAACAGTGACTGCAATTGTATTCATCCTATATCATCATAAAACCATCATCAATAATGTATACAAAAGACAGGTCTTCTAGTATATAAAACTAACAATCTCCCACTTATACTTGAAGCATGTCTTTCAAATAAAAAACAAACTGGCAAACTTTCCAACTCTAACTAAAATCTCAAACGGCTACCCCGGGTCTGCATCTCACTCCCATTTTCTCCACATGACCATAGAAGATCTTAGCTGGAAGGCTCTTCATGAATGGATCAGCCAAATTGTCCTCAGATGCAATCTCGACCACTGCCACATCTCCTCTCTTAATGATTTCTCGTATAAGATGGTACTTTCTCTCTATGTGTTTACTTGCCTTATGGGCTCTGGGTTCCTTCGAATTTGCCACTGCACCTGAGTTATCACAATATACTGTGATACTCTTAGGCAAATCAAGAACCACGCTCAAGTCCAACAAGAAGCTCTTGAGCCAGACGGCCTCTTTTGCAGCCTCAGAGGCAGCTACATATTCGGCCTCCATAGTGGAATCCGCAATGCATTTCTGCTTTATGCTTCTCCATGCAATGGCTCCGCCTCCCAAGGTAAACACATAGCCTGAGGTAGATTTACTCTGATCTTTATCGGATTGAAAATCTGAGTCTGTGTAACCCAAAGGCACTAGACTATCAGAGCGGTATACCAGCATATAATCTCGAGTCCTTTTCAGGTACTTGAGTATATTCTTAACCGCAGTCCAGTGACCTTGTCCAGGGTTAGACTGATATCTGCTTACCATGCCGACTGCATAGCATATATCAGGTCTAGTGCATAGCATAGCATACATGAGGCTTCCCACAGCCGAAGCATATGGAACGCCCTTCATCTCATCTATCTCAGCTTGTGTGTGGGGACACATCTCCTTAGATAGATGAATTCCATGCCTGAAAGGTATAAAACCTTTCTTAGAATCCTGCATGTTAAACCTAGCTAGCACTGTGTCGATATATGTCGCCTGGGATAAGCACAATATCCTTTTCTGACGATCTCAAATTATCTTGATGCTAAGGACGTGTCCGGTTTCTCTTAGATCTTTCATATCGAACTGCTTGGACAACCACACCCTTATGTTAGATAATACTTCCTTACTGTTTCCAATAAGTAAGATATCATCAACATATAGCACGAGAAAAGCCACCACGTTTCCGTCACTCTTCTTGTACACACAGCTCTCATCCGGACATTGCACGAATCCTTATGACTGGATAACCTCGTCAAACCGGATGTTCCAAGACCTTGACGTCTGCTTAAGTCCATAAATAGATCTCTTAAGCTTGCACACAAAGTCCTCTTGGCCTTTAGCAATGAAACCCTCTGGTTGCTTCATGTGGATGTTTTCCTCAAGACTTCCATTCAGGAAAGCCGTCTTGACATCCATCTACCAAATCTCATAATCTAAATTAGCGGTAATAGACAAGAGAATCCAGATTGACTTAAGCATGGCTACCGGCGAAAAGGTTTCCTCATAATCGATCCCTTCTTTCTAAGTGTACCCTTTCGCCACCAATCTTGCCTTGAAGGTTTCAACCCTCCCGTCAGCTCCTCTCTTGCGTTTGTAAACCCACTTACACCCAATGGGTTTTACCCCATCTTGTGGTTCTACAAGCTCCCAGACTTGATTGTGATCCATAGATCCAATCTCACACTCCATTGCAATTTTACAAGAATCTGCATCTTTATCTTGGATCGCTTCATCGTAGGTCCTGGCATCCAATTCATTTAGTCCTTCAGGGAAATCCAAAGATTCACCCAAACCAATGAATCTGTCAGGTTGGTGTACAACCCTCCCACTACGACGAGGCAGTTCATGTACTTCTGTGACACGTTGTGCAGTAATTTGTGGTTCCTCTTCTTGTACTGTTGGTGTCAGATTCGAATTTTCCCCTCGAAGTTCCTCGAGTACTATCTTACTTCTTAGCTTGTGATTTATTACATAGTGTTCCTCTAAGAATCGAGCATTGGTACTCACAATGATCTTCTGATCTTTAGGACTATAAAATAAACCACCTTTCGTTCTTTTGGGATATCCTACAAACAGTCTAACATCCGTACGTGGTGCCAGCTTATCAGCTTCCTTATCCAGCACATGTGCTGGACTACCCCAAATCCGAAAATGTCCAAGACTGGGCTTTCATCCAGTCTAAAGTTTTGTGGGCGTAGATGGGACTAATTTTGATGGAATCACATTACGAATATAGGCTACCGTTTCCAAGGCATATCCCCAGAATGAAATGGGCAGATCTGAATAGCTCATCATCGATCTAACCATCTCTAACAATGTTCTGTTCCTTCTCTCCACCACGCCGTTCTGCTGTGGCGTTCCTGGTGCAGTCAACTAGGATGTAATCCCATTCTCTGCTAAGTAGTCTCTGAATTCATTCGAGAGGTACTCACCACCACGATCAGACCGTAGTGATTTGATATTTTTACCTGTACGTTTTTCCACTTCCGCTCTGAATTCTTTGAAAGTCTCAAAGGATTCTGACTTGCGGCGTAACAGGTATATGTATTCATACCTTGAGTAATCATCAATGAACGTGATGAAATACTCGTACCCTCCTCGAGCCTGAACTGACATAAGGCCACATAAGTCAGAGTGAATCAAATCTAGTACCTCTTCAGATCTATTCCCTTTATCCTTAAAGGGTCGCTTGGTCATTTTACCTTCCAAACATGATTCACACAAAGGAAATGATTCTAGGACCAATGAAGACAAGGGCCCATCGTTTACTAGTCTTTGTATCCGTTTAATATGGCCGAGCCTAAGATGCCAAAGATAGGTTTGATTCATTTCCTAAGGTTTTTTTCGTTTGTTAGGGTTTATGACCGATGTATTCAGTAAATGCATTTGCGTAGTGTTTTTCATAGGATAAAGTAAATAAAGATGCCCATCCAATGTGTCAGAACAGATAAAACGTTTATCACTAAAGATAACAACCTTGTTATCAAAAGAAATAGAATATCCATCCATAAAAAGTTTAGAAACTGAAATCAAGTTTCGCCTAAAACCAGGCACATAAAGACAATCCTTTAAAACTAAAATCCTATCACTACTAAAAGATAAGGTTATGTCTCCTACTCCAACTGCCGCCACTTTCGTAGCATTGTCCATGTAGACTGAAATCTCTCCATCACTCAGCTATCTTTTAACTAGTAACCCCTGTAAAGACATGCAAACATGATCAGTAGCTCCAGTATCTACTACCCATAACTGAGTAGAACAAGTAGCTAAACATGTTTCAACGACAAGAGAATGAGACGTACCCTTTTTCTTCTTCTTGTTAGGACAATCCGCCTTCCAGTGACCTGGTTGGCCGCACTTGAAACACTTTGTCTTTGACTTAAATTCCTCGGGATGTTTCTTATAAGCCACGTTAGTGTGGACGTTTATAAAATTCATCCTTAAACAGGTAAAACCACATTTAATTTACCTCCAGTCAAATTTCCTTATGACAAGTAAATTAATAGTCAGAAATAACCACGGTCATGTAACCTTCCAATTAATAAGCCACGTTAGTGTGGACATTTATTAATAAATTACACCTAAGTGTGAACACCATCATCTTAGCACCAAGTCCACTATTTCGTACTCCCTGCTCCAGTTGGAGGAGTCAGTTTTTTCTAGTAGTGTTCTACAACTATCTAGATAAAGAAGATTAATTTCTAGAGATAACAGTGATATGACACATCCATTATGGAGAAAGATCTATTGTCAACTCGCATGTCTATCGCATCTCAATTAAACCAGATTAATAGAGACCGTTTGAGATTTCTACATACTTTGGTATGAATCTCTCCCACTAAGTTATTTAAGATTGAGGTTTCATTTTATCCCATTGTAAAACATGCAAACATCACATAAAATGATAAAATACCATTGCATGCTTCAAACAACATAATAAGCAATAATAATAAAAACCAACTATCATGGCTTATATCTCATGTTGCTGAATGAGATAAAACTGGAAAGTCAGCTCCGGAAACTCGGGCATGGCCACCGTCCCCATCACTACGCCTTGCCAAAAATCCTAGCTCCAATTAGGATTTCGGGACTTGAATCAATAACACTTCCTTTCTTGAGCTGTACTACTCTCCTTCTTTTGAGTTGATCTTCAAACTTTATTCAATATAGAATTTCTATTCCTTAGAGGAAAAAACTAATATATCTAGAATAAAATTACAACTCAATAACTTAGTCTAACAGTTTTATTTCTATTACATTAAAACAACATAAAATAAAACCTAGACCTTATCCATGGATTTTCTCATGGATTAAAAACACGTAGCCAAACCGGCATACGACCCATCATACATCCAACATAAATTAAAACATGCATCACATAATTATGGAGCCATGATAGTCGGTAACCCTGCAAATAAGTCAGTCTACAAATCCAACAATCACAATTACATGATAAGCATAAAATAACATATGATATCCACACATGACATGATTTTCAAAAAATCAAATTAATAAATTAATTAATTTCGAAAATAGCTTCAAGATTTAATTTGGAAATTAAAATAATTATCCACCAAATTTAATCTTGATAAAAATCGAAAATCCCTTAAGAATAAATCTGGAAATTTGTTATAATTATCCACCTAATTTATTTCTTAATTTTCAGATAACACTCTAATTAATTAATATTTGAAAATCTTGATATAGATCAAAAATCTATCCCAAATATTTAGATAGACTAGGATCGAAAATATCTAAGATAAAATGTGGAAATTTGATCCACTTCAAATTTCATCCAAATTTAAATCTTATCTTCAATCCTATCTAGATTAGAATTAAGTAATTTATGATATACACTAAAAATTACTTTTCCAATTCTTATCTACATGGATTTCGAAAATTTCTAGAATAAAATCTGGAATTTTGATTCACTTCAAATTCTTTCCAAATTTAAATTCTATTTTCAAATCCTTTTTGGATTAGAATTAGATAACTATTGATATATATCAAAAATTACCTTATCCAATTCAAATCTTTGTAGATTTCGAAAATCACAAGAAGATTAAATCTGGAAATTTGATCCACTTCAAATTCTATCCAAATCTAATATTCTATTTTCAAATCTATCTAGATTAGAATTAGGTAACTTTAAGATAAACATCAAAAATACCAAATCTAATTTTAATAACATAATTTTCGAAAATTACCACCAAATAAATCTGGAAATTTGATTTTCATCAAAAATATCTCCAAATTAATTTGTTGAGATCGAAAATTACAACTACAAAATTAGGGAAATTAAACTTCAAATTTTCGAAACATACATCTAATTAAATTTTGAAATTTTGATAAATCAAAAAACTATTCCAAATCTCATTAAGATATGACCGAAAATTACAATCCATCCAAAACTAGAATTTTCGAAACACCATCAAAAATTCATCCAAGTTTTAAACACAACCAATTCGAATATATGAACATATAAATCTGAAAATTTAAGCAACATAAATATTTCATCAAATTTATACATATTTTTCGAATTAATCCTAGGATTAAATCTAGAACAGTGCCAAAACCCGCTCTGATACCGATTGTTGGGGATTAAATTGGCCCATTAATTTATTTAATATCCAATATCCAATAAACTTAGGATATAATTAAATAGATTAAGTATTATTTTTTATTGCACTAAAGAAATAATACTGACCTACCAATTTAATACATATTTCTGAATATGCTTTCTCCTTTAGTCCAGCCATTCCCTATGTTTAAGATATAATGCCCATTAATTAATTATGTAAGTATAGTGAACATGTAAACACTACACGTATATGTCCGCCAACATATAGGGGTTAAGAACCCGAACTCTATGGATTCTTATTCTCTCATTTAAGGTCAGAATAGAGAATAGAATCCTAAGTAGATCCTCCTCAATACACTCGTCCGTGTATTAGAATAATCAGTTAGTCAAGACAAACTAACTATCAGATTATTCTACTGTGTACCGATAGCAGGTTCAGTGCCATCTAGACCGTGAGCCTTTTAATACATTACAAGGAACTAATGATATGATCTAACCATGTGTTTATCCACACCATATCATCTACAATGTAAGTATAGTGAACATGCATGTAAATATAACAATTTAAATGCAAACAGTGACTACAATTGTATTCATTCTATATCATCATAAAACCATCATCAATAATGTATACAAAAGACAGGTCTTCTAGTATACAAAACCAATAAAAGTGACCAAAATTCAAGCTGTAGATCGAAGCTGATCACCCCAGGGCATCATCGAAGAAGAACTCTAAAAGAGTCAAAGTCAACCAATCTGATGAATGACCCACAAGTTGAAAGACACGTCATCCAGTCTAAAGTTCAACTTGGCTGAGGTATCATACAGATCAAAGCAAGCTGACAATCGAGTCAGCTGAACTGAGGGAGAAAGGAGTTGACCAAAGATTGAAGAAGCTGATAGAATATCAGTTTATGCCAGAGACTAACAGTAGCCAACTGGAACAATGGTCAATCGCAGCTGACAAGCCCAAAACTGCCAACTGGAGCAATGGTCAATCTCAGCTAACAAGCCCAGAACTACCAACTAGAGCAATGTCCAATCTCAGCTTTCAAGCCCAGAACTGCCAACTGGAGCAATGGCCAATCTCGGCTGACAAGCCCAGAACTGCCAACTGGCGCAATGGTCAATCTCAGCTGAAAAGCCCAGAACTGCCAACTGGAGCAATGGCCAATCTCAACTGACAAGCCCAGAACTGCCAACTAGAGCAATGGCCAATCTCAGCTGACGAGCCCAGAACTGCCAACTGCAGCAACAGGTAGACTCAGCTGATAAGCCCAGAACTGCCAACTGGAGCAATAGCCAGACTCAGCTGACAAGCTCAGAACTGCCAGCTGGGACGATACTGCAACTAAGCTGAGAAATCTAAAACTGCCAACTGAAATTCCAAACTGCCAAGAGAGCTGCAGCCAGAAGACTCCTGGAGTGTATTTCTTAAATCAACGTATCTTGGAATAAATGATCCTTCATAGATCCTGGAATTCAATGAAGATCGATTGGCACAGTAACGGCTACTTCAACCAAATGATCCAAGCGATCATTTAAGACCATATTCCATTGATGAGCCAACAAAGCCACTGATCAAATGGACAATGGAGCTCAACGTTCATAAAATCACTCCTCTATAAAATATAGGTGAATCAGAGTTTTAAACAACTTTTCGCAAACATAACCTCTTGCCAACCTTCGCATATACAAGTAGAGCTTTTCTTTCTCCCTCCCACTCAAGCTCAAGTGCAACGTTTGATAGAAACTGCGAAAGTCAAACTGAGAAGAAGAATTCATTGAATCAAGACATCCAGCCAGCTGTTGACGAACCAGCCAGGGTAGCCTTCTCAGTTTTCAGCTATTCAAGATCAACTACTCAACTCAATCAAAGGAGCACATCAGTTGATACCCCCTTGTTCAAGACTAACCTCTTGAAGATCGAAAGAGATATAAAACCTTGTAAAGACGACAATAGCACCTACCTTCCTAGCGAACAGTTAGGGACTTCAAGTGTGAGCCGTCGACCAGCTGAGGTAGCGAGCAGTTACCAGGTTCAGCCAACTGTCCTTCATTGTGTAATTTGTAAAGGAACTCAAGTTATATAGTGAAGTTGCCCTTCTGCGGAAGGAAGAGAGGACGTAGAAGTTTGAGACTTCGAACCTCTATAAATCTCTTGTGTGATGTACTTATTGATCATTGCATATCTCTAACTGCACACAACATCACACAAGCTGCACTCAAACTGTCTCAATTGATTATCAAGTTGGTGCATAGATAAGTTTCTTCAAGCGAGTCAAAGGGCCCTATTTTCCGCATCTAAAGTAAAAGTTTTTGAATCTGTTTATTCACCCCCCCCCCTCTAAACTGATACCGACTCGCCCGGGACCAACAATAGATCTAATAGGTTGCATGTTATAATTACGAAAAATTAATAATGAGAATTATGATGCCATACCTTATCATGCTATTTGATCTTAGCTTCCGCTCGATTTAATATAAGCACACAAATGTAAGTAAGTAAATTGTATGCTAAGTGACGTGGCCAAATAGAGTAGTTTGGGGCGTTACAATGCATGATTTCTAGAGCTTATGTGTAGAATCAACCAATTAAACCTTGATGGATTAAAAATATGGAATAACAAATAGATGGCTTGCAATGAGTGATTTACTATGACATAAAGATTGTAAAATTTGAACCGTTGAATTGCACATAAATCAACTAGGAAAAAAGGCTTCGATGGCTAGAAAAAAAAAAGACAGGCGTGTGGGCCCCACGCGCCGTCTCATTTAGTCTCATTTAAAAAGTCATGCACGGAAGTCCAACTCATTAATAATAGAATGACTAGGAATGGGCTTAAATAATTGGGTCGGAAATAATTGGATTACTTGGTCTTGAATTGGAATATTTTTGAGTTCAAATTATCAAATGGAATAAATTCGTTGGAAGGTCAAATGAAGTCCGATTTGGATGATCTTGATGTTAAAATGATCCAATTAATGTCTATTTTTATAATATAAATTCTAATTTTAACTTAGGTTCTCAATTAAGGCCGAGACATTACTTGACCTTAGGGCTGAGCAAAATCGAACCGCAGCCGAAAAACCGAATCGAACCGGTGATTTCGGTTCGGTTCGGTCTGATGAGTTGGAGTTTCACTTCAGTTTTGATTTTTCATTATAAAACCGATCATGCTTCGGTTCGGTGTCGGTTTGGGCCTTAAAAAACTGACAGTAACCGAACTGAACCGATAATATAATAATAATTATTAAGTAGAAGCCCAACAGCCCCAACCCATCACACAATATTAATTTTATGCAACCAAAGCCCAACCCATTGCAGGATGCTTATCAGTAGCCCAAATCTATAATAAAAATAGAATAAAAAACAAACTGATCTAAAAAGTAAAACCCCTAATTCTAAAATCCCCAAATTTGCAAATTCGATCGTCGTCTCTTGTAGCCTTCAATAGAATAAAAATAATCGGTCATTGTTGTTGCTTCGTCAAGTCCTCACCAAACACAAGCACTACAACCGCAGCAACAGTTCCGTGCTCTACCCATCTCATAACGGCAACTAGAGAAGCTTCCCGACTCGCTACTGCAGTAGACGGCTAGAGGCTCTTCCCTCTCGTCTCAAGCAATAGGCTAGAGGCTAGATTTCATATATATTGCTTTGGAGGAAATTATTGAGAATAACGAGCTACAAGAGATTCTAGCTTGCAGGTGTTCTTCGTCGTTCTTGTACTGTCGGTTTTCTGTTAGTCTCTCAAACTGAACTAGAGGAAAAAAGGTATGGGTAGGTTGCAACTTTTCTCAATCGAATTAGTGTGATTTTCTCTTGAATGGCTTCTTCTGTTGAGAAGTGGAGATGATTTAGGAAATTAAAAGCTCGTAAATTGATTTTTTTTAAATGTATGCAAAAATTTCCAAACAACTGAACGACCAGTAGCTCTCATTATATGGTTAATTCTAGAGTTGTCAATTATGAGAAAGTATATACATGAATTTGTGAGCTATGGATAGCTAGCTTTATGTTTTCTGCCAAATGTAACATCACTGAATCAATGATGCAACTAAGAGAATGTGTTAGTTATTAGATTAACTTTATGCTTCATTAAAAATGTGTTATTTGGGTGCTAAAATCTACCAAAAAAATTGGTTTTCTTCGGTTTTTAGAGAACCGACCGAAATCGAACTAAATTTCTTGGTTTCAGTTCGGTTCGGCTATTAGGAGATTTCGGTTCAGTCTCGGTTCAGAATTTTTAAAGTTCGGTGTAATTCGGTTTTGTAAGTTCGGTTCGGTTCGGTCTGAACCGAATGCACAACCCTACTTAAGCTTCCACCATGTCTAAGCCTATAATTAAACTAGTCCAAAATAATTTGGGTTCTAATTTCATGAAATTTCTTACTATATAATAAATTCAAATACTCTATTTTTCCGGGATGTTATAACATGAGGCTGTAAAAAAAAAAAAAAGGGTTATGTATAGAATTGCTTATACACATATGCATTGTCTATAGTTGTCAAATGACCCTGCCCGACCCGAATCGAAATATTGGCAAGCCACTTTTATTCATGTTTTAGCCCATGCACGGGCTGCCGGGACATTTTAGGTCCAACTTTCAATTTTTTGGTAATAATAAAATAAGCACTTCATCACAAGACAATGTTGTATCATCAAATTATACACTAAAAATCTCAAATGCATAAATAGTTTAAGAGTAAAAATCTCAAATACATAACAATAAAGGAGAGTAGTCAAATGGTCGGGTCGGCTGATGGGCCAAATGTGATGTGGCGACCCGGCCCAAGAGGTTTCGGACTTAAAATATTCATGGGTCATCCAGACCTGAATTTCGAATTTTTTGTATCTTTTTAATTTAATTTTATAATTATTGTTAATTATAAATATATTGTATTTGAGAAAATTAAATAAAATAATATAATATATATAGCCATTTTAAAAAAATTTAATTAAAATAAAAAATATATAATCTAAATTTAACATTTAATAATTATAATTTGAAGAAGTAAGAAAAAACATATTAAATAAATGATGTAAAAATCATTTTAACATTTTCATACATAAAAAAATTAGATAATATGATTATATTTTAAAAGAAACATACAACATTAAATATTATAACTGATGTTTAAAAATATTATTAATCTAATTATTTAGCATAGAAATAAAAAAATTAATAATTTAAAATCTATAACATTAAAAAAAAGTTTAAATTAAAGAAGTAAGAAAAACATATTAAATAAATGAAGTAAATATCATATTAAGATTTGAATACAACATAAAAAATATTGATTAAATAATATACTTATATTTTAAAAAAAAAAGCTACAGTAAAATTTTAAAACATATTTATAAACATTATCAATTTATTATTTAATTTAGAAATAAAAAACTTAATCGAGCACAATAGTTTTTGTGTGTATATGCTTATATTTTATCTAAATATTAACATAAACATACATTAGTACACTTGGTTTCGCGCATAGTATAAAAGCTACATATTCCTGGTGGTCGCGTGTTCGATTTTTGCGAGGAGCAAATGTTGAATTAATCTCAGGCGTGTCTCACGCGCTGATTTTGGAGACCAATTTTAGCGACATAAAAATTTGGTTATTAATTTTATTATGTCCTTAATTTTGTTGTTAAAATAACTAACGATGAAGTTTTTAACAACGGATCGAGTCTATTATTAATCCGTCGTTAAATCATTTAACGATGAATTTTTGACATTGAGCTATGGAAATTTTTGACTTGATAAAATATTTCCTAACAATAATACACGAAGTTAACTTGTTTGTTGAATGGTACAATAATTTTTATAATAATCAATCTAGTGGTCAGAGTAACGCTAATATTTTAGAAGCAACAAATGGTAAGTGGCGCAACGTACACCCAAAAATATTTTCAAGTACATACACGTATGGAGGGTTGGGATAAAGTTAGAAAAATGAGCCCCAACAGATGGAGCATTGAGCTAACAAGAAGTTGCTAGTTAGAACATATGAATCTGGAGGGCTACTTCAACGAATCCGGATACAAATATTGAAATGTATCGTCTCGTCCAATGGAACAATAAAGGGCAAAAAAAAATTGGGCTAATCCAAAATCAAATTTAATGAAGATAAAGTAGTTGATGAAATATGAGAAAAAGATGCAACAAATTTTCGAGCAAAAGACTAAGCAGAAAGATGAAGAGATAAAGTATAAAATTAGATGAAGAGATAAAACAGAAAAAAATAAATTCAAAATAGTGCTTCAATAAATCGAACTCGACCATAAGGATTTTGAATTCCTTTGTTTGGAGACGAGTGAAATGCGGAATGAACAACATGAATGACCATTAAATAAAATCAAGCGATATTTCATGTATAATCGTTATGGAAAATAAAAAAAATATTAATGATAATATTATTTTCTACCTACTAATGATATAGACAAAGTTTTACCACACACATGAACATTGCTAGTTCAAAAATAATATTTCCAGTCACTACAAGAAAATCGCATTTCAGCGGCGGGCCCTAACAACGTACACGTTTCCGTCGGCCTTTACGATGGACTAGCGACAAATCATTCATCGCTAGCTTTTTCAGGCTTTTAAAATGGCGGGAATGGTTTGCGCTTAAGTTTAACGGCAGATTACCGACTGATTTACCATCGTTATGATTAGCGATGGATGTGTTCTGTCGTTAAATTATTTTCAGAATTTGTTTATTTAAAAAAACACTTAACGACGGACAATATCCGTCGTTAACATTTTTTATTATTTAAATTATTCAAAAATAAAAATATAATGATGACATATGTCCATTGTTAGATTTATACCTATTTAATTAATTAAAATATTTATATTTAACGACGAAATATGTTCGTCGTTGAGTATTTTGTTTTTTTTTAATTCTAACGATGGATAGTTCTGTCGTTAAAAGTCGATATATAGATGGTTTCTTCTTTCTCTTTCTTATTTCATTTCCGAACCCTACCAACAAATCACCGTCAATTTTCCTTCTCTCTTGCCGTGCCGCCGTCCGCCTTGCCCCCCTCTCTCCCTCTCTCTGCGAAGGAATCATTGCCATAATAGACGGGCTCCACTGCCGTCGAGACCGCCACCGGCTCCACCTCCATGCAGTAAGTCTTTTTCCCTTCTCTCTGTGCTTTCTCTCTCTCACACCGTGTTGATCTCTCCCTCTCTATCTACTCTTCTCTCTCTCTCTCTCTCTCTCTCTCTCTCTCTCTCTCTCTCTCTCTGTCTGCTCCATGTATATATATTAGCTAGGTAGTGTTGAATGGAGCAGACGCCATAGAGAAGAAAAGATAGGAAAAGTTGTAATCTTTTATTATATCAAATTATGTTGATTACAGCCTCCTTAAAAGGGAGAAAAATAGTATAGCTAAAAGTGAAATAAATCAACATATTTATTTGTATCAATCTTGTTCCAGATTTATTAGCCTTTCCTTCCAACACTCCCCCTCAAGTTAAGTAGTGGGATCTCCAATACATAACTTGCGAAGAACCTCAGCAAAGGTTTTTGAATTGACTGCTTTAGTCAGGATGTTTGCCAACTGATCCTCAGATCGAACGTATGGCAACTCGATAATACCACTCTCAATCTTCTCCTTGATGAAATGTTGGTCCACTTCGACATGTTGGGTTCTATCATGCTGAATCGGATTCTCTGAGATGCTGATTGCAGCCTTATTGTCACAAAATAATTGACTCTTTTGTGACGGGGGAAAACCAATCTCGGTTAATAATCTCCTCAGCCACAAGATCTTGTGATCCCACTCTTAATTCCTCTGAATTCAGCCTCAGCACTGGATAAAGCAACAACCTTTTGCTTTTTACTTCTCCATGTGACCAGATTTCCCCCAAGGAAAGTAACATATCCACCTGTAGATCGTCTATCCACAAGACTTCCTGCCCAATCAGCATCAGTATATCCATGGATTTCCAGATTCCTAGCTTTCTCAAGTAGTATTCCATATCCAGCAGTGCCTTTAAGATACCGGACAATTCTTAAAGCAGCCTCCATATGTCCCTATTGAGGTTGATGCATGAATTGACTGACAACACCAACTGCATAGGCAATGTCAGACCGAGTATGGAATAAATAGATCAACTTCCCAACTAGACGCTGGTATCTCCCTCGATCTGTCGATTCTGCTCCTTCAAGAATCTGTAACCCGTGGTTTACCATAATCGTAGTATCAGCTGGTTTACAGTCTAGCAAGCCTGTCTCGGCCAACAAGTTTATAATATATTTTTTATGGCGCAGGAATGGGCTTTTTTCTGATCTTAGCACTTCTATGCCAAGGAAGTATTTTAGGGCCCCTAAATCTTTAATTTTGAATTCTTGGAACAAGTTCTTCTTCAACCTCATGATTTCTTCAGTATCATCCCCTGTGATAATCATATCATCTACATAGATGATTAGACACGTCACCCGGCTATCTCTTCTCTTCAAGAAGAGAATATAGTCAGAATTACTCTATTTGTATCCGTACTTTACCATGGGATCTGTAAATCTCCCAAACCAAGCTCGAGGTGACTGTTTTAGGCCATACAGTGTCTTTCTCAATCGACACCCTTCACCACTCTTGAACTCCCCTGAAAGACCGGGAGGTGCCTGCATATATACCTCTTTGTTCAGTTCTCTGTGAAGGAAGGCATTGGTGACATCAAATTGATGAAGAGGTCAATCCATGTTCGCTGCAATTGATAACAACACCCTTACAGTATTCATCTTTGCAATCGGAGAGAATGTCTCCGAGTAATCAATCCCATATGTCTGAGTGTAGCCTTTTGCTACCAGTCTGGCTTTATATCTTTCAATAGTACCATATGGTCTCCGTTTGATGGTAAATACCCATCTGCACCCGACATGTTTTTTATCTCTTGGCAACTTGCACTTCTCCCAACACATCAATCTCCTTTTTAATTGCTTCTTTCCAACCTTCATGCTTCATAGCCTCTTCAACAGATGACGGGATTTCTTCTTCTCTTAGAATTGCAACCTCAAATCCTTGAGCCTCTTCAATAAGATGCCTTGTAGCACAGTTCCCCATAGAATATCATTTAGGTGGGATTCCTCTAGTACTTCTCGGAGATAGAACATATCTTCTAGTCTCCGTACTGACTTCTATACTTTCACTATGAACAACATCATCATTACATGTCTCTCTATCATTAAATTCTTCTCTATCATCGTTATTAGTTTCAAAAGAAAAGGAACCAGAATCACAATCATCATTAGAAGTCCGTACCTCAGATATCAGTAAAGGGGAGGATGTCTCAGGAGCATGGACACCAAAATCAGTAGACTGTACAGTGTCTGAAGATATCTCAGCAGTACTGTTAACTTCATTTGTTGGTCTAGATTCCAGTGGAGGCTCAGAATTTGGCACAGTTAACCAGCTTATAGAGTCACTAGTATCCAGACTCTCCTCCTGACTCTGAAGATGGTGGAAAAAATACTCACTTTCTAAAAAATCACAGTTCATTATGGTGAACATGCGACGAGACTTAGTGTCGTAATAGCGGTATCCCTTCTGATGGATACCATAGCCAACAAACACACACTTAACCGCACAAGGAGAGAATTTGTCATGGTTAAGTTTAGGAAGATGTACAAATATTGAACAACCAAATACTCTTGGTTGGAGGGTAAGTGTAACAAGAATTTGGGCTTGCCCGGATAAAGCTTGGAGAGGTATTTGAAATTTTAAGACTTTAGTAGGAAGGCGGTTCAAGAGGTACACAGAAGTGGCAAGTATGTCTGTGATACCCCGACCCCTTTTGCTAAATTATAAATTATAATTTTACTAAATGATTTCGAATTAATATTGTTGAATATCAATCATGTGAGTATGTTTGTATGTTATGCCGTTGTCTTATTGCAGGTTGTCTTACTCGAGCCAATACGTCATAGCACGGTGGTATTATACTAAAAGTATAATACACGTTAATATTTAATGTTAAAATTTGTCGAGTTATGTGACGATAATCGAGTGTGTTTATATTTAAATTAATTTTTTTCCATACCTTGAACACCTTAACGCTGAATTGATCGGGGGCAACGCCCCCTGCTTCTTCGGTATGTATTAAAAATGCCTTGAAAATTTAAAGGAAAATGGAGTGGTTTAAGTTCGGGAGTCGTTTAAAATAAGGGGGATGATTTTTGGCATGTCGCGCGCTCGCGGGGAAGTGCGCGGTCGCGGGAGACTGCGCGCCCGCGGGGCTGGCGAGGGACGCGCGCCCGCGGGGGCTGCGCGCTCGCGGGGAGCGTGGGCCGAGAGAGGGGTTCCGCGGTCGCGGGGGCTGCGCGGTCGCGCGGGTCCGGGGATTCTCTACCTATAAATACAACACTTGTTCATTTTCTTCTCACTTTCTTTTCATTTGGGCGATTCTCCTCTCCATTTCTCTCTACAAATCCTTCATCTTTTTGGAGTAGATTCTTCCATCATCATCCATCAACAAAGGTAACCTCTACACCTCTCCTTCTTGGGGATTAAACACCCATTTCTTGTTGTTTTGGAAACTAGGGTTTGTTATCCAAATTTGAGGATTTTGGATTTTTGTTGATCTTCTTGCTTTGACATCTCAAACATATGGTTTATTTACCTCCTTGAAGCTATATGTGAAGTTATATTGGATGCCTATGGTTCATTGTTGCTAGGGTTTGGAATTTTGCCCTTATTTCCCTTTGTTTTGTTGATAATCGTTTGGAGATGTTGTGTGGGTTGTATGGGGTTGAGTTTCATGTATGTTAGAGCCCTAGGATAAAGGTGTTTGTATTTGAAATGTTGGGTCTAAAGTATTTAAAATGAGTCATGAGCTTGTGGTTCAAATGTGTGCCCGTGATGTGTTCGATCAAATGCTTCAAAGAGTTTTAATGCATATTTTGAGTCCAAAATCGTAGTATGAGCTTGTATATCCATGATTGTGTATATGGATATGTTTGAAGACCTTAAATTAAAGTATAGCATGAGTTTACTCAAAGTTATGATTTATTTGTATAACTCGACATCTAAATTGAAAAGAGAATAAAAAGGTGCTAGGTGACGTGTTGGAGCTCGAGGAGGACAACTTGTGCACGGCAAAGGAGTATTCAAGGTTAAAAGGATTCAAAAGTGTCTTTTAAGGTGGGGTAACTCTAAACTGTGAACACGTGTAAGGTTATAGTTACTGTTGTGCTTTGATTGTATATGTATGAAGGGTCTTCGGACCAGTGAATGAAAGAGATCCTTCGGGGTCGACAAAGAGACCCTTCGGGGCAGAGATCCTTTGGATCGAACATAGACATGTTAATGTCCTCCCTGGGGGGTAGGATGTCTGCGGGCATCCCTACAGGGATAAAGATGTTCATTAACGGGGGCATCATGATGTTTAGACCCTACGGGGTTGAGACTAGTCTCCACAATGAAAAGAAAAGTCCATATGTTATATTTTCACTTGTGCAATTAGCTATAACTGTTTTCAGTGTTCCCCACTGAGTATGTTGTTAAATACTCACCCCATTCATTCAATGAATTTCAGGTTGAGGAGTCGGAGCCCGAGTAGGAGCGTTGTGAACACAAGAGAACCCCGCAAGCTTGTGTTTATCTTTTGCATGCTCTTCTTTTGAAAAATACTTACATTACTATCATTATTACATTGATCACTCTTTTTGCTTTATGATCAATGATTATTGGGGATGGGAATAGCCCGATCTTTTGTAGGTTATGATGTATATAATTTGATAACTATGCCAAACAACTTAAAGGCGGGTCGTTTGACCTTGGAGCCTTGTATGTGCGAATTATGTTGATGAACCCCTTTATTATGTCTGTTAATTTAGGGTGCTAGACGGGCGGGTTGCGTAAACCTATGAGCCCGATAGGTTAGGTGATTGCATGCTTAATAGGACAAAATTTATATTGAAAAATTATGATGCCTTACCTCATCATGCTATGTATATTATCATATTTGACCTAAGCTTCCGCTCATATTAAAATAAACACAAAATATGTATGTAAATTGTATGTTAAGTGACGTGGCCAAACGGAGTAGTTTGGGGCGTTACAATGTCAGGCCATAAATGGGTTGGAGTCCGGGATTTGAGCAACATAGCTCGGGCCATTTCAAGTAGAATTCTGTTTTTGCGTTCAGCAACACCATTTTGTTCGGGGTATGTGGACAAGTGGTTTGATGAATGATGTCGTGTGTGGAAAAGAATTGAGACATCCTTTTCAGAACGAAGGATCTAAATGGTTTTCTGAAATTGAGTTTTTACGAGAGCATAAAAATGTGTAAATTTGTCAAAGACCTCAGATTTATTTTTTAAAAAATAAATCCATGTCATCCGAGAACAGTCATCTATAAACAATAAAAAATATTGATACCCGGGACCTCCAACAACCGGTACAAGACCCCAAATATCAGAGTGCACCAAGGAAAAAATAGAATCAACACGGGTATTATTAAGTTAAAAGACTGTATGTGGCTCTTAGCCAAAAAATAAGTATCACAATGCATGTCCCGAGAAACAACAAGACTAGGAAACAGAAGTTTCAAATAACTAGTAGAGGGATGTCCTAACCGACAGTGCCAAAGCCAAGCCTCCTGGTTATCCGGACCGTGAGTCAGCATCACAGCACCTTTTTGAGATATGTCATCCACATAGTATAATCCACGTTTTTCAGTGCCACGCCTAATAATCTCCCCCGTCCTGATATCTTGTAACAGACAAAAGTGAGGCTGCATTAGCAGAGTACATTTCAGTTCTTTGGTGACATGGCTAATAGACAAAAGCTTATGAGACAGTGTCGGAACAAACAAACAATTTGACAATTGAAGTGTAGGGGAAAGATTAATTGTCCCAGCTCCGTTAACTGGAGCTAGTTTATCATTTGCTGTTTACACATGAGATTTTAGAGGTGCCGTGGGATTGACAATATCAGAAGCATCAAATGTCACTGTGTTTGTTGCTTCACAGTCAAAAATCCACTTGTCATTCTTCTCGTTACTTAAACCAGGAGTTGCATAGGCTCTCGACACCTCTACCATAATATTAGCAAAAGTGGAGGGACTATTTTGCAAATTAGCAAAGCTATTACCTCCTTGTGGGTTTAAAACCCTAGCCATCTCCCCTGCGGTAGCCGCTGCAACACCAAATTGTCCTCTCATCTCCATATTCATTGCACCGGAGTTGCTCACCCCGACAGTGGTAGCCCGGTCGATGGTCGTAGCGACGGTGGCAGTACTTTCTCTGTTTCAATTTTGATTGGGCTGCTTCGTTCTCTTTGTCTCATCCCACCAGTCCGGATAACCCACCAAATGAAAACACGATTCTTTGGTGTGTCTCTTGAGGCCACAGTGTTCACATACCAATCTATTCTTGTCTTTCTCGGTGTGGCAAGCCTTGCCCTTGAACGACAGTTGTCCCTTATGCGGTCGATCCTGAGCTGCGAGTCCCACCCCAATACCCAATGATGTGTCTCTCTCCTTGGTGATTACCGGTCGAAGGATTCGATCCCTGGCAGTCTCCCGGCGTACTATCGCGTATGCCGTCTCCACGGAGGGTAGGGGTTCTTTTTTCAGAATCTCCTTTTTGACAGGTTCGTATTTATCTTCTAGGGCCATGAGAAATTGATACACTCTCTGTGTCTGTATGTTTCGATGTCTTTGGGGCACTCTATAGGATTGGGCTCCTTCATGTCAATTGATATCCACATCTCTTGCAATTTTGCCCATAGTTCTTCTAATGTTTTACTATCATGTTTCATTGAATTCGATGTTCTGTGCAAGTCAAAAATTTGGAGAGAATCAACCCCGCTCCCATATGTGAGAGCAAGACTATCTCATACTACTTTTGATGTAGAGTGTTTTGACACTGCATGCACTAGGTTTGGTTCAATGCTTTGGACAAGCCACGTAAATACACACTGATCTTCCTGTTCCCATCTGTTGTATGTAGGGTCAGTCGGAGATGGAGAAGAGGTAGTCCCGGTGATATATGAGGCTTTGCCCCTGTCCCCGATTGCCTTCTTCATCAACACTGACCAAAGGGGATAATTATCTCCATTGAGCTTGAACCCAATGCTCAAATATTAAGCACTCTGTGTTTGGTGCAGACCGAGACCATTGCGCAGAATGGTTGCAAGTTGAAGGGTTAATTCATCTGGAATGTTCCCGGTGTTTTGGTTTTCTATGGTTTCTCTTGGTTCTGGCATCTTTCTAGTTTTGTTTATGATGCAGATTATCTCTGGCTATTTGGTTTGAGAAAGGTTTAGAGACGATTATGAATTGCTTTCTGAGTCTCTAGTTCGATTGTCTGCTTTGATACCATGTTGAATGGAGCAGACGCCATAGAGAAGAAAAGATAGAAAAAGTTGTAATCTTTTATTATATCAAATTATGCTGATTACAGCCTCCTTAAAAGGGATGAAAAGAGTATAGCTAAAAAGGAAATAAATCAACATATTTATTTGTATCAATCTTGTTCCAGGTTTATTGGCCTTTCCTTCCAACAGGTAGGTTGTTACTTGAGAAAAATCTTGAGACCCCATTCACCAGCATCCTTCTTCATCAAATTCTATGACTTCACCACCTCACCTTCTTCTTCCATAAACAAAATCGCCCCATCTTCAAAATTAAATTAATAATCAAAATTAATACGCGACAAAAAAAAATATTAAAAAAAGAAATTAAAAATGAATATGTAGCTAGTAACCATTTTGATCAGCGCTCATTGTTGAATTTGGTTGGAAATAATTAAAGATGAGTGAATTAATGTTGTGAGATTTCAGATTTGTGAATGTGAACGAAAAAGTGAATCTTGAAAATATAAATACTTGAAAAGGAGTAGCTCTTGAGAAGGGTGGAGAGCCATAGTTAAGTTTAGGAAACAAATTCAATTCGATTTTTGCAATAATTGAGTCGAGACTTGAGATGAAACCAAACTGAAAGAATGTCGAATCGTTATGATTATTATCTATTTAATGTAGCTTTTGGTATAGACTGTTCATCAAATTGAAAGAATGTAAAACCAAATTATGAATATAGAGTGAAGAGATCATATATATGTGCCCCGTTTAGGTTTCAAATCATATATGAAAATTTGAAATTAAGATTTGTATTCCAAAAATTGACTTTTACTTTAGTTAAAAGCAAAGTATACGAAAATGATATTATACGTATAAAAGGAGATTAAGTAATATCATGCAATGATGTAATGCATCATCATTAATTCATCTGACAGGCTATACTTGGAAGATGGTTCTTGCTGAGGTCAGGATGCAGTATATCTAGGAGTTCCGAGTATTGTTCATTAATCTTATGAGTGTTAATTTCTATATTTTTTTTAAGTTTAACATTGGCATATGTTATCAATATGTTGCAGAAAGAGTTTTCCTGGGATCCCGCTGAAATGGATGCTATTGTGAAGAGATGTAACACCAAGGCTGCTGAAAGATACAGGGACATAGTCTACTCTTTCAAGAAAAATAGGACCAAGGGCTCCCCTGCATTTATGCCTCCACAGATGTGGAAAGTTTTCTGCGTCCACTGGGACAGTGAGGCCTTCAAGGCTAAGTCTACCATCGCATCTCAAAATCGCCTCGGCACCGGCATTGTCAAGCATCGAGAAGGATCTAGGAGTGTAGTTGCAAATGCTGCAACTTTGGTTTGTAGTGAATCACAAATGAATAATTTATGTTAATTAATTTATATACTAACATATTTCTATCTAATAGATTAAGGAGAAGGGTGTCGGGCCAAATGACGTAGCATGAGAGACATTTAAGAGCCTGCACGACACCGCTGATGGGTCATATTCAGATGAGAAGTCTGCTCGTATTGCTGTAAATTTATTTGTAAATATTTATAAATGTAAATTTTAGATATAAAATATATATTTAATTAATATATTTGATTTTGTGTATAAACTAACGTATTGGCTAGGGTTGAGGAGTTGAGCCAGCCGATTCTTGGTACAAATGAGTCTCCGGAGGTGGATATGAGCGTCATTTATGTCGATACTGCCCGCCAGCACTCCAAGAACCACATTTTTGGGCTCGACAATCGATCACGGAGCATTTTAGCCGCTAGTGTATCTTCTGCAGCTCCTCCATAACCCAACACTCAGGCTGCCATCCGAGAGTTACAAGTGAACATGGATGCACAGACAGAGCCGCCAGCACTCCAAAAAGAACCACATTTTTGGGCTCGGCAATCGATCACAGAGCATTTTAGCCGCTAGTGTATCTTCTACAGCTCCTCCACAACCCAACACTCAGGCTGCCATCCGAGAGTTACAAGCGAAGATGGACGCACGGACAGAGCTTTTTCAGGCCCAATAAGAACAGATACGTCAGCAGCAAGAGATGATACAGCTGCAGGCCGCTATGTTTCAGCAGATGTGGGCGCAGTTTAGGCCCCCCTCCATCTTCATCTTGATGATTATATTTATATGATATACTTATTTTATCACGTTTATTGTTATTTATAAAAATACTGATATTTTATGACACTTAATGTATTTTATCAGACATATATATATATATATATATATATATATATTTCATTTTACGTATCTATTTGTGTTTTGACAAAATTTATAAATAAAAATCAAAATCGGAAAGAATATTAAAAAAATATTAAATAATAAAAAATATATATTTAACGATGGACATGTCTATCATTATACAATGTCAGCATGACTTTCCTAGCGACGGAATGGGTCCGTCGTTAACATAACGACGACACTACCGATGTATAATTCGTCGTTAAGGTCAGAGACAACTGTTGATGACGAGAAAGTTTACGATGGACCGGTATGTCGTTAACACTTAACGATCGTTTGTATCCGTCGTTAGATTTGCTGTCGATGAATGTTTTAGGTCCGTCATTAGGATAGTCTAACGACTGAGAAATGTGATTTACTGACGTATTGATCCGTCGCTAAAACGTGAATTCCTTGTACTGCGCAGTATTTTAATATTGTTATATTTATTATACATTAAATATTATATAATTAAAATAAGGAAAATTTTGGATTGGGTCTTCTAGATGTTAGGCGTGAATTGATTCGAGGTATTTAGAAGTATTGAGGGATTTGATTAAATTAAAGATGAGTATTGTCATTTTGCATGATACGTCGACGTAGCGCATCTCATTTGGGATAGCTTCGCCATGAAGCTCTCCAACATAAGCACACCCAACGTAGACGCTAACACATATTTAATAGTGGACAGATTAAATTAACTACTCCCCAATTTCAATATTTACTGCTTTATGATTTTAATCTAAACTTAACAATTGATTTTTTAAATTAAAATATTCCTTCCTTCTATATTAAATAAAATGTTATTTCCTTATATTTTTCTGTTGGCAAAATTTTATCTCTTTATATATTTATAGAGTTTAACTTGAGAGAAAGGATGTGAAAATATCTAAAATAATAAATATTTTGACACAAAATAAAATTCTTAAAACAATAAATAAAATGAAACAGAAGGAATATGATTTAATATTTATTGATGTTAATTTCGATCACGATTATATTTCTGCAACCGCAAACTAGAGGAAAGGATCTTCCACCCTAATTATGGTATAGTCAGTACTAATAATCAAATATTAACTAAATATTTTAAGAATAAATACTAAAAATATTATAAATTCTAATTAAATACAATTTATTATAATGAATAATTATTTAGTAAGGGTATTTAAATAATTTTACAAATAACTATTTTTGAATTATTTTAATTAACGGCTTGTGAAGAAAAAAATTATGATGTATTTAAAAAACACTCATACACAACATCATCAACAACAACAACAACAACAACAACAACAACAACAACAACAACAACAACAACAACAACAACAACAACAATAATAATAATAATAATAATAATAATAATCTATATAATATATAATAACGAAACCGTGACCGTAATTAGAAAATGTTAGTTTTCCCGCCTAAATGTTATTTCCGCAATTAGCAATTTATGATATAATATTTTATTTTCAATATAATATTCCTTTTAACCGTATATATAGAGAGTACACAATTGCTATATATTAAAATTCATATCAATATTTGAATTAATGGATCCACTTAAAATCTAAATATATAAAAAAATATGAAATCATGATTTGCATCTAATATGATAATAACAATTACACATTAATTATGATATAAAATATTTTATTTTGTACGCATAGAGATATGTATTAGACAACTATATATAATATTGATCCTATTATTATATATAGATTTGAATCCATTGTGCAATTGTATTAATCATATCTTTTAATTATATATTTCTATAATTTTATTCCCGGATTCAAGGTTGACTTATAATTATAGATAAATATGTTGTAATTAGGAAAGTCAATAAATTTTAATAATATAATATTCCATCCTTAAGTAATCGGAATAATATATATAGCATAGGTACAGGTTTCTTTTCGAATATGTTTAAATATTTAGTTGATATTTTTTCTTTTCAATGTGTGCTCCTATTGTTTAGTCGTTGTTTTTTTTCTATTGATGTTGTTTTGCAGTAGTATCTATGTAAGAAAAATACTACTAATGAATATGTTTTTAATTAATGTCAAGATACATACATGTTGCAATTGATTCATCTTAAAGCATCAAGAACCTGCATCACATATGAAGGAATCAATAACTTCATTTTTCACATTTCATTAAAGATTGGTGCATATTTATAATCATAGAAAAATATATTTCCTCCATTATTTAAACACACACACACATATATGTATATTGTTTTATTTATTTTTTTGAAAAATTGAATATAAGATCATTTATGATATATTTGACGGATAGAAAAATAATCATATCCACATAAGCAATGCAAATAAGAGAAGAATTATAGAGTTGTTATAGTTTTGTATATTAAATATTTTTATGCGGATATGTCATCTCCATTGTGTCATTTTTTTATATATTTTTTGGTGGGTTTGGAGTGGATTTCTGATGTAATTTAATGTATAAGTTTGAAGATAAAGATTTGTATACAGTGTGATATATGCATAGCCAAGAGAAAACAATCACGTGTTAAAGTAAAATCGAAGATAAACTTGAAGATCGAGGTTCTAGACAAGAAGATTTGAAGTCGGAAATCCAAAAAACTTCTCCTTTCGATTTTATGATTTAGAAATTGATAAGAGTTTTTTGTTAATTTTTACTATGCTTAATTATATTTTTAAAACTATTACAACGACTTGGGAATGATTGGAATTATGATTAGATAATTTTAGAATGGTTAATAAATTATTGATTTTATTTACTTTTAATTTGTTTTATCCTTCCATATTTTCATCTTTCTATTTTTATATTTTGATGCTACTCTCAAATATTGAATATGCACCCAGTAAATAATTGATATACTGTAATAACCATATGCAATAAATAATTAATAAAATTATTTTTTGTTTTATTTAGGATACTATAATTTATAGAGTTTAAATATATTGTATATCCATAAATAGATATATAGTGAATGCAATAATTAATAACAAACTCATGAAAATGAGATCCTCACCAATCAATCATATAAAATTAAAGTTAATATAAAATTATTATTCATATTTGTAATATACTATTTTAAATTATTTCGTATATTATCCATATTTAAATAAGTAAATTATTTGACACATCATAAATAATCCAATAGATAAAAGACATCAAATATAGATCGATTCAAGTTGTGAGTTTAAATATTTCATTTTATAATATAATCTATTTACAGTATGTGGTATGTATGAATATTAAAAGTTATGGGTCATGAGATATGTAAATTGGTTAGATCGAATTCAAAATAATCAAATACTAATAAAAATATAATTTTTTGTGTTATAAAAAATGCACGAGACATTTTAGTGAACATTTTCATTATTTAATATGACCACTTTCATTATTATAAATTCCAAAAAATAAACCAATAATATTTTTTAATTATGTCTATGTTAGACATAACTATAAATATTTTTAAACATATTAATATTTATCTCCAATATGTAAAAAAATATTTAACAAGAAATTGTAAATTTATAGAGATTGAGTAATGAAATATTCTTTTTTTTTAAACAAAAAAATATCAAATTTCTTTTTATAACGTTCTCAATATCATATTCTTTTACGATTAATATGGATTACAGTTTGTTTCTATGTAATTAGAAAATCAGTAATATCTAAATTTTTTTGACAAATTTAATAATACTTATCATTCAAACATACTTATATACAGTTTTTTTTTGTGTATATTTAAAAAAAAATGTATATACTTTAAAAGCATTTATTTATTCCATGTTGAATCAAATTAGCAATATAGGAATGAATAATATAAATTAGTAAATTACAATTCAATATTTTGTATTGTTCAAATTTTGTTTGTGTTTAGTTTGTATGTTCAATATATATTCTGATAATAATTAACAATTATGCGTCACATTTTCTTTATGGATTAACCATACATATTTATTTATTATGTAATGTATTATTTAACATTCAATTTAGTAGTAAAGTGCTAAAAATAAGATTCAATATATAATTTATATATTAAAAAAGTAATTAAAATTAAATCATAGTTCAATTAAAGTATAATAAAAAGATCATTCGTGAAAATAAGACAATACATAAAAAGCTACAAACATAACAATACTATAAGATCTTCATGAAATACAATATTATGATACAATTGATCAACTCCACCAATATAATTATAATAATAAACTTATATAATTAATTAAATAATTATATATGCGTGGGTACGGGGTGAGTTGGACTCTAATGTACCCGTCAGCATAAAAACGTGTAATTACCCGTATATGTGCCGATACTCATTAAGTAGCTAATTCCCTTACTCATTTTGGGTAAATTTTGCAAGTGTTTATAACATTCGTTACTACTCAATATCATTCTTCTGTGAGAATATTAAAAGTTACATGTCAAGATCCGTGAGACTAATCAAAATCTAAATTAAAAATTAATTAAACACCAATAAAAATACAATTAAAGCTTAACATTGTTTATTATTTTTTGTGGAAAAAAGTTAACATTGTTACACACATGCACACACATATCTTTTAGATTGAATGCTTTAATTATTTATCTTATCCGTGCATCGCACGGTGGGTCATGCTAGTAATAATAATAAATTTATCAGCGAAAGACATATTGTGAGAGAAAGAGATCTTAGTTGCATCCAAACGGATGGTGGATCCGCAATACAGCACATCCTATTAGATCTAGGAAAATTCTAATACAATCCACAATTTACTTTTTATAACCCTTTAAATTAAATAAATTATAATTATTCTTTCAATATAAATTTTCGCCCTTAAAATCCACAACTCAAAATCTATCAAAATCAATATCAATGGTAAGTGGTAACAATAAAAAGTATCAGTATCACACAAAAGTCCAAAAATATCACTTGTATCATTAAAAAGTATCAGTTTAGAAAAAAAAAAGCTATCAAAATCAGTATGAACCATAAGTCGAAAAAGTATCACTCAAAATTCACAAAGTATCACTTGTATTCTTAAAAAGTATTACATGTTTTGACTATTTTTTGGTCAATGCGTTGACCGAATTAACGCATGTTAATCCGATCAATGCGTTTGCTGTCTGATGTACATCTTATTTACAAGAGAATTTATGAATAAGTATAGTCCCTCCTCCACTGTCGATCATGATATAAGGAGAAAGCTAGAAAACTTCTTTTATGTATTTTTGTTGATTGTGAATTGTGATTCTAATATTTTTTTTTCCGAAGAATTTCATCCGAAAAATTTAGCAAATAGTGAATTTACAACAAATAAAACATATATAGCCATCCTGATAATTAAAAAAATTATTTTATATTTATTTCTTGATTTTAAATTTTTAGTTCGAATTTTGTTTATGTTTTTCTTTTTTCAAAGAACCCATCCAGCTTTATCTTGATCTTTTCAAGCAACTCATAATTAATCCATAAAAAATGGAGATCTAAAAAGTAAATCTAGGTTTTCATACCTCTCTTATTTATAAGAAATTCAAAGACAACTTTCTCATCACTTTTTTGTATTCTAACAAACGTCTTTAATTTAATTTCAGTATCATTCACAATCATGGAATACAAGAACACTTTCATAATCTTCACAAATCGGAGTCTAATTTACTTCTTCAAAGAAGAGATGTTGCTTGATTAAGCCAATCAAAGTTGGAAAGAAATCAAAATCGAACTACGAATGAAATCCCTGCTACACTTTGTGCTACACAGTTAATTTAATAATTCAATTTATTGTATTTTATTTTAATTTTACACTTATTAATTAGCGTATGATCTACCCAATTTAGAGTATATGATTATTATTTTTACGAAATAATTAATTATTAATTAAAAAATAAAATTAATTATTGAAAAATAATTATATTCTCTAATAGGGTAGGATAAAGATTCACTTTCTTGAAATATTGTTAGCAAACAAACATGATCATTAAAAAGGGAAATTGGAATCACAATTGGTAAATACACATAAAATCATTTTTTCTTTCTTTCTCAAGGATCGAGGAGAATCGCAGATTTTGAAGGATGGAGATGATAGATGCTACTGGAGGTTTGAGAAGAAGGGTGCTTTTTTCGTAAAGACAGGATACCCGGTGGAAATTGGATATTTTGAGCATTAGGCTTCTACATCGGGTCCCGATAGGAGTGAATGGAACTCTTTGGTTTGGAAGTTGAACATTCCCCCTAAAATTAAGTTTTTTCTTTGAATTTTGTTCCCCTGGCTTTCAATTTGAGGAGGCATCATGTTCCAATAGTTGGGTTATGAAAAACAGTAATCCGTGCTTATACGTTTTTAGTTAACTGCTTAAAAACTGTTCTGTGATATGTGTGGGACAGATGTAAGAACATAAAATAATAAAGCAGTAAAAACGCACGAGATGATAACCCAGTTCGGTTCAACCAACCTACTCTGGGGGGATTGCTCCCAAACTTGAAGATTCGACTGGTACTCCTTCAAAGAGTATATTAAGGATCTTACACATACAAGCCTCCCGCCTTATGTCGCCCGTTCTTCTCCTCGAACTCTTTCACTAGCCGAAAGTTGTGAGATCCCCTCACAACGGTGACACTAGACTCCCTCTAGTTACCCACGACTTCAACTTACAATCTCTCCCGAGATTGCGTATAAAACTGGAATAAAAATCCCCTCACGTGTTTCACTCGTAAACATTCAAGACTAGTCTATCACGTTGAACGTTTTAATGAACAACTACTAGTTACAAAAACGACCACAAACCGATTCTAACACTAGAATCTAAATAAAATATCAGTGGTACCGATTACTCCTCAATTCGGTCTTCATATAGGCGTCGATCTCCATCGGCCGCCAATATGGTATATGGATTGTGGTTTGTGGCCTTCCATACGTGTGTAGATACTCTCCATGTGTAGAGGGGTTAATTCAGCACTGGATCTACACCACAAGGCACATACTCTGGGAACAGTTCACCAACTGTTCTTTCTTTTCTTGCATAGCGGAAAATAAATCTTCGTGGGACATACCCAGGCACACATCGTCGAACATATCTCGCCAATTCAACACCACAAAACTTAGTGCATGACGATGGCACTAACAATCTCCCCCTTTGGCGTTTATGGTCGGCAATTATCATCACGATCTGCACAACACTTGAATAAACTTCGCAAATCAACAATATATCAAAATGAGTGATATATTCAAAAACTGTCAGAGACAGTTACAACCACACTCCCCCTGAATCTGAACTGGGAGTGCCTTCATCACGATCAGAGCATTGTTTCGCAGTGTAGAACTGCATTCTCAGTTGATCAAAAATAAAGTACAGACCAACAAAAAATAAAGTGGGGTAAAACAACATCCCCAATAAATTGTTTGTTCAGAAAACATCAAGTATAAAAGAATGAGCACACGCTCATCATAGCAGCATCAGCAAAAGACCATCTTTCTTCCAACCGTGGCCTTTGTGCACCAACATTCTTCTCCCCCTTAATTGTTGCCAGAAACGGACACCAAACTTCAGACCGGGGAGGCAGCAACATCATCATCATCGGCATCAGCAACAGCCGGCTTATCAGCAGCAGGAACAGAGGAAGCACTCGGCACATCAAGCGGCGAGGCAAGGCCAAGGGCTCGGGCCCGGAGATCAAACAGCAAGGCCTCCAACTCCTGTTTCTTGGTCTTGAAAGTCCGAATGGACTTGCTCACAAACACAACTTCACGCTCTAGAGACTTGATATGTCTGTCAAAGAAAACAGAAGTGACAGCAAAAGAAGCAGCAGATCTGTCTGGGACAGATGGTGGCACAGGTCTCGAGCTTTCATCAGCATCGCGGGCAGAAACATCCGGAGCATGCTGAGATGAAAAAAACTTATGGCTGATTGACAGCGGCTGTGCAACAGGCGCATACACATCATTTGTAGAAACAACATCACGTTGGGCCATGATAATGCTGAAGATTAAGCCAGGATATCCAACAGGTTGCTGGCTACGAGTTGATTCGGCATGAGTAAAGACGTTCTCAAAGATCAGCAGGCCAAGATAAACTCACTCCGAGTGCCTACTTTGAACAGCAACAAGGCCATGGACTTGCCAACAGTAGAATCATGAGTACTGGGCAACCAATTCCTAACAGCAACCTTGTGAAGTATTGAGTACTTCACACTCAAATCAGACGCCAACAACGCACACCCCGAGGGCCAAACCACCCGACTTCCTCCAGTCAATTCCGACACAACTTCATTCAGATCAAACACAGGCGCAGGAGCAACTAGGTTCTCACGACCCAAAAAATTATTGATCACAGCAGGGGAAAAAGCAATCCAATGACCCCGCACAAACACAGAAAAAACATGTTCATAGGACGCATCACGCATACGCTTGGACAAGTTTGCATAAAATTCATGCACAACAACAGCAATAAAAGAAGGAGCACAAAAAGAAGATTTCTCTAATCGGAGATCATGCAACAATGAGTCAACACTCGTTCCCTCTAAATCAGACTTAACCAAACAACGCTCGGAAATCAACGAGCGACCAGCAACAATCTTGAATTGATTTTGGTGGAGAGCATAGATAAACTTACTTGAATCAAAGACCTTAGAATCAGAATCTGATCTGTCTGGCACAGACTCAAGGACATCCTCTGCTTCTTAGGAACATCCTTTTTCCCAGCAGGCTTCACAGATTTGGGGGGTTTTGATGAAGACCCCTTCTTTGCAGCAACCTTCTTAGGGGTTTGTGAAGAAGAACCCTTCTTCGCAGCAACCTTGGCCAACACTTTGGATTTAAATTTGGCAATGGGCGTGTCATCTTCATCATCAGACACCGGATCATCTCTTAACTCCATCTTGCATTTGGACCCGCGAGTTTTGGTGGAGGTAGCCTTTGGAGGAGGGACAGACTCATCCTCATGAACAGGAGACTCCTCATCGAGAAAGGAGATATCAACATCATCATCACCTTGATCATGAACAAGGTTTCCAGCAGCAGCAACAGGTGAAACTTCACCAAGAGAGACTTGAACCGTGACAACAAACGTGTCACTAAACACCAGAACATCAGCAAAAAAGGACGGCGCTTGAACAAATTTCAGAGCATCAAGAGATGCGGCAAATTCCTCAATCGAGGTAGGTTCTTCACCAACAGCAACGGCGGCAGCATCATCGACAAAAGAAGCCATGGAGACTTCATTTCCTCCAACATTCTCAACAACAACCGCAATTGAAGCTTCCAAAGTTTCCGCAGACACCATGGGTGGAGAGAATTGCTCTTCAGAAACCCTAGGAGAGGGTTGAGCAACGAGATCTGTCTCAGACACAGATCAAGGCTGCAAATTAGCAGAAGGTGCCACAGAAGTTGGCACAGAAGCAAGAGCTTCAGAGGAAGCAATAGAAGGCTTCACAAAGACAGAGGACATTGAAGACGAAAACATAATGGGTTGAGATAGCTCCGCAAGCTGTCGTCGCAAGTCTTCTGTAGAGATTCTGGGTTTCTTTGCTTGAGAGGGCTTAGAAGAAACACCTTTGTCCGCCATTAGAGTTTGAACAACAAAAAATCAAACACACACTACAGAGAGAGAAAGCTTGGAAATTTTGCAACGATTCTGTCTCTTTTGAAAAATAAGGTTAAGACCTTAATTAGGAAACTCTAACAAGGAAATTTCCTTAACTCACTTATTTCTCACACATCACCCTGCAGCTAGGTGTGGATAAGTGGAATCGATCGTGGTGCGAAAATCAAGGCACTACTATCCGTTAAAAAGTAACCGTTCGTCCAAAGCAGAAACTGTCCGAGACAGATATTGGCACAATACTTACAGACCATATTAACCATGGTCATTTTATACTCTCTATACATACATCACTGACCAAGACCGTATAGAGAGTCTTCTCACAATGGAGAAGTTTAGAGAACACAAAGACCCAAGGAGGATCTTAGTGTTTCAAACCTTCTGCTATCAAGTGCCTTTGTAAAGATGTCCGCAAGCTGGGCATCTGTTCCAACATATTCGATCACAAGGGATCCGTCTTCAACAAGATCCCGGATGAAGTGGTGACGAATGTCTATGTGCTTAGTACGAGAGTATTGAACTGGATTTTTCGAAATGTTTATCGCACTCATATTGTCATAGTATATGGTAAGGACAGACTGTGGGACACCATAGTCATATAGCATTTGTTTCATCCACAAAAGTTGAGTGCAGCAACTTTCAGCAGCGATATATTCGGCTTCGGCAGTAGACAGCGAGATAGAATTCTATTTCTTGCTGAACCATGACACCATGTTATTTTCAAGGAAGAAACATCCTCCAGAGGTACTCTTCCTATCTTCAGTACATCCTGCCCAATCTGCATCGCAAAACCCCACCAAACTAGGGTTTGTATCATAGGAAAACCAAAGTCCTAACTCAGAAGTACCCTTTATGTACTTGATTATGTGCTTGACAGATTTTAAGTGACTTTCTTTGGGTTCAGATTGGTAGCGAGCACAAACTCCCACGCTATAACAAATGTCTGGCCTACTTGCTGTAAGGTAGAGCAGACTCCCAATCATACTCCGGTACAAGGTTTGCTCAATGGCAACACCAGCTTCATCTTTTAACATCTTTGAATATGTCCCCATCGGAGTTCTTTTTGGGTTGCAACTTTCCAATCCAAATTTGCTGATTAAGTTCTTTGCATATTTCGATTGAGATACAAAAATTCCATCATCCTTTTGCTTCACTTGAAGCCCCAGAAAGTAGGTTAGTTCACCTACAAGACTCATCTCAAATTCGGAAGTCATGTCCTTCACGAAGTCTTTCACCATTCTGTCCGAGACAGATCCGAACACAATATCATCCACATAAATTTGAACAATGATTACGTTAGATTTTTCTCTCTTGATGAAGAGAGTTCTGTCAGCACCACCTCGAACGTACCCTTTCTCCAGAAGGTATTTGGTAAGTCGTTCGTACCAAGCTCGTGGAGCTTGTTTGAGACCGTAGAGGGCCTTTTTTAGTTTGTACACATACTCAGGATGGTATGGGTCTTCAAAGCCTTTGGGTTGGCTTACAAACACATCTCCAGACAAGTACCCATTTAAGAAGGCACTCTTTACATCCATTTGGTACAATTTAAACTTCATCCATGCAGCCATGGCAAGGAGTAACCTGACAGATTCAAGACGAGTGACAGGAGCGAACGTCTCGTCAAAATCCACACCTTCAACTTTTGAATAACCTTGTGCCACAAGTCTCGCCTTATTTCTGGTTATGTTCCCGTCTTCGTCGGTTTTATTCTTGAAGATCCACTTTGTGTCGATCACATTAACACCTTTAGGACATGGAACCAAATCCCATACTTCATTTCTTTCAAACTGCAAGAGCTCTTCTTGCATGGCATGAATCCATCGATCATCTTGTAAGGCCTCTTAACGTTCTTGGGCTCAGTTGTAGAGGTATAGCAGACATTTGCAATCATCTCACGATAGTTCTTTCAAACTCCTCTGGTTCTAACTCCTTCACTCACATCACCAATGATGTCTGTCACAGAATGATGCTTCTACACACCTTTTGAAGGTTTGAAGCTATCTAGATTCTCGTTCCTCAACTCAGCGTGATCATGATGTTCCGAACTGTCTGGAACAGAAGCTGGAACAGGAGTGTAACTTCAACAGTTTCCTCATCAATCTGGGCAATAGGTTCTTCCAGATCATCTACCATAATATTGATAGACTCCATTACCGTCTTGGTCCTCTTGTTGAACACACGATAGGCCCGACTATTTCTCGAATATCCGAGAAAAATGCATTCATCTCCTTTGGCATCAAACTTGCCAAGCTGCTCTCGGTCCCTCAACATATAACAAGTACTTCCGAAGATGTGAAAGTACTTTAAGTTTGGTTTCTTCCCTTTCCACAACTCGTAGGGAGTAACTCTTGTCTTGGGTTTGAAGTACACCCGATTAATAACATGACATGTTGTATTCAAATTCACGACCATGATCACTTCGAATTCTCATTACAGCTGTTGCCTTCTCCACTTCGAGCTTGAGACAACGATTTTTGAACATCTCAAAAGTTTCTCTCTTATCTCTAAGGAACTCCACCCAAGTGAATCGTGTGAAGTCATCCACACACACAAAAATGAACTTCTTCCGCCCAACACTTTCAGTTTGAACAGGCCCCATCAAATCCATATGCAATAACTCTAAAGCTTTTGAGGTGGTAATCTTCTTAATAGATTTATGTGATGTATGAATCTGTTTTCCCACTTGACATGGCCCACAAATTTTGCTACGATCAATATCAAACTTCGGGACTCCATTCACAGCTTCTGTCTTCAAGAGTCGCTGCATGTTTCTGTAACTCACATGGCCGAGCTTTTCGTGCCATATGTTTGCTTCATCAAGTTGAGTTCTGAAGTAATTACCTTTCATGTTGAGGAGGTAACAATTGTCCCTTGATCTGTCTCCATCCATCAGCAGCACACATTCTTTGTTCTTCACAAGACATTTATCTCTAGTAAAATGAACCAAGAGACCTTGATCGCATAGTTGACTTATGCTAATTAAGTTGGCTTTCAGTCCTTCAACAAATAGAACATCCTCCAAGTTGGGCATCCCTTCAACATTTAGATGACCACGGCCAAGAACTCTTCCCTTAACACCGTCTCCAAACGTAACGGATTGATAAGAACAATCCTTTTGAATATTCTTCAACATACTGGCATCTCCAGTCATGTGTCATGAGCATCTGTTGTCAAAGTACCAACTGCTCTTTGCGTGAATATTGAGGGTGGTGTGAACAACATAGTTCCTGTGACTGTGCCAGGATCTTTTCCGCACAGATTGTCTTCTGAAATTTAGGTCATTCTGAGATCGACCTTTCCTTCTCATTCTTCTGAGATCATTGATATAGTACCTACAATATGGTCGAATGTGACCAGGTTTTCCACAATAGTGACAGACAACTCCATTCTTTCGAGGTTGTGACTTTTGAGGCTGTGGCTGCTTGATCTCAGATTTAAATTCAGATTCTGGAACAGATTCATCATGCTTTCCAGATGTTTGTCCTAAACGATCGGAAAACTTCCCACCATTGTATCCCAGACCTGTATGGTCCTGCGGACTTTTTTCTTTAGAAAGGATGTCATCGAGCTGAGATGATCCAGAATTCATCATCTTGACAAGCTTCTTAAGATGAAGCAGTTCACCATTCTGAGAGTGAGAATTGTTTCTGGACTGTTGAAGGTCATTCTGCAATTCACTGAGGCGTGTGAACAAACTATCCATTTCTTTAATGAGATCACCATTCTCTTTCATCAGCACTTCATTGATTTTAACCACCATGATCCAGCTTTCATGAAGCTTTTTGTAAGCTTCTATGGCAGACTCTTCAGTGAATTCTTCATCATCACTGCATTCCGAAACATTGTCAGTATGTCTGTCAGGGATAGAATTAGACACAGGTTGATAAAGCCATGCAAGGCATTGAAGGCCTTGAACCCGAGCTGCAATTCAAAGGTCCAATGACGCGACTTCGAGCGAAGAAATTACAAGGTTATTTCCAAGTGATGATTCGCAAGAAGTTTGAGGAATTAGAAGATGCAAAGTGCAGCCATACTTTAGTTAATTTATTAACTAATGAAGATCAAGATCCTACCATGGAGAATATAACTTGAAGAGTTGAAGAAGAGAGCAAGAAGAAGTGCATTTGTGCATGGAGCTGTTTTCGCCCTTGATTTAATTTAATTAAAGGGTTGATTTTTATCTAGACTATAGTATTTATTTAATTACTTTAGACTATAGTTTAGATCAGTTTTATTTAATTATTTGAGTAATTTTCGTCCATATTGAGATTAGGTTTGACTAGGATTGTATTTAAGGCAATTTCCTACCTTGAATAGAATTCTAGTTTAGGTATCTTCCTAGTATAGTTAGAGATCTCTTTTGGATCAATTTTTAGGCCTTTTTATCTTATTATTTTCGTTCCCCCATAGTCCTATAAATAGGGGAACCATGTCATATTGTTATTTTAGACATTATTGATTAAAATTGCTTTTGCATTCAATTTGTGTCTCAACCGTTAAAAGCTTTTGATTGTTTTCCTCGAAAATGATCATTCTTGAAGCCTAGAAAACTTTGAGTCTTACATCAAGGGAACGTTCTAATTCATACAAAGAATTAGGGTGAACTCGCTATGAAGAACAACTTAGAGATTCGTTTTCGTCGTACAAGATACGCCGGGAATTAATCGGGTTGTAATTCACATCTACAAGTCATCGTCCATACAGCCATATTCGGCGTCAAACATCATCATCAACGTTCATTTCAAGATCAGCCACCAACGTGTCCAAGTTCGTGTTCGTCTCGTTCAATCCGTAAGTCCGTTTCTACCCTATCATATCCTACCTACTCTAGCCCTTCTAAACCTAGTCCATATCATCATTCATCATCATCACCACCGTCCCTAAATCCGTCCCAAAACAGCCCTTCTTTGTTGGATTTGTTTTATTTTGTGTGATACTGTCTAGGTATTTTAGTTGAGTCTTAGTCGTCTAGATAATCGAGTATAGAATCCTTACTGTACCGACGTAGTTTCAATCCTTAGCTTCCGCGTCTTTTGTGTCTCGTTGGTCAATTAGTCCCGGGTCACATCACAGGTTCTTTGTTGGAATGTGTCATGAAAGCAATATGGTTGCTCACGCATTCTTCATCACTCCCACTATCATCTGGATCATCACTTTCACTAAGCGTGGAACTGTAGGATTTATTCTTCTTCTTTAAAGTGTTAGCACATTCAGCTTGATAGTGCCCAAGACCACCACATTCTCTACACTTAACCTCCTTCTGTTTATCTTTAATGAAATCTTCATCTTTAGATCTCCGAGGTTTGGAGAATCTGTTCTTGATATAATTATTCTGTGAAGGCTTCTCATAACGTTTGACAAATTTGGAGAAGTTCTTTGTCAGAAGGGCAATTGACTCAGCCATATCATTTTTGTCAGGGACATTACTCGGAACATCAGAACTGGAGCCGGCTTGAAAAGCTATTCTTTTCTTTTGAACTATCTCTTCATTTGTGAGACCCATTTCAAAAGTCCTCAGGGATCCCATCAGCTCCTGTAACTTCATCTTGCTCACGTCCTTGACCTCTTCTATCTCCGTGACTTTATATGCAAATCTCTTGGGAAGAGATCGCAGAACTTTCCTCACAATTTTCTCCTCAGAGATGGCATCACCAAGTGCAAAGCTTTCATTAGCTATGTCACAAATCTTGGCGTTGAAATCAGCAATCTTTTCACCTTCATCCATTCGAAGGTTTTCAAATCTGGTAGTGAGGAGTTGCATACGAGATGCACGAACACTGCTTGTTCCTTCGAAAGCAGTTTGAAGGATATCCCATGCATCCTTTGCCTTATCACATGTGGAGATGAGTTTGAACACGTTCATGTCCACTGCAGAAAAAATGGTGTTCATGGCTTTAGCATTCAGCCCCATGATCAGATAATCAGTATCATCAAATTCTTCTTCTGGCTTCAGCACCGCTTTGCCTTTCTCATCCTTCTTGATAGGAGGCTTCCACCCTTCAGTCACCATCTTCCAGGCACGCTCATCAATTGAGCGAATGAAAGCTGTCATACGAGCTTTCCAATAGGCATAATTATTGCCATCAAGGAGCGGAGGTCGTACCGTCGAGGCTCCTTCTTTCATCGAGTCCATCTCGGCAAAAACAACACAATAACACGGATTAATACCCCAAGATCAACCCTGAATACAGGCAACCCGCTCTGGTGCTAATTGAAAAACAGTAATTTGTGCTTATACGTTTTTAGTTAACTGCTTAAAAACTGTTCTGTGATATGTGTGGGACAGATGCAAGAACATAAAATAACAAAGCAGTAAAAATGCACGAGATGATAACCCAGTTCGGTTCAACCAACCTACTCTGGGGGGATTGCTCCCAAACTTGAAGATTCGACTGGTACTCATTCGAAGAGTGTATTAAGGATCTTACACATACAAGCCTCCCGCCTTATGTCGCCCGTTCTTCTTCTCGAACTCTTTCGCTAGCCGAAAGTTATAAGATCCCCTCACAACGGTGACACTAGACTCCCTCTAGTTACCCACGACTTCAACTTACAATCTCTCCCGAGATTGCGTATAAAACTGGAATAAAAATCCCCTCACGTGTTTCACTCGTAAACACTCAAGACTAGTCTATCACGTTGAACGTTTTAATGAACAACTACTAGTTACAAAAACGACCTCAAACTGATTCTAACACTAGAATCTAAATAAAATATCAGTGGTACTGATTGCTCCTCAATTCGGTCTTCATATAAACGTCGATCTCCATCCGCCGCCAATATGGTATATGGATTGTGGTTTGTGGCCTTCCATACGTGTGTAGATACTCTCCATGTGTAGAGGGGTTAATTCAGCACTGGATCTACACCACAAGGCAGTAAAACGAATTAATCTTGACCTTCCAAACTCGTTCGGCGCAAGATCTTTCCAACATGGAAACTGTCATAAATAGAGTGTCCCTGGTTCTGTTTGGGACATACTCTGGAACAGTTCACCAACTGTTCTTTCTTTTCTTGCACAGCGAAAAACAAATCTTCGTGGAACATACCCAGGCACACATTGTCGAACGTATCTCGCCAATTCAACAACACAAAACTTAGTGCATGACGATGGCACTAACAGGTTATGTGAAGTCTGGGGGAAATATTTGGCCGATCTACTATGAGAAATTAAACTCAGTTTTGGAGTTGTTCTTGTTTTAGAGCACATCCTCTGTTACAATTGTGGTACATTTGGTGTTGCATAACTACGTTTTTGTTTTGTTTTTGTTAATACACCCTAATTGCGGATGGATGAACCATAAATATAAAATTTAAATTAAAATAAATCATAATAAATAAAAAAATAAAAAAAATATTTTTTTTTGAAAAAAAATTGAAGAATTGCAACATGAAATGCAACAGAATTTGCAACAGATGATCTCATTTCTTCTTATTTGTGTGAGAGATAGTTCGGCAATGAAAAGTATGAGGTTTGGGTTGTTACTTTATCTTCTATTTGGTTGTTTTTGTGTAAAGAGAAGCATGAACCTTAGGCCATCTCCAACAGTTGACTCTATTTTACAGCATCTCTATCTCTATTATACAGCATGGTCCTCACTTCATCTCCAACAGTTTACTCTAAATTCTACTCTAAAAAGGAATATTCCATATTATTCCTTTTTATATATTTACTTTAATCAATATTTTCCCAACAAAAATAACTATTAAAATTTCTGAAACTATATACTAATAAAACATGGAAATATTTTATAATAATATTGCAAACAAACACAATTACATACTAATATTGCAAATATAAATAAAAAGTACAAACTATAATATTTTTTTTTTATATATAAAAATTTTGATCTCGTGACTAGATAAATTATCACATAAAAAAAGTGCTTGTGTCCAGTGAAAATGTGGATTGATTCGAGAAAAATGGATATATTCCACATAAATGAATAATCCATGTCCAACATCTTGAAACAACTGTGTTTTCATTCAAAACTTGGCAAAATGTAGCGCCCATATCTACCGTCGGAAATGAGATGAAAAGAAGGAAAAAGAAAAAAAAGAAAATGAATAGTTTTAGAGCATGTACAGTACAACTCTATTAATAGAGCAAAAAAACTCTATTTGTATTTTAGAGTACCAAATAGAGTAGCTGTTGGAGGAGGTTTTTTCCCTCTTTTGCTCTAAAGTAGTGCTTTAGAGTAGCTATATATTTTGGAGATGCTCTTAGGGGCACAAGGTGGAGGAAAAATTTCTTGAGAGCTTTTCATGAAGCTAGAGGTTCTCTGTCTATCTTTGTCTCTTGGAGTTACAATTGGTACTAAAGAATGATTTTTGCCTCCAGATGGGGTGTTCCGCCTAGATGTCGACGCGGCTTTTAAAGAGGGCATTGGGAGTTTTGGTGTGGGGGCGGTCATGCGGGACTGGCGGGGCTGACTTCGAGCTGCTTTGGCTAAGCCTATATAACGGTCTACGTCGGTTCTTGATGCCGAACTTAATGCAATCATTTACGGTATCGGGCTTTGCTTGCAAGAGCAACGATTCAAATTATTTATTCGCCATCCGTTTGATTGAGAATGGCGATGACAGAAAGTACATTGAGACAGAGCTTTCTTCCGTTAGCGGATATTATTAATTTTAATTTTGTAATTGGCTTGAAACATATGTTTAGGAAAGCAAATTCTGTAACATATTCTTTAGCCCATTTTGGTGCCGAGAGTAATTGGATTATGTACGTGGAACAATATTTTTCTTCGTTGGTTGAAGGAACTAATTTGATTTATAAAAGAATTTTCTTTTTCACAAAAAAAAAACATTGAAGATTTATATTTTGACTAGGTTTTTTTCGGTTTTTTATGTCGGGGATTGTGAGGGTAAAAAAATCATTAAAATAATATTTATAATATAATTAATTTAAACAGTAGAATAATTAATAAATTGCATTGCTCCATCAAATTACTAATTATTATTAATTAATAATTAAAAAAACAGAGTGTTACTGTTGGCAAAGGTCCAATGAACCTTGAGTGAGAAAGTGAGGAGAGAAGCAGGCACAGTTTACAACAACATAACCTAAATATAAATATAATATGTTGTACCACGAGTAATCCTCGTGGCTCCCTCCAATCACATTCCGCCACGTCGACTGCTCCTTTCCAGTTTTATTGCTCTGCTTCTCCTTTTGATGCACCGATGGGCGATAGACATCCATGAATACATATTCCATGCAACGTTCCTACACCTCTCTCCTCCATTAATCACCCACCCACACCCACCCATATATATATATAGATATATGTATATATATCTCCTCCTCCATTAATCACACACCACACACACACATATATATTGGATATGCATACGTATATTCCCACCGCACCGCTTACCACTTGCCGCTTTGCCGCTTGGGCGATTTAATTAACATCAATAAAAGTGGTTTTGGATTTGCTTTGGCTTTCAGAATGTAACAAGCAACAAGCAACAAGCAACAAGCAACAAGCAACGTGAGGGAGAGGCTCTGCTCAAACTCAAATACAGATCGACATACATCTTTTATTTGATTTTAATTTGTAGCACGCACATATAATCGTAAGTAATTAATCGGCAACCCAATATATATTATTAATCCAATAAAATATGGATAGATATGCAGTGCTCAAATGGAGGGTAGTTTGCTCGATCGCACCTCTCTTCAATTCTTCTTCTTCTTCTTCTTCTTCTTCTTCTTCTTCCTTCTTCTTCTTCACAATCAGCTAGCGTTGAATTGAAGTGTTGTTACATTCTGAGAGTCTCAGCTAATCAACATTATCACTCTTCAATCACTCCGACGTCCTGCTGTCTGGAATGGCGTTCAGATCGATCGCCACCACCTTCGTCTTTGTCTTCCCTCCAGCAATCTGTGTGCGCTAAATCATATCAGCATATATGGAAAAATTATGACTTCTCTTCAGCCTTCCTACTTTATATTATAGATGTAGTTGTTAATTCCATTCTTTTGTTTTTCTTTTTCTTTGCAGACAGAGATGTGATGATGAAGATGGATGGATGCACCTTTCCCTCCAGCACCATGTTTTCTTCCTCCAGCATCTTCTCCTGTTCACAAATCAGTCGAGTAAGCACTACTACCCTGCCAATTCCAAAGTGCATATATTATTAATCTTTTATTTCAATGCAATGGCTGCTTATTGATTGCCTTTTGTGGCTTATTTACGAGAATTTAGACAAGATCTATCTTTTTCAGTCATATGAGTTGTAGTGAATATCTCTGCATATATGGTTGGTGGCTTAGACTTTTAGTAGTACTCTTAATCATTGTAGCTGAGCAGTGACAGAAGATGCAAATCCGTACCTTTTCATGAAGGCTTGATATAGACTCCAGAAGCAAATGTGTCTGCATAACGAAGAAAGTTACCAATCTATGGAGTGATGCTCATAGCCCCCATAAAAATGGAAACAACAGAAGAAAAAGAATAATATAGCATCAAAGAAATGAAGGCTAACCTTTCTTCACCCTAACTAGAATCTAGATGCTTCAGAGTGAACACTTACTAAACAAATCTACCACAATCCTTCTGCGGTAGATATTAAAGTAATTCTACGCAATCATATAATGTGCCTATGATGGTGTTAGTTAATGAATGTATTACAGCTCTACTCAAGTGAAGCCGATTTATACCAAACATCTTTTGTTAAGCACCGTGGGTGATGATCTAGTTCTTGGATCTGTTATTCGAGGTACCAACAAAAATTAAGCTCCTTCCTATCGTTCAGTTAGTTTTTTTAAAACCATTCTGCAGATTAGCTGGCAAATCAATTAATAAACTGAAAACACTTTTCTGTTCATCTATCAGAGCTCTTTCTTTCGGCCTCTCCCCAGAGCTCTCTCTCGCCTCTGGCATCTTACAGGTCAGAAAATCGAGAATTCTCTTCCCTGCAGCAACTTATGGATATATTTAGACAGAGAGGACCTATTAAGAGAATTCAGCTGAATTGTAACCTCAAGTACTCTCATCTCCCTTTCGATATTTTACTTCCCGAGGCCATTCCCAGTAATTGGGCATGACTTTAACACAGTAATTTATTGCTAATTCACCCTACTGGTCAAACTGATATAGCATGATCAACAAATGTCTTCCAAAACAGAGCCAAGTATAACTTGTAGTTGCCAGACAGACTACTCTGACGGATGAAATATCAAAATCTGTTGGCTGCTCTACCTGGGAAGCGGCATAATACTAAACTAGCTTTTCTTAAACAGCCTATCTCACTGACTTTGTATATCATTGAAGACTTCAAGTAACATTAACATCCATTTCTAGTTTTTTCAAAGAGTCTTCATAAGACTGATGGCCTTTGGCAAATGCAAAAAGATTGTTTGCATTATAGATGACCCCAAAAGTCATCATATGAAGAAAACTAATAGTACAGATAGAAAGAAAAGATGAGAAAACAGAGGCCCAAACAAACGATATGAAGTTGAAAGTCCTGGTTTTTGGAGGTGGTATGGCAACAATTTGAGATACTATAGGAGGAATGAGTAGGACACCTTAGTTGCTCTAGTTTGTACTAGTGCAGCCTCAAATTGCTTCTCAAGATGTACGAAGTCAGTCACACTGAGCTCGTCAGCACATGGCTCCTCAAACTCCCTGCAAAAATAGGGAAAACTTGTTTTAATCCTTTAATCCATCCACTGAATGGTAACTTAGACAAAGTAAAGTAGAGGGATGAAGTGGTTGCCTTTCCACAATTTGGAGGAGCTCCTTACATGTGACAAAACGCGAGTATTTGGAATATTGAGCCTGACACGAAAACAGGAAAAACCTTCAGAGTATGGAAATGTTTTCACATGATTTTATGATACCACCAGCCGGCTGCAACGTTCATTCATTTTCACAGAGCACAAGTTGATTATAGTTTTTTTTAAAAAAAACAAGGCTACATGTATTTAAAGAACCTAGAACCAAAGTAGTCCTCTCTTTGTTGGAGGTGGCCAGCAAAGACATTATTATTAACCAATAAAAGTTGTAGCCTACCATGGATAGATACTATATGGATTATATTCAGTCTATGTTTTGGCTTTTATAACTTAAAACTTACCCACACACAGGCCTAATCCTGCTTTATTTACATAAAAAGATCCTTGTACCTGTGTCTCACAAACTTCAGTAGAGGGACTTGAGTCTGTCTCAACCCGACTATGATACCGTTGGAGGACCTCCGTCAAACTAGAAAGCAGTCAAGTTGAGCTAAGTGAGAAAAAGTGAGGCAGACAGATGCAGTCACAAATAAAAGAGAATACCAAAAGATAAAAAGCACTGCAAAGGGATAAAAAAATCTTTAGGGGAATAATAGTCTCCAGGTATCCGACATTCACAAGGCTCTCAAAGAAGTAAAAGTTTGTAGATCGGTGTCATATTCCAGTAGAGGCATAATGAATATAAAAAGAAAACACAGAAAAGCTACCATAACTAGGGCATGGGCATCTCTTGCCAATTATTCTATCATCTGACCCATAGTCACAATGCATCACACATTAAGAATATTATAGGAGATATGTGAACTGTCGGATTGAAATATACAATCCATGTACATTAGTGCAACAATAGCAAAGATAGGAACCACAAAATAATATACGATTAAATCATAGTATAAATACAACCACCATGTACACACAAGCATCTTAAAGAAAATAGTGGTCTTCGAGTACCCAAAATGTGATCGAATTAAGACATTATTTGGCCTACTCGTAGAAATTGAGGAAATGTCTCAACTCTAAACCTCCAAGAATAGGACAAGATCCATTTTCTCCTATGAAAATTGAAGTTCCAATGAATGTCAACATTTAACAAACCTGGGGAAGGATATGTTTGTTATGCTTCTGGTAATACAGAAAACATCATAATTTTTTTTTTCAAGCATCCTTGTAGAATAACAGATTTTCTCGATTCATTAAAAAGGATTTGTAAGGCTGTAGCCTACATGGCTGCATCAATTATGCATTCTTACCATCCAAATAATTATGAGCCTTTGTACAGCTCAAAAGAGAATGCAAGGCCATTATTTAGCCCAAAAAGAAAAATACAAGGCCTTGAGTCAGTCCAAAAGGGAATGCAAGGCCATACTGCCATGATGAACAACTGGGTCATTAATATATGAAAAACGCCATCAAGATAATTGTATCACATTAACTGAAGGAAATAAACTGTCTTTGATAGTAGCTTGATGTCCTGCTCCAGGAGGATGACCATGCTGACCTCTTTTCATGTGTGGTCCAGCTTATGCAAGGGCTTGATTAAAAGAACCAAATCAAATGTTAGATATATTTATTGGTATATTTTCTTGTAAATTCTTCTCCTTTCTAATGTAATTTGTAAAAATATTTTAATCAATGCTCTACGGACATCTTTTAAAGGGAACCAAACAATGCATCACATTTTCAACATTAGCCACTAGTCAAAACCTCTTGATAATAATAGCAAACATTCCAATAAGATCTCAACAAAGAAGATCGAACTGCTCAAAACTCGTTTTGTAGAAAAAATAGTTAAAAACATATAATGTTTTACGAGAATACAGCATAGTTGTATGCAAATGAGCATTTGGTCCCCTGTAACATGTAAGGTAAAGGAAGCAAAGCAATAAGAAACAGCCTTCTAACATCAGCTCATAAATAACACAAGCTCAGGGTAGATTTTTGTGATGGCGGCCTTTTTTGTGTGGGGGGTTGGTGTGTATAGGAACAACTTAAAACTCATAGCTAAGGCTTGTAATATGTTGAGGTTGCAAAATGAGTACTCTAAAGTTACCACTCTAACCTTATTGATTTGTCAATTCTAGCTCTTTTATAATATATCTAACTAAATTTTTGTGGTTTAATACGCAACTGCGCCCATGCAAGAGAAATCAAGCACCTTCAGAGGCACGACACAATCCATGCTATCCACCATACTAGCCCCTTGTATTTAAATGTACCCTAAGTCCAATTTCAAGTATAAATAAGACAGTACTAGGTCCACCATGAAAGATATAAAGATCACATAGTTGTGGTAATTGACAGGGTATATATATTTATCATCTAACATAGCCAGATAAGAACATAACCTTGTAAAAAAAAGTGAATGGGATGTCTTAATAAACATTAAACTTGCGTTCAAAAATTTCAAAATTTCATTGTTTGTATTTTGTAAGAATTCTATTTTATTTAACATGACGACCTAAACATTTTCTATGACAAAATATTTTTAGATATATCTGTGCTCCAAAAGAGTATATAAGACATTTCTCTTAAAACAAGCTTTACATATTGTTTAATCACCCCCTCCCCGGAAAAAAAATATGCATAAGCTCTTTTTGCGATACTCTGAAATAGTCTGAATAGTTGGAACATGTATTTTAGAAACACAGTTAACTATTTGTTTTGCTAAACACTAATGTGAGGTATGAAGGCCTTTTCGTATTCTCTCTTTAATACTTAATAGAGGCTCACAATTATTAGTTGTAATAAGCTGCACACAGTACACCATTGGTGTATTTTATTTTGCGCTTTTTAAAAGTTGTAGCTTACATTTAGATAGTGTTCCATACATGTTGGCCAACGTTTTTATAACCTTAAAGACTAAGGAAGAGCTAGCAATTTTTTAGTCCACTGTTGGTTTTTCCAAATAGAGATCTAATGTGCTATAAATTGGTTGTCTAACACTTAGGATAATTAACACGACATTTGCTTAAATGTGAAAGGAATAATTAACACCACATTTCCCATCCTCACTTTATTATTTGATTTGTGATGCTTACCTTCTTTACTCATTTTTCCAAGTCGAGTACATATAATTATAGCACTCCACTTAGAATAAGAAAACTAAGTGATAATTTTCTATAATCTTCATTCTTCACTAAAACTTATGCCCTACAAAGTTGAAATAGTACCCCACTTTATACAATTGTGCCATATTATGATCATAGGACAAGTAAAGCCTATTTAAGGATAGTTTTCCCTTACAATGTAGAATATGAATTCATGGAGTCTTCTCTCAAATGCTAAAAAAATGAAAATCCATAATCATCTAACGCAAGAAAAAGGGTTTACAAATGCAACACAAGATTAAATAGCAAAAAATATTCTTTTTATAAGAAACACATTTTAAATAGTTTGTTACGATCCCATAATTAGTTGCCCGTGAAACTGTGGAAGACATAAGTGGGGGTCAACCGTTTACCTTTGATCGTGATTTTGGGTTAAGTTAGGTTCTCTATTTTATATGCTTAACAATTTGATCTGTGATGCCAGATTCCGGCGGGCTGAAGAAAGGACTATCCGATGGTGGAATCAGGGATTGCCTCCCTAGTTGTGGGCCCAAAGAGGGTTGCCACTCGAAAGTTAGGCCTTGGTGTGAGTTGCCAACCGGCATGTGCCGTCCATGGATGTTCGGTCTAAAGGGGAATGAATAACCCTTTATCTTATATGCTTAACATATTTTCTCTTGCATATGAAAGAGCAGGTCTTATAATTTCATTACATTTGATTATTGAACGTATAAATAATCTTGCACTTCATTACATTTGATACACAAACATATTGTGAATACATGAGTAAACCAAATACATTGATGATAAAACATAATGAACACAAACATAAGTAGGCATTCCAGATATCTTCACTCTATTGATACCATTGCTACAACGTCATTACAAAAATAATGAAAATTGATTACGGTCAAATTGTTTCTATATTATGTATAGTATATAAGTTGTAATCAAAATCAGAATTCAATATGGAATTAACGAATTTAAATACTTTGCTCCTCAAGAATTGGAAGACAAATTCCTACCTAATAAATTTATTTACTCGAAATCTTGATCCACGCAACAAAATTATAAAGAGACCACAACAAACTCTTATCACTTGATAACCAAAAATCTATGACAAAGAATAAGTACTACATACCTATGGAATTTTTGCACATAGAGAATAATCAAAATAATTTGGAGGATTAATTATGGATATTTTATTCTAAACTTAGATGATAAAGGAAAATCATGTAGATGACTTGTTCATCTATTTACGGAGTTGCTTCAAAAGACATATCAATACAAAACGGAACTGCACCATACAAGAATTCACACAAATGAATAAGTTCAACACCCAATAGACAGAAAAAGATTTCCTATATGCAACTTGAACAAGAATATATAGCTACTTGTTGAGGTGGCCAATAAAGCAATATATTAGCCCTCTCTTTCTTGATTTGCCCAAATCAATGACAACAAAGAAATCAATAAACCTATGTGCTAATTATGTATTATTGCCAACTATTCATTATATGATTTAGATTCTTTTATTTTGTATGTAGATATACTTTGTACAATTCTAATGTATTCTCTAGTTGCAATCTGTATAGAAGGAACGTAGCCTCTCTTTTTCCTCAACTAACATAGAATATTTCTTGTCAAAGGTGAAATAGTATAAAGTCGGGTTTGAAAATATCTTATCAATTTTGGTCACGACATGTATATGATATTCAAAATTAGAAATTTACAAAGGCCAATATTAGTTTGAATCCACCCCGAATTTAAATTGCTAGGCTAAAGTCTCCACACCAAAACCTCCTTTATCAAATGTAAATGGTATTATCACTAAAGAAACTTTTAGCTTTGTAGAAACTGGTATATTGCAAGTCTAATAATGGAGTGCCAAAGCAACTACTCACCAACATCCGAAAAAAAACTCTCCTTTTTTTTTGGGTATAGTGCATATACACTCCGACGTTTAACTTGAGGATATTCCCCCCCTCCCCCAACGTTATTTTTAGACCAAAAATATTTTTATGAGCTATTAATTAAGTCCAAAGAACATTTTTACGGGTAGCTCTCCAATGTTTACCTCGAGGAGCATATTTCCTCCTTAAGGTTTTTTTGGACCAATTATAGTTAATCATAAATCAAAGATAATAATCATTTTTCAATTATTATTAGCTCCCAAAAATTTATTTAGTTATTACACATGTATCATGCATATGAAGTGAGAATTAATTTTATGTATTATCAAATAATATATTATCCAAAATATTTAGAATTTAATGTATTCTACTACAGATGATTAATCACACATAAAAATATGATAATATTTATTTATTAATGTACAAATATATATAATGATTAAAATAAATATAAGAAGAAATATTCTACGCCTTTAACATAAATCCAAATTATTATAACATGTACCAAATAATTTGTTGAATGAAAAATACCAATATTCAAATACATATCTTAAAGAGATTATAATCATTTTTAGGTCATTTTTATGATTAATAAAAATAATTTTTTATTTATCATAAAAATATTATTATTGATGGATAATAAAGACGAGATTTTTTCATCACCTAAAAAATATAATTTATTTATTTAATAATATCCATCAATGATAGGCATATTAGGGGGAATATGCACCTTTGAGGTAAAAGTTTGGGAGAGGGTTGTTTGCCCCATAAAATGTTTTTTTGGACTTAATTGGTAAAAAGGAAATATTAGGGGGCTCCTAAAGGTAAACGATGGGGTTGTATTTGCAATTTTTATTTCAACTTTAGTACAAGAAACCAATTACAATCGCGGTTTTTTCAATAGATTGACTGAATTTTTCGTATCCTTGGGCTATCTTAATGGTCTTTGACATCTTTCGTAATATTACCGGCACTTACTAACACGTGATTGACAATTCATCGCTATAACATGTCTTTAATGAAAATGAAGGACACACTATAAGAAAACCGGAATTTAGCAACATATTTAATGATAGAATATTGATAATATTCCGTCGTTAAAATAGCGACAAATTAATGACGGATTACGATTACGATGTTTAACAATAAATTTTTCCGTTAATGACGGAAAAGTCCATCATTACATGTCATATTTTAATTTTTAAATTTTATTTTTTTATGTTAACGACGGACTAACGATGAATTTTCTGTCACTAAATTAGAAACGAAAAAATTTATCGTTAAACATTATTTTCTTTAATCTTAGTAACGGATTAACTACGGAATAATTCCGTACCTAAAATTAATCTTGATTTTTTAAATTTTTTTATTTTTCAATGAATACTTAATTACGAATTTGAAAGCAATTTGTTTAAAATTTTTATTTTTTTATTTGTTTTATTTTTCGGATTTATTTAATTTTTATTTTTTTTAATATTTTATATTATTTTTTAATTTTTCAATTACTAATTACTTACGAATTTTGAAATTAATCTTCTTATATTATTATTTTATTTATTTTAATTTTTCAAATTTATTTTATTTTATTTTTTTATATTTTTTTATTTTTCGATTACTAATTAATTACGAATATAATTTTTTTAATATTTTTATTTATTTTAATTTTTCAGATTTATTTTATTTTTTAATTTTTTATATATTTTTTATATTTTTAAATTACTAATTAATGACTTTTTTATAAAAAAATTTATTTTAATAATTTTTATCACTTTAATTTTTTTTTAACTACAGAAAAATTTTGTCGCTAATCAGTTGCTAATGTATTATTTTTTATTTTCTAATGATAAAATTTGGTGATAAGTTAACGACAGGAAGAATTCGTCACTAATGTTTTTCCGTTGTTAATCTTATCATTAAAATGACTAATAACGAGATTATTAATGACGGACTGGATCCATCGTGAATCCGTCGTTAAAATGATTTAACGAAGGATGTTTTGCGTCATATTTTTCTGTCGTTAAAATATGAATATTAATACGTCGCTAAAACAAGGAATTTTTTGGGGTGACATGTCTTCTTTTTTGGTAGACTCACTTATGCTTGTGATATGTCTTGATAATCAAGGAATGGGTGATATCAATTATTCAAACATAGTGTGCACTACTCTATCTAAAAGGTGCATGTTGTCAATAGAGACTCTTTTGAAAACTTATAGGTAAGAAAACTAACTTGGAACTTTTTAGAGAAAATGGAAGGTAACAAATCTTGTTTTAAGTATCTAAGCTCAACATTAAAATGTTTATCCCATTGGATGTTTCTTTTCTAATAAAAAAAAAGCACATAAAAGTACTATATTTCATACACTTAGTGGTAAATGGCTGTTCTCAATTTTATTACGAGATATAATTAACACCCTTAGGCAATGTTTGGTATACTGGTACGGATATACCCACATTAATAAAATCTAGATTGCTTTGAAAGATAATTGCGTATTAACTATTTTAATTGTGTGTTTGGTTATTAAGATAAATATACTAAGATTGTTTCACACATGTGTTTGGTACATTGTTTTATTTAGTAGACTAAGTTATGGAATGAGTAAATTAGTTAAGGCAATGTTTGGTAGCCTAGATAAAGACATATATACTAAGATTGCTATGCCAGAAACTGTATCCGAGGGGGGGCCTCGGATACATTATCCAGCCGAATCAGTAAATTACACCCCGGGCCTCGCGTTAAGACCGGGCCTCGCGTGAACGAATAATGACTACCAAACACATGGTTCTTGCTAGATACCTATACTAATATGCCTTTATCCAGACTACCAAACATTGACTTAGTGTAATAATAGCTTTAGTTACTATTTTTGGTACTTATAGTTTCTTATGCTAGAAAAATACGTTATTGTTGAGACTTTTAATATGCCCAATACTTGTGTATGTGGATATGAGTTTTCTTGCATTTATGGGTCCTATAATTTTTCATGAGACAGCTAAGTAGAGTAACCACTAACCATTGAAATCTTTAACAGATAGGCTCAATACAAGTTTTAAATTTTGCGGTGATACATTTAACTATTTTTTTATTACATTCTTGAAACTTCTGTTGACATAACTTTTTTTTGACCTCATGTAAAATAATCAACATCACAAGTAGTAGGGAAATATATTTAATAGTTATTATCATCTAATGATGTGTAGCCATAAATTCCAACCGTTATCCCAATAATGATGCTAAGAGGGTATGGACATATCAATTGGGCTTTCTAATTTTTTTTTCTCAAGTGAAAGGGCTTTAAAGAGTGATGAAGAAGATGGATTGGTATATGTCTATTATCCATTTCCATTCTCCAATTTGATTGGCAGGGGGTCTGAGGAGAATTCAAATGTGTGAGAGGATCAAGGAAAGGGGACCTATTATTCCGATCTCTTGTTAGCAATTAGGTTCAGGTAGACTCGTAGAAGGCCAAGCCTCTCTTCAATTATAGGTTTGAAGGTGGGTACGGAAAGTGAACTATCATCACTAATATGTGATAGTACAATATTCTTTGTTAAGGAGGATAGCCAATAGTTGATCAAAGTGCCTAAGTTGTTTTATGAATTGTTGAGTATGAGAGTTCTCATCATGGTATTCACCTGGGAGCATGATTGAAGAGTTAGTCATAGGGATAGGCTTTGAGGAGAGCAACTGGCGATTTAAAATTTTAAGGTGTTTCATTATAAGGTAAAAGAGTAAACTTTTAATGGGTGTTTGAATTGAGGGATTCGAAATGATCTACATCGAAAATGGATGTGCTTCTGTTTGTATATTAGTGTATGTGTGTGATAGATATGTATGTGCAAGTAATCTTGAAAACGTGTGTATGTGCATGAGATATATGAACTTTATGAACATAGGTGTGTGAGTGCTTGCTTACATACGTGTTTATAAGTATATATATGAGTAAGTGGATGCATGGTGAATGAGTAAGTGATATAGGATTGTGTGTGTTAGTACATAGTGTGCAAGTATATTTTTTGTGAACATATTGTGGATGTATTTACGAGTCATTGTGCTTGTAACTAGTGTTTTCACCAGCATCAAAACAAGTCAACTATATGTGTGAAGTTCCATATGCTTTGGTGTGTGGCATGTTATAGTGTTTATATTAGTGTATTAAACCAGCAGATGAGCGCTAAACATGTGTTTTTTATGCATGGTAGTTGATGAATAATGTGTGCATTAATTGACATTTAAACATAATTTTCATATTTTGTGCAATGTCACGTGTTTCCTCATTGTGAAGGTTTTTTAATCATCATGGTAGTTGATGAAAGCTTAGGGCTCGACTTCTACACATCAAAACACGTCACATATGAGAGCGCTGTTTTGGAACCCTAGAAGATTTATTGAAGATTGAAGAAGAGATACAAGATTGAAGATTAGAGATTTGACATAATAACTATATAATGTGAATTTCTTCTTGTTTCATATTTTTACACCATGAATTCTTATGATTTTGAATACATCATGATTAATCATGAGTAGCAAATCACTCTGTGGTTCTAAGGTTGTGAGTAATTTGATGAAATTCATGTTTTGAATTAATATAATTTTCATTTCCTCTTTGCTCGTGCACTATTAGTTTGATTGATCATGTTTGCATGTTTGATCAATATTTATGCATGTTAATTTAAATGAAATATGGATAAGCAGAACATACCCATCCAAATGTTACCTCACACAAGGATATATCATCTCAAAGTTATTGCATGCCATTACTATCATCATGCCAAAATGATAGCTCAAACTAAAACTTAAAGGTTGGTTGCGCAAAATTTAGGTGGTTGCTTATAAGAGGTACTTTTATGCATTCTTCATGCTGGTATTGGGGATTGTTAGGTGCCTATATAGAATAGGAAGTATTAATAACAATTTCCGAGACAAATTAGTATGTAGACCTCTAATCTAAGTTGATAGATAATGTCAACAAATAATAAGTGAGGGCTAATATCAAGATTGTTTTGCCTATATAGATTAGGAAGTATTAATACCTTCATGTTGCAACACTCGGAGCCAGCTCCGGAGGAGGAGGGACTCTTGCACTGAGAGACAGTGGGGTCGGGAGGATGTCAGCCACTTTTTTTTTTGGCTATTTCCTCTTTCAATCTATTCTCCTCATATTTACATATATCTATATATATAATCATGGATTATATAGACTTTTTAGTCGTATAATTTTAATTGTTTTCTTAAAATTATATATATGCACCGACCTTTTTCTTAAAACAATTACAATTGCTTATACCATTGCAAAATGCAACAGCTATATTATATTTTTTAAATTTTAATTATTTGTTTATAAATATGATTTCAATTTCTTATTTTTTTTGCATTCTCAATTCTCAAAATAATCTATCTCCTCCCACCATTCTACTTCTAGTAAATTTATCCTAGCAGAATTCTCATTTCTCATTGAAATGTCTAGGTCTTCCAGAAATTTCATTGTGTCTGAATTATTGAGGAATGAAATATAGGAATAGGGAGATGAACTCGAACTAATGATGCTTCAAGCAGCTCAAAGTTCTTGAAGGTGGTACATGGATCGAGGGGGTGAAGAAGAGCATGACTGTCTTGTAAGTACACAACTATTTGTCAAGGTTTTTACTCGGTTATGAATGATGTTTACTTTGAGGGTACTCTTTTCTTATTCCAAAATATTTTTCACTAAATTTTCCTTAGATTAGGTTTTAATGGGGCTCGAGGTGTAGCCTTTACTCACCTCCTCGCTCCAACTAAGAGTATGTTACTTTGTTATTGTAGCCAAGGGATGCCCTCATTTTAATGTATTGTATGCTCTACTTATCCTAGATAGTGGGAATTTTTATTTTTGGGAGTTTTTATTTTTGCTCTACTTATCCTAGATAGTGAGTTTTTTTTTCTATTATTTCATGATTTTCTGTTCTATTTTGCTTAATCGATACTATATTGAATTAGTGGTAAGTTGTGACTATTAAACAGTTTCTACCCCACCCCTGTTATTCGAATTAGTTTCGATGTAGTTGTTTCGCCCTAGGCATGTCCAAGGTTTATACTTTACAAAACACTTGTATAATTTTTTTACTTCTTTATAATACACTTTTTATCCTTAAAAAAAGTTATTGTACAATTTTTTTACTTCTTTATAATACACTTTTTATCCTTAAAAAAAAGCTATCTGTTAAAACATATGATTCTCATGCTGACTCATTAGATGAGTACATACATATAGGAGAGAGAACCGGCTTGAATTGTTCATCCAACCAGAGACGGACGTATGAATGTTAACTTGGGGGGCGAAATGTAGTAATTTCAATTTTGGGGGACCAAAAATAATATTATAATGTAAATTATATTATATTTATATAATAAATTATATATTTATATATATAAAAAAAATTGACAAAAATTGAGGGGGGGTGGGTGCCCCACCAGCCCCCTGTGTCCGTCCCTGCATCCTACTTTGTCAATGTTCGTCAAGGTGCTCAAAGATCAATACTTGATAAGCCAAAATGTTGCATACAAACAATTAGTTTAAATGCACAAGCAAAGACATAGCGAAATATGGCTTTCTTGGAATGTTAGGAGCCTCGACAACATGCATTTGGAATGGAGGATTTGGCCCGTCGCAATCACGGAGTCCCGACAATAATTTGGTATAGGATGCTAAGCGAAAGAAATTCAAGGTGAGATTGCTCTAGGCTTATTATGGGATGGTTATTTTGGGATGGTTAGAGGCCGTGCACGACTTTATTACAAGGATATCTTAAGGAATATTACATATACGTGCATTATTTTGCACAATGTGAATATAATTATTGAAGATAGAAGGGAATGAACGGTCATTTGATCCGACAGACTCTCCACCTCTAACAACAGTTAACATGGATTCGACCAGGGAATTTCAAGTCTACCTAAAACATTACATAGAACGAACTACGTGAGAGAAAAACATAACCAACTTCAAATTGACTTAGTCGAACAAATTTGGGCACGAGGGGAATACGATGGGTGATAAAATATTGTAATATTGTATTGATTGTGTTCTAATATTGTTGTAATAATATATTAATTTAGTGAACCCTTTATTATTATTATTGTAATATTATTATTTTGAAAAATATTTTCCAATTATTATTGAATATTATAGTTTTTATAATTCAAATTATGAAATAAATTATCAAATTAAAATAACTATATAAGTAAATGTTGTGAATAAAGGTGGTATATGAAAAAAAATATATAAATTGTGTGTATATTAGTGCACTTGAGATCCTCTAGTCTTGTGTGTGTCAACCATGTATCAAACCTCAAAATTATTACTTTTTCCTTAATTTTTTCTTCAATTTTAATTTCTTTTGTTCAGTATAATTTTATATTATTATTTAGAGTTTATTCCACCCAATTAGAGTTTATAATTTTTTAATATTTAATATTCATTTTTCAGTTATATAATTAATTTTTGGGGTTGATTAATTCAAACTTATGGTATATAATTTTTTAATATTTTAATTTTTAACAATAAATATTAATTATGATTAATTATAATATAATAAATTTTATTTAAAAAAATATTATTAACAATATACAATTTTAATATTGATACACGGTTGGCACCAGAGAATCTCTACTCATATTAGTGGGACTCCAGTAGAAGCTGATGAAATCCTCTGGTCGCTTTGGTGTCCATTTCATGTCCCACCTTCAAAACTACACAGGCTTGATAATATACAACTTAATTAGAATTTTAAGATACTCAACCAGGCCAAGCTGCGGCTCTCCGGTTTTCTCTCTCAAAACCCATATTACACAATTTATTTATTTATTTTTCTCTCATTCTCTCTTCTATATTCAAACCAGCGGCTAGTTATGCTCTGCTGATGAAAAATCAACATCAATTTCCCTCTCAAAACCCATATCCTACACTCTGTCCGGCTCTAGTTCAAGAAAAATCAACATCAATTTCTATGTTCCTACTATATAATAAAAATGACCATCGGAAACTATAAGTTGCATCAACAATATTTTCATAATCCCACCCATCAAAAATGAGTCCATGCCTTAAAAGAAATTTCTCGTCAAGATTTAAAATGAGCTCCGGCAGCTGCATCCTAATTCTACGCGGGACATCTCTAAAGTAGCCATCTCTAAAAAAATGTTCTACATTTTTTTCATGAATTCTAAGAAGGAAAAAAAAAAATATTTTGAGGGACGTAAACGCATTGAATCTTGAAATAATGAATCTTGAAAGAACTCGTGTGGAATCTGAACAAGTTGAGTACTGGATTAGGTGATCATTACATCTCCTCAAACTGAAAATACTCTTCGTAGTTGGGGTCCTTGGGGAAGATAAAGACGATGAATCGTCGGAAGCGGGTTTATGTGAATGAAGGGTAGAGAGAGGCGTTGATTTCAGTGAACAAATAACATGTAGAGAGAGAGAGAGAGAGAAATCATCCGAAGTCACCGCCGTTTTGAAATAGAAGAGATACAAAAAATAAATGTGGGATATGGGATTTGAGAGAAAAACGGAGAGCCATGATTGGCTTGGTTGAGCAGATTAAAATTTCGATTAAGTTCTAGCTCTTGCGGGGATAGATGGGTAGAAGTTAGTGAGTATATATTGTTGGATTTTTTTTGTTGATGCATTGCTACCATCCTTCGCTTACAAGCACCAGACGAGGTGTTGATCAGTTGAAGAGATGATCGCATGCACACACATTGAGGAGAAGAAAGGAAAAAAAAGCTAGCTAGGCAGCACCAACGTTTCAGTTCAGACTTGAGAGTGTTGAAACTCTAAATAATTATAACATATATCAATGCCTCGAAGTTGAGAAGCGGCCTCAATATTAAACTCCAGCACGTCGATAATCAGTGGCATGCAAATGAATGAGATAAGAGTCCAACAAGTGTTGATACAGTGGAGGCCAGTAATTCACACTTAAAATTAGCTCTATTCCCACAGTAGTGTGCTGGTTTCACCCATATGCGGCACGTCTCAATTCTCAAATCCCATCTGGCGAAGTTAAAGGTACCGTTATTATACTGATTAAAATATTTTAGAAAAATCCAACTTTTCTTCGTAGGAGGGAAACTCGTACAAAAAGTCCAAAAAATGTCAATTTCTCGGTATTCGAGGCAGCCGAGGGAAATAGTGGATAAAGTTAACCACAGCAAAGGCGAAATTTGATTTCTTGGGTTTGGGTAAAAATATATCAAAGGCGAAACATTTTTAGTAAATTAAGCTCCGAAATTTCTATTTTGGGAAATCTGGATTCTGGAACTTAGGCACCCAACCCAACTACCAAAAATCCGACGACTCGAAAACCAAGTACACAACGCACAAGATCTGAGTGAGCTTCGCCAAAAAACAACTAAAAAAATATTAGTAGAAATTACTAACCTGTTACTGCTACAGTATTGGTAGAGTTTGCCTCGGCAGGAGTAGATTATGACGCCGATATCCAGATCGCAGAGAACCGATAACTCTTTGGCTTTCTTCAGCAATCCATTCCGTCGCTTCGAGAAAGTAACCTGCCGCGCGCTTTTATCTTCGATTCGCTTTATCTCCAGCTTCCGCCTCCCCATTTTTTCCCGAATTAATCAAATGAAAAAAAAAAAAAGAGGTCTGTCTCAGAAATGAAGCATTTCTGCGGAGGAGGAGATGTTTAGCAGTCGTGTGTGTGCGTGTTAACTTTAAGGAAGACGAGTCTGCAGCAATAATAGTGGACGAATCTGGGATAAATCAAGTTTGGAATAAAAAAATAATAATAGAATGAATGTTACCGTCACTCGAATCTTGGGTTTAAAAGGGGGGTTGGATTAGGATTAAGATTACTACTAAATTTGGAATTTGGAGATGTCAAATAAGTGCCCCCAACGGAATGCTGACACCTGGCCGATTGCCAATCGCCGCACGCTGCGGCAGTTAACGCCAAACCGTGTCCCATTTCCCACGCTTATCGCTTTAATTTCACCGATAAATATTTGCTACCACTTTACCAACTCCAATTCCTATTCCATTTCTTTTTTTTTTTGGGGACGAACCTGGAGTCGTGCTTCAATTTTATTTTTCCCATTTTTTTAATTAATTAGTTAGTTTTTAGTAGGTCGGTCTTGAATTTTGTGGCAGGGATATATGTCGTGTCCTATCACATCTCCCTTTGTTCAGGAAAATTTAGTTTTTTTTTTTAAATTTAATTTTTATTATAACTAATTTTAATTTTAAATTTTTATCTGTGACTCGTACTTCCGAATTACTCTCTCCGTCTCAATTATATAATTTTGATTTCTATTTTGAAACGTCCCGATTATATAGTCTCATTACTATAAGTAGTGTTATTTTTAATGGGAATGTACAATTATACCCTTGTTAGTGTTAATAGCAAAAAAATTAAATATTATATATAATATTTTTATTGATCTTTATATATATTTATTTAGTTTTGAAATCTTATGAAATCCAAAATTAGATAAAATATTTAAATAATAAAGATATTATTATATTATAAATATCAAGAGTCTTTGACAACAAGTAAATATCTTTCAAAAAGATATATATCAATTTTCAACAACCAATGAGATAGTGTCACGTCAGCTTTAGATCTCTCTCTCTACAACTATAAATAGGAGCCTCCATATCAGTTGAAAATCACACCATAAGTCATTTGAAGAGTTCAAGAATTTGAGAAGAAATTCCATAAGTGAAATTCTTTCAAATATTCAAGGTGTTCTTCACCAAATTCATCCCGAAGACGGTGTTTGATCCATAAGCAAGGCAGTCAAAGGCGTTCTTCATCAAATTCATTCCAAAATTGGCGTTTGATTCGGAAATAAGGCGTTGGCCCTCCGAATTAACGTTATCAAATCCAAATACCAAGTCAAAGAAGATCGAGGATACAAATCTTCCTTGAAAACTTCAAAGGCCAAGTTTAAACAACAAGTCTGAGAAAATCAAAGAGACAAATTTACTCTGAAGATTTCAAAGCTCGTTTGAAGATCAAGTTTTGAAGAGAAGAATCAGAGAAAAAATAGAGATTGGATCTATATAAATATATTTTAATCCGAAAATCATCTGAATTGTACACGTTCTGTGTTTTACCAAATTAAATACGAAAATTTGTGTTACAAATTTTGGCACGCCCAGTGGGACAATCTCTACCTCTCATCTCTTCTCTTCACAAATTTTCTCAAGCATCAAGATGTCCACACTTCTAGAAGAGCAAATTGCAAATTTGACGAAACTTGCCGAAGGACTTGCGAAGCGGATACAAGAACGGGATATTCAAATCTTGAAGCTGGACAAATAAAGGATTGTTGATTCTTGTGGCAAGCAATCGAATAAAGATACTGAAGTTAAGATATCTACAAAGCTACATGCCAACAAAAGTAAAAAATCTACAGCTAAAGAAATTGAAATATCCTCTAATGGCTCAATACAAGTTGATCAACTCAAAGATTTAATACTGAAAATAATCAAAGACAAGTCTGGAGAGAGCCTTAAATCACTCTAGACTTACAACAAGTCATATACTCCAAGAATTGACAACTTAAAGATGTCAGATGGCTACCAGCCGCCAAAGTTTCAACAATTTGATGACAAATGAAATCCAAGACAACACATGGCTCACTTTGTAGAGACCTGTAATGATGCTGGGACATATGAAGATCACTTGGTGAAGCAATTCGTTCGTTCTTTAAAATACAACGCGTTTGATTGGTATACCGATTTGGAGCCAAATTCGATTGATAGTTCGGGCAAATGGAGAAGGAATTCGTTAACCGCTTCTACAGTACTCGAAGGACGGTTAGCTTGGTTGAACTCTTAAATACAAACCAATAAAAAGAAGAGTCTGTTATCGACTACATCAACCGTTGGAGAAACTTGAGCCTGAATTGCAAAGATCAATTATCAGAAACTTCAGCAATTGAAATGTGCATCCAAGGCATGTGTTGGGGTCTTCGATATATTTTGAAAGGGATTCAATCAAAGACCTTCGAGAAATTGGCTACTAGATCTTACGACATGGAGTTAAGCATAGCCGCAAATGAAGTTCAAGAACTGTCAATGCAAAAGCATCACAACTTTGAAGAAGAGCCAGAAATAAATGATGGGGGCAAACCTTTTGAGAATCTCTAAGTGAAGAAGAAGAAGAAGAAGAAGAAGAAGAAGAAGAAGAAGAAGAAGAAGAAGAAGAAGAAGAAGAAATGGCTATAAATCTCGGCACGTGCTTATTCAAGTCTTGCAATACATGTCACAATCTATGAAAAGAAAAAAAAAATCAATGCTCCTTGATAAGAGCCTAAACTATCTTCCAAAATTCCTTGATAAGAGCAAAAACTATCTAAAATGCAAACACTCCTTGATAAGAGCCTAAACTATCTTCGAAAGCTCCTTGATAAGCTTAAACAATCTAAAGTCTTCAAAAACTATTCAAATGCTCCTTGATAAGAGCCTAAAATATCTTCCAAAACTCCTAGATAAGAGCCAAAACTACCTAAACTCTTCAAGAAATACCAAGACTCCTTGAGACGAGTATAAAATGTCTAAAAAATCAAATTCAAATCCAAAACTCATTGACACGAGTATAAAATATCTACAAATACAAATTCAAATCCAAGACTCTTTGACACGAGTATAAAATGTCTACAAATTCAAATTCAAATCAAAGACTCCTTGATAAGAGTATAAACTGTCCACAAATTCAAATTCAAATCCAAGTACTCATGGACATGAGTATAAAAGGTCTACAAAGTCCAAATTCAAGTTGAAGGCTCCTCAATATGAGCATAAACTATCCAAGTTCAAGAAAAAGCTCCATGATATGAGCATAAACTGTCTAAATTCAAATCCAAATTGTAGGCTCCTTGATACGAGTATAAACTATCTAATAAATTCAAATTAAAGAACTCTTGAATACGAGTATAAACTATTCACAAGTTGAAAATCAAGAACTCTTTGATACGAGTATAAACTATTCACAAGTTGAAAATCAAGAACTCTTTGATACGAGTATAAACTATCTAATAAATTCAAGTTCAAGACTCCTTGATACGAGTTTAAACTATCTAATCAATTTTCGAGACTCATTCATTTCAAACGACAAGTCGTCAATGAACAAGTATCGAGGGGGCATTTGTAGATAGCAAAAAATTAAATATTATATATAATATTTTTATTGATTTTTATATATATTTATTTAGTTTTGAAATCTTATGAAATTCAAAATTAGATAAAATATTTAAATAATAAAGATATTATTATATGATAAATATCAAGAGTCTTTGACAACAAGTAAATATCTTTCAAAAAGATATATATCAATTTCCAACAGCCAATGAGATAGTGCCACGTCAGCCTCCATATTAGTTGAAAATCACACTAGAAGTCATTTGAAGATTTCAAGAATTTGAGAAGAAATTCCATAAGTGAAATTCTCTCAAATATTCAAGGCGTTCTTCACCAAATTCATCCCAAAGACAGTGTTTGATCCATAAGCAAGGCAGTCAAAGGCGTTCTTCATCAAATTCATTCCGATATTGGCGTTTGATTCGAAAATAAGGCGTTGGCCCTCCGAATTAACGTTATCAAGTCCAAATTCCAAGTCAAAGAAGATCGAGGATACAAATCTTCCCTAAAAACTTCAAAGGCCAAGTTCAAACAACAAGTCCGAGAAAATCAAAGAGACAAATTTATTCTGAAGATTTCAAAGATCGTTTGAAGATCAAGTTTTGAAGAGAAGAATCAGAGAAAAAATAGAGATTGGATCCGTATAAATATATTTTGATCCGAAAATCATCTAAATTGTACACGTTTTGTGTTTTACCAAATTAAATACAAAAATTTGTGTTACAATTAGGTTTTGAAAATTTTAAAAATTAAATATTTAAGTTTTTGAAAGTTGTAAATCTTAAATGTTATTTTTTCAAAAAAAGAGAAACATTAATTAAAATTGAGTAACTTAATTTGCATGTAAATTGAATTTGATCAATTCTATTGATATTCATTGTATTTGCACTTTGTGAAAATAAAAATAAAAAAAAATCTTTTTTTTTTTCCGTCTTCTATGCATGTATGTTTTTTAGCGCATAGTTGTTTTTTTAAGAAAAAGAATGAAATTTTGGCGCAAAGTTTATAAATTTTAAAATTGAATTTCATAAAAATTTTGTAGGATGTGAATGACTGTGTGATTTTTGGAGATTTTTTTTAGTTTCAATAGTATAAAATCTTTTAGACTTTTAGATATTGTTAGTTTTTATTTATATTATTAATTGTATATTTTGTTTATTAAAAAAAATACATTAAAGTTGAGCTAAAATCTAAGTTTTATTAATTTTCATTCAATAAGGGTAAAGTAAGAAGTTTAGCTTTTGTTTCTTACTTTCATAAATATTTTTAATATACGTGCGAGTAGAAAAGAGACTATATAATCGCGACAGAGGGAGAGGGAGGAGTGTATATTAAAAAAATTTAATTATCGCATAGGAGATGTAACATGGAATCTCTGATCTGATTTATTTGAGTTGAACAAAGTGAATTCGAATTCAATCAAAATTTGATTTTATTTAAATGACTGAATTTTGATATAATTTGAAATTTTAGCCACCGACTTTAAAAATTTACAATTGCAATGCAATTTTGTAATATATTGCAAAGAGACACTTTCAAATTTTCCAAGGGACTAAAAATTGATACATAAATATTATAAAAATTGTAAGCATGTGAAGTAATTTTATATTTATTAATACAATAGAGAAAACATGAAATATCGTGTTTCATTTCATTTTATTGCAATGATATGTCTTTTTTGGAACAAATTATAAAATTGTGTTATAATTGTAAAGTTCCAATATTTGTGTCTAAATTATGATTTGTGTAAATTAAGTTCATGTATTCTTTCGCCCCCACCCTTATTCAAAGCATATTTATAAATAATGATTGAAAAAAAAAAGAATATCAAGGGAATTGGATTCGACTTATAATATTATGGGTAAAAGTAAATTATGAGCCTCTTGAATTAATTCATAGCAAATTATATTAATAATTTCCTACTCAATTCTAATCTCTTTCTCGAAAAATTATATCCCATATGAGCACATACTGCACCCATCACATACACTTTAAAAAAAATGGATATATTATTTAAAAATTATTAACATATGTGTGATGGGTATGGTGCATGTACATGGATGGAATTTTCCCAGTTCCTCAGCTCTCTCAATCTCTCTTTAACTTTCTTTATTTTTATCTTTCATTTTTCTATTTTCTATCTAATATTTCTATATTAACGTAAAGAGTGTGTACCCATACGAAATAGTGCTACGTGAATACGCCCTCCTGAATCGTACTAATTAGTGCTTTCATTGAGAATTAGTGCGTTAATATGCCTCCATGGTCGTATCCACGGGCGTAGCTACATAGGGCCCAGAGAGGGCACTGGGCCTCCTGGAATTTAAAAAAAATTAATATAGTAATAATATTTAATATAGTATTAAAAAAATTCAAAAACTTACTCTTCTCTCCAACCTAACTCACGGCCTGCAGTAATTTTATCCCCAATTTTCCAAAAAATACCAATTCAATTTCCACCCGATAAGTTCATCCCCAATTTTCCAAAATATATGAATCCCGATTCCAATCTCCTCTCCCATTTTCTTCTTCAATTCTTTCATCCTAGTGTTGATGTTTAAACTTTAGGGTTCATTGAAGATTTGTAGTGGAGGTTACAAAATCAAAATTTGAATTTTTTAAGGTAATAAAATGGCACTTTCACAAAAGAACAGTTTTCCATTGAAATCTAGAGCAGTGTACTATATACTCTAATATAATAACAGCAAGCATGGAACTTATTTTGTCAATTTTATCACACCCGTGTGAAGTAAAATCAACACAGAAGAAGAGTAAATCAACACTTGGAAAAATAGGTATATCAAGTTCACACCTAACGATGTTGATGAGATTTAAATTATTTGAACTTGACACATTTGATCTCAAATTTGGACCTCTCGCCATTATTAGGCCATCCCTAAGGAAACTCATAAGATATATTTTTATAGAGATGAAGGAACTCTGATGGATTATTAGTTGTGATTATAGAATTTCACACACACACACACACATATATAAACACAGTTTTTAATATATTTAAAATTGGCACCAGTTTAAGTCTATTTGTGTAATTTAACAATCATTCTACACAAAGCAGTTTTTCCATTCAATTGCGGAGCAAACCGCCTAAAATTCATGTTGTGGTGGTTAATTCAGAACACTCTATCAAACCCACACTCTGCGGTTAATGGAGAAACACTTCCTCAAATTCTCACTTTAGATCTCTCTCTCTTCCCATCCACGTCTTGTTTCAGAACAATTAGAGTTCTGACAATTAGTTCAAAAGCAGACAATAATATTCCTGCCGATGAGTATTCAAACATGTGGACATCGAAAGAGCCAAAAATGTGTTGAATCTAGCTGAACAAAACAAGATAACAACGTAACAATAATAATAATTGAAGATCAGAATAACAATAGTTTAGAATAAACTAAGGATCAAAATAATATTAATACGAATAAAGGAAACCCGAGGCCTGTGGAGATCACAATTTCCTTAAACTAAATTCATCCCGTATGGATGGTTTGATTCCCAGGATACAACGGATGGACCGAAACTTCCTCCGGCGAACTGAACACTATGCTCGAACTTGATCAAATAGAGCTAGAACACGAAACTTGAACCACCAAATAGAGCACAAATTTAACTCGAAACTAGAGAGCAAGATCGAGAAAAGAGAGAAGAGAAGAGAATGAAATTTTGGTGTGTTTTCAAATGATGATTGAGAGCTCTTTTTAAAGGCTCCAAAGGAACATTCTCAAGTGTTCCATCATTAAAAACAAAGAGTAACTCCTAAAACTCAAAGGTTGCCATTAGAGCTAACCTTTGAACTCTAGGGTTTAGAATGTCATTTACGTAAAGACATAGGATTACAAATCCATTTTCCGTTTCTTTAATGTAGACACATCTATGACATTGATTGATTTTGAATCCACATCTCATGTCATTTCTTTGGTGCTTTTTTCTCTAAAAAAAGAATTTCACATATAATACGCCCATAAAGATTACATCAAGAAACGGTATACAAGAAAATTAAGGGTTCTAAAGCGAAAAGAAAAGGAGAAAGAAAAAGATACCGTATTACTAGAGTAATTTTATTAACTACTTATCAATCTGATATACAGAGGCACTTAAGCATGATTGATCCAAAGTAATTTATTCCAACGTTCTTAGCGGGAGTATATTTCAAATTCACCATCTTTAATTCTATATACACTACAAATTAATGCGATATATAAAATAATTAAGACACAGGATTAAGTCTCAGCGCCCGGAAAAAAAAATTAAGAATGCAAATTTCTCAAGATATATATATATATATATATATATATATATATATATATATAGGATGGTTAAAATGAAGATCAGAAACTATGAACTATTAATTAATAATCACCCATCTCATTAATATGAATTATTAATATTTAATATTTGATACAATGGTCTAGTTGCAAAATTTTGGTCTCTTCAAATTCTTGTAGATTGGATAAGGGTAAAATTATATAAGAAAGATCCTCATAATCCCACATTTGTGGCATGAATCACTACAAGAAATTCGCGACGGAATACGATTCATCGTTACTTGCGACCATAATTCCGTCGCTAAACATTTCAGACATTTGAAATGATGGGAGTGTCTCGCTCTGAAACTTTACGACGAACTAGAGACGGACTCACCGTCGTTAACTTTAACAACGGATCAATTCCGCCGTTAATTATCTAATTTTCAATTAATTTTATCCAAAAAATACTAACGACGGACCTATTCCGTCGTTATGTATTTATTTTTCACTTATTTAATTACCAAAAAACTTGACGAACTCTGTTCGTCGTTAATTTATATAATTTAATATTTAAGTAAATCGGAAAAACATTAATAAAGAAATAGGTCAGTCGTTAGGTTTTTTCAGAATTAAATAATTGAAAAATTAATAATTAATGACGGAATTGATCCGTCGTTAAGTTTTCTCTAACTAAATTAATTGAAAAATAAATAATTAGTTTCGTTGTTAATATTTTTCAGAATTAAATAATTGAAAAATAAATACTTCACGACGGACTATTCTATCATTAGGTTTTTCTTAGTTAAATTAATTGAAAAATAAATACTTAACGACAAACTATTCGGTCATTAGGTTTTTTTGAATTAAATTAATTAAAAATTAGATAATTAACAACGGACTATTTCGTCGTTAGTCCGTAGTTAAATTTCAGATATCAGAACAAAATCTGGGCTTCAGTTTCATTTTCCCCAATTTCAAACCCTTATCGCCCTCCCTGTCTTTCCCTATTCCCGACCAATCCACATCTGTCGACAAGGTTTCTATCGCCGTCTCTCTCTCTCTCTCTCTCTCACACCATCTCCGTCTCATAGCCGCGTCTCCGCCGCCTCACCGTCGCTTGTCTCGTCCCAGGCTGCTGGATAATGCACTTTCTTCTCTATCTCCATCTCTTTCCCTCTCTCTTTCTCTCTAACTATATCTCTCTCCCCTCTATATGGCCGCTGCCACCGACCACCCGCAGCCGCAGTCAACAATTCCCTAGCCGTCGAGCTGTGCATCTCTTTCTCTTTCTATATATATGTATATATATATATATATATAGATCAGAGATCAAATGAGAACCAATGTCTTGTGTAGGAACTAGGAACTAATATTGAGCCTTGGATCAATAATTTTCTAAGGCTCAGATTAATCTAAAAAAATGGGGTCAAAAATGCAATATCTTAAGAATTGTATTAAATTAAGGGTATATATGTCATTGTAATGCATATTAAAAATCTGGAGTAAATATATCTGTTCCATATATAGTGGGATTTATTTTGGAACGATTTTTTTTTGGGCGGATTTTAGGACTCTTTTTTTAACAGAGTTGTATCCATCGGTGTTTCATATTTTAATTCATCACACACCTGTTCAACATTCTTATTGCTTGGGTCTCTCGTTCTAGATTATAGACAAGTTAACTTTGTCGAATTTCATCGATTTGTTTCATATTTTTTTATCGGCGTCCACTTTGTCGGATTTCATCGGTCTGTTTGTTCATCTGGAGGAGTCATTTTTCACAAGTTCTTATTTCATCGTATATTATTATCACTCCAGTTTTCGTCTCATTATGGAAGATACAAGTATTATGTTCTCCATTAATGGTGTAGAGATATTGGTTGAATCTGGTAGGGACACGTATGTTTGACGTTTAGCAAATTTTTTATGCGTGATTAGCAAATTATAAATTTGTTAATAGCAAATCGATAATATTTTTATGTGAAAATACGATTTTTTTAAAAATAGTTTCAATGTGCTTTGCATGATAGTGAGATGTTTACAGAGAATGAGTATTTCATATTTATTATATACGATAGATGCTTTTTGTATTTGGTTGTGGAAGTTTTCAAGTTATTAAAAAAAATAGTTAAAATGGCATGAATTGTTGTGTGCAAAATAAAAATGTATTTTTTTTACAAGTTCTTACTCCATCGTATATTATAATCACGCCGATTATCGTCTGAATATGCAAGATACATGTATTGTGCTATCCATTAATGTATCTTTGTAGGTGTAGGGATATGGGCAGAATCTGTTGGGGACGCGTATGTACGACTTTTAGCAAATTGTTTATGTGTAATTAGCCAATTATAGATGTGTTAATAGCAAGTCGGTAATATTTTTATGTGAAAATATAATTTATTTTTTTGATGATAGGATGGTTTTTTTTAATGGTTTCAGTGTGCTTTACATGACAATGAGATGTTCGCAGATAATGGTCATTTCATATTTATTATAGACGATAGATGCTTTTCATATTTGGTTGTGGAAGTTTTCAAGTTATTAAGAAAAAATAGTTAAAATCGCATGAATTGTTGTGTGCAAAATAAGAATGTATTTTTTTTCATAAGTTCTTATTCCGTCGTATATTATCATCACGCCGGTTATCGTCTAATTATGGAAGATACATATATTATGTTCTCGATTAATGTATCTTTTTAGGTGTAGAAATCTAGGCAGAATCTATTAGGGACGCGTATGTACGACTTTTAGCAAATTTTTTATATGTAATTAGTAAATTATAGATGTGTTAATAGCAAATTATAGATGTGTTAATAACAAATGATTCAATTATACATATTTCATATACTTTTAAAAAACATAAGTAGATTTACTGCAATTTAAAAAACATAAGAGGATTTGATGCAAGATTTCAATAGCACAACACAGTTTGATGCATTTTACTGTGATTTCACTAATCTATTAATAATATCTAACTAATTTGCTAATTATACATTTATAATTTGCTAAATACATCAGCCCACATCAAATTAAAACATATAGATAGAATGATTAAGCAAAAACCAATACGCATAGCTTTTTCTAACCACACATAAATCATTTGCTATAAGCCAATGTAAAATTGCTAAATATTACATGTTAATTTTCTATCAACAAAAAATACTCATAAACAAAACATATCTTACTAATCTGTTATTAACACCTAACTAATTTGGTAATTGTATCTTTATAATTTGCTAAATACATCAAACCAGTTAAAATCAAAATCAATAAATATATCGATTCTTTAGATTTGAGTATTCATCCCTTGTGCGCTTCTCGACCGCCTCCAATGTTTTTTCCACATGCGAACCGGGTGTATCGTAGTCAGTGACATTCATATCATGCTGTCGCTTTGATCTAGATTTGTGATCGCATTCGTCGTTATCTGCATCACAAACATAATTCACTAAATATATAAGAACCAAAATCAAAACCAATAAAAAATGATTATCATATCTTAATAATTTGCTATAAACGAAAATAAATTTGCTATATACTTAATGTTAATTTTCTATAAATAAATCCACCCATAAAATAAAAAGATATGTTCATAATCTGTTAATAATGTCTAACCAATTTGCTAATCATATTGTATGAATTTGCTAAATACATCAATCCACATCAAATAAAACACATATAAATAGAACTATTAAGCAGATGAATAATTTGCTATGAATGAAATTTTGCTATAAACAACTGCACGGTTTGCTAAACACCAAGACATAATTTGCTAAAAAAAATATGAATATGGAAAACATGCAATTTTGTTATAATCAACTGCACACTTTGTTGAATACATACGGATAAAAATGCTATAAACAGATGAATAATTTGCTATGAATTCTGAATCTCAAGAAAGCCGCAAACTGTAAACACATTAAATAATTTTTGACCCACAGTCGACATAATTATTGGATAACAACACAATAAAATTTGCTATAAACATATACCAATTTGATATCATCAGATGAATAACTTGCAATAAACAGAGAAAATATTTGCTAGAAATAAAATGTCAATTTGCTATAATCAACATAACAATTCTTTAGAAAAAATAGGACTGAAGAATGAAATTTTGCTATAACCAGTTGCACATTTGCCAAACACCAAGAGATAATTTGCTATCAACAGAAGAGACCAGTACTAATTTGCAATTTTACCAACAAATACCAATGAAATTGAAATTCTATCAACAAAAGATCAGTATTAATTTTTCAACTTTCTAGATATCCAAATAACATACAAAAATAGCGAAAAATTTGGGAGGAAATACAAGAAGGTTTTCGTGAGAACCCTTTGCCCGTCGTTAATTAGTAATTATTTAAAAAAAATAATTAGTAATTATTTAAAAACATCATAATCAACTAAATGTAATGAATAATTAATTAAGTTGACCGACTAATTATACCTTTGTAATTTGCTAAATTCAAAAAACCAGTCTAATCATATATTCATGATTTGCTAAAAACTAAATGTAAATCTGCTATAAACAAATCCAATTTGCTATAAATAACAAATACCCATAAAACCACATCATATCAAGTTAATTTGCTAAACACATATTACGAACTTGCTAATCAAAAGTTACTAATTTGCTAAATATATCAATACAAATCAAATCAAAACCAATATATAAAATGATGAAACAATAACCAATACCAATCAAATTTGCTACTCATATATATCCACTTAATTTGCTAAAACTCAAACCAAACCAAATCTAACCCAACAAACATATCGATTAACCAATAACCAAAAACCTTAAATTTTGCTAAATTGCTAAATACAAAAAATGAGTCTAATCATAAATTCATAATTTGCTAAAAACTAAATGTAAATCTGCTATAAACAAATCCAATTTGCTATAAATAACAAATACCCATAAAACCACATCATATCAAGTCAATCTGGTAAACGCATATTACTAACTTGCTAATCAAAAGCTACTAATTTGCTAAATATATCAATACAAATCAAATCAAAACCAATGAATAAAACGATGAAACAATAACCAATACCAATCAAATTTGCTACTCATATCCACTTAATTTGCGAAAACTCAAACCAAATCAGATCTAACCCAACAAACATATGGATTAACCAATAACCAAAAACCTTAAATTTTGCTAAATTGCTAAATACAAAAAACCAGTCTAATCATATATTCATAATTTGCTAAAAACTAAATGTAAATCTACTATAAACAAATTCAATTTGCTATAAATAACAAATACCCATAAAACCACATCATATCAAGTTAATATGCTAAACACATATTACTAACTTGCTAATCAAAAGTTACTAATTTGCTAAATATATCAATACAAAATAAATCAAAACTAATAAATAAAACGATGAAACAATAACCAATACCAATCAAATTTGCTACTCATATCCACTCAATTTGCTAAAACTCAAACCAAATCAGATATAAACCAACAAACATATCGATTAATTAATAATCAAAATCCTTTAATTTTGCTCAATTGTTAAATACCAAAAACCAGTCTAATCATATATTCATAATTTGCTAAAAACTAAATGTAAATATGCTATAAAAAAATCCAATTTGCTATAAATAACAAATACACATAAACCACATCATATCAAGTTAATCTGCTAAATACATATTACTAACTTGCTAATCAAAAGTTACTAATTTGCTAAAATTAGTTCAGATCGAAGCTCCCTTCAACAAAGAATAACGACACACCTCATAAGCAATATCTTCCTTGGGATCATAACCCACAAAAATGTTGAAACTCTTCAAGTTCCCATTTTGATTAATTTCATGCCCATTGCTCGAATTCTTGGAAATGGGATCGGAATTATTTACCTCGACGCCGTTTGAACGATGCAAATCCGCCACACCCGCCATGAATTTAAGCCAGAAACTTCAAACCTGCAGCAAAATAGAAAAGAACCCACAAAATTATTTCAAGAAAATAATCAATATCGCTTCTTTTTTTGTATATGCAACTGCAAAATACGAAATGTACCTAGTTCAGCAGATCTAAGATTTGAAAGAAATAGCCCAAAACAACATACTTAGAATGACGTCTGTAAAAAGGATATCAATGAGTTAAAAAATGCAATGGGAGAAAAACAAAAAAGAAAAGTGAAGAGGTTGAACACGAGCGGCGAGTGAGTGAAGACGGGCGGCGAGCGGTTGAACAGGGGAGGCGATAATTTTATTTATGCTATTAATGAAGATATCTGATTTGGGTTTCTAGGGTTTCTGTTAATATCTATCATATTATAGGTTTCTCAATAATACCCTTATTATGTTTGTAATTTTGGTAGAAAATTATCATTTTGCAATTTGACCCTAAAATCTTAAATCAATCTTGTCCATTCAAATTGTAGAGATCTATGGATGTAAATGATTCCTAGTTTCTACATAGGGATATGGTTCTCATTTTAACCCACCCCTATATATATATATATATGTGTGTGTGTGTGTGTGTGTGTGTGTGTGTGTGTGTGTGTGTGTGTGTGTGTTTGACCGTGTGTGTGTTTCAATTTTTTAGACGTTTCATAAATTTGTTCAATTGTATAAAATTTAGATGCCTTTTGTAACATGCTAATGTCTAAGTGCTTTGTTTTGGATTCATACATAAATACATCATTAAGCTATTGTGTTGTTTTTGTAACTTTCATTTGGTTCAATCAGATCTTCAAATCTTGTTTTGTCATGTAATTAACTCATCATGCAGTCTTCATTTTTTTATATTAGTTGTATGATGTTTGATATGGGGTTATTTTCAGCTAGGTGTTGATCGATTTTCTACCACATTGCAGCTTTTGCTACAAAGTAAGTCCGCTCTTACTAAATTCTGAGGTCACAATCTTTGTGTTAGTTTGAACAATATATGTTTTTATGACAATAAATTTAAAATTCATGAAAGAGTAATAATTATTAAGTTAGAAAACATGTTTGAAATCATGTTTATAAAACTGTATAATATTATGTGAGAAAAAAAGTTTGATTTATTGGCTGTCGTATATAAAATATAATTTATGGCTATTTTATTGTTTATTTTGAATGGGATGAAGGCTCATGGATCCCTCTTTATATATGTTAGATGTTGTGGGTTGGTTTTGTTGGTGTTGTTATTAGTATTGGATTAGCTAAACATAAATCAATTAGCGTAGAGTCGAGAACTTGGGACTATGATTTTCACATAAGTATTGCCGAAATTTTTACCGAATTGCTTATTTATTTTCTAAATTCAATTCCATTGCATTGCATTGTTGGTATTGTTTATTTTGTTTTTTTGTTGGTATTGGTTAATTAGCTGGACATACATTAATTAACGTAGAGCCGAGAACTTAGGACTATGATTTTCACATAGGTGCTGCCGATTTTTTTACTGAATTGCTTATTTATTTTCTAAATTCAATTCCATTACATTGTTGATATTGTTTATTTTATTGGTATTGGTTAGTTAGCTGAATTAGCTTAGAGTCGAGAACTTAGGTCTATGATTTTTACATAGGTGCTGCCGAATTTTTTAATAAATTACTTATTTATTTTATTTCAACTTTATTTATTTCCAATGATAAAATATTATATATTCGATGCTTCAAAAATGACTATAGATCATCAATGAATGTACTCGTGATATCTTGATAATGGTGGTTTTAAGTCTAGACTTTCTGAATGAGCTTGAATCTTTTATTGTGTTTGCCTGTAGCGAACCTGTCTTCATAGATAGGGATAAAATTAAGTGTCCACGTTGTAAGTGTAAGGATTTTCCATTCAAAGAACCGTATATCGTTCGACTCCACATTGCGAAAAATGGATTTGTTTGGAATTATCATACTTGGACGTTTCAAGGGAAAATTAATAGACCCAAACGTATGGAATAGAATTTAGCCAGTGATGAAGGTTTTGATCTGTATCATTCGATGTTGATGAATACTGTTGATCCACAATACAACATGAACGCCGCAGATAACATTGAAGAGCCTCTGAATCTTGAAGCACAACATTTTTACGACATGTTGAAGGCTACAGATAAAGAATTGTGGCCCAGTTGTGAAAATCATTCCCAATTATCACTAGTGGCACGTCTGATGGCCATAAAGTCTGAGAACAACGTGTTAAAGAAGTGTTTGATCAAATAATACAATTGATGCAGGAGATAGTTCCAGAAAACAATCAGGTCACCTTGAATTTCTACAACATAAAAAATTCTCCGCGGTATATTTTTTTATGTGCCACTTACGTCTTCTGTCTCTTCTCAACACATCGATTGACTTGCTTGAATCAAGGTTAGCCACAAACTTTTTATTCTGCCAATTATAACTGTAGATCATACAGTTGTACTTGGTAGAATAAAAAGTTTGTGGCCAACCTCGATTCAAGTAAGTCAGTCGGCATGCATAGAAGAGATAGAAGACAAAAATGGCGCACAAAAAAATGTACTAATTTCCACTTAATACTCGATTGGAGAGATTGTAAGCATCTAATGTTACAGCCAAGGATATGCGTTGGCATGCATCATCAATTGATGATGGGGTGATGCGACATCCAACCGACTCTCCTGCATGGAAGCATCTGAACATTTTTCTCCCTAATTTTGCTTCAGAAATCAGAAATGTTTGTTTGTATCTTTCAATTGACAGTTTCCAATCATTCGGCCAATCAGGCCAATAATATTCTTTACGGTACTACTTAGGACAATTAGTGATTTTCTCGTATATTCAATGTTATCCGAGTGGAGTATAGCTGGAAGACTTGCTTGTCCACATTGTATTGACACTACAAATACATTTACTCTATTGTGTAGTGTTAAGAAACCATGGTTCAACAACCATCGAAAGTTTCTAGACGTTTCTCATCCCTTTCGAAGAAATAAAAGAGCATTAATGAAGAACAATGTTGTAATCGCAGTACCTCCTGAAATGAGATCATGCAAAGATATTATAGCTGATATAGTGGCATTGGGCCTTAAAAAGTCACCGAGTTGAACAATAATGTGACATTATCCAAAGTTTGCAGGTGGAAAAGAAAAACATCTTTTGCGATCTGCCCTATTGGAATTCCCTATTGATTCGATATAACATGGATGGAGCGTTGTAGACTATAGAGAGTTAAATGATAATTTAATTAAGCTTTGGGCTTAGTTAATGATTTAATTACAGCTCAATAGAGCCACCGGATTACATACTGTTCATCGGTTCTTTTATCTTTTATGTCATGAACATTGACACTCTGTTGTTTATTTATTTAATTATGTCTAGCTAATTCTATAGTTAGGTTTTAGGGATTGGAATTTATGGATTTTAATATATGAGTTGATTACTTTTTCTTCCTGCTATTTCTCGGGGTTTGATTTCTATGATTATTTCATATCTTATGTGAATGCTTGATCACCATTTATGCATGCTAGTTGATTGATTCTGAGTTTGACACTACTCTCGCAAAACTACGAACCGGACCCACAAGAGGACGGGGTCGATTGTAGGCGGTGAGCTAACCCGAGTCCTGTCTCTCAAAGAAAGCTTAACAGGGCGATTTGTCCCTCTCCTGTTACACACATGAAAATAAATACGAGCTGAAACATTCTAAACAGGGGTTGAGTAGATTAAACTAAAATCTACTAACTAAAGCGAGAGAAAGGCAATAAAGTAAACAAACAAACAAATAAAATGAACTAAACTAATATATACGGACATTAGGGCGTAGATTCTCTCCTTGGTTTCTCTCCTAGCTCGATTCAAGTTGATTTCGTTAGCCTTAAACGTATAATAGACTCCATAAAGAGGCTTAACTTCATTTACTGTCACCGTCAATCCATTAAACCCCCCACCGGCTAAATCATACGCACAAGATTAACAATTAGGCTTATGAACCAGTCCGCCTAATGTTGAAAGAACCCTAGTCTGGCAATAGAATCTCCTATCAGTCTCATTTATTACCTGACAATGTTGAATATTAATCAACCACTCAACATAAACAAGTTCAATTCAACCAACTAGAAATCAACAATCCCAAGCATGGATCGAAACCAAATCGATTATCCACCCCCTAATGTGTGGAACTAGCCCCTCATCATGCAAGATACCAAACACAAATCATACAAGTTCTTCATTTTATAAACTAAAAGATAAAGGAAATACAAACTTAAATAATAATGTTTGTCTCGATAATGTTTGGGACAAATCTCCACAAATGAATTGAAACTAAAAAGAAATACCAAAGAAATAGAGATCTTTGAGCAAGCCTAGCTACCAGCCCCGGCTTGAGCTTTGGATCCCTTCTTCTCCGTCTTCCTTCTCCACTTCAAGCTCTCATTTCTTTCTCTGTGGTGAAGATGATGGAGTGAATGGAATGGACCCTCCCAAACTGGTCTGAGGGTCTCACCCCCTCAAACTAGTTGGGAGGTCCTCCCCTCCGGGAGCCTCACTTCTTTTTCTTCTCTACTCTCTCAGTGATTGAATGGTGAATGGTAATTGTCATTGATAGATAAATGAATGAAAGATGAAAAGGGAGAGATGAATGGTGAATGGCTTTCCCTCCAAGCCTCTCTCTCCGCGTGAAATTAATTGTCCGTGTGAAGTGGTTGGACCGCAATTGCTGAAAATAGCCTTAGATATCTAGCACCGGCGGACTGCCCCAGTGCCCGCGGAGTGCGGAGTGAGTGCCCCCGCGCAGGCGGAGTGCCCCATGCCGGTGGAGGAGGGCAGCCCCGTACTGGCGGAGAAGAGCAGTCCTGCGCCGGCGGAGTGCCCCGCATCGGCATAATGACTCCGCGCTCGTGGAGGCTCTTTGGCTGAAATCACTCCCTCGCGGCGGCTGGGCTTGGACTAATTGAGGCTCCGGTTTTGTCTTTAGATTGCATTTATACTGGGCTTTCGGCTTTCCACCTTTCATGCCATAAAATACCTTCTTTTGGAGCAAAAGCTCAAAGTCTACGCAACACAGGCATAACACACCAAGGGATCAAATATGAAGCTAAAAATACTAAAATAACACGAAAATAAGAAAACACACGCACAAAAGAGATACATCCAAATAAGAAAAACATCACAAATAAACATTAAACAACTCCCCACACTTAGCCTTTTTCTTGTCCTCAAGCAAACACAGTAATTCAAGACATGAAGCAAGAAGGAATGGTTTCCAAGTAGATCATGCATATTTGATCCTTCCACACGGCTTCAAACTAGAACACTCATTATCGAAGAAAATGAAGAGAATTATCAAACCAGGCATGATGCTTGTCCAACAAGAATAAGGAAGACAGATTAGTCTCAAAGCAATTGCGATAAATATCTTTTCAAAACATCTTTCACACTAACTTCCTTAATTTATTTAAGCTTAACCCATGGGTGCAATCATAGGATATAGTTCATTAGGTTAAATCATCAGACTAGGCCGAGCTTCCTAACGTGGTTTTCCATACTTATCATGCAGAATTTCATTCGAATTAGCACACATGATAGGAGTATAATCCAGAATGCAAATCCATTTATTTTGAAAATTATTTAGGAGGACGTGGATCAAAATTCACAAGGTTTAGTCCTTAGGGGGGAAATCCTCAGTGTCCTTGCATAGTTTTCCATGCTCATAGTCAACTTTGTCGATTAGTGGAGCAAAAATCCTTATAATCCTCACTTTTATTTTATCATTGTATATTTTTATCACAAAAGGAAGTGTGAGAATAGACAGGTTCAAAGAGAATAACTATCACCTTTGTTAAGATAACTAAGCATGTTTCCTAATTCTTGAAGGACAAAACCCACGACACAAGTCTTCTAATTATAATCATTCTCATGATAATTCATGTTCTTAGAACGAAACAATGGGAACAATCTCATGCAGCATGATCGACTCAACAACAATCTCTTGAAGATTTATACCCGTAATCATATAAATGGAGAAGACAAAGAATGTTAATTGCTAGACAAAACACAACAAAAGACTCAAAAGCACGAAATCACATAAAAAAAGAAAAGATAACTTCACCGATCCAGTGGTTGGTAAGGTGGCAGTGGAGAATTGGCTTGGCATAGTAGGGCATGGTTGAACAAGCAGCTGGACCAGAGCTAGCGGTTGCGAAAGAGGCGAGCACTCGCGGGCTCGAAGATCCCGTGCCCGCGGCGGTTGGATCTCTCAACTTGCACCAGTATTTCTTTTAGTTCGTTTGAGCAGATCCAAAAGAACCACAACATTATCCCTTCGAGACAAACCTCAAAATACAAACACACAAAAGTAAAAATTATTCAAACTATAAAAGCAATAAAATCATGGGTTGCCTCCCATGCAGCGCTCATTTTAATGTCTCGAGCTGGAGAGAGCCTCATTAGGTGGTCATGGGAGATCATTGAGCACAATCATCTCGACTCCGTGCTCTTGAGATTGGTCTTCTATTTCGAGCTTCATTACTTAAAGAGTAAGCTTCACTCGAACTTTTTTCTTCCCAGTTGGGCACTCATATCCTCCTGGGTTTGTGAATGTTTTTTAACACAGGACTAGTTTCCTGTTAAAACTTATTTGACCTAACATACATAGACTCAAACAAGAAAAAGAGATCATACGCAACTGGGGAGAAAATTTTAAAAACTTAAAAAAAAGAAAATAAACACTGAAAATAATATAACACAAGAAAAATAAATACGCCTAAAGCTTTCCCGGTAATGGCACTAATTGATTGATTCTGAGTTCGACTATACTCGCAAAACTACGAATCGGACCTGCAAGAGGACAGGGTCGATTGTAAGGTGGTGAGCTAACCCAAGTCGTGTCTTTCAAGGAAAGCTTAACAGGGCGATTTGTCCCTTTCGTGTTACACACATGAAAATAAATACGAGCCTAAACATTCTAAACAGGGGTTGAGGAGATTAAACTAAAATCTACTAACTAAAAAGAAACTCGTTCGTCCTAAAAAGGTGGTTAAACCCAGAATGAGGTATGGAAAAGTTACATATTCCAAACCTTAGGATTAGTTCTATGAAGAGGATGAGTTTGATAGACAAGTTCGTGGGAAATCTTCATACAAGAAACATGTTCAAAGAGCACTTTGAGATGAGTCCTCTAGTAAGGATACGGAAGAATTGATAGAAGATTCCATGAAGAAGAAGAAGACATGGAGGAAGAAGAACCAGAAGCCACATCTTCTATAAAGAAGACAAAGACTCGGAATCTTTCTATCCATGATCTGTTAAAGCAAGCAACAAGCTCGTACAATATGAACAAGAAAGTTGCAACGAAGAAGGCTAGAACAAAAGGATCTGCAGTCAAGAAATCAAAGAAGACTGCAACCTCATCATCAAAGAAGACCATCACAACACCTGCTTCTCAAGCCCTTCAGAAAGAGAAGAGATCTGCTATTGATGAGAGAGTTGTGCCTGAAGATGTACATGTACATGTAGAGGTATTAGTCTTGTATACTGAAAGACTTGTCTTTGTATACATACTAAAATATTTTTTGATGATATAGATTGAATAAATTATTGCAGTCACTGTGTGCATTTACTTATTATTATATTTATCTGTCAGTTCCATATACTTGCATTGTAAATGATATAGTGTGTGGGCATACACACACGATAAAGATTATATCATTGGATTCCTTGCAATGTATTAAAAGGCTCACGACTTAGATGGTGCTGAACCCACCATCGGTACACCATAGAATAATCTGATAGTTAGTTTATCTTGACTAGCTGATTATTCTAGTACACTTATTTGTGTATTGATGAGGATCACGATAGGATACTGTTCTCTATTCTGACCTTAAGTGAGAGAATAAAGATCCACAGAGTTCGGGTTCTTAAGCCATATATATTGGCGGACATATATATGTTATGGTATTACTTTGACTTATATAATTATATCATAAGTTTATTGGATATTAGAAATTAAATAATATAGCAGGCCAATTTAATATTCTTCTAGATCCTTAATGTAGCCCAATATGGCTTTAGTGGACTAGAGATGGAACAAGAGTGAGAGGCCCAAACCCATTAGGGTTGGAGGTGAATTTTCAGCCAACTCTCTATTAATTAGAGAGGTGGTGGCTAAAAATTATACACATGAAATCAGTCCCTCTTTCTTCTTTCTTGATCCCCATAGAATTCACACCCGTTTAGTAGAATACAGCCCATCCTGTATCTAAACACAATTCGGAAATACAACAGAAGATCAAGGAGTGGAATTGCTCTGTTCTAAGGGACGCCGCTCACTACACTTAACAACAAGATTGGATCTTTAATCTTGTCCTCAACCCATCTCGAATTTGTAAGTGAATTTCATATTCTATGTTTCCGCTTTAATTAGAATTGAAATTTACTATGCATGTTAAATTCAATTCGGTTTAATTAATTACATATACATGCATAAAATTTGATATACATGATGCTAGGATTAATGAGCAACCAATTAGATCCTTCGGTGGTTCAATTTAAAAAAACCCCAACAACAGATACATGTTGCAGAACAAACTGCTGTTGAGAAGATTTCATCAGAAATGTCTGAACCTGAGAAGCAGACAATAGAACAACCTGTTACAACTGAAGGTGGTGATATTTCATAGGAGGATGATGTTTCTCCGAGTACCAGGATAAAAGTCCTTGTAGCTGCCAAAGGGAAGAAGAAGGTCATCAAATGACCTTAGTTACTGAGCCAGAAGAGGAAGAAGAAGTTCAAAGTTTGTCCTAAAAGTGGGCTGAAAAGACTCTTGTGCCTCCACAAGAAAATAGTTAGCATCTGCACAATAGGAGGTTGATCTATTTTTTGTTGGATCACATGTGAAGAAGAAGACTCCCAGAAAGAAGTCTTATTCTAAAATCGTCAAGATCATTCCAAGAACTCCGGTGACAAAAAGTAGAGCCTCAGCCACACCACTATCCATATCACTAACTCAAAAGAAAAGAAAAGCCACCACAAGTGTCGGACCATCCAAGAAGGCCAAAAAGTCTGTTCATCCCAAGCATGTATCAAAAGATGTTCACTCTGAGTCAAGTGAACATGATGCTGATTGCCACAAACAGATTATCCATTTACAGATATCTCTAAACATGCTCTCTTTCGTTCGATGAAGCATGCTGAGTTATGGGAAAAGGTGAAGAAGAGGTCTTTGATCTTTGAAAAAAAGGTGGATAATGGTACCCTTCTAACTACTAGAATTTATTTCTTATTGGAGGATGATGGGTTGTTAGGAACTGTGCAGAGGGTGCATGAGTTTGTTCCATTGGTTGTGTCTAAATTTTATTACAAGCTAACTAAAGAAGTAGATGATCCTGACTCTGAAGACTTTCATAAAGTCTTTGTGAGAGGGGAGATGCTTGACTTTTCACCAAAACTCATTAATGAGTTTCTGGATTGCTCGGTTAAGGGGGAGTTGGAAGAGATAGATGACTGGGGGTGGTTGCTGAAGAACTGACCCAGGGTATCTATACCAAATGGCCCTCCAATCTTCAGACAATTTCATCTTCAAAGCTATCTCAGAAGTATGGTGCACTATTTTGCATCATGATTCATAATTGGATGCCAATAAAGCACAGAGCTACAGTCACAGAAGCTCAAGGAAGATTTATGTTCTATCTGGGAACAGGAAAGAAGTTCAACTATGGGGAGTTTGTGTTTGAAAAGCTGGTGAGCAGTGCTGAGTCCACTGTTGTCAAAGGTCCTCTGTCCTACCCTTCACTTATCTATGGCATCATCAAGAAGTAAAAGAAGAATGTCTCTACAAAGACAGACATGATTATGCCTCTCAAGAAGCCTCTGATCATCAAAGTTTCTCTTGAAATTGGTGATAATCATCTGCGCATACAATTCAAGAAGTTCATCGCATCAAAGAAAGGTATTGATGCATCTACAGAGAAGTCTTCACCAAAAGGTCTTGCGCTGAAGTTTCTAGAGAACAGTCTGGAGTTCCATTCTCGATTGATATCTGAGCATAGCTCTGAGAATATGAAGATTCAGGCTTTGATAGCTGAACTATCATCTGGAGAAGAATTTTCCTCCCCAACAGCTGATGTACCTGAAAATGTTCACAACTTGCACAAGCTTGCAAGTATTGTTGTACCTGCCACTCAGACGAGATCTCCACAGACTGCATCCAAGGGTGAAGGACATGATGATCAAGGAGGAGCTGCAGAAGAGGAAGCTGCAGAAGAAGAAGAAGAGACTGCAGAAGAGGAGCAAAAGGCTAATGATGAAGAAGAGGCTGAAGAGACAGAAGAAGAAGATGATGATGCAGAAGGAGGATCTGGAGTTGAAGAAGAAGAAGAAGCGCAACTGACAAATCCGAGTAGTTTTCTTTTTACTCATTTGTCTTTTTCGGTGACAAATAGGGGGAGTAAATGCTAGATAATTTTTTAAAAAAATTCCCTGTTAATCATCTTGCATCCATGTTTTTGCAAGATATTTTTTTGTGCTTAATGTTCTGTAATATCAAATCTTTGATATTATAACTTTTTGAACAAATGTTTTTATTTGCAAAGACTATGATTCTTATCTGCTAAAAAATTGAAACTGCTGATAAAGAAAAAGAATATGATAAAATATGAAATACAGCAGAGCATATACAAGCTAATAAAAAATTGAAAAACAGCAGGATCATATGATGATTCACAGGGACATTCAATGTTTTAAGGTACATGATCCTTCAGATGAAAATTGTGTTCTTTAAAAATATGGAGCTGATTTGCCAACAGACAAAGACAAATGGGGAGATTGTTAGTGCCATCATACAACACTAATTGTTTTTAGATTGTCATGATCTTTATGACAATTCAAAGAACACAAAGGTTTTGATTTTTCAAGTTTGAAGAGTATGTTCTGGACATTATGATATGAACATTTCGCTGCCAATTTGATTGAAGATCGAAGAATGTATTTGAGCATGTTCGTGAATATGATCATATACATGGTTGTCCAGATAGTTTCCAAGAGATGTGCCAAGCTAATTTCAAGGAGCTAAAGTTTATTTTTAAATATTTTATTTGGTATATTTTGAAAAATTAAAAATAAAGAAAATAAAAAAAATTGATTATTTGAAAATTAAATGCTAAAGCATAAAAAAAAATGAAATCAAAGAAAAAATGAAAAATAAACTAAAAAATGATATTTACATTTTTTGTCTTGATCTTAACAGTTTTGGTCCCAAAATTTAAAAACTGTTAAATATCCGGTTAGTTCTGAAATCAGAAACATATCATTTGAGACCAAAAATATCGGGAAAAATTCACTTGAGACAAAAAAAGTAACAATTAAGACTAAAATAGTTTTAAGCATATTCTAATTGTACCAAAAATGAAATTAAGTCCAATGCATAGGGTAATACTAGTCATTAGTTATAATTATCTTTCAACAATCTTTCTATGTGGGTACGTACGCGATGTATAATCAAGGTTGATTTAATTTGTCTAATAATGCAGTTTGATTAGCTCGAACCCCTTATTTGATTTCCGAATTCTATTGCATATAAGAATGAGGCTTATCCAAAACACACACGTGGATAACGATTGATGTTTTTACTCTGAAAAAATAAAATAAATAAGACATAATTTGTTATTAGTATGCTCATCAATCATATTCATATATCACATGATCACATCATTCTACTACAAATTAAACACACGTAAATTTTGTTTCCTCTCAATATATATTTATCACACGTGCACACATTATAATTCACACAAGAAAACCAAGAGCAAGATTCACAAGCCAATAAAAAGTAGTGATATATATATATATATATATATAGCGTACGTATACAATATTGAATTAATTTTGTGGGGAGTTGAAGATTAAATTAGATTCTTCAAGTTGAAGGCGTTGTTTGACATGAAAAATATAGCTGGTAGCTTTGTTGTCAACATGTTGATCTCCGGCACCACCGTTAGGACCGTGAACGTAGCCATCCCCGTCGGCGGCGCATCTGAACGACGTCGTCTTGACCAGCACAGCAGGCTTGGGCTTGACCGTAGTAGGGGGCGGCGGCGCCTTTGCTCCGGCTCCGGCTCCGGCTCGATAGAAAGACATAATCAGCTTGCTCCTCATTGATCCTCGTTTCTCACTCATCACTGCTTCCATTTTTAGTTAAGTTAGTTAGTTACCCTTCATTTCAGGCTGCTCACCTCTCTCTCGATATATATATATACGAGATGTATATATATTGCCTACAGAATCTACACACGCATTTATATAATTGTTTCGGATAGAATTAAATGTCTCGGATCTTATCTTGTAGTTGGGCGGTGGTCCAATATATGCATGGCTATATATTAATTAGCTCATATATATGTGGCGCGCGCGCATAACTTGGATATATTCTTTGTAGACATGATTAATTAAATTAACTTGATTTCATCACTTTACAAGATATGGATCGTTAATTGATATTGTAAATTAAAGTGTAGGAGATAGACTGGAATATTAATTAGTTATCACTGATTAACTCAAGTAATTAATTAAATCGTCACATATAAAAAATGGACGAGAATATATTTGAAGTTTGTGGGTGAATACATACAAAACTAACCTTAATTGAACAAATTATTGAAATGGGGAGGCACGGCCGGTTTCAATTACATTTGGGTTCGACACTTCTTTTCAAAGTTGAATGGGCTTGTCGCTGTGTACGAGATTGATGGACCTGACCCATCATCAGGCCCAATAACAAAAAAGGCAAAAAAGAAATCTTTTTTTTTTTCAATTTTTAATTTTTTTACATTTTCTATTTCTTTTTTATTTTTTTCCGAAAATTATTTACCCTAAAATAGAATTAGTGAATAATTTCTTTTTTGAAATAAATATAAATATATAGCCTAAAATTGAATTAGTGAACCATGTTAGTGTTGATTACTTTATTTTATTATTTGATATCTATTAATATTAGAGCCGCAAAGTATATCTTTGGTAGAGTTTGAGTTTGATAAGATATTTCCTTTTTGGTACCATAACCTTCCTTGTTTCATGTTTCCATGTTTATCTTATTCTTTGTGTAGGAAGGAAAGGAACGATTTTGGTATCTCTCAACCACTACTACTCATCTATAAAAGAGAGCTCAAGGTTCAGAAGATGGGACACGAAAATTAGATAAAAAATTCGAGAGCAAATCTGCAGAGAAACAAGAGCTGCCGCTGTCCGAATAATGTCATGTTGAGTGTTACACATTTTCTGTTCAACAACCTGTTCAACATCAATTTGGATCTGGAGATTTATACTCCAGAGTAATTCTTTTAAGGGTTGTTGATTTTGATGTTTGCCTAAATTCGAAGTTGTTTTAGTCATCCATCTTGTAGTGGATGTTTTGGTATTTGGTAAAGATTCCCATGTTTGAAGAAGATCACTTTACATGAAAGTTTCTTTACTTTGTATTTAGTGAAGCTTTTGTCATGAGGCAGTGTTACAAATACACTTTGTATGTTTAGCACATTAAATTATTTTGTTGTGCATATTTAAATTTTCGCTTCATGATCACTACAAGAAAATCATTAAATAGCGACGAAAATTTTCATTACCCGATGGCCAATTTTCATCGCTAATTTAATGGGCGACGGAATTTCGACGGACATTGTCCGTCTCGTTAATTTAGTAACTAAAAAAATAAGGCGACGGAATATTTCATCGCCCCGTGTGGCGACGGCCTTAACGACGGAATATTCTGTCGCCTTCAACTATCATTGATTTCGGCCGTGGAATCGAGGCGACGGAAAGCAGTCCGTCGCCTTTCTTGTTTTTTTTTAATTCAGTTATTTTTTAGGTTTTTTTTTATTATTTGTTTGTACCCAAATATATATATAATAAAATATCATAAAATTAAAATATATATATGTATATATATATATATATAATTGTACATAATTAAAATTTTGAATAAATAACTATTCAAAATGTAATATAATACAAATACAACTATTCCTCGGATCTATCATCATGCCTGCCGGATCTGCTACCAGACCCTCCGGATCCTCCAGCACTACCTGCTTGCTGGCTGAGAAGGCGCTCAAGCAGGACTCCATCCTGGTCTGCTTCTCCAGCACCTGCTGGGCACTCAGCTTCTCTTTCATCTGTGCCTCCATCTATGCCTACATCTGCGACTGCATCTCAGCCAGTCTCGTATCGTGCTCTGCCTGGGTGTACAGCGAGTTAGAGCCCAAGCTGGCTAACGAGGAGGATCCTCCAGCTGCAGTGGAAGGGCGACGAACGGCAGGGGCCATGTTTCCCAGCCTGATAGCGCGCCCCTTCTTGTCAGGCGCCACCACCTGACGGTAAATCTCGCCCATGTCCGGCTTCCTGCCGTCCGTTATCCACTCAGCGGCCAAGGCATCACACTTCTCCTGTATTTATCAGAATATTAGTAAATTATAATATACATAAAGTAAATGAATTAAATATATTGATATATTTACACTAGGGTCTCGATTCATACTTGCATAAATTATAAAATTAATTAGGAAAAAAATTCGGCAGCATAACGACGTGAAACCTATATTTTGACCAAGTCATCGACGTAACTTAACTAGGTTCTGAAGTTAACTAACTAGCAGATACCAAACGCCAGAGGGATTTAGGGGCCCTCGTCCCAATATAACTAACATGTTTTCATAAATTCAATTAATTAACATGATTTAATAATATAAACTAACATGCTTTAAAAAATCAAATACTTTGGTAATGCAAAATGGCTAAAAGGACCTCCTCCTTATTTTTAAAATGAATTTTATATTAATGGATATTTCTAAAGTTTGTTATTTGAATGAAAATAGTATGATTAGTATTCTAATTCATCATTCTATTCCCAACTCAAAAAGTTTATTATTCTATTTTGTTTTAACCTTAAATAACAAATTGCAATGAAAACTTAACATTTTACAAACTTGAGAGACAAGTAATGATTTCTTAGTTTTTTTTTTAATTTTCTTTCTTGGAAATCAATTTATAAAATTTAAAAACTTATAACATGATCCAAAACTTAAATCTCGTGAACACACAAACAGTTAAACACCTATAATTAATATATTCACAAGAACAATTAAAAAAATTTATAAACAACACCTAAGTAATGAAATAACAATGAAAATAAATAAAGAACAAATCAAACAAAAACATGCCACTAAATAAAATGAAAAAGAAAAAAGAAAAATTGGAGAATAAAGAATATCAACTTAATCGATTTAAACACAAATTAATCAAATTAATCAAAACAATATACAATTAACCTAATTATACACAAAATAAAAAAACTGGAACTTACCAGCGGCGGGCGCGGCGGCTAGGCAGGCGAGGCGAGCGGCGGGCATGGCAGCAGGCGAGCGTCGGCGGTCGGCGTGCAGCAACAGAGAGTGAGAGGGGGTGGTCATCGTCATCTTGGGGAGAGGGGGTGTCCAGCGGTCGGCAGGTCGGTGGAGAGGCGGTCAAGCGGCGGATTAGGGTTTTTTCGTAAATGGGGAAGAAAACTCTACAGCCCGCTTATGTCAAGATGGGGCGACGGATTGGCGACGGACACGATCCGTCGCCCGTTAAAATTAATTAAAAAAATAAAATAATTAAATAAGGCGACGGAACGTGTCTGTCGCCTTATTAATCGAAAAAAAATTAAAAAAAGAAATAAGGCTACTAAATACTTCCGTCGCCTTATTTTTTCCGAAATTAAAAAAAAAAATAGAAGGCGACGGAATATGTCCGTCGCCTTATATGTCGACGGTCAATCCGTCACCAATCTGTCGCCCGTGTTGATGTAACGCCCCAAAAACTTATATTCATAAATTTAAAGAAACGTTACCAAACTTTATTCATTAATTAATCCCATAAAATTGGGAACCCAATAATGTCATCAATAAACATAAATGAAACATCAGAGTTTTAATGCTAAAAGCGGAAAATACGAAAAATAACAAATGTCTCATAATTTATTTTTAAATTTATTAATAAACTAAGACGACCACGCCATCGCATCTTGCCCGTCACACATCGCCCGAGCCGTTTCCTGAAAAGGGTAAAAGATTGGGGTGAGTTCTTTTAACTCAGTGGGGAAAGATCGTTATCCAAACTATAAATTTAAATGAATACACGTGTGAAGCGAATAAATCTTTGTTTCGTGAACCAAAGTATGTGATCTGTCTTTCTGATTCAGCCCTTGGGCTCGGTATTTTATAGTCTTGAGGACTCGGTACTTTATAGTCTCGAGGACTCGGTACTTTATAGTCTCAAAGACTCGGTACTTTATAGTCTAGAAGACTCTGTATTTCACATAACTCATTTATAAACATATAGAGAGGATAACATCATAATATTCAACATAAACCCCACCTTAACCTTGACTTGCCAAATAATTATTTAAATCCACACGCGCCACCTACCATATTAATAATTTAATAATTAATAATGATACATAGACAACTTAATGCTTAAAATAACATAGTTTTTCTTCAAAAACATTCTTACACGTATACACTTTAGTTAAATATGGAAGGCATACAACATAATATATATATATTGTATATATATATAGGAATTAGTTTAAATAAAAACTTATCTTGGTGTGAAAACTGCGGACTGTGCTTCATTAGTGTATTTTTAGTGCTTTTCTTTATGTATTTTGATATTAATTTTTTTTAATGCTTTTCTTATTGTGTTTTGGTGCTAGATGTTTTTAGCACCAAAATACAGTAAAAAAAGCATTAAAAGTACACTAAACAAGCACAGTCTGCACGTTTTCACACCAATATAAGTTTTTATTATCACCAACCCCTATATATATATATATATCACATGGTTATAAATTATAATATACATATTTATATATATACATGTGACGTGTGTGTGAATGTAGAGAGAGACAAGAGCACATGCCAAACTACAACTATATTTACGTAAAAAAAAAAGTGAACATGTGAAGACAAGGTGATAAGCTTTTAATTCAATGACTGGGTCCCACGAGTAGGGATCTTGACAAGAGTTTTTAAATTGTGTCCACAAAATCAATTACATGCAGCAGATATATATATATATATATATATATATATATATACACACATATAGAGTCAGAGTAGGTGAACTTTAGTTTTATAGCTTTAAACTCTATTTTTTCTTCTCAGAGAGCACGAAAGCTATGGAACGCAGAAAAGAATTGGAAAATCTCATGCTTTTATTTCGCAAAGACTTAGGGACGGAACTCTCGTACCTTTCGGAAATGGAAGAGCAGACAATGGCTCGGAAGAGATGAAACTTTTCTACTATTGTTCTGTTTTGGTGAGTGTGAGGAAGAATGGTGGGGAAGATGACTATTTATACTACTGAATTAGGGCTTTAGTGCAGCTATATAGATGGAATGATATCAAGAGTGATTTCTCTCCACGATTATGGGATTCTTGGCTGGAAAAACCGAGTAATAATTCTGGAATAAATCACAAGTCAAACATTTTCCTTTGCTAGGAAGAAGGGACGAATCTGTGCCCTATTTTTCTGGGCTTACGATTTGGGTTGTAGAAACATAAGGTTTGGGCTAAATAAATTTTAACTTTGGGCTTTTCTAAAGAATAAATATGCAAATGATTTTATAGAAAAAAAATCCATAAAATATTACCTTCAAATAAATATAAAAAAAATAAATGCATTTATGAACATGCATGATCCATATGCGTTACTTATTACTCTAGGCGCGACTTATATGACTTTAACAATTAATTTCATGCTTAAAAAAAATTAGAATTGCGCAAATTAATAAATAGGTTTACGGGGCACTCATCCTCCCTTACTAAAAAAATTTCGTCCTCGAAATTACTTACCAGCACCCAGAAAATTCGGATATCTAGACTTAATATCCTCTTCTTTTTCCTAGGCAACCTCTTTTTTGTCGTGTCGGCTCCACTGGATCTTCACTAGCGAGATTTCCTTATTTTTTAATACGTGCACCTTCTTATCCAAAATAGCTATTGGATAGTCCTCGTAGGACAAATCCTTGCTAAGTCCTAATTCACCGTGATTCACGATGTTGGCTGGGTCGTGAACATATCTTATGAGGGAAGAAACGTGGAAGACATCGTGGATCGATGTTAAACTTGGAGGTAACGTCAGTCTATATGCAAGCTTCCCAACTCTTTCTAGAATTTCGAACGGCCCGACATACCTAGGCCTCAATTTTCCTCTTTTCCCGATGCGAACCACACCTTTCATTGGAGACAGCTTCAGGAACACTTTGTCTCCAACTTCGAAGTGGAAATCTCTTCTCTTGAGGTCGGCATAGGACTTTTGTCGGTCTTGAGCTATTTTGATACGTTCCCGTATCTTGTTGATAGCCTCCACCGTCTTCTCAACTATCTCCGGACCCAAAATTCTCTTTTTGCCGACTTCATCCTAGTGCAAAGGTTATCGGCACTTTCTTCCATACAAAGCTTCTTATGGAGCCATCCCAATGGTTTTTTGATAGCTATTATTGTATGCGAACTCCACCAATGGAAGGTGCTTCTCCCAGTTCTCGCCAAAATCCATGACACATGCTCGAAGCATGTCCTCCAGGATTTGAATGGTCTTTTCCAATTGACCATCTGTTTGAGGATGATAGACGGTGCTAAAGCTCAGCTTCGTCCCCATTACTTCTTGCAAGCTCCTCCAAAAGTTTGATGTGAATCTTGTGTCTCGATCAGACACTATGGTAACTGGTACTCCATGCAGCCTTACAATCTCATCCACTCATCCACATAAAGTTAAGCTAAACGGTCCATGCTGAACGTCATCTTTATCGGAAGAAAATGAGCCAATTTGGTATGTCTATCCACGATTACCCAAATGGCATGGTTTCCTTTGACCGTCTTCGGTAGTCCCACCATGAAATACATAGAGATGTTCTCCCACTTCCATTCTGGAATCTCAAGGGGTTGAAGCAATCCGGTTGGTCGCTGGTGTTCGGCTTTCACTTGTTGGCAGGTCATACATCTTTCCACATAATCGCCAATAGATCTCTTCATGTTTCTCTACCAAAAGTGTTTCTTTAGGTCCTCGTACATTTGTGTTCCTCCAGAATGGATAGAATAAGGCGTATTGTGTGCCTTCTTCAGTATCTCTTCCCTTATCCTACTATTCTTGGGTACACAACGCCTCATCGTCTGCGATTGCAAAATTTTGGATGTTACCTTTTTCAACTCTTTCCTTGATCTTGCACAAAAAATTGTCATTCCCTTGAGCCTCCTTGATTTGGTCTCTTAGCAATGGTTGTAGTGTCATAGTTGCCAAGATTGCTTCCGTGCTTTATGTTGGCGAAACTACATCAATCTTCAAGTTTAAAAATTCTTGGACAAGTTGAGCCGTGGGTACTCCTTTCCTGCTCAGGGCATCTACTACGACATTGGCTTTCCCCGAATGATAGTGAATGGTACAATCATAATCCTTGACTAACTCCAGCCATCTCTTCTGTCTCATGTTCAACTCCTTCTGCGTGAAAAGGTATTTCAAACTCTTGTGGTCCGAGAATATTTCGCATTTTCCTCCATACAAATAATGTCACCAGATCTTCAAGGCATGGACTACCACTGCCAACTTCAGGTCGTGAGTAGGGTAGTTGAGCTCATGTATCTTCAATTTCCTTGAAGCATAGGCTACTACATTTCCGTGCTGCATCAATACACACCCGAGTCCTTGCTTAGAAGCATCACAATAAATCACGAATCCTTCACTGCTTTCTGGAATAATTAACACCGGTGCCGTTGTGAGTTTCTGCTTTAACGTCTGGAAGCTTTCTTCACACTTTTCGCTCCATTCGAATTTAGCCCCATTTCTTGTTAATTGGGTCAATGGGTATGCTATCTTTAAGAAGCCTTCAATGAAACGACGGTAATATCCTGCAAGACCTAGAAAGCTTCTTATGTCGCCGGTATTCTTTGGTGTGTCCCAATTGGTCACAGCCTCCACTTTTGCTGGATCCATCTCTATTCCTTACGCCGTCACCACATGCCCAAGAAACACCACACGATCAAGCCAAAACTCACTCTTGCTAAATTTGGCGTACAACTTCTCTCTCCGCAAGGTTTCCAAAACTATTCTCAGATGTTCTTCGTGCTGCTTCTTGTCTTTGGAGTACAACAGAATGTCATCAATGAAGACGATGACAAACTAGTCCAGGTGCGTTGGTGAGTCCGAAGGGCATTACGGTGAATTCTTAATGTCCATATCTGGTTCAAAATGCCATCTTTGGTATATCTCCTTCCTTAACTTTTAGCTGGTAGTATTCTGATCTCAAATCAATTTTTGAGAACACTCCCGCTAAATTTGGCGGGAGAACACTCCCGCTAAATTACGCCGTCACCACATGCCCAAGAAATACCACACGATCAAGCCAAAACTCACTCTTGCTAAATTTGGCGTACAACTTCTCTCTCCGCAAGGTTTCCAAAACTATTCTCAGATGTTCTTCGTGCTGCTTCTTGTCTTTGGAGTACAACAGAATGTCATCAATGAAGACGATGACAAACTAGTCCAGGTGCGTTGGTGAGTCCGAAGGGCATTACGGTGAATTCTTAATGTCCATATCTGGTTCAAAATGCCATCTTTGGTATATCTCCTTCCTTAACTTTTAGCTGGTGGTATTCTGATCTCAAATCAATTTTTGAGAACACTCCCGCTCCTTTCAATTGATCAAAAAGATCCTTGATCCTCGGCAACGGGTACTTATTCTTGATGGTGAGCTTATTCAACTCATGGTAGTCGATACACATCCTCATGCTTCCATCCTTCTTTTTCACGAACAAAACTGGTGCACCCCATGGTGACACGCTAGGACGAATATATCATTTATCTAGCAACTCCTGGATTTGGACCTTCAATTCTTCTAACTCCTTTAGCGCCATCCGATAAGGTGCCTTGGAAACTGGCGCTGCACCTGGAACTACATCGATAGAAAATCCACCTGACGGTCTGGTGATAGTTCAACAATGACCTCCGGAAAAACATCAGGATATTCATTTACTATGGGAATATCCTCCAAATTCCTTTCCTGGTCCGCTGTGCTTGTCACGTTTACCAGAAAAACTTGACAATTCTTTCTTCTTATTAACTTGACCACCTTCATTGCTGAAATTATGTTGGGCGATTTGTTCATCTTTGATCCTTTGAAAGAGAATTGCTTCTCTCTCGGCCGTTAGAAAGTCACCTCTCGATCTCGACATTTGATCACTACATAGTTCTAGCTCAGCCAATCCATCCCTAGGATCACATCGAAGTCATTCATCTCCAAGATGAAAAGATCAGCTTCCAAGGTTTGCTTGTCGATGATTATTTTTACTCCTTTAGCTGCTCGGTTTGTCTTCATTGATTTTCCCGATGGGATGCTAATCCTTAGAGGCTCAACCTCCTCGTCACATTTTATATTAGCTTTTTCATAGAACCTTTTTGCCACAAAAGAATCTGATGCACCCAAATCAAAAAGTACTAAGGCAGTCTGGTTGAGTACGGATATTATACCTAACATCGTCTGCGGTCCTTCCTTGGCTTCATCCTGGTTCATGGCAAAGACACGAGCATTGCCTCTTCGGTTATTGTTGTTATTGAAGTTTCGGTTCTGCGGACAATTCACCACCTTAAGCCCCACTTGATGACAATGGTAGCACCCTTCTTCTCCAAGCATACACTTCCCAAAATGTCGCCACTGGCATATTGGGCACAATGGTTTTTCAACCGTTGCACCAAGCTTGTTCTCCCTGTCATTTCTAGGCTTCTTTTCTGGTTGGAAACTTTTATCCTTGTTCTGGTTGCCTCGATCATCCCAACGCCTTTTTCCTCCATTGTGGGGAGGTCTCGGAGCAAGCTTGTCAAGCTTCAATCTAGTTGACACTGCTCGAGCTCGCTGCACAATCTCAGAGAAGGTAGTGAGATTCAGACATATGAGCTCCAATCTCTACATGCAGCCCATCTTCGAAACACCATGCTTTCTTTTCGTCGGTGTCCACCAGATGTGGAGCATATCAAGCCAGTTAGTTAAATTTTTGCTCGTACTCTAGGATGGTCATGTTGCCTTGCTCCAGGTTCATCAATTCCTTCTCCTTTTACTTGCGGAAGGCTTTTAGGAAATAATTTCCCAAAACCAACTTCTTGAAAGCAGCCCAGGTCAGGTTCCTCTATTGCTCTACGTTCATGCTAAGTGTTACAGCTTTCCACCAGTGGCTGGCATCTTCCATGAACTGGAAAACGGCATAAGTGACTTTCTGTGCATCAGGACAGCCCAAGTAGTTGAAGATCCTCTCTAGCTCCCGTATCCATTCCTCGGCAGCTAACGGTCCTCCTGTTCCTGTCAGCTTTGGAGGTCCCAATTATCGAAATTAGGTTAGGATGTTGCCTCCCTGGGGTTGAGGGTCTCCGTTGTTCTGCTGAGGCAATACGTTTCTAAGTGCATCCACAAGGTTTTGTGCGAACCCATCCATGTTTCCACCATTTCCATTTCCATTGTTAGGTCCATAGTTGTTTGACTCGGTCGCCTCACTTGAAGCCACTCTCACATTTCTTTTTGGAGGCATCTTCCTATTGACGATAGCGATAACATTAATTATTGTAAAAGAAATAAACAACTATCTTATTACTTAAGAATCATTTAATACGAAATGGAAAGACAAAGTACGATACTCAAAGTACTGCAGAAAACAAATATCAGTACCAACCAAAAACAGTCTAAACAATTAATCAACTACTAAAATCACTTAAACACTACTAGCTTTTTTCATCCTCTTTGCAAAGTTAGCCCTCTCATATGGCTCTTGGCGGCCCACTCTGAACCCTCTCGGTATGCGATCATAGATCTCACCCTTTCAGTATTGCATGTTTCGGTCAATAAATGCATCAAAATCTATGATGTGGTGTACTGCCCGTCTTGTCTGTATCACCATGGTAAGGTCATCTCTGGCCTCCGAGGCGAAAAACTCAATGACGGGAGAGGTGATCATTCTATGAACTTTATTAACCGCATTAGTTGGATTCACGGCGCACCCAGCTTGCTCCATCTTTCTCCAAAGGTGTTGTATCTTTAGCAATTGCATCTCTGGGGTCTTGTCATCCAAAGTCAGATGGAAAAACTTGCCGATCAAGTGGTCTTTGAGATTTTCTTCTCTACTAGCTAATACATGCCCTGGGGCTTGACCCCCCGTGCTCATCCTTGCAGTTTTCTTTGATCTCACCATCTATAACAAAACTTGCAGCTATAAAATAATACAACATACAACTCACATAATAATGCATCAATAATAACTTTACTTTTACCTCTTCTCGGGACGATGTGGCGGATGCAATGATGGTCAAAATCTTATTTATATATATATATATATATATATATTATGCATGAACGTGGCTCTCTGATACCAAACTGTAACGTCCCAAAAATTTATACTCATAAATTTAAAGAAACGTTACCAAACTTTATTCATTAATTAATCCCATAAACTCTGGAACCCAATAATGTCATCAACAAACATAAATGAAACATCAGAGTTTTAATGCTAAAAGCGGAAAATACGGAAAATAACAAATGTCCCATAATTTATTTTTAAATTTATTAATAAACTAAGATGACCACCGCCATCACATCTTGCCCGTCACACATCGCTCGAGCCGTTTCCTGAAAAGGGGTAAAAGATTGGGGTGAGTTCTTTTAACTCAGTGGGGAAAGATCGTTATCCAAACTATAAATTTAAATGAATACATGTGTGAAGCGAATAAATCTTTGATTCGTGAACCAAAGTCTGTGATCTATCTTTCTGATTCAGTCCTTGGGCTCGGTACTTTATAGTCCCGAGGACTCCGTATTTTATAGTCTCAAAGACTCGGTACTTTATAGTCTAGAAGATTCTGTATTTCACATAACTCATTTATAAACATATAGAGAGGATAACATTATAATATTCAACATAAACCCCACCTTAACCTTGACTTGCAAAAGAATTATTTAAATCCACGCGAACCGCCTAGCATATTAATAATTTAATAATTAATAATGATATATAGACAAATTAATGCTTAAAATAACATAGTTTTTCTTTAAAAACATTCTTACACGTATGCACTTTAGTTAAATATGGAAGGCATACAACATAATAGATATATATATATATACTCATGCATTTGTACTACTGAACATATATATATATATATATCACATGGTTATAATATACATATTTATATATATATATATACATGTGACGTGTGTGTGTAGAGAGAGACAAGAGCACATGCCAAACTACAACTATATTTACGTAAAAAAAAAAGTGCACATGTGAAGACTAGGGCTATGAATGAGCCAAGCTACTCATGAGATACTCGGAGATCGATTCGAAAAAAACTCGCTCGAATGTGACTCGGCTAGTAAATGAGTCGAACTCGAGCTCGCTAAATGAGCTCGAGCTTTTTGTCGAGCCGAGCTCGAGCTTAGGCGTGCTCGGCTCGAGAAGCTCGCGAGCTTATTCGGCTCGTGAAGCTCGTGAGTAGTTAATCGAGTAGTCTCGCAAGTAGTTAATCGAGTTGTCTCGCGAGTAGTTAATCGAGCAGTCCCACGAGTAGTTAATCGAGCAGTCTAATGAGTAGTTCTCACGAGTAGTTACTTAAATTAGTTCATGATACAACTTTCGAACTATACTCGATTTGAAACTCGAAATATATATTTTTTTTATTTTTTCTAATGTTTTTAAAATAAAATTTATTTTTGTTAAAATTTCCAATTAATAATAAAATGGAATCAATGGTAATAACATTACTGGTATTAAATTTAAAACTTCTCAATTAATTAAATAAAAACTATGAAATGAAATAATATTTCAATTCATTGACAATTTGATGTGTGCATCGATCAAGGTGGATTAAATAATAAATATAAAATAAAATAATAGTTTTATTTAATACTATATTATCAAAATAAATATTAATATTAACCAAATATTATGAAAAATAATACTTTACATGAAATATTAATTGAAATTAATAATTTTTAATTGATATTAACAAAATCAATTAGTTGATCAAAGTCAATATAAGTTAGTAACAACTAACAATACTATCGAAATCAATAGTAATGTATCATATATACATTGTAAACAATAATTTATATATTTATATTACTCTATTTTATATATCCGAGAATCGAGATAATATATACTCTAAGTATATATACATATATATAATATTTCTTAACTAGATTTTAAATTATTATATCTTCTTAAGTAATAATGAAAAAAAAAATAACAAAAATCAAGACTAATATTGACAAATTAATATTCTTCATTCTTCAATCTATTAAGAAATAAATATAAAATAAAATTATATTTTTAGCTAATATAATGGAAACATTGACTAATATTAACAGAAAATTATACTTAACTGAAATATTAATTGAAATAAAAAATTGTTATTTCTTAACTAATATTTCAAAGTCAAAATTTTAAATTAATTAGCAATAATAACACATTTTACAAACAAAAGACAAAATTATTGAATATATCATATATCAATATTATATATACATAGTAATTAGTAATATTATTCTATCCTATATTCGAAATAATATTTACTCTAACACTAATACACTATATATATAATCTATCTTAACTAGATTTTAAATTATTATATCTTAATTAATAATGAAAAAAAAATCAAGACTAATATTGACAAATTAATATTCCTCAATCGATTAAGTAATAAAAATAAAATAAATCCAAATGATAATTTTATCTAATATTAAAAATAATGACTAATACTAACAAAAAATATATTTTACCTGAAACATTAATTGAAATCAATAATTGTCATCTCTCAATTAATATTTTCAAAGTCAAAAATTTAAAATTAAGGAGCAATAATAACACTTTTAAAAACAAAAGTCAAAATTATTGAATATATCTTACATCTTATATCATATATACATAGTAATTACTAATTAGTAATTAGCAATTTAGCATAGTAGTTTTATTCTATCCAATATTTGAGATAATATTAACACTAACATTATATATATATATATATATATATATATATAAAATCCATCTTAACTAGATTTTAAATTATATCTTAAATAATAATGAAAAAAAAGAAATAAAAAAATCAAGACTAATATTGACAAATTAATATTCCTCAACTAATCAAGTTAGAAATATAAATAAACCAAAATGATAATTTTGTTTAATTTAATCAAAATAATGACTAATACTAACAAAAAAAATATATGATGTATGTTGAACTTTGTTTGAAATAAACCAAAATTATAATTTTGTCTAATATAATCATATTCGACTTTGTCACGTATGTTGAACTTTGTTTGAAATATTTTAGGAATTTTGTGAATATGCGGGGTTATTATTGTTGATTTTTTTAGTTACAGATAAACGAGTCGAGCTTAATTTCGAGTCGGACTTGAATATAACATAAACGAGTTGAGCTCGAGTTGGACTCGAATATATCATTAATAAGCCAAACTCGAGTCGAGTAATCGAGATTGAGCTCGAGTCGAGTGTTCGAGCTCAAACTCGAGTCGAGTATCGAGCTCAAGCTCGAGTTAGGCTCGAATAACAGTTAAACGAGCCGAGCTCGAGTACATATTTTTCTTCTCGATCCGAGCTCGAGCTCAGTGATACTCGACTCGGCTCGTTTACAGCCCTAGTGAAGACAAGGTGATAAGCTTTTAATTCAATGGCTGGGTCCCACGAGTAGGGATCTTGACTAGAGTTTTTAAATTGTGTCCACAAAACCAATTACATGCAGCAGATATAGATATATATATACATATATATATATAGAGTCAGAGTAGGTGAACTTTTGCTTTATAGCTTTAAACTCCATTTTTTCTTCTCAGAGAGCACGAAAGCTGTGCAACGCAGAAAAGAAATGGAAAATATCATGCTTTTATTTCGCAAAGACTTAGGGACGGAACTCTCGTACCTTTCGGAAATGGAAGAGCAGACAACGGCTCGGAAGAGATGAAACTTTTCTACTATTTTTCTGTTTTGGTGAGTGTGGGGAAGAATGGTGGGGAAGACGACTATTTATACTACTGAATTAGGGCTTTTAGTGCAGCTATATAGATGGAATGATATCAAGAGTGATTTCTTTCCACGATTATGGGGTTCTTGGCTAGAAAAACCGAGTAATAATTCTAGAATAAATCTCAAGTCAAACATTTTCCTTTGCTAGGAAGAATGGACGAATATGTGCCCTATTTTTCTGGGCTTACGATTTGTGCTGTAGAAACATAAGGTTTGGGCTGAATAAATTTTAACTGTGGGCTTTTCTAAAGAATAAATATGCAAATGATTTTATAGAAAAAAAATCCATAAAATATTACCTTTAAATAAATATAAAAACAATAAATGCTTTCACGAACATGCATGATCCACATACGTTACTTATTACTCTAGGCGCGACTTATAGGACTTTAACAATTAATTTCATGCTTCAAAAAAAAATTAGAATAGCGCAAATTAATAAATAGGTTTACGGGGCACTACAGTTGATGAAAGAAATTATGTCGCTATGTCCATCGCCATATTACTGAATTCTTGTAGTGGATGAACCTGATGTTACGATCAGTGTTTTAAACATTAAACCTAACATTAGTACTTTATTTTCGTATTTTATTCCATCCAGCAGCAAAATTCCAAATCTTTCAATTGGTATCAACGATGCACTCAAGTGAAAGGGTGATGAGGTAATACATCTTAAGTTCAAATTTCATTTACTGAGTAACTAGGGCCACGACGTTCACTGCGACGATGCACTCAAGTAAAAATGTGTGATGAAATTAAACTAATTTTAAAGAAAAAAATGTGCAATCTTAAAAAAAAAACGAGAATGGGCCTCAAAATCTTCTTCTTGTAACATACAATGAATGTTCTTGTAGATGTTAACACTGGTTGCAACATACTGGTAATTTGTCTTGTGTGCCTTTTTTTTCATTCATCATCTCCAAAATCATATTTAGGTATTTCTTAAGATCATACCTATTTTTTCTTTATTTCACAGTTTTATTTTAGTAGATATATTTTTTAATTGGACTTTGCTTGTTTTCCACTAAATTTGAATTTCTTAGAAGAAGATAAGTATATTTCCGATTCGTTTTATTGGACTCCTTGAGATTTCTAATTGTATTTAAGTTTATCATGGAATATGCTTAGGGTGAAGTTATGCAAATCTGATCTTTTGCAAATGTTAAACTTGTTGCTGACCCAAAATTTTTTCTCCACATCAATGTTGGTCTTTTGAGCTCTGATTTTCAGATGTGGCAGTTGTGCTTTGGACTTCTTTTTTGCGTTACTGAGTGTCCTTTCTACCCAAAAAGAGGGAGTAGTGTTTGCAGATTGAGCACGAAAAGGGGAAAAGTAAGAAGTTGCTTGTTTTTCATGTTTTACATTATTTGCTTGTATGCATTTTTTTTTCTAGAGTTCCATAACATTTTTTCAGGAGTTCTTAATATTTCTTTGATATGTACTTAAAGTGTTTTTACCTATGTTTTGCATTTAGGAGGAGATTATTTATTTAGGGGGAGTTTATTTTTCGATGATTATAATTTTTTTTCCTTATTCAAGTATATCTGCATTATTTGGTTTTGTATAGAAATGCAAAAATTAAGAGGGAGATTGTTAGTGCTGATGTTGATCACACCTATTTTAATTTATTGATAATATTTACCTTTTCTAGTTCTTCTATATACTTTATATACTTGATTTTAATATTTTTAGATATCCTTGATTTACTTTATTTTATTATTTGATATCTATGAATATTAGGGCTGCAAAATCTTTGTAGAGTTTAAGTTTGATAGGATATTTACTTTTTTGATAACATAACCTTCATTGTTTCATGTTTCCATGTTTATCTTATTCTTTGTGTAGGAAGAAAAGAAACAGTTTTGGTATCTCTAAACCACTACTACTAATCTATAAAATAGAACCCAAGTTTCAGAAGACAGGACACGAAAATTAGACATAAAAATTGAGAGCAAATCTGCAAAGAAAACGAGAGTTGCCATTGTCTGGATAATGTCGTGCTGAATGTTAGGCGTTTTCTGTTCAACAATATGTTCAATGTCAGTTTGTATCTGGAGATTCATACTCCAGAGTAGTTCTTTTAAGGGTTGTTGATTTTGGTGTTTACCTACATTCAAAGTTGTTTTAGTCACCTATCTTGTAGTGGATGTTTGGGTATTTGGTAAAGATTCCCATGTTTGAAGAAGATCACTTATAGGGAAGTTTCTTTACTTTATATTTTTGTAAATTCACTTTGTATTTAGTGAAGCTTTCGTCCTGAGACAGTGCTACAAATACAAAGTGTATTTATAGTACATTAATATTTTACTGTGCATATTTAAATTTATGGTGCGTGTTGAATTTGATGTTACAATCAATATTCTAAACATGAATGTAAGATTAGTACTTTATTTTCGTATTTTATATCATCTAGCAGCAAAATTAGCTTACCCAAATCTCTCAAACCCTAAAAGTAAAGTGATTTTTTTTAAATCCAACGACTCGTGCAATATTAATGTATGCACTCGCCCAACACTAACGTGTGGGCTCGTGCATTATGTTCAACAATTAATTTTTTTGAAATAAATATAAATCCTAATTGAGAATAAACCTAATTGAAAATAAAAATAAAATCCTAATTTTTGAAATAAATATATCCTGTAAAATGAAATTAGTAAACCATAAATTTAAATTGAGTTAAATTAAATCCTAAATAGGAATAAGAAACCCAAATTTGCATATGTTAAACCTTAATTCAATTGTTATTAACTCATATAATTAAACTAGCACGGTGATATAGGTTTTTAATACAATAATTGATACTTTTAATAAAATAGGGGATATTTCTTTTCTAACGGATTTTTTAAAAATGTAATATTAAGAACATAAACTTAGCTCTTATTTGATTTTTGACATTATTTTCAAATTTCGGCCCATTAAATTTGACGCAGCAGCCGAATATTTTCTTATGTACATCTATGTGGACACCAAATTACCTTATAATTCACAAACTTTGAAGTGATTTTATTTTTTCACACGAATTATAAAAAGACCAATTTTAAATTTTTTTTTACTATTATAATGCGGCAAACGCGATATAAATACTTCAATTTATATTTTCCAAAATCAATTATAGAATAAGATATAAAATTTAATTAACATAATATGATAATATTAATGTTGTTGATCTTATGTAACATTTAATATGCAAGAAAATCATACTATGAGGGTACGTGTGATGTGTAAATTTATCACTATGACATTTGGAATGATGTAAGTCATTATCTAATTATATTATTAATTACTTTAAAGAATAATAAAATAAATGAATAAAGAATTTGTTCAGCGAAATAAATAAAAATGTTCAATTATAAAATTATCTAATCTTATCTAATGTATAAATCTATATTAAAATCCTATCAAACATATCTAAAAATTTCATTTATAGCTTCTATGAAATCACTTAATTGGTTAACTTAATTAATTGGGCGTGCAATATTATTTATCAACATACACAACATGTCATGGATCACTATTGACTTGATAATTATTGTATCAAAAGTTTAAAAATATATATATAGACACACACACACACATACAATTGAATGGAATATTTTTATTTCAAATACCCAACATTACACTAGCTTTAAGTCTGATATTAATAATTTTTATTCAATAGAGCTAAAAAGACTTTATAGTTATTTTATTTTTTTGAGCGTGAATTATATATATTGCAAGAACAAAGAAATTTAATTGAAACAACTTTCATTATATTTAATGTTGGAATTTATTGCCAAAAACACTGAAATTAGACACAGATTCGTAATGTCAAACTCAATGTTAAAGACAGTTATCACAACTTATCTTAACACAAATATGCTGGAAATAAAATGCACAAGAATACATGATAAAATTTTTAAATCATACACAACATGTGTATGATTGCCACAGGGCGAAATTATACTATTAAGAGTACAAAATTTTCAAGCCGTTAATGTTAGACGCGAAGGCTCTTAACACTACAGCAACATTACAAGTTCTAATCTAGTCTATCACTAAAAAGAACTAAAAACATATAAATTGTGCAAACTATATCATACAAGTTGACATCCCGTCAACTTGTATACAAACAACAACATACAAATTGACATCTCGTCAGTTCATATGCAAACTACAACATATAGATTGACATCCCGTCAATTCATATGCAAACCAGATCATACAAGTTGACATCCCGTCGACTTGTATAACCACTAAAACAAACAAATTGACATCCCGTCAATTTGTATACAAACTAGTAAAGGTTTCACAACCTTGCTATCTATCCTAACTTGTACAATCTATTCCGTGAAAGGATTGAACAACAATAAACATTAAAATAGAAGAAGGAACGAAGAACGAAACCTAAACTAAGTTTGTGACCCAAGCTTTCTTCAATCTTCACACAGCGGAAAACGGAATGAGCTTGAATAAGTCTTCAAGTGTCGAACGCATCCCTTATATGCTTCTTCACTTGAATCCAGCACAGTCCACGATTTCTCTTTCTTGAACATGGGTTGACAATAACCGTTTCACTCCATGACTTCATCGTTGATGGAAGAAACCGCCTCCAAGGCGTGGTTGATAGCTTCCCCACGTTCATGCTCTTTTTCTAAATATCCAGCAAATATAATTTTCTGAAAAGAAAAAAAATTAAATAGAGAAACCGCTAGACCTAAAAAATAGGAGATAGAGTTTTGACTTTGTCGAACTCTATTTTAAATAATATATCTAATATGTATATATCCAATTATTTGAAATATTAATTTCGTGGATATACACATATATTTTAAGATATATATAAAGTTATTTTATTTATTAAAATAATAAATAAACTAGGAAAGGATAAGATTAGTTACGACTATGTCATAGACAATGTCACAGGAAGTCTGTCTGACATCGAGTGCAACATTGAACATCAATGTCATACAGTCAACAATCTCCCCCTTAATCTTAGCCTTTCTGCACAAAATATACAACTCAATGTATTTTGTACAGTTAGAGTCGCAGCGGAAAATGGAGATCTAAAAATCTCTCCCTTAAGGGTTACTCCCCCTTAATTAGATCATCATATAATAGGAACTTGTCCTATTATAAAAACAATGTTGAACAGAAAGTTCAACACATAGTATCAATGTTGAACTCATCGTTCAACACACAATATCAATGTTGAACTCATCGTTCAACACACAATAATCAAGACATATTGATCATTCAATATATCAAAATAAATTCAATATGCCTAAACTGAATAAGCATATAAAAACAAGAACACAATCATAAATTGCATTCAACAACAAAAACCAAGATATGCATGAAATGCATATCAAAAACCATGTGTCCAGCACATATAAAAACAGAAGACATAAAACATTATTTTTAACAAAAAAGTTTTAAATTTCAGAAGCTTAAAACATTAAGCTTCTCATCATCTCCCATTTACTTTACCAGCAACACTCGGTCCAGCATCCATGTCTCCAGCATCTGCATCATCACCATCAGTATCAGCATCCACTTCCTCTTTTTGTGTAGAAAAGAGAGTCAGAAAAGAATCTCGAGCCTTAGTGAGTTGACTAATCACATGATCAAGCTGAGCAATTTGATGTTGAAGAGACTCCAGCGGCATCATGACAATGGGAATGGAAGGCGTGGAAGCAACATCAGGATAGACATCAGATTGGGAAGGAGCAAGGGTACCTTCGGCAGAAGGTGGCACTGGATTTGCAGCATCATGAGGATAGGGAAGATCAATGATCATGTCATCATTCCCCTTGGGCTTCATTATGGAGAAGGTGGTTTGCTCAGACAGCACACTCTTCTTGCGTTCCTTTAACCCTTGGCTCTTAAGGATCCCATAGATCAAACATGAGAAAGGAAGCAAGTTCGAGGAACTGGACTTAGAGGCAACCTTCAATGTAGCATCAAAGATGTATGCACCAAGGTTGAAAGGAAGTTGAGTTCCTATCTTGTACAGGACAATGGCCTGATCAACTGTGATGACAGAGGCATTCGATGTGGGCAGCCAATTGCATACTGCAAGCTTGTATAACACTGAGTAAAAGAATGTTAACTTGGAAGCAGGCACTTTGTTGAGCCATTTTAACACCAGACCTCCAGTAATAACATTCACCACATCATCAATCAAATCCAAAGACATGATTGTATCCTCATTGCCCAACTCAAGAAACGTGTTAATAACATTAGGGAAAAACTTATAAATTTTATCCCTAACAAACACAGTTCCAAAACACAGTTTAGAGAGATCTCCCATATCAGAAATGATGTTAGCATAAAATTCATGAATAACATCAGGATCATATGACACTAGCGACGTAATAGATTTCCATAGACTTCTCTCCTTAAGAAACACATCCATCCCATATTTTTTAAAGCTAAGAACATCAATCATTTTCTCAACCTTAAGAGTTCTCTTAACATAAAGAGCATGGGATTTCTTAGCCTCTTCAGAATAGAAAATCTTACTGAAGGCTTGCGTGACATCAAGCGGAGAGTCCTCATCTGTGCCGGAATCCTCATCCACGGGCTCAATAAAAGGACTGACATTACGTGTAACATCAGCAGGAGGAGAAGTAGGAACTTGTTCACTAGTGGAGTCGGACTCATCTTTCAGCGACTTGGAGGTAGCCTTAGACCCTTCATTCTTCACCTTTTTGGAGGAGACGACCTCAGGTTTGTCAGTGTCATCACTGTGAAGTCTCTTCGATTTTCTTGTCGGAGGAGAAGTCATTGCCATCTTTGACAAGGATTGCAGGTGAGGAGTGGCTTCCGGATCGATTGGATTTGTGGAATCTCCAAGCACATTCATCCTAATCGGCTTAGGGTTTAGGATCTCGGTTCCAGGAGGAATAATAAGATTGGGATGAACTTCAGCTTCAGTTGTCATCGCCTTTGATGTTGAAGGCTCAGCGACATTCGCTGTAGTTGGTTCAGCCTGAACTGTTGGAGGTGCAATGTCAGGGGTCTGAGTTGATGTTGCAGAGAGAGTGGGGGTTGTACTGCAGCAGCCGGAGTTGAGGCCGATGATGGGGATCCTTTTGTGAGCTCCATCATTTGCTGTAACATCATCATCATGGCTTGTAGATGATTAGGGTTTTGGTCCGCCATAGATGAAAAATAGAAGAGAAAATCGTTTGGAGAAGAAGGAGAAGATGAATCGTTGGAGAGAGAAAAGGCGAATCAGATATGGAGAGAGAGAGAGAGAGAGAGAGAGAGAGATGGGGTTTTGAATTAAAAAGAGATAAGGACAAACCACTTTATTATATTAAAATAATGAAAGTGATATCTCTCATTCTCTCTCTCTTATCATATCAAAAGATATGCGGATAAGTATATCTGCTTATCAACAAAAATTCAATTATTTATTATTTAAACACTAAATAATAAATAAAAGATAATAAAAATAATAATAAAAACAAATTCTGAAAATAAATAAAACTAATGGAGACGAGTCATGAATGAATAAATTCTCATGAATTGATTCATAAAAAAAATCATATCATCGTACCATAGTTTTTATTAATAATTTCAGAATTACAGAACCTGATGCAAAGATCATAACATTGCCTTTAACATCAGGATGTCAGCATTGACTAACAGACACACATTCCAAGAGATTTCTTTAGAGAAGAAAATCTCTCAAAATCCAAAGGTTTAGTAAAAATATCCGCAATTTTATTCTCTGTAGGAATGTATTCCAATTTAATGATCTCTCGTTCCACAAGATTACGAATAAAGTGATGTCTGATGTCAATGTGTTTGGTGCGAGAATGTTGGAATGGGTTCTTCGAAATTTCAATTGCACTGACATTGTCACATAACAATGTCAAAGAAGGACTATTCAGACCATAATCTAACACCATTTGATTTAACCACAACATTTGAGAGCAACAACTAGCGGCAGCAACATACTCTGATTCGGCCGTGGATAGTGAGATACAATTTTGTTTCTTACTTGACCAAGAAATCAGATTGTTGCCAAAATAAAAACACCCTCCGCTAGTGCTTTTTCTGTCATCGACATCACCTGCCCAATCGGAATCAGTATAACCTACAAGATGAATGTTAGAACTCTTGCAATATTTAACACCAAACCCAATTGTGCCTGAAACATAGTGAATGATACGTTTAACAGCTTTAAGGTGAGATTGTTTAGGCTGAGATTGATATCTCGCACAAACACCAACACTAAACATAATGTCAGGACGACTAGTTGTTAAATACAATAAGCTGCCTATCATTCCTCTATACATGGTAGAATCAACATTGCTACCAACATCATCACTGCTCAACTTTTCAGAAGATCCTATGGGTGTCTTCATTGGTTTAGCATTCTCTAATCCGAAACGCTTGACCAATCCTCTAGCATATTTGCTTTGAGAGATGAAGATTCCATCTTTATCTTGCTTGATTTGTAGACCAAGGAAATAGTTGAGCTCTCCAACCATGCTCATTTCAAATGTGTTGCACATTGAGTCTACAAAATCTTTGAGCAGATTAGTACACGGTGAACCAAAAATAATGTCATCAACATAGATTTGAGCAACAATAATATGTTTTTTATTCTTCTTAATAAACAATGTTTTATCGACTTGACCTCTTTCAAAACCAAATTGGAGTAAGAATTCGGTCAGTCTAGCATACCATGCTCTAGGGGCTTGTTTAAGACCATACAAAGCCTTTTTGAGCTTAAACACGTGCAATGGATTCTCATGACATTCGAACCCCTTAGGTTGTTCGACATATGATTCTTCATTGAGAAAACCATTCAAAAAAACACTTTTAACATCCATTAGATGTAAATTAAAGCCCACATAACATGCAATTGCACATAAAAGACGAATGGATTCAATCCTTGCAACAGGAGCAAATGTTTCGTCAAAGTCTACCCCTTCAACTTGGGTGTAGCCTTGAGCGACTAGACGAGCTTTATTTCTGACAACATTGCCAGACTCATCTGTTTTATTTTTGAAAATCCATTTTGTCCCAATCAGATTTTTATCTTTGGGCCGTGGAACTAATTCCCATACATTGTTCCTTACGAACTGGTAGTTCCTCATGCATAGCATTGATCCAAAAATCATCATTAAGTGCATCCTTAATGTTTTTCGGTTCAATGTTAGACAGAAAACACGTGTTTGACATACAAATATTTAAAGAAAACATGCATACCAGTTTCAGCATTTCTTTGTATTCCTCTGAGTTCTTGCTTCTAGTTTGAACTCCTTCGGATTGCTCACCAATGATTTGTGAATCTGGATGATTCTTCCGAATTCGACTTGGTGGATCCCTTCTTGGTTCATCTTTGGCAGTCACAACCTGATCATCTTCATTGTCTGAAGTGAATGTTGGTGTTGATGTTTTGACTGAAGCTTCATCACTCTGTGGAACATTGACTTTGACATTCTCAGTGGATGTCTTGTTCTCACAATCACTTTCAGCCTGATCACTTGACATTTCACCTGTGTCAATGAGATCAATTACATCATCCTCTTCAGATTTTGAGGCAATACCTGTGTGGTCATAAAAAACAATGTTAATTGATTCTTGGACTGTTTTTGTTCGAAGATTAAGCACACGGTAGGCACGACTGTCAGATGTGTAACCCAAGAAAATCTCTTTGTCGCTTTTGGAATCAAATTTTCCAAGATGATCCTTGTCATTCAGAATGTAACATACACATCCAAACACATGAAAGTACTTCAAATTGGGCTTCTTTCCCTTCAGGAGTTCATACAGTGTCACTGTTCTGCCTGGGCGAAGAATCACTCTATTCCCGATGTGACAAGCAGTGTTAACTGCTTCAGCCCACAACTTCTTGGACAACCGTTGAGCTTGTAACATTGCTCTTGACATCTCCTGAAGAGTTCGATTTTTTCTCTCAACCACCCCATTTTATTGAGGTGTCTTTGGAGCAGAAAACTCATGAATGATGCCTCGCTTTTCACAAAACTCTTCAAACATTGAGTTTTCAAATTCGAGCCCATGATCTGTTCGAATGCATTTGATGTTGGACTCATGTTGTCTTGACACCAACCTGTAAAACTTCTTGAACATTCTGAAAGCTTCAGATTTTTCTTGAAGAAATTCAACCCATGTGAATCTCGAAAAATCATCAACTATCACCAAAATGAATCTTTTTCCACTCATGCTTTTGGTGTCAACGGGACCCATGATGTCCATGTGAATCAGATCGAAGCACTTCGTGGTTTGACAAGTTGAGGAACTTTTGTGTAAAGCTCTTACTTGTTTGCCTTTTCGACATGCATTGAAAACAACATCGAGATTGATCTTCACAGGTGGAATACCTCGAACAGCATCAGCTTCAATAAGTTTCTTCAAGCTTCGAAAGCTGAGATGACCCAGTTTTTGATGTATGAGTTGAGTGTCAACATTGACTGAAACATTGCATTTTTCGTTCTTGTCAGCATGATAGCAATTATCCAATGCCCGACTTCCGAACATAATGCATTTATTCTCGCTATCAAAAACCTCACAGGTGTTCTTATTGAATCTGACATGCATGCCGTCATCACATAGTTGACTTATGCTAATCAGATTTGCTGTTAAACCTTCGACATGAAGCACATTGTGTAACTTGGGAAAGTTCTTGACATTCAAGATACCTTTTCCTACTATGTTACCCTGTGCTCCTCCACCATAACTCACTTTTCCTTTGCTTGTCGTGGTATAATCATCAAGAAACTTAGAGTTTCCTGTCATATGCCTAGAGCACCCACTGTCAAAGTACCACGTACTAATAATGTTGGCTTTCAAAGATGTGTAGACAACATTACACGAGATCTTTGCCTTCTTTGAACGTTTCTTCTTTTTGGTAGGTTTAGAAGAATTTTCCACGACAATCTTACATGTTGCTATATCATCATGATATTTGAAGCAATAAGGTTTGATGTGTCCAGGCTCTTGGCAATAATGACAGACAAATTTCTTCTCCTTTGTCTTGTCATTGACATTCGGTTTGACATTTCCGTCAACATTGACTGGAACATCCTTGGAGCTTTCTCCTTTGACAAACTTGATAGGATTTGAGATAGACATTGTTGAACTCGATGAATATCCCAAGCCTGCTTTTGTGTTCTGTCCCAGTGTCAGAACTTCACTCAGAGTAGATGTTCCTTGATTGAGTTGTCGAAAGGTTTTCGAAGCAGCTTCTACTTCCTTTCTCAACTTGTTCAGCTCAAGATCACTTCTAGTGAGTCGAATCTCAAGGTCCAGTACTCGTTGCTTTAGAGTTTGGTTTTCTTCCATAAGAATCCCAAATTCTTTTGATTGTTCGGTCCATTGGACACAAACTTCATCTACAACCTTGTGCAATTGTTGTAGAGCTACTTGGTGGCTGACTTCGGACTTGTCTTCTTCTACCTGAGACACTTCAGTAGTGTTGCAAAATTCATCCAGCAATGTCATTTCATACCAGTTAGTGGTATTTGGAAGAATGTTAGAGACTTCTTGTGTAACATTCTCCATAACATTCCTTGGAACATCTGATCAAGACTAGCATCATAGTCATAATCAACACTCTCCATGTCAGTTAAAGCGCCAATCATTTCATCTAAGTCATCATTGACTTTTACAAACAATACAGTTTGTTTTTCAGCTTCTTCATGACCGGATTCGTCGCTTAACATGGAAACACTATAATTTCTTCTTTGCTTCCTTTGGACAGTAGGACATTCATTGGCATAGTGTCCAAAACCAGAACATCCCCTACATTGAACTGAGTCAATGTCCTTTACTGCAACATCTGGAGACTTTGAATATTTTGTCGATCCAGATGATGTCGACGAGGGAGAATCAAACAATCTCCGTGGTTTGAAGTTTGGGGAACCTTTCTTCATTGACCGAACAAGGGTATTGAACTTCTTAGTAAGCAGCGCAACACTCAGGGGTTCATCTTCAGTAATCTCCTGAATGTTCTCGACATCAAGTTCAACATTTGAACTTGATGTTACTGATTGAAGTGCAATTCCTTTGGAGGAGGTGTTTGATTTCTGATTTTCAAGATTCATCTCAAACGTGAGTAGAATGCTCACTGCTTCACTCAAACTCATGTTTGATACATTGTGAGCTTCTTCAATTGCTGAGATTTTCATGTTGAATCTATCCGGAAGTGTGCGAAGAAGTTTGCTAACCATGTTTTCGTTCGAGATCGGACATCCGAGAGCTGTAGATTCATTTGACACTTCACACAATCGTTTAGTGTACATTGAAATAGTCTCATCTTCTAACATTCGCAGAGTTTCGAATTTAGAAGTGAGTAGCCTAAGCTTTGTTTGTCGTACACTGATCGATCCTTCACAATGTTCATGCAGTATGCTCCATGCTTGATATGCCGTGGTGCAATTACACACCATTTTGAAGCACGGAACATCAACCGAAACAAAAATAGCATTGAGTGCCCTCGAATTGAAGTTGAAAATGATTCGATCATCATTAGTCCATTGAGTCTCCGGAGTAAGTATGTACACTCCATTTAGTCCTTCCATCCTCGGTGGAGACTATTCTTCAATTACAGCCAACCAAGCCCTCTCATCGATGGACTTGATATACATTTTCATGCGCGATTTCCACATAGCATAATTCTTGCCATTACTATCCAATGCCGGAGGACGGCACTGATTGATCTGAATATCCATCTTTTAGTGAGTCAACAAACCAAGGATCGAATACTTAGTGTGTTAAGTACCGGCTCTTGATGCCACTTGTTGCAATTTATTGCCACAAACACTGAAATTAGACACAGATTCGTAATGTCAAACTCAATGTTAAAGACAGTTATCACAACTTATCTTAACACAAATATGATAGAAATAAAATGCACAAGAATACTCGATAAAATTTTTAAATCATACACAACATGTGTATGATTGCCACAGGGTGAAATTATACTATTAAGAGTACAAAATTTTCAAGCCGTTAATGTTAGACGCGAAGGCTCTTAACACTACAGCAACTTTACAAGTTCTAATCTAGTCTATCACTAAAAAGATCTAAAAACATATAAATTGACATCCCGTCAATTCATATACAAACAACATACAACTTGACATCCCATCAGTTCATATGCAAACTATATCATACAAGTTGACATCCCGTCAACTTGTATACAAACAACAACATACAAATTGACATCCCGTCAGTTCATATGCAAACTACAACATATAGATTGACATCCCGTCAATTCATATGCAAACTAGATCATACAAGTTGACATCCCATCGACTTGTATAACCACTAAAACAAACAAATTGACATCCCGTCAATTTGTATAGAAACTAGTAAAGGTTTCACAACATTGCTATCTATCCTAACTTGTACAATCTATTCCGTGAAAGGATTGAACAACAATAAACATTAAGATAGAAGAAGGAACGAAGAACGAAACCTAAACTAAGTTTGTGACCCAAGCTTTCTTCAATCTTCACACAGCGGAAAACGGAATGAGCTTGAATAAGTCTTCAAGTGTCGAACACATCCCTTATATGCTTCTTCATTTGAATCCAGCACGGTCCACGATTTCTCTTTCTTGAACATGGGTTGACAATAACCGTTTCACTCCATGACTTCATCGTTGATGGAAGAAACCGCCTCCAAGGCGTGGTTGATAGCTTCCCCACGTTCATGCTCTTTTTCTAAATATCCAGCAAATATAATTTTCTGAAAAGAAAAAAAAATTAAATAGAGAAACCGCTAGACCTAAAAAATAGGAGATAGAGTTTTGACTTTGTCAAACTCTATTTTAAATAATATATCTAATATGTATAGGAAAGGATAAGATTAGTTACGACTATGTCATAGACAATGTCACAGAAAATCTGTCTGACATCGAGTGCAACATTGAACATCAATGTCATACAACACTCAACATTTAATTTTTTATGTTGGTGGATTAGTTTATTATTAATTATAAATTTTAAATGAAATTTATAATTAATAATAACTTTATAATACACATTTGAAACGAATATAATCCTTATAAGAAACACATCGAAAGATAAAACACAACATCTACTACAATAACTTTATAGTAATTGAATTTGCCGAATTACAGGATAAAAAAAACAAAACAAAAAAAATTAAAAAATTGTCATTTTTCTAATCATGTGAAAACTAAAATTGGTTCAAAATTCCTATATTTTAATATAATTTGGTGTCTAAGTAAATGTACACATTAAAATCTCCCGCTACCACATAAAATTCAATTGGATTGAAATTTGAAAATTATGTGAAAATCAATCAAAGATCATTCAAGTTCATGTTATTAAAACTATAAGTGAAAAACAAAAACAGTTCAAAGTCACGGTATTTTAAGAAAATTAACCCTTAATAGAAAGAAAAATGAGGATATACATACGATGAATTGAACAACGTAATTAACGTTCATATTATAAATGTATGCCTACAGGTGCACGATAAATAGAGAGAGTATAAAATATGAAGGAACTAATTAATAAGGTATATAGATATATATATATATCTAGTCCCACGTGAAGGTGCGAGTTTGATGAGATCCAGCAGCAGCAGCAGTCGAAGATTCCTCCAGCTGAAAGATATCTGATGCTGATGGTGGTGGTGGTGGCTTGCTTTGATGAGAAAGAAAAGATGGGGCGTAGTAGTGCAAGGACTCATTGAAACCAAACTCCCGACTAGCCGGTGACAGAAGAGAGAGAGCGCGATGATGATGATCACGATCATCAGTACTAGCATTAATGGAAAACATTTTGTCTTGGTTGTTGCAGTAAAACTGATCTTGCATACCAGTAGTAGTAGTAGCAGCAGCAGTAGAAGTTGCTAATTGTAACAACTGAACCTTGTAGCTTTGCTCTGCAGGAAAGGATGAGGAGTTGAGATAATAGTTCTGCTGCTGCTGAGTAGTGTTGTTGTTGTAGAGCTGCATAATGTCGTGGTCGTTCTCAGATTTGACTCCTCCTCCTCCTCCTCCTCCTGATCCTGCCCACGAAGACGAGCTCATGAAAACATGATCACCACTTGGAGTTGGAGTTGGCACTACTATATCATGTGGGCTGCTGCTGCTGCTGCTGCTGCTAAATGAAACTAATCTCCCACCATGTTGGTGTTGGCTGCAGAAAACTCCTAATCCCGAGTAGTTTCTCGATGACATAGACATAGACTCTGTTGCCTGAGGCTTCCTTCGCCTCCTGTTGTGCCCATCAAGTCGTTTCCTGCAGCTTCTCTTTCCCTCGTCAAACTCTATCAGCGAATGAAACCTACCAATGCATATATAGAGAGCCAATTAACTCCATTCATTCATCCATTCTTTCTAGACATGTATAGTATACAGATTGAATTACAGCACTGCCAATTAATGCATGCATATATGCATCTAAATGTATATATATACCTGCTGCATTGTTGGCAGAAGCGCTGGTCTCGACCCCCAATTGTGACCTTAGGGGTCTTTGAGTGAGGCTCACATACTTTATGTCGGCGGTGATAGTCTCTACATAGGCTCAAATCAGCATCACAACCATCAACCAAACAATGACCAATGTTGGCTGCCGCAGCAGCGGCGTTGGGACCCTTACCCCTTTTACACGAAGACGAAGACGACGATGCTGATGCTGATTCCATTTTATTAATTAATTTCCACAACCTAGCTATATGCTATACATATATGTAACTCACTCCAATTCAGACCTACAATCGTTTCCTCCTACAATTAAATTAAATCACTTGTGTTTTCCCTAGCTAGCTCCCAAAGGATAACTAGCAATTTTCACACAAGATGATCAAGAAAAGCTAATTTGGCCGAGCCGTCTCTCGTCTCTTCTCCAAAATACCCTTTTTCTTACTCCACTCTGATTATTAACCAACATATAGCCATAATCATGCACCTGTTGCACATATATAACCTAAGTATGTCAACTCAACTACCTACCATTCATCAGCTGCCGAAAAATATACATATACATAATATATATCAATACAATAACAAACGAATATATACCATGCTAGATAGCTGCAACTTCAAATTAACACACACACACATACACACATATATAACACAAAAAAAAGAACAAAATGTGAGTAAAAAACCAAAGAGAATTAACCAAAATTCACCCATATAATTACGTAACCTAGCTAGGACTAGGCTGCCTATTTCCTCACACCACTCCACAATATTAATGACGTTTCAATTCCACACTAAATAAATAACAAAATGCATATATATTTTCAAGAGACAAACATTAATACAGTCTAAAGAAATTAAGGCTCCAATTCTTAATTTCCAATAATGTAAAACAAGGATTCCACATGACAAATTAACATATATATAATTATTAAAAACAAGATCTTTGATGAAAAAATTAGTTACACCTCCCACAAGATCTACCCAGTAATTGATGAAAATTAAATATCAGATTGGAAGGTCAAGTCAACCTAGTCTTCGGATATCTAATAAAAAATAAACATCCAAAGAAAACGGAAAGATCCGCTAATTTTAACAACATAATTGTGTTTGCTAATTAAAAATTACATTTTCCCCCTAGCAGAATAGGAAAGATGAGATTTTTTTAGAAAAGGCATAACATGTTTGTGCTTGTGTGAGTAAACAAAGGATAAAAGTGCTAACTGAAATTTGCAGCATTGTAGGATTAGTCAACCAGATTTCAAGCAGATGGATAGATAGTCTTTACTCTTTTCCTTGTTAGTGAGGGTTAATGACAAAGACTGAGAGACGATTAAGAAGATTTTTTTCCATATATATATATATATATATATATATAGAGAGAGAGAGAGAGAGAGAGAGAGAGAGAGAGAGACAGAGAGAGAGAGAGAGTTGTACCTCAAAAAATCAAGCCAAAAAAACAGACATGGTAAGTAGCAAAGAAGAATAGCAAAGAATGCATATAAATCGAAGCCTTCAAGATCGAGGGAATGCAATATCAATATCAATATCAATATATGAGTGAGTAACAAAGACTTACAGAGAAGTGCAAAAGTAGTAAACTGGCTTAGCCTTCTCAGCCGTTCATTCTCTGACAACAACTCCATTATGATTTATGGATGGATGGGATCAGAGTAAGTAGTATTAAGTAAAGTGGCAACTGGCAAAAGCAAGACTACCTACTAGATAGAGCTTGTGTGTGTGTGTGTGTGAGAGAGAGAGAGAGAGTGCACTGCAAGTCTGCAATGCCAATAGAGAGAGATAGAGAGAGAGAGGATGGGTATTGGCCTATTGAGTAGGAGGAAGAGATGGGCTGAAATAAAGGCTATATAGGGTATAAGTGAACAGGAAGATCTTGAGAGCAAAAGAAGCTTTATACGGAGTGGAATTATTGAAAGTGGCAGCAATCTTTTTTTTAGAAAATAGAAAAACCCTCACACCATAACCCATAAACAATCAATGAAAATGTGTACATATGCTCTTATGTGTGTATCTATATATTTGTGTGTGGGGGCTTCAAAAGCAGTTAAGAGGAAGGTAGAAAGGTGATTTTTTATTATTATTAGTATTATTATTTTAATGTAGTGGGCTTTTCAAGCAAATTAGACATACAAAATTGCCTTTCCTTTTCAGGCTTGTAGCCCGGTAGTAAGTAGTTAAACAAATTAAAAACTATTGTATCAGGATTTGGGGGAGAGAGAGAGAGCCCTTCATTAAAACGAGTGGCAAAGAAAGGGACAGAGTGTGTTTGTAGCTTTCCGCCCAATTATTTATTTTATTATATAGTTTTTGAAAGAGAGAGTACATAAAAGAGTTGACAGTTCTTGTGACTCACTCACTACTCACATTCTTCCGCTTTCTTAATTGCCTATTATTCTGCTGCAACATCATTTTGTTCCTTCTATAATATCGATTTTTAGAGCAACATACATTCAAGATCAATTAGTTTCCTCATTGAATTGGAAATTACATTGAAAAGATACGTGCAGTAGTAAGCCAATGCCGAAGTCATGAGAGAGGGAGAGAGAGAGTGTGGGGCTTCAAGTTTCAAGTTTCAAGTTCCAACTATTTTTTTTTTCTTTTTTTTGAGAAAATGATGAAACCTGAAACTGTCTGAAACGGCTTTTCAAGTTCCGAGCGCATAATCTAAGCTGAGAGACACAATTATAATTCCTATCACAAAATTTGACTCTTGTAGTTTTGTATGCTTGTAAGCTGCAGTGGATGCTTATTGGAATAACCAAAACATTGTCATTTCCTTATTTTTTAATTCCTAATTTCACAACTTCTAAATCGCATTAAATTATATTTAAATATTGTAATTTTGAAATTAAATAAAAAGAAAAAAAATGCAGGATATTTCATTTTAAACGTGTTTCGAGCTGCTGTGCTGATCAAAAGATGCAAATACCGCAATCACGTGTGGCCGCAGATTTGTGATCAATTCTGCTGCCGCATCCCGCGTCTAATTAATAACTAAAATATTTACCAGATTTATTCTCAATTAAATCATTCATTGAAGAGAAGAATCAACAATTTACCTCAGAATTTTACAGTGGCCAGCAAAAATGGCTTCTTTTTCTCTTTTCTTTTTCAAATTAATTACGTACATGGTAACGTATTGTGCTCTCGAAGGGCAATTTAAGCAAGAAAAACATGGTTTGAATAGCTAGCCAGATAATTAATTATGTAAAAAACTCTTCCACTTTCATTGTGTTTGATAAAAAATGAAAATATGAAAACGAAGTCAGTCACTCATCAGTGTGTACTTCCACAGTCATGGGTGGATAATTATTATATTGTGGTCCAAAGCGAGCGCAGACACACACTCACACTCACACACACATATAATATATATGTGTGTATGTGAACATTCCGAATTTGAAATTTAAATGTTTCGCTGTTGCTAGTGTATTCAATTACTACAACTAATTTGTCACGTCCATAAATATAATCAAATTCACTATATACATTCTTCGGAATATGCATTTAAGTTATGGTCAATTGTTGACTTTTGAAAATTATCTTAAATAAATTCATGAGACCGATGAGTATACATGTTGAGGAATTACAGCTGGTGGCAGTGAACTCAAATTAAGACAACTGTCGCGGAGTGTTAATGAAATTATGGATCAACCGCTTTGATCAAATATATACTATGTATTGTTACAAAATATCTGTTGCAGTATGAGTTGGGAAGATATATGCTACAAAATGTGCATTATTCACTAATTGTTTGCTATGAAAATACACACATTTAATTTCGTACATTTATTGGGGATATATTTACACATGTCAGAGGAAATGGGATAATTATTACAAGTAGATAATGACTAAGTTTAGGATTTGATAATCTTGTGCCTCCTTCACTCACCACGTGGCATGGGGCATTCATTTCTTGTCTTCATGAAGTGAATCACAAAATGTAGAAATGTATATTAGTTACAATCATGATGCCAGTAGAATAATTGGATAATTTCATCTTTAGTCACACTAGAATAAGGTTAAAATATTTTTGGGCCATATCTTTTATTTTTGATCTCATAATTTATTAGATCGATACTTTTGATCTCATATCTTCTGTTTTTGGTCATGTAATTTATTAGCTTGACACTTTTGGTCTAAAGTGTTTTTTTTCAACATTTTTAGTCCTAAAACTAACAGTATATTTTTTCTTATTTTTTTTCGACATTTTTTCCGTATATTTTATGGAGATTTTTGCTGAACAAAAATCGTATATTGCAAGAAGTTGAAATGGTTTTGTTACGCATTTTGCTGGATATTTATTGGGCATTTTGATTGATATTTTGTTGAATATTCTGCTGAAAATTTTTGAGATATTATGTTATTTTGTTGGGTATTATGCTGAATTTTTTGCTGGATATTTTCCTCTTTTTTTCTTAATGATTTGTTGAAAAAATGAAGCCAAAATGTCATTTGAATAAATAAATAAATATATATATATATATATATATATATATATATATATATATATATAAATATACACACACACACATACTGCACTTGGGACTAAAAATGTCGAAAAAACCATTTGAGACCAAAGTGTCGAGATAATAAATTATGAGACAAAACATGAAAGATATCAGACCAAAAGTGTTTTGACAATATTCTAGTGAGACTAAAAGTGAAATTATCCCGTAGAATAATTCTAAATTATATGTTAGGAATTTTATTATAAATCATATTTCATTTTCTATTTAATTCTACACTAAGCCACTCTAATTTTTCTATTGTCTTCCACATAGATAAATTCGTCTCTTCAACCTAAAACTCAAAAAATTATTTTCGGACAAGTTCATCTTCTGATTTAACATTATGTTGTCGAAAATATCATCGAAAAAGACCTATCCAGAAAATTGACTTCGGGAAAAGTAGATAAGGACTTGCGTGTGTCAATTTTCTACATGTCGAGCATGGCACCATGAAAGTTGTACGTTGTTGGGATTTTGAAAATAAATTGGGCTACGAGGGTAAAATACGATATTTGAGTAATATTTTTATTTTATTTAATTTTTGGGGATACAATGTGGGTTGTGTTTAGAACTACCACTAGTTTGTTATATATTATGACCGATATAACATTTGATTTGTTTGACTGAGATGTTTTTACCATATAAAATATTAATACTATATTTGTTTTGGTGTATTAGAATATATGCAACATATACATATTGATAATATATAATTTGGTTGGATGATTTAAAATTCTCCATAAAATTACAATATTTAAAAGATTCTTTAATTAATTAACATTTATTGTGTTAGTATTCTTTATAGAATTTTATTTAATATATACATAAGAGTATTTTAGTATGAGATATTTTTGAAATTACATATCACACATCCAATGTGTAATATGTAATTGAACATAAATGATTAACAAGTTACCTTTAAACCCTACAAAAGAAAAAAAAAGCGTTTTAGCGGTGAAAAATTCTAAAAAAATCATCGTAAAATAGATTAGCGATGGACTCGATACGTTGTTAAAAACCTCGTCATTATTCCTTTTAACGACAAAATTAGCTATGGTAACGATGGACTTAGAGACTAATAAAATTAGTCTCCAAATCGATTGTTTAAAAATAAAAAATAAAAAATAAAATTAACTTAACAATGGATTTAAAAAAAAAAATAGAGGTGTGTGCCCTACGCGCCACATAGTAAAAAATTGACTGTTTAAACACTACAAAAGAAAAAAAATGCGTTTTAGCGCCGAAAAAATTATGTCACCAAATATAAAAAATCCGCCGTTAAAATAGATTAGCGACGGACTCAATCCGTCGTTAAAAACCTCATTATTAGTCCTTTTAATGATAAAATTAGCTATGGAAAAAAATTAACAATGGACACTGATAAAATTAGTCTCCATATCGATTGTTTAAAAATAAAAAATAAAATTAACTTAACAACGGATTTAGAAAAAATAGAAGTGTGTGTGCCCTACGTGCCACATAGTAATCCAACATTTACGGCTCGAGAGAACCACACTTCGTGACCTCCCAAGAATGCATAGATGTATGTTATATAATTGAACCAAATGTACTAATGTATATTATATTTATGTTAATATTTAGATAGAACACACACACACACAAATTGTTGTGCTCCATTAAATTCTTTTATTTCTAAATTAAATATTTAGATTAATATTGTTTATAAGTATATATATATTTTTAATTTTACTATATATATATATATTTAAATATTAGTATATTATTTAATTATTATTATATATGTTGTATTAAAAGTTAATATGATTTAATTTAATTCATTTAAATATATTTTATAATCTTTATTGTTTGTTTTCTTAAAATATAATTATATTACTTCATTTATTTAATCTTATATTATTTTAATTTTTTTTTTCAAATATTATATATTTATAATTGACAATATTTATAAATAAAATTAAAGAGATGAAAAAAAATATTTTCTCTATAAAGTAATTCATTTCAAATTCGTCATTAAGTAGTAATTAAAAAATAAAAAAAAAATAAGAAAATTAAAAAAAACATAAGAATTAAATTTAATCCCGTCACTAATCCATCCCTAATAAATAAAAAAAATTAAAATTAATTATTTTGACAATGGATTCTTCCGTCTACAACTTAGCGACAAAAATATCCATTGTTAATATAAACAATAAAAATTAAAAATTCAAATTCTATGTTTAACTATGAAATTTTCTATCGCTGAAGATGAAAAAATGAAAGATATGAATAAAATTAAGGTGTCATAGACATGCATGGCCTCCTTTTACGACCTAGCTATCAAAATCTTCAATTATTATGGTGACTATATAGCAAATCATTCTATCTAATCTTTAGTTCTTTTGCATGTGTCTTTCAATAATATTCCATGGGACATTTTTTTTATAAGTGAAAAACATAAAAAACAAACACACAAAATTCTGAAGCCGTAGGGAATGAAAGAAGTCTACGCACTAGATGACATCAATACTTGAGTCATAGATTTAATGAATTTAGTATCTTGCATCAACATAAGTTACGTAACAATATTTCAATATTTTGTGCTTTAAATATATTGAAAAGTCATAAGATTCATGGAATTGAAAATTATCCGAGGACCACTCCAGCTCCAGGGACCACTTTAAATATACTCTAGGAATAAACTTATGTAGGACATATCAAATTATTGTAGACTTGTAGTAACAATAAATAAATAAATGAATGAATAGGTAACAAAATTATCCATTGCTTTCGAAACTCAGACTAAACTTCCTGTGACACTAATTTATTTAATAGTATAAGTTAAATAATATTTGTAGGTCGGGACCGCTCTCAAAAGTCGATGAAATTCAAGCAATTTCTAACCGCCACCATTAATTAACCTAGTAATTGCTAGTTAGGGGAAAATGACAAGAAAAAACTTCCACGTTTAGGAAATTAATTAATCCGGCGTTTGGATATGGGATCTTGGTGACCAGATAAAACTACATAAAAATAAACTAGTAGTTTATTGAAAATATATTGTGCTTTAATTAGTTCACTTTACTAAAAATCATAAAAACGAACGTAGAACTTTTACATGTGCATAGGAGGCCCAAATGTGACATTTGCAAAATCCATTTAGTTTCTAGTCCCATATTAAACGGGCCTTGATTTAGTATAAACAAATGCGGTTACAAAAAGAAATTCTAAATACACCCCTATTTTAATTCTTCAAAACCCTTGTTATTTTATAAAATATAAAATTAAATATGCTTATATTAAACGGGCCCTGGTTCAGTATAAACAAATACGGTTACAAGAAAAGAAATTCTAAATACAGCCTTATTTTACTTCTTCACGACCCTCCTTATTTTATAAAAATATAAAAATAAATATGCTTATTTTTTTATTCTTTAACTTCTAAAAATTTAAAACGCTATCATAGCCTCTACACTATAGCTCTCTTCCCTTTTCATATAACTAAATACATGCATACTCAAAATTATAGCCCCTTTCATCCTCACCTTTTTTTTTTGTAACTGATAAAAGTTTTTATATGTCATTTTTCATAATAATAAGCATTGCTTTACATATGAGTTATCTTTTGAAAAATAATATTATTTATTTTAAAAGTTCATTATCACTCCAAACTTTGATAAAAGTATTTTTAAACGTTATTTGTCAATTTCAAAGTTCAAATCATAAAATCCAAAAAAAAAAAAAGAAAAAAAAATTGCAACGTAACTTCTGGCTTGGCAGAGCCTAAATTAAAAGTTAGAGAACAAGGAAGGAGCTACAATGTAGTGGCTATGACATTTAGATTTTTAAGGCTAAGGGGTAATGAAGTTCTATTATATTTATTTTTATATTTTATAAAATAGTGGGAGTTTAAAAGAGGAAAATGAGACTTTTGGTTAGAATTTTACAAGAACAAGGAGATATTATTTTTATTTAATGAATAAAATACTAAATAAATTACATAATAGTGGTTATAATTAACACAAAGAAAACATTGGAATGCGGTGGGTATAGATTGGGCTATTCATAATTGGAATAGGATCTATTTACATGTAAGCAAATTAAATTTATTATCTAACAAATTATGTCACGTGAAAAATAATGAATTAAATATTTAATTATATATTTATTTTTGTGATTTAATTAAATATGTTAGTGCAATTAAGGATTTGAGGTGCACTAGTTTAATTATCATTTATTTTACGAAATCATGTGTTGTTCTAATCATGGTCTTTGCAAAGTACCAAGTCACGATCTTTATTTGCTGTACACATTCAGGGAACATTCGAACCAATCGTTTCAAATTTGGAGAGAATGTTGTTCCTCATGTTGATCCAGAAAATGTCCCCGATCGATATTTATGACAATTTCCTTCTGGGCATGCAAACATTTTGCTTTCGATTCCTTAGAGATCAAACTAGGATTTTAGTGCCGCCTTTGAAGAGATTTACTTTGAATATTCACCCAAATCATCAAATTAAAGAAGACTCCTGCTAAAAAAAAGGCATCAAATCCTATCAACATGGAATCAAGTTTCTTAAGGAAAAAGCTCGAAGAAGAAAGACGATTGAAGCTCCTATATGAAGATCATTCGTTTGCTATTGAATGGTGTGCGATCTGAATATTATTTACAATCTATAAGCGTCTTGAGTTGTAATATTCAATAGGATTTTATTGTGTCTACTAGTGTTGTTCCTCATTGTGTTCAACATGAAGTTCTAGTAATATAGTTTGTCTAGAACAAACACTTTTAGGTAGGTAGCTGCTGCTAAAGATCATAACCTCATGGAGGTTGCAAGAGAAACCAAATATGGGCACTTGGGACATATGTGGATCTTATGTTTTCAGTCCATTAATGAAGAAAGAGTAGAGTTCGAAAAGGTATTCAAGTGGATGGTCCTATTATGTAAGTCTTTTATCAAAACTAACTTTAAAGGAGTGAACTGATTCTCTATTGGGCGAGCCCCCTAGACTTGGTGTGTTCAGCGAATTGGGTTAATGTTCGGTATTTATTTTCACCTAAACTACAAGTGTACAGCGAGGCTCATAGGATAGCGGTGAACAAGGTCGTATCCACAGAGATTTAATATTTAACTAACTAAGTACTAGAACTTAACTCCTAAATGCTATCTAGACAACTGATTAAAGAGCTTTAAACTAATTAAAATACTTAAACATATAATATAAATGGAAACACAGAGAAGAAAGAGTAAAGAAGAAACAGCGGAGAAAGACGAATTCTAGAGTTGGAGAATCCTTATCTAATCCATTTATTTACTTGTTTCATCACACACCTATGTAGGGACTTATATCTAGCTAGAACAACCACAATTATACCTTGAACATTCTCTCGAAGTGCCTAAAGCGTGGATCACACAACTAATATTAACGTCTCCGTTCAATGCCTAGCATGCAACTCTTAATGGCTCTCAGGGTCTATTGTTCTCTCAATTAACCTCAACCCTCTCGAGTGTTATTGATTAATGAGTTAATTACTCCAGATCATGTGTTAAAACTCCTCTCTCGATTTATGAATTAACACATCAAATTGTATCATTTAGTGATCAGTTAAACAATATAGATAAAAACAAGAGTAATCAAAGATCAAGATAAAGTCATAGGAAATATGATAAAACCAATAAAATAAACTTCATAAACAATTCATCATCCAACCCTAGAAAACTAAGGTTTAGCTATCCATATAAATATAGAAAACTAAAATCCAACAAGAAATCATGTCTAACAGAAATAAAGATAAATAAAACCCGGAAGTAATTATTCAGTCTCTATTCTTGCTTGGTTTGAATCTTTTGGTCTTGCTCTCCGTGTTCTTCTCTGCAACTCTCTATCTCTGTGTTTAAGAGAGGAATATGATGTGTGTTGTTGTGGTTTTTGGAGTTATGGTAGGGTTTTTGATATCTAATTTTCGTGTTTGAGGAGGTATATATAGTGTTGGAAGTATCCCAGTCGAAAAAGGAAAGAAAACGGGCCAAAATAGGTCAAAAATCGGACTCCCAGGGCTTCGCTCGCGACCTCGCTCGTGACCGGGTCGGTCGCGGGTGAGGTCGCGAGTCCACGTGGCAGTCCGGCAGCCTTTCACTGTTTTGCTTCGTTCTCACTCGTTTCTCGTCCGATTGACCCGATTCTTTTTGCAACGCGTTCCTAACTTGATTTCCCATCTTTCTAGGGTGTTCCCACACTCATTTGAAGTCCACACAAAAAATGGCATTAATTTCCTTCACAATGAGAAAACACGTGACATTGCACAAAACATAGAAAACTATGCAAAACTCAACACTTCATGCATGCAATGCCCATCAAATACCACTCAAATGTACCTCAAAATATATGTAAAATATGATGTTATCAACTCCCCCAAACTTAAAACATTGTTTGTCCCCAAACAAGGAACAAAAACCAAACATGGAATTCAAACAATACACAACTCCACAATTCATAATCTAGCACCTATAACCTCGAAAATCTAATCGGGAATAACAAAAACAAGCACAACACTCAAATCATAAACACATGTGATAGATTTCAATGAGCAAAATTCAAGCCAATGATCCTCACCGGTGTGTGTTTCGCTCAAACACTCAAAGTGTGATAAAATAAGGGTAAGCACTCATCGAAACATTGAACTATACACTTGATCTACCATAGGATTACATACAATCTAAGCTCTCCACTGACAAACTAATGTGCTCAAAATTAAGATCAAATAGGACTTTCGTTAAGGTTGTAATGTAGACTTGGGTTAAGGCTAGGAATATTTGGCTAAAGTGACTAAAAAATTGCAACACAATCCACCACTTTTACTTTTTATTCCCAACTACTTTTCACATTCAAACACAAGTTGGAATTTTTCCAACTTCCTCCTACATCACCTTAAGTCATCCATATTTATTCTTTCAATTCATGGACCTTTGGTCTCTTTTTTTTTTCTTTACATTGGCACTTTTCACATTTTTTTTAGTGCTCTTTTCAATTTTTTTTCCTTGTCAACACTCACATAGCACTTTTTTTTTTGTGCACCAACAAAAATTCACTAATTATCACCATTGTTTTTTTATTTCTCCATCCCAACTCCAAAATTTCTTACCCTTCTTCCTATTTCTTCACAAGAATCAACAAATGACACCCTAAATAGGCTTCCAAAAAAAAGGCAATTAGGCACAAGAGGGCTCGCAAGGGAATATAATGAATCTAGGACAGTGTATGGGAATATTGGCTAAAGAAAAGATGACCTACTATCATCTCATATTTTCAAGCACAGAAACTCAATCTCAAGCAAGACAACATGCAAGTTCTAGAGAAATAAGTGTACAGACAACCAACACACAAGAACAAAAATTTAGACAATAGTCTTATAGGCTCAAAATCTCACAGCTCACATTGGCCAAAATAAAGCTCGAAAATCTCTAAAACACATGCTCATTCAAATCATGCTATACATGCTCAAATTATTCCCAATTAAATAATCTCGATCATAAGCACTAAACCATAGACAATAAAGCATGTATCATCAAAATCCCACAAAAAATCAAGACCAAAATTCAAAATTTTTTCAAACTTTCCGGAAAACAAAACTAAACTAAACAAGTAACGCAGGTAAAATAAAATAAAGGTCTAGACACCATAAGCATACATCTACCCAAACTTATTCAAATCCACGGGATGGAATAAGTTTGTAAGAATGCATGAGGGTGTCATCGACCACTTACAGAAACCAAGTGGATGACTGTTCAGGTTCAATGTCCTCCCCCAAACTTGTCGAAAGACAAGTTGATTGATTCGCTATCCCCCAAAATACAACATTCAAGTGTTCTTTACCTGCAAAACTCAGAAATAGAAGTGAAAAACATAAATAATAAAAAAACTAAACAAAAGAAAAAGAAACTAAAACATTGGGTTGCCTCCCAACAAGCGCTTATTTTAACGTCTTCAGCCAGACGACCTATTTGAAATCACGGATCCGCCAGCTGAACGGTGGCCATTGTCTTTTGGTGCTCAGAGCTAGAATGCACTTTTCTTCGGCTAACCTTCATCACATCCTTTTCTTTCCAATCTCTCCAAGTATAGAATTCATCTTTCTTCTTTGGAATATCCTGCACCACAAAACTCTCATCACAAGAGTCATAATACTCCAAATGAGAAAAGTTCACATAAAGAGAATTTAGATTAGGAGAAGAAAAGAAATATGGTGCCGAGTGAGACTCCTCTATTGTTTAGTAGGCCTGTAACTTCCTTGAAATTATGACATTGCAAGTCTCCGGCATTTGCAGCACATCATACTCTCCCGTCAGTTATCTTCTTTGAGAAGATAAAATTGAAGTGTCTTGAAGGACTATAGGAGCTGGTGCAGATGGCATGTTTACTTCCTCCGGCTCCCCCAAACTATCTTCTGAAATCTCCACATGTTCGTCGTCCTCTAAGAGCAAGGGAGGACGTTCATTTGTAGATCTTGGAAGTTGAACAGGTTGTCGTTGGCATTCAATGATGTTAGATAGTTGTCGCATTTGGATCTCCATTATCTTGAATTGTGTTCCCATAGATCCAATTATGCTCTCCAGCTTTTCACATCGAGCTTCTGTCTCCCCCATGTACTTCTCAGTTCTTTCCATAAACTCAATCAGCAACTCATCCAAAGTTGGTGTATTGCCTTGGTGGTATAGACCGCCACCTTGGTAATTATTACCAAAAGTCCTTGGAATTCCATGGTTCACACTTTCCCAGTGTTGAATCGTGCATGCCATGGATCTTGATTGGATAAGTGCATCAAATTTGCTGACTGTTGAAGTTAGGGTAGACAGTTGAGTCGCCAATCTCGAAATGGGGTTTATCTCATGAATGTCTGCATCATCTCTCAGGTTTTGAAATTGATAGTCTCCATGCCACAGATAACTGCTGGTAGCCATGTCTCACAGTCCTACAAACACCAAAAGACACTGAACGAAAAAAAATAAAGAAAAAAAAAATAAATAAATAAAAAAAATCTAAATTAGCACAAGAAATTTTATTCTAATATTAGCAATTAAAAATTAAATCCTCGACAACGGCGCCAAAAACTTGTTCGGTATTTATTTTCACCTAAACTGCAAGTGTACAGCGAGGCTTATAGGATAGCGGTGAACAAGGTCGTATCCACAGAGATTTAATATTTAACTAACTAAGTACTAGAACTTAACTCCTAAATGCTATCTAGACAACTGATTAAAGAGCTTTGAACTAATTAAAATACTTAAACATATAATATAAATAGAAACACAGAGAAGAAAGAGTAAAGAAGAAACAACGGAGAAAGACGAATTCTAGAGTTGGAGAATCCTTATCTAATCCATTTATTTACTTGTTTCATCACACACCTATGTAGGGACTTATATCTTGCTAGAACAACCACAATTATACCTTGAACCTTCTCTCGAAATGCCTAAAGCGTGGATCACACAACTAGTATTAACATCTCCGTTCAATGCCTAGCATGCAACTCCTAATGGCTCCCAGGGTCTATTGTTCTCTCAATTAACCTCAACCCTCTCGAGTGTTATTGATTAATGAGTTAATTACTCCAGATCACGTGTTAAAACTCCTCTCTCGATTTATGAATTAACACATCAAATTGTATCATTTAGTGATCAGTTAAACAATATAGATAAAAACAAGAGTAATCAAAGATCAAGATAAAGTCATAGGAAATATGATAAAATCAATAAAATAAACTTCATAAAAAATTCATCATCCAACCCTAGAAAACTAAGGTTTAGCTATCCATATAAATATAGAAAACTAAAATCCAACAAGAAATCATGTCTAACAGAAATAAAGATAAATAAAACCCGGAAGTAATTATTCTGTCTCTATTCTTACTTGGTTTGAATCTCTTGGTCTTGCTCTCCGTGTTCTTCTCTGCAACTCTCTATCTCTGTGTTTAAGAGAGGAATATGGTGTGTGTTGTTGTGGTTTTTGGAGTTATGGTAGGGTTTTTGATATCTAATTTTCGTGTTTGAGGAGGTATATATAGTGTTGGAAGTATCACAGTCGAAAAAGGAAAGAAAACGGGCCAAAATAGGTAAAAAATCGGACTCCCAGGGCTTCACTCGCGACCGGGTCGGTCGCGGGTGAGGTCATGAGTCCACGTGGCAGTCCGGCAGCCTTTCACTGTTTTGCTTCGTTCTCACTCGTTTATCGTCCGATTGACCCGATTCTCTTTGCAACGCGTTCCTAACTTGATTTCCCATCTTTCTAGGGTGTTCCCACACTCATTTGAAGTCCACACAAAAAATGGCATTAATTCCTTTCACAATGAGTAAACACGTGACATTGCACAAAACATAGAAAACTATGCAAAACTCAACACTTCATGCATGCAATGCCCATCAAATACCACTCAAATGTACCTCAAAATACATGTAAAATATGATGTTATCAGTTAACATATCATGTGCTTTTTTATGCTTTCTTTATTTATGTTCAGCATCACGTCTGGATCATATAATTGAACATTATAAAGATCAACACGATATAAACATTGCACGGATTCTGATCCATTTTCTAAAAAAAAAATAATTCCAAGATTAAATAGATATATAATTAATGTTTAATACATGAATTTTATTGATTAATGAGAAGCTGAAAAGTGTTAAATTTGTGTAGAAAATGAAATATTTGATATGGTTATCTTCCATATAAAGGTAAACCATTATAATTGCGCCACCTAAGCCCAAGACTAATCAATCCATCTAAACCCTTAAAGCCCAATCCCAAATTTCCTAAATTAAAATCCACCCACAACTATAAATATAACTCTCCATATGAAACACACCAGAAATCATAATTGAAGAGATCAAGAAATTAGAGGAAAATTCTCTATGAAGTTATCTCCAACATTATTCAAGCATTCCAATGAGATTCAAGCGGTTCTTCGTGGAAGTAACGCATTCCTCACCGGGATCACCTCAAATCTAGGGTCCAATCCGAAATCAAGGTTATCAACCATCTATACGACATTATAAAGTCAAGGTGTTCTAGAAAGATTCATGTTGTTCTTTATGGAAGCAACTCGGTCTTCATCAGAATCAGCTCAAATCTACTCGTTCAATCTGAAATCAAGGTCGTCAGCCCTCGGTTAATGTTATCAAAGTTCAAAAAACAAGTCAGAGAAGATCAATGAGTCAAATTTACTCTGAATATTTCAAAGACCGTTTGAAGATCAAGTTTTAAAAAGAAGAATCAGATAAATAATAGAGATTGAATCCGTATAAATATATTTTCATATGAAAATCATTTTATATGTACACATTTTGTGTTTTACTAAATTAAATACAAAAATTTGTGTTACAACACCCTTTTTTTGGTGGACATGGTGGAGGCTCATGCACTTACACTAAGGAAAGGTTCTGACCTAACTTTTTCTCTACATCTATCTTCACTTTGTATGTATGAAAATAGATTCATGTCAATTCTTAAAATTTCATAGTAAAAAGTAGGTAAATTATAACGTAGGAAAAATGTAGTGCATTCACCAACTATGCAAGTGACATGTGTTCTGGGCCTATCAATTTTCGGATATTTGCAGCCCTTTTGTTTCTCCAGAAATGAAAGTTTCACCAAAAATTTCGGCAGCCGAAAAAATCTATCGTGACACTTCAACTAATACATTGTGACACTTTAACTACCTATTGTGATACTTAGTTACCTATTGTGACAGTCTGAAATCAGATGTATTTTATTGGCCAGGCGATAAATTTTGAAAATAGCTCAAATGACTTATATGCATCCCATTACGTTAAAGTTTTCCGCAAAAAGTCTACAATCCACAGTATTTCTTTTATTTAAACTTTGATGGGATACATTATTATATTAATATAATCTTACGATTGATAATTAAAGTTTTTAATTCTAGCTCTCAATTACAAATCTATTTTAGATCAAGTGATTTCGGTGGATATATATATATAAATTTAACCTTTTATGCAGTTATTATTCATTTCCAATTAAATTCGTAATAGCATTCACATCTCTCTCTCTCTCTCTCTCTCTCTTAAATGCACATTAAGGAAACAATTGAGTTCGGTCGATCAAACTTAAATTTATGAGAGAGTGTTATTGATAAACTCGAGATTTACATGTGTTTAGGATGTGTTTTTACATATTTTTGGAGTATAATGCATGTGTTTGTGATTGTTTTGAATTGATTTTTGTTGTGTTGGTACAATCACGGGTTTATCGAGTTTTGACAGAAAAATCACCTAGTTTGGACGTGTTTTGAAGTGTACAGGATTACCGGGTGGAAGGAGTACTTGAGTCGAGACCGGAAAGGTGAAAACGAGCCGGAAAAGCATGGTTTTGGAGAAACAAGGACGGCACGGACCGTCCGTGCCACGAAGCATAAAAAGAAAGAAGTCTCGGTATCCGCGGCACGGTCCGTGCCGTCACACGGTACGGACCGTGCCCCATGCCGTACATTCCGTCGAGAATCTATCCAACGGCACGGACCGTGCTGTCGCACGGCACAGACCGTGCCGCCTTGTTCCGAAAATTAGTTTTCTTTCCTTGTTGGACTCTGTGTTTCTGCAACTATATAAGGCTTTCCTTTGGATGAATTTTGGGACACTTTTTACCCTATTATTGAAGCGGAAGAGTGCTATGAAGAAGGAGAAGCGAAGAACAAAGACTAATCACCCGGTATAAGTTGTTTATGATTTTTATTTTAATTTAGACTATGAGTTGTGTAATCAATACATTATTTTCTCTAGATTTCTATTTTGCCATGAGCCGCTAAACGCATATTAATTCTAGGGTTTGCAGACATGTGGATTCTATGTTATTAATCTAATTCTGTTATTCTTCTCGTCTGATTATTGTGTTTAAATGTTCAAATGCTTTATTGTGTGCTTCGATTACTGGCCATAATTGATTACATGTGTAGTTGGTGAATTTGAAACCTGACGGAGATAATTTACCAACGGATTAATTGAACAGTTTAATACACATTCATCATGAATTTGTAGGAGATTATATCTGATGCTTTAAGGAGTTAGTAAATTTACCTAGAGACGAGAGTGATATGATATTTATTAATCAACAACTACCTTGAGACCTGGCGGAGATAGGTAGCAGTTTTTCTGATTTCTCCACCAATAATTGGATTAAAAATAGAAAGAGTTAGAATCGGATTAGTACCTAGATGATACATGTGAATTGCACTTCCTAGGATTAATCTCTATTAATTGATTGAATTTGTTAATTTGATTTAGTTGATTTGCTTTGGATAATCAATTTAATTGTTCCATTTTTGTTTTTGATTGATTTGATTTTTGTCTAGCTTTAGTAATCTCACATAAAATTTAGGTAGCCTCGATAATAGAAACATGTTAGTTTAGTACTCGGTGTAGTTATATTTTCAATCCCTGAGAATACAATACTCGATTCACTACTATATTGCATTGTCCTGTGTTAGTTGCAGAATTGTGCATAAAAATTAGTGCATCAACTTTTTGGCGCCGTTGTAGGGGACTGTATTTGATTTTTCACTAATATTATTACTAACACTGATTTATTACTTCAGGTAGTGCATGAAATAAGGTCTACACAGCTACATGTAAATCCTGTTCTAAGTTCCCATGATCGAGCTCATAGACAGAGAAATAAGGAGCGTAGACGACAAGAAGCGGAAATGGCAGCCCATAATGAGAACATGGATGTCGAAGGATTGGCTAGAAGGCTCCGAGAGATGGAGCAGAGATTGGCTAGACAAGCTGCGCCCGAGCATGAAGCAGCACCTCTAAACCAGCTGTATCGGGCGCCAACTGACAGATACTTGGGAGCCGGATGGGGTGGTGGCATCGCCGCTAACAACTTCGAACTCCGTCCCGCATTGATCAACGTGGTAGCTGCGGAGCAGTTCAGTGAAAAGGCTACTGAGAATCCAAATGCTCATCTGGATGCATTTTTGGATATTTGTGACACCATCAAGATGAATGGTGTGAGTGATGACATCATTCGCATGAGGATGTTCATTTTCTCTCTGAGGGATCGCGCTAAGGAGTGGTTTAAGAGTCTGGACAAGGAATCCATCACCACATGGGATCAAATGTGCCAAGCTTTCCTCGCTAAATACTTTCCTCCATCAAAAGCTTAGACAATAATTGCTGAGATTACTTATTTTTCACAGATGGGAGATGAGTTAATTTATGAAGCATGAGAGAGATACAGAGATTTGCTGCGATCTTGCCAACAACATGGATTCAGCGCCGATCAGCAAATCACTCACTTCTACAGTGGATTGACTGACAACACCAAAAGATTGGTAGACACCTCGACTGGCGGATGTCTAGTGAATAGAACCGCAGCTGAAGCACTGCGGATTATAGAGGAGATGGCGGCCATCAGTTACTAATGGCCGATGGAGAGACGACAAACAAGGCCTGCAGCTGCAGTATCTGATTCTGAGATGGATGAACTGAGAGCTGAGATTGAGGAGATGAAGAAGCAAGTTCTAGAAGAGCGGCGCGCACGCATGGATGTGAATGCAGTACAACAACAAGGCTCTAAATCCTCTGCCGTAGAAGGTGTGAATTTTGTCAATCAGAGAAATTACAACAGTGGAAACTACAACAGAGGCCAGCAAGGATTCCAGAGTTACAACATGGCGTATCATCCAAGCAATATGAATCACCCAAATTTTTCCTATGCTAACCCCAACAACGCCCTGCAACCTCCGGGTTTTGCTGCTCCCACTGCAGGTCCTTCTGAGTCAAAGAAGTTTTCACTTGAAGAGATGATGAGTCAGCTAATTGCTAATCAGAACAACTTCATCGGGGCTACTGGAATGAAGATTACGTAGATCGAAGGGACCGTGAGTGCTCTATCTAAGCAGTGGAATATGCTCGAGGTTCAAATTGGACAAATATCCAACAATTCATCTACTCAGCACAAGCGAGGCCAGTTTTCCAGTCAATCAGTGATTAACCCCAAGGATCAATGTAATGCCATTCAGCTGAGAAGTGGAAAGGAATACATAAATCACAAGCATCTGATACAAGATGAGGAAGATGATGATGTGGTCAAAGTCGTGAATGAGGAAGCAGTTTCAGCTTCAGAGGTTCCATCTGCTTCTGCACCAAAAGTGGCGTCTGCCACCACGGCTACCCCTCACAGTGCCCATCAGTTCCACTGCCCCGTTTCCAACTAGGCTAGCTAAGGCAAAGACTGAGCAGAAGATGTAGAAATTTATGGAGATCTTCAAAAAGGTAAACATCAACATTCATCTGTTAGATGCTTTATGAGATATGCCTGGCTATGCTAAATTTCTGAAAGATGCCATTTCTAAGAAGAGGAAGTTGGGAAAATTTGAAACTGTGAATTTATCTTAGGAATGTAGTGCAGTCTTGCAACGAAAGTTGCCTCTGAAGCAGAAAGACCTAGGTAGTTTTACTATTACCTGTGTGATTGGTGGACGCACTTTTGGTAAAGTGCTGTGTGATTCGGGGGCTAGCATCAATTTGATGCCGTTGTCGATTTTCAAGAGATTGGAAATTGGTGACATTAAGCCGATTTCTATTGTACTGCAAATGGTGAATAGATCAGTTACCTATCCGAGAGGAGTTGTAGAAGATGTACTGGTGAAGGTAGAAGAGTTTATTTTTCCTGCGGATTTTATGGTTCTTGACATGCCGGAAGACAAGAATATCCCATTGATTCTTGGAAGACCGTTCCTAACTACAGGCCGTGCTTTAATTGATGTGCAAATTGGCCAACTGACATTCCGGATGAATGATGAGAAGATTGTGTTCTCTCTGTATGATGCTATGAAGAGGCCACACGAGAGTGAGTTTGATGATTGCAAATTGATAGAGTTAGTGGAGGATGAGTTTGCCTGGACCGATGTGCCAGTTGTGTTGGAAGACCCTCTGCAGCACTGTATTCAACACTCTATTTATTCTATCGACTCCTATGACTCTCTTGATTTTGCCTGTGATGAAATTTTAGAATATCTTGCTATTCTAGATTCTATGCAGGGGCTACCGTAGGAACTAGTGCAATACTTGGCTATTCGGGATCCGCCGTAAGAGGGCATTGTAGAGACGGAGACTCCTGCCGCTAAGTCGGTGCCTACACCACCGGTCTTAGAGATGAAGCCACTCCCAGATCATTTGAGATATGCCTTTCTAGGTGAGAATGATACTTATCATGTGATTGTATCTGCTTTTCTATCTGATGTGGAGTTGGATAAGTTGTTGCGAGTGCTGAGAAAATACAAGTCTGCTATAGGATGGCAAATTTCTGACATAAAGGGGATTAGCCCGTCTATTTGTATGCATCGTATTTTACTTGAGCAGGATTACAAGACGAAAGTGCAAGCACAACGGAGATTGAATCTGGTGATGCAAGAGGTGGTGAGAAAAGAAGTTTTGAAACTTCTAGATACCGGGGTGATCTATGCCATATCTAACAGTGAGTGGGTGAGCCTAACTCAATGTGTTGCAAAGAAAGGTGGCATGATAGTAGTAAAAAATGAAAGAAATGAGATGATTGCTACGCGGCTAGTGACGGGATGGTGAGTTTGCACTGATTACCGTGCTCTAAATGCGGCTACATGTACGGATCACTTTTTTCCGTCCCTTTCATTGACCAAATGTTGGATAGACTTGCAGGGTATGAGTATTACTGTTTCTTGGATGGCTATTCAGGTTACAATCAAATTATTATTGCCCCGGAGGACCAGCACAAGTCGGCGTTTACTTGCCCCTATGGTGTTTTTACATATTAACATGTGTCGTTTGGTCTATGCAATACTCCAGCCACATTCCAAAGGTGTATGATGGCCATCTTCCACGGTTTCATCGAGAAAATTATGGAGATATTTATGGACGACTTCTCTGTCTTTGGTTCCTCTTTTGATAATTGTTTGTAAAATCTGTCCCAAGTTTTGCATCGTTGTGAGAAGACGAATCTGGTTTTGAATTGGGAGAAGAGCCATTTTATAGTATGTGAAGGTGTGGTGCTTAGCCACAAAGTCTCTGCTGCTAGCTTGGAGGTCGATCGAGCCAAAGTTGTAGCTATCGAGAAGCTACCTCCTCCTACATCTGTTAAGACGGTTCGTAGCTTCCATGCTAGATTTTATCGGAGATTTATCAAGCATTTTTCCAAAATCTCCAAGCCTTTGTGTTCTCTGTTAGAGAAAGATGTGAAGTTTGAGTTTGATGACGAGTGCATGGAAGCATTTGAGAAACTGAAGTTGGCTCTGGTAAGTGCTCCAATTTTAATACAGCCTATTTGGACTGAACCATTTGTTTTGATGTGTGATGCCAGTGATCTTGTTGTTGGAGCCGTGTTGGGACAAAAGCGGGATAAATTCTTCCGAGTCATATACTATGCTAGCAAGACACTCGACTGTGCCCAACAGAATTACACCACCACGGAGAAGGAGTTGCTAGCAGTGGTATTTACTTTTGACAAATTCCGAACTTATTTGATTGTGGTGCAAACCATTGTCTACACCAACCACGCAGCCATCTGGTATCTGTTTGCCAAGAAAAATGCCAAGCCAAGATTGATTTGATGGATCCTGCTGCTGCAAGAGTTTGATATGGAGATCAAGGATCGAAAGGGCTGTGAGAATGTTGTGGTGGACCATCTGTCCCGTTTGGAGAATCCAGTGGAAGGTGAGGATCCAAAGTTGCTCATAAATGAGAGTTTTCCGGATGAACAAGTGCTAGAAGTGAAAGTCGTTGATAAAACTCCATGGTATGCAGACATTGTGAATTACATAGTGATTTGTGTCATTCCCAAGGATCTCAGCTCCTACCAACGTAAGAAATTCCTTCACGATGTCTAATTTTACTATTAGGATGAGCAAATTCTTTACAAGAGATGTGCTGATGCAGTGATTTGGAGATGCGTTCGAGATGACGAAATTCATGCTATCATAGAGCAGTGCCACAGTTCACCCAGTGGAAGCCATTTCGCAGCCAATAGAACTGCCATGAAGATTCAACAAAGTAGAATTTATTGGCCTCACATCTACATAGATTGCCATGCTTTCATCTCCAAGTGTGATCGGTGTCAAAGAGTTGGCAATATTACCAAGTGGGATAAGATGCCTCAAAAATCCATGATGGTGGTCGAGCTGTTTGATGTGTGGGGGATAGATTTTATGGGACCATTCTCTAAATCTCGAGAATTCCTCTACATTTTTCTTGTTGTGGAGTATGTGCCTCGATGGGTTGAAGTCGTTCCTACTACCACCAATGACTCAAAAGTGGTGTTGAAGTTTTTGAGAAAAAATATTCTGACTCGGTTCAGAACCCCGAGAGCTTTGCTTAGCGATGGGGGTTGCACTTCAACAATAAATGGCTTGGAAGTTTGCTAGCCAAATATGGTGTGAAGCACAAAGTGACGTATCCTACCATCCTCAAGCCAATGGACAAGCCGAGCTTGCCAATAGGGAGATCAAGCAAATTCTATAGAAGACTATGGTGCACCGGAAGGATTGGGCGGATCGTCTTGATGGTGCTCTATGGGCCTATCGCACTGCATACAAAACCCCTATAGGTATGTCTCCTTTTCATCTAGTTTTTAGCAAATCTTGTCACTTATCTGTAGAAATCGAACACAAAGCATATTGGGCCATGAGGAAGATTAATTTTGAGTTCCAAGAAGCCAAAGTTGAGAGAGCTCATCAGTTGTTGGAGTTGGAGAAATGGAGAAATGAAGCTTTTGAGAATTCTTGCATCTACAAAGAGAGGGCTAGAAAATTTCATGATCGTGTCATCAAGCAAAAGGAATTCGCTCCGGGAGATGAAGTTCTTGTGTATGATTCGAGGTTGAGATTATTTCCGGGCAAACTTAAGTCTAGGTGGACGGGTCCATTCATGGTGTACAAAACTAGTTGGAATGGCAATTGTGATTTATTGCGAGCCGATGGAAGTACTTTCACAGTCAATGGGCACCGTCTCAAACACTACTTCAGACACCCAACTGAGGAGAGGAATTTGCAAGTCACACTCCTAAATGACCCATGAGCTTCCTTGAGGTATCGTCTAGCTCAAGACGTTAAATGAAGCACTTGGTGGGAGGTAACCTATCGTTTTGTTTTTAATTGCTTTGTTGTGTTTTTTATGTTTTTTTTAGTTTTTTTTTTCGTGCAGCTATATATAAAAAAAATAAATATTGGCACGGACTGTGCCGCTGAACACAACGAGCCAAGAAGTCTTGGTACTGATGACACGGACCGTGCCGTCCAACGGCACGGCTCGTGCCGTGTAACACGCCCATCCCCTTTTTGTTTACATAAGTTGAGTTATTTTGTTCCATTTCTCACTCACACACGCGCACAAGAAAAACTTGGCAATGAGAACTCGATTTAGCATTCCCAAATCTTCTCTTGGCCTCATTTTCTTTGTTTCATCTTCACATCACTTCCAAATCCTAGCTTTACCTACCCTTTGAGCACCCTCATTACAAGAATAAGCATAGCAAATGAAAGTTCTCCCCTAATTGTGCCCTAATTCAGATTTTGGCCAATTTCTCTTCGAAGGTACGAAATTTCTTACTCTCTTTATCTTTAGAGTTTCTTGGTGTTGTTCGGAAGTGATGGGTAAGGTTGAAGTTGTCCAATTTTGTGATTTAAATCTCTTTTCTCTTTGGACCATTTTATCGAACATGTGGCATGCGTGGCATTTTCATTGCAAATTGAAGATTTCTCTTGTTCTAATGCTTTCTATGCTTAAATGCCTTTTCATATGGTTTGGTATGGTTGTTGAGAGATGAGAGTGGGGGGTTGAATGTTTGGTTTTGGGGTGAAATACAATTATTTTGGCTAATTGAGGAATTTTTGGGGGTTAATATTGATTTAGGCTAGCAATTTGCATACATGTTGTTGGCATTTGCTTTTCTACTTCCCTCTTTGCATGAGTTAGTGTGTGTTGAGTATTTTTGAGACCTATGGGATGAGGTTAGGCATTGTTTTGGTTATCTCGGGCTCATTTTTGATGATTTTTAGGTACCAAATTCTTACTCATGGCCCTGAGAATTGCTAGAGGCCAATGTGGAGGAAGGAAAGTGGCCCCCGAGAATCCCAATGACCCAATCCATTTTGGGGTCGTTTTGAATGACTTTGCACATCATGAACGTTGGGACTGACTTGTCCAATTGGAATGCCTCCCGTCTCTTGAATCGCATTTTCAACAATGAGTGCGGGAATCCTAGTGAGGCGGCTTGGAAAGATGACTCATTATGGAAGGCTATCACGATGGTGAATGATGCTGACCTTGGCTCTAATTTCTGACCTCGCATGGCTAAGGCCTCCATGATCCACAACCCCGTCTTCCGCTTCCTGCAAAGAGTGTGTGCAAATGCTCTTTTTGCTAGATATGATAGTAGCACTGTGCAAAGCCGGGAGATCTTCTATTTGTGTTGTGCTCTGAGGCGTCAAAATTTTAATCTGGGGGCCCACACAGCTTCGCATTTGAGCCACGCAGCCGCCAAGAAAAGTGGCATTCTCATTTGTCGCGGCATCATCACGCCTATTGCGTAGCATTGTGGCATTGACTTCACTGATTAGGAGGTGTTGCCTGGGAATATGGTTTTGTCTGTCGAGACTTTGATCAATATGGATGTCATACGAGTGGATCGGGCTGGTAGGTGCTTCTTCACACAGAAAGCAGTTGGCCACTTCCCCTTGCCAAATCGTCATCTGACGAGAGTGTCTGATTGGTGCCATTCCTCCAATTGGAGTATGTTTTCACCGGCCCATCAAGCCGCCATGGCTGCCACTCAGCCGGTCTTTCCCTTTCGAGCACGTGTTGCTGAGTTAGCGGAGGATGAAGGGGCCAACGAGGAGAAGGAGGCCGAGCAGTCTGATGATGATGATGGTGGAGCTAGCACCAGGGGTGCCGCCTCATAGGTGGACACTGATGCCCCTTCTAGTTCACGAGTGGGGGAACGTCGTCGATCTCGCCCCCGCTCTCAGGATGAGCGCCTGGATGATGTGGAGGGCCGTCTCTCTTCAGTCGAATCTGATATGCAAGGACTGCGGGGCGAGTTCACTCACATGAACACGTGTTGGAGCAATCAATGCGAATATAGCTACAATGCTACAAATGATGCAGCAGTGGGGGTTGCAGTTTCACCCGAACCTGCCTCCGCCATGAATTCTGTTGAGATTAGTGATTCAAGGTCTTTCCGTCCGTTTCTTCAAACTTATGCTCTTTTGAGTATAAGTTTAGGGAGTGTTGGATGGACGTTATGCCTTGAATCTCTGTTCTAAGAATTTCTTTTAATCACCTTTTGCATTTAGTTAGTTCATTTGCATTAGTTTAGTGGTTTAGATTATAAGCCACGTTTATTGCTTTCTAGTATGATGCCAGGTGTGTGTTGGATTGGATTAATCTCATGCTATGTACTGTGATGAATGATGGTTGCCAATGATGAATTCTGGGATTGTTGAAATTGATTGTCTTTATTAAGTTTACTATGAGCATGATAGGTGCAATTGCGATAAATTGCTTGGTTGTCTTGACCTGTGACTGTCATATGAGAATTTGAGCCTTATTATCATTTTCTTGTGTATGAATGCTGGGTTATTGTTGAATGCCTAGAACTTGCCTCTTGTCTGCTGAAGTTTAACAGAATGTTGTGGAATTTTGAGATGATTTAAGGCCATTTTTGTTCGCCTTCTTCTTATCCTGTGTACTCTTGGCCAAAACACTTCAAATGTCTATTGTAAGCCCCGTTGAGCTTTTGAGCCATTTCGTTGTAAGCCAATTTAATTCAATCCTGTTGTCAATATGTTTCTTTTCACTCGAACTTGTTGGGTGGGTAGAACAATTATAGGAGAGATGAATTATTTTGGTGGAATTTGGGGAGGGAGGATAACATGATGGAGTGTGGCTTGTGAAAAGGATTATGGGGTTGGAATATTCATATGGCACTTAGAAAAAAATTTGAAGAAAAAAGAAAAAAAAGCAAAAGAAAAAAAAGAAAAGGAGAAAAAAAAAATATCTAAGTGGCCATATTCACAATTTGGTGATGCTTTTGATTTATGGTGTTGGAAAAGGAGGAAGAGAACTAGACAAAGTCTAGTTTTACTCAGTTGGTATTAGGATTGAGTATTAGTGAGGAAGTATTGAGAGTAATTAACTCAATAAGTCCGATTTAGTCACTTGGCCTATATTTTTCCTACCTTGTCCAAAAGCCTACATTACAACCAAATTATAAAGTCCTTTTTGATCCTAATTCCACATTTCATTGCATGTAAAGGCGAGATAAATAATGGGGCAAACTTATGGTTAATTTTTCAATTGATCCAGTTTTGAGTGCTTATATTTTTCTATCCTAAACACTTGAGAGTGAGTGAAACACGAACCCGGTGAGGTCATTGGTTCAAGGCTAAAGACAAGTTAGTAATCGTGTTGTGCGAGAATATTTTTGCTCATTGTATACTTGATTTGGATGATTGATGTTTGTGGTGTCTGAGGTAATGAAACTGTCAAACATCCTCTCTGTGCTTGAGTTTAATTCTTTCATGTTATTGTTCGAGGACGAACAACGAGTAAGTTTGGGAGAGTTGATAAACTCGGGATTTACATGCGTTTATGATGTGTTTTTACATATTTTTGGAGTCGAATGCATGTGTTTGTGATTGTTTTGAATTGATTTTTGTTGTGTTGGTACAAACACGGGTTTATCGAGTTTTGACAGGAAAATCGCCTAGTTTGGACGTGTTTTGAAGTGTATAGGGTTACCGGGTGGAATGAGTACTTGAGTTGAGACTAGGAAGGTGAAAACAAGCCGGAAAAGCATGGTTTTGGAGAGAGAAAGGTGGCACGGACCGTGCTGTTGCACGGCACGGCCTGTGCCACGAAGCATAAAAAGAAAGAACTTTCGGTACCCGCGGCATGGTCCGTGCCATCACATGGCACAAACCGTGCCCCATGTTGTACACCCCGTTAAGAATCTGTCCAATGGCACGGATCGTGCCGTTGCACGGCACGGACCGTGCTGCCTTGTTCCGAAAATTGGTTTTCTTTCCTTGTTGGACTCTGTGTTTCCCCAACTATATAAGGCTTCCCTTTGGACGAATTTTGGGACACTTTTTACACTATTATTGAAGCAGAAGAGTGTTGTGAAGAAGGAGAAGCGAAGAATAAAGACTGATCACTCGACATAAGTTGTTTATGATTTTTATTTTAATTTAGACTATGAGTTGTGTAATCAATACAGTATTATCTCTAGATTTCTATTTTGTCTTGAGCGGCTAAACGCATATTAATTCTAGGGTTTGCAGACATGTGGATTCTATGTTATTAATCTAATTCTGTTATTCTTCCCGTCTGATTATTGTGTTTAAATGTTCAAATGCTTTATTGTGTGCTTCGATTACTGGCCATAATTGATTGCATGTGTAGTTAGTGAATTTGAGAACTGGCGGAGAGAATTTACCAACGGATTAATTGAACATTTTAATACACATTCGTCATGAATCTGTAGGAGATCATATCTGATGCTTTAAGGAGTTAGTAAATTTACCTAGAGACGAGAGTGATAGGAGATTTATTAATCAACAACTACCTTGAGACCTGGCGGAGATAGGTAGCATCTTTTCTGATTTCTCCACCAATAATCGGATTAAAAATAGGAAGAGTTAGAATCAGAGTAGTACATAGATGATACATGTGAATTGCACTCCCTAGGATTAATCTCTATTAATTGATTGAATTTGTTAATTTGATTTAGTTGATTTTCTTTGGATAATCAATTTAATTGTTCTTATTTAATTGTTCCATTTTTGTTTTTGATTGATTTGATTTGTGTCTAACTTTATTAATCCCACATAAAATTTAGGTAGCTTGGATAATAGAAACGTGTTAGCTTAGTACTCGGTGTAGTCATATTTTCAGTCCCTGAGAATACGATACTCGATTCACTATTATATTGCATTGTCCTGTGTTAATTGCAGAATTGTGCATAAAAATTAGTGCATCAAGTTATGTCTGATCGTGTCATGAAAAATATATAATATGAAGCTTTTTCTTTTTAAATGCTAATGATTGAGAGAAATGAGAAGATGATTAAACTGAGATGTCTCCTGTGGAATGGTCTCATGGATGCGACTGTCCCGCCATTTTGCTTTCATTTTGTTTATTTTTTTGTTTACAAAAATGCATGTATATCTTAAAATAGAATCATGAGCAGCTTTCGCAGGGGGAAATTCGCCGCATCACTATTGTGACACATGAGGTAGTACCTCATGATGCGGCTAAAAATTTCCCCGCACAGGGTGTTTGTCCAAATTAAATATATATATATATATATATATATATAGACACACACACACACACACACCATAAAATTAAAGTTGATTATTTTATTTTTTTTATCCATTAGGTTTACGCAATACACTCACTACACGCTACAATGTGAGCTCATGCACCACACTCAATAATATTTTTTTATATAAATATATATATATATATATATATCCTAAAATGGAATTATTGAACTTTAACATTAAAAATAAATTAATTTAATTTTTTTATCCGGCGATTCACACAGTGAACTCGCTCGATGCTAATGCATGGGCCTGACATTGAGCTTGATAATTAATTTTTTCAAATTAAATATAAGCATTAATTTGAATGAAATAAAAAGGATTTGAAAAAAATAAAATAAATCATAAAAAGAAAAAAAAAGGCTAGTGCGTGTCATGTTGGGGTGGGTTACGTTTGGGAAGATTTGGCAATGTAGGAATTCATAATTCACATAATATAACTGGCTAATTGCAATAAAATTCATCACCTTAGAATAAATTTACAATTTAAACATGATTTTTAAAACGTTGCAATAATAGCCCAACCTTTTGATTTCTAGCAAAATTAAGGGTGGCAATTTGGGCTGCCTGGTCCATCAGGCCAACAGAAAAAATTGGGGCCAGAAGAAAAAATTGGTCCGAGCAGGGCCAAAATCGCCACCCTTAAGTAAAATAGACACTCTTATAAAATTTCGACGATTGAAAAACTAGCGTTGCACAATAAAATCCTCATTTTCAAAACTCCTAAACCAAATTAATTTGTTCACATGGAAAAATTATTTCCATGTCATAATTTTGATCGTCAGAAAAAATTTGTAAGTGTCGAATTTGCTACAAATCAAAAGGTTGAGTAATATCTCAACGTTTTTAAAAGTCATGTTTAAATTGTAAATTCGTTCAAAGGTGGTGAATTTTATTGCAATTAATCCTAATATAAATTCACCATCCTAGATCATGCAATATTCTAGGATAATAACATCACACTAGATTGTCAAAGATTTATGAATACTTAAATTCATTGAGATTGAAAATCTTGACACAGAATACCTTTATAACAATCTCTAGATCCAAACATGAACAATGATTAATATTATGGTCTTCCTCAACTAAATCTTTTTATTCCTTCTATGACACCTTCATTTTTCTTGTAAATGGGAAGAAGTAAAAACTATGTTCAATTTAGTATATTGGGGACCATAACCAAGAAGGCTATAAATACTATTTAATTAGGCCAACACCTATAAAATCCTAATTAAAATATTATTTGGTATCTACTTATTAATTCAAATATTGATTGTGCAACCCATAGACTATTACTTTATTAAGACCATTTAATTAAGTTCAAAAATATTTAAATAGCAAATATTGTTGCATAAAAATATGTTGCCCATACGTACATTATTTAGGAAATAAAAAAATTTCCTAAAAAATCTCTCACTTGGGTCACATATTATTCTGAAGGCAATTATATCAAAATTCTATAGTTGTGCAACATGCTATTTATTTTTAGACTACGCCATTAATAATCTGATCCATCTCATATACTAGCAATGGAGCTACCACGACATTCATAAAATTATCAATCGTCATTAAACCCCAATAATCACCATACTAATATACTCAATGGCATAGATCAAATATGGTGAGTTGCATGGAAATTACATGTAATGGTCTTAATTATGTCTATTTCCAACTGGTCAAACTTTAATCCTTAATGAGATCAATTCATAAATGTAATGCAAAAAATCACATATGGAAAATGTAAGGGAATTCAAAATCATCCCCTTTATTCTGTAGAAAACTGAATAATCTAAAACTGAAGTATATCACATGAAACATAAACTCTCATTAAACTAAGATACCATCAGAAATAACACCAGTATGAGTAGTATACTCTTAAAAAGACCTTAGGTGTTAATGTCATAGTTAGTGAGTCTGCTAGCATATTTTCTGTTCTATGTGTACTACCAAAAACTGTCCATTCTGAACTCTCTCCTTAACAACAGAAACTTAATGTCGATAAATTCAACACTGTAACACTTATGTTGTTCTTAGAGTGAAGAACAAGTAATTGGTGTCTCAAAACAAACAATGAACTCCACAATCATGATGGAAGAAGCTATAATAGTCTGCTTTATAGCTTCTTTAGGCAATGTAAATATATCCCGATGTGGAGCATTTGATATCTTGACATTAATTCCACCAGAATCGAAATCATAGAACCCAATGATCTCCACATTCTCTGATCTCCGATAAATGAGCATGCAATCCAAATTAGGGACTCATCCCAAGATACCGAGTACAACATTAATCTTCGTCTATGGACAAATAAATAATTGAAGTAGTAATCTTGATGTAATGATCAAGTATTGATAATAGTCTATCTATGGACAAACTAATATTCACATGAAAATTTCCAAATACTTGTCACATACTTATCATCATATGTGCGTTGTTATTTGGTAAATTATATTTTCCTAGTGGCCGAACACAGAATGCATAAATAACTCCACACAACATCCATGTGATTTCAATAAGGGCAAATTACAGTTTGATACCTGACCTTTCGACCTTTTAACAAAAATGTCCCGAGTTTTATATATTTACAGATTGATACCCAACCTTGTAATTGTTTATCAAATATATCCCATAGTCAACTATCTTGTACTTTATAGCATATATGGACTACTAGAAATCTTATGTGGATTTTTATAATGCCACATCATACCTAAAAAAATATTATAAACTTAAATTTTCATATAAATTAAATAAATTACCCTCACTTTTAAACTATAGTTTATGTAACTCGAAGATAAAGTTATGTCAATTTATATCTTGGGAATGTATATAATTTATATAAAAATGCGTTAAATCATTTCATTTTTTTTATATTGATCTAACGTCAATTAAAATATTTATGTATATTATTACCATCACTTATTGAAGAAGTCATACATAAAATTTGATGAGAATACATATAATTATCCATTTGTCAAAGGTTGTAACTCGTAAGGTTCAAAAAAAAATTATTTAAATCTTCTATATATTATGTGAATAATTAATTATTAAATAATGTATGAATATTCATTAAAAATAATTATATAAAAAATAACATTAAAATATTTAATGAATGTATTATATTTCAAATTAAACAAACCCCGAATAATTTTCTCATTTTCTGATTTATTAAACTTACATGGAAATAAATAAAGTTTTTAATATTTATTTTTTAGGTATGACATGACATTATAAAAATCCACATAAGATTTTTTGTTTTCCACATATGTTATAGGATACTAGATAGTTGACCATGTGATAGATTTGATAAAAATTTACAAGGTTGGGTATCAAACTGTAAATATATAAAGATTGGGACATTTTTATTAAAAGATTGAAAGGTCAGGTATCAAACTGTAATTTGCCCTTTCAATAAAGTCAATCTCCACATACGGAGATTATCATGGCAACATGATGCATTAATTAACTATAATAAATATTACTAGACCAATTAAGCAAAACATAATTAATAAAATATATTTAATGTTAGCTCAATTATATGGTATTAACATGTCTCCCCAGTTCAAACTCAAATACGCATTAAACTAATTCCAAAATTTGTTATTTACGTGACCCCATATTGATCAATATATTCAAGTTTTAAATAAATTCAATTCTAATCACATTTAGCCATATAAAAAATATTATGGTGGACATAATTATCAATATAACACAAAAATCAATTCCATGTATCCCAACAATCTAGAAGTCGATGACTACTCTAATATCAATTGTAGGAATTTATAATTCACACATAATATAAATCATGTAATATTCTAGTAATAACATCGTACTAGATTATCAAAAATTATAAAAATAGCTGAATCCATTAAAATTGAAAATCTTGATGTGAATACCTTTATGAGCAATTTGTACATTCCAACACGAACAATGATTGATGTTATGGTCTTCCCCAACTAAATCTCCTTATTCCTTCCATAGGACATTCTTTTCTTATAGTTGGGTAGAAATAAAAACTACTTTCGATTTAGTATATTGTGGACCATAACCAAGGGAGACATATAAACTATTTAATTAGAGCACCCATAAAATCCTAAGTAGAATAGTACTATTTGATATCTACACATTAATTCCATATCAATTATGCAGCCCATGACTATTGCCTTATTGTGACCATTTAATTAAGTCCACGAACATTTAAATAGAAAATATAATTGCATAAAAATATGTTACTCATATATAGATTATTTAAGAAATCAGAAAAATTTCCTAATAGCCCGTCTAACAGATTGTCACCCGTTAGATCATTTCATTTAAATTTTTATCACTACTTATTATATAAAGGTAACTGATAAAAACGATATTGAAAAAAGTGTAACTCATGAGGAACTATTAATATAATTTTACAGGAGAATTATCTAATTAAGTCTAAGCCTATATAAACTATTAATGAGGAGGAGGTAGAGATTATTGTAAAGCTAAATAAAATGTAAAATAATAATAATAATTAGAAGGGGGAAGCGTAAATTTGCATCTGAGTGAGAATGTGGTCGAAGGTGTCGGTGGATTTGAGAATTGGATGGGAATGCATCCCTTCGTAGGTTGTCACTACAATCCCTTCATCTTTCGACAGCCTCTGGATTTGCTTTTTAACTTTGCAGCCTTCATGTGTGCACCTGTAGTAGCTTCTGCATTGCACACACATATGAATAAATTTCACAACCGGTCCATGAAGTATATCATGGTCAAGTAACATTAAATTAAACTGATACACACACACACACACACACACACACATATATATATATATGGTCCGAAACTAATTAATTATCACAATTATAATATTGTGTAGCTAGTTAAGGTTTGATTTATATGGAACTTAAAGAAATTTGTTCAATCAAGATTAATTTAATAAAATAGTAATTAATTGGAAAAGTAAAGGTAATTAGTAACCTTGGGAATCTGTTGTTCTTAACAGCCTTTTGGCCGTATTTCCTCCATCTGTAACCATCGTCTAGTATATCCACTTGGCTTCTTGTCTGAAAAGCAAACCTAGCTTTCTTCGATTTCTTCTCCGCTCCTCCGCCTTCCTTCACGGCGGCGCTGCTGCTTTTCTCATTATTCAATTCATGGTGATGATCAGCAGGCTGCTGCTGCTGCTGAGAATATGACGAAGGGGACTGGAATAATATCGCTGATGAGTAGTTCTCCATAATATATTATATATTATATATATATAGCTACCTAGCGCGGGGAGAGAGAGAGAGAGAGAGAGAGAGAGAGATTATATAATATGTGATGATGAATTCAGAGGAAGAAGAAGAATGAGAGAAATTGGTTTGTGGTTTGTATTGTTAGATAGATGCAAACGAGGCCGGGACCTAAGATGAATTAAAGTTGAAAGGCGGCTGCGATATTATTTAATATCTACCTAGTTTAATTAATTTAATTAGTAGTCGTAAACGCCACGCAAACTTAAAAAGATATTAAATGGTGGGTATTTTACCACCTTTTTTTTTTTTTTTTTTATCTAATCACATTTCGTGTGGGTTTAGGGATTATTACAATAATACTATTTTTCGTCATTGCTAATTTGAATCTAATTTTACCATCAACTTTTCTTCATGTCACGTGATTGCTAATTTTGACTACAACTACACTTTCCATAAACTATAACATCATACTATATATTATCTTTACACGAGATGAGTTATAATGAGTACTAATTATTGGTGTGAGAATTAGAAACGGTGTTTATTTTTTACAATTTTACTGCTTATTGTATTTTAATGTTTATTAGTATTGGTGTGAGAACTATTTTAGTGTTTATTAGTATTAGTGTGAGAACTAAGAATGATGCTTATTTTCTATAATTTTTCAATGACCCTCCCCTTTTTTTTTGTTTTATTATTAGTGTTTTTTCAATTTTTAATTTCTTTATTTTTACAAATATTTATTTAATTTTTTTACATAGCGTCTCGTGCAGTGCACTCACCCGACGATTATGTGTAGGCCTATGTACTACACTCGCTAATTATTTTTTTTAAATCAATATATACCCTAAAATGGAAATAGTGAACCTAAAATTAAATTGAATTAATTTTTTTTATCCAACGTCTAGAATGGGCTCATGCAATACGCTCGATATTTATTTTTTTGAAATAAATATATATCCTAAAATGGAATTAGTGAACCCTAAAATAAAATTGAATCAATTTAATTTTTTTATCCGCCGTCTCGCACAGTGCACTTATCCGATGCTAATGCGTGGGTTCGTGCATTGTACTAGACAATTAATATTTTTAATATATATATGTATATATATATACACCCTAAAATGGATTAGTGAACCCTAAAATTAAATTTAATTAATTTAATTTTTTTATCTGACGTCTCGCACAATGCACAAACTCACTGCGCTCGATACAAAATAATTTTTTTAATAAAAAACAAAAAAAAAAGTAACAACAAAACAAAAAAGTCAAATGCGTGAGTTTGATGCGCCTGGTGGGGAAAAATGTAGGTGGTGGGTTTTGGCCCAGTTTACCCCTTTTAACATAAAAGACTCGTTAGATAGACTCATACTAATTTTTGACTTTGATATGTTATGTGCATAAATTGAATATAATTCAAATTGAGAAAATTATAGTCGTTTGAAGTTTATTATAATTTTAATGACTCCACGCTAATGTCATCTTTTATGTCATCTTGTAATAATGTCATCTACGTGATCTATATAAAGTTTAGGCTATTTCCAACAGTTTGAATTATAATACAACGTAATTATCATTAAAATACAGTAGATTCTCTATTTAATCTCCAACAGTTTGCACTATAATTCTACACAAAGAGAGAATATTTCATAATATTCCATTTATAATTATTACTTTATAATTGATAACATACACAAAATAAAAAAACAAAACACTAAACAGAAAACAACATAAAAAATTGAAAAAAAGCTATTTTTTGAATTAATACAAAAATAAAATAATTACTAATTTTCTTAAATATCATTTTCAATTTAAAAATGTTATTGATTTAAAAATTTATAAATTAATTAAATATATACAAAAGAAATAAAATAGAAACCACCCTAACCGTCCCTTATTCAGTTGTTCCCCACCCCCTCACTTTGAACTTTCTCTCCGCTCTTCTACAAACCTCCATTTCTGCCTAGCACAAATTTCTTCGATCCACAATCATAAAAAAATGGCAAAAGAAGACTTACGAAAAAAGAAACACAAAATTCAACCTCCCTAAGAAAAAGAAAAAATAGCCCAAAATTGACCTCATTATAACGTTGCAGATGCCGTGTTTGTTGGTGGACAAATAAAAGGCAAAATGGCACTAATGTAGGGGATTCGCACCTTTGGAGATGGCCTTATATACATTGTGCATGCATGTACATGCAAGCATTTGTCTAACAACAATTACATTTTTTTCTTTTTTTAGATTAGATTTGTCCTCCTGTACAAATTGTACTATAACATTCTTATTTAATAGTTCACAATGTATATAGTAGCGAATAAAAACATATTTGAAGAATTTTCATTGTAGTATCTAAAAAATCACCATCATTAATTAGGGTCGGCCAGCTACTCATAGATGACAAAAGAACCTATAAATAAAATAAAATAAAACATAAATCCTCTAAAAACAGGAGGAATGAATCTACTTTTAATTTATAATTTTACAGTATACTTTATTCAACAATTGAAAAAAATAAATATTTTAAAAATAATAAATTACATGAATTTAGATCAATCAAATAATCTATTTCCATGCAATAATTGGCGCTAATTAATTTAATTTGCCCATTTGGATTGTATGCCCTTGGAATAGTGACAAACCAAACAAAACGGAAAAAGAAATTTCAATCCAACCACACACAATATTAGTATTTATTTTTTTCTACACGTTAAGGATATTTGAGTTAGTGGTGTGTCCCACTTGCGCGTGACTATGCATCGACATCCATTAAATGTCTTAGTTTCTCATTCTAGATGTGCACTTGCATGCGGCACCTCTTATTTCCAGCAATTTCAGGCGGGCGCGTGGCCCCATTCAGGAGTGCCACGTGGCGCCCTGCGCGGCGCGTAAGGCCCACGCGCTCATTTTTTTTTTTTGTGATTTTTAATTTTTTTTATTTCTATTTTTATCATACTTGATACCTTTTTTCTTACCACATGATACTTTTTATTGTAGTTGGAATGATGATAGTTTTAATCCCAGGTTGATACCTGTCTTTATCGTACTTGATATTTTTCTTCTTACCACATGGTACTTTTTATTTTACCGAACTTGTGTTTTGCTTTCCTTTGTAAATTCTTGAAATGATGATTGCTTTAAATTAATCTCAACACATACGTACAATATAAAAATTGAAAAAAAAAATCAGAAATTGGACTAAATAAACTAGTATAAAATAACTAGCAGACCCCTTACTTTTTAATGATACAGATGGTACTTTTTGAATGTTTTGTGATACTTTTTAATAGGAAGGTTGGTACTCACTTTGGACATTTTTTTTATGGGTTGACCCAGTCAAAGCGGGTTTGATCGACCCGTCTCATATAATGTTATTTGCATCATGATGCATGCAAGTGTTTGCCTTAATTCTATCATTTTCTTTTTCATGCAATACTTCCACAGATACAGACTTATAATTATCTCGAACCAAAAACTGAAATACAGATTCAATTTGAAAGAATTCTTTATATAGTTATATAATAAAAATTTGTTAATTAAAACTAGAGTAAAAGATATAATAAATAAATATTTTTGTACTTTCACCGATTTAGTTAGGTTAATGATACTACCCATATCATATGATATTATCACTAATATTGAATGCCCATTAATAAAATAAAATTAAAAAAATAATCAATATACAAAAAATAAAAAAAGACTAGTAATATTTACACAATTCGATTTGCAAAACAATGCATGGGTTGAGACAGTTGGGTAGTGGAGTTGTTTGCGGGCAGACAATGCTTAACGCCGGATTAACGAACATTTACATTTTTTTTTTTTTTGGTACTGAATATCTATCCGGGTGGGGATGGTCTAGTGGTGAAGTGGCTTGTTTGAAGATCAAAGATTAACGGGTTCGAATCTCCTCATTACCACCGTCGGGCGTGAGTAGAAAAAAAAATCTAAATTTAAAATAAATCTAAATTAAAAGAAGATAATGGATGGATTAAGTGGTTTTACTTTTCTCCTTAAATATGCAACGATCCACGCATGCATTTCGTGGAAATTGGAAAAGTAAGCTGGTCAATGCACGTGTTATCTAAAATGTGAAATTATTTAATTTATTGGTAAATGCATAGTAGTTAATTATAAACAATTAATTCTATAAGATGGGTTATGAATTCATTCTTAACTATCAAAGTAAATTTGATTAATGTTGTGATGAATTTCACATTCATACCATAGTACTATTCTGAAATGCATGGCACCATAGAATATTAGTATTGTATCTAGGTTATGCAATTTTTTTTTGAAACAATTACAAAATTAAGAAATGCTAATGAATGTGTGGATATAGGGAGACCCACGTATAAAAAATAATCCGGATTTAAAACCCATCGTTTCCTCTTTTCAATTTTTTTAAAGATGGTTGGAGGCGGGTGGGGTGGAGGGTGGGGGTGGCCGAATGGCCATTAGTCAAAATAGAACATCCATAAATTTCAAACAAGCCCACGCACCAAGCACGTGTTCCTCATTCAGCCTTGAACAATTTTTTTAATTTTTTAGAATTAATTTTCTCGTTATTTCTGCCTGCATGCGTTTTTAATTTAATTTCATAAATCGGACTTCGGACTAAACATCTCTCGAAGCATCCGTGTTTACATATAATATATCTACTAGTTATTTTATATTGATCACATTATTAATTGCTACATGATATTAGGTATATATACAATATTATAATATAATATACTTTACTGTTTTCGTAAATTAATAAAATAATCTGAATTAAAGTTACACAATGGAACACCATTAAATATTGGTGTGTGTGTGTATATGTATACATATGTATATATAAAAATATAATAGTAAATCAGATCCAATAGGCTGTAGTACTAGGGATGTCAATTTAGCCCAAAATCGATGTGTTGACTCAAATACACAGAGAAAAATATAAGGTTATGGCTGAAAAGTTCCAGTCCGAAAAAAAATTTAACCGAACGGACTGGACCAGTCGGGCTGTGGGTTGGCCCGTTGGGCTAGACCTGGCAGCTTCTGTTGTGTTGGTCATAACTTTTTCTAGAAAAATCTCCGATTCACAAACGGTCGGAGGCATTAGAAAGTTAACTCAATTATCTTTCCATCCATATATTATGCATTTACAGATTCTAAGTATGCTAAGACTTTTGAATTTTTAAAGTTACAACTAATAGTTCAATGATGCAATTTTTTTCATTTAAATGCTATATATTCATTTATGACATAAATGATTGCATTTATCAATGATATAAGGATTATAAGTGATTAGTATGATGTATAAAATATATTAGAATATTTGATAATTTATTGTTGGAGTTTGATGATACACATTATTTATTCGTTTGTTGCATCGAGACATTTCACTTTAATTTTTTTATTATTTTATTTTATTTTGTTTTGTTTTTGTTGAGAAAATTATCTTTCATTCATTACCCATCTACTATTATATATTATTGAAGTTTTAAAGTATTAAAATTAAATTATTTATCATGTTTTCAATAATTTAATTGTATATAAATTTTAATGTTATCGTTTGTTTAATATATGATAATTTATACAAAGATATACGTAATTTAAAGCATCAAATGTCTTAAGTAGAAAAATAATGTAATTCCAATATTTATATCGATGATTGAGCATAGTCATTGTGATGTGATTTGAAATTATTATTTTTGAAAAAATAAACTAAGGTTGAACGTTATTATCCTGAAATGTACTTAATTTTGGTTTTTCTTTATTAATCGAATGTTCTTAGTATATGATGTTAATTATATTAGTTTTACTCTTTTTATTTTCTCATATCTTTTTTTACTAGGTAGCTATTATTTATCATATTTTAAATTATTTAATTGTGTAATATTATAATGTTGTTATTTTTTTAATAAATAAGGAAGACTTTAAAAATGAAATACGAACATGAAGTTGAAGGAGCTTCAGATATTATTGTTGAAATAGAAGAGGATTGTATTTCAAATTATATCAAAGATTGAGCTATAATTAGATTTATGATGTAGTTTGAAATTGTTATTTTTGAAAGAACAAATTCTGATTGAAGATAATTGTTATTTATCATTTCATATACCGTTGATTTCTTTATTTGATGCACTTTGATATTAATGAAATTTTATATTCGTCATTTTTTTTTCATTTTATATTATTTTTCGTGTATTTATTTATTTCAAAAATAAGAGATGGTAATCATTTTTAAGGATATAATTTATACATGTGAAAAAAATTCGTTAACATATCGCCCCGATGGGCTAGCACGAAAACCGAAAGGTTATGGTTAAGGTTAAGAAGTTTCAACCCGAAATTTTTTTTAGTCGAATAAGCCCGAACCGAATTTGTTCGAAACCGAATAGGGTTGGCCCGAAACCGAATGAGTTGGTCCGATTGACATCCCTATGTACATGTCTAGCTTAAGTTAGGTTAGGTTCGCTTCGCCTTATAATTAATCGAGTAATAAATACTATAAATTAATTAGATATTCTAATCAAGTTTAACTGATTTGGGACGGTCAAAGAAAACTACCTAGACTATTAATTAATGATATATATATTAATATATATAATGTATGTATTATTATTAATTGTTCTTTGAAAAATTGATTGTAATATCATTCATGTGTTATGTTCAACAACGTGCATTAAACGTTGCCGTATTATATATAGATTCGTATAGGAAAAAAAAACCAACCCTGCAGATCTGAATTAAATTCAATGGATGTAGAAATAGTTATTTCAAGCTAAGTGTTCCCATCCATAGTCCAGATTTATGGACTTTGTCTTTACTCAATAGTTATAAAGATTTTCAAAAGTGTGCAAATTTAACCCTTTTTTCTAACTCCGTCGAAAACCTCAAAATTTTGGAGTTTTCTGTATATATATATATATATATATATAAACCTTGGAATTTTTTATTAGCTTTAATTTATTTGTAGTTCCGTGAAGATCGAGTACCCCCCAACCCCCCTCCCCCCACCACCAAAAAGGTCGAAATAATAAATAAATAAATAAATAAATGTTTTATGCAAGTAAAAAGGGTAGCCCTGCCCCACATTACGGAACTTAAAAAGCGGTTTAGGCAACACAAATGTGTTGCATGTTTATTACATGTTGCAAAACTAATTGATGGAATTATATGTCTAGGGTAATATATAAGAAATTAAGTGACAACATGTTCCGGTGGAGATGATTTAGTGATGGAGTGAGGTTGTTTAGTAAAATTAAAGATCACAGGGTCGAATCTTCTCAATACTATCAGGTCAGTTGTGTGAGTAAAAAAAATAACGATATAATATGCATATACATACACACACACACACAGGGAATGGATCAAATAGGAGTAAAAAAATAACGATATAATACACACACACACACAGGGAATGGATCAAATAAGACTTTTTCCTAGTGTGAGAACTAGGACTACATCTCTACCATCCAATGTATTGATATAATAGTTGAGATTTAATGGAAACTATGGTGGTAATTTCCTAAATAATAGGACAAAAAATAAAGAAAGGAGAGGTATTTTCGTCCAAACCCATTAAAATTGATAAATCAACAGTTTAAAAAAATCTTAAAAACTTTAAACGATCATAACTTGTTTGTTTTTTATCCAATGCATACAAAAAATATATCAAATTAAAGCTCTCTTCATGCTTCTTCAATGCACACAAAAAAATATCAAATTAAAGCTCTTTTCATACTCTTTCATTTAAGATGTCGAAAGAGTATGTTTAGATGAAAATATGGACGAAAAATATAAAAGATAATTTAATTTTTTACGCATACTCAGGTTATAAATGCTTTCGTTAGCTTATAATAATGCTTCGTCAACATTATGATAACAAATGATAACGTATGCTAACAAAGCATTTGTCATATGCTAACCAATGTATTCATTGTGCTAACGAAGAATTATCATAATGCTTGCGTAGTACATATTTTATTAGGATTTATTCAATCTCAATTATGATTTATTTCATCCAATTATGTTTTATTCCATCTATTTATGATTATTTTTTTTTGAATTTAAATTTTCTTTTTTAGTTCCTGTTAATGCCATCTGCACTAAGTGTTTTAGATTGTCATGATCTTTATGGCAATTCAAAGAACACAAAGATTTTGGTTTTTCAAGTTTGAAGACCATGTTCTGGACATTACGATATGAACATTTCGCTGCCAATCTAGTTGAAGATTGAAGAATGTACTTGAGCATGTTCGTGAACATGATCATGTACATGATTGTCCAGAGAGTTTTCAAGAGACGTGCCATGCTGGATTCAAGGAGTTGAAGCTGCCTTTTCAAGATGGACGTTTCATAATAGAAGATGTCTTGTTCGAAGATAAAGATCAAGAAGGAAAGAGGCGAGTTCTATTCAAGGAAGGTTTCTAACTAGGAGTTGTCCGATTTAAACAAGGAAAGTTTCCTTGTTGAGTTTGATTCAAATTAGGACAATCTGATTACCTTATTTAGGATATGTCTTGTATTTATAAATAGCCTGGGAATCAGACTAGTTAGAGGGACGAGAGATTTTACGAATACACAAGAGCTAGAGAGTCCAAAAGACTTCAAGTTTGAAGCATATAGTATTCTGGTAGACTAGGTTTGATCCTTGTGATCATTGTGTGTCTAGTCTTTATTTGAAATTCTTTCATTCACACTTTTAAAGGAGTCTCGGGAGATATTTCATGTGGGAACTAGAGGGAGTCTAGGTTGTAAGAGGATCTTACAATTCAGTCCATCGAAAGAGATTGTAGTGCGTAAGAAAGGGGTCAAGTGACGGGAGGCCATCATGTAATAGCTTTTGTAACCTTGCAATGGAGAAGTGGATTATTTCTCAAGGACTTGTGAAGTCCTCCGAACGTAGATCAGTTGATCGAACAAGGTTATCAACCTCGTGCCATTTACTTACTTTCAATTTATCTTTCTGACCTTACATGTTCATTATAATGTACGTGCACATGTTCATGAACATGACTGCCCAGTTTATGTAACTTTAATTAGTACCAGAGCTGGTTGCCTTTGGTTAAAAGCGAAAAGAGTCTTGAAAAGTGCATAACTGCGTAAAGATTTTGGTTGAGTTCAAGTTATGAGTTCAATCAAAGAAGGAAGATCTACGGTTAGACCACCATTACTCGAAGGCAACAATTATCCTTACTGGAAAGCAAGGATGGGGGCGTTTCTAAGATCAATATATGAGCTTGCATGGAAAAACGTCACAGAAGGATGGGAAAAGCCAACTGTTGCCAAGGAAGGAAATCATGTAGAGATTGAAGAAGGAGAATGGATTGTACCACAAAAGAATTGGTACAATGTCAACTCTAAAACTTTCAATGCTATATTCTTTGCAGTCGATCTTGAAACGTTCAGTTTAATCTCAATCTATGAGACTGCGAAGGTTGCATGGGATATTCTGGAAGCCTCCTTTAAAGGGACTAGTTCAGTAAGGTTATCTAGATTTCAAAATCTTACTTTTAAGTTTGAATCTCTTAGAATGGAGGAAACTGTTAGGAAAAACTATCAAGGTGTGATACCCCGATCCTTTTTGCTAAATTATAAATTATAATTTTTGTAAATGATTTCGAATTAATATTGTTGAATATTAATCATGTGAGTATGTTTGTATATTATATCGTTGTTTTATTGCAGGTTGTCTCACTTGAGCCGATACGTCATAGCACGGTGGTATTATACTAAGTGTATAATACATCATAACATTTAATATTAAAGTTTGTCGAGTTATATGATAATGAAGTGGGGGTGATTATATTTGATTATGTGTTTTGCCATACCTAGAACACCCTAACGCTGATGTTCAAAGCACCCAGGAGGCACGAAGATGTTCAAAGACTTGAAGATGGTTTTCTGGTAGAGAAATATGAAGAGGTCGATTGGCCAATTCGTATCGAAGTGCATCACTTGTCAACAAGTGAAAGCCGAGCATCAACGCCCTTCTGGATTAGTGAACCCACTCGAGATTCCCGAGTGGAAGTGGGAGCACATTGCAATGGACTTCGTGGTAGGATTACCTCCGTCGGTTAAAGGTCATCATGCAATTTGGGTTGTTGTCGATAGGTTGACCAAGTCTGCTCATTTTCTTCCGGTGAAAATGACGTTTAGCACGGATCGATTAGCTCAGATTTATATCGATGAGATAGTACAGCATCACGGCATTTCTGTGTCGGTAGTGTCAGATCGTGACACAAAGTTTACGTCCAAATTTTGGCGAAGTCTGCAAGAAGCTATGGGGACTCAGTTGAAGTTTAGCACGACGTATTATCCTCAATCCGATGGTCAATCTGAGCAGACCATTCAGATGTTGGAGGACATGCTCCGTGCATGTGTTCTCGATTTTGGTGGAAGTTGGGAGAGCCACTTGCCACTTGTGGAGTTTGCTTACAATAATAGTTTCCAAGCGTCTATTGGAATGGCTCCGTATGAGGCTTTGTACGGGAGGAAGTGCAGATCTCCTATTCATTGGGATGAAGTGGGAGAGCGTCGACTCTTAGGCCCTGAGATCATTGAGAAGACGGTGGAAGTAATTGAGAAGATAAGAAGACGAATCAAGGTAGCTCAAGATCGTCAGAAATCATATACCGACGCAAGGAGAAGAGATGTGAGCTTTGAGATTGGTGACAAGGTATTTTTGAAGATTGCACCAATGAGAGGAGTGGTTAGATTTGGGAAGAAGGGTAAGTTGCAGCCACGTTATGTGGGACCGTTCGAGATTCTAGAGAAGGTAGGTGATGTTGTTTATCGCCTAGCACTATCTCCGAATTTGGCGGGTGTGCACGATGTTTTCCATGTGTCGTTGCTTAGACAATATGTGCCTGACCCTAGTCATGTCATTTCATATGGCACAATGCAAGTTTTCGAGGACTTGACATATAAAGAAGTCCCAGTTACTATGTTAGACAGAAGAGTTCATACTCTTCGAACACGTGAGCTTCCCTTAATAAAAGTGCAATGGAGTCAGCACGGACCTGAAGAGGCCACTTGGGAGAAAGAAGTTGATATCTTAGCTCGATATCCTAATGTAACAGAAATGTTAGGCTAATTTCGAGGACGAAATTTTTAAAAGTTGGGGAGATTGTGATACCCCGATCCTTTTTACTAAATTATAAATTATAATTTTTGTAAATGATTTCGAATTAATATTGTTGAATATTAATCATGTGAGTATGTTTGTATATTATGCCGTTGTTTTATTGCAGGTTGTCTCACTTGAGTCGATACGTCATAGCACAGTGGTATTATACTAAGTGTATAATACATGATAACATTTAATATTAAAGTTTGTCGAGTTATATGATAATGAAGTGGGGGTGATTATATTTGATTATGTGTTTTGCCATACCTTGAACACCCTAACGCTGAGTTGATTGGGGGTCTCGCTGACCGGAGTCGATTTTAAGCTCGGGGGTTGAATTGAGCAAGGTGCGCGCCCGCGGGGAGGGCAAGACGCGCGCGCCGGCACGAGGCTGCACGGGCCGAGAGCCCCATCGCGCGGTCGCGCGGGCTGGGCCGGATTTCTACCTATAAATACAACACTTATTCATTTTCTCCTCATTTCTTTTCTTTCCTCTTGGGCGATTTTCCTCCATTTCTCTTTATAAATTCTTCAACTTTTGGAGTGTATTCCACCATCATCATCCATCATCTAAGGTAATCTAACACCACTTCCCTCTTGATGATTAAGCTCCATTCTTGTTGATTTGAATCTAGGGTTCATACCCAAAAATTAGGGTTTTTGATTTTATTGATCCTTTTGCTTTGATATCTCAAACATATGGTTTATTTACCTCCTTGAAGCTATATGTGAAGTGATATCAAATTCTTATGGTTCATTGTTGCTAGGGTTTAGATTTTTACCCTAATTTCCCTTTATTTTGTTGATAATTGTTTGAGGTTGTTGTGATGGTTGTATGGGGTTAATTTTCATGTATGTTAGAGCCCTAGGATGAAGGTGTTTGTATTTGAAATATTGGGTTTAAAGGATTTAAATTGAGTCATGAGCATGTGGTTTAAATGAGTGCACGTAATGTGTTCGATTAAATGCTTCAAAGAGTTTTAATGTATATTTTGAGTCCAAAATCATATTATGAGTTGGTATATCCATGATTATGTATATGGCGATGTTTGAAGACCTTAAAGCAAAAGTATAGCATGAGTTTGGTCTAAATTATGATTTAATTGTATAACTCGACGTCTAAAATGAAAAGAGAATTGAAAGGTGCTAGGTGACGTGTTGTGGCTCGAGGTGGACAATTTGTGGGCGGCAAAGGAGTATTTCAAAGGTTGAGGATTTCAAAAGCGTGTTGTGAGGTGGGGTAACTCTAAACTGTGAACACGTGTAAGGTTATAGTTATTGTTGTGCTTTGATTGTATAAGTATGAAGGGTCTTCGGACCAGAGATAAAAGAGGCCCTTCGGGGCATAACAGAGATCCTTCGGGATCGACAAAGAGACCCTTCGGGATAGAGATCCTTCGGGATCGAATATAGACCTGTTAATGTCCTCCCTAGGGGGTAGTATGTCTGCGGGCATCCCTACAGGGCCAAAGATGTTCATTAACGGGGGCATCATGATGTTTGGACCCTACGGGGTTGAGACTAGTCTCCACAAAGTAAAGAAAAATCCATATGTTATATTTTCACTTGTGCAATTAGCTATAACTGTTTACAGTGTTCCCCACTGAGTATGTTGTTAAATACTCACCCCATTCATTCAATGAATTTTAGGTTGAGGAGTCGAGGCCTGGGTAGGAGCGTTGTGAACACAAGAGAACCCCGCAAGCTTGTGTTTATCTTTTGCATGCTCTTCTTTTGAAAATACTCATGATATTATTATTAGTACATTGATCATTCTTTTTGCTTTATGATCGATGATTATTGGGGATGGGAATAGCCCGATCTTTTATAGGTTATAATGTATATAACTTGATATTATGCAAAACAATTTAAAGGCGGGTCGTTCGACCTTGGAGCCTTCTATGTGCGAATTATGTCAATGAACCCCTATGCTATGTATGCTAATTTAGGGTGTTAGACGGGCGGGTTGTGCAAGACCTATGAGCCCGATAGGTTAGATAATTGTATGATTAATGTGGATGGGCTTATACAATGCATCCGTCAACTACTATGTTTCGTGATAGTGTAGATCCGATATATTGTATATTATAATTGCGAAAAATTTACATTGAGAATTATGACGTCATGCATATTCATGCTTTTTGACCTAAGCTTCCGCTCATTTTATCATAAGTGCATAAAATTAAGTAAGTAAATTGTATGTTAAGTGACGTGGCCAAACGGAGTAGTTTGGGGCATTACACAAGAGTTTTCCTGACTGCAGTTTTGATGAGATGTTAAAATATGCCAAAATACACAAAGAGCTTTGAAAAACTGAAAAGAAATCAAGCAGAAAACTAAGGATGATCATATACAAAAAATCGAGCTATTAATGCTAAAAGAAATGATCAATCCAAGTGAGAAAAATAAAAGAAAGGAGAGAAAAGAAAAAGAGAGAAAAGACCAACTAACAGCTGAGAAAAGAAAAGAGAGAGAAAAGAATAGAGAGACAAAGTAAAAGAAAAATCCAGCCATAAAGGGCCGTGAAAGAGAAACTGTAGCTTGATAGATTAGTTAGCAAGATAAACTGAAAGTTGTAGGTACCATCAAGTGGAGTACCAAATGTCATCAGTCTACAGTTATGAACTGAAGAAAAATACCAGTTCAAGGCACTAGCCTAGAAGTGTCCAACACCAGATGAAAGAAAAGTTCCAGCTGAAGGAGAATACTAGCTGAAGAGGAGAACTGAAGGATATGCCAGTTCAAGACTAATCCCGGCTAAAGACCACATCAGTTCGAGCTGATGAACATGCCAGCTCAAGATGAAATCAGCTAAAGAAGACTACCAGCTGAAGAGAGGACAATCCCAGCTGAAGAAGAATACCAATGGAAGACCACATCAGTCCGAGCTGATGAACATGACAGCTTAAGATAAAACTAGCTGAAGGAGAATATCAGCTAAAGAAATGTACCAGTCCAAGGTCCGAGCTGAAGAAAAATACCAACTCAGGAAGTTCCAGCTGAAGAGAAATACCAACTGAAGAGAAGACCAATGTACAAGCTGAAGGAAATACCAGCTCAAGATGTCCCAGCTAAAGAATAAAGTTCCAGCTGAAGAAGTACCAGTTCGAAGGATACCAGCTAAAGACGCATCAGTTCTGAAGTCCAACTGAAAAAACACCAACAACTGAACTGAAGACCAGTCCAAGAAAGTTCCAGCTGAAGAGACACAAGTCCAACATGCCAGCTGAAGAACACTGGTTCAAACTGCTAGCTGAAGCAAATCAAACTGGAGCTCAGAAAGCATCAAGCTAGAGTCCAGAACTGCTAGCTGAAGATGATCGTAATTGGAGCTTTCCAAACTGCCAAGAATACGCAGAACTGATAGACAAGGAACTGAAAATTCCAACTATCTGTCAAAGCCCAGAACTGAAGATCAAGATAGAAGCCATAACTGAAATTCAAATTTCAGATAAACAAAAGAAGATCTCGAAGTTAATGCAACCGAGATCTTGGAATAAAATCTCATTAGAAGAGCAAATGATACTCAACCGCTCTCTTTAAATGAAAGCCCCTCAACGGCTTTATCATTTATGATCATACAATGATCATCAATTGTCACTAGCCACTCATATATGAAAGATGAGCAACCTAGAAGATGGCCGTGACTTTTTCTTGACTTTTTTGCAAGAATTGCTGCCTAAAGACTTTCCGCGAAGACGTTCACCAAAGCTCTAAAGCTTCAAGCTTAAATTTACCAAAGCAAAAAGTCCAACTGAAGAGAAGGAGCCAGATCGCTCATCAAGCTAGCTATTGAAGAAATCCAGCCAGAGCAACTCTCTCAGTTCAAGTTCTACAACGATCAGCTATCCAGCTCAAGCTGCTGACGCGCAAAGGAGCACATTAGTTGATACCAGATTCAAGACCATCTTCTTGAAGATCGAAAGAGATCTAAAACCTTGTAAAGACGGGCAATAGTACCTAAAGTCTCAGCGAGTAGTTGAGATCGGTAAGTGTGAGTTGTCGTCCCAGAAACTGACTGAGGAGGCTACTTGCGTTGGTTCGTCACTTCCGGGACAACAACAGTTGGAAAGGAATTCATGACTTATAGAGTCACCGATAGCCAGGTCCAATATCTATCTTCATTGTGTAACTGTAATAAAAGAACTTTACACTTGCATAGTGAATTGTCCTTATGCGGAAGGAAGATATGACGTAGCAGTTGAGCTTCGTACCTCTATAAAACTGCTTGTGTTTTCTGCTCTACTTTTCAGTTTCAGTTGCATGTTCTAAACTACACACTTCAAGCATACACATCACTCCAAGCTAGCAAATCATCTCAACTGATCTCCTAAGAGCACGAATAACTCAACGAGTCAAACGTGCCTTGAATATTCCACACTTATTGTTAAGTTTTTGGATCAGTTTATTCACCCCTCTTCTAAACTGATTTTGACTCACCCCGGGACCAACAGAAACCGAGTCCGTAGGTGAGTTCAATGCTAGACTGAGAAGCATATCTAATGAGAGTTTTGCTCTTGGTGAGCCTTTTAACAATGAGAAACTTGTAAGAAAAGTTCTCAGATCTCTTCCAAAGAAGTTTGCATACAAAGTTGTTGGAATTGAAGAAGCCAATTATATCAAGAGTATGAGCTTGATGAGCTGATGGGGTCTTTAAGGACATTCAAGGTAAATCTAGAAGACAAAGACAACAACTCAAGAAAGAGGGGTATTGCCTTAAAACTAAAGTATCAGAAGATGTATCTGAACATGTATAGAAACAAAAAATTGTACTTGATTCAGATACAATGAATACTATGGTCTTGATCATCAAGAACTTCAGTCGTATGTTAAAACAAGCCAACAAGCAGTCTTCAAGAAGGTCCAACAAAAGAAGACAACCAACTGATAATTCTCCGCAAGATAGAAACTCAAGCAATGATCAGAAGGAGTTTCAACAATTAAATCATAGAAGAGGAATTCAGTGCAGAGAATGTGATGGATTTGAGCACATTTAAGCTGAATGTGCAAATACACTGAAGAGAAACAAAAAGAATTAAAATGCATCTCGCAGTGACAATGATTCTGAAGGAAGCAACAGTGATTCAGATGAAGAAACTAGTGCTTTTACAGCATAAAACTCTGAATTCCAGGATCCCTTCGACTATGCAGAAGATGTTAAGTCAGACAATGAAGATTTCAGCCAAGATGAATTTGTCAAAACATACAAAGAGATGTATGAAAAGTGGCTGGAAGTAGTGGAGATCAACAAGACTTTTCAGTCTTATAACAAGAATCTAGTAGAGAAAAAGGAGAAGATGATCAACTCTGATTCAGAACAGAAGATTACAATCCAGCAACAAGAGAAGAAGATTGCTGAGCTATCTACAGAGCTCAAATCCATCAAGAGGAATGTCACCATACTGAACAATGGAATAATGAATCTTGACAAGATTCTTACTACTCTAGGACATTCAGAGAAGAGTTATCCAGGTCTTGGATACAGTGGAAGACAATCCAAGACAGTGTTTATCAAAGAAAGTACAAGTCTCCCAACACATGTACAAAATAATGTTCAGAACATTCAGAAGAACATTATTGACAAAAAGATGACTGACGCGCGGTCGTTTCGCGCTCAAAATGAATTTGTATGCTCCTGTGCCCACAGTGAGCGTAGCTAGCTATGAGTAAGGGTCGATCCCACAGAGAGCTGATGTGATTCCACCTTCGAGTCACCAATCAAAAAGGGGGGTTTTGTGTTGTCACTGTACTGAAAGTAAATCTGCAAAAATAAACTAAAAGGAATATCAAATAACAAAAGGTTCCGGGATTGAACTAGATTCCAATTTAACTCACACTCACTCGATCATGGGCACACTGATTTTCCTATATGACTGAATCACCCAGTTATAGAGATCGGATTCCTCACTGCATCTCCTCATTCATCCTTTCAATTTAGATTTAAAAGTGATTCCTCATCAATTAAATCCCTAACATACCACCCACCTCTCGGTTCCCCTAAGAGATGTAAATGATATGAAGCATTGTGCCTCTAGACGAACCCAAGTTTGTTGTGTTTACTGATTCCTCGTGTGCCCACAACAACCCACCAAGTTCCCAGCTACTATCGAATTAACACACAGTCATGATTCATTAATTCTTTTAGCCCTAGAATGCCCATTACGACTAAAGAGTGATCAGCCACATTAGTCATATTAAACACGCTTTTTTCTAGCATTGGAACAAAACTTAGCAGAAACTCATTCATACAGTAAAATGCCCACACGGCCTCACCAGTTTTAAGTGTGTGTTAAATCTTCATCTTTGTTCAACCATGAATATAAATCTAGCTACTCATGCTAGATGGAATTATAAAGACATAAAATAAAGACATGATAAATAATAAAAACTTACTGGAATTGAATGAAAACTCGTCCAACTCCAACGCCGAACGTAAACAACATTAAATATAAATCCTAATCCCTGTGGGCATAAGGCCCCAGGTTGTCTTGCTGCCGAAGCAGCGTCTAACCTAAACTAATTGTGAAAATAAAAGTGCAGAAAATAATAGGGTACGAAGTTCTCTTTTTCTAACTATCAAACTCGTATTTAAAAGAGTACAAAAGATCAAATAAAAATCCCCCAAAAAGGGAAAACTTCCACATCTACCAGATTGCTGTGCCCCGTTGGACTCTGACTGGATAAGGAAACTTCTTTATCTGTTGGATCTCCTATGCCCACTGGACTCTGACTGGATAAGGAAACTTCCTTATCTGTTGGATGAATCCCGATATTTAGGGAATCTCATCCTTATCTTCCAAATTGTTGCCCAAGAGTCCATCTACGAACAAACTTTCCTTCTTCTATTCAGATTCCAATTCTGATAAAGCTCCAGCGCCAAATTTATCTTCTTTCAACAGAATCCCGCTTTTTCCGGGAATGCCCTCTTCACTGCCTCCTCTGAATCTACGCGAGTACTGTGGGCACAACATCTTCTGCTCAGGTCTAATATGCCCATTTCATCGATTTTAGTTAATTTGAGGCCAAAATGCCTCTTTCACCAGATTTCACTCCTGTCATGCCCAAACCACTTTCCTGGTTCTTTTACGACATAAAAGACACTAAAAAGGACATTTAGAGCGACTAAAATGCCCAGAAAAACACAAAATAAATGGACTTATCAATGACTGATCATAATGGCTACAGAAAATGAATCATCTGCCATTATTGTGAGGAGAAAGGCCATATTTGACCACACTATAAGAAATATCTTTATGATTTTAAAAGAATGAGAAGGAGATTTGTGGTTTAACATTCCAGCAACAGGAACAGAAGGCCAGCTGTACAGAAAAAGAAGAAGCCTACACAGAAGAAGTAATGGGTTGTTAAACAGACCAGTCTGATTGCTCATACATCCTTGAGAGTAGAAGACAAGAGCAACTGGTATTTTGACAGTGGCTGTTCAAGACACATGACTTGGGATTGCTCAATTGTGCGGAACTTAAAGGCTTGCTCATCTGACTTTGTCACCCTTGGAGATGGAAAAAGGGGAAAAGTAATGGGTAAAGGAGAGCTGGTTGTCGAAGGAATGCCTAAGCTGAAAAAGGCTATGTTAGTTGATGGACTCAAAGCTAACTTTATTAGCATCAATTAGCTGTGTGATAATGACATCACATTAGTCTTCACCAAAGAGAATTGTAGGGTAATGAATAAAAATAATGACTTATTCATAGAAGAAAGAAGTTCAACTAACAACTACTATCAACTATATGTACCTGCACAATATTCTTTAACATGTTAAAGAACATCTGTAGAAGAGCTAGAGATCTGACATTAGAAGCTTGGATACATCAACTTCAGGAATCTCCAAAAGATCATTAGCAAGGAGATAGAGAAATTCCTCAGATCAAGGTTGAAAGAGATAAAGTGTGTGGTCCATGCCAAATTGGAAATAGTCAAGATCTCAGCATAAAGAAGTTTAGGACATAACTTCCAAAAAAAATTTAGATCTTATTCATATGGATCTAATTAGGCTAATAGCTGTGGAGAGCTACGGAGGAAAGAAGTATGTTCTTGTCTATATAGATGACTTCTTAAGATTCATATGGGTAGATTTTCTTAGAGACAAGAGTGAAGCATTTATGGCATTCAAGAAACTGGCTTGCAAGATCATAGTTGAAAAGGACCAGCAAATCATCATAATCAAAAGTGATCATGGCAATGAGTTTGAAAATCAATATTTTTATAATTTGTGCCATGAGAATAGAATCAACCATGAGTACTTAGCCTCCAAGACTCCTCAGCAGAATGGAGTAGTTGAAAGGAAGAACAGAACTTTCTAGGAGATGGCTAGAACCATGATTGCTGCCAAAGGAGTTGCTGCTATGTTCTAGGTAGAAGCCATCAACACTGCATGGCACATCAACAATAGAGTTCATCTCAGACCAGGTACCTTCACTACACCATATGCGATTTGGTATCAAAAGAAACCTACAGTGAAGTACTTCCATGTGTTTGGTACTACTTGTTATATTCTCAATGATAGAGAGTATCTCAGTAAGATAAACAACAGATGAGTAGAAGGAATGTTTGTTGGATACTCCAGAAATAGTAAATCATACATGATTTACAACAAAGAAACCAAGACAGTAGTAGAGTCAGTCAATGTCAGATTTGATGATCAGAATGATGCTGTTAACCCCATAGAAGATGATGTTTACTCAGATGTATTTGGATATGTTGATGTACATCATGATACAGAGAGTGAATTTGAAGATCAGAGAGTTAAGCAAATGAAGCCCTCACAGCATATTATTAAAGATCATCCTACTACTGAAGTTATAGGAGATACCCATGAATGGAGAATGACCAGAAGTAGACTCAGAAAGAGATTACATGAGGAGATATCCAATATCTGCTTCACATCCAAGATAGAACCCAAAAATATTCAAGAAACTCTTAAAGATGTCTACTGGATTGAAGCAATGCAAGAAGAGCTTCTGTACTTCAAGAAGAATGATATTTCGGATCTAGTGCAGAAACATGAAGAAGTGAATATAGTTGGGACAAAGTGGACATTCAAGAACAAGACTGATGAATCTGGGAATATCACAAGGAATAAGACTAGACTAGTTGCACAAGGGTATTCACAGATTGAAGGAATAGATTTCGATGAAACCTTTGCTCCAGTCACAAGGATAGAATCAGTTAGACTTCTCCTAGTAATGACCTGCATGATGAAGTTCAAGCTCTATCAGATGGATGTTAAGAGTGCATTCTTGAATAGATTTCTGAAAAAGGATGTGTATGTTGCACAACCTAAAGGATTTGAAGATCCACATCATCCAAATTATGTTTTCAAACTCAAAAAGGCATTATATGGTTTGAAATAGGCTCCTCGAGCATTGTATGAAAGACTGACTACTTACTTGGTTAGCAAAGGATCCAACAGAGGAGGAGAGGATAGAACACTTTTTATAAAAAAGGACAAATCACAAGTGATTGTGGTTCAAGTATATGTAAATGATATAATGTTTGGCTCAGTGTCTGATAAGATGATCAAGGACTTTATCAGGGACATGGAAACTGAGTTTGAGATGAGCCCGGTTAGAAACTTAAAGTATTTTCTTGGACTTTAGGTGAAGCAATCAGAAGAAAGAATTTTCATTTATCAGTCTAAGTACGCAAGAAACTTAGTCAAGAAGTTCGAGTTAGAGAATTCTAAGTACAAAAGAATTCCTATCAGTATCACTGTCAAGATTGGAAAGGATGATACAAGAAAATAAGTGGATCAGACACTTTACAGGAGCATGATTGGAAGTCTTCTCTACCTTACAGCAAACAGACCTAATATATCTTACAGTGTGGGTGTCTGTGCCAGATATCAGTCATGCCCAAAAGAAAGTCACTTGAAGGCTGTCAAGAACATTATCAAGTACATCAGTGGAACTGCAGACTATGGATTATGGTACACTTCAGATACAAATTCAAGTCTTATTGCCTACTGTGATCCTGATTGGGTAGGATCTCCAGATGATAGAAAAAGCACATCAGGTGTTTGTTTCTTTTTAGGAAACAATATTATTTCCTGGTTTAGCAAGAAGCAGAACAACATATCTATAACACCCCGATCTCGGGAGAAGGACAGGGGACCGGTGCACTACCTAGAGTTAGTGCCAATAACCTCTATAAATGGATCAATCCACGCTTTTAAAGCGTATGCAATGACTCTAACCAGATACCATGACTCTTAGAATGAACTCAAGAAAGAATAACCAAGGTAAACTTCAATGTAAATAATGACAGTTCAAAGGTTAACTGTTAATAGGTTAGGCATGAAAAAGGCCAGATTGATGTCTGTCCAAATACATAATGTAAAGAGATGCCAGACTCCTACCTGTCGTGACGACAATATAAAGCCAGGCTTTTGCCTTGACATGGAAAACATTGTAAAGCCAGGCTTGTGCCTGTCTGAATAAGGAAGTAAATAAATGTCAAGCTTTCGCCTGTCAAGAATGGAAATTAAACGGGATTCAGAAAATCGAACACTCTGTAACAGTAAAGAAAATAGGATTCGGAGAACCGAACACTCCATTACAATAAAGAAAATGGGATTTGGAAAATCGAACAATCCCTTAAATAAAGAAAACGGGGTTCAGAGAACCGAACACTCCATAACAATAAAGAAAATGGGATTCAGAGAACCGAACACTCCGTAACAATAATTAGAGTAAGCGGAAAAGAACGTAGTGCATTTATTCAAACTCAAAAGGAAGCATATTCTCAGTTAGACTCCATACATAAAAAAAACATATATCAAAAGATAGCCCTTCAGCCTTAGCACATCCGTCCACCATCCAGTGGCTCATCCTGAAAATATTTAAAAAGATTTTAGGCATGAGTACTAATGCACTCAATGGGTACTTTTGAGAAAAACCTTCACAATCATTTTATAAAACAGAATATCCAATTATATTTCAAGCATATCATGGAAAGCTTTTAGAACAGAAAATATGTGAATTCCATGTATACAAAATCATTTTAGTTCCATCATTACATGCTACTCTCCCCTAGAACGCTTATGTTGAGTTGGTTCATGTACACAACCCGACTGCTTAAGGTTGGATACTGTCCTGTTTGCTTGGGGCTCGATATTGTGAACCAATGTAGTTTCATCACTAAAAATAGTAGTAAGACCCACATGAGTCAGGAGAGCACATCAAATACAGTTATGAATTGGATATTCATTCACATTCATTTTATATATACATCAGAGCTTAATAACCCGAAATAAATTTTATATAATAAAAATCCACTTGGTAATCTGATCTGGAATAGCTAGATTTAGATTCTGATTCTGGTCTAAATTAGAAGTCTCCTTCTTCTGTGCCTACAAGGTTATCCGGCAGCTTAATTTCGATAAAAGACTATCATTAGGTCAAAATCTAATATTTTTTAGATATGACGTAAATATTAAAATATCTATTATCTTAATACGCATGACCCGGGTGATTAAAAATATTTTGACTCTTAAGGGAACTTTACTCAGGTCATTTTTATAAAGAAAATCCCTTTAGGGAGTTTTGGCATACATGGTGGTCAAACCCGTATCCTAAAATTAACTCGGTACAGATAAATTCATACTGCAAGATCTGCCTATTGGAAAAAATAAGAAATTTTAAATAAAAATAATATATTTTGAGACAGAACAACTTTTGAGATTAAAAATACGATAGGGCTATTCATGAAGGATAGATCTGAAAAAGACTACAATTTAATATTGAGATACCCAAAATATACCCATAATTAAAAAGTGACAACATGAAAAATGTATAGAAATATATATTGAGCATAAAACCTTAAAGAGACAGTTTGATCCGGTGGCCAGAAAGAGATCGCCGGTTTAAAGCGGCTATGAGCGATGGTGTGGGGATTGGTGGTGGTGATGGTGTTGATTAATTGGGGGGGGCTGTGGTGATTAACGTGGAGTGGGGGTGGTTGTCTATGATGGTTGGCGGTAGTGGGGTGATTGATTATGATGGTGATGGTGGCTTGAGGTGGAGGTTGGCTGTGGTGGTGACTTTTGGCGGCGGTCATGACGATTTTTTATCACGATCGTTCGTCAAATCATCTTTTCAATTATGTATCCATGATCTACGTATTGACACCTTCAAAATGACTATTTCAGAATTGAAATAGGAAATTAGGGACACCTTCTGTAGAAGTTGCTCGGCGTTTTGATTTTGAAAATGAATGAAAAATGAAACCTTAAGCTCCTATTTATAGAGGAAAAACAAATAGGTTAATAACGAATAAAAGAAATAGGATAATGATGGAATATGATAATGATGGAAAAAGAATAGGATAATTATGAATAGGATAATATTTTGAAAAAGAAATTGGATAATGACGAATGTGTCTTTTTCTATTCACATCTATTATTTTCCAACTTAAAGTTATGCCAAGAATTCATTTGAACTCGAAACTGGAAAATATCAGAACATATTTTTAGAGCAATTTTTGACCAAATTAAATTTAACAGATTTCCCTGGCTGCATTTTTTCTTTTCTTTTTTGAATCATTTAAGTTCCCAATTTATTTTCTAACTTACCAAAGGATAACATAAGTTGAATAAAACTTTCTAAGATATTTCGGGGTATTACATTCTACCTTCCTTAATAAAAATTTCATCCCGAAATTTGCGTACCTTTATAGGGTAAATCAGGGTACAACTCCTTGATTTCACTTTCAAGCTCCCAGGTAACTTTATCTCTCCTATGGTTATTCCGTAGGACTTTCATCAGTGAATTTGTTTGTTCCTTAATTCTTAGACCTTTTGGTCAAGAATAGCCTCTGGTCTTTCTTCATATGATAAATTCTGGTTCAGGACTATCTCTTCATTTTTTATAACGTGTTTAGGATCAAACACGTACTTTCTCAACATTGAGACATGAAAAACATTACAAACCTCATCTAGACTTGGTGGTAAGGCTATTCTATAAGCTACCTCTCCAACCCGTTCAAGAATTTCAAATGGTCCAATATACCGTGGTCTCAATTTTCCTCTTTTGCCAAAACGTATAATTAATTTAATAGGAGATATTTTGAGAAAAACCTTATCTCTAACATTAAATCTGGATAGGTTTTTTGTCTATCTTGAGCCTCCTTCATTCTCATTCTTATCTTATCAATTATTTCGATTGTTATTTGAACAATCTCGGGGCCTAATATCTTTCTTTCACCCACTTCATCCCAGTAAAGTGGTGATCTACATCACCGACCATACAAAGCCTCATATGGTGACATTTCAATGGCTGCTTGATGTAATCCGGACAATTTGTACAGGATACGAGGACGCGCGGAAGACTTATAGAATCGAACACGCCAACTAAGGAATGATTCAATCCTACTCTAAGACTCAAATAACTCGAAATAATCTGAATTAAACGAAATAACAACTCAAAACAATATTAAAGACGTACTAGACCTAATTACGACACTTAAACTATGACACAAAAGAGACACACAAATCCAAAGGTAAGGGGGCTGTTTTGGACGATTATTATGGCTGGGTAAAGGCTATTACGGGCTGGAAATATGGTGAAGAAAGGCTAGAGTAGATAGGGTATGTTAAGGCTATGAAGTACTTACGGTATTGATGATGAACACGACGAATTAGGCGCGAACGGAACCGAACCCTTGTTGATCGACACACGATCAGGTCTTGATGGCTTGGGAGTGTCACGGACGATGATGGAAGGTGTAGGAGGTCAAAGATGGTGGCTGGACGATGGAGGTGTTGTGATTTGCAACACGATTAATCCCCGGCGTATCTTGTACGACGAAAATGAATCTCAAAGTTACTCCTCGGTAGCGAGTTCACCCTAATTCCTCGTGTGAATTAGAATGTTCCCTTGATGTAAGACTCAAAGTTTGCTAGGCTTTAAGAATTAGTATTTTCGACAGAAAACAATCAAAAGTTTGAACGGTTAAGACACAAATTGAATGCAAAAGCAATTTTAATCAATAATGTCTAAAATATCAAAGTAACATGGTTCCCCTATTTATAGGGCCTAACATGCACGAAATTAAACTCTAAAAAGGCCTAAAAATCTGATCCAAAAAGGATCTCTAACTATATTATAAAAATACCTAAACTAGAATTCTATTCAAGGTTGGAAATTGCCTTAAATACAATTCTAGTCAAACCTATACTAAAAGGAACGAAAATTACACTTAAAAATTAATTAAAAACTGATCTAAACTATAGTCTAAATTAATTAAATAAATACTATAGTCTAGATAAAAATCAACCCCTTAATTAAATTAAATTAAGGGCGAAAACAGCTCCATGCACAAGTGCACTTCTTCTTGCTCTCTTCTTCAACTCTTCAAGTTATATTCTCCATGGTATGATCTTGATCTTCATTAGTTAATAAATTAACTAAAGTATGGCTGCACTTTGCATCTTCTAATTCCTCGAACTTCTTATGAATCAACACTTGGAAATAACCTTGTAATTTCTTTGCTCGAAGTCGCGTCATTGGACCTTTGAATTGCAGCTCGGGTTCAAGGCCTTCAATGCCTTGCATGGCTTCATCATTCCCCCCCTGCTGAATATAATTCGCCCTCAAATTTGGATCTTCATCTTGATCGAACTCATCTGCAACAAACAGAGATAAATCAGCAACATTGAAAGTTGAAGAACTTTTATACTCACCGGGAAGATCAATGCGGTAAGCATTGTTGTTTACACGACTCAGAACTGTGAAAGGACCATCTCCACGTGGTGATAACTTGAACTTTCTCAGATTTGGAAACTCTCCGGGACTCAGATGAATCCAAACACGATCTCTGGGTTGAAATGTCACTTGCTTGCGTCGCACGTTTCTGGAGGCGGCCGTTTGCTTCCCTTTGTGCTCAATGCGAGTACGCACTCTCTCATGCATCTCCTTAACTTGCTCAGCTCTTCTCAAACCTTTAACACTTGTTAGACGCTCAACAGGTAAAGTTAACAAATCAGTAGGCGTTAACGGATTAAATTCATAAACAACCTCAAAAGGAGACATATTAGTAGAAGAATGTACCACACGATTATATGCAAATTCAGCGTAAGGTAAACACTCTTCCCAAGACTTCAGATTATTTTTAATTAAAGACCTAAGTAGTGTGCCTAAAGTACGATTCACAACCTCAGTTTGACCATTGGTTTGTGGATGACATGCAGTAGAAAACAACAGCTTAGTCTCTAATTTCCCTTACAAAACTCGCTAAAAGTGTGCTAAAAACTTGGAATCCCTATCACTAACAATAGTTTTAGGAATACCATGCAATCTAACTACATGCACAAAGAACAGATTTGCAATATGCACAACATCATCAGTTTTTCTACAAGCAATGAAATGCGCCATTTTAGAAAAACGATCAATAACCACAAAAACAGAATCCTTACCCGATTTAGACCTAGGTAAACCTAACATAAAATCCATAGACAAATCAATCCAAGGTGAACTAGGGGTGGGCAGAGGCGTGTATAAACCAAACGGATGTGAAGTAGACTTAGACCTATGGCAAGTAACACATCTACTACACACATGCTCAACATCTCTTCTCATATGCGGCCAATAAAAATGCTCATGCAGCATGCTTAATGTTTTATTCACACCAAAGTGACCTATTAAACCACCCGCATGCGATTCTAACACAAGTAGCTCACACATAGAACAACTAGGAATGTATAACTGAGAACCACGAAATAAAAATCCATCATGCATGAAAAACCCATCAAAAGACTTAGACTTTTTCGAACACTCATAAAAAATCGAAGCAAAGAATGGATCACATGCATACAAACTCTTAATCGACTCAAATCCAAGCATTCTAGCATGTATCAAATTCAGCAACATGTACCGTCTAGATAGGGCATCGGCTACAACATTATCTTCTCCTTTTTTATATTTGATGACGTACGGGAAGGACTCAATGAACTCGACCCATCTCGCATGCCTCTTGTTCAGATTTTGTTGCCCTTTCAAATGCTTTAAGCTCTTATGGTCCGTGTGAATCACGAACTCCTTTAGCCACAGATAATGCTGCCACGTCTCCAATGATCTCTCAATGCATACAACTCTTTGTCATAGATAGAATAACGCAGAGCTGCACCATTTAATTTTTCTTTGAAGTAGGCAACTGGACGCCGTTCCTGAATCAAAACAACACCAATACCTATCCCGGAGGCATCACATTCAATCTCAAAAACCTTATCAAAATTAGGTCAACACAAAACAGGTGCATGACATAAAAGATGCTTTAAACGTGTAAATGCTTTATGCTGTGCTTTACCTACTCAAACTTATGATCCTTCTTACTTAGCTCAGTAAGAGGCGCGACAATGCTAGAAAAATCACGCACAAAGTGATGATAAAATCCGGCAAGGTCGTGAAAGGATCGAACCTCTGTGGCTGACTTGGGCGTTGGCCATTCTTCAATCGCCTTGATTTTAGAACGGTCAACCTCAATACCACGTTCACTCACATCAAATCCAAGAAATACAACCTTATCTAAACAAAAAGAGCATTTAGACAGATTTTCATACAACTTGGCTGTTCTTAGAATATCAAAAACGCGTCTAAGGTGTGCTAGGTGCGCCTGTGCATCATGACTGTAAATCAGGATAACATCAAAGTACACAACTACAAATTTTCCAATCACATCACGCAAAACATGGTTCATTAATCTCATAAAAGTGCTCAGTGTATTAGTGAAACCAAAAGGCATAACTAACCACTCATATAAACCATGCTTAGTCTTAAAAGCTGTTTTCCACTCATCCCCTTCATGCATTCTAACTTGAAAATAACCAGAACGCAAATCAATTTTGGAAAAGACTTTAGAACCGGATAATTCATCAAGCATATCATCTAATCTAGGGATAGAGAATCGATACTTCACTGTTATTTTGTTGATGGCGTGACAGTCCATGCACATTCTCCACTCATTGTTCTTCTTTGACACTAGAATGACTGGAACTGCATAGGGGCTCATCGACTCTCGAATCTGATTCTTCTTAAGAAAATCTTTCACTTGTCTATCGATTTCCTTGATCTCTTCAGGGAATGTCCGGTATGCTGGTCGATTTGGCAAGACGGTGCCGGGCTAGAAATCGATCTGGTGCTTGATCCCATGAACTGGAGGTAATCCACTTGGAATCTCTTCCGGGAACACATCCGTGAACTCCTCTATAAGTGGCTGCACAACACTAGGCAAAGAAACATCATTAATAGCACTGCTCTTATATGATAGAAGAACAAAAGGTAAACCTACTTTTAATGCTTTTTCTACGCCTTTCACTGAAATAAACAAGCTGCGGTTTGGATCTTTCTTTGTAGCTGATCCAGATGAATTCCCACGCACAAGGGAATCTTTAGAGGGTGGTTTAGGGACTGCCTTGGCCTCAGAAGAAGGGGTGGCAGCCTTGGTGAAGGATTCAGCTGAATGGCAACCGTCGGTAGTGATCCGGATTGCGGCTGCGGCTTCTTTTACTGTCTCAGCTCTAAACCTCTCTTGCATGAGTCTTTAATCCTCAGCAACAGCTTTAGGAGACAGAGGCTTTAGTGTAGTAGTCCGTCCATCTCTCTTCACGATGTACGTGTTTGCAAAGCCATCATGAACCGTCTGTCTGTCAAACTGCCATGGTCTACCTAACAATATGTGTGCTGCATCCATAGGAATAACATCGCAAAAAACATAGTTAGAAAGTCGACCAATATAGAATGAGATACTTACCTGAGTCGTTACTTTGATCTCTCCTCGATCCGTAAGCCACTACAACTTATATGGCTTCGGATGCTTGATGGTGTTCAGCGCCAATTTGTCAACTGCATACTGGCTCATGGCGTTGATCACACTCCCACTGTCTATTATCATCGAGGAGGTCTGGTCTTTCATAGTAACACGTGTAAAAAAATGTTCTCACGTTGATCCGGCTGCTCTTCTTCACGATTGATGCTTAGACTGCGTATAGACACAAGACTAACATGAGGAAGCTCGGGTTCCTCTTCATCTGAGTCGACTGGAGGCATCTCTGGCTCTTTCTTGGTGTCAACTGCGGGCTGGTCCTCATCCTCACTGGCTGACTCGATCTCATTCTGTTCGGTGATGAACAGAACACGCCGGTTCGGACACTAGTTCTGAAAGTGGCCCCAACCTTGACACTTGTGGCACTGGATATCTCTAGCTCGATTCTGGCTCGCATTGGGTACTGGGCTGGGTGGATTGGGCCGTGTATAGGCCGGCCATGTAGGCGGTGCAGGTATAGAATCAGGTCTATGGCTGGACGGTGGTGTAGAACTGTCAAAACGCCGCTCGGGCTGCCCGGACTGACCTCGGGGTCGAGTAGGCTCAGTAAAAGGGGTAGAAGATGATGTGGAATACGTATCTTTGTTCCATGGGGGTCGAACAGGGGCTGAACTGTGGTGCGATCTTCGTCTTCCCTCTCTGAGCTGTCTCTCCACAATTGATGCTTAGTGTACCATCTCTTCTATACTTGTGAAGTTCTTGAGTTCAACTTCACATGCGATGTCAGGATTCATGCCTTCAATGTACCGAATGATGGTAGCATTTAAGGTCTCTTGTTTCCCAACTCTATTCAGGGCAGTCTCAAGCTCCTTGTGGTATGCTTCAACTGATTGGGTCCCTTGCTTGATCCGAGTGAGCTTCTTCTCGAGCTCTCTATCATAATGTACAGGAATGAACCTACCACGTAGCAATCCTTTCATCTCTTCCCAAGTATCGACGGGTGGATATCTCTCACGTCGGCGTCGTTCCTGCTGCATCTCCTACCATGAGGCTGCGTAGCCTCTAAACTCTAACGATGCTAACTTGACCTTCTTCTGCTCAGAAAAGTCATAGCAGTCAAAAATCTTCTCAACCTTACGTTCCGAATCTAAGTACAAATCAGGATCATGAAGGCCTTCAAACTTTGGGATGCTTGTATTGATGTTGTTCAACAAGCTGTCGAGATCTGCACGTCGGGGTGCTTGTCTGTAGGGCAGACATGGTCGGTCACATCTTTGATATGGATCATACTCAGCCTCTAACTCCTCTGCATAGTAACCATAGTCTTCTTCAGCATCACGATCATAATGATCGTTAAACTTCACTTGAGGTTGGCGACGCTGAGCTTGTTGTGCTCTAGCATTCGCTCTGGCTGGCTCGGCTACATGAACTTCTGGCTGACGAGCTGCTTCAGGCTGATGAACTACTTCTGGTTGTTGGACAGGTTGTTCTTGAACTGGTGGTGGTACAGGAATTCGAGCAGCAATAAGCTCGAGCTGTGCCATCATCTTGGCCATCGAACTATCTAGCTTATGCTCCAGTTTTTGATAGTGGTACTGGGCATCCCATGGTTGTGGCATCGATGAAGCCAGTCTATATGAGAACTAGGTGAAGCGGGTGCCTTATCATGTGTTTTGTTATACCCATCTCTGGATTCCATGCGTACCTACAAACAATGAACAAACGTGAAAGGAAAATAGGGTGTAGGACCTCACAATCACTCATGTTTTCTCTCTGTATTTTACCCCTTGTGTATGCTCTCAAGTATGTAGTGGTGCTCGTGTGAGAGGTGTGTATATGGTGGTGTTAATTGACTCTTCCGTTGCTTGAAATCGGCTTCTCTCGAACTTCTGGGGGCGATTTCACCTTGAAGCTGATGGAATTTGGCCAAAAAAGCCCTTATGTCATGGCAAAGCAGTGATTTTGGTTCGTCTCGTCGAGACATTTCCGGAATGGTATGGTGGAGAAAAATCGGAGCTCGGGAGCAGAAATAGTAGGGAAAGGATGAAAAACCGGAAAACTGGGTGTGTTAGGGTAAAAGGAAGGAAAGGAAGGAAAGAAATGAAGAAAGGAGGAAAGAAAAGGATTTGGATATGTGTACCACTAGTGTGACACAATCTAAATACCTTAATTAGACTAGCTCTAAATGGAAGGTACCAAATTAAAATTCAACTCAATTGGAAATTACCAACTAAAGAGGTATACTATAAGGAAAGTTCCCAAAACTAAAATAAGGCTCACAAGGGAGTTACCAACTATGACTAGAACTAAAAGGAAAGAACTACAAATAAAATCTAACTCAAAAGGTAATTCAAAAATCAAATTGGATTTTTCCCTTTTTTTCGGATTTTCTCTTTTCTTTTCTTTTTATCCGATTTTTTTTGATTCGGTCTCTCTTTCTTTTTTTTTTGACCGTAACCCCTTTTTTTTTAACTTTCGGTTTTTTTATTTTTTTTTAACCTATCTTTTTTTTTTTTGCAATGAACACTAAGTATTACAACTCGATAGACACGTCAACTAACACGTAAGCAATAATTGACACGTAGGATTGAACCACGACCAGCAGAGCTAACCTGGCTTTGATGCCAAATTTTATGATGTAACCCGGATAATTTATACAGGATACGAGTACGCGCGGAAGACTTATAAAATCGAACACGCCAACTAAGAAATGATTCAACCCTACTCTAAGACTCAAATAACTTGAAATAATATGAATTAAACGAAATAACAACTCAAAACCATATTAAAGACGTACTAGACCTAATTACGGCACTTAAACTATGACACAAAAGAGACACACAAATCCAAAGGTAAGGGGGCTGTTTTGGACGATTATTATGGCTGGGTAAAGGCTATTTTGGGCTGGAAATATGGTGAAGAAAGGCTAGAGTAGATAGGGTATGTTAAGGCTATGAAGTACTTACGGTATTGATGACGAACACGACGAATTAGGCGCGAACGGAACCGAACCCTTGTTGATTGACACACGATCAGGTCTTGATGGCTTGGGAGTGTCACGGACGTTGATGGAAGGTGTAGGAGGTCGAAGATGGTGGCTGGACGACGGAGGTGTTGTGATTTGCAACCCGATTAATCCCCGACGTATCTTGTACGATGAAAATGAATCTCAAAGTTACTCCTCGGTAGCGAGTTCACCCTAATTCCTCGTGTGAATTAGAACATTCCCTTGATGTAAGACTCAAAGTTTGCTAGGCTTCAAGAATGAGTATTTTCGACAGAAAACAATCAAAAGCTTTGAACGGTTAAGACACAAATTGAATGCAAAAGCAATTTTAATCAATAATGTCTAAAATATCAAAGTAACATGGTTCCCCTATTTATAGGGCCTAACATGCACGAAATTAAACTCTAAAAAGGCCTAAAAATCTGATCCAAAAAGGATCTCTAACTATATTATAAAAATACCTAAACTAGAATTCTATTCAAGGTTGGAAATTGCCTTAAATACAATTCTAGTCAAACCTATACTAAAAGGAACGAAAATTACACTTAAAAATTAATTAAAAACTGATCTAAACTATAGTCTAAATTAATTAAATAAATACTATAGTCTAGATAAAAATCAACCCCTTAATTAAATTAAATTAAGGGCGAAAACAGCTCCATGCACAAGTGCACTTCTTCTTGGTCTCTTCTTCAACTCTTCAAGTTATATTCTCCATGGTATGATCTTGATCTTCCTTAGTTAATAAATTAACTAAAGTATGGCTGCACTTTGCATCTTCTAATTACTCAAACTTCTTGCGAATCAACACTTGGAAATAACCTTGTAATTTCTTTGCTCGAAGTCGCGTCATTGGACCTTTGAATTGCAACTTGGGTTCAAGGCCTTCAATGCCTTACATGGCTTCATCACTGCTTGATAACTATTGTTATAGGCAAACTCCACTAAAGGTAAAACATTTTCCCAGCTTCCATATCTATTAGTTACAACTCCTCTGAGCATGTTTTCTAGTATTTGTATTGTCCTTTCGGATTGTCCATCAGTTTGAGGGTGAAAAGCTGTACTGAAATTTAGTTGCGTTCTCGTGGCATCTTGTAGACTCATCCAGAATCTAGAAGTAAATATGGTATCTCGGTCAGAGGTGATTGAAACGGGTATTCCATGTAATCGTACAATCTCTTTCACATAGATTTGTGCCAACTTATCTAGTCCAAGTGTCATCTTGATTGACAAAAAGTGCGCGAATTCGGTCAATTGATCAACAACAACCCATATCGCAGTATTTTATCGCACTGACTTTAGTAGTCCTACTACAAAATCCATGTTGATATGCTCCCATTTCTACTCTGGAATTTCAATTGGTTGTAATAACCCTGATGGTCGTTGATGTATCGCCTTTACTTGCTAACAAGTTAGGAATCATTCAACATATGAATCCACTTCTCTTTCATATTCCGCCACCAAAAGTTTCGTTTCAAATCTCTATACATCTTTGTACTTCCAGGGTGAGTGGTATATGGAGTATCATGAGCTTCTCTCATAATTTCATTCTTTAACTCTTCATCATGGGGCACACATATTCTTCTCGCGTACATGAGAGCATTGTTATTTTCTTCAGTAAATCCCTTTGAATCCTCATATCTTACTTTCAATCGCATCTTCTCCAAAAACTCATCCCCTCTTTATGTGTCCACAATTCATTTTCTTAAATCAGGTTTAGCTATTAAGGCATCTATAAGTCCTTTGGTAGAGTCTGGCGGTTGAACCAAATATAACTCTAGTCTTTGAAATTCTTAAATTAACCTTTCTTCTTGCATCACAGCTGCAAGCTCTAGGGCATGGGTGGGATAATTCAACTCATGTGACCTGAGCTGGCGAGATGCATAAGCAACGACTCTCCTGTCTTGCATTAACACATATCCTAACCCTAGCTTAGACGTATCTGTAAAGATAACAAATCCTTCATTCCTTTCCCGTATAACCAATATTGGAGCTATGGTCAGTCTTTTCTTAAGTTCTTGGAAATTCTTGTCACATTCCTCAGTCCAGATGAACTTAGCCTTCTTTTTCAACAACTGTGTCATTGGCCCTGCCAATTTAGAAAATCCCTCAATAAACCGTCTGTAGTAGCCTACTAATCCTAGAAAACTTCTTATCTCATGTGCACTGGAAGGTGACTTCTAACTGTTTCAACCTTGGCAGGATCCACTTTGATTCCTTCTGATGACACATATGACCAAGGAACACTATCTCACTGAGCCAAAATTCATGCTTGCTAAATTTGGATAATAATTTCTCCCTCCTCAGTGTTTCCAGAATTATACGTAAATGTTCTTGGTGTTGTTCCTCACTTTTCGAATAGACGAGAATATCATCTATAAAAATAAGAACAAAGCTATCCAGGTATTGATGAAAGACTCTGTTCATCATTTCCATGAACACTGCAGGTGCATTTGACAACCCAACGGCATCAATAAGAACTCATAGTGGTCGTAACGTGTTCGAAATGCTATTTTAGGCACATCTTCTTTTCTTATCTTTAATTTGTGATAACCTGAACGTAAATCAATCTTTGAAAAATACCTTAGCTCCTCTTAATTGATCAAACAAGTCATCTATCCTTGGCAAGGGATATTTATTCTTAATTGTTACCTTATTCAACTTCTTATAGTCAATGCACATTCACAATGTACCATCCTTCTTTTTAACAAAGATAATAGGCGCTCCCCATGGTGAGACACTAGGTTGTATGAAACCTAAGTCCAACAGCTCTTGTAGTTGTACCTTCAATTTTTGTAGTTCGTTAAGGGCCATTCTAATGGTGCCATATATATCAGGGCTGCTCCTGGTTCCAAGTCAATGGTGAATTCAGTTTGTCTATCAGGCTGTAATATCCCGAAATATTTTAGAAAGTTTTATTCAACTTATGTTACCCTCTGGTATGTTAGAAAATAAGTTGGGTCCTTAAATGATTCAAATAAAGGAAACTTGCAGCCAGGGAAATCTGTCAAAATTTAATTTAGTTAAAAATTACTTTAAAAATATGTTCTGATATTTCTCGGGTTGATAGAAAAAGTTTTAAGGATCGTGCCAAACTTTGAATTTTTCAATTTCGAGTTCAAATGAACTCTTGGCACAACTTTGAATTGAAAAAAGCACATCCGTCATTATCCAATTTCTTTTTCAAAATATTATCCTATTCATAATTATCCTATCCTTTTCCCATCATTATCCTCTTTCTTTTATTCGTTATTATCCTATTTATTTTTCCTCTATAAATAGGAGCTTAAGATTTCATTTTTCATTCTTTTTCAAAATCGAAACGCCGAGCAGCTTCTAGAGAAGATACGTCTCTAATTTTCTATTTCAATTCCGAAATAGTCATTTTGAAGGTATCAATACGTAGATCACGAATACGTGATTGAAAAGATAATTTGACGGAGGATCATGATTAAAAATCACCGTGACCGCCGCCAAGAACAGGTCCACCACCGCCAACCTCCATGGAAACAAAATCACCCCACCAGCATCACGCCAACCACCCCCACCCCACGTTAATCACCACAAACCCCCCTCCCAAAATTAATCGCCACCAACCACCAACAATCAACTCTCCATCACGCCAAATCAACCACCGTCCAAGATCAACAACTAAACTCCACCACCACCATCACCACCTCGTAGCTAATTTAAATCGGTGATTTCTTTCGGGTTGTCGGATCAAAATATGCCTTTAGAATTTTATATTCTATGTATATTTATATACATTTTTCATGTTGTCACTTTTTAATTTCGGGTATATTTTAGATATCCGAATATTAAATTGTAGTCTTTTTCAGATCTATCCTTCATGGATAGCCCTATCGTATTTTTAAGCTCAAAAGTTGTTCCGTGTAAAAATATAGTATTTTTATTTAAAGTTTCATATTTTTCCAATGGGCGGATCTTGCGGTATGAATTTATTTGTATCGAGTTGATTTTAGAATACATGTTTGACCACCCCGTATGCCAAAACTTCCTAAAGAAATTTTGTTTATAAAAATGCCCTAAGTAAAGTTCCCTTAAGAGTTAAAATATTTTGATGACTCGGGTAGCATATATTATAATATTTACTTCATAGCTAAGAAATGTTAGATTTTGACCTAATGATGGTCTTTTATCGAAATTAAGTTGTCGGATAATCTTGTAGGCACAAAAGAAGGAGACTTCTAGTTGAGATCAGAATCAGAATCTAGATCTAGCTATCCAGATCAGATTTCCAGATGGGGTTTTATTATATAAAAATGTATTTTGGGTTATTAAGCCCTGATATTTATAAAATGAATATGATTGAATATCCTACTCATGACTATATTTAATGTGCTCTCCTGACTCATGTAAGTCTTACTACTGTTTTTGGTGACGAAACTATAATGGTTCACGATATCGAGCCCCAAGCAAACAGGACAGTGTCCAACCTTTAAGCAGGCGGGTTGTGTAACAAACTGACTCACCGTAAGCGTTCTAGGGAGAGTGACACACAATGATGGAACTAAAATGATTTAGTATACATGGAATTCACAAATTTTATGATTTTAAAGCTTTCCATGATATGCTTAAAATATGATTGGATATTCTATTTTATAAAATGATTGTGAAGCTTTTTCTCAAAGATACCTACTAATTGCATTAGTACTCACGCCCAAATCTTTTCAAATATTTTCAGGATGAGCAGCGGGATGATGGACAACGGTGCTAAGACTAAAGGGCTATCTTTTGATGTATATGTTTCTTTTATTTGTGGAGTCTAACTGAGAACATGGTTACCTTTTGAGTCTGAATAAATGCACTGCGTTCTTGTCCGCTTACTCTGATTTTTGTTATGGAGTGTTCAGTTCTCCGAATCCCATTTTCTTTACTGCTACGGAGTGTTCGGTTCTCCAAATCCTGTTTTCTTTACTGCTACAGAGTGTTCGGTTCTCCAAATCCTATTTTCTTTACTGTTATGGAGTGTTCGGTTCTTCAAATCCCATTTTCTTTATTATTACGGAGTGTTCGGTTCTCTGAATCCGGTTTACTTTCCGTTCCTGATAGGCAAAAGCCTGACATTTATTTACTTTCTTTATTCAGACAGACACAGGCCTTGCTTTACATTACTTTCCATGTCAAGGCAAAAGTCTGGCTTTATATTACTTTCACGACAGACGAAAGTCTAGCATCTCTTTACTTTATGTATTTGGACAGACATCCGTCTGGTCTTTTTCATGCCTAACCTATTAACAGTTAACCTTTGAACTGTTATTATTTACATTGAAGTTTGCTTTCTTGGGTTCATTCTAAGAGTCATGGTATCTAGTTTGAGTCATTTCATACACTTTAAAAGCGTGGATTGATCCATTTATAGAGGTTATGCTGCCTAAATTTTTGGGGCACTAACCCTATTTCTTTGATTGCTTCTATTCAACAACCCCTTTCTCCTTCCCCCAAGTAGCGCACCGGTCCCCTAGACCTCTCTCAGGATCAGGGCGTTACACAGGTGGTCGCCCTAGTAGGTCCTGTAGGAAAACATCCTTGTATTCCCGAGGGACTTGATCTATCATTACTCCATCATTCTCTTTTCCTACTAGGTTAACCGAAAAATCATGGCAACCTTCTTTTCTCATTAGCTTTACAGCTTTGAGGGCTGAAATAATTGGTATCTTCAAACCCATCCTTACTCCAACGAAAATTATCTCTGGTTTTCCTGACTTCTGGAATATGACTTCTCTCTCATGACAACGTATAGTCACATACATTGTTGTTAGCTAATCCATTCCCAAGATTATATCAAAATCATTCACATCGATTACATATAAATCCATGATAAAAATCTTTTTATTAATCTCGAGTTCCAAATTCAGACACATTCTATTGGCTAAAACAATTTTTCCAAAAGGGATGCTAACTTCTAAGGTATTAATATCATCTACTTGTCTTGGTTTTAATCTTTCACTAGCCTTTTCTGAAATGAAAGACTGTGTAGCTCCAGTATCAAATAAAGTGAGCACAGGTATATTAAACATGTTAATCATACCTGTTAAATTTTCTGGAGCTTGCGTAGCCTGCTGTTGCTGAAGTGCATATGTCCTAGCTGGTTGTGGGGCGTGTTGTCCTTGGTTTGCCTTAATGTGTTTTCTCTAATTTTGCCTTAAGTTTCCACCTTGATTAGGCCTAAGATTTTTCCCTTAGTTAGGCCTCTTGTTTATATTCTCACCTTGTGCTGGTGTAGGAGGAATACCTGTATTTTCTTTGCTCATAGGACAATCTCAAGCAAAATGTCCGGGTTGATGACAGAAGAAACATCCATTTGTATTCCTCATACACTTTCTTGAATGAAACTTCTGGCAAATAGGGGATGAAGTCCTATTTCCTTGTTGATTTTGTTGTCCATAATTGGTATTTCCTCTAGACCACTGTTACTTATTTCCTATTGCATTCCTATCTTCCCATTTCCTCTTTCCCTTCAATCTTAGGAAGATTGCTGTGGCTGGGTTCTCTCAGCTGGCATAACAGACTCTATATTCAAAGCTCGACGCAAAGTTTTTGCATATGTCATCTCATCCTACCCCATAAAGGTCATGTTAATTTCTGGCTTAAAGCTTCTTCTAAACGTTTTAGCCTTCTTGCAGTCCAAGTCCACCAGATATGGAGCATAACATGAGAGTTGATTAAAGGCACGATCATACTCAGTAATATTAGAGCTTCCTTGTCGGAGGTTTCAGAATTCTGACTATTTATTTTCTCGATAGCAATCAAGAATGTATTTCTGATAAACTTCTTCCTTGAAGTCTTCCCAAGTAAATTCATGCCATTGCTCATAAGTCATAGTTCTTCTTACAGACTCATACCAATAGTCTGCATCGTTAGTCGGTTGAAATTGAGCACATGTAAGCTTTTCCTCATTCGTACAAGACATGTAATCAAATATTCGATCCAGAGATTGAATCCATTTTTCTGCATCTATTGGGTCACCTAGACCATTGAAATTAGGTGGGTGATGTTTACGAAAAGCTTGTTCTACTCTTAATACCATTATGGGAATTGGAATTGGTGCAGGTTTTCCATGGTTTCCTTGGTTCTGTGTTCTTTTCCAAGGTGGCATTCTGAAAAATTTTAGGCTTCAGAAATAAGTAACATAAAATTCACTTTGTGCTAAATTAATATAAAAGTGAGATATCTCTTAAACTAAACGCTCAACAACATTTCTCACGCAATTCTAATCAATCTATTTATTTGAGAAAGAAGCACTTAGTCAGTCAACATTCCACATGAATCCTAAGAGAGGCACTTAAAATCCAATCTATGTGCATAAGTCACAACTAGCTATGTTCATCTACATTCTCAATCAAATCATTCGATGTTCACATTTCATCTACATAAGCATTATGGGTTTCCTATCAATTTAACATCATCACATTTCCAATAACTTTCACATTATCACATTTCCAATCACTTATACATTATAGCATTTCTAATCATAGGGCATTGATTACTATCATTACACTCTCTTTCAGAACATATTGTGGACATATAATCCATTTTTAAAACATCACATTTCAATTCAAACATAATGAACATATTATCCCATTTAAAATAATCATTAAATACTATCTGGGCACAAAGTCCCACAATTTTGCCATCATGGACATTGAGTCCCTTCCATTCATAACCATCATCATATGGACATATAGTCCCAAAATGATACCATTATCCTTTCAAAATGATCATTGGCGTTACTTTTCATAAATACCCTCAATGTGGAGAATTGTCCTTATCCAAATTCATTTTTGAAATTAGTAAACATAATTGAATCTCAAAAACATTTTAACTTGTGTACCTTTTATTTTTAAGCAGATGAGTGTGGTGCAGACGATGTGCTAGGGCTATCAGAACATCAATTAAGAGACTACACTGAGAAATAGACTCAATCAATAATATGACAGGCCTGCAGAGTTGTAGCCTGCTCTGATATCACTTTGTAATGCATCGATCTCGGGAGAAGGGCAGGAAACCGATGCACTACTTGGGGAATGGGGAAGGAGTTGTTGAACATAAATAACCAAAGAACTAGAGTTTGTGCCCCATAAATTTTGGGCATCATAACCTCTATAAATAGATCAATCCACGCTTTTAAAGCATATGAAATGACTCAAACTAGATACAATGACTTTTAAGATGAACCCAAGAACGAATAATCAAGGCAAACTTCAATGTAAATAATACAAAGTTGAAACTGAAGAAGTGTATATATTCTGCGACATCAACAATGCAATTGCAATCTCTCAAACTTCAGTATTGCATTCCAGAACCAAGCATATTTATATAAGGCATCACTTCATCAGAGATCACATAGAGAAGAAGGACATCTACATAAAGTATGTCAACACAGAGAGACAAATTGCTGACATCTTCACAAAACTGTTGCCTGAAGCAAGATTTGTGCAGCTGTGCATCCAACTGGGACTACTTGAACAAGCATCAAAGGATGAAGATGATCTATTGATTAAATAAGGATAGAAGTCCACTCCAGCTGAAGAAAGGAACTGAAGAGAGGAAGAACTGAGCAAAAATTACTTCAGTTCAGTCATTCATGAAGTTCAAACTGACGTGTTGATCAATTCAAAGCATTTGCAAAGCACAAAGACTACAAGCTGAAAAGGAAAGATGAATGTACTGAAATCACCTCAGTCAGCTCAATCAGTTCAACTAGAGTCATCAATTCATATTTTCAAACTGAAGAAAGCAGCAGAACAGTAGAAGAAATTGAACTGAAATCACCCCAATCAGCTCAATCAGTTCAACTGGAGTCATCAGTATATAAGTTCAAATTGAAGCAAGGAGCTAAGCAGAAGAAACTGAACTAAAATTACTTCAGTCAGCTTGATTAGCTCAACTAAAGATCATCAGTTACATCGCTTAAACTGAATAGACTGATGACGTAATAAGTTTTTATGCCACGTGTAATCAAGAGAGTGAGAAGCTGATAAGTTTGAATTTAAGAGGGAGAATGGTAAAAGTGACGTGTAATTAAAATGTTACCATTGGACCCACTCTCTCACCCCTTCATTACAGCCAACGGACCTATTATTCAGCCAATCGACATGTTTTTTAGTTACAAACGTTACATCTCTTAGAATCATCGGATCAAGGGCATTTGAATCATCACAACCATTGGATAAGCACCATTTCACCCGCTATAATTAGGTCGGCTGATTTAGAGATAAACTTTACTATTTACCATCAACTCATTTCTATCTTCATCTCTTTCTCTTACACACGAACTTTAATCAAGTTCCAAGCCTTTAAATCTTAAGAAAATCCTTTCCTTCAAAAGCATATTCTTCATCCCTGCCAAATGACCATCATGGCCCAGAACACAACCGGTGGTCGTATTCATAAGAGATTTAATTTCCAGTTAACTGGAGAAGATTCAACTATGTTTTGCAAAAAACTGTACAGAGATAAGTACTTCGACAAGGAGGCGTACAAACAAGTGTGCTCAGAATCCATGTTGTGCAACATTATCATCTTAAAATTCTCATAAGTAGGAATACAAGCCTTTGTCGAGACTCCTCCAGCAAGAGTTTACCCAGAACCGATTGCTGAATTCTTTTTGAATTCAGACGGCAAGACGGATCCCAAAATGATTCAAACTGAAGTAAGAGGGCACAAGTTTATAGTAACTCCTGATTCTCTCAGTCGAATGTTTGGTCTACCAAACACATGGATCAAACTTCAAGACATCCATGTCATCCAACAAGATGCCTATAAGCACGGGAAAATGCCATAATTAAAGATCCACATAAGAGCAACAACTTCATCTCATGCTTCCAAGATGAGTACCAAATACTGGCAGTAATAGCCTCCAGAATGATCATTGGAACAATCGACAACCATTCCGAGATATTGGAGGATAAGTACAAAGTCTGTGCCGCCATCATGAACAGGGAAAAAGTCAACTGGGCACAGTTCTTCTTTGACCAACTGAAGAAGTACATAGATATCATTGAGAAGAAGTGGGATGAGACAAAATTCCTTACAAAGTCTGTTCCACATTCATGAATGAAGAAACCAAAGTAAAGCTCATAGACAGAACTGACTTTATTCCCACAATCGCAAGAAGACAAGTTGTCCCTGGAGTCCATATAAAAAATCCTCAATCGGACCAGATAGCTCAATCGAAGAAGAAAAAGTTGCCAGTTGAAGGCAAAGGTAAGAAACCAGCAACTGAATTCCCTGAAGAAATTTCATCAGACTCTGATGATGAAGTTCCTATTGCCCAAATTCTCAAATCATCGATCAGTGTTCAACCACTCAGACAGATCCTGGCTGGATCAAGTTCAACTGCAACTGAAGCTGTTCCTTCAGTTCAACTAGAAACATCAATCAGACACCCAAATACCATATCAGCTCAGGCAAAGAAGCTTGTTGATCAAGTAAAAAAGAAAACAAACAAGCCCCCCCAGCCCCCCAGCTCCAATGCTTCTTCCTAACCCAACTGTGGAGGACGTGGCACCTTGCTCCAACCCAGATGACATTATCCCAGAAAAAGGAGTGCCACATCAAGCAACCAGAGCAGACTACTTCCGACTGACCTGTCCGCCAATGGCTTAAATTGAAGGCAAAATCAGAGCCTTCTCAAAGGATGAAGAGAAAAAAGCGTGGCTGACGAGACAATGAACTGATACATTGCTTAGTATTTTGCCCCAAACCTAACCGACCACTTAGAGTTATTCCACACTCTAACCAGGTATATTTACTGGTACCTATAGCGACATGTTTATGTATCGAGATATTTTCTTGCGTTACTTGCTCTCTATGGTATGGGTTTCTGAAGGCAAGAAGAAAACTAGTGCCTGTGGTGGACAAGTGGAGAAACTGTTGGAATGTTAACCGATAAGCAGATTCGAAGACAATTATATCTTTAAAAGATTCTTCCAAATCCAGCACAAGGTCCAATGCAAAAGGTAGTGAAAGAAGTATATATGTGACCTTAAAGGAATCACATCACCACCTCTAAGAAACGAGGAGCAACGCAAAATATGGCAACACTCACAAGTGTTACAAGAGTGGCTCTACAAAATATTGCGGAGGATGAGGCACCAGGATCAGCACCAGCAACCACAACCGCCACCGGAACTAATGCATAGGGAAGAAACAAAGATTGAAATCAGAGGAACACAAGCCTCAAGTTCGAGATAAGAGACTGTGAAAATAGTTGTGAGATAACTAAACTTTGAAGATGCAGCTGAAACTGAAGAGTTTCTTGCCCATCACCTCACCGGAGAAGCCAACTGATCAGCTAGACCAGCTTAAGGAGTCAGCTGAGATCCCAATTGCCCCAATTAAAGAACTAGCTGCCACACAAACTGATCATTCAGTTCAGCTGGAAGGTTCAGTCGAAGAATAAGAGAATCTTGCCCTGGTCCCATTTATCACTCCTGATACGATGTCCATTCAGTTTCGAGCCGAAGGACATATACAATTAGCTGAACTGGAGACTCTTCCTCAGCAATGCCTCAAGAAAACCATCAGTTTGGGAGATGATGAGCAGTCACATACGGTTCTATGTGATGAACTGATGGGAACTGAGCAAGGAGAGAAAGTCGACTCCATGGCTGATCAACTGTAGTTCGAAGGTCCAAGTGCCAGTTCAGCAGTTCAGTTCACTGCTTCACATGAAGAACTGATCTATAATCTGTAACAACAATGGCGCCAACTGGAAGAGACCATCAAGTTGAACTCCCAGCTAATTCTGCAACTGCAACTACACACTAGGTTAAAGAAGGATGAAACTGACTCATCCAGCAGTGAAGAAGAAGAAGAAAGCACGAGCGGACCGGTTGTAAAGAGAAGAAAAATTGAGCACAAGCAGGATTAGTGGCTAATCATCGTTCAGTCAAATGATTAGAAGCCCTAAGTCTCGTCTTTGTCACTCTGTTGTTAATTATTCTATCTTATAATAAATGTCTATTTTATTATCTTAATAATTGTCCAGTTATCATTTATTTTGAAATTTCTTACTGATACAAAGTTTGACACGTGTTCTGATCATTAAAAGCCAATGACTGAAAAGAAAATGGCAAAAGATATTGCTCTATCCCTCAACCAACAAAGTTATAAGTCCCATTCAATACTCATAAAATCTCTTCTACCCTTAGCCTTTCAGAAATACATTCACTCCCAGCTTTCCTAAAACTCTCTCAAATCCTTGAATTCCTTCAAATCAGCCAACTTTAAAATCTCAAACATGGCCGATTCCTCCTACACACAAAAATCATTCAAAAAAGCCAAATGTTGAGAGATAAATTTCTTGATAGAAAGAATTTCCAATTAACAACAACTCCACTCTTTTTTGAATCTTCACAAGGCATGAATTCTCTACTACTTGGAAACTCCACCAAGATTCTTTAGACAAGACTTGATGAGTGAATTTCTATTGTAGACAAGAGTTATAGAAGATAGGAAGATTGTGTCATCAATGATCCAAAACGGACCTGTTGAGTAATATCTGACATTAATGTTCAGTGTTAAACTTAATGTCATACTGATTCCCTACGACATTGGCTGAGACAGTCGACGTGTTTAATCTTATCCTTTCCTAGTTTTTAGGTTTTATTATTATTTAATAAACTATATTTTAGTTTGTAAATTTTAAATCAAATATATCCACAAAAATTTATATTTCAAATAAATGGATATATATATATGTATATGATTGTTTTATTAATTTTTACATAGAGATTGAATAAGTCAAAACCCTATCTCCTATTTTATAGGACTTGAGTTATCTTCTTTTTAACCACATTTTTTGAAGTTCAATGTGTAGAAACAAGTAAGAGAAATATTTTAGATCGTGGGTTGCTCTCTCCATTCACAAGACAAGACAGTTTCTCTTAAAGTCATAAAGTGAACGGTGGTTATTGCAAACACACGATCTAGAAGATGACGTGGACTACAAGTTGATTCAAGTGAAGAACATATTTAAGAAGAATGGTCTACACTTGAAGAAGTTATTTGAGCATAGAGTATCTTGCCGCTGCGTGTGAAGATTAATGAAGCTTGAGTCACAAACTTAGCAAATAGATTTCATTTCTTCTTCTTCTTCTTCTTCTTCTTCTTCTTCTTCTTCTTCTTCTCCTCTTGAGTTTTATTGTACAACCGATTCATGAGAATAGGTTGTTCAAGTTAAGATAGATAGAAGTTTTTGGAATCATTGCAAGTTTGTATACAAATTAACTGGTAGGTTGATTTGTATTTTTGAATTCAATTTAGCGATAGACTAGAATATAATTCATGTATTTTTATTGATGTGTTAAGAGCTCAACGTCTGACATTGTCAGTTGATTTATTGTGTTGGCTCGTGGAAGCTTAATTTCACCATGAAGCAATCACATACATGTTGTGTGTGATTTAAAATTTATACTTTTGTTATTGCGTTAATTTCCATGCATGTTTGTGTTAAGATAGTAGTATTAACTATCTGTAACATTGAGTTTGACATTGTGTTTCTGTATCTATTTTCAGTGTTTACGACAACTAATTCTTACAAGCGGCATCAAGAGCTGGTACTTGACACACTAAGTATTCGATCCTTTGATTGCTAATTCACTGAAATGGATATTCAAATTAATCAGTGCCATCCCCCGACATTGGATAGTAATGGTAAAAACTATGCAATGTGGAAATCTTGCATAAAGATGTATATCAAGTCTATTGATGAAAGGGCTTGGTTGGCTGTAATTGAAGAGTGGACTCCTCCAAGGATGGAGGGACCCAATGGAGTTTTCATCCTTGCCCCTGAAACTCAGTGGACTAATGATGATAGAATTGTCTCCAACTTCAATTCTAGGGCACTAAATGTCATTTTTGTTTCGGTGGATGTTCCATGTTTCAAAATGGTATGCAATTGCACCACTGCGTATCAAGCGTGGAACATACTATAGGAACATTATGAAAGCTCGACAAGTGTACGTCAAACAAAGCTTAGGCTGCTCACTTCCAAGTTTGAAACCCTGCGGATGTTGGAAGATGAGACTATTTCAATATACACTGAAAGGTTGTGTGAAGTTTCTAATGAGTCTACAGCCCTCGGATATCCTATCTCAAATGAGAACATGGTTAGCAAACTTCTTCGCACTCTTCCCGAAAGATTCAACATGAAGATCTCAGCTATTGATGAGGCTCACAATGTATCAAATATGAGTTTGAGTGAAGCTGTGAGAATTCTACTCACTTTTGAGATGAATCTCGAAAACCAGAAGTCAAACAATCCTTCTAATGGAATTGCACTTCAATATGTCACATCAAGTTTAGATGTTGAACTTGATATTGAAAACATTCAGGGAATCAATGAAGATGAGTCTTCAAGTATTGCTATTCTCACAAAGAAGTTCAATTCATTGGTACAGTCTATGAAGAAAGATTCGCCAAACTTCAAACCACGAAGGCTGTTTGACTCTCCCTCGTCAACATCAACTGGCTCATCAAAATCATCAAAAACCCCAGATAATCCAGTGAAGGACATTGACTCGGTTCAGTGTAGGGGGTGTTCTGGTTTTGGACATTATGCCAATGAGTGCCTCTTAGGAAAAACTATCAAGGAACCTCTAGATAAGGTTTTGATGAGATGTCAAAAATATTTCTGAAAAATTGACTAAGATTCAAGCTGTAGATCTAAGCTCTCCAATCTAGAGCCTGAAGAAGGAGCTCAACAGAAGCTAGAGTCAAACCAACTGGAGCATGGTCAATCAGCTGGAAGGATATGCAAACCAGTCAGAACTCAATTCAACTAAGGGTTCAAAGAGACGAATCAGTTGAAACAAACTGACAGCTAAGTCAGCTGAGCTGAGAGAAAAATCGACAAGACTAAAGAAATTGATAAGAGATCAGTTTAAACTGAAGACTGAAAATATCCAGCTGATGGCCAAACTTAACTTCAGCCAAACTGAAGTAAACAGTTGAATCAATCAAAGGCCAGAACTGAAGTCAGCCAGCTTGTAGGAGAAAACAAGCAAACATCTGACAAGGAAGCTTGAGAAAGATCAGTAAAACTGACAAGCTAGCCAACAGCTTGTGATCAGTCAAGCTGACAAGAAAGCTTAAAGAACAGTCAAACTGACAAGCTAGCCAACAGCTTGTGATCAATCAAGCTGACAAGAAAGCTCAAGAAAGAACAGTTGAACTAACAAGCCATTCAACAACTTGAGATCAGTCGAACTGGAGGAAGAAGCTCAGAACTGCCAACTGAAGTAATAGCCGATCTAAGCAGATAAGCTCAGAACTGCCAGCCAGAGAGTCCTAGAGCTATTGCTCAAAATGAAGATCTTGGAATAAATGCTCTAGTGGAGATCCTGGAAATAAATATCCAATAGAGATCGATTAGCAAAGCAACGGCTACTGGAATTAAATATCCAACAGAGATCGATTGGAAAAACAACAGCTACTTCAACCAAAAGCTCCAACAAAGACCATATGCTATTGATGAACCACCAGAGCTACTGATAAATCCATTTATTTCGTGTTTTTATGGGCATTTTAGTCGCTCTAAATGTCCTTTTTAGTGTCTTTTGTGTCGGAAAAGAACCAGGAAAGTGGTTTGGGCATAACAGGAGTGAAATCTGGCGAAAGAGGCATTTTGGCCTCAAATTGACTAAAATCAATGAAATGGGCATATTAGACCTGAGCATAAGATATCATGCCCACAGTACTCACGCAGATTCAGAAGAGGCAGTGAAGAGGGCATTCCTGGAAAAATCGGGATTCTGTTGAAAGAAGACAAAGCAGGCGTTGGAACATGATTGATTTCGAAATCTGAATAGAAAAAGGAAAGATTGTTCATAGGTGGACTCTTGGGAAGTAATTTGGAAGATAAGAATGACATCCCTAAAATATCGGGATTCATTCCACCACCTAAGGAAATTTCCTTATCCAGGCAGATTCCAATGGGCACAGAGATCCAGCAGATAAGGAAGTTTCCTTATCCAGGCAGATTCCAGCGGGGCATAGCGAATCCGGCAGATATTGAAGACTCCCCATTTTTGGGGATTTGGATTCGATCTTTTGTACTCTTTTAAAATACTAGTATTGATTGTTAGAAAAAACACTTTGTACCATATCAATTTTCTGCACTTTTACTTTCGCCATTAGTTTAGTTTTAATGTTGCTCCGGCAGCAAGACAATCTGGGGCCATATGCCCACAGAGGTTAGGATTTATATTTAATGTTGTTGCTGTTCATCGTTGGTGTTGGACGAGTTTTTATTCAATTCTAGTAACTTTTTCCTATTTATCATGTCTTTAATTTATGTATTTACAGTTCTTTCTAGCATGAGTAGCTAGATCTATATTCCGGAATTTGAACTAAAGATGAAGGTTTAACAAAATACTTAAATACTCGTGAGGCCGTGTGGGCACATTACTGCACAATTAGGTTTCTGCCGATTTTTGTTCTTATTCCTAGTGAGCGTGAGTTTAATATAACTAATGTGGCTGATCACTCTTTAGTTGTAGAGGGCACACCAGGGTTAATTGGATTAGCGAATCATGACTGTGTGTTAATTCAAACGGTAACTGAGAAATCGGTGGGTTGCTGTGGGCACACGAGGAATCAGTAAAACACAGCAAACTTGGGTTCGTCTAGGGCACAATGCTTCCTATTCATTTACATCTCTTTGGGGAACCGGGGGGTGGGTGATAGGTTAGGGGTTTAATGGATGAGGAATCACCTTTAAACCTAATCTGAACAGATGAATAAGGAGACGCAGCGAGGAATCCGGTCTCCATAACTGGGTGATTTAATTGTGTAGGAAAATCGTTGTGCCCATGATCGAGTGAGTATCAGTTAAACTGGATTCTAGTTCAAGTTCCGGAACCTTTTATTATTTGATATCTTTCTAGTTTATTTTTGCAGATTTAATTTCCATTGTTGTGACCACAGTACCAAACCCCCTTTTTGTGATTGGTGACTCGAAAGTAAGATCGCATCAGGTCTCTGTGGGATCGACTCTTACTCATAGCTAGCTACGCTCGCTGTGGGCACAGGAGAATACAAATTCATTTTGAGCGCGAAACGACCGCGCCTCAAAATTGGCGCCGTTGCCGGGGAGCTGATTTCCAGTGAGTTTACTTTCCAAGCTGGTGTGCCTAGAAGTTGATGTCCAGGAGCTTTTCAGAAGAAACTCTATTGTACGATCCGGAGTTAGAGAAGACTTTGAGGAAAAACAGGGCAGCAGTGAAGAGGGCACGATGAGCTACAAACAGACCTTGTGAGCCCACACCACCAAACAATCAAGGAGACGAAGGGCATGAGGAGGAAGGAAAGTTTGAGAACGGCCACACTTTCAACATGGCCGCAGCAAATGGAAATACCACAAATGGAGATGCGGAGGATAACAGGACTTTAAGGCAGTTGGTTTTCTCGACCAACTTGAATCTGCGCCCAATGGGCATTACACTCCCAGCTGTGACTCAGAACTGGGATATTCATGCAAACTTTATCTAAATCTTGCCGAAGTTCCACGGAATTCTTGGAGAGAATCCACAAAGACACTTACAAGATTTTGAGATGGTTTGCCAGACTCAACCATCCAACCATGGACGAGAGGAGTATGTGCGGTTGGTCTCGTTCCCTTTCACTCTTCAGGATGGGGCACGGGACTGGCTGTACACATTGCCGACTGGCGCTGTGACCACATGGAGACAACTTCAGCAGAAGTTTTTGGAAACATATTTCCCAGCATCCAGAGTGCAAGAAATGAGAAAAAGGATAGGGAGCCTAAAGATGGGAACCAACGAGAGTTTCTATGACTACTGGGAAGATTCCAGGCGATGCTGGCGAAATGCCCACAGCACCAGATTACTAAACACGATCTAATTCAGTATTTTCTTGGAGGATTGAGACCACATGAGAGAACAATCGTGAATGCCTCATGTGGAGGGTCTATACTGAACAAGCAGCCTATTGAAGCATTCAGAATTCTCATGGAGATGGCTGAAGACAACCGAGACTTCGGTGGAGAGGGCATTCGGGTTGTCAGTGAATCAGAGAGGGCACCGGACCAAGACAGCAGAATTGACAGATTGTGTGAAAAATTGAAAAGATCTTGTCTAGTGTGAGCATGGCGGAAAAGCCCAGACCTTGTGGAGTATGCAAGAGTGTACTTCATTTCACTGATGAATGCCCAACTCTACAAGACGCGGTGGGAGAAGTAAATGCTGTAGGTGGCCAGAATGGGCATTCCAGACGATATGATCCCAATGCCCAGACTTATAACCCTGGCTGGAGAGACCATGAAAACTTCAGATGGAGAAGGCCAGAGGATGGGCATTCTGCACGCCCATTGCCGTCACCAGAAGAAAAGAGAAAGCAAAGGCTAGAAGATCTTGTCTATGCCATGGCTGAGGAGAATGAAAAATTCAAGCAAGAAACTCGAGCTGGTCTTTGACATATGAGCAAGAAAATCAATCAATTGGATCAAGCCATGCACAAGATGGAGGAGAAAAATGGGAAGTTACCTTCCCAGGTTGAAAACCCGAGAGAACAAGTGAATGCAGTAGTATTGAGGAGTGGAAAAAAGCTTCCGGAGATGGTCAGGCCGAGAGAAGAGAAGGATGATGTGCCCTTGGAGGAAGAAGTGGAAAAAATTCCCACAGGAGACAAGGCACAAGAAGCCGAGCAGACCGATACTGTGCCCATCCCGGAAGTAAAACAACCTGCTAAAGTGCCCATTCCAGAAAGACGGAAACCTCCCTTTCCAGGGAGATTGACACAAAATAGAAAAGAAGAAGAATCAGGGAGATGCTAAAAGTATTCAGCAAGGTGGAGATCAACATCCCACTAATCGAGGCAATCAAGCAAGTACCACGGTATGCCCGGTTTCTAAAGGAGCTTTGTACCAGAAAGGTGCGATTCAATGACGATGCAAGGTTCCTAGTTGGGGAGAATGTATCGGCTGTGATACAAAGGAAGTGTGATGATCGAGGCAATCAAGTGTGATGATCCAGGGATGTTCATGATCCCTTGCATAATTGGAGATAGAAAAGTTGAAAAGGCCATGCTGGATTTGGGGGCATCAATCAACGTAATGCCCCTGTCGGTGTTCAAAGAATTGAAGATTGGACCTTTGAAGGAGACCCGTGTGGTCATTCAGTTTGCTGACAGGTCCAATGTTTATCCAGAAGGCCTCATTGAAGATGTATTGGTCAAAGTGGACGAGCTTATATTCCCAGCAGATTTTTATGTGCTTGACATGGGCACAGCGACTTCAAAATCTTTAGTTTTGTTACTGGGAAGGCCTTTCATGAAGACAGCTCGAACCAAGATTGATGTGGATAAGGGCACACTGACGTGTGAGTTTGATAGGGACAAGGTGACGTTCAACATTTTTGAAGCCATGAAACACCCCCCGGATACAGAAAATTATAATTTTGTGAATACATTTCATTCCCCGAGCCGTTCTACTTTATCCATGGTGAGCAACAGAGAACTGCTGGAATGGGCATTGTGGGATGGACTGATTGACCAGAATGCCCTGGACGAGGATGATGACATAAGTGATGGAATTATGATGCTGTACTCATTGGAAGAAATGCCATATGGATGTGTGGACTATGGTGTGCCCATTCGGAGAAGTGATGACAGAATGATGCCTTCTATTGTTAGAGCGCCCACACTGGAGTTGAAGGCATTGCCAAGGCATTTGAAGTATGCCTACTTGGGAGATAATGAGACACTCCCAGTGATAATTAGTGTGGGGTTGAATCAAGCTGATAAAGACCGCCTTTTGAGATTGCTGAGACTGTACAAGGAGGCACTCGGATGGACTTTGGCAGATATAAAGGGCATTAGCCCAGCAGTTTGTATGCACAAGATTTTGTTGGAAGATGATGCAAAGCCCGTTCGTGATCCACAAACAAAGCTCAATCCGGTGATGAAGGATGTGGTGCTAAAAGAGATAATTAAGCTACTGGACCAGGGCATTATATACCCAATTTCAGACAGCAAGTGGGTCAGTCCAATCCATGTTGTGCCCAAGAAGTCGGGCATTCAAGTTGTGAAAAATGAAAAAGGAGAGCTTGTGCCCACACGACTGCAAACTAGCTGGAGAGTTTGCATTGATTACCGGAAGCTGAACACGGTCACGCGGAAGGATCATTTCCCACTTCCGTTCATTGACCAGATGCTGGAGAGACTCACAGGGAACAAGTTCTTTTGTTTTTTGGACGGATACTCAGGATACATGCAAATTGCAGTGAGTTAAGAGGACCAGGAGAAAACAACATTCACGTGCCCATTTGGCACATTTGCCTATCACAGAATGCCCTTTGGCCTCTGCAATGCTCCGGGCACATTTTAGCGTTGTATGATGAGCATATTCTCTGATTTGCTTGACAACTGCATTGAGGTGTTCATGGATGACTTCACGGTGTATGGGAGCTGCTTTGATCGATGCTTAGATAATTTGGAGAAAGTGTTGCAGCGTTGTGTGGACAAATGCCTAGTGCTGAACTACGAAAAATGCCATTTCATGGTCAGAGAGGGCATTGTACTGGGCCATGTGATTTCCAAGAGGGGCATTGAGGTTGATAAAGCCAAAGTGGACATAATTGAGAAATTGCCATACCCCACTTCGGTGAAGCAAGTGAGAGGCTTTCTGGGGCACGCTGGATTCTACAGGAGGTTCATAAAAGATTTTGCAAAAATTGCCCAGCCTATTACTCACTTATTGCAGCAAGATGTCCCATTTGAATTTGATGAGGAATGTAAAAAGACATTCAATTTTCTGAAGAAGCAACTAGTCACAGCACCAGTTATTCAGCCACCAGATTGGGGAATGCCCTTTGAGATTATGTGTGACGCCAGTGGCTACACTGTGGGCGCTGTACTGGGTCAGAAAAGAGGAAAAGAAAGCCATGTAATTTACTATGCTTCCAAAACTCTGAATGGGGCACAGTGTAATTACACCACTACTGAGAAGGAGCTGCTAGCAGTAGTTTTTGCATTCGAGAAGTTTCGGTCCTATCTCTTGGGCACGAAGAGCATTGTTTACACAGATCACGGTGCCCTACGGCACTTGATGGCCAAGAAGGAGACAAAGCTGAGACTAATTAGATGGATCCTGCTCCTGCAGGAGTTTGATGTCGAGATAAAAGATAAGAGTGGGGCACAAAACTTGGTAGCTGATCATCTAAGCCGGGTGCTGAATGAAAAAGACGATGTAATGCCCATTACGGATCACTTCCCTGATGAGCATTTGTACTCAGCATGGGGCACACGAGAGCCAAAAGAATAAACTGAGGCATGAGAGCAAGTTTTATGCATGGGACAGTCCTATTCTATGGAGGAGGTGTGCTGATCAGATCATAAGAAGATGTGTCCCTGACAATGAAATTGAGAATATTTTGAAGCATTGCCATAACTTTGCTTGCGGAGGGCATTTCGGACCAAACTGAACAGCAAGAAGAATTCTGGACTATGGGTTCTTTTGGCTCACGATTTTCAAGGATGCCCACAATGTATGCAAGAGATGTGATCAGTGCCAGAGAGTTGGGAACATAACAAGGAGAAACGAAATGCCCATGACACCCATCATGCCAGTGGAAATTTTCGATGTTTGGGGAATGGATTTCATGGGACCCCTTGCAAACTCAAGGGGGAACCATTATATCATCCTGACAGTAGATTATGTGTCCAAATGGGTGGAAGCAAAGGCTACTCCTAACAATGATGCAAGAGTAGTGACCACATTTCTAAAATCTCATATTTTCAGCCGGTTTGGTGTGCCCAGGTCCATCATCAGCGATCAAGGAACAAATTTTTACAACCAAACCCTGGAAAAATTATTGAAGAAATATGGGGTGAACCATAGAGTCACAACAGCCTATCACCCACAAGTGAATGGCCAAGCTGAAGTCTCAAATTGAGAAATTAAAGCCATTCTTGGGAAGGTAGTTAATCCAAGTCGAAAGGATTGGAGTTAACATCTGGATGATGCCCTGTGGGCATACCGAACTGCTTTCAAAACTCCAATCGGGATGTCCCCATATAGGATGCTGTTTGGGAAATGCTGCCATTTGCCGGTGGAGCTGGAATACAAGGCATGATGGGCACTACAGAAGCTGAACATGGACAAGGATGCAGCTGGGCATTTCAGAAAAATTCAGATTCAAGAGCTAGAAGAAATGAGAATGGAAGCCTATGACAATGCTGTTCTTTACAAAGAAAAAATGAAGAGGCTCCATGATCAAGTGATTATAAGGAAGAGCTTCACCCCGGGGCAAAAAGTTCTTTTGTACCATTCAAGGTTTAAATTGATGGGAGGAAGTCTGAGGACCAAGTGGGTTGGTCCATTTGAAGTGTACGCGGAATGCCCCAATGGAGCAGTTGAGCTGAAGAATCCAGATACTGGAGGGCGTTTCAAGGTTAATGGCCACAGATTGAAACCTTACCTGGGGCATGCAGACCAAGATGTCAGAGTGGTCTGGCTCGTGGAGCCCATCTGTATTTGAGTTGGAAGGTGTCGTGCCCACGACAGTAACTGGGGCGCTACTGGGAGGTAACCCAGGTTTTTAATTTATTTTCTTTTTCAGTAATTTTAATAAGTGTTTTTCTGGTGTATCAAACTAGACTAGGAGAGTTTTTCTATTATCTGTCTGAAAAAAAAATGTAGTTGAGGATGAGAGGAGAGCAACCCTATTTCTTTTGTGCCGAAGGCAGACCCTTCGAGCATTCTGTTCTCATTTTCTATAGGGACAAACAGGAAGACACCAGACGGAAGGGCACATCAAGAAGAGATGGTGCCAAAATGACCATGAAGAGGCTGGATAGCATGGAGAATGCCCTGTATCAGACTGTTGATACCCTCTTGAGGAAGATTGAGCAAGCTTTTACCGCATATTTCAAATATGTTGGTTTCACTTACCCGACATCCACCAACCTGGTTCAATTCCTTTTCTTTTAGGTTCGTTTGATTTTCTCTCTTTTTGGTGTCGCCTTTATTCTACCCACTTTGCCTCAAGCAAAGTGTGTGGGTGGGGGCATTTGGGTTGTTGTCTTTTGTGGTTGAGTTTGTTTGAACACTTTGCTTCGTGCAAAGTGTGTTGGTGGGTTGTTTGAGTCGGCATGCTATCTGTTAAGATTTGGGGAGCACTAGTTTCTGGTTTGTGAATGTAATAAAATTGCTAATCGAGTCAGCATGCCTACACTAAAAGCAAGGATGATGAATGAGTTGAGCATTAACCTGGTGAGATTTGAGCCTGCGCTGTTATGCCCATTTTACAGCATTCTCTTTTCATGTGCGTACATTCTATACTTGGAATTTCTAGAACTTGCTTTTGCACTACTTTAAAATCAGAAAGTTTAAAATGCATGTGTAGATGATTTAGGCATTTTCTTGCTTGAGCCCACTAAGCCAAATAAAAACCAACCTTTGACACAGCTTTGCAGCCCTTTTGAACCAATAAAATGCCCTGGCAGTTTTGTTAATATACCTCACTATATAAAGCCAGGGCATTACAAAAACCAGAAGTAGAATGAGTCTCTGGACGGTTTTGAAGAATTGAAAATGCAAGAAGAAAGATAGGGGGAACGAAAAAAAATTCAAAAAAAAAGGGGAAAACAAAAAAGAATAAATTCCCCCTAGTCTGAATGTTCAGAATGCCCATGATGAAAAATTGTGTAATCGGAACGATAAATGAGGGCATGAGGAAGTAAGTTGAAAATAAATGGTGGTATGTCCAGTGAACGCTTCTGAGAGTTTTAGCCCAATGCCAAAAGAACCCCACCTTACCTAAAGAGCCCCATTACAGTCCATAAAAGTCCTTTTGATATTTATGCATTTTTCCACTTAATGAAATTGAAGAAAGAGCACTAGCAAGCTTATGGAATGAATAAGTATAGAATGAATGAATTTGAGTGTAAACACTAAGCCTAAACACTGTGTGAAGAGAGTGTGGGAGGACCTATACGCTCAATTCAATTTTGACTTGCTAGGGCATGCAGATTACGCTATTAATTGGAAAAATTGGTTATTGAAACGATGTGCCCACACGGATTAACAGGTTGCATGTTTTGTTTTTTCGTGTCTGTTTCTTTTCATTTCCCTTTTGTTTTTGTTTTTCTAGGTTCTTCGTACCCCATGCTTGAGGACAATCAAGACTAAAGTGTGTGGGTGTGATAAGTCTATTTATTTCGTGTTTTTCTGGGCATTTTAGTCGCTCTAAATGTCCTTTTTAGTGTCTTTTGTGTCGGAAAAGAACCAGGAAAGTGGTTTGGGCATAACAGGAGTGAAATCTGGCGAAAGAGGCATTTTGGCCTCAAATTGACTGAAATCAATGAAATGGGCATATTAGACCTGAGCATAAGATGTCGTGCCCACAGTACTCGCGCAGATTCAGAAGAGGCAATGAAGAGGGCATTCCTGGAAAAATCGGGATTCTGTTGAAAGAAGACAAAGCAGGCGTTGGAACATGATTGATTTCGAAATCTGAATAGAAAAAGGAAAGATTGTTCATAGGTGGACTCTTGGGAAGTAATTTGGAAGATAAGAATGACATCCCTAAAATATCGGGATTCATTCCACCACCTAAGGAAATTTCCTTATCCAGGCAGATTCCAATGGGCACAGAGATCCAGCAGATAAGGAAGTTTCCTTATCCAGGCAGATTCCAGCGGGGCATAGCGAATCCGACAGATATTGAAGACTCCCCATTTTTGGGGATTTGGATTCGATCTTTTGTACTCTTTTAAAATACTAGTATTGATTGTTAGAAAAAACACTTCGTACCATATCAATTTTCTGCACTTTTACTTTCGCCATTAGTTTAGTTTTAATGCTGCTCCGGCAGCAAGACAATCTGGGGCCTTATACCCACAGAGGTTAGGATTTATATTTAATGTTGTTGCTGTTCATCGTTGGTGTTGGACGAGTTTTTATTCAATTCTAGTAAGTTTTTCCTATTTATCATGTCTTTAATTTATGTATTCACAGTTCTTTCTAGCATGAGTAGCTAGATCTATATTCCGGAATTTGAACTAAAGATGAAGGTTTAACAAAATACTAAAATACTCGTGAGGCCGTGTGGGCACATTACTGCACGATTAGATTTCTGCCGATTTTTGTTCTTATTCCTAGTGAGCGTGAGTTTAATATAACTAATGTGGCTGATCACTCTTTAGTTGTAGAGGGCATACCAGGGTTAATTGGATTAGCGAATCGTGACTGTGTGTTAATTCAAACGGTAACTGGGAAATCGGTGGGTTGTTGTGGGTACACGAGGAATCAGTAAAACACAACAAACTTGGGTTCGTCTAGGGCACACTGCTTCCTATTCATTTTCATCTCTTTGGGGAACCGGGGGGTGGGTGATAGGTTAGAGGTTTAATGGACGAGGAATCACCTTTAAACCTAATCTGAACGGATGAATAAGGAGACGCAGCGAGGAATCCGGTCTCCATAACTGGGTGATTTAATTGTGTAGGAAAATCGTTGTGCCCATGATCGAGTGAGTATAAGTTAAACTGGATTCTAGTTCAAGTTCCAGAACCTTTTATTATTTGATATCTTTCTAGTTTATTATTGCAGATTTAATTTCCATTGTTGTGACCACAGTACCAAACCCCCTTTTTGTGATTGGTGACTTGAAAGTAAGATCGCATCAGCTCTCTATGGGATCGACTCTTACTCATAGCTAGCTACGCTCACTGTGGGCATAGGAGCATACAAATTCATTTTGAGCACGAAACGACCGCGTGTCACTACCAATCAATGGAACTCAACGGTCATAATTTCACTCCTCTATAAAGGACAAGTGAATCAAAGTTTTCAAAGAGACTTTTCGCAACTTTCATTCTTGAAGCCTTCATTCAAGTTATCTCAAGTAGAGCTTTCTTTCTCCCTCCCACATAGCTCAAGTTCAGCATTTGCTAAAACTGCGAGAGTCCAACTGAGAAGAAGAATCCACAGAATCAAAGCATTCAGCTAGCTGTTGATAATCCAGTCAAAGCAACCTTCTCAGTTCCAGCAATACACCGATCAACTACCCAGCTCAATTGAAGGAGCACATCAGTTGATATCTCTTGTTCAAGACTAATCTCTTGAAGATCGAAAGAGATCTAAAACCTTGTAAAGACGTCAACATCACCTACCTCCCTAGCGAGCAGTTAGAGACTGCAAGTGTGAGCCGTCGACCCACTGAGGTAGCGAGCAGTTACTAGGTTCAGCCAACTGTCCTTCATTGTGTAATTTGTAAAGAAACTCAACTTATATAGTGGAGTTGCCCTTCTGCGCAAGGAAGAGAGGACGTAAAAGTTTGAGACTTCGAACCTCTATAAATCATCTGTGTGTTGTACTGTTTTGCTTACTCGCATATCTTTGAACTGTACACAAGCACACACAATTTGCACTCAAGCTGTCTAAAAAGTACTCAACCAATCTGTGCATAGATAAGTTACTAAGCGAGTCAAAGGCCCTTATCATTCTGCATTTGAAGTAAAATTTTTAGTCAGTTTATTCACCCCCCTCTAAACTGACATCGACTCCTCCGGGACCAACAAGTGGTATCAGAGCGGTTGATTCTAAGGATCAGCCGTTTCTGCAGATCAACTGAATCAAATCTACTTATCTGTGCTAACATTTCAAGCTATGGGAAACCATAAGCTACCTTTGTTTTCAGTTGAGAATTATAATAATTGGAGCAGGAGAATGAAGGCACATCTCTGCTCGATCCATGAGAACATGTGAGAAGTTATTGAAGATGGTCCAATCACTATCATGATGGCCAATGACGCCCACATAGTTGATATTAATCAACCAGCAAGGATCCCTAATTCAACTAATCTTCTCACCAGCGAAGAGAAGAAGTTTAAGAATCTAGAGTTCGTTGCTCAAGCTACACTATTTCAAACTCTAGATGAGGACAAAATGAAGGACACAAAGAACTGCACAACTACCAATGAGATATGGGACTTATCAGTAGATTTATGCTAATAGTCCGAAGCCATCAAAAGAAACAAGCTCCAACTAGCAATCGAAAGATACGAGTCCTTCAAAATACAGCCAGAAGAGTCCATCTCATGCCTTGAAACCAGATTTAGGCATCATCAGTGAAATGACCAACCTGGGAAGAAGTTATCCCAATTCTGAGATGAACTCCAAAATTTTGGATAATCTCACCGAAGAATAGGACATGAAAGTGATAGCTACAAAAGAATCAAGAAATCTGAACAGCATCACTCCCAGAGAACTGTTTGGCTCTCTTAAAGCTCATGAGTATAGCCTAAACCGGAAGAAGGAAGCATTAACATCATCAGCTCAAGATGCAGCCTTCTATGATGAAAGGAACCGGTTTAGAGATACTCGAGAAAGGAACAACTTCCGGCCCAGAAGCTCACCAGCCAGAGAGAATCAAGGCGGATCTTCATCTGAACGAAAAAGAGAAACAACCGAAAAGAAAAAAAACCTGACTAAAGACATCAATGATCAAATTCAGTCAGTTACCAGGTTGTTAGAAAAGCTGAAGAAGGTCAGGAATAAACAATCAGTTCCACCTCAAACTGATGAAGTCCCAAAAGATGAGAAAACTCATCAACCAGCTGAACGATCAGCTGAACCATTCAGGTGTGGCAATCGAAATCTAGGAGAATGCTTTCACTGCCACAAACAAGGACATTACAGATATGAATGTCCAGAACTCCCTGAAGACAAGAAAGCCAAAGTGAGGAGAAGCTTCTTCAAAAGGAAAGCAATGATTGCAAACTATGAGAATGTCGTGCTAGACGATTCAGTCTATCCATCTAGAATTGATTCAGCCGGCCACAGCTCAGATGATGAAGCATTATTTTGCCTCATGGCTGACAATGATGAAGAGGTTAGTACAGTTGACTCTCAAACCTCCTTCAATCATATTAATGAAGCAACTGTCTCTAGCAATGAACTTGATATGAAACTTATGATGCTAGAAGATCAATTAGCTTCGATATCCTGCTTGCATGTTGAATTGAGAGATGAAAACAATGAACTAAGAAATAGAGTTAGAAAACTGAGCATTGATCATGAAAGAATGAATTATCTTGAATCTTAGTTTGTGGAATTTAAAAAGCTGAAATTAAGAACTGTCGATCTAGAAGCTGAGAATAAAAAACTCAAGCAAGAGATCCATGAGAGAGAAAATGTAACTCTGAAGTTCAAAAAGGGATCTCAAACTCTAGATGAGATATTAAATCATCAGAGAACTGGAACCAGTAGCATAGGGCTAGGATACAGCAAGTTCACTGTCTTGGAGAAAGGAAAGACAGTTGCTCAACCCAGTGATAAAGGAATCCTAAAAGGATTCACCAGATCAACTCATGATTAGCTAGCTGAGACACTCAAAGGCAAAGGAATATTGAAAAATCCTCAAACTCAGCCCAGACAATTCGGTCAGTTCTCCCAACCAAAAACACCAGGTCAACTGAAGCCAAAATTCCAGCCAAGACCATCAGTTCATTCAAACCAATCCCTTCATTCAAGGTCTTCAATTCAACAAAGATCACGAGCTCAACACAGAATGCCCCTAAGGCAAACTGATAGATCAGTTCACTCCAGAAAGAAAAACCAGTTTAGATCTCAAGCCTATCCTGCCTAGAAGTTCAATCAGAACACCTATGGGGGAGATCAAAGAAACTCGTTTGAACCCTTCCATAACTATAACGAGTACCTGGATTCCAGGAATGAATCGAGAGTTAATACAAAAGGGTTCAATCCAGTAAACTAGAAACACACAAGGCATTAGCCTGATTAAAGAACTCAAAGGTCTCGAGACAAAAACATTTTAGTTGAATTGTTTTATCCTACTAACTTTCAACGCAGGTACCATTCAACTGATTCAACTCAAAATAGAAGAGCTGAAAGAAAATCTAAACTGATCAAGCGATCCAAATCAGTTGGATCTCTAAAAGATAAAAAGCAAAAATCTTGGCAAATTTGGATTCCAAAGAGCTTGATGTATCAACAATGACCCGATATGAAACGGGTCCCTAAATGCTAATCCTTGTTTTTGCAGGATAAGAGCATCTTATCTATGAAGAAAACAAAAGATATCTGGTATCTAGATAGTAGGTGCTCCAAGCACATGACCGGAGACAGAGAAGATCTCGACGGTTATGAAGAAGTCAAAGGTCCACTTGTCACATTTGGAGACAACTACAAAAGCTGTACCATTGGAGAAGGGTTCGTGGTCAAGGGAAAAGTTGTAGTAAATGGAGTCTCCCATGTGGATGGACTAAAACACAAACTACTCAGCATCAGCCAGCTGTGCGACAATGGCCACTCAGTTGACTTCACCAAAATCTCCTGCAACATAAGAGACAAGTCAACTGGAGCAATTCTTCTTACTGGCATAAGGAGAGGCAACATGTATATTGTTAACTGGTCAACCAGCTACTCAGAAGCTTGCTTTCTTTTAAAAGGATCAACTGAAGCAAGCTGGCTATGGCATCGACGACTGAACCACCTCAACTTTAAAACAATCAACTACCTAGCCAATAAAGAGCTAGTTGAGGGGCTTCCCAAGGAGATATATAAGAAAACAAGCCTATGTGGACCATGCCAAAAAGGGAAGCAAGTGAAGTCATCCTTCAAGAATAGAAGTCATCTACCAGGAACAACTGAATGCCTCCAACTACTACATATGGATCTGTTTGGTCCAGCTACACCACAGACCCCAAAAGGCAAAAGATTCACTCTTGTAGTAGTTGATGATTTCTCAAGATATACGTGGGTGGAATTCTTGAGGAGCAAAGATGAAACTTACGACAAGCTGACAACGATGATTAGAAGGCTGCAAACTGCAAAAAAGAGATCAGTTCAAAGGATTCGCACCGATAATGGAACTGAATTTGTGAATCAGCAAATGATCAGCTTTCTCAACAAACTAAGAATCACTCACGAACACTCAACTGCAAGAACTCCACAACAAAACAGTGTAGCTGAACGGCGAAACCGGACACTCAAAGAAGCAGCTCGAGCAATGATAGCTGATGCCAACATAGCTGAAGGTTACTGGGCTGAAGTAGTCAACACAGCTTGCCACACTCAAAATTGAAGTACCATCATCACCGCACATGACAAAACACCCTGTGAACTGTATAAGGGTCGTAAGCCTTCCATTTCATACTTTAAAATATTTGGTTGTAAATGTTATATTCATAACAAGGGCAAGACTCAACTGAAAGCTTTCAGTACTAAAGCTAATGAGGGAATATTTCTTGGGTATAATTCGCCTCATGCACAAGCTTACAGAGTGTTCAATAAATGAACTCTTGTTGTGGAAATAACATGTCATTTGGTATTTGATGAATTTGCTAATGAGTACAGGAACAAAGAAACAACAGACACATTAGTTCAAGTACTACCTAGTGAAACTGAGAACTCGCAGGACTATGTGGATCACATTGTTCCAGAGCGGCTTGAAGTTTTACTAGTAGAAGGCAATGAAACTGGTACTAAACCAGTTGAGAACAATCTGGTCAATGAAGACACAAATTGTGCTGAGAGCATAAATCCCACAACTGAAACAGGAGGAAGAACTGATGAAGATGCCCAACCAACTGATGAAAGGATGACTGATGACATCACCACAGTAGAACCAGCTGAAGACCCAACTGAAGCTATCTTGCCTAAATGGCTCCGAAGCCATCCAACTGACAAGATAGTTGGTGATCCAAGAAGTCGAGTCCAAACAAGAAGTTCAACTGAGCATGCACTATTCACATGCTTCATATCTCAAACAGAACCAGCAAACATTAAAGAAGCCTTAGAAGATTCAGACTGGATCATGGCCATGCAAGAAGAACTGAATCAATTCACAAGAAATGACGTATGGTTTCTTGTTGATAGACCAAAAACCCAGAAGGTCATTGGCACAAAATGGGTTTTTCGCAACAAGCTGGACGAACAAGGTGTGAACACAAGGAACAAGGTAAGACTGGTAGCCAAAAGATACTCACAAATTGAAGGGATCGACTTTGATTACACATTCGTGCCAGTTGCAAGATTGGAAGCCATCAAACTGTTCCTAGCCTATGCAACTCACTTCAACATCACAGTCTACCAAATGGATGTCAAGAGTGCGTTTCTTAAAGGAATGCTCAAGGAAGACGTGTATGTCGAGCAACCGCCAGGCTTCGAAATTGGTGATCAAGTCTTCAAGCTGAAGAAAGCTCTCTACGGACTGAAGCAAGCTCCTCGAGCGTGGTATGAAACTCTCACAACCTTCTTGCTGAAGAATGGGTTTCAAAAGCGAGTCATTGATCGTACTTTATTCCGAATAGAACGATCCACTGAGATCTTAATGGTTCAAATTTATGTGGATGACATAATTTTTGGATCAAAAAGTAAAGATCTATGCACACGATTTGCTCAACTAATGCAAAGCGAATTCGAGATGAGCATGATGGGAGAAATGACATTCTTCCTAGGACTCCAAGTGAAGCAGCTGAAAGATGGGATCTTTATCAGCAAGGCCAAGTACACTAAGGAGCTAGTCAAGAAGTTTGGAGCTAATAAAGGAAAAACTCTCAAGATTCCTATGAACACATCAGTTCAGCTAACTCTCGATGAAGAAGGAGAATCAGTTAGCCAATCATATTACAGAGGAATCATTGGGTCGCTACTTTACCTAACGGCTAGCCAACTAGACATCTCCTATTCAGTCGATCTATGCGCGCGGTTCCAAGCTCAACTGAATCATCAGTTCATTTGCTCAAACTGAGGCAAAGAGCAAGACAGAATTGGCCAAATGGTCTCAACTGATGATCCAATCAGTCAAGCAGAACGCACCAGCTACAAAATGCTCAAACTGATGAAATATTCAAAGGAACTGGAATTAACTTAACAGAAGACATCGGTTCAAATGTCAACTGAAGAAAAGCAGCGGAACTGAAAGAACAGTTGAACTAAGGAATAGCTGAACTCCAGCAGTCGAGGCCAGAAAGGAACTGATGAGAAAACATTTCAGTTAGAGCTGATCAACATGGAATCATCAGCTACAGTCGAAACCAACTGATGACGTAATCAGTTTCAAGTCAAGAGGAAGCCACAAGAGAGAAACAGATAAGTTCAAAATTTTCAATAGTGGAAACGGTAAAAATACGTGTCACTCCAATATTATCGTTAAACTCTCTCTCTTCCCTCATTAATCCCCAACAGATAGAATCGAAAGGCCAATCGACGGGTCGATTGAATTAATCTGACCGTTGAAATCTCAGCATATGAAACGTCACAACCGTTGGATGAACCCCATCTCCCTCTATAAAAAGGATGGCTGAATTTTACTATCACTTTTACCGATCCAAAACTCAGTAATGAATTGAAGCCTCTCTCTTCCTCCGTTTTCTCAACAGTTCTGTAAAATAATTGCGAGAATCAAGGATTCAGTTTCAAATCTAGCCAAAATCAGATTATTTCCTTTTCTCCAAATCATTCTCCAAGCCTCACAAAGACTCCATGGCTGAAAGGTGCACACCAACTGTTCGACGAAAGTTCAATTTCAGAAGAACTGGTGAATCATCTCAAAGATTCCAAGTGAATCTATATAGAGATAAGTACTTAGATCAAGCCGCATATAGAGAAAAGTGCTCCAATTCTCCACTCTGCAACTCATTAATCTCGAAGATCGAACAATCAGGATTGAAGAGATTCACTGAAGCCACTCCGACAAAGATCTATCCTGAACCAGTAGTTGAGTTCTATTTGAACTCAAAAGGATATGATGACAGAATCACAACTGAAGTTCGCGGAGTTGAACTGGTAATCACTCTAGAACTGCTTGGAAGGATATCTCAACTTCCCACCTCTGGTATAAGATTACAAGATGTGGAAGTTGACCAAGAATAAGTTTACAATATCTGGAAGCGAGCAAACTGAGAAGATCCCTACAAAAACAGTACACTCATGTCCTGCTTCCAGGAAGAATATAGAATTCTAGCATCAGTTTCAGCTAGAATGATTGTCGGCACAACAGAAAGTCACTCAGAGATATCAGAGCACAAATACAAAGCATGTGCGGCAATCACCACAAATGTCCAAGTAAACTGGGCTCAGTACTTCTTTGAACAAATCAAGAAGTATGTAGATGTTGTCGAAAAACATTGGAAAGAAAATGAGTTCCATCAAAAGATATGTTATGCCTGCAGGATCAGCAGCATACTGGAAAACACTCTCAACTTCATGGCAGAAGAAACTGATATATTGATGATTGAGAAGCTGGACTTTATACCATCAACTGCCAGAAGACAACCAGCTTCAAAAACCATAAGCATCAAAAGCAGCCAGCGAACTGATGCTCCCTCAAAGAAAGCAGATGAGTCTGCTAAAAGAAAAGACAAAGAGATTGCCACAGAGGTACAGCAAGAGGACTCCAACTCTGAAGACAATATCCCAATCAACCAAATGTTAGGAACCACAATCAGAGCCAAGCCGTTACAGCAAGTTCGATTTGGATCAACGGCTGCCTCATCTGAAGAAGGAACCTCTACCAGACTAGTTCAAACCAAGGAAGGAACTGGCAAAGCCAAGAAGAAGTCAGCAACATCTCAACCGAAAGGGAAGAAGAAGTAATCAGGACCTCCACCCCTTCCAAAACTGCCTCCCTTCAACATCAAAGCGTTTGATATAGCATCAGTTCGGGGAGATGACATTGTGCCTCTCAGGGAAGTTCCACCACGAGGCACAGGGGCTGACTACTTCAGAACTGCGTGTCCCCCGATGGCAGAAACTGAAGAAAACATAAGAGCTCTCTCAAGAGCTGAGGTCATCAAAAGCTGGGCCAATGAACAAGTAACCAAGTTCATTTTTGAGAATTTCATTGAGGATGTGATTGGCACCGCTGCTCTATACAAAGCTCTCTCAAGGTACATGTATTGGTACCTGTGGAGACATTGCTTCAATTCAGAAGCCCACTTTCTCCTAACCACTCTTCATGGGATGAGCTTCTAGAGAAGAGAAGAGAGATGGAGCATGCAATGGGCTGGACAAGCAACTCCTGAACAGAATCCAATCATCACTCTAAAAAGGATGCTTGCCATACGAAGAAACCATCCTCACCCAGATCAGCAAACATTATTAGAAGTAATGGACGATCTGCTCAATTGGGCCAACATCCAACTGCCACCACTACAAACAGAGGCTGAACAATAACATTGGAGAAATCCCCAAGTACAACAACATTGGTTGCTTAGGGAGCTGCTTATCCTCAGACAACAACAGCACCAGCAGGGACAAGACCAATTTCACAGAGAAGCCCAGAGCAGTCAACAAGGAGCTGAAGCTGCAGAAGCCTACAACTCAAGACAAACTGTCTTAGCATCTGTTGCTAGGAAGTTAAAAGGCAAAAGTGAAATGATTACTTTGGAGATATAAATTATCAAATCTATAGAAAATATTTAGCTATTAATGTTTCCAGTGTTATACTCGATGTGATGAGAATGACGGAACAATATTAGATATGACATTGATTGCGATGTTATCAAACAAAGTGATAACATCATCTAGAACATGTCATACTCAACAATCTCCCCCTTAAGCTTATCCTTTCTGCACAAAATATAAAGCTCAATATATATATGATTAGAGCCACAGCAGAATACGAAAATAAAAATATTGGAGTTCAAAAACTCCCACTTAAGGTCTGCTCCCCCTTAAGTTATTATCTGTAAAAAAATTACAAAGTTAGTGGGTATAATTCCCTATATATAATATACAAGGTTAGTGGGTATTTACCCATGTACAGATATAATGTTTACAATATTCTCAACATAGTAAACAACACATTTTTTTTAAAAAAATGCGAAAACAATCACAATGTTGAGATCATTCCCAACATAAAACATCACAGACTATAAGTTATGTGAAAAACAGAATATCAATGTTGAAAGCATTCTCATCATAAAAACATCACACATTAACATATGCGAACATAATTTATATAGCAAAGTCATCAACCCATGCTGATGATTAAAACATAAATATCCAAGGATATCCAACCATGGATACCCAATAATAAAAAATATGAGTGTCTAGTACATAAAAAACCAACAAGGATGTAAACACATCCAAAATAAAATTGTGTCCAGCACAATACATAAACATGAAATAAAATTATTTTTGATAAAGAAAATATCATATTTTCTTCTTCCTCTTTGCCTTAGCCACAGACTTTCCACCATTCTCCCTGTCAGCACCATCATCACTAGCAACATCACCAGCTGGTACTCCCCCTTTTTGTGTAGAAAGGACTCCTCGAAGAGCATTACGGAGCTCAACCATGGCATTTGTGAGAACTGTGCTTTGATTAATTAACGAATCCATCTACAAGATATAAGAATTTAAGACCTGCATAGACACGTTTACTAAGTGCGAGGAGGCACTCGCGATATTGCCTTCTAAAAGAGGAGGGAAGAGAGCACTATCTGCAACAACATCATGCCCAACATCCCTTAAAGCAGCTGTTGAACTTCGACCGAAGGTATAAGGGAGATCAATCAACATCCCTTGAAGCAGCTGTTGAACTTCGACCGAAGGTATAAGGGAGATCAATCACACGATCTTCATTCCCTTTGGGCTTGATGATAGAGATAGTTACAGTTTTAGTAACTATCTTCTTCTTATTTGGCTTCACACCTTGGTCAACTAGGATGGCATGGATGAGACAAGGAAATGGTAAAATGCTGGTGGTGTTTTTCTTTACAGCCGATTTCAACATGCAATTAAAAATGTATTCTCCGAGATTGAAGGGGATTTTTGTGCCAAGTTTAAAGAGCAAGATGGCTTGATCAACAGTGAGGACTGAAGTGTTGGTGGTGGGTAACCAATTACACACAATCAATTTGTGTAAAACAGAGTAGAAAAATATGAGCTTAGAAGTGGAAATTTTGTTAGTCTACTTAGTCACCAGACCACCAGTAACAGTCCCTACAACATCATCAATTAAATCCAGGCTAATAACATCAGAATCATTACCCAGAGCTAAGAATTTGTTGATCAGCATGGGATTAAAAACATAGATTCTATCTCGCATATAAACCTCCCTAAATTTGCTCTTAGAATTATCACCCATCTCAAGAGACACATTCGCATAAAATTCAGCAATAACATTAGGCTCAAAAGAAGATAATGCAGTGATAGATTTTCAGAGACCCCCTTTTTTTCAAGAAAACATCCATCCCATACTTCTTAAAGCTAAGCACATCAATTTGTTTTTTGACACGTGTGGGGCGAAGAATAACAGTTTTATGAAGTGTTTTAGCATGTTGGGAGAAGAATATCTTACTGTAAGCAGACAAAACATCGTGCGGGGAATCTGGGGGATAGACTGGTTCAGAATCTCCAGAAATCAACATTATCTTTGACATCGGATGAATGAGTAGGATATGGAGAGACTATCTCCTTGGCTGTGCCAGATGAGACCATCTCTTGTGAAGACGCAGGCTTTTCAGGAATATTGACTGCTGGAATTGCAGAGATAGGCTTCTCTTACTGTTCAACATCGGTTTCCACATCACCAACAACTTTATATGGAGAGATGTCAGGGGATTCTCCTCTTCATCGAACTCATCCTTTAGGGACCTTACTGGTTTCTCCTCCATTTTCAGAGTTCTCCTAGTCTTTTTGCTTGAACCCTCACCGCCCTCTTCCTTGACAGACCCTTGTTGGCCGTGAAGTCGTTTAGACTTGCGGGTAGGAGAACTTTTCTTTTTCTCGGCTAAAGCTCTAGTGTGTAACCCTAGATCTGGATCAATAGGGTTTTCTTCTTCACCTAGACTGACTTGCTGGAGTGGAGTGGGGTTTAACACCAAAGTAGAGACAGGAGCTTCGGCTTCATCTATGACAATGTTTGCATGTTCTGTTGGAGGAAATGAGGGTTTGTCGGACTCCGATTTTGGTATTTCTGGAGTGAGTTCAGCTATTGCAGTGACTGCGGGAGTTGATGTGGCGGAGGGAGTGATAGCTGATGTTCTAGCAGGACCAGAGGCAGAGGGTGGGGTGCCCATAGTCTTCTTGAACATTTGTTTCATCATCTCAAACATGGCAGTGAGATCCTTGGGTTCCGTCATTGATACTCTGCAAAAAGCTTGAAGAAAAAAGAGACAAAGAGTGGGAGACGAAAAGGCTTCGAGAAATAGAGAATAAGAAAAATAAAAAATATTTCCACAAATGAGTCGATATAGCTCTCACCCTCAAAAATCGGAACTTCCCAATTGTCACATCACCCACTTTTTGTTTAAAAAATATTTAAATAACTTGGAACTAGTGGATAGGGATACGCCTTATCAATTCGAGAACTTATCACAAAAATTCAGAAAAGTGAATCTTTGTGGGCCCGAAAATATTTTCTGTTTTTTTTTAAAAACTAAAGAGAAGAAAACCACACAAAAAAGAAATATAATTCTAGGCATATATTTTCTGAAGTATATAGTCTCTCTGCAATTTTGGTCACAACATTAGCTACAATACAGACAAACAATAAATGAAATAAAGCCAACTATAATTCACCTTATAGATTCATGAGTATTTCATTCACAAACACAAATACAGAATTTCAAGTAGCTGATTTTGTTAAATAAAAGGCAGAAACACAATAAATTCATTAAGAAGGCCTTGAACTATACTTAAAAGAAATAACTAAAATAAAGAACAAACATGATAAACAACTGATGTTGATAGAAAGAACTCACATCTAGTTCAACATCAGTAAACAGAAAGAACTAATTAAATAGAACACATTCCAAGAGACTTTCCCAAGGCAGAAATTCTCTCAAAATCAAGAGTTGGTAAAAATATCCGATGTTTGATTCTCAGTGGATATATATTTGATGTTTATGATCTTCTTTTCCACCAAGTCTCTGATAAAGTGATGTCGAATGTCGATATGCTTAGTGCGTGAATGTTAAACAGGGTTCTTGGAAATTTCAATAGCACTGGCATTATCACACAACAAGGTAAGTGATGAGCTTGTCATGCCATAGTCCTTCAACATTTGGTTCAGCCACACCAACTGAGCACAACAACTAGCAGCTGCAATATATTCAGATTCATCTGTTGATAAGGAGATGCAATTTTATTTCTTGCTTGACCAAGAAACCATATTGCTCCCCAAAAAGAAGCAACCACCACTTGTGCTCTTTCTATCATCAAGATCGCCTGCCCAGTCTGAATCACTGTATCCAATAAGGCTGGTGTTGGTATCTTTACAATATCTGATTCCAAAGTCAACTGTACCAGCAACATATTGAATTATTCTTTTGACAGCCTTCAAGTGAGACTCCTTGGGTTGAGCTTGGTATCTAGCACATACTCCAACACTGAACATGATATTAGGTCTGCTGGCAATCAAGTAGAGCCAGCTTCTGATCATTCCTCTGTACATTGTTGGATCAACATTAACTCCAACATCGTCTTTGCTCAATTTTTCAGAGGATCCTATTGGTGTTTTCATTGGCTTTGCAGCTTCAAGTCCAAAGCGCTTGATCAGATTTTTGGCATACTTACTTTGGGATATAAAAATCCTATCTTAATCTTGCTTGATTTGGAGACCAAGAAAGTAGGCCAATTCGCCGACCATGCTCATCTCAAATGTGCTGCACATTGCATCAATAAACTCACTAAGGAGATTAGAACAAGTGGATCCAAACACAATATCATCAACATAGATTTGTGTAACAGTAATGTGTTTGTGAATCCTTTTGATAAACAATGTTTTATCAACCACGAATCTTGAAAAACCAAAGTCAATCAAAAACTCCGTAAGTCAAGCATACCAAGCTCTAGGAGCTTGTTTAAGCCTATACAAGGCCTTGTGTAATTTCAGCACACCAATCAAAATGGCATTTAGAAAGGTGCTTTTGACAACCATTTGATACAATGTAAACCCAATGTGGCAAGCAATGGAAAGTAGGAGGCAGATATACTCTATTCTAGCAACAGGAGCGAATATTTTATCATAGTCTATTCCTTCTACTTGTGTATATCCTTGAGCCACTAGCCTGGCTTTGTTTCTGACCACATTATCAGACTCATCAGTCTTGTTCTTAAAAATCTATTTAGTTCCAATAACATTTTTATTTTCAGGCCTTGGAACCAATTCCCACACATTATTTCGAACAAACTGAATCAACTCATCATGCATTGCTTCTACCCAAAATTCATCTTTTAGTGCTTTCTTGACATTTTTAGGTTCAACATTCGAGAGAAAGCATGATATGGACACAAGGTTAATAACCATTGACATGCAAACCTGTTTGACCAATTTAGCAACATTGGCTGAGCTCTTTGTTCTGGTTTTGACCCCTTAAGATCCATCACCGATGACTTGGGAATTTGGGTGATATCTTTTGATTCTCATTGGAGGATCACGTCTTCATACTGAGCCAGTGGAAGTTGTTTATCATCGCTTTCAGATGAGGAGTCTAAATCTGGTGTCTGAGGTGATGTTAATTCCTTCACTGAAGGAGAAAAACATTGGATTTGACATTAGAACTTTTCATAGGACTTTTGTCAGTATTACTGTACTCCTTTTCGGCAACATCTGGTTTATGTAATAGAAATGACACATCATCTTCTTGAGTTCTTGTTGCCAGGCCTGCAAGATCATCAAACACAACATTGACAGATTCTTGTATGGCCTTAGTTCTTAGATTAAGAACCCGATATGCTCTGCTATTTTGAGCATATCCCAAGAACAATCCTTTGTCACTCTTAGAGTCAAACTTTCCATGGTGATCTCTGTCATTCAGGATGTAACAGACACATCTAAACACATGAAAATATTTGAGATTTGACTTTCTCTCTCTTAGAAGTTCATACGGAGTCTCCTTTCTTCCTAGTCGAAGATAGACTCTGTTTTTGATGTGACACGCTATGTTAACAGCTTCAGCCCATAGCTTCTTTGAAATCCCTTTGGCCTGTAACATTGCACAAGACATTTCCTGCAGAGTTCGATTCTTTCTTTCCACTACTCCGTTTTGTTGTGGAGTTTTGGGAGCTGAATACTCATGGAGTATTCCTTTCCTTTCATAAAAATCATCAAATGCAGCATTCTCAAATTCTCTTCTATGATATGTTCTTACACGTGCAATGTTGGTATCAAATTACAGACATTGTGCGGTAGAATCTTTTAAAGACCTTGAAAGTGTCAGATTTTTCTTGCAGAAATTAAACCCAAGTATACCTTGAGAAATCATCAACAATGACAATGATGAAACTCTTACCACTCATACTTTTTGTATCGACTGGTCCCACGATGTCCATGTGTAAGAGTTGAAAACATCTTGTTGTTTGACAACCACCCAGGCTTTTGTGAGAAATTATGCTTTGTTTTCCCTTTTGGCAAGCACCACATAAAACATCGTGATCAACATTCAGTTTCGGGAGGCTACAAACAGCATCAGACAAAATCAACTTTTCCAAATTTACCATGCTCACATAACAGAGTTTTTGATGAATCAACTTTGTTTCATCATTTACAGTCACGTTGCAGGTTTCATCTTTGTCAGCATAGTAGTAATTGTCAGATGCACGGCTACCAAACATTATGCATTTGTCATGTTTGTCAAACACTTCACAAGTATTTTTATCCAACTTGACATGCATACCATCGTCACAAAGTTGATTAATACTGATCAAATTAGCCGTCAGTCCTTCAACATGTAGGACATTCTGAAGCTTAGGAAAATGTTTGACATTCAATGTACCTTCTCCGACAATGTTTCCTTGAGCTCCTCCTCCGTAGCTGACTTCGCCTTTGTTTGTAGTGGTATATTCTTCAAGAAACTCCTTATTACTAGTCATATCCACTGTCGAAGTACCATGTTCCGACAATGTTAGCCTTCAGTGATGTGTACACAACATTGCATGTAACATTGTAACCTTCATTTTTTTGGACTTCATCAGATTCTTGTTCTTTGATGTGGTCCCTGATGTTGTTCTCCCGGTTGCAACATCATCGTGAAACTTGAAGCAATGTGGTTTGATATGTCCAGGCTCCTGACAGTAATGGCACACATATTTTCACACCTTTGAGCCTTTATATTGCTTCTGATCATCATCTTCAAAATTGCTCACTGTCGACGTGTTTGGGTTGTTTTCTTTCACAAATTTCACAACATTGTTGTTTGAGGAAGACATTGAAGTTTTGTTTGAGAATCCCAGTTCAGCCCTGTCTGTCTGTCCTAATGTTAAGGCTTCATTTAGGACATTCATTCCTTGATTCCATTTCTGAAAGGTTCTTGAGGTGCTCTCTACTTCCTTCTTTAGTTTGGTGATTTCAGCATCACTCCTAGTGAGTCTAATTTCCAGACCTACAACCTTCTCTCTAAGAAGCTGATTTTCTTCCATAAGAAATCTTAATTCTTTTGATTAAGTTGTCCATTGAATGCAGACTTCATTCACAACATCATTGAGCTCTTCAAGAGAGCCAGTGGGGCGTTCTTCCTGTGGATCAACCTCTCTGATCTCGGAAGTATGATTAAACTCATCCAGTAGAGTCATTTCATACCAATTAGTAGTATTGGGATAGATCTTAGTGGCTTTATCTTCAACATTTGGGAGAACTTCATCTTCAATTTCACATTCTTCAATGTCCAGTTCGTCAAGTTCATCAATATTGTTCAGGGCATCAATAATCTGGTCATCTTTCTCCATGACATTGATGAACAACACTCTCTGATTTGAATCATTTTCAGCATCAGACTCATCACTGAGAACAACATTGAAATTATATCTTTATTTTCTTCGTGCTGTTGGGCATTCATTGGAGTAATGACCAAATCAAGAACATGTTCTACATTGAACTGAATCAATGTCTTTCCTAGTGTTAGCAACTTCCTTCTTAACATTTGATCTTTCAGAGTTTGATGTTCATGAGAATGGAGAGTCAAACAGCCATCGAGGTTTGATGTTTGGGGGGCTTTTCTTCATGGACCGAACCAGTGAGTTGAACTTCTTTGTCAAGAGTGCAACACTTAGATTCTCTTCCTCGTTGATTTCTTGAAGACTGTCAACATTATCATGAACATCAGATGACACAGTTGTTGTTTGGAGAGCAATTCCCCTTGAAGTTGAGTTTGTCTTCTGATTTTGTAGGTTCATCTCAAACGTTAGTAAGATGCTGACTGCTTCACTCAAACTCATGGTTCCCACATCATGTGCTTCTTCAATTGCAGAAATTTTCATATTAAATCTTTCTGGGAGAGTTTGAAGCAACTTCCTAACCATGTTCTCATTGGAGATTGGACTCCCAAGAGCAGTCGATTGATTTGAGATCTCACATAATTTTTCAACATAAGATGAAATAGTTTCATCTTCAAACATACATAAATTTTCAAATTTTGATGTAAGTAACCTCAGTTTGGTCTTCTTTACACTGGCAGACCTTTCACAATATTCCTGAAGAATGATCCATGCCTGATATGCAGTAACACAATTGCAAATCATCTTGAAGCATGGAACATCGACTGAAACAAAAATCACATTCAGAGTGCGAGCATTAAAATTTGAGATTATTCTTTAATCATTTGTCCATTGAGATTCTAGAGTTAACATAAAATCTCCATTTGGCCCTTCCATCCTAGGAGGGCTCCATTCTTCAATAACTGGCATCCATGTTCTTTCATCGATAGATTTGACGTAAATCTTCATTCGAGATTTCCACATGACATAGTTGCCACCATTGCTGTCTAGAGCAGGAGGACGACATTGATTAATCTGAATATCCATCACGGATTTCAAGCAACACCGGATCGAGTACTTAGTGTGTGAAGTACCATCTCGTGATGCCATTTGTTAGAATTTGTTGCCTGAAACAATGTGAATTTCGGATGTAAATTTCAAAGTTAAATGAAATGTTGAAGCGAGTGTTATCACATTGTCTTCAACATGCAGCACAAACGTAAACGAAACTTTGCACAAAATAAATTTTAAATCACACTTCTTACAGTGTGTGATTGCCTCAAGGTGAAATTCACTATCACAAATGAAATATAAAAACAATGCTGATGTTGTCTCGGTTCACTCCCTTGACAACACTGCATAAAACATACAGAGGACTATCCTAGCTTCACTCACTCGAATAATCACTCAAACAAACCTATCTAAACACATAGATAGATTATAACAAGTCATTCTAAATCCTAGACTTCTCAAAGTTGACTATCTAACCTACACACACAACTGGAATGAAAGTCTCCAGCTGATTGGGACGCTAGGTAAATGTCGAGGAAGATGTCTTGGACTTTCGAGACGACACTAGATGTAAGGTTCAGAGCTTCTCACAAACCACGGTGATAACCTGCTTGCATAAAATGATTTTAAGGTCTAAGGAGACCTTAAATACTTCATCCATCTTGTATTGGCAGTTCCCTCACGATCCTAGAAGACTTAGACTTGAATCAACCGCATTTCACTACCCATTACTAGAGTGAACTTGAGATAACCGTCTTCTGCATTGCGTGGCACACCTTCTTCAACATCGTGCAATAGTAGTAGTTACTCCAGCGACCCACGTTCACCTGCAGCGGTTAGTATTTAATGGAGAGTGGGAACATCATGTCCCCTACAAATGCGGAACAGATTTTGAACAAGTCAAAATCAAACATTATCCACATTTTTAATCAGAATAAAATATCTAATAAATCCCTAAATACGTGGAAATCAAACTGTGATAAATATCAGAATATATTTAGATTAATTTAAAATAAATTAATCCAACATAGTAGGAAAGGATAAGATTAATGTTCCGAGTGTTATACTCGATGTGATGAGAATGATGGAACAACATTAGATACGATATTGATTGCGATGTTATCAAACAAAGTGATAACATCATCTGGAACACGTCATACTCAACAACTTCCAAAACTTTCATCTCTTTATTACCATATCTCTCATCTTTTATAATCTCTTCTATTGAGTATGACATGTTCCAGATGATGTTATCACTTTGTTTGATAACATCGCAATCCATGTTGTATCTAATGTTGTTCTGTCATTCTCGTCACATCGAGTATAACACTCGGAACATTAATCTTATCCTTTCCTAGTATTTTGGATTAATTTATTTTAAATTAATATGAATATATTGTGATATTTATCACATTTTGATTTCCACATATTTAGGGATTTATTAGATATTTTATTTTGAATTAAAATGTGGATAATGTTTGATTTTGACTTGTTTAAAATCTATTCTGAATTTGTAGGGGACGTGATGTTCCCACTCTCCATTAAACACTAACCACTGCAGGTGAACGTGGGTCGCTGGAGTAACCGCTACTATTACACGATGTTGAAGAATGTGTGCCACGCAAGGCAGAAGACAGTTATCTCAAGTCCACTCCAACAATGGGTAGTGAAAGGCGGTTGATTCAAGTCCAAGTCTTCTAAGATCGTCAGGAAACTGCCAATACAAGATGGAGGAAGTATTTAAGGTCTCCTTAGAGCTTAAATCATTTTATGCAAGCAGGTTATCACCGTGGTTTGTGAGAAGCTCTGAATCTTGCATCTAGTGTCATCTCTAAAGTCTAAGACATCTTTCTCGACATATGTGTAGCATTCCAATCAGCTAGAGACTTTCATTCCAGTTGTGTGTGTAGGTTAGATAGTCAACTTTGAGAAGTCTAGGGTTTATAGTGAATTGTTGTAATCTATCTATGTCTTTAGATAGGTTTGATTTTGAGTGATTATTCGAGTGAGTGAAGCTAGGATAGTCTTCTATATGTTTTATGAAGTGTTGTCAAGGTAGTGAACCGAGACAACATCAACATTGATTTTGTATTTCACTTGTAATAGTGAATTTCGCCTTGAGGTAATCACACACCGTAAGGAGTGTAATTTAAAATTTATCTTGTGCAAAGTCCTATTTACGTTTCCGCTGCATGTTGAAAGCAATGTGGTAGCACTAGCTTTAACATTTCATTTAACTTTGCAATTTACATCTGAAATTCAGGCAACAAATTCTAACATCTTCAATCTAAACACCTCTCTTATTCAAACTCATCCTTGCAGAAAATGGAGAAACCGCCATTTCATGAGTTAAACATACAACTTCTCATTGACAAGCTGAAGAAAGAAAAATTCTTAGATATAGAGCTTCTACGAGCACGTATGGTTCCAGAATGTTACAATAAGCTCGCTCATGCAATAGAAGCAACCGGCCTCCTACCTTTTTTTGAAATAATGCCACAAAAATATCTACCCGAGCAAGTCATCGAGTTCTAATACAAAGCTGAAATCATTGGAGAAAATATCATCTTGGTTATCCAAAACCAAGTCATCTCTATCACCAAGGACACAATGACATACTTATTTCTCCTTTTCAGTGAAGGCCCACGAGTAGATGATCTAGATCTTCCCTGCAAACATAATCTTGAAGCTTGGAAAGCTCCGAATGTTGAACATCAAGACTTCTCTCATTGCCTGAAGGACAGCCTGAAGCTCGAGTTCATTCAACTCATGGACATCGTGGTTCACATCTTGCACGATGACTTCGAACTAATAAACTTCTCGAATGTAAAGTCACATCTAATGGTTGTTCTATACTATAGGTGAAAGGTAGACTAGGCATCCTTTATTCTTGCCCAACTAAGATTCAATATTCAGCGAGCTGGATTTGTTCATAAAATAATGACCTTCAAAGAACTGGTCAGTTTTGCAAACCAAGTCAGTTACATTATTCAAGATCAAATACAGAACTATATTCCATATGGTGAAGCAATCTGCCAGAGACACATGCTTCCAACCATCTTCCCTTCAAGGAAACCTGGTCTAAAATCTTCAAACTACAACAACAAAGAGAAGCGTCCAATGCTTGATACCAAGCAAATCACTCAGTCGAGTGATCAGTCAACTATTCCAGCCAGTTCCAATCTCTCCAACTCCTACTGCCAAGACTTTATTAAAGTCAAATTAGCTCAATATCTCGATCGGCAGCTCAACAATTATTTTAGGATTCTTGAAAGAATCAGACCACCTTTGTTCTCAAATTTGAAGAGGTATCTCCAATGATATCTTTGGAGATTTCAAGTTGATGAAGTGACCATGCTTCATCTCATCCAAACCAAAGGGCCATCTTTCTGGATTTAAGAAGGTCACTGGAGCAAAACTTGGATGAACCATCTAACCTCCATGCCACCACTGCTAGAAATACTAGATTCGATGATCAAACAAATTCAGTTTGCAGTTCCAGCTAAGGCTTCTCTTCAACATACTGAGCCAACTCAATCTTCAGCCACATCGATTCTCGAAGACATTCAAATCCCCTTCGATGACGAGCTATTCATTTTTTTTCTCAACTATGGAATTTCGTGATCAATATCACACTACTCTTCCAGATCTTGGTGATCTAATGTCCACAAAAGAAGCCTATGATTGGCTATTAACACCGATGCCTACCCCTCCTGCTTTGCCTGCATACAATGATAATTTGGCCACAACTTTCACACTCATGCCAAGCATTCAGGTTCCATCTCATGCACTTCATATGTCAACCCTTTTGGATGATGCCAAAAAGGGGGAAGAATATGGCATCAACGATGTTGGAAACCTCTGGGATCAACTTCAGAGGAAAGTTCAGCTTCAGGAGAAAGCTCAGGACACTCAAGGGAGATTTTATTTTCAGAGGAAAGTTCAGAACAGAGGTAAGTCGAGCAAGAAAAGAAGAAGCTAAAGAAGAAACTGAAGAAGAGTCAAAGCAAACTGAAGAGCTGAAAAGTTTTTAAAGCAAAACTGAAGTTAGATTGTAGAACATCTAGCTAGTCTTTTGCACTAATCAGTTTCCATTGACAAATTACTTGGGATTTTATGATCAGTTCTGAATATCAATCCAGTTGATACACCAGTTCTTAATTAGTTTTTCTATCATCCTGCTAGTTTTGACAAAGTCAAAAAGGGGAAAATTGTTAGGAAAAACAATCAAAAGAAGCCCTAAATGTAGTTTTGATGAGATGTCAAAACACTCTAGAAAAACTGAAGAAAAGGCCAATCGAACTGAAGACTTAGACAATCCAAACTGAAGGCTAAGCCAACCGAACAAAGACTTAGGCAATCTGACTGAAGGATAAGTCAACCAAACTGAAGGCCTATACAACTGAACTGATAGGCAAGTCAATCGAACTTCAAGTCAACCCAACTGGTGGCCAAGTCAACTTGATTGATGGACAAGCTGAAGATGAAGCCAACCAGACTGATATCCAAGTCAACCCAACTGATGGCCAAAATCAGTTGAACTAAAAAGCCATTCAAAAAAGTGAATCTCAGAAGCTGAACTGAAGTATTAACTAAACTAATCAGCTAGGCCCGAATCTAAAGCCACTATCGACAGAATCGATGAAGTTAATGCACACCAAAGAATCAATGGAAGAATAATGGCTATATGCACCAACAGACCTCTAATTGACCAACAAACCTGTGATTGCTCAAGAGACCTGCCACAACTAACGGTCACAAATTCACTCATCTATAAAAGAGAAAAGAGACAAAATTTGAAGAGGACTTTCGCATGACTTTTGCAAAACTATAGCCTAAAATCTCTACCAAGAAAACTGAGCTCTCTCTCTCTCTCTTCCTCCATTCTACTCAGTTAAAGTGATATATGCAGCTGTGAAAGTCAACCTGAAAAAAAGAAGAACTCTACAAGCTATAAGCATCCTCAGTGCGCTGTTGAAAGTCCAGCTGAAGATCTTCTCAGTCAAAGATCTAAAAAGTATCAACTACAACCGCTCAGTTCAAGGAGCACATTCAGTTGATAATCCCAGTTCAAGACCAACCATCTTGAAGATTAAAAGAGATCTAAAACCTTGTGAAGATGACAATAGCACCTAACTCTCCAGCTAAGTGTGAGCCGCCGCTAAAGAAATTGCCGCCACAATAGCTAACTGTTGGTGACTGTAAGTGTGAGCCGTCAATCCAATTGAGGTAACATTTTAAAGAAACTCACTGTTACTAGGTTCAGCCAGTTTACATTCATTGTATAATTTGTAAAGTTAACTCATATTATATAGTGAATTTGTCCCTTCTACGGAAGGAAGAGAGGACGTAGAAGTTTTAAGGCTTCGAATCTCTATAAAATTGATCGTGTGCTAAACTACTTATGTTTTGAAACTGCACACAAGATCACACAACTTGCACTTATCATACACAAACTGAAAATAGACAAACCAATAAGTTCAAACGAGTCAAAGGGCCCTTAAAGTTTTTCGCACTTATTTAAAAGTGTTTGAGTTCAGTTTATTCACCCCCGTCTAAACTGAATATGACTCGTCCGGGACTAACACTATGCATGTAGGAGGTTTGATAGGATTTCAATTAAATGTTAGGGTTTGTGGGAAAAAAAATATATCATATTAATTTTATATTTTGAAAAATAATTGGGGTTATAAAGAGAAAAATAGGGTTGTGATTGGAATTTTCTTTAAATAATTCAATATTGCCTCCAACATACCTTCAAACTCTTTCACATTTAGAATATTTCTCTAATATTTTTTTCATTTTATAATTGATCTCGAGATGAATATAATATATTGGGATCAACTTGTCAATTCAATGCTCGTATATATCAAGTTGAAAATATTTAATACCATAATTGAGTCTCTGCAGTCTAGGGATGACAAGAGTAGGGTATTACTGTACTTGTTCTCATTAAAGTTGTCAAATGGAGTAGTCAAATGGGCTAAGAAGTTTCTATGCCCGTTATGGGTCGACCCGGTCCAGCTTATGAAAATTACGGGCTAAGTGGGAATAAGCTTGTCCTAACAAAATGGGATCACATGGGCGTTTTTTTTTAAACCCAGCCCAAGCCTAAGTCCATCGAAAGCTCAGCCTAGGCCCAACCCAAGCCCGTCTCAAACCCACTTCAGACAATTTTAGATTAATTTATTTCACCATATATAAAAATATTTCTAAATGCAAAAATTTCAAACTTTAATACCATCAGATCATATTACTTATCGTGTCTTATTATATAAATGATAAATAAATTACTAAGTTATATAAACTAATATCATCATTTAAAAGTTAAGTTTTAAATAAATTCACTAAATAAAGTTATAAAAATTATAATTAGGTTCACCGGGTAAAATTATATAAATTAATATAATTGTAAAATCATTATTTTTGTGTTAATTTAAAGATATCACTAACATTGTTTTTATTATGATTATATATATATATAGACATATACATAAATTTATTTCATAAGTAAAGTTATATAATTAATAACATCATTTACTATTTGCTCAAACTAATAACTTTATTATACATAGATACGATATATCCACATGTGTGTGTGTATTTACAAGATGTAATATTTTTTTATTTGATTTAAGCAATAACAAAAAATAATTATACATAACTCACTTAAAGCCCACCATATGCCCGACCCAGCCCAACTCAGGGCCACATTAGGCCTGGTGCATGGTCTGGACTGGGCTCATATATATTTAAGAAAATCTAACCCATCCCAACCTGTTCCACTAGTGGTCCTGGACCGGGCTAGGTTGGCCCGGCCCAATTGACAACTCTAGTTCTTATACTCGCGACTTAAAAAAAGTATTTGTACTCGTATCCGTACTCATACCCATACCCGTGTTAGTAATAACTTTTATGCTCATCACATATCCTCTAGGCACCTAACTACCCATACATGTATTCATTACTAACACTGTAACTAAGTAGCATTTTTCTCATGCGATGCACTATAAATATTTTATAATATTTAATCAAATTTAAAATGTAAATATATGTTGAAATAAAAAAAATTTAACATTTAAATATATTTCATGTATGTATTTTAAATATACTTATGTTTGTTTAAAATATGAAAAATATTTATATACAAAAATATAATTTATATAGATGATTAAGTAATATAATTGTTCGTTTTTTTACCAAATTCTGTTTATAATATGCTCAATCATATTTTTTTATTATAGCTTATTTCTATGTACGTAATATATATGTACATGCATAAAAAATTACTTTTTCATTAATATACATGTATATGATCATCTTCTCAAGCATAGTGTTAGTGTTATGCGTGACACCAATCAAAGAAACCTGTTTCAAATTGGATCAGTGGTGTCATATTGCACTGTGTTTGTTTATCAAGTCCTCTACATTGCACTTGCTACAGTGATTAATTGTCATTCATCTGTATGGCATTTGATAATCACTTTAGTATTTGATTTTCCAAAGTACATTACTACTATTATGGACAACGTTCATAAAGATGTACATAAAAGTGATCTGAACTTCCTAAAGACAGCTCAAGCAAGGAGTTTAAATTGAGCTGAGAAGAAGACTGTTGTGTATCCTGCCACAACAAAGATTGTTCAACATGTTGAGTACTGCCGGCTAGCTTGAGTGATAGTCTGAAGTCAGCCTGTGAACATATAAGACATTCCAATGTGCTACCTGAAGAGAAGATTCAAGACCAACAATGTTCATTACAACATACATGAACATCTGCATGAAGAGAAGAATCAAGATCAATAATGTTCATAGTAAAGTTCGTGAACGTTTACATGAACATTCCTTATCCAGATTATTCTTCCAAGATCAATGAACTTGTTCGAGGTTTCCAACCACAGAGAGATTCAAAGATCAATCTAGAAGCTGCCTTATCCAACCTGAAGCGCTCGTAACTGAAGTCAAAGGTAGATTCCTAAAGATGGAAGAAATCCTAACATGGATAGTCCTAAGTCTTGATTTCAATAAGGAAAGTTTCCTTATTCGATTCTTATTCTAATTAGGACTTATGTTTCCTAGTTGAAGTTGTATTTCTCATCTATAAATAAGTCTGGGATACAGACATGTTAGAGACATTGACCAAAAGCACTGCGCAAGATTAGTTTCAAGAGCTCTAACTATTTTGAGCCATTTAATTTCGGTTGTGATTTAGACTAGAGATTAGTGTTCTAGTCATAGTGTATTGAAACACTCTTGTTCATACACTATCGAAAGGAGTCTTGGGAGAGATTTCCTGTGAGAACTAGATATCTAGGTTGTGACGGGATCTCACAATTAATTCAACGAAAGAGGGTGTACGGGTAGAACAAGTTTCAAGTGACAGGATGTCAACGTCGTGTAAAATTCTCAGTAAACGTGACACCGGAGTAGTGAATTGTTTTCCACAGACTTGACAAGTCCTCCTGAGGTAGATTGATTGATCGAACAGGGTTACCAATCTTCTTTGTGCTTTACATTCTGCAAATTACATTAAGTTCACAATAACGTTCTTGAACATTATTGTGAACATTATCCTATAATGTTCGTGTACTTTTCTGAGAATGTTTTGTAGCCAGATACATATCACATGGGGTATGCACTTTCACATAGTAAATAGAAAATTAGTAATGTCTAACTCTTTTGAAAAATTTAGTGATAATTTTTCATTAATAATCATTCCAATATGCTTATATAAGTTTTTGTGTAAATGCATAAAACTACCCATTTTTCTATTACAAAAACCTCTTTTACCCAATATAAGAAAAACATATATATCCAATTTATTTAAAATTCCCTAAAAAAGTGATCACATGTGGACATCTTACACATTTCTTACACCAACCTTCCAGAAATGTACTTGAAATGCACAAATAAACATGTGGATGTACTACGAAAGTGGCCTTTTTGTCACCTTCCATTGAAGTCTGCATGATTAAAGTGACAAAAGTGAGTACAACTAACAAATCACGGGAAAGAGACACCAATTTAAAGTCTGATCAGGATTCTCAAATAAAATCATCATGAACTCAAATATTCTAATCGGGATTCAATCATGATTCAATCAGAACTCTGATCGGTATTCGATCGGAACTCAAATATTCTATCTATTAATAATAATAATAACAAGAAACTAATCACAATGTGATCGGGTCCCGATTGGGATGCGATCGAGATACCATCGGGATACAATCGGGAATCCCTTATCGAGATTTGAACTGTGCATTAGGATTTACATTTTGTGTCTATAAATATGGAAAAAAATATAGGCTTCTACATTGCACTTAGCGCACACCATAAAAAAGAAAGAAAGAAGAAATGGTTTCGATCGGGATTCGATCAATTTTAAATTGAGATTTTCGGCCTTCGACCAGAATTCGGGTTGGGATTAGATGAAAAATTATAAATATTCTAGTCATTCATGCATACCAAAACGAATTATTGCAATACATTTAACGAGGAAAAAAGATTACAAATTTATGTACTAATCTCTTTATTATTATGTTGTTGACTTGTTGACATCATTAGATAATAACTTAAAGCAGACTTTTGAGATATTTGACAATGGTTCACAATATTTAGGGTTTAGAGAGATTCATGATCTCGGACTCTTCGTCAGGATGTAATGAATCACAAAAATCTAAATTTAAATTTATTTGATAGGAATAGATTTACGTGAGTGATTGGTAGGAATTTACATTTGGGATTAATTGCACTCATCATATGAATAAGTCAAAATACGAATATTTAAATAAGGAGACATTGAAAATATAAAAAGTTTCTAAGAATGGGCCCATTTTTTATTCGGAATGATTCTCAGTGGGACGCACGTTCGATTCAAAACAAAGAAGTAATTGTACTTTTAGTTTGAATAAGTCTAAATAGATAATAAATCTAAAGTTACATAAACTGGGCAGATATAAACATGTTCATGATCATGTGCATGTACATTGTGATGAACATGTAAGGTCAGAAAGATAAATTGAAAACAAGTAAATGGCACGAGGTTGATAATCCTGTTCAATCAACTGATCTATGTCAGGGGAACTTCACAAGTCCGTGAGAAACAATTAACTACTATGTTACAAGGTTACAAAGGCTATTACACGATGACCTCCCGTCACTCGACCCCTTTCCTATGCACTACAACATTTTTCAATGGACTGAATTGTGAGATCCCCTCACAACCTAGACTACCTCTAGTTCCCACAGAAAATATCTCTCGAGACTCCTTTAAGTGTGTATGAAAGTATTTCAAACACAGACTAGACACACAATGATCACAAGGATCAAACCTAGTCTACCTGAATACTATATGCTTCAAACTTGAAGTCTTTTAGACTCTGCAGCTCTTGTGTATTCGTAAACCTCAACTGCACTCTAACTAGTCTGATTCTCAGGCTATTTATAAACACAAGACATAGCCTAAACAATGTAATCAGATTGTCCTAATTTGAATCAAACTCTTATAAGGAAACTTTCCTAGTTTAATTTGAACTCCAACTAGTTAGAAGCTTTCCTTGAATAGAACTCGCCTACTTCCATCTTGATCTTCATCTTGAACAAGACATCTTCTATTCTGAAACGTCCATCTTGAAAAGGCAACTTCAACTCCTTGAAATCAGCTTGGCACATCTCTTGAAAACTCTTTGGACAACCATGTACATGATCATGTTCACGAACATGCTCAAGTACATTATTCGATCTTCAATCAGATTGGCAGCGGAATGTTCATATCGTAATGTCTAAACACATGCTCTTCAAACTTGAAAAACCAAAACCTTTGTGTTTTTTAAATTTCTATAAAGATCATGACAATTTAAAACACTTAGTGCATAAAGATGACACTAATAATCTCCCCCTTTGTCTTTATCTGTTGGCAAATCAGCTCCACATTTTTAAAGAACACAATCTTCATCTGAAGGATCATGCACCTTAAAACATTTTTGAATGTCCTTGTGAACATCATATGATCCTACTGTTTTTCACTCTTTTATCAGCTTGTATCTACTTGCTGTATTGAGTTTTTTATCATATTCTTTTTCTCTATCAGTAGTTTCAATTTTTTAGCAGATAAGGATCATAGTCTTGCAGATAAAAATATTTATTCAAATATAATATCAAGGATTTGATATTATAGAAATTAGGCACAAAAATATCTTGCAAGAACATGGATACAAGATAATAAATTGAACAGGAGAAATTTTTTAAAAAATTATCTAGCATTTACTCCCCCTATTTGCCACCGAGAAATGTAAAGAGTAAAAAAGAGAACTACTCGGATTTGTTAGTTGCTTCCTCTTCTTCTTCAGCTTCAGATCCTCCTTCTGCATCATCATCTTCTTCTTATGCCTCTACAGCCTCTTCTTCTTCTTCTTCTTCTTCTTCTTCTTCTTCTTCTTCTTCTTCTTCTTCAGTTTCTTGCTCCTCTTCTGCAACTTCCTCCTCTACAGCTTCTTCATCTGCAGTTTCCTGTTTTGCAGCTTCTTCTTCTGCAACTTCTTTTTTATCATCATGTCCTTTTCCTTGGATGTAGTCTGTGGAGATTCCATCTCGGTGGCAGCTACAGCAGTACTTGCAAGTTTATGCAAGTTGTGAACATTGTTAGGTACATCAGTTGTTCAGGAGGCAAACTCTTCTCCAGATGAGAATTTAGCTATCAATGCTTGAATTTTCATCTTCTCAGATATATACTCATATATCAATCGAGCATGAAACTCCAGACTGTTCTCTAGAAACTTTTGCACAAGGATTTTTGGTGAAGACTTTTCTATAAATGCATCAACACCTTTCTTTGATACGATGAACTTCTTAAATTGTATGCGAAGATGATGATCACCAATTTTAGGAGCAACTTTGATGACCAGAGGCTTCTTAGGAGGCATTACTCTATTTGTTTTTATAGAGACTTTCTTTTTTTTGCTTCTTGATGATGCCATAGATAAGAGATGGATAACATATAGGACATTTCACAACAGTTCACTCAGCACTGCTCACAAGCTTTCTGAACACAAACTCCCCATAATTGAACTTCTTTCTTGTTCCCAAGTGGAACAGAAATCTCCTTTGGGCTTGTGTGACTGCAGCTCTATGCTTGGTTAGTATCCAATTATGTATCATGATACAAAACAGTGCACCATACTTCTAAGACAACTTTGATGAAGGAATTGTCTGAGGAATAGAGTGCCATTTGGTATAGTTGCCCTGGGTCAGTTCTTCAGCAACCACCCTTAGTCATCTATCTCTTCCAACTCCCCCTCAACTGAGCAATCCAGAAACTCATTGATGAGTTCTGGTGAGAAATCAAGCATTTCTCCTTTGACAAAGACTTTGTGAAAGTCTTCAGATTCAGGATCATCAATATCCTTGGTAAGGTTGCAATAAAACTCTGACATAACCAAAGGAAAAAACTCGTGCACCATCTGCATAGTTTCTAACAAACTAGCTTCCTCCAACAAAGAATAAACCCCAGTAGCTAGAAGTGTATCCTTATCCACCTTCTTTTCAGAGATCAAAGACCTCTTTTTCACCTTATCCCATAACTCAACATGCTTCATCGAATGAAAGAGAGCATGTTTAGAGATACCTGGTAAATAGATAATCTATTTGTGACGATCAACATCATGTTCACTTGACTCAGATTAAACATCTTCAGGTACATGCTTGGGATGAACATACTTCTTGGCCTTGGATGGTGCGACGCTTGTGTTGGCTGTCCTCTTCTTTTGAGCTGGTGTTGTGGATGGTGGAGTGGCAAAGGCTCTACTTCTTGTCATTGCTGTTCTCTGAACAATCTTGACAATCTCAGTGGAAGACTTCTTCCTGGGAGTATTCTTCTTCACATCTCATCTAGAAAATAGATCATACTGAGTAGATGCCAGTAGCTTTTCATGTTCTGGAACAGGTGTCTTTTCAGTAAACTCAGAAGATGAACTTTGGAGATCTTCTTCTTCTTCTGGATCAGCAACTAAAGGTCATTTGATGACCTTTTTCTTTCTCTTGGCAGCTGCTATGGCCTTCATCCTAGTGCTCAGAGGAATATCATCATTCTCTGAAATATCTCCACCTTCAGGATGTTCTGGTATTGTCTTCTCAGGTATAGATTTTTCTGAAATATCCTTTTCAGATGCAGGTTCTTCTGGTGTTGTCTTCTCAGCAGCACTCTGTTCTGCAACATGTTTCTCTTTATGTATAGGAATATCTTCAGGCACAACTTTCTCATTAGTAGCAGATCTCTTTTCTTTTGGAAGAGCTTGAGCAACAGGTGTTGCGATGGTTTTCTTTGATGCAGGAGTAGCAGTCTTCTTTTGTTCTTGACTACAGACCCTTTTGTTCTTGCTTTCTTTGTTGCAGTTCTCTTGTTTACGTTGTATGAGCTTGTTGTTTGCTTTAACAAATCATGGATAGAAAGATTCTAAGTCTTTGTCTTCTCTACAGAAGATATGTCTTTAGGTTCTTCTTCATCCATGCCTTCTTCTTCATCATGGAAATCTTCTATCATCTCTTCAGTATCCTCACTAGAGGACTTAACTTGTAGAGCCCGCTGAACAGGTTTCTTGTATGAAGATTCTCCATGAAATTATTTATCGAACTCATCCTCTTCATAGAATTGATCCTAAGGTTTGGAATAAGTCACTTTTCCATACCTCATTCTGGGTTTCACAACTTTCTTAAGACGAACAAGTTTTCTTTTTGGTACCATTGAATAGAATAGAATGAACTTCTTAAGTGATCAAAAGTAATGACAGAAAGAAGAAGAAAAGAGATATTAGAAAGTTTGTAGAAAAACTTGAATTCAAAGAATTTGAAGCATATGATGATATCTCAACAACGACTATTCATATATATAAGAGAGAACATCGTTCAATACATATATATAAGAGAGCACACTGTAGGATATATTAGGTCTTCTTATTGTAAGATAGAGAGAAGACTTCCAATCATGCTTCTGTATAGTGTCTGATCTACCTTTTCTCTTGTATCATCCTTTCCAATCTTGACAATGGTGCTGATATGAATTCTTTTATGCTTAGAATTTTCTAACTCGAACTTCTTGACAAAGTTCCTTGCATACTTAGACTGAGAGATGAAGATACCTTCTTCTGATTGCTTTATCTGAAGTCCAAGAAAATTCTTCAAGTCTCCAACCAGACTCATCTCAAACTCAGTTTTCATGTCCCTGATAAAGTCCTTGATTATCTTATCAGACACTGAGCCAAACACTATATCATCTACATATACTTGAACCACAATTTCTTCTAATTTATCCTTTCTGATGAATAGTGTCTTATCCTCTTCTCCTCTGTTGTATCCTTTGCCAACCAAGTATGAAGCCAGTGTTTCATACAATGCTCGAGGAGCCTGTTCCAAACCATATAATGACTTTTTAAGTTTGAAAACATAGTATGGATAATGTGGAACTTCAAATCCTTTAAGAAGTGCAACATATACATCCTTCTTTAGAAATCTATTCAAAAATACACTCTTGACATCCATCTGATAGAGCTTGAATTTCATCATGTCGGCCATAGCTAAAAGAAGTCTAACTGATTCTATTCTTGTGACTGGAGCAAAGGTTTCATCAAAACCTATTCCTTCAATCTGTGAATACCCTTATGCAACTAGCCTGGCCTTATTCCTTGTGATATTCCCAGACTCATCAGTCTTGTTCTTGAATATCCACTTTGTCCCTACAATATTCACTCCTTCAGGTTTCTGCACTAGATCCCAGCCATCATTCTTCTTGAATTGTAGAAGCTCTTCTTGCATTGTTTCAATCCAGTAGACATCTTTAAGAGCTTCTTAAAAAATTTTGGGCTTTATCTTGGATGTGAAATAGATATTGGATATCTCTTCATGTAACCTTTTTCTGAGTCTGTTTTTAGTCATTCTCCCTTCATGGATATCTCCTATGAGTTCAGTACTAGGATGATCTTTAATAATCTGCCATGAGGGCTTCCTTTTCTTAACTCCCTAATCTTCATATTCACTTTCTATATCATCATGTACATCAGAATGTCCAAATACATCAGAGTGTACATCATCTTCTGTAGGGTTGACAACATCATTCTGATCATCAAATATGACATTGACTGATTCTACTACAACCTTGGTCTCTTTGTTGTAAATCCTATATGATTTACTATTTCTTGAGTATCCCAGCAAACATCTCTTCTACTCCTCTGTTGTTCATCTTACTAAGATACTCTCTATCATTGAGAATATAGCAAGTAGTACCAAACACATGAAAGTACTTTACAGTAGGTTTCTTTTTATACCAAATCTCATACGGTGTAGTGAAGGTACCTGTTCTGAGATGAATTCTATTGTTGATGTGGCATGCAGTGTTGATGGCTTCTACCCAGAACATAGAAGTAACTCCTTTTGCAGCAATCATAGTGCTAGCCATCTCTTGGAGGGTTCTATTCTTCCTTTCAACTACTCCATTCTGTTGAGGAGTCTTATAGGTTGAGTACTCATGGTTGATTCCATTATCATGGCAGAAATTATCAAAGTATTGGTTTTAAAATTCCTTGCCATGATCACTTCTGATTTTGATGATTTGCTGGTCTTTTTCAACTGTGATCTTGCAAGCCAATTTCTTGAATGCCATGAATGCCTCACTGATGTCTCTGAAAAGTCCACCTATGTAAATCTTGAGAATTCATCTTTACAGACAACATCATACTCGTTTTCTCCATAGCTTTCTACAACCATTGGTTCCATTGGATCCATATGAAGAAGATCTAAAATTCTTTTGGAAGTTCTATCATGAACTTCTTTATGCTGGGATCTTATCTGATTTCCAATCTGGCATGAACCATACACCTTTTCCCTTTCAACCTTGATTTGAGGGAGTCATCTGACTATCTTTTTGTTGATGATCTTCTAGAGATTCCTAAAGTGAATCTGTCCAAGCTTCTGATGCCAGATCTCAGATTGTTCTACAGATGTTCTTTGACATATTAAAGAACATTGTGTAGGTACATATAGCTGATAATAGTTGTCAACCGATCTTTTTCCTTCCATGAATAAGTCATTGTTCTTATTCATTACCCTGCAATTCTCTTTGGTGAAGACCATTTTCATGTCATCATTACATAGTTGACTGATGCTAATAAGATTGGCTTTGAGTCCATCTACTAGCATTGCTTTTTTCAGTTTAGGCATTCCTTAAATAACCAGCTCTCATTTTCCCATGACTTTCCTTCCTTAGCAATAGTTGGCTTTTCCCATCTTTCTGTGATGCTTTTCTATGCAAGCTCATCTATTGATCTCAAAAACGCATTTATCATTGCTTTCTAGTAAGGATAATTATTGTCTTCAAGTAATAGTGGTCTAACCATAGATCCTCTTTCCTTGATTGAACTCATAACTTGAACTCAACCAAAATCTTCACACAATTATACACTTTTCAGGACTCTTTTCGCTTTAAGCAAAGGCAACCCGCTCTGGTACTAAATGAAATTACATAAATTGGGTAGATATAAACATATTTATGATCATGTGCATGTACATTGTGATGAACATGCAATATCAGAAAGATAAATTGAAAGCAAGTAAATAGCACGAGGTTAATAACCCTGTTCGATCAACTGATCTACGTCAGAGGTACTTCATAAGTCCATGAGAAATAATCCACTACTTTGCTGCAAGGTTACAAAGGCTATTACACGATGACCTCCCCTCACTTGACCACTTTCCTACGCACTACAATCTCTTTCAATGGACTGAATTGTGAGATCCTCTAACAACCTAGACTACCTCTACCTCTATCTTGAATAGAACTTGCCTACTTCCATCTTGATCTTTATCTTGAACAAGGTATTTTCTATTCTGAAACATCCATTTTAAAAAAGCAGCTTCAACTCCTTGAAATCAACTTGGCACGTCTCTTGAAAACACTCTGGACAACCATGTACATGATCATGATCAAGAACATGCTCAAGTACACTCTTCCATCTTCAATCGGATTGGCAGTGGGATATTGATATCGTAATGTCCAGAACATGGTCTTCAAACTTGAAAAATTAAAACCTTTGTGTTCTTTGAATTGCTATAAAGATCATGACAATCTAAAATAATTAGTACATAAAGATGGAACTAACAAAACTCATAGTTTTCATGCCTTTTTAGAGTAATTTAGATGGTAGTTAATGAGCAATGCTTGCATAAGTTGACAAGTTGCATTTAATTTTCCATATTTTGTGCAGTGTTACGTTTTTTATCATTTTGAAGGAATTTGATGCCAATTATTCTATGAGACTAAATTGAGCCTTAGATGTGTCTAATAAGGTAGAGAATCAAGTTAGGAGCACATTGTAAAAAGAATCTAGCCAATCAAATGAGAAACGAGCGAGAACGGAGCAAAACGGTGATGAGTGTCAGGTGTCAGAACTTTACGCACAGCCCGTGCGGTCATGATTTCCTAGCACATGGCTCGTGTGCCCCCTCACTATAAGATTCATCCAAAAACTCCTACACGGACTGTGCGGTCATGATTTACTGAGGGTATAGCCTTGTGCGCACTGAAGCGCGTTTTGGCGGATTTTCTCTATCTTTCGTTGTGCGACTCTAAAACCTCCCAAATTCCTCCCAACTAAAAAAGGGTCATTCTTGGATGAACAATAGAGATGTTGGAAATACAAAAAGCTTCTTAGGAGAGACCCATGTTTGTTCCATAGGTTAGAAAGGGATTGGGATTCAGATTTTATTTAGATTCTGAACGAGATAGAATCATGATTCAGATTGGGATTCACTTTTGTGTATCTTGTTGACCTTAATTTAGTTATTTCTTTATCTTATCTTTCAGGAATTACTATCAAAATGAATGATCCAACTTCATCTAGAAGGATTCTATTTGAATGTATGAATGAAATTCAGTTTGTATATTTGTGTATCTTGTTGACCTTACTTTATTTAATTAAATTCACATATTTTTTTTTAATTTAAGCTCACAATTATCACTTTGACGTACAATGTCACTCCAGTGAATATCATAGGCAAATGGTAAAGTCATGCTCTTCATTTGTAGTGGTTTGAAATTAGTAATCCTAAACTAATTGTGGTGATAATCTTTGTAGTATTTGCCAATGAATTCCACTCAGCTTCTTGGAACGAAGTCAAAGAAGATTAAAATTTGGACTTAGAAGGGCTTCCAAGAATAGAAAGTTGATTACGAATACCGTTCAATTCACACAATGAAAAATGAGATGAAAGTCATGATTCGACTCACTAAAGGGTGAAGTAATATTGTTGAGTTTCTTCAAATTAAGCGCGGTGATGTTCCAAGAATACGGTGGCTTTATAGTATAGTGAAGATGTCTTCATTGCTAATGTCACTGAAATGGTTAATCTTGATGATTAAAAATCACAACCTTGTTTAGTAAGACTATATTATCTACTTAATTAATTTTTGATGTTAGGATCATATTTTATGATTTTGACTTCTCATTTTGATATGTTTATTTGATAATTTTTCGCACTATAATTTTCAATACATTCTGACAATTTGCTAGGATTGGGATTCTAGTTAGAATTCAGATTGGATTTCACGATACGTGATCGGAATTTCAGTCGAGATTCATGATAAATGATCACCCTCAAATTTAGGAGTCTCGATCATATGATATTTAGAATACCGATGGTAATTCCGATGGTACCATCAAGATTACGATCGGGATTGCCATCAAAATTAGCCCATCGGAATTACCCCATCAGGATTCTGATCCTATCGTGGAAGGGGTTGATGGGGATATTTGTTGGTCCCGGGCGAGTTGGTATTAGTTTAGAGGGGGGGGTGAATAAACTGATTCAAAAACTTTTACTTTAGATCCGAAATAACAAGGCCCTTTGACTCGCTTGATGAAACTTATCTATGCACAAACTTGATAATTAGTTCAGACAGTTTGAGTGCAGCTTGTGTGATATTGTATGCAGTTCAGAGATATGCAATGATCAATATAGTACAGCACACAAGCGATTTATAGAGGTTCGAAGTCTCAAACTTCGACGTCCACTCCTCCTTCCGCAGAAGGGTAACTTCACTATATAACTTCAGTTTCTTTACAAATTACACAATGAAGGACAGTTGGCTAAACCTGGTAACTACTCGCTACCTCAGCAGATCGACGGCTCACACTTGAAGTCCCTAACTGCTCGCTAGGAAGGTAGGTGCTATTGTCGTCTTTACAAGGTTTTAGATCTCTTTCGATCTTCAAGAGGTGAGTCTTGAACAGGGGGTATCAACTGATGTGCTCCTTTAATCGAGCTGAGTAGTTGATCATTGAATAGCTGGAACTGAGAAGGCTGCCCTGGCTGGATCGTCAATAGCTGGCTGAATATCTAGATTATGTGAATTCTTCTTCTCAGTTGGACTTTCGCAGTTTCTGTCAAATGTTGCACTTGAGCTTGTGTGTGGGGGAGAAAGAAAAGCCCTTGCTTGTATATGCGAAGGTTAGCAAAAAGTTATAGAGGCGAAGAGTGTTTAAAACTCTGATTCACCCGTCTTTTATAAATGAGTGATTTTATGACCGTTAAGTTCCATTGTCCATTGATCGGTGGCTCTGTTGGCTCATCAATGACAGGTGGTCTTTAAAGATCGCTTGGATCATTTGGTTGAAGTAGCGGTTACTCTGCCAATCGATCTTCATTAAATTCCAGGATCTTTGAAGGAGCATTTATTCCAAGATACGTTGATTCAACTAATACACTCCAGGGGTCCTCTGGCTTCAGATTTCTTGGCAGTTTAGAGTTTCAGTTGGCAGTTCTGGATTTCTCAGCTCAGTTAGATTATCGTCCCAGCTGGCAGTTCTGAGCTTGTCAGCTGAGTTTGACTATGGCTCCAGTTGGTAGTTCTGAGCTTATCAGTTGAGTCTGACTGTTGCTCCAGTTAGCAGTTCTGAGCTTATCAGCTGAGTCTAGCTATCGCTCCAGTTGGCAGTTCTGAGCTTATCAGCTGAGTCTGACTATTGCTCCAGTTGGCAGTTCTGAGCTTATCAGCTGAGTCCTACTGTTGCTCCAGTTGGCAGTTCTGAGCATATCAGCTGAGTCTGACTGTTGCTCCAGTTGGCAATTCTGAGCTTATCAGCTGAGTCTTACTGTTGCTCCAATTGGCAGTTTTGAGCTTATCAGCTGAGTCTGACTGTTGCTCCAGTTAGCAGTTCTGAGCTTATCAGCTGAGTCTAACTGTTGCTCCAGTTGACAGTTCTGAGCTTATCAGCTGAGTCTGACTGTTGCTCCAGTTGGCAGTTCTGAGCTTATCAGCTGAGTCTGACTGTTGCTCCAGTTGGCAGTTCTGAGCTTATCATTCTCCAATTCGACTGATCTCGAGTTCTTGGCAAGCTTGTCAGCTTGACTGATTTCTCTTTGAGCTTTCTTGTCAGTTCTGACTAATCACAAGCTGACTGACTACAGTTATTACTTTCAGCTGATCTGTCTTGCTTACTGTAATCTGACCATCAGTTGGATGCTTCCAGTCTCTAGCTTAAACTGTCATTCTATCAGTTTCTTCAGTTTTTAGTCAACTCATTTCTCCCTCAGCTCAGCTGACTTGGTTGTCAGCTTGTTTTGATTGGTATGACTCTTCAGCTGAGTTGAACTTAGACTGGATGACGTGTCTTCCAACTTGTAGGCCATTCTTTAGATCGGTTGACTTTGGCTATACTTGAGTTCTTCTTTGATGATGCCCTGGGCTGGTCAGCTTCGATCTACAGCTTGAACTCTAGTCAGTTTTTCATAAATAATTTTGACATCTCATCAAAACCTGATCTAGGGGTTCCTTGATAGTTCTTCCTAACAATTTTCCCCTTTTTGATGATGTCAAAACTTTGTTGATGATGATGGAAAAACTACAAGTGTAGCAAATGCTTAAGTAGAATCCTAAAATCAGAGCAAATTCAGAGCATGTAGAGAGACAAATTGATTCATGATTTTTATTCAAGTATCAGAGCATTTGTCATTCATGCTATCATTAAAGTATCTAAGCGTGTCAATTTCAAGAGCAGTTTGGACTTCAAATTTCAGAGCATTTTATTTTCATTCTTTTCTCTTGAGCATGCTTTCATTCTATTATTAGAGCATTGTGCTTTTTCATTCAAGAGACAAAGTATTCAAACTGAAGTATCAGAGCATAACTGAAGTATCAGAGCATAAAGTATCATGTTAAAACATTCAAACTTGAAATATCAGAGCATAGTATCGAAGATTAGAGCATAGTATATCTGAGCAAGAGCATTATAATCATGACAAGCTTGAATTAAAATCATGATCAAAACTTGTATTATATATTCACTTTAAAGCATAATTCCCAGAGTTAGTAGTTAAGACTACTAATCTACTTCCTGAAAGTTGCTCCAATTGCTCCTTTTCCTTCTGCTCGATTCTCCTCTTTCTTGGACTCCTTGTTGTCTCCATGCTTCCCCCTGAAGCTGATCTTCCCCCTCATGATGAATTTCTCTTTGAATCTGATCCCAAAGAGTCAGACATCCATCATCATATTGTCCTTCTTCCCCCTTTTTGGCATCATCCAAAAGGTGGAATGGATCACAGGATGGTAGTGGCAAGTGTGGCAGGAACGTGAAGGCAGTTGCCAAATTGTCATCAGGGATGGAGGGAACTGAAGGAATTTGCATAGACGGAGAAAGCCATGCATAGGCGTCTTCAGTTGTCATGAACTAACCTTGATCAGAGATGTCTTGCTCTCTGAAGTTCATGGGAGCCAAGTTGCTAAATATCTCATCAGTTGAAGGAAGAGGTGGATCACTAACGAAGGATGTGCATGAGGAGTTGGCCGGTTCATTATCGGGAAGAGGGGCATCGACTGGTATACCGAGCTGGAGTCGCTTGATCATTGAATCTATGATCTCCGAGAGCATTGGAGGTGAGGAGAGTGGATGATTCATCCAGTTTTGACTCCATGTTCCTTTGCTGATCCAGAAGGAGGAGCCACGGGTGTGGATAAGGTGGAACATAGTTGACTCATCCAGTTGAAAGCGCCATATATGGTACTGCAAGTACCGCTGCAGTTGCGCGAAGAGGGAGGAGTCAGTGTCCTCAATGAGACCAAAGCAGCTTCGGAGCTGGTGGTCTAGAACTGGTTCAAAATCAACCTCAATATAGTCATTTTGGACTAAAGGTGGAGGTTGGGAGCTGGCTGATATTGTGGGCTGATCACTCAGACTTAAAAGAGATGCACTCTCAAGCATTAGCTCTCTTTCGTCAGTGGAGCTGACGGGTGCCTCCAAGGGTTCCTTTCCACGATCTGAGTTGGAAGGCCCTTGTGGGTGTGAACGCTTCGGGATCTGATGGCAGTAGATAGTGGGGAGCATGTCCCGTCTTCCGAGTAGTTAGCCGGTTGGTATGATCTCATCAAACTGGCTTTGTATGATGTGGCTTATGTGATTCATAAACCTGACTTTTTCTCATAATGAGCCAGTTGACGGATCATATGCCGCGCGATCGACGTTGGCCCTCAGTTGTGCAAGGATGTAGGAAGCCCAGCCGGCTTGACATCCAAAGTATAGAGCGGCTGTGAGATAGGCTTTGATCTCGGAGAGATGGACTATCTCGAAGTTGCCATGTAGGATATGACCGGTGATATCCAAAAGTTGGATGATATCACTTGGCATGCTCTCCTTTAGTCTGTGCGAACTATCATTGTGGCGCACGTGAGGAAGCTTTCAGGTTTCCCATAACGCGTGTTTGGATGACAGATTTTGATCCATCACGTCTGGGCCTTTGCCGGGGAGGTGAAGAGTGGACATCATCATTTCCTTTATGACCGTGATCACCTGATTCTTTACGGTGGAGATGATGTTGTCGCCGTTGATGGTTGCGTTGTAGTAGAACTCGGCAACATAAGCAGGTATGTTCTTGACTGGCAACAGTGTCAAGAAGGGGAGCAACCCAGTCACCTCCAATGGTCGATAAATCTTTTGAAAGACATCCGGGCCGAGACGTGCATTGAGCATCTCTAGATTTAGAGATTTGTCCTTTCTCATCTTGCGCTCAAGAGCTTTAATATCCACCATGGAAAATGGGGGCTTCATTTCTGCAAAAATATGATATTCAGTTTAGAAATGCAAGAGTTTTGATGAGAGAGAGAAGGCTTAGCAAAAGATCGAATAAGAGAGAGAGAGATTTTCAGATGATCGGAGCCTTCATCTCTTTGCACATATTTATACATCTTTGCATGCAAGAATCGAGGGTACTCGATTGCTTTTCTTAGCTGATCAGCCATCCGATTTGATAGTTGATTAGCTGAATTAATGATGCATGTATCTCAGCCGTTCAACGGTTAACTGACTTTATGATCTTGTGGCTGAGAGGTAGCCATTTTGAAAATAGGATAGTTGCCATAAATAGCGAAATATTTTCTGCAGATCTTTCCATTTATAGCTCATTAAAATATATTTTCTTCGCCTCTTTGAAGGGTTGGTTTAATATTCATGGAGAGATATTAATGACAACTTTGTGATATTGAACCCGATTTTCAAATTGTAACCATTGAAATATAATATAAGATATTTCATAATCGCAACGGTAATAATATAATTAAGATAAGATTTTGAAAAAAAAACTTATCCTTAGTCAGTTGGGATACAGTCCAACTGATTGATGACTCGGAGGTTGGATGAATAGTTGAGTCTTGATTCTCAGTTATCACTGATGAGCTGGCTGTAGTTAAGGCTACAACTGAATTGATCAGTTGGTTTGATCAGTTGCTCGGCTTTTTTGTAGACAGTTTCCGCTTCTCGAAGGGCCTAGCTGGACTAGTAGCACTGGTGTCTTTGGATGTAGGTTTGTGCTTTGATGGTTCAGGCCTTTCTGTCTTCTTGGCTTGGCGAAGGTGAAGCTAGATCTCTACTGACGAACTTTTCATCCTTTGACTAAGGGAGTGTGAGATTCCCTTTGGCGATGACCGAAACTGATCATTTTTCTTAGTCAACTGCACACCTTTTGAGCCTGACGTGAGCAATGGAGTCACATAACTTTTGGATAGAAGACTTGGTGACGTGGCAGTATCCTCATCGTCACTGTCTCTTGCATCAATGTGCCTTGTATTCTTTTGAGAAGCTATGACTGTAGTGTGAGATAGATGGGGTTCTATCCTCTTAACAGTAGTTGGAGTTCATCGTGATGGCTCAGCTGATTGACTTGATAGATTATCAAAGTTCAGTTGTCGACAGAACGAGCCAGTTGGGCAATTGGCTGATTAATTTGCAATCCCAACTCCTTGAGGCATGATACATGTCTTGAGCTCTGCTAATAAGGCGATCGCTGGAATCTTGTTGACTAGCCGATGATTCATGATGTGCTGAACTTGCACAATGGTTGGAGGGAATGGATTTGATGAACCTATCCATTTGATGTTCCAAGTTTCTTCTCTCTGCCAGAAGCTCATGCCATGAAAGGCAGTTAGCAAGAAGTGTGACTAGATGGACATAGAATGTCTCCAGTTGTACCAATAGAAATATCGGTGAAGTTGTTTATACAACTCTTGATCTCGTTGTGCAACAATAGTGAAGTGAGTGAGAAGGAGATTGATCACTTCCTTTTGTGCACTTTTGACTGCATATTCACCACTGTAGAATGTGTGAATATTCTCTTCAGTCAGCTGGAGCGGAGGGCATGTGCCTCTGAAGTAGTCTGCTCCATAGTTCGGGTGGGGTATTCCAATGAATGGAATAAGTTCATCTGGATCAGAGCAAATCTGGAAATCAACTGACGATCCGTTCTTTGATTTTGGAGAGTGAACGGCATTGGCAGTTGAGTTGCTCGAACTCTGGTTACTCATCTTGGCCTTTCCTCTTCTCTTCTTCTTTAGGGACTGTAGATGAGCAGTTCCTTTCTTGGGGATCCAGTCGGAGATCAGAACCGATAGTCATTCATCACTTGGAAGGTTCAGCAAGTCTTCAAGCATTTTGCTCATCCTTAGAACAAGTCCTACCTTAGACTCAAATTTGCCAGATGTCTTTGAGTCTGTAGCCTTGATGACTTGATGCTTGAATTGTTGAAAGACAAATTCTGCCCAGTTTGTTTGTCTCCCTTCAGCAAGTTGAATCATGACCTTGTATCTCTCTTGGGTAAGTTGGCTTAGGCTTCCAATTGCTCCGAACATCATCTTGTTCGTTATGTCAAGTAGAACTCTATACTCGGGCTTGAGATCAGTTTTAGCGGTGGTAAAACTGAATTGCTTGTTGGAGCTTGAAGCTTTCCATTCTCTCCAGTGTGACTCTGTAGATTCCTTTAGATCTTGAACGGATGAGCCTTCTTGTGGAAGTTAGAATATTTCAGCAACTGTTTTCTCATTGATGTGTAACATTCTTCCTTGAATCACTGAAGATATCATCTTCCCATCTGCAGATAATTTGGCTTGAAGCAAAAATTCACTCACCAAATTTTGTCTAAAGAATTTTGGTGGTGTTTCCAGGTAGTGAAGAACTCCTGTTTTGTGAAGATTTGACAGAAGGATTGGATTGTTTGATTCACCAAGAATCAATTGAAATTTCTTCCTATCAAGGAATTTATCTCTCATAAGTTGGTTTTTGAAGGAATTTGAAGATCTGGATAATTCGGCCATCTTTGAGGTTGGCTGAAATTTTGGAAAAATTCAAGATATTTTGAGAGAGAAAGGTTTGAGATTTTCAGAGGAGGAGGCTTTTTAAAGGTTTGAGAGAGAGAGAGAGAGAGAGAGAGAGAGAGAGAGAGAGAGGCCTTTTTATGAGTGTTAAGACAGGCTCATAGATATGATGGTTGAAATGGTACTAGCCTCTGATTTCTTTTGGTCGTTGGCAATAAATGACCTTGACACGTGTCATTGTTTTGCAACGGTCAAAATTTCAAAATAAATGTAAAGCTTGTCATTTATTTGAAATCAAAAAGATTAACTTTTATAAATATGGATCAAATGATAATTACAACTGATTAGCAAGAAGTACACTTAGGGATTTTCTAATCATATTTAATTTGATCAGCCTCTTAGTCCATCTTGTGATCAGTTTTCCTTCTTTTTGCCAGCAGTTCTGAGCTGTTATCTTCTTCATCCTCATCGCTGCTTGCCGACTCAGTTTCAGTGAACTGGAGTCTCTGTTAGGCTTGCAGCTGCTTAATTTGCTCAGTGTGCAGTTTAACCTGTTGCTGCAGGGAGTCGATCAGTTCCACATAATGTGGAGGGAGCTGGACTGTGGAACTGCTCGGTTGAGCCACGAACTGGACTGTTCTTGAGTCCGCTTCCTCTCCTTCTTCAGTTCCAACAAGTTCCTCACAAGGAACTGTGTGCGATATCTCTTCTATCTCCATAATGATGATCTCATCATAAATTGACTCTGATGAGGTCTGTGGCGCGGCAGTTTAAGCGGTAGCTTGAAGTGTTCTCTGGATTGGATCAATGTACACAGTTATGGCTAGTGTACCTTGGTATGCAGATTGTTCAGCTGCTTGAGCTATCTGGTCAGCTGAATGGTCATGCTTAGCGGTCTTTGGAGTTAACTCTTGGGAAGGAACAATTTGTGCCTCAGTTTGCTCCTCGGGCAGTCGAGTCTCTTCAATTGGCTCATGTGGCTCTTTATTACTTGGGAGATCTGACAGAATGGGGGACTTGAGCAGTTCTTCAAATTCCAGATCACTAGTTGTGCGCTTGTCAGCAGCTGGCATCTCAGGTGTGTCATCTAGAAGATCGATGATAACGTCATCTGGCTGAGGGGATTCTTCGAATGTTAACTGCCTGGCCATAGACGTTATGGCAGTTTGCTTTGTGTTGTAAGCTGTAGAAGTTTCAGCCCTTTGATGACTTCTCTGAACTTCTTGGTTGAACAACTCCTGTCCTTGCTTAAGCTGCTTCTGCCTGAGTTTTAGCAGTTCAGTGAGCAACCAATGTTGTTGAACTTGAGGGGCTTTCCATTGTCGCTGCTCAGCTTGAGTTCGACGAGGTGGCAGTCTGATATTGGCCCAGATAAGCAAATCATTCATTACTTCCACCAGAGTTTGCTTATCAGGATGTGGGTGGTTCCTACGAATGGCAAGCATTCTCCTCAATGTGATGACTGGATTTTGCTCTGGGGACTCCTGCCCAGCCCATTCCATACTCCATCTTTCTTCCCTTCTCCAGAAGCTCATCCCATGCAGCGCAGTTAGGAGAAAGTGGGCTTCAGAGTTGAAGCAGTGTCTCCAGAGGTACCAGTAGACATACCTTGTTAGAGCTTCATACAGAGTAGGTATTCCAGTTACGTCCTCAATGAAGTTCTCGGCTATGAACTTTTGAACTTGTTCATCAGCCCAACACTTGATGATTTTAGCTCTCGATAGAGCTCTTATGTTTTCTTCAGTTTCTCCCATCGGCGGGTAAGCAGTTCTGAAAAAGTCGGCTCCTGAATCCTTTGGGGGAATTCCTCTGTAAGTGATACGACCCGAGCTGAGGAGATGTCCGATCCAATCAAGATACCAGAAGGACCGGTAACACGGGCAAGAGCTAAGAGGTTCAAGGAAAGCCTCAATGGAATCATGCGAGAGATCTGGAACCAAGAGTTGGCTAAATGACCCGTAGAAGGAGAAGAACCCGACCCCAAATGGAAGATAGTGATCTCGAGCTACAGGCACGGACTACAGCACGAGTCCGGACGTGAGCACCCGGTCGTGCCGCTTGACGCGAGCTACAGCGTGGGTGAACGCGCGAGTGGACCCGGTCGCGCCACCAACACTTCGGGCGATGAGACCGGCGCGTTCTACAGCGCGACCTGAGGCGCGAGTGAAGCCGGTCGCACCACCAACGCTTCGGGCGATGAGACCGGCACGTTCTACAGTGCGACCTGAGGTGCGAGTGACCCCATGTCGCGCCCATCTGGGCGTGTCCAAAATTGCACGATTTTTATGTTTATTTTCCTAATTCAAGTGGGATATTAATTAGGTCTTAGTTTATTTTGGACCAACTATATAAGGCTTGTAATCTCTTATTTTTTAGAACAACTTTGATATCATTAATTTTATTATGTGAGTTTTCACTTTTCTCTCTGAGAGAGTTATTCGAGTTTCACAACACAGCGTGAGATTCAATCGACTTATCAAACGGATTCACATCCCCGTTTGTGGCGTCATCACCCAATCCAAGTTCGTGTTTCCAATTGATTGAGGGTCTCGACTACATCGTGTTCGAGGTTTGACATCTTTGTGAGGCTAGGGTTTGGATCCATTCATCCATTCCGTGGAATCTGCTACAATCCTGGATAAAACATCTGCTGTCTTTGTCGTATGTCGGCGAGGATCGCATCAGTAAGGCACTATGTCATCATTTTCAAACGGCATAACATCAATTATCTTGATATTACGGGGAGGCAGTTGAGGAGCAGGTGGAGGCCCTGACTTCTTCTTTTTCTTTCCTTTTGTTTGAACTGCTGAGGGCTTCTTCTTTGACTTCCCAGTTCTTTCCTTGAACTGAACTGGTCTGGTAGAGATCACTTCTTCAGGTGAATCAATGAGTGATCCAAAACGAACTTGACGCAGAGGCTTGGCTTTAATTGAACTTCCCAACATCTGGCTTATTGGGATGTTGTCTTCTGAATCGGAGTTTTCTTGTGGAGTTTCAACTGCAATCTCCTTGCCTCTCCTTCTTGATGACTCCTCAGCTTTCTTTGAGAAAGCAGCAGTTGGCTGACTGCGTTTGATGGATATTGGTTTTGCAACCGGCTACCTCTTGCTGGTAACTGGTATAAAGTCCAGTTTGCCGACCATCAGTGTGTCTGTTTCCTCTGTCATGGAATCAAAGATGTTCTCCAATATGATATTGATTCTGCTTGGATAGCACATCTTTTGATAGAACTCAGTTGGTAACCAGTTCTTCTCCACAATATCAACATACTTCCTTATTTGCTCAAAGAAGTATTGAGCCCAGTTGATGTTGATGCCTCTGATGATCACCGCACATATCTTGTACTTGTGCTCCGACATTTCTGAGTGACTTCCAGTTGTTCCAGTGATCATTCTAGCAGCGACTGATGCTAGAACCCTGTATTCTTCTTGAAAAAGAGACATGAATGTACTGCTTTTGTACACATCTAAACATTCCTCCCACTTCCACTGGCGGTAGGCTTTCTCTTGATCCACTTCAACGTCTTGCAATCGTGTTCCGGTGGTTAGCAATTTGAACAATATCCCGAGCAGTTCTAGAGTTATGATCAGTTCGACCCCACGAACTTCAGTCTCTATTCTGTCATCGTAGCCTTTTGAGTTTAAGTAAAATTCAACCACAGCCTCTAGGTATATTTTCGATGGATATTCTTCCGTGAAGCTTTTCAACCCACTTTCTTTTATCTTTGTGATCAGTGAGTTGCAAAGGGCGGAATCTGAACACTTTTCTCTATAAGCGCCTATATCCAGAAACTTATCTCTGTAGAGATTTCTTTGGAATCCTTGTAAAGATTCACCAGTTCTTTTAAAGTTGAACTTTTGTCGAACAGCTGGTGCGCGTCTGTCAGCCATGGAGTTTTTGTTTGAGATGAACGATCTAGAAGTGGTAAAATGGCTTTGACTGAATTTATGAACTGGATGTTTTTACTTTTGAAAGTTCTTCGGAACAATTTCGAGAATTAAAGAATGAGAGATGCTTGAATTCTTTACTGTGCTTGAGATCGGTAAAAGTGAAAATGAAAATTCAGTCATCCCTTTTATAGAGTATGATGGGGTTCATCCAACGGTTGTGACTCTTCGAATGCCCAACTTCAACGGTCGGATTAACTTAATCAACCCGTCGATTGGCTTTTCATTTCTATCCGTTGGGGATTAATGAGGAGAGAGAAAGACGATTCAACGGTAACATTTGGATGACACGTGTTTTTACCATTTCCACTATTGAGATTTTTGAACTTATCTTTTCTCTTCAGCAGTTTCTTCTTGGCTTGAAACTGATTATGTCATCAGTTGGCTTTGACCGTAACTGATGGTCTTCCTGTTGATCAGTTCCAACTGAGATATCTTCTTATCAGTTCCTGACTGGTCTTGACTGCTTGGTTCTTCATTCAGCTGCTTCTCAGTTCAGCTGTTCTCCCTTAGCTGGCTCTTGAACCGATATCTCCTTTTGAATAGGCTTCAGTTCCTATGACTCTTTCATCAGTTTGATCAAGTTACAACTTGTATGTTCTGCTTAACTGATTAGATCATCAGTTTGAGCAACTAAACTAAGGATTTATTTAAACTGATAGAGTAAACTGATCATCTCCAGTTTACTTATCTCTCAGCAGCTTCTTGCGTTTACTTCAAACTGATGGTTTATGTGGCCAACTGATCAGTTTCTCGCCTTTTTTATTCAGTTTCTCTCTTCAGCTGGAGTGGTCCCTTGGTCTTTTTCATCCAGTTGATCATCTTCATCCTGTGATGCTAGCTCCAGTAGTCCCAACTGTATGCATAGCTCCATGAACCTTACTTCAGGCAGTGGTTTGGTGAAGATGTCAGCTATCTGCTTCTCGGTGTTGACATATTTGATGCATATGTCTTTCTTCTCAATGTGATCTCTGATGAAATGATGCCTTATGTCAATGTGCTTAGTTCTTGAATGTAGAACTGGATTCTGAGATATCGCAATTGCACTATTGTTGTCACAGAATATATGCACTTCTTCAGTTTCAACTTTGTAATCCTTCAGCTGTTGCTTCATCCAGAGAATTTGAGCACAGCAGCTTCCAGCAGCTACATATTCTGCTTCAGTTGTTGACGTGGCAACTGAGTGCTGCTTCTTGCTAAACCAGGATATCAATTTGCTTCCAAGAAACTGATATGTTCCACTGGTACTTTTTCTGTCAATCTTGCATCCACCAAAGTCTGAGTCTGAGTATCCAATTAAACTCAAATTGTCATCTCTTGGATACCATAATCCAAGATTTATGGTTTCTTTGAGATATTTGATAATTCTATTAGCTGCTTCAAGATGACTTTTCTTCGGATTGGCTTGAAATCGCGCACATAGACCGACTGAATAAGAGATGTCTGGCCGGCTGGCTGTTAAGTAAAGTAATGACCCAATGATTCCTCTGTAGTATGTTGGGCTAACTGATTCTCCTTCTTCATCAAGAGTTAGCTGAACTGATGTGTTCAATGGAACCTTGAGAGTTTTTCCTTTACTTACTCCAAACTTCTTGACTAGCTCCTTTGTGTACTTCGCCTGGCTGATGTGAATTCCGTCTTTCAGCTGCTTCACTTGGAGTCCTAGGAAGAATGTCATTTCTCCCATCATGCTCATCTCAAATTCACTTTGCATCAGTTGAGCGAACCGTGTGCATAGATCTTTGCTCTTTGATCCAAAAATTATGTCATCCACATAAATTTGAACCATTAAGATCTCAGTTGATCATTCTATTCGGAATAGAGTTCGATCAATGACTCCTTTTTAAAACCCATTTTTCAGCAAGAATGTTGTTAGAGTTTCATACCACGCTCTTGGAGCTTGCTTTAGTCCGTAGAGGGCCTTTTTCAGTTTGAAGACTTGATCACCAATTTCAAAGCCTGGCGGTTGCTCGACATACACGTCCTCCTTAAGCATTCCTTGAAGAAAAGCACTCTTGACATCCATTTGGTAGACTATGAAGTTGAAGTGAGCTGCATAGGCTGGGAACAGTCTGATGGCTTCCAATCTTGCAACTGGCGTGAATGTCTCATCAAAGTCAATTCCTTCACTTTGTGAGTAACCTTTGGCTACCAGTCTAGCCTTGTTCCTTGTGATCACTCCTTGTTCATCCAGTTTGTTGTGAAAAACCCATTTTGTGCCAATGACCTTCTGGGTTTTTAGCCTATCAACAAGAAACCATACGTCGTTTCGTGTGAACTGGTTCAGTTCTTCTTGCATAGCCATGATCCAGTCTGAATCTTCTAAGGCTTCTTTGACGTTTGTTGGTTCAGTTTGAGAGATGAAGCATATGAATAATGCATGCTCGGTTGATCCTCTAGTCTGGACTCGACTTCTTGGATCTCCAACTATCTTGTCAGTTGGATGGCTTCGGAGCCATTTAGGTAAGATAGCTTCAGCTGAGTCTCCAGCTGGCTCTTCTGTGATGACTTCATCAGTTGCCTTTTCATCAGTTGGCTCGGCAATCTCATCATCTCTTCCCACTGCTTCAGTTGTGGGGTTTGTGGTCTCAGCACGATTTGTGTCTTCATTGACCATGTTGTTCTCAACTAGTTTAGTACCAGTTTTATTGCCTTCTTCTAATGAAACTTCAAACCGCTCTGGAACAATGTGATCCACATAGTCCTGCGAATTTTCAGTTTCACTAGGTAGTATTTGAACTGATGTGTCTATACTTTCTTTGTTCCTGTACTCATTAGCAAATTCATCAAATACCACATGACATGTTATTTCCACAACAAGAGTTCATTTATTGAACACTCTATAAGCTTGTGCATGAGGAGAGTTATACCCAAGAAATATTTCCTCATCAGCTTTAGCACTAAAAGCTTTCAATTAAGTCTTGCCATTGTTGTGAATATAACATTTACAGCCAAATATTTTAAAATATGAGATAGAAGGCTTACGACCCTTGTACAGTTCATAAGGTGTCTTGTCATGGGCTGCTACAATGGCACTTCAATTTTGAGTATGGCAAGCTGTGTTGACTGCTTCAGACCAGTACCCTTCAGCTATGTTGGCATCAGCTATCATCGCTCGAGCTGCTTCTTTTAGTGTTCGGTTGCGCCGTTCGGCTACACCGTTTTGTTGTGGAGTTCTTGCAGCTGAGTGTTCATGAGTGATTCCAAGCTGGTTGAGAAAGCTGATCATGTGTTGATTCACAAATTCAGTTCCATTGTCGGAACGAATCCTTTGAAATGATCTTTCCTTCTCAGTTTGTAGTCTTCTGATCAGCGCCGTGAGCTTGTTATACGTTTCATCTTTGCTCCTCAAGAATTCCACCCATATATATCTTGAGTAATCATCAACTACTATAAAAGTGAATCTTTTGCCTTTTGGAGTTCGAGGTCTAACTGGACCAAACATATCCATGTGTAGCAGTTGAAGACAGTCAGTTGTTCCTGGTGGATGATTCTTATTTTTAAAGGATGATTTCACCTGCTTCCCTTTTTGACATGGTCCACATACACCTGTTTTCTTGTATATTTCCTTGGGAAGCCCCTTAACTAGCTCTTTCTTTGCTAGGTAGTTGATTGTTTTGAAGTTGAGGTGGTTCAGTCATCGATGCCATAGCCAGCTTGCTTCAGTTGATCCTTTTCAGAGAAAGCAAGCTTCTGAGTAGCCAGTTGACCAGTCAACAATGTACATATTGCCTCTCCTGATGTCGGTTAGCAAAATTACTCCAGTTGACTTGTCTCTTATGTTGCAGGATTTTTTAGTGAAGTTAACTGAGTAGCCATTGTCGCATAGCTGGCTGATGCTAAGTAATTTGTGCTTTAGTCCATCCACGTGGGAGACTCCATTCACTACTACTTTTCCTTTGACTACAAACCCTTCTCCAATGGTTCGGCTTTTGGAATTATCTCCAAATGTAACGAGTAGACCTTTGATTTCTTCATAACCATTGAGATCTTCTCTGTCTCCGGTCATGTTCTTGGAGCACCCGCTATCTAGATACCAAATGTCTTTGGTTTTCTTCATAGATAGGATGCTCTTGTCCTGCAGAGAAAAAGATTAGTATTTAGGGACCCGTTTCATATCGGGTCCTTTTTTATACATTAAGCCTTTTGGAATCCAGACTTGCCAAACTTTTAGTTTTTTATCACTCAAAGAGTCAACTGATTTGGATCGTTTCATCAGTTTCGACTCTCTTTCAACTCTCCTTGAGTCGGTTGAATGATACCTGCGTTCAAAGTTAGTGGGATAAAACAATTCAACTAGCACACAATTATTTCGAGATTTTTGAGCTCTTCTATCAGGCCAATGCCTTGTCTGTTTCCAGTTTATTGGATTGAACCCTTTTGAATCAGTTCTTGGTTCATTTCTTGAATCCAGATACTCATTGTAATGATGATAGGGTTGAAATGATTTTCGTTGATCTCTCCTAGAAGTGCTTTGATTGAACTGCTTAGCAGGGTAGGCTTGAGATCTAAACTGGTCTTTCTTGAAATGAACTGATCTATCAGGTTGTCTTGTCGGCATTCTATATTGAGTTGGTGGCTTCTGTTGAACTCGGGGCTTTGGACGAGTGGATTGACTTGAGTGAACTGATGGTCTTGGCTGGGAATTGGGCTTCAGCTGACCAAGTGTTTTAGATTGATAGAACTGACCAAATTGTCTAGGCTGAGTCTGGGGATTTTTCAATATTCCTTTTCCTTTGTTTGACTCAGCTGGCTGACCATGAGATCTTGTGAACCCTTTTAGGATTCCCTTATCACTGGGTTGAGCAACTGCTTTTCCTTTTTCTAGGACAGTGAACTTGCTATATCCTAGCCCTGAGCTGTCAGTTCCAGTTCTTTGATGACTTAGTATTTCATCTAGAGTCTGAGATCCCTTTTTAAACTTCAGGTTTACCTTTTCTTTTTCAAGAATCTCTAGCTTGAGTTTTTGATTTTCTCCCTCTAGATCAGCAGTTCTCAGTTTCAATTTCTCAAATTCTATAAACTGATATTCAAGATAATTTAATCTTTCATGATCAATGCTCAGTTTCCTAACCTTGTTTCTCAGTTCATTATTTTTATCTTTCAGTTCAACATGCAAATAGGAGATTGAAGCTAATTGGTCTTCTAGCATCATAAGTTTCACATCAAGTTCATTACTAGAGATAGTTGCTTCATTGATATGATAAAAAGAAGTTTGAGAGTCATTTGTACTAACCTCTTCATCATGGTTAGCCATGAGGCAGAATAGTGCTTCATCATCTGAGTTGTAGCCTTCAGAATCGATTCCAGAAGGATAGTCTGAATCATCCAGCATGACATTCTCGAGATTTGCGACCATTGCTTTTCTTTTCAAGAAGCTTCTTTTTACCTTGGCTTTCTTGTCTTCGGGGAGTTCTGGACATTCAAACCTGTAATGTCCTTGTTTATGACAATGAAAACATTCTCCAAGATTGCGATTGCCACTCCTGAATGGTTCAGCCGGCCGTTCAGCTGGTTGGTAGGCTTTTTCTACTTTTGGGATTTCATCAGTTTGAGGAGAAACTGATTGCTTATTCCGAGCTCTCTTCAACTTTTCTAGTAACTTGGTAACTGGTTTGATCTGATCATTGATGTCATTAGTTAGATTCTCCTTCTTTTTAGTTGCCTCCCTTGTTCGTTCAGTTGAAGATCCGCCTTGGTTTTCTTTGGCTGGTGAGCTCCTAGGTCAGAAGTTGTTTCTTCCTTAAGTGTCTCTAAACCTGGTCCTTTCGCCGTAGAAAGCTGCGTCCTGAGCTGACGATGTCGATGCTTTCCTTTTTCAGTTTAGACTGTACTCATGATCTTTAAGAGAACCAAATAGTTCCCTTGGAGTGATGATGTTTAGGTTTCTTGACTCCTTTATAGCTATCACTTTCATATCCCATTCGTCAGTGAGATTATCCAATATTTTGGAATTCATCTCTGAATTGGGATAACTCCTCCCGAGGTTGTTCATCTCACTGATGATGCCTAGAAATCTAGTTTCAAGGCTTGAGATGGAGACTTCTGCCTGTATTTTGAAGGATTCATACCTGTCAACTGCCAGTTGGAGCTTGTTTCCTTTTATGCCTTCGGACTCTCTGCAAAGATCTGCTAGTAGGTCCCATATCTCTTTGGCAGTTGTGCAGTTCTTTGTATCCTTCATACGATCTTCATCTAGAGTTTGAAATAATGCGGCTTGAGCAACGAACTCTAGATTCTTCAACTTCTTCTCTTCACTGGTGAGAAGATTGGTTGGCTTCGGGATCCTAGCCGGTTGATTGATATCAACTATGTGAGCGTCATTGTCCATCATGATAATGATTGGACTGTCTTCGATGACTTCCCACATATTCTCATGAATTGAGCAGAGATGCGCCTTCATTCTCCTACTCCAGTTATCATAATTCTCAACTGAAAATAAAGGTAGCTTATGGTTTCCCATAGCTGAAATGTTAGCACAGATAAGTACATCTGATTCAGTTGATCTGCAGAAACGGCTGATCCTTAGAATCAAGGTTTTAGATCTCTACAAGGTTTTAGATCTCTTTCGATCTTCAAGAGGTGAGTCTTGAACAGGGGGTATTAACTGATGTGCTCCTTTAATCGAGCTGAGTAGTTGATCATTGAATAGCTGGAACTGAGAAGGCTGCCCTGGCTGGATCGTCAACAGCTGGCTGAATATCTAGATTATGTGAATTCTTTTTCTCAGTTGGACTTTCGCAGTTTCTGTCAAATGTTTCACTTGAGCTTGGGTGGGGGGAGAAATAAAAGCTCTTGCTTGTATATGCGAAGGTTGGCAAAAAGTTGTAGAGGCGAAGAGTGTTTAAAACTCTGATTCACCCATCTTTTATAGAGGAGTAATTTTATGACCGTTGAGTTCCATTATCCATTGATCGGTGGCTTTGTTGGCTCATCAATGGCAGGTGGTCTTTAAAGATCGCTTGGATCATTTGGTTGAAGTAGTTGTTACTCTGCCAATCGATCTTCATTAAATTCCAGGATCTTTGAAGGAACATTTATTCCAAGATACGCTGATGCAACTAATATACTCTAGGGGTCCTCTGGCTTCAGCTTTCTTGGCAGTTTAGAGTTTCAGTTGGCAGTTCTGGATTTCTCAGCTCAGTTAGATTATCGTCCCAGCTGGTAGTTCTAAGCTTGTCAGCTGAGTTTGACTATGGCTCCAGTTAGTAGTTCTGAGCTTATCAGTTGAATCTGACTGTTGCTCCAGTTGGCAGTTCTGAGCTTATCAGCTGAGTCTGGCTATCGCTCCAGTCGGCAGTTCTGAGCTTATCAGCTGAGTCTGGCTATCGCTCCAGTCGGCAATTCTGAGCTTATCAGCTGAGTCTGACTATTGCTACAGTTGGCAGTTCTGAGCTTATTAGCTGAGTCTTACTGTTGCTCCAGTTGGCAGTTCTGAGCTTATCAGCTGAGTCTGACTGTTGCTCCAGTTGGCAGTTCTGAGCTTATCAGCTGAGTCTGACTGTTGCTCCAGTTGGCAGTTCTGAGCTTATCATTCTCCAGTTCGACTGATCTCGAGTTCTTGGCTAGCTTGTCAGCTTGACTGATTTCTCTTTGAGCTTTCTTGTCAGTTCTGACTAATCACAAGCTGACTGACTACAGTTATTACTTTTTGCTGATCTGTCTTGCTTACTGTAGTCTGACCATCAGTTGGATGCTTCCAGTCTCTAGCTTAAACTGTTATTCTATCAGTTTCTTCAGTTTTTAGTCAACTCCTTTCTCCCTCAGCTCAGCTGACTTGGTTGTCAGCTTGTTTTGACTGGTATGACTCTTCAGCTGAGTTGAACTAAGACTGGATGACGTGTCTTCCAACTTGTAGGCCATTCTTTAGATCTATTGACTTTGACTCTACTTGAGTTCTTCTTTGATGATGCCCTGGGCTGGTCAGCTTCGATCTACAGCTTGAACTCTAGTCAGTTTTTCATAAATAATTTTGACATCTCATCAAAACCTGATCTAGGGGTTCCTTGATAGTTTTTCCTAACAATATTACTTTTGATATTAAATGCTTATAACCCCCTTCAAAATGGCAAATCGTCTGCAAAAAATCTTACAAAAAGCTTCCAAATACGGGGCCCATGTCCTTTTGTATTGGAAAATGAAAAAGCAAGATTATTTAAGGAAAAAGTAGGTATTTATTGACTGCTTTTCTTATGTTGGTAAAATGGGTTTTTACTTTAGAGAAGTGGGTATTTTAATTTTCAACTCTATGTTTTTTTGTTGTATATGTTTAAAAAAATATATGTATATATTTTATGTTATATATATATATATATATATATATATATATATATATATATCCAGGGCCGGCTGGTGTGTGTGGCCAATGAGGCGACCGTCTCAAGCCCCTGAAAAAATGAAAGCCCTGAAAATTTCTTTTGTATATATGTATATATATTATAATATATGTAAATAATAAACAAAATGAGTATTTAGCTTAGTGGCGGAGTTTTTAAAGATTTTCTTTGTTTTGAATTGGGCTCGTCTTCGATTCCTTATGGCCTCTTTAATTGCACTTTTTGTTTAGTTTCTTGTTTCTTTTGTTAGCCACTAAAACTACCGAAAATTAACACAACAATTGATTTTTTTTCTAAATTTATGAGAAACGATCATGTACCATAAAGAAAATCATAAATCCAAAACAAATCTAAACGAATATCCTAATTATAATCCTAATTCAATTATCCTAAAATTATAATCGTAATCTAGTCACACAAGGGAAAAAAACTATGTAACTAAAAGGCAAAAGTTGTAACGCCCCAAACTACTCCGTTTGGCCACGTCACTTAACATACAATTTACTTACATATTTTGTGTATTTATTTTAATATGAGCGGAAGCTTAGGTCAAAATATGATACTATACATAGCACGATGAGGTAAGGCATCATAGATTACAATATAAATTTTGTCCTATGAAGCATGCAATCATCTAACCTATCGGGCTCATAGGCTTACACAACCCGCCCGTCTAGCACCCTAAATTAACAAACATAATATAGGGATTCATCAACATAATTCGCACATAGAAGGCTCCAAGATCAAACGACCCGCCTTTAAGTTGTTTGGCATAGTTATCAAATTATATACATCATAACCTACAAAAGATCGGGCTATTCCCATCCCCAATAATCATTGATCATAAAGCAAAAAGAGTGATCAATGTAATAATGATAGTAATGTAAGTATTTTTCAAAAGAAGAGCATGCAAAAGATAAACACAAGCTTGTGGGGTTCTCTTGTGTTCACAACGCTCCTAGTCGGGCTCCGACTCCTCAACCTGAAATTCATTGAATGAATGGGGTGAGTATTTAACAACATACTCAGTGGGGAACACTGAAAACAGTTATAGCTAATTGCACAAGTGAAAATATAACATATGGACTTTTCTTTACTTTGTGGAGACTAGTCTCAATCCCGTAGGGCCTAAACATCATGATGCCCCCGTTAATGAATATCTTTGGCCCTGTAGGGATGCCCGCAGACATACTACCCCCCATGGAGGACATTAACAGATCTATATTCGATCACAAGGATCTCCGCCCCAAAGGGTCTCTTTGTCGACTCCGAAGGATCTCTTTCATTCACAGGTCCGAAGACCCTTCATATTTATACAATCAAAGCACAACAATAACTATAACATTACACGTGTTCATAGTTTAGAGTTACCCCACCTTATGAGACGCTTTCACAATTCTCAACCTTGAAATACTTCTTGGTCGTGCACAAGTTGTCCTCCTCGAGCTCCAACACGTCACCTAGCACCTTTTATTCTCTTTTCAATTTAGATGTCGAGTTATACAATTAAATCATATTTTGACCAAACACATGTTATACATTGCTTTAAGGATTTCATACATCTTCATATGCATAATCATGGATATACCAACTCATAATATGATTTTGGACTCAAAATACACATTAAAACTCTTTGAAGCATTTAATCGAACACGTTACGTGCACACATTTAAGCCACATGATCATGACTCAATTTAAATCTTTTAAACCCAACATTTCAAATACAAACACCTTCATCCTAGGGCTCTAACATACATGAAAATCAACTTCATAAAGACATCACAACTCCTCCAATCAAACATCAACAAACAAGGGGGAAATTAGGGTAAAAATCCAAACCATAGTAACAATGAACCATGGAGATTTCAATTTAACAACACATATAGCTTCAATGGAGTAAATAAACCATATGTTTGAGATATCAAAGCATGAAGATCAATAGAATTGAAAAACCCTAATTTTTGAAAACAAACCCTAGGTTTGATTCAACAAGAAATTGGTGTTTAATCCCCAAGTAGAAGAGATATAGGGGTTACCTTAGTTGATGGATGATGATGGGAGATTCCACTCCAAAACTAGAAGCACTCCTTGAGAGAAGTTGGGAAGAAATCGTCCAAGAGTGAAGAGAATGGAAGAAATGGGTGAAGTGTGGTATTTATAGGGTTGAATTTCCGAAACAGGGCGCGACCAAAGGTGGTCACGTTTTGGGGTCGGGTTTTAGCCAAAGAAAACTGGCTCTCTGAAGCTGGTGACACGCGACCGAGGGGGTCGCGTTTCATGGTCGCGCTGTAGACCCCTCAGAACGCGACTCGAATGGGGTCGCGCTTTTTGGTCACACTCAGACTGTAGATTTTTGAAAGAGCTTCGATTTGAGTACTTATGGGCCTCGTGGTTCCAACCGAGTCAAAAGTTATGACTTCCGGACGAAACCCTACCAAAACTCAGCGAGACCCTCGATTTATACTATTTTCGAAAACACATACAATACACAACTTAAATTTTTAAAACATCATCACTACTTATTTAATGCACATACCAAAATTACATAAAATTGAGGTATGTCAAATCAAAATTAAATATAAACACACTCATTCATTATCATATAACTCGACAATTTAAATGTTAAATTTCAAATTCCATTATGCACTCAGCATAGTGTAACCGTGCTATGACGTATCAGCTCGAGTGGAACAACCTGCATTAAAACAACGGCACAATATACAAACATACCACATGATTATAATTCAACAATATCAATTCGAAATCATTTTTACTAGAATTATAAATTATAATTTAGCAAAAAGAATCGGGGTATCACAAAAGTCCATAGGCTCATCTACTTATATAATCACATAGTTGATAGCTATAAAATATCAACTATGTTACAATATAGACTGAATTAGTTAAGTATATTATCTATTGAGTAATTTATTAAAACATCTCAATTATAAAATTTTAATAAATAATTTTGTAGTTGAAAAGGCAAGAAAGATAAAATGAATTTTGTTCTTGTATATCATATACATACGTTTTTGTATTTTGAAGTTTCTTCAAAACTTCGTCTCAGGCCTTCAAACTTCTTAATATGGCCATGTATATCTATATATTTATATGAATTTATTTACTCTATGTTTGATCAAGTTTGCAATATAGGAATAAATAATGAAAGTTAATTACATTTCAATATTTCATGTAATCCAAATTTTATTCTTGTATAATTATCAATTTATTCTTAAATAACTATTTTTCAGTTAATAACAAGTGGCAAAATTTATTTAAAAGTAAGTGTGTGTGTGTGTGTGTATTTAACATACAAATTTATTTATCATTAACTATTTTGTTAATTTTTAATTTAATAATCATTATTTGTATTAAATAAATAAAAAAAACATGATTCAATAATCTTTAAACTAAAAAAAATATTGATTACAACTAAATCATAGTTGGGTTAAGATAAAATATTAAGGCTCTTCATTAAAATATGGCATTACATGAAAATCTATAAAAAAATAGCAATATTACGGAATATTCAAAAAATATAATATTATAATACAATTGAACATGACCAATATAATTGCAATATATATATATATATATATATAATTCATTAATTAATTATATAACCATAAAAAATTATAGAGGCACACTTGTATGAAACCGTCTAACGAATATGTTAGACGGATCTCTATTTGACCAATGAGGTGATCCTCCTCTTTTTTTTTTCTTTTTTAGTGGTCTCCCTTCCCTTTCCTGTCTCCCTCCCCCACTTTTTTTTTTCTACTTTTTAATTTCTTTATTCTTTTTAAAGATATATATTTAATTTTTTGAATTAATTTAATTTTTTAAAAATAATTATATATCATAAAATGTAATTAGTGAACTCTTAAATTGAATTGAATTAATTAATTTTTGTAGCCGACGTCTCGGCCAGTGCATTTGATCAGCGCTAACGCGTGGGATTATAATGCATCGTTACAAAATAAATATTTAGCAAAAATAAAAAAAAAAGTAAAAAAAAAAGAAAGAAAATGGGGACTGTCAGGTGTTTCATAGTTTTGTGTGTGTTTATTTCGTATTTTTCTTGTGTTTTGTTTCTTTGTTTTGTTGGCATTTGTCGTTCTTTTATCTAGTATTTCGTGTTTTGTATTGATTTCATGGGAATGTGATATGTGTAGGAAAAAGGTGAGAAAATGAGCGGAAAATGATAAAAAATGAAAAAGTGAACAAGACCTATGACAGCGGTGATTCCGGTGCCCAGGCTTGCTGGCAGACTCGCTCCTCTACGTCAGCGAAGAGCTCTGTGCTCACGATGCGAGCCCAAGTTTTTAGAAATTGTGCTGGCGATGCTTTTTGCGCCGACAGAGCGGCCCATTTAATTATTTTTTGTTACTTTATTTCAATTTTTTAATAGGATCTAAAAGAGAGAAATAGGGGATTGTTACTACGCTTGGATAATTTTGAATTTGGAGACTCTGTTTTTGGGGAGTTGTTCATTGTGCAGAACCCGATTTACACTCAAGAATTGTAAGAATTCATTTTCTCCTCTCTTTAGAGGATCGAATTGATGTTGGATTTTAGATCTATTTATATGAATTTATTCTTTCTTATGATGAACTATATTTCTTAATCTAAAGCTAGGGAATTGAATCAGGTTTGTTAATTAATGGTGAATTGTGATTGCACATTCTTGTTTAATTGTTTTATATGTTATTAGGTACTTGATCAATATCCAATTGTGTATGCAACGAGTGAGATCGAGAGGAGATCTTGTTGCGTGTTAGTGGTTGAATGAGATCGAACATCCTCGAAACGAGTGGTTTAAGAGTCTACAATTTAGATAATCAATTTTGTCGAGGAATAATTTCTAAATGAGAGAGCTATGATTTTATTCTTATATGAAGTTTGATTATCTGTGATTGTTGACTGTACACGAATCGTTCCCTTGATAATTGATTATTTTGAGGAGATGAACTAATGCCCTAGAATCTTTCGAAACCTTGATCGGTTATTGTCTTTTATCGTAAGTTAATTAGCAAACAATATTTATCATAATTTGATTTATTTTTATTCGTCTAGTTAATAAATCTTCTCAAAATCTTGGATTAAGTTTGTTTAGGAACTTGTTTTATTTTAATTGAAACACCAAAATAATTGCCATATTAAGGCTTCCTTGAGAATACGACTTGGAGCAACTTACCATATAGCAATCTCGTTCTCTTGCGAGCAACTTAAAGTGTAATTAAATTGACACATTAGGCACTCCATAGGTAATAATATTGTGCTTCTTTGCTAGTGAAACTTCACTTCATGTGTAATGACACTTATATATTATTAGTTGTTGATCGATTTTATATTTCAAAGACAAGTAAGAGCTCATGATTTTTTGTTTAAAATAAATCGGCTAAAGAGCAAGACTGTAGAGATACCAATGAAGCTATATTTGTCATGATCTAAAAAATAAATAGCAAAAAATAAAAAACGTTGCATACTTGATGATATTTCAATTCATATTAAGTGATACTTCAACATATAATTAGTTATATTTTACTTCATACATAGTGATACGTGATGTCTGTAAAACCAACAAACATATTACAAAAAAAAAATAAGAAAGATAAATGAATCAACTAAATTAAAACCCTACATCATGATTTATGTAAAAATAATTCATTTATTTTCTTCTTAGCATGTGAAAATACCTGATAGTTGATGATAATTCAATTCATATAAATATTTCGATATATAATTAGTGATGCTTTACTTCATAAATAATGATACTTTAATTTATATATAGTGATACGTGTGTGGGCATGCGCGGGAAGGCGCGTGGGTACCTGACTATTTTTGCGGATTTTGGGCAGGTTTGGATGGATTTTTTGGGTAGGTTTAGATCCTATTTGACCCGTCTAACGCAAGAGACCCATTAGATGGTCTCATATAAATTTTTGTCAAAATTGTAAGTAATTACGCGTGCCCGTGCCCATATCTATTAAGTGGGTAATTTCCCCAACTATCGTGGTTAATTTTTATGGATACTCATTCTACTAGGGCTGAGCATTCAGTCGTTTCGGGTAGGAACCGACCGAAAAATCTTAAACTGAAGACCACCGATCGTCAGCTGGTGGCTGACCGACCACCGATCGATGGTGGCTGGAAACCGAACCGACCACCGATCTAGTCGATCGGTCGGGTTCTCTCGGCCACCGATAATTAAAAAAAATTAAAGTTCTACAGATCTGAACTTCAAAATTTCCCTAATATTGTGCTCATGTGCTGATTCAATTCAAATCAAACATCAAGTTGGGCTCCGCGTGTTGCTGTGGTGCCGTCGTCGGTGAAGTGTGAAGCGCTGCTTGTGTCTGGTGTTGGGTTTAGGTCGCGAAGGGTTGTTGGTGGCTAGCTGGTGTGTGTCGTGTGGCTGGTGCAGAGGGCGACTAGCAATGGCGGACTAGGCTGCGTGAGTGCTAAGAAGAGAGGAAGAATACAAAGATTTGGGTAAATTCACGAAGACGAAAAGAGAGATTGAGAAATTCAAAAATTGTAGGCTGAATTGCGAATAGGCTTTAAGCTTCTCCTTCTTTTAATTAAAGCTATTTAAGAAAATATATATGTGCAATACATATACTCGGTCGGTTCGGCGACACCGAAAATTTTCAATCCTACAACCGATAACTGACCGATTACAGGTCGGATTGTATGACTTAGCCCCGATCACCGTCCGTGGCTTCACAAGCACCGCCCCGAACCGACTGAAATCGATTGGTTTGGTCAGGCGATTCGATTTCGGGCCATGTTTGCTCACCCCTACATTCTACTTTTCTAAATTTGATGAAGTTTTGTTCTAAAATTAAGCTCAATTACATTATTTTTTTAGTATTACAACTAAAATATGAAATTGTTATACTTGATTTTAATTTAATTCAAATATTGTCTTTTGCATACAAAACCATACTGAATGAGTTTCGTACAATGATGTATTGTGTATATGTATTTTTTTTAATTATATCATATATCATATGCGTCTTCAAAACATAATGTATAATTCTCAAAAAATAAAATAAAAAATATAATGTATAATGTATAATAAATAAATAAATTGAAATGTTAATTTCGAATTTCTTCCAAACTCAATTTAAATATTTTTAATAAATTATATGATAAAAATAAAAAAGTTAGTAACATTATAATCCTACTATAAAATTCTATGGACATAAATCTCCTGAATAAATGTCGCTTCTATGTATAGGGAAATTGTGTCCGATAAATAGGCACTTGAAGTTTTAAAAATCTTTTTTTACCCATAAAATTTTAAAAGTATTTATTTCACACATTCTTACTAAAATACTCTTCAATTAATATTTTTTTAAAATTTTAAATTATTAGTAATTTAAAATTCTTTATCTCGCCTCCCTCTTTTCTTGTGTCTCTCATGTCTCTTCCCCTCTTCTGTTTCCGTCAGCGAAGACTGAACAACATCTCCTGCAAAAGAATTTTACCTCGCATATAACTCCATTCGTGCTGGAGAAGATATTAAGCACAAAGAAGATGACTGTTGAAGAAGAGGGTTGGAGAAAAATAAAAATAAAATCTCGTGTTGGAGAAGATGGTCGAAGAAGGTTCTCAGCGCGTAGGCCCCCATCGAGCAAGGCCCAACGCGCAGGCTTGTCGAGAAAGGCCCGGCACGCAGGTCACTGCGTGCAGCCGCTCCATCGCCGTCAGTCTTTTCCCTGCACTCTCTCTCCCTTTCCAAGCCCAGCGCCGTTACCGGAAACGGCCGAAGAAGATGGTGCTTCTCCCCAATATAAGATGGTGCTTCTCTGATCTCTCATCACTGCTCGTTTCTCTCTCTTATCGGACGTGGGGGAAGGGTAAGAGGGTGGGGTGGGGACTGGGGAAGAGGTGATGAATCATGAAGATTGATGAAGACGACGACAGAAGGTGAGTAAACTAATTTGTTTTCTAATTTTCTTATTTTGTTTTGTTTTTCTTAATTTTGTTGGATTGCTAAGGTATTTTGCTCCAAATGAGTAAAAGAAATTATTTCAAAATTAGTGGTTAAAATAATTTTTTTTGAAAGTTTAAATAAATAAAAAATAGTGATCTCTAAAGAAATTCTACCCTCTCCATGTGTGCTACCCGGTAAATTCTAAGGCATTCTTTTATTATTTATAACTCATTTTTTTCGATTTCCAATATTTATCAACCAGCTGGTAAAATAATTTTAGTTTCGAACTGTCATAATAGTTAGTCGAAGTGTTATAATATATTAGTTAAAGTGTCACCATATATTTTTTGGTCAGCTGAAACTTTTGACTGAAACTTTCGGTTTTGGACAGAAAAAAGGGGCTGTGAATATCTAAAAAATGGTGGGACTAGGACACGTGTCAGCAGAACATGTTAAAATTTATCATGCTACCCTCATCCCATGGGGATCATGACATGTTGAGGGTAGTATCCTATCCATAGGGACGGTATAATTTCTGCTTTATATAATCTAATTTCTGTAATCATTCAATTATCCTGCCCCAATTTCATCAGTTCGTACCAATCTTCTTTGCAATAAGAAGGTGTTTGCCTTGAAACTTCGAAATACAAATTCCCAAAGGATAACTATTAGTTTTTGAGAACTTGAAATAAATATATAAAATCGATAAAATAAATTTTCATCTTCAGGCATATGTAAAATCGACAAAAAAAAAATTGTCTTCCTAATTTTTAATACAAACATTATTTCTCACTTCAACCAATTCTGTAGACAAGGATTTTTCCAAAAACTAATTATGGGTGAAAAATTAAACTATCTACCTTTGATAACAAAAATAAAATCTACATTACCAATTAAATTATGCACGTTCAAGAGATATCAAATACTTGTTACAAAGACACCATCAAATAGAGTAGCTTGCACAACTTTTTCAACATACATAATAATAATTTTCTTTTCAGTGTGACACCAATAAATTTTCTACATGATAAACACGATAAGTCAACGTGATGAATATTTTTGATTGATTTCAAGCATATAAAAAAGTGAATATAGTATTAAATCGCAAAATTTACTTGAATTTTTGGTTAACTAATTATGAATATGTAAGAAATTCACACATGCTAGGTATAAGTTACTTTCGAATGGTTTTAAATTTTTCGCTATAAAGCAAGTACTTTCAACCATCCACACATTTGCCACTTTAGAATATCCACTTCTCCAAAATCCTAAAACAAAAACCCTCTAAATTATTAGTTATTCAGAAAAAGAAAAAAGAAAAAAAAAGAGGGAATTAAATAATAGGCAAGCCAAAAGGCAAATAGGTAGCATGAAGCCTCCTCCAAAGTCGGAAATAGAAATTGTTGGGGTTGGGATATAGGGTATCACTGCTCCCGGAGGTTACACCGCTTGATTCCCGTCACCGGCAATCGGTCTGTTCGTCCCTCAAGGGACAGAGAGTCAGCCGGAGAGTCGCCGGACAAGGCTCAGGGTTTCCTGAACACAAAGCTCCTCCAACAACGATCAAGTACACACCGAGACCGGAAAAGTGAAGAACGACAGGCCACACAACCTTTGGCAGAAAGCTCGAGACTTCCGGCGAGCCCAAGACTGCCCCTTGCTAACCCAGGCTACTCGCACGAGGAGATCACTTAGGAATCCAGATGAACTGGGACCGTAAGCAAGGAGACAGTAGGAGCACAAAGCTTACAAGCAAAAGCTTGATGCTAGGGTTCGCAAGAAGGTAAGCAGAAAAGCACTCAGAGAGAGAGAGAGGGGTTGAAAGTGAGTGAACAGTGAAGCCCCAAGCTTCATTAATAGAAACATTTAGATAGCCGAAGGGTCACACAGGGAACAGTAATGAGCGACGGGTCAAAGGCTAACATTAAAGAGGAAGTGGGCCTTCAATAAATAGGCCGCAACAAATGGACCAAAATTACCCAACAGCGGGTATGCAATTTCTTGTCGTGTTGATGTGAAGTGAATAATCCCTTCACGAAACAATCACCTTAAAATTCAAGTTTATTTGAAGGGGGCAATAGTAATTTGGGAAATTTATATCTCTCACCCAACAAAATATTCAATATTGATTTAACAAAATGAATACATGTTGGAGTGATGTGACTTGAGAGTATTATAATTTATAATTTATAATTATGATGAAATGATGTGTTATGAAGTCGGCAACTAAAAATTCAAAAATTAATTTGAGGTTGGATTGTGTGTTTATTCAAAATATCAGGTATTAAATTATTATTTATAAAAGGTCAGAATATTTTTATAAATTTCTTAAAAAATTAGGCTAAAATCTGATAATGCCCCAAAAATTAATAATAAATACTTGGTTGAATGACATAAATTTTCCAAATTACTATTTCCCTACTGCTGCCGCCGCCGCAAGATGAAGAAATAATACTGATATAGCCCACCCAAATGTATATATTTAAGACTTTTTTTTTTTGATAAATTTGTAGTAAATAGAAATGAATGCATTGAGAATTCCTTTTTTTTAGTACCGAATGCATTGAGAATTCCGACAAAAGAAAACGAACACAATCTGTCAACTAGTCACTAATTATTAATTACACGATTGATTAAATAAATAATAAAACAGGCTTTGTTCATCGTCAAAGTTGCAGAAACCCGTACACTTACCCAAGCTCTACAATCTACATATACAAATCCACAATTTCCATCATCTATTTCTATCTCTCTCTCACTGAATTCGAGAGGAATTAATTATGGCAGCAGCAACTGCAGCTCCAATCTCTGTGTCCAGCCACTGTTGTTCTTCTTCATCTTCGGCTAATTATTCCAATTCATCCTCTATTGGGTTTCATCAAAATCCCTATAAATTTCTATTTCCGGCGATTTTTCCTAAAAGAAATGTTTCTTTGCAATCCAAGGTCAACCCTTTTTCTAATGTGGTTCTCATGCAAGATGGTTGGTTTTGTAACTTACTAAATCCTCAACTGTTTGTTTCTCTGTGTGATTCCTCTATTTTTATTTTGATTTTGTTTGATTGTGATGGAATAAATTTATAGGTGGTTTGGCTGCAACAGTTGAAGGAGTGGAAAATGAAAAAGCCCCTTGGAAGAAATTGAAAGAGGAGAATGCTGATTTGAGTGTTGTTAAATCAACTGTCAGTATTACTGTTGTAGGGGCCTCTGGGGACCTTGCAAAAAAGAAGATATTTCCTGCTCTTTTTGCACTTTACTATGAGGATTGCCTACCTGAGGTCTGTCTGTTTCATATCTATCCTCAGCTAAACTAAACGGTTTTTGGATGTTTCATATATTTTAACTGTTTTATGTGTTGCTGAAGCATTTCACTATCTTCGGTTATGCCCGTAGTAAGATGACTGATGCAGAACTAAGAAATATGGTTAGCAAGACTCTTACTTGCAGAATTGACAAGAGGTAATTGATTTGCTGCTGCCTCACTCCCCAAGATATTGATATTTTGTTTTAGCTGTTTATTAACAGCACTTACTTTTATGGGTGAATTGAGTGTTGATTTCAAGAATTTTTAACCTGTATTCAGGGAAAATTGTGGTGAAAAGATGGAGCAGTTCCTAAAAAGATGTTTCTACCACTCTGGTCAATATGATTCCCAGGAGAATTTTGTTGAGCTAGATAAGAAACTTAGGGAGCATGAGGTAGTTTAATTTTTCTAATATATGCACTCATTTATGCTTCTTGGTCGGAATTCGGAACCCACTTGAGATGGCTCGAGCCAATTGGGTAGAGGCCTGAGATATTATACATGTTGATTGTGAATTTTGTGTAACTTCTTCTATATATATATGACACTGGTTGTTTGCAAATTCATCTTCTATGGGACAATATTGTTATGCTTATTATTTGTTACTGAAGGTATGATGATGATTGACTCCTGTAGGCTGGTCGTGTCTCAAATCGCCTTTTTTACTTATCCATTCCACCAAACATTTTCGTAGATGCTGTAAAATGTGCCAGTCTCTCTGCTTCTGCATCTGCTGGCTGGACTAGGGTCATTGTTGAAAAACCATTTGGCCGTGATTCCGAATCCTCTGCTGCTTTGACTAAATCTCTAAAGCAATACTTGGATGAGGATCAGATTTTCAGGTAGGTTAAATTTGATCTCTATGTGGTTGCGTTTCCTTACTGGAACTGATTAATGATTAAAGGAATCAGCTAGAATCCGAATGGCAATGTTTGGTTGTTGTGATACTGCTGCTCTCCTTACAGGATTGATCACTACCTCGGAAAGGAGCTAGTAGAGAATCTATCTGTGCTTCGCTTCTCCAATCTTATTTTTGAACCCTTATGGTCAAGACAGTATATAAGGAACGTTCAATTGATATTCTCTGAGGACTTTGGCACTGAAGGAAGGGGAGGGTAATTTATGTAGTTAATTTGTTATTACACGAATACTAGTGAGTAAGTGGAAGTTTGCTGATTTATTAATTTTTGTTCTGCTCCAGTTACTTCGACCATTATGGAATAATTAGAGACATAATGCAAAATCATCTGCTCCAAATATTGGCCCTCTTTGCCATGGAAACACCTGTGAGTTTGGATGCTGAAGATATCAGAAATGAAAAGGTTACTATACTTTGTGCGTATGTTAAGTTGGCATTGTTGTTTTCTTAGGATGAAGAGAATGCTAAATCTTGATGGTTTACAGGTTAAAGTTATACGTTCCATGAGGCCTTTACAAATTGAGGATGTAATGATAGGTCAGTACAAGAGTCACACAAATGGAGGCGTGTCATACCCGGGATATACAGATGACAAAACTGTTCCTAAAGACAGTTTAACACCAACTTTTGCGGCTGCTGCACTTTTCATAGATAATGCAAGATGGGACGGGGTGCCTTTTCTAATGAAAGCTGGAAAAGCTTTACATAATAGAAGGTTTAGAAAAATCCTAAGAAAAAAAGAATCAAAATTCATTGATGGTGATACCTCTGAGTCTGTTATTGATGCTTGAATGTTGTTTGCCTTTGTTTTTTAGGGCAGAAATAAGGGTGCAGTTTAGACATGTTCCTGGAAATTTATACAACAGAAACTTTGGGAGTGATCTGGAGCAAGCAACAAATGAGCTTGTAATCCGGGTGCAGCCGGATGAAGCAATTTATTTGAAGATTAATAACAAAGTCCCTGGACTGGGAATGAGACTGGACAGAAGCAATCTGAATCTTCTGTACAAAGCAAGGTATATATTGTATAGTGTTGAACTTGAACATGTATGTTTGTAGATGGATTTGATTGATCTGTGTGTTGGTTGTAGATACTCGAAGGAGATACCGGATGCATATGAGAGACTAGTTCTGGACGCAATGGAAGGTGAGAGGAGACTGTTCATCAGAAGCGATGAATTAGATGCAGCATGGGCGCTATTCAGCCCAGTACTGAAGGAGCTTGAAGAAAAGAAGAAAACACCAGAGTATTATCCTTATGGGAGCCGAGGGCCGATAGGGGCCCATTACCTTGCTGCCAGATACAACGTTAAGTGGGGCGATCTTGGAGTTCACGAATAGATACATGGTTTATACGTATATATCTAGTCATGTCAACATTTTTCTTGTATATTCTTGTGCTTCAATTCACCAAGTACAAGCTAGCTAGCTACTACAATTCCAGAAAAAAACTCTCTGTGCCTGTATGGAATAATTCAACATTTCAACTATATATGCAGTTCCAGAAACTACATTCAATGAAGTTGTACAGGGAAGGAAGGGAATACTAGTCTTGGTTTTTTATACTGATATTGATATGTATATATGCTACTTTTAGTAGTACTACTACTTCAAATCTTCAATCAATATTATTTGTTGATTTCTAGAATTGGCTCACGCCTAAAAGTATGTACCATGTTGGTTGCTGATCGGGTATGTTTCGTTTTGTGCTTCTGAAGCTGTGGATAGTATTGAACAATACTACCATTAGGTCTGCTGGAAAAAATATATGTATGTTTGGGATCACATATAAAGCTCTCTTACTTGAATTATTTGTACATTTCTGCACGGTTTTATAATCCTTTGCTGAGTATAATAAATTTATTATTTAGAGACGAAGTAATCCAATGCAATACAGTAAAATCTCTATACAGTAATATAGTTGGGACCGGAGAAAAATATTACTATAGGGAGGTTATTCTTATATAGAGTTTACATATAAAATTATTATTATTTTTTTAAAAATAATTAATATATATTATACAACACTTGAAAATGTATCTTTATATTTAAAAACATGAATTTAAAAGGTATATAAGATTCATTCATGTGTTCTAACCGAAGAATACATCATATAGGAATCACGCAAGATGCGCATGGACGGCATAGTGATAATCCAGAGAATAATAGTGTAGAAATAGAAAAAGTATTGTGTCAATGAACTTCAAATATATTGGACAAGTTGGAAATATTTTAGATTCAACAAGAAAGTGTCATGTTAACTAATTACTTATAACGTGCAAATGAAAGGGTGTTATATTAACCTAAAAAAATTAAAGCACTGCCACAACTAACTTTAGATAAGTGTTTCATACAATCTTAATTTTGATATAACATATGTAGTTAAAATAGTTCTAGATATTTTATACAGATATTTAAATATATATGAAATTTAATGTCACTTTATTACTATATGTAGGTAAATTTCTTAAGGATGGTCTAAAAAAATACCGGAATATTACAATATAGAGATTATTCTTATTTATAACTAGTCCCGAATTGGGACCACAACTTTTTATTACTATAAGGAGGTTATTCTTATATAGAGGTTTTATTGTATGAGGAAATGATTAATTAAAACTGTATTAATATTTAGAGCAGAAATGAGCGATTATATTGTTATTATTTATAGGATTTACAGAGACATCATCTCCCAATTAACAAATGCATATCCATGTGTGTGCAGTAACTAATGCCACTATAATATAGTCTGTCACTCTATAATATATGAGAGCAGGCGAGGCATAATGCATATATATATATATATATATATATATATATATATATATTATCTAAGCTAGCATTAATCTGAATCTGGGCGGGGTGAGGAGGAGATGGTAGGAGGTGCAGCTGGGCTTGTTGATCTCCGCCAGCAGGTGGAGGAAATGATCGACGTTGCAGGGAAGCAGCAAGGGCCCTTCGCAGCTGTATCCGTACTCAGATTCGGCTTCTTCCAGCAGAGCTTTGAAGAGCGGGTGGTTCACGTATTCCGTCTTGATTACAAACCTCTCTCTCTCCTCCCCCACGTAGATGGATAGGCATCCCGATTTTCTCTTCTGCTGCCACTGCTGCTGCTTCTTTCCCGACGACGACTTCCACGTCTTCCAAATCTTACCTTTATTGATCTCCATTTAATTTGCTAACCAAAAATGAGGATATATATATTCGATCATCAACCTCTCATGTTGTGTTACTGCTACTCATCATCTATCATCTATGCACTCACAGCTCTCAGCTACCTAGCTAGTGTTGAAATCATCAGCTCATCACCACCACATATATATAGATTGAGAGAATGGATCAAATATGATATTTTTCTATTATCAGAATTAGGACCACATCTTACCGTATTTAATGAGATGATGTAATAGTTGAAATTTAATGCAATAGAGGATGGTAATTTCGTAAATAACCAGACAAAAAATAAAGGGAGGACGATTATTTTCATCCAAATTTTTAAAACTGATGATGACAATTTAAAAAAAAAATCTTAAAAACTTTAAACAACCATAACTTACTTATTTATAATTTAATTGAAGCAAGAATTAGTACCTATTGGACTAATTAAAATTGGCATGATCACGTAATATATAATTTAGTTAATTACATTTTCCACAACCAGTTTGTCAACGCTTGCTACCTCTAAATGCCTTTTTATATATCTCATTATTGCCTCCCTTAATTATTATTAGTTTTTTTCATTACAATACGGCTGCCCTACGGCAACACGAAGAGGCCATGCTGCTCTGAATTTTAATTCTTTTAACTTGAGAAGGAAACCGTCAGTTTTGTCTTTTATTAACCATTAATGTATTTGTGGAAGATATATATAATAATATCAAATATACAAAAAAAAAAAAAAAATACGGGATGCGGGAATGTTCATGCAACCCCAGCTTACATCATTGAATTTAATTTGGGTTGAGGAATGAAGATGTTAAATATTGGTGTTAATAATTGGTGTTTACTTCTTCAATTCGCACTGATTTCATTGTACACACGCATATTTAATTAAGTCACGCCACTTGTCAAATATTTACGTATCATCTGATATTAAGTTGTATTTTATTTTATGATTGAATAAATAAATAGTTCATTTTCGTTCGTGCTATAATTTAATTTATTGGCCAATCAATATTAGCCCTCATATGTTAAGATTCATGGGTGATGGGGCATCGATCATTTATTTCACATTCACTATTCTAATACGTGTTATACAATCAAATTAATAGTTTTAATAATATGTATAATAAAAATAAAATTAATATAACATAATTGATCTAGTTTTCATTTATAAAAAAAAAAGATTGAAATTTTAAAAATTATAGATCATAATCATAAGATAACCAACCATAATAATCAATTATTAATTAAAAATTAAAAATGAAATACTAAAAAATAAATATAAACTCTAATGTGGTATAATAAATTCTAATTAATAATTATACAATTAATTTAATATAACAGAAAAATTAAAATTGATAATGAAGTTACATAAACTGTGCGATCATGTTCATTATCATATACTTGAACATTGTTGTGAACATGTAATAAGGTCAGAATGTAAAAACTTAAGCAAATAAAGAACATGAGGTTGGTAACCATGTTCGATTAACTGATCTACGTCAAAGGGGACTTATCAAGTCCGTGAGAAACAATTTATTACTCCGTTGAATGGTTACAAAGGTTATTACACGAAGACTCCCGTCACTCGACCCCTTTCCTACCCGATTCAACCTCTTTCACTAAACTGAATTGTGAGCTCCCCTCACAACCTAAAATCCCTCTAGTTCCCAAAGGAAATCTCTTCCGAGACTCCTCTAAGTGTGTATGAAAGTGAGTTTCAAACACAGACTAGAAAGACAATGATCTAACCGATCAAACCTAGTCTACCCGAATACTATATGCTTCGAATGTGAAGTCTTTTAACTCTCAGCCCTTTAGTGTATTCGTAAAAATTCGTGTCTGCTAAACTAGTCTAATTCTCATGCTATTTATAAATAACAGATGTAGCCTTAACAAGGTAATCAGAAGTCCTAACTAGACTAGGATTTAACAAGGAAACTATTTCCTTAAATAAATCGGACTTTCCTAGTTTAGATGTCTTCCTTGAATAGAACTCCTTCTTTCCTTCTTGATCTTCATCACGAACAAGACAGCTTCTATTCTGAAACATCCATCTTGAATCTGCAACACCAACTCTTAGATTACAGCATGATACGTCTCTTGAAAAACACTCTAGACAACCATGTACATGATCATGTCTTTGAACATGATTAAGTACATGTCTTGATTTTCAATCAGATTAGCAGCGGAATGTTCACAGTAATGTCCAGAACATGGCATTCGAACATGAATAACCAAAACCTTTTGTGTTCTTTTGAAATTTCCAAAACATCTTAAATAGATAATGACAATCCCGAACACCTAAGTGCAGGTGGCACTAACAATCCCTCCCTTTGTCTTTATTTGGTTGCAAATCAGCTCCATGTTTAAAAGAACACAATCCCTTGAATTGTAGGATCATGTACTTAGAAACATACATGAATGAGTGGAAGAACATTATATGATTCAGCTGCTTTTCACTTTCTTATCAGCTTGTACCTGCTCTGCTATATTCAATTTTTTCTTTTATATTTTTATGTTTTGATAGCAGTTTCAATTTTTTAGCAGATATGAATCACAATGGGAAGAAAAATCTGTTTCATAACAAAATAGCTAAAAGCAAGCTATCATAGCAAAAAAAATATCTTGCAAAACATGATGCAAGATAAGTAAAATAGAAACAGAAATAAAAAAAAAACTTATATTGCATTACTCCATCTATTTGCTACCGAGAAAGGCAAATGAGTAATTCTTAGAAACTACTCGGATTTGTCAGAGTCTTGAGCATCATCATCTCCCTCAGATCCTCCTTCTTCAGATCCTGCTTCAGCATCATCATACTCAATTTCTTCTCCATCATTAGCATCCTCTTCAACCTCCTCTTCATCATCCTCAGCTTCAGCAGTCTCAACTTCATGATCCTCCTCTGCAGATTCCTCTTGGACAGCTTCTCTTCCTTAGTGTGTTCTGCAGTCTGTGCTTCATCTAGCTTTTGTGCTGGAGTAGACTTCTTCTGAACAGCAGCTTCGGCAGTACTTGCAAGCTTGTGCAAGTTATGAACATTCTCAGGAACATCTGTTGTTGTGGAGGCAAACTCTTCTCCTGATGAAAGATCTGTAATCATTACTTGGATCTTCATCTTCTAAGAAGTATGCTCAGAAATTAAACGAGCATAGAACTCCAGACTTTTCTCTAAAACTCTCAGCACATCACTTTTGGAGAGGATTCTTCAACAGTTTCATTCACTCATTTCTTGGATGACATGAATTGTTTGAACTGAAGGCGAAGATGAGGATCTCCTATTTCAGGAGCAACCTTTATCACTAGAGGCTTAGGAAGAGGATTAATTTTGTCTTTCTTTGAAGACACATTCTTCTTATGTTTCTTGATGATGTTGTAGATCAATGATGGATAGCATAGTGGACCTTTGACCACTGTAGACTCTGAACTGCTGATGATCTTGCTAAAAACAAACTCACCATAGTTGAATTTCTTCTTAGTTCCAAGATAAAACAGAAACCGCCCCTGGACTTGAGTCACTGCAGCCCGATGCTTAGTTGGTAGCTAATTGTGGATCAAAATTCTGAACAAGGCGCCATATTTGTGAGATAGTTTGGAGATTGGAATAGTTTGTGGATGAGACAGCCATTTGCTGTAGATGTCCTGGGTTAGTTCCTCAGCAACCATCCCCAGTCATCTATTTCCTAGAACTCCCCCTCAGATGAACATCCTAAAAACTCATTAATGAGATCGGAGGAAAACTAGACCATGTCTCCTCTCACAAAGACTTTTTGGAAGTCTTTAGACTCTGGATCATCGATCTCTTTTGTCAAATTACAGTAGAATTCTGTGACAACCTTAGGAACAAATTCCTGAACCTTCTTTACTATTCCCAACAAACTAGCTTGCTCCAGTAATGTATACACTCCAGTAGCCAACAACGTATCCTTGTCCACCTTCTTAGAAGATCGAAAGATGGATTGACTAGATATACCTGGAATATGGACAATCTGTTTGTGAACTTCAGACTCATGTTCACTGGAATGTGAGTGAACATCTTCAGGTACATGGGTCGGCTGGGCAGCTTTCTTGACCTTCTTAGAAGGACCAGTTGATGCAGCGGCCTTCCTCTTCTTTGTGGATGCAGCAGCAGATGGAGGGGTGGTAGACACTCTACTTCTGGTCACATGGGTTCTTGGAACCAGTTGCACCATAGCAGAAGATGTGATGAAGCCATACAAGGCTTTGAAGAACTAAACCCGAAGCTACCATTCAAAAGTCCAATTGCGCGTACAAGAGCCAAACAACTTCTATGTTATTTTCAAATATTAATGCGAAGAAAGATTGAAGTTGGAAAAGAAGAAATTGGACGCAGCCCCAAATGGATTTTAGCATTATCAATTGAAGATGAAGATCAAGATCACACCATGGAGGATATAAAGAGAAGAAGTGCACGTGTGCATGTGCATGAAGTCGATGTGCATGTGTGTGTGTGTGTTGAAGATAAATCGGCCCTTATTCGATTTAATTAGGGGATTGATTTATTTAGACTTTAGTATTTAATTAGATCATAGTATTTAATTATTTGGGTCAGTTTTTATTATTTATTTGATGTAATTTTCGTTCACTATAGTACGGGTTTGACTAGAATTGTATTTAAGGCAATTTCCTACTTTGAATAGAATTCTAGTTTAGGTATTTTTCTAGTATAGTTAGAGTTCCTTTTTGGATCAGTTTTTTTTAGGCCTTTTTATTGATTAATTTCGTGCATGATAGGCCCTATAAATAGAGGAACCATGTTACTTTGATATTTTAGACATTATTGATTAAATTTGCCTTTGCATTCAATTTGTGTCTCAACCGTTTAAAGCTTTTGATTGTTTTCCTCAAAAATACTCATTCTTGAAGCCTAGCAAACTTTAAGTCTTACATCAAGGGAACGTTCTAATTCACATGAGGAATTAGGGTGAACTCGCTACCGAAGAACAACTTGAAGATTCATTTTCGTCGTACAAGATACGTCGGGGATTAATCGGGTTGTAATTCAACAACACTATCATCAACACCACTATCTTAGACATCCTCAATCATCCTCAAGTCTCCATATCACCTTCAAACATTCAGATTCATTTGTGCTTGGGTTCATGTTCGTTCGAGTCCAATTCCAGATCCGTTCGTCGTATTCTGCACCATAAACCGTAAGTCCTTTTTATCCTTAACATATCATATCTTCCCTAGCCATTCTTAGCCCATAAATCATGTCCCAAATACCACCAACTTCCATCCATAATTCTCATCCTAAAACAGCCCCCTTCTTTTTGGATTTGTGTTCCGTTTTTGTGTCGTAGTCTAAGTGTCGTAATTAGGCCTAGTTTCTTTGTTTCTATTAATTTGAGTCTTATTCTCATTATTTCAGTTTATTTTTCAGTTTATTAAGTATTAGAGTAGGATTGAGTCCTTCCTTAGTTGGCGTGTTCGATTCTAGAAGTCATCCGCGCGTACTCGCATCATGTACAATTTGTCCGGGTTACATCAAGTTGTCTTCTTCCTTGGTGTTTTCTTCTTGACTGGAGATCTCGCAAAAGGATCATATTGAGCAGAGGCCAACAATTTTTTCTGTTGTGGAACAAGAGTCTTCTCACCAGATTTAGAGGATGAACTCTGAATGACTTCCTTCTCTGCTGGATCAACAACTAATGGTCTGTGAATAACTTTCTTCTTTCCTTTGGTAAGAGCAGCAGCTATAGCTTTCATCTTTAAGCTTAAGGGAATGTCATCTTCCCTATCTTCATCATCACCTTCTGTAGCAGAAGGTTGCACAGGAGGTTGAAAAACAACATCAGTTGGAGTAGATGTCGCAGCAGGGCTTTTCTCTACAACATGTGCCTCAACATGTTCAGGCACATCTGAAGACGTAACATGATCATCTCTAGCAGATCCCTTCTTTTTCTGAAGGGCTTGGTCAGCAGGTGTTGTGATGATCTTCTTTGATGAAGAAGCTATTGTCTTCTTGGATTTCTTGACCGCGGTTCCCTTTGTTCTTGTAATATTTCCAGCTTCATCAGTCTTTTTTTGAAAATCCACTTGGTTCCAACAATATTGACTCCTACAGGCTTCTGTACCAGATCTCAGGCGTCATTCTTTTTGAACTGAAGAAGTTCTTCCTGCATGGCTTCTATCGAATAGTCATCTTTAAGAGCTTCTTGAATGTTCTTGGGTTCAATTTTGGAAGTGAAACACACATAGGATATTTCATCATACATCCTTTTTCTCAGAGTGCTCCTGATCATTCTTCCTTCATGAATGTCTCCAATTACTTTTGAAGTAGGATGATTCTTGATGATTTGCTTCGAAGGCTTTCTATGCCTTACTGTCTGTTCTTCAGCTTCTCTGTCTGTATCATCATGACTTTAGGATGTTCGAACACATCCGTGTGAACATCATCTTCAGAAGTATTGACAGTATTGTCCTGATCATCAAATCTGACATTGACTATCTCAATTGTAGCATTTGTATCTTTGTTGTAAATCCTGTATGATTTACTGTTTCTAGAGTATCCAACAAAGATCCCTTCAACTCCTCTTTTGTTCATCTTGCTGCGATATTCTCTATCATTGAGAATATAACATGTGATTCCAAACACATGAAAGTACTTTACTGTTGGCTTCTTTTCATTCCAAATCTCATATGGAGTAGTGAAAGTACCTGGTCTGAGATGAACTCTATTGCTGATGTGGCATGTTGTATTGATAGCTTCTGCCCAGAACATTGCAGCAACTCCTTTAGCAGCAATCATGGTCATGGCCATCTCCTAGAGAGTTCTGTTTTTCCTTTCCACAACTTCATTCTGATGAGGAGTTTTGGGGGCTGGGTACTCATGACTGATACCATTCTCACTGCAGAATGTATCAAAGTACTGGTTCTCAAATTCCTTGCCATGATCACTTCTGATTCTGATAATTTGATCATCCTTCTCAACTGTAATTTTGCAGGCTAATTTCTTGAATGCTGTGAAAGCTTCACTCTTGTCTCTGAGAAAATCAACCCAGGTAAACCTTGAGTAATCATCATTGCAGACAAGGACATACTTCTTTCTCCCATAGCTTTCCACAGTCACAGGCCCCATCAGATCCATATGAATGAGATCTAGAATTCTCTTGGAAATTCTGTCTTGAACTTCTTTATGTTGAGATCTGGACTGTTTCCCAATATGGCATGGACCAAAGACTTTATCTCTGTCAATTCTGATCTGAGGTAGACCTCTAACAACCTCCTTACTGATGATCTTCTGGAGATTTCTGAAGTTGATGTGTCCAAGTTTCTGATGCCAGATCTCTGACTCTTCAATAGATGTTCTTTGACATGTTAAATAACATTGTGCAGGAATATGTAGCTGATAACAGTTATGAGCTGATCTCTTCTCCCTTTCATGAATAAGTCATTGTTCTTATTCATAACTTTGCAGCTTTTTTTGGTGAAGACTACAGTCATGTCATCATCACATAGTTGACTGATACTAATCAGATTAGCTTTGAGTCCATCACCTAGCATAGCTTTCTTGAGTTTGGGCATTCATTCAACAGTCAGCTCTCCTTTTCCCATAACTTGACATTTCTTTCCATCTCCAAAGGTAACAAAATCTGATAAGCAAGCTTTCAGATTCTGCATCACAGAGCAATCTCCTGTCATGTGTCTTGAACAGCCACTGTCAAAGTACCAGCTTCCTTTATCTTCAACTCTCAACGAAGTATGAGCAATTAGACTAGTCTGCTTGATCACCCATTGCTTTTTCTATGCAGGCTTTTTCTTCTGTTGAGTAGTTGTTTTCTTTTGAGTGTTGCTGGAATGCTGAGCCACAAATCTTCTCCTCAAAGTTTTCAGATCAAAGAGATACTTCTCACATTGTGGTCAAATGTCACCTTTTTCTTCACAATAGTGGAAGATAATTCTTTTCCTGCAGCCATTATTGTTAGTCATTTTTTGTTAATGTTCTTCTGGATGGCCTGAACATTATTTTGTACATGTGTTGTCTGGCTTGTACTGGCTTTGACAAACACTGTCTTGGATTCTCTACCATTGTATCCAAGACCTGGATGACTTTTCCCAGAATGTCCCAGATTGGTAAGAATCTTATCAAGATTCTTAGCTCCATTGTTCAGCATGTTGACAATTCTTTTGATGGACTTTAGCTCCGTAGTCAGTTCTTCAATCTCCTTCTTCTGTTGTTGGATAATGATCTTCTGTTCTCCATCAGACTTGATCAAATTCTCTTTTTCTTTGAGAAGATCTTTGTTGTGAGATTGAAGATTTTTGTTGATCTCAGCAACTTCAAGCTATTTTTCATATATCCCCTTGTATGTTTGAATAAACTCCTCATTACTGACATCATCATTATCTGAGTCTTTATCTTCGTCTGCAAGTTTGAAAGGATCTTGGAACTGTGAGACTTTTGCTATAAAGGCATAGTTCTCTTCTTCTGATTCACTGCTACTTTCAGAATCATTATCACTCAGAGAGGCATTGTAGTTATTTTTATTCTTCTTCAGAGTGTTGACACATTCAGCTTGAATATGTCTAAAGCCATCACACTCTCTGCACTGAATTCCTCTCTTTGTGTTTGATGGTTGCAACTCTTTTTGCTCACTGTTGGAGTTTCTATCTTATTGAGCAGTTCCAGGTTGTTGTCTCCTGTTGTTTGACCTTCTGGAAGACTGTCTATTCACTCTCTTAAGCATTCGACTGAAATTCTTGGTGATAAGGACCATATTATTCATTGTTTCTGAATCAAGTACAATTTTTTTGTTTCTGCACATGTTCAGGAACATCCTCAGAAACTTCAGCTTTCAGAGCAATACCTTTCTTCCTTGAGTTGTTGTCATCATCTTCTAGATTCATCTCGAATGTTTTCAATGATCCCATCAGTTCATCAAGTCTCATACTCTTGATGTCCTTGGCTTCCTCTATGGCAGCAACTATGTAGGCAAACTTCTTTGAAAGAGATTTGAGAACCTTCCTTACAAGCTTTTCATTGCTGATAGGTTCTCCTAGAGCAAAACTTTCATTTGTTATGCTCCTTAATATGGCATTAAACTCACCAATGGATTTAGATTCTTCCATTCTGAGACTTTCAAACTTTGAAGTCAGATTTTGAAGTCTTGACAGCCTCACAGAACTAGTCCCTTCAAAGGTAGTTTCCAAAATATCCCATGCAACTTTCGCAGTCTCACAGGTTGAGATTAAACTGAATGTTTCAAGATCAACTGCAGAGAATATTGCATTGAGAGTTTTAGAGTTGACATTGTGAGCTCCCCTCACAACCTGATTCAACCTCTTTCACTAAACTGAATTGTGAGCTCCCCTCACAACCTAGAATGCCTCTAGTTCCCACATAAAATCTCTCTCGGGACTCCTCTAAGTGTGTATAAAAGTGAGTTTCAAACACAGATTAGAAACACAATGATCTAACCGATCAAAACCTCGTCTACCCAAATATTATATGCTTCGAATGTGAAGTCTTTTAACTCTCAGTCCTTCAGTGTATTCGTAAAAATTCATGTCTGCTAAACTAGTCTAATTTCCAAGCTATTTATAAACAACATATATAGCATTAACAAGGTAATCAGAAGTCCTAACTAGACTAGGATTTAACAATGAAACTATTTCCTTAAATAAATCGGACATTCCTAGTTTAGATGTCTTCCTTGAATAGAACTCATTCTTTCCTTCTTGATCTTCATCACGAACAAGACAGATTCTATTCTGAAACGTCCATCTTGAATCTGCAACACTAACTCTTAGATTCCAGCATGATACGTCTCTTGAAAAACACTCTGGACAACCATGTACATGATCATGTCTTTGAACATGATTAAGTACATGTCTTGATCTTCAATCAGATTGGCAGCGAAATGTTCACAGTAATGTCCAGAACATGGCATTCGAACATGAATAATCAAAACCTTTTTTGTTCTTTTGTAATTGCCAAAACATCTTAAATAGATAATGACAATCCCGAACACCTAAGTGCAGATGGCACTAACAGATCAATAAATAAATAAATATGACCGTAGAAGAAGTAAAGGATTAGATAACCAAATGTGGATTATACCATCTCAACTGAGGTGGTTCAGTGTCGAAATAAGTGTACATGTAACACACTCAAATTGAACAAGACAAAACGATGATGAAATTCATAGTCAAAGTCTAATTAATTAAGTCATTTTCAAGCGAGATTGAATATAATGGGTTCTGGTTGTCTCAATGCAAGGTATGTAAATGATTAAAATTGTGACACGTGTATTATTATAATTTTAAATGTTTTTACCATTAAGAAAAACAAAATTATGAAATTGTTATCCAGATTAACCTTGGTGAACCGTTCTGATGAATTATGGGCTCGAGACCATTGGTACAAAAAAAGAAAATTCTTATTCAATTGTGAAAAACTATAATTCGTGCAATGGTGTGTTTTAACGATACTGCATGCAAGTGATTTTGAGAGTGACAGGAACGGAATCAAGAATAAGTAAATAAAAGCAGTAAAAGTATGCACGAGATTGATAACCCAGTTCGGTTAACCAATCTACTCTGGGGGAGAAACTTGAAGATTCATCCACTACTCCTTCGTGAAGACTATTTATGATCTTACACATACATGACTCCCTCCTTATGCCACTCTTTCTTACAACATGAACTCTTTGATGACTGAATGTTGTGAGATCCCCTCACAACTTTGACACTAGACTACCTCTAGCTACCCACGACTTCAACTTACAATCTCTCCCGAGATTGCGTACAAAATGGATTAAAAACTCCTCACGTGTTTCACTCAAAAACACTCAATGCTAGACTATCACGTTGAACAGTTTTGGGAACAACTTCTAGCTATTACAAATATCATAAACCAATGACTCTCAAATAATTAAACTCCGATAATCTAAATTCAGCGCACACCGATTGCTAAGAAAATCGGCCTTCTTATTCTTCCACTCTTCTTGTTGACTTGATCGTCAATCTTCATCAACATGGAATGTGAATTAGGGTTTGAAATTCTTTCCATATGTGTATAGATGCTTTCCTTGAGGATGAGAGTTTAATTTAGCTCGACATCTACTCCACAAGGCAGTCAAATGATCTGATCTTGGCTTCCCAAACACAATCGCACAAGATCTACTCAACATGGAAATTGTCATATAAAAATTGTCGAGGACGCTCCAGGAACATCAAAGGGAATAGTTCACCAACTATTCTTTACTTTGCATAGCGAAATCAGCACATTACATCAGGAACATATCCTCGAATATAAATCGTCCAAATAAACTTGGTGCTACTAAATGACACTAATAATCTCCCTCTTTGGCGTTTATGGTAGACAATAATCAATAATTTGCACAACTCATGAATAAACTTACAAATCAAACATATATATCAAAAGACAAAATATAAATGTAACTGTCTGGCACAGTTACTGGAACTCCTCCTGAAATAATGCCGGGAGTTTCATCATCACATCATGAACATTGTCTAGCAATCTTGACTACTTAAGTAGTTGATCAAAATTAGATACAGACCAACAAATGAAAAAAAATGGGGTAACAAAACATAAATCCCCCATTATAAATTGTCCAAAAACAAACTTCAAAAAAGAATCATAAAAATCTGCAAACACTCCTCCTCACTTTGCAGACTTCTTCCTTCTTCCCCCCTTCACACTCCAAGACTTCTCCCCCTTAGTGGCTTCCATAAATGACAAGGCTCAGGCGAGAGGCACACCAGCAGAAGCTGGAACAGATTCGGGCACAACAACAGGAGGTGGCTGAGTAACAGCAGTAGGGCGAGGAGAGGCTGCAGAACTTGCACCTGCAAAAGCAAAACTTGCACCAGAAGGACCTATTGTATCAGCTGGTGTTTTTGGACCCAGATGTCAAACTATGTTACAGAACTCATAAAACGGTTCTATACATGCCTTTAATTTAATTTGACATGTATGTTTCTTTCACTTTCCAACCTAAATCGATATACATTGAAAATAATATTTGATATAAGTTGTGTATTAGACAATTGATGAATAGTATATATAATTACACCTTAAATGGCAGATCGATAAGAAAAAATCCTTAATTCTTTTATTAAACATTCTTAAAAATTAATGTATCACATGTAAAGAGTAAATTCTACATACATTTTAATTTTGATTCAAATGTTTGTTATTATTTTTAAATATTAAAATGTTTATTTAAAATATAAAATATTAAATAAAACAGTATAATAAAAACTTATATGAGACCGTCTAACGAGTCTCTTGCGTTAGACGGGTCAAATAGGATCCCAACCTGCCCAAAAAATCCTTCCAAACCCGTCCAAACCTACAAAAATGGTCAGGCACGTGGGCTCCATGCACCCGTCCACGGATGGCCACTCGGGTATCACTAGGTATAAAGTAAAGTATCACTATGTGTGAAGTATCATTAACTGTGAAGTGAAGTATCATTATATATAAATTTGGTGAAATATCATTAATTATTAAGAGAAGTATCATTAGATATATATTTGGTAAAGTATCATTAACTCTAAAGTGAAGTATCATTAGATATAAATTTGGCAAAATATCATTCACGATTAAGTGAAGTATCATTAGATATATATCTGGTGAAGTATCATTAACTCTGATGTGAAGCTATGAAGTGAAGTATCATTAACTATGAACTAAAATATCATTAACTATGAAGTGAATTATCATTAGATATAAATTTGATAAAATATCATCAATTATTAAGTGAAGTATCATTAGATATATATCTGGTGAAATATCATTAATTTGCACTTTAATGTGTAGTTAAAGATTGGTCTTTTCTTCATTTTGAGCATTAATATTTTTTTCTGGCTAAAACGACAATGTATATATATACAGTCACGTAGCTAGGGGGCAGTGGGGTCACTGGACCCCCCTAGCATTCTAAAAAAAATTAGGGGTATATATGTAATTTCATATATAAATAATAAAAATAAATAAAAAAAATATGAAATCCTAACATTTACGGGCTGCACTCTCCAGACTCCAGACTTCCCCTTTGTCTTTCTCAAAATCTCAAAACCTAATTGCAGATTGTAAAAATAATTTCTCTTCAATTCTCACCGAATCATCGTTGTCGGCTTCCTAGCACCGGCTGACCGTTTCTCTATGACTCCACCCGTCCACCGCCGCTGCGCTGGCCCGTTGAGTTGCTCTTTCCTCTTGCTCATACATACGGACTCACCCTGCTGCTGAAACTCATGATTTCTGGTACGATACTTGCAGGAATTGTATCTAAAATGAATTATATGTAGACTTTGACTAATTATATAGGTAATTGGAAATTTAAAGGAGGATTTGGAATGAAAAGCAGAACTCGAAAGTCGAAATGATAATAGAAGATTTCTGGTCAATTTTGTTTCTTCTATTATTTAATGTGTTTGTATTCTTCTTTTGGTGATAGTGAAAGATATTTTTGTATTTTATTTGCTTTACTTGTGGCAATTAATCTTAGATTATTACTGATGGATGTTTCTACATTATATTATTAAGCCTTGGACCCAGCAAGTGGTCCTGTATGATTAAAGTAAAGAAAAATGTGTATACTAGATAGAGATAAAAGAGAAATAATGCTATTAAACTATAGATAGAAACCGTGAAATATACTTTGCTCAAATATGCAATTTAAGCATTTCTTTAACAGTTTTTTATATATTGAAAAGCTATGTTGTTGATTATTTGATTTAATGATCATTATCAATTACATGTAGGCTGGAAAAATGTCTCGTCAATAATAAAAAATGAAGCGCTTTTTTAATCCCATACCGACTACTATGGATAGTTCACCTTCAATGGCTAATGGACCTACACGTGTTGAATCTGAAGCATCGTGAAAAGAAGTGAATATTGAAGTTGATCTTCAACCTACACCATCAAATCCGGTTGATTTACTAAACCTTCCAAGTGATCCGGGACTTCGACCTAATATAATGAGCTACCCTCCAAACTTAATTGAGCAGGTGCGTAGAGCTTATTTATTAAAAGGTCCATGTCAACCGCGTAATCATGATTTTCCACAAAAGATGGAGGCAAATAGAAAGCGCAAATTTGTCTCTGCTTGGTCTAATGAATTCAAGATGTGGTTGGAATATAGTCTTGCAAATGATGCAGTTTTTTGTTTATATTGTTATTTGTTTTCATCGGGAAGTAGCGAAAAGGGACACGATCGATGCCTTTATATCTGGAGGATTTACTACTTGGCGCAAGAAAAAAAGATTGAGAGAGCATGTTGGAGGGATTAATAGTGATCATAATAAATGTAGATTGGCATGCCAAGATTTGATGAATCATGCCCAACACATTGAAGTGACACTTGCTAAAATATCAAGGCAATCTAAGATTGATTATCGCACTAGATTGAACGCATCAGTTAGTTGTCTTCGCTTATGTCTTATGCAAGGATTAGCTTTTTGGGGGCATGATGAGTCGGTCAACTCCTTGAATCAAGGGAATTATATTGAGATTTTGAAACTTGTGGCTTCTTTTAGTGCTGAGATTTCCAATGTTGTATTGAAAAATGCTCCTGAAAATCTGAAACTCACATCACCGGATATTCAGCACGATATCATAAATGCAACAACTGTTGAGACAACTAGAGCTATCATTAATGATATTGGTGATGATTTTTTCTCTATATTAGTCGATGAATGTCGGGATGTATCTGTCAAAGAGCAAATGGGTATCGTTGTGCGTTATGTGAATAAGAAAGGGTATGTTATTGAATGGTTTCTTGGTCTTGTGAATGTTAATGACACAACTGCCACATCGCTTGAGAAAGGTATTGATGCTTTATTTTCTACTCTTGGGCTAAGCATTTCTAGTTTAAGAGGTCAAGGATATGATGGTACAAGCAACATGAGTGGTGAATTCAATGGATTGAAGAGTTTGATATTTAAGAGAAATCCTAGTGCTTATTATATTCATTGTTTTGCTCATCAGCTCCAACTAACAATTGTTGCTGTTGCAAAAAATCATCCAGTTGTTGGGTCTTTCTTTAATACCATCTCGCGTTTATGCAATGTTGTTGGAGGTTCATGTAAGCGCAAAGATATGCTTCGAGAGAGTGCAAAAGAAAAGATTATTGTTGGTATTGCAAGTGATGAAATCAAGACTGGAAGAGGACTGAATTAGGAAATGGCATTCAAGCGTCCTGGGGATACTCGTTGGAGTTCCCATCACGGTACTCTCATCAGCTTGATTCATTTATTTAGTTCTGTTGTTGATGTTCTTGACTATGTTCGGACTAATGGTAGTGATAGTTCACAGAGATCTGACACTATTGATTTGTTAGATATTATTAGCCTATTTGAGTTTGTCTTTGTGTTACATCTTATGAGATGAATATTGGGGATCACACATGAGCTATCTCAAGTGCTACAAAAGAAGAATCTAGATATTGTTAGTGCAATGCATGTTGTTAAGGTAGCAAAGACACGCTTGCAAGCAATGAGAGATAAAGGTTGGGAGATTTTGCTGACTGAAATTTCTAAGTTTTGTAGTAGCAATGGGTTAGTCATGCTAGATATGGAAGAAGAATATGTAGCTCGAGGAAGAGGAAGACGTAAAATTGAAAAAATGACGAATCTTCACTATTATCAAGTTGATCTATTTTACTCTGTGTTTGACATGCAACTTCTAGAGTTGAATCAACGTTTTGATGAAGTCAACACTGACTTACTTTTATGCATGTCGTGCTTTGATCCTAGAGATTCGTTTTCTGCATTTGATACGGAGAAGGCACTTCGTCTTGCAAAGTTTTACCCATGTGAATTTTCTGAAGTTGCTTTGTATGAACTTGAAAGTCAGCTTAAAAATTTTATATGTGATGTGCGCATGGATGAAAGCTTCTCAAACTTGTCAGGGATTGGAGGTCTTGCTGAGAAGATGGTTTCTACAAGGAAACATGATGTTTACCCATTGGTTTATTTGTTAGTTAAGTTGTCTTTGACTCTACCGGTTGCTACTGCTACAGTTGAAAGAGTTTTTTCAGCAATGAAGATCATCAAGAATGTTCTACGCAATAGTATGGGAGACAGTCTTTTGAATGATTGCTTAGTACCTTACATGGAAAAGGATGTCTTTGTAAATGTTACTGATGAATGTATTATGCAGCGGTTTCAGAATATGAAAAATAGGAGAGAAATGTTATGAAACAATTGTGGTTTTGTCTTTTATTTGACTTATTTTGTAATGTATGCGGCATTATAACTGTGTTAAGTAGTACTTAATATTTGTTTTTTACTGATGAAAAAATTTGGACCCCCCTGAGTCGAGTTTCTGGCTACGCCACTGTATATATATATATATATACTATTTAATCAGCAAACGTCTAAATTTTACATACAAATAATTAGTATGTATATACGTAATCATGTAGTTTATTACAATGAAATAGATAAGTGGCACGTACGTACAAACAAATTAAAGTGCAGGACAATATGTATATATATGTAGTATATCTAGTTTATGGATGATCAGTAGTTGTGTGGACTGTTGGATTGGTAGGAGGAGGATGCGGAATCCATGTGTTTGGATCCCAGAAATTGAACGGCGGCGGCGGTATCCATGTTCTTGGAGGTGGAGGTGGAACAGATGGGAACGGGAAAGGCAAAGGCGGCGGATTTTGGGGAAATGGGAAGGAGGGGAGGGGCGGTAGTTGAGGTAATGGAGGGAGGGGGGGCAGTTGAGGGAATGGAGGGAGGGGCGGCAGCTGAGGGAATGGAGGCAGCGGTGGCAGCTGAGGAAAAGGTGGCCATGGAAATACATAGGGAGGAAAATAAGGCAGGAAAAACTTAGAGGAATTCCAATTAGAATCTGCATCATCAGCTGCTTTCCCTTTCCCTTCCCCACAAAGGGCTGCATTTCTCCGAGGTGGTCTGTAACTCAAGGCATTAATAATATTAACAGCTGATCTAATCTCAGATGATGCTTTTGCTTTTGTTCTGGTGGGGAGAGTGCAGCCATTATTAATATTACTAGTGTTAATCAAGGTTGCCTCACAGAAAGAGTAGTAGTAGTGGACGGTAGTCGTCATTGGATCTTGATGATGGTGTTGATGATCTTGATAATAACGAATAGGAATCGGAATCGGAATCGGAATCTCCAGTCTGTACATTCCATATCTGTCCGTGCTTCTGTTCACAGAGACAGAGAATGATATCATCTCTTCTTTGCCTTTCACTTTGCACTCTACATTCACATCTACACCTGCAGCTCTTGCATTAGTATTGCATGCATGCATGTTAGTTCATCAATATTATATATTATATCAATCAATCCATTCCATATATGTATTCAATTACATACATACATACCTGGCAACAAGTAGCTATGGTTGGAGAAAGTATCATCATAACATACATCGCAGTATACAGAACCTAGTACGGTAATTCGCGGCTGAGGCTGAGCTTCAATAATATTGATGGTCAAACATGAATTTGCGAGAAACAAAAATAGATATGCAATTTTAGCGATGGGGGAAGACATGTTTGCTAGCTAGCTAGCTTGTCATAATAAGATGATGAGATATATAGGAGTTGAGCTAATGAATGTATGTACGTATGAATGAATATCCGTGACTGCGAGAGAATTTTGGGACATTCGCATGCATGATATATGTGATCGATCGATGTGGGAATTTAATTCATTCGCTACAAATTAAAGTAAACAATGCATGTGATCCAATTAATTAATTAAATATTACAGTACTATTCAATTCACGGGCAACAACAACAGCATGATCACAAGCCCCAAGGATTAATCAATGGAAGCAGACTACTTTTCATTTCCTCTTCCTTATCTATGATCATTTAGTTAGTTGCAAAGAATTAATACTATATATACTACTTTATTAATTAGTTTCTTTCTTTATGAGCTATGCATCTGCTGAATCTCATGACTACAGCTAGCCTAACATCATCAACCATTTACGCTCCTTTTCACCGAAATAAAAACACCAAACAAAAAATAAAAAAAGCTTACCTATGCTACCTATCACATGCATGCATCTTTCATTATAATTCAAAAATTTTATTTGATTTGCTTCGGGTCGGGATTCCTTATAATTCAACAATTTATGATTAATAATAATAATAATAATAATAATAATAATAATAATAATAATAAATTTAAAAGTTCTATTTTATAGGTTGAATTACAATATCCTTCACTTGCATAACATTTAAAAACACATTATCACGTAACTCATGATCCACTAGGTAATAACATTTAAAAACACAATTGGGATATTGGATATATATAATACTCGCTCCATCTAAATTTAATTGATTGAATGAATAATTAGTAAGCATTCACCTCGTTCTCCATATTACTTGGATCAAGTGTGTCAAATAAAACAGCATTGGAATATTCATAAACTTTCGCCATATATGATATTTGGTGACCGATCACAGTGGGTACGTAGTTTGTGAATTCGCATAATAGCGTCAGCATAATAAGCAACAAGATAAAAAATTGTCATTGTTGAAATTGGCCCAATAGCTCTTTTATGTCTCTGGCCCAATTTCTTGTCATCTTTATTATTTCTGGCCCATCTCTCTAAAGCCCGAAACCCTAAACCCTAACCCGATCCCCGGTACCTCCCATATATATCACCTAACTTAATCTTCCTAAATTATAACCCTAATCCGCCTACAAAAGATGCGCCGCTCCCCTCTTCTCTTTTAAGCCTCACACTTGAAACACTAACCCTAATCAGCTTCCTTGAGTGAGCTCTGCCTGTTTTCTCGATGTCTCTGGCCGGATTCCTGTCGTTGGTCTCCTATTTGGCAATGTGAGTTCAGAAGGCAGAGAGATATTGTGAGCTGAGCTAGCCTGTGAGAGCTTCAAGCCTATCGTTTCACCATCCCCTTGTGGTCTGGGTCTGATCAGTCGCCGGAAACATCATAGCCGCCGTCCGTGGGAAAATCTGAGCCCATCTGTGTCATCAAGATACACTTTTCCACCTTCAAACTCTCTGTTTTCTTTATCTTTTGTGTTCTTTACTTTAAATATTCAAATATCTGCTATATATGCTTTATTTTGCCTAAGATCTAACTATTTGTTTTGGCTCCTGAGCAGGTCTGGTCCCTTGAAGTAAAGTCTGTGACGGCCTAAACTTGAAGATCCAACGATCTACTTCTCTGAGGCTTTCCGGCTGCCTGAGCAGCCGTGAGGAGAACCGGAGGGGCCGGAAAACAAGAGGTAAACCCCCAGCCGGGCACGATACCACAACAGTGGTATCAGAGCCACGGTAACCTGGCCAGGGGCACCCTCTTGCCCCTATTCTCCCTATCCCGCCACCGGTAAGGGCCGCGCCAACTTCACTCCCGACGGGATCAAAACAAAAGGTAAGGTCCGGTCTCTCCCCTGCCTGGGAGAGCCGGCTCTGGTATAGCCTCTAAACCCTAAGCTCCTCTGTGTGGTATCTTGCGATCCTACCTTAAACTTGCTTCCGCTTTGTGTCCTCTTAGTACACCTTGGTATTCAAGGCCATCTTCAACCCTCGATTATGGTCTAGATCGTCTGAATTCCTCTTTAGGTCTTCTCGAGCGAGTTGCCCGGATAGCAGGGTTGGGAAAGGTGTTCTTGAGTGAGTTCTGGGTTCTATCTGCCTTCTGCTGTGATCTCTGTGATTTTGAGGTTCTGTGGCTGTTCTCTGTCTGTTTTTATTGGTCTTTATTTGTTTGATTCCGGTTGTTTTTGTTCTTTCTGTGGTGGTTTTTTTGTGGAACTCTGTGTTTTGAGTTCCTGTGAACTGACTCTTGTAATTGAGTCAGTTATCTTTTGGCTGAATCAAGTGTGGGATTGTCCTGAGTGACCCCCTGCTTCATAGATAAATCTGTATTGAGAACTGGGCTAGCCTCAGCACTTTATTCCCCGGAGAACTTGATTTCAGTGTTCTGGAGTTTTATCTCCTGATTTTCTAAGTGCTCTATTGTGTTTTTGGCCTTTTGAGCACCTCTGAGTCCTTTCTGCTGTGTTTTTTGGCGTTTTGTTGTCTTTCTGGTGTCTCTGGTTTTGTTGGGCTTTGTCCTGCCTTCTGCATTGAATTTTTGGTGAGATTTGGCATCTATACTTGCTCTGCATCATGAATAACCTTCATGTGGTTCCCTTTAATGGTAAAGATGATTTTCAGGACTGAAAAATAAAAATTGAGTGCATTTTGGTCAAAGAAAAGATTAATAAAGCTATTTTGACTAAAATCAATGAATCTGTGGATGATGAGAAACTGCATGAATTAAATGATAGTGCTAGAGCCACCATCTTGTTAAATTTGAGCAGTTCTGTGGTCAGAAAAGTGTCTCATCATAAGTGTGCAAAAGATTTGTGGGATAATCTGAATTCTCTGTATACCGCCACATCTGAAGAGTCTGCTTATTCTTTGCAAAATCAACTTATGACTTATCAGATGGATAATTCTAAAGATATTGATATTAATATGGAAGAATTTAATAAATTACTCTAGGATTTGGAACTTGCTGGTGACCATACCTTTGAAAAATATGCTCCCCAAATCTTGCTTGGTACTATCCCTGAGTCATTTTCTGAAGTTAAATCTGCTTTAAAATATGGTGGTTCCAAGGTTACTTGTGATATGATTGTGACTGGGTTAAAAGAAAATGAGATTAAAATGCTGAAATCCAAACCCCTGCACAATGAAATCTTGTATGTGAACAGGAATAATAACAGAAACTCTCATCATGGTTTTAATAAATCCCTAAATCCTGAGAATCCTAGTGTGCTTGCTGCTGAAAGGCATAGAAGAGATATGCAACTAGGGCAAAAACAACATCTGAATCAGGATTATGTTCATAACCATGCTCATGCATCTAATTATGCTCATAATCATGCTCATACATCAAATCCTGCTCCTAATCATGCTCAGAATCCTAATTTTGATCAAAAACCTAGGAAAACCTGGCCATTTTTCAAATAGGTGCAAGCAACCTAAAAGAAATAAAGGATTTATAAATAATCATGCTAACAATGTTGTGCATTATGATCATCAAGCTAATGATGTGTATGAAGGAGGTGTGAATTATGATTATCATGAACGAGATGACATTTACATGGTTCATACTGCATATGATTTTCAATTCATTAATTTCACCAATGCTGTGTCTAAAAATATGCATGAAAATGAATGGTTAATTGACTTTGGATACACATTTCATGTCACTCCCTACAAGCACATATGTTTCACAACTTGCATTATTTGAATTCTGGTCATGTTGCATTGGCTGATGGTCAACACTGTGAAATTATTGGGAAAGGAGATATATGTTTGAAATTTGAGAATGGAAGCATGCTCACACTGAATAATGTTAGATATGTGCCTAAACTGAAATTTAGTTTACTATCTGTGTCTAAAATGGCTGACAAAATACTTGATGGTTCTGTAAACTACTTGAGATTCAAATTTGAAAAAGACTTCATGCTTTACTTCAATACTCCCAGAAAGGGTGACTTATATGTTATGCAAGCTGTCTCTGTACCTATTCCTGTTGCTAATGTTGTGCATGATGATAAGACTGCCATTTGGCATGCTAGACTAGGGCATATGAGTAACAAGGGACTTGATATATTGAATAAAGCTGGTGCATTTAAAAATAATAAAGTGACAAGCATGCCATTTTGTGAACCTTGTCTGATGGGAAAACAACATAAACTGCATTTTCCTGCTTCTATCCCTTATCCTAGAAAACATGTAAGCACTGAAATTCTTGAATACCTTCATGCTGATGTCTGGGGCCCTACCAAGGAGCCTTTACATGGTGGAAATGTTTTCTTCTTGTCTGTGATTGATGATTTTTTCAGAAAAACTTGGGTCTTTCTTATAAAAAATAAATCTGAAGTTTTTCAAAAAATTTCAAAATGGGCTGTTAAAATTCAAAATCAGACTAAGAAAAACATTAAATGTTTAAGAACAAACAATGGTCTTGAATTCTGCAATCTTACTATGGATAATTGGTGCTCTAACAGGGGTATAAAAAGACATAAATGTGTGACATATAATCCTCAACAAAATGGGGTTGCAGAAAGAATGAATAGCCTTGAGAGAGTTAGGAGCCTGCTAGCTGGTTCAGGTCTTGATAAGCAATTCTGGGGAGAAGCTTTGATGACTTCATGCTATTTGATCAATAGATCTCCCTCTGTTCCTTTGCTGGGAAAATTACTTGAATCTGTGTTTTGGAATAAACATGTTTGTCTGTCTAATCTGAGAGTCTTTGGTTGTTCTGCTTATGTTCATCAGAAATTAAGTAAGATTGAACCTTGGGCAAGAAAATACATATTCCTTAGATATCTTGAAGGGGTTAAGGGCTACAGATTTTGGGATAAAGATGTGCATGGGTTTAAAACTTGTATGAGCAGGGATGTCACATTTAATGAACTTGATTTCCCTTGTTTACATGAACCCTCACTCTCTGATGCTCCAAGTGAGGTGGAGAATTTACCTGATTTCTTATTTCCTTCCGTTGCTTCTAAGGTGGATGCTCCCAACTCTATATCTCCTGAGCTTGTTGTGCAGAATCATGATATTGACAATATAAATGATCATGTGATTGATGATATTGATGCTAATGATTCTGCCTCTAATAATGAATATGAATATGAATCCTCTGATAACATGAATGCGTCTGGAATTGATACAAGCTCCAATTCTAAAACTGAACCTGAGGATAATTCTGAACATGAGTTTGAACTTGTGAACTTAGAAAATTATCAACTTGCTAGGGATAGACCTAGAAGAAATGTCAGATTGCCTGCAAGATATGATGATTATAACTTGTCTTTATATGCCTTTAATGTTTTCAGTAACATTGACAAATTTGAACCTAAGACATATAAAGAAGTTGTTAGCTCTCATGAATCTGACAAATGGGTTGAAGCTATGAAATGTGAAATAACATCATTGCATGATAACAATACATGGGTGCTTATTGAAAAACCTGTTTGTTCTGTTGTTGAATGCAAATGGTTGTATAAAATTAATTAAGTAAGAAATTGATAATGTCAGATATAAAGCTAGACTTGTAGCAAAGGGCTTCACTCAGAAAGAGGGCATAGACTACAATGAAATATTTGCTCCTGTGGTATAATTCACAACTGTAAGAATCATGCTTGCATTAACTGCTCACTTTGATTGGGAACTTAAGCAGATGGATGTTACAACAGCTTTTTTGCATGGAGAACTTGAGAATAACATATACATACATCAGCCTGAAGGCTTCATTGATAAAACCTATCCTAATCATGTCTGCTTGCTGAAAAAGTCCCTCTATGGTCTGAAACAATCACCAAGGTAATGGAATATTAAATTTGACAAATGCATGCAAAGTATGAATTTTACAAAAAGCAAATTTCATCATTGTTTATACTATATACAATCCAAAGTGCCTATATTCCTTCTTCTCTATGTGGATGACATGATTTTGATTATCCCCTACTTGAAAACTGTGAAGCATATTCAGACCTGTTTGGGTGCTAATTTTGACATGAAAGATCTTGGAGATGTTAGGAAAATTCTTGGCATGAATATTGACAGAGATAGGAACAAACTGCATATGTTGAACAAGTTCTGAAAAAATTTAATATGAAAAATTGTAAACCTGTCTCTGTGCCTCTTGCATCCCATTTTTTGCTGAATAAGGAACAATCTCCCAAGAATGAGTCTGAAATTAATGAAATGCAAGATGTTCCTTATGCCAATGCTATAGGGTCTGTAATGTACTTAATGATTAGCACAAGACTTGATATTTTTTATAATGTCTCATGTTTGAGTAGATACATGGCTAATCCAGGGCTGTCTCATTGGGAGGCTTTGAAATGGTTGCTGAGATATTTAAAATCCACTATGTCTAGTGGTTTAATCTTCTCTAAGTCTTTTGACGGTGTGAAATGTATGGGATATGTTGATTCTAATTATGCAAATGATAGGGATCAAAGAAAATTAACAACATCTTATGTGTTTACATTATGTGGTGCTTGCATAAGTTGGAAATCTCAACTGCAGAGTTTTGTTGCTTTGTCCTCTACTGAGTCTGAATACATTGCTGCTATAGAGGCTATGAAAGAAGCTATTTGGCTTCATGGTGTCTTATCTGAAATTAAATTTATTGATGATAAACCTCTGTTATACTCTGGCAGCCAATCTGCTATACAATTATGCAATAACCCTGTGTTTCATGACAGGACAAAACATATTGATGTAAGATTCCACTTCATCAGAGACATATTTGAAAAAGGTGATGTGCTGCTAGATAAGATCCCCTCAGAGTTTAACCCTGCAGATATGGGCACCAAGTGCCTTCCAGTTGCAAAGCTGATGGCCTGTAAGAAATCCTTAAACATGGATTTGGGTTGAACTATGAGGGATGAAGAGTATTCCAAGCCTTGTGCTTTGATACTTAACCTGCCCATGAGGGCAATCTATTCTTTCTGGTTATTTCTCTGTTGATAGTATTTTGCTAGGTGTAACTTGTTCAAGGAAGGTCAAATCTGACTGGAGACTTGTTACTGTAACTGGGTTGGTCTCTTGTGTTGAGACCGGGATTAATGCGCATAGCATTGATTCCTCCTTCTCTTGCCTTGTCTGTGTGATAGGTAAAGAGTAAAAATAAGGCGGTGATGATAATCTTAAAAACTGGCAGGTGTTCTCCTTGGTGACTGAAAAGACCAAATGGGCCAAAGGTGGACATGTTGAAATTGGCCCAATAGCTCTTTTCTATCTCTAGCCTAATTGCTTCTCATATTTATTATTTCTGGCCCATCTCTCTAAAGCCCGAAACCCTAAACCCTAACCTGATCCCCGGTACCTCCCATATATATCACCTAACCTAATCTTCCTAAATTATAACCCTAATCTGCCTACAAAAGATGCGCCGCTCCCCTCTTCTCTTTTAAGCCTCACACTTGAAACACTAACCCTAATCAGCTTTCTTGAGTGAGCTCTACCTGTTTTCTCGATTTCTCTGGCCGGATTCCTGTCATTGGTCTCCTGTTTGGCCTGTGAGTTGAGAAGGCAGAGAGCTATTGTGAGCTGAGCTAGCCTGTGAGAGCTTCAAGCCTATCATTTCACCATCCCCTTGTGGTCTGGGTCTGATTAGTCGCCGGAAACATCATAGCCGCCGTCCGTGGGAGAATTTAGCCCATCTGTGTCATCAAGACACATTTTCCCACCTTCAAACTCTCTGTTTTCTTTATCTTTTATGTTCTTTAGTTTAGATCTTCAGATATCTACTATATTTGCTTTATTTTGCCTAAGATCTAACTATTTGCTTTGGCCCCTGAGCAGGTCTGGTCCCTTGAAGTAAAGTCTGAGACAACCTAAACTTGAAGATCCAACGATCTACTTCTCTGAGGCTTTCTGGCTACCTGAGCAGCCCTGAGGAGAACCAAAGGGGCCAAAAAACAAGAGATGAACCCCCAGCCCGGGCACGATACCACAACAGTCATGTCGCCTTAATAATTGTGAGTCCTAAAAATGAGTGTAAAAAATGTTTAAGGCAATGTTTTTAAAACCGGACCGGATATCGAATCAGTCAATTTATCGGATCACTGGGTTACTTGTTCGACCGGACGAACCGTTTTGAAAAAACTGGATAAACCGATATATGATATTTATATATATTATATGTATATATACACAAAAAATATAATAAAATTATATAAATTAGTATCATGATATATATATATATAAATATATATTAAATAAACTGAAAAATACACAAAATTAATATCAATGCAAAGAAATAAAATGTTTAATTTATTAATAGTTATTGCATAAGTTAAGTAGTTAAAAGTATACTATTTATAAAAATAAATATTGAACATCAAATATTAGATTCTTGGAAATACATAATTAAATGTCAAATAATACTTTTTAAATAAATGGTATAAATAAAAGAAAAACCCAAAAATCCCGAAAACTACGAACCGATGTTTCAAGGGACCGGAACTTCATTAAAACCCATATGAAAAATCCAAAATGGAACAAACCATGTGGGAAAAAGAGTACTCTTCTAAGCAAAGCGGAAATGCCCAGGACCCACAAAATCCTGTCTAGCAATGTCTACAATACAAGAAATAGCAGAAAACCAAAATTCAGATGATACAGTAGGAGAAGCTAACATATCAGCTACTCTATTACCCTCTCTATAAACATAGGAAATACAAAAATGAATATCACTAATAAAATTAATCACATTACACCATCTAGCTTTCAACGGCCACCACACCTGCAGACTACGAGCAGAAAGCAATGAAACCACATAAGTAGAGTCAGTCTCCAACCAGATAAAATCAAGTGACAACTTATGAGCCCATTCCAATGCCATAACAACCGACAACAACTCGACTAAAAAAGCAAACCATATGCCTTCGTCAGTATGAAAACAAAGAAAAACTATCTCATCTGACCTTCAAAAAACACCTCCCGTTGCCATTGCCCCTAGACAACCCTGGGAAGATCCATATGTAATCTTTGTCCAACCAGAAGAGGGCAGCCGCCAGATAACAGAAATAGGAGTTCTTGGGTGAGACGGCCGCGGATCCACATTAAGACTCTTCAAAGTCATCAATTCATCAACTATATTTCTCATATATCCACGTTGTCTTCTCATAAAAGAAACCTCACGAAGTGCAACACGAACAGTAGAAATAAGAAGAAACGGCATAGAAGTCAAATCTTCGTAAATGGCCTTATTTCAAAACGTCCAAATGCTCCATACAATTATAACCACTGCCAACTTCCAATATCAATTGAGAACTAAAAGACTTATTCATAAAATGAACGTAGGCCTCATAAATAGAAGCAGCATAAATATCCTCAACTCGAAAGATAGTAAAGATCCATCGCCAAACCACCGATGCTATCGGGTAGTGCCAAAAGAGATGATTTAATGTCTCATTCTTATCTTTACACATAACACACATATGTGGACCGATGAATCCATGAAAGGTATCAAACATAGAAAGATGAGAAAGGGGAAGACGCCAATTAACTAACGATTAACGTACCAGAATGAGGGAATCCCAAATCCATATTTCCTACTTAACTGTAGAGAAATGGAGACAAGACTGAAGCCGAGCTAAGTGTGTGGTAACATTTCAATGTAAGGACTTCGACCAAACTCTCTCATCAGACCTCTTTACAATTTTAACCCGCAAAATATACTCCAAAAGATCCAGAAATGAGCTTGCAAAAGAAGCCGTGAGCTGCCAAACATCATTATAAAGAAATGCTACCACTTTATCCGTAAACTTGGCATGCATATGCAAAGGAATGCGAAGGCAATCGATAATGATATAACCTAACCAATTATCATGCCAAAAATCCACTAAAGAACCGTTGCCCACAATACAATAAAAATCACGAACCAGCTCCTGAGTGAGAGGATGAACACTCGGCTAAAAAGAAGAAAAAACAACTCTTTTATGCTGCCTAGGATAAGGAAGAAAGCGAGTACGGATAATCATCATTGTGTAAGAATTAGAGGTAATAATATTCCATGCTAGCTTCATTAATATGTTGCGGTTAATATCTTTAAAAGACGAGACACCAAGACCATCTTCTTCAACGATTGCACAAGTCCAAGACCAACTAACAGTTTTGTATGATCGATCATTTATATCCTCCTTCCATAAAAAATTATGAGAAGCTGCATCAAGCTTTTGAACCAAGGACACCGGCCAACGATAAACCAACATAGAATGAATGGAAGAACTCATAATGGTAGATTTAATCAAGCATAAATGACCTGCTATGGAGAGAATTTGTCCCTTCTAGTGAAGTTTTGGTACTCCTTCAAAAATGGGGACACCCAAATTAATTAGTGGGAAATGAACCACTTGTGAATCCAAGCATCGAATCCACATTTGATTTTACACGCGTCCTAACACCTTTGCTATAAAAAAAACCTAGACTTGACATGACTGGAACTTTGGCTCGACATCTTGGCATAGACATCCATAATTTCAGCGAGAGCTTTAACGTTAGCTCTTGATGCTTGACAAAAGATAAAAACATCGTCTGCATAAAGAATATGAGTTGGAAACCTTGTGCCTCCTCCATACGACATAGGCAACAATAAGTTCTGCTCCATAGCATGGGAAATAAAATAGCTAAGAGCATCCTCAGCAATGCCAAAAAGAAGGGGAGATAAGGGATCTCCTTGTCGAACACCTTGAGAGCAGGCAAAATAACCCGTTGGAGAGCCATTGACAAGAACAGGAATGCGAGTCGTGTCTAGAATGTTATGAATCCAACTACAAAACTTGGCAGGAAATCCAAGACATTGTAAAACCTTTTGTAAAAAATCCCAATGAAGAGTATCAAAAGCCTTCGTGATATCCACCTTAAAAGCTATGTTACGTCCAGTGTGGGTTCGATTTAACGCATTAACTCCTTCAGAGGCTAATAATATTGCATCATCTATATGCTACCTCCGAATAAACCCAAATTGTTGTTCTGTAACCAACTTAGAAGTAATATCATCTAATCGAGTGGCCAGAATTTTGGTGAAAATTTTAAATAAAAAATTACTTAAGGCAATCGGATGATAATCCTCCACCATGAGAGTTCGTTCTTTTTCGGAATGAGAACAAGAAAACTAGAATTTAATCCTAAAGGAATTAAGCCAAAATTGAAAAACTCCAACACCGCATTATAAATGTCACTTGCCACAATAGCCCAAGCTACCTAAAATTTTTTTCCGGTGCAACCATCAGGGCTCGCTGCACTATTAGCATCAAGCTCGAACATGGCAGATTGCACCTCATCAAAAGAAGGATTAACAATCAACTGATGACTTTGACCTTTAGAAATAAGCTTCGGAATAATGGTCTCCAGCAACATGAAATCCTTACTATGATTATTAGGATTAGAAAAAAGTTACTCAAAATAGTGCACAACATGCGCAACTATAATATCAGAATCATGCACAAGATCTCCATTAATAGACATAACATCCACCATAGCTTTAGCTCTCCGAGATTTAATGCTTGCATGAAAGAATTTTGAATCTTGTCTCCATTATTCAACCAATCAATCATGTTTTATTATTGCATATGTGATGATTTGACCAATAAAGAGCATTAAGATTAGCTTGCAAAGTAATTTCCTCATTTGCCCTATCATTACTATATCCATGCGAGGATATAGCTTCTTGAACAGCCGCCAATTGCCGTTCCACATCAGCAATTTTACTGTTAAAATTCCTAAAAACCGTGGCATTCCAATCCTTTAACTCCCCCTTCAGACGCTTGAGCTTGAACATAACCAGCTAAATTTTACTTTGATTTTCTGCACGAAACTCCCACGAGGCTCGAACCATTTGTAAAAATAAGTCATGCTGAGTCCACATATTCCAGAAGTGAAATGGACGAGGGCCTGACAAATGAAGAGCTTTGCACGTAACCACAAGAGGAGAATGATCAGAGCAAATCTGTGGAAGTAATGTGGCCGAGACACTAGCCCAATTATCTTGAAATTCCTTCGAAACTAAGCTCTATCAATCTTGCTTTCAAGAATTTCTGGAAAATATCTTCTACTCAACCAGGAATAAAAAAGACTGGCACAATAGACCTCCACAACTCCCGTGTCACCAATAAAGTTATTAAATTCCAGACAAGACTGATTAGAAGGCTTAGATTTGCTTCTACATTCATGAGCACACCTCACTGCATTAAAATCACCCATAATAATAAAACTGCCTTTAAGCACACTAAGCTCCAACCAAAGCATTTTTCTTGTAACATAAGAATTCGATACATGCACCACTACAACAATGCATTTAAAAGTTTGAGAAACAACATCCACCATGACACATTGATCTGATGAGTGCAAAATAGAAGCCACAATATTATTACTAACGAAAATCCAAATGTTGGAAGTTCTAGCACCCAGGTCATTCTGAAAAGGTGGAATCATACCCAATGACTGCCAATAGGAAGCAGATATTTTATGAAAATGAGCCCAAAAATTCCAAGTAAAAGGTGTTCGGGTAAGACGATTTCTGAGATAAAAATTTTGTGAAAAAGAGTTCTCGATCACAAAGAAAAAGGTTTAAATTTATTCTTAAATTTTTGTCTTAAAGAAAAGGTAAATACTTCTGTTTATAAACTTTGGGCACCAAATTTTTTTGTAAATGTCTATTGCTTTAAAAGGAGCTATGCATGCAAGATAAAGTAGTCTAAATCTAGACGTTCATATGACCTCTTTTTGATCTAGACTGATTAAGTTATTCTTTTCTAGATGGTTAAGCGCTGTTTGACAATTAGGAAGAGTGTGCCTCTTTTCCACCCTGTGCAAGAGAGGGTCGAAAGATTCAAGAGGGAAACTTGGGATGGTAACAAGCAGTTGTTGTCCTTCATGACAAGGTATCTAGAAAGGTGGGCATGAAGGAATGACTATAGGGAAGAGCCCGGAAGTGTGTCTGACTTGAAAACATGCATTCACATGTGTGGGCACGTATCGCCCGCTTAGAGGCCCACGATGTATCGTATCCTGCAGAGCACTATCACTCATGATCCCGAGATGTACACAGAGATTGAGAATCTGACGGAGTTCTCCTCAGCCTTGATGGCTCGTTGGGTGTTAGAGTATGGCCACGTGAATGCTCTAGCCGAGCAGCAAGCCATTGAGAAAAATCCCCCCTAGTGGTAAAACTGGAACTGCAAAAGACGACTCTCAACAGTTCCCCAGGATTTCAAGCACCGCGCCTCCATGATGAAGGAACCTCAGGAGTGGGACCCTCGAGCGTCCGGATCGTGAATTATACCGAGTCCCTATTTTTCTATACTCCTCAAATGAACCAGTGGGCCCCTGCATATCAGACGTTTGCTCCTCAAGGTCTGGGGTAATGTATGTCTCATTAGTTCCCTGAAGGAAACATAAGCTTGAGGAAGTTCAAGTTCGAGGTACTAGAGACAGTTGAAGATGAGAAAGAAGAAGAAGAAGAAGAAGAAGAAGAAGAAGAAGAAGAAGAAGAAGAAGAAGAAGAAGAAGAAGAAGAAGACCCAAAGGAGAAAGGTGAAGAGGAAGTGGGATCGCCATGCAAGGGGAAAGGGAAGGGCTCGTCTTATAGTTAAGCTTTAGAAGGAAGTATAGAAGGTGTTGTTGTTAGAACACCTAGCTGATCTGTCTGTCTATCCATTGTCCGTTTATTTTGCTTTAACCTAGATCTTATATGTAAATATATGCATTAACCCTTTAGATTTAATAGCGGCAGTAATTTTCCAAAAGACTGCCCTATTCCGTATGTAACCTAGAACTTCTTTGATATTGATGCCAAAGTCCTGATAATGAGGCAATTTCCTTTATGCTTGATGTCGTTTAAATTTTCACTTTGTTTATCTTATATAAATTAAAGACCTTATTGAAAGGCATTATTGCTTTGTGTGATTTCATTTGAGCGTCGCAATATCTAGTTCTTCAGAACGCCGCTAAGAAAACATCAAGTCGAAAACGAAGATGAGAATAAACTTGAGTAAGTTCCAAACCCCGGCCCGAGAGCTGAAACTGTGTTCCTCAAACACAACCCTCTGTCTTTTAATGGTCTAGGAGACCCGATGGATGCCGAGAAATGGGTTCACTCCTTAGAGCAAATTTTTGATTTTATAGCTTGTTCAGAAAAAGAAAAGTTAAGTTGCGCTCTTTTTATGCTTACGGACAATGCGAACTACTGGTGGGAGTCCATTCGAAGAACGATAACCCCGGAGCAATGGACGGAGTACAGTTGGGAAGATTTTAAGCACGACCTATATCAGAAGTATATCCCGGATTGCTATCGAGAAGCAAAGGAGATGGAGTTCTGGAATCTGAGTTAAGGAAAGAAGATGGTGTCGGAGTACGATAGAGAGTTCAATCAGTTGTCAAGGCACGCTCCACATCTAGTGGACTCAAACGGGAAAAAGGCACAAAAGTTCAAGAAGGGACTTAGGCTCGAGATTGGCATAGCCCTCGTTGGGCAAAAAGATATGTCTTATGCTCAAACCTTAGCCAAGGCCTTAAGCATTGAAGCCATCGTCCCTCGAGAGAAAGTGCAACCCCCTCAGCCAGCTAATGATCCAAAGGGAAAGAGAAAGTGGGAATGAGGAATGAGAGATGATAGAGGAAAGAAACCCCACTGGCAAACTCGAGAATCAAGGGTACCTTGAAATCAGTCTGACTTCACCCCTGGCTTGAGAGCTTGTCAAAAGTGCAGAAGAAAGCACCCTGGAGCCTGTCGAGCAAATCAAATCGAGTGCTACAACTATGTTGAAGAGGGACACTTCAAGAGAGAGTGTCCTAAAGGAAAAAACAAATGATCCCAGACGCCACAGCAACCCCTGTACCTGCAGCCGCTTCGACAATTCCCCAGAAATCAGCCAAGGCTACAGCAAAAAGGATCTCAAGGACAAAGGTCGGCAATGAATCCAAGGCCGAACAAAGGACGAGATCAAAAGTCTAATCAAGGACAGAGGCCACCTCAGCTAGTTCGTACTTATGCTCTCAATCAGCAGCAAGCTGCTAAGGCCCCAGGTAATCTAGCAGGTATGATTACCCTCTTCGACACGCCCGTTTTAGCCCTTTTTGATATCGGAGCATCGCATTCGTTTATAGCTGAGTCTGTTTGTAAAAAATTAAAGATAAAACCCAAGAATGTTGAGAATTCTCTTGAGATAAGTATCCCCTCTGGAAGAGGAATGATGTCTAGAAAGGTCTGCTCTAACCTAGAATTGAACATAGAAGGGGAAACATTTAAGTCAAATCTTTTCATGATAAAGATTCAGGACTTCAATATAATCTTAGGAATAGATTGGTTAGCCTCAGCTTATGCCTTCATAAGCTTTCCTGAGAGGGAAGAAGTGTTTCGAGCACTCGAAAAACCCGAGGTGAAGATCTACGAATCAAGGCTGGAAACTAAAGTCCCAGTGATATCCGCTCTGAAGGTCGCCAAAATGATGAGGATGAATAGTTTCTAAGCATTCTTGGTTAATTTGATGAAGAAAGAGGAAGGAGAGCTGGCAATCAAAGACGTTTCAGTCATAAAAGAACACCCCGATGTATTTCTGAAGGAGCTATCAGGAGTGCCCCCAAACAGGCAAGTGGAGTTCGCCATCGAGTTGGAACCACGAGCCATCCCAGTTTCGAAAGCCCCCTACAAAATGCCATCTAAGGAGTTGCAAGAACTCAAAGTTCAACTGCAAGAGTTATTAGACCTAGGTTTTATCCAACCTAGTGTGTCACCTTGTGGAGCTCCAATCTTGTTTGTGAAGAAGAAGGACGACACATTGAGAATGTGCATCGACTATAGAGAGCTGAATAAGCTGACCATCAAGAATCAATACCCTCTCCTAAGAATAGATGATCTCTTTGATCAGTTTAAGGGAGCAAGTGACTTCTCTAAGATAAACTTAAGATCTGGGTATCATCAACTGAAAATTCAAAAGGAGAATATTCCTAAAACCACTTTTAGGACTAGCTATGGACATTATGAGTTTGTGGTAATGCCATTCAGATTGACTAACGCCCCAGCAGTGTTCATGGATTTAATGAACCGGGTGTTCCACCCGTATTGGGATAAGTTTGTGCTAGTTTTCATAGATGATATCCTCATCTACTCGAAGGACAAAGAAGAACACCAAGAGCACCTAAGAATGATGATGGAGACATTGAGAAGAGAAAGGCTTTATGCTAAGTTCAGTAAGTGTGAGTTCTGACTCAAGGAAGTTATGTTTTTGGGACATATAGTGTCAGCAGAAGGAATCAAGAAGGATCCGGCTAAGATTGAAGCGGTTAGCAATTGGAAGTCTCCAAGAAGTGTGAACGAGAAAAAAAAAGCTTTCTAGGACTTGCTGGATATTATCGCAAATTCATCGAAGGATTTTCAATGATATCTAAGCCCATGACGCGTTTGCTAAAAAAGGACTCCAAGTTCAAGTGGAAGCCCGAGTGTGAAGAAGTTTCCAAACTTTGAAGAAGATGCTAATCACAGCCTCAGTGTTGTCGATTCCGGAAAGTAATGAAGATTTCGTGGTTTACGCATATGCGTTGAAGAAAGGATTAGGATGTGTGCTGATGCAGAGAGGAAAGGTGATTGCTTATGCTTCGAGGCAGCTTAAGAATCACAAGCAGAACTATCCCACGCATGAGTTAGAGCTAGCAGTAGTTGTTCATGTGCTGAAGATCTGAAGGCACTATCTCTACGGAGCTAAGTGTGAGATTTTCTCAGATCACAAGAGCCTGAAGTATTTCTTCGAGCAAAAGGATCTTAACATGAGGCAGAGAAGGTGGTTGGAACTCGTAAAGGATTACGACTGCACAATTCACTACCATCCAGGCAAGGCGAATATGGTAGCTGATGCCCTAAGTAGGAAAGAAAAGGCAGAGTTAGGACTCGTTCAAGTCTAGGAGGATCTTTGCAAGGAATTCGAGAAGTTGAGAATCGATGTGCTAACACCACCTGAGACAATTCAAGCCCAGATCGCCATGATAGTCGCTCAGCCCAATCTCAAGAAAAGGATAGTTGAAGCCCAGAGAGGAGATGAGTTTCTCGAGCAGAAAAGGCTGAAAGCACGGACTGATAACTCGCAAGACTTCGCGGAGGCCACCGACAATGCTCTCTTATTCAAAAGAAGGCTATGTGTGCCAAGCAAGGAAGAACTGAAGGAGGAAATCATGTGCGAAGCACATGATACGCCATATACAACACATCCCGGAAGCACCAAGATGTATCAAGACCTCAAGAGAAACTTCTGGTGGAATAACATGAAGAGAGAAGTAGCCGCCTTCGTAGAAAGGTGTTTGAACTGTCAGCAAGTGAAAACTTTGCATCAGAAACCTTCTGGTCTGCTCCAACCCTTAGAAATTCCCGAATATATTTGGGATCATATTAATATAGAATTTGTGGTAGGATTGCCAAAGTCTAAGTGGGGCAATACCGCTATTTGGTTAATCGTGGATCGATTGTCGAAAGCTGCGCATTTTATTACTGTTAAAATGACAGATGGGCTAGATCAATCAGCCCAGACGTATGTTAAGGAAATTGTGCAATTGCAAGGGGTGCCAATCTCGATTATATCGGATCATGATACGAGATTTACGTCAAGATTCTAGAGGAGCCTACAAGAAACCATGGGATCAAAGCTCAATTTCAGCATGACGTTTCATCCTCAGACGGACGGCCAGTCCGAAAGGACTATCCAGATTCTAGAAGATATGCTTAGAGGAGTATTCATTGATCAAGGAAGCAACTGGGAGGAGCTACTACCATTGGTAGAGTTTGCGTACAACAATATCTACCAATCATCGATCGACATGGCCCCTTATGAAGCCATGTATGGAAGGAAGTATAGGTCGTCATTGTATTGGGACGAAGCTGAGAGTCATGTGTGAGTCGGCGCGACCCGAGTACAGTGGAGACGCGACCGAGGCGCGGTTCAGGTCCAGACGAGGCGCGACTGCGCATTGACTCAGAGGGGTGAAAGCTAGCAGAAGAGGCGCGGCTCAGTTACAGACAGCACGGTGCGACCAACTCACTCGCACTAAGAGGCACGACCCGAGTGGCGGCGCGACCAACCCCGTGTTGTGCCTGTACGGACAGTTCCGAATTGGAGTTTTACTTTGTTTTGTTTCCTAATTTACTTGGGATATTAAATTAGGGCTTAATTTATTTGGACCAACTATATAAGGCTTGTATTTTTTTCATTATTGAAACATCTTTGATTATTAATTTGAACGTAAGTTTTCACTTTTCTCTCTAAGAGATTTATTCGAGTTTCACATTACAACGTGAGATTCCAATCGACTTATCAAACGGATTCACATCCTCGTTTGTGGCGTCTTCAAATCAATCTAAGTTCGTATTTCCATTCGATAGCGGGTTACGGATTTCAATCAATTCGTGGTTCAACATCGTTGTGAGGTTAGGGTTTGGAATTTTCATCCTGTCTGTTCGTGTAACCTGATACTCCTCGGAAAATAATTGTTATCGTCATCGTCGTACTGGTGAGGATCGCATTAATTTATATTTTATCTTTTTCTTCAAAACTCCATCAAATTAAAGTATATAACTCCCAACATCTTCCATGAGGACATGCTGAGTCGCCGGCTAGTGGAATTTGACATGCTCATGTCCTTATATTTTTACAACAATCAATTTTCTGAGCAGATTCCATCTGACAATTCTTTCGATAGCATGACATCATTGTGAAATGTGTGTTTATGTCAAAACTAACTTTGAGTTTTAGATCGAATTCGCAAATTTTTACTTTTTGGATCCCTTTGCACCCCCCACAAATCGAGGGAAAAAGTTGTATTTGCCGACCAAGATCCTTCTCCGCTGCATGTCTACAAATCTTGGTACACTCTCATCACCAACCCTCAATTCATCTCATCTCACTTAAAATGTATGGCCGCTTGCCAAAAAAAATAATAATAAATAAAATAATCTTCTTTACTTTTGCTCAGGCGCCACAACAAAAATTCCGAGCACGAGTTGTATATAGACAACATTAAATTTTTTATTCATCCCACTACAATCGAAAATAATGGATAAAAAAGTAGTAAGGATATATATATATATATGTGTATGTATGTATATATAGGGAAAAGATCAAATGAGAACCCTTCCCCCAGGTGGGAACTAGGAATCAATCCTAGCCCTTGTTTGACTCAATCTGGACGGTCCAGATTAAATCAGATTTAAGTGGATGGGCGGTGGCATTCCTGTAATTTTCGGCAACTTTCTGGACGGAGGGGTAATATAGTAATTTTATAATTCTTCCCTTTTGTTCTGAGGCTAAAATGAGAATCACATAAGGCTAAAATGAGAATCGCATAATGCTAAAATTATCGAAGTAGAAGGCTAAAATTGATGTGACATTTTCCACTAAGGTTCACCGTTCCCAATTAGGGTTTATTAAGTTCCTGATCCCAACTAGTAATTATGAGATTCCCATTAGGGTTCACTGTCCCCAAATAGGGTGTATTGCATTTCATTCCAATGAAATCACCGTTCCATTTTTGTTTATCAACACATGCTAAAATGAGAAATGCATGAGGCTAAAATGTGCGAAGTCGGATGCTAAAATTGAATATGGGCAATTTTTGAATTCAGTTCCGATTTTACCCTTAATGAGACGCGCGAATTGAAGATTTTCGCGATAATTATAAAAATGCCAGCGAAAATCTGGATGGATCTGGAGCGTCGATTTTGCAGGATGGACGGATGGGATTGGTTCCCGTTTCTCACCTAGCGACCGGCTCTCACCAGATCCATCCCTGTATATATATATGTGTGTGTGTGTGTATATATTGACTCCTGAGGCTTTGTGTCTTTTTTTTTCGAGACTTTTTCAAGTAGTTAAGGATAAAAAAGTAAAATCAAATTAATTTTATATTTTAATTAATTTTAGGAAATGTGAAGAGAAAAATATTGTATATAATTAGCTTTCATTATAAGGTTAAGTTAGAGTCATAATTCATTAAAACAAATTAATTTGATCCAGTATGATAATGATGTGGCCTGCAATCACAAGATTAATAAAACGGCTCAGTCCAATTTTTTATTAGACGTAGTATAGGATATGATTTTAATTATTGTACCTAAAATTATAAATGATAAATTTATTAAAAAATTACCCTGCAATCACAATTTTTTTATTATATCATTTTCTTCTTAATTATTGTTTATCATTGTGTCTAAAATTATAAATGATTCTAATTATATTTTTTGTGGATTTTGGGCGACCAATTATATAAGTTATTCATTTTATTTGGCATAATAAATAGACATCGTAAATTTATTTATGGATATGGGTTGTTTGTCGATAAATTTATTTATACATTTTATGATTGTTTTGATTAATTATTTTATTATGATTTAATTATTTTATTCATACAACTATTTATATATATTTCATCGTGCATCGCAGAGGGAGTAATATTAATTCATTAAAACAAACTTAATTTGATCCAGTAAGATAATGAAGCGGCCTGCAATTACAAGATTATTTATGTATATTACACGATCATTTATGTATATTGATTAATTGAAGGGAAAAATATTCAAGAACTACAATGTTTTCGTATGTCCAATTGATATCAAAATATACAAAACTATTCAATTTTTTAATATAAGAGAGTGGAAGATTATTTATTTTTCAATTACATGCATATAAGTATTCTTTGATTCATAATGAGGCAAAAATAGAAGACAATCTCTTTCGCAACAAGTGTCGCAACAAGTGAATGACAGAGTAAAAATGAAAGTTGATGATTGAGTAGAAAATGAGAGATTATCAAGTAATAAGAATGTAAAAACCCAAAATGAAACAAATGAAAAATAAACTCCCCCAAGAAATTAAATAATGAATGCGAAAATATAATTGACGAAATATTTGTGTCGAGCATCTTAATTTTATCTGCTGACTTTTTCGTAGAAGAACAATTTCTTGAGAATTTATAGAGCCTCGTTTATTTTGTTTTTTATTTAAAAGGTGCAAGATGAAAGAAGAAAAAGAAAAAGGAAAACTGAAATATGATATGATTGGGGTTTTACTTTAGTTTGATTAGGGTTGTTTCAGTAGTGGGACTATAATTAAAGATAAATTTGTATAATTAAACATATATTTTTATTTTAATTAATTTGGTTGTGGAGAGTAAAATTGGGGCCATAGATAGAATTGGCCTTAATAAAACGGCACACTCTAGTTTTTAATATATGTATAGGATATGGGCCAATATGCAAAAGATAATATATATATATATATATATATATATATATATATATATATAATAGGGATAAGGGCCAAATTGGCCACTGAACTTATTTGGGGGCTCAATTGGGTCACTACAATTTTTTTGGACTCAATTAGGCCACTGTGTTAAAATTGGCTTAATTGGGCCACTGCGTGACGGAGCCCGTTAGGGCTCCGTTAATTGGACCAAAAACGACGTCGTTTTGATCATTTTTTTACCCTACCCAATGTTAACCCATACCCCGACTCACTCTCAATCCAAAACCTAACCCAAAATCCACAAAATCAAAAATTTGGGGATTTCAAATCCCTAATTCTGCAACTAGGGTTCATCCCCAAAAATAAAAAAATTAAAGTTTTCATGTTTGAAGAAACTCAACAATGGCGGAGCAGAATCAGAAGTACTCCCAAATTTGTAATCCCCAAACGCTACGATCTCAAACCCAATGCCAAATAGGGGGATGAAAGAAAACATTGAGGAATTATGGGAGCAGAGCCCACTTTCTCCCTCAACCTCAAATCGCAGAGCCCACTTTCTCCCTCAACCTCGATGCCGATTTCTTTGCCCAAACAGCGAAGAAGATGAAAGAAAATATTGAGGAATTAAAGTTTTCAAATCTCTAATTCTGCAGTTAGGGTTCATCCCCAAAAATAAATAAAAAAAAATAAAGTTTTCATCTTTGAAAAAACTCAACAATGGCGGAGCAGAATCAGCTAGGGTTCATCTTTGGCCGGTCGGCGGGGTGTCGCCGTCACGTTGGGAGGCAACAGATTGGCCGAGAGACAAGAAATGGTCTCCGGCGAGTTCATCCATGGCGGAAATCGAAGAAGGAAGGAGATGGGTCTGTGGATCCCTTATCCCAAATTTTTGATTTTGTGTGATTTTAGTAGCTTGGGTCGGGTTTTGGATTGAGAGTGGGTCGAGATATGAATTAGCATTGGGTCAGGTAAAAAAATGATCAAAATGACATCGTTTTTGGTCCACTTAACGCCTAACGGGCTCCGTCACGCGGTGGCCTAATTGAGTCAATTTTAACACACCAGTGGTCCAATTGAGCCCAAAAAAATTATAGTGACCCAATTGAACCCCTAAATAAGTTCAGTGGCCAATTTGGCCCTTATCCCTATAATATATAACACTAACTTTGTCGAGCACATCAAAATAAGTGATGGAATGTTAAATTCCTTGTTCCTCGTTATGGTTGATGATTTGTTACAATGTAGTTAGAACAACTTAATTGAACCAGGGATAATTAAATTTGATATATACAAGCTACTGCTAATTAATTGAAGGGAGAGCGGTTATGATTAAATAATAAATTATTGGGCCTGCTATTAATATAAATTTTGTTTTAATTAAGTTGTAAAATCACGTGTTGTCATTCATCAACTGAGGGAGCTAAGACTAGTACAGTAGTATGTTTTTTAGTTATTTGACTATTCAAAGAACCACCAATTTTAATTAAGGCTACAAAAATACTTGAATATTGATTATGTAGATTTACTATTGTTTAATTATGCCACATTCATCCAATAAGGCTCTATTGTGTAGTGGTTAGCACTCTGGACTTTGAATCCAGCGACCTGGGTTCGACTCCCGGTAGGACCTTTTTGTTTCTTTTTTTTTTTTCTAAACTAATATTTCTCTCACACGTTGTATGAATTTTAAATATTTATAAATTAATATTTTATATTTTAAACTTGCCCACATTATAATTGAATGAAAAATATTATGATTCTAAAATGTACTCAAAATATTTTTATGTGATAATACAAATATTATATGGATAATTAGAGATCTTCTTCATCAGTTATCCTAATGATTAAATCTAACATTTGAAAGCATATAATTATATTTGTAATTTTACCAAATATCACAACATTGATTAAACTGAAAAATAAAAAATTATAAATCATGATACTTGGTATCATTTTATTAAACTTTCATTGTACTAAAATAAAAACACGGTATTAACTGAACAAAATACATAACTTGTGTAGTAAAAAGTAATTACACCCAACATAATTTTATTATATTATTTTATATATATGTTGTATTGCTTGACCAAATAATCATAATCAATTTTTTTTTAAATGGTATACAAAACTGCTGTTATTTTTTTGGTGTAACAATCATTTTTTAAAAACTTTATAGGGATTTTCTTTAAATTTTAACAAAACGTTTATTTGTTCCATGTTGCTAGTTACTAATTCATGTAACTGTTCTTCTATAAAAATAAAAATAAAAACATATATTTGCTTGTATTAAAATATTTTAGCAACTATTTTCTCACCTAGTTAATATATACATACAAAATATTATTGGGTTTGGCCAAAAATACATTATAGAAAAGAAATTCTATTACATGTTAAATAATAAATTTCAACAATTGAATATATGAAAACTCAAATTTTGAGAGGAAACATATGAATGTGTCCGCCTTTATTCCAGATGCAACATCTTTATCATTCATCTCTACTAAGATTGGCGTGAATCATCAATTCATTCATCTCGACCTCTTCAACATGTGCACATGGAAGAGAGAGCTTTAAAGCACTAAAAAAAATTGTCAGTCATGATAAATGATTAATTTGAATAGTATTTTAATGAGTAATTTAAAATGTGTTCAGGAAAACTTTATTTATTGATGCAAAACAACTATGATTCGAAAGATCATAATTTTCATGAGAAAGTCTAATTATTTAAAGTAGTTATTTTTTGTAATATTTTTAATATGAAAGTGATAGATTTCAAAAGTATAAAAATAAGTCCAAAAATAGTCATGCTATCAATTGCAATATTAAATAGCCAACAGTTACAATATTAAATAGGTAAAATTAATAAATAAAATAAATGGTGGACTTAATCACACCTAAATGTTAAAAAGAAAATAAAGAAAAAAAATAAAAGAGTTACAATGTTAAATAAGTAGAATTATTATTAATTATCAAAGCAAATAGTAGGTTTGATCATGTACCTAAAAAATATAAGGTAATAGAAGAAAAAAAATGGAAAGGGGTACAAATAAAAGAAAAAACTGAAAAGGCAAAAAAAATAAAAAATGAAAAGGTAAAATAAAATAAAAGAAAAGAAAAATACCAAAAAGGGCAAAAAACCAAAACAGAAAAAATGGGACAAAAAAAAAAGAAAGGAGCGCTCGGCATGATTTGGTCCCAGGCCATAATAGCTTTGGGCCTGCCTTGCAACCACTCGATCAAGTCACGATTTTTTTATTAATAGCAATATTATTTTAAATAAAGGTTTCACTAACTTTTTAATGACATTTTTGCCTCTTTAATTTTGCTTTAATATATGTACATTAAAACCTCTATATAAGAATAACCACCTTATAGTAATAAAAAGTTATGGTCCAACTCAGGATCAGTTATAAATAAAAATAAACTTTACATTGTAATATTCCAGTGTTTTCTTATAATCATCCTTAAGAGAAATTACCTCTCCTTTCCTTCTTCTTTCCACTTTGAGGTCGGCGATTAAGGAGGTCCCTTTGATGTGCAAGTGACAGGGTTTTATGTTGAATTCTGTGTCAGATCTTATTGCTATTCGAACTTTGGGTGTTAATGCTAGATCTGCTCCTCCTCCTATGGTGCTTCAAATTGTCTGGCGCCCTCCTCCCCAAGGTTGGATTAAAATTAATATCGATGGTTCTGCTATTGGTTCCCCGGGTAAAATTACTACAGGTGGTGTGTTTCGTAGGCATGATGGGTCAGTGGTGTTTTGTTTTCATAATGATGAAGGAGTTGGCTTCTCTTTTCAGGCGAAATTGTTGGCCGTTATTGTTGCTCTTGAGTGGGCGGTTATACTTTCTCTAGATTTTATTTGGCTAGAGGCGGACTCTATCTATGTGGTCTCTCTTTTACTGTCCAGAAATGAGATGGTGCCTTGGATATTTCATGCTCGTTGGAGACGTGTTGATTAGGTTGTTATTTCGTATATATTTTGGGTCATTTTTGGTATGTTTCTGCAGTGTTACTCACCCCATGGTCAAGTTTTGTGGGAGAATTTGTGTTTTGTAGTTAATTTCAGGTGGTTGACATGGAAGTGGAGATAATGGCATTGTTTTGAAGGGTTTTGACGCAATTGGATTGAAGAAAAGCTGGAGAGTATGGAACCAGCCGGTATGGGCATACCGACTGATGGATTATGCGAGTATTTGGACTGGAGATAGTGGATCTGCACTAGTTATGGGTCATGAACGAAAATTATGGCTTCTTTTATTACTTTTGGACTTTATTTTTATTATTTTCCTAGTTGGATTAGGATTAGGATGCTTTTTAATTAATTAATTAAGGATTTGGACAAAAAGACTTCTAGATAAAGTAGGACTCTATCCATTGCAGTATAGATTAATTCCAATGCCAGAAACATTAGGAGGAACGATTTTTCTCTGCAGATTATTTTCACAATACAATTTCATTCTTTATTCCTTTCTTCATCGTTCTTCTTTTCAATTAATTTCTGAGGTGCCAATCCAATTATGAATTCAAGCTAAGCGTGTTCTATTCCGGTGAAGATTAACGAAGCCCTGGCATGTTTATACTGTGAGATCTAATTGTTCTATTTATTTTGATTAATTGCATGTATCTGTTATTCTCGGGGTTTAAAGTCGTTAATTGTTTCGTCTCTGCTAGGTAGGTGCACATATTTAGTAGATCGGAATTAATTAGTAGCTAATTAAACCGGTCATCCGTAATTGTGGTTTATGTTTAATTAGTTGTACAACAATTCTTCAGAATCGAGGGAATAACAGTCTTAATTCAACGGTCATGTGTCAGAGTCTGTTGGTTTTGAATCGGGTTTCTCTAGTTCTTAATGTTGTCGGCTCATTAAACCTATAGAGTGTCTCTTACGGTTGTCAGTCGATTAGGGAAATAATTGGTGAAGTGTCTTCCTGATTATCGAGAAGCTAAGGAGAAATTAGGTTGCGTCAGTAAGTGTCTTCGGTGGCTATAACTAGTTTGCATGCATTAATTGGAAATATCTTTGCGTCAGTGATCGGAATAATTAAGCTAGGGTGGAATTAATTGGAAGCCGGAATACCTTTTTAATCTGTGAAGAAATCTACTCTCTATTTGATTGCTTTTATTTTCATTTTTTACATTATAACAAAGAAATTCGTTCGTAAGGTTTGGTTACTTGCAGACTAAAGTGTTGGATAATTCTCGCCGGTCCTTTGGGAGACGATCTTGCTTGCCACTATTCTGGGTAGTGTGGGCATACCGACTGCGTGTCGGATTATTTTTGGTGAAAAATGACGCACCAAATTTTGGCGCCGTTGCCGGGGATCGGTTTTTAAGAAGTGATTATTCTAATATTTTCAGTTTGCCATTTCTTTTTATTTTGTTTTGTTTTTCCAGTGCATGACTCGGTCCTCACAGAAAGGAAGTCTAGAATTCAATCCAGAACCGGAGAAAACTTACCATAAGTTGAGGAAAGCTGCCCGGGAGTCTAAGGAGGCTTCCACACATGATTCGGGGACACTTGATCTTGATCAATTGTTCGAGAAAAACATGGCCAACAATGGAAATCAAGCTCTCGCAAATGTTGTTGGACCTGACCCGCCAATCAGAGAGTTGGGTCGCCACAGAAATAATCAACCCATTTGCATCGTGCTACCTCCGATTGCAAATAATTCTGAAATAAGGCCTGGCTTTATTCAAGTTTTACCCAAGTTCGGCGATCTACCTGGAGAGAGTGCACACAAGCACCTTGCCAAATTTGATTTAGTTTGCTCTACTCTACGCCCTCAAGGCTTCTCTGCTGATAATTTGAGATTACTGACTTTTTCTCATACTTTGCAGGGCAAGGCTAGAGATTGGCTGTTTGATCTCCCATCGAGCTCTATTTCCACTTGGAATGAGTTGGAGGAACAATTCCTACGCAAGTTCTTTCCTGAATTAAGAGCTGCAAACTTAAGGATGACGATCAGCAGCATTAAGCAGAAGCAGAATGAGAGCTTGGCCGATTACTGGGAGAGATTCTAACAGTTGTGCCACAAATGTCCAGACCACGGATTCTCTGAATATCAATTACTCACTAACTACTTTTACCGTGGTATGTCAACCTTTGACAGAAAGATTGTTGATGCTGCTAGCGGATGATCTCTGACCAACAAGACTATCGCAGAGGCGAAGCAGCTCATTATCAACATGGTTTCTGGAGGTCAGCAGTATGAAGATAAGGATGATGACAGATACTGGTCTGTAAAAGGAGTTGAGCGAGCAGACAACTCTGGTGTCAATGAGAAGATTGATGCTTTAACTTCTCTGGTTCAAGGTCTAGCTTTAGCGCAGACGCAGAACATCCATTGTAGAGTGTGCTCGGAAAATGGCCACTTTACTGATACTTGCCCTATTTTGCAAGTTTCTCCAAATGAGAAAGCATGCTATGAGTCCGGTGATGCGCAACAAGATGCTCTGAGACGGGAGAATTATGATCCATACCCGAACACATATAACCCAGGTTGGAGGGATCATTCTAATTTTAGCTGGAGGCAGCCAGATCAGAAGATATCGGGAGTTTTACCTCCGAGACAGTCGCAGGGTGGGCAGTATGCCCATAGTGCTGCACCGAGCATGAGTAAAATTATGAAATGTCTGGAGCAGAGAAGTGCACTCCTGAACAGTTTGGCACAGAGCCAGAAAGCCTTCCAGCAAGAGACGCAAGCTGCTCTTGGGAGTATGGGCACACAGATCACCCAACTTGCCACTCAAATCTACTAGATGCAAGTGAATCAGGGCAAACTCTCATCTCAAACTGAAATGAATCCAAGAGCGCATGTTTGCGCTGTAACTTTAAGAAGTGAGAATAAGTTAGTCGAATTTGAGACTAAGAAGAAAGAAACAGAGACGGAAGAGCATGTTGAAGTGCAAAAGAAGGAATCCATTGCAGAGGCAAAACAACATGACAAATCTCTTCCACCTAAGGTATGTATGGAACCCAAATTTTTTAATTCTCAGCCTCTTATTTCAACACTTTTTTCTTCCAGGTTGGCTCGAAATAAGAAAGAAGATGATGAAAAGGAGATCCTCGAGCTGTTCAAGAAGGTACCTTTTGGTGGGCTGACTGAAACCGCTGCAATAACAGAAGAAGATGAGGAGATTCGAGATATCATAATGCAGCTGTATACCACCAGTGAATTTCCAATTCAGAATCTGACGGGCCGTATGCCCTTATCGACCAACTCAGAACTAATTTTACCATCTCATGTGAAGGCTCTCGTGCTGAAGCTGGTCGAGCTTTTGAAGAAGCATAAAGGTGTGGGGATGGAAATAATTCCTTTCGATAGGGGTAGATATGCTACCCCTGAAATTGTCTCTTGATCGTGCATTTCATATGTCGAGCCTCGGACATTAAATAACGGCACTTCTCGGGAGGCAACCCGAGCATTTATTTGCTTTCTGTTTTTTTAATATTAGTGTTCAAAAAAAAAGTTCTAGTGCAGGTTCTTTTTTTCCAATGCTGCTCTTACCCTTACCGAGCTTACAGAGTTTTTTTTATCAACATACGCTGAGCTAGGCGAGCCGAATTGAGCAGGCTGTCATCCACATCTCCCACTCTCCATAATTGTCACAGTTTGCTCGTTCTGCCCTCTCTACTTAGTTTGTTTTCCTTTATGCTTTTCTGTTTTGATTTGTGTCACTCCCTTTTTCTGCACAGTGAGGACACTGTGTTGTCTAAGTGTTGGGGAGGAGAGTTATTGTTTTACTGGTTTTTGCAAGTAAAAAAAAATTCTTATGTTCGTGTGTTTGTTGGTTTTTGTCTAGTCATTGGCTACTTGAGACTGGATTACATGAGAAGGAGGGGGTTATAACATGGATTGACTTGGTTTGTTTGATTGATTCTCTTGTGATTGAATTATGCTATTGCTCGTGTGTATTTTTGGATGACGAAATGTGCAACTTGATCAAAAAAAAACTTGATGAGCCCCTAAATGTGAGAATTGAGCCTGTTGAGCATGTCATTTACATATAGAAAGCTCAATTCATTTTGTTGAGTGTGTCGGACTTGAATGCTGAATTTCTGATTTGCCTTGTTGCCATGATCATACTGCTTGTGAGTTTTCTTTTGCATGAAGATGATTAAGGCATGTAGGATTAACCTTTGCTTTGGCCTGAAGAAATTTCCCACTCCCAAACATTGCCCCCAGTGAGCCAATTTGTGCCTAATGCCTATTTTCATTATTAACAGCTACTAAATAATTCAGTTTTCGCCTTTTTTGGCCCGCTCTTTTCCCATGGAAACATGTAAGTGATATGGTATTTTTGTTGAGCTAAGTTCGGACTCTACTTAAAGGTAGTTGGTGTTAGAAGACTAAAGAAAAAGATATATATGCTCCTGTCCTATTTCATAAAAAAAAGAGTACTCAATGAGAAAGAAAGAAAAAAAAAACAAAAAAAAAAGAAAAGGAAAAAAAATGGTCTGTATGCCCATACTGGAACAGGAAGGACGTGGGGGAAAGAGGGTCTGTACCTGATTGATGTTATTTTTTGTTGCCCTGTATTGTTTTTGAAGATCAGCACTCAACTTGGAATTCATTGAGCTCTTTGAGAAGTTGCAGTCGAACTTGATAAATGTGCTCTAATATGCTTACATGTTTTCACTTATTTGAGCCATTTCATCCTTTTTTATCCTACCTGTGCACCCTAGCCTCATTACAACCTGTTTCAAAAACCTTTTGATTTATGCATTGTTTTTACTTGTCTGGTAATGGTTTTGACATATGGGCAAATCTATGTTTGAAGCCATCAAGTCACGACCTGTGTGAATTAAAATCTATCCTTACCTTTTTTTGAGAGAAATTGAGTGAATCTTGGTGAGGCAAGATTGAGTTTGCATGTTTTTGACTTGAATGAAGGGCATGAGTACATTTCATGAAACAAGAGAAAGATTAGTGAATTGTGGATGATTGTGTTGTAGTCCTGACTTTGAGTGTTTTCTGGTTAAGGCGGCCAATGCTTGACTTGTCTATTTTTGAGTTTTATTTTGAGTCTGTTTTCTGTTTAGATATGCTCGATGACGAGCATTGTCTAAGTGTGGGGGGGGATTGATTAGGTTGTTATTTCGTATATATTTTGGGTCGTTTTTGGTATGTTTCTGCAGTGTTACTCACCCCATGGTCAAGTTTTATGGGAGAATTTGTGTCTTGTGGTTAATTTCAGGTGGTTGACATGGAAGTGGAGATAATGATATTGTTTTGAAGGGTTTTGACACAATTGGATTGAAAAAAAGCTGGAGAGTACAGAACCAGCCGGTATGGGCATACCGACTGATGGATTATGCGAGTATTTGGACTGGAGATAGTGGATCTGCACTAGTTATGGGTCATGAACGAAAATTATGGCTTCTTTTATTACTTTTTGACTTTATTTTTATTATTTTCCTAGTTGGATTAGGATTAGGATGCTTTTTAATTAATTAATTAAGGATTTGGATAAAAAGACTTCTAGATAGAGTAGGACTCTATCCATTGCAGTATAGATTAATTCCAATGCCAGAAACATTAGGAGGAACGATTTTTCTCTGCAGATTATTTTCACAATTCAATTTCATTCTTTATTCCTTTCTTCATCGTTCTTCTTTTCAATTAATTTCTGAGGTGCCAATCCAATTATGAATTCAAGTTAGGCGCGTTCTATTCCGGTGAAGATTAACGAAGCTCTGGCATGTTTATACTGTGAGATCTAATTGTTCTATTTATTTTAATTAATTGCATGTATCTGTTATTCTCGGGGTTTAAAGTCGTTAATTATTTCGTCTCTGCCAGGTAGGTGCACATACTTAGTAGATCGGAATTAATTAGTAGCCAATTAAACCGGCCATCCGTAATTGTGGTTTATGTTTAATTAGTGGTACAACGATTCTTCAGAATCGAGGGAATAACAGTCTTAATTCAACGGTCCTGTGTCAGAGTCTGTTGGTTTTGAATCGGATTTCTCTAGTTCTTAATGATGTCGGCTCATTAAACCTATAGAGTGTCTCTTACGGTTGTCAGTCGATTAGGGAAATAATTGGTGAAGTGTCTTCCTGATTATCGAGAAGCTAAGGAGAAATTAGGCTGCGTCAGTAAGTGTCTTCGGTGGCTATAACTGGTTTTCATGCATTAATTGGAAATATCTTTGCGTCAGTGGTCGGAATAATTAAGCTAGGGTGGAGTTAATTGGAAGCCGGAATACCTTTTTAATCTGTGAAGAAATCTACTCTCTGTTTAATTGCTTTTATTTTCATTTTTTACATTATAACAAAGAAATTCGTTCGTAAGGTTTGGTTACTTGCAGACTAAAGTGTTGGATAATTCTCGCCGGTCCTTTGGGAGATGATCTTGCTTGCCACTATTCTGGGTAGTGTGGGCATACCGACTGCGTGTCGGATTATTTTTGGTGAAAAACGACGCACCACGTGTGTTGGATTATTTGGCAGGGATTCATTTTAGAGTGTCACATATTTTTTGAGAGGGCAATCAAGTGGATGATCGGATGGCTGCTCCTTCTACACCCTCGGGTGTTTGGTTTCATTCTCTTTTTAGTATTGATGATATTGTAAACAATGATATGTTTGGTACGGGATATTTCCGTTTTTCTTAGAGGAGTACTCTTTTTTCAAAACGGTTTTTCTTTCTATGGGTTTTCCATTTTGGTTTTTATGAGGTTCCAATTCCCTGAGTTATCATAATGTGATTTCCGGGATTTTTAGGTTTGGTCTTATTTTATTTTATCTGCACATTTTAAAAAAATATATGTAAAATTATTTAACTATGTTACATTAAACTTAATATGATATAAAATATTTATCTAAAGTTGCATGTGATACATGCATTTTTTTAACATTTCCTAGATACATAGTACATGAATGAATTTTCTAAATTTAATATGTATACACAATATACATAATGATGTACGCACATTCGACCTTTGTTTTTTAGGGAAAAATTCATGGATCTTATTTATCTTTTAAATTCACGTGTATTAAAATATGAAGGAACACATTTTCAAGTGATGTATAATTTATATTAATTTTTAAAAAATATATATAATTTTTATATGTAAACCTCTATTTAAGATTAATCTTCTTATAGTAATATTTTTCTCTAGTCCCTATAATATTACTGTATATATATTTTACTGTATAGATAGATATATAGATATAGACGTTGAACTAGATTTGGGGCCATAAAAAGATTCAAGGGGGCGTTTGGTATCCATGTACGTATATCAGGTATGGGTATCAAAATGGTCCATGCACATACCATGTGTTTGGTATATTAGTATATGGATATCAAATTGATATCTTTGATATATGCATATCCTCACTTTTAAATATCTCATATACCAATATTTACACCGGTATAACTCATATCTCATTCGGAAAAATCCTCGTTTCTCTTTTTATCCTCCTCCCCAAATTCCATAGCCCAAATTCTTCATGCTTGTTCTGAAAAAATTGTTCGCATCTTTAAAAATCTTGTTTCAGTAGTTCATCCGATTCAATTTCAAAGTAAAAGTTTCTGAATCCTGGTTTTATTCTTGAGTCATTGGTATTATTTGCCCATATTTTTACGTCCAAATAGTATTTTTCATTAGGGCTGGATTGATATGATTGTATTTTGTTATTGGTAGTTAATTTCTTTAATCCGAAAGATTCGATATTTGCTTAAAGCTGCTTTTTTTTTTTGAACTCGTTGGAATTTTAGTATTCTTTTTCTTTATTTTCTAGTTCATTTTTTTAATATTTTTTTCATTTAGTGCCAGTTCCTTGGTCAATGTTTATGTATTGACTTTGCTGAACGGTACACTGTTATTTTTTTATTTAAACGATGATTTGGAGTTTGCAGGTGCTCGTGAATTGTTTTTGAAACTCGAAATAAGTTTCTATAGAGACCTATTTGTTTTGCACTGGGAATGTGATTGTTTTGTTGTTAGCTCATGACATCTAGGAATAATGAATTGAATCTATTTGCTATAGAAGCTACATAATTATTGCAGAAGTTATCATTGGAATCTCAGGCAAAGACTATTGAAGTGCCAGAAGCCACCAAAAAGGTATCCCTCTGTTCTGGAATATGGATATGTGTGCATTATTTTGAACCTCTCTCACATGCTTGTTGTTCGCAGCCTTCAATCGATTCCAGTGTGGCTAATGGGATTCAGTCAGATCGATCTCTAACACCTCTACTACCCGATTTTATGGATCCAACAATGTGCTACCTTCCCAATGGCTATGCCTCTACTGCATATTATTTTAGTGGTAATACTTCTATTTAAATTTTGGAAAAAATATTTAATTTACACGTACTTTCCGGTTATTCTAACAATATGACGTATCTGAATTTCAATGTGTCATCTTTGTCCTAACTTGCCTTTTCTATGTAGGTTATGCATTATGATGGTAGTGCAAATGAATGGGATGACTACGGTAGATATGTAAATAAGGATGGAGTAGACATGACTCCAGTAAGTTGTTAATGATGTTTGAGGCATGGTCAGGCTTTATTTACAATGTTCAGTTTATAAACTTTTGTCTATTGGGAATTTTAGGGAGTTCACGGGGAAAATGGATCACTCATGTATCATCATGGTTATGGTTACGCCCCCTATGGTCCGTATTCACATGCTGCTTCTCCTGTCCCGACCGTTGGACATGATGGCCAGCTATACGGCGCTCAGCACTATCAAACATTCATTCATCCCTAATTTTTTAGGAGATTTTTTTTGTATATTAGGATGATCTGATGTTGATAGGTTGAAACGTAATGATCAATGACACTTGCAAAATACTTTGGTATAATTGTGTGCTAGAAAATCATGATTATTATTATTATTATTATTATTATTATTATTATTATTATTATAACGATTCAATTAAAAGTTAACTTTACTTTCTAAAAATTGGGATTTGATATCTCATATCAGAAAAGTTCATTCCAAACACAAATATCAGATATACTCATACCTGATATCTGATACTCATACAGATACCAAACGCCCCAAGTAAATTGGGGCGATAAATTGGAGTTATTAGTGAGTGGTTTTCATCACAATCGGAAAAATGCGGATTAATTAATTATTTATTAGTTGTGAATTAATTAATGATAATTGACTAATAACATAATTGCTATAAATTGTCTAATTTATTCATATATCAAATAGGCGGGAATTTTTTTTTATTTTTTTACAACACTGTTATTATATATAGACTAGTATTTCCCACATGCAATGCACGGATTTGATTTTAAAAAATATAATATTAAACTTTCATTATATTTAATTTTATAAATTATAATATTAAACTTACATTATTATTTTTAAAACGGCAAAATAACATCTAGCTAGTGTATTAATAAAGAATGGGGAAAGATAAAATTTAGCTTATATATTTCTAAATTTAATATTAACATTTTCTTACATATAAATATTTTGCGTATTTTTTAAATTATAATATTATTTTTACAACACATTTATATGGTATTAGACATAAAAATAGCTAGATCACTATATGTTGTACCTTGATCATACATTCATATTTTTTTCATAATATATTAGTTCATATAAATGTGTTTCTAAAATTAAATTCATAATTTTAAATGGTTAAATTTATCATTTTTAATGAAAAACCATAATAGTGTTTGCATAAAAACATATTAGAAATAATATTATTTGCAAACTTTTATTGAAAGGAGTTATGTGAAAACTAAAGTTAGTGAAAAATAAAATAAATTAAAAGAATTAAGATTAGAAATTTTAAATTTACTTCAGATAAAAAAAAAATTATGTTTTGTAATTAAAAATTTGGTTCATATAGCCAACGATGATGAAATAGAATGATATTGAATTTTGCAATTTCACAACACAATTAAGTTTAATAAATAATTGAATGGACTCAAATTAAATAAAATTATTCATGATTATACATATACAATTGCATAGTACTTGACAATAATCATATATTGACATTCTGGCTTTAGACCAACTGTAATGAAAATTTATGGCTAAATTGTTGCAACAATATTTATCAACCAAACACAAGTACAAAAACTCTAGATTAATGTCCCTTAGAGATGAGATAATGGTGGAGTACTGATGTAAACTTGAGACCAACAAATTTCATCAGCACGCTAGGTGTGAGCATGTCATACAGGAACAGGGTTTACCAACTCACTACAAAAAATCAAGTTTTTACCCACACATAAATTTACCACACATATGAATGTGTGGGTAATTAACAACACATAATTATAAAATGTGTGGGTGAATGAATCTGACACTTTTCCTTACCGTTTGACATTTAACATTTGTGACTAAAACATTTTAGTCACATTTTCATTTCGGTGAAAAAAAATTTAGAGTCGTTTTAAAAAGTACATGTTTGTGTGGCATTTTAAATGAAATATTTTTTTTTGGACAAAATTTTAAAACTAAATAATTAACCACACATGCTTATTAATTATATATATGCGTGGTTGAAAAGTACATGTAACTTATTTTTGTTTTTTAGAAAGACACGTGTAATTAGGCGGCATGATTCCGTCCTTTTTGTAACTTTGCATTATTTAGTTTCATCTTTTCCCCTTGCGCTTATTTAGTATTTTTAATTTCAAAATTATCACGTCCCTAAATGATAGATGTTGTGTGAAAAAAAACTTATTGCAATTTTATAATTAAATATATATAATTCCTACAGTTTAAATATCATTGTCTATTAGTGAGACCGGATTACTTATTTTTTTCAATTAATGGAATCCCCAATATTTTTTGGTTGCTTTTTTCAAATTTTTATGCCCTGGATTTTTTTGTTATGTATGTATGTATATGTAATCTAGTGGCAAATAGAGTAAAAATAAATTTAAACACAAATAGGGCTATAATTAAATGTCTAATAAATCATGTTATCCTTATTTATATATGATAACTAATATCATATTCCTAAGAAGCAGGCGATCAAATCGGTAAAATATCCTAAAGATCAATCATAATCTTCATCCATTTTTTTTATTTATTTTTAATTTATTTTTTATAATTTTATTTTGTATTTAATGGTAATAATTGGTTCATAATTTTGTTTGCTTCAAACTCAATTTTTAATAGTAATTATCTTCATGTTGGTCTTTCTAATCGGTTAATATAAAATATATTTTTTAAAAAATTATTTGTCTCTACACAATTTATTTATTTCCAAATATTTTCTTTCAATATATTGCTCATATCATTATTGGATAAGGTCTATTTAGGACCTTATATTATTTTACGAGTCTCGAGTGAGTGTTGATTGGAACCTTGGGTCTAATTGAACACTTGAACTTTTGAAATTAGCTGAATTGTCCTATTAAAAATGAAATGACGTTCATCGGACAGATATAGATAAAACTATATGTTGTTGAATGTGGAAAGTCAAATTGAGATGACTTCCGAATAGCCCAAAGTTTGGCTTCAAAATCCCTCAAACAATTTTGAAATTTTATATCAAATTGGCGTTTAAATCTCATTTCAAAATACACTCTGTAATTTGCATACAATATCACTTCACAACAAAAAATTATTGAATCAAATTTTCCATTATCCAATGTTCAATTCAAAATCAAAGGCATTATTGGAAATTTCACGACGAATAATTTCTAACTGATATACATACATTGATACACCATCATTATGTCAATTTGTGTGTGTAGTTGTACTAGACTTTTATGCTAGTTCTCAACGTCTCCAACTACGTATAATACTCAGCAATACGTGTATATGAATATATTATATAGTGTTGTTGTACAACGTTAGTCTATTCAGTGTGAAATCAAACATAGGTGATTTTTTTTAGAGAAAATGACCACTTATCAATTTTGGTATCATTTCTTAATGTTGAGGGACGAAAATTGAAAATAAAAAAAATATTTAATTTTCATTTTTAAAAATAAAAATCATGTTTTAAAATATATATATATATAAAATAAAATAAAATTATATATTTTTTAACTAAAATTACATAAATTTTTAAAAATTAAATTAAATATTTTTTAGAAATTAAATCATATAATTTTTTAAATTTTAAAAATAAAATTATAATTTTTTAAAAATTAAAATTAAAATTTGAAAAAAAAATTAAATATAATTTTTAAGGAAAATTAAAATTATAACTTTGAAAAAATAAATTATATATTTTTTTGAAAAATTTAATTACATTCTAACCCTACACTATTCAACTTTTAGACTATAGTAGGATAGTTAAATGAATTTTATCTATTTTGTAATTTATACATCACATTCAAAAAATCATATGTTATAATTAGAATTATAATAGCATAATATTAATTAGATAGATAAATTAAATGACGTATATATTTATTCATAAATAGATATGCTTAGTAGTTACTAAATAATGTATAATTTATAAGAAAAATCCTCAAGAATAATTTGGTGTACTAAATCATGTATAATTTATAAGAAAAATCCTCATGAATAATTTAGCTACACCAAATTAAAAACGTTAAAATTATATGACTAAAAACGTAGGTTTTATTTTTATGTTTTTTAATATTTATAAACATTTATTTTCCTTTATTTTTATAAGGTGAGGTGATGCGGAAAAAGAGCGCAAATATATTTTTATTGAATTGATGCAAAAATTTTAAATCCCGCCTTATGTCAAAAAGTGAGAAAAACTACTCCCGCTCTTAAAAGTGAAATAAATTTTTACCGCGGTCTTTTTCTCTGAGTTCTACTTCCACTTGAGAAATTTATCTTTGCATTCTTTCTTGAGTCGCAATTCATCTCTTCAAACTTTCAAAGTTTTCTCAATTTGATTTTTGTTAATTAGTCCAGATAATTTTTGGATGGAACTGCGATGTTCATAAAGCACATGATGAACAATCGGCTGAAATTATATTTTAATTGGATCTCAAGATCGCATAAATATCTTGTTTGGTGGAAGAAGATTGGAAATTTAGAGAAGAATCCGAGCAAAGGGGATTCTTTGCAGCCATGGGATTGGGTTTATCGATGTTCAACAACGTCATACATAGCTCAGATCAATGGGTATATATATATATAATTCTTAACTGATGATTCATCTTTTAATTAGTGAATTTTTAATTGATTTCTTTGTGGGTAAAACTGATTTTCTTTCTGTAATCTGTAGTGCTTGGAATTGATTTCTTTATGTCAAGCATGTTTGGGACCATTACGCGTGATTCTAATGTTTCTCCACAGTATAGCTGGTATATTTGCTAACTCCTTTTTTATCACTGTGATTAGGTAGACACTGTGATTCTAATGTTTCTTCATTGTGATGTCTTTATGTGATGCTGCAATGAGATGAATTCTTTTATAAATTATGTGTTTTATGCTTTAGTTGGGACTTGGGCTTGGGCATAACAATTGTACGTGGTTCTTTCTTAATTTTGTGTGTTTACAATAACAATTAATCATGTGATGTATTTCTCTGTTTTGCAGTATTTCCTGACCAAATTGAGATGGTGAAATATTGTGAGAGAAGATATATTAACGAGAAGAGAGATAGAACGACGCTTTGTATGATTTTTGTGTTGTGTAATTTTATTAGCTATGTAATCAATGTATGGTGTACGTTGGTTTGATTTCAGCACAAAATAATAAAGTTTTTGTGCTTTCTATAGTAAATTTTCTATTTATGGTTTTGACAGTGTTCAATTTATATATATATATATATATATATATATATTGTATTGTAATTTTAAAATAAAAATATTAATATCCACACAAAAATATTTTAAATTCTATAAATAATAATTAATTTTAATATTATTAATTAAAAAAAATGCCCACACATAAGTAACAATTTATACCCACATATAAAAATTGTCACATGCCACGTTGGATGATGTGACACCACATCATCATTGCACATGTGGCAAACATGTTTAGATACATATAATTTATACTTTTAGTGGCATATGTTAGTGTAGGTAATACTCTATAAATTATCCACACATATATATATATATGTGTGGGTAAAATTCTTTTTCTACATAATTATAGCGACACATGCTAACATTTATATTATGTGTGGGTAAATAACTTCACTCACATATGGGCATATTTTTAGCCACATTTATATGTGTGGTTAAAAATTCAATTTTTTGTAGTGACTGCGCAACTTGGTAATAACTGCGGGCTACCCTCTACATACAAAAAAAGCATCTAGATTAACAAAATATAAGAGGTATGCAATGAACTAATAGTATACATGAAGTACAATTTCCCATATTGATCGGTTTAATAGACATAAAAACTGTAGTTGCATACAAAATTAAAATCTATATGATGAAAAGAACAACGTTAAAAAAGTACAATGTCAATACAAAAAAGTAGCACACATGAACACAATATCATAGTGAGAATTGAAATCTCTAACCATTTTTCCCGATATAATGGATAATATGAGTGAGCTTTCTTCAGGCTAGTTGAAATATAAATTATATTCACACAATGTATTTGTCTAGAGTGCATAAAAATAACTTCAAAATTGTTGTTATCATGATATAAAAAATATTTGGAGATGCATTCTATATATATCATCATGCAACAATTGAATGAAATATGTAGAAATATGATGAACGCAATTTCATTTTCGTCTCACATTTTACGGTTGCAAATATGGATATTAACAGTCATGCGCCAATGATAATTGCGAATTTGCGATAATCCATTAATCAACCTGAAATGCTTTAAAAGTGAAGCAACAGTAAACAATTTAAAATTGGACAAATTAATTTGTGGTAATCCAAGAGTCAGTCTAAGTAATTAATTAATAAGAGTAATTTGTTGTCGAAAGATGTAGATTTAGGTATTTGTATATTATATATGTTATGTATGTGCAAATTATTTTATATGTACATGCACATAGAGTTTTTGTAGATATAAATTATTATATTAAATATGTGTATATATCTAAATTGTTATTTTATATTATATGTATAATCATATATAGATATAATTAATAATTTACTATAAAGTCTATATATATGTATGTATGTATGTATTTACCTTAATATAATAGATTGATAGGAGTATATTATAACCTCTGTGTGTGTGTGTGTATAATATAAGCTGCAATATACTGTTTATAAATAAACTATAATATATATATATATTTAAAAATTATATTAGTCATTATATCTAGTATAAATCATCATTATATTATAGTATATTGTATTTTATATAAATATATGATATATAATTAAATTAATATACATTTAGTAAACTTACTAATTGGGATAAGTGCGTTTAAACGGAAAAATCTAAAAGTTACTATTTCTGGAACCATTGCGTTTTTATATATATATATAAAGATTTCATGTGTTAGCGTTTAAATAATGTTGTTTATTTAAGGCTTAGTCTACGTAGGGCAATTCTCATTTAAGTTTTGGAGGATATTACTTATTTTATTCAATACAATTATCTTCTTGAGGGTTATATATAGACATCACTCAGTTTTAATTAGTGGTACAAAAGAAATATATAATTATTAATTAATTTTGTTTCGAATTCCTTAGTTGTTATCATTCTGTACACTATTAGGATGTGATTGATACGGTGAAATGAAATGGAATAGAATGATCATTCCTATATTCATTCCCATTCCGGCGATTGATATGGTTCAAAATCGGGAATCACCATTCCCGATGGAATCTCTATTCCCAAAAGAAGATGAATAGCTATTCCATCCTCCCCATGGGTTTAACTATTTCTAATGATAAAAATATATATATATATATATGATATATTTATACATAGTTATGTCTTATAATATTATTTTATCATATTTAGAAAAATAAATAAAAAATCATATTAAATAATTTTATTATTATTATTATTATTATTTATTAATTAGTTTAATATTATTTATTTATTTTCAAAATATAATTTAAGAATATATGTTAAAATCAAATTTTTATAACTTTTATAGTTTGTTGAAGAAAAATGAAAGTGATGCCGAAATAAATATAACATAAAAATATGTTATAATACAATATAAAATATTTATGTATTTGATATAATTTAATATATTCAAATGAAATATTGAAACATTAAAGTATTTGTAGTGAACACTAATCTTTTGATATATGATTTTCTGGATTAATGACTATAATTTGCTAGCAATTGTTGTAATATTTCTGTAATAGTAAATAGATCGAGCCCGTGGAAGAAAGGGGGGGATTTTAGAGAGAAAATGAGGAAGAGGTGGGAATATTTTTCTTCATAATTCTTCCGCAAGCAACTGAGCATATAAATACTACAGCTGTACTACAAACCCTAAAGCATCTTAGGCTAAAAGTAGAATAACATAGACATAACATGAAATTAATTAAAGTCTCCTAGCTTCCTCGGCCTAACAGCATCCCTTTCAGCCCACTCCAACTCGCGGCCCGATTGGTTTAATTCCATAACCCGACCCCAGCCCGGCTTGTCATCTTTAGGAGTGTTTTGATTCGATGGAGAAAGGAACCCTAATTTCCCAAAGATGTGATTTTTATCTCCCTCGCTAACTTCACCAATTGCTTCTTCTTCATCCTTTGCTCTCAATTTCACCATTCCTACCTCCTTTTCCCTCAATCCCATGACAATACCCCCGGGCAGAGACGATTCTCATCCTCGAGAATCCAGAAGACCAAATTTCTTGCGGATAAAGGCGTCGTCTTCCCAGGTGAAGAGGGCGTTATCAGAATTCGCCCAGAGAACCAGTGACTGTGGAACCTGGAGGCCACGCTGAAGAAGGACCCTGTGGACTAAGGATTGCAGAGGCACAACCTGGAAGTCACCATCTTCAGTGGCGATTGGAAGGTCAGCGGAAGGTACGTCTCTCTTGCCAATGCATTTTTTAGTAGCGAGACATGGAAAACTGGATGAATTTTAGATGTGGTTGGCAGATCTAGCCGATAGGCCACGGGCCCAATTTTCTCTAGGATAGTGTAGGGGCGTAGAATTTAGCTGAGAGCTTTAGGTTCCGGCGGAGGGCGACGGAGTTTTGCGGGAAGGGCTGCAGCTTGAGATAGACATGTTCCCCAACCTCAAAGCTCCGATATTGCCTTCTGCGGTCTGCGTACCACTTCATTCTACTCTGGGCCTGTATTAAATTCTCTCTTAGAGATTGCATCATCTGTTGCCTTTCTGTTAAGATGTTGGTAACATCCGTATGTTGGGAGTCAGTATAGGCTGTGAAAGACCATGTAGTAGAAGGAACCCCATATAAGGCTTGATAGGGAGTGCACTTAAGACTGGAATGGTAGTTAGTATTGTACCAATACTCGGCTAGTGGCAACCATTGTAGCCACTTCCTGGGGTTGGCACTAGTCATACAGCGCAAGTAATTTTCTAGGCATTGGTTAAACCTTTCTGTTTGGCCATCCGATTGAGGATGGTAAGCAGAGGTCATCTCTAGCTTGACCCCAATTAACCTGAAAAACTCCCTCCAGAATGAGCTAGTGAACACAGTGTCTCTGTCTGTAACTATGCTGACTGGAGAGCCATGAAGCTTATAAATGTTGTCCATAAAGATCTTAGCCACAGATTCAGCAGAATAGGGGTGTGACAAGGAGAGGAAGTGTCCAAACTTAGTGAACCTGTCTATGACCACCAGAACAACATCCTTGCCTTCAGATTTAGGCAACCCTTCCACAAAATTCATGGATACATGGGTCCAAGATTGTTTAGGGATAGGTAGGGGCTGAAGTAGGCCAGGGTAGAGCCCATGATCTAATTTGTGTCTTTGGCAAACATCACACTCTTGCACCCACTTAATCACATCAGATTTCATGTTAGGCCAGTAGAAAACCCCCTTGAGCCTCATATAGGTCCCAGTAGTGCCAGAGTGTCCCCCAAAACTTGAGTTGTGCATAGTTGATAGGATCTAGGATCTGCAATCCCCTGTAGCTCATATCCCCAATCTGTCTTTGTATCTTACCAGTCCATCAGTGATGGAGTAATCTGGGTAGGAATCCTGCTCAATGAGTTTTGCACTTAAGATTTTTGAGAAGTGAGAGTCTTGCTGGTAGCTAGCAATCACCTTTTGTACCCAACTAGGAATAACAGTGGTGATGGCTGTACAGTCTAGTTCAGGAGCATCCCTTCTTGAAAGAGCATCAACAACCTTGTTGTCAACCCCCTTCTTATACTAGATTTCATAGTTGAAGCCTAGGAGTTTTGTCACCCATTTTTGTTGTAAAAGGTTCATCACTTTTTGATCCAGCAAGTATTTTAAGGCTTGCTGGTCAGTTTTGATGATGAATTTGTGTCCCTGGAGATAAACCCTCCATTTCTGCACAGCCATCAAAACAGCCAGGAATTCCCTTTCATATATAGAAAGGGCTTGGTTTCTTTGGCACAGGGACTTGCTCAGATATGCAATGGGTCTCCCTTCCTGCATGAGCACTGCTCCAACTCCAAAACCACTGGCATCAGTCTCCAGTATAAATGGCTTATTGAAGTCTGGTAGTGTTAAAACTGGGGCAGTAGACATGGCTATCTTTAGCTTATGGAAAGCCATTTCAGCATCAGGATTCCAGTGGAAATTGTCTTTCCTTAAGAGGTCAGTCAGAGGCTTGCTAATAAGCCCATAGCCCTGCACAAACTTCCTATAATAACCTGTGAGCCCCAGAAACCCTCTTAGTTGTTTGAGGTTCTATGGTTTAGGCCACTTAAGCATACAATCCACCTTCAATGGATCTGTGGAGACTCCTTGTTGGGAAATGATGTGGCCCAAGTATTCCACCTTGGTTGTGCCAAAACTGCATTTACTTTATTTGGCAAAGAGCTTATTGTCTCTAAGCAATTGCAATACCACTCTTAAGTGTTGTAGGTGTTGTTCCCAACTAGTACTGTAGACTAGGATGTCATTAAAAAATACTAACACAAACTTTCTGAGGTGATCTCTGAAGGTTTGGTTCATGAGGGCCTGAAAGGTTGCAGGGGCATTACATAGGCCAAAAGGCATTACAACAAACTCAAAATGCCCATGGTGGGTGCTGAAAGCAGTTAGATATCTGTCTTGAGGCCTCACTAAGATCTAGAAGTATCCAGATCTAAGGTCAATTTTAGAGAAATACTTAGCCCCATGTAGCTCATCTAAGAGCTCATCAATTATAGGTATAGGAAATTCATGCTTGACAGTGAGTGAGTTTAAATACCTGTAATCAACACACATTCTCCAGGATTGATCTTTCTTTCTAACTAATATAACTGGTGAGGCAAAATAACTCCTGCTAGGTTGTATAAACCCTGCCCTCAATAGCTCCTTTATGATCCTCTCTATCTCATCTTTGTGACTGTGGGAAGTTCTATAGGGGTGTTGATGTCTTGGTAAGCTGTTAGGTTTAAGAGAAATGTGGTGTTCCACTCCCCTCTCAGGAGGTAGTTCAGTAGGCTCCTCAAAAACATCCTTATACTCCTCTAACAACTCCTCTATGTTATGCTCTGCTTCTTGTTCTTGTGACTGGGGCTTGAGAACAAAAACCTCTTCTATGTCATGGCTCTGGTAGTATAGCAACTTGAATAATGAGTGTCCAGATATCACGTGGCAATCTCCTTGTGACTTGCCAGCTTGCAGTTTAATCTTTTGTTCTCCTTGAGTAACTTTGAATGTCATATGTTTGTAGTCCAATTCTCTGGGGGTACAAGACTTAAGCCAATACCCTCCTAGGATGAGGTCATAACCTTCAGTCTTCAATAGTCTGGGAGAGTAGACAAAGTCATGGCCCTGCACCTGCCAGTTGAACCCAGTAGCTTGGCATTTACTGACCAATTTTTGGCCATTTGCTACTCTAACCAGGATTGGTGTGGCAGGCTCTATTAAACATCCCAACCTTTTGGCAGTAGCTTCTTGGATAAAGCTAAGAGTGCTACATGTGTTAATGAGGATGAGTAGCTCTTGGTCTTCCCTCTTCCCCACCACTCTCATGGTGGTAACTCCTTCTGAACCTGAGACAGCATTTAGATACATCTGAACTTCTTCCAATGGAAGATCCTCAGTGTCAGTAGGGCAGAGATCTTCAGGGTTGGTAGGAAAGGCATGCATAGAGGCTAGCTCCTCTTGTTCTGTCATAATCATGTAGTTAATCCGGTTTTTGCACCTGTGCCCAAAGACATAAAGGCTCATCACAATTATAACACAACCCTTTCTCTCTCCTGGCTGCCATTTCAGCTGTTGTTAACAACTTAGTATGTGGTTTCATAGGACCATTGGGTGTTTTGTTGGTGATAATGGGGTTAGGATCAGCTCTTCTGTAACTAGATGATTGATTCTGGTAGGATTTACCTGCCCCCTTCAGTTTTTTGGCAATGGCATCTATGGTATGGATTTGGCTTCTCCCCAGTTCAATGGCTTGATGTAGGGATCTAGGATTGAACATAGTAACCGCAGCTTGTAATTCCTCAGCTAACCCACTAATAAAACTTGCAATGAAGTAATTCTCAAAATAGACACTAGGATTAAATAACACCATACAAGCCCTCAATTCTTTAAACTTGTCTACATAATCATCATAGGAACCCTGATGTTTAAGCTTCTTAAATTCCATGATGACCTTAGTTTCTCTTAGTTCTTCAAATCTGGCAGCAACTACATCTAGAATGGATTCCAGGGTAGATCCTTAAACCTGGTGCTGTAGTTCTGAAACCATTGGGCAGTCTTGCCCTCAAAATGTAAAGAAGCTAGAATCATCTTCTGAGAATCTGGAACATTAGGCACCAGCTGGAAATACTGGGTACATCTCAATATCGATGCCCTAGGTTGAGACCCATCAAATCTGGGAAAATCTACCTTTGGGAGTGGATTGTAAATCTGGGAATGTGCCATATGTGAGTGTAAATTTACCCGCCCCACAGGAAGTTTAGTATTCAAAGTATATTGGGGCTGAGTTGTAGATCCACTCTCCACCGTGGCTGGACTTTGAGGCACACCCAGCTTAGAGCCACTGTCAACTGGTGCTGGGCTAGGTGGTGCACCCAATATTGATTGCTCCTCAGATGCCTCTTTCCCTTTAGATAAGTTGGAGAGTTGCAATTGTATAGAGGTGAGGGTATGAGTTAGGTGCTCATATTTGGAAGTGACCCCTTTAAGCTGATCTTGCACCTAGGTAGTGATTTCCCCAAGCTTTTCTTGTATTTTTAATTCCGCAGATCATGTTTCATTGATTCTGCTTCTAATATCTTGTCTGTTCTCCGTTGTGCCTCTTGCAGCTCCTTCAGACGTGTATCCTCAGCCATGGCAAGACAACCGGCTCCAAGATACCAATTGTAGTGAACACTACTCTTTATATAATTTTCTGGGTTAATGACTGTAATTTGCTAACAATTGTTGTAATATTTCTGTAATAGTAAATAGATCGAGCCCGTGGAAGAAATGGGGAAATTTAGAGAGAAAAGGAGGAAGAATTGGGAATATTTTTCTTCATAATTCTTCCACAAGCAACTGAGCATATAAATACTACAGCTGTACTACAAACCCTAAAGCATCTTAGGCTAAAAGTAGAATAATATAGACATAACATGAAATTAATTAAAGTCTCCTAGCTTCCCCGACCCAACAGCATCCCTTTCAGCCCACTCCAACTCGCGGCCCGATTGGTTTAATTCCATAACCCGACCTGAGCCCGGCTTGTCATCTTTAGGAGTGTTTCGATTCGATGGAGATAGGAACCCTAATTTCCCAAAGATGTTATTTTTATCTCCCTTGCTAACTTCACCAATTGCTTCTTCTTCATCCTTTACTCTCAATTTCACCATTCCTACCTCATTTTCCCTCAATCCCGTGATAATATTTTTCTATGAATTAAAAATATTTTTATTAATTTATACAAATTATTATATATTGATTAATTAAATATTTTAAAGTAAAGTTCTTCTATAAAATAAATAAATTATAATTTGCTAAACAAAATTAGAAAAAAATGATATACTAAAAAAAAGAAAAATGGTGTTTAGAAATATAAATAATAATAAAGGTATGTGTTGATATTTATTAGCTACTATGTACACTTTATTAAATTATAAGAAAATTTAAAATTACATAAAATATTCATTATATAAGATAAAAAAAACTGATATTTCATTATGTTCTTCATTCCGTAGACATACAAAACATAAGAATCGCCATTCCTTTCAGACCCTCATTCCATTTCTAAGTTCATTACATTTATATCTAATTTCATTCTATCATACCAATCACCTCCTTAGTATACAAACATGATGATTCGAAGTATAGAGATAAAATTCATACTCAACTAGAGGTGCCCAAAAAAAACCGGACCGGCGGTTATAACCGCCGGTTTGCCGGTTTGGGCCGGTTCCGGAATCGTACGAACGGTTACGGTTTACAAACCGTAACCGTCAACCGTAGTAGGCCGGTCCGGTTCCGGTTTGGGGGAAGGTTTTTTTCAAACCGCCGGTTTGGGCGGTTAACCGGTGGTTTGTGTATTTTTTTTTTTAACGTTCGAGATCACGATCCGCGTGATCTCGATCTACGGCTAGGAACGCACGGAGGCGGATTGCTGACGTGGAACCGCCGGTTTTGGAGCCCAAACCGGCGGTTTGGCCGAAAACCGCCGGTTTGGGCTCCAAAACCGGCGGTTCAGCCATTTTTTTTTTCAAAATTTTTGAAATTTAAATTTTAAATTTTTCCCCCCACTCCCTAATTTTCACCTATAAATACCCCATCTCCTCCACCATTTTCACCCACACCAAACTCTCAATCTCTCTCTCTATACTCAAATTCTCTCTATTCTACTATTCAAGCAATATCATTTTCTTATTCGAGTTTTATTACAAGTTACAATTTTACGAAGTTACTCTCTAGTCTCTCCAGTCTCCAATCTCAATCTCTCAATATCTCGATTTCTTCATTTCTTTATTTCTACAATTCTACTCATTTTCTATCATCCATTCATCCCAAATCATCATGTCTAGCCGAGGTAGTCGAGCCGATAAGGGTAAAGGCAAAGCTATTACTGATAGTTCCGAAGCTCCACGTCGTCGTCGTCGTACTCATTCTGGAGTACATATTTCTGATGATGCTGATACGACGTCGCCTCAATTTCAACAACAACAACCTGAAGAATATGTGAATCCCTATGGCGGAGCCGATAGCGGTTTCTACAACGATCCAAGTGGTGGCGGTTTCTACCATGATCCAAGTGGTGCCGGTTTTCACAATAATCCTACTGCAGCTCAAATGGCAGTTGATGAAGAAGTGGCAAGATGGATCCAGTTTGAAGAATTACAACGATCTCAAGAATCTCGTGCTTTCAGCGGAAATCCATCCATCGATCTCGACACGGAGGAGGCGGAGAAAGAGGCGGAGGCCGTTCCAACAAGAAGTACGGCACTAAAATCTGCTCTCTTCACTATTCATTTCCGAAAGGTGGCAAGGAAGAATGAAGCGGGTGTGATTGATTTGTATTGCAACTATTGTCCGAAGCAATACAAATTTCGCACTGGAGGCGGCTATGGGACGTACTGGTCACACATCATCAACAATCATCAAGTCGAACTTGGACGTGCTCAAGCTCAATCGCAATTCAACTTCCAACCGGTAAGCAGTCAAAATATCGAAAGTCAAGGTGAAGGTACGCCGTACTCATCCCAAATCTTTAGGTTTGACCTTCTAGTTGCTAGAGAACAAATGTGTTATTTTATTTGTGAAGAATCTTTAGCACTTCAATTTGCCGATAGCATGAATTTTGAACGTCGTATGAAAGTTGCTTATAATCCTGGTGCTCAAAGAATACCTAGAATGACTATGACTAGGACCCTTGAAAAATTGCATATAAGATATAAGTCGAAATTGAAAAGTGTTATTAGTAAAATTCCTTATAGGGTTGCTATTTGTTCTGATATTTGGTCTGATAAATTTATCCGTCGTCATTATATTGCTGTTACATTGCATTGGATTGATTATTCATGGAATTTAAATAAACATTTAATTTCTTTTCGTAGATTTAACTGTCAACATAGTGCTACTAATATTGCTAAGGCTATTATTAAAATTTGCAATCATTTTAAAATGCTTGATAAAATTTTTTCTATTGGTTTTGATAATGCGAGTGCTAATACGGCTAGTATTAGAGAATTAATCCAACCTTGCATGGTAAATATTTTCATACGCGATGTATTGCTCATATTTTGAATTTATGTGTTCAAGATGGACTTAGAATATTAAATAACTCAATTCAACCTATTCGTGATGATGTAGATTATATTCATGGTAGAGTTAGAGTTAGACGTAGGTGGGAAAAATTCTGTAGGGAAGCTGGTGTGCATCCTAAAATTTTTAACTTAGATGTGCCTAATAGGTGGAACTCTACTTATGAAATGCTTTCTGCAACTTTTGAATATCGTGAATTATTATGTTCTTTTTTTGCTACGCATATTGAATCGTTTATTTTATTATCTTCGTATTGGGATGATTGTATTGAATTAATGGAGCTTTTACAAGTTTTTCAATATGCAACAAAAGATTTATCCGGTGTGTATTACCCTACTGTTTGTAAATTTATGTATCATTGTTGTTTAATTGCTGCAAAATTTAATACTTGTAGTCATAAACCCGATTTGCAACATATGATTCTAGCCATGGTAAAAAAATGGCTAAAATATTTTGATCATGTGCCTAATATTTTTTTGGTTGCAAAAATATTGGATCCTACTTTTAAACTAAGTGCTACTAACGATATGATTGACATGTATTATAAATTTTTGTCTACTATGAGTTTTACAGGTTCCGATCCCGATATACATGTGCCAACTGCTGAAGAAATTAAAACAGAAATTTATGAGTCTATATATTAACTTTATAGAGAATATGAGTTAAAATATGCTGATAGTATAACTCGTCCAACCAGTCGTTCTTCAGGTTCTAGTAGTTCTTTTTCGTTAGGATTAAATACTTCATCTTCACGTGGTAGTGCTTTACAAGAATTCCAAAATTTTTTCCACGGTACAGGAAATACTAGGCGTAGTCAAAATGAATTAGATATGTATTTGCAAGACCCTATTGTGCCCCCCGATGATGAAAATGCAGGTCCCAACGATTATGATGTTCTCAAGTGGTGGTCCCGAAATCAAGAGCGGTATCATTTGCTTGCAATTATGGCAAGGGAGATTTTTGGAGTCCCGGCATCAACGGTAGCGGTCGAGCAAGCTTTCAGTGAATCCGGTTACATGTTGGACGAACGGAGATCAAATTTGACACCGGATCACCTTGAAGCTCAAATGATGTTGAAGGACGAGTCCAAAGCCGACCTAAGAGAGCAAGAGAACCGCTGGGACGACTTGATGGATGGCCCGCTCATTGAAGTTGGCTCGAAGAGTGAAGCCGAAGGAGAGAGCCAAACCGGAGATGATTGGGACGACGACTTCGAATTCTAGACTCGTCAAGGAAAAAAGGTAAAATGAACTACGAGGGCTTTGATTCCAAGGTAAGGGATACGTAGGCAGCTTCATATGAAGTGCAAGCCCAAATTTCTATTATTTCTTTTTCCCCCCTAATTCCTAAATTAGCTCAAATTGTAATTTGTAAATTGTAATTTGTAAATTGTAAATTTGTAAATTGTAATTTTATATTTTCATAGTTTGATTAATTTACAATTTGTATTTTGTAACTTGTTATTTGTAAATTTGTTAATTTTAATTTCATATTTTCATAGCTTGATTAATTTACAATTTGTATTTTGTAACTTGTAATGTGATAAATTAAATTGTATTCTCAATATTCTTGTAAGTTGTAAGTTGTAACTTGTAAGTTTTATAACTTGTAAATTGTAAGATATAAATTATAATAATAAAATTATATAATAATATCAAAATTCAAATAAACTTGTGTTTTGTCATACTTCTTAGTTTTTAACTTGTAAATTATTAATTTTATCGATTTAGTACTTAGTAGTTTTTCGTCCAATCGTCAAGTCGAGTTCGGAGAGATAGAGGAAAAAAGAAAAAAAAAACGGAAACCGGCGGTTAACCGGCTAACCGCCGGTAACCGGCCAAAACCGCCCGACGTCCAAACCGGCGGTTCCGGTTAACAAATCGGAACCGTCAACCGTAACCGCACGGTGCGGTTCCGGTTCCGCCGTTCCGGAACCGCCTAACCAGCGGTTTCTAACCGGAACCGTGGGCATCTCTATACTCAACAAGTCTCTAAGCAATTATTTATAACTAATTAAGGTGGTGGGTGTTGGAGATATTAAATATATATTGTAACGTCCCAAAACTCAATTCGAGCCCAATTTTATTTATTTAGGCTCAATTGTTATGCAAGTTATTTTATTTTAGAAATAGGCAAGTAAGAGCTTTTGAGCCCACTTTGAACTCATCAATAAGAATATTTATTTTGGCCCAGTTATTATTTGAACGAGATAAACGAATACATTAGACGATAGTTGTTGTCGAAACTCGATTTTGGCTCAATTACTCAGCCCATGTCAAAATTTATCTTGAGCCCATTTTATTTTATAGAAGGCCCAAATATAAGCTCAATAAATATAATTTATATATATGTGTGTGTGTATATATACATATTAATTCCCCTTTTCTATATATATAAATATATATAAATATATTCATGAGAGAGAAAAGGAAAAAGAAATGGAAGAAAGAAAGAAAAAGAGAAAAAGAAGAGAGAGAGAGAGAGAGAGAGAGAGGGTGAAGCAGATGGAAGAAAAGAAAGAGCAGAAAGAAAGAGGGGAAAGAAAAGAGAGAGAAGGAAGGCAAATCAAAGAGAAGAGAGAGTGAGAAGAATCGAGAGAGAGAGAGAGAGAGGAGAGAAGGAAAGAGAAGAGAAAGGGAAAAGAGAGAGGGGAGATCGAGAGAGAGGGTAGGGAGGCAGCTGCTGCTGCCGTACGCTTGCGCCGGCGCCGCCGTTGCTGCCGCTTGCACCGCCGCCGTCGCCGGAGAAGGAGGTCGCCGCTGCCGTTCACCTGAAGCTGCTATCATCCACCGCCTTCGTCGACATCGTATCGGTCCATTCTTTGTCCTTTTCACTTGATTTTTGGAAATGTCGTGTATTTATATGTGTACTTCATTTACTCTTTTGATGTCGTTGTCGATCGGTGGTCGGAAAATGGCCAAATCGCCGGAAAATAGGTGTAGAAGCCGTTTCTAGGCAGATTTTCAAATCTGCCATTTTGGGGACTTTCGGGGTCCCGAATCGAAAATATTTCAACTAGAAAGTTATCCAAAATATGATTTTACGTTAGAATAGCATGTCGAGGAATTTTATTTTCGATTATTCCGTCATTTAAAGTTGTTCGAATTTTATTTTGGAATCAAATTTGTCGGAAAAATTCTAAATTTATAGGGTTTATTTATGTTAAGATAAGGGCCACCCTTGATTTATTTCATAATTTTTGGATGAAAATAAAGTGTCGTTGGATTTTGTATCAAGTATTTCGATATTTAGATTTTTACCTAAATCATCTAATTGTTATTCAAAATTATGTATAGTTGGAAAATTACAAAATTTGTATGCATTAGTTCCCTCATGTCTAGGACAATTTTTTTTATTTATTTTGTTATTTTGGATGAATTTTGATTTTTATCAATTAGTTAAATCAAACGAATTTTTTTATATACCAGAAGCTCGGGTTTTGAGAAAATTATTAAACTCGTATATTTTAGTCCTCGTGGATATAGAATCATCCTTTATTTATTTTGGAAATTTTGAAATGATTAGCGAGTTGTCGAAATTCTCTTTATGTATCGAATCGAGTAGAAGTTGTTAAAAGTCGAGCACTCTGTGTCGAGGTCATAGTCAAGAGAATGGATGAATCCCTTTTATTATGTTTTGGGCTTTAGAATTTCGAATATTGAAATTCTATGGAATGATGATCTATGGAGCATTGATTTATCGAATATTGAACTATTAAATGTGAATCTATGGGATAATGATTTGTTTTGAGCATGGTATTGGATGTTAGAATGATATGAGCTATTTGGAGAATTTGATGATCATGATCATAGATTGTTATTGGAATTGATATTATATTATGAAAGCATTGTTTAGACGTATGATACCTTACGAGATAGATGTAATAACCCTTATAAGCGATGATGCTATGCTATTTATGGATGAAGGAATGAGACCTAGATGATGCATTCTAGGTTATAACCTATGTTAGTGGATTATAAGTTAAGATGATTGTCCATTCGTCTAGCATTGCCATCTATGTTATTAATTTAGGAATCCGGGCACTTGACCCTTCCTTATGCTATGACATTCAGCACTCTAGTGTGTTATTACGATATGATCTTATAATAAATCATATCTGAGACGATAGGCTTAAAACGAGTATAGTATGATCAAAGTTTTAGCTATTATAGCTATAAGGTGGGTGATATCTATCCAACACGTGACTTATGTTTCAAAAGTATGTTCTACTTATGATAATATATATTTATGATAAAGCACGCTTCAAATTACTTTTATGGCTCTACGATTTCTAGTCAACAGTGACTTATGTTTCAAAAACGTGATCTATATATGATAACATATGTTTATGTTTAAGCATGCTTAAGATTACTTTTATGGCTTAATGATTTCTAATCAATACGTGATTTTATGTTTCAAAATCGCATTATGTTTATGAAAAAGAAAAATATATTTATATAAAAGCATGCTTCAAAGTTCAAAATACTCTTTTTATGGCTCGTCGGAAGATACTAAACTCTATGGTTTCAAGTATGAGCACTTGGTGTATTATGTAGCACTTCGGTGCGGTATGAGCACTTGGTGCATTATGTAGCATTTCAGTGCGGTATGAGCACTTGGTGCAGTATGTAGCACTTCAGTGCGGTATGAGCACTTGGTGCAATTATGGTGCTACGGTACAAATATGTCACTTCGGTGAAATTTATATGATAGGGAACCATATTGAGTTAATCTTCCACATGTTAATGAATAAATACTTTTTATGGGCATAATAGTAAATACGTTAATATGCAAACTATTTATTGAATTATCAAGCATATTTCAAAAATTAAAAATCCCACTGAGTGTTTTTCTGACACTCAGCCCATCTATTTCTCATAATATTTTCAGGTATTTGATGACGGCTGGCGGGTGACGCGGTCCAATGGGGATTTCTTATTTTATTGACCACTTTTATTATTTTAATTATTGATTATGTATAGTTATGGTTAATAAGTACAAATTTTTATACTTCCACTTCATGATTTGAAACAATTAACTATTTTATGGACATTTGTGAATGTTGTGATTTTTGGGCGCATTTTAAATGTCGAGTGTTGAATTTTGACTAGTCTTGGTCATACAGGTTTGAATGGTGAACGCATGTGAGCGTGGATATTTAAATATTTTAAACGGAATGCTGCCCAAATTTTTATGACCCAAGAAAATTATTTAATTTGAATTCCAAAAATTTTATCATCATTTTTTTTGGTTGTGTGTTTTCAGTAGCATCTGGACCTTTAAATTCAGGTCGCTACATATATATATGGCAAAAACTTGGTAAGCCTGTTGTACTGAACTGCTTCGGTAAGATGTAAATGTATGATACTTTTTAGTGTTAAAAGTGACATTTTTATCAAGAAAAAAAATATAGTAATAATTACAAAAATATCACCTCCTTTTAGTTTTTAACAGTAACTTTCCATAAACTAAATGGATACTTTTCATAATTTTATAAATGAAACCTTTTATGGATCATATAAGGTTTTATATTCATTTGATGTATAAGAGACCACCTCAATATGTGTGTATATACTACTTAAATTCCTTGTTCCTCATATTAGAATTTAAAAAGATAAAAATTTAAGGGGCGCAATTGTATGAGACCGTCTAACGGGTCTCTTACGTTAGACGGATCTCAACCCGGATCCGAGTTGAATAAAATATATAATTAAAAAATAAAATGACTCAGGTATCACTAGGTATAATGTAAAGTATCACTAACTGCGAAGTGAAGTATTATATTATACTCCACTTCCGAGTTAATGATACTTCATCATATATATATCTAATGATACTTCACTTAATAGTTAATGGCATTTTGCCAAATTTATATCTAATGATAATTCACTTTATAGTTAATGTTAATTCATTTCATAGCTAATGATATTTCACATCACAGTTAATGATACTTCACCAGATATATATCTAATGATACTTCACTTAATAATAAATGATATTTCACCAAATTTATATCTAATGATACTTCACTTCAAAGCTAATGATCGATATTTTACCAGATATATATATATATATATAATGATACTTCACTTCACAGTTAGTGATACTTTACTTTATACTTAGTGAAACCTGAGTGGCCGTACGTGGCCGGGCTTGTGAAGCCCACGCGTCTGACTGTTTTTGCGGGTTTTGACGGGTGTGGAATGATTTTTTAGGCGGGTTTGGATCATATTTGACTCGTCTAACGCAAGAGATTCATTAGACGGTCTCATACAAGTTTTTATCTTAAATATTTTCCATGAGCATCTTTTGTTATGTTTTGGTGATATTTTTATTTAGAAAATCTAAAAAATTAATGATGCAAATGATTGTTAAATGTTAATTGTTAGCTATATATGTTCTTGTGATTTTTTTATTTAATTTTTTTTTAAAGTTTAAAATATGAATTACAGTTTACACCATAAGTAGTGGTTGTGCATTCGGTTCGGATCGAATCGAATGGAACCGAAACTCCAAAACCGAAATGCACCGAACTTAAAAATTTAAGGACCGACATCAAACCGATGTACACTATCAGCCGAACCGAACCGAAGCTGAAATTATCGGTTCGGTTTCGGTCGGTCTTCACAAAATCGAATTTCACAGCCCTTCTTCACTTAGCACATGCACAACTCCACTAAGATCCAACAATTCTAAGATCAAGATTGATTTTTTCGCAGCTGCTGCTAATCCAACACCACTCCAAATTCTAAGATCAAGATTGATCTTTTTCGCAGGTATTACTAATCCAACACCACTTCCACCTACATATTTTCAATCCCATCAAAATTAGGACAATGTGACCCTTTTTTTCTGTGAATGATAGAGAGAGAGGAAGATTGAGGCGTAGTGGCTTACCTTTCTTGCTACTGCTACGCTAGATGGGGAGGTGGAAAGGGAGTGCTTTTGTTATTGCTGTGAGATGGGGATGAGAGAGTCGTCGTTGCTGCAGCGAGAAGGGAGACACGGAGTTATTGACTTGTTGCTGCTCTTGCAAGGTGTTGGAAGTCGGCTCCGGAAAGCACGTGTCCAGGCCAAGGTCGGCGCCGGCGAGCGCTTGTTCATGTTAGAGCCGAGATGTGACGGGAGTCGGAAGGTGATGCGAGTGGCGAGAACCAATTTGGGATTTTTTAGACTTAGGATTTTAGAAATCAAAATTAGTCAATTAGAGATATGTGAAATGGGTTGGGCCTAATTAGTTAATGGGATGCCTTTAATTAATTAAATCATCTAATGGATTGGGCTGGATTTTAATTATTTTTACTTATTATAATATATTCGGTTCGGTTATTTTCGGTTTTTGAAAGTCCAAATTGAAATCAAACCGAACCTTATTCGGTTCTGAAAATACAAACCGAAATCAAACTGAATTCACTAATTATAAAACCGAACCGAACCGTTGAAAATACAAACCGAAAACGAACTGAATTCACTAATTATAAAATCGAACTGAACCGAACTTGACGGTTCGATTCGATTTTTCGGTTACGGTTCGATTCTGCTTAGCCCTAAGTAGTAGTATTAAGTTTTGATGATATTTTTAATTTAGAAAATCTAAAAAGTTCAAAAAATGTGCGATCTAAGGAATCATAGTTAAGAATATTAATAAGTGTTGAGGAGGAATTGAACACGCATGCATGTAGGTGCACAAAAGCCTACTAACCAATTGCATTACAGACTGTTTACATATATTTTTGGCAAACAATTTATTTTTATCAAAATTTTGACTGATTTATTTTTATGAGAATTTTATCTCTACGATTTTACTTTAATATATGTATAGATAGATAGATAGATAGATAGATAGATAGATAGATAGATAGATAGATTTTTTTTGGACATGTATTATATGCACTAGGTGCACATCAGACGGTCAACGCGCGTTGACTAAAAAATCCGTCAAAATTAGTATCAATCGCAACACTAAAAAGTATCACTCAGGGAATGGTTGGTATGAGGGAATGGAATGGGAATGGAATCACATTCCCACGTCCATTTCCATTCCTATGGCTGGTATGATTTTTTCAGTTGGGAATGATCATTCCTGATGGAATCACATTACCATGAACATAGGATTAGTCATTACTCCCCACTCCCATGGTATTATGTATTCCCGATTATCAAAATATTTTTTTTTTATTTTGCAAAACTATAGTTTATTTTTTGTATTGACAAGTGAAATCTCATATTTTTATAAAATGTTTTATTAAAAAATAAATTTATGATTTTTTTTAAAACTCATTGATAATTTATTAATGGTTCATAAAATTTTGTAATATTTCACAAAAGTACTAATGATATTATAGGATTATATAAAATATACAAAGTCGCTAATCATTAGTGAAATACTTATTGAAAGTATACTCAATTGTTTCACAAATGTTAATAGAGTAAAAAAATTGCATAATATTCAACAATATGTTATTAAAATATAATAATATCTTTGAAAGAAGAGTAATTTGTTATTTAGAACTAAATAAGCCGATTCGTGTATTTTATTTATTAATTAGATATGTTATAATAAAATCAATTAAAAAATGTAAGTTTCATTCATATCTTATTACTTGTGATACCAGTCAAATGAATGTCAATAGTCATCCATTCCATTCCCATCACCATTCCATTACTAAGTTCATTCCATTTCCACTTGATTCCATTCCTACATACCAGTCATCCCCTCAAAAGCATAAAAGTATCACTTGTATCATTTAAAAGTATCGATCAGAAAAAAAATGTCAAAATCAGTATCAACCGTAACACTAAAATTTAAAATATAAGTTAAAACTAAAAAAGTATCACATGTTATAACGATTTTTTTGGTCAATGTGTTGACCGGCTTAACGGCTCAACGCTTTAACCGTTTGATTTATATCTTATGTACAGGAGAATTTGTGATTTTTTTTATTTATTTTATCTAAATTCTTTTTTATTTTAAAATCTTCTGACATACTGCATTCTTATCCTAATTGATGCTGTAGTAATTCCGTATCTATAAATTACAGTATATATTTCGATTAATCACGTTTAATTTACGTCTGAATGTAGAGAAGAAAATGCGTGATGGAGTTGGACTTCATTTATAATTAATCCTTTTACATGCACCATTATTACATGTCCAAATCATCGAACTAGTACTACTCCACCTTATAATTACCTCCACAAATTGTCACAATATTATATTTCTTCAAATCTTAAATTATAGCAATTGCAATCTGCACGCAACGTAATATATATTCATTTTCCCTTTAAATAGATAATTCATTACGGTCCAGGGTAAACATTAAAAATAGTGTTTTTAATTTAATAAAATAATTTTTTTAAAAATACGTATAAAATAAGCCTAGAAATCTTATATTCTTCGAAATGATAAAATTTATTTAATGTGTTCAAATCTACAAAAAGAATTTGCATTCTTGATGTCTTCATGTGATTTGTCGGTTCACAAATCTTTGAACAACCATGAAATTAATATATATATATATACTTTAAATAATATAATGTAAAGAGGCTCAAAATACAAAATAACAATTAAAATATTGTTATTAATGGTAAAATTTGGCTATTTAGTTTTATGGTTTAACATTTTACCTCTCGTGATTTTCAATGCTATCTTTGTTTGATCACTTGTATTTCTAAATTTCACATTGCTCGACCGATTCATACTACAAGTAATTATTCAATTCCCTCGTTGATTAATTGGGTTAATTAGGCGCCAGATTGATGTCCTATAAATTTTGATGTTATTGATCACTGTGAAGAACTCCAAGTAATCTCTTTACATAGTTAAGAAGGCCTTTAAATTTTTTACATGCAATAAATAGACTCGGTTACCCTTCAAATTAAAATCACAATGGGCCTAATCGAGTATTGTCAAGCTCAAGTTTATCTCATTAATTATCAAGTTGAGTTTCAAATTTTATTTATTGAATACTTTGAGACTCATGAGCAGTGATAGAGCCAGAATTAATATTGCTTCCTGGGGAAGAGGGGGAGGAATTAATAATAATTTTAAAAATGAATAAGTAGAACTTGAAAAATAAAACTAGAAATTAGTAATATTTTTTATACAATTATAATTAGGGTTGTAAATGAACAGAGCCGCTAGCTAGCTATTTGGAGTTCGGCTCGAAAAAAGCTCGTTCGAAGTTCGTTCGTTTTCTAAATGAGCCGAGCTCGAGCCTCGAATCGAGCTCAATAAAATTTTCGAGCCCAGCTCGAACATAGTAGTATTCGGCTCGGTCAGCTCGCGAACATGTTCGAGCTCGAGATTTAATCGAACATGTTCATGAATATTATAAATAATTCAAATGGGTAAATAAAATAAGCTATTTTTTTCAAACTCGAGCTCGAATATGTAAAGTAATCGAGCTTTTTTTCGAGCATTCAAGCTCAGGCTCGTTTAGTAAATTTTCGAGCATTTCACGAACCGAGCTCTAATCGAATTCGAACATGACAAATATTTATCGAGCTAAGCTTGAACAAGAGGAAAAAAGCTCGATTCGAGCTCGAGCTGAGCTCGAGCTTGAATATTCCTTAACGAGTCGAGCTCGAGCATCAGGGTATTCGGCTCGACTCGGTTCGTTTACAACCCTAATCATAATATTAATGTGTATAAGTGAATTTTAGTAAATATAGTAGTCTTTGTGAATAAATAATTTATTTTGAAAGATATTAATGAATATGTAAATTTAAGTCTAAATTTGTAATTTCATACTCCCTCCGTCCCAATAGCAAGGTCCCTTTTTATTATTTACTATCTCTATTTTAATAGAAGGGGGACCTTGTTATTGGGACGGAGGTGGTATATAATAATAAAAATAAAGAAATACCTTTTTCCACATTTTTCACTTCAGCTATACTTCTCCTTTTCAAAATTTTAATTTATCATTTTTCTTTCTTTTTAATTTATGTTTTCAAGCTAACTCACTTAATGAGCTTGCTCATAAGCACAGAGAGATTAGCTACTCATATTATGTTCAAAATCATAACAATTCAAACATGTAAACATGGTACAAAAATTACGGAAGAAATATTTCATTCGCAATATTAATTAGAACACGTGTTCAATCTTCAATCTTGTGTCTTTTCTTCTATCTTCAATCTTTGGGAGTTCCAAGAGCTCTCCAAAATGTGTTGTATGTATTTCGATGTGTTGTAAAGTTGTTTACTTTGAGTCATCAAAGACCCTCTAGTTGAGAAGGGAACCAAAACCAAAAAGAAGAAAAGTGATCGGAATCCCAAAGTAGGGCCTTACGGGCCGTGCGCCCGAAGCCCAAACACGCACGGCACCGTTCAAACTCTACGAATTATGTAGTCAAGACTGCACAGAACATGCGTTGTTGGTCCAACCAATGCACGGGCCGTGCGACACTCATCGCCGGCCAAGGGCATGTAGCTCGTTATTTGTCTCAATTTCATTTGTTTCTCATCCAATTGATTTGATTATTTGTAAAATTTCATCTAACTAAACTTCTTATCTTATTAGACTTTTCTCATGCTCATTAGTCATTTGAAAGATGTGCTTAAATGTTGATTAATACATGCATTACTCACCAATTAACATATCAATGAAACCCAAAATGAATTAAAAATCTCGAGTTTAACACTTTGGCTCATTTACAACTGTTGGAAAATTGGATTTAATAAAGTGAGCCGTGACTCATTTTATCCGATTTTTGGTGACCGGATTATTTAATTTTGGAGTTTTTAAATAGCGTACGATTGATCTGTATTTGTAGTAGATAATCATAGTATTTTTATTTTCTCAAATTCGATTTTCGGTGAGTGAGAAATAAATAGTTGAAGTTGGTCTCACGATTGGGCATTTATGATGTGTGAGATAATGTGTTTGAAGCACATTTAATTATCCAACATTGATTTCTTAACTCAGTTAAGAGGTGTATTTAAGTGTATTAACACTTAAGTGTAATAACTAAGTGCACAAGGATATGTGCCATGAGCTCACACGCGCGCACATGCGTGCGCCCACCCGTGCCCGTGCCCACCTGGAGCTGGTGGAGTTAAGGGTCTTCATAGGTGTAACTCGTCGGAATCCGTGGGGACAAAGGACATCTGTCGGGATCTGCAAGAGCTGGAGGTTGTAATTCCTGGAGGGGCTTGATGACACCACCTGGTTTGAATGCCCTCAGCTTGCCGAAATCTGCTTCAAGTTCCAGTTTGTTCTAAATTGTTTATTTCAGTTTATTATACTCCTTTCTTGTTTCTACTCCTTGTAGGTGGCGAAATTTTACAATATTATAAATAATATTTTTATTGATTTTAATATATTTATTTAGTTTTGGAATCATATTAAATTCAAAATTAAATAAAATATTTAAATAATAAAGATATTATTATATGATAAACATTAAAAGTCTTTGGCAACAAGTATATATCTTTCAAGATATATATCAAATTCCAATAGCCAATGAGATAGTGTTACATCAGCTCTAGATCTCTTTCCTTACAACTATAAATAGGAGCCTCCATATCAGTTGAAAAACACACCAGAAGTCATTTGAAGAGTTCAAGAATTTGAGAACTTCCATAAGTGAAATTCTCAAAGATATTCAAGGCGTTCTTCATCAAAATCATCCCGTAGACGACGTTTGATCCATAAGCAAGGCAGTTAAAGGCGTTCTTCATCAAATTCATTTCGAAATTAGCGTTTGATCCGGAAACAAGGCGTCGGCCCTCCGAGTTAACGTTATCAAGACTAAAGATCAAGTCAAAGAAGATCGAGGATACAAATCTTCCCCGAAAACTTCAAAGGCCAAGTTCAAACAACAAGTCCGAGAAAATCAAAGAGACAAATTTACTCTGAAGATTTCAAAGACCGTTTGAAAATTAAGTTTTGAAGAGAAGAATCAGAGAAAAAATAGAGATTTGATCCATATAAGAACTTTTGATCCGAAATCATTTTATTGTACACTGTTTTGTGTTTTACCAAATTAAATACAAAAATTTATGTTACAAATTTTGGCACGCCCGGTGGGACCATCTCTACCTCTCATCTCTTTTCTTCATCAATTTTCTCAAGCATCAAGATGTCTACAATTCTAGAAGAGCAAATTGCAAATTTGACGAAGCTCGCCGAAGGACTTGCCAAGCGGATACAAGAATGAGATGCTCAAATCTTGAAGTTGAATAAAGAAATAATTGTTGATTTTGGTGGCGATCAAGCTAATGAAGATACTGAAGCTGAGATATCTACAAAGTTACATGCCAACAAAAGTGGAAAATCTACAGCCAAAGAAATTGAAATATCGTCTGATGGCCCAATACAAGTTGATCAACTCAAAGATTTCATACTGAAGACAATTAAAGACAAGTCTGGAGAGAGCCATAAATCACTCTGGACTTACAACAAGTCATATACTCCAAGAATTGACAATTTAAAGATGCCAGATGGCTACCAGCCGCCAAAGTTTCAACAATTTGATGGCAAAGGAAATCCAAGACAACATGTGGCTCACTTTGTAGAGACCTGTAATGATGCTGGGACATACGAAGATCACTTGGTGAAGCAATTCGTTCGTTCTTTAAAAGACAACGCATTTGATTGGTATACCGATTTGGAGTCAAATTCAATTGATAGTTGGGGGCAATTGGAGAAAGAATTCCTGAACCGCTTCTACAGTACTCGAAGGACGGTTAGCTTGGTTGAACTCACAAATACAAACCAACAAAAAGAAGAGTCCGTCATTGACTACATCAACCGTTGGAGAAACTTAAGCCTGAATTGCAAAGATCAATTATCAGAAACTTCAGCAATTGAAATGTGCATCCAAGGCATGTGTTGGGGTCTTCGATATATTTTGAAAGGGATTCAACCAAAGACTTTCGAGAAATTGGCCACTAGAGCTTACGACATGGAGTTAAGCATGGCCGCAAATGAAGTTCAAGAACTGTCGATACAAAAGCATCACAACTTTGAAGAAGAGTCAGAAATAAATGATGGGGGCAAACATTTTGAGGAATCTCGAAGTGAAGAAGAAGAAGAAGAAGAAGAAGAAGAAGAAGAAGAAGAAGAAGAAGAAGAAGAAGAAGAAGAAGAAGAAGAAGATGATGATGATGATGAAACGGCTACAAATCTAATCATGGGCCAATTCAAGTCTTTCAACATATGTCACAATCAATGAAAATAAAAAAGGACAACGCTCCTTGATAAGAGCCTAAACTATCTTCAAAGCTCCTTGATAAGAGCTTAAACTATCTAAAGTCTTCAAAATTCAAACGCTCCTCGATAAGAGCCTAAACTATCTTCAAAACTCCTTGATAAGAGTCAAAACTATCTAAAGTTTTCAAAATACAAATGCTCCTTGATAAGAGTCAAAACTATCTAAACTCTTCAATAAATACCAAGACTCCTTGACACGAGTATAAAATGTCTATAAATTCAAATTCAAATCCAAGACTCATTGACACGAGTATAAAAGGTCTACAAATTCAAATTCAAGACTCATTGACACGAGTATAAAAGGTCTACAAATTCAAATTCAAGACTCCTTGACACGAGTATAAAATGTCTACAAATCCAAATTCAAATCCAAGTACTCACAGACATGAGTATAAAAGGTCTACAAAGTACAAATTCAAGTTGAAGGCTCCTCATAAGCATAAACTACCCAAGTTCAAGAAAAAGCTCCCTGATATGAGCATAAACTATCCAAGTTCAAGAAAGCTCCCTGATACGAGCATAAACTATCTAAATTCAAATCTAAATTGAAGGCTCCTTGATATGAGTATAAACTATCTAATAAATTCAAATTGAAGAACTCTTGAATATGAGTATAAACTATTCAAGAACTCCTTGACACGAGTATAAACTATCTAATAAATTCAAGTTCAAGACTCCTTGATACGAGTTTAAACTATCTAATCAATTTTCGAGACTCATTCATTTCAAACGACAAGTCGTCAATGAACAAGTCTCGAAAGGGCATTTGTAGGTGGCGAAATTTTACAATATTATAAATAATATTTTTATTGATTTTAATATATTTATTTAGTTTTGGAATCATATCAAATTCAAAATTAAATAAAATATTTAAATAATAAAGATATTATTATATGATAAACATTAAAAGTCTTTGGCAACAAGTATATATCTTTCAAGATATATATCAAATTCCAATAGCCAATGAGATAGTGTTACATCAACTCTAGATCTCTTTTCTTACAACTATAAATAGGGGCCTCCATATCAGTTGAAAAACACACCAGAAGTCATTTGAAGAGTTCAAGAATTTGAGAACTTCCATAAGTGAAATTCTCAAAGATATTCAAGGCGTTCTTCATCAAAATCATCCCGAAGACGACGTTTGATCCATAAGCAAGGCAGTCAAAGGCGTTCTTCATCAAATTCATTTCGAAATTAGCGTTTGATCCGAAAACAAGGCGTCGGCCCTCCGAGTTAACGTTATCAAGACTAAAGATCAAGTCAAAGAAGATCGAGGATACAAATCTTCCCCGAAAACTTCAAAGGCCAAGTTCAAACAACAAGTCCGAGAAAATCAAAGAGACAAATTTACTCTGAAAATTTCAAAGACCGTTTGAAAATCAAGTTTTGAAGAGAAGAATCAGAGGAAAAATAGAGATTGGATCCGTATAAGAACTTTTGATCCGAAATCATTTTATTGTACACTGTTTTGTATTTTACCAAATTAAATACAAAAATTTGTGTTACACTCCTTTCGTGTTCTACTGTACTTCAGATTGTAACGAATTCCAGAAGGTGTAATTACAATAACAACAACCCTATGTAAGCATGTGTTATTTGATTAATTGTTAATTAGACGAAGCCAGATTTACGGATTATTGATATTAATCTAGATTGTTAACGACTACCACTCATGGCTTAATGCAATCTCATGATTTTGCACTATATTTAATTATCGGTTCAATGCAGGGTATTGTTTTTTTTTCATTATTACATTTTGTATGATTCATTATCTCGTGCTGCACTCCTCCATTATATATAGATCGATAGAGATGATTTTCAAATTGTGTGTGCTTGTTAAACTCGTGGATCGTCACATTAATATCTGTATTTGAAGTTCCTGTTTATTCTGCATTGTTGGCAATATGAAAGAATTGTTGTAATCCCGGCCTCTCCACAGCCACACACACACAACCAATCTTATTATATATTTTGGTGTTTTATGAAACAAGTTTTTGCAATAATATGGCGATGAAGCCAAATGTTGGAGATCCCGTGAGAAGGAGTGAATGATCACCACGTCTACACCCCTAAATATCACAAATACATATGCAATCATATACTCTTCATTCCATCGTAATCTTACAATCAAATGATTGCTCTGATTTTGACTCATTTACTGTAATCATACAATCTAATAATATCACCTCACCACAATTATTAGCTTGAAATTGACAACGCTTACTACGCATTTACTTTATTTTTAAAATTATCACATGTACGGACAAGATTTTAATTTCTTTTTTCAAAAAATTTATAACCAGCATCTTGTATGCAGATATTAGTATTTATATGTTGAATTTTAGCATCTATTTTCTAACATATATAATTATAAAATTGTCGGTGTCATTTTTCAATTTATAAAATTATTGTCACCGTTATTTTTCATTTTTTGAAATTTAAAAGTTTCATGATTGGATGATGATTTTAGTATTTGTATATGGAATTATACACTACAAAAAAACCATGTTTTAGCGACGGAAACATTAAAAATTCATCGTTAAAATGATTACCGACGGATTAATGATAATTTGTCATTAAAATGATTTAACGGCGAATTTTTGAGATTTAGCGATGGAAAAATCCGTCGCTAAAACGTCAATAATCATTTTTTTACATCGCTAACTTATCGTCAAATAAAAAAAATTAGCGACGAATTAATGACGGAATTTTCCGTCGTTAAAAAATAACTAATCCGAGCCGAGCCCAAGTAGCAGCCTGAGCAAAGCTGCCTCGAGCCAGGAATACGCATAATGAGATTCGAACCCAAGACCTCTGGGATAACAATGCTTTATGTTATATATACACACACACACACACATACACACACACGCACACACACACAAATGAAACCTATTTTGATTGAATTTTTATTTCTAAATTAAAAAAATATATATATTATTCATTTATTTAAATATCTATTATAATTTTTAATATTATATGTTTATCATAAAATATAATTATATTATATCATTATTTAATATAAGATTATTTTAATTAATTTTCTCAAATATTAGATATTTTAGTCATATTTATCAAAATAAAGTTAAAGGGATAACAAATAAAAAAATAAAATATTATAAAAAAGTCATTAATTAGTTATTTAAAAATAAAAAAAATATGTAAAATATTAAAAAATAATTAAAAATTTATAAAATCAAAAAAATTAAAATAAATAAAAATATTAAAAAAATCATATTCGTAATTAATTAGTAATTGAAAAATAAAAATAGTATAAATTATTAAAAAATAAAATAAATTTAAAAATGTAAAATAAAAAATAAATTTGAAAATATAAAATAAAAATAATAATAATATTGAAAAGATTAATTTCAAATTCATAATTAATTAGTAACTGAAAAATTAGAAATTAAAAATAATTTAAAATATAAAAAAATAATATAAAATATAACCAATATTTAAAAAATCAAATAAATATAAAAAAATAAAATAAATAAAAAATAAAAAATTTAAAAACAATTATTACAAATTCGTTATTAAGTATTAATTAAAAAATAAAAAAATAAAAAAAATGAAAAATAAAAAAATCAAAATTAATTTTAGCATCCATCACTAAGATTAAAAAAATTTAAAAAATTTAAAAAATATATTTAACGACGGATTTTTCCGTCTCTAAGTTAACGATGGAAAAATCTGTCGTTAGTCCGTTGTTAAAATAAAAAAAATAAAATTAAAAATTAAAAATTCGACGTGTAACGATGGATTTTTCCATCTCTAGTCGTCGTTAAGTTAGAGACGGAAAAATCTGTCATTAATCCATCGTTAAACCAAAAAAATCTTAATGCATCGTTAATTTATCGATATTTTAAAGACAGAATTTTATCCGTTATTAAATCCGTCGCTAAATCACGTTTTTCTTGTAGTGATAGTATTGCATTTTTTAATATAATTTACGAAATTATCACTTTTTCAACGCATTAGTTGATTGAGATTTGTCATCAATTTACACACTAAGGATATATTTACTTGCTAAACCCCACAGATGCGCATACATTCTCATGTTCCACGAGATTAATTAGCTCAACACACCACACACCGCAAACATTAATATAATGATTATCAATAAGATAAGACCTTGTTTAGTGGATAGATAATAGTGGATCGATAAGTTATCCAACTATATTATTGATTTATTTTGGTTGATATTAAAATAGTGGAAAACTCAAAATTCATGTTTTTTGAATTTTGAGTGCTTATAAAGAGGATATGTATCCCACCTAAAAAGATGAATATATTACAAAAATATCAACATATGAATTTGGATTCGAATTGAATATGGAACTATTTTACGGATTTTCACATAAGACTTCCCTCAATAATTTATAATTAAAGTTGAAACCAAATGCAATAATAATAATAATAATAATAATAATAATAATAATAATAATAATAATAATAATAATAATAATAATAATAATAATAATAATAATTAAAGTAGTACTGTGGAGATGGGGATCTAATTGCAATCCATATGAAATTATTAAATGTATTTGTTTTTCTTTCATTATCTTTTTTGGATTTCAATTTATTGTGTTTTTATTCTAGGATCATAATTAATTTTTAATAGGCTTGAGGAGCGATGATTTGCATTTTGATCCCAATATGAGTTGTTCGGTGGCTTACGTGTCCGTGCAAAAATTGTGGGTCCCTTAAAGCTTCCACGTTCCACGTACCTAGCTAACATTCACATAATACATCCAAACTCCAACACATACAAAAAATAACAGCCTCTTCAATTCTACCGCTATATATGTCATTCTTTCCTGTCGTCGCTACATTTTTCAATTCCTAACTGCTCCAAATGGGCTCTGTGTGTGTATGTGTGTATGAGAGAGAGAGAGAGAGAGAGATGTGTCACCATACGTTATAATTCGAATTCGGTTTCATGAAATAAATTAAAAAACAATTGATGGCATAAATAAATGCCATTAAAGTTCTTTTATCGATCTGGTTCGCTAAAATGTACGTTACAACTCGAGTTGGATTTGACTGTGAAGAAATCAAGGACGAAAAAATGGAAAATATGGGAAAATGAGGAATAAATATAACGCGACAAATAATAATTGATGATTTGGGTGTGCGTGTTGTGTGCTTAAATTTATGCCCAAAAAGTAGCATTGTGTGGAAGGAATAAGGGGTCTCTCTCACGTGAACCATATATATATTCCAACCGCTTTATGGAGCTTAGACCGCAACTAGCTCGCTCTTTAACTAATTAAATCACAAATAACAACACCCCCACTCCCTCATCTTATCTTCACTCTTACGTACGTATGTATGTAACTATGTATATATCAATTCATTATCATCATACTTATGTTAATTCTGTCCAGTTACTTTCATGTTTATTTTTTTCTTTATTTACACTTTCCATGTACAGTATATATATCTATTATTCGTATCTTGAAATTAAATAAATGCGCATGCACTACACTGGCATGGACAAATTGGACATGATAATTACTCGTGATTATAACTAAACGTTGAAGGGGTGCATGCCAGCACATGAGATCCTCTAGTTCAGAGTCGTGTGTGTCAACAATGTACCAAACATTAAAACTATTAGTTTTTCTTCCATTTTTTTCTTCAATGTCAATTTATTTTGCTTTAGTAAAATTTTACATCATTATTTAGGGTTATTCTACCCATTTAGGGTCTACAATTCCTTTTTAATATTTAATTTTCATTTTTTAGTTAATATGATTGATTTTTATGATTACTTCAATCTTAGAGTATATATACAATTTTTTTAAATTTCAATTTTTAACAATAAATATTAATTATGATTAGTTATAATATAACAAATAACAACACCCACACCCCTTCGTCTTATCTCCACTCTTACGTATGTATGTATATGTGTGAAACTATATATGTATATATCAATTCACTCTCATACGTTATGTTAATTAATTATGTATACTTTCATATGTACTTTTTCTTAATTTAATTACACTTACCATATATATATATATATATATATATCAATTATTTGTGTCTTGAAATTAACTAAATGCGCATGCAACACACTGGCATGGACAAATTGGGACATGGTAGTTAATCGTGTAAACGTTGAAGGGGTGTGTGAGAGTACCAATTAATGTAATGGTGATAGTATTGCTATTAGTGAGTAGGTAACTAATTAATAAGATGATTAATCAATTAATTAATTTGGTAAGTACTGTGAATGTATGGATGAAATGATATTCCGACCGAGGTGGACATACGTAGGAATGATGTGTCAATGGAGATGGAGGTTAGAGTCACGCACGCGATTGCAAGGGCACGTGACCTCCTGAATGATTTTATCGTACGCCACCTACTCATTTCTTCACACGTCATGCAACAAAGATGAGTTAATTCCATGCTCTCTTAATTTCTCTCTCTCTCTCTCTCCATAACTCTATATATATTTTCCACTCATCCCGTATTATTCTCATTCTGCATGAACTAGCTACCTCTCTAGAAGCAAAGAGGCCAGCCGGTTTCTAATTAATTAATTAATTAGAGACCCCTGCAGCTTACTTCTGCTTACTAGCTGTTCGTTTATACTTTCTAATTCATTGATGGCTCTCTTCGACATTCATCACCCATGGGCCTTCACGTTTGGAATCTTAGGTAAATACCCTCATGCTTTACATCTCCTAATTTATATGTCATCACTCCATCATTCTTTTTTTTTTCCTTTTTTTTCGATCGGTACAAATTAATATCCATGGATTTCGAAAAAACAAAACTGTAAAACTTAAATCTCTTGCGTATATGCCATTAATTATATATCATTGATACAAATTAACTGGCAAAGTAAATTCCCTATTTTTTGAATGATTAGCTGCATGACCTACCTTCCATGGTGATGCAAGAATATAATATGCATCATGCAAGCATTACAAGTCGATCTGATTATATATAATTAATCTATGGAGGGAAAGTAATTGAGTTAGCTCGGGTTTTGGTGAGCTAGATACATATATCATGAAAGTAATTGAATTATTTCTTTTTTGGTGCTGCAGGTAACATTATCTCAGTTTTAGTGTACCTGGCTCCACTGTAAGTTAATACATACATATATGTGTATATATATATGATGATTGATGATGATGAATATGAATGAATTATATATGAATACACACACATATATATATATATATATATATTTGGACGCAGGCCTACATTTATCCGGATATACAAGGAAAAATCAACATTGGGATTCGATTCACTGCCATATGCAGTGGCGCTCTTCTCTGCGATGCTGTGGATGTATTATGCATTGCTGAAGACTAATGCTATCCTTCTAATCTCCATCAACTTATTCGGATGCTGTATTGAGACTGCCTACATCTTCATCTTCCTTCTTTATGCTTCCAAAAAGGCTAGGGTACATATACATACACACATCTCATTTAATACAATTAATTCAATTAAATATAATTAGTTAATGAATTAATTAATCATCATCATCACTTCATCAGACCCATACTGCCAAGATTCTGGGGCTCATGAATATGGGGCTGCTGTGTCTGATTTTTGTGCTGACGTTCTTCATATTCGAGGGCCACACCCGGGCACAGGTGGTTGGATGGATTTGTGTTGGCGTTTCCGTCTGTGTATTTGCAGCACCCTTGAGCATTGTGGTAATTAACCCACCTACATATTCACATATATTATAATTTCTTACGTTTGAAGTTGAACTAATTTAATTAAATATTAATCAATTGAATTCAATGATATATATATATAGTTTCGAGTAGTCCGAACGCGCAGCGTGGAATTCATGCCGCTCCCCTTGTCATTCTTCTTGACACTCAGTGCAGTTATGTGGTTCGCCTATGGTTTGTTCCAAAAGGATTTATGTGTGGCGGTGAGTACTACTACTATTACTATTTAATATTCATATATATATATATATATATATATATTAATTCAATTCAATACTAGTATACTACTATTGTTAAATTATAATTAGTTGATCTGACTCTTGATTATTGACATTGGTACGCGTACGTTCGTGTAGCTTCCAAACGTGATGGGATTCTTCCTGGGAATGCTACAAATGTTGCTGTATGTGATTTTCCGAAACAAGAAGCCTCTGCAGGTGGAGGAAATCAAAGTGGGTGATCAGATTAAGAATAATAATAATGTAATAAACATTAAGGTGGTAGGGACCCCTCAACCTCACCCTCACCCTCACCCTGCAGCAGCAGAAGAAGAAGAAGAAAACACAATAGTTAGTGTTGAGCCAAGGCAGGTTCACATGCAGCTCGAATCACCTCTACAGTTAGTTGTCTGCGCCGCTTGAATTAGTATCATCATTCATTTCATATTTCATTCGCAACATTAATTAATGTAACAGCTTAATTAATTTCCAGCTCGATCTATCAACTTTATTCAAATCAATCTATATTAATTAATTACTATATCAATAAATTTCCCTTTCATTGTATTTAATTAATTCACTTGCTAGCTTTTGCATGGTTTTTATACCCAAGTTGAATTTACTAATTAATTAAAACTAATTCATTCAAGCAAAAGGGAAACAATTAAGTACGGAGAAGATACGTACAAGAATCAATATTAATTATGCTAGCACCAGGCTGCAGAAAATGATATGATGATCATGTGAGAGTTCATTTGGTTGAGAAAGAAATATATCGATCCATGAGAAACAATAAACTCAAGAGAAACATACCATACGTACTATAATGGCCAATTTACAGACCGACGATCCATAACATCATTATTTCCTTTTCTACTCATTTTGTTAATAAAACAACAAGAGAGAGAGAGAGAGAGAGAGAGAGAGAGAGATTTCAATTTCTTGGGCTTCAGGGAATGTAAACCATGCTATACTTTAATTGGGCTGAGAACTCAATTAACTAGGCCCATCTCTCCCATTCATCTCATCTCTATCACTCTCTCTCTCTCCCACTCACGTCCCCATATAAGTTTGCATTGCAACTGCCCTAATATGCATATGATGCATCTGTACTTCTGAGACAATTCCAATTATTCCAATTGCAAAATTGTTGGGGGAAAATGGAAGAGGTTTACAAATCCCTGCAAATAAAGCCCAAATCCACCAATTCTGCGGTGTTTGATCTGTTAATAAACCGGCCATCACGCGGCAACGCCCTCTCACCCGACTTCTTCACGGAGTTCCCCCGCGCTCTCTCCTCCCTCGACGCCAACCCCGAAGTCTCTGTTATCGTCCTCTCCGGCGCCGGAAAGCACTTCTGCACGGGGATCGACATCCAGCTCCTCAACTCTACAACAAGTCAATCCGGTGCGGAGGACAGGGGACGCGCCGGGGAGAAGATCCGCCGGGATATCAAGTGGATGCAGCGAGCGGTGACGGCGGTGGAGGAGTGCAGGAAGCCGGTGATTGCAGCCGTCCATGGGGCGTGCATCGGCGGCGGAGTGGATATAATAACGGCGTGCGACCTGAGGTATTGTACGGAGGAGGCGTATTTCTCGGTGAAAGAGGTGGAGATGGGAATCACTGCAGATCTGGGGACGCTGCAGAGGCTCCCCGCCATCGTGGGGTTCGGAAATGCCATGGAGTTAGCACTCACCTCCCGCCGATTCTCCGGTGTAGAGGCCAAGCACCTCGGATTGGTCGCACAAGTTTTCACCGATAAGGGAGCCATGGACACGGCTGTTGCTCAAATTGCTGAGGGTAAGTTAGTCATTTCATCCCAACCCCTATCATATTATTCACATCATAGACTTATCGTACTCAACTACTCATACAACAAACCAGAAGATAGTACTAGTAGTAGTATTCCCAAGTACTACTTTTAAAATTTTATTTAGTGGCACGATTTCAATGATTTGCGGTACATATATCTTGTTAATTTAATTGACTTGGTTTTACGAAAATGTCCTAAAAATATTTCTTTTTTTATATTTTTATTAAAATATTATCAATCCAATTTTCCGCTGCGTTTATTATGATTTGAAAAATATAGCAATTATGGGGAAAATTAGAGGACTGCAATTATGGGATATATGGAGTATATTTTTTTGGCATATTTTAAATTTCTGGATTTTTTTTACAAATTAAACTACTAAAGTTCAGTATATGTTTGGCGGATATTTATTTTAGATACCTTTTTATTTTTTTAGAACAGATACTTTTGTTTATACAAATATAGGCACAGCTTTCTTTATATGAAAATAAATTCACTGTTATTATTATTGTTATGCAATTTCAGAAGATCAAATTCGCAATCACATGCATGTTGTTAGTGGTTACATTATACATATTATTACTACAGTCAGTAGTGCATGCAATGTTGTATGTATATATAATTCATTCTCTCTCTCTCTCTCTCTCTCTCTCTCTCTCTCTCTCTCTCTCTCTCTCTTGTGGTGAGTGGTGTGGCAGGTATTGCAGGTCGATCGCCCCTTGCTGTGATTGGAACAAAGCGGGTGTTGTTACAGAGCAGGGACCTGGCGTTGGAGCAAGGTCTAGATTATGTAGCTACATGGAACGCCGGAGTAGTTGTATCAGACGACTTAAAAGAAGCAATCTCAGCTCACCTTCACAAGAGGAAGCCTGTCTTTGCTAAGCTCTGAACCATCACAATACACTATCAATTCATTTCTGTATTCTCACTATCTATCACTACTTGATCACTGTTGAGTTATTTGTTACTACAATATCCAGCCTCCGCTATTCAGCTTACACCACTCAATATTTCAATTTTATTTCCCATTCTGTTAGTTATACCACCGCAACCATTTCAAATTATTTTAAAACTATATAGAATTTTTAATATAGAAAGGGTAGAGTGGTTTAATTTCATTATAAACCTGACTCCATGAGAAAAGAAGATAGCATGATTCGGAAGCGGGTGAACCTCTTATCGTTTTCATTTGTTAAGTGAAAGTTTGTTTTTTCAACTTTTTATAATAAGCAGAAAGAAGAAGAATATTGAAGCGGCAAAATACTAAATATAAGTAAAATTGCCGACACACATGTTTTAAAGTTTTAACGTTTTCTTGATTGTTTGTGAAGTATGTATATGGCAAGTCAACTTGGACAAACTTTTTAGGCCCACACACACGCCACAAGTGACCACGAACGGCCTCATTAGATCAATTTAGGTACCAAAAAACAAAACAAAAAAACACCGAAAAGAAAAAACTACCTCATTAAGGTCAATAGGAATAGATATAGCTTATTACGGCTGAAGAAAAGCTTTCATACAGACAGACAGAGACGTATACAGAGAAGAAACTTGAGAACTTTTTCAAAATTTGAGTTATTCTCGACAAACGTTCATATATATATATATATATATATATATTCCTTTCTTCTTCCTCGTTCTATCTATGACTATGTTGAACTCAACATTTCGTTCACATGATTATCCAATTAATAATACCCTCTTCCTATTCCTCCTAATTCACTTCTTTAAGTTTTTTAGTTAGGTTCGTAGTGAGGGATTTACGACCTCAAACGCTTGCTTTGGGGTCTTGGAAGTGGTCATACTGTACAGTTTGGCACCTTCCAAGGCTGGGCGAAACAATGAATGGGGTTAACAACTTCAACTTTAATTATTACTTTCCCTTCTTTCCCTATAGTTGAATTGGAAGATTTTAATCATCCTTTTGTAGTTTAAGGAAATGATGAAATTTTATTGTTGTTTAATAGCAAAGTCATGCTCATTAGCTCTTCGGTACAGCAAAGCTGATGCTTCCACCCTGCAAGTGCAATTTAGTAGAGTAGTCCGTAACAAACAAACAAACTCAATGGATATAGCAAAATAGCAGCGCATTATGCAATCAAAATCATACCATCCGGGATGCACCACAAATCTTCCTGTGGATAGTGCCCAATTCACCTGTTTAGTAGTACAACCCAAAATCAGACCATTTCCTTTTGCACATTAATTATTATTACTATTATACGTATATCCAACGAACCTTGTCTGTCCCAAGTGAATTTGCGACAACATGTGTAACCTGATCATCTATCTGATTAGTGCACACTGCACCAAATTGCTCGGCTGTCTGCCACAGCGGATGCATGTGAGGTTTGGCTTCGCCAACCGGGAACACTCGGCTGAAAACTATACGGCAACCCGCTAGAATCTTCCGTTGTTCACAAGCTAAGATATTTCTAACATCACCTTCATCTAATGACTCATGCCCAAAAAATATCTCATGTATTCTCTCAATAACCTGTTTCAATAACCCACACTTAATCCACCACATAAATCTTCTTTTCTTTATCTGGAAATAACATTCTAAACCTCACCGTCAAACAAGCAGCCAAAGTCCCATCTTCGGCTCTCTCATCATGATCAATCTCAAGAAGGGAAGGACCTGGTAGCCCAAATTGCCGTCCACTACAGGGAAAATATATATACCTGAGGAGGAGATCAAAGGACACTTCAGTTTAAAATACACACTCAACAATATTGTTAGAATTACAGGCCAATCCATTACCGTTCCACAACGATCAAGTTTAGTTTGTTATGAGGCCAGACTCGTACAGAATCATCAATAATTACAACACCCGACTCCATGCCCAGAACCCCCTCCAAGTCCTTATTCTTCGGAGCTCTATCATCACTGTCAAATGGTTCCCCATCATCACCCCTCGAGATAACTCGTCCAGAAAACAATTCCCCTTTTGGATCAAGCAATTTGGCCATCTCAGTGGCATAATACTTGTTCCCCATGGTGTACAGATGCAGTTCATAGAGCTTACTTGCCTAAAATGGAAAATCAAGAAGCTTTAGGAAGCAATGGATTTTTATTAATGTCATTTTTACTCTAATAAGCACAACTTTTACCTTCTCCAGGAAATTCCATATCCCGGGACGCAACTTTGTCCACATTCCCATATGGGGAAACCGAAATAGATGCCTTTGGGGCTTTTCACGATCATGCTCCTCCTTCTTTCTCAGCATCTCATCATGCAGAGGATCAACCTCAACAAACTGGAAATACAACAAAATGGTGACCAAAGTCCACAACTTTTTAATTCCGACTAGAATGAACTTAAAAAAAAAAAACAAACAATCTCGTGCCTTAGCTGAATTTAGTAGAGTATGATCCAGATCCAAGACAAGACAAAGCTTGCCAGCAGCAAACAATTTATTCTGTTCTTCAAGTCTCCTAGCCCTTTCTCTCTGGATAGCAACTTTTTGGTGGTCATCAAAGCCATCAAACAAATGCTCGACATCACTCCAAGCATGTGCATTAAGTGGTCGAGGGGGGGCAGAAGTAGCTGCTTCAGATGTTGAGTTACTTCCAGATCTAAAGTTGACAGACTCATTAGCTACTATCTTAGTCTCCGTCCCAACTTGATGACCCTGTAGTGGCTGTGATGAGACACTCTGAGGAAGTATTGATGAAGGTATGCATGCTTGAGATATGGACATGATATCAGCAATGTTCCTCAGATTATTAGTGAATTGCATGGTAATATCAGGTGGTTTCGCACAACTGGAAGGGACAAGCTTCTCCTTTTGATTTTCTTGCCCTTGGGCACTCGAGTTGCCCATCATTACTGAACAAGATGATGCAGTTGTTTTGGGTTGATCAGAAACTGTAGTTACACCCTTCTGAGGTGCGTTATTATGTAGAATACGACGTGGGTCACGAGGCTTCATTCGAACTTTTCCAGGTTCCTCCTGCAAATTACATGTGTGTTCAACAAATAGAGTACCAAGAAAACTCATAACATGCTAAATGACTCTATTCTAAAGTACAGAAGGTTTTTTTATCAGGGAAAGAAAAACTTATAAAATTATGGAATATTGTGTCAAAACGATATCTGCTATTTAAGTTTCTATAACATTGTATTTGTAGGCTTGTAGCACAGGAACAGGATGCTAATTTTCACATCTGGGTTTAAGTTCAACACCATTCAGGGTTATTTTTAGGGGATCCTCGAAAAGTTTCCAGCACAGCATCAGCTGCCAGTTAGTTTTGTAGGAACAACGATACACGGCATACACCAAAAAAACATCAGTCCAGAATGAAAAGCAACAAACATAGCACAAAAAAATTAAAAGACCAGAGGAACTGGAAAGTCTTCAAACATAAATAATATGAAAAACATAATGAAAAATAATAATAATAATAATAATAATAATAATAATAATAATAATAATAATAATAATAATAAATATAACATTTATAAGTGCCTACCGCAGCGACCGTCTGGCAAGGAACTATTCCCGCTGGTTTCTGGCCAAGCAATGAAGAGAAAGGCAGGACCCCAGATGTTGATGGGGCTACACCCAGTATGGAATTTGTGTTTGGCATTTGGGTTGCACTATTGTTATCACCAGAAGACTTCTGATGTTCCATTTTGAGTAAACTCATCAACATAGATGGATTCCCAACTATATCTCTTAATAAAGAATGAAGGTGAGAAGATGCACTGGAACTTTTCACTGGCGAAGTTTCAGTTTGACTTGTTAATGGTGATTTGATGTAATTACTAACAGGAAAACTTGGGGTTGGAATTGCCGCTTGAGAGGCCGAGATTGCAGTCACAAGTGGCAGGGTTGTGTCTGGGCCTGATAATTCATTTTTTCTCCGTTTCAGTGCAGGACCATCCAAAACTAGCTCCTCAACTATCTTCTGCTTCCTTGAACTCATAACACCAGCAAACATCGATTTGGATTCATCACTTCCAATGGAGGGGAGGCCCTGATTGAGATTCCTGGGTCCTACATCAGAATCGGCCAACCGAAGCCTAGGGTCCCTACTCCTTGTAGAGGAGGATTTCAACAAAGGACTTCGGAAATTATTTGCAGGATCAACAATACTAACATTGCTATTTTCTGGATCTGATAAAGTATCCATGGAGGCAGTAGAAGAAGGCACTGGCTGCCATGACATCAAGGAATTCACAGCAGCGTTAACATTGTGACTAACAGCGCTACTAACTTCACCACTGACTTCACCATCTCCATAATTATCACCCTCCTCTGACGGAGTTGGACTAGGAAGATTATCGCTCACAAAAAATGAACCCCGTCCAAATTTTTGCTGATAACTGGAAACAGCTTTGACAGCATCAGTTTCATAAGGATGCAGAACTAGATTTTCTCGAGGGAGAGTTTGTCTAGGAACCGGCCACTCAGGTTTCAGCAGCCCATTTTCCAATATGAATCCCTTATCAAAAGGGAAAGTTGCAGAAAGGTCTCGAGTGGGAGAAGGAAGACTGTCAGCATCATGATCTTTGTGGAGATCTAGCAGTGGAAGAGCCAGCCCTTTATGCCTCAGTTTGACTGGCCCTGGTTTTGAACGCTGTTCGTGGCAGCTCTGCCCAGTTTGATCCATTGAGGCAGCAGGCCCGGGTTCTTTTTCACATTTCTTTAGGCAAGCTGACTTGTTATCAGCATTCTCTAGCAACACATGTGAATCAGTTGTATTATATCCCTCCCCTACTTGTTTAGCAGCGTCGTTGCTAAAGGAATTATCAGAAGACTCCAGTGACAAGCTAATAGCCTCTACCTGAAACACCATAATTCTAAATAAGACACTATAACTACTACATTTCCTAAAAGTTGAGGACATTGAGTGGGTGGAGAAGAGAAACTTGCACCTGTTTCAACTGCAAAGAAGAAAAAAGAGGTGGCCTCAAGCTTGTTACTTGAGCTACCAACCTGAAGGCATGTTTATAAGAATGACATGGTCAATAATCAAGAAATACCACACAGAAAGGGCACGAAATACAAAACACAATATACTAGGTGTGCTATAGACCTCGACAAAATTGCTTTATTCTGTTGCTTGAGTGTTGGAGTCGATGAAGAAAACACCTGCAGATACCATAAACCTAGGAATTGTATCAAAGGTCACCCAAGAATGAACAATATAAACAAATTAACCTGGTCCATGAGAGATAAATGCAAAAGTTGTATAGAGAAGGCAATCCAGATTTTCGATTGACCATCATACCGAATGAAGAGTCTGAATTGCAGCTAGTAACAGCTGAACCAGAGTGTCTTTCTCAGCAAAAGGGCCCTCCAACGCCATTTTCTGCAACTTGATTGCTGTGTTCTCCAAGCGCGAACACAATGCATCATAAGATCTACACAAACACAAAAGCATGAATTACATAAAGATTACTCTTTTACTCATGAAAACAATTTTGTGGCTGCGACTTACTTTTGTGCATCAGCTGCGTTCAGATTCCCAAGCTCTTCTATTATTAAATCAACACGTTTCCTCCTCTCCATGTCACCATCCCTCTCATTCACTTGACCTTCTGCTTCCTTGTTAAACTCAGAATCCAAATCAATCTCACCCTCCTCCAACTCACCTTCTTCCTTCTCACCATCATCATCCACATCAATGACAACCTTTTTTTCAATCTTTGCGCTACTAGTATCATTGTCAGATTTGCTATTATCATTGCTACTATCCTCCATCATCACAAAAACCTCACCCAGTGGCTTATTGTTAACGGCCTGCGCCCACGCCAAATTATACAAACCCGAATAGGAAGTCTTGGAAGAAATCTGGTACTTGTACAGATCTCTCATCATCCAAACCCTAGCTCCACTTCCACCACCACTGTTGTTAACATTGTTCGGGTTAACAGTAACAGCACTTTTCGGCGGGGGCGGGGGCGGCGGAGAAGGCTGTGGTGTTTGCTTAATATTGAAAGCTTCTTCACTAATTTCCTCGACAGAGGCGGAATCCGAGATCTCACCTTCCTCTACATCGTGAACCTCCGACTCGACTTTTACTACTTGGGGCTCTTCACAATCGTTTTCCATATTTAAGAGCAAGGCTGGCTTGCTTTCCTTAATTAGACGATTTAAATTCAAATCACCGACAAGCAAATGTTGAATTGAATTATACGCGAGCAATAACACCGAATCGCACTACTGACCACACCAAATCAAGAATTTTAAACTCAATTCACATATGCAGAAGAAATTGAAAGGGATTGCGAAATGAATGCAATCCAATTTCTCATGGGAAAAATAACTGAAAGAAGCTTCGGAATTTGACCAAAAGAAAGAGAGATTCGATTAGATTTTGAGGGGTTTACGAATTGGGATCGAAGTGGATCTTTTCTTTTTCCGGATATACTAATTGATCCTCGATTTTTCTTTTCAATTAACCCCTTCTCCTCTTTATTTTTGCTTCTCCTCTAGTCAGGTTTCAACTGAACAACCGAGTCCAGGAATGATTAAGATTTTAGAGGAGAGAGAGAGAGAGAGAGAGAGAGAGAGACAGCACTAGCAGCCAGCAGGTGCTTGGGAGTCGCACGATTAGATCTGGGCCGTCAACATTTGGAATCCCAATTCCAGTTTGGGTCATCTCGTGGGTTGCAAATCTTTGCGGCCCAAACTTGTCCGTTTCCCTATCTATATTTTTTTATATAAATAAATAAATGCATAGTTTAGGATCACAAAAATATTATTTTTAACTATATTTAGAAACAAAATCTTTAGCATGCTTAGTAAAATGTATTGTTTTTAGGATGGCAAAAATACTGTTTTTAACAGTATTTATAAAATAAATAAATAAGTTAGAGTGAGAGAGAAAAAAAAGCATGTTTACCCTTAACATGACAATTACAAGGCGGACGACCAACAAGAAGTGAATTGGTTTCAAATTTGTTTTCACATTTTTATTTGTTTCACTTCATGAGTCACTATAAAATTTATTAAGTAATAATGTTTATTATAAAATAAAAATTAATTCTAACATAAATAATCATAATCAATATTTATCATCAAAAAAATGAATTAAAAATTTATAAAATTTAATTTTGAATTACTCAACCATAATAATGAATTATTAATTGAAAATTGAAAATTAAACACTAAAAAATAATTTTAAACCCTAATTAGGTGGAGCGAACCCTAAAAAACAATCTTAAAAATAAATTAAATTATAAAAAAATATAATTGAAGAAAAAATATATAAAAAACACATAATTTTGAATGTGTAACACGAAATATAACACAAAGAGTGTAATAGGAAATCTCAAGTGCAATTGATACCACCATGTCTAGCTGAAGATATGGGAGTTGCAAATCAGATTTGTGTTTTCATTGAGAATAAATACGAAACAAGTCAATGTGCAGCTTAAGCATCACTCGGAGCAATTTGAGCAACAAACGGCACGAGAAGAAGCCAACCCGGTATGATAAAGACGATAGAAGTCCATTAATCATACGTATTTCAGGGATAAATATATACATACTTATATTCTAAATACATGAATATTTCAACTAGTGAGGAAAATTGCATCACTTGAAAAGAGTCTCAATACTTTCATTTTTTACCCCAAATGAAAATTTGGGTGCAAAAATGATTTCAGTGTCGTGCTTTTCATTAAAATGGGTTGCACTTTTAGTCCAATAAGACATTGCACTTTGGCCCCAGATAAAAATATTCTTTCTTTACCAACGGAACTAACAAAGTTAGCATATATTTTTGCAATTGAGATCTGCATGCTTGCACAGCCCACTGAAGTTGCATTGTTGTTGAATTGTTTCGAGCTTGAAGTCAGAATCTAGAGGCCATTATTTATTGTTGCTTGTGTTCGAGAGTTTAGTCAAAAGAGTTTGCGTTGTTCTTGTTTTTTTAGAACCTCTTTCCAAACATCACTAAAGAAAAGTCATTTCTTGAAGAAAATGACCGAACCCCTGCAGTAAGAAACAAAATTTATTCATTGCATTTGCACATTTTTTTGCACCTAAAACAAATGGCTACCTCGACATGTACCAACCTCTGCACCATCTTCTTCATCGTCATCATACAAGCATGCATCGTACAATGTTCTCTTTGACCAATCTAATTAAAGTGTTTCAACTAAAATCCAATCAAAATAAAGTAAAATAATCCACATCTAAAATACTTAAATAACTCAAAAATCAAAATGTTATCTTTTTTGTAATGACAGTGTATTACCTGAATAAGTTGTTGGGGTTTTTTCGAATTAAACCACCGCAGGATCTATTTGGTTGTTCGTTAATCCGTGTTCATACAAATCATAATTTTATATAATATGCATGTTTATCACAGTCTAATAAAAAAGCATGCAAAGCAAATTCGAATATAATAAAGCGGAAACATAGAAAACGAATATACTTACAATTTGACAGACGGTCTGTGGACAATATTACAGATCTAATCTTGCTGTTGAATGAACAACGATAGGCGCCACTTATGTCAACAAAATCGGCCACCACAGTATTCTACTCTAAGATCTTCTGTTGTATTCCCAGACTGTATCTAGATTCAGAGTGGGCTGAAATCTACTAGATAGAATTGTGAAATCTGTGGATAACTTTGAGAGGCAAAGAGGGGCTGATTTCTTTTGATAATAATCATGTAAATTTCGTGCCCCCTTCCCCTTATATATAGGGAGGGGCGAAATTTCATGCTCCAGCCCTACTGGGCTGGGCCTCTATCTCAAGTTCTATATCCAGTCCACTTTCATTCATATTGGGCTACAACAGGGATCTAGAAGAATATTAAATTGGCCCACTAATTTATTTAATATCTAATATCCAATAAACTTAGGATATAATTAAATAAATTAAGTTTTACTTTTATTCCACTGAAGAAGTAAAACTGACCTACCAATTTAATACATATTTGCGAATATGCTTTCTCCTTTAGTCCAACCATTCCCCGTGTTTAAGATATAATGTTCATTAATTAATTATGTCAGCCTCTGACAGCTATAATTAATTAACATCTAAAACCTTGAGTAGTACCACACAAGCTTTACCATGTAAGGAATAAATTCCACCTGCAGGATTTCAATATGAACTTGTGTTTCCTCAAGAGAACATCATCAACCTGGCGCACCAGGACACGGTGCTCATGCACACTGCTCGAGACATCATGTATACATTGTTATTACCCAAGATATCGAATTCAATCTACGAAAAGATCTTACTTATTGATAAATCAAAGTAATAAACAACGCACACATATGTTCGCCAATATCACATGAGTTCAGAACCCGAACTCTGTGGATCTTTATTCTCTCAGTAACTGGATCAGAGACAGAGAATAGTATCCTATCATGATCCTCCTCAATACACAAACGAGTGTACTAGAATAATCAGTTAGTCAAGATAAACTAACTTATCAGATTATTCTACGGTGTACCGATGGTGTGTTCAGGCCATCTAAGCCGTGAGCTCTTTAATACAATACAAAGTTCTAATGGTATGATCTTACCGTGTGACTCCCCACACCATATCATCTACAATATAAGTATATGGAACATTGCATAGAACAATTATAGAACATAATCTAAATGCAAATAGTGACTGCAATAACTTTCATTTCATATCATCATATCGTCAGAAAAGTATACAAAGACAAGTCTTCTAGTATACAAAACCAACAATCTCCCACTTATACTTGAAGCATGTCTTTCAAGCATAAAAACTAACAGGCTAACTCTCCAATCAAAACTATCGACTCAAACTGCGCCCCTAGGTCTGCATCTCACTCCCATTTTCTCCACGTGACCATCAAATGTCTTAGCCGGTAGGCTCTTCGTGAATGGATCAGCTAGGTTGTCCTCTGATGCAATCTTGACCACCGTCACGTCTCCTCTCTTAACGATTTCTCGTATAAGATGGTACTTTGCACGTTTATATCACATTTCTTGTACGCACAGCTCTCATCCGGACTTTGCACGAACCTATATGACTGGATAACCTCATCAAATCGGATGTTCCAAGATCTCGATGTCTGCTTAAGTCCATAAATGAATCTCTTAAGCTTGCACACCAAGTGCTCTTGGCCTTTAGCAATAAATCCCTCTGGTTGTCTCCATGTGAATGTTTTTTTCAAGACTTCCATTTAGAAAAGCTGTCTTGACATCCATCTGCCAGATCTTATAATCTAAATGAGCGGCAATTGACAAGAGAATCCGGATTGACTTAAGCATGGCTACCGGTGAAAAGGTTTCCTTATAATCGATCCCTTCTTTCTAAGTGTGCCCTTTCGCCACCAATCTAGCTTTGAAGGTTTCAACCTTCCCGTCAGCTCCTCTCTTGCGCTTGTAGATCCACTTACACCCAATGGGTTTAATCCCATCTTGTGGTTCTACAAGTTCCCAGACTTGATTGTGATCCATAGATCCAATCTCAGATTCTATTGCAGTTTTCCAAGAATCTGCATCTTTATCTCGAATTGCCTCGTCATAGGTCCTGGGATCTAATTCATTTAGTCCATTTGGAAAATCTGAAGCCTCTCCCAGACCAATGAATCTATCAGGTTGGCGTACAACCCTCCCACTGCGATGAGGCAGTTCATGTACTTCCGTAACACGTTGTGCAGTGTTTGGTGGTTCCTCTTCTTGTACAACTGGTGTAGGATTCGATCCTCCCCTTAACTCCTCAATGATGATTTGACTCCTTGATTTGTGGTTTATGACATAGTCTTCCTCTAAGAATCGAGCATTGGTGCTAACAATGATCTTCTGATCTTTAGGACTATAAAACAAACCACCTTTCGTTCCTCTAGGATATCCAACGAATAGCCTTACATGAGTACGAGGAGCCAGCTTATCAGCTTCTTTATCCAACACATGTGCAGGGCTACCCCAAATCCGAATATGGTTCAAACTGGGCTTTCGTCCAGTCCATAATTCTGTGGGCGTAGAAGGAACTAATTTTGACAGAACCCAAGTTAAGAATATAGGCTGCTGTTTCTAGGGCATATCCCCAGAACGAAATGGGCAACTCAGAATAACTCATCATCGATCTAACCATCTCTAACAGTGTACGATTCCTTCTTTCCACCACACCATTCTGTTGTGGTGTTCCCGGCGCAGTCAACTGGGAGGTAATCCCATTCTCTGCCATGTAATCCCTAAATTCACTCGAGAGGTACTCGCCACCACGATCAGAATGTAGTGACTTGATACTTCTGCCTGTTCGTTTCTCCGCTTCTGCCTTAAACACTTTGAATTTCTCAAAGCATTCAGACTTGCGATGTAACAGGTAGATATAACCGTATCTAGAGTAAGCATCAATAAGAGTGATGAAATACTCAAACCCTCCTCGAGCTTAAACTGACATAGGGCCACACAGGTCAGAGTGAATCAAATCTAATATCCCTTCGGATCTATTTCCTTTTGTCTGGAAAGGACGCTTGGTCATTTTACCTTCCAAACAGGATTCACACAAAGAAAATGATTCCAGTACCAAAAAAGACAATGGTCCATCATTTACAAGCCTTTGTATCCTCTTAAGGTTAATATGACCTAGCCTTAGATGCCAAAGATAGGTTTGATTCAATTGTGAAGGTTCTTTTCTCTTGTTAGGGTTTATGATCGATGTATTCAACAGTTGTCTTTGCGTAGTGTTTTCAGTTGGTTTAAGAAAGTATAAGTGTCCATCCAATGTGCCAGAACAGATAAAATGTTTACCACTAAAGATAACTACTTTGTTATCAAAAGAAACAGAATATCCATCCATAATCAATTTAGAAACTGAAATTAAGTTTCGCCTAAAACCAGACACATAAAGACAATCTTTCAAAACCAAAGTTCTATCACTACTGAAAGGTAAAACAACGTCTCCCACTGCAATAGCCGCCACTCTTGTAGCATTGCCCATGTAGATGGTGATCTCATTCTCACTCAACTGTCTTTTTACCAGGAACCCCTGTAAAGACATGCAAACATGATCAGTAGCTCCAGTATCTACTACCCATGACTGGGTAGAACAAGTTGCTAAACATGTTTCTACAACCAGAGTGTGAGATGTACATCTCTTCTTCTTCTTGTTAGGACACGCCGCCTTCCAGTGACCTGGTTGGCCGCACTTGAAGCACTTAGTCTTCGACTTGAATTCCTCGGGAGAAATCTTTACCTTTGGCTTCTTTGCCTTAGGCGCGTCATCTGCAGCCTTCTTAGGTGCGTTTCTCTTCTTCCTTTTTCCACTAGAAGAAGACGCTCCTTTTTCAGCTATGTGGGCCTCAGGACTACTCTTTTGGAGCAATTCAGCCGCCTGAAGGTCTATGAGCAATTTAGTCAGGTTGACATCCCTTTTAATCATGTTAAAATTCAGCCTAAACTGCTCAAACTTCGAGGACAAGCTATGAAGAACAATGTCGATTTGAGAATCGCCATCTAGCTCTCCACCCAAGGTCTCGATCTCAGATAAATACCCCATCATCATAAGAACGTGATCCCTAACAGGTGTGGAGTCAGACATTCTCACATCCATAAGTTTCTTCATTGCCAAATGGCGTGCTGAGCGATTCTGATGACCGAATAGCTGCCTAAGGTTGTACATGATATCATAAGCAGTTTTCATAGGCTCATGCTGATGTTGTAACACACTTGACATAGATGCCAAGATGTAACAACGTGATATCTCATTAGACCTAACACACTTATCATATGCAACCTTTTGGGCTGCATCAGAACCCTCATCTGGCGTCTGAGGACAAACCTCTTCAAGTACAAACTTGTGTCCCTCAACAACAAGTACCAAGTTAAGGTTACGAATCCAGTCATTATAGTTTTCACTGACAAGTTTGTTTTCTTTGAGAATTGAGGATAGATTGGAGAGTGCCATTAATGATATGAAATAACTGAAATTAAAACATGCAGTACAGTTACAAAACACATTTAGTATAAACAGTATATAATTGAAAACCTCACAAAAATTATATACTTTTCCACCGACACTTTAAAAACGATTTCTATAAGCCACGATCGTGTGGACGTTTATAAATCTCATTTTTAAATAGGTTAAACCTTTAATTTGCCTCCAGTTGAGTTTCCTCACAATAAGCAAATTAATAGCTGGATAAAAATACGGTCATGTAATTGTCTAACTGATAATCCACGATCGTGTGGACGTTTATCAATAAATTACATCTAAGTGTGCATACCATTATCTTCGCACCAAGATCACTATTCGAATTTAACCGCTCCAGATGGAGGAGTCAGTTAGTTCTAATAGTGTTCTACAGCTATCCATTTAGGAGATTTAATTTCTAGAGAAATCTGTGATATGACACATCCGATATGGAGAAAGACCGATGTCAACGCGCATGCCCATCACTTCTCAATTAAACTAGATATTAATGGAGACCGTATGAGATTTCTACATACTTTGGTATGAATCTCTCCCACTTAGTTATTTATGTTTGAGGTTTCATTTCATCCCATTTACGAACATGCAAACATCACATAAAATGATAGACATCCATTGCATGCTTCAACATAATAAGCAACAGTAATATTCCAACTATCATGGCTTATATCTTATGTTGATTGATGAGATAAAACTGGAAAGTCAGCTCCGGAAACGGGCTTATGGCCGCCGCCCCTTCACCGCGCCTCGCCGAAAACCCTAGCTCCATTTAGGGTTTCGGGATGTGAACCGGTGAACTTTGGTGCTGAACTACTTTCCTTCTTTGAGTTGATCTCCGATCTTTATTCAATACAGACTATCTATTCCAAAAGGAAAAATCTAATATTGCTAGAATAAAAATTAAAACTCAAAACTCGGCCTAACAGTTTTATATCTATTACATTAAAACAACGTAAAATAAAACTTAGACCTAATCCATGGATTTTCTCATGGATAAAAATCACGTAGCCAAACCGGCATATGGCCAACATTCATTCAACATAAACATACATCACATAAAATAAAAGAGCCATGATAGTTGGTAAACCTGCAAACAAATATAGTCTACAAATTCAACAATCATTTATTAAATGATCCACATAAAATAACATATGATATCTATGCATGAATATTAAATAATAATCGAATTTAACAACTAATTAAATTAATTAATTCGATATTATTCACAAGATAAAAATTGAAAATTAAAATAATTATCCACCAATTTTTAATCTTGATATTTTCGAAAATATATCTTAAAATAAATATGGAAATTATTTATAATTATCCACCAAATTTATTTAATATTTTCAAGCCACCCTAATTAAATAATAATTGGATATATTGATATATATATCAAAAATCTAATCCAAATATTATCCATAAGAATCTAAATCTTTAAGGATAAGATTTTGAAGATTTGATCACTTCAAAATCTTCCAAAACCTATCCAAAATTAAATTCTTATCACAATTGGATTTTGATAATTATTTGTATATATCCAAAATCACCTTATCCAATTTAAATCTTATAGATTTTCGAAAATAACCAAAATAATAAATCTGGAAATTTGATCCACTTCAAATTATTCCAAATTTAAAATTCTATTTTCAAATCTATCTAGATTAAAATTAGGTAAATTAAGATATACATCAAATAACATCAAATCTAAATCCAACATACATAAATTTCGATCCATCCTAATAAATAAATCTGAAAATTTGATTTTCATCAAAATCTTCTCCAAATTAATTTATTAAAAATCGAAAAATACACTATATTTCACATTTGGAAATTTTGACATTAATCAAAAAACTATTCCAAATAATATAGTTATAGGTTTCGAAATTTTCAAGAATTAAAATCTGAAAATTTTGATCCACTTAAAAAATTATCAAATTTAAAATTCTAATTTCAAACATATCTAGATTAGAATTTTGTAACTTTTGATATACATCAAAAATCACCAAATCCAATTCTAATCACCAAAAATTTCGAACTCTATCCAAATTAAATCTGAAAATTTTGATGTTGGTCAAAAATCCATCCAAATTTAATTATAGTGTTCGAAAATTTTAACACAAAATTAGGGAATTTTAACACATCAAAATTCAAAATTTTGATCCTTAAATTTTCGATCCATATGACATAAAATCTGGAAATTTGAAGATCATCAAATATCATTCCAAATCTTATTACATAGTGATCAAAAATTCAAGCCTACTTAAAACTAGAATTTTCTAACTTAATCAAAGATTCTTCTAGGTCTTGAATACCATAAAAATCGAAATACATAGCCAATTAAATCTAAAAATTTAAACACCATAAATTCATCATCAAATTTAATTATGCAATTCGAATTTATGCTCGGATTAATCCTAGAACAGTGCCAAAACCTGGCTTTAATACCACTGTTGGGGTTTTTTCGAATTAAACCACCGCAGGATCTATTTGGTTGTTCGTTAATCCGTGTTCATACAAATCATAATTTTATGTAATATGCATGTTTATCACAGTCTAATAAAAAAGCATGCAAAGCAAATTCGAATATAATAAAGCGGAAACATAGAAAACGAATATACTTACAATTTGACAGACGGTCTGTGGACAATATTACAGATCTAATCTTGCTGTTGAATGAACAACGATAGGCGCCACTTATGTCAACAAAATCGGCCACCACAGTATTCTACTCTAAGATCTTCTGTTGTATTCCCAGACTGTATCTAGATTCAGAGTGGGCTGAAATCTACTAGATAGAATTGTGAAATCTGTGGATAACTTTGAGAGGCAAAGAGGGGCTGATTTCTTTTGATAATAATCATGTAAATTTCGTGCCCCCTTCCCCTTATATATAGGGAGGGGCGAAATTTCATGCTCCAGCCCTACTGGGCTGGGCCTCTATCTCAAGTTCTATATCCAGTCCACTTTCATTCATATTGGGCTACAACAGGGATCTAGAAGAATATTAAATTGGCCCACTAATTTATTTAATATCTAATATCCAATAAACTTAGGATATAATTAAATAAATTAAGTTTTACTTTTATTCCACTGAAGAAGTAAAACTGACCTACCAATTTAATACATATTTGCGAATATGCTTTCTCCTTTAGTCCAACCATTCCCCGTGTTTAAGATATAATGTTCATTAATTAATTATGTCAGCCTCTGACAGCTATAATTAATTAACATCTAAAACCTTGAGTAGTACCACACAAGCTTTACCATGTAAGGAATAAATTCCACCTGCAGGATTTCAATATGAACTTGTGTTTCCTCAAGAGAACATCATCAACCTGGCGCACCAGGACACGGTGCTCATGCACACTGCTCGAGACATCATGTATACATTGTTATTACCCAAGATATCGAATTCAATCTACGAAAAGATCTTACTTATTGATAAATCAAAGTAATAAACAACGCACACATATGTTCGCCAATATCACATGAGTTCAGAACCCGAACTCTGTGGATCTTTATTCTCTCAGTAACTGGGTCAGAGACAGAGAATAGTATCCTATCATGATCCTCCTCAATACACAAACGAGTGTACTAGAATAATCAGTTAGTCAAGATAAACTAACTTATCAGATTATTCTACGGTGTACCGATGGTGTGTTCAGGCCATCTAAGCCGTGAGCTCTTTAATACAATACAAAGTTCTAATGGTATGATCTTACCGTGTGACTCCCCACACCATATCATCTACAATGTAAGTATATGGAACATTGCATAGAACAATTATAGAACATAATCTAAATGCAAATAGTGACTGCAATAACTTTCATTTCATATCATCATATCGTCAGAAAAGTATACAAAGACAAGTCTTCTAGTATACAAAACCAACAATCTCCCACTTATACTTGAAGCATGTCTTTCAAGCATAAAAACTAACAGGCTAACTCTCCAATCAAAACTATCGACTCAAACTGCGCCCCTAGGTCTGCATCTCACTCCCATTTTCTCCACGTGACCATCAAATGTCTTAGCCGGTAGGCTCTTCGTGAATGGATCAGCTAGGTTGTCCTCTGATGCAATCTTGACCACCGTCACGTCTCCTCTCTTAACGATTTCTCGTATAAGATGGTACTTTGCACGTTTATATCACATTTCTTGTACGCACAGCTCTCATCCGGACTTTGCACGAACCTATATGACTGGATAACCTCATCAAATCGGATGTTCCAAGATCTCGATGTCTGCTTAAGTCCATAAATGAATCTCTTAAGCTTGCACACCAAGTGCTCTTGGCCTTTAGCAATAAATCCCTCTGGTTGTCTCCATGTGAATGTTTTTTTCAAGACTTCCATTTAGAAAAGCTGTCTTGACATCCATCTGCCAGATCTTATAATCTAAATGAGCGGCAATTGACAAGAGAATCCGGATTGACTTAAGCATGGCTACCGGTGAAAAGGTTTCCTTATAATCGATCCCTTCTTTCTAAGTGTGCCCTTTCGCCACCAATCTAGCTTTGAAGGTTTCAACCTTCCCGTCAGCTCCTCTCTTGCGCTTGTAGATCCACTTACACCCAATGGGTTTAATCCCATCTTGTGGTTCTACAAGTTCCCAGACTTGATTGTGATCCATAGATCCAATCTCAGATTCTATTGCAGTTTTCCAAGAATCTGCATCTTTATCTCGAATTGCCTCGTCATAGGTCCTGGGATCTAATTCATTTAGTCCATTTGGAAAATCTGAAGCCTCTCCCAGACCAATGAATCTATCAGGTTGGCGTACAACCCTCCCACTGCGATGAGGCAGTTCATGTACTTCCGTAACACGTTGTGCAGTGTTTGGTGGTTCCTCTTCTTGTACAACTGGTGTAGGATTCGATCCTCCCCTTAACTCCTCAATGATGATTTGACTCCTTGATTTGTGGTTTATGACATAGTCTTCCTCTAAGAATCGAGCATTGGTGCTAACAATGATCTTCTGATCTTTAGGACTATAAAACAAACCACCTTTCGTTCCTCTAGGATATCCAACGAATAGCCTTACATGAGTACGAGGAGCCAGCTTATCAGCTTCTTTATCCAACACATGTGCAGGGCTACCCCAAATCCGAATATGGTTCAAACTGGGCTTTCGTCCAGTCCATAATTCTGTGGGCGTAGAAGGAACTAATTTTGACAGAACCCAAGTTAAGAATATAGGCTGCTGTTTCTAGGGCATATCCCCAGAACGAAATGGGCAACTCAGAATAACTCATCATCGATCTAACCATCTCTAACAGTGTACGATTCCTTCTTTCCACCACACCATTCTGTTGTGGTGTTCCCGGCGCAGTCAACTGGGAGGTAATCCCATTCTCTGCCATGTAATCCCTAAATTCACTCGAGAGGTACTCGCCACCACGATCAGAATGTAGTGACTTGATACTTCTGCCTGTTCGTTTCTCCGCTTCTGCCTTAAACACTTTGAATTTCTCAAAGCATTCAGACTTGCGATGTAACAGGTAGATATAACCGTATCTAGAGTAAGCATCAATAAGAGTGATGAAATACTCAAACCCTCCTCGAGCTTAAACTGACATAGGGCCACACAGGTCAGAGTGAATCAAATCTAATATCCCTTCGGATCTATTTCCTTTTGTCTGGAAAGGACGCTTGGTCATTTTACCTTCCAAACAGGATTCACACAAAGAAAATGATTCCAGTACCAAAAAAGACAATGGTCCATCATTTACAAGCCTTTGTATCCTCTTAAGGTTAATATGACCTAGCCTTAGATGCCAAAGATAGGTTTGATTCAATTGTGAAGGTTCTTTTCTCTTGTTAGGGTTTATGATCGATGTATTCAACAGTTGTCTTTGCGTAGTGTTTTCAGTTGGTTTAAGAAAGTATAAGTGTCCATCCAATGTGCCAGAACAGATAAAATGTTTACCACTAAAGATAACTACTTTGTTATCAAAAGAAACAGAATATCCATCCATAATCAATTTAGAAACTGAAATTAAGTTTCGCCTAAAACCAGACACATAAAGACAATCTTTCAAAACCAAAGTTCTATCACTACTGAAAGGTAAAACAACGTCTCCCACTGCAATAGCCGCCACTCTTGTAGCATTGCCCATGTAGATGGTGATCTCATTCTCACTCAACTGTCTTTTTACCAGGAACCCCTGTAAAGACATGCAAACATGATCAGTAGCTCCAGTATCTACTACCCATGACTGGGTAGAACAAGTTGCTAAACATGTTTCTACAACCAGAGTGTGAGATGTACATCTCTTCTTCTTCTTGTTAGGACACGCCGCCTTCTAGTGACCTGGTTGGCCGCACTTGAAGCACTTAGTCTTCGACTTGAATTCCTCGGGAGAAATCTTTACCTTTGGCTTCTTTGCCTTAGGCGCGTCATCTGCAGCCTTCTTAGGTGCGTTTCTCTTCTTCCTTTTTCCACTAGAAGAAGACGCTCCTTTTTCAGCTATGTGGGCCTCAGGACTACTCTTTTGGAGCAATTCAGCCGCCTGAAGGTCTATGAGCAATTTAGTCAGGTTGACATCCCTTTTAATCATGTTAAAATTCAGCCTAAACTGCTCAAACTTCGAGGACAAGCTATGAAGAACAATGTCGATTTGAGAATCGCCATCTAGCTCTCCACCCAAGGTCTCGAGTGAGAATATTTCAATTCTGAAAATAATATGTTCAAAATTGTAATCGTTTCGATGTCCATGCAACTCTTAATTTAGCCCGTGAACAAGCAATTTAAGAAATAAATCTTCACCAATTTAAGAGAATTTAAAAATTTAATGAAATGTTTTAGCTCAACCTCTCACATGCTAAGCTTAAATTAAAAACCTAATTAATAAATATTAAGTATCGATTGAAAATTATTTGAAAGATTAAATATGAAAGTTAATTCAAAAAGTAGTTATATCATAATTGAAAATTAACTAAATTGTAATTAGTTCAATTTGTAAGTTGAAATCCTAATTGAAGAAAAAACTAATTAAATCCTATTTAATTAGTTTTATCTTTATTCGAATAAAATCAAAAAATAATTTATGCAAAAACACAATAAGAATGATTATGTTATGAATTTAAAAAAAAATTGTTAAAGAAATTTGTATAGCCGTTAAAAACTAATTAAATTCTAATTGAAGAACATATTAAATTTAAATATGGATTAATTAATAATTGAAGAACTAATTCATTTATAATATTAAATTGTATTTGAAAATCAACATGTAAGATGTTGCAATTGTATTTCTATATTAAGAAATAATAAAATCGTAATTGAAGAACAAAATAAATTTTCAAAATAATTAAATCATAATTAGTGAATGACACCTTAATTTGTTGTCCTTAGTATATAAGAAAATAATCTTTAAATTCCTAATTAATTTTTACAAAAAAATCAGAAAATGAATTTTAATCAAAGAAATTAAAAATAGTTAAACAATTTTGTACATCAATAGTATAGATTTAGTTAACTTGTTGTGTTTATATGTTAATTAATATAACAATTTTTAGTTATTATAATTAATTTATGTATTACTTTTATTTATTTATTACTCCCTCTGTCCCGTTTGCAAGGTCCACTTGCTATTAAAATAGAGAGAGTAAATAATAAAAAGGTGGACCTTGCTATTGGGACGGAGGGAGTATTTATTAAATTTTCATTTGCAAATATTAGCGTCACTGGGTGTGGAAGAGAGAGGTTGTGCAGGACGTATCATGCTCGATCAATTTATACTGGAAGAATTACGCGTCTATCATTGTAGATGTACTACAGACTGTAGCGCATACTGGTGTTGATATGGTTCGAGAGTTTAGGGATGGACCTTTTGGTCTACTAATGAACTTTGCTGGAGGAACTAGTTGCAATACAGCGTTACACGCAGTCATGGCACGGGAGATTGCACTAGATGGTGCTGTAGAGCAATGAGGTTTGGTTCCATATTGGAGGAACCAACATTAGATTTTCCCCCGTTGAGTATGCATTAGTGATGGAATTGATGTTCGGTGGATCTGATTTTGATCCATATGTAGAGCACTGCATTCCTCGAGACAGCTTTTATAGTCGGGTGTTGAGTTGTGTACCTATTTCAATACATGATTTGCATCATAAGTTTACACACTATATGCTGGGAGATGGTGCTTCTGATTATTTGAAGGTGGCCAATGTGTTGTTCTTGTACGGTATGGTGCTCGGATATGACCCGTCGCGCTGCATAGACGATTAGGTGTGGGTTTTGGTGTAGGATACACAGGGATGGAAGTTTTTCCCATGGGGTTCCTATTCATTCGGCGCCTTATTGCATTATATTAGTCTTATTCCAGTTGAATTGACGAGGAAGAGGAAGACTTACCATTTCTACGGGCATGTATGGGCATTGCGGGTACTGTCTCAATTGTGCTTCTAAATTAGACTTTCTAAGTATTTCATACTGAACTAACAAACATGATATTTTATAGATATAGGCTTATGAGGCTATACCTCGTGTGGGACGGAACTGTGCTATTCTAGTGTATGATGTTGCAATACCGAGGTGTTTGAAGTGGAGGTTCAAAGATAAAGTGGTTCGTCTAGACGCATAATTCACCGAGGGAGATGTATGTATGATTATTTAATTTAACTTGAAATCAAATATTTTTTTTTGCTTTAGTACTAACTAACCCTATAATATTTTGGCAGCTTCTATGTCATACATTTTTACAACCGATCGAGAATGAGAATGATTTGCCCTATTTCAGAAGCACGCTGCTTGAGAATTCTGTGGGCATGCCTTATGTGGTGAAATTACAGATGCCAAAGCGACCACATAAGGTTACACAGTCTAGAGCAGTGACTCCTCCTAGAGCGCTCAACCCTCTTAGAGCAGTGACTCCTCCCAGAGCGCTTATCCCTCCTACAGGACCGACTTCTGCTACAGTTGCTGCTCGGTCTACATCGAGGAGGTCTGCAGGTTGCTTATCCCGTACTTGTGGAGAGACTGGTGTAGTGGATACTGCCACGGGCCCTACTAGTGGCCGTCATCGTGGAAAACGGGTCAGGGCATCCACATCATCATCTAGTATGAGTGAATGACATATCTGCTATCGCCACGTGGATAGGTATCGAGAGATAGCTCGGGAGGCAGCACAGGAGACTGCATGCGAGTCGCGAGAGATAGCTCGAGAGGCAGCACAGAAGACTACACGTGAGACATCCAGTCGCTTCATGGTTGAGCTAGAAAAGAGAATACAGATGACGAATGAATGTGATGAGACAATGTTCACTCGATTTAAAGAGTTCTTGACAGGGATAATCGAAAAGTTTGATGTGATGTCTAGGTGACATAATCGAAGGAGTCACAGCCACAGTCGCAGCCGCAGATCGGAGCTGAGCCCCAAACAGATGGTGGGTATCTTTAATTGTTAGTCTATTAATTTCAAATTTTTTGTGTCATTGATTGAGTGAATTTATCATAGGTGGATGAGAGTCACAGCCGGTCTCACAAGATAGAGTTGGCTTCTGAGCAGATTGAGAGGAGATAGACTAGTCGTGGCCAGGAGGATGTCATTCCACATCATTTGAGTCTTTTGTTTTTTAAATTATGTTAAATGATTTGAAACATCATATATCATATACTAACTTACTTTAATGCATGTTGAAGAGGTAGGGATAACCTCTGCACATATGGAACCAGAGACGGATGATGAATACCAGATTAATTCTGCTAGTTGGGACCTGGAATCACAGAACAGTTTAGCTCGGCCTATCATTTCTTCTCGGCCTAGGATGTCTTCTCAGCCTAGTACTCCTTCTAGGCCTACACGCAGGTCAAGATCATCTGAAGATGGCACCTTGAGTCTCTTCAAGCGTACAGAACTAGCTTATGAAGCCTTTCGAGCCAAGGGTCCTGATGCAAAGACAAAGATTGGAGGTGGTCAGGGTTTGCAATTAGATATTGCATGGTTCGACCATATAGAGAACATTGGATACCAGCTCAAGATGGCTAAAATGGACTTGTTACCGTGGACACTCCAGCGCAAATTATGGAAAGGACGTCATTTGAGGGCTGGAAGAGATGCTGAGAATACAGTTATTGTATAGTCAACCTTCTGGGTAAGTGTTTCTGCTAGTATTCCTAAATTGTCTCAAGGTGTTTATCATTTTTAAAAACTAATCTGTGTGATTGTAGTGTCGATTGGAGGATGTGTGGAAGAAATGCCATCCAGAAGGCCTAGATGAAAATAAAGACTACTATCATGCATACCAAGACTAGCAGTGGAATGAGGATTTGATACACACTATTCAAGGGACTACGACATTCTCTCGTCCGTGGTGGAATGCTGACCGCGTAAGTAATTCAGTGTTTATTTGAATACCCAAGTAAACGTACGACATATTATATAATACTTTAATTTTTTACACCACTTATGTTTTCCCTTTTTAGGTCATCACGTGTTGTCTCGTAGGTGGGCATTGGGTTACTACGATGATCGATCTTCGCCACTGGAAGGTCTGGATATATGACTCACTGTACCACGCGATGAATAACCCAACCGACGATTTCACGTATCACTACTGTGCCCGTCAGCTGTGGCCATTGATGCACATGCTTCCACCACTGTTGCAGGCCAGCGGCTACTGGGGGCATCAGCGTCGACACATGATAGACCAGAAGCTGTGGTACGAGTGTACTGACATGCAGTATCAGTACAGACAGACTGATGGTGTCAGTTGTGGTCCTTTTGCGCTCATACAGGTCGATCGCCTTATCTCCGCCAAGTCGACACCATTGTATTCGTCTATGGAGTGGGTCCAGACATACCGGTACATTTGTGCTGTTAGACTTTATCAGTTCTGTCATGATATGTCATAGTTTATTTATTTTGGGAATGTAAGACGTAATCGTTTGGAATATTATATGGAGCTAGATTGAATATTATTTAGAATTGTGTTGGCAGTAAACTTCAATTAAAATAGATAAAATGAGAAATACAAACATAATCCGAATAACATCGAACATAAACTAAATAAAGCACAACAATCTAAGAAGTATGGAATAACGAATATAAACTTACATTACATGAAATTCAAATTAACTTTCATTAGCTCTCAAAGGGCAAGTTCGTCTGGAGTGGCCAATTTCTCCACAAATCCCGCATCTTCTGGGTTGACGCTGTCATTGGGTTGCATTTGCCTCCGAGGATCCAATAGCATGCGGGGCTATACACTTGGACTTGTTATGGCCGGTACCTCCATATCTTGAACATAATTGCTGTCTTCTGGTCCTGGAGCTTGAACCTTCCATTGATGAACGGTACCGCCCTTCTTTTGGTCGTCCAAGTTGGTGAACCAGGAGGGAGGAGTGTGAAGAAGGCTTGCTGGAATGAAACAGTCCATTCATCATCGTTTGGTACGGAATAGACACGTTCATGGTATGTAAGACACATGTTGACCTGTTTATAATAGTACTCAACATAATCATACATGTTATGTCCAACACTCCTGTAAGCATATAGTTAAAAGATATTAGTAATAACTTAGATAATATAAGTATAAACGACACATTTAAATTATCTTTAGAGGTACCGTATATCAGCTGTTACATGGGAGCAAGGCATCTGGTCCAGCTGGAATTCTCCAAGTCACACATACGATGTTGAAGATCAACCATAAAACTCCTCTTAGCATCTGCCACTGTGTAAGTATATGTAGTGGTTTGACGAGACACAAAGTGACATCCCTTCTCGACTTGTTTGGACAGTTTTTTGTAAGCCCCTTCTGTGATCACGTGATCCTTAGACACTGCTAGTTCCCGTCTCTTATCAAACCATCTCTCGGTCATGCTCCTAACGACCTCAATCAGTGAACATATGGGCAACCTCCTAGCCCATAGCAAGCGTACATTGAAAGATTCAGCCACATTAGAGGTTATGAAATCATAACGACCCTTGGGAGATTGAGACCGGGCCCAATGATCAACACCTATAGTAAGTAGGCTCGCGTACGCAGTTTCATTCCTCGCAATCATTGACATACACTTGAGAAAACTCTCTTGTCTGTATGCATATACATCTTTCTTGAACGCAGCAATGAGATACTTACTATGTCTCGCATGATTCTTTGCTATGTGGTAATAGCAAAACCCGTGGTGGGCCTTCAGGTACACTCTGGCAATAACATTCTTGATGCTTTGATGTTGGTCTGAAATAATCACTAAATCATCTCGACTTCCAAATCCCATTCTGAAATGCTGCAAAAACCATGTCCATGACTCGTCATTCTCAATAGGACCCACACCAACATCTAGTGGGAAACACCTCTCGTTATCGCCCTTTGTGACGGTGACAAACAGAACACCCTTGCTTTTCCCTTTCAGATGTGTACCATCAACAACAACAACTGGCTGCATACACTGTCTGAATGCCGATATGCAAACTCCAAGTGCGACAAACATGAACTTGAAATGATGATCGCTCATCCTGTGGATCTTATAGACGGTACCAGGATTGTTTGCTCTCAATGTGTATAGATATGCATGAAGCATCGCAAAAGACTTGTCATGGCCGCCGTAAACACAGCACCCTCGTACTGTATCTTCTTCGAAAAATAGCCAGCTATCACCTTCGAAGACAATTTTCTCGGCGCATTACGTGTCAAGTCAAGTCGACACATATGATTATCCTCAAATTTTTGCACTCTCCATAGTCTGTCCTTTTATTTTGCGTATAATCTAAAAGCACATATATCTTTTCTCTTACAGATAAATTCCAGTCGGCTCTTAGTCGATCATGAAACATAATACTCCACTTGCCGTTGCATGTGCCAGTTTCCCATATCAATTAGCACATCATCCTTCTTCAAGAATGTATTCCCAACCGCAAGGTCCTCACCGTCCAACTCATCCTAATCATCATCAATGATTGGGCTATCGTCATCAGTATGGCCCACAGGGATCATCCAACGAATGATAGGTAGACCCTCTACAGTGGGACCTTTTTCATCAGGAACAACAATTTGAGATGACATGTTGTGAGGACCGCCATGCTCCAGAATGGACACAAACTCATCAAGATTCCCCGGCTCACGAATCCATTCACAGAACTCAGAAATTTGAGTGCGTCGTAATTCACTCTCATAGTTATCATCATCATCTTTATCCTCTTCAGCGGACGACTCATCTAACTCGTGATCCGAATCATGTGTATGTACAAATGGAGGCACTTCACTTGTTGTTGGAATTTCTTGAATACTCTTCTGTGTAATATACACTATAGGCTCATCTTGCTCTTGGACTAAGCGAATTAAATCAACATCTATCTTAATTAGCCCCTTCAATTTTCTTCCATCACCTGTCCTCGTCAAATAATTCAACGTATACGAAGTAGTGCTCGGAGATGTCTCCATAAAGTCATGAATCTCCTCTATCAAACTATCACGAGATAACCGATTGAATGGAAGGTGCACAACTTGATCTTCACCATCTAAGTACTCTAATCTCTCCCACCTACCACTGTGTTATACAACTACACATTGCCAAGCCATCTGCAGATCAAGAAATGTCGGATTCTAGTTAAAAAATAGAAAAAAACGCGATGGACCGTGTAGTACACGGTCAACTACTGTGTACTACACGATCAACCATGTAGAATGCTCTATTAGTACACGGTTGTACCGTGTACATTTTTTTTAAATTTCTCTATTTTTTTAATTTCTCTATGTTTTTCCTATTACCCACAGGTATGGATGTTCTTATAATGCTAATCTATTTCTAACATCTTACAATTAAAAAAAATGTAATTTAAACGAAATATAAGTTGCGGATTATAACATTTCAACGGATAGTTATGATTCTTTATAATATTTTCTCCATAAATGATAAAATTTAAACAATTTAAACCATAAAAACAAAAAAAATAAAAAACATACCTTGTAATGTTTTTTGCCTTTTTCGAATTTTCTCGTCCTCAAGTTTTCAACCAAAAATCATCCCAAACTTTTCAACCAAAGACTAGAATAGATTTAAAATGCTAATTTTCCCTCGGTCAACAACTGTTATACTCGTTTGGTTCGTTTAGTGTGTGACATTTAATACAGCTCATTTAAAATCCAACTAAATACCACTGTGAGCATTGAATTGAAAATATGAAATAAATTACAAAAAAATACACTTTCATTGAAATCCAACTACCAAGCATTGAATTGAAAAAAATGAAATAAATTAAAAAAAATTATTTCATTGGAGGTGTAGAAAGTGACTGTGTATAAATTAAAAAAAATACACTTTCATTGACCGTGTAATAATTTGGCCGACCCGTGTAGAATTGACCGTGTAAAAATTTGGCCGACCCCACTGAATAATTTTGGCCATGTAGATTTTCACATTTTAAAGCTATTTGGCCGAGCCGTGTAGAGATGACCGTGTAAAAATTTGGCCGTGTACAATAATTGTTGGTCGTGTACATTCAATTTGGCCGTGTACAATAATTGTTGGCCGTGTAGGCTGTGTATATTCACTTTTGGCCGTGTACATTCAATTTGCCGTGTACAACTAATTTCGTCGTGTACAACTTTGGCGGATTAAGAATATGAGACTTTTACTTTTTCAAATTTCATTAAGGTAAATGAGACTTTTACTATTATGTTTGGTTAGAAAAGAATTTTCAACAATGTTTGGTTAGAAAAGAAGTTTACAAGTTGTTTTTTGTTACTTTAAATTTTCTCCCAATACTTAATCTATTTGTTAGTAAATTTTATATAGGGTAATTCTATTCACAACCTTTATTTTTCTCTCCACGATCCCCAATATTTTTTAATAAAAATACTTTTATATATCCTATTTTGCACTCATAACCCCATTCATTTTAATTTTATAATCTCATATTCAATATATACAACACATATAGAACCAACATTTTAATTAAGTAAAAAAAAGATATATTTCATAAAAACTTCTGTCAAGAGGTGGTCATCAACTTTGATCCATTAATTCTTCCTATCTAGAAATTTTCAAAAATCACTCAATTATATAACATTATTTTTCTTCAAGTGCAAGTGTCAATATTAAATGAATCAATTTTTTTTTTATAAAAAAAGGAATTGAACTTGGCACAACAAAACAAACAATCCAAATGTCCGTTGATGAATAGAGTCAGCCCATAAAATATGAGTTACTTGAAATTGTGAGGAATAAACATTGGGATTCAATACAGTTAGATACAAAGGATTTGAGAAAAGCTAGATATATCTTTGGGATCTAACGATCGCAAGAAAATGATATTATGCTTAACTCTGATACCCTATATATATTAAATGTAATTTTTTATTTCGCATGTTATCCTATAAACGAAAATAGACATTTAATTTGCCATTTGGCAAAGGAAACATATTTTAGTCTAACCCTGTATGGGTACTTGTCTATGGTAAAACATATTTTATAATACCTGAAAAGGGCTAAAGATTATATGTGGGTTTACCAGATAGACAGTTAGAATCATGTAGGTTATCCTAAATTTCCAAAGCAGAAAGGGACAAGAACAAGTTGACCTCTAGTTATATGTTTTTCTTAGGAGTTAGAGTTGTAACCGCAAAGGTTATACGATTCAGTAACTTTATGATAAGCTTAAGAAGTAGTACCTGATTTGCGAAATTTTATTGTACAAACACTTGTGCAGTTACAAATTCGAACGACTACGAGTTCATAAGTCAAGTAAACATATGGGAAGTACTGCATTATACGAGTAATCATATATATAGAGGTTTTTATAATTACCAAGATTGTATTTGTACGCTTCCTAGTTAAAATCCTCATAAAATGAATGGATTGCATATCCATATCATTTTGATTATTGAGGTAGTGAAAGTTAAATGCATGGTAAAACAAGGCAATGCTTCAAGTATGATTGTCTAGTAAATTTTCTCATAGAATAAATGAATTGTGGGCCACATATTCATGTTATTCGAGCAGATGAGGAAATGGGAGTTGGATACTTGGAAAGCAACGCAAAACTTTAAGTATAAGTGGGAGAATTAATTGATAAACACCGGTATACTTAAAAGCAATGCTTTGAGTATAAGTGGGAGATTGTTGAGATTGTATACTAAAAGCATGTCTTTGATGTATATACTTATTTCTCTTGAATTATGAATGAGAATAATGTTCACATATTTTGCATCATAAATAATGCAAATCGTTGTAGTGATTCATACTATAATTTGTTGTATTTAATATAGTTGTAATAAGATAATGTATTAGAAGAGATAGGGTTGGGATGAGAAAAAGTGAGAGAGGAAGAGAGAACGAGGGAGAGGCAGATTTGGATAATTTTCTTGATGATTTCATTCATAACAACCATATGAGTTATATATGATCTCAATATGGTCCCCACTTATATAAACTCTAAAAGCATCTTTTGATTTCTAATTTAAGTGAAACATAATATTAGCATAATAATAATTACTGGGCCAAGTCAGCCACTCTGGTGGGCTTGCTCCTCACAGCCCGCACAGCCCAATTCGCTCCAGCCTTGACCCGGCTCTAAACCCGTCTGCGTGACTCGACTCGACTCGCCCGCGGATCCTTCAATACAATCGAGCTCTAATCGATCAAAGACTTTATTTTTTTCAATCTTTTCTTCCCCAATTTCTACCACAAGATCAATCTCTTCCAATTTCATAACATTACATCCTGGATAACGTGATTCTCGTCCCTGAGAATCAAAAGCAGGAAACTTGCGGTGAAAGAACGCCGAATCTTCCCACGTGGTCAGAGTTGTTCCAGAAGAGAACCAGGAGACTTGTGTTTATGGAATAAAGTGATCACCGCGGAGGAGCTCTCGGTGGGACAAGGCTTGTAGAGGGCGATAGTGAGCTCGCCGTCATCGCTCGTGGCCGGTAGATCAGCTACAGGTACCTGCTTCTTTCCAACACATTTCTTTAAGAGAGAAATGTGAAATACTGGGTGTATTTTAGATGTGGGGGGTAGATCCAAACGATAGGCCACCTTTCCAACCTTCTCAATTATAGGAAATGGGTTGTAGTACTTGGCGGAGAGTTTCTGATTCCTCCGGACTACAAAAGTTGACTGTCGAAAAGGCTGGAGTTTGAGGTAGACCAGATCCCCTACTTTAAACTCTGGTCTTGGCATTTACAGTCTGCAAACCATTTCATCCGAGATTGTGCTTGGGTGAGATGGTTCGGGAAAGTTTGGAGCATCTGTTGTCTCTGAAAGAGGAATTCCGTGACATCTGGGTTGCTGGAGTCAGGGTTGGAGGATAGGGAGAGTACTGGTGGTGGTACTCCATAGAGGGCTTGGTAGGGAGTGCATTTTAGGCTAGAGTGATGGTTTGTGTTGTACTAGTATTCGGATAAGGGTAGCCAGTGTAGCCACTACTTGGGGCTTGAGCTTACTATGCACCTTAAGTAGTTTTTCAAACATTAATTTAATCTCTCAGTCTGTCCATCAGACTGGGGATGATAGGCGGATAACATGTCTATCTTCACTCTAATGAGTCTGAACAATTCCTTCCAAAAAGAACGAGTAAAAATAGTATTCCTGTCTGTGACAATACTTAAGGGTTGTCCATGTAGCTTGTAAATATTATCCAAGAATGCCTTAGCAACATACTCAGCTGAGTAGGGGTGTGATAGGGAAACAAAATGACCAAATTTTGTAAACATGTCCACCACAACTAGAATGACATTTTTACCTCCAGATTTAGGTAGACCATCAAAATAAAGTCCATGGAGATATGAGTCCAAGACTGGTGTGGAACTGGTAGGGGTTGTAGAAAACCAGGATAGAGGCCATGGTCTAATTTGTTCCTCTAGCAGACATCACAACTTTGCACCCACTTTGTCACCTCTATCTTCATGTTTGGCCAGTAAAAAATCCCTTTAAGTCTCATGTAGGTTTCACTTATGCCAGAATGACCACCAAAAGAAGAATTGTGGAGAACAGTAAGAATTTGAGTTTTTAGCTCAGGTGGATTACCCATCCCCAATATTCCCTTATACCTTAGGAGTCTATCAATAAGTTGAAACTCAGGGTAGGGACCTGGATCCACTAACTTAGCACTTATAATCTTGGTAAAAAATAGGGATCCTATTGGTAACTAATGAGTATCTTATGTATCCAGCTTGGTACTGCAGTAGTGATGGCTGTACAGGTAGCTTCTGCACCCTCTTTCCTACATAAAGCATCAGCCACCTTGTTGTCACAATCCTTTTTATACTGAATTTCATAGTTTAGTCCCAGTAGCTTAGTTAAGCCCTTTTGCTACATGGGGTTTATAGTCTTTTGGTCCAACAGGTCCTTAAGTATCTGTTGATCTGTCTTTATGATGAATTTATGCCCCTGCAGATATACTCTCCACCTTTGTACTGCCATGAGAACAACTAAGAACTCTATTTTATAAATGGAGAGGGCTTAGTTCTTAGGGCATAGAGCATTGCTTAGATAGGCAATAGGTCTACCTCCTTGCATCAAAATAGCTCCTACCCCTACTCCACTGGCATCAGTTTCCAAGATGAAGGGCTTGGTGAAATCTGGAAGTGCTAGGACAGGAGCTGTGGTCATAGCTAATTTAAGCTTTTGGAAAGCTTCCTCTGCCCCTTGGTTCCAGTGGAAGTTATCCTTTCTTAGGAGATCAGTAAGGGGTTTGCTAATAAGACCATAGTGCCTCATAATTTTTCTGTAGTAGCCTGTTAACCCCAAGAATCCCCTGAGCTATTTAGGGTTTTTGGGTCTTGGCCACTTCACCATGAAATCCACCTTCTGAGGATCAATTGTAACACCTTCCTGAGTAATGATGTGTCCTAGGTATTCCAACTGTGTACTTCTAAAGCTGCACTTACTCATTTTTGTATAAAGATTGTTCTCCCTTAATAGCAACAGAACCTTCCTTAGATGCCTCAAATGATCCTCCCAAGTAGAGCTATAGACCAAAATGTCATCAAAAAACACTAGTACAAACTTCCTTAGATGTTCTTGGAAAGTGTAGTTCATTAGATCTTGGAAGGTTGTTGGGGTATTACACAGCCAAAGGGCATAACAACAAATTCAAAATGTCCATGGTGAGTGCTGAAGGCAGTTAGATACCTGTCTTCAGGCCTCATCAATATCTGGAAATATCATGACCTTAAGTCAATTTTGGAAAAGAACTTAGCTCCATGTAGTTCATCCAATAGTTCATCCAGCACTGGAATTGGGTACTCATGTTTGATGGTAAGGGAGTTGAGATATCTGTAGTCTACACACATTCTCCATGACTGGTCTTTCTTTTTCACCAGGATAACTGGAGAGGAAAAGGAACTCCTGCTGTGTTGAATGAGACCTGTTGCCAGCAATTCCTTAACAATCTTTTCAATTTCCCCTTTGTGGTTGTGTGAAGTCCTGTAGGGTTGTTGAAGTCTAGGAATACTGCTTGGCTTCAGGGTAATGTGGTGCTCAATTCCTCTAGTGGGAGGCAGTTCAGTGGGTTCTTCAAACACATCCCTGAAATCTTCCAGAATAGGTAGTAGGTCTGGACCCTCTGGAGTCCCAGTAGTGGTGGGTCTAATCATGAAGACCTCCTCAACATCATGGATGGCACTTGTATGTAGCATCTTATAGAGAGTGTGTCCAGTGATTTGTTGACATTCAGCCTGTAATTTGAAAGCTTGAAGCTTAATTTTCCTTCCTCCTTGGGTGACTGTAAATGTCATGTTGTTGTAGTCCAATTCTATTGATGTGCAAGATCTTAGCCAGTCCCCTCCTAGAATAAGGTCATAACCCTCTGTTTGTAGAGTCCTAAGAGAATACACAAACTAGTATCCTTGTATATCCCAGCTGAACTCCCTAGCCTGAGTTTCACTTATCAACTTCTGCCCATTAGCCACTCTTATTAGCAAGGGCTTGGCTGGTTCCAAACTGAGTGTGCTCCTAGTGTCAATTAGGATAAGCAGTTCTTGATCCCCCATTTTACCTATAACTCTCAGAGTAGTAGCTCCTTCAGAACTAGACAGAGCATTAAGAGACATATGGGCTTTTTCCAATTGTGGTTCACCTGGGTCAGAGGGTGAGGGTTCTTCATAAGGGGCATGATAGGATTGCATCAGGGTGAGCTCTTCTTGTTCACTTATGATCATATAGTTGATCCTGTTTTTACACCTATGTCCAAATACATAGGGCTCATCACAATTGTAACACAACCCTTTCTCCCTCCTAGCAGCCATTTCAGCTGAGGTAAGCAATTTGATGGGGGTTTCAGGGGTGATGTGGTTGGTTTGGGGGTAGTAGTTGGTGTAGGGTCTGGCCTCCTGTACCCAGTGGTTGGATTGGGGTTAAACTTCTTAGATCCTTTCAGCTTCCTAGCAATTGCATCAATAGTTAGGATCTGACTCCTTCATAACTTAATCACTTGTTGTAATGACCTGGGATTGAACATATTAATGGCAGCCTGTAGGTCTTCAATTAATCCACTTAAGAAGCTAGCCATGAAATAGCCCTCAGTATACTCCATGTGATTGAAAAGCATCAAGCAGGCTTTCAACTCTTCAAATCTTTCCACATAATCATCATAGGAGCCTTGTTGTTTCAGCTTATTGAACTACATAATAATTTTAGTCTCCATTAACCCTTCAAACCTAGCAGAAACCACTTCCAGAAATTACTTCCAAGATAAATCCCTAAACCTGGTATTATAATTATGAAACCACTGTTCTGCTTTCCCTTCAAAATGTAAGAAAGCTAAAACCAGTTTTTGGGAGTCTGGAACATTTGGGACTATTTGAAAGTACTGATTACATTTCAGAATCCATGATCTGGGTTGGGTTCCATCAAACCTGGGGAAATCAACTTTAGGGACTGGGTGTTTTACCTGCATAGTTCCTGAATCTTGGTGAGATCTGGACCCTGAATAAGTTTAGGATTGGATAGGAGTACCACTTCCAGCTGCTAATGGGGTTGGCGGTGGACCTAGAATGAATTACTTCTCTAAGCTCCCATTTCCTTTGGTAAGATTTGATGACTGAGACTGAATAATACAGAGGGTCTGTTTAAGAGTGTCATACTTATTATATACCCCCTTGAGTTGATCTTGCATTTCAGTGGTGATGACTTCTAACTTTTCTTGCATTTTTAATTCAGCAGCCTCCCTTTTGATGGATTCGGCAGCCAGCACTTGATCTATTTTCTTTTACGCTTCTTGGAGGTCTTTCAAACGCGTTCCATTAGCCATTTTAATGTCCATGAGTGGCACACCCGTCGTTTAGGTGTGCAAAATACACTTGCGGGTAAATGGTCCACAAATGCTTAATCTGCCCTCAACGGCTAGTATAGCTAGTGAAGACGGATGTCGATCCCACGAGGAGTGTTTTAACCTTCTGTCTTTTCTTAGTTTTGGTTTTGGTCTTCAGTGTCACTCTAAAAACCTTGCTAATAAACTTAAAGTAACTAAATTCTGAAAAGGAAATCACAAGAGAAAATATTAGTAATAAAAGTGCCCAAGTCAAAGCATCAAGTCATTTGGTAGGTATGCGCAATCCCGGGCAAAACATACGTAATTACCACTACTACCCGTTGTGCCCACACTAGCAGAAAGGTCAAAAACCGAATCCCTATGGCTAAATATGGGTAATTGTCACTTTGAGGGTTAACCGGTTATAGAAAATGGATACGATCGGCCACTCCCCAACCACTTCTTACATTATATCGTCTAGATGATACGATCGGCACCTAGGGACCTAACTATACAGGAACCTAAGGAGAGAATCACACAAAGATTTTGCAAGTATAGCAGCTTTGAGGGCAAAAGCGACCCGATTCTAGTAGGTTTGACACGGTATTGTGCCTGCATATACTACTCAATCTCAACTACCAAGGCTGTCACCCTCGGACTTGTTACTATGCGGGTATCGAGGCATGGGTCACCTATACACTCCCACGTAACTAACACTAGCACCAGTTAATCAGAAATGCGCGCTTTCATCTCCAACCACCCTTTACCTATGTCTAAGTGAAAAACAAGTTAAGATTGTGAACCCTTAAGGCTTTAAAGTCCGATTACCTCATGCACATATTCTACCCTTAGACCATTACTTTGACTTGAACAGTGGATACTTAGCCACTAAACATAGAAACGAAAGTAAAAGAAATGATAAAAGACATCTTACTTGGAAAGGAAATAACTTGATTAACTTCTGGGCCCAACCCCAGTTTTACCAACAAAACAACTGAACCACCTCTCCGCGGGCAAATCGCCAGCTTCAGGCAGTCAGAATATCCAGAAAATAAACTAAGTACGAAAACGGTAAATTGTATCTTCGTGGTGTAAAAAAAAGTGTATGAGTGTGTGCGTTATGAAAACAGATAAAAGTATTTATAGTAACTGAATTAAGGCTTCAAGCAGCCCATATCTCACCCACGCAGGGGTTCTTGCACTCCTCCACTTCCTCATTTCGTGCTCAACGTTCTTCCTTGAATTTAGGAGGGATAGCAACAAACCCTAACATCTCCAACAGCTTTCTGATGTCCCCACTTCCTTCCCAACATGTGTAGACCTCCCCAAGACTCGGAACTGACCGCCACATCACCTCCATGTGCATATAGGAACTGTCCCGTGATCTTGTTGCGCAATTCTCGCAACAACTTTGACTGGGTCCTCGGCAGCCAAATCAGTCCTTTGTGCCCTCAGCATAAATAGCACCTGTCTGTGCCTATTGTGGTGGTTTTGTGCCCTCAGCCTCCTGCAATCAGCTTTACCCCCAAAACTAGACTAGACTCTATACTAAACACTTAAAAATGGTGTAAAAAGATAAAGAAAAAAGCACGAATTTGAGTCTTCATCACACCCACACACTTGGACTATACTTGTCCTCAAGTATGAATGCAACTTTAACTCAAAACAACAAAAACAGAAGACTCAAATGACTCAAAACAAGACAACACAACATATGAATCATAAGTTGAAAAAGGGCATAGCAGTTGAACATAATGATGGAGGCAAATCGAATCAATCAAACTCAGGCTACTATTAAAGTGTGCACTCAGCTCGCCTTTTTCTCGAGTGTTTAGGTTAAGTGTTTACTCTCAACAATTCCACCAAATCATCATCAACAAACTTGCAAGCACCCTGTATAAACAATTTACGATATTCACATGCATGCATATCAAAGGTCTTGTGAGGGTTGTAATGGGGCATGCGGATCAGGGTTGGAAATATTTAGGAACTGGCTACTTTTCATATCATTTGGGCAAAATCAGCACTGGCAGCTCTGTGCCCATATAACAACCTGGGAAACCATTTTTATTCATACACTTATTTTTTTATTTTCTCTCTCTTTTTTTTTCTTTTTTTTCTTTCTTTTTGCCCATTTCTGGCACCCTGTCATTATTTGGCTTAAACCATACTACCAATACGAGCATAAAGAGTTTTATTCCCAGTCATAAGATACTCTTTAAAGAGAGATTTTTAGAATGCAGGTCATGAACAATTAAGCAGGCTCAAATAATGGCAGCAATGGGAAGCATTTATCAGTGAATAATATGGCCAAATAACGACGAAAGAAAATGCCTTAATCATCTAAGCATGCATGAAATCAAGTTTAACAGGGCACAAGCAAGTAAGCATCAAATGAGGTGGTGGAATTTAAACACACAGAAAGAAGTCACAAATGTTAATTTGGGCTCAAAGCTCACTGGGTAGTTATATTATTGCTTTCACATACGATTGATTAATTCCATCTGCCTAACAATAAATTTATGTCCATATATGCCCAATGTCAATCTATGACTCATATGCTGTAGACTCAATCATGCACACACAAAATAAAAACAAAACATACGAACACAACGACCTAGGCATATCCCTCCCACACACTTGCTGTGCAAAGTACCCTTGCGGGTACAAGCAGTAATGTGGGTTAGATATGCCCAAAACAGACTCTATATATATATAGACGCAAATATACAAAAAACACAAATAGACACTAAACACATAAATAAAAAATAAAAACAAATCCTAAACTATTGGGGATAAAACATGACTTAAGGAGAGGAGGGGTAGTCTAACCCGAGGTGAACACAAATGTTCTGCAGGGCTTTTTCAACTCTTTCAAGCTTCTTTGAATCTGCACTGCTCTGTGCCCTGCTCGGTCCTTCTTGTGCCCTGGGTGATCCTTCTTGTGCCTTGGGGGCCTTTCTCTTGTCAAAGTATGTTGGTTCGTCAAAAGGGAGGAAGTATGGGGTGTTCTCTTCAGTGATCCCAACTAGCTGCATCCGCTCCAGTCTCTGGGCATCGAGATACTCTGTCGCTTCGTCAAGCTCTGGGTAACCTTCGAAGATGTCGTCGAGGTCGTCTCCTTTCAATCCTTCAAACAGCCTAGCCACGAACATGCCCAAGGCTACAACAGTTGCTCTGGTGTTGCTGATCTGCGCCTGCAATTGAATAGCCAGAATGTAACCAAGGTTGACCTTCCGCTTGTGCACCATGTTCCACAATATGAACACCTCCTGCTGCGTGACTTGGCATGTGCCATCTTTGCGCCCATAAAGGTTGAATGTCATCCATCTATGGCAAATCTGGAGGGCGTGGTCAGAGATGTGCTTGTCCTTGCTAGAGCCCAAAAGATAGAAGCCTTTGCCTCCAATTTTCTCCCACCGTTGCTGAATGTTTCGACTCCAGTCGTCGCTAACACTGGTTGCTGCTTCTTTGTACCACTTCGAATGAACATCTTTTGGTTGGATGAAATCCAACATCAGATTCAATCCTGAGATTGACATGCTATAGCTCTCTCCAGCTATGTAGAAGTTCACAATTCCGGGCGTCTCCAGACCAAAGCCCTGCACTGTTTTAAACTCATATGAGGAAAGAAATCCAATGGTTAAAGAGGGGCGTACCGTGTTCCTCCAGCCAAGTACTTGCTCCCAACCGATGTTGGCAAAGTATTCATACACTTGGTCCATGACTCCAAGTGTATTCAGCGTGCTGTCATAAAGAACATACAGGGGCAGATGTTTCTTTTTGTTCATTCTCTCGACAATTCCTTATCTTGAGCTGCTTGGATCCTCCTTCTCCTCCTTCGGCGAGCGGCGGGGGAGGGTTCTGATTGGCACCCTGCCTTTTGTTCTTTTTTTCACCTTTGCGGGCACATAGGATTGAACTGGAGCTGAGATGATTTGAACTTCCGGCTCTACTTCCTCACTGTGTACTGACTTCTCTTCCTCTTCATTGTGGGATTGTTCCACATCTAGCTTTCTCTTAGTGGGGGGTTTCTCTTGTTTCTTTGACTCCTTGCTGACTGGCTTCTTTGCTGGTTGACTTGGTTCCCTTTTGCTTGCTCTTAGCCTTTTCGGGCACATCGGGACCCTTGCTCTGACTTGGTTCCCTTTGTGCCTTCTTCGAAACCTCCTGTGATTTTGCCTTCTTCGACTTCTTCTTCTCTGCGGGTGGATCGGGTTGTGCCTGTTTCGACTGCTCAGACTGACTATGGGCATTCTCAGATGTAGATCCTTCTGAAGCCGCTTTGTCTTCTTCCAACGATTCTTCTTTCTCCTCCTCCGGTTCTGGTTCTTTCTCCTTCTCCTCTTGCTGATCTTGCTCTAGTTTCTCCTCCTCCTTGTCTTCTTCTTCCAAGCTCTCACCTTCAGATTCATCAACGCCTTCTTCTTCGTCACCGCTACCCATTTGCTTTTCTTCCTCCACCTCTTCTTCTTTTTTTGGTCCACCATCGCCTTCCCCGTCCTTTTCTGGCTCTTTCTCTGGCTCCGACTCATTTAATTCTTCGCTGGGTTGGGGTGTCGGCGGCTTCTCCGGAGTTGGTGGTTTTTCAGGTGTTGGTGTTGGGTCAGGGCTTTGCCCAACTTGTGGTGGGCTTTGGGGTTTGCCCTTATCAGCTTCCACTTTCTTCTTCTTCGACGCACCATCCTTAGCCTTCGGTGGTGCTCGCTTTTTCTTCTCTGCTTGCGGCGGCGGGAGCGGTGGTTGTTGTGGTGGGATGGTCTGGATCAGTGAGGGGTTTAGAACTGGTTCGGAGCTTTGTTTCGGCTCCTCGGGCTGGGTTGACTGGGTGGTCTGCGTTGTTTCTTACGACGAGTCGCCGGTGTTGCGGGCACTGCGCCTTGTGCCTCGCTTGGCGGTTTCTCCAGTTTTCTTTATATTCACCATTTTTTCTTTGACAAGGGTTTGGGAAAATTGTGAGGTAGGGTTTTCTTTGCTTGATTTGTGAGAAATCGAGAGAGTGGGAGGGGGTATTTGAATGCTTCAGGATGTGTGAGGTGTTGTGAGGGTGGTGGGTTTGTGCAGCGAGATCCTGGCCGAGAATATAGGGAACGGTTGTGCCTAATTTTGAGAAAATTGGGGAAATTTGAATTGGAGAAGAAGATGTGTTTGAAATTCAAAATGATTATCTGTATATATCATATCTCCTTCACTCCCTTTTTTTTTCGGCCTCCATTTTCAATAATCATCACACTGCATGGGAAAACCAACCGTCGCTGTAGTTGCTTTTCGTGTCAAATCAGTCAAATCAGCTATAGTACCCACCCACACACTTAAACCTTGTTGTGCCCTGCATGTTACTTTGCCCATAGCGATGTGTTTCCAGTCTTTGCCTTCCTGCAGCGTTAATTCACAAACAAAATACAAATAACAAACATAATTGAAATTAAAGCAAGTAAACAAACCGGGTTGCCTCCGGTCCAGTGCCTTTGTTTAAGGTCTTTGGCTCGACCTTGTTGTGCCTTCAGTAGTACTCAGGAGTGCTCAAAACTTGGGTTTCTGCCCAAGTTTCCTTTTCTTGTTCAAAATAAGGTTTCACCCTCTGGCCATTGACTCGAAACTCGCACCCATCTTTTGGATTTACTAGATCAATTGCTCCACTTGGGTGTTGATGTTGCACCAGATAGGGGCCCATCCATTTTGACTTCAATTTACCCGCATGCAATTTGAGCTTTGAGTTAAACACGAGTACCTTTTGCCCACAGAGCAACTGTTTGCCCCTTGCGAGTGCATCGTGGTATCTCTTGGTCCTTTCCTTATACATCACAGTATTATCATAGGCTTCGGACCTCAACTCTTCCAATTCTTGGATCTGCAGCTTCCTCTCAATTCCAGCGCATTCAGCATTGAAATTTAACCTCTTGATTGCCCAAAATGCTTTATGCTCCATTCCCACAGGCAAATTGCAATACTTTCCAAAAACCAGCCTATAAGGAGACATCCCAATAGGTGTCTTGTAGGCTGTGCGATATGCCCACAGAGCATCTTCCAAGTGATTGCTCCAGTCTTTGCGCCTTGGTCCAACAACTTTCTCCAGAATATTTTTGATCTCCCTGTTTGAGACTTCTGCTTGCCCATTTGCCTGGGGGTGATATATCGTAGTAACCTTGTGTGTGACCCCATACTTTGCCATCATCTTCTTTATGACTGAGTTGCAGAAATGAGTCCCTTGATCACTGATCAGGACTTTGGGCATTCCGAAGCGACAGAACACATTTGCCCTCAGGAACTTCACCACTGTATTTGCATCATTCATTGGAGTGGCTTTTGCCTCCACCCACTTGGACACATAATCTACAGCCAGGATAATGTAGAGATTATTACCTGACTTGGGAAATGGTCCCATGAAATCTATGCCCCATATGTCGAAGACTTCCACGGGCATGATAGGTGTTTGTGGCATGGCCTCTCGAATAGAAATATTCCCAGTCATCTGGCAGTTCTTGCACTTCTTCACAAAAATATAAGCATCCCTGAATAATATAGGCCAATAAAATCCTCCATCTAATACCTTTCTTGCTGTTCTACGTGTGCCAAAATGACCTCCACATGCATTGTTATGGCAGAACTTCAAGATGTCAAGAACCTCATCATCATTGACGCACCTCCTTATGACTTGATCGGCTCCAATTTTCCAAAGAGTTGGTGCTTCCCAGATATAGAACTTGCACTCACGCTTCATCTTATTCTTTTGATAGTCACTCAAACCAACTGGAAACTGCCTTGCGACCAGATAGTTCACTATGTCGGAAAACCATGGCTCCTTTGCTGTTTTGCCCACAACCTCATACAGATGCTCATCTGGAAAATTCTCAGTGATTTCCTCTTTACCCTCAACCATCAGACGGCTGAGATGGTCTGCAACCAGATTTTCTGCCCCAGTTTTGTCTTTGATCTGCACATCGAACTCTTGTAAGAGCAATATCCACCTTATGAGTCTTGGCTTTGACTCCTTCTTAGACAGTAGGTACTTCAGAGCTGCGTGATCCGTGTAAACAATCACTTGTGCCCCCAGCAGGTAGGAACGAAACTTCTCAAAAGCGAACACTACTGCTAACAGCTCCTTCTCCGTGGTGGTATAGTTGCGTTGTGCGGCATTTAATGTCTTAGAGGCATAATATATAACATAGCTCTCTTTGCCTCTTTTCTGGCCCAAGACTGCTCCCACGGCAAATCCGCTGGCATCACACATCACCTCAAATGGCATTCCCCAATCCGGAGGTTGGATAATGGGAGAAGACACCAACATATTCTGTAATGTATGAAAAGCTTTCTTGCAGTCATCATCAAAATCAAATTTTACCTCCAATTGTAGCAGGTTTGTGAGTGGTTGAGCAATTTTTGCGAAGTCCTTAATGAATCGACGATAGAAACCCGCATGGCCTAAAAATGCCCGAATCTGCTTAACATTGATGGAATAGGGCAATTTGGCAATGATCTCCACTTTTGCCCTGTCCACCTCGATTCCTCGCTCGGATACTACATGTCCCAGCACGATTCCTTCTCTCACCATGAAGTGACACTTCTCATAATTCAAGACCAAGTCTTTTTCCACACAGCGGCTCAGTAACTTGCTCAAATGATCAAGGCATTGATCAAAGCTATCTCCATAAACCATGAAATCGTCCATAAAGATCTCAATACAAGTCTCAAGCATATCGGAAAATATACTCATCATGCACCGTTGGAATGTGCCTGGAGCGTTGCAAAGGCCAAACGGAATCCTTCTGTAGGCAAAGGTGCCAAAGGGGCAAGTGAATGTCGTTTTGCCTTGATCGGCTTGCGCCACCACTATCTGCATATATCCAGAATACCCATCCAGAAAACAGAAGTATGATTTTCCCACAAGCCTCTCCAACATTTGGTCGATGAAGGGCAAAGGAAAATGATCCTTCTTTGTGACTGCATTCAACTTGCGGTAGTCAATGCAAACTCTCCATCCTGTTTGCAATCTCATCTGAATAAGTTCCTTGTTTTCATTCTCCACAACTTGGATTCCAGACTTTTTGGGCACAACGTGAATAGGACTCACCCACTCACTGTCGGGCACAGGGAAGATAATGCCCGTATCGAGCAGCTTTAGAATTTCTTTTAACACAGCTTCCTTCATCAAGGGATTCAGCTTCCTTTGGGGATCTTGCACTGGTTTTGCCCCTTCTTCCAACTGGATCCGATGCATGCAAATGGTGGAACTTATGCCTTTGATGTCGGCCAAAGTCCGTCCAATTGCTTCCTTGTGCATCTTCAATAGTGCTATCAACTTGACTTCCTGCTTCATGGTCAAAGATGAACTGATTATAACTGGAAAACTCTCTCCTTCACCCAAATAGGCATATTTGAGGTGATCGGGCAACTCCTTCAACTCCAACTTTGGTGGCTTGATGATAGACCGCACCAGTTTATCACCCTGCCTTGTTGTGGGCAAAGGCAGATGTTGATCCCTTAAAAAACCGGCTTCGATGTGATACAATTGCAGAATTGCCTCTTTGATTTGCTTATCTCGTTCCTCTTCAGCATCCCAATCAATTTTACTGTATTGAAGTACCCAATCAAGTGGATCCTTTGCCAACAGCCTTGGCAATTCTTCTTGGATCATAGGCTCAAATACGTCGATCATATGTATACCCTCAGTGTCATTGGGGTACTTCATTGCCTCCATGATGTTGAAGGTAACTCTATCTCCATCGAACTCGCACGTCAATGTGCCCTTATCGGCATCAATCTTCGTATGTGCCGTCTTCATGAATGGTCTGCCCAAAAGTATACAGGCAGCCCTTGGATTGGTTTTGCCCATATCCAGCACATAGAGGTCTGCTGGGAAAATCAGACTCTCTACTTTGATTAGGACATCTTCAAGCACTCCCTCGGGGTAGACACTGGAACGGTCAGCCAATTGAATAATTGTCCTTGTATCCTTGAGCGGTCCTAATGTCAGCTCTTCAAAAATGCTTAAGGGCATAACATTGATCGATGCTCCTAAGTCCAGTATAGCTCTCTCAACTCGAAGTCCTCCAATTTCACAGGGAATAAAGAACATCCTTGGGTCTCCACACTTTTCAGGCAGCTTCTTCTGCAATAATGCTGACACATTCTCATTCACAACCACCTGTGCCTCCTCGGTGAATCTCACCTTCTTTGTACATAAGTCCTTCAGGAAACGGGCATATCGGGGTACCTGCCTGATTGTATCTAGTAGGGGAACATTGATTTCCACTTTCTTGAAGACGTGCATTAGATTCCTATCCTCTGCTTCTTTCTTGTTTCGCTTCATCCTTCCTGGAAATGGTAAAGGCACCTCGATTTCCTTTGGAATATTACTCTTCAGGATGGGTTTGGGGACAACTGCTTCTGGTTCGTCATTTGCCCTCAACTCTGGTTCCTCCTTTGTGGGCTTATCGTTGTTGTGGGCATCATCCTCTGCAGTCTCTGGATATGGTGCAGGCAGTTGCCTTCCACTCTTCAGTGTTATTGCATTTACCCCAGCCTTTTTTGGTGGTTCTGTCTGTGAGGGCAGAACTCTTTTAGCTTTCTCCATCCTTGCGATTGCATCACTAATTTGGGATATTTGTCCTCCCAAATAGCTCAGTCCATTCCTTGTCTCCTGCTCGAAGGCTTCTGATTTCTTTTGTACCTCCACCGTTTCATTCACAATCTTGTGAACCATGTCTGATAAAGACGGTCCCGCTGCGGGCGCAGGATAGTATGGTGTTGTATGCCTCTGACTGTAGTTAGGGGCAAATCGATTGTGCCTCCTTCTGTGCCCTTCATCCATAGCGTTGACCGTTTCTTCTTTCTCCTTCAATTGTGGACACTGGTCAGAGTGATGCCTCATCAATTCACATACCCCACAAATTCGCAAGGTATTGGCGGAAAACATGGTGATCATCTTCTCCATCTTGTTGCAGAGTTGTTCGATTCGGTCATCAGTTGCAGGCATAGAGATAGTTTTGCCCGCAGCGGCAACACTTGTTCTTTCATATGAATCGTCTCTGTTCTCCTCGGCCATTTCTCCAATAAGTATTAGAGCCTCATATGTCCTCTTGTTCAGGATAGATCCTCCGCATGCTGCATTCAGTAGGGCCCGGTCCTCGCTTTTCAAGCCCGAGACAAAGTAGTTCACCAAGTCATGATCTGGAATCTGGTGATGTGGGCATTTCGAGAGCAATTGCTTGAAACGCTCCCAGTAGTCGTAAAAGCTCTCGTGGGGACCAGCCTTTGTGGTGGAGATCTTCTTCCTCATGCTCTGCACTCTTGATGTGGGGAAGTACTTCTCCGGAAACTTTTGCTGGAGTTGACTCCAATTGGTTACACTCCTAGCAGGAATAGTGTATAGCCATTCTCGAGCTCCGTCCTGCAAGGTGAAAGGAAAAGAAACCAGGCGAATGTATTCGCTTGTCCCATTAGCTCGTGTGCGTTGCGTCTCACATGCCATCTTAAAATCTTGTAGATGTCGTTGTGGATCCTCCCCTGGATGGTCATGGAATTTGGGCAAAATCGAGATGAAGTTTGCCCTCAGCTCCCAGTTACCAGTAGTTGTGGGCAAAACGATGCCCGTGGGACGCATGTTCATGGTTTGAGAGAAACTCAGCTGTCTCAAAGTAAGGGTGTGCGGTGGTGGTCTTTGCTGTTCTTCTTCTTCGTGGTTTGATATCTTATCGTCCTCCATCTCTTCGTCGAAATAGAGTGAATTGATGTTGCTTTTCTCACTTTCTCCGCTTTGAGGTCAAATTGTCACTGGATCCTTCAGTGTGATTCTCTTCCTCCAGCCTTTTCAAAAATGCCCTAGCTTGTGCCCTTCTTGCCCTCGCTGACCTCTCTATCTTCGGATCGTAGAGTAAATCTCCTGCGCGGTTAGAACGAAGCATACACTAAGGTAAAACAGTAAATAGACAGAAAAGTGCGCTTACACTCCCCGGCAACGGTGCCAATTTTTGGCACACCCGTCGTTTAGGCGGGCAAATGGTCCACAAATGCTTAATCTGCCCTCAACGACTAGTATAGCTAGTGAAGACGGATGTTAATCCCACGAGGAGTGTTTTAACCTTCTGTCTTTTCTTAGTTTTGGTTTTGGTCTTCAGTGTCACTCTAAAAACCTTGCTAATAAACTTAAAGTAACTAAATTCTGAAAAGGAAATCACAAGAGAAAATATTAGTAATAAAAGTGCTCAAGTAAAAGCATCAAGTCATTTGGTAGGTATGCGCAATCCCGGGCAAAACATATGTAATTACCACTACTACCCGTTGTGCCCACACTAGCAGAAAGGTCAAAAACCGAATCCCTATGGCCAAATATGGGTAATTGTCACTTTGAGGGTTAACCGGTTATAGAAAATGGATACGATCGGCCACTCCCCAATCACTTCTTACATTATATCGTCTAGATGATACGATCGGCACCTAGAGACCTAACTATACAGCAACCTAAGGAGAGAATCACACAAAGATTTTGCAAGTATAGCAGCTTTGAGGGCAAAAGCGACCCGATTCTAGTAGGTTTGACACGGTCTTGTGCCTGCATATACTACTCAATCTCAACTACCAAGGCTGTCACCCCCGGACTTATTACTATGCGGGTATCGAGGCATGGGTCACCTATACACTCCCACGTAACTAACACTAGCACCAGTTAATCAGAAATGCGCGCTTTCATCTCCAACCACCCTTTACCTATGTCTAAGTGAAAAACAAGTTAAGATTGTGAACCCTTAAGGCTTTAAAGTCCGATTACCTCATGCACATATTCTACCCTTAGACCATTACTTTGACTTGAACAGTGGATACTTAGCCACTAAACATAGAAACGAAGGTAAAAGAAATGATAAAAGACATCTTACTTGGAAAGGAAATAACTTGATTAACTTCTGGGCCCAACCCCAGTTTTGCCAACAAAACAACTGAACTACCTCTCCGCGGGCAAGTCGCCAGCTTTAGGCAGTCAGAATATCCAGAAAATAAACTAAGTACGAAAACGGTAAATTGTATCTTCGTGGTGCAAAAAAAAGTGTATGAGTGTGTGCGTTATGAAAACAGATAAAAGTATTTATAGCAACTGAATTAAGGCTTCAAGCAGCCCATATCTTACCCACGCAGGGGTTCTTGCACTCCTCCACTTCCTCATTTCGTGCTCAACGTTTTTCCTTGAATTTAGGAGGGATAGCAACAAACCCTAGCATCTCCAACAGCTTTCTGATGTCTCCACTTCCTTCCCAACATGTGTAGACCTCCCCAATACTCGGAACTGACCGCCACATCACCTCCACTTGCATATAGGAACTGTCCTGCGATCTTGTTGCGCAATTCTCGCAACAACTTTGACTGGGTCCTCGGCAGGCAAATCAGTCCTTTGTGCCCTCAGCATAAATAGCACCTGTCTGTGCCTATTGTGGTGGTTTTGTGCCCTCAGCCTCCTGCAATCAGCTTTACCCCCAAAACTAGACTAGACTCTATACTAAACACTTAAAAAGAGTGTAAAAAGATAAAGGAAAAAGCACAAATTTGAGTCTTCATCAATGAGTGTGGCTCTTTGATACCAATTGTAGTGATTCCTACTATAATTTGTTGCATTTAATATAGTTGTAATAAGATAATGTATTAGAAAAGATAGGGTTGGGATGAGAAAAAGTGAGAGAGGAAGAGAGAACGAGGGAGAGGCAGATTTGGATAATTTTCTTGATGATTTCATTCATAACAACCATATGAGTTATATATGATCTCAATATGGTCCCTATTTACATAAACCCTAAAAGCATCTTTTGATTTCTAATTTAAAAGAAACATAACATTAGCATAATAATAATTACTGGGCCAAGTCAGCCACGCTGGTGGGCTTGCTCCTCACAGCCCACACAGCCCAATTCGCTTCAGCCTTGACCCAGCTCTAAACCCATCTGCGTGACCCGACTCGACTCGCCCGCGGATCCTTCAATATAATCGAGCCCTAATCGATCAAAAACTTCATTTTTTTCAATCTTTTTCCCCAATTTCTACCACAACATCAATCTCTTCCAATTTCATAACAATCATCCTATACTTAATATTGAAGATAATATGGTGTGTGGAATGCACACAGAAGATCATATTATTTATTTCTTATAAAGTATGAGAAGTGTTCACAACCTAGGTGGAGTTAGACGAACCATTGATATAGTTGTAGTATGATTTGAGATTAGTCTATCTTGGCTATGGAATCATACTAGTGCACTTTTGTAGTATATTGAACTAGATCGCAACGAAATAATTCTTATGGACTGATAGCACGTAAGAATATAAATCTTAGATACTCATAATTCTTAATCCTTATATAATAGTAGACATGTATATTTTAATGTGCATTATTTTGACCTATCAATGGGTGAGATTCTAATTAAAGAATCAATAAGCCCGATAGATTGGGTAGTGGCACTTCTATATATGATAGGTTACTAATTATAGAAGGAACCCGTGTGTCGATACGCCGAGTTGATGATGTCCCCTGAAAAGCTCAAAAAGGATTATCATGTTAAATTTTGCAAATGGATTATTTCTAATCCAACATGATAATAAAGATTGAGCGGTACGACTCAAGGATAAGCAATTCATTAAATTGAGTTGTCAGTATACTCGATTTAATTAATGGACATTTGATATCTTAAACATGGGGAATTAATTGAGTTGAAGAAGCCATATTCATAAATATAGAATTAGGGTGTTAGTGAAATATTAATTCTTTAGTGGATTGAATTAATATTAATGGGCTTAAGTTTTATCCGAGCTAGACATGGGAACTTAAGGCCCGTTGGAGGTCCAACCCTAATTTTCTTCTAGATCCATGTTGTAGCCCTATATATACCTTATGAAGGGAGAAGAAAAACCCTAGCCACCATATATGTAAACTTCAAAATTCCTCTCCCCAAGAGAAATAAATTGTTAAAAATTCTATTGTGAGGGTTCTTCATCTCCAAGCTTCTACAAGGTCTAGAGGATCGTCGCCCATATAATGTCTAGATCGAGGTTGGGTCATACAACAAAAGATCATGGAGTGGATAACATGAAGAATGGAGAAGTTGTAGATTTTATATTTATATCTTCTCAACGGTGTCTCTCCGATTGCAATGTAATCGATAATCTCCTTTTTTCCACTGCGCATGAGATTTAGATTCGGTTTTAGCATGTAATGGGATGTGGGATCATTTTGATCAAAATGTTTTATTCAATCAATACACATCCAAATGATCCTTAGTTCCATCAGGTAACCCATGCTATACTTAGGGTTAATGCTAGGTAACCCGTGGTACACTCTTCTCAGATTAGTGAGGTAACCCCTCCCTTTTCCTATCAGCGACATGTCACAGAGTGCAATAGACGACAAAAGGAGCTATAGGGTAGACGACATATTTGTATTTATATTTTCGATATTCTGATAATGTTTTTATTAAAGATTGAGTCAAAAGTTTAACCCACTAAGCGCTTTAGTACTCATGCCCAAAATCTTTTCAAAATGTTTTTCACAAGTTGAGATGCTGGAGGTGGTGGCTCAATGTATTCTTGTGGGTTTGTAGTTACATAAAATGTGCACTCATGTTCATTAGCATGTACGTGTACATTGTTGTGAACATTCAAGGTCAGAATATAGAAACTGAAAGCAAGTAAAAGACACAAGATTGGTAACCCTGTTCGATCAACTGATCTACGTCAGGGAAGACTTCACAAGGGTTGGTTTTGAATACTAGAAGACCTGTCTTTTGTATACATTATTGATGATGTTTTATGATGATATAGAATGAATACAATTGCAGTCACTGTTTTCATTTAAATTGTTATATTTACATGCATGTTCACTATACTTACATTGTAGATGATATGGTGTGGGTAAACACATAGTTAGATCATATCATCGGTTCTTTGTAATATATTAAAGAGCTCACGGCATAGATGGCCCTGAACCCGCCATCGGTACACCGTAGAATAATCTGATAGTTGGTTTATCTAGACTAGCTGATAATTCTAGTACAGGGGCGAAGTGTATTGAGGAGAATCTACTTAGGATTCTTTAAATGAGAGAATAAGAATCTACAGAGTTCGGGTTCTTAACCCCTATATGTTGGTGGACATATATGTGTAGTGTTGCAGCTTTGATTTATCAAAGGGTGAGATTCTTTCATAGAATCAATAATCTCGATATCTTGGGTTGTGACATTTGTAGGGGCACCGTGTCCTGGTGCGCCAGGTTGATGGTGTCCCCTTGAGAAAACACAAGTTCATGTTGAAACCCTGCAGGTGGAATTTATTCCGTACATAAGTAAAGCTTGTGTGGTACTACTCAAAGATAAGATATTAATTAATTATAGCTGTCAGAAGCTTACATAATTAATTAATGGGCATTATATCTTAAACACGGGGAATGGATGGACTAAAGGAGAAAACATATTCACAAATATGTATTAAATTGGTAGGTCAGTATTATTTCTTTAGTGGAATAAAAATAATACGTAATTTATTTAATTATATCCTAAGTTTATTGTATTTTGGAAATTAAATAAATTATCAAGCTAATTTATTATTCTTCTAGATCCATGTTGTAGCCCAATATGACTTTAATGGACTGGAGATGGAAAAAGGGATAGAGGCCCAAGCCCAGTAGGGCTGGGACACTTAATTTCGCCCACCCCCTTATATATAAGAGGGTGGGGGACGAAATTTAGAGAAGAATGATCAGCTCCTCTTGTGTTCTCTTTATCTCCACAGATTCCATACCGATCTAGTAGATTTCAGCCCACCCTGAAACTAGATTCAGTCCGGGAATACAGTAGAAGATCAAGGAGTGGAATATCACAGTGGGGGCACCGATTTCATACTAACAACAACAAGATTATACCTTTAATCTTGTCCACAACCCGTCGTTTAATTTGTAAGTGTTTATTCGATTTATATGTTTCCGCTTTAGTAGAATCGATTAAACCGGCTATGCATGTTAATTAAACTCAGTTAATTAAAACATGTGTGCTGCATAAATTATGATCTACATGACATTAGGATTAAAGAACATCCAATTAGATCATGCAGTGGTTCAATTCGAAAAAACCCCAACAATTGGTATCAGAGCAGGTTTGGGCATTGTTCTAGATTTAATCCTAGGATTAATTCGAAATATATGTATAAATTTGATGAAATGTTTATATTGCTTAAATTTTCAGATTTATATGTTGATGTATTTCGAATAGTTGTGATCAAAACTTGGAAGAATTTTTGATGGTGTTTCGAAAATTCTAGTTTTGATTTAACTGTGATTTTCGATCTATACTATCTTAAATTTGGAATGTTTTTTGATGTTGTCAAAATTTCCAGATTTAATTAGTGTAGGTTTCGAAATTTTAGATTCAAATTCGGATGCAATTTTGATTTTTATCGAAAATTCGAATTTGTGATAATCTATGTAATTTTCGGTCACATCTTAATTAGATTTGGAATAGATTTTTGATTTATCAAAATTTCCAAATTTAAGTAAATTTGTGTTTCGAAAATTGTAGCATCAAATTTTCGAAAAATTTGATGTGTTATTTTCCCTAATTTTGTTGTTATAATTCTCGATCCTATTAGAATAATTTGGAGAAGTTTTTGATGAAAATTAAATTTTCAGATTTATTTAATAGGTGGTTTTGAAAATTAGGTCTATTAGAATTAGATATGGTAATTTTGATGTTCATAAAGTAACCTAATTCTAATCTAGATAGATTTGAAAATAGAATATTAGATTTGGAAGAATTTGAAGTGGATCAAATTTCCAGATTTAGGGGGTGTATTCAATCCGGATTTTGATGGATTTTAAAAGATTTTAAAAAATCTATGGATTTTATAAATATATAGACTTCACATAGAGTTTCCCAACTCCACATGGAGTCTGCCTGACTTTGGGTATGGATTTCGGATGGATTTTGGATGATTTTAATGGATTTGAAATCCTTGTTTCCAGCGTTCGATGGAACACATCGATCGCTCGACCCGAAAAAAATAGAACTCAGTGACCGCTAGAAGCCAGCGGTCGTTGGGAAGGGAGGGCAATTACACCCAGCGACCGCTGGTCCTCAGCAGCCGCTGGAGCCATGGCCTTACTCAAAAACAAGGTTGATGGTACAGAGATTCATTATTAGTGATCTATCAAGTTAGTTAAATCACCACCGTTGTTGTAGCTTTCTTCATGCATTACTGTTTGATACAGTTTAAGGTCCTCTACAATAAAGCATAATGTTTTCTCATTTCGTTGTAGGAGAGTTATTTAAATCATCATAGCTGTTACAGGTTTACTGATCTATCCCGTTATTTAAATGATCTTCGCTGCTATAATGTCATTTACTTCACTTTTGGTCAAAATGATGGTAGATGTTGATTAGGTTTACATCTTATGTTTTCCCATGTCCTATCTTGTCTGGTTTTGACATGGTTTATGCTTGTTTCTTAAGGTGCAAGAAAAACATGAAAAATTTGGTGCTATCATTGGTTCCCGAATTCACGAAACTACAGTTTCTGATTCTACGACAAAATGTACCTCAGCTCCAGGATGATGCTGTTGAAAAAATCACGAGGCATTGCCATGACCTGCAAGAGTTGGATTTGAGCAAGAGTTTTCTACTCACCGACCGATCCTTGTATGCCATAGCTCATAGTTGTCCAAATCTTGTGAAGCTGAATATAAGTGTCTGCTCGGCCTTCAGTGATACTGCTCTGGGATTTGACTAGCTTCTGTAGAAAATTGAAATCTTTAAATCTTTGTGGATGTGTTTGGACTGCATCTGATAGGGCCCTTTTGGTATTTGTCGTTATTGCTTATGTTTGTATGTTGTCTCATGATATATAAAAATGTTTGATTGATTTAAATTCACTATTTTGTGTAGGCCATTGGGTATAACTGTAACAAATTGCAATATTTGAACCTTGAATGGTGTGATCGAGTTGGTGATGAAGGTGTAAAGAGCTCAGCCTATGGTTGCCCCAATCTCAGAGCTATTGACTTGTGTGGATGTGTTCTATAACGGGTATCCTTTTCTTGTACTCAATTCTCGTTCACAACAAAAATGTTTGGGTTTAGCAAAATGTGTTGTTGCTTTGTGTGTAAAAAATTGAGACGGATGGCAAATAGGCCTTACTCCCAACGACTGCTGGAGTTCCATCATCGGCTACTCCAGCGGCCGCTGGGGTAGGTCACACGCTGGGGTGCCCGAGTCCTACTCCTCAGCGGCCGCTTGATTACACCTCGCACAGGGTTTTTCAAAATCCATGAAAATCTCGTGTCCAGAGGTCGGATTTCATCCTTTGTATTTTTAACGTGATTTTGAGGTGAAATCTAATGAAATTAATGACTTTTTAAAGTCCATTGATTTTTGAATACCTCTAGATTTTTAAAGACTTTTAAAAGTCTGGATTGAATACACCAGGATTTTAAAAGACTTTTAAAAGTCTGGATTGAATACACCAGGATTTTAAAAGTCCAATAAAATCCTGATTGAATACACCCCTCTTAATATACTTGAAATTTTCAAAATCTATGTGTATTAGAATTGGATAAGGTAATTTTTTATATATATCAATAGTTGCCTAATTCTAATCCAAAAAGATTTGAAAATAGATTTTAAATTTGGAAGAGTTTGAAGTGGATCAAATTTCCAGATTTATTATCTTGTAATTTTTGAAATCTATGTATATAAGAATTGGAAAAGTAATTTTTGGTGTATATCATTAATTACTTAATTCTAATCTAGATAGGGTTGAAAATAAAATTTAAATTTGGAAAGAGTTTGAAGTGGATCAAACTTCCAGATTTTAATTTTGTTAGATTTCGATCCTAGTATATATATTTGGAATAGATTTTTGATTTATATCAAGATTTCCAAATATTAATTAATTAAGGTTTATCCGAAAGTTAAGAAATAAATTTGGTGGATAATTTTAACTAATTTCCAGATTTATTCTTATGGAAATTTCGAGTATATCAAGATTTAATTTGGTAGATAATTATTTAATTTCCAAATTATATCTTGTAAGAATTTTGAACTTTTTAATTTAATTAAATGATCATTTCGAAAATCATGTCATGTATGGATAATCATGTAATTATGATTGTTGGATTTGTAGACTGACTTGTTTGCGGGGTTACCGACTATCATGACTCCTTAATTATGTGATGTATGTTTTAATTGTGTTGAATGTATGATTTAGGCCGTATGCCGGTTTGGCTACGTGATTTTAATCCATGAGAAAATCCATAGATTAGGTCTAAGAATTTTATTTTATTATGTTGTTTTAATGTAATAGAAAAATAAAATTGTTTATACCTAGTAGTGATTTTCGAAAATCACTAAGTTATTGAGTTGTAACCTTTATTCTAGATATATTAGGATTTTCCTTTTAGGAATAGATATTCTATGTTGAATAAAGATTGAAGATCAATTCAAAGAAGAAAAGAGATGCAGCCCCATCAAGGAAGGGCATCCCGATTCACGTCCCGAAACCCTAATTGGAGCTAGGGTTTCGGCAAGGCACGGTGGTGGTCGGTGGCCATGCCCGAGTTTCCAGAGCTGACTTTCCTATTTTATCTCATCAACAACATGAGATATAAGCCATGATAGTTGGTTTAATTATTATGCTTATTTTGTTGTTTTAGCATGCAATGTATGTTTATCATTTTATGTAATGGTTGCATGTCTTTAAAATGGGATAAAATGAAACCTTAACCTTAAATAACTAAGTCGGAGAGATTCATACCAAAGTATGTAGAAATCTTAAATGGTTTTCATTAATCTGGTTTAATTGAGATGTGATTGACATGCGAGTTGACAATAGGTCTTTCTCCATAACGGATGTGTCATATCACTGTTATCTCTAGAAATTAAACTTCTTAATCAAGATAGGTGTAGAACACTACTAGAACAAACTGACTCCTCCAACTGAAGCAGGGAGTTCGAAATAGTGGACTTGGTGCTAAGATGACGGTATTCACACTTGGGTGTAATTTATTAATAAATGTCCACACTAACGTGGCTTATTAATTAGAAGGTTACACGACCGTGGTTGTTTCCGACTATTAAGTTACTTGTCATAAGGAAATTTAACTGGAGGTAAATTAGAGGTGGTTTTACCTATTTAAAAATGAATTTTATAAACGTACACACTAACGTGGCTTATAAGAAACATTTTAAAACGTCAATGGATTATATATAATTTTTTGAGGTTTTTAATTATATGTGTTTATCCTAAAGTTTGTGACTGTACTGCATGTTTATTTTTTTCCGTTATTCTATATCATCATGGCACTCTCCAACCTGTCCTCTATTCTCAAAGAAAATAAGTTAATCGGTGAAAATTACAATGACTGGGTTCGAAACCTTAACCTTGTTCTCACTGCAGAAGGACACAAATTCGTACTTGAAGAGGAATGTCCTCAGAAGCCAGATGAGAATTCTGGCGAAGAGTTGGCCTATGTTAAGTGGGTCAAGTCTGATGAGATTGCACGCTGTTACATTTTGGCTTCTATGTCAAATGTGTTGCAACTGCAACATCAGTCTATGAAGACTGCTTATGATGTCATGTACAACCTTAAGGATCTCTTCGGTCACCAGAACCACTCTGCACGCCATTTGTCGATGAAGAAACTGATGAGCATGAAAATGACTGATTCCACGTCTGTTATGGATCACATTCTCAGTATGATGAGTTATCTAGCTGAGATCGAGACCTTGGGTGGAGATCTGGACACCGAGTCTCAGATAGACATCGTGCTTCACAGCCTGTCCCCGAAGTTTGAGCAGTTTAGATTGAACTTCAACATGATAAAGAAGGACGTTACCTTATCTGAACTGCTCATAGATCTTCAAGCGGCTGAGTTTCTTCAGAAGGGAAATCCGGAGTCACACCTAGCTAAAAATAGAGCGTCTTCTTCCAGTACTAATAGAAAGAAGAGGAACGCGCCAAAGAAAGCTGCAGAGGAAGCGCCTAAGGTGAAGAAGCCCAAGACAAAGATTCCTCCCGAGGAATTTAAGTCAAAGACGAAGTGCTTCAAGTACGGCCAGCCAGGTCACTGGAAGACGGCGTGTCCTAACAAGAAGAAGAATAAAGGTACATCCCATTCTCTCATCATTGAAACATGTCTAGCTACTTGTTTTACTCAGTCATGGGTGGTAGATACTGGAGCTACTGATCATGTTTGCATGTCTTTATAGGGTTCCTGGTAAAAAGACAGCTGAGTGATGGAGAGATTTCAGTCTACATGAGCAATGCTACAAAAATGGCAGCAGTTGCAGTGGGAGACGTAACCTTATCTTTTAGTAGTGATAGGAGTTTAGTTTTAAAGAATTGTCTTTATGTGCCTAGTTTTAGGCGAAATTTGATTTCAGTTTCTAAACTTTTTATGGATGGATATTCTGTTTCTTTTGATAACAAGGTTGTTATCTTTAGTGGTAAACATTTTATCTATTCTGGCATATTGGATGTACATCTTTATTTACTTAATCCTATGTAAAATACTACGCAAATGCATTTACTGAATACATCGATCATAAATCCTAACAAACGAAAAGAACATTTGGAAATGAATCAAACCTATCTTTGGTATCTTAGGCTCGGCCACATTAATCTTAAATGGATACAAAGACTAGTAAATGATGGGCCCTTATCTTCATTGGTCCTAGAATCGTTCTGTTTGTGTGAATCATGTTTGAAATGTAAAATGACCAAGCGACCCTTTAAGGATAAAGGGAATAGATCTGAAGAGGTATTAGATTTAATTCACTCTGACTTATGTGGCCCTATGTCAGTTCAAGATCGAGGAGGGTACGAGTATTTCATCACGTTCATTGATGATTACTTAAGATATGGATACATATACCTGTTACGCCGCAAGTCAGAATCATTTGAGATTTTCAAAGAATTCAGAGCGGAAGTGGAAAAATGTACAAGTAAAAGTATCAAATCACTACGGTCTGATCGTGGTGGTGAGTACCTCTCACATAAATTTAGGGACTACTTAGCAGAGAATGAGATTACATCCTAGTTAACTGCGCCTGGCACACCACAGCAGAACGGTGTGGCGGATAGAAGGAACAAAATATTGTTAGAGATGGTTTAGATCGATGATGAGCTATTCAGATCTGCCTATTTCATTATGGAGATATACCTTGGAAATGGCAGTCTATATTCTTAATGTGGTTCCATCAAAATCAGTCCCATCTATACCTACAGAACTTTGGATTGGACGAAAGCCCAATCTTGGACTTTTTTGGATTTGGGGTAGTCCAGCACATGTGCTGGATAAAGAAGCTGATAAGCTGGCACCACGCACGGATGTTAGACTGTTTGTTGGATATCCCAAATGAACGAAAGGTGGTTTATTTTATAGTCCTAAGGATCAGAAGATCATTGTGAGTACCAATGCTCGATTCTTAGAGGAAGACTATGTAATAAATCATAAATCGAGAAGTGAGATAGTACTCGAGGAACTTCGAGGGAAAATTCAAATCTGACACCAACAGTACAAGAAGAGGAACCACAAATTACTACACAACGTGTCATAGATACAAGAGAACTGTCTCGTCGCAGTGGGAAGGTTGTACGCCAACCTGACAGATTCATTAGTTTGGGTGAATCTTCAGATTTCCCTGAAGGACTAAATGAATTGGATCTCAGGACCTACAACGAAGCGATCCAAGACAAAGATGTAGATTCTTCGAAATTTGCAATGGAATCTGAGATTGGATCTATGGATCACAATTAAATCTGGGAGCTTGTAGAACCATAAGATAGGGTAAAACCCATTGGGTATAAGTGGGTCTACAAATGCAAGAGAGGACCTGATGGAAAGGTTGAAACCTTCAAAGTAAGACTTGTGGTGAAAGGGTACACTCAGAAAGAAGGGATCTATTATGAGGAAATCTTTTCGCCAGTAGCCATGCTTAAGTCTATCCAGATTCTCTTATCTATTGCCGCTCATTTGGATTATGAGATTTGGCAGATGGATGTTAAGACAGCTTTCCTGAATGGAAGTCTTGAGGAAAACATCCACATGAAGCAACCAGAGGGTTTCATTGCTAAAGGCCAAGAGCACTTAGTGTGCAAGCTTAAGAGATCCATTTATGGACTTAAGCAGGCGTCAAGGTCTTGGAACATCTGTTTTGACGAGGTTATCCAGTCATATAGATTCGTGCAATGTCCGGATGAGAGCTGTGTGTACAAGAAGAGTGACGGAAATGTGGTGGTATTCCTCGTGCTATATGTTGATGATATCTTACTTATTGAAAACATTAAGAAAGTATTATCTGACATAAGGGTGTGGTTGTCCAAGCAGTTCGATATGAAAGATCTGGGAGAAGTCGGACACGTCCTTGGCATCAAGATAATTCGAGATCGCCAGAAAAGGATGTTGTGCCTATCCTAGGTGACATATATCGACACAATGCTAGCTAGGTTCAACATGCAAGATTCCAAGAAAGGTTTTATACCTTTCAGACATGGAATTCATCTATCTAAGGAAATGTGTCCCTACAGGAAGACTGAGATAGATGAGATGAAAGGCGTTCCATATGCTGCGGCTGTGGAAAGCCTTATGTATGCTATGCTATGCACTAGGCCTAATATATGCTATGCAGTTGGCATGGTAAGCAGATATTAGTCTAACTCTGAACAAGGTCACTGGACTGCGGTTAAGAATATTCTCAAGTACCTGAAAAGGACTCGAGATTATATGCTGGTAAACCGCTCTGATAGTCTAGTGCCTTTGGGTTACACGGACTCAGATTTTCAATTTGATAAAGATCAGAGTAAATCTACCTCAGGCTATGTGTTTACATTGGAAGGCGGGGCCATTGCATGGAGGAGCATAAAGCAGAAATGCATTGCAGATTCCACCATGGAGGCCGAATATGTAGCTGCCTCTGAGGCTGTAAAAGAGACTGTCTGGCTCAAGAGCTTCCTGTTAGACTTGAGCGTAGTTCCTGATTTGCCTAAGAGTATCACGGTATATTATGATAACTCGGGTGCGGTGGCAAATTCGAATGAACCCAGAGCCCATAAGGTAAGTAAATACATAGAGAGAAAGTACCATCTTATATGAGAAATCATTAAGAGAGGAGATGTGGCAGTGGTCAAGATTGCATCGGAGGATAATCTGGTTGATCCATTCACGAAGAGCCTTCCATCTAAGACCTTCTATGGTCACGTGGAGAAAATGGGAGTGAGATGCAGACCCAGGGTTGCCATTTGAGATTTTAGTTAAAGTTAGAGAGTTAGCCAGTTTATTTTATATTTGAAAGACATGCTTCATGTATAAGTGGGAGATTGTTGGTTTTGTATACTAGAAGACCTGTCTTTTGTATACATTATTGATGATGTTTTATGATGATATAGAATGAATACAATTGCAGTCACTGTTTTCATTTACATTGTTATATTTGCATGCATGTTTACTATACTTACATTGTAGATGATATGGTGTGGGTAAACACATGGTTAGATCATATCATCGGTTCCTTGTAATATATTAAAGAGCTCACGGCTTAGATGGGCTTGAACCCGCCATCGGTACACTATAGAATAATCTGATAGTTGGTTTATCTAGACTAGCTGATTATTCTAGTATAGGGGCGAAGTGTATTGAGGAGGATCTACTTAAGATTATATTCTCTATTCTGACCTTAAATGAGAGAATAAGAATCTACAGAGTTCGGGTTCTTAACCCCTATATGTTGGCGGACATATATGTGTAGTGTTGCAGCTTTGGTTTATCAAATGGTGAGATTCTTTCATAGAATTAATAATCTCGATAGCTTAGGTTGTGACATTTACACTTATGATGGGTCGTGCAATATCTAGGGGCACCGTGTCCTGGTGCGCCAGGTTGATGGTGTCCCTTTGAGGAAACACAAGTTCATGTTGAAGTCCTGCAGGTGGAATTTATTTCGTACATGAGTAAAGCTTGTGTGGTACTACTCAAGGATAAGATATTAATTAATTATAGCTGTCAGAAGCTTACATAATTAATTAATGAGCATTATATCTTAAACACGGGAAATTGCTGGACTAAAGGAGAAAGCATATTTAGAAATATGTATTAAATTGGTAGGTCAGTATTATTTCTTTAGTGGAATAAAAATAATACTTAATTTATTTAATTATATCCTAATTTTATTGGATATTGAAAAGTAAATAAATTAGCAGGCCAATTTAATATTCTTCTAGATCCCTGTTATAGCTCAATATGACTTTAATGGACTGGAGATGGAAAAAGGGATAGAGGCCCAAGCCCAGTAGGGCTGGGACACTTAATTTCGCCCATCCCCTTATATATAAGAGGGTGGGGGATGAAATTTAGAGAAGAATGATCAGCTCCTCTTGTGTTCTCTTTGTCTCCACATATTCCATACCGATCTAGCAGATTTCAGCCCACCCTAAAACTAGATTCAGTCCAGAAATACAGCAGAAGATCAAGGAGTGGAATATCACAGTGGGCGCGCCGATTTCATACTTACAACAGCAAGATTAGACATTTAATCTTGTCCACAACCTGTCGTTTAATTTGTAAGTGTTTATTCGATCTCTATGTTTTCACTTTAGTAGAATCGATTAAACGGACTATGCATGTTAATTAAACTCGGTTAATTAAAATATATGTGCTGCATAAAATTATGATCTACATGACATTAGGATTAAAGAACATCCAATTAGATCCTGCGGTGGTTCAATTTGAAAAAACCCTAATAACAAGTCCATGAGAAACAGTTCACTACTCCGTTGAATGGTTACATAGCCTATTATACGAAGACTCCCGTCACTCGACCCCTTTCCTACCCACTACAACCTCTTTCGATGAACTGAATTGTGAGCTCCTCTCCCAACCTAGAATGCCTCTAGTTCCCACAGAAAATCTCTCCCGAGACTCCTCTAAGTGTGTATGAATTAAAGTTTTAAACACAGACTAGAAACACAATGATCAAACCTCGTCAACCCGAATACTATATGCTCCAAAGATGAAGTCTTTTAGACTCTCTACCCTTTGTGTATTCGTAAAACTCTCATCATCTAATCTAGTCTGATTCCCAGGCTATTTATAAACAAAAGATATAGCCTTAACAAGGTAATCAGAAGTCCTATTTTGACTATAATTCAACAAGAAAACTTTTCCTTATTTAAATCGGACTTTCCTAGTTCAGATGTCTTCCTTGAATAGAACTCCTCATTTTTTTTTCTTTGATCTTCATCACGAACAAGACAGCTTCTATTCTAAAATGTCTATCTTGAATCTGCAGCTCCAGCTATTTGATTCTAGCATGATACGTCTCTTGAAAACTCTCTGGACAACCATGTACAAGATCATGTTCCTGAACATGAGTAAGTACATGTCTTGATCTTCAATCAGATTGGCAGTGGAATGTTCATAGTAATGTCCAGAACATGTTATTCGAACATGAATAATCAAAACCTTTTGTGTTCTTTTGATATTGCCATACAGATCATGACAATCTCGAACACTTGAGTGTAGATGGCACTAACAATCTCCCTCTTTGTCTTTATCCGGTGGCAAATCAGCTCCATGTTTTAAAAGAACACAACCCTTGAACTGTAGGATCATGTACCTTAAAACGTACTTGAATGTTCCTAAGAATATCATATGATTCAACTGTTTTTCACTTTTTTATCAGCTTAAATCTGCTCTGCTATATTGTATTTTTATCATCTTTTCATCTCTTGATAACAGTTTTAATTTCAAAACATGGCTTATCCGAATTAAATAACTTATTTGAATTATGATAAATAAAGTCCCATTTTTTTCATAATTCCAAGCATGTTTCTTTACAATTTTTCGATCTATAGATTGGTCATATTTGATTGAGCCTTAGATTTTGTTTATGTTCAGTTGACCTATGACGGGTCTTAAATTGTTTATTTGCTTCCGTCATATAAATGGGACATAGTACAATTTATTTGCCTCTGACCTATTGATGGGTCTTAGTTGTGGTGATCTATGAAGAGGTCCTATTTATTTGATGAGTCGGAATCCTATTTATTAATTGTTGGATTATGTTTAAATTTGATTGGGCTATGAATAAGCATTCTTTTGACTTGATTGAATCATTTGACTCTTTTAATACGTTGAAAAACGTGGATTTCTTCTAGTTACAGAGGTTATGCTGCCCAAATTTCTGGAGAATATATCCTACTCTGGTTTCCAGAACTATTTTATTTAATTGACAACTATTCCAAATCGTATCCCTTTTTAAGTGACACTCCCGTCCTTCATTTATTATCCTTTGCGGGACCAGAGCGTTACACACACTGTGTGTGTGGTGCGGCTGCCGTAGCTTCCATCTCTAGAAGAGTCGTTGCTCCGCATGTGCTTATCCTGTTGCTCGCAAGAGGACATACAACTGGAGTGTGAAGGCTATTCGCCAAAAGACTACCGGTACCGGTCGTATGAGGTATCTCCGCCATGTGCCCTGTAGATTCAAGACCAATTTTCAGAGAAGATACTAAAGCTACACCAAGGAAGAAGGCAGTTGCTGCATTTGCATAAGGAGTGCTGTTGAGTGTACTCTCCCTTAGTATTTTATAGTACTAGAGCAAGTGAATTTTGAAAGCCGTTTGAAGGGCAGTTTTGCCAATTTGATACTTTTCTGTGCTGATTTTGTTGATGTATTTTGTTTGAAATTTTAATACGAATGTGTGAAAGACCGTTATAATTACTCTTGTGTTATTTTTCCTGTTTGTTTCAAAATTTTAATCTTATTAAAGTTAAAAAAGGAGTATTGAAGTAACTTCACAATTTTTTTTTTATTTCTTTTATGATACAATGAGTAAAATTAGTAGTGTAAATAGTCACTCCCATAAAATATATTGAAATATGGGATTCTGTAAAAGAGTTTTATGTTGGTCCGATCATTATTTAGATAATGCATTATATCTTATTATCCCTTATTATCACTAGTGAGATGGATTATTAGATAGTAGACATTGAAAATCAAAGATGAAACTATTTTATTCCTTACTGTCACTAGTGACTAGTGAGATTGAATATTAAACACAGGAAATCAAGCATGAAACAATATAGTGCAACAGCTCTTCATTTATAAGCCATAACATTAAATGTATTTTGTAAATAAAAGTTACCAATATTATTGGGTTAAAACAGATTATTGTTATTTATATATTGTGTCAATATGGCTTTTTGGCCAATCAAATTTTTTAAAAATTTTATTTAGCCACTAATTTTTAAATATTATTTTTTTGTTCACATTTACTATAATACCCTTATTTATTTAAAAAATTAATTGTAGAATGTAAAACAAATTGATTTTATCTCTCTCCAAAAATAATTCAGATCGTCGTTCTCCTATCTCTCCTTTCTCTCGATACTCTCTGCAAATCCACCACCACCAACAGCAAAACGCTCGTCGCCCACAATATTGCCGTCACCGGCGGTCATCGTAGCCTTCACCCGCCGCCTTCACTATCGCTCAGCTCTCCGGCGCTCTTAACTGTTTTTCAAGCTTATTCTGATTCCAAGCCATATTTGTTCAGAAAAGTTCAGATATCACTAGCAGAGTTGGAAAAGTTGCATGCTACTGAAACGGGAGAAAATCTATTTATCCTGGTGTCAGCTGGGCAAAAAAATTAGGTTTGTATTTATAGTTGCACGCAAGGCGAACGTGGAAGAGGCGCTATGCGCGCAACGGACAAGAAGGGGCAAAGTTGTGCGCGCTCGAGCGCGCGCAGGCATCGCGCGCAATGCCATCGCGTTGGCGCCGTGCGCGAATGAGTGTGCGCGCCTATCTCCGCGCGCGCGCAGGTGTGCTCTGACACCCACCCTCATCGCACAAACTGGACACACCCCTTTCCCAGTCACTTTCTATGCGTCAAAATAAATCTATTGCTATTCTGGATTTCTTGCTGCCTCCAATATTATGCTATAAAATTCAACAACACAACCAACAATTGCTCAGAGATTAATATCACTATTAATATTTTGCGTCAATGATCAGTTCAATGGCCGGTATTGTAATCTCATATGCAGAACCTGCAGATCCATGGCTTTTTTCTTCTCAACTCCAAAATTCAAAAGTTAAAAATATTTTTTTATAGATTATTGTTATTTTGCAAATATGAGCTCTCCACTTCTTCTCAAGAGCTTACCAAACTAATCAAGGGTGCTCATGTTCAGTGAAATTATTTTCCAGAGCTTTTTCTTAATTTGTGAATTATTTTGAGTAGTTAAGAGAAAGATGACGATGGCGGTGAGAGGTGAGACGAGGGGATGAGAGAGAAAGAGATAAGAGGGGTTGCACAAATCCCCTTTTGTTTCGATAGAGAGAGAGAGTAGATCGGGAGGGAATGTTAATATATATATTTTATCTTTTAAAATAATAGGGAGAAGGGTATTTTAGTCCAAAGCGGCTAAAATAATAATGTTTAAAAATAGGTGGCTAAAAAAAGTTTTTTTTTCTAAGTGGCTAGAAAAAAATTCCACCCTTTATATATTTATATCAATGTTTTAATTGCCTCGTGATGAATAATTATGAAGGTTATTCTAAACACACCATCATTTTTTTTATTTACACAATACTTTTACTTTACAAATTACACACAATTTTCCATTTTTTCACTTTTTCTTTACCATTTTTATCCTTCCATATTAAAAATCAATTTCAACAAATTTAATAATTAAAAAAAGAGAGAGAAGAGACTCGTCTCCTCCACCATTGACGATCTTCTCCCTCCTCCACCGCCGCCTTCGATCCACTGTCGCTACCTCTTCTTCCTCTTCCACCATCACCGTGAATGGGATATGGAGCCGTGAAGACTCGATTTTCTAAAAGAAGAAAAAAAGAAAAAAGAAGGGAAGAAGAAGATAATTATTTTTCGAAAATTGTTGATGTAAATTTCTCAATTTAGGCTAATTATTTAGTTTAAATGCCATAGTAGGTTGTAAATTGCTTACATATTTTGAATTTGTACAAAAAAATGGACCATGGAACGTATAATTGTTGTATTTTTGGATGAAAAAACACATGGGCCTTAAATTCTTTTGAATTGTAAAATTTAAACCTGTTCTTTGAAAAATGCTTGTCGACCCCAAACAAGGGAGTTCATAAAAGAATTCCGAATCCAAATACGACGGTTTGAAAAAATGATTTTTTATCTTTCAAAAAATCAAAAACTAAGGGGTGAAAAATGCAGTAAAATTATGTTAATAATCTCAAAAATTAATATTTTTATAATTATTTTATTTAATAGGGTGTAATGAAAAAAATGATGATATGAATTGTAGATTTGTAGTCCAGAACACTAATGGGTCATCATTACCAATAAGTGACTATTTAAAAAAGAAACATTTTCCCAAAAATTGTTGCTGCCGAAGGAAGCGAACATAGATTTTAGTTGAAAGAGAAGAGAGCAGAACAGATTGAGTAATACTGTAATAGTTAGAAGTGAGAAAGGGGAGAAAGAAATTTCAAAGAGAAAAAGGCCAAGAATGATGTGAATTCGAGAAATTGTTCCCCTGCTCCTCCAGAAACTACGCTGCACAAAATGAGATCCTAGTCACCAATTTTCGACTACGGCTTGCGGCGGCGATTCTCTCTTCTTCTCCCTCCTCCCTTTCGTCGTAGTAGGGTTTTCGCAAGTCCAATGGTTGTTGTTGTCTCTTTCCTTTTTTTATTTTGGTTTTTGGATTTTGTTAATTAGAAGTTACAGTACCTTACTGACCGACCGCAATCGGGATTGAACAGGCACTTACATGATCGCAGTGGTCGTTTGGCGCTCAGGAAGATATCGATTCGGGCATGATTTCAAACCTACCTGCTTTTGATTCAATTTCATCACTTTGACTTGCAGCTCCCCTGGCATTTAATTTAATGGAAATCAATGAGATGATTTCATTTTAATGAAGAGGGAACCATGTGCATTCATCCCCAACATTAATGCTTTATCTCCCGATACTGAATTTTATTTTCATTTTCCTTTACTGATGTGGAATTTGCTTTGGCCATCTGAAGGAAAAACAGTCATGGAGAATGCTGAAGGCAATTTAGAAAGTAGATTTGAGGGGTTGACGGTGAACGACCCTTACAGTATCAACGGCAATGATGGTTTGTTTCAGGTTATGAAAGCAGTTGAAGCTGCTGAGGCTACCATTAAACAGCAGGTATTCCTATTTTTTTAGTAAATCGGCCATTTGTTGCCGGGCTGTTCTGATGCAGGCGAAACTATGAAATATCATCAGTTCAGTTTGTTATTGTCTACTTTAATGCAACTGCTAGTGTGCTTACTCGATCAACAATATTCAGCCCTAGTCTCTTGGTAGGAATTTTCAGCTCCAGTCTCATGGTAGGAGGTGTGGTTTCACTAGCTATCATACCAAATTATTTCTGTATTTCTGTTATAGTACTGCTCTTATGAAGTCATAGATTTCTGTTATATTTCTGTGCTGTCTCCTAGTAGCATATATAACCATTTTTGCTGCATTGATTACTTTACTTCATGCTGAGGTTGTATTTAATTGTCCTATTTACGCCATACGCGAGTTTCAAAATCTCGACTGATGTAACATTTATTAAATGCATTTCTCATTTTCTATATTGAATTCAAATTTCAAATATAGATGTGCACAATTTTTTTACTTTCTTAATTATATTTGTTCCGGAATCCTGATTCGGGCTGGGTCCCGTAAGTAACTACTACTTGTTTAAGGTCAGAAGCTTCATGAGAAAATAGGAGTACTGTAATCCAAAAGCGATTCTACTTGATCTTGAAGTGTCACTGGATTTGCTGGCCGATAGTACTACCAGATTCTAGTGAAGGCTGTGTTTCTAAAAGTAGAGCGAGACCAATAATTTGACATTTTATCACACAATTTACTGATAAAAGTTACAGTATGACTTAAAAGGCGCAGTTGAGCTTACTGATGAGCTTTTTGTTTGTATTTGCAACTTTAAATGAGATTATAATCTGATTGTTCTTTTTGTGTGCTTATACATTATTAGCCTATCGATTGCATATTACATTGTACTGAGTATGGTAATATAGTGTGAACAGTCTGAATCTATTTGTGTAATAAATATTAATGTAATTCTTTCCATCAATTAATTAATGATACTGATTTTATGACCTCAAATGCTTCGTCCTTCTACGGAAATTCATCGTGCAAGTTCGAGAGTGTTCTTTACATAGATGACAAAAACACATTGTTCTCTATGGTGCAGACTCTTTTATTTACCTAATAACTTGAAATTAGTATTACATTTTGTTTATCATGTGATATGATTCTCTCTCTTCCTTTTTGACACTCCTTTTTTGAAGTTACTAGCACTCAAAATAAATAATTATAGTCTCCATAATTATAGTTTGGTGGGTATGTGTTGGAGTTGATGCCTGTTGTATTCGGGTTCCTTGAGTCTAGTCAGCACTGGTTGAGTAGCAACCTTTTCCTGGAGGAACATACTCGTACATGGGTTGTCTATGTTGGCCTAAGACTTCCGTTGCCACTTGGACATTAGTAGATAATGTCTAACATGGTTGCAAATCTATGAAATTTTGAAAATCTGGTTGTAGTCCATTCAAATAATGATGGGCCACCTTTTACTTCAGTTTGAGCTAGCTGGACTCAAGCCTTCATTTTGTAGATATAATTTGTGTATTCTCAAATAATGCATGCTCCTTGTTGAATTGATTGATATTGTTGAAAAAGTATACCTTCATAGTTCAAATGAAAGAAATTGGGCACAAAGTATCGACTGCATTTTTGGCCAGCTTTTCATGTTGTATTTTCCTTATTGATTTTTTGTCATTTGGGCATGCTACCTCCGAGATGAAGTGTAGCTGTGTAGCCTTTCAATTTGATAGCAACCAACTTCACCTATTTATTTTCTTGAAAATAAAGAAACTTATAAAATCCTTTCTACTTCATTTAACCAGTTGAACACTTCTTCTGGTTGTTCCTCTCCATTAAAGAGAATCTACCTTGATGCATGAGTCTCAACCATATGTGCATTTAACTTTGCTGGTGGAATATAATCGCACCTTTAGATTTCATCAGAAAAGTCATCTCCATGTTGTTGAATTTGCTCATTGGGAGCATGATTTCTCACAATTCCCGGTTGAGGTTGTGTACTTGCCTCTCTCTATCCTTCACCAAGAGGAGGACATTATTGGTTTATTTTGTTGTTGCAGATTCTGAAATTCTCCCCTAGTGATACCTCTTTTTGAAGCAGCATTGTTGCCTTCTTCCGTCATTATTCCAAATGACTGATTGGTTCTACTACCGCTTGATGCAAAATGAGATGAATAGAGATGAAACACTTAGGTAGTCTTAGAATAAAATACTTAAAACACCATCGCAGCCAAGGTTTCTTAATTCAGAAATCGAGGAAAACCAAAGTAGATAACTTTAATTGAGAGCTTCAATTCTGAAAATATGAGTTTGTAATTGGATTCTTACAAAGATGACACATTTACTCAGCTTATAACTGTTCCAAGTTCTATTTTTTTTCTAGAGGTATCATAAATGTTGGGTTTGAATTTTTTTTTTTTAATTTCTTAGATGGCTCTTGAATTACTAGGAATCATCATCTTGATTATTTATTATCACCACCCTTTAGTTTTTCAAGTTCAATAATCTGCATCAACTATTAAGTTGGTCTTGAAATGATTTTTACGCTTAATAATCTAATATGCATTCATAGAAATGGCATAACATAAACTTCCGAAACCTATGCTTTACTTTAAAAGATTCCGTTCTCATATATTTTCCTTTACAATTCCACTCCATTCTAAGTGATGAACTTGTTTTATGCCTTGACTAGCCTATTGATTGTGGCAGTGTAAATCGAGCATTACTGTTTCCTGTTTTCCTATTCACAGGTGGAAGAGTATACATAAATAATTATTTTTTCTTGTTTTCCTATTCACAGGTGGAAGAGAATAACCGTTTGAGATCTGAACTTCAGAAAAAAAATGAGGAACTTGAGAACTATGTAAGAGACCTTTCAAGATTGCGTGATGCATAAGTTCACTTTAGGTTTAAAATTATTTATTTGTTGGATTTTATGCATTTTGTCTTACAATTAGTCCATTTTTTTAGTTTATTTTATTCTTTACCTCACAATTATGGATCCATGGACAAGTTCAAATCATTCGTCTTATAGAGAATCATTATGATATTAGGAGGTCGGTTTTTGGATCCTTCTGAAAAGTTATCTTGCAAGTATTTTTTAAATTCTTTCTACTCTTTGACTTCTGTTGGCCTTCTCCCTTTCTTTAAAGCTATCTGGAAGGTACCTTACCTCAAATGTTCTGGTCTTTACTTGGCTATTGGTTTTGGGGAAGCGACTCACTTGTGATGCTTTACAAAGATGCTATCCACACAACCTTCTATCCTATGCAGGAATCAGTCTGAAGATCTTGATCATGTCTTTCTTCATTGTCCCTTCTCCCTCAGTCTTTGGTATAGGGTGCTGAACGAGCTTGCTATACAGTGGATTTCGCCACGATCGATCAATGATTTGTTTTTGTCTAATCCTGGCAGTTTTGTCTGTAAAAAAGAAAATTGCTATGGGGATTAATTGTTCCAGCCTTATGCTGGTCTTTGTGGTCGGAAAATAGGATAATCTTCGAGGATAAAGAAGATCCTCTAGAGGAGGTGTGGGATATAGTTACGTTTAGAGTTGCATGGTGGGCCTCGAATCACAAAGAGTTAAAGGGCTTCTCTGTGACAGATATTACTAGAGATTGGAATTGTATTTGGAGTTAGGTTGCTTTTTGTTTAGGGATTCCTCATCCCTTTGTATTCTCTACTTTCTTTTTTTCATAATAAAAAATGTTTCTTATCAAAAAAATATAAATAAAAATTAGTGTGTGAACAAAGATTTAGGCCCTCTCTTCATTTTCTAACATGCACTTAGACTTTTTGTTAGTTATTGTGATGGTGGTATGTTATATGAATACACGAGCAGCATTACATGCAAGTTACTTATGAACTTGTGGACTGATACCTCCTCGTCCGGTTTGAGACTATTCACAAATTTGAAGTGTTTTTCTTTCACTTGCTACAATGTTCCAGGAAATTTTTTAGCAGTAACCAAAACTTTTCATTGAAGTTGTATATTGGATATCCAGATTCAGTGATGGGACTGACTGTTTTTTATTCAAGTCTATCAAGACTGCAACTTCTGCATCCAACTATACAACTGCTCAAGCAAATTGGCTTGAGATTACGGTTTTTGGTCGTACGGAAATATTTAAACATGATGTTTTTGATTTCTTTGTTGTTCTCTTTACTGATAATCACCATAGGATTGATGATTTGAAGTGTAATACTCCAACATAGAAGGATAATTAGTATTTCTTTTGACTTGCTTGCCAAAAATAGAAACTTATATAAGGATTTAGGCAATCAATGTATCACCATATTTTATAAAGTTGTGACTTGCTTGAAGAATATATAGATTTCTATGAAGAGATTTACTGAAGAAACTTTGTATAATTTGTGAGCACTAGTCGCTTCATGACTGTGCTGTAGAATGAACAAGTGCAGTTAATGTTTTTCGTCTAATATGCATATTGGTTTATTTATTTGTATTGCTGACTGAACTTTATGGTGACATCTTTCTCCTAATTTTCTCTCTTTAAAAGGGTAGTGCATGCCTAAGTTCTCCCTAGTGTTGTTTATGTGAAATCTAGTAAAAGCCACTTCTCTGATATTTTCTTTCTTGGGTATTTGAGATCATTTGTTCTTTGGAATTCTTTAGGTAGAAAGAGAGCATAAAGAAGTTCTGAAGGACCCAAGGGGTTATGGAGGATGCATGTTGCTCAGCTAGAAGGCTTTTAAACATTTTATCTAACAATTTTTATAAAATTTCGTGCCTCAAACCTCCTCAATTATGTATGGGTGTTGCGCTACATGGGTCTAGATTAAGTTGATGACACATATTTATATAGGCTTTCATGATTTTTATTCTTTTTGGCTGCAGAAATCAGGTTATGCAAAATATCAAAATTATCAGTCTGGTGGATGGGGCGACCATTTTAATGTGCCGATTAGAGCTGATCAAATGGTTCTACAATTAGAAAATCAAATAGCGGGAGGAAATTTGGGCATCGATTCTGGGCAAGTTCTGGCAAATTCCATTCTTCAAACGGATTTGAGCAGAACTAATAGAGATCATGCGATGCAATCACATGTTGAGAACCATCATAGCAACAACATTAATGGATCACTGAACATGATTCATGGTGATCATGCGGTGTCAGAAAATTCTGGTGTCGCTCAGATTATGTCACCATCTATGACATTTTCTACCCCTCACAGGTAAATCAGATAAAAATTTTGTCTGTATGCATGTGACTGGTTGTAATTTGTATTTCCCTTTTCTAGGAACCAGCAGGAAGGCAATCTGGATTCAGAGTTAAGATATTCTGGTAGAGATTTGATTTCTGCGTCTGATGTTAATAATACTGGTTCTTCAAAGCAGGTATCTTCTTATGGCTCAAATGATTTATGATTTTAGATTGTCCCTAGCTAATGTCATTCCAAATTTTTTACCTTGAGGGGTGAGTTTGCATCTCTATTTCTTTGAGAAATGAGAAGAGCTAGAAGACATTGTTCATGTATATTCCTCTAGCATCATTTTGTGAGTGCACACATGTAGGATGTTGTAGTAAAGATTCGGGAACATGAAGAGGAGATTTCACAACTAAGAAGGCATCTCACAGAATTTTCAGTGAAGGTTGGAAAGAAAGATTGTTCACAGTTTTCCATGTATTTTTTTTTTCACTTAGCCTTTGCACTTTGTACTTGTATGTTCATTTATGTAACTTTTCGTGATAGGAATCACAAATTCGCACTGAGAAATATGCCCTGGAGAAGCGTATATCATATATGCGTCTGGTAAGTAGGGATTTTTTTGCTTTTGTTTATCATCCCTTTTTTTATAAGTAACATTGTATTCTGATTATTTAAGCAACGTCCACCATAGGCCTTTGATCAGCAACAGCAGGATCTCATTCTTGCTGCCTCTAAAGCAATTTCCTATAGACAAGACATAATGGAGGAGAATGTCCGTCTTACATATGCATTACAGGTAGATATATCATTTGTATACTCCTGACTATTGTATATAAGTAGCCAGATTTTTTTGCCTTTTGGCTTATTATTAGTCTCAGGAGGAATGCAACTTCAATTGATTGCTTTTTATAGCCCCCACTTTAAATTGTAGGGAAACTATACTTTCACTTGTACAACTGTATCTGTTATCAACATCAATGTTGCTTTTGTTTTTGAAGCTTCTGCTTGTGTTTCATTTTGTAATAGATGCTCTCAATGATTGTCCTTTACATTCCTTTGATTTTATAGGCTGGCTTGTCAGTTTACTATTTAGATCTTTCAGTCTTGCTTTTGTTTTTGAAGCTTCTGCTTGTGTTTCATTTTGTAATAGATGCTCTCAATGATTGTCCTTTACATTCCTTTGATTTTATAGGCTGGCTTGTCAGTTTACTAATTAGATATTCTGTTTGCACCAAAAAGGGTCCAGTTGTTTACATTGTTGCTTTGATTCTTTTCTTTCTTGCTGTCATTTTCCCACCACCTCATGATCCATGAATTTGTTAGTTCATGTTGCACTTGCTACTTATAGATGAATTGCTGCTCTAGATTGTACCCCTACCGAATAACATTAAGAAATGGCTAAAGGTCAAGTTCAAATAATAGTTTCAGCGCACTCTTCCCTCCTACAATTGTTAGCTAAAACATATATTCAGGCTCAATTTTCTCTTTCAGGCTGCGCAACAAGAAAGATCAACATTTGTGGCTTCGTTAATGCCTCTTCTTGCAGAGTATTCTCTTCAGCCACCTGTTGCTGACGCACAGTCCATTGTCAGTAATGTCAAGGTGATTATGCCATACCCTTCAGGTTTTTCTTGTACTTGTGATGGATGACATTGCCTGGATATAAAGTGTTGATACTTTAGATGAGCTGTCTCATTTAGTGAAGTCTATCTGGTGAAATTGTTGGTGGTCAATGCAAATTGAAGTTGCTGGGTGTGTGTTTGAATTTGCAAAACACCAGAGCAAAAGAGTGAATGATTAGTTTTTCATGGTTATGCCACAATCTGCTAGTTGATATTTTCATCCTACATTGGTGGTTTCATGAGTGAAATGGGCCGAGTATCATGTGGAGTGGTTGTCCCCAGTGTTGTGCTGAGACATGAGAACTCTGAGGAATCCATAGAAGTTGTGGGACTAGGGAATCTAGGGTTGCATGGTAAGCCTAAAGCAACAGAGAATTCAAAGCTTTCCTTGAGTGTAACACTCTTAGAATTTGGAGTAGTGCTGTTTAACTTCGTTTGTGATTCCTCATCCCTTTGTATTTAATTTTTTTCTTGTTTTCTTACAATAGAATTTACAAAAAAGTCAGAATATGTTTATTCTTGGCCATTTCTAGAAATCTGAATGAACCCTTTCATTTAGTTTGACAGCTTATAATTGTTTGGTGGGTATCAACCAACAATATTAGGATGTGGAGTAGTGCTTTAGCTATAGTCAATTCTATTTGCTTGTTTGGGGTTCCTCGACTGTTAGTAACATTTTACAATTAATAACATCTTCTAGTTGCATATACACAAGAAAGTGTTTCCAGGCAGCAGCTTCGTTCTACTGGATTTATTTTGTTCATCTTTTGTATGTTGTGCTTCGCTAGGCTCTTTATAAACAATTTAGTCTTCTTTTATATACCTAGTCCTTTTTCTTATATATCGTTTCAATTATTTGAATATGTGAACTTTTAAAGTGAACATGACTTTATTGATTAACTGAACTTGGACTGTGCTGCTTCCGAAGAATTATTCACTATACCTATAGTTTTATTCATGTACCAATTAATGCCAATCTCTACTAAAAACCAAGCAATCTAGAACATACCATAGTCAGTACTATGAAATCCCAATCTCTAATCAATTTGATACAAAACCAACATCTTAAAAATGCCAACTTTGTTCTTTTATGGAAGCCTAAAATTGGGAAATTGGGTGAGCTGTATGTTGAAGATGGAGCTGCTCTATTACCTGCTAATAGGGGGTGGGGGATCGGCGAGCCCTGATTTGGTATTTCATACTCTTTCTAGGACTTGTTATCATCTAGGAATTTTACAAATGGTAATGATTTGGCTGAATATTAAATTTGAGGTTCTCTGTCCCATTAAACTATGTTAAAATCTTGTGATTGCAGGTTTTGTTCAGACATTTACAAGAACAGCTTCTCGTGACTGAGGTATGTTGTCAAGGCTCAAAATGAGTAGTTAGAAGGGGACGTACGTCCAAATGCCAATAATTGATATTGCATTCTTCTTCATCTTTTTTTTTTCTTTTTTTTCCTTTTTGGCAACTTTTTGGTGAATTGCTATGTAGGGAAAGCTGAAAGAGTCAGAGTATCAGCTAGCACCCTGGCGTTCTGATATAAATTCATCCAATTTCACTCAGTCACCTGTTTATCCTAATGAGGTATGGTTGCAGTTAGAATGTTTAGTTAATGACTGAAACCTACTTGATGCCATTTTAGATAAATGACAATTGGATTGATGCCCGAGTTTTTAACTTTGAATGGATTGGATACATTTCTTCATCCAATTGAAGTGTGCTGTTGACAGCAAAAATAAAACTAAAAACCATAAATTATCTAGGCACATGCAGTAAATTAACATTGTACTTGTATCCTTAATGAGAATGAGGCCATGGTCATGGATTAGTGCATAAGAGTTTTGGTAGATCTGGGAGTTAGGTATGGGCTTACATGCCAGCTGGTTCAGAATGGAACAGCTGCCCTCTGGAGTTGGGGGTGATGCAGATGGTGGTGAAGATGGTTGGATATGCAAGAGATTAGATGATAGTGACCAGTGCAGGATGAGGCTTGTGTGGCAAGATGTCACATTCTTAGCTGGGTTGGAGTGGTTGGACTTGAGGAACTGGTGTGGGACAATAATTGGCAGGGGAGATATGTATACAGTAGTTGCAAATTTATCACATTTTTTACATTTCCTAGTTATTGATTCCCTCATGTATGGACATAACTATGCTTCATAATCATATAGCATGTAGGGACGAGTAATCTGTCTAATTTGTCTGGACTCCAGACCATGTCACTGGGAAAAAAATTGACAAGTTAGGGTTTCAATTTTTCCTATAATAGTCTTCAGTTTACAATTGTCTCAACAGAAAGGTAGTTGGACGCCTGGATTATGTTCTTTATTGTTGTACCTAACTGACAATTATCGTGAATCAATTCAAGTTTTAAGAAACTAGCATTCTCTTAGACTGACATTAAGCATCAGGTCCTAAATGTTAACCTTTTGATAAGTACCTTTTGCAAACTATTATAGTTGATATCTCGAACTCTTGAATGCACTGCCAGATAAAGAAGGGATTGGAACTGGTTCCTCAACAAACATATTCTGATGGAAGGATGCCATCTTCAGATTCTCAGACTGCAACAGTTGGAGATATTTTGGTCCTTCCTCAAAGTGGACTGGAGAATTTGAAGAATTCGGAGCATGAGTTGGGGAGGCATCCACCTCTTGCAAGCAGGTGTGCTTCCCAATTGGATTCTAATTATGAAGTGCACATGCTATTTGAATCCTCTGCTTTTGTTGGTCTGGTTGCATAAATATTTTAACATTTTGAATGAAAACACTTCTAAGGGTGAGATTATAATTCATCTCTCTCTCTCTCTAGTTGGAATTGGTAGTCAACTACTGCAACTGGAATGCTTGTGCAATACCAGTCCTCAGCTTTGGTGACGTAGTTCATAAATATTTTATATTCATGTCAGCGCAAGCATTCCAAAAGGTGTTGTCAATTGATCTCTCTTATAGTTGGAGTGCGTGAGTCATCTCTCTCTCTCTCTCTAACGTGTGTGAATTAGTTATCTGGATAATATATTCATGGAGCAGTTCTGAATGATGTATATCCACTGGACAAATTGACTTATTACTGACAATTTGTGAGCTGTCATATTGAATTAAGTTATAATTGCTGCTTTGTCTTCATTATGAATTCTTGTGCTTGTCCTAAATTGCCTCTGGCTGAAAGTTGACACCTTGCATGTCTTTGGCACAACCCATTACTTCTGTTTAGGGGGATTTGCAGAGAGATTGTCAAGCAATTTCTGTCACTTATTTTGTGTATTAAAGGATAACTCTTATAACCTCTATTTAGAAAGACATTTATCTTATATTAGAAACAATTGAATTGTACTGTGGTTCCATTAGAAGTTCAGAACAGTTGCCTGCACATAATTGATTTCTTCATTGAGATAAGATTTTAACCTATCAAAGGTTCATCATCAGTGAAGTGCATTCTTCTTATAATATGTAAAAGTGAAGAACTCAAAGTAGTCCTATCGTATTGATAATGAAGTTAGATTAGTTATCATTGTTTTCCAGACGACTTTGTACATTTGTGTTGTATTCTTTTGATACTTTTTGTTGATTTTGAAGAAGTGCATTCATGTTCTTTAGGAACACAGCAACCCGTGAAGTACCTTCACAGCTTGCATACAGCCAGGCTGATCCACAAAATGTTAGAAATAATGAAGGCACAGTCAGTAAAAAAGTCACATTCGGTGACCTTGTTAGAAGTAGTGAGTCCGATGATCCTGAAAATAGAGGACAACAGAGTGATAGAGAGCCATTGACTAATTGGAATGCGAACACTGCAGCTATGACTACTCTGGATGATCCCAACTCGTCTTTTTCTCCTTTTCTACCGCCGGTTCTTGAGGAACCCTCATCCTCTTTCTCTGAGGGTATGCACTCGTTGAATTCAGTTTTTTTTACTGCTTTGAGTGTGGTTAGGTGTTCTCAAAAAAATTAAAAGTTGCAACTTTTTACCAGCTGCAGATGATGATCCACTACCAGCAATAGATGGTCTCCAGATTTCAGGTGAAGCTTTTCCTGGTCAGCAACTACAAGCATGCGGATTCTCTATTAATGGAACAACCAGTTGTAATTTTGAGGTGCTTCAGCTGTCCTTTCTGCAGAAACTTTTTTTTATAGCAATAGTAGTGGGTTACTTCTTGATTTGCTGTAGTTTATTTCTGTTTAATCATATAGTTTTACCCTAAATTTGCAGTGGGTGCGGCATTTGGAAGATGGATCTTTTCATTACGTTGATGGTATTCGTTTTAGTATAATTCACATTGCAGTTCGGTTTAGCTCTTCCTCTAAGTTAATCCGTAAAGTCTAATTTGCAAATTATTTATTACAGGAGCAAAACAACCAAATTATCTTGTTACTGCAGACGATGTTGATACTTATCTGGCTATTGAAGTACAGCCACTGGATGATAGAAAACGGAAGGTAATCTGGGTTGTGTAAGTGTGGGCTAATGCCCTTTGTTTTCGTTTTAGATAGTACTGATTGGGCAACCTGAAATACTGAAATTATTTAACCTGCATGGACAGTGGGTAGATTGGATCAGCCTTTTTTCTTCATGGTAACTGAATCATTGCATCATTTTTGAAACATGACCAAGAATGCTTTTGAAACTTCTTGATTTCTGGATTTCAAATATTTCGCTGAAAAATATGACGTATTTCAACTAACTTATTTTGCATTTTCTAGGGGAACAAAAGAAACTCTCCTTTAAACTTCCTTCGAACATACATTTCGGGAAACTATGGATTACTCAATTATCCTACCACAAGTGACTAGTTGCTTTTCAAAATTATTGAAGATCTTTGTCCCCTAGTCTTGCATTTACTAGGGGAAAATGAGAAATTAAAGTAACTCCATTAGATTTCCATGGAAACCTAAGTTCGGGAATACATATAGGGCTTGCTCATTTGCTAGACAGTATGGTATAAGGTTGTATATGTTTGATTGTGATGCCTTTTACCATATGAGATATCAATATTATGTTTGTTTTGGTATATTAAAATATGTATTAATAATATATTGTTCGATTAGATGTATTAAAATTCTTTATAAAATTTCAATTCGTAAATATCCTTTATTTAGTTACCATATATTGTGTGAATATTCAATAATAAGATTTTAATTAATATCTGTAAGGTTATTTTAGTCTGAGATTTATAATAATTATAAATGGTATCACATATCACACCTGCAGGGTGTGATATGTAATACCATATACATAGTTAACACATGTCAGACCCTTGCATAATCATGTGCTTTGATTTTGCTAGTAAACATAATATTAGAGTGTCATAGGTATCTATCACCCTCTTATACTACCAAGTGAACAAATCCATAATACACTTATCAATTATCTAACCACAACTGAACAGTTCTTTAACATTAATGATATCTTTTTCCTTAATTTCCTTGGTATAGTTGAGATATGTTCGTCACTATTGGAAATTTGGTAGCATTGTGTGTAAGCAGAGATGACAGAGAGAGTACTGTGATTCAATGATTTTATGGCTTCTAGCAAAGTTTTGACACTGATCAGGTCTGACCACTGGTACCCAAAAAATACTTGAAACTTTGGCTTACGTAAGCTCAGTTGGGTGGTTCTGTTTCACATCAGCAGAGAAAGACTACTCACTTTCACTATTCCCTCAATGACATGAGTCATTTACATCTCTCTTCCCCTCTTTTACTGTGGTGCTTCAAATTTTTGTAGAATCTAGCATTGTACAGAGGTTATACCTCTCTACTTATTAGAACAATGGAGCAATGTCATTTTGGAGTTTATGAATTGTAATAGCCATACAATTACTTGTGGTGTTAAAAAGGTCACAATATGTTACATAAGAAGTTGAATATATCTAAACATATGCTTAGTTATTCACCATTCCTTTATTCTGGGGCAAAGTGTTTGGGTTTTTGAAAATGATATCTCATGAACAAAGTAGTTAATTCAAAACCTTGTTTATTATGATTGATCTTTTGGGTAGATATAGGCGTGATTGATGCTATGTATATTTCTTTGGTATCTCTTAGAGTTAATTGTTCTACTTTAGCAAGCCTACATTTTTGTAAATATTTATTGGGCCATGTTCTGTAAGAGCTTATGTGGGGATAAGATATATTTGCTTTATTCACCCCTCCCCCCACCCCACCACCACCAAAACTCTGTTTAACTCTTTTGGCATGAACATGCTTGATTAGTTCCTGAATCCGTTGAAAGGTTTCCTTATGAATTATATGCTTCTAGAAAATTAATTGCTGAAAATCTAAAGCTAACCGTGCTGAGGTGAAGAAATATTAATTTTATGTCGATGATCAGGTGCTTGCCATCAAATATTAATGGTGTTGCTTGCTGAACATTTCTGATGTCTCTTTCCTTTTTTGGGTATTTCAGGGTGAACTTGTGAAAGTCTTCTCCAATGAGCACAGGAAAATTACTTGTGGTAATGGATACTTAGCAAATCATAACCTTAGTTTGACCTTTTTACAATGAAGGTTTGGGATATTAGATTCATTTAACTTTATAAACGATTTCTATTTCTTAAAGCCGGCATGGTAAGAAACTTATTGTGTTAGATATGGATAGAGATTGGAGTTGTATCTGTAGTTAGGTTGGCTTCACCTTTGGGGATTTCTCATCCCTTTGCATTACCCTCCTTTATTTATTTATGTTCTCTCGATTGCAGATCCTGTGATGCAGAAGTACATAGAGAAGACCCTTTACACTGGTCATGCTTCTTACAAGCTATCCCTGTCGGTATGAATGATTCATTATATGATTTTCTTCTGTTAATTAAAAATTTCCTTAGGTTTGGCCCCAATTACAATTCCGAGTTTTGAAACTGCAAGTATCTGGATTGATGAGTCACCATACAACCAAATGGAAGTTAACAGAAATCTATTGATCCCTTATTTTAGACTTTTTTTAAAATACCTAAACTTCCATTGGATGTATTTCCTTGTATCATGGATAGAAACAAAAAATAGTGGTGTGGTAGTGGCAAAACCATATTCTTGCAGTTCGGTGGGTGGTATATCTGTGATTGAAGAATATGCTTTCTTCTCCCAATTTTTCTTTACCGGCTTCTTTTAAATTATTCTGGACATTAAAAAGAATCTGGCTTTTTTGATTTGATGTATTTTTTTATTTATGTGGTTTTCTATGTATTAAATAGTTTCTTGTAATCATTAAATTTAGGGTTGATTGCCTTGAAACCATGAACTTTCGGGTATTTGCAGACTTAACACGAACTTTAAAAGTAGGCAATTAAGACACCAACTTTTAGTTTGAGTGTTATTCAACATCCCCAAATTTCAGATTTTTGTTTTTCGTTTTTACCACTAATTCATCTGCCAAATTACTCGTCTCTTCAAGTTCGTCGTGGCTCAACTATCAATTTTTGAAAAAAGATGTTGGAGTGCTGAATTTCAACATCCCATTCTTTCCCGTTGACAATAGGGTTGAAATTCGGGCACTCCGACGTCCTTTTTCAGAAATGAAAGAATGGTATTTGACATTTGATTTGCTGAATTTATCGAAAGGAAACTTGACCCAATATTTTAACCTTACGGTTGACATTTCATTAACAGTAGGCCTCTTAAGTTCTGTTTTGAAACGCTCCATTAATTGATTTGTTTTTATGATTGTGAAGACTGGATATCTTGATATATGGGAGCCTGCTACGTTGACGGTTAAAAGGGACGGTTACAGCATAAAATGTAGCAGTCCTAGCGGTGTTGTAGTCACCGAAAAGTTTTCGTCATCTACAATTGTAAGTATTTTCTATCTATTTTGCTTTATTATGTTTATTTTCCTACCCTTCTCCACACGTATACCTGCTGCGCACACATGTAAGAGAGAGCCTTTTTGAGTGGCTTTTGTTTGAGATCTTTGGAAAAGTATGCAGAATAAAATAATTACAAAAACTGGCTCTTTAGTTTTCTAATTTATGGTCTTGATGTTCCAGCATATAATTCATAAGGGATCAACATCTAATTTATGGTTTTGATATTCCAACATTTTCCAATGCATCACATCACAACATTTTCTAATTTATGGTGTATGTAAAGGTGCTATGGATGCATCTTTAATTAGGATAGTTAGTACTGATGACGCTTTAAAGCACAATATACTATCCATTACTGTGGATTCCTGAGCTCTTAAGTCTTGCCTGGTATGACACTAAAAACAGGAGAGAAACACAAACCATTGACTATGAAGTTTATCCTACAGCATATCATGGATATGAAATGTGTTAACAATGTGATTCTTAGAGGATGATTCTTGATATTGGAAAAACAATGGCCTCTATGGATGTTATAATGGTTTTGTTGGCCACGGTTCTATGTATCCTGGAAATTCTTGTCTGTTTCATTTTTCTGTACTCTATTAAATTAGTGAGTCTAATAATTACCATGTTTGATATTACTTCCTATTAAGAACAAGTATCCTGCTTCTTTATTTAGGTCTCTATTCCATACGGAAGTCCAACAGAGTTCTCTATAGTTGATTCTCAGGGCGCTGAACGCATCTTGAGAGTGGACAGTAGCTTGACAGATATAAGTGGGTAAGTTTTTGGTGGATGGTTATTTCTTACTGTGCAAAGATGTACTTGGCAAGCTGAGAGCTTACTGAAACCATGAGTTGCTGTTATAATCTTGCTGTGTTCAATAGGTAGCGCCTTCTGAGCTTTTCTGGCTGGTTTGACTGCTATGAGATTAAAAAAGCAAATTTGGATTTAAAACTTTTAAGAAATACAGAACTGCAATTATAGTGAAAGCTCACCATTTATGACAGAACAAATGAAAAGTATTCCTGTGATGAAATCTTAATGAATTATTGCAATGCCTCTGTAGTTTAGCATTTTAAATGTGCTCAAAGGCATATTTAAAATTTCCATGATCACATCAGTCAGTAAATGCTTCCAGGATACGTGGACTTCTCTCAATGAAAATGTTTTAGGGAGGTGGCGTTGTAAGAAAACAACCTATACTTGGATTCTTATAGATCTTAGGGAGCGGAGTGGCTCAAAAAGTATAAAAAGTCCATAGTTATAAAGATATTTGCAGGTGAATTCCCATGTTTCTCGTCTTATTAGATTTCTAATTCATGTATTTGTCACAACCGTAATTATGGATGGGTGCCTTTCTCTTTGTTTGTATGCAATGTAACAAGCACCGTTGTTTGGTTGTATTACTTGTTAATCCTTTTGGATTGTGTGGGGGATTTTGTTGTGATGATATTCAGACATATTTTCGGGACTTTGTTAATAAGGCCTTTCTGTATATGGGGCTAATTGGAAAGAAGAATTGTCATTGGATTGACTTAACTTAGAAGTTTGGTTGTTTGGTATCGATTGCAAAATTTACGAGCTTTCATATTTCCCCATTGCTCAAAATCTTAAAATCTTCCAAAAGGTTTCAACATATTATGAGAGTTCCATGGAAAGTCTCCCAGTCATGAAATTTATCCCAATTGGAAGTTCAAATCTTATTCACATACCTAGGAAACCATATTGAACATGAAACTTGTTATGTGGAAGTTAGGTTAGGAGACAAGTAAAGTCAATGACGCTAGCAAGCAGAAGGATAGATAGGGTTTAGGGTCTTGCAGTAATTTGTTGCATGAGGGAGGAAAATAAATAAAGATGCAATGGAAAACAGAAGTATATAAACTTGAATACCAGATTATATTGCTATGGGATGGGAAACATTTAATGTTGAAGGATCTTTTTGGTGGAGAGATTGGAAGATGTTGGTTGGAATTGCAGCTGTGACATGTGGATAAATGTGACCTCAATGGAGGGATAGTTATCGGTATGTTGTATCTTGCTTTTCTGTGAGTTTCTGATTTTACAATACTGTTGCAGTTTGAGATTTTATAGAAGAGAAGCTCTGCTAAGAGAGGATAATCTCTAGTTACATGAGGGTGTGTGGTTGGCAATATTTTTTACATTCGATCTTATGAATTAAATATGGATACTATTAAAAATAGGGGTGAACATTCGACCGGTTTGGGTAGGAACCGACCAAAAATGCACAAACCAAAGCCATCGACCACCGGAGAAATGTCCGGCCGACCACCGGCTGATTGGTTTCGGTCAGTTAGCTGTGCTGCTGCTGCTGTCTGCTGTCTGCAGCCAGAGGAAATGCTCGGTGTCATGAACAAGATACAAGAAGAGAATTTCAGAAGAATGTTGCTGTTTCCATCTGCTGTCTGCTCCCTCCCCTCTTCTTTAATCTCTCTCCCATTTCTTTAATTTCCAAACCATTGGTCTTCCTCGTAATTTACAGAAAAATCCAAAAACTTCATAAAAATCCAAACAATTACAAAAACATAACAAAGGGCTGCTGCTGCTGGCTGCATGCTGGGCTTCGATGATATGACTAAGGAGTGTCGGGAGGGTAGCCGAGATGGCGTTCTTGCTGCTGTACAGCGGCGACGGCAAGGGAGACGGGGAGATGAGCGCAGGCCGACAGGGGCGTGACGAGTGCACCACTTGTTCCTCGGTTGGTTCGGGGAACCGAGAAAATTGAAGGACGAAACCCAACCACCGACCGATGTTCCATCGGTTGCTCAGGTTCGGCACCGACCACTGCCCGATGTCGAACCGACCGACACCGATCGGTTCGGTCGGTTCAGGTGCGGGTGGTTTCATGCTCACCCCTAATTAAAAATTACAAAAAAGTGGGGATAATCTCTAGTTTCATGAGGATAGTGGTTTATGATCTATTTATTTTCATTCCTTTTTATTTTCTTTCCACCGATGAGGGATGTGAAACTCCCCTAGATTTGGAAGGTGATATGTTTTTCTTTTTTCTTTTCATCTAAACTGACATCCTCTGATCCTGGCTTTTAAAGCCCCAGTTGTTGAGATTTTAAGTTTATTTTCTACATATCCAGTAATATTGGAGAGTAAATTAAGTGGTAATGTGGTAAAAATACTTCTCCAATTCATTGCCTGATCCTTTTTAATCTTTCTAATTTTCAGCTCAAGAGACACTATTGTTCTCACCTTGAGGCTATTCATTTTAAAGGTACGGTTCTTATTCCTTTTAATTCTGATTTGTCAGATTTTGTACATGTCCTGCATGTAATTGGAATTTGATTACAGCTCTTGTTTCCAGAAAGCCTTGTGAAATCGACAGAAAGTGGTTGAGGTTTTTTTTTTTTTTTTTTAAATTAAAAGTTTTGCACATTGGTAGTAGACTCTTTATAATACATGGCGTGACTTGAAGTGGGTGGATAATTGATCTTAAAATCTTGAAACTTCATTCACCAATTTTGTGTGGTTTATGTAGTTATTTCATAGTGTTGAAGATCCTGCTGTTATCATGAGAAGTTGTCAGTATCAAGTCCTTAGCTTCAGGTCGATTATGTTTTGTTCTTTTTCTGTGAGCTAGGTATTCCCTGACCTCTAATGACCCCGGTCATGAAATTTGTTGTAACTTTCCCGCAACCACACTCCATTTTACCTAAGCTTGGTATGTTTTCCTAGGAGATTTAGTCATCTGGTTCTAATGCATCATCGTTTTTGCTTCTACATTCGAACAACGTGGCCGATTAACTTTAAGAATATATCTGTTTTGAATTTGCTCTGGTAAATTCTGTCTCTGATAATTCCAACCAATAATACAGGCTGGTGAAAAGAAGAGGAAGAAGAGAAGTCTATTCTTTAACAAGTAAACATTTGTATAAATACAATTCAATTGTTTTTGCCTGTGCTGATCCCAAGGAGATATAGTACATCATTCGTTTTGATATAGCTTGCATTTTAGATATTCTTGACAAATGTTGAATTGTACAGATCTCAAATTCTGATTTTTAGTTTATCCACAATGCATACAATGCATGTGCCATTTTTGGTGGTGGTGATGGTGCTTTTTTTTTTTTTTCCCCCATTGAGGCTTACATTTAACAAATAAATAAGTGTATTGCAAGTTTGCAACATATGGTTTTAAAATGGATAAACTTATTAATGATTAACCAACATTCGTCCTTTCCTTTCCTTCCCTTTTTTTTTTTTTTATTTTTATTTTCTATTGACTTGTCAAGCGTTTTATGACCAGTTAAGTATATATGATACTGCGATAATCTAATATTTATTTTCTATTGTAAAACAATTGTACGAACAATGTTGATCTTCTATCTACATGCGGCAAGATTTATATTAACACAGTTTTATCGTGAGATAGGTGTCCACGGTTTTGGTTTGTGCCGGTTTTGATTACAAACCGCCGGTTAGGCGGTTCCAGATGGCACAAACTGGAATCGGACCGTCCCAAGCCAGCCGCCGGTTACGGTTTGTAAGCGGAACCGCTGATTTCGGCAACCGCTAGTTATCCCCGGTTTACGAACAGTTACTCAGTTAACTGCCTGTTTCCGTTTTTTTTAATCGAACGGACGGATTAAACTAACAAAATTACAAATTTGCAAGTTAAAAACTAAAAAGTATGACAAAACACAAGTTTATTTGAATTTTGATATTATTATATGACTTTATAATTTATATCTTATGGTTTACAACTTACAAAATACAATTTACAACTTACAAGAATTAAATTAACAAAATTACAAATTTACAAGTTAAAAACTAAAAAGTATGACAAAACACAAGTTCATTTGAATTTTGATATTGTTGAGTGTTGTATGACATTGTGGTTCAATGTTGCACTCGATGTCAGACAGACTCCCTGCGACATTGTCTGTGATATAGTCGTAACTAATCTTATCCTTTCCTAATTTTAGTTATTATTTTAATAAATAAAATAATTTTATATATCTTAAAATATATGTGTAATATCCACGAAATTGATATTTCAAATAAATGGATATATACATATTAGATATATTATTTAAAATAGAGTTTGACAAAGTCAAAACTCTATCTCCTATTTTTTAGGTCTAGCGGTTTTTCTATTTATTTCCTTTTGTTTTTCAGAAAATTATATTTGCTGGATATTTAGAAAAAGAGCATGAACGTGGGGAAGCTTTCAACCACGCCTTGGAGGCGGTTTCTTCCATATACGGTGAAGTCATGGAGTGGAGCGGTTATCGTCAACACATGTTCAAGAAAGAGAAATCGTGGACCTTGTTGGATTCAAGTGAAGAGCATATTTAAGAAGCATGGTCGACACTTGAAGACTTATTCAAGCTCAATCCATTTTCCGCTGCGTGAAGATTGAAGAAAGCTTGAGTCACAAACTTAGTATATGTTTTGTTCTTCATTCCTTCTTCTATCTTAACGTTTGTTGTTGTTCAATCCTTTCACGGAATAGATTGTACAAATTAGGATAGATAGCAAGGTTGTGAAACCTTTACTAGTTTGTATACAAGTTGACGGGATGTCAATTTGTATGTTTTAGTTTGTATACGAATTGACGGGGTGTCAATTTGTATGTTTTAGTTCTTTTTAGTGATAGTCTAAATTAGAACTTGTAAATGTTGCTGAAGTGTTGAGAGCCTTCGCGTCCAACATCGACAGCTTGATAATTTTGTACTCATAGTAGTATAATTTCGCTCTATGGCAATCACACACATATTGTGTGTGATTTAAAAGTTATATCTTGTATCATTGCGCATTTTATTTTCTGCATATTTGTGTTAAGATAGTCGTGTTAACTGTCTGTAACATTGAGTGTGACATTACGAATCTGTGTCTAATTTCAGTGTTTGTGGCAACAAATTCCAACAAGTGGCATCAAGAGCCGGTACTTAACACACTAAGTATTCAATCCTTTGGTTTGTTGACTCACTGAAAGATGGATATTCAGATCAATCAGTGCCGTCCTCCGACATTGGATAGTAATGACAAGAACTATGCTATGTGGAAATCGCATGAAGATGTATATCAAGTCTATTGATGAGAGGGCTTGGTTGGCTGTAATTAAAGAATGGTCTCCACCAAGGATGGAAGGACCGAATGGAGTGTACATTCTTACTCCGGAGACTCAATGGACTAATGATGATCGAATCATTTCCAACTTCAATTCGAGGGCACTCAATGCTATTTTTGTTTCGGTTGATATTCCGCGCTTCAAAATGGTGTGTAATTGCACCACGGCATATCAAGCATGGAGCATACTGCAGGAACATTGTGAAGGATCGACCAGTGTACGACAAACAAAGCTTAGGCTACTCACTTCCAAGTTCGAAACTCTGCGAATGTTAGAAGATGAGACTATCTCAATGTACACTGAACGATTGTGTGAAGTGTCAAACGAATCTACAGCTCTCGGATGTCCGATCTCGAACGAAAACATGGTTAGCAAACTTCTTCGCACACTTCCGGAGAGATTCAATATGAAAATCTCAACAATTGAAGAAGCTAACAATGTATCAAACGTGAGTTTGAGTGAAGCAGTGAGCATTCTACTCACGTTTGAGATAAATCTTGAAAACCAGAAATCAAACACCTCTTCCAAAGGAATTGCACTTCAATCAGTAACATCAAGTTCGGATGTTCAACTTGATGTCGAGAACATTCAGGAGATTACTGAAGATGAACCCCTGAGTGTTGCACTGCTTACCAAGAAGTTCAATACCCTTGTTCGGTCAATGAAGAAAGGTTCGTCAACCTTCAAACCACGAAGATTGTTTGATTGTCCCTCGTCGACATCATCTGGATTGACAAAATCTTCAATGTCTCCAGATGTTGTAGTGAAGGACATTGACTCAGTTCAATGTAGAGGATGTTCTGGGTTTGGACACTATGCCAAAGAATGTCCTACTTTCCAAAGAAAGCAGAGAAGAAATTACAGTGTCGCCATGTTAAGTGACGAATCCGGTGATGAAGAAGCTGAAAAACAAACTGTTTTGTTTGTAAAAGTCGATGATGACTTAGATGGAATGATTGACGCTTTAACTGACATGGATAGTGGTGATTATGATATGGTGCTAGTCTTGATCATGTGACTCCAGATGTTCCAAGAAATGTTATGGAGAATGTTACACAAGAAATCTCTGACATTCCTCCAAATACCACTAAATGGTATGAACTGACATTGCTGGATGAGTTTTGCAACACTGCTGAAGTGTCTCAGGTAGAAGAAGACAAGTCTGAGGTCAGCCACCAGGAAGCTCTACAACAATTGCACAAGGTTGTAGATGAAGTTTGTGTCCAATGGACTGAACAATCAAAAGAATTTAGGATTCTCGTGGAAGAAAACCAAACTCTAAAGCAACGAGTACTGGACCTTGAGATTCGACTCACTAGAAGTGATCTTGAGCTGAACAAGTTAAGAAAGGAAGTAGAAGCTGCCTCGAAACCTTTCGACAACTCAATCAAGGAACATCTACTCTGAACGAGGTTCTGACATTGGGACAGACCACAAAAGCAGGCTTGGGATATACATCGAGTTCATCAATGTCTATCTCAAATCCTATCAAGTTTGTCAAAGGAGAAAACTCTAAGGATGTTCCAGTCAATGTTGATGGAAATGTCAAACCGAATGTCGATGACAAATTCAAAGAGAAGAAATTTGTTTGTCATTATTGCCAAGAGCCTGGACATATCAAACCTTATTGCTTCAAATATCATGATGATATAGCAACAGGAAAGATTGTCGTGTAAAATTCTTCTAAACCTTCCAAGAAGAAGAAACACTCAAAGATGGCAAAGATCTCGTGCAACGTTGTCTACACATCTCTGAAAGCCAACATTGCTGGTATGTGGTACTTTGACAGTGGGTGCTCACGACACATGACAGGAAATTCTAAGTTTCTCGATGACTATACCACGACAAGCAAAGGAAAAGTTAGTTATGGTGGAGGAGCACAAGGCAACATAGTAGGAAAAGGAACCTTGAATGTCAAGAACTTTCCCAAGTTACACAATGTGCTTTCTGTCGAAGGTTTAACAACAAATCTGATTAGCATAAGTCAGCTATGTGATGACGGTATGCATGTTAAATTTAATAAGAACACCTGTGAGGTTTTTGATAGCAAGAATAAATGCATTATGTTCGGAAGTCGGGCATTGGATAATTGTTATCATGCTGACAAGAACGAAAAATGCAATGTTTCAGTCAATGTTGACACTCAACTCGTACATCAAAAACTGGGTCATCTCAGCTTTCGAAGTTTGAAGAAACTAATTGAAGTTGATGCTGTTCGGGGTATTCCACCTGTGAAGATCAATCTCGATGTTGTTTGCAGTGCATGTCAAAAAGGAAAACATGTGAGAGCTTCACATAAAAGTCCTCAGTTTGTCGAACCACGAAGTGCTTCGATCTGATTCACATGGACATCATGGGTCCCGTTAACACCAAAAGCATGAGTGGAAAAAGATTCATTCTGGTGATAGTTGATGATTTTTCGAGATTCACATGGGTTGAATTTCTTCAAGAAAAATCTAAAGCTTTCAGGATGTTCAAGAAGTTCTACAGGTTGGTGTCAAGACAACATGAGTCCAACATCAAATGCATTAGAACAGATCATGGGCTCGAATTTGAAAACTCAATGTTTGAAGAGTTTTGTGAAAAACGAGGCATCATTCATGAGTTTTCTGCTCCGAAGACACCTCAACAAAATGGGGTGGTTGAGAGAAAAAATTGAACTATTCAGGAGATGTCAAGAGCAATGTTACAAGCTCAATGTTTATCCAAGAAGCTATGGGCTGAAGCAGTTAACACTGCTTGTCACATCGGGAATAGAGTGATTCTTCGCCCAGGCAAAACTGAGACACCGTATGAACTTCTGAAGGGAAAGAAGCCCAATTTTAAGTACTTTCATATATTTGGATGTGTATGTTACATCCTGAATGACAGGGATCATCTGGGAAAATTTGATTCCAAAAGCGACAAAGGGATTTTCTTGGATTACACATCTGACAGTCGTGCGTACTGTGTGCTTAATCTTAGGACAAAAACTGTCCAAGAATCAATTAACATTATTTTTTATGATCACACAAGTATTGCTTTAAAATTTGAAGAGGATGATGTGATTGATCTCATTGACACAGGTGAAACGTCAAGTGATCAGACTGGAAGTGATTGTGAGAACAAGACATTCACTGAGAATGTCAAAGTGAATGTTCCACAAAATGATGAAGCTTCAGTTAAAACATCAACTTCAACATTCACTTCAGACAGCGAAGATGATCAGATGGTGACTACCGAAGACGAACCAAGAAGAGATCCTCCAAGTCAAATTCGGAAGAATCATCCAGATTCACAAATCATTGGTGAGCAATCAGAAGGAGTTCAAACTAGAAGCAAGAACTCAGAGGAACAAAAACATATTACTGTTGCTCAAATCTATGTTGATGACATTGTTTTTGGTTCGACTTGTACTAATCTACTCAAAGATTTTGTAGACTCAATGTGCAACACGTTTGAAATGAGCATGGTTGGAGAGCTCAACTATTTCCTTGGTCTACAAATCAAGGAAGATAAAGATGGGATCTTCATCTTTCAAAGCAAATATGCTAGAGGATTAGTCAAGCGTTTCGGATTAGAGAATGCTAAACCTATGAAGACGTCCATGGGATCTTCTGAAAAATTGAGTAGAGATGATGTTGGTAGCAATGTTGATTCTACCTTGTATAGAGGAATGATAGGGAGTTTATTGTACTTAACAGCTAGTCGTCCCGACATTATGTTTAATGTTGGTGTTTGTGCGAGATATCAATCTCAGCCTAAAGAATCTCATCTTAAAGCTGTTAAGCGAATCATTCGCTATGTTTCTGGCATAATTGGGTTTGGTGTTAAATACTGCAAGAGTTCTAACATTCATCTTGTAGGTTATAGTGATTCTGATTGGGCAGGTGATGTCGATGACAGAAAGAGCACTAGCGGAGGTTGTTTTTATTTTGGCAACAATCTGGTTTCTTGGTCGAGTAAGAAACAAAATTGTATCTCACTCTCCACGGCCGAATCAGAGTATGTTGCTGCTGCTAGCTGTTGCTCTCAACTGTTGTGATTAAATCAAATGGTGCTAGATTATGGTCTGGCTAGTTCTTCTTTGACATTGTGATATGACAATGTCAGTGCAATTGAAATTTCAAAGAACCCAGTCCAACATTCTCGCACCAAACACATTGACATCAGACATCACTTTATCCATGATCTTGTTGAACGAGATATCATCAAATTGGAATACATTCCTACAGAGAATCAAATTGCTGATAGTTTTACTAAACCTTTGGATTTTGATAGATTTTCTTCTCTGAGGAAATCTCTTGGAATGTGTGTCTGTTAGTCAATGTTGACATTCTGATGTTAAAGTCAATATTATGATCGTTGACATCAGGTCCTGTAATTCTGAAGTTAATAAAAACTATGGTGTGATGATATGATTTTCTATTATGAATTAATTCATGAGAATTTATTCAATCATGACTCGTCTCCATTTTGTTTTATTTATCTTCAGAATTTGTTTTTTTTTATTTTTTATTTTTTATTTATTTTTATTTATTTTAAATAATAGATAATTGAAATACTGTTGATAAGCAGATATACTTATCTGCATATCTTATGATATGATAAGAGAGAGAGAGTGAGAGATATCACTTTCAATATTTTAATATAAGAAAGTTGTTTTGTTTTTATCTCTTTTTTAATTCAAAACCCTCTCTCTCTCTCCATATCCGATTCACTTTACTCTCTCTCTAGCGGTTCATCTTCTCCGCTTCTCCAATTTTTTCCTCTCTCCTTTTTCATCCATGGCAGACCAAAACCCTAACCACTTACACGCCATGATGATGATGTTGCAGCAGATGATGGAGCTCTCAAAAGGATCTCCATCATCAGCCTCAACACCGGCTGCTGCAGTACAACCCCCACTCTCTGCAACATCGACTCAGACTCCTGACATTGCTCCACCACCTGCTCACGCTGAAGCAGCAACAACAAATGTCACTGAGCCTTCAGCACCAAAGGCGATGCCAACTAAAGTCGAGGTTCATCCGGATCTCATAATTCCTCTTGAAACTGAGATCCTAAACCCTAAGCCGATCAGGATGAATGTGCTTGGTGATCCCACAAATCCAATCGACCCTGAAGCCACTTCTCACCTGCAGTCTCTGTCAAAGATGGCGAAGACTTCTCCACTGATGAGGAAATCGAAGCGTCTTCACAGTGATGCAACTGACAAACCTGAAGTCGCCTCCTCCAAGAAGGTGAAGAAAGAAGGGTCTAAGGCTGCCTCCCGGTCGCTGCGAGATGAATCCGACTCCACTGGTGAACAAGTTCCTATTTCTCCTCCTGCTGATGTCACACAGAGTGTTAATCCTACTGCTGAGCCCTTGGACGAGGATTCCGACACAGATGAGGACTCTCCTCTTGACGTCACGCAAGCCTTCAGTAAGATTTTCTATTCTGAAGAGGCTAAGAAATCACATGCTCTTTATATTAAGAGAACTCTTAAGGTTGAGAAAATGATAGATGTTCTTAGCTTTAAGAAATATGGGATGGATGTGTTTCTTAATGAGAGAAGTTTGTGGAAATCTGTTACGTCATTAGTGTCATATGATCCTGATGTTATTCATGAATTCTATGCTAACATCATTTCTGATATGGGAGATCCTACTAAACTGTGTTTTGGAACTGTGTATGTTAGGGATAAAATCTATAAGTTTTCCCCTAATGTTATTAACACGTTTCTTGAGTTGAGCAATGAGAACATAATCATGTATTTGGATTTGATTGATGATGTGGTGAATGTTATTACTGGAGGTTTGGTTCCAAAATGGCTCAACAAAGTGCCTGCTTCCAAGTTAACATTCTTTTACTCAGTGTTATACAAGCTTGCAGTGTGCAATTGGCTGCCCACATCAAATGCCTCTGTCATCACAGTTGATCAGGCCATTCTCCTATACAAGATAGGAAATCAGCTTCCTTTCAACCTTGGGGCATACATTTTTGATGCTACTTTGAAGGCTGCCTCTAAATCAAGTTCCTCCAATTTGCTTCCTTTCCCATGTTTGATCTACGGGATCCTTAAGAGCCAAGGGTTGAAGGAACGCAAAAAGAGTGTGATGTCTGAGCAGTCCTCCATCTCTATAATGAAGCCCAAGGGGAATGATGACAGGATCATTAATCTTCCCTATCCTTATGATGCTGCTAATCCAGTGTCTCCTTCTACAGAAGGTACCCCTGCTCCTTCCCAATCTGATGTCTATCATGATGTTGCTTCCACGCCTACTATTCCAATTATCATGATGCCGCTGGAGACTCTTCAACATCAAATTGCATTGCTTGATCGTGTTATTGGTCAACTCACCAAGACTCGAGATTCTTTTCTGACTCTTCTTTCTACACAAAAAGGGGGAGTGGATGATGATGCTGATGGTGATGATGCGGATGCTGGATACACAGATGCTGGACCGAGTGTTGCTGGTCAAGCTAAGGGAAGAAAATGTGCAGCCAAAGGGAAGAAGAAGATGATGTGAAGCTTAGTGTTTAAGCTTCTGAATTTTAAAACTGTTTTTTTATGCTAAAAACAATTTTTAATGTTTTCAGTTTATGTGTGTGCTGGACACACGGTTTTGGTATGCATTTTATGCATATCTTGTTTTTGGTTGTTGAATGAAATTTATGATTGTGTTCTTGATTCTATATGCTTATTCAGTTTTTGATATTCGTGACATATCATTATGATTAGGCATATTGAGTTTGTTTTGAGATATTGAATGATCAATATGTCTTGATTATTGTGTGTTGAACGTTGAGATCAACAATGATATTATGTGTTGAATGTTCAGTTCAACATTGATATTGTTGTGTTGAACTTTCTGTTCAGCATTGATTTTATAATAGGATATGTTCCTATTATATGATGATCTAATTAAAGGGGAGTAACCCTTAAGGGGGAGATTTTAAGATCTCCATTTTCCGCTGCTACTCTAATTGTACAAAATACATTGAGTTGTATATTTTGTGTAGAAAGGCTAAGATTAAGGGGGAGATTGTTGAGTGCTGTATGACATTGAGGTTTAATGATGCACTCGATGTCAGACAGACTCCCTGCGACATTATCTGTGATATAGTCGTAACTAATCTTATCATTTCCTAGTTTTAGTTATTATTTTAATAAATAAAATAATTTTATATATTTTATCGTCAACCCATGTTCAAGAAAGATAAATCGTGGAGTGGAGCGATTATCGTCAACCCATGTTCAAGAAAGATAAATCGTGGACCTTGTTGGATTCAAGTGAAGAGCATATTTAAGAAGCATGGTCGACACTTGAAGACTTATTCAAGCTCAATCCATTTTCCGCTGCGTGAAGATTGAAGAAAGCTTGAGTCACAAACTTAGTATATGTTTTGTTCTTCGTTCCTTCTTCTATCTTAACGTTTGTTGTTGTTCAATCCTTTCACGGAATAGATTGTACAAATTAGGATAGATAGCAAGGTTGTGAAACCTTTACTAGTTTGTATACAAGTTGACGGGATGTCAATTTGTATGTTTTAGTTTGTATACGAATTGACGGGGTGTCAATTTGTATGTTTTAATTCTTTTTAGTGATAGTCTAGATTAGAACATGTAAATGTTGCTAAAGTGTTGAGAGCCTTCGCGTCCAACATCGACAGCTTGATAATTTTGTACTCATAGTAGTATAATTTCGCCCTATGGCAATCACACACATGTTGTGTGTGATTTAAAAGTTATATCTTGTATCATTGCGCATTTTATTTCCTGCATATTTGTGTTAAGATAGTCGTGTTAACTGTCTATAACATTGAGTGTGACATTACGAATCTGTGTCTAATTTCAGTGTTTGTTGCAACAAATTCCAACAGATATTATTATATGCCTCTATAATTTATATCTTACAATTTACAACTTACAAGATTATTGAGAAATGAGAATACAATTTAATTTGATAAATAATATGACATTATAAAATTACATTGTAAATCAAACTATGAAATTACAAATTTACAAGTTACAATTTAACATTAAATTACAATTTACAAATTAGAATTAACAATTTGACTAATTTAGGGGGGAAAAAGAAATAATTGAAATTTGGGCTTGCACTTCATATGAAGCTGTATATTTATCCCTTACCTTGGTATCAAGGTCCTCATAGTTCATTTTACCTTTTTTCCTTGACGAGTCTAGAATTCGAAGTCATCGTCCCATTCATCCCCGGTTTGGCTCCCTCCTTCGGCTTCACTCTCCGAGCCAACTTCAATGAGTGGGTCATCCATCAAATGGTCTCAGCGGTTCTCTTTTTGCTCTCTTAGGTCGGCTTTCGACTCGTCCTTCAGCATCATTTGAGCTTCGAGGTGATTCGGTGTCAAATTTGATCTCCGTTCGTCCAACATGTAACCGGATTCACTGAAAGCTTGTTCGGCCGCAACTATTGATGCTGGGACTCCAAAAATCTCCCTTGTCATAATTGCAAGCAAATGATACCACTCTTGATTTCGAGGCCACCACTTGAGAACATCAAAATTGTTGGGACCTGCATTTTCGGTATCGGGGGGCACGACAGGGTCTTGGAAATACATATCTAATTCATTTTGACTATGCCTCGAACTTCCTCTACTTTGGAAATTTTTTTAGAATTCTTGTAAAACACTACCATGTGAAGATGAAGTATTTAATCATAATGAAAAACCACTACTAAAACTTGAAGAATGCCCCGTTTGACGAGGTAGGGTATCACTTTATTTTATCTCATATTTTTTATAAAGTAAATATAAAGACTCATAAATATCTGTTTTAATTTCTTCAGTAGGTGGCACGAATATATTGAAACCTTCGCTATCGGGATCGGAACCTGAAAAACTCATAGTAGATAAAAACTTGTAATACATATCAATCATGTTGTTAGTACCACTAAGTCTAAAAGTAGGATCCAAGATTTAGCAACCAAAAAAATATTAGGAACATGATCAAAATATTTCAGCCATTTTTTTACCATTGCTAGAATCATATCCTGCAAATCTAGTTTATGACTGCAAGCATTAAATTTTGCATCAATTAAACAATAATGATACATAAATTTGTAAACAGTAGGGTAATAAACACAGAATAAATCTTTTGTTGCATATTGAAAAACTTGTAAAAAGTTCCATTAGTTCATAACAATCATCCCAATATGATAATAATAAAATAAAAGAATCAACATATGTAGCAAAAAAAGAACATAATAATTCACGATATTCTAGTGTTGTAGAAATCATTTCATAAGTAGAATTCCACCTATGAGGCACATCTAAGTTAAATATTTTAGCATGCACACAATTTTCTCTACAGAATTTTTCCCACTTACGTCTAACTCTCACCCTACCATGAATATAATCTACAGTATCACGAATAGGTTGAATTGAACTATTTAATATTCTAAGTCCATCTTGAACACATAAATTTAAAATATGAGCAATACATCGAGTATGAAAATATTTACCATGCAAGGTTGGATTACATGCTTGAATTAATTCTCTAATACTAGCCGTATTATCTCTCACATTATCATAACCAATGGAATTTTTTTTTATCAAGCATTCTAAATTGGTTGCAAATTTTTATGATTGCCTTAGCAATATTAGCAGCACTATGTTGACAATTAAATATTCGAAAAGCAATTAAACGTTTATTCAAACAACATGAATAATCAATCCAATGCAATGTAACAACAATATAATGACGACGTACATGTTCATCAGATCAAATATCAGAACAAATAGCAACCCTATAAGGAATTTTGCTAACAATACTTTTCAATTTCAACTTATATCTTATATGCAATCTTTCAAGAGTTCTAGTCATGATCATTCTAGGTATTTTTTGAGCATCAGGATTATAAGCCGCTTTCATACGACGTTCAAAATTCATGCTATCAGCAAATTGAAGTGCTAAAGATTCTTCACAAATAAAATAACACATTTGTTCCCTAGCAACAAGAAGATCAAATCTAAAGAGTTGGGATGAGTACGACGTGCCTTCACCTTGGCTTTCGACATTAACATTGCTTACCGGTTGGAAGTTGAGTTGCGATTGAGCTTGAGCACGTCTAAGTTCGATTGGATGATGGTTGGTGATGTGCGATCAGTACATCCCATAGCATCCTCCGGTGCAAAATTTATATTGCTTCGTACAATAGTTGCAATACAAATCTAAAATTCCCGCTTCATTCTTCTTTGCCACCTTTCTGAAATGAATAGTGAAGAGAGCGGATTTCAGCGTTGGATTTCTTGGAACCTCCTCCTCCTCCGCCTCCTCGGTGTCGAGATCGACAAATGGATCTCCACCAGTGTTGCTGCAAGCACATGATTCTTGAGATTGTTGTAGTTGTTCAAATTGAATCCATCTTGCCACTTTTGCATCAACTTCGACTCGGGTTCTTAGATCATTGTAAAAAACGCTACCGGCTCCGCCAGTTGGATCGTTGTAAAAATCGCCAGCGGCTCCACCATAGTTATAGACATTCACATATTCTTCAGGTTGTCGTTGTTGAAGAAGAGATGTCGTATCAGCAGTATCGGAAATATGTACTCTAGAATGAATACGATGACGATGACGTGGATGGTTGGAACCCTCAGCAATAACTTTGCCTTTACCCTATCGACTCGGCTACCTTAGCTAGGCATAATGATTAGTGGATGATAAGAGTAGAAAAGATTGAGAAACTTAAGAATAGAGAGAGAGAGAGAGAGCTAGAGAGAGAAGAATGATCGAGATGGGTTGAGATTTGAGAGTTGAGAATGGAGATTGAGAATTGAGAGAGTAACTTCATAAGAAATATTGAATAAGAATGATATTGGTAGAATATAGAGAATTAGAGAATAGAGAGAGATTGAGAGTTTGGTGTGAGTGAAAATGGTGGAGGAGATGGGGTATTTATAGGTGAAAATTGGGGAGTGGGGGAAAAATTTAAAATTTGAATTTGAAATTTTTGAAAAAAAAAGGCCGAACCGTCGGTTTGTGCTTTATAACCGGCGGTTCCACGTCAGCGATCCGACATCCAATGTTCTAGCGTGATCTCGACCGTTAAAAAAAAAATACACAAACCGCCGGTTTCTAATCGGCGGTTTGGGAACTTAACCTGCGGTAAACCGGAACCGCACTGGGTTTTTTCGGTTGATGGCCCGTCCGTACGGTTCCAAACTGTGCACAAACCGGCGAACCGGCCGTTACAAATCGCCGGTCCAGTTTTTTTTGGGCGCCTCTATCGTGAGTATGTCTTTATTCATTACATAAAACATTATGTTCATAAATTGAATGAAACTATATGCTTAAAAAAGTTACAATAAATGTTCCCAGATACAACAACGTAATGCAACCCAATGATGTGGGTTTTAATTATAATATAATAAATTATATTTTTATAAAAAATATTATTAACTCTATACAATTTTGATGTCGGCACAGTCAACATACAATTTGAGACTAGAGGATGTCAATTCATTTCATTGTCCAAATGAGTAAAATTGAGGCTAAAATAATATTTTCACTTAACAAAATGGCTACTTTTACATATTAATAACATGTTGATAATACATCTTTTTAAGTGGAATTTATTTCACTACTAGAAAAACTCTCATACACCACTCTTGATTCACCACGGTTTTAGCAAGAAACTGTGGTGATTTTGATAATAACCACGGTTTTCACTAAAACCGTGGTGTATGAGCGTGCTTTTCTAGAAAAACTACCACGGTTTAAATATTTCGGTGGTATATATTTATGAATACATGATTGGTAATATCTAGCCGTGGTGTATGTGCGAATCTCAAAAAATTTAGGAGGAATTGAAAAAAATTGAAATCCCTAACTAAATCGTCAAAACTAATCAAATCTTCAACCCCTCTTCTTCATTCTCTCCTCCGCAGTGTCGCCATTCTAGCATCCTATAGCAGTCGCACACACCTCACAAATGTTTTCTCCAATTAAATCTAAACTTCTCTTATTTATTTTCGTCGTGATACCGATCAGGAAGATCTCCCAAGAATAAGAAGTGTCGTATGACACTTTAAAACGCAGCATTTTGCACCGTCCACCACTTCCATCCCACCATTGCCGATTTCTGTCTATGTGGCGTGAAATCGTTCATCAGTCGGAAGCGTCGCCATCGCCGCCGTGTGTGTGATTTTGAACGGGCGTCGCTTTAATCTGAAAGGTTGGGAGGTATATAGTTTTCAAAATTGAGAATTATTTGGCTCCTAAAGAACCTGCCCTTAAGTCGTTGTGGATCTCTGTCATTTGTCTCTCAGAAAGCTGCTCAGAGGAATCACCAATTTTTGGTGAATAATTATAGTTATATTCGATTTTTATTTGCTGACATCTAATTCTAAATAATTAAATTGCAAAAATAGCTAAAGATTGTAAATTCTTTTGCTATTAATCCAAAAAGAATATCACCATTGAAAGTTGAATATGTTGTTAATTTTCCAGATAACATCAGTGCAATCTAGAAGTGATGGGGTCAATACTTTCCTTTTCGAAAAGAGAGAACATATAGAGAAGTTGCACCGCCGCAAGCTCCTTCGAAAAGTTCAGGTATTAGAGTGTTGGAGGATCCTTTATTACCTTTATTGGAAATCCTTAAATATCCTTCTGTGAAGTTTTTGGCTGATTATCTTTTCAAAATAATGGGAGTGTATTTTTCTTAGACAGAATTTATGATGTCTGGTTGCTCTTTCTGTCATGTATTGAGTGAAGTTCTATTATAATGTGAAGAAATATATATTTATTAGTCAATAGAACTGTTAATTGATTATATTGGTTCAAAGTTGTGATTATCATGTGTTTTTCATATACCCTGTATATCATGCATGAATTACGAAGATGTTGTCCTTTGTTGTTAGAGCAGTTTATTTATGATCTACCTACAAGACTTCAGAAGTGTATCAAGTCAGAGGCCTATGCTGAAGCAGTAAAGTTTTATACTGGAGCCACACCAATCTTCAAGGTTCTTTTCTCTACATTGTTTGTTGGGATTTTTCGGAATTATCTTATACTACCAATCTGTACATGATTTCATTTTGTTGTAAACTCAATAATGCAGAACTCTGCATTTCATTTCATCACATGTGCCCTATTACTGACCTTTCCTTCTTACTATCACTAGGCATATGGGGATTCTTCTTTTCTGGACTGTAAACATGCATCAGAAGAAGCAGTATCAGTAATTATAAAAAACTTGCAGGTATGGCCTCTTTTCTTTTACTCAATCATCTTCTCTATTAAGAAGTTTATCATTTTTTAATCCTTATGGAGGGTGAATATGCTCTTGTTCACATCTTCGAATCTAAATACTTGTGCCTCTTTCTCGGTTGAAGAATCCAGGCCTTCAATGAAGAAAAGAAGACACACACACACACACACATTTATATCTCACTGAAAGATGAATAGTTCCACCGGAACTTATTAATCTGTTTTATGATGAAAGAGTTAGGTTTGGAAGATGTCACATGGTAAATAGTTCATCTTTTCATTTTATAGAGACCAAACTCAAAGATTTTTAAAAAATGAACCCCTTGATGACTTCTTGATCTCTTTCACTATTTACTGTGACATTGACCCTAGTATTAGTGTAAAACTTCATGTAGTTTAATTTATAGTATAAATGTAACACCCCGTATTTTCGGATTGTAGTTAAAAGTTTTCTAAATTTATTTAGAAGAATATAGAAATTTATTGGAGCTAAGATAAAGTAAAATGGATAAAAGACGCGATTTTAGGTGTTATTTAATTGGAAAATCATTTAAATATTTTTGACACGTGGTTAATAATGATTTGCATGAAAATAGAACGACCTGAGAATTTCAACGATACTTTCAAAATTTTAATTCGAAGTCAACCAAAGTCCCAACAGTCAAAGATGACGTGAATAGTAATTTTTAATTTAATCGGGAATATTTACGACGTCTCGAGACTAGACTCGTCAGAGTTTTCCAATAGGAAACGAACCAAGGAACCTACCGGTGTTCTCATATTTTCAATCAGAGGTCAAACGAACTTCCAACAATATTTTTGGTAAAATAAATAGTAATTTTTAACAAATTTAAAAAGGAATCTTTTCTCATTCGATTATCAAATAATATCTTCGGCATATCATTTTAAGTTGATTAAATAGGAAATGACCCATTGAACATTCCGGTATTTTTAGATTTTCGTTACGAGATTAATTAAACTCTCGGTGGAATAAAACAACTTTTAAATCGAGTCCAAAACGTATTTTATTAATATTATAATAAAAATATCCTAACTAAATATCTATATATAATAGCCCTCCTCCCCCATTCCCCAACTTTTAATCATCCCCCCATTTGTTAATCGGCAATTGCCGTAAGAAAACAAAAAGAAAATTAGAAAGAAAGAGAAAGGAAGAGAGAGAGAGAGAGTGAGAAGGGGAGAGAGAGAGAAATGGGAGCCGAGAGAGAGAGAGAGATAGACGAGAGAGAGAGAATAGAGGCTAAGAGAAAGAGAGAGAGGACTTCAGTTGCTGCTGCCGCCACCCCCACCGACCTACTGCCACCTTCCTGCTGCCGTGCCACCGCCGGAGACGTCGCCGGAGGTCGCCGTAAAATGAAGATAGTGCAGCCATGTTGCGCGGTTATAGTCTCGGTCCATTTTTCATCATTTTTAGTCCAAATTTTAATATGTCGTGTATTTAAATATGTACTACATTTCGTATGTTGAACTCGTTTTCATCCGACGGCCGAAAACCGGCGAAATCGCTGGAAAACTGAAATTTAATCAAACACCGATCAGTCACGTTTTTCCTCAGTTTCGGCCCTTTCGGGTCGACAAATCGAAAAAGTTTGTTCATGAATGTTGCCCGAAATAATATTTCCTATATGCTCGTCAAATTTCGTAATTTTTGGACAAGTTTTGAAAAATCTCAATTATTTAATTTAAACAGTTATTTTTGTACCGGAAGCATGTGTTATCGAAAAATTCTAAAACTCTCAACCTATAGTTTTTGCATGTATAGGATCGTCCCTGAATATTTTCGTAATTTTTAAATGGTTAAAAAGTGTTGTGGTACAAATATGATAAAAATCGATTAAAATGGCAAATTACGGAAAGTGACCTCTGTCAAATGTTTTGATTTCAGTAAATCAAAAATAATATTTTAGAATTTATTTCCTTCTGCATTAAATTTACACGAGGTCTCTAGGGTCGCGTAATATATTTTTAAAAAGAATAAAATTTAATAATAGCTCCAATTATAGAAGATTAATTTTTGAAAAATATAGTAGTCATTCTGAGTCGAAGATCGACCCTTGTTGGACCCGCAGAACCTGCTAGAAGTGAAGATGATGTTCTCAAGGTTTTTATGTCACCACCTGCTCGTCAGCGAGGTGGGTTTATTTTTAAAGAATAAATACAATTAAGAGTAATAACTCTTTAGAAGCATGATAGATAACTTAGAAATATCCAAATAAATGTTTTATGCTCTACATGTTTAACGTCACTGTTATAGGAGGAATTATAGAATATTGTTATGCTATGGAATAGGATAGTATTGAGATACTGTTGAAATTTTGTTAGAATATTATTGGAATATTTTGAATAGGATATGAGCATATTTTTGGAATAGATGTATAAGCTTGATTAAGTTATGATTTAATTGCTAAGTTTTATGAGATGTTATAAGATGATGTTAAACTTAGCTGTGATAGGCTTGTACTAGAATTTTGGATTTTGTAGTGCAAGTAATTGATGAACATAGGCAAGACTGTACACCCTTGTAGCTGTGATGATTATCACTAAAGGTGTCACTGTGAGGTAACCCCGCACATACACTGTGACCGGATGTCACTATAAAGAGTCACTGCTAGGTGACCCCTATCACACTCAGGGTCAATGCTAGGTAACCCCTGGTATACTCTCCTAGAATTAGCGAGGAAACCCCTCCCTTTTCCTACCAGCGGCATGCTATATAGTGCAGTAGACGACAGACTGAACAAAAAGGGATCCCAAAGAAGAAGACAAAGGTTTGCAGATATGGGAAGGGCTTTTGCGTTTTGCTTCCTATATGCTGTGTATTATTTTTGGAAATTTCTTATTTGCAAATTGAGTTCAAAGTTACCCACTGAGTGCATTAGTACTCACACCCAATTCTTTTCAAAATATTTTCAGGTTGAGATGATGAGGCCGGTGATATGCTGTTGGTGGGGTTGTTTGAGGTTCTTAATTGCTGCTCTATCTGGTTATACTATTTGCTTCCGCTATGTTTCTGTTGAATACTCTGATATTTAGTATTGATATTTGATACATGACACTTGATGATAGCATGTCTAATATGCTATTAATATATGATGTGTATTTATTAAATAAAATCGTGAGGGGAGGAAACCCCGTCCCTTTGCCATACCAATTATCCCTCTTGACTTCGACCTATTAAAAAGGTCATACCTGATTTCATGTTGGTATCTATTTACTTCCAATCGACCTAGGAATTGGTCTTATCTACTATTCTGTTTTTGTCCTTTGGATGGGACTAATCTTATTAATACTTAAGATAAATGGATATTTACTTTTTGGTATCTGTTTATCACCTTGTTCTACCCATGTATGAACTTGTTGGATTCTGTGCCGTTCTAATTGTACTCTTATAAGCCGTTATAAAACGGGGACTTGTTCTAGTTACAGAGGTTATGCTGCCCAAATTTCTGGGGAATATAACATATTCTTCTTTCCAACAATTATTTTATCTAACTAATAATTATTCCAAATCCTATTCTTTTTAAGTGACACTCTCGTCCTTCATTTATTATTATTCTTTTCGGGACCGGGGCGTTACAGAATGGTATCAGAGCCAGGTTGGAACTCTGTAGACCTGTCTCTTTGTTGACCACATGATTATATTTTTATCTGAGTTTGAATTTTTTCTAAAGAACCCACTCAGCAACCCACAACTCATCATCACCTCGCATCTTCAACAAATTTCAAAGGTATGGCAAAGTAATTTATTTGATTATATTGTTATAAATTTCGAAATACATGTTGGCAAGAAAAAAATGGGCAAAGTAAAGGTAGTCAATTTAAAAAAAATGATGATTGAACATCATTTATTGAGAAAATTTTATGGACCTATGAAAAACCTTTTGGATAAGATATAGGTCAAATGCTTATAAAATTGAAATCGTTATGGATCTGTCCAAACAACAAGTGAAAACCAGAGTTTTCTCAAAATATTTTTTCCTATAGAATTCGAAAATTTTGGTCATTGTATAAAAAAACTGGAAGGAAAACAAATGTGGTTAATATAAAAGTTTGAATGATGATTTATAAACCTTCTCTTTGGAAAAGAATTGATCAACTGCTCTTAATTGTCGAATTAGTTAAATGCCTTGAGAATTTGTTGAGGATAGATTAATCATAGATAGAAGAATGTAGTGAGAACATAGACCATAGTGAGCTTAAACTAAGGAGAATTTTAGGTCTTCCATTTAGGTTCTGAAGAACCTAGACTGATTAAGATATCCTCTACAATGGCTAAGCCTAGAGGATTATCCAAAAATGACGAACTTGCCACGAGGCTCTTTTGAGAAGGTTGATGCATTTTACAATCTTAGCAAATTGGAAATGAAGAGATGCTATTGCAAATGCCAAGTTTTCAAATATTGGTCTCAAACCATAAATGATTGAAGAATAATTAATTTAAAGGACAATTATCAGACGTGGAATCTACTGCAGTATGGAAAATCTAACATCAACTTTTTCGGACAAAATGTATCTTGTGATCCAGTCACATCAGCAAGGGATGAAAATTTATTCTACATTACAAAAGCTCTCACGACATATTGGATGGCCCAGCAAGTCAAGGTATGGCACATATTTAAAAGACAGATGTATGTGGACGGAGAAAGAGATAACCACCTCGATTGCAACTTGACCATATGTACCTATAAAGGCCCTTTGCCAAGTATTCTTTTGAGCCCTAGGAAAATATTAAAGTTAGACTCTTTCGAGTCTATTTAGGTTTGTTTCTTTCATACCCTTCTTGTGGTTAAGAACTAAATCTCCAGTTTATCGTGTCCTTTGCTCGAAGAAGCTAGCAACAGTTTAGCCGACCCATGATATTTCGTTCTTTGATAGCAGTGTACTTATGATAAGAGTAGATGACTTTTCAATAAAGAAGGAGGAGTCACATGAGATCGTTAGACCTAGTTGTTGATAGGTTAAGCCGTCAAGAATAGCAATTTGTTGGAATATTTTGAATATCTGTTAACCCATCGACCTATCAATTCGATTGTTCATGTATTCTTTGATTATTCATCATTCAAAAGTTTATCATCCCTTACTTGAGATCATTTATCTATTAATGGTCAGTAATGACATTGTTTGGTCAGACCATATTGACACCTTTTTCTGGAAACTATCAGTGTGGTTTTCATTCACTATGTGTTGATTCCATTTGCTATTCCTACAAAGACTTCATAGTTCTATAAACTTCTTGTGATTAAAAGCTCTCGTAAAGCGGAAAATTCTTTCATTACAATTTTTGTCCTTTTCTATAGCCCTCTATTTTTGAGAATATCTTGTGGGCATAAATCCAAGATCTTCATACTTGGATAAATTTTATTTGGCCCAAAATATGCTCCAAATTGGTAAATCAATTCGCGAATTACGCTTAAAAATTCCTAAAGTTAATCCTTTCCAATAATAATTCCTTATTTAAAAATGGCACTTGCAAATGGCTCGCTAATTGTTCTTCCTAGACGTGCCTTAACTTTTTTTGGCCTTTTAGCACATTTGTTCATCTTCACTTCTAAAGTGATAAATGTCTTTATTATGATTATAAAGCCTAATATTTATTAAATCCCGTGATTTCCTAAATTGCCCCATGAGAAGTTATGATTCAGCTAAAGTCCTCATTTGGAGGCATTCGTTTCTCTTTCACTTGTGCATCTAAAATCTGAGTGTTTAAGACTTCGAATAGGAAAAGTAATAGAAATGATCTTCCGGTATGTTTTCCAGAAAATAGGTAGTCGAAATCTTTATTAAAGGAACAAGGTTTGAACCGGTGTTGGTAATGTTATTTAAGATCATAACCCTCCCATTTTAGTGGGCTAGGCGATGCAATTGATGCCAAGAAGTGGGTTCATTCCCTAAAGCGAATCTCTACGTTATAGCGTGAATAGATAAGGAAAAAAGTAATATATCTTCCTCATGCTTTCAGACGATGTTGGTCACCAATGCTAGATGAGCAATAATCATAAAGAGATATGAAAAGTTCAATAGTGAATATTTCGAAGATGAGTTATTCCAGGAATGCATTCTTGATTTCGAGAGTAATAATTGAGCTTGATCATACGACTACCAATACACGCTTCACCGGATGTGAGTAGAAAGAAGGCTCGTGAAATTTGGAAGGCACTTAAAATCTTTTATCGCGATGACTTATAGAGTAAGAAGAAGATGTGAAGGAGCTATGGTCACGAAATCGAGGTAACCTTCAATAGCTTGGATTAAAAGCAGGATAAAGCTAAGAATGCTTAATGGATGAGTGATTCCTTAAGATCAAGATGAATTGCTTAAATCTGGAAATAAGATATATGATAAAACCTTCAAGACAGACTCATTCGTAGCAAGGATGCCAAATGAGATGCAAGAGCAAATTACAACTTCAAGAGTTGTTGAACTTAAGAACCCAGTGCGTCGTCATAGAGAACCCCGATCTTATTCGTGAAGCAGAAGGATGGCACATCAATGATTTACATTGGTTGCATGGAGCTGAATAAGTTAATGATGAAGGACCGATATCCTCTCATAAGAATAGATGATCTCCTTGATCAACTAAAGGAAGCAAGTGTACTCTCGAAGATAGACCCGATCTTAGGCTACCATCAGTTAAAGATAATCAATGATGATGTTCCGAAGACTCCAGTTTGAACTCATTATGGTCACTATGAGTTCACGGTAATGCCATGTGGATTAATATGTTCCAACAATGTTTATGGATCTAATGGACAAGGTATTCTATCTCTATTTGGATATAAAGTTTTGTTGGAGTTCATAAATGATACTTTGGTATATGTAAGGAATGAAGAAGAGCATCAAGAATATTTAAGGACAGTGTTGGAAACATTAAGAAGAAAATTAATGTATGCTAAATTCAGCAAGTGTGAATTTTGGCTGGAGGAAGAAATATTTTTAGGACATATAGTATCGGTTGAAGAAATTAAGGAAGGTCCGATTAAGATAGATGTTGTGAGAAATTGGAAATCACCAAGGAACGGGACGAGATAAGAAGATTTTAGGACTATTGAAGATTCGTAGAGGGATTCTCAAGGATATCTAAGCCCATGACGTCCCTACTCAAGAAAGGATGTGCATGCAAACAAAGAAGAAATGAAGGAAGAATTCATGAGTGAAGCTCACGACACTTCGTACACAGCTCATCCGAGAAGCACTAAGGTAAATAAAGATCTGAATGGAAATCTCTAATGAAACGACAAGAAAGAGAGATATTGGCGAACATGGAATGATGAACTATTTGCAAGTTAAGGCCTTGCACCAAAAAGCCTCAGGGTTGTTACAACCCTTGGAAATTAAGAATAGAAGCAACACCACATTAAAAATGGATTTTATGCTCGGTTTACCAAAGTCAACTTATGGAAACACCATTATTTGGGTCAATGTGGATCGATTATCAAAAGCATTGTACTTCATAGTTGTAAAAACAACTTCTGGACTGGACCATCTAGCCCAGACACATGTAAATAAAATAGTACGACTACAAGGAGTGCCCATCTCAATCACTTCTGAACGTGATACTCATTTTACGTCTAGATTTCGGAAAGCTTCTAAGAAGCTATGGGCACTAAGATAATTGCTAGTAAGACGTGTCATCCTCAAATAGATTGACAATCCAAAAAGACTATACAAGTATTGGAAGGCGTGTTCAGAGAGTAATCACAGCTCAAGGAGGAGAGAGTTGAAAGGAATTGCTAGCACGTATCGAATTCACTTACAACAAAAATTGCCAATCCTCAATTGGAAGCGCGCCTTGTGAAGCAATAAATGGAAAGAAGTTAAGATCATCTTTGAATTAGGATGAGGTTAGGGAAAGAATGATGCTTGAATTGGAAATTATTCCTTAAATAGCTGAGAAGATCAATTCAATTAGACAAGGGATAAAGAAAGCTTAAGATAAACAGAGACTTGTTGCAGACAATAGAAGAAAGGATTTGAGCATTGAGATGGCCGATAAGATCTTCTAGAGGTATCCACGACTGAAGATATCATTCAAAACAGGTTAAGGCCCAAATTCCCCGGACCTTTTAAAATCCATAAAAAGGATTAATGAAGTAGCTTATAGGTTGGCCTTTCCACCCAACCTGAATGACGTGTTCCACGTCTTGATGTTGAGAAAGTACGTGTTTGATCCTAAAACACGTGACCAGAAAAGAAGATATGATGCTAAATAAAGAATCAGTGTATGACGAAAGGCTGCAGGCCATTCTTGATCGGAAGACCCAGAGTCTGAAGAATAAAGTGATTAGCTTAACAAAGATACCTCGAAACCGCCATGCACAAGAAGAAGCAACCTGAGAGTTGGAGTCAGGCTCAAGATCTGTCTTGACACTCCATTCCAAGATTAGTAAATTTCGGGACGAAATTTTTTTAAGGCTGGTAGGATGTAACACCCCGTATTTTCGGATTGTAGTTAAAAGTTTTCTAAATTTATTTAGAAGACTATAGAAATTTATTGGAGCTAAGATAAAGTAAAATGGATAAAAGACGCGATTTTAGGTGTTATTTAATTGGAAAATCATTTAAATATTTTTGACACGTGGTCAATAATGATTTTCATGGAAATAGAACGACTTGAGAATTTCAACGATACTTTCAAAATTTTAATTCGAAGTCAACCAAAGTCCCAACAGTCAAAGAGGACGTGAATAGTAATTTTTAATTTAATCGGGAATATTTACGACATCTCGAGACTTGACTCGTCAGAGTTTTCCAATAGGAAACGAACCAAGGAACCCACCGGTGTTCTCATATTTTCAATCAGAGGTCAAACGAATTTCCAACAATATTTTTGGTAAAATAAATAGTAATTTTTAACAAATTTAAAAAGGAATCTTTTCTCATTTGATTATCAAATAATATTTTCGGCATATCATTTAAAGTTGATTAAATAGGAAATGACCCATTGAACCTTCCGGTATTTTTAGATTTTCGTTATGAGATTAATTAAACTCTCGGTGGAATAAAACAACTTTTAAATCGAGTCCAAAAAGTATTTTATTAATATTATAATAAAAATATCCTAACTAAATATCTATATATAATAGCCCTCCCCCCCTAACTTTTAATCATCCCCCCATTTATTAATCGGCAATTACCGTAAGAAAACAAAAAGAAAAGTAGAAAGAAAGAGAAAGGAAGACAGAGAGAGTGAGGAGGGGAGAGAGAGAGAAATGGGAGCCGAGAGAGAGAGATAGACGAGAGAGAATAGAGGCTAAGAGAAAGAGAGAGAGGACTTCAGTTGCTGCTACCGCCACCCCTACCAACCTGCTGCCACCTTCCCGCTGCCGTGCCGCCGCCGGAGACGTCGCCGAAGCTGCATCAGTCGCCGGAAAATGAAGATAGTTTATTTTTAAAGAATAAATACAATTAAGAGTAATAACTCTTTAGAAGCATGATAGATAACTTAGAAATATCCAAATAAATGTTTTATGCTCTACCTGTTTAACGTCACTGTTATAGGAGGAATTATAGAATATTGTTATGCTATAGAATAGTATAGTATTGAGATACTGTTGAAATTTTGTTAGAATATTATTGGAATATTTTGAATAGGATATAAGCATATTTTTGGAATAGATGTATAAGCTTGATTAAGTTATGATTTAATTGCTAAGTTTTATGAGATGTTATAAGATGATGTTAAACTTAGCTATGATAGGCTTGTGCTAGAGTCTTGGATTTTGTAGTGCAAGTAATTGATGAACATAGGCAAGACTGTACACCCTTGTAGCTGTGATGATTATCACTAAAGGTGTCACTGTTAGGTAACCCCGCACATACACTGTGACCGGATGTCACTATAAGGAGTCACTGCTAGGTGATCCCTAGCACACTCAAGGTCAATGCTAGATAACCCCTGGTATACTCTCCTCGAATTAGCGAGGTAACCCCTCCCTTTTCCTACCAGCGGCATGCTATATAGTGCAGTAAACGACAGACTGAGCAAAAAGGGATCCCAAAGAAGAAGATAAAGGTTTGCAGATATGGGAAGGGCTTTTGCGTTTTGCTTTCTATATGCTGTGTATTATTTTTGGATATTCTTATTTGCAAATTGAGTTCAAAGTTACCCACTGAGTGCATTAGTACTCACACCCAATTCTTTTGAAAATATTTTCAGATTGAGATGCTAAGGCCGGTGATGTGCTGTTGGTGGGGTTGTCTGAGCTTCTTAATTGCTGCTCTATCTGGTTATACTATTTGCTTCTGTTATGTTTCTATTGAATACTCTGATATTTAGTATTGATATTTGATACATGATACTTGATGATAGTATGTCTAATATGCTATTAATATATGATGTGTATTTATTAAATAAAATCGTGAGGGGAGGAAACCCCGTCCCTTTGCCATACCAATTATCCCTTTATTGACTTCGACCTATTAAAAAGGTCATACCTGATTTCATGGTGGTATCTGTTTACTTCCTGTCAACCTAGGAATTGGTCTTATCTACTATTCTGTTTTTGTCCTTTGGATGGGGCTAATCTTATTAATACTTAAGATAAATGGATCTTTACTTTTTGGTATCTGTTTATCACCCTGTTCTACCCATGTACAGACTTGTTGGATTCTGTGCCGTTCTAATGTACTCTTATAAGCCATTATAAAACAGGGACTTGTTCTAGTTACAGAGGTTATGCTGCCCAAATTTCTGGGGAACATAACCTATTCTTCTTTCCAACAATTATTTTATCTAACAAATAATTAGTCCAAATCCTATTCTTTTTCGGGACTGGGGCGTTACAATAAATGAACATGTGTTGACTCACTACTCACTAGTTTTATGTTATAACTTTGAGTTCTTGAGTGCTTCCCATAAACTTTGGAATTTGAGTTTCCTAGACAGGGGATCTGCTTGTTGGGTACAATTCGTAGACTTCTTCTGAAAATAGATGAAAAAAATGCAAGATGAGAGTATTTTTGTACTGAAGGGTTTCTGTCTCAAATTCTTTTTTCCATCTATGTATTATCTACACTGTAGATTTAATTATTATTTTTTTCAGGGGAAAATTTTCTCAGATTCTGAGTCAATACAAGCAAGAGTTGAGGCTGTCTATGTATGAATTTATGTATGTATGTTTAAAAGTGTATGTCTATGTATGTATCTTGATATACAAGTTAATGAATCAATGAGCAAAAAAGTTCTGCATTTTTTATTCTTGGTATTTACAAAAAAAAGAGGGAGGGAATTAATTGCTTCTTTTGTTTTCTAAGGTATTCCCTTGAAAAAAGCTGGGACATAATTTTGTTTGATTTTGAGATTCTTTTTCAGTTTCCATTTTTTATTATGATGGTTGAAGAGTGAATGCAAATGTGATGTTATTCGTTTCTTGGTTTAGCCAATTGCCGAAGTTGCTGAAGCGTCCATTCAAGACTATAAGGAAGGCATGCAAGCATGCGCCAATGCCACAAAGATATGGATGCAGGTTCTATTTACTTTCTTCACAGATATAATCATTATGACCCAAAAGTATTACTGATTTTTTTTCTAAAAATCGGTTATGGTGATTATGTATGATGGTACATCTTGCTCCAGATTCCATCACCAAAGAGAGGTGAAATTGTGAGGCAAATTGGTGATGCACTGAGGACCAAGCTCCATCACCTCGGTTAGCTTGTTTCTCTTGAAATGGGAAAAATACTTGCTGAAGGAATAGGGGAAGTTCAAGCTTGTTGTAAAATTTGGAAAGTGAAACATTCTTTTGTAATACCTTTCTTTGTGATATTCCTCTTCATTTTTGTTGTCATCATAATCATAATCATAATAAAAAAAAGCCTATAAAGCTAGGAAAAGAGGATTGTAAATTTTGATTATTTTCTATGCGTACTTGTAAATTCTTTATAAGAAATATAGAAGCATTGTCATTATCATAAAAGTCTGATTATAAGAATGTTGTTTGATATTCCTGTAAAAACTTTTTTTTTTGAAAAATATACTTACCTGACATGCTAGTTGACCTATAGGAAAAATATTTATACTAGTAATATTTTCCAGAAAAGTGAAAACAATTAAATCTTTTCTTTAACTACAAAATTTATCTAAAATGCCACATAATTATTCTCAGCAACCAAAGCACAATCTCATTAAATATAGATCAGTTGATCATTTCTAGATATGCTTGTGAACTATAATCAGGAATTGCAATGGGAAAATATTTAGTATACCTCATTAGTTATATTGGAAAGACTTTAATTAGATAGACCATATATGCTTCATATTTAGTATTTATTCTTTACATTAACAATTTATACATCAAATTCTTATGTGCAGCACTGATTGAAAATATTAAATATACATCAATATATACTAACAAATGTTATATCTTCAATTCTACATATTTGAGTTGCTTATGAAGCGAAGCTGTCAAATTCTTATTCTGCTTTATTCCTACTTTGAACAATTAGTCATGTGATTGAGTAGGAGGGGAAAATTCTCATTGCTTGTCATGCATTAGATAAGTTGATCCACAAGGCTTGTGTAATAGAGAATTAAGAACTCCCTTATTCTGAATTCACATCAAAGAACATTTTGGTATTGGAAAGTAAAAGTCTGTTGGGGCAATTCTAGTAATATATTTAATCTGATTGATGAACGAAATTTATTCTAAAATTATTTCATCAATATTTGATTTTGCAAGTAAAAGTCTCATTTATGTTTTATTTTGTATCTTTTCTTTTGCAGCTAGAAAACTTGTCATTGGATGGTGTTCACAACTTGCCACTACATAAGGTTTATATTCGCACAAATTTCAGTTGTGATGTTTTCTTTGAATTTAAAATTACTTATGCTTGCTAGATTATTCAACTATCCTTATACACTCATTTGCAATTGCTTTAGACTTAACACATACACAAATTTTATTTCAGAATTTGATGTTAATCATTTAGCTCGAGAAACTCAAACTCGGTGGCTAAAGACCTTCAGGTAATATTGATATATACTGTCTTTTATCTATTTAATTTGTTCAAGTTTTTGTCATTTATCACATTCTTCAAGGTTGTTGAAAAAATAATTTTGATTCCACTGATAAAATTAAAGTATAGATAGATACATGAGATGTAGTTGTGTATACCAAGGAAATCAGCACCAGCCCCTTTAGTTGATCCTTAAGTTGAGTAGATTTTGGTTGATCTTTTGGAAGTTGTATGATTTGCATACTCTTTGCAATTGGGATGTCGAAGAGTCACATTTGACATCTATTTCAAATATGACTTTATCTGCTTGAATCCTTGAGTGCATTTTTAGTCTAATATGTTCAATTGATGCAACACTTCGTACAGTTTACTAATAAAAATTGACAGATATTGGAATCACAATTGGCATTGCTCAGACATCATATTTGATATGAATAGTTCTATAAAATTCTGTATTGTGCATCGTGTGTTACAAGGACCTATTTTATGTACATTGAATTATCTCATGACATTGTTGTTTTGTGATTTTATTGATTTGGTATATGTAATTGTATATAGTGCTTTAGGTTAATATATCCCGTAATTATTTTATGATTTTAAGGTCTTGTAATTAATTACTTGTCTTTTGACATGTTGCAGGTTATTGTGAGCTAATAATCTCTCCTTTATTTCTTCAATATATCATTGGAGTTAGCTAATGGAACTAGTAAGATCTTTGTAATAGAACTTTGGATTTGTTTGGTAGTTTTTTTAACAAGCAATAGGGATATTGTATTTTAGATGAGATTTTGTATTTTGAATGAGATTTTATATTTTGGATGATTATTATTTCTATAAAATATTTTTTAGTTTGGGATTATACATGCTAGACAACAATTTTATCAAGGGATTTAAAAACAAAATAATAAAATAATAAAATAAAATAAAAGATAAAAATATACCACAGTTTTAATGGTGAACTGTGGTAAATTTACCACGGTTTTATCGAAACTGTTGTAATTTTACCACAGTTTTTTAAGAAAATCGTGGTAATTTTACCACGGTTTTATAAATTCGGTGGTAAACTTACCACGTTTATACTTAAACTGTGGTAAAATTACCACGGCTGTTTTTAAAATTTACCACGGTTTTTCGTAAATTAACCACGATTTTTTAAAACCGTGGTAAAATTACCACGATAAATAACCGTAGTGCATGCCACTGTCGTAAATTAACCACGATTGTTTTAAAACCGTGGTAATTTTACCATGGTGATTACCCGTGGTGTATGAGCATGTGCATAGACGACGTCCACCTAGACCACGGTTGGGATTTGTCATACACCACGGTTATTACCCGTGGTGTATGAATGATTTTCTTGTATTGTTTATTCTAAAACTATTGCCTATTAGACATCAAACTGACTCCCGTTTATTTTTCTAACAGCTGTTGTAGAAATAATTTTCATTATATAGAGTAAACTTTAGTATATTAATTAGTAAACTAATTCTAAAAATTCAAATAAATTGTGGTTAATTGACTAAAAGATCCTGCAAATGAGTGGGCAAAGTTTTGTTGCAAAACTCTGTTATATGTATATACTAGATTTCCGCCACCGCACGGGTTTATTCATGGTCTCAAACTCAATTATTACATATTTAATATAAGTGTCGCATTTTCATATTTTATAGATAATTAATATTTTACTTAATAAGTTCATACCATTTTTTATTTGTCTGATTATTTTTTTATATCAGATATTATTATTCTGAATCTAAAAGGAGTTAAGTTGACAATCGATAAAAGAAATAATTGTTTGATTACACACACATACATATGTATATAAGCAAATATTATATTATAATATATTTTAAATAATTAATAAATTACTACAATCAAAATATTATATTATAAATTATGCAACACTTATTTGTATACAATGTTTGTAGTAACATTTGTTACATTATCATCATCTTTACAAATAAAAACTTTCAATCCAGCAAAACTTGTGACTTGTGAAATAACTATATACAATTGACCGTGACTAAAAACTTATAAACAATATATATGAACAAAGATTATGTCAATAACTCATGTTTCATTTTAAAGATTTTTAATATTATATATTTATATAGATTTGTTAGATTTAACTCTGAAGAAATTGATAATTATGTTGTATGAAAAATAAATGCAGTCAAATATAATATTAATAAATATATATTGTAACATAAAAGTTTCAATTTAAGAAACTACAATAATTCAGCCTACATATCTTCATTATATATCAATCATCATTTTATTTGTATTAAAATATGGGTGATTATACTTTAATACCCAACGTGGAGCGCTTTTATACTTGTGTTCTAAAATTTTAAAATTTACATATTGATACCGAACATTTGCTTAAATTATGCTTATAACACTAAAATAATTTTACGGCCTAACAAATGTAAACATATAATGTTGAATATTGTGAAGAGTAACAACAACATCCAATATTTGTACAAATGAAATAAGCTAAAATCTGAGCTTGAAATATTTTCAGCAGTCTCTAAGTCAACATTTGTGAAATCGAAAAATTGCTCTAGTTCTATAAGTGTTCATTTGTGCTAACATTGGGTATTAATTTGTAACTTTTTTTAAACTTTGAGATAAAAGTGTAGAAACGACCATCGTTCGGGTACTAAAGTGTAATGAACCCTATAAAGTATGATAACTATGATTGTATATCCAATAGTCTTAAGACTATATTTTCAAAAAAATAATATAATAGACTATATATATGAACTTATAAATATCAATCTTTGTTTGATTTAGTTATTTATTTAATTAGAATGTTAAATTGTTAACTATTTCATATTTAATATAATTAAAAAATATTATAAATGTTATATCTATGTATAAAGTATACAAAGCATTCTACCGATTATTATGTTTTACCAAATAATTCACTTATTTTTTATTTAATGTATTTAATATATGTTGGTAATTATTTGACATAATAAAATCTACTGAATGTTATCAATCACTTCTTAATATCGAAAACTCACATATTTATTGAACATATCATAAATTAATTATATAATAAAAAGTGCTAATGTATAAAACTACCCACTCTTCTAAAAAAACTCTTTTACCCAATTTAAGAAAAACATTCAAAAAATACCCACTTTATCTAAAATGCCCTCAAAAGGTGATTACATATGGGCATCTTACACATTTCTTACACCAACCTTACACAAATGTACTTGAATTACACAAAAAAAATATGTGGATATACTTCCAAAGTATACTCATTTTTTGAATTTTAAACACTACAAAATTTATAGTCGGATTTTTTTATGCTTGAAACCAACCAAGTATACGTGTCACAAAGAATTTATTCATCTTGATGAAAATTGTATCCTGATTAAAATCCTGACACGATAACAAATCGCAATCGTATAACAAACATAATGGGATTCGCGATCATGATGGAGATTCACGATCGTATTACGATCACGATCTGGAATCTCGATCAAGTTCCTAACACACTCCAAAAAGCTTCCGACACATGTCTAAAAATACTAAAAAGTGATCAAAATCATATGGGTCATTGAGGGTATTACTGAAAAGTAGGTATTTTTTTAATGCTTTTCTAAAGTTGGGTAAAATAGGTTATCTTTATAAAAATGTATTTTAATTTTACGTGTAATAAAAAATGTGTATGTTGTGGCCCTAGAGCTACCGGAAAAGGAAGAAGAGGAGGAGGTGTTCGGAGTGAAGGAAACCAACGAACTGGGGAGGTGCAAGAAGGATTTTTAGGGATTTCAGAAAATAAAGAAGAATTGGGGATCGATCTTCAAAAGAGGGTTGGGCCGGCAGCGGGTCGGATTCACGCAAAGGAGTAATGGGCTACTTCAGAACTGGGCCTATCTACTTTGTTATTTTTAATTCTCAAAGAAGGACTTAGTCCAATTTCAATTATCTAGGGTTGTTGTTTCATTTTGTGGTCCCGGTTATTGTATGCTTTATATAGGCATTTTCACCTAAGTGGAAGGACATGAAAAAGATTACTCTAATTCCTCCATTATTCTCTCTCTTATCCTCTCCCTCTCGTTCCTTCTCTATTTTCTGCTTTTCTTCCACTCTCAAATCAATTCCCATTAAAATTACAAGATTTTTGCTACACTTCAGTACATATTTTACAACAAATCACAAAATAGGTAAAAGGAAAAACAAGAAAAATCGAGAAACCACAGAAACTATAATAGTGTATGTGTGTGTGTGTGAGAGAGAGAGAGAGAGATAGAGAGAGAGAGATAACATATATGGTGAGACATTAAAAAAAATTTAAAAAGTATACTGTAGATGATTTGATATTTTTTGGGAGTGAACATTTTTGAAGCGGGCTCCATTTATTATATAGATAGATGATGGATAGCCAAGATTCATTTGGATGTGCTCATTTGAATAAAACATTTTGATCATAATCAATAAACATCCAATACATGCTTAATTCAAATCTTAACCTCATACGCAGTGGAAAAACAAAGGTTATCAAATTACATAACAATATTGATAAATTTGATGTAAGATAGAATTGATGTAGAAGAACTACTGCAGCAATCTCAATCACAATTACACCAACTTTCCAATCTTTTTAGCTGTGTGACCTTCTCATTGATCCAGACGTCGTATGGATGATGATCTTCTAGACCTTGAAGAGACCTAGACCAAGAAATCCTAACTTTCACAATGGCAAAAAATTCCACAGTTTTGGGAGCTGTAATTTTTGAAAATAATGAGTATGGTGGCTAGGGTTTTTCATCTCTCCTTTAACCGGTATAAATAGGCTACATCGGGGATCTATAAGGAGAATTAGAGTTGGACCACCAACAGGCCTTAAGTTCTTCATGTCAAGCCCAGATATAACTTAAGCCCATTAATATTAATTCAATCCACTAAAAAATTAATACTGCACTGCCGCCCTAATTCCATAATTATGGATATGACTCCTTCAACTCAATTAATTCATCATGTTTAAGATATCGAATATCCATTAATTAACTACAATATATTGACAACTTGATTAATTAATTTCTTGTCCATGAGTAGTACCACTCAACTTTTATTATTATATCGGATATAAATTCACTTGCAGGTATAACATAATAATCCTTTTTGAACTCCTCAGGGGACATCATCAACCCGGCGTACCGGGATATGAATTCTTTCTATAATTAGTAACCCATTGATTACAATAATGTCACTACCCAATTTATCGAGCTTATTGATTCTTTATTTAGAATCTCACTCACTGATAAATCAAAGCAGTAAGCATTAAAATAAACATGTCAACTATTATATAGGGATTAAGATCATGAGTATCTGAGATCTATAATCTAATGTTTGTCAGTCCATTAGAATTATCTCACTGCAATCCAGTTCAATACATTACCAAAATGTACTTGTATAATTTCATAGTCAAGATAGACTAATTTCAAATTATACCACAACAATACTAATGGTTCGTCTACTTCCATCTAGGTTGTGAACACTCTCGTACTTAATAAGGAGCGAATAATATAATCTTCTGTATGCATTCCATACACCATATCATCTTCAATATTAAGTATATGATGATATTGCATAAATTGAAAACAACATAAATGCAATGAAAGTGACTGTTCATTCTCATTCAAAATAAGGAAATAAGGTATATACAAAAAGTAAACTATTTTAGTATAAACCCCAACAATCTCCCACTTTATACTCAAAGAATTTGCTTTTAAGTATACCACTAAATAAATAGTACAATTTCTCCCATTTATACTTAATACTATGCTGCCATGATCCGAACTCCCATTCCTTACATGTGACTATCAAAAGTCTTAGCTGGTCTTAGCTGGTAAGCTCTTTGTGAATGGGCCTGCCAGGTTGTCTAATGATGCAATCTTTGTCACAACATCGTCTCATCTCTTTACAATTTCTCGTATAAGATATCACTTGCGCTTAATGTGTTTACTTACCTTATGGGCTCATGATTCCTTTGAATTTGCCACTGCACCAACATTGTCACAGTAAAATATGATACTCCTAGGCAAATCCAGAATCACATCTAAGTCCAACAAGAAGTTCTTGAGCTAAACAACCTCTTTCTGCTTTATGCTCCTCTATGCCACACTCTACCTCCCAAGGTAGACTTACTCTTTTCCTTATCAGCTTGGAAATCAGAATCGGTATAACCCACATGACATAGATTGTCAGACTGGTAAACCAACATATTATCTCGAGTTCTTTTCAGTTGCTTGAGTGTATGCTTTACTATAATCTAATGTCCATTTCCAGGGTTAGACTGATATCTACTTATCATGTCAACTGCATACTAAATATGAGGCCTCGTACACAACATCACAAACATGAGACTTCTCTTTAGTTTTGTATACTGGAAGTGAAACGCCCCAAACAACTCTGTTTGGCCACGTCACTTAACATATAATTTACTTATATTTGTGTGCTTATTTTAAATTGAGCGGAAGCTAAGGTCAAATAGTATGATAAGGTAAGACATCATGATTTTCATTATAAATTTTTTGCAATTACAACATGCAACTTATCGGATCTATTTTGTCACACAACATAGTGTGTAATGGAAGCATTACAAAAAGCCCATCCACATCAATCATGCAAGCATCTGACCTATCGGGCTCATAGGTTTTACACAACCCGCCCGTCTAGCACCCTAAATTAACATACATAGCATAAAGGTTCATTGACATATAATTTACATCGCAGGCTCCTAGGTCGAACGACCTGCCTTTAAAATGCATACATAATATATCAAGTTAACATAGCGTATCTACAAAAATCGAGCTATTCCCATCCCCAATAATCATTGATCATAAAAGCAAAAGGAGAATGATCATTGAAATGATAATAATATGAGTATTTCAAAAGAAGAGCATGCAAAAGTAAACACAAGCTTATGGGGGTTCTCTTGTGTTCACAACGCTCCTACTCAGGCCTTAACTCCTCAACCTGAAATTCATTAAATGAATGTGGTGAATATTTAACAACATACTCAGTGGGGAGATACTGTAAACAGTTATAGCCAATTGCACAAGTGAAAATATAACATATATAAATTTCTTTACTTTGTGGAGACTAGTCTCAATTCCGTAGGGTCCAAACATCATGATGCCCCTATTAATGAACGTCTTAGCCCTGTAGGGATGCCCACAGGCTTATTATCCCCCGGAGAGGACATTAACAAGTCTATATCGATCCCGTAGGACCTCTTTATCGACCCCGAAGGATCTCTATATTGCTCTGAAGGGTCTCATTCATATCCTCGGTCCGAAGACCCTACATACTTATACAATCAAAGCACAAGAATAACTATAACTTTACACGTGTTCATAGTTTAGAGTAACCCTACCTTATGAGATGCTTTCAAAATCCTTTCAACCTTTGGAATACTTCCTCACCGTGCACAAGTTATCCACCTCGAACCCCAATACGTCTCCTAGCACCTCTAAATTCCTTTTTCATTTTAGACGTCGAGTTATATAATTATTTCATAATTTTGACCAAACACATGCTATACATCGCTTTAAGGTTTTCATACATATCCACATACACAAATATGGATATACGAGCTCATACTATGATTTTGGACTCAAAATACACATTAAAACTCTTTGAGGCATTTAACCGAGCACGTTACATGCACCCATTTAAACCACAAGAACAAGACTCAATTTAAATCCTTTAAATCCATAATTCCAAACACAAGAACCTCCACCCTAGGGCTTTAACATACATGAAAATCAACTCCATACAACCATCACAACACTTCCAACCAAATACCAACATAATAAGGGAAAATTAGGGCAAAAATCCCAACTCTAGCATCAATAAACCATAGGAATTTCAATTTAATAACACATATAGCTTCAATGGAGTAAATAAACCATATTCTCAAGATATCAAAGCAAGATGATCAATAAAATTGAAAACTCTAATTTTTGGGTGCAAACCCTAGGTTCAAATCAACATGGAAATGGTGCTTAATCACCAAGAAGAAGAGGGTATGAAGTTACCTTGGTTGATGGATGATGATGAGAGAATCCACTCCAAAACTTGAAGAATTTCTTGAGAGGATTTGGAAGAAGAATCGCCCAAGTGTTTTGAAGAATGAAGATGAATGAGTGAGACGAAGTGTTTAAAAAGTGAAAATCCCAAAGCGAGGCGTGACATAGGGGTCGCGTTCGGAGGCTGAGTTTGGATGATACAGCGAGGTGTGACTCAAAGAGGTCGTGTCTACGGGTCGCCTTTGAGACGAAGAAAAATGGCTCTCTGAAGCCGTTGACACACGACTCAAATGTCGCGTTTTTGGCTCGCGTTGCAGAGCTGCGCAGCACGTGACTTGGAGGGATCGCGTTTCGGCTTCACTGCGAGACGCGACTTGGTGAACTCATGCTTGAGGGTCGCGCTTCCGACTCGATTTGTTATTTTCAAAGAACATTTCTAACTACTTTTAACTTTCTAATTTAAACATAACTTAAATTTTAGAACATATTTAATACTTACCGAAAAAGCGTTAGGGTGTTCACAGTATGGCAAACTAAAATTAAATACAATCACATTCATCATCATATAACTCGACATTTTGGTAATAAAAATTTAAACTATATTATACGCTCAGTATAATATCACCGTGCTATGACGTATCGGCTCGAGTGGGACAACCTGCATTAAAACAATGACATCATATACGAATATACCATCATGATTAACATTCAAATAATATGAATTCAAAATTATTTTCTAAAATTATAATTTATAATTTAGCGAAAAGGGTCGGGGTATCACAGGAAGACTTGTCTTGTAGATGATATGGGGTGGGTACATATACAGTAAAGATTATATCATCGGGTTCCTTGCATTGTAGATGATATGATGTGGGTACCACAGACTCTGTCACGTTCAATTTTTATCTGAGGGATTCCTCTAAACCATCTCCTTGTTGATGATCTTCTAGAGATTGCTGAAGAAGTTCTGACCATCTATCAGAGAAAAAAGAACTCAAACCAAGCCTCCGCAATTTCAGAATCACCCTGGTGAATAAAACAGGATTCTTGCATTTTTCCCTCATGCTGAGAAAACATGAATGTAGCCAAGTTTCTGATGCCAGATTTCTGATTCTACCAATGATGTTCTTTGACATGTTACTATACTTTGTGCAGGTACATGAAGCTGATAACAGTTGTCAGCTGATCTTTTATATTCCATTATATCTAAGACCTGGATGACTTTTTCCTGAATATCATGGACCAGTTAGAATCTTATCAAGATTCTTTGTTCCACTGTTCAACATAGTGACATTTTTCTTAATGGATTTGACCTCCGAAGATAATTTTGTAATCTCTTTTTCTTGTTGTTGTATGATAACTTCTTGATCTGAATCAGATTTGATCAGCTTCTTCTTTTCTTCCATAAGGCCCTTGTTGTGTGACTGAAGAGTCTTGTTGAACTCCATAACGTCCAGCCACTTTGAATACATTTCTTTGTACGTTTTCACAAATTCTTCTTGGTTGAAGTTTTCATTATCTGATTCATCTTGTTCTGCATAGATGAAGGGATCTTGAATTTAGAAACTTTGGCTGTGAATGCAATAGTTTTTTTGCATTGAATTCCCCCCTTAAATTAGGCTATTGATACTACTTCTGATCATTGTAGTTTTTTTCTTGTAGAGTATTCCCAGGTGATTGTCTTCTGTTGTTGAAATTTCTTGAAGACTTCTTGTTGGCTCTTTTCAACATACGGCTGATGTTCTTGATAATCAAGACCATTGTGTTCATTGTATCTGAATCAAGTTGTGAGCCTATGAACAATGAGAAGCTTGTAAGATAAAGGTGCTCAAATCTCTTTCAAAGAAATTTTCCTACAAGGTTGCTGTTATTGAAGAAGCCAAGGATATCAATAGTATGAGGCTTGATGAACTAATGGAGTCTTTAAGTACATTCGAGATGAATCTAGAAGATGAATATAGTAGCTCAAGAAAGTGAGGTATTGCTCTTAAAACTGTAGTTTCAGAAGATGTACATGTAAAAGTACAGAACAATCATCAAAAAATGGCTTCCTCATTTTACTCGATGAACATAAAGCTTCTAGTAAAGAAGCTCGTGATGGATAAATTCATTGACCGAGAGTTCCTTCAAGCTCGAATCGGTCCAGAGAAGACTAGCATGATCTTTCACTTGTTGAAGACATGCGGGCTCTTGTCTTACACGACATCATAGCCCAAGAGGAAGCATCTCCCGCTTGTAGCTGAGTTCTACTACAATGCAGAGATCTTTGGACACAACATATTGTCTGTTGTCCAAGATCAGGTTATCATCATCAACAAAAATGTGTTTACCAACCTGTTTGAGCTCCCCGATAAAGGCCCGAAGGTGGATGAACTAGCGCTCCCTTCAAAGTTGGAGTTGTGGAATGACTGGAAGCTTCCACACGTTGATCATCGAGACTTTTCAAATAATTTGAAAGATAGTCTCTCTCCAACTATGGTCCAGATCCTGGACATTGTGATGCATATTTTCCTCAGTAGCATCACCAACGCACAGTTCAATGACAACACCTCTCATCTCATGGCCGCCATATATTACGGATGTAAGGCTGATTGGGCATCCTTTATATTGGCTCAGCTTCGTAGTCATGTGAGGCGTGCTGAGATCGATCTAACCTCTGGCACATTCAAAGCCAAGTTAGGATTTGGCAATCGACTTAGTCACATCATCGCGGAGCAGCTTGAAACAGTTTCTGGTAGATATTTTCTCACCAGAAGAGATCTCCTTCCTACAGTTTACATTCACCGCAGACATCGTGAAGTAACTGACCGCCCTAGAAAGTCGAGACTTCAGCTAATGGAGGACCACAGCCCAGCTAAAGGAAAGCAGCCGCTCCTTTACGTTGAACCTCCAACTGATGCAGTTCAATCTTCGACTAACAGTGACTCTTTCACTTATATAAGTGATGAGTCAGCTGCACCTACAACCAGCGAACCTCCTCGCTGTCCCAGAAACTCTGGAAGAAGGCTTCAATGCAAGCCTTAACCAACAACTAGAAAGTTATTTTGGTCAAATAAGGGGTCACAGTCCCTTTCTCTTCGAACATCTTCGAAGATATCTCCAGTATCACCTGTGGAGATACCAGGTGGATGATGCCACAATGCTGATGATGGCAGACAAGCGAGGCTACTCATACTGGATTAAGGAAGGTCAATGGAGCAGGAGCTGGATGAACTATCCGCTCGATACACCTCCATCAGTCCCAGAAATCATGGATTCTATGATTAAGAGGTTTCAAACATCGGTGCCTCATAATGTACCCCTTCCCAAACATGAGCCCTCCAACTCATCCACAACTCCTCTTCAAGAGGATGCCCTCATCACCATACTGGATGAGCCACTTTTCAGACTCGCATCAGCTTCTTCTATTAGGCAAGATCCACTCTCTCTCTCATATCTTGACCAACTGATGACGACAGAGGAGTCATATGCATGGCTGTCCGCTCCTATGCCTGCATCCCAAGCTCCCCACATCACCAACAACTTGCTGGCCACTTCTTTCTCTCTTCTGCCACAGTTGTCACTGCCAAACTATGACTTCCATCAGATCGCCCTTTTGGATAATGCCAAAAAGGGGGAAGGATATATTGATGATGGAAAATCATATGTTCCAACATATGATGGTCCCTGTCAAGGTGATCTAACTCTTTGGAATGACATCCAAAGAGAAGTACAACGAGAGGTACAACTTCAAAGGCAAGCTACCTTTCAGGGGGAAGCTACTCACGGGGGGAGGGGGGAGGAAGCTACCTATCACGGGGAAGCTATTTGTGAGGGGGAAGTCCAATTTGAGCAATGCCCAGCTCAAGACTACTTTTGGACTTGGGAGAATGCCCAGCTGGAACAACAACAAGATTGGGGTATCCACAACATACCAAGCATCTCTCTCTGCAAGTATGAAAAAGGAGAATCGAGCAAAAGAAGAAGGAACTGATTGGTGAACAGTTCCAAATGAAGAAGGAAGTTAAAATATCAATTCTTGATATTCTCTCTCTCTCTTACTTCCTTATATTTCTTCATCTTCTCTGCTCAATCAGTTTCTAAACATGCTCTTTTGTTTATAATACAAATATTCTGATCATGCTGATATGTCCCTCTGAATAGCTTAAGGCTTTCCATGCGCTCTAATAAATGAAAAAATCTGCATGATAATAAGAATTGAGCTATTTTAGAACTGAAAATTTTGAAGCTTTTCATACTGTGCAAACGAGTATCAAAATATCTTAAGGCCATTTAAGCTGCATTTTCCATTAGTAAAAACCTTGATGCCTTATAGATAAAACTCGTTGAGCTCACATTGTATGCTTTATTGCTCTAATACTCATCTTACTATCAAAGCTCTGATGATCACATCAAAACTCTGATACTCATGCATGTCTAAAATGTTAGCTTTTAAAAGCTACAAGCATCTAAAACTTTTCTTAGGAACATGATCTGATATCAGCCTTGATACCAAAAACTGGTACAGGCTCAGATGCTCATTCATGAAAGATAACCTCATGCAGTTTTTCCATCATCAAATCAGCTGGTTTTGACATCATCAAAAAGGGGGAAATTGTTAGGAAAATTGTTGGGAAAATCTCAAATGATGGTTTTGATGAAATGTCAAAACATGTATGATGATTTAATGAAAAACTGTGGGTTATGAAAAGTTGGAATCAGGGATAATGACCAAGTAAGACTTCAAGCTGAATTGAGAAACAACTATTTTGAAGCATGGTCAACCAGCTTACAAGGTTGCCTTGATCAGACCAGTCATAGTCAACTCTTCAAAGCTTAAGAAAAGCTATAAGGGGGGAAGAGAACTTTGGAGACTGGTAGGCATCCATAGATGAGTAATCATCAATCTTAGTAGAAAGCCAAGACAGACTGATGAGAATAGAGCCAGCTTGAAAGTTGAAACTGAACTGATCAAAGATCAGTCAGTTACAAATGGCTAATCCCAAACTGATCAAAGATTAGTCAGCTGGAAGAAAGCTCTAAAAGCATTGAGCCAATACTGAACTGACCATAGATCAGTTCAAGGAAAAAAGAAAAAGCTCAATCAAGTAGCCAACTGATAGTCCAGAACTGAAAGCTTTTTAAGCTAAGCTGCCAAGTCAGCTGAACTGGACTATATCAGGACTGAAGTTCAAGGCAGCTGAGGATCTGCCAACTGGACAATCTTAGAGTTAAAAGTCGAGATAGCTGAAAGCCGATCAGCTGAATGTCCAAAACTGATAGCCGAATCACATGGCCTGCTCTTTCTGACAAAGCAGTCAATGAAAATCTTAACAGGAAATCTTTAAAAGATCCTGATGATCTTAGAGCAGAGGACATTAAAGTCAAACGACTAGTTTATTAAGAGCTTCAAACGGCTACATGCATTAAAAAGCCACTGGTGAATTCTAAACATTCACCAATCATAACGGTCAAAAATCATCCATCTATTTAAAGAGGGTGAACTCAATTCTGGCTAAGACTTTCGCCAATCTAAATTTTGCTATTTTGCAGAACGAACTATTCTTTTTTCCTCCCCACACCTCAAAGCTTAATACTCTCAAAAGTGCGAAAAGTCTTAACTGAGAAGGCGTGCTTCAAGTCCAAAGCAAGCTACTAAGCTGACGTAGAATTCCAGCAAGGGCAAAGCTTCTCAGTTCAGTCCCTCAAAGATCAACCACTCAGCTCAAGCTAAAGGAGCATTCCAAGTTGATAACAGATTCAAGACTGTCTTCTTGAAGATCGAGCGAGATCTAAAATTGTGTAAAGACGGGAAATAGCACCTAAAGTCTCAACGAGCAGTTAGGACCGGTAAGTGTGAGCTGTCGACTCAGAAACCGGCTGAGGAGGAGCGTATACTGATGGGTCCATTCTTTCGGGACAGCAACAGTTGGAAAGGAGGCCGCGCTCGGTTTGAAGGGTGCCGTTTTCAGGTCCAACAGGATTTCTTCACTGTGTAACTGTAATAAAGAAACTTTACACTTGCATAGTGGATTGCCCTTCTGTGGAAGGAAGAGAGGACATAGAAGTAGGAAGCTTCGAACCTCTATAAATTCTTGTGTGTACTGTTCTTATTGCTTTCAGCTTTGCATGTTCTTAAATTGCACACCTTCAGACACACAGGCTGCATTGAGAAGCTAAGCTAAGTCTTCAAAGTTATCAGTTCTAACTGATCAGCTCACCAGCTAAGCTTCAGTCAGGCTTTCTCTACTGATCAAGAAAGCACAAATAAAATAGTGAAAGTGAGTCAGGGCCCTATCTATTCTGCATCTATTAAAAGTTTTTGAAGTCAGTTTATTCACCCCCTAAACTGACATAGACTCGCACCGAGACCAACACTTAAATATATAATTATTCTAAAAGGAGGAAGCCCCGTCTTTTGTTATGCCTACTTGATCATTCGTTTTGGCCTATGGAAGGGCTTCACAGTATATTGGTGTCTGTTTCTTTCATCGACCTATGAATGGCCTATGAAAGGGCTTATTAGTTGTTACAGCTTCCATTCTTCTCTTATATGCCGTTTATAAACGGGGATTCGCTCTAGTTACAGAGGTTATGTTGTCCGATTTTCCGAAGGGCATATCCTGTCTTTGGCATACTCATTTGTCATTTGTATTCCAAACATTAATCTTTTTTGAATAAACACCTCGTCTCCACTTAATTATCCTTTTCGGGACCAGACTTTTACAACAAAACCCTAAATGCGGCATTGCACGATCGACTAATCTTTTAATGAATTATTCAGAAGAAGAATTGGGATCCTTTAGTAAAATGTATTTTATATCTTTTTTTGTTAAAACACCTACATTTTGATCAAAGTAACTTTAAATAATACTTTTGTTATCAAAATTGAATATTTGAAAAATCCGTCCCTTTTCTGTTTTCGGTTAAAATCGAACCTAATTTAATGAAAATTCATTCAAATTTTGTTGCTAAAAGTTCATTTGGCATATTAATTAAGTAATTTGGATCTATTATTGATTGAATTTTGAGCATGGCTCAAAGCGAGCTCAATAAGTAGAACAATGAAATAGAAGTATGAATTAGTATGAAAACTTCAAACTATTTTGATATCGATTCATGTTCTGTTCAATTAAAGTTTATTCTAACTTAATTTTCTTCATCTAACCATACTCAAATTTAGTAGCAATAAAAGCACAGAAAATAGACGGTAGTTATACATATACAATCATCGAGGATCAACAGTGGGGAAAATAGATTATGAAGGAGATTGATAAATGACACGACACCTTTTCTTAATTGGACACACATTAGCACGGATAGTTTTGTTAGCCTGATTATGCAAAATCTTAAGTTTAGGAAAACAATTATGATCAAATCAAGCTAGATTTGCGCAAAATGAACCTTTCCGCTAAACATGTCCAATCACGTTTGAAGCAAGAAAACACGCTCAAACATGTCACTTGTCAGTGACATATGAGTTACGTCGTTTCGCGGTAAAATTGAATTGATTCTCCCTCCTAAACACTTTTGATTTTCGCGCCGTTTTCGCATATGGTCAAAAAGGAAAAGGTCTACAAAGAGTTCCGGTTCTTCCCATGGGGTAAAAACAAAAAAAGTTGGGATTTCATACATAAAAGGTTGAAAATCGATGAGAGAGAAAGAGAGGGATGAGCTGTCTTTAACACGTCACAAATCACAATCTACTCAAAATCTTAATGCCTGTGAAATTGATTTGGCAGCGTATAATCTATTGACCAGCTTTTGAGTTTTAGTTTTGATTTCAAGGGGTTTTTTTTTTTAAGAAACTAATTGCTTTAATAATATACTATGCAGCTCTAAACATTTGAAGAAAATAAAAATAATTTGAGAAGCTTTGTTCATAAGGGCGTGACAGCATTAAACCAAAAGTAATTTACAAATAGGGTTAAGAGTTTCTATATAAAGATCTTAATTTTGCGAATTCAGTGATTGTCTTGTCTTAACAAATAGTATAATAGTCTCGTGATTAAATCGCTGGTGCCATGTTAGGTGAGGATTTGATGAAAAGCTTTTATTTCATGCATCATTTGATATTCTGTGTTACCTATATTGTATGAAGAATTAAAGAGCATAAATTAATTCATAGTGTCGAGTAGTAAAGTCTCTCTAATTGCCAAAGCTTGTTATCAAGATTGCAACATTCTTTCCTCTAGCTGTTCAGCAAAAAAAATTTATCCCAGTACTTTTGCTTAGCTAATGATATTACTTTTGTCATTTTGTCTTTTGATTTGGTCTAGTTTAGTTGGACTAGACGGAATGTTAATTTTGTCACAAATCAAATATAGCCCATTTAACTATAAAACATTGCAGTGTTTCTAGCCTTCAGTCAGATTGTGTTCATATTTCGAGCGCATGGAGTGTAAACGAATTGCTTAATAAATGTTTTATTTCTTTAAAAGAAAAAAAGTCTCTCTCTCACAAAAGGCATATATATATATATATATATGTAAATGTAATAGGACAAGTTTCTTTTGTTTATTGGTGTCCTTTCGCCCTCTAAAGGGCCGCTACTACAAATTGTTGGTTCATTATTAAATGATTTGTTGGTCCAACATTTGAGAAACCTACGGGGCCCACGGTCGTGCAAATTGGCGGGAAGATTAATTTGCTCTTTTGTACAAGGTCAACTGCCATAACGGCAGCGGCTGTGAAGCTGTTTTTTTCAGTTACTGCGGAGCACGTCTTCAATTTAATTTGTCGACATGCCAAAATCGTGATTCCGAGGATCATTGATTCGTCGTGTTATCTATCGCTCAGTCAGTGAGAATTATGTGATGCACGCTCTATGGGTAGAGTTCATGCCGTTCTGATAAATACTACTCACAAGTTTTTAAAATATATACAATTTAATATTTCAAAATTAAATTCCGTAAATAATTTACTTGGAAAACAAAAAATTGTGGATGATAATATAATATTGTTTTTTTATCTATTAACATACTGATTATATTATTTTTATATAAACAGATGTAGGTAGATTTGGTAGTTATTATATTGAAAACCCAAAAATAATAGCTCCATACATTTTATTTATATATATATATATATATATCACTCTAATATCGACACATTAATTATACATAATATATTGTTCAAAAAAATTAAATAAATTGTGGGTACTCCCTAAAGAACTATGGTAGTACACACATTGATGACATGAACTCTCCGAGTCTAGGGAAAGGTGTGTTAGTTACTATTATGTATGTTTACTATTGAGAGATTGATATATATATATATATATATATATATATATATATATATATATATATATATAGGATATGAATCATATGAGAACACTTTGTTGGTGTGAGAAATGAGAACCCATCTTACACCATACAATTTAATGATCCAATGGTTGAGATTTAAGGTGGTAATTTCGTAAATAATAGAGCAAAAAATAAAAGAAGGAGGACTATTTTCGTCCAAACCCATTAAAAATGATGATGTCAGTAATTAAAAAAAATCTTAAAAACTTTAACCGACCATAACTTGCTCGTTTTTAATCCAATGCACATAAAAAATATATCAAATTAAAGCTCTCTTCATGCTCTTTCATTTAAGATATCGAAAGGCTATATTTAGATGAAAAAATATGAATGAAAAATAAAAAAGAAAATTTTTTACGCGTGCCCAGGTTGCAAATGCTTTCGTTAGCATATAATAATTCTTCGTTAGCACTATGATAACATATCATAACACATTCTAACGAAGTATTTGTCATATGCTAACATAACGTATTCACTGTGCTAACAAAGAATTATCATAATGCTAGCGTAGTATAAATTTATTAGGGTTTATTAAATCTCAATTATGATTTATTTAATCTCGATTATGGTTTATTCCATCTAATTATCATTTTTTAAAATTTTAATTTTTTATTTATAGTTCTTAATTGATTATTATGGTTTATCTCATCCAATTATGGTTTATAACATATGTTGACAAAGTATTGTCATATGCTAACATAGGATATTCGCAATGCTGACGAAGCAAAACCATAATGCTAACGTAGTACAAATATATTATTATTATTATTTGTTCCAACCAAGATTGTAGAACTCGCTAGGCGCTAGTCGGGCGGCGGGAGGGGGCCTAGACGGAATCTAGGCGGAGCCTAGGCGGTTTTCTAATTTTCATATATATTATTAATTTTTATTACATATTGGTATTTATAAATTAATTTTTTCAATTACTTCACATCCCACATCGATTATATAATGATAATTGAGATGTATGCTATTGTATAAAAGCTCCAATTAGGTTTTCAAGCTTTTTCAATATTTCCTACATCACACATCGGTTTTAGATTAAAAGTTGGGATGTTGGTTATTCTATAAAAGAGTGGGCTATCATAATGAAATCTTCAAATTAGTTTTTCAACCTTTTTCCCATTTTTACTACATCCCACATTGGTTATAGATTGAAAAATGGGATGTAGGTTGATGTATAAAAGGTTATATTTTGAACTATTTTTTTTTTTTAAAAAAAGAAACTTTAACCAATCGGCGCCTAATCGCCCGATTAATCGCTGTCGAGGTCGCCTAGGCGCCGAGGACTCGGTTGTCCGATTTCTTGGCTGATTTGGCTGTTTTCGGCACGGCTAGGGGCCGCCTAGCGCCTAGTCGGCGCCTAGGCGGCCGCCTAGCCCGATTTCTACAACCATGGTTCCAACTCATTTAGGGTTTACCACATCCAATCAATGTTTATTTCATCTAATTGGGTTTATTTCATCCAATGATGATTTTTTCCATTTAATTAGGGTTTATTAAATCAAATTAGATTTATAATTAATTTTTAGAATATTTTTTTCGCTAGCAATATTTGAAAACTTTCATTAGCATACCTATAATGCTTCGTTAGCATAACGATCTGTTATCAAATCCTCCGCGATTTTTATAAGAATTACCAAATTACATTAATACCCCCGCGTGAAAAACTTTTCAGATATTACAGAATTGTCACGGTCTTTTTCATCAAATCTGGTTCTTTGATTTTTGATAAATGTGTGGTGTGAAATGTGTTCTCATTTCTCACACAAGGGGTTATTTTTATATAATTCCACTCATATATATATATATATTGGGAATGGTTCTGGTGTAAACCATGGTGTGTAACTGTAAACCAATCTCCAACCAACATCCATCAAAATTCAATGGTCAAGATTTGGTTAAAGGAGCGGTGGCATTTCTGTAAATAAAGTGAACTTCAAAAAACGCGGTGATATTTTGGTAATTTTTGCGTTTGGGTTAAAATAAAAAAAATCGAACTTCCAGGACGCGGACTAACGGAGACATAATCATATGCCAACGAATACATAATCATATGCTAACGAAGTAGAATTATTTCATGCACAACACCTAACTTTAAACACAAAACTGATTTTGTTAGAAAATTATTAAATGACGACTTTTATATGGTTGGAAAGCTAAGCAAGCCTAATTTTCAACGAAAAATAATTTCAAAAAAATATGAATCGTGGACAAAGTTATAATTGTTTGATTGAAGGTTGTTAGTTGCATTATTTGGTTTCAATTGGATGAACTAACGTTTATATCCCAAATTAATATAATTTTACTTTTTTAAATATATCTCAAACTGATACTTTTGTCATTAAAAGTCTATATCTATATTATATCTAAAAGTAAGATAGTTAATATAAATAATAATAATAAATATTCCCGCCTAAACATACTTTTTATAAATAAAAATAAAAAATTTATTTATTAATTAATATTTATATTATATAGTCATTTAATACTAGAATTTCAATATTATAAATTATTATTTTATCAAACATTATTTTGTTCATAAGATGAAAATAATTATGTGGCCATTAAATTTTTGATTTATATGTGAATTTTCTAAACACCTATTTTTTTCTTTAGGATGGACCATAAATTTATGTTAATTATCATTCTTTTAAGTATTAAGAGTGAATGTTCTAATATATTAATTTAAAACATTTTTAATTTTTAAGTTGATTAAACATATTAAAATAATTCCAGATCCACATCCAAATTTTAATTAAATATATTTAATTTTTCAAATTAAATATATTGATCAAGATACACATTGAGAATTTTAAATTAAATCTACTTAAATTTTTGAGTTAAATGTATTAATCGAACTTAGCAATTAATTGTTAAATATATTTATGTCATGAATTATATATATATATATATATAGGAATTGGTTAAAATAAAAACTTATCTTAGTGTGAAAACTGCGGACTGTGCTTCTTTAGTGTATTTTTAGTGCTTTTCTTTATGTATTTTGATGCTAATATTTTTTATTTTTTTTAATGCTTTTCTTATTGTGTTTTGGTGCTAGATGTTTTTAGCACTAAAATACAGTAAGAAAAGCACTAAAAGTACACTAAACAAGCACAGTCGGCACGTTTTCACACCAACATAAGTTTTTATTATAACCAACCCATATATATATATTAAATAGTTAAAGCTTGTATTTTTAGTTTTTCAAACAAATATCATCACACGTCAACAAACTTACAGATATTATTATACATGAACAAATTACAATTTATGAGTCCCAACAATGATATTTCCACATTTGTTGATTTCTAAGTTGAGATCAAGTGTAATATTTAGATATTTGATATTATCATTTTAATATTAAATATTAAATATACTTTAAATTTATAGATTTGAATTGAATTATATATATTAAACAGTTCAAATGAAATATTTAAAAATATTAATTTATTAAGGGTGTATCTAAATACACCGCCATTTTTTTCTTTATATACCACACATCTTTTTCATATTTTTACATTTTATCTTTACACACCACAATAAAAGTCAATTATGTCCTTTCACTATGAAAATAAAATATAAAAAAAAATATATTCTCCACCCTCACTCTCTCCCTCCATAGACTCACCGCACTCCATCGTCGTTACTTTTCTTCCTGATCTGCCACCTTCACTTTTTTTCCCCAGTAATTAATTTTTTTTCCAAAATAAAATAGAGAAAGACGTAGTTGCCGTCAACACTGTGTTCCAACAATGACAAAATCCCTTTTCGAATTTATAAAATATTCTGACAAATCCTTCAATGTCACCAGATTTTAAAATAATATCATCAACACCATGTTCCAAATTTCAACTCCCCAATCAGATATATATGTATTTCTCCAAACATTTATGCGACAAATATTTAAGTAATTTTAAAATAAAAAATGATATTTATGTAAATTAATAATTATTTATTTTAGAATTAAATTTAATAATGTTGTATAAAGAAAATTTAGTGGTGTATTTATAAACACTCATTGATTAAATATATTTTATAAAATCAAGATCTGCATGCAAATTTTTAAATTAAATATATTTAAATTTTGAATGGTCGAAACTTGAAATGTATTAATTGATCTTATCATTTTAATGTTAGATAATTTTAAGATTTTCAAGTTATCATATTTAAGTTTTCAACTTTAAACATGTTTTAAATAGTTAAAATTTATATATTTTAATTTTAAACCAAAATTTATCCCACATTGAAAAATAAATAAATAATACTGTATATGAATAAACTATAAATTGTGAGTCCCAACAATGATCTCTGCAAATTGAGATCAAGTATAATATTAGATATTTGATTTTATCAATTTAATACGATACATTTTAAATTTTTAGAAATTAAATATTTTTGAATTAAATATATTAAACAAATATAATAAAATATTTTAAATACATTAATTTAAAATATTTTTACTTTTTTAAGTTAATTAAATATATTAAAAAATTCAACATCCACATCCAAAATCTTTAAAGATAATGTATTTGATTTTTTCAATAAAAAATATATATTTTTTCTATCATTCCTCATTCATGTGTGCGCATGTGTGTAGATTTGTGAAGTTCTAAAGTTATATATCAATCATCAGAACTATAATGTTTTGTTTCTCCACAAGTGAGTTCATAAAGTTACATATAATAACATATAAAAATCCATTTACATTGTCTTCACCTAAGCATTTTTATTCTTTTATAATATATTATTACATATTACTATTTACATATTAAAAATTTTCATTTACCCTACATCTCACATCGATTGTAGATTGAAATATTGAGATGTGGGTTGTATAAAAAAGTGGGTAATCTTAAATCGAAACCTCAAATTAGTTCACAACTTTTTCTAATTTTTCTACATCCCACATTGGTTGTAGATTGAAACATTGAGATATAGATAGTTGTATAAAAGGGTAGAAAACCTCAAAAATTTTATTTAATCATATTTTGAACAAAAATATTTAAAAAATTGAAAAAAATTATTCGTGTTTAATTGGTCGAAAAAATCACTGTCGAGACCACCTGGGCCGCGAGGGCGCTGTCTTCTCGATTTTACAACCAACTTGGGTGTTTCTTGCATGGCTAGAGCCGCCAATGCTGATTTCTTCAATGATGAAAAATATATAAGTAATATGTAATTTAAACGATATAATTCATATATTTATATGCAAAATTTCATAATTGAATATAATTTTATTATTGTACATAAATATTTTTTTAATAACATTCTACCAGTTATTTAGAGCCTAATAAAGTCTAACATCGATGTAGCCAAAATCCGGTCTAAAAAAGAAAGTAAATTATTAGAATAAATATGTCACGTCCTAATGTGATCGATTTGGCTGCAACCTAAGAACATGCAAGGAAAAAGACCTTAAAATTTCGTAGAAGTATAAAGAATATTTTGGCCAGAAAATGAATATGTTGTTAGTTTTGATTAGTTTTTAAATATTTTAGATATTTTATTGACAAAAAAATTAATTTTACATAAATTTGAAAAAATAAAATAATTTGAGATATTAACGATAGCTTACCCAATAATTGTAGTTTTTAGCTAAAAATGCTTCAATCTGTCAACAGAGTGACAAATCTGTCTCAAAAAAAAAAAAAAAAACAACCTACTTTTGGAAATGTACAGATAAACACAAAGTAATTAATCTCAACTAGTGCAAAATGTGTGTTTGTCCGTAACATTAATGAACCATGCAAATGTTTTCCGGCTTCATATATTAGAGTATATAAAAGAAATTTGGCAACAAGCTATATGGTATTTCATTTTCTAATTATCTAAAAATTCATAAATGTTCTAATTATAAAATGTGTTTAGTTCGTGTTGTTAGAAGTACGTAAGTTTTTAAATCCATTTAAAAAAATTTTGCAATCCTGATTATAATGTGAAAATTACTGGCTACTCATTTGGATACTATATATCCCATACCAATTTCTTTAAAAACTATTGAGTGTTGAGTTGGAGCCAAATGGATAGAGTAGAACTCATCGTTATAGAGAGGATTGGAGAAAAGCAAGCAGGAGGTCGTGTTTGATATAGGGAACCTTGTTTTGGGGAAAACCATTGAAATAAGGAGTCATGCTTCGGCGTGACAACAATTACCCGCGTACTAACACAAAATATTACGATATTTGTGCTGTGTGTTTCCACGACTCTTAATTACTTATATAATATACATCATGTACTGCATGTTTTACACTTTTAGTTGTTGGGCGTGAGAGACAGAGGATCATTACAGTATCTTGCACCAACATTATGTTATTATTTGTCGCTCTAATATATAGATACTACCTTGAATATAGACTGCTATTAATGTATTAATATTATATATATATATATATAGAGAGAGAGAGAGAGAGAGAATGGATCAAATGAGAACTACAGCCCCATGTGAAAACTAAGAACCAATGACAGTGGATCTCGTATTTAGATTTGATCCGGATTTTGATTTTATGCGGTGACATTTTTGTAATATTATATTAGTGATGTTTTAATGACCTGAGGGTATTTTTATAATTAGGAATTCTATTATGTTTTGGACGAAATCCTTTCCGCATATCTGTTTCCTTCTAAATCTATTTCCTTCTAAATCTATTTTCCTTTTTGGTATTGATTTTTGCTCTTTTATGTAATCGAATTTCAGTTCATCGCGATCGGGGTTCTTTTTGTTCGTTGTTATGGGATGAAGACACCGGGTAAAAATATAATTGTTATATATTTTTGAGAGAATTTTTTTTCGATTTGTTTTAGATTTGTTCGATGATTAGGTTTGTTCATTCATGTAATGTAATATATTTTTGGAAGTTGATTAAGTTAATTTTTTGATTCTTCACGATGAACAAATATTTTTAGTTCTACAGATTATGTTTTCTCATTACTATGTACATGTATTTCTGCAGATGTTAGTGCAGCAATTGTTAGCATTACATGATGTCTTTTTTAGCAATAAAGACGTTATTATTAGCATTACCAAACGAGTTATTAGCATTGTAAAAATAAATGAGTATTATAAAAATATCTTGTTAACAAAGTATTTTGATGATGAACAAAGTATTAGCAATACTATCAAAGGTTTTAGCACTGCTATAAATAGTTTTAGCATTACTGTAAACATTTTTAGCATGATCAAAGAAGATATAATTTTTTAGCATTAACGTATTTAGTTGGGATTTTTTTTATATGTATAGATTGAAAGTTGTTGTGTCATTTAATGCAACTTATAGGACTAACATGTTAGTCTATTTATTATTTAGGTGTGCCATTCTATGTTTTTAGCAACTCCATACTAAAGTTTTAGCACTGTTAATTGAAGTTTTAGCACTGTCATTTGAAGTTTTAGCACTGTCATTTGTTTTTTTAGCATTGAGTTTTGAATATTTGGTAGGTGACAATGTTAGCAGCTAAATATTATATTTAGCATTGCTTACATTCATATTTAACATTGTTGTTGTGTTTTATTATGATTACTATGTTGCTCAGTTACGATAAAAAATATTTCAATAACAGAGATGTGTATTTTTCTTATATTGATAGGTATTTAATGATTTTTGCACCTTTTATTGGAAAAGGAAAATTATATGAAGTTAGGGTGCTTTCTACTTAATGTTGTGAATATAAGAGTTAGGTTATGATATGAAGGCAAGATAATTTTCACTTCATTGATAGGAGAATATATAATGTTACAAGAGACCTAGTACAGTAGAAGTTAAACTAGGAAGTACAATCATGAGAAGATATGATGCGCTAAGAATATAATTACAATATATACAGTAGAAAATAAATACATTATATTATGTCAAGTCCCCGCAAGTTGGAGCTTCGGGAGGAGAGTCCAATCTTAAGCAGGAAGACCGAGCACGAGGGAGAGGTTTGGTAAGTACAACAACAAGTTGATCAACCGACGAGACATGCGTGACACGAAAAGCCCCATTTTGAACAAGTTGCCGAATAAAATGATAGTCTAAAGCCACACACTTCATATGAGAGTGAAAAACTAGATTAGAGCAGAGGCTCGTGGCACCAACATTATCACAGTATATAGTCGGCACAGAAGACCGAGCTCAGTGAGAAGTGACAGAACCCAACAAACAACAGTAGTTGTGGAGGGAACAGAACGATACTCGGCCTCAGTGGAAGACCGTGCAACTGTGGGCTATTTTTTGGAACTCCAAGAGATGGGATTGCGACCCACACCAACATAGGCTCCAGTAGAGGTATAGTCATCTTTGTTCCCAGCCCAATTGGCATCAGAGTAGGCATGCAACAGAGAGGGAGAGTGACAATGAAGAAGAATGCCGTGATGGATGTGTTGGTTTTGTATACTGGAAAGCTTGTCTTTGTATACAATAAACAATATTAAGATAATATAGATTGAATAATAATTGCATTCACTATTTGTGTATATATTTATTGTTATATATTTATATGCATGGTTCCATATACTTGCATTGTAGATGATATGGTGTGGGTCAACACACGGTAGAGATCATATCATCGGATTCCTTGCAATGTATTAAAAGGCTCACGGCTTAGATGGTCCTGAACCCACCATCGGTACACCGTAGAATAATCGGATAGTTAGTTTATCTTGACTAACAGATTATTCTAGTACACGGGCAAGTGTATTGAGGAGGATCTACTCAGGATTCTATTCTCTATTCTGACCTTAAATGAGAGAATAAGAATCCACAGAGTTCGGGTTCTTAACCCCTATATGTTGGCGGACATATATGTGTAGTGTTTGCAGCTTTAATTTATCAAATGGTGAGATTCTTTCATAGAATCAATAATCTCGATATCTTGGGTTGTAATATTTACACATATGATGGGGCGTGCAATATGTAGGGGCACCGTGTCCTGGTGCGCCAGGTTGATGGTGTCCCCTTGAGGAAGCACAAGGATCATGGAAAGCCCTGCAGGCAGAATATTAATTTATTCTTATCATGATAAATGGAAATCGTGCGATACTACTCAAGGAACAAGATATTAATTAATTATAGATGTCAGAAGCTTTCATAATTAATTAATGGACATTATATCTTAAACATGGGGAATGACTGAACTAAAGGAGAAAGCATATTCGCAAATATGTATTAAATTGGTAGGTCAATATTATTTCTTTAGTGGAATAAAAATAATACTTAATTTATTTATATCCATGTCATGGATATTAGAAATTAGATAAATTAGTAGGCCAATTTAATATTCTTCTAGATCCCTGTTGTAGCCCAATATGACCTAAGTGGATTGGGAATGGAACATGAATGGGAGGCTCAAGCCCAATAGGTTTTGGAGAGTTAATTTTCGCCCCCTCCCCTATAATAAGGGAGGGGGGCCACGAAAATTATAAGAAAAAACACATCCAATACAGCCCCTCTAAGTGCTCTCTTGATTGCTAGAGTTTTCACAACCGTTTAGTAGTCTGCAGCCCACCCTCCATCTAAACAAGGTCCGGGAATATAGTAGAAGATCAAGGAGTAGAATATTGGAGATGTGTGTTTCGAAAACCATGAAGATTCACCATGATCATGTGTTCTCCATCAACAACGGGATTAGATCTTTAATCCCGTGAGCAACCCGATAAAGTTTGTAAGTACCGGTTTCGATAGATTATATTTTATTCCGCTGCAATAGATTCGAAATTGAAACTTGCATGTTAATTCAACATAGGATAATTAATGTCACACATAAAATTATGATTTACATGAGTTAGAATTAATGGCATCCAAATAGATCATGTGGGGTACAATTCGAGAAAACCCCAACAATTGGTATCAGAGCAGGTTTTGGCTCTGCCTAAGAATTAATTCTATGGTAAATTCGAATTGTATGTTTAAATTTGTAGATGGATTTTAGTTTTAAAATTTTCAGATTTAATTAGTTCATGGAGTTCGAATTTTTGGACAAAAAAATTGGAGATGAATTTTTGGTGTAGTTCGAAAATTCTCAATTCTTGTTCCTTGGTATTTTCGAATTTTTGGTATTAAATTTGGGAAGGGATTTTGATGTTTATCAATATTTCCAAATTTAATTCTAATGTTGGTTCGATAATTAGAGATTAAAAATTGTTATGGATTTTTCAAAGTCCTAATTTTTAATCCTATGCTTTTCGTATATATTGTTTTGAATTGGGAATGATATGTTGACTAAGATCAACTTTTCCAACTTTTAGAAATCATATGGTACGAAAATTATGGTAATTAAATTCCCTAAATTTGTTTTCATAATTTCGTCCCCTATAATTCAATTTGGAAAAGAATTTTGATGAAAATCAAAATTTTCATATTTAATTAGGATAGGGTTCGAATTTTATGAGGATTGGAATTGAAGAAGGTAATCTTTAATGTATATCAAAAATTATCAAATTCTAATCCAAGTAGGTTTCAAAATAGAATTTTTAAATTTGGTAAGTGTTTGAAGAGGATCAAACTACCATATTTTTATTCTAGTAATTTTGATACCTAATTTATAATTTGGAAAGGATTTTGATAAATATCAAATTTCTAAATTATTAATTTTATTTAGGGTATTCGAAATTTGGAGATCAAATTTTGAAAATTTGATGTTAAATTAATTCCCTAAATTAATCCATATTTTTCGAAATATATGGAATTAGATTTGGAATAGATTTTTGATATTATCAAAATTTCTATATCTAATCCTAGAGATATTTTCAAAATATGGGGGATTATAATTGGATAAGGTAATTTTGATGAATATCAAAATTTACCTAATTATAATCCAAATAGGTTTCAAAATAGAATTTTAAATTTGGAAAGTTTTTGAAGTGGATCAAAATTTTCAGATTTATTATTCTTGGAATTTTTGAAACCTAGGTATTTAATTTGGAATAGATTTTTGATTAATATCAAAATTTTTAGATTTAATTGTTTAGGGATTTTCGAAAATTAAGGATTTTATTTGGGAAAGATTTTTGATAAATATCAAAATTTCCAGATTTATTCCTTATGTAATTTTCGAATTATTGAGATTTAATTTGGTGGGATATTTTAATTAATTTTAAAATTTCCAAATTTAATCTTATAGTATTTTCGAAAATTTCAATTTTTAAATTGAAGATAATTTTCGAAAATGATCATGTATGGATATCATATGCAATTTTATGTTTATCACTTAAAATTTGATAGTTGTTGTATGTAGACGGTTTTTGTTTGCAGGTGATACCAACTATCATGGCTTTTTAATTTATGTGATGTGATGATTTAATTTATGTTGAATGTATGGTTGTTGATGGTCGTATGCTGGTTTGGCTACGAGGTTTTTATCAATGAGAAAATTCATGTATTAGACTAGCATTTATTTTATTACGTTGGTTTAATGTAATAGGAAAAATAAATGTGAGTATTTAGATGGAATTTTCGAAATTCCATGTGTCTTGAGTTGTATCTTTTTATTCCTTTATTATTCTAGATATTATTAGGATTTTCCATAATTAAAATCTTTATCATATGGAAATTGAATATTTAAGATAATGATTACTTTATCCTAGTGGATTTGGATAAGGTAATTGATATCTTTGAATTTATTCAAATATGATATGATAAGATTTAAATTAGGAATAGAAATCCTTATAGAATTAGATAAGGAAAGGGATTCTTCTCAAGAAAAGAAAGTGGAGTAGCCCCAATCAAGGAAGGACGACATCCTGGACATGTCCCGAAACCCTAAATCGATGTTAGGGTTTTGGCGAGACACTTGGTGGTGGCGCGGATGACGTCCAGATTTTCGGAGCTGATTTTCCAAGATTATCTCATGAATACAACATGAGAAATATGCCATGATAGTTGGTTTAAATTATTATGCTTATAATGTTGTGTGGATGCATGTCGTGGATGTTTATCATTTTATGTGATGATCTTGCATGCTAATGGGATAAAAATGAAAACCTCAAGTATAAATAACTAAGTGGGAGAGATTCATACCAAAGTATGTAGAAATCTCAATCGGTCTCCATTAATCTGGTTTAATTGAGAAGTGATGGGCATGCGCGTTGACAATAGGTCATCCTCCCTAACGGATGTGTCATATCACTGGACTCTCTAGAAATTAAACCTCTTAATAGATAACTGTAGGACACTGTTAGAATAAATTGACTCCTCCAACTGGAGCAATGAGTTCGAACTAGTGCCCTTGGGGTGAAGATGATGGTGTTCACACTTAGGTGTAATTTATTAATAAACGTCCATACTAACGTGGCTTATTAATTAGAAGATTACATGACCGGGAATGTTTTTCGACTATTAATTTACTTGTCATAAGGAAACTTGACTGGAGGTAAATTAAAGGTTAATAACCTGTTTAAAAATGAAGTTTATAAATGTCAACACTAACGTGGCTTATAAGAAACATTTTTAAAATGTCGGTGGATATGCATATAATTCTTTTTGAGGATTTCAATTATATGTTTAGTATCCTAAATGGTGTGACTGTACTGCATGTTACTTTTCTGCTATTGTATATTATCTTGGCACTCTCCAACTTGTCTTCTATTCTCAAAAGTTTTATATCGGTGAAATACTAAAGACTGGATTCGGAACTTAAAACATTGTCTTAAACGGCTGAAGGTTTAATTGTACTTGATGAGGAATGTCATAAAAAACTAGTTGCGTATTCTGATGAAGTAGTGAGAACCTCTTATGGTGTAATCTCAAGAAACTCTTCGGACATCAGAATTACACAATAAAATACATTGCCATGAAAAATCTAATAAGCACCAAGATAGTCGATTCCATTCCTGTAAGGGATCACGTTCTCCGGATGATAAGCTACTTATCGGAGATCGAAACCTTGGATGGTGAACAAGATATCGAGTCTTAATCGACTTGGTGTTTAATAGTCTGTCCCTGAAGCTTAAATAATTCTTTTGAACTTTAGGATGATAAAGAATTATGTCACTTTATCAGAAATGCTTGTTGATCTTCAGACAGCTGAGATGCTAGTGAAAAGTATCACAGAAGCGCAAATGGCTGAGAGAAATGCATCTTCGGGTAAGAAGAGGAATGTATCTCAACCAAAGGAAGCGTGTAGGGCGATGAAGAAAATGACATAGTTACCTCAAAAGGACTTTAAGTCCAAATGATATGTGCTTCAAATACAATCAACCGAGACATTGTAAATCTGAGTGTCTTCTCAAAAGGAAAGGTATCTCTCACTCGTTTGAGTGAAGATGAGATCACTATGTACATGTGCAATGCTATGGTAAAATGGCAGCTATTGCAGTGGGAGACATAGACATACCTTTCAGTAGTGATAGATTTTAGTCTTTAAAATGATTGTCTATATGTGCTAGACTTTAGAAACTTGGTTTCTGTTTCTAAGTTGGTTTTATGAATTGATATCTTGTTATTTTTGATAACTAGATTGTTATCATGGTTGAGAAACATTTTATCTATTCTGGCACATTGGATGGACATCTTTAAATACACTAAAATCTATGCTTAACGCTATAAAATAACTATTGAATACATTGATCAACCTCAATAAAAGGAAAGAATCTTCGCAAAGGAATCAAACCTATCTTTGGCATCTAACACTTGGATATACTATTCTTAAGAGGATTCAAAGTTTGATAAACGATGGTCCATTCGTCTCACTGGTCCTAGAATCGTTTCTTTGTGCAAATCCTACTAAGAAGGTAAGATGACCAAGTGTCCTTTAAGGCTAAAGGAGTAGATTCAAAGAAGTTATTAGGTTTAATTCACTCTGCTTGTATGGCCCTAGTGACAAGTACCTCTTAGGTGACTTTAGGGATCACTTGGCAGAGAATGAGATTGCATCCCGGTTAACTACGTATGCTATTCAAACAACAGAATGACGTAGTGGTGCGAAGAAATTGAATGTTATTGAAAATGGTTAGATGGATGATGAGCTATTCAAAGTTGTTTATTTCGTTTTGCGGATATGACCTAGAAACGACGATTGTCTGTTGGATATCCTAGATGAATGAAAAGTGGTTTATTTTATAGTCCTAAGAATCAGAAGGACGTTGTAAGCACTAATGCCCGATTCTTAGAAGAAGACTATATAATAAGTCACAAGGTTAAGAACAAGATAGTTCTTAATGGTTTGAGGAAGGGACATTCGAATCCTACACCAAAGTGTACAAGAAGAGGTACCACCTAATACTGCACAACGTGTCACGAATGTACAGAAAATTCTTCATCTCAGTGGGAGGATTGTACGCCAACCTAATAGATTCCTTAGTCTAGAAGAATCTTCTGGTTTTCTGGAAAGACTAAATGAATTGGATCCCAGAAACTATGATGGAGTGGTTCAAGATAAGGATGCGGTTCCTTGAAAAATTACAATAGAATCCAAAATGGGATCTATAGATCACCATGATAATGGGAGCTTGTAGAACCACTAAATGGGGGTAAAACTCATTTGGTGAAAGTGGATCTACAAAAGGAAAGAGAGGATCCAACAGATTGTTAGATCTGGAATCTCTTGTCGCTTGCTACTCATTTTTAACTTATTTGTTTGGCAAATAGATGTCAAGACAGTTTTTTTCTGAACGGAAGTCTTAAGGATAATATCTATATGCGACAAACAAAGGGATTCATTGCTAAAGACCAATAGCACTTAGTGTGCTAGCTCAGAGGTCCATTCGTGGATTTAAGTAAGCATCAAAATCTTGGAATATCCGATCTAACGAAGTTATCCAGTCATATGGATTTGTGGAGAAATCGGATAAAGGCTGTGTATACAAAAGGCGTGACGAAAACGTGGTGGTTATCCTAGTACCATATGTTAAATAACAACTTGCTTATTGGGTAACAATGAGAAGCTTTTATCGAACATAGGAGTGTGATTGTCCAAGCATTTCGATATAAAAGATTTGGGCTGATGTACTCATCCCAGGTTACCTATATCGAAAATGTGCTAGCTAGATTCAACATACAGATTCCAAGAAAGGTTTTATACCTTTCAAGAATGGAATACATCTACTCAAGGAAATGTGCTCCCCAAACACATAATGAGATGGATGAGTGAAAATGAGATTCCTTATGCTTCAGTAAAAGGAATTCTCACGTATGGTATGCTATGCGCAGCGACCGATATCTACTATGCAGTGGCATAGTGGAAAGATATCAATTTTAACCTTAGTTAAGGACAATGGACTGTGGAAAAGAGTATTCTCAAGAATACTTGAGATAGTATGCTTGTTTACCACTCGGACAGTCTAATTGCTTTAGGTTATATGGACTTAGTTTTTCCAAAACCGATAAAAAGAATCAGAGTAAATCTTCCTCGGCATATGTGTTTAAATTGGGAAGAGGAGTTGTGGCATGGATGAGTAAGGTAGAAATGCATGCTCACTCCACCATGAAAGTCAAGTATGTGGTTGGCTCTGAGGCTACAAAAGACTGTACGTCTCCATAGCTTCTTGTTGGACTCAGGTGTGGTTCCTGATTTGCCTTAGGAGTATCACGGCACACTGTGATAACTCCAGTGCAGTAGCAAATTTGAAAAGGAATCCAGAGTCCATGGGGCAATTAACAGATAGGATTAAAGTACCACCTTATACAAAATATAAGGGAGGAAGATGTGGCAGTGGTCAAGATTGCATTGGAAGACAAAAATGGCTGTCCCATTCACGAGCCTTCCAAGCTTAGACCTTCAATGGTCAAGTGGAGATAATGGGAGTTGATGTAGACCCGGGGCCCTTTTTTGGGTTTATGTTATGTTGGAGAGTTAGCCAGTGTGTTGTTTATACTTGAAAGACATGCTTCGAGTATAAGTGGGAGATTGTTGGTTTTGTATACTGGAAAGCTTGTCTTTGTATACAATAAACAATATTAAGATAATATAGATTGAATAATAATTGCATTCACTATTTATGTATATATTTATTGTTATATATTTATATGCATGGTTCCATATACTTGCATTGTAGATGATATGGTGTGGGTCAACACACGGTAGAGATCATATCATCGGATTCCTTGCAATGTATTAAAAGACTCACGGCTTAGATGGTCCTGAACCCACCATCGGTACACCGTAGAATAATCGGATAGTTAGTTTATCTTGACTAACAGATTATTCTAGTACACGGGCAAGTGTATTGAGGAGGATCTACTCAGGATTCTATTCTCTATTCTGACCTTAAATGAGAGAATAAGAATCCACAGAGTTCGGGTTCTTAACCCCTATATGTTGGCGGACATATATGTGTAGTGTTTGCAGCTTTAATTTATCAAATGGTGAGATTCTTTCATAGAATCAATAATCTCGATATCTTGGGTTGTAATATTTACACATATGATGGGTCGTGCAATATGTAGGGGCACCGTGTCCTGATGCGCCAGGTTGATGGTGTCCCCTTGAGGAAGCACAAGGATCATGGAAAGCCCTGCAGGCAGAATATTAATTTATTCTTATCATGATAAATGGAAATCGTGCGATACTACTCAAGGAACAAGATATTAATTAATTATAGATGTCAGAAGCTTTCATAATTAATTAATGTACATTATATCTTAAACATGGGGAATGACTGAACTAAAGGAGAAAGCATATTCGCAAATATGTATTAAATTGGTAGGTCAGTATTATTTCTTTAGTGGAATAAAAATAATACTTAATTTATTTATTTATATCCATGTCATGGATATTAGAAATTAAATAAATTAGTAGGCCAATTTAATATTCTTCTAGATCCCTGTTGTAGCCCAATATGACCTAAGTGGACTGGGAATGGAACATGAGTGAGAGGCCCAAGCCCAATAGGGTTTGGAGAGTTAATTTTCGCCCCCTCCCCTATAATAAGGGAGGGGGGCCACGAAAATTATAAGAAAAAACACATCCAATACAGCCCCTCTAAGTGTTGTCTTGATTCATAGAGTTTCCACAACCGTTTAGTAGTCTGCAGCCCACCCTCCATCTAAACAAGGTCCGAGAATACAGCAGAAGATCAAGGAGTAGAATATTGGAGATGTGTGTTTCGAACACCATGAAGATTCACCATGATCATGTGTTCTCCATCAACAACGGGATTAGATCTTTAATCCCGTGAGCAACCCGATAAAGTTTGTAAGTACCGGTTTCGATAGATTATATTTTATTCTGCTGCAATAGATTCGAAATTGAAACTTGCATGTTAATTCAACATAGGATAATTAATGTCACACATAAAATTATGATTTACATGAGTTAGAATTAATGGCATCCAAATAGATCATGTGGGGTACAATTCGAGAAAACCCCAACAGGATGGTGCCGCAGAGATATCACAGTAGACGCTTGACAACAAGCCAATGATGATCTATGGGGTGGTGTAAAAATTGAGAGAGCTTATTGACCGCATACGCAATGTCATGCCGGGTCAAAAAGAGGTATTATAGACTGCCCACAATGGTGCAATACTCGGAGGGGTCAGATAAGGCGGTGCCAGATAATAGAGTTAAGGTCGATGATGTCGCCATTGGAGTGGACACAGGTGTAGCATCTGTCATCTATGAGCGAGCTAAGATATCGGCTATATATCGACACTGAGATAAGAGAAGACCAGAAGTACACGGAACAACCTTAATCCCAAGGAAATAGTGAAGAGAGCCTAGGTCTTTGATAGAGAACTGCTTAGCTAGAATAGATGAATTCCTGCACGGAGTTATCTGTGTTGTCCTTGACAATAATGTCATTGACATATACCATAATGAATAGAGTAAGGTTGCCAGAGCGGTACACAAACAAAGATGTATCAGCAACAGAATTAGTAAACCTAGAGTTGATTAGAAAATGACGAAGCTCATTATACCAAGCTCTAGGGTCCTGTTTAAGATCATAGATCACCTTGCGAAGCTTACATAATAATCAGGATGGTCAGGATCAACAAAACCACAAGGTTGAGCCATGTAAACAGGATCTGGTAGAGTGCCCTGTAAAAAGGCATTATTAATGTCGAGCTGATGCATAGACCAACCTGCACTAATAGCCAAAGAAAGAACAAGGCGAATGGTGACAGGTTTAACAACAGGGCTAAATATTTATTGATAGTCAACACCAGGACGTTGAATGGATGCAGACGGGTGGCCAAGATGATGATGCCAGTTAGGGACATGTTCCTTAACACTAGATAATGCAGATGGGCGAAAAGAATCAATAGGCCAGGTGTGACCGACCTTACAAAAGACGGGGCCCTATTAGAAGATCATTCACAACAAAGGAAGAAGGTACGAACTAGGGGTGAGCATTCGGTTTTTCAGTTCGGTTCGGTCCCGAAAATGTTAAAACCGAAAAAAATTGAAATTTTTAAAAATAGAACCGAACTGAACCGAATTTCTCATTGGAACCGAACCGGACCGAAATATTTCAATTCGGTTCAGTTTTGAACCGAAATTTTTCTTAAATTTTTTGATTTTTTTTTGCTTTAAATTCTCTTCATTCGATATAATTAAATATGTACAAGTATGAATTAACTAATTATCAAGATTCAAGTTTAAAAAACACCAATAAATAATTAAATAAAGTCCAAAAATGTATACATTCCAACAAAACAAAACCAAATAAACTATAAAGTCCAACAAAGTTGAGTATTTTTATTGCTAATATATATAAATTCAGTTTTTCGATTCAGTTAGGTTATTTTCTCTCTGGACCGAACCGAAATTAAAAACCAAATTTTTACTAGAAAAAAAAATCGAACCGAATAGAATTTTGAAAAGAACCAAACCGAAAAAACCAAATTAATTTGGTTCGGTTTGGTTCTCGGTTTTCGATACTTTTTGCTCACCCCTAGTAAAAACTCAATGGAAGCATTATTGGAATTTTATTGAGAAATAGAAATCAAGTTTCGTTTCATGGTGGGTACAAATAGAACATTCTAATACCATATACGAGTTAGCTTATGATATGAAGGCAAGATAATTTTCACTTCATTGATAGAATAATATATAATGATTACAAGAGACCTAGTACAGTAGAAGTTAAACTAGGAAATACAATCATGAGAAGATATGATGTGCTAAGAATATAATTACAATATATACAGTAGAAAATAAATACATTATATTATGTCAGTGAAGACTAAAGGTAGTGGAAGTGGTCTAAAATAAAATAAAAAAGAGAGACAGTCGCTAAACGCAAGAAGAATCCTTTGAGGACCTGCAAAAAGTGCAACTAGAAATGTAGTCACGATTCCATGAATTATGAGAAGAAGTAGATTTTAGACTAATCATAATATAGTTTTTGTTCTCTTAATAATGACATACATACCACAGTAAAAAAATGCTAACATGAGTGAACGATGATGATAATTCAACAAATTTCTGATAATGTTGTTCATGGTTGATTTATAATGTTCATAGCAACTTTTTTCATGTTAATGCTAATAAAAGTTATGATAATGCTAAAATGAGCAATGACAATGATAAAACTTGTGAACAATAATGCTAATACACCAAAATGTACAGCTAAATCATACAGTGTCAACAGTGTTAGGCTTACATGATCCTACAAGTTTTCCGATGCTAACAAAATAAAATCAAACTGCTAAATCATCATGAAACAATGCTAACATGAGTGAATGATGTTGCTAATTTAACAAAATTCTAACAACGTTGTTGATTATTGATTTATAATATTCATGGTAAGTTTTCATGATAATGCTAACAAGAGTTATGATAATGCTAAAATAAGCTATGTCAATGCTAAAACTTGTGAACGATAATGCTTATACTACAAAAGTCTGACTGTTTGAATTTTTTCAAAATTTTCCGATTTTGCCCTTACTAAGATTCGCGGATAGTAGACTTTCATATTATTACAAAATGCCACTGCATGGTGATATGGACCATAGATCTTGATTGAATTATATGGTGAGGATTGATTCTTAGTTCTGGGGCCTAGTTCTCACTAGAACCACTCCCTATATATATGTATGTATGTATGTATGTACGATTTGGTTTAACTGAACACTCTTCTTCGTGTGAGAACATAAACACTATGCTTATTTACTATAATTTTATTGCTTATATTATTCTATTTTAGTGTTAATTTTTTATTTTTATTGATTATATTGTTGTGTTTTACTGCTAATTGTATTTACTGATAATTAGCATTAAAATATACTTAAATAAGCGATAAAATTATTGTAATTAATCATAGTGACTAGTTTTCACATCAAACACATTGGTAATTATATATATATATATATATATATATATATATATATATATATATAAGATATGGTTCAAATATGAACTAGATGTTGGTATGAGAAATAGGAACAAATATCAACCCATAGATTTAGATGAATCAATAGTTGAGATGTAATAATCGGCTCCCATGTATATTTGATAGTTTTCACTACAAGAAAAATCGGATATTCCAATAGAAAAATTCAAGTGTATCCGTTTTCCACATGAATTTTTTTAAAATTCCAGCGGACGTTCCAACGGGTTTATTTCCCGTAGGAATTATTTATTTTTTTGTAAATTTTTAATATTTCTTAAAAAATTCCAGCGGGTATTCCGACGGGAAACACCCGCTAGAATCAATTTTTAATTATTTTATTATTTTTATTTCTCTTAATTTTAATTTCGTCATAATTTCAATTATTTTGGCACCAAAATTCCACTGGAATATTTTTAATTTATTTTAAATTTTTAAGTTTTTTTAAAAAAATAACGTATAAATGTGACATAATTATATTTTTTTTTTTGCAAGATAATTCATATTCAATTAATTGGTAATTTTTTCCCAATCCAATTCAAACATAATATGATCCACAAAAGATTTGTATAGATTTTAAGTGATACAAGACCTTAATCTCTAAAGATAACGAAAATAATAATGCAACATATGGAGAAAAAAAGAATTTATTAGAAATTTAGGAAAAAATAAAATGTAATGTACACATGTATAGCTTTTTTTATTAATTTTTAATAATAGATGAAAAACTAATAAAAAATTATTTATAGTTTTTGTATTCTTATTTTTATAAATTTCAACAAGAATTCGACATAATTCCAATCATTTTTTAAATTATTAATTAAATAATAAATAAAGGTAACATGTATATTTCTTAAAATTATATCTTTAAATTTGTATGATTTTTATCAATATATTAAAATCTTGTAGCTAGAAAGAATAAAATAAAACCACAATAAAAGTTTATACGACTAAAAATCTAAAGAAATTAACATATATCACAAATTATTTTTTACACATTGCATAATTTATATATATATATATATATATATATATATTCACAATAATTTAATTACATATATCATGTATTATATGCCTTTATATCATATTCAATAGAAATAATATTAAAAAATATCATTTAAAATTTATGTCTTATTTTACAAATTTTTATATTAAACTCAATATTATATTATATTATATTATATTATATTATATTATATTATATTATATTATATTATATTATATTATATTATATGTGTGTGTGTATATCACACAATACAAAACATAATAAATATATAATATATATAAAATATATGGAAGTATGAACATAAATCATGTTTGGTACAGTGGTTAAGGTGCTACCTGCTACCAGCAATTTGATGTGCAAATCTTTTTTGTTCAATATTTTTTTTATGTTTTCTGCGGGCCCGGATCTGTTGGAATGTCCGCAGGAATAATTTTTCCGCAGAAATTCCGCTGGATTTTGAATATTCCATTGGACCTTTTTCATGCGGACTGGGCCCGCTGGAATGCCCGCTAGAATTACCTGATTCCAGTGGATTTTGGGTTGATTCCAGTGGCCCTGGTCCGCAGGAATATCCGATTTTTCTTGTATTGTTTTGACTATTCTTGATGGCTAAGGGTAACTAAGACATTCCTCAAAATCTGTAAACATTTACATATATCCAAATATTATATATTCTATATATTACGAGTTGTATTTAAGTAAAGATCCCACTACCCACGTAATTCCTCTACCCAACCAATTCAAACGTCTTTTTTTTTTCAAAAGGAGTTCTCTGGGATTTTATTGCAATATTTCATCGAGTGTGTAGCAAAGTTGCAGAGATATTTTAAATATTTTATACCGATGTTTTGTGTGATCAATTTTAGAAGAAATGTGTTCAATTTCATTATGTTGTGAATGAAGGATTCAGGTTTTTATGTTTGTAGTTTAAATTGATCAATTTATCACGATACTATATGAAAAAGATTATGATGATTATTATTTTTGTAGAACTTGACAAGTTTATATTTGGACGTTTGAATAATTTTGCAGTAATTCAGTTTAATTTAATAAGACTCATTGTTTGCAAAATACCAAGAAAGATGGAATGTTTATGTTTGTAATATGCAAGTAGTGGAAACTTCGTAATTAATCATTGCAATATATGTAGTCGCCATAAATATGTATGTGAAAATTGTGTATCAGAAGCATTTACTGGTTGGTTATTAAGCATTGAAAACACCCCGCTGAAGCACTATATATTTTATATGTATGCACAAGTAACATTAATTCAAGCGACTACATGGTTGAATTCTCACTTGGTGGTACAATCAAATTCTATATTCCCCGATGCGACATTTCCCTAAAACCTTTTGTGAATTAGAAATTTCATACTCAAGATGATGTCCTTGAGTTTTATAAAAATTATGCTTTTATGTGTGGTTTTAACATACAACAAGGTTCAACAAAGAAATCTTATGACGGAGAGTGTTTCATGTGGCGATATGTATGTTGTTGTGAAACATGCAACATGTGATGATATATCCAGTACATCAAAGAAAAGATATATTGTATCTATTTGTGTCCAATTGAAAAAATATTGTTTACAGTTGTAAAAAAATTATGATTGTAGGTCTATTGTGCTCTCATATGTTTTTTTTTATCTTCAAGGATCTCAACTATGAATCTATACCTCAAAAATACACAGTTGATGGACAAAATAATCATTATTCAACACTGCACATGTTGTTGCCGGTGATGTATTGGACTCTTGTGCTTCCATTGAATACTATCGATTTATCTTATATGATATTGTTCTGAGTTTTACAGATGTCTGAGTTTGGTTGAAGGGGACTTAGATAGATCTCATTCGTTGCTGCAAGTCATTAGAGACGTTAAAGATGTATTCAAACTAAGTAGAGGAGATGAATCAACCGAGCATGTGAAGAAGAGGTTATTTGAGAAGTATTATCAGTTCTCTATGCCAAAGCAAGTTATTGTTAAGCCACCAGTTCTAATGAAGACAAAATGGACTGACGGGTGGCTCAAATTAAAGATAGAGAAAGCAATCGAATAGAAGAAGAAACCATTACGAACATGTAGTATTTGTAGGGAGAAATGCAACCACGGTGCTAGGAATTGTCCTAACAAACAATGATGTGTGTGCAATAGATGTGTTTTTTTCTTACCAAGAAAGATTATATATGTTACATTTTATATGCTATCTAGTTATATAGGTAATTGAAAAGTTTTGAAGGAATAATACCACTTAGTTTGATTGTTATTGAAATTAATTTTTATTGTCGATTGTTATTATATTTCAACTGTTTGTTAATGTATTGTGTATAAAGGTAAATATTATGTTTAACATACATTAATAACTATGCTTCTTAGCACTAACAATATTAGAATAAAACATTGCAAAATTATTAAATAAGAATTCTTATTCAAAAATTTACTAATAAACGATATATAGCACCAATGCTCATGTTCTTTAGCATAAAGAAAAATCTATCCATTAGAAGCATAGTTTGTTTTGTAAATATTTTATAATAACTTTATTTAGCACCATATGTATTGTAAATAAGCATTATACAACTTCTCAAGTTTTTGAATATTAATATGGATTTTCATGCACACACAACGTCAACATTATCATCTAACATTATCATATAAAGTAAAAAATAACTGTTTTAATAAGCACAAACATCATTATAATGAAACATTTCATAATAAAATAAACTAACATTCTAGTTATATTTTCCCGATAATTGAAATTGCACACCCGTGTGATAAGTATCTGTCCGCACAACGTTCACAAAAAAATTACGGAACGTTATAAAGATGTTCACAATAAAGTATACGAACATTATTGTGAATGTTATGTTGTTTGCAAAAAGTAAAGCACACAGAGTTTTGGTAACCCTGTTCAATCAATCGATCTACATCAAGATGACTTGTCACGTTTAATTGAAATTGCACACCCGTGTGATAAGTATCTGTTTGCTGAACGTTCATAGAAAAGTTACTGAACATTATAAAGATGATCACAATAAAGTATACAGACGTTATTGTGAACATTATGTTGTTTGCAAAAAGTAAAGCACGCAGAGTTTTGGAAACCATGTTCGATCAATCGATCTATATGAAGAGGACTTGTCAAGTTTGTAGGAAACAATTCACTACTCCGATGTCATGTTTACTTAGGATTTAACACGATGCTGACCTCCCGTCACTCGAAACCTGTTCTACCCGTACATCCTATTTCACTAAATTAAATTATGAGATCCCCACACAACCTAAATGTCTATTCTGTCTAGTTCCTACATAAAATCTCTCCCGAGACTCCTTTTGATAGTGTATGAATAAGTGTGTTTCAATACATGATGACTAGAACACTATTCTCTAGTCTGAGACACAACCGTAACTATGTGGCTTAAAATCATTAGAGCTCTTAAAACTATTCTTGTGTAGTGCTTATGTTCGGTGTGTATGTGTCTGTCATCCTAACAAGTCTGTATCTCAGGCTATTTATAGAAGACAAAGATAATATAAACATGGGAACAAATAGCCTAATCTGATTCGAAGACAAACATTTTCCTTCTTTGGAACCGAGATCAAGTTTGATCCATGCTAGGATTTCTTCCATCTTTAGGAATCTGCCTTTGACTTTAGTCTTGATCTCTTTAGTTGAATATGGCAGCTTCTAGATAGATCTCTAAATCTCCCCTTGGTTTTAAACCTTGAACAGCTTCATCGATCTTGGAAGAATCATCTGGACAAAGAATGTTCATCTAAATGTTCATGAACCTATGAACATTGTTGATCTTTTGAGTCTTCTCTTTGTTGCAGACATTCATGTACTTTGCAATGTACATTGTTGATCTTGAATCTTCACATTAGGTAGCACAATGAAATCTTTTGTATGTTTACGGGCTGACTTCAGGCTATCACTCAAGCTAGCTAACAGTACTCAGTATGTTAAACAATCTCTATTGTGGCATGATGCACAATAGTATTCTTTTCAGCTCAATCCAAACTCATTACTTTAGAGCTGTCTTCAAGAAGTTCAAATCACGTTCATGTACATTGGTATAAACGTTGTCCAGAACAGTGGTAATATACTTGGAAAAACCAAATGCTGAAGTGATTTACCAACTGCCATAAAGATGAATGACAATCAATCACTTATAACAAGAGCAATGTAGAGCTCTTGATAATTAGCCATAGTGAAATAACACTATTAAATAAATCCGAACCAAGCTTCTATGATTGGTGTCACGTATGGCACTAACAATCTCCCATTTTGTCTTTATCTATTAGCAAATCAGCTTAATTTGATTTTCCAGATGCAACTCCTTCATATTTCCTTGATTGTATTGAGCAGCAGCAAGGATGTTCACCTAGATCTTCACGAACCTTGCAATGAGCTTCAGCTCTGTTTTGTTTCTTTTTCTTTTCTTTTCATATTTTTCTTTTTATTTTTATTAAAGCATTTTAGATGATCATTAGTAGTTCAATGGTAAAGATAAAATTATCAAAAATAGAGAAGTGTGGAATGATATAATGATGATGGGGCGATTACGAAAAGATTACATCATATTTTAAGCTCAATGTAGAGAGATTCACAAAAACTAAGACTCAGCCAGAGAGTCTTTGAAGATAGATCAGAGAAAAAAAACTTAACAAATTTTGAAAAACTAATACTACCCCTATTTGCCTGCAGATTATAGGCAAATGAGTATCAGTCAACAGATCATCAGCTTCAATCAAACTTATCTACATCAGAATGTGCAGACTCAAAGTCTTCTTCTTCTTCTTCTTCTTCTTCTTCTTCTTCTTCTTCTTCTTCTTCTTCTTCTTCTTCTTCTTCTTCTTCTTCTTCTTCTTCTTCTTCTCCTGCATCCACAACTACTTCATCATCAGCATTGCCACCTTCTTCTTCTTCCTCCTCTTTCGCCTCTTTTTTTTTGCCTTGCTCCTCTTTATGCGCAGCCACTGATGTTTGCTCTTCTGTGCAGGCTGTTGTGCTGAGACGACCTTCATTTCTTTGTGTGTCTTCACTTTTCTTGACTGTTGTTTCAGCAAGGGTGTGAAGAGACTGGTCATTTTTAGTAGCAGGCCACGAGAACTCTTCATCTTGAAGAAGTTCCTTCTTCTTGAATAACATCAAGCTTCATGGAACGTCGACCAACTTGTTCACGAACATCTTCACAAACTTTCTTTTTCTCGGCAGCAGCTTTGGTTCTAGTCCTCCTTTCAGCTTGAGATTTCTTTAAGAAGCTTCCCAAAATTTCTTCTTAGACGTAGCTTCTGGTCATCGGAGACCTGATGGACATAGATGCAAATCCCTTGGTAGACTTTCGAGAGACTTTCTTCTTCAAGGATACTCCTGGAGATGGAGATCCGATATTGAAAGACTCGATTGTATATTGAGCACTGACGAGCAGCTTTTCTCCTTGCGGTGTGGGGGTTTCCTTCTTTGAAGATGAAGATCTTTGAATCTCTTCATCTAGTTCTTCAGCGACCATAGATCAATGAATGATCTTGACATTTCCCTTCTTGTCAGCAGCCTTTTTTATAGAGATATTGTATCTTTGAGCAAGAGGAATGTGCCCGTCTTCATCAGTAGGTTCAAGAACTTGTTCTTGAATTTCTTTGGTAAGTTCTGCAGCAACTTTTGGTGTGGCTTCTTCTTCAGCAACAACAAAAGCTTTCTCAGCTTCTTGATTGAGGGTCTTGGAAACCTCTTCCACTATCCTGTTTGATTTCTTAGTGATGGCCTTTTTCTTGATGCTACTTTTTGCTCTTGCTTTCGCAGTAATAACAAGCTTGCAGGTCTGTGTAACTTGCTTTATTAGATGATCAAACTTTAATGGCTTGCTTTTCTTGACCTTCTTTGAGAAACCGGCGTCTACTTCTTCTTCTTTCTCGTAGATGACTTCTTCATCATCACTTTCATGATATTCTTTAATGTAACGATCTTTAGAGTCTCCAGACTCATCTTCTTCATCTAGGAGGTGCCTAGATATCTTCTGTCCTTTTGAATCAAGTCCCATGACTTGTCTATCAAAATCATCCTAGCATGTGTCTTCATCCATTGTTCTACCAACATATGTGACCTTGCCAGGTCTCTTTCTAGGCTTTGAAGGAGCTTTTTTTGGGAGCCATATAGATTTTTAGATGAAAGAAGGAAGGTTTAAAGAGTGCAAAGAATTCAAGAGCAATAGAACAATTTTTTAGAGAGGGAGAGAGAGAGATTGAAGTCAGAATTTTAGAACGTAAAACTGATATTCTGAACAGGGGGCAGATTTTTTTAAATGGATGATCTCTTCTATCTTGTGACATCGATCAATAGTTTCGTTAGACATATAAAATTTGGAGCAAAATCTGTATTTTCTAGTTCTGAAGTTGTAGAGATGCCGACTAGCCGTTGCTAACCAAGTACATGATCATCTACTGGGAGACGTTCGTGAACATCTTTGGTGAAATTTATTCACAAATTATCCTATTCAGCTCATCCTTTTTGCAAGTTCTTCCTATGACCTGCTGAGTGTGAAATAAACACACTTACACACCATTTGGCTTATTGATGGTGAATGCAAAAACCCAATAAGGATCTTAGTATAACATCCCAGAAATTTTAGAATATATTAAGGAGTTTTCTAAATTTATTTAGAAGACTAAAGAAAATAATTGGAGCTAGAATAAAGTTAAACAGATGTAAGTCGCGACCTTTTTGTGTCTTTTATGTGAAAATCAATTATCAGATTTTGTGTTTGCCACCGGAAGATAGTCAATATTAGTCTTTTCTGAAACGTAATGACCTAAAGGAAGCTGTTGGTGCTTTTAGAATTTTATTCTGACATCTACAGGAGTCCCGTAATTGAAAATTGTAAAGAGAAAACTTGTGAATAGTAATTTATGCGTGCGTTCGTGATTCGAAAAATTTATGAAAATCATCCTCATTGATCTAAGACTTGTTCTATCAAGCATATCTTATAGAAAATGACCCAAGGAATCCGTTTGCGTTCACAGATTGCCAATCTGAGGTCAATCGAACGATCGGGAGCAAAATTTGTCAGTCGAAAGGAATAGTAAAAGTAATTTTTGAAAGGGAATCTTTCTTCATTTTTCTTCAGACAACTTGTTATCCCAAGTTGAGTTGGTTCAATAGGACTCGAGCTAACGAGTCTCCCGGTATTTTTGGATTTTATGTCTGAAGTCCTTTGGACCTCAACATTGAATAAAACAACTTTAATTGAATCTGAAAATCACTTTATCAGTATTTTTTATCTGAAAAAGTTATACCCACTCCAGAGCCCTTTTTCTTATAAATAGAGGGGGAGCTCATTTGTAATTGCTCATTCTCTCTTCTATCTCTTTCTCTCTCGTTCGTGTTGACGAACGAGAGAAACTCGGGCCTGCGTCGAGTAAATCGCGCATGTGGGCCCAGATTAAGTTTTGTTTGGGGGGCTGCTACTACGGGAGTAGCTGTCGAGTGCCAGAAGGCTGTCGAAGAGCCGCCGCCACCGCCGCTACCATGGATGGCTAGAAATCATCGTCGTCGTGACGCCGTTTCGGACGTTTCATTTTTTCAGTCCATTTCCTATCCTTTATAATTTAAATTTTAATTTGTCATGTGTTTTAAATAATATTTCATTTCGTATGTTGTGTGCGTTGTCATCCGGTGGCCGGAAACCGGCGAAAACGCTGGAAAACGTGAAAAATAAAGGGGCGCCGATCAGTTTCGTTGTTGGCCCATTTTCGCCTATTTTGGGTCGTCAAATCGAAAAAGTTTGAACTAAAAAGTTGCTCAAAATATTATTTCCTATAGGATTGCTAAGTTTCGTAATTTTCCGATAAGTTTTGATTAAAGTCGATTATTTTAATCAGGCGGTTATATTTATAACTAGAGCATGTGATTTCAGAAAATTCTGAAAATTATATAGTTTAACAAAGATATATGTGGGGTCGTGCCTGATTATTTTCATAATTTTTGGATAAGTAAAAAGTGCAATCGAGGTTAGCTGAGTAAAATTTGATTAAAATGGCAAGTTACAGATAGTGACCTCTATCAAAGAGCTACAGGGTACCAAAGAAAAGTAAAGGTTTGCAGAAATGAGAAGGGCTTTCGCGTTTTGCTTTCCATTATCTGTATTTGTATTTTGGATATTCTGTTACAGTTTTTATTAAAGAATGAGTTAAAAGTTTTACCTACTGAGTGCTTTAGTACTCACGCCCAAAATATTTTCAAAATATTTTTCACATACAGTTGCCCCATAGTATGATTGCATGCTATGTTTTATTGTTGGGTTTATCTGAATTGTATACCTTATTTGAATCGTGATAATTAAAGTCTCAATTCTTTTTCATAAATCCAAGCATGTTTCTTTACAGTTTTGGACCTATGAGTTGGTCATATTTGGTTGAGTCTTGGATTCTGTTTATTTACCAGTTGACCTATGAATGGGTCTTAAAGTTGATTAATTGCTTCTGTCCTATGAATGGGACATAAAATAGTTTATTTGTCTCTAGCCTATTGATGGGTCTTAGTTGCTGTGACCTATGAAGAGGTCTTGTTTATTTGAAGAGTCAGAATCCTATCTATTAATTGTTTGATTCTGTTTGAATTTGATTGGCCTGTGAATATGCATTATTTTGACTTCATTGATATGTTGAAAGACGTGGATTTCTTCCAGTTACATAGGTTATGCTGCCCAAATTTCTGGGGAATATAACCTACTCTTGTTCTACAGCCATTTCATTTGATTATCCTATATAGTACTTCCTTTTTTAGTAACACCCCGACCCTCATTTATTATTTCTTTTGGGACCAGGACATTATAGAGGACCTTTTTTTAGTAACACCCCGACCCTTCTTTTGGATTTTGGATCATGCTACCTTTTTTTTTCTTGTATTTTTCCCATAGTGTCCCCGTCCTAATCCTCGGGACCGGGGCGTTACACTCAGCTTCTCAAATCTTACAATATCTAAGCCTTTGGTAAATAGATCTGCTAGTTGATCTTCTGTGTTGACATGCTCAATATTCAGAACATCTTCTTCAACTAGACATCTGATGTAGTGATGTTTGATATCAATGTGTTTGGTCCTTGTGTGCTGAACTGGATTCTTTGATATGTTAATTGCACTCATGTTGTCACAGAACATAATTGGGACATCATGAGCTGCTTTATAATCCTTCATCATCTGTAGAATCCACATGATTTGAGTACAAATGCTTCCTGTTGCTATGTACTTGGCTTCAACTATAGAGAGAGATATACTATTTTGCTTCTTGCTGAACCAGGAAACAAGATTGTTCCCTACAAAGAAACAAGCACTCGATGTGCTTTTTCTATCATCTAAGGAGCCTGCCCAGTCAGCATCATTATATGCCACAATGCTTGAATTTGTATCAGTGGAATACCAGAGACCATACTTAGTTGTCCCATTGACATATTTGATGATGTTCTTCACAGTGTTCTGATGACTTTCCTTTGAACATGCTTGATATCTGGCGCATACTCCCACATCGTATGCTATGTCAAGTCTGCTAGCTGTTAGATATAGCAGACTTCCAATCATGCTTCTGTAGAGAGTCTGATCGATTTCATTTCCAACATCATCCTTTGTGATCTTGGTTGTTGTTCATATTTGAGTCGTTTTGTGCTTGCTGCCCTCAAGTCCAAATTTCTTGACAAGACTTTTAGTATATTTGGACTGAGATATGAAAATACATTCTTCTGTTTGTTTGATCTGCTAGCCTAGGAAGTATTTTAGATCTCCTACCAAGCTTTCTTGATATGAACCTAGGGGGTATCAACGATCAAGTTTGAGAGTTCACGAGCTTAGTCCTGAGAGGAAGAGTCACGACCCAAGTCACGAGCCATACTAGTCCAAAACACTATTAAGTCGTGACTGAGGGGGGGTTCTTTGGTGCATTCGTGAGCTGATTCGCAAGGGTTGATGTGGACGCGAATTGGAGTGACACATCAGTACCACGTGGGTCGCGAGCCCAGTCACGAGCTGGTCTGTCGCGCGCGAAGTCGCGAATAAAATATGTTTTTCGAATTTTCATTGTTATTTCGGATTTTGGGCTTTTTATTTTCTTTCTAGTTCAGAACTTAAATTAGGGCTTTGCTTTGTTTTATCCCAACTATATAATGGATGCAGTACTTTATTTTTAAGACAACGTTTTGATATTATAATTTTGAGAAGTCTCTACGTGAGATTTTATTGAACCATGTATCGTGTTCATCCCGACTTATCAAATAGTATATCACAACTATTTGTGGCATCATCAATTTATATCGGGGGTTCTTATTTCCAATAACAGTAGGGTTATAGGTTTCATTTACATATAGTTCATTTGCGTTGTGAAGTTCGCATCGAGGATCTCCACCCATTTTGTAACTTGATTCGTCTTGGGGTCTTGGATCGAAACAAGTGGTATCAAAGCTTCGGCTTTGTAGCATGTTCCTATCTATCCTTTCAATTTTTGTAATTTAATTTTCATTTGTTATTAAAAAAAAAGAGAAAAAGAAGGAGCAGAAAATCGCCCGAAAAAAAAAAAATTTTGGCAGGAAATTTTCTTGCACTTTCGTTACGTTTTGATTGGTTATTTGTGTTCTCGAGAGTGTAATCGAGTGAAAAAAAGTGAAAAAAGAGAAAATGTCCAATTCTACGGGTTTTGGAGAACACAATAGTAAAAATAGACGGGAGAACGAGAGAAGTATTAAGAGTTAGACATTCCATTGTATCATGGTCAAGATGATCCCGAGTTGTACCTAGAGTGGGAGAGGAAGATGGAACTATTGTTTGACTTTCACAATTATCCTGAACAGAAGAAAGTCAAAATAACAGCTAGTGGGTTTTGTGATGAAGTTCTCACCTAGTGGAATCAGTTTTATTCTGTTAGGTGATATATTAGGAAACTAATAGATACATGCAAAGCGATGAAGAGAGTGTTGAGAAGACGCCATGTGCCTTATTCCTACCTTTGAGAGTGGAGATGAAGTTAGCGAAGCTGAGACAAGGGAGAAGTAGCATAGATGACTACTTCACGGAATTAATGGAAGCTATGAGACGAGTTGATGTGAAGGAGTATCTAGAAGATACAATGGATAGATTTCTAGCTGGTCTGCAAAGGAAAATTCGGGAAAGAGCAGCATTGTGGCACTATGGAGAGTTGGAGGACATGGTGCAAAACGACATTCGAGTGGAAAAGTGACTGGAGAGGCTGGAGATGAGGCCAAAGCAGGTGTTTCAAATGGAGACCAATGTTGAGATACCAATTGTGTTAACGACCACCAACGAAGAATCAATTCCAGAGGTACCCATACTTGAATTTGTTGATGTATCTGCGCTCCCATGCCTAGATGTTGAAGAGATCAAGATTTCTGAAGTAGAGGCTAATCGGGAACTACCTGGTTTGGATGAGTCTAGTCCAATGGGATCAGTTCCTGTTGCTATGGTTTAGAGTATTTGGAAGAGGCCGCTCCAATTGTTGTTGATGATTCCAAGTCAGAGGTGCCACAGTCTTTGAGCTTGCAATCAAATGATGTAGATGAAGCAGTTCAAGAGGTCGTAGATGGAGAGCAGTTAAAAACAGAAGGTGGAGGAGTTGAGATAGAATTACAACCATGTTGGAAGTTGGAGAACAAGTTCAGTTGGAGAGTGGTTGTGGATCAAAAGGATCTCGTACAAGCATACATGGAGTATCCACCGAGTTTTAACATCATTGATCACACCTTTTATTTTGATGTGTTTATCTTACAGGTTGTTGAAGATGTACCACTGGATGTTGATGTGCCACCACACTTATTTGTAGTTTCCATGTCAAGGCATTCTTTGGAGTTGAAGTTACAACCGTTCGATATGGGATGGAATATTTTAAAGTTGTGCCTGGTGCGACTTGTGCCAAAAGAGTTCGATGATCGGTTCGTGTTCGTCTTTGATCCAGGAGGAGGTCCGAATTTGAGGACAAATCCCTTTCAAGAGGAGAGGAATTATACGAACCTAGGACTGCTAACGATCAAGTTCGAGAGTTCACGAGCTCAGTCGCGAGAGGAAGAGTCACGAGCCATACCAGTCCAGAACATTGTTAAGTCGTGACATCATCAAAGTTAAAGGTTTGGATGAAAATAACCCTCTTTCCTTTATTTATTTCTTTGTTATTTACAAAATTGCCATCCCTTATTGTATTAAATCTCAACCATTAGATCATTTATTGGATGGTCAAAATGTGATCATAGTTCTCACACTAGGAAAATGGTCATATTTGATCCATTCCACATATACGTGTGTGTGTGTGTGTGTATATATATAGACAAACATATATATAGTGGTGGGTCCAAATAAAAATCAATATCACAATATTGTTCATATTTTTTATTTATGTGGCTAACACGAATTTTCTTAATTTTTACACAATACATGACTTTGAACGCTAAGCTGCTTTCATATGAAAATAGTTAAAGTATGAGCTATATATGATTGGAAAGCTAGTTGAGTCTATTTTCATAAAAAAAAAATCAAAAAAATATTAAGAGTTGAGAATGTTGTGGTTGGTTAATTAAAAACTATCGAATCATTGCGAAAACTGTAAAAAAAGGTTCAAATAAAGGAAACATTACTTATAAGTTATATTAGCAAATTCTTAATTGTTCATATATTAGTAAATTATTCACATATAAGCAAATCATTATTCACGTATTAGCAATATGATGAGCCCGGTGCTAGCATTGATGATTTAAATTCCGAGTTGCAGCTTAGAGGTCCAGTGACGAGACTTAGAGCCAAGAAGCTGCAAGGATACCTTCAGTGTTATGTCGGGAAGAAGCTGGAGGATGTTGGAGCTGATTTCAAGCAGCCCAAGTTGGTGACTATTTTAAGTATCGAGGAGCTCGATTGAAGCCATGGTAAAGTCGTTCCTTGCTGATTTAATTAGTTAATTTATTTATTTCTAGTCTATTATTTCAGTTGTGGATTTATTTATTTAGCAGGCCCAATTATCACAATCTGTTTAAGTGATATTGGACCTAGTAGTAGTTTTAATTAGCCCAGTTCGAATTTTAGGCCCAAGACACTTTAATTTTCGTTCCTTAGGTTTATTAATTAGGTATTTTCGTTCCTATTGAGTATTGAGGATCAGACTGGATTTGAATGAAAAACAGCTTTACGCTTTTCTCCCGTTTCACAAACAAACATCAGCTCTTTGGTAGAGTTTGGTTCTGGTGATTCCAAACTTGAAATCAATTGATTCATTCGTGCATCCAGTAGTGTACGGGTTAATCAAGCCATTGAAGATTGCTCCATAGGCGTGTTTCGGATTCTCGTCAATCCGGGGTTCGTTTCGGGTAAGATTCGCTTCTATTCTTCGTTTCAATCGTTCCACTTCATTCCAGACACCATCATGCCTCCACACACCCTCCAAATCATCCATAATCATCACCATACACGTTCCGTTAGCCACCAAGTCCAGATTCCGCCCATACAAGCCCTAAGTCCAATTATAAGCTGAAAACAGTCCGAAATTTGACCACCGAGACATCTCCCAATTTCCTCGTGCGTTTCTTCTGAATTTTGGATATATTGTTCAAGACCTATGATTGTACCTTGTGTTAAAATTTGAGCTCAATCTGAGGTCGTTTGCATAGGTTTCTGTTCGTGTCTTTAATTTAGGGTTTTACGGCTTATTTGGGTTGTTTTGTGTTTAATTCTTATAAAATTCGAATTCCTTGATTTAGTACAATATATTGAGGTTATTAATTTGTGATTGTTCAGTTGCATTTGGATTGAATCCTTCCTTTAGTTACCGTGTGTTCGATTCTAAGCTTCCGCCTTATATTTGGTCGTATCACAATATAACGCATGGATGATGTGACAACATTTTACACAATATTACTTTAAATGTCGTCCAATGTTATATGATTGATGTTTAACACGTGTTAATTTAGCAATATGATATCGTGAAGTTAGCAATGTGAGCCTATCTCATGTTAACAACATAATCTCTTGATGTTCGCAACACACACACACACACACACACACACACACACACATATATATATATATCGTTATAGCTTATCAATTCAACGCCTGAAAAGACAACGATTTTAAAACATTGTCTATTTAATTCCAGAAATTAAGCACAAAATTCAGATAATATAAAATAATTTTTAAACTTACGAAGATAATACCGACTTCATTAAGTTATCAAACATTACAAGTTTACCATCTTCCTTGGACTAAAACATTAACTAACTTGTGATCATTAGTTCTAATCAAATTCAGTGTTTGGATTGGTTTGTGGGTTCTCATATATAATATTACATGTGCTGTTGTAGTTGGAAATGTCACGTGGAAGATCAATATCCAGCATTTTGCACTCCCGGTATGCAATTTGTTGGTCTCCTCATATGTTTTATTAAATATCCGCAAATATATCTAAAGACAAAATGCATACTTGAGTTCGTGTACTATTATAATTTTTTTAATTAGGTTGTACTTCAGTTAGATAAAATCAAATATTTGTATGCACTTTCATTTTTGTTAAAACAATACAGTTTTATGAAAATTGTGGGTAAATGATAGATGGTAGAAATTATTTTTTCCATGATGATGTGAATTGTGATATTTTTGTGAGTTTTAACATTTATATATAGTAATTTTGATTTTTTGTTTGTTTGTTTGCTAGATAGTATAATATAATGTTTAATCCTACAAGAAAAATACATTTTAACAATTGATTTAGCGACGGATCATAATCTGTCACTAAATTATCGATAAATTAATGACACATTGAGATTAAGATGTTTAATGACAACTTAATGATTAATATTTCCATCTCTAACTTAGCCTCGAAAAAATATGTTATTAAACGTTGAATTTTAATTTTTTATTTTAACGATGAAGTAACGATGAATTTCTTCGTTGCTAATTTAGAGATGAAAAATCAATTGTGTTAAACATTTTTTTTTCATCGCTAAATTACCGATAAATTAACGACGGATTGAGATTAATACGTTTAATGATGGTTTTTCCGTCTCTAAGTTAGCCACAAAAAAATCCATCATTAAACGTCGATTTTTTTTTATATTAATGATGGAGTAATGATGAATTTGTCTGTTGCTAATTTAGAGATGAAAAAAAATCAACTGTCATACATTTATTTATTTTTAATTTTAGTGACGGGAAAATTTTGTTGCTAAATTTCATTTTGATTCTTATGATTTTTTTTAATTTTTATTTTATTTTATTTTTTAATTACTACTTAATGATGAATTTGAAATAATTTTTTATTATTATTTTTTATTTTATTTTGATTTTTAATTATTATTTTTTAAGTCTATTTATAATTTTGATTTTTAATTTTCAATTATTATTAATGACAATTTTTTTAATCTATATATTTTTAAAATTTTTGTTTAATCCATTCACTATACATATATGTATCTTATGAAAATTATTATGTCATATTGGAAATATTAAAATACTAATATTAAATTTGATTTTATTTCGTATTTTATTTTGTATATATTAGGTTTTGATTTGTTTCCTAGTTTGTACTTTGTATACGATAAATATATGTATATATTATGAAAAGTTAAATACTTATCGATAATTAAAAATAAAGTAACAATATATCTGTATATGGCCATTGCCTAATTTTGTAGACATTCTGCATAGTTTTAAGAAAGTTAGTTGAAGATGATTTATTTAGTTGTTTATTTTTGTGCAAGTTAGTTTTTTTTAATTGGAAGCACATAATACAAGAAACAAAACAAATTAACTAATTTTCTACTAATATAATTTTTTATGAAGAAATTGAGATTGTGTATTAATTAAATTGTTATTATGATTTTGGTTTTATTTAATATTTTTAAGTTTATAATTTTTTTGTAGATAGTTAAAATAACGGTAATAGGTATGTGTATGAGAAGTTAGGTATCCAGAGGGCATAAGAACAGACATAACATCTGCTACTCACTCGGGTATGATGACGAGTACGAGTATTTTTTGAAACATGAGTATGAGAAAAGGTACCATAATACCTTATCTATACCTTACTCATTAACAACTCTAAATGCGAATCAACAGTAAATGATATATAACCATCCCCCACTGGAGATGACCTGTTCGATCAACATATCTACTTCAGGGGGACTTGTCAAGTTCATGGGAAATAATTCACCACTCTGATGCAATGTTACTCAGGATATTACACGCCACTGACCTCCCGTCACTCGATACCCTTTTTACCCTTACACCCTCTTTCGTAGAATTGAATTGTGAGATCTCTTTATAACCTAGACTCTCTTTATCTAGTTCCCACATGTATTCTCTCCCGATAAATCTTTTGACAGTGTATGAAAAGTGTTTCAATATCCGAAAGCTAGAACACTATAACCTAGCTTAAACACAACCAAAACTTAGTTCCCACATGTATTCTCTCCCGATAAATCTTTTGACAGTGTATGAAAAGTGTTTCAATACATGAAAGCTAGAATATTATAAGCTAGCTTAAACACAACCGAAACTTTATATGTCTCAAAACAATTAGAGCTCTTGAAATAATCAGTGCGTACTCTCTTTTCTTCGATGTTTCTGTTAGTGCCATCGTCATGCACTAAGTATTTGTGTTGTTGTATTGGCGAGATATGTTCGACAATGTGTGCCTGGGTATGTCCCACGAAGATTTGTTTTCCGCTGTGCAAGAAAAGAAAGAACAGTCGGTGAAGTGTTCCAGAGTATGTCCCAGACTAAACCAGGGACACTCTATTTATGGCAGTTTCCATGTTGGAAAGATCTTGTGCCGAACGAGTTTGGAAGGTCAAGATTAATTCATTTTACTGCCTTGTGGTGTAGATCCAGTGCTGAATTAACCCCTCTACACATGGAGAGTATCTACACACGTATGGAAGACCACAAACCACAATCCATATACCATATTGGCGGCGGATGGAGATCGACGCCTATATGAAGACCGAATTGAGGAGCAATCGGTACCACTGATATTTTGTTTAGATTCTAGTGTTAGAATCAGTTTGTGGTCGTTTTTATAACTAGTAGTTGTTCATTAAAATGTTCAACGTGATAGACTAGTATTGAGTGTTTACGAGTGAAACACGTGAGGGGATTTTTATTCCAGTTTTATACATAATCTTGGGAGAGATTGTAAGTTGAAGTCGTGGGTAGCTAGAGGGAGTCTAGTGTCACGGTTGTGAGGGGATCTTACAACTTTCGACTAGCGAAAGAGTTCGTAGAGAAGAACGGGTAGCATAAGGCGGGAGGCTTGTATGTGTAATATCCTCAATACACTCGACGAAGGAGGACCAGTCGAATCTTCAAGTTTGGGAGCAATCCCCCCAGAGTAGGTTGGTTGAACCGAACTGGGTTATCATCTCGTGCGTTTTTACTGCTTTATTTATTTATGTTTTTGCATCTGTCCCACACATATCACAGAACAATTTCTAAGCAGTTTACTAAAAATGATTAAAGCACGGATTACTGTTTTACAATTGGCACCAGAGCGGGTTGCCTGTATTCAGGGTTGATCTTGGGGTATTAATCCGTGTTATTGTGTTGTTTTTGCCGAGATGGACTCGATGAAAGAAGGAGCCTCGACGGTGCGACCTCCGCTCCTTGATGGCAATAATTATGCCTATTGGAAAGCTCGTATGACAGCTTTCATTCGCTCAATTGATGAACGTTCCTGGAAGATGGTGACTGAAGGGTGGAAGCCTCCTATCAAGAAGGATGAGAAAGGCAAAGTGGTGCTGAAGCCAGAAGAAGAGTTTGACGATGCTGATTATCTGATCATGGGGCTGAATGCTAAAGCCATGAACGCCATTTTTTCTGCAGTGGACATGAACGTGTTCAAACTCATCTCCATATGTGACAAGGCAAAGGATGCATGGGATATCCTTCAAACTGCTTTTGAAGGAACAAGCTGTGTTCGTGCATCTCGTATGCAACTCCTCACTACTAGATTTGAAAGCCTTCGAATGGATGAAGGTGAAAAGATTGCTGATTTCAACGCCAAGATTTTTGACATAGCTAATGAAAGCTTTGCACTTGGTGATGCCATCTCTGAGGAGAAACTTGTGAGGAAAGTTCTGCGATCTCTTCCCAAGAGATTCGCATATAAAGTCATGGTGATAGAAGAGGCCAAGGACGTGAGCAAGATGAAGTTACAGGAGCTAATGGGATCTCTGAGGACTTTTGAAATGGGTCTCACAGATGAAGAGACAGTTCAGAAGAAACGCATAGCTTTTCAAGCCGGCTCCAGTTCTGATGTTCCAAGTAATGTCCCTGACAAAAATGATCTGGCTGAGTCAATTGCCCTTCTGACAAAGAACTTCTCAAAATTTGTCAAACGTTATGAGAAGCCTTCACAAAATAATTCTGTCAAGAACAGATTCTCCAAACCTCGGAGATCTAAAGATGAAGATTTCATTGAAGATAAACAGAAGGAGGTCAAGTGTAGAGAATGTGGAGGTCTTGGGCACTATCAAGCTGAATGTGCTAACACCTTAAAGAAGAAGAATAAATCCTACAGTTCCACTCTTAGTGAAAGTGATGATCTAGATGATAGTGGGAGTGATGAAGAATGCGTGAGCAACCATATTGCTTTCATGACACATTCCAACAAAGAATCTGTGTCTAATTCTATCCCTGACAAACATACTGACAATGTTTCAGAATGCAGTGATGATGAAGAATTCACTGAAGAGTCTGCCATAGAAGCCTACAAAAAGCTTTATGAGAGCTGGATCATGGTGGTTAAAGTCAATAAAGGGCTGATGAAAGAGAATGGTGATCTCATTAAAGAAAGGGATAGTTTGTCCACACGCCTCAGTGAACTACAGAATGACCTTCAACAGTCCAGAAACAATCCTCACTCTCAGAATGGTGAACTACTTCATCTTAAGAAGCTCGTCAAGATGATGAATTCTGGATCATCTCAGCTCGATGACATCCTTTCTAAAGGAAAAAAGTCCGCAGGACCATACAGGTCTAGGATACACTGGTGGGAAGTTTTCCGATCGTTTCTGTCAAGGACAAACATCTGGAAAGCATGATGAATCTGTTCTAGAATCTAAATTTAAATCTGAGATCAAGCAGCCACAGCCTCAAAAGTCACAGCCTCGAAAGAATGGAGTTGTCTGTCACTATTGTGGGAAACCTGGTCACATTCGACCATATTGCAGGTACTATATCAATGATCTCAGAAGAATGAGAAGGAAAGGTCGATCTCATAATGACCTAAATTTCAGAAGACAATCTGTGCGGAACAGATCCTGGCACAGTCACAGGAACTATGTTGTTCACACCGCTCTCAATATTCACGTAAAGAGCAGCTAGTACTTTGACAGCGGATGCTCGCGACACATGACTGGAGATGCCAGTATGTTGAAGAATATCCAAAAGGATTGTTCTTATCAATCTGTTACGTTTGGAGACGGTGTTAAGGGAAGAATTCTTGGCCGTGGTCATCTAAATGTTGAAGGGATGCCCAACTTGGAGGATGTTCTGCTTGTTGAAGGACTGAAAGCTAACTTAATTAGCATAAGTCAACTCTGCGATCAAGGTCTCTTGGTTCATTTTACTAGAGATAAATGTCTTGTGAAGAACAAAGAATGTGTGCTGCTGATGGATGGAGACAGATCAAGGGACAATTTTTACCTCCTCAACATGAAAGGTAATTACTTCAGAACTCAACTTGATGAAGCAAACATATGGCATGAAAAGCTCGGCCATGTGAGTTACAGAAACATGCAGCGACTCTTGAAGACAGAAGCTGTGAATGGAGTCCCGAAGTTTGATATTGATTGTAGCAAAATTTGTGGGCCATGTCAAGTGGGAAAACAGATTCATACATCACATAAATCTGTTAAGAAGATTACCACCTCAAAAGCCTTGGAGCTGTTGCATATGGATTTGATGGGGCCTGTTCAAACTGAAAGTGTTGGACGGAAGAAGTTCATTTTTGTGTGTGTGGATGACTTCACACGATTCACTTGGGTGGAGTTCCTTAGAGATAAGGGAGAAACTTTTGAGACGTTCAAAAATCTTTGTCTCAAGCTCGAAGTGGAGAAGGCAACAGCTGTAATGAGAATTCAAAGTGATCATGGTCGTGAATTTGAAAATGCTTACTTCAAATATTTTTGTGAAGAAAAAGGTATTGCTCATGAGTTTTCTGCACCAAAAATGCCTCAACAAAATGGTGTTGTTGAGAGGAAAAATCGGACTCTTCAAGAAATGAGCCGAGTCATGTTGAAGGCAAAATCTGTCCCTGACAATCTATGGGCTGAAGCTGTGAATACAGCATGTCATGTTATTAATCGGGTGTACTTCAGACCCAAGACTAGAGTTACTCCCTATGAGCTGTGGAAAGGGAAGAAACCAAACTTAAAGTACTTTCACATCTTCAGAAGTACTTGTTATATGTTGAGGGACCGAGAGCAGCTTGGCAAGTTTGATGCTAAAGGAGATAAATGCATTTTTTCGGATATTCGAGAAATAGTCGGGCCTATCATGTGTTCAACAAGAGGACCAAGATGGTGATGGAGTCTATCAATATTGTTGTAGATGATCTGGAAGAACCTATTGCCCAGATTGATGAGGAAACCGCTGAAGTTACAACTCCTGTTCCAGCTTCTGTTCCAGAAAGTTCGGAACATCATGATCAAGCTAAGTTGAGGAACGAGAATCTAGATAGCTTCAAACCTTCAAAAGGTGTGCAGAAGCATCATTCTGTAGCAGACATCATTGGTGATGTGAGTGAAGGAGTTAGAACCAGAGGAGTTCGAAAGAACTATCGTGAGATGATTGCTAATGTCTGCTATACCTCTACAACTGAGCCCAAGAACGTTAAAGAGGCATTACAAGATGATCGATGGATTCATGCCATGCAAGAAGAGCTCTTGCAGTTTGAAAGAAATGAAGTATGGGATTTGGTTCCATGTCCTAAAGGTGTTAATGTGATCGGTACGAAGTGGATCTTCAAGAATAAAACCGACGAAGACGGGAACATAACCAGAAATAAGGCGAGACTTGTGGCACAAGGTTATTCACAAGTTGAAGGTGTGGATTTTGATGAGATGTTCGCTCCTGTCACTTATCTTGAATCTGTCAGGTTACTCCTTGCCATGGCTGCATGGATGAAGTTTAAATTGTACCAAATGGATGTGAAGAGTGCCTTCTTAAATGGGTACTTGTCTGGAGATGTGTTTGTAAGCCAACCCAAAGGCTTTGAAGACCCATACCATTCTGAGTATGTGTACAAACTAAAGAAGGCCCTCTACGGTCTCAAACAAGCTCCACGAGCTTGGGACGAACGACTTACCAAATACCTTCTGGAGAAAGGGTACGTTCGAGGTGGTACTGACATAACTCTCTTCATCAAGAGAGAAAAATCTGATGTGATCATCGTTCAGATTTATGTGGATGATATTGTCTTCGGATCTGTCTCGGACAGAATGGTGAAAGACTTCGTGAAGGACATGACTTTCGAATTTGAGATGAGTCTTGTAGGTGAACTAACCTACTTTCTGGAGCTTCAAGTGAAGCAAAAGGATGATGGAATCTTTGTATCTCAATCGAAATATGTAAAGAACTTAATCAGCAAATTTGGATTGGAAAGTTGCAGCCCGAAAAGAACTCCGATGGGGACATCTTCAAAGATGTCAAAAGATGAAGCTGGTGTTGCCATTGAGCAAACCTTGTACCGGAGTATGATTGGGAGTCTGCTTTACCTTACAGAAAGTAGGCCAGACATTAGTTACAGCGTGGGAGTTTGTGCTCGCTACCAATCTGAACCCAAAGAAAGTCACTTGAAATCTGTCAAGCACATAATCAAGTACATAAAGGGTACTTCTAAGTTGGGACTTTGGTTTTCCTATGATACAAACCCTAGTTTGGTGGGGTTTTGCGATGCAGATTGGGCAGGATGTACTGAAGATAGGAAGAGTACCTTTGGAGGATGTTTCTTCCTTGGAAATAACATGGTGTCATGGTTCAGCAAGAAACAGAATTCTATCTCGCTGTCTACTGCCGAGGCAGAATATATTGCAGCTGGAAGTTGCTGCACTCAACTGTTGTGGATGAAACAAATGCTGCATGACTATGGTGTCCCACAGTCTGTCCTTACCATATATTATGACAATATGAGTGCGATAAACATTTCGAAAAATCCTGTTCAGCACTCTCGTACAAAGCACATAGACATTCGTCACCACTTCATCCGGGAGCTTGTTGAAGACGGATCCCTTGTGATCGAATATGTTGGAACAGATGCCCAGCTTGCTGACATCTTTACAAAGGCACTTGATAGCAGAAGGTTTGAAACACTAAGATCCTCCTTGGGTCTTTGTGTTCTCTAAACTTCTCCATTGTGAGAAGACTCTCTATACAGTCTTGGTCAGTGATGTATGTATAGAGAGTATAAAATGACCATGGTTAATATGGTCTATAAGTGTTGTGCCAATATCTGTCTCGGACAGTTTCTGCTTTGGACGAACGGTTACTTTTCAACGGCTAGTAGTGCCTTGATTTTCACACCACGATCGATTCCACTTCTCCACACCTAGCTGTGGGGTGATGTGTGAGGAATAAGTGAGTTAAGGAAATTTCCTTGTTAGAGTTTCCTAATTAAGGTCTTAACCTTATTTTTCAAAAGAGACAGAATCGTTGCAAAATTTCCTCTCTGTGGTGTGTGTTTGAATTTTTGTTGTTCAAACTCTAATGGCGGACGAAAGTGTTTCTTCTAAGCCCTCTCAAGCAAAGAAAACCAGAATCTCTACTGAAGACTTGCGACGACAGCTTGCGGAGCTCTCTCAACCCATTGTGTTTTCGTCTTCAATGGCCTCTGTCTCTGTGAAGCCTTCTATTGCTTCCTCTGAAGCTCTTGCTTCTGTGCCATCTTCTGTGGCACCTTCTGCTGATTTGCCGCCTCGATCTGTGTCTGAGATAGATCTCGTTGCTCAACCCTCTCCTAGGGTTTCTGAAGAGCAATTCTCTCCGCCCATGGTGTCTGCGGAAACTCTGGAAGCTTCAATTGCAGCTGTTGTTGAGAATGTTGGAGGAAATGAAGTCTCCATGGCTTCTGTTGTCGATGATGCTGCCGCCGTTGCTGTTGGCGAAGAACCCACCTCAATTGAGGAATTTACCGCATCTCTTGATGCTCTGAAATTTGTTCAAGCATCGTCCCTTTCTGCTGTTGTTCCGGTGTTTAGTGACACGCCCGTTTTCACGGTTCAAGTCCCTCTTGGTGAAGTTTCCCCTGTTGCTGCTGCTGGAAACTTTGTTCATGATCAAGGTGATGATGATGTTGATATCTCCTTTCTCGATGAGGAGTCTCCTACTCCTGAGGAAGAGTCTGTCCCTCCTCCAAAGGCTACCTCCTCCAAAACTCGCGGGTCCAAACGCAAGTTGGAGTTGAGAGATGATCCGGTGTCTGATGATGAAGATGACACGCCCATTGCCAAATTGAAATCCAAAGTGTTGGCCAAGGTTGCTGCGAAGAAGGGTTCTTCTTCACAAATCCCTAAGAAAGTTGCTGCAAAGAAGGGGTCTTCATCAAAACCCCCCAAATCTGTGAAGCCTGCTGGGAAAAAGGCTGTTCCTAAGAAGCTTGCGGTTGTTCCTGATCGCCGTATGACACGGAGTGTGTCTGAGCAGAGGATGGGATTGATGTCGGGTCGTCGTCGTCCGTTGATGAAGCAAGCCAGAGCACCTTCCCCCTCTGATGAAGAAGCAGAGGATGTCCCTGCGTTTGTGCCAGACAGATCAGATTCTGATTCTGAGGTCTTTGATTCAAGTAAGTTTATCTCCGCCCTCCACCAAAATCAATTCAAGATTGTTGCTGGTCGCTCGTTGATTTCCGAGTGTTGTTTGGTTAAGTCTGATTTAGAGGGAACGGGTGTTGACTCGTTATTGCATGATCTCTGATTAGAGAAATCTACTTTTTGTGCTCCACCTTTTATTGCTGTTGTTGTGCATGAATTTTATGCAAACTTGTCCAAGCGTATGCGTGATGCGTCCTATGAGCATGCTTTTTCTGTGTTTGTGCAGGGTCATTGGATTGCTTTTTCCCCTGCTGTGATTAATGAGTTTTTGGGACGTGAGAATCTTGTTGCTCCTGCGCCGGTGTTTGATCTGAATGAGGTTGTGTCGGAATTGACTGGAGGAAGTCGGGTGGTGTGGCCCTCGGGGCGTGCGTTGTTGGCATCTGATTTGAGTGTGAAGTACTCAATTCTTCACAAGGTTGCTGTTAGGAATTGGTTACCTAGTACTCATATTCTACTGTTGGCAAGTCCATGGCCTTGTTGCTGTTCAAAGTCGGCACTCGGAGTGAGTTTAATCTTGGTCTGCTGATCTTTGAGAACGTTTTGCTCATGCCGAATCAACTCGTAGCCAGCAACCTGTTGGATATCCTGGCTTAATCTTCAGCATCATCATGGCCCAGCGTAATGTTGTTTCTGCAAATGATGTGTATGCGCCTGTTGCGCAGCCGCTGTCAATCAGCCATAAGTTGTTTTCGTCTCAGCATGCTCCAGATGTCCCAGACAGATCTATTGCTTCTTTTGCTGTCACTTCTGTTTTCTTTGACAGACATATCAAGTCTCTGGAGCGTGAAGTTGTGTTTCTGAGCAAGTCCATTCGGACTTTCAAAACCAGGAAACAAGAGTTGGAGGCCTTGCTGATTGATCTTCGGGCCCGAGCCCTTGGCCTTGCCTCGCCGCTTGATGTGCCGCGTGCTTCCTCTGTTCCTGCTGCTGATAAGTCGGTTGTTGCTGATGCCGATGATGATGATGATGCTGCCTCCCCGGTCTGAAGTTTGGTGTTTGCCGTTTCTGGCAACAATTAAGGGGGAGAAGAATGTTGGTGCACAAAGGCCACGGTTTAAAGATGGTCTTTTGCTGATGCTGCTATGATGAGCGTGTGCTCATTCTTTTATACTTGATGTTTTCTGAACAAACAATTTATTGGGGATGCTGTTTTACCCCACTTTATTTTTTGTTGGTCTGTACTTTATTTTTGATCAACTGACAATGTAGTTCTACACTGTGAAACAATGCTCTGATCGTGATAAAGGCACTCCCAGTTCAGATTCAGGGGGAGTGTGGTTGTAACTGTCTCTGACAGTTTTTGAATATATCACTCATTTTGATATATTGTTGATCTGCGAAGTTTATTCAAGTGTTGTGCAGATCGTGATGATAATTGCCGACCATAAACGCCAAAGGGGGAGATTGTTAGTGCCATCGTCATGCACTAAGTATTTGTGTTGTTGTATTGGCGAGATATGTTCGACAATGTGTGCCTAGGTATGTCCCACGAAGATTTGTTTTCCGCTGTGCAAGAAAAGAAAGAACAGTTGGTGAACTGTTCCAGAGTATGTCCCAGACAGAACCAGGGACACTCTATTTATGGCAGTTTTCATGTTGGAAAGATCTTGCGCCGAACGAGTTTGGAAGGTCAAGATTAATTCGTTTTACTGCCTTGTGGTGTAGATCCAGTACTGAATTAACCCCTCTACACATGGAGAGTATCTACACACGTATGGAAGACCACAAACCACAATCCATATACCATATTGGCGGCGGATGGAGATCGACGCCTATATGAAGACCGAATTGAGGAGCAATCGGTACCACTGATATTTTGTTTAGATTCTAGTGTTAGAATCAGTTTGTGGTCATTTTTATAACTAGTAGTTGTTCATCAAAACGTTCAACATGATAGACTAGTATTGAGTGTTTACGAGTGAAACACGTGAGGGAATTTTTATTCCAGTTTTATACGCAATCTCGGGAGAGATTGTAAGTTGAAGTCGTGGGTAGCTAGAGGGAGTCTAGTGTCACGGTTGTGAGGGGATCTTACAACTTTCGACTAGCGAAAGAGTTCGTAGAGAAGAACGGGTAACATAAGGCGGGAGGGTTGTATGTGTAATATCCTCAATACACTCGACGAAGGAGTACCAGTCAAATCTTCAAGTTTGGGAACAATCCCCCCAGAGTAGGTTGGTTGAACCGAACTGGGTTATCATCTCGTGCGTTTTTACTGCTTTATTTATTTATGTTCTTGCATTTGTCCCACACATATCACAGAACAATTTCTAAGCAGTTTACTAAAAACGATTAAAGCACGAATTACTGTTTTACAGTTTCTAATAAGTATGATTCCAGGCTATTTATAGAACAGAACATAGCCTAAACAAGGAATCAGAGAGTTCTAATCCTATCAAACATCAAATAAGGAAAATTCCTTATTTAGACCTAAACCTGCAGACTTACTTTGTCAGATTTCTTCGATCTTTACACGTGTTCTTCAAGCTGATTAAGACATCTTTTAGAACAATCTTGAATCTCTTCTTGGTTGACAAAATTCGAACAACTTCAATGATTTTGGAAGAACAAACTGAACAAAAGATATTCATGCAAATGTTCCTTGAACTTTACCACAAACATTGTTGATCTTGAACCTTCATTTCAAGTTGCACATCAGAATGATATTATATGTTGATAAACTGATATTTGACTATCATTCAAGCTAGCTGGAAATACTCAATATATTGAATAATCTTAGTTATGTCTTGATGCACAACTGTCTTTATCTTCAGTTCAATCCCGTCTTCATATTTGAGTTGTTTTCATTGAAGTTGAGATCACATTCTCGACCTCCTTGCGAACTTATTTAGTACATCATATTTAATTCTTGGAAAAATCAAATGCATATCCCATAAAAATCATGATAATTAAATATTGCTACAAGTGAAAAATATAGCATTTAATAAACTCCACGGTTCAAAGCGTAGCACCAACATAAAATAAAAAAGATATTATTGTCTGGGCAGTTGAGCGGTCAGCCAACGCATGTGATAAAGCGATGCCTTTTCCCCGTAGGCGTGCCCGATGCCCTCCACATTGTACCGTACAACTCTAGAAAAATAAATCCAAATTAGAGAAAAAAAATCAAACGCGCTGAAATTGTTAAAGGTTAAAACGCATATATAAACTCTTCTTCTCTTCCTCATACCAAAGAGGAAAGGCATCAAGCACGCAGTGCGGTCTGCTCATATTTTAGAGAGAGAGAGATCCACACTCCAACCAACGAAGAAAATCTCTCTCTCTATATATATATATATATTGAGAGAGAGAGAGAGAGAGAGAGAGAGAGAGTAATTTGGATGTTCTTGTTCTAGTATGGAGTGGCAGACGAACTTAGATGCATACGAAAAGCTCCTAATCCGGATGTCTACACCTAGGTGCGTTCTCTTTCAGTGTGTTTTCAGAAACTTGACGGCTTTTTTGCTCTGGTTTTGGCTTTGTTTTTTCTTAATTTTATTTGAGAGATGCTTTCTTATGTTTAGTTTTGACACTACGTGCTTGTGTCTGTGTACAATTTCTGTAACTTTTCGCAGTTCTTCATGAAAATCCATAATTTATCAGAGTTCTTTTTTGAAAATTTTGGATATAAATTCATTTTGAAGGAGAAAGTGTAAATCTCGACAAAATTTGCGTGCTCCGGCATTCTAAATAGATAAATTTTATTAAAAATTTCCACAATTTATTCTCTCGATCCACTCTTGCGATTCTCCACGTTAAAAATCGAATTTAAGTTTCTAATTATCTCATTTTTCGGTTTCCTTCCAAATTACTCTCGACGCAGCCTATTTCTCGTCGTAATCCCTGTAAAAGAAAGTATTTACTTTTCAACCCCTAAACTTTTCGGTACTTTTTAAATTTCCGAAAAAGCCCTCCTCTGACTGTTCCTCCGTCGGTATCTTGCAGGGTTATGATAGACAATGCCGGTTGTTCCAATGCGACCCGAGTCATGGTATGTCACCTCTTTTGAATTAACCAAGACCCTATAAGTTAATATTCATTTAAATATTTTGATTTGAATTTTTGTTGAATAATTCTTTGTTTGTTTGACAGATTGATAGCGCAAGAAAACACGGAATTCTTCTGGAAGCTGTTCAAATTTTGACGGATTTGAATCTGTCAATCAAGAAAGCTTACGTATCTTGCGATGGCCGCTGGTTCATGGATGGTAAATAGCTGTCCACGTTAAAAAAAAATATCAGACCTATTTAAATTTGGATAGATCTGTTACTGGATTTAATTTGCTTCTGCTAGTTGCTGTTTCATTTTATTTTTTCTTGTGCAGTTTTTCACGTGACTGACTTGAACGGAAACAAATTAACTGATGAGAGCGTCTTGAGTTACATTGAGCAGGTGATTTTTTTGCTGAAAAACTTATGATTAGAAAAAGGAACATTGAGAAATGGCAAGTGATTTTTGTGGCTGGAATTGACATTCTTTGATCTTTCGGTTGCAGTCTCTTGAGACGGCTCACTACGGGATATCGCAGAGCATCGAAGGCCTAACGGCTCTTGAGTTAACCGGCACAGATCGAGTTGGGCTTTTATCCGAGGTTTTTGCGGTGCTATCGAGTCTACACTGCAATGTGGTGGATGCAAAGATGTGGACTCACAACGGCCGCATTGCGTCCTTGATCTATCTCAAGGATAATGATTCTGGCTCTGCAATTTGCGACTCGACAAAATTGAGTGCGATGGAGGGGATGTTGAGGAATGTTCTCAAGGGGGACAATGATATTTGTAGCGCCAAAACCTATGTTTCATTGGCTGTCACGCATACGGAGAGGAGGCTTCATCAGATGATGTTTGCAGACCGTGATTATGAGAGGAAATCAATCATCAAGAGTTGTGACGATTCCCCTGTTGTTTCGGTCCAGAATTATTTGCAAAGGGACTATTCGGTGGTGAATGTTCATTGCAAGGACAGGACCAAGCTTCTATTTGATGTCGTTTGCACGTTGACGGATATGCAGTATGTCGTTTTTCACGCCACTGTCGATACAGCAGGCGATACAGCATCCATGGTATATATATATAAATATACATATGCAGAATATGTTTAGTGTGTTTCTTGTTATAAAAAATTTGCTTAAATCATAATATGGATTTGTGCAGGAATTCTTCATCAAACATATGGATGGAACACCAATTAGTTCGGAGGCGGAAAAGCATCGCGTGATTCTGTGCTTGCAAGCTGCGATTGAAAGGAGGGTATCTCAGGTAGTGTGTTTGTTCCTTGACACGTTTTCAAAGAACCATTTAACCTCATATTTCACGTTTTTCTTTTAGTTTCTTCTATTTTAATCTGAAGCTGTTGTCTTGGTACAGGGAGTGAGGCTTGAGCTGAGCACTTCCGATAGAGAAGGCCTTCTAGCTGAAGTAACACGAACATTCCGTGAAAACGGCCTAAATGTAACGAGGGCTGAGATATCCACAACAATGGAGACAGCTCTAAACATATTCTACGTTACAGATGCGATTGGGAATCCAGCTGATCCGAAGAATATTGAATCCGTTCGACAAAAGATTGGTTCGAGTGATCTGATAGTGAAGGAAATACCGCAGATCTACCACCAAAGCTCGGAACGAGATGAGCCGACGACGATGAGCAGTGGTGGGGCAATGCTGCTATCACTTGGGAGCCTGGTGAGGAGGAATCTGTACAACTTGGGATTGATCAAATCTTGTTCTTGATGCATTCAAGGAGAAGCACAACAGCAGCAGCAAAAATTCAATTTGGTGGTTGGCATATTATTTGCTTCTGAGCTGGCATTTGTACATACTAGTAGTAGTAAATTAAATTTTATCAAGATGGATTCGGTGATGGTAGTTGATTATAGTTGGGTTTTGGTTGGCTGGCAACATGGTACACATTATACACAATGAAGGTGGATGATATGGGGGCCACCTCCCACACCATTTATTTTTTTGTTTTTGTTTTTGAATTCATGTTTGTTGGGAGGGAGAAATTTGAATTTGGCAATAGAAAAAGGAAAAGAGTGAAAAAAAAGTCTTCGGTGCTGAGTTGTGACTTGTGGTCATAAATGTTGAAGTGTCGTTTTTCTTTGATTCGGTAGATAGAATTTAGTGGTAGAAACTAGAAAGGAGATTGGTGTCACACTTGGTGGTTTTTGTACATAAAGTTCAATTTTATTTATCAGATCTTTGCTTTAGTTCCAAAATTGATATGTTTGAATTGAATTTTCTTTCCCTACATTCTGGTTGTTTCCTTGCAGTTAAAGATAACTCAATTATAGGTATTCGCTGGTCATGCTATTTTATTTCTCTTTTATTGTCAGAAAGAGCTATAGTGAACATTTGGCAACTCAACTGTTTTAATTAAAGTTGAAATTGATAATACATGAATTTAGGACTTAAATATTTTGACATTTGGTGTGTAGGTTGCAACCGAAATTGACAGCATTTACATTGGCAAATTATTTATTGGCTGATAATCTACTCTTATCTACCCATGCCTCATTCATGAATAGAGGTCCCCAAAATAAATCGGACCGGCGGTTACACGGTTCCGGCCATTTGTTAACTAGCAAATCACTTGTTCACCGGTTTGTAATTGTTTTTTTTAATGGTCGAGATCATGATCCACATGATATCGATTTACGAGAAAAATTTGCACCGGATCACTAACGTGCAACCGCCGGTTTTGAAGCACAAACCAACAGTTTGTGAAAAGAGGATAAAATTATTTTGTCATCCAAATTACGCCAATTTTTACACTCCGTCACTACAAGAAATGTTGGAACTAGCCAAGATCCTTTGGATGTATGTTGTTGGAATTAAAATATTTTGATCAAAACAATCCCACATCTCATTGTATGCTAATACCAAATCTAAATCTCATGTGCAGCGAAAAATTGAGATTATTGGATTACCTTGTAATCGGAGAGACACCGTTGAGAATATGTAGATATAAAATCTGCAGCTCTTCCATTCTTCATGTTGTCCACTCCATAATCTTCTGTTGTATGTCTCAACCTCGATCCAGACGTCATGTGGGTAACGATCTTCTACACCTTGTAGAAGCTTGGAGATAAAGAACCCGAACCTCAATATGATAAAAAAATAATACTTACTTTGGAGGCTTTGATTTTTGAAAATATTGATTAATGGTGTGCTATGGTTTTTCATCTTCCTTCATAATGTATATATTGTGATACCCCGACCCTTTTTGCTAAATTATAAATTATAATTTTAGTAAATGATTTCAAGTTAATATTATTTGAATATTAATCATGTGAGTATGTTTGTATTATGCCGTTGTTTTGTTGCAGGTTGTTCCACTCGAACCAATACGTCATAGCACACAGTGATATTATACTGAGTGTATAATACAGTTTGAATTTTTAATACTAAAATGTCGAGTTATGTGTTAAGGAATGATTGTAATTGCGTTTAATTTTATGATTGTCATACCTTAATTTTATGTAATTTCAGTGTGTGCATTAAATGAGTAGTAAATATGTTTTGAAAATTCAAGTTGTGTATTGTATGTGTTTTCGAAAATAGCATAAATCGAGAGTCTCGTTGAGTTTCGGTAGGGTTTCGTCTGGAGGTCATAACTTTTGACTCAGTGGGAACTACGAGGTCCATAAGTACTCAAATCGAAGCTATTTCAAAAATCTACAGTCTAGGCGCGACCGGGAAGCGCGACCCCCTTCGAGTCGCGTTCTGAAAGGTCTACAACGCGAGTGAGAAACGCGTCATTTTGGTCGCGTGTCACCAGCTTCAGAGAGCCATTTTTCTTCAGCTCAAACGCGACCCCCTAGACCGCGCCCTGTTTCGGAAATTCCACCCTATAAATACCACACTTCACTCATTCCTCTTCATTTTCTTCATCTACTTGGGCGATTTCCTCCCAAATTCTCTCAAGAAATTCTTCAAGTTTTGGGATTGGATTCTCTCATCATCCTCCATCAACCAAGGTAACTTCATACCCTCTTCATTTTGATGATTAAACACCATTTCCATGTTGATTTGAATCTAAGGTTCATACCCAAAAATTAAGGTTTTCGATTTTATTGATCCTCTTGCCTAGATATATTGAACATATGGTTTATTTACCTCCTTGAAACTATATATGAAGTTATATCGAATTCCTATGGTTCATTGTTGCTAGAGTTGGGATTTTTGCCCTAATTTCGCCTTGTTATGTTGATAGTTGATTGGAGGCAGGAGCGGATTCAAGGGGGGCTGGGAGGGGCTACAGCCCCCCCTAACCGGAATATCGCTGGAAAATATATATGGAGAGGGGTTGATATTTTTACCTCAGCCCCCTCAAGTTTTTAGTCCTCGTGGCATTTCTGGAAGATGAATGAGATCTTCCGAGGTAAAGATGAGAGAAATGGAAGAAAATTAATGAAAAATGATGAGAATTGAATTTATGTTTTCAAAAACCCATCTATTGCAGGGTGAGTTCGTGAGGAAGAAGAGAGAGGAAAAGAGAGAGAGAGAGAGAGAGAGAGAGAGAGAGGGGGGGAGGGAATGCGAGAAAGAATGTGAGGTGGGCCAGTGAAGTCTTTAAAATTTAATCCATTTTGATAAATTATATATTTTATAATAAAATAATAATAATGGATCACGCAAAAAGAGTATTAAAGTATTTATATTTAAATAAAAATGGCATCTATCATGTAATTTTATTTTATTTTATGTTTTAATTTAAATACTAATTTTTATTCACTATGATTTATCCTTTTTTTGTTCATTTGATATCAGCTTTTTTATTATTTTGATTTTGTCGAATGTATGTTTATAGTTTAAAGTTTTATTATTTTGATTTTGTTAAATGTAATTATATTTATAGATTATTAAATTAAGTTTGGGTGTTTGAAGCTTATAATTTGAATTAGAGCTAGATATTATGGATTATAATTGATATTAAAAATTTAGGATTCTATATTTATTGAGTAGATCTTATAAGTTGTGATTGAATATAATCTATTATATTATTTTTTAAAATTCATATTTAAAAAGAACGCAGGTTGTGTTAACAAAAAGTATAATCATGTGCCTATAAAAAAATGAAAACTAAATGCAAAAAAGGTGGCAATCATCCGTTTCTCTTAAAAAAAAATTCCGATTGCGCAGACAAATATAAAATGAAGGAGTCATCGTTCATGGCAAAGTAGTATAGCCCCCCCCCCTAAAAAAAATTCTGGTTCCGCCACTAATTGGAGGTGTTATAATAATTGTATGGAGTTGAGTTTCATATATGTTAGAGCCCTAGGGTGGAGGTGCTTGTATTTGAAATGTTGAGTTTAAAGGATTTAAATTGAGTCATGATCATGTGGTTTGAATATGTGCACGTAATGTGTTCGATTAAATGCTTCAAAGAGTTTTAATGTGTATTTTGAGTACAAAATCATATTATGAGTTTGTATATCCATGATTGTATATATGGATATGTAAAAAGACCTTAAAGCAAATTATAGCATGTGTTTGGTCAAATTATGCTTTAATTGAATAACTCGACATCTAAAATGAAAAAGGAATTGAAAGGTGCTTAGTGACGTATTGGGGCTTGAGGTGGACGACTTGTGCACGGCTAAGAAGTATCTCAAAGGTTGAAAGGATTTGAAAGCGTCTCATAAGGTGGGGTAACTCTAAACTGTGAACACGTGTAAAGTTACAGTTATTGTTGTGCTTTGATTGTATAGTTATGAAGGGTCTTCGGACCAGAGATAACAGAGATCCTTCAGGGTCGACAAAGAGATCCTTCGGGGTCGATAAAGAGATCCTTCAGGATCGATAATAGACTCGTTAATGTCCTTCCTGGGGGATAATAAGCCTGCGGGCATCCCTACAGGGATAAAGACGTTCATTAACGGGGGCATCATGATGTTTGGGCCCTACGGGGTTGAAGCTAGTCTCCACAAAGAAAAGAAGTATCCATATGTTATATTTTCACTTGTGCAATTGGCTATAATTGTTTACAGTGTTCTCCACTGAGTATGTTGTTAAATACTCACCCCATTCATTTAATGAATTTCAGGTTGAGGATTCGAGGCCTGAGTAGGAGCGTTGTGAACACAAGAGAACCCCCACAAACTTGTGTTTACTTTTGCATGCTCTTCCTTTGAAATACTTGCAATATTAATATTACATTGATCATTCTCCTTTTGTTTTTATGATCAATGATTGTTGGGGATGGGACTAGCCCTATTTTGTAGTTATGATGTATTTAACTTGATATTATGCAAAACATTTTAAAGGCGGGTCGTTCGACCTTGGAGCCTTCTATGTGTGAAGTATGTTATTGAACCCTATATTATGTATGTTGATTTAGGGTGCTAGACGGGCGGGTTGTGTCAACCTATGAGCCCGATAGGCTAGATGATTATATGATTGATATGGATGGGCCTATGCAATGCTTCCATTAAATACCATGTCGTGTGACAAATTAGATCTGATAGGTTGTATGCTATAATTGTGAAAAATTTATATTGGGAATTATGATTTTATTCCTCATAATGAAACTTGACCTTAGCTTCCGCTCAATTTAAAATAAGCACTCCAAAATGAGTAAATAAATTATTTGTTAAGTGACATGGCCAAACGGAGTAGTTTGGGGCGTTACAAGTATGTTAAGTGACATGGCCAAACAGAGTAATTTGGGCCGTTACATATATAGGGCTACAACAGGGATCTAGAAGGAGAATTAAGGTTGGGCCTCCAACAGGTCTGAAGTTCTCCATGTCAAGCCCAAACATAACTTAAGCCTATTAATATTAATTCAGTCCACTAAAGAATTAATATTGCACTACCGCATCAATTCCATAATTACGGATATGCCTCCTTCGATTCATTTAATTCCCCATATTTTAAGATACCGAACGTCCATTAATTAAATCGAGCATACGAACAACTCAATTTAATTAATTGATTATCCATGAGTAGTACCACTCAACCTTTATTATCATGTTGGATTAAAAAAACTCACTTGCAAGATTTAACATGATAATCATTTTTGAGCTCCTCAGGGGACATCATGAACTCGGCGCACCAAGACATGGTTTCCTTCTATGATTAGTAACCCATCATATATAAAAATGTCATTATCTAATCTATCGAGCTTATTAATTTTTTAATTAGAATTGAAACTACACACGATGTGAGTTATCTATTCTAGAAACGTTCATAACAATGTACTTGAACATTATTAGATAAAGTTCACTATAATGTGTATGAACATTATAATGAACTTGATGTAAATAGCAGAAAGTAAAGTACACAAAGAGTTTAGTAACCCTGTTCGATTAACTGATCTACATTAGAGGGACTTGTCTGGTCCGTGAGAAACAATCCACTTCTCCGATGTATCCTTTACTATGGATCTTACGTGCATCTGACATCTCGTCACTCAATACCCGTTCTACCCGTACACTCTCTTTCACTGGATTAAACTATGAGATCCCCACACATCCTAGATTTCTACCTATCTAGTTCTCACAGAAAATCTCTCCCGAGACTCCTTTTGACAGTGTATGAAAAGTGTTTCAATACACGAAGACTAGAATACTAATCTCTAGCCTAACAATGACAACAGAAACCAATGTGGCTATTTAAACAATTTAGAGCTCTTGTGCAGAATATATCTATTCAGTTCTTTTTAGTGTTTTGGTGTATTTCTAACTGGTTCTGATCCCGGGCTATTTATAGATCAATGCATAGCCCTTACAAGGAAACAGAAGTCCTAATCCTATTCAGATTCTGATAAGAAACTTTCCTTAATGAAACTAAAACCTAGGACTTGCCATGTTAGAACTCTTCCGTCTTTAGACTTCTGCCTTGACTTCAATGACGTGCTCTCCAAGCTAAATAAGGTATCTTCTAGAATGATCTTGAATCTATTCTTGGTTGACAACTTTGAACAACTTCAACGATCTTGGAAGAACAATCTAGATAAAAAATGTTCATGCAAACGTTCACGAACATTGCAATGATTATTGTTGATCTTGAACCTTCTCATCAGGTAGCATAATAGAATGTCTTATATATTCACAAACTGACTTCTTGCTATCACTCAAGCTTGCTATCATCTTCTTTCTCATCAGCTCCTGCTTCTACTTCTTCTTCCTTTTCTTCCTCATGCTCTTCTTCAGCTGTTGTACGGTCTTTTTCTTTCTGGATGTCTTCACTTTTCTTGACTGCTATTTCAGCCAAGGTCTGTAAAGGTTGAACTTCAGTATCAGAAGGCCTAGAGAACTTTTTAGATTGAAAAAGTTTATGAAGAAGTTCTTGACTTTCTTCCTTTCAGCAGCATACTCTAGAACTTTTTGAGCATGAAAGGTAACACAATCCTCTAGATAATAAATAATCTTTTTCTATACAAAGATTGTTGGAGCAGGAGATGGTGATGCTTGATCTGAAGCTTTCTTCGAGCTTTTGATTTTCTGAAGTTAAGCTCAAATGTGCTCTATTGCAGAAGAAGGCAAGTTAGAGGAAACCTTAAAACCTAAAAGTTTCTTTGGGTTTACTACCAAATCCATCCTGGTAGCAACATCTTTCTTTTGCTTCTTGATAATCCCATAAATGAATATGGGATAGACAATTGGAGCTTTGATCAGCTCACTCTTAGCCATAGAATAACTTTTTTGTAGGCAAACTCTCCAAAATTAAATCCTCTTCTTGTTCCAACATGAAACATGAATCTTCCTTAATTTTGGTTCACTCCAGTGTGATGGGTTGTTGGAACCCAGTTGTGAATGACTATTCTTAATAATACTTTGTATGTGGCAGTCAATTTGCTTGTGGGGATGGTCTGTGGGTTGGTTGGCCAAAAATCAAACTCACCACTTTTGAGTTCAGCAGGAACAACACCCCAATGTTTGACTTTTTCAAGCTTTCCCTCAATAGTGGAACCAATGTGAGCATTGATCAAGCTAGGAGAGAACTCAATCATCTCTCCTCTTACAAAAACCTTTTGAAAATTTTCAGAACCAGGATCATCCATATCCTTGGTTAGATTACAATAGAATTCACTTACCACTGTGGGTACATATTCTCCAACCTTAAGCACGATCTGTAATAAACCGGTAACCTCAATGAGAGTGTAGATACCAGACTCACTAACACTAAGGTATCTACCCTCATCTCAGGAATTATATTCCTCTTTTTCACCTTATCCCAAAGTGAGGCATAAAACATTGATCTAAAAAGACCAGTAGATGAAGTACCTTCTTTTTGAATAATGTCTAGTTGTCTGGACTGTCCACCAACATGTTCATGAACACCTTCATGAATTTTTTTCTTTTCTACAATAACTTTTGATCTTGTCTCCCTTCCAACCTATGCACTTTTCAGGACGCTTCCCAAAATCTCCTCAGAAGCTTTACTTCTGGTCATCGAGGACGTGGTGGACACATTGATAGTACCCTTAGTCGATTTTCTCTTGAATTATGAATGAGAATAATGTTCACATATTTTGCATTTATTTTATATAATAAATAATGCAAATCATCTTATACTTAATGTTGAAGATAATATGGTGTGTGAAATGCACACGGAAGATCATATTATCATTTTTTTATAAAGCATGAGAATTGTTCACAACCTAGATAGAGTTAGACGAACCATTGGTATAGTTGTAGTATGATTTGGGATTAGTCTATCTTGGCTATGGAATCATAGTAGTGCACTTTTGTAGTGTATTGAACTAGATCGCAGTGAGATAATTCTTATGGACTGACAGCACGTAAGAATATAAATCTCAGATACTCATAATTCTTATCCTTATATAATAGCAGACATGTATATTTTAATGTATATTACTTTAACCTATCAATGGGTGAGATTCTAATTAAAGAATCAATAAGCCCGATAGATTGGGTAGTGATATTTTATATATGACGAGTTACTAATTATAGAAGAAAACTGTGTCTCGATGCACTGAGTTAATGATGTCCCATGAGGAGATAAAAAAGAATTATCATGTTAAATCTTGCAAGTGGATTTTTTTTTAATCCAACGTGATAATAAAGGTTGAGTGGTACGACTCAAGGATAAACAATTAATTAAATTGAGTTGTGAGTATACTCGATTTAATTAATGGTGATTCGATATCTTAAACATGGGGAATTAATTAAGTTGAAGAAGCCATATCTATAAATATGGAATTAGGGTGGTAGTGCAATATTAATTCTTTAGTAGATTGAATTAATATTAATGGACTTAAGTTATGTCTGGGCTAGACATGGGAACTTAAGGCGCGTTGGAGGCCCAACCCTAATTTTCTTCTAGATTCCCGTTGTAGCACTATATATACCTTATGAAGGGAGAAGAAAAACCCTAGCCACCATAGATGAAATTTTTGAAATTCCTATCCCCAAAAGAAAGAAATTATTGAAAATTCTATTGTGCGGGTTCTTCGTCTCCAAGCTTCTACAAGGTCTAGAGGATTGTCGCCCACATGACACCTGGATCCGAGGTTGGGTCATACAACAGAAGATCATGGAGTGGATAATATGAAAAATGGAGGATTTGTAGATTTTATATCTACATCTTCTCAATGGCATCTCTCCAATTGCAAGATAATCGATAATCTCAGTTTTCGCTGCGTATGTGATTCAGATTCGGTTTTAGCATGCAATGGGATATCAGATATTTTGATCAAAATATTTTATTCAATAAACACATATCCAAAGGATCCTCAGTTCCATCAATTGGTATCAGAGTTGGATTTTGACTCTGTGTGGTGATCGAATTTTCATGTGTATTTTTCAAAAATTTACATGCTTTGTGGTTGGAGATATAGAATTACATAACTTGGTTTTGTAGGGTAATTATTCCAACTATCATGGTGTGCATTATGTTTAATTTTTCAAATTTTATGGTACATGTTTTGTTTTAGATCAGTTTGATCAAGTTTTTACTCCATGAGAAAATCCATGGATAGATTAGATTTAATTTTGTGTCAAAATTATATCCAGTCTGTTGTTTTGAGTTGTATCCATAGTTTAGATCTAGTTGTAGATTTACTTTTGTTGTAATCTTGCTATAGAGGAGGATTTTCATCCATATGGAAGAGGTCCAAAGCAGATGGCAACTATGAGTCCTAAACAAGGAAGGAAATCACTAAAAAGATGGAATTTTTGGAAATTCCCGAGAGCAGTTTTTGGCCAAAAACTGTTTCTGGCACTTTCCTTGCAGATGCCATAACTTTTGACTCGGGATGAACCACGGGACCCACGACCACTCAAATCGAATTTCTTTGAAGTATATACGTGGTTGCAAAGGCCAAACAGGAAAAATCGTTGGCACAATAGTTGGAATTTTGTATTCCTTTTCATGATTATGTTTTTGTTTATCTAGCATGCTATAGATGTTTTTTTAGCACATTGTGGATGTCTTAAATAACCTCGTATTAAATGACTAAGTGGGTAAATAGATTTAATTTTAAGATTTTATCTCATTTATTTATAGCATTTGTTTATATGTGAAGTAATTAATACACGTGTTGGTAATGGGCCAGCCTCCCTATGGATGTGTTAATTACAAGTTGACTAAATTAAACTAAATGGTAAATGAGATTTAATTTTAAAATTATAGATATCAAGATGGTCTCCATAACTGGTTTGTATGTGAAGTAGTTAATACACGTGTTGGTAATGGGCCAGCCTCCCTACCGATGTGTTAATTATAAGTTCACATGATCAAATTTCTATGTGATATATAAATTAGTAATGTGAAGTAATCAACACTCGTGCTGGTAATGGGCCAGCCCCCTACCGATGTGTTGTATTACGAGATCAATAGTATTAATTTATCAAGTTATGGCATACTCTTAGATGCAATTAAATAAACAAGTTTCCTATGAAACAAGTTGTTTACTTAATTGTAGAACCAGTTTAAAGGGTGCCAACTATTAATTTCAGTTGTCATAAGGTTAAGATGACTAGATGATGAAATTAAAGGTTTAGAACCTGCTTGGAAAATATTTATGTAAACGTCTACCACGTGGCTTGCATTTGTGTTTTTCAAGATGTTGGATGATGCATTTATATATTTTTTGAGGTTATAATATATTTATGTCATCAATAGTGTGATTGAATATATGTTTACATTTTATTATTCTATGTTTTCATAATGGTCTTTCAATTCACTTATTTTATTACTTAATAATAACTTGTATGTCCTAAACAATAATTGGAAAAGGTTTGGATGATTGTTCAGATTGCTAAGGAGTATTTAAATACTCAGTGATTAATTGTCATCATCTCAAGATGATAACTTTAGTGAAGATAATATATATAGTCATAAAAGCGGTTAAGGCAAATGAGATGGTGCAGTGTTGCATTTTAACTTCTATGTAAAAATGTTTCCCATCATCAGCATTAGGCCACGATCACTATTTTGATGAAAATATAAATCTATAGAATTCTTGAGATGCTAAAGTAGAATAGCTAGATGAATTGTCATTGAAAACTTGGTTGAAATCACTACTAATGTGGAGACTCTTGTAAAGGATCATACACTCAAAGAAATTAATATCTAAGTGAGTGGGAGATCTTTGGAGTTGAAATCAAATTGGGAAATCCTAGTTGATTTCTTTACTCGGAGCAGTTAAATGTCTTAATTGACATAATGTGATTACTTATGTTGTTGAAAATATTTTATCTTCTAGACCAAGGGATGGTAAGAAGATAAATGAAGTGTTCAGGGGAAACATTAAAGCTTGGCAAAGTATGACATGGAACATCAAGTAGCTGTGAAAAAGCCTAAATGACAAAAGCTTTTAAAAGTGCAATCAGCTAAAACAATTGGAAGACATACTGTCTCTTCTCAAAAGGAAGAATATTGGTTGTATATCTTATTCACTAGTAGTCAAGACATGTTTAGTGGAGTATACTACCAGCTCCTGAGTGGTAGATATTGAGACCACTAATCATGAACGCATTAATATGCGTGATTTCGGGAAAACCAGTTGACTAAGTGATGGATTACAAGTCTTCATGGGAAATCCTATGAAAATAGCGGCTATTGTAGTGGGAGTTTTAATGGTAGAAATATGATTGGGTTTTGGAAATTATTTGTTGGCACCGGGATTTTGAAAATTCATTTTCTAAATCATGTATTTAAGATATTCAGTTTCTTTTGATAACAAGTTTGTTATCAAGAAAAGATGAACTATTTTAACTATGGTGGCACATTAGTTGATAATTTATGAACCTTAGAATCTTATTTATTGATGAAGCCATGACTAGTTCTGAAGAGTTAAATCCGGAGCTGCAGTTGAAAGGACCAATCACAAGATTAAGAGCCAAGCAACTACAAGGATATTTCCAAGCATTTGTGTGAAAGATGGTGTTCAATGCAGCCATATTTTTATGTTGTTAACAATTGAAGATCAAGACTTGGTGGAATGATGCATAGCAATGTGTGCATGCATGGCCGAACGTGAAGAAGGTTGCAGCTAGAAGGATCGAACCCTTGCACTATATTAGGGGTTTCGATTTTATCCATAAGTATTTTATTTAATTTAGTTTATTCAGATTTTTATTAGTTAGATAATTAGAATTTTAATCATGGAAACTTCTTTCCTAGTTAGAATTCCATTTAAGGTAATTTTCTTTATGTTATTTTCGATCCTCACTAGTTTAAATAGGACATCACTGTATCCTATTATTCTTTAGACATTGTTTGATATTTGATTTAATTCACTTTGTCTCCACACTTATAGTTTCAAAATTTACAATCTTTAGAGTTTGGCATCTTTAAAGTCTTTTCAAGAGCATCGTTCTAGTTCATCAAAGATCTAGGGTGGTCTCGCCAATCAAGAAGTTAGTTCAAGATACGCATTTTGTTATATTAAAATAACGGGGTTTGTATTGGGTTGCATCTCTGTTAGGATTGTATACTGAAAGCTTGCCTTTATATACTATTAACAATATTTTTTGACGATATAGATTGAATATTATTGCAGTCACTGTTTGTGTATTTATATATATATATATATATATATATATATATATATATATATATATATATATATATATATATATATATATGCATGTTTCATGATACTTGCATTGTAGATGATATGGTATGGGTAAACTCACGATAGAGATCATATCATCGGGTTCTTTGCAAAGTATTAAAAGGCTCGCGGTTTAGATGATCCTAAACCAATCATTGTACACCGTAGAATAATCTGATAGTTAGTTTATCTTGACTAACTAATTATTCTGATACACTAACATGTGTATTGAGGAGGATCGTGATAGGATACTGTTCTATGATCTGACGCTAAAAAGGAAAGAATAAAGATCCACAGAGTTCGGGTTCTTAAGCCATGCACAGTGGTGGACATATGTGTGTTATGTCTACTGCTTTGATTTATCAATGAGTGAGATTCTTAATAGGGTCAATAATCTCGATATCTTGGGCAGTAACATACATACATGATGAGTTGTGCACTATGTATGGTCACCATATCCTAGTGCGCCAGGTTGATGATGTCCATATGAGTAAACATAAGTACATGTGAAACCCTGCAGGTGGAATTTATTCCGTACATGGTAAAGCTTGTGTGGTACTGCTGTAGGAATAGAAGTATTATTTAATTATAGCTGTCAGAGCTTACATAATTAATTAATGGACATTATATCTTAAACATGGGGAATGACTGGACTAAAGAAAAAAGCATTGAGTAAAAATGTATTAAATTGATAGGTCAATGTAATTTCTTTAGTGGAATAAAAATAACACTTAATTTATTTAATTATATTCTAGTGTTGGATATTAAATATTAAATAAATTAGTGGGCCAATTTAATATTCTTCTAGATCACTACTGTAACCAAATAATACCTTAATGGACTAAGGGAATGGAATAAGTGGAGAGGCCCAAACCCATTAGGTTTGGGAGCCCTAATTATCATCCCCCTCACTATTAATTGGAGAGAGGGAGGAAAAAAATAATGATACACGATCAGCCCCTCTCAGTGTTCACTTAATTTCCTAGGTTATCCATACAATTTAGTAGCTTGTAGCCCACTCTACATCTAAACGGGTATCAGAAATACAGTAGAAGATTAAAGAGTATCTCTGCAGCCTTGGTGTGCATCGAATACAGTGGGAGGAAGGCTGATTTTGACAGTTCTTCTATAATAACAAGATTAGACCTGTGATCTCGTGATCAACCCTACAACTTGTGTAAGTAGTTCTATCGAATTAATTTTTCCGCTGCATTAATTCGATTGTCTTGCATGATATATTCAACATGTATGTTTAATTGTATCACACATAAAATCATGATTTGCATGCTCATAGAATTATCAATTTTCTGATTAGATCTTGTGGGGCGTAATTCGAAAAAACCCCAACAAATGGTATCAGAGCAGGTATTGGAGGAATTCGAGAATTAATTCGATGATGTGTTCGAATTTTTTCATTAAATTTGTAGATAAATTTAGGTTCTTAAATTTTCAGATTTAATGAATGATTAATTTCGAGCATGTTGTAATTAAAATTGCATGAATTTTGATGTGCGTTTCGAAATTCTTATTTTAATTACATGATAATTTTTCGCCCTACATGAATAATATTATGGAATGGTATTTTGATGTTCATCATAATTTCTAGATTTTGTTCATGCATTGTTCGAAAATTTGGTGTTTAAATTTTTGAATTTTTGTGTTAAAATTGTCCCTTAATTTGATCTATAATTTTCGGTCCTTTTAGTGTTGGAGATGGAATAGATTTTTGATGTTATCAAAATTTTCATATCCAATACTATAGAGTGGATCGAAAATATGGAGGATTAAAATTGGTTTATAGTAATTTTTGGTGTATATCAATAGTTGCCTAATTTTAATCAAAGTTGGTTCCAAAATAGAATTTTAAATTTGGGTGTTTGAAGAGAATCAAAACTACCATATTTTTAATTCTAGTAATTTTGGTACTTGATAATATAATTTGGATAGTATTTTAAATTGTATCAAAATTCCAAATTATTTATTTAAATTAGGGGGAGGCGAAAATTTTAGGTTTTAAATTTGGAGGATTAATTTTTGACTAAGGTCGAAAATTTCTTGATTTAATTCACTAGTGTATGTCGAAAATTTTAAGATATTATTTGGTGGTTAATTGTGATCAATTTCTAAATTTTATCTTATGGTAATTTTCGAATTAATTAAGATATACTTTGGTAGATAATTTTAATTAATTTCCAAAGTCAATCTTAAGGGATAAAATTTTGATATTAAGATATTATTTGGTAGATAATTTTGGCTAATTTCCAAATCAGAATCTTATGGATACATTCGAATTTTTTTTATTTAATTTGGTGGATAATTATAATTAATTTCCAAATTTAATCAAGTAGCATTTTTTGAAATTCTATATTTTAATTAAAGTGATAATTTTGAAAATTATGCATACATGGATATCATGTAATATTTTATGTCTAACATTTAATTATGATAGTTGTATCTGTAGATTGTTTATTTTGCAGGTGACACCAACTATCATGACTTTTAAATTATTTGTTATGTGATGTTTACTTTATGTTGAATGTATGGTTGGCCGTATGCCGATTTGGCTACGAGATTTTTAATCCATGAGAAAATTCATGCATTAGGTCTAGACAATTATTTATTACGTTGGTTTAATGTAATAGGAAAATAACTTGTTAGAAATAGAGATGATTTTCGAAAATCATCTAGTATTTGAGTTGTATTTTTTATTTTTCTTTATTATTCTAGATATATTAGAATTTCCTTTTAGAATAGATTTTTAATATAGAATAAGAGAATGAGATCAACTCAAAGATGGAAAATGGAACAGCTTTAAACAAGGAAGGACATCCCGAACACGTGTCGAAACCCTAAAAGAGCTAGGGTTTCGGCGAGATGCAAGGAGAGGCGGCGGTGAGGGAGTTCGGGTTTCCAAAGCTGATTTTCCAAGATTATCTCATTAACAACATGAGATATAAGCCATGATAGTTGGTCCCACTTATTATGCTATTGTGCTGATTTGCATGCAATGGTTTTAATCCATTTATTGGATGAATTGCATGTTTATATGGGATAAGATGAAACCTCAAGTTTAAATAACTAAGTGGGAGAGATACATACCAAAGTATGTGGAAATCTCAAAACGGTCTCCATTAATCTAGTTTAATTGAGAAATGATGGGCAACCTCCCTATGGAGGGGTCATATTACTGGATTCTCTGATGAAGCCATGCAAGGCATTGAAGTCCTTGAACCCGAGCTGCAATTCAAAGGTCCAATGACGCGACTTCGAGCGAAGACATTACAAGGTTATCTACAAGTGTTGATTCGCAAAAAGTTCGAAGAATTGGAAGATGCGAAGGGCAGCCAAATGTTAGTTAATTTATTAACTAATGAAGATCAAGATTATACCATGGAGAATATAACTTGAAGAGTTGAAGAAGAGAGCAAGACGAAGTGCACGTGTGCATGAAGAATTCGACGTGCATGGAGCTGTTTTTCGGCCCTTAGTCCAATCAATTAAGGGTTGATTTTTATCTAGACTATAGTATTTATTTAATTAATTTAGACTATAGTTTTGATCAGTTTTTAATTAATTTTTAAGTGTAATTTTCATTCATAATAAGTATAGGTTTGACTAGAATTGTATTTAAGGCAATTTCCAACCTTGAATAGAATTCTAGTTTAGGTATTTCTATAGTATAGTTAGAGATCCTTTTGGATCAGATTTTTAGGCCTTTTTATTTATTATTTTCGTGCATAACATGCCCTATAAATAGGGGAACCATGTTACTTTGATATTTTAGATATTATTGATTAAATTTGCTTTTGCATTCAATTTGTGTCTCAACCGTTTAAAGTTTTTGAGTGTTTTCCTCGAAAATACTAATTCTTAAAGTCTAGCAAACTTTGAGTCTTACATCAAGGGAACGTTCTAATTCACACGAGGAATTAGGGTGAACTCGCTATCTGAAGAACAACTTGAAGATTCGTTTTCGTCGTACTAGATACGCCGGGGATTAATCGGGTTGCAATTCACCAATACTAATACCAACGCCACCATCAACGACATCCTCCACCATCACCAATTCGTCCATATCATCATCAAACATTCAGATTCATTCGGGTTCAAGTTCGAGTTCAATTCCAGATCCGTTCGTCGTATTCTACACCATAAACCATAAGTCTTTTACATCCTTAACATATCCTATCTTCCCTAGCCTTTCATCACCACAATTCATGTCCCAAAAAAATCATTTTTCCAGCCTTAATGGTCATCCAAAATAGCCCTTCCGTTGGATCTTGTGTTCCGTTTTTGTGTCGTAGTCTAGGTATCGTAATTAGGTCTAGATTAGTTTGTTTAATCGTTCGAGTTGGATTATTGTTTAATTCAGTTTATTTTCATTTTATTGAGTAATAGAGTAGGATTGAGTCCTTCCAAGTTTATGTGTTTCGATCTAGAAGTCTTCCGCACGTCTTTCATATCCTGTACAAATTGTCCGGATTACATCATTCTCTGGATATTAAACTTCTTAAAAGATAACTGTAGAATATATACTAGAGAGATAAATTCTAAATAATGTTCTTGGGGTGAAGATAATGGTAATCACACTCAGATGTAATTTATTAATAAACGTCCACCCTACGTGGCTTATTAATTAGACGATTACATGACCGGGATTATATCCGACTATTAATTTACTTGTCATAAGGAAGCTTGACTGGAGGTAAATTAAAGGTTAGGTAAACCTGTTTAAAAATGAATTTTATAAATGTCCACCCTACGTGGCTTATAAGAAATATTTTTAAAATGTCGGTGGATATGTATTTAATTTCTTTTGAGGTTTTCGAATTATATTTCTTTTATCCTAAAGATTGTGACTGTACTGCATGTTTATTTTCAGTTACTTCTATATCATCATGGCACTTTCCAACTTGTCCTCGATTCTAAAAAAACAAACTAGTTGGTGAAAACTATAAAGATTGGATTCGAAATCTGAATATTCTCCTGATTGCTGAAAACTTTAAGTTTGTACTTGATGAGGAATGTCCACAAAAGCCGGATGAGCATTCTAGTGAAGAGCAAAATGCGGCTTATGGTAAGTGGGTTAGAGTTGATGACATGGCACGTTGCTACATGCTTGTCTCTATGTCAAGTGTGTTGTAACATCAACATCAGTCTATGAAAACCGCTTATGACATAATGCTTAACCTTAAGGAACTCTTCGGATACCAAAATCGCTCGGTGCGATATTTAGCCATGAGAAATCTAATGAGCACTAAGATGTCAGATTCTACACCGATACGGGATCACGTTCTCTAGATAATGGGCTACCTATCAGAGATCGAGACCCTAGGTGGCGATTTGGACGCTGAGTCCTAAATTGACATTGTGCTTCACAGTCTATCTCTGAAGTTTGAGTAGTTCAGGCTGAACTTTAATATGATAAAGAAGGATGTTACTTTATTAGAATTGTTCATATATCTTCAGGCAGTCGAGCATCTCTAAAAGGGAAGCTCGGAGGCGCACCTAGCTAGGGTATCTTCTTCGAGTGTTAAGAAAAAGAGACATGCACCTAAGAACGCTGCAAAGGAGACGTCTAAAGACCCTAAAGATAAGAAGGGCAAAGCCAAGGTTCATTTAGAAGACTTCAAATTGAAGTCAAAGTGTTTCAAGTGCGGTCAGCAGGGACATTGGAAGTCTGCGTGTCCTAATAAGAAGAAGAGAAAGGGCACGTCTCACTCTTTTGTTGTAGAAACATGTTTAGCTACTTGTTCTACCCGGTCTTGGGTAGTAGATACAGAAGCTACTGATCATGTTTATATGTCCTTACAGGGGTTCCTGGTGAAAAAGTAGCCGAGTGATGGTGAGATTACCATCTATATGGGAAATGCTACGAAAGTGGCGGTTGTTGCAGTGAGAGACATTACTTTACCCTTTAGTAGTGATAGGATTCTTGTTTTGAAGGATTGTCTTTATGTGCCGAATTTTAGGCGGAACTTGAGTTCTGTTTCTAAATTGTTTTTGAATAGATATTCTGTTTCTTTTGATAGCAAAATTGTTATCACAAGTGGTAAACGTTTTATCTATTCTGGCACATTGGATGGAAATCATTATATACATAATCCTATGCAAAACACTACACATGTGCAATTATTGAATACATCGATCATAAACCCTAATAAAAGAAAAGAACCTTCGGAACTGAATCAAACCTATTTTTAACATTTTAGGCTTGGTCATATTAACCTTAAGAGGATACAAAGACTGATAAACGATAGACCACTGTCTTTATTGGTCTTGGAAATGTTTCCTTTGCATGAATCTTGTTTGGAGGGCAAAATGACTAAGCGACCCTTTTTGTCTAAAGGAAATAGATCCAAAGAGGTATTGATTCGATTCACTTTGACTTATCTGGCCCTATGTCAGTTCAGGCTCGAGGAGGATACAAGTATTTCATCACGTACATTGATGATTACTCAAGGTATGGATACATTTACCTATTGCGTCGCAAGTCTAAGTGTTTTGAAATATTCAAAACATTCAGGGTGGAAACGAAGAAACAAACAGGCAAAAGTATCAAGAGACTGGGTTCTGATCGTGGTGGTGAGTACCTCTCAGGCGAATTTAGGGACTACTTAGCAGAGAATGGGATTACATCCCAGTTGACTGCGCCTGGCACTCCACAGCAGAACAGCATAGCTGAAAGAAGGAATAAAACTTTATTGGAGATGGTCAGATCGATGATGAGTTATTCAGAATTGTCTGTTTCATTTTGGGGATATGCCCTGGAAACAGCAACCTATATTCTTAACATGGTTCCTTTCAAATCAGTTCCTCTCACACCCTTAAAACTATGGACTGGTCGTAAGCCCAGTCTAGGTCATGTTCAGATTTGGGACAGTCCAACACATGCGTTGGATAAGGAAGTTGATAAGTTGGCACCACGTTCAGAAGTGAGACTGTTCGTTAGGTATTGAAAAGGAACGAAAAGTGGTTTATTTTATAGTCGTAAGGTCAGAAGGTCAAATCAACACCAATGCCCGATTCTTAGAGGAAGACTATGTAATCACAAACCCATGAGTGTGATCATTCTTGAGGAGCTTCGAAGTTGGAACACGAATCCTACACCATCTGTATAAGAAGAGAAACCACCAATAACTGTACAACGTGTCACGGAAGTACGAGATATGCCTCGTCGCAGTGGGAGGGTTGTTCATCACCCTGATAGATTTATTGGTTTGGAAGAATCTTCAAATTTCCTAGAAGGACTGAATGAATTGGATCCCAAGACCTATGACGAGGCAGTACAAAACAAAGATGCAGATTCTTAGAAAATTGCAATGGAATCTGAGATTGGATATATGGATCACAATCAAGTCTGAGAGCTTGTAGAACCACCTGATGGGGTAAAACCCATTGGATGCAAGTGGGTCTATAAACAAAAGAGAGGATCTGATAGGAATGTTGAAACCTTCAAAGCTAGATTGGTGGTGAAAGGCTATACTCAGAAAGAAGTGATCGATTATGAGGAAACCTTTTCGCCGGTTGTCATACTTAAGTCGATCCGGATTCTCTTATCTATTGCCACTCATCTAGATTAGGAGATTTGGCAAATGGATGTCAAGACATAGTAGTCTTGAAGAAAACATCCATATGAAGTAACCAGAGGGGTTCATTGCTAAAGGCCAGGAGCACCTAGTCTGCAAGCTTAAGAGATCCATTTACGGACTTAAGCAAGCATCGTGGTCTTAGAACATCCAGTCATATGGATTCGTCCAGAGCCCGAATGAGAGCTGTGTGTACAAGAAGAGTGATAGAAATGTGGTGGCATTCCTAGTACTGTATGTTGATGATATCTTTTTTATTGGAAATAATAAGAATGTCTTATCAAACATAAGGGTGTGGCTGTCCAAGCAGTTTGATATGAAGGATCGGGGAGAAGCTGGACACGTCCTTGGTATAAAGATCATACGAGATTGCCAAAAAAAGGATGTTGTGCCTATCCCAGGCAACCTATATCGATACAGTGCTAGCTAGGTTTAGCATGTAAGATTCCAAGAAAGGTTTTATACCTTTTAGGCATGGAATTCATCCATCTAAGAAGATGTGTCCCCAAACACATACTGAGATAGATGAGATGAAAGGAGTTCCATATGCTTCGGTTGTTGGAAGCCTCATGTATGTATGCTATGCACTAGGCCTGATATATGTTATACGGTTGGCATGGTAAGCAGATATCAGTCTAACCCTAAAAAGGACACTGGACTGCAGTAAAGAATATTCTCAAGTACCTGAAAAGGACTAGAGATTATATGTTGGTATACTGCGCTGATAGTCTCATTTCTTTGAGTTATACGGACGCAGATTTCCAATCCGATAAAGATCAGAGTAAATCTACCTCGCGTTGTTGGTCCCGGGGTGAGTCAGAATTAGTTTAGAGGTGGGGGTGAATAAATTGATTATAAAAATTGAACTTAGATGCTGAATATTAAGGGCACATTTTGACTCATAAATATTATCCGTGCTATGTAGAGATCAGTTGAGAAGATCTGCTAGCTCGGAGTGCTGTGTGTGCTTATGGTGTGCAGTTAAAAACATGCAACTGAACTGAAAATTAAAGCAGAGCACACAAGCAGTTTATAGAGGTTCGAAGCTCAACTTCTACGTCCTCTCTTCCTTCCACAGAAGGGCAATTCACTATGCAAGTGTAAAGTTCCTTTATTACAGTTACACAGTGAAGACAGTTGTTGTGCTAAAAGCTGTACTCTCAACTTTCCTCAGCCGGTAGGTTGACAGCTCACACTTGTGATCCCCAACTGCTCGCTGGAGAGATAAGGTGCTATTGTCCGTCTTTTCATGATTTTAGATCTCACTCGATCTTCAAGAGTACAGTCTTGAAACTGGTATCAACTGGGTTGCTCCTTTGCGCGTCTGTGTTTGAGCTGGGGTAGTTGATCACTTAAGCACAGTGAATGAGATAATAGCTCTGGCTGGAAATCTTCAACAACTAGCTCGAAGAGCGTTAAGTCTCATTCTCATCAGTTGGAACTTTTGATTTTCTGAGTTCTTTGAGCGTGAGGCTTTAGTGCTTCGGCAACGTCTTCGCAGAAAGACTTAACTAAAGTGCTCTCCAAATTCTCAATAGTCCCGCGGTCTTCACTGGGGTAGCTCACCTTTTAAAGATAGGTGAGTTGGTGACCGGTGGTGATCACTGTTGGATCATAAATGAAAACACCAGTTGCAAGGCTTTCATTTAATGGGGCCGTTGGGTTGCCATTACTCTTCTGACGAGCTTTTCCTTCAAGATCTCAGTTACATTAACTTCAAGATCTTCTTTGGCCTATCTGAATTTCAGTTGCGGCTCCCTTCATGATCTTCAGTTCTGAGCTTCGTTTGGCAGCTAGAATCTTCGTTTGTCTGTCAGTTCTGCGTGTCCCTTGGCAGTTTGGAAAGCTTTAGTTGAGATCATCTTCAGCGGGCGATTCTGGGCTTGGGCTTGATGCCTTCTGAGCTCCAGTTTGCTTCTGCTTCCGCTAGTAGTTTGAACTAGTGTTCTTTAGCTGGCATTTTGTACTTGTGTCCCTTCAGCTAGAACTTTCATGGACTGGTCTTCAGTTCGGTTGCTGACGCTTAATCAGTTGAACTTCAGAACTGATGCATCGTCAGCTGGTGTTCTTCGAACTGGTGCTTCATCAGTTGGAACTTCATTCTTCAGCTGGAATTTTTGACCTGGTATTTTCCATCAGCTTGTACCTTGGTCTTCTCTTCAGTTGGTATGGTCCTTCAACTAGAATATCTTAAGCTGGTATTTTCTTTAGCATGGATCTTTAGACTTGGTACATTTCTTCAGCTGGAATATCTTGAGCTGGTATTTTCTTCAGCTCGTGATTGTCCTCTCTTCGGCTAGTAGTTTTCATTAGTTGATGTCATCGTATGGACTTGCATGTTCATCAGTTCAAACTGATGTGCTTTTTAACTAGTATTTCTTCAGTCGGAAATGATCTAGAACCAGCATGTCCCTCAGTTCTCCTCTTTCAGCTGGTATTCCCTTCAGTTGGGATCTTCCTTTGACTGGAACATTTCTTCAGCCAGTATTGGACTAGAACTGGTATGTGCTTCTATTTTCTTTAGCTGGGACTTCCCTTCAGCTAGTGGCGGCCTAAAACTGGTATGTGCTTTAGTTCTCTTCAGCTGGAACTTCCCTTCAGTTGGTGGCAGCCTAGAACTGGTATGTGCTTCAGTTGTCTTCAGCTGGAACTTCCCTTCAGCTGGTGGCGGCCTTGAACTGGTATGTCCATCAGTTCATCACTTCAGCTGGAACATCTCTTCAGCATGTGGTGGCCTAGAACTGGTATGTCCTTCAGTTCTCTTCAGTTGGAATATCTCTTCCGCTGGTGGCGGCCTTGAACCAGTATGTCCATCAGTTCATCACTTCAGCTGGAACATCTCTTCAGCTGGTGGTGGCCTAGAACTGGTATGTGCTTCAGTTCTCTTCAGCTGGAACATCTCTTCAGCTGGTGACGGCCTTGAACTGGTATGTCCATCAATTCATCACTTCAGCTGGAACATCTCTTCAGCTAGTGGCGGCCTTGAACTGGTATTGGTCATCAGTTCATTATTGTAGACTGGTGGCAGTTGATACCTTCTATCGCTGGTACCTGTAACTTCCAGTTTGCCTTGCTGATTATTCTAGTGACGCACGATCGTTTCGCACTCAAAATGAATTTGTATGCTCATGTGCCCACAACGAGAGTAGCTAGCTATGAGTAAGGGTCGATCCCACAAAGAGCTGATGCGATCTTACTTTCGAGTCACCAATCACAAAAGGGGGTTTGGTACCGTGGTCACAACAATGGAAATTAAATCTACAAAAATAAACTAGAGAGATATCAAATAATAAAAGGTTCCGGAACTTGAACTAGAATACAAAATCATGGGCACAGCGATTTTCCTACACGATTAAATCACCCAGTTATGGAGACCGGATTCATCACTGTGTCTTCTTATTCATCCATTCAGATTAAGTTTAAAGGTGATTCCTCGTCCATTAAACCCCTAATCTATCACCCACCCCCTGGTTCCCCAAAGAGATGTAAATGAATAGGAAGTAGTGTGCCCTAGACGAACCCAAGTTTACTGTATTTACTGATTCCTCGTGTGCCCACAGCAACCCACCGATTTCCCAGTTACCGTTTGAATTAACACACAGTCACGATTCACTAATCCAATTAACCCTGGTGTGCCCTCTACAACTAAAGAGTGATCAACCACATTAGTTATATTAAACTCACGCTCACTAGGAATAAGAACAAAAATCGGCAGAAACCCAATCGTGCAGTAATGTGCCCACACGGCCTCACGAGTATTTAAGTGTTTTGTAAACCTTCATCTTTAGTTCAAATTCCAGAATATTGATCTAGCTACTCATATTATAAAGAATTGTAAATACATAAATTAAAGACATGATAAATAGGAAAAACTTACTGGAATTGAATAAAAACTCGTCCAACACTAACGATGAACAGCAACAACATTAAATATAAATCCTAACCTCTGTGGGCATAAGGCCCCAGATTGTCTTGCTGCCGGAGCAGTGTTAAAACTAAACTAATGGCGAACGTAAAAGTGCAGAAAATTGATATGGTATGAAGTGTGTCTTTCTAACAATCAAAACTAGTATTTTAAAAGAGTACAAAGATCAATTCAAATCTCCCAAAAATGGGAATTCTTCAATATCTGTCGGATTTGTTATGGCCCGCTGGAATCTGCCTGTATAAGGAAATTTCCTTAGGTGGTAGAATGAATCCCGATATTTTAGGGATGTTATCCTTATCTTCCAAATTGCTTCCCAAGAGTCCACCTATGAACAATCTTTCTTTCTTCTATTCAGATTTCGAAATCAATCAAGTTCCAACGCCAGCTTTATCTTCTTTCAACAGAATCTCGCTTTTTCCGGGAATGCCCTCTTCATAGCATCCTCTGAATCTGCGCGAGTATTGTGGGCACAACATCTTCTGCTCAGATTGATTTTCGTCTGATATGCCCATTTCATCCGTTTCAGTTAAATTGAAGGCCAAAATGCCTCTTTCGCTAGATTTCACTCCTGTCACGCCCAAACCACTTTCCTGGTTCTTTTCCGACACAAAAGACACTAAAAAAGACATTTAGAGCGACTAAAATGCCCAGAAAAATACGAAATAAATGGACTTATCATACCCACACACTTTAGTCATGATTGTCTTCAAGCATGGGGTATGAAGAACCCAGAAAAAGAAAAACAAAAAGGAAAGGAAAAGAAACAGACATGGAAGAAACAAAACATGTAACCTGTTAATCCGTGTGGGCACAGCGTTTCAACAGCCAACTTTTCCAATTAATTGCATAATCAGTATGCCCTAGCAAGTCAAAACTAAATTGAGCGTAAAGGTCCTCCCACTCTCTTCACACAGTGTTTAGGCTTAGTGTTTACACTCAAATTCATTCATTCTATACTTATTCATTCCATAAGCTTGCTAATGCTCTTTCTTCAATTTCATTAAGTGGAAAAATGCATAAGTATCAAAAGGACTTTTATGGGCTGTAATGGGGCTCTTTATGTAAGGTGGGGTTCGTTTGGTACTGGGCTAAAACTCTCAGGAGCGTTCACTGGACATACCACCATTTGTTTTCAACTTACTTCCTCATGCCCTCATTTATCGTTCAGATTACAGAATTTTTCATCATGGGCATTCTGAACATTCAGACTAGGGGGGATTTATTCTCTTTTTTTTCTTTTTTTTTTCTTTTTTTTTGAATTTATTTTTTTCATCATTTTTTTTCGTTCCCCCTATCTTTCTTCTTCCATTTTCAATTCTTCAAAACCGTCCAGAGACTCCTTCTACTTCTGGTTTTTGTAACGCCCTGACTTTATATAGTGAGGTATATCAACAAAACTGCCAAGGCATTTTATTGGCTCAAAAGGGCTGCAAAGCTATGTCAAAAGCTGGTTTTATTTGGCTTAGTGGGCTCAAGCAAGAAAATGCCTAAATTATCTACACATGCATTTCAAACTTTCTGATTTTAAAGTAGAGCAAAAGCAAGTTCTAGAAATTCCAAGTATAGAATGTACACACATGAAAAGAGAATGCTGTAAAATGGGCATAACAACACAGGCTCAAATCTCACCAGGTTAATGCTCAACTCATTCATCATCCATGTTTTTAGTGTGGGCATGCTGACTCGATTAGCAATTTTTTTCAATATTCACAACCAAAAACTAGTGCTCCCCAAATCTTAACAGATAGCATGCTGACTCAAACGACCCACCAACATACTTTGCACGAAGTAAAGTATTCAAACAAACTCAACCACAAAAGACAACAACCCAAATGCCCCCACCCACACACTTTGCTTGAGGCAAAGTGGGTAGAATAAGGGTGACACCAAAAAGAATGAAAATCAAAAGAACATAAAAAAAAGGAATTGAACCAGGTTGGTGGATGTCGGGTAAGTGAACCCAACATGTTTGAAATATACAGTGAGAGTTTGCTCAATATTCCTCAAAAGGGTATCAACAGTCTGATACAGGGCATTCTCCATGCCATCCAGCCTCTTCATGGTCATTCTGGCAACATTTCTTCTTGATGTGCCCTTCTGTCTGGTGTCTTCCTGCTTGTCCCTATAGAAAATGAAAACAGAATGCTCGAAGGGTATGCCTTCGGCACAAAATAACTAGGGTTGCTCTCCTCTCATCCTCAACTATATCTTGCATTTTTTTTTCAGGCAGATATATAATAGACTACTCTCCTAGTCTAGTTTGATACATCAGAAAAAACACTTATTAAAATTACTGAAAAAGAAATAAATTAAAAACCTGGGTTGCCTCCCAGTAGCGCCCTAGTTATTGTCGTGGGCACGACACCTTCCAATTTAGATATAAATGGGCTCCATGAGCCATACCACTCTGACATCTTGGTCTGCATGCCCCAGGTAAGGTTTCATTCTGTGGCCATTAACCTTGAAACGCCCTCCAGTATCTGGATTCTTTAGCTCAACTGCTCCATTGGGGCATTCCGCGTACACTTCAAATGGACCAACCCACTTGGTCCTTAGACTTCCTCCCATAAATTTAAAACTTGAATGGTACAAAAGAACTTGTTGCCCCGGAGTGAAGCTCTTCCTTCTAATCACTTGATCATGGAGCCTCTTCATTTTTTCCTTGTAAAGAACAGAATTGTCATAGGCCTCCATCCTCATCTCTTCCAGTTCTTAAATCTGAAATTTTCTGGTATGCCCTGCTGCATCCTTGTCCATGTTCAGCTTCTGCAGTGCCCATCGTGCCTTGTATTCCAGCTTTACCGGCAAATGGCAGCATTTCCCAAACAGCATCCTGTATGGGGACATCCCGATTGGAGTTTTGAAAGCAGTTCGGTATGCCCACAGTGCATCATCCAGATGTTGACTCCAATCCTTTCGACTTGGATTAACTACCTTCCCAAGAATGACTTTAATTTCTCGATTTGAGACTTCAGCTTGTCCATTCGCTTGTGGGTGATAGGTTGTTGTCACACGGTGATTCACCCCATATTTCTTTAATAATTTTTCCAGGGTTTGGTTGCAAAAATGTGTTCCTTGATCGCTAATGATGGACCTGGGCACACCAAACCGGCTGAAAATATGAAATTTCAGAAATGTTGCTACCATTCTTACATCAATTGGTAGGAGTAGACATTGCTTCCACCCATTTGGACACATAATCAACTGCCAGGATGATGTAATGGTTTCCCCTTGAGTTTGCGAGGGGTCCCATGAAATCCATTCTCCAGACATCGAAAATTTCCACTAGCATGATGGGTGTCATGGGTATTTCATTCCTCCTTGTGATGTTCCCAACTCTCTGGCACTGATCACATCTCTTGCATACGTTGTGGACATCCTTGAAAATAATGGGCCAAAAGAACCCACAGTCTAGAATTCTTCTTGCTGTTCGGTTTGGTCTGAAATGCCCTCCGCAAGCAAAGTTATGGCAATGCTTCAAAATATCCTCAATTTCATTGTCAAGGACACATCTTCTTATGATCTGATCAGCACACCTCCTCCATAGAATAGGACTGTCCCATGCATAAAACTTGCTCTCATGCCTCAGTTTATTCTTTTAGTACCTCGAGTACCCAATTGGCAGCTCTCCAGACTCTAAAAAGTTTACTATATCTGCATACTAGGGCTCTCGTGTGCCCCATGCTGAGTACAGATGCTCATCAGGGAAGTGATCTGTAATGGGCATTGCATCACCTTTTTCATTCAGCACCCGACTTAGATGATCAGCTACCAAGTTCTGTGCCCCACTCTTATCTTTTATCTCGACGTCAAACTCCTACAAGAGCAGGATCCATCTAATTAGTCTCGGCTTTGTCTCCTTCTTGGCTATCAAGTGCCGTAGGGCACCGTGATCTGTGTAAACAATGCTCTTCGTGCCCAAGAGATAGGACCGAAACTTCTCGAATGTAAAAACTATTGCTAGCAGCTCTTTCTCAGTAGTGGTGTAATTACACTGTGCCCCATTCAGAGTTTTGGAAGCATAGTAAATTACATTGCTTTCTTTTCCTCTTTTTTGACCCAGTACAGCGCCCACAGTGTAGCCACTGGCGTCATACATAATCTCAAAGGGCATTCCCCAATCTGGTGGTTGAATAACTGGTGCCGTAACCAGTTGCTTCTTCAGAAAATTGAATGCCTTTTTACATTCCTCATCAAATTCAAAGGGGACATCTTGCTGCAATAAGTGAGTAATAGGCTGGGCAATTTTTGCAAAATCTTTTATGAACCTCCTGTAGAATCCAGTGTGCCCCAGAAAGCCTCTCACTTGCTTCACTGAAGTGGGGTATGACAATTTCTCAATTATGTCCACTTTGGCTTTATCGACCTCAATGCCCCTCTCGGAAATCACATGGCCTAGTACAATGCCCTCCATGACCATGAAATGGCATTTTTCGTAGTTCAGCACTAGGAATTTGTCCACACAACGCTGCAACACCTTCTCCAGATTATCTAAGCATCGATCAAAGCAGCTCCCATACACCGTGAAGTCATCCATGAACACCTAAATGCAGTTTTCAAGCAAATCAGAGAATATGCGCATCATACAACGTTAAAATGTGCCCAGAGCATTGCAGAGGCCAAAGGGCATTCTGCGGTAGGCAAATATGCCGAATGGGCACGTGAATGTTGTTTTTTCCTGGTCCTCTTGACTCACTGCAATTTGCATATATCCTGAGTATCTGTCCAAGAAACAAAAAAAATTGTTTCCTGCGAGTCTCTCCAACATCTGGTCAATGAACGGAAGTGGAAAATGATCCTTCCGCGTAACCGTGTTTAGCTTCCGGTAATCAATGCAAACTCTCCAGCCAGTTTGCAGTCGTGTGGGCACAAGCTCTCCTTTCTCATTTTTCACAACTTGAATGCCCGACTTTTTGGGCACAACGTGGATTGGACTGACCCACTTGTTGTCTAAAATTGGGTATATAATGTCCTGGTCCAGTAGCTTAATTATCTCTTTTAGCACCACATCCTTTATAACCGAATTGAACTTTCTTTGTGGATCACGAACGGGCTTTACATCATCTTCCAACAATATCTTGTGCATGCAAACTGCCGGGCTAATGCCATTTATATCTACCAAAGTCCATCCGAGTGCCTCCTTGTACAGTCTCAACAATCTCAAAAGGCGATCTTCATCAGCTTGATTCAGCCCCGCACTAATTATCACCGGTAGTGTCTCATTATCTCCCAAGTAGGCATACTTCAAATGCCTTGGCAATGCCTTCAACTCCAGCATGGGCGCTCTAACAATAGAAGGCATCATTCTGTCATCACTTCTCTGAATGGGCACACCATAGTCCACACAGCCGTATAACATTTCTTCTAATGAATACAGCATCATAATTCCTTCCTCGATGTCATCATCTTCTTCCAGGGCATCCTGGTCAATCTGTCCATCCCACAATGCCCATTCCAATGGCTCTTTGCTGCTCACCATGGATAGGGTAGATCGACTCGGGTTACGGAAGGTATTCACAAAACTGCAATTCTCTGTATCTGGGGATGCTTCATGGCTTCAAAAATGTTAAATGTCACCTTCTCCCCATCAAATTCACACGTCAGTGTGCCCTTGTCCACGTCAATCTTGGTACGAGTTGTCTTCATGAAAGGCCTTCCCAGCAATAAAACTGAAGATTTTGAAGTCCTTGTGCCCATGTCAAGCACATAAAAATCTGTTGGGAAGATAAGCTCGTCCACTTTGACCAATACATCTTCGATCAGGCCTTCTGGATAAACATTAGATCGGTCAACTAACTGAATGACCACATGGGTCTCCTTCAAAGGTCCAATCTTCAATTCTTTGAACACCGACAGGGGCATTACGTTGATTAATGCCCCCAAATCCAGCATGGCCTTTTCAACTTTTTTGTCTCCGATAATACAAGGAATCATGAACATCCCTGGATCATCACACTTCTTGGGTAACTTCCTCTGTATCATAGCTGATACATTCTCCCCAACTAAGAACCTTGCATCGTCATTGAATCACACATTTCTGGTACAAAGCTCCTTTAGAAACCGGGCATACCGCGGTACTTGCTTAATTGCTTCGATCAGTGGAATGTTGATCTCCACTTTGCTGAATACTTTTAGTATCTCCCTGGTTTCCTCTTCTCTTCTATTCTGTGTCAATCTCCTTGGAAATGGAGGTTTCCGTCTCTCTGGAATGGGCACGTTGGCAGGCTGCTTCACTTCTGGGATGGGCACATGATCAGTCTGTTCAGCTTCTTGTGTCTTGTCCTCTGTGGGAATATTTTCAACTTCTTCTTCCAAGGGCACATCGTCCTTTTCTTCTCTTGGCCTGACTATCTCCGGAAGCTCTTTTCCACTCCTCAATGCTACTGCATTCACTTGTTCTCTCGGGTTTTCAACCTGGGAAGGTAACTTCCCATTTTTCTCCTCTATCTTGTCCATGGCTTGAGCTAATTGATTGATTTGCTTGCTCATATGTGAAAGACCAGCTCGAGTTTCTTGCTTGAATTTTTCATTCTCCTCAGCCATGGCATAGACAAGATCTTCTAGCCTTTGTTTTCTCTTTTCTTCTGGCGGCGGCAATGGGCGTGCAGGATGTCCATCCTCTGGCCTTCTCCATCTGAACTTTTCATGGTCTCTCCAGCCAGGGTTATAAGTTTGGGAATTGGGATCATATCTTCTGGAATGCCCATTCTGGCCACCTACAGCATTTACTTCTTCCACCGCGTCTTGTAGAGTTGGGTATTCATCAGTGAAATGAAGTACACTCTTGCATACTCCACAAGGTCTGGGCCTTTTCGCCATGCTTACACCAGACAAGATCTTTTTGATTTTGTCACACAATCTGTCAATTCTGTTGTCTTGGTCCGGTGCCCTCTCTGATTCACTGACAACCCGAATGCCCTCTCCGCCGAAGTCTCGGTTGTCTTCAGCCATCTCCGTGAGAATTTTGAATACTTCAACAGGTTGCTTGTTCAGTATAGACCCTCCACATGAGGCATTCACGATTTTTCTCTCATGTGGTCTCAATCCTCCAACAAAATATTGAATTAGATCGTGTTCAGTAATCTGGTGATGTGGGCATTTCTCCAGCATTGCCTGGAATCTTCCCTAGTAGTCATAGAAACTCTCGTTGGTTCCCATCTTCAGGCTCCCTATCCTTCTTCTCATTTCTTGCAATCTGGATGCTGGGAAATATTTCTCCAAAAACTTTTGTTGAAGTTGTCTCCATGTGGTCACAGCGCCAGTCGGCAATGTGTACAGCCAGTCCCGTGCCCCATCCTAAAGAGTGAAAGGAAATGAGACCAACCGCACATACTCCTCTCGTCCATGGTTGGATGGTTGAGTCTGGAAAACCATCTCAAAATGTTGCAAGTGTCTTTGTGCATCCTCTCCGGGCATTCCGTGGAACTTCGGCAAGATTTGGATAAAGTTTACATGAATATCCCAGTTCTGAGTCACATTTGGGAGTGTAATGCCCATCGGGCGCAAATTCATGTTGGTCGAGAAAACCAACTGCCTTAATGTCCTGTTATTCTCAGGATCTCCATTTGCGGTATTTCCATTTGCTGCGGCCATGTTAATAGTGTGGCCGTTCTCAAACTGTCCTTCCTCCTCGTGCCCTTCGTCTTCTTGATCTTCTGGTGGTGTGGGCTCACGAGGTCTGTTTGTAGCTCGTCGTGCCCTCTTCATTGCTGCCCTGTTTTTTCTCAAAGTCTTCTCTATCTCCGGATCGTACAATAGAGTTTCTTCTGAAGAGCTCCTGGGCATCAACTTCTAGGCACACCAGCTTGGAAAGTAAAATCACTGAAAATCAGCTCCCCAGCAACGGCGCCAATTTTGATGCGCAGTCGTTTCGCGCTCAAAATGAATTTGTATGCTCATGTGCCCACAGCGAGCGTAGCTAGCTATGAGTAAGGGTCGATCCCACATAGAGCTGATGCGATCTTACTTTCGAGTCACCAATCACAAACGGGGGTTTGGTACCGTGGTCACAACAATGGAAATTAAATTTGCAAAAATAAACTAGAGAGATATCAAATAATAAAAGGTTCCGGAATGTTTAGTGTATATTTGTCCTATCTTATCTTAGGAGTTTAGTGTCTCTTGTAGGTGTTTTTCCCTTATTTTTGTGTGATTTTCATGTTATTTCCTTCCTTTTGCTCTTTTGGTGAGTTGTGTAGATTTGCACAAGATCTTGAGAAAATGGTGAATTAATGAATGCAAAATTTGAGGGATTCAAGGCAATGGAAAGATAGAGAATCGAATAAGGAGCGCGTGGCAAGTTGAATCGGGTCAATCGGCCAAGAAACGAGGGAGAACGAGCCAAAACCGTGGAAGCTGCCGAAAGCTGAATTGCCAGGGTGCGCGACCGCGCGACCCCCCTCTCGGCCAAGAGTCTCCGCGAGCGCGGAGACTCCTGCGCTTTCGATCCCCGCGGGCGCGGGGCGCCCCGTGGGCATGCGGGGTGCGTTCTAGCTCAGTTTTTCATGCGTTTTTTGTCCGATCTTTCCCCAACCACTCCCCTTTTTTACTTTCTTTCACTCTCTCTTTCTCTCTATCTCTCTCTCTCGAAATAAAAGAGGGTTTTTCTCCCCATCAATTCACTTCACACTACACACCACACACACCCATCTCTCATCTTTTCTTTCTCTCCATTTACCACTTCCTCCACCACTTTTCTTCACCACCACCACCAATCCAAAGAGGGAGAAAGGAGGAGGAGAAGAGGCAAGAGGGCTAGAGCTCAAGGAAGAAGGCCCGAGAAGAGGAGCCCGATATCAAGCCATCCGCGGAAGCTAAGCTTGGTGGAGGGACTCCGCTTTGATGACGGCCCGAGAAGAGGGATCCGACTTCAAGCCATCCGCGGAAGCTAAGCTTGGACGAGGAGGCTCCGATTTGGTATTTCCTTTCTTTTTAGCTTTAGCCCATTTGTGGGAATTTGTCCCAAGACACTCGAGACAACAAACAATATTGTATAAGTTGTATGGATTTTATCTTTTGGTTGTTGAATAAATGACTTTTATGATGTTTATATTGTTTTGAGCATGGTGTTGGGCGAATTTCTACATTAGGGGATGGATAATTGATTTGGTTTTGATCTATGCTTGTTCTTGTTGGTTGTTGTTGTTGGAATCGTGCTTTTTCATGTTTAGGTACTTGATCACTACTTGAACATTGATAGGATTTAGAGGAGTCTTGATTGTGAATCTAAATCCGGAAATTAGTTCCTTCAATGTTAGGTGGATGGGGTTCCTAAGCCTAACATGTTAATCTTGCTTGTATGATATAGCTAAGAGAGGTTTAACGGATAGACGGTGACAGTAATTGAAGTTAAACTAATTGGAAGGGTCTATTATATTTGTGAGAGCAGCATAATCAACTTGAATAAACCATAGTGATGAAACCATTGATAGAATCACACCCTAATACTCTTCTCATAATTCTATCCTCTATTTTTGTGTTTGGTGGTGTAATTAGTTAATGTTACTTGCTTTAATTAGGTAGATTAGTTTAACCTTCCTTCCCCATGTTTAGAATGTTTAGGATGTATTTCATTTTATTGTGCTTGACAACAATTATGGCATAGAAAGATAATCGCCCACATGAAGCTTTCCTCGAGAGACACGACCCGAGTTAGCTCACCGCCCTACAATTCACCCCGTCCTATTGCGGGAGTCCGGATCAAAGTAGTCTCGCGTGTGGAGTCAAATTCGGACACAACACGGAACTTGAACTAGAATACAGTTTAACTTATACTCACTCGATCATGGGCACATCGATTTTCCTACATGATTAAATCACCCAGTTATGGAGACCGGATTCCTCGATGCGTCTCCTTATTCATCCATTCAGATTAAGTTTAAAGGTGATTCCTCGTCCATTAAACCCCTAACCTATTACCCACCCCCCGATTCCCCAAAGAGATGTAAATGAATAGGAAGTAGTGTGCCCTAGACAAACCCAAGTTTACTGTGTTTACTGATTCCTCGTGTGCCCACAGCAACCCACCGATTTCCCAGTTACTGTTTGAATTAACACACAGTCACGATTCGCTAATCCAATTAACCCTGGTGTGCCCTCTATAACTAAAGAGTAATCAGCCACATTAGTTATATTAAACTCACGCTCACTATGAATAAGAACAAAAATCGGCAGAAACCCAATCTTGCAGTAATGTGCCCACACAGCCTCACGAATATTTAAGTGTTTTGTTAAACCTTCATCTTTAGTTCAAATTCCGGAATATTGATCTAGCTACTCATACTATAAAGAACTGTAAATACATAAATTAAAGACATGATAAATAGGGAAAACTTACTGGAATTGAATAAAAACTCGTCCAACACCGACGATGAACAGCAACAACATTAAATATATAAATCCTAACCTCTGTGGGCATAAGGCCCCAAATTGTCTTGCTGCCGGAGCAGCGTTAAAACTAAACTAATGCCAACATAAAAGTGCAGAAAAGTTATATGGTACGAAGTGTGTCTTTCTAACAATCAAAACTAGTATTTTAAAAGAGTACAAAGATCAATTCAAATCCCCCAAAAATAGGGATTCTTCAATATCTGCCGGATTTGTTATGCCCCGCTGGAATCTGCCTGTATAAGGAAATTTTCTTAGGTGGTAGAATGAATCCCGATATTTTAGGGATGTCATCCTTATCTTCCAAATTGCTTCCCAAGAGTCCACCTATGAACAATCTTTTTTTCTTCTATTCAGATTTCGAAATCAATCAAGTTCCAACGCCAGCTTTATCTTCTTTCAACAGAATCTCGCTTTTTCCGGGAATGCCCTCTTCACTGCCTCATCTGTATCTGCGCGAGTACTGTGGGCACAACATCTTCTGCTCAGATCGATTTTCATCTGATATGCCCATTTCATCCGTTTTAGTTAAATTGAAGGCCAAAATGCCTCTTTCACCAGATTTCACTCCTGTCACACCCAAACCACTTTCCTGGTTCTTTTCCGACACAAAAGACACTAAAAAAGACATTTAGAGCGACTAAAATGCCCAGAAAAACACGAAATAAATGGACTTATCACTAGCAAGCTACAATCTTCTTTTTCTCTCTATTCTTCTCTCATCTTTCACATGAATTGATCATATCTATTGGCTTGATAGCTTTGACTCTATATGACCATCTTTAGTTTTCTGCTTGATTTCTTTTCAGTTCTTTCAAGGCTCTTTTCATATTTTGACATCTCATCAAAACCTCTTGTAAGAAAAACCTTGATAGTTTTTCCTAACAATTTCTCCCTTTTTGATGATGTCCAAAACATGGCAAAATTAAGCAATGATGGAAGAACTGATTGAGAAATTTTTGAGCTGTGTAGCAAGGACACAATCAAGCAAGAAAACTTGTAGCTAAGAAACAGCTTATGTAAACTGATTAGATATCTTTCAATCTACAACAATTTTTTTTTCTTTTTTTTTCTTTGAGTTTCTAATCTTCAGCTGTTGTGCTTCTTCAGCTGGTATCTCATCTCCTTCTTCACCTATTCCACCAATTGCTAGGCTCTCCTCTTTCTCTGGCACTAGCATTTCTCTAGACTTTTCCCCAGACTTACCCCTGAGATAAATGTCTCTGGATAGCTTCCCAAACTTTCCCCTGAGGCTGATGCCTCTTTTTTTGAACAGTTCCTACAGTCCTCACTTCTTCCCCCTAAGGCTGTACTTTCTCTTGAAACTATGAGGGTTCTTTTTTAATCTCATCCCAGAGACTCAAAAACTGTCTTCCATCATTTTTTCCTCAATTTCTTCAATCTCTTCCCCCTTTTTGGCATCATCCAAAAGGGTGTGCATGTGTAGATCAAATGATGGAATGAGAACATTTGGTAACAAGCTAAAGGTTGTAGCTAGGTTACATTCAAATAGTGATGAGATCGAGACATGCACTAAGGATTTGAATACGAAGTTGCAGTTGAGAGGTCCAGTGATGAGATTCAGAGCCAAGAAGCTGCAAGGTTACTTCCAGTGCTATGTTGGAAAGAAGTTAGAAGATGATGGAACTGATTTCAAGCAGTCCAAGTTGGTGACTTTATTGAGCATCGAAGAGCTCAATTGAAGCCATGGAAAATTCATTCCTTTCTATTTATTTTAGTTATTTTAATTATTTTGGACTATTATTATTAGTTGTGAATTTATTTAATTAGCAGTCCAATTTATCACAACTTGTTTAGGTGATATTGGACCCAGTAGTAGTTTTAATTAGCCTAGTTTGAATTCTAGGCCCAAGACACTTTAATATTCATTCCTTAGGTTTATTATTTAGGGGATTTTCATTCCCTTTGTGAATCAAACTTGATTGAATGAAAAACAACGTTGTTACGCTATTCTCTTGTCTCACACAACATCGGTTCTTCTGATAGAGTTTGGTTCTGGCGATTCCAGACTTGAAATATTTTGTCTCGTTCATGATATTTCATAGTATCCGGGTTAGACATCCATTGAAGATTGCTCCATAGGCGCGTTTCGAGTTCTCATCGATTCAGGGTTCGTTTTGGGTAAAATTCACTTCTATCTTTCGTTTCTATCGTTCCAATTTGTTCCAGCCAGCATCATGCCTCCACACACCCTCCAAATCATCCATAATCATCACCAGACACGTTCCGTTAGCCACCAAGCCCAGATTCCATCCATACAAGCCCTAGGTCCATTTATAAGCCAAAAACGGTCTGAAATTTGACCACCGAGCCATCTCCTAATTTACTCATGATTTTTTGCTGAATTTTGGATATGTTGTTTAATACTTATGATTATACCTTGTGTTAAAATTTGAGCTTAATCTGAGTTGTTTAGCATCAGTTTCTGTTCACGTCTTTCTTAGGGTTTTTAGGGCTTTAATTTGGGGTTTTGCTATTTAATTCTTGTTCGAATTTAATTGAGTGTTTCGGACAGTTTATTTTATCATATTTAAGTGTTATTATAGTAGATATCTTGGATTGAATCCTTCCGTATAGTTGACGTTGTTTTGATCTTTGCTTCCGCCTTATTGTTGGTTGTATCATAATTTTAGTACCAGAGCCACATCGACTTCGGTTGGTCGTGGTTCAATCCAAATTCGTGTATGACACAGTAGGGGAAAAAAGGATCGATCATTGTTTAAAAAAATAGTTCGTACAAAAAAAACAGAAAGTAAAAAAAATCGATATAAAAAAAAGAAGAAGTTGATCGAGCCCTATTGTGTTCACCGTGTTTCTTGAGAGTTTTGAATTCATTCTTGAATATTCTGTTGATCATTGTGGGTTTTGGGTAGCTAGTAATTTTGTTGCTTCGTGTCGTGTCGCATTTTGCCATTCTTCGTCGTATAGCGATTGGGGACGTCATCTTGCATTGTTAGGTGTCCATATTTTCATCCATAGTGTTTATTATATAGGGGGGAGTCATTTTTGGTGTCTTCTAGTTTGAATAGGATTAGTTTTGTGTGTTTCCTAGTTGGTTTGGGTTTGTTTGGTTTTTGTTTCCTTATTGGAATTTTGCTCTTGTTTTGGTACAATCTTTATCCAAAATTCATCCGCCTTCCATCCCGACATTTCAGCCTCATTATCTACAACAAATCAATACACCAAATACACGCCCTAGCCTCTAGCCGATTCCACCCCCTATCCACCGTTTTCAGCCCAAAAATCGGTTTTCTGCAGATTTTGCTCCCGAGCTCCAATTTTCGCCTATAATACCATGCTAGAAGCGCCTGTTGAACATTTTTCGGTTTTGCCATTTCTTTGAATTTTCCTACCTTTTCACCCCTATAGCCGACCTTTACCTTTTATAGACTACTTCGTGGTGTTTTGTGTACCCCGTGGTACTTTGGGAGTCAAGTTCGAGCTCTTGACTAGAGCTGGAGGAGTCAGTAGCAATTCTACTACTGGAATTTAAGTTCTATTGTAAGTCGCTGGAGTTCGAGCTTTATTGAGAGTTTATACACTTTGAGTGCTATAAATGAGAGTAAAAAAAAAATGAGGTCATTTTCTTTTGTTTATTTGTTTTGCAGGTATAAATGGAATCCAGAAAAGGATATCAGTCGAATGATAAGAAGAGGAATCCAATGTAGAGATTGTGATGGATCTGGTCATATTCAAGCTGAATGTGCAAACACACTTAAGAAAAACAAGAAGAACTACAATGCCTCTCTAAGTGAAGATGACATAGAAGATAGCAACAGTGATTCTGAAGATGAGACCATTGCATTCACAGTCAAGACTTCTGATTATCAAGACCTTTTTTGCTCTTATAAAAGAAGATGAATCAGATAATGAAGATTTTTGTCAAGACTTTGTTAAAACATACAAAGAATTGTTTACAAAGTGGCTGAATGTACTGGAAATCAAAAAGAATCTCCAATCTCAAAATAGGAGTGTTATAGAATAGAAAACAAAGTTGATCAAGTTTGATATTGATCAGAAATATATCATTCGACAACAAGAGAATGAGATTGCAAAGCTATCTACTAAATCAAATCCATCAAGAAGAATGTCATCATGCTGAACAATGGAACAAAGAATCTAGATATGATTCAAATTTCTCTTGGACATACTGGAGGAAGTCATTCAGGGCTCTAATCTAATATACAGGAGAACAATCAATTACTAAGACATAGTTTGTTAAAGGGAGCACAAGTGAACTAACACTTGTGCATTAAAATGTTCAGTAAGAAGGCAAGAACATTTATGTCAAAAGAAAATTTGACAACGGATTTAATGGCTACAGAAGAATTATTATTTGTAATTACTGTGAAGAGAAAGGTCACATAAGACCATACTGTCAGAAGTATCTTAGTGATCTAAGAAGGATGAGAAGAATATTTGTGGAACAAAAACCAATCAATGAGCAGAAGAAGTCAGTTCCTCAAACTCAAAAGAAGAAAGAGACACCACAGAAGAAGTAGTGGGTTGTCAAACAAAAACTACATGACAGTCTTATTGCTCATACATCTGTAAGTATTGAAAATAATTACAACTGGTATCTTGACAGTGGATGTTCAAGGCACATTGTAATACCCAAAACTTTACAATTTGACCATATTAGGAAATTGGGCCAATTTGTGTAGAGAAACATAGTTTGTTTGTTTGTTTTTTTGGCCTAGAGTCCAAAGTCACCTTAGATTATAGTTTCAAGGCTAGCATGATACTAATAGGTAGTTCGCATTTGTAGGCCCGAAACCGAGACCTCAGGCTTAGGATCTGCAAGACATGTGTAAAGCTCCAGCTGTTTTAGCTATAAGGTGAGTTTTGCTAACTAAAACCTTTGTTTTTAAATGCTTTCGTCCATATATGATTTACAACTGTTTTAGCTCTTCGTGGATATAATTTGACCTGCATGATGAATTCAAGCATTGTCAATTCTATTGAGATATAGTTATGTGATCACATAGGGTCTGTATCCACGCATGGTTAAATTGAGCGCATCGACTTTTGAATAAATATATTCTTAAGTGCATTCTTATGAGAATGATATTGAGTTGTTCACTTCTGAATAACTATTCTTAAGCGCATGAGCATCTGAATGAATATTGATTATCAGCTTTTGAATAAATATTCTTAAGCACATGAACATGACTTTTAAATATTGAATTATTGGATTTTTATATATTAAAAATCCTTGCATGTGTTTGGACGAACATGATAAACCCACTGAGTGTTTTCAGGCACTCAGCCCACGTTTTCTAAAATATTTTCAGGTACAAGGTGATGCAGGCAGCTGATGTGGACATATGAGTTCTTTAAACTTTTGACTAAAATTGTATTTTGGATGTTGAATGTTGACTTCGGTCAATATTTTATCGTATTATACTTCCGCTAAATATTTTGAATCTTTAAGCATATAAAAATCTTACGTGTCCCGCCATTATTTTGGATTCGTTCAAATTTTAGATTTTCAATATTGACTAGTCATTTATGAAAATATGTTTGTGATTGGTTGTTTGAAAAGTCTTCCAAAGTTTTGATTGGGTGGTATTAATTGTAAGGCAATTTATGGTACAAATATTTTCTTTAAATATGTAATTTTTGAAAAAGGTAGGAAATTTGTTTTCATCTTTTGTAGTGCCTCGGATTTCTGGAACTAGAGCGTTACACACATGACAGGTGATTGCTCTATTGTAAGGAACTTAAAAGACATGTTCCTCGGACTTTGTTATCTTTGGAGATGGAAAGAAAGGTAAAGTTATGGGTAAACGAGAATTGGTTGTGGAAGGAATGCCTAAACTGAAAAAGGTAATACTTGTAGATGGACTTAACGCAAATATTCTCAGTATCAGCTAGCTTTGTGATGACGACATGACTGTTATATTCACCACAAAGAATTGCATGGCCTTGATGAAAAATAAGAAACTGTTCATGAAAGGAAAAAGATCAGCTGACAACTGTTATCAGTTTCATATTCCTACACGAACTGCAATAACATCTCAAAGAACATCCTTGGAAGAATCAGAAATCTGACATCAGAAACTTGGCCAAATCCATTTTATAAATCTCCAAAAGATCATCAACAAGGAGATTGTTAGATGAATTCCTTATATTAGAGAGGAATGCGACAAAATCTGTGGTCATTGCCAAGTTGGAAAGCAGATTAGGTCCCGGCAGAAAGAAGTACATCATGTATCTTTACAAAGGGTTTTAGATCTTCTTCATATGGATCTAATGGGATCTATGGCTGTGGAAATCTACGGAGAAAATAAGTATGTTTTCGTCTATGTTGATGACTTTTTAAGATGGCTATAACAACGATTGCTGCTAAAGGAGACGCATCCATATTTTGGGTAGAAACTATCAACACAGCTTGCCACATCAGCAATTGTGTACATCCCAGGCCAGGTACTTTTACCACTCCTTAAGAGATTTGGATTGATAAGAAGCCTACTGTAAAGTATTTTCTTGTATTTGGATGTACTTGCTATGTCTTAAATGATAGAGAATATCTCACCAAGATGAAAAACCGAGGAGTAGAAGGTATATTTCTGGGATATTCTAGAAATAGTAAATCATACATGATTTGCAATAATGAGACCAAGTCTGTCATTGAATCAGTCAATGTCAAATTCGATGATCAGACTCACTCTACAAGCTTTGCAGAAGACGATGTACATATGGATGTACTCGGACATTCGAATGTATATTCAGAATTAGAAAGTGAAGAAGAAACTGAGATTGAAACTACTAGAAGTCCTTCATGAAGATTCATCAAAGATCATCCAACTACTGAAGTTATTGGAGATATCAATGAAGGAAGAATTACCAGAAGTAAAGCTAGAAACCAAGTGCAAGAGGCGATTGCTAATGTTTATTGCACCCAACTTGAACCAAATAATGTACATGAAGCTCTACAAGATGCTTACGGGATAGAAGCAATGCAAGAGGAGTTACTTCAATTCAGAAAGAATGATGTATGGGATCTTGTTCAAAAATCAAGAGGGGTAAATATAGTGGGCACAAAATGGATTTTCAAGAACATGACGGATGAATCTGGAAAAATCACCGTAAATAAAGCAAGGCTAGTTGCTCGAGAATATTCACAGATTGAAAGGGTCGATTTTGACGAGACTTTTGCTCCAGTCACTAGAATTGAATCTGTGAGACTGTTCCCGACCATAGCCTGTATGATAAAGTTCAAGCTATATCATACGAGTGTTAAGAGTGCTTTCTTGAATGGTTTTATAAAGAAATAAGTATTTGTAACACAACCTAAAGAATTTGAAGATCCACATTATTCATACCATGTTTATAAGCTTAAGAAGACTATGTATAGTCTAAAACAAGTTCCTCGAGCATAATATGAAAGCCTTGATCATACCTGGTTAGTAAAAATTACATGGTAGAAAAGACATGCATCATACCACGTTCGCACTGGAATATCAAGGTTGTAATTTGTAAAGTCATAAAACTCGCCATCAACTAAATTAGGGAGAAAAAAAAGTGTGAAATTAGAAAGTATCGAATAACTCACCCCAAAACAAATTATTTGGGGAAAAATAGGAAGAAATATTGAGACAAAGTGAACATTAAAAACCAAGAGAAAATTGGTTTAAGGCAAGCACGGCCCCAAACAATCATCATTTTTTCCCCTCCAAACAATCACCAGGAAAATGGCAACTACAGACTACAAGAACTGATTCTACACCAACACTACAACATAAGATACATGAGAGTTCAACGCGAACCATAAATTGTACAAAGTAAATCGTTCTACGATTCAATCCAAGAACAAAGAAGCCCAACTATTGTGCTAAATCGCTACACGAGCCTCACTCAGGAATCCATGTGCATGGTGTGGTTTGAAGACGATCGTTTAAGAGAAGATTCCTCCAATAGAGCGTCCATAAATAGGAATATTATGCTGATGAGGTCAGTAAGAACTAAGATCGCACAATCAGGGATCCAGGCTCACTACCCGGGCAACGTCACATTTATGTCAGTAGGCTTGTTCCTTGATTCTTGGGGCATCGAGGACCAGCTATCCCCACGAAAAGACGGGGACGTATGATATGCATCTTCCATCCCTGAGCTGGAGATGGGTATGGCAGCAGCAGGTATGATAGACAAGGACTCTGGTTTTTGCTTCTTGGTCTTCTGCTCAAGCTGATTGCCCGCGAGAAAGCTTCCAACCACAATCTATTGCAAATAACGAAAACTAAGAATTACTCAGGAATATTTTTGTCAAAGAAGTTATATAAAAAATATTATATAGCAATGTGTTTGTTTGCCCTCTTTATTTGTGGTCTCACAGTACTCATACCTGCACAGGACTGGCCGCTACTAATAGGCCAGCAACTCCGCCCCCAACGACACGCCCATCAGGACTAGCCAAAGAAACACTCATGCCACCAGATCTGTTTCTCATTCCTCCAGTCTCGGAAGGCATGAATGAGCCAGTCAATGATAGTATCTCAAATCGACCCTGCTCAGCAGAAGAAATAAGATAAAATTATATTGGTCGATGATAAATAACTAACATCTAAAGGATGAGTGTCATAATGAGAAAATAATAACTAGCTATGCTCTCCTGACATGAACAAATATTGGGCATATCTGCCTCGACACATGTAAACTTGATTTAGTGTAGAGCATAATAATTATCCAAATGAACAATGATAAATTTTGATCATCAGTTGCTTCCAAAGTAATATGGCATGTACCGAGGATAACCGACTAGTGCACGGCGCAACAAATTGCAATTTAAACACTTGCATTTCTTGAGATGTCTTAGTCTCACAATCAACATTCCAAGCATTTCACATAGTGTTGCCTGAAATGTCTGTGTTGGTTGTTCAACTGAACTATGTTTTAGCATACAAAAGTTTGACAAATTCGAGTATCAACTCTATTAGCAAATAGGCGAGCCTTAACAAAAGAAGTCAGACAGCAAACTTTGACACTATCAATAAGAGAGTATGGACAGAAGATAGATTGAACGTCATATTAATGGTTCTGGTTTTGCAACACAATGGAAATGATACATATCATTAAAACCCTAAATTAGAGGTCAAAGAATGAAACAATATATACAGCCAACAGAAATATAAGAAAGGTCATAGAAAATGAAAAATAAATGATAAATTAGAAACGATTTGAACTCTTGAGACATATATGGATAAACTGTTATCTTCAAGGTCTCCTTTCAAGGTGGATTCTCAACTTATAATAGATTAAAAAGAAATTTTATAAGTTAGAATGTTGGGTAGTGTTAATCTATCACACCAATTAATAAGACTGAAGTGGCAATCAGAAAAAAATATACTTCAGGGGAACAAATTAATGCAATCCCATCCAACATAAGATTGAAATGGCAAATCGAAGTTATTATAAATTATAAATTACGTCAACATATGCTTAAAGTAGTTTAAACCATTACTAAAGAAATTGGCAAGAGTCATACAATGCATGCCACATTTTTAAAGAGAGATACTTCAATTAGAAGGGTATCTAAAGAAAATTTAAATTATCGTAGCACCTCATATGTCAATGTACCACCAGAAGAATCAGGTTGACGAAGAGTTACACTTGAAATTACACCATTAGCCGAGAGAATGCATATTGCTCGGGGACCTTGTTGAGAGAATGATATAACCTTCATGGTAACATCCTGCAACCCATAAACAGAGAATCATTAATCCCCTGTTCTTCAACTTTCACCTTCACCTCAAATGAATTGTTTGAATAAACAATTTTCAAACTAGGAATTGGCACATAAGACATGCAAACTTATCTCTATTTGAAAAATGATTGGTCAGAACTTTGAAAGAACGTGAAAAATACAATGTAGGATACAAGTATAATCAAAATAAAGATTCACAGGCAGAGACTGAAGATAGTATTTTGACAATGTACGGAGACGGAGTAAATACTTGAGAGGCATCCAAATGCAAGTAATCTAAACAGAAGCTTGTAGTTATATGATAGGTGAAATTATTTATATACTAATTAGGAGTGTTTTATTGCCTTTTACCTCTCCAGCATTGACTGTTATTATATGAGGTGTAAAATTAGCACCAACCGAACATGAAACCCATTCACCTACAAAATAAAAGATAGCAAAGATCAGCAACTAAGATCTGAAGAATGTTTCCCATCGGCAATCAATTTGCATGCACCAGCTTAGAAAACATACAGACTGTTACGAAAAAATGGTAGAAAATCATGAAAACTCTATCCAAATGCAGTCTTCTTGGATGTTTTGCATCTTCCATTACTCAAGGTAGGTGAATGATGAATAAGTATCATCTAGTAACCTGTCAGCAGCAGGATTTTAGAGAAAGGACAGCTAAATGCCACTAAAAATGAGCTCAGTTTCCACTGGACAAGGCAACCAGACAATTAATTCTACTAAGACATCCAAGACTCTAGACAACGGCACATGATTCTGGTCTAAAGCTTAAATATCGATTTTTTCTGAACGACAACGCTATATCAGACAAAAGAAAGTAACATAACTTACAACATCACAAAAATTACAAGGCAGATCATAGTACATTCCCAAACTAATGTTGTTCAGACTTAGTACCAAGAACATTAAGTTTCAAATAGCAAATTTAAAAAAAAAACATCACTCGCATTGCGAAAAAGCAACACCAGCTGTTCCAGATACAGCATAGGGCAGTAGAAAACGAAAAAAAAGCAAACAATGAGTTTAGTCCCATGGACCAAATGATAGAAGCATACTTAAGTCAATATTCAAGTGCAATTACCAGATACTTCAAGAAGCCCGACTCCCTTAACAATCCAAAAGGGCCAAAAAAAAAAAAAAGATTCTCAGTAACTTCCATTATTTCAAGATTCCCTTTTTTCCACACTCTTAGAACTACCCGTTTGCTACATATGATCAAAGTTAGGTCAATCAATTCACCGGTCCCACACACTTGAATTTCAACATCATGTGCTTATAAGCATTTTTAGTCTCGGATTCGGACAACACAAAACAACATATGTCACATAGATCGCTGCACAAAACATAACTCTATCGACATGCATGCACTAGAACCACTCACTCTCTCACACACTCACACCCCGAGAGATGGGAAATTCTCATACCCAAACTCTCGGTCTCCATTCCGGGCAGTTGAACCTTAGCCGCGGAGGTGATAGACCGGACTTTCCCGCGCTTCGCTACAGCGGAGAAGTCGATAACCGGCGGCGGAGCGGAGGAAGAAATCGGCTTCGGCGAGAGAGCCCCAGCCACTGACCCATCAGGGCCGTACTTTCTAGGCCTGCCACGCTTCTTCTTCAAGCTGGTGGTCGCCCCAACTCCGGCTGCTCCGCCCGCTGCCGGAGTCGGAGCTACAGTAGCTGGCGGCGGCGTCACGGACGCAGCTGGTGGCGCTGATCCAGTGGGGTTTTCGGCGGTGGTTCTGGGGGCCACATGGTAGTCCGACGGAGCATCTGATCCCACTACCGTAACTCCGCTGCTACTCAAAGTATTACTGCCTTCCATTATTCCCAACAAAAACAAGTTGATGTATCAACTTCTTCAAACCCCCATTATTTTTTCGGATGAGAAATTTCAAGATTGAAACATTTGAAAACCAACTGATAAAAATTAAATGAAGGGATAAACAGAAATCCGTTTGTCAAGCTTCAACGTTATCGTTGTTAAAAAGTTTTTCTGGACTGTGATATCATATCAGAGTTAGAGCGCGCTGTAAAAAATAAAAGAAAAGGAAAAAAAATTGGTAAGGATGAACAAAATTGTTGATGATGAAAGAAGGATTTTTAGTAGAGAAAGATTGGATTTTTGGAGGAAAAAACAGAGATTTGGAAGGGAAAAAAGATTGAATTTTTAGGACTCGGTGGTGAGAGGAAAAATGGGAAAATTGAGGTTTAGGGAGTTAAAAAAAGCCAATTTAGGTTCCCTAACTTTTCTCAGATTGTCCGAACTCCAATTTAAAAAATGTAAGGAAAATATTAAATATTTGAGTCATTAATTGTTAATTATTTGAGAACAAGGAAATTATGTACTTTGGTTAATGAAATGGTTTGGAGTCCGGTTGGGGAAAAAATTAAAAAAAAAGAGAAATTAAATAAAGTAATTGTAGTTGGGAAAAGTGAAATTAGGTTGCCAAGGCATGAAGACAACCATCACTCTCTTTTAAAAAAAGCGAAAATTAATAATATATACATTACATTACATCTGAATCCATTTATCAATGGCTAATTTAATTAAAATACTATTGGGATACCAAATGCAGACAAAAAGGAATATGAACAGAAGAAAAGGAGGAAATTCAAATAATTAAACCCCTAATTGCTAATCATCATTAATTTTAAAGCTCGGCAATTTCTCTCTCTTTTCCTTTTTTTAGTCACGATTTGCATTATTTGTCTGTAAAAATTAATATTTGTTTTTTAAATAAAAGGTGAGTTGAGACTTTGAAGCATTTGCTAGATTACTCTGGCCTCCATGGCTCATCAGCCAAATGTAAAAACGCTTGTTTACACAATTGGGGTCAGATGCTACATAGGTATATACTACAATTTGTATATTATTTAAAATTTAAAATTTTGTAGTAATTTTAGGCATGGTGAAAGTTATTATTTGAGTTATGAATTTTTAAATTTGTACTAGTATATATTGATATTATTTGGATAACTTTATTATTACAGATGCAGATTCTAAACGGTTTTATTATTTTCTAGTAGTGTCTTCAAGTAGTGTCTTTCCATATTTATATCCACATTTTATGGTACTAATTTCTTTGAAATTATTTGGATAAATTTTTTTAATATGGATATTTATCCTTAACAGTGGTATTATACTATTATTGTTTGAATACGCGTTTTTCCAATCAAGTTATGCGGGAATGAGCCTTATATTATTTGTTTGATTAATTTGTTATTTTAATTCCATGAACTTAAATTCGAACGGTGAGTCTAAGTAAAATTGTGGGAAATTTTATGACGTGTAAGAGTATAGTGTGTCATCTATAACAATAGACCTAACGTGACATTTTCACGTGTCATCGTATGACACAGTGTAACACATGAAAGTGTCACGTTATGTCTATTGTGACAAATGACACGTTACATGTGGGTGCGTCATAAAATTTCCCATAAAATTGTATTTAAATTCTCCTTAATGTGACACATGGAAGTGTTACGTTAGGTCTATTATGACAATTTTGACACGCTACATGTGAGTGCGCCATATAATTTCCCGTAAAATTGCATCTAAATTCTCCTTAAAAATATTCAAATCATTAAGATCTTCCATTTATGACACATGAAAATATCACATTAGATCTATTATGACAGATAACATGTTACATGTGGGTGCGTCATAGAATTTTCTATAAAATTATATTTAAATTCTCCTTAATATATTCAAATCATTAAGATCCTCCAATAAATTCTATCTAATTCAAACCTTAAAAGATTATTATACCTGTTAGGTTGAGGTGAGTTATGATGATTGATTAACCGCTAGATATTTTCTACTTTTGGCACAAAATGAGAATGAATTGTGCTTTTGAATTTTTAAAAATTTAGTATTGCTTTACAGACTTGGAATTTGCATTCAATTTTTTTTTTTTTACACAAGTTTATTTAAAATTAAGTCTATTTCAGCTCACCAAACGGTTCAACAAAAATCATTACACATGATTCGAGATCCACTATAACATTCTCCGTTACATTCCCTGTGCGAAACCTATATATATATATATTTTATTTAATTTATTGTGAATTAGTTTAATTTTAAATTTTTATTTATGGTTCAACCTTGTCCAATAAGAGTGCGTTAAAAAATTGAAAAAAAAGAAGTTATGACACGTGTAATTCGAATTAGTATAGAGGATCTCTCTGTTGTATAACCAATTGCAAATTTTCCCCAACTAATGGATTTTAAATATATTTTTTTTAATGCTAAAATTTTGAAATTTATAGTTTTATATATGTTATTTTTCTCAAAATCTATTCTTCGGTGAAATACATGTTTTTATTTATTTAGAGGAATTCTAACTTCCGCGTACCTAATTAATAAAAAAAGGGGAAAAAGTTTAAAAAATTTGAAGTATTAATCAAAACTCGCTTAGATGCTTATAATATTTGATGGTTCAATCTGGCACTTAAACTATTTTAAATTGTGTAAATAAATGCCTCCATCAAAATTTCTAGAGTTGTTTTTAATAATTAAAGTTAATTAAACATATAAAATTTGACAGTGTCATTTGAGACTATAGTAATACAAAGCATGCTTTAGAGTTTCAAATCCCTTTATTCAATTTCGATTTTTGACGTCGAATCGATATTGAAATTTTCAATTTAAGCCATGAATAGGAAATTCTTACTTCCGAAATTCTCCGTCCAATTACTCCATCATCTGACATTCAATTAATAAATTAAGAAGGGAAAAGGGCCCCGCAGGCCTCTGAACTTTTTGGCGGGGACCTCGCAGGTCTCTGTACTTTTTTTTGGCTCAATTGAGCCCCTGGACTTTTTTTTTCGGATCTATTGGGCCCCTCCGTCAAGCCCCGCTTGACGGGGCCGTTAGTTCAATCTAAAACGACGTCGTTTTAGGGTTTATTCGAATTAAAAAAATTCTAAATTCAATTAAAAATGCTCCCGACCCATTTTAAAAACATACATGACCCGCCATTTTCAAATATCTTAATTATAGATTTCAAATATCTTAATTATAGATTTTGTTAGGATAATTTTAGCGTACGAAATAGTCTATCGTCGCACATTTAGTATTACATTCCCTATTACACACTCGCTTTATTTAATCTTTATTTAATTTTTTTTTCTTTGACTTCAATTTATTATACTTTCGATTAATTTTACACTTGTTGTTTATGATTCATCATACCCAATTAGGGTTTACTATTATTATTTAGTATTTCATTTTTCAAATAATCAATTAATAACTAAAAATTTAAAAATTAAATAAAAAAATTATAATGCATTCTAATTGGATATGACGAATCCTAAATAATAAGTATAAACTGAAACTAAAGTATAAGAAATTGAAATCGAAGATAAAATTTGAAAAAAAAAATTAAAATAATCGAGTGTGTGATAGGAAATGCAACACAAATGTTTAATAGAGGATTTCAACTGTAATTTTAGCGATCCAATCACATAAGGGGTAAAAAGAAAATGACTTAATGAAAAAGGGAATGGAATCGAATTATGGAATTTATTTATTTATTTCCTTAAAAAAAGTGAGGATTGTAAAATGTAACCCGCGTAAATCAATAATGGTATACTTCTCAGACATTCATCAAAATGTAGAAAAGAAATTGGCAAAAATTTGCATGCCCTAGATGTATATAAATTTATATCAGACGGTCAACGCGTGTTAATCCGATCAACCCGTAAAAAGAAAAATGGTGAAATATTTGATACTTTTTAAGGATATCGATGATACTTTATGAATTTTGAATGATACTTTTAGTGTTATGGTTGATACTGATTTTGATGTTTTTTTTTTTTTTTTTTTTTTTTTTCTGGCCGATGCTTTTTAAGGATACAGGTGATACATTTGGGCTTTTGAGAGATACTTTTTAGTGTTACGGTTGATACTAATTTTGAAGATTATTTTTTTTGTGAGTTGACCGGGTCAACGCGCGTTTTCCGGCATTGTCTGATGAATGCGTCTCATGGTGCACCTAGTGAATACAAGTGCTTCTCAAAAAAATTACTCCTTCCGTTCTAATTATATAGTCTTTTTTCTACTCGCGCGTAGATTAAAAATATTTATGAAATTAAGATATAAAAACTTATCTTCCAAGATTACCCTATTTAAGATTTAGAACTTTCATAAAAATAAGTGGTTAGTTTTTAATTTTCAAAATCTAATTAGAATGTATTTGTATATTATTATGAAAAATAATAGTAATTATAGTATTAAGCCTATATAAGTAACACATTTCAAAATAGTAATAAGGACTATATAAGTGATTGGGAAGTAGTATCATATGAGAGGGACCGGTTAATGTTTCGCAGATCAGCTACAAATTCAAATTTAAAGAATCCCTATATGTTTTTTTTTTCTTTTTCGAATACCAATAAAATATAAAGCAGCGGAATGCCTGCAATTTGGTTCTCTCTCATTTATTTGAGAACACGTGAACCGTAGTCAAGGATTCATAATTCACATTTTCAGTGGTAATTTTATTTCATATTAATGTTTTATTGTTTCTTTATTTTGTTTTCTATTAAAAAAGAGCCCATTACAGAATTATGTGAAATTTATACATGCAAATGAACATGTATAACATTAATTCCAAATGAATTATTTTATCGTCATTCTGATTTATGATAAAATATCATTAACTACATAAGTTTATGTGTTGTCCATAAGGAAGAAGTGTCTTGAAAGTGTTAGACTAAGTTTAGATTAAATGGTGTGGATTGGTGTCCGTCTTAAATATAGAGTTGTTTGTTTCACTCAGAGCAACTCTAAGGGCTCCGCTTCCTGCGAGTCCAACGCTACATTTGTTATAAAAAAGCCTCCAACCATCCCTCTAAAATGCCACATTTTTCCAGGAGGTGAATAGTACCCCTTTACATGTAAATGGGTACTATTCATCCCCTCTACCTTTTTTATTTATTTTTTCCTTTTCTTTATTTATTTTTTAATTTTTGTATTAATTTTATTCTTTAATTTTTATTAATCTAATAATGTAAAATATATTATTTTTAGGTCTAATGCTATGTTTAATTTCACTTAATATAATAGAAAATATTATATAATTATAAAAAAAATTAAAAACTTAAATTACAAGAAATAACATAAAATATATTACATTAAATTAAAATTACCACAATAATACATAAAAATAACATAAAACTGCTGAGTTCCAATCATTTCTTGCACGATATAGAAAAATCAAAGACAAAGAAGCTCATGTGGTACTTCCTAATGCATTAATTGATCATTTATGAGATGAATTTTCAAATTCTGAGGGTTAATTTTTATTAAAATGTAATTTATGTCTTTGTTAATGTTTGTTCATGTTTATAATGTAATTGTTTTTTTTTTATGTCAATAAATGTTGGTTTTATGTTCAAATAAAATATAATTTTATAAATTAATTTAAATTATATTTTTTTTTATTATTAAAATTTAAATAATATTAAATATTAAACGTAAATATATTTGAAAAAATATATGCTACACAATAATTTGATAAAAAAAAATAATATTAGAAAACATAAAAGTGGAATATTTCATTTGTAGAGTGAATTGTAAAGTTGATGGTTGGAGATGCTTTTGCTCCAACTGTACATTTTCCTTTAGAATAGAGGTAGATGGGAAAAAATGGTTGGAGATGGCCTTATATGTCAATTGGATTTTACAAAATTTATCTTAGTAATTGTAACTCTAGTTTTATACGTACTTGTAATTTCAAAAAAGTAAAAAAGGAAAATTTTCGCCTCTTGTTTGCGCAAGAAAATAAAATTAATTTGTGTCCGTCGTATTGCAATTTTACTCCCATACATAATTGTCTTCCATTATTCTAAAATTCCTTTTAATTGAAAGAATAAAATTACTTCACGCATGATAATTTTAATATTAAAATCCATAAGAAACAAAAAAAGAAAATAATAAAAAAAAATGTGGCTGAAAATATATATTCGATAGTAAAAGAAAAAGAAAATGGCATTAATTTTTTTTTCTGCAAGCTTCGCCTTTAGACTTTTTTGCTCTCATAATAATTATTTGATCAACTAATAGAGTAAGCAAAGAAGAAATCAAAATTGGCGTGCAAATAAAATATTAACTTTTTTTATTTTTATTCTTTTGCTTTATAATAGCAGTAAGATGCAAGCAATAATTTTAAATTTTATTTGAAGTTCATAATTAAGCAAAGTAGTACCATCTTAAAAAAGCATTAGTTTTCAAGTTTTCCCGATTATGTTATTTATTTCAAATCTGTAAGGTTCGTAGGGGACCACGCGTATTGACCAAGGCAGAAGAGGGATGGAACCCATATGCAAGTCCATAAGTATGATGACACATATATAAATAATAATTAGTCCTCTCAATTCATATATTTTATGTAAGTTCCCATCAAAAACAAAAATAAATAAATAAAATATATTTATTATATAGTAAAGTAGTTTTAGTTTAGATAAGAACGATGCATCTTTTTTCAGAATTATTTACAGATTAAAAAAAATATATTGTAAGGGTGGGTTGCATCCACACATTAATTAATTAAATATTTCTGATCACTCTTTCATTTCTATTGGTGTTTTTTTATTGTTTACATCTTGTTTTTTTTGTTGTGGCATCTCGAAAAATTGAACCACCCACCCCCAGCTTCAAAATTGCATTTTGCCCCAATTAAATAAAATTTGAATCTACTTCCCGTCACAAATTAAATTTATATAAAAGGAACAAAAGAATAAAACCTAAAAGTCAATGGTACTCAGAAATAACGAGCACTCAGAGACCCGATCTCATTAAAACGTTTTAAAAAAATTGAAAGAGAAAAATCTTAAGAACAAAAGAAATACTCCCTCCGTCCCAACAGTAAATTCACTTTCTATTAAAATAGAGAGAGTAAATAATAAAAAAGTGGATCTTACTATTGGGACGGAAGAAGTATTATATAACAAGCAGAAAAAATGACAAATATCAAGAATAAGAAAGTACAACGAACAAGGTTACAGGGATTGGAAAAATTCCACCAACCAATATCAACGTCAAAACTGGCTAAGTAATTAGCAACTTGATTTCCTTCTCCATAAATATGAGAAACTATGTAATCAATAGTCTGAGGAAAATCCCAAGCATTCAACGTCGCTTAAAATGCCACGGCACCACACTACTTCGATTCTCAAGAAGATGAATGATGTGATCCCAGAGTTTTCAATAATTTTTTGTAAATTTTGTATATTTCTCGAACTGATATAGAAAATTAACTAGTGAAGTTGTATCTTGAATATTTTTAATGAAAGAAATCATGGAGATCTAGGGAAGAAATGGGAGAGTATTGCAAGTAGAAAAGGTGGCGAGGAAAAAAGTGTTGGGGTTTTTCAAATTAACTTGCTGCATAATCTATTTGGATGCCATTAATTCTAAATTCATGTAAATAATAATTTTATGTATGATGTTAATTATCATGTGTTGAATTAGCATGTAAATTCAATTTCGAATTTATTGCAGCGGAAGAAAATAGAATCTATCGAAATCGGTACTTACAAACGTTGTAGGATTACTCACGAGATTAAAGGTCTAATCTCGTTGTTAATGTAGAACTCATGGACGACGACTTTTCTCTCCATGGTGTTCGAATCTTATAGCTCCAATATTCTATTTCTTGATCTTCTTTTGTATTCCCGAACTTTATCTAGATGTAGGGTATGCTACAAATTACTAGACTGTATGGAAACCCTATGAATCAAGAGAGCACGAAAGATGGGTTGTATTGATGTGATAATTTTCGTGGCCTCCTCTCTTATTATAAGGGAGAGGGCAAAAATTTCATCTCCAAACCCTAACGGGTTTGAGCCTCCAACTCTTGTTTTATTCTCAGTCCATAATGATTATATTGAGCTACAGCAGGGATCTAGAAAAATATTAAATTGGCCCACTAATTTATTTAATTCTAATATCAATAACTAGGATATTAATAAATAAATTAAGGATTATTTTTATTCCAATAAAGAAATAATATTGACCTACCAATTTAATACATATTTACGAATATGATTTCTCCTTTAGTTCAGTCATTTCTCATGTTTAATATATAATGTCTATTAATTTATTATGTAAACTTCTGACAGCTATAATTAATTAATATCTTATTCCGAGCATAGTATCGCATGACTTCCGTATCATGTAAGAATAAATTAATATTATGCTTGCAGGGCTTCCCATGATTTGTGTACTTCCTCAAGGGGACATCATCAACGTGACGCACTATGACACAGTGGCCATATAATACATGACCCATCATATATGTTAATGACACTCCTAAAATATCGAGGTTGTTGATCCTATCAAAGAATCTCACTCATTGATAATCAAAGCAGTCGACATAACATATATATGTCTGCCAATATATATAGGTTAAGAAACCAAACTCTGTCCTCTAGAAAAAGAAACCCAAACTCTGTGGATCTTTATTCTCTCACTTAAAGTCAGAATAGATAATAGTAACCTGTCGTGATTGACAGCTGTGTATTTTACATTACTTTTGGATATGAATTGATGATCATTACTATATTAAGTTGTGCATTTTATATAGCTTTTGTGCTCTATTTTATGTGTTTGCTAGTTTTGCAGAAATAGTTGTGTTTTCATTGCATAATTGAAGCAAAACAGTCAAATACGGATGTGAAGAGTTAAAGGAGTATTTAATTAGACTCTTGGGCATAATTAAATACTTAATTAAAACATATTAGATTGGATTAAATGATTAAAACCCAAAAAAATCCGAAACCCAGTGCGAAATACACTTTGGTCGAACCGAAAAATATCGATCGACCCAAGTAGTGCAATTCATAAAGGCCTGGGTTAACCCGACCGAACTCACCTGGGTTGGCCCAGTGCAAAAACAGGCCTCTGGGTCGACCCAATCATGCCAGTCGACCTATGTTCCCGGGTCAACAGGAATGTGATTTTTTTATCTCCAATTTAAAGTTTTAAACCTAGATATAAAAGCTCTCAATTTGATGAAAGCAAGAGAGATGCCTCATATGTGAGAAATACACTAGAGAACACTCATGAGAGAAGAGAAAAGAGAAGAGAAAGATGAAGGCTTGCCATTTACTCAAGAGGAGGCGACGAGGTTACTAGAGACGGAGTGCTGCTGCAGAAGAGACAAAACAACTGGATTTCTCCCCGTTATTCGATTTCATTTTTTAATTTATTTTGTCATGAATTCCAATACTCTAGTTTTGTTTATTTATTTTATTATGTTTAGCTAAATTCATAGCTAGGTTTTAGGGATTTGATATTATGAATTTTATAATATGATTTAATTGCTTTCTTCCTACTATCTCTCGAGGCTTGATTTCTATGAGCTTGTTTATATCTTGTACTGATCACCATTTATGCATGCTAGTCGATTAATTTGATGTACTCACTGGAGAAACATTAATTAATAGAAATATAGAAATCAGGTTATGTGTGCTTGGAAGAACCGACCTAGTGAATAAGTATTATATAGGGTTTAATAAATCTTTGTGTGCTAGATTGAGAGTAATGACATGTGTGAAGGACCGACTAAATGAAGTGCATGCTGATTATATCTATGTTATGATATATGCCTCTAAAAGAAGCCTAATAACAAACTAAAGATTCACACCATTAATAGATTAAAGATTAAAGTCGTGTTGCAAGAATTAGTGAGTATTAATAAATGATATAATAATCCACTTTTCCTATAACCTAGGTCTTTCCCAATTATTAAGTTTAGTTATTTTATTTGCTGCATTTATTTGTGTTATTTATATATTTCCATTCTATCTGCGATTTCAGTGTAACACCCCAGAAATTTCAGAATATTTTAGGAATTTTCTAAATTTATTTAGAAGATTGAAGAATATAAATGGAGCTTAATTAAGGATGTTTTAGTTGTAAGCCGCGACTTTAGGGATCATTTTTCGTGAAATTGTCTTTTCAAGAATCTCGATCCCAACTCAGTTATGATCGATTTTAGTCTTGTTTGAAAGGTGTTGACCCAAGGAGCGTGACAGTTCTTTCAGATTTTTAATCCAAGGTTGTTTGAGGTCCCGGCGATGAAAAACATATAAAGTAAGAATAGGAATAATGTTTTTCCGTAAAGGCGTGTTTTTCAGAAATTCGCAAAATCTCGTGTGTTGACTTGAGTCTTATTTTGTCAAGCCGTCCTTACAGAAAATTGCTCAAGAAATCCATTGGCATTCTCGAATTTTCAATCAGAGGTCAATCGAACGCTCGGGAATTTTATTTGTCCCTTCTGAGGAATAGTAAATCTATTTTTGAAAAGAGAATCTTTTCTCGTCTATCTTCAAGTCGACTCTTTCTTCACCCTGAGTCGAGTTGGTTCCATAGTATTCGAGCCAACGAACCTCCCAATATTTTCAAATTTTATGTTGGAGGTCATTTGGACCTCGCTATTGAATAAAGCACCTTTTAATGGAACCTGGAATTTCTTTAGTAGTATTTTTGTACTGTAGAAGCTTCTTGGGGAAGCCATAATTTCTCCTATATATAGCAGCCCCTCTCCTTGCTGATTTTCATCCCAAAATCCATTCTTCACTCCATTCTTGAGAAAGAAAATGAGAGGAAGGTCGAGTGAGCGTCGAGTCAGGCGAGGAGCATTCTTCGTGAGTGTTCCTCCGAGACATCGAGCGGAGAGAGTAAGAGTGGAGGAGAGTGGGGAGGATTCACCGCCGTCGCTACAGAGTCGCCGAGGAGCCGCCGCTGCAGGGGGCTCAGTCGGCGCTGGGGTGCCCCCTTGGCCAGGAGAAGCCCACGGGCGTGGAGCCTCCCACCGGCGCGGGACACCCCTGCCCCGCCGAAATTAGGCCTTCCGCCAACATCGGGTGCTTGGTTTTCGAGTCCGTTTTCGGTAATTTTGGGTGTTTAACCTTTATTTTTCGTGTTTTAAGTCATGATTAGGATCGAGGGTTTAGATTTCATATCGATTTCTTGTTAGGATCTCGAATAAGGCCGCTGAGTCAATGATCGACTTTTTAAAAAGAGGTGAACCCTGAGGAAACCCAAGAAAGGATTTTCAGCTCGTTGCTTCATCCACGTGCTCATCATTGAGGTGGGTAATTCTAAACTAAATATATGGTTTGAGCTAGTAAGCTCTAGAAGCATGATAGGGCAAGGCGAAATATCCAATAAAATGATTTATGCTCTGTTAGGAAAAACTATCAAGGTTTTTCTGACAAGAGATTTTGATGAGATGTCAAAATATGTCAAAATACGCAAAGAGCTTTGAAGAAATGAAAAGAAATATAGCACAAAACTAAGGATGATCATATAAAAAATTGAGCTATCAAAGCCAAAAGAAATGATCAATCTATTTGAGGAAATAAAAGAAAAGAAAAAGGAGAGAAAAGAAAGGAGAAAAGAAAGAAACCAGCCAAGAGCTTTGTAAAGAAAAGAGAGAGAAAAGAATAGAGAGAAAAAGAAAATATCCAGCCACAAAGGGCTATGAAAAAGAAACTGTAGCTTAGATCAGTTAGCAAGATAAATTGGAAGTTGCAGGTACCATGAAGAGAAGTGCCAAATGCCACTAGTCTACAGTGATGAACTGAAGAAAAATACCAGTTCAAAGCACCAGCTCAGGAGTGCCCAATACTGGCTGAAGAAATGTTCCAGCCGAAGAAAGGTCCCAGCTGAAGAGATGTTCTAGCTGAAGAGAAGAACTGAAGGACATGCCAGTTCAAGACCAATCCCAGCTGAAGGAAAATACCAGCTGAAGAGAAGAACGGAAGGACATGTCAGTTCGAGATCAATCCCAGCTGAAGAGATGTTCCAGTTGAAGAGAAGAACTAAATGACATACCAGTTCTAGACTAATCCCAGCTGAAAGAAAATACTAGCTGAAGAGAAGAACGGAAGGACATGTCAGTTCGAGATCAATCCCAGCTGAAGAGATGTTCCGGTTGAAGAGAAGAACTGAATGACATACCAGTTCTAGTCCAATCCCAGCTGAAGAGAAGAACTGAAGGATATGCCAGTTCGAGATCAATCCCAGCTGAAGAGATGTTCCAGCTGAAGAGAAGAACTGAAGGACATACCAGTTCTAGACCAATCCTAGCTGAAGAAAAATACTAGCTGAAGAGAAGAACTGAAGGACATGCCAGTTCGAGACCATTCTCGGCTGAAGAGATACCAACCGAAGAAAGGATGACACCAGCTGAAGGAGAATACCAGCTGAAGACCACAACAGTTTGAACTGATGACAATACTAGTTCAAAGTAATACCAGCTGAAGAAGTGTACAACTCCAAGATCTGAGCTGAAGGAAATGCTAGCTTAGGATGTTCCAGCTGAAAGAAATACCAGCTGAAGAGAAGACCAAGGTACAAGCTGAAGGAAAATACCAGCTTAAAAGGTTCCAGCTGAAGAAGTACCAGTTCAAAGGATACCAGCTGAAGACGCATCATTTTTGAAGTCCAACTGATAAAGTGCCAACAACCGAACTGAAGACCGGTTCAAGGAAGTTCAAGCTGAAGAGACACAAGTCCAGAATGCCAGCTAAAGAACACTGGTTCAAACTGCCAGCTAAAGAAAATCAAACTGGAGCTCAGAAGGCATGAAGCCCAAGCCCAGAACTGCTAGCTGAAGATGATCTCAACTAAAGCTTTCCAAACTGCTAGACACGCAGAACTGACAGACGAGAAACTGAAGATTCCAACTGCCAGACAAAGCTCAGAACTGAAGATCAAGATAGAAGCCGTAACTGAAATTTAAATTTCAGATAATCCAAAGAACATCTTAAAGTTAATGCAACCGAGATCTTGGAACAAAAGCTCATCGGAAGAGCAAAGGCAACTCAACGGCTCTCTTTAAATGAAAGCCTCTCAACGGCTTTATCATTTATGATCACACAGTGATCATCAACGACCATCAGCTACTCATCTATAAAAGGTGAGCTATTCAGAAGGTGACTGTTAACTTTTGTCAATTTTAGAGAGAACTTTAGTTAAGACTTTCCGCAAAGACGTTCGTCAAAGCACTAAAGCCTCACGCTCAAAACTCAGAAGAATCAAAAGTCCAACTGAAGAGAAGGAGCCAGATCGCTCATCAAGCTAGCTATTGAAGATTTCCAGCCAGAGCAACTCTCTCAGTTCAAGTGCTTCAGAGATCAACTACCCAGCTCAGACACACACACGCAAAAGAGCATATCAGTTGATACCATTTTCAAGACTGTATTCTTAAAGATCGAGCGAGATCTAAAATCATGTAAAGACGGACAATATCACCTTATCTCTCCAGCGAGCAGTTAGAGATCATAAGTGTGAGCTATCGACCTACCGACTAAGGAGGATACATTCGTTGGATCGCCGTTTCCGGGACAACACCAGCTGAAAAGGAGGCCGTGACTTGTAAAGTTGTCGTTCGCCAGGTTCAGCAATTGTCTTCACTGTGTAACTATAATAAATGAACATTACACTTGCATAGTGAATTGCCCTTCTGGAAAGGAAGAAAAGACGTAGAAGTTGAGCTTCGAACCTCTATAAATTGCTTGTGTGCTCTGCTTTACTTTTTAGTTTCAGTTGCATGTTTTAAACTGCATACCCCAAGCACACACAACACTCCGAGCTAGCAGATCATCTCAACTGATCTCCACAAAGTACGGATAACATCGCGAGTCAAAACGGGTCCTGAATATTCTGCATTTGTAGTTTAGTTTTGAAATCAGTTTATTCATCCCCCTAAACTGATTATGACTCATCCCGGGACCAACAAGTGGTATCAGAGTGGTTGATTCTAAAGATTAGCCATTTATGCAGATCAACTGAATCAGATCTTGTTATATGTACTAATCTGTCAGCTATGGAAAACCATAAGCTACCTATCTTTACAGTTGAGAACTACAATAACTGGAGCAGGAGAATGGAGGCGCATCTCTTCTCAATCCACGAGAATATGTGGGATGTTATCGAAGAAGGTCCAACCACAATTATGATGGACAATGAAGGCCACATTGCTGATGTCAATCAACCAGGAAGGATCCCAAAGATAACTCATCATCTAACAAGTGAAGAGAAAAAGTTAAAGAACCTAGAGTTCGTGGCTCAAGCCACGTTGTTCCAAACTCTAGATGAAGATCGCATGAAGGACATAAAGAGTTGCAGAACTGCCAAGGAGATATGGGATTTACTTGCAGATCTGTGCAAAGATTCTGAAGCCATCAAAGAAAACAAGCTCCAACTGGCAGTGGACAAATATGAGTCCTTCAAGATGCACTCAGATGAAAGCATCTCCAGCCTTGAAACAAGATTTCTAGGCATCATCAGTGAGATGAACAATCTAGGAAGAACATATCCCAATAGTGAGATGAACTCCAAAATCTTAGACAATCTCACAGAAGAATGGGATATGAAGGTGATTGTTACAAAAGGGTCAAGGGACTTGAATAGCATCATCCCAAGAGAACTCTTCAGTTCTCTCAAGGCTTACGAGTATAGCCTAAACCGAAAAAGAGAGGCATCCACATCGTCATCAGCCCAGGATGCAGCCTTCTACAGTGAAAGAAATCGGTTTAGAAAAACTCGAGTAAGAAATGTCTTCCGGCCAAGAAGTTCTCAAGCCATAGAACAACCAGGAGGCTCAACTGATCGCAGAAGAGAAGCAGCGGAGAAGAAGGAGAGTCTGATTGGGGATATCAATGATCAAATCCAGTCAGTTGCCAAGCTGCTAGAGAAGCTTAAAAGGATCAAAGATCAGCCATCAGTTATGCTTCAAACTAATGAGGAGCCCAGAGACGAGAGAAACAACAACCTGCTGAACAACCCAGGGCAGCCAACAGAAGCATAGAATAGTGCTTCCGTTGCCACAAGCAAAGACACTACAAATATGAATGTCCAGAGCTCCCTGAAGACAAGAAGGCCAAGGTGAAGAGAATTTTTTTCAAAAGAAAAGCTATGATGGCCAACACAGAGAATGCTGTTTTGGATAACTTAGATTATCCATCAGGAATCGACTCCGATGGCTACAGCTCTGAAGATGAGGCATTGTTCTGTCTCATGGCTGACAACGAAGAAGAGGTTAGCACATGTGATTCCTTAACCTCTTTTTATCACATTCATGAAACTTCATTTCTAGAAATAAAATAAATGAACAATTAAGAGTGCTAGAAGATCAATTAGCTGCTATATCAAGTATGCATCTACAACTGAAGAAAGAAAATGATGACCTAAGAGATGAGGCCAAAAGACTGAGAAATGATTATGACATAACTGAATCACTTGAAGCCCAGTCAATTGAATGTGAAAAGTTGTAGCTCAAGGTTGATGAGTTAAGAGTTGAGAGTGAGAGGCTCAAGCAGGAGATCCAGGAGAGAGAGGAGATATCTCTCAAATTCAGAAAGGGATCCCAAACTCTTGATGAGATTCTAAGCCATTAGAGAGTTGAAACTGGTAGTTCAGGGTCAGGATACAATAGGTACACTGCCACTGAGAAAGGAAAGGCAGTTATTCAAACCAGTCAAGAAGGAACCCTTCCTGGTTTTGTCAGACCTGCACCATCCGAACCAGTTGAAGAGACTGAAGGCGAGGAAACTGAGAACATCCCTACAAATCCGCCTAAGCGATCAAGCCAATCCTCCCAACTGAAAGGCTCAGTTCAGCCATCAGTTTAGCAGAGGAAACCATCTCAAAGAAGGCCACGAGTTCAAAGTAGGCAGTCCGCCTATCAGCAGAGGCCACCAGCACAGCAAAGGCATCCAGCCTATCAACAGAGGTTGTCAGTTCAGCCAAGACCTCTAGCTCATCAGAGACAGTCAGTTCAACAAAGGTCACCAGATTTTCAAAGGCCCAAAGATCAGAACAGGCCTATGGTGAACAAAACTGATCGGCCAACTGGAGTAAGGAGAAATACTCAGTTTAGACAACAGTCTCATCGAGATAGGACATTAGTTCAGGAGAGAACTACTTAACCAGCCTATCCTTGAAGACATCCAGCAAGTCAACTTTTAAGAGAAGTTGACTCAAGGAGAAATGTGCATACAAAGTTGTATCAAGCACGTCAACATTCTCAGATTCCTCTGGAGAAGTTCACTCCATCGGATCTCACAACTCAGTATAGTGAGTAGTTGGATTCAAGGGGTGAATCAAGAATTAACTCTCACTATAACGGGTTTGCCAACTAGCCATACCATAAGAGCGACAAAGCTCATGATGTTAAAAAGAATTAGCCACTGAGAAGCAGATATCTGACATCTTCACAAAACTTTTGCCAGAAACAAGATTCGTAGAGCTTTATATCCAATTGGGGCTATTGGAAATAGCTTTAGAAGATGAAGATGATCAAAATGGGAGAATGCAAAGAGCAATCCCAACCGATGAGAAAAGGAGAGCAGAAGCTGAAGCTGAATCAAAAGGTGCATCAGTTCAGTTAGCAAAAGGAGTCAAAACAGCTCAAATCATCAGTTAAGACAAAAAACAAGCTGAAAAGTTTGCAAACTGATGAGAGGCGTGGAAGCTAAGAAGTCAAATTGCCAGAATTGATCAGATGCTCAATCAGTTCACAATGGAGAAAGCAGCTCGCGGTCAGCTAAAGCAAGCAGCTGAACTGAAAGGAGAGCTGGAAGCCAACTCAGCAAAAGGAAGAGCTGAACTGAAAATATCTCAGTTGAGGTCGATTATGCCAACTGGAGATTGCCAGATGTAACCAAATCATCTGATGACGTCAGTAGTTCAAGGCCACGTGGAGGCACCAGAGAGAGAGAGAGAGAGCTTCAAAACAGATAAGTTTGAATTGACCTTGCTTAAGTGGAACGGTAAACTAACGTGTCTCACAATTGTTACTGTTGGACCCACTTCATCTCTCTTCATTTACTCTCAACGGATAGATTTGCATATCAATGGACTGATTTATTCTATCGTTGAAATCGGAGCATCAATTTATCTAAATCTCCGATTCACAATAGATAGCTGAATCGCCAAAACTTACCCTGCTGAACCAAGAGTTGAAATTTACTCTATTCCTCACAAATCTTAGAAAAACAAAAATACCCAAAACTTTCAGTTGTGAGAAAATCCAATCAGCAACCAAGCTCTCAAAATTTCCACAAGATCTCCATGGCCAAGTAAAGCATCCAAACTGTTCGACGAAAGTTCAACTTTAGAGAAACTAGATAATCGTCTCAAAAATTCAAAGTGAGTCTCTACAGAGAAAAGTTTCTTCATGAATCTGTATTCAGAACAAAGTGTTCAGACTCTCCTCTATGCAACTTCATCATCTCGAAAATCAACCAAGTTGGATTGCAAGAGTTCACCTGCAGCACTCCTAGCAAAATCTATCCAGAACCTGTCTGTGAATTCTATCTGAACTCAAAGGCTAACAGAGATAGAATCACAACAGAGGTGAGAGGTATACAATTAGAGATCACCCCAGAATCACTAGGAAGAATATTCCATCTTACAACTGAAGAAATAAGGTTAGAGAAAGTGGAAGTCAATCTGCTGGAGATCTACGACAGCTGGAAGGATGCTGAATGTCAGGAAGCTTTCAAGAAAACCATTTTCATTATGTGCTTCCAAGAAGAATGTAGGATTCTAGCATCAGTGGCGACCAAAATGATCATCGGAATTACTGGAAGTCACTCAAAAATGATAGCTACAAAGTACAAGGTGTGCTGGGTGATATTTCAAGGGATCGAGGTGAATTAGGCTCAGTACTTCTATGATCAAATCAAGAAGTATGTAGATGTTGTTGAGAAAAACTGGAGTGACAAGGTGATGTGACCCGGACAGATAATCTAGAACGATAATAACAACGTAGCGGAAGACTTAAGAATCAAAACACGTCAACTTAAATGAAGGGAACATTCCGACTCGATAAACTATGAAAATACGATAAACTAGACAACGAAAATACCTAGAACTATGACACGACTATATAACACAAACCAAGGGATTAAGGGCTGTATAGAGGGCAATATTATGGCTGGAATTAAGGGTAGGGATCATGAGTGAAGGTTTGGTGAAGAAAGACTTGGAAAAGATAGGATATGATAGTGTTTGAATGAACTTACGGATAAAATGATCAGATGACGATAACTCGAACGAGTGGTCTGGATAGAGACGTGCGTAGGGGCTGCTTGGATGTCGTCAATGGCATGGATGGAAGGTGATGTTGTGGTGATTCACAACCCGATAGCCTCCTTGAATCTTGAACGTACTCAAGGTTGAAATCTCTAAGTTGCTCCTCGATAGCGAATACCGGTTAATCACTCAAGTGGATTAAGCAATACCCTTGATTAAGACTTAGAATTGCTAGCTCCAAAAATGAATATTTTGTGTGAAAGTATTCAAAGACGTAAAAGATAGTGAGACACAATTGTATGCAGAAGCAATTTAATTCAACAATGTCTAAAGTATCAATGAAACATAAAAGACCTATTTATACACAATAGGGCCGAAAATCCCATGCTATAGGGGACGAAAAGCTGTCCAAAAATCAAGTCTAATTGGACTAGGAAATTGCCTAAACTAGAATTCTATTCAAGGTAGAATTATGCCTTAAATATAATTCTAGTCAAACCTATGACTCTTGATAATAGTGACCGAAAATTGTGACCAACTAATTAAATAAAAATCAGTTCCAACTATAGTCTAATTTAAATTAAATAAATACTATAGTTTAAGATAAAATCAACCCCTTAATTAAATAATCAAGGGATGAAAATAAGCTCTTCACAAGCACACGATCACGTCGACTTCTTCAATACATGCACACGTGCACTTTCACTCCTTCTCTTCAACTCTTCAAGTGTAATTCTCCATGGTGCGTTCTTGATCTTCAATAGTTAATAAATTAACTATCTTGGAGGTGCTCCTCTCGATCCCGTCATCTTCAATCTCGAGCTTTTTTCGAATCATCATTTGCAAATATGCTTGAAGCTTCTTAGCTCTTGATCTTGTAATTGGTCTTTGAAATTGCAACTCCGGATCTTGATCTTCATTGTTGCTCATGGCTTCATCATTCTTCCCCTACTGAAAAGAATTCGTCCTCGAATTTGGACCATCATCTTGATCGAATTCATCTGCATCAAAGGGAGATAAATCAGCAACATTAAACGTTGAAGAACACTTATACTCACTAGGTAGATCAATGCGATACGCATTGTCATTGACACGGCTTAAGACGGTGAAAGGACCATCTCCTCTTGGTGACAACTTTGATTTTCTCAGATTTGGAAAGCGGTCGGGACTCAGATGAATCCAAACACGATCACCGGCCTGGAAGACAACACGTTTGCGGCATGTGTTTCAGGCAGCGGCAACGACGGATCCTTTGTGCTCGATCTGGGCTCGAACTTTCTCATGCATCTCCTTGATAAGATCAGCTCTCTTCAATCCTTTAACACTTGTTAGATGCTCAATAGGTAAATGAATTAAATCATTAGGTGTTAGTGGATTAAAACCATAAACAACCTCAAACAGAGACATGTTAGTAGAAGAATGAATAACACGATTATAAGCAAACTCAGCATAAGGTAAACATTCTTCCCATGATCTTACATTGTTCTTAATTAAAGACCTAAGCAAAGTACCTAAAGTACGATCCACAACCTCAGTTTGACCATCGGTTTGTGGATGACATGCAGTAGAAAATAACAGCTTAGTCCCTAATTTTCCCCATAGAACTTGCCAAAAATGTCCCAAAAATTTAGAATCCCTATCACTAACAATCGTACGAGGAATTCCATGCAATCTAACAACATGAATAAAGAACAAATTGGCTATGTGAACAGCATCATCAGTTTTCCTACATGCAATGAAATGCGCCATCTTAGAAAACCTATCAACTACAACAAACACAGAATCTTCACCCGATCTAGACCTAGGCAATCCCAAAATAAAATCCATACATAAATCAATCCAAGGACTAGATGGAGCAGGTAAAGGCCTGTATAACCCAAATGAACGCGAAGTAGACTTAGACTTATGACAAGTAACACATGTACTACACATGCGTTTAACATCAAGTTTCATATGCGGCCAAAAGAAATGCTCATGTAACAAGGATAATGTCTTATGCACACCAAAATGTCCCATTAATCCTCCCGCATACGATTCTAAAACAAGTAGCTCATGCATAGAACAAATAGGAATGCACAACTTAGACTCTCTAAACAAGAATCCATCATGCACATAGAAACCATCCAAAGACCTTACTGAATTCGAACACTTCTCAAAGATAGACGAGAAAAACGGATCCGATTCATACAAAGACTTAATGGATTCAAAACCAAGCATCTTAGCATGCATTAGGTTAAGCAACATATACCTTCGAGAGAGGACGTCGGCAATGACATTATCTTCTCCCTTCTTGTACTTGATGACGTATGGAAATGACTCGATGAACTCGACCCATCTCGCATGCCGCTTGTTCAATTTGCTTTGACCCTTTAAATGCTTCAAGCTCTCATGATCCGTGTGAATGACGAACTCCTTGGGCCACAAGTAGTGCTGCTATGTATCCAATGCACGCTTTAAAGCGTATAGCTCTTTGTCATACGTTGAATACCTCAAACTAGCGCCATTTAGCTTTTCACTGAAGTAAGCCACGGGCCGTTTTTCTTGCATCAAAACAGCACCAATACCTATCCCAGAGGCATCGCACTCGATCTCAAAGGTTTTAGAAAAATCCGGTAAACATAAAACAAGAGCAGAACATAATAAAGACTTCAAAGTATTAAACGCATGCTCTTGTTGTTTACCCCATTCAAACTTGCGATCCTTCTTACTTAGCTCAGTAAGAGGCGCGACAATGCTAGAGAAATTGCGCACAAAGCGATGATAAAATCCGGCAAGGCCGTGAAAGGATCGGACTTCAGACGCGGTTTTGGGCGTTGGCCATTCCTCAACCGCCTTGATTTTGGAACGGTCAACCTCAATACCTCTACAACTCACAACAAAGCCTAAGAATGCTACTTCATTCAAGAAAAAAGAACACTTAGACATATTACCATACAATCGAGCATCTCTCAAAAGCAAAAACACGCGCCTAAGGTGATCTAGGTGCGCCTGTGCACTGTGACTGTATATCAGGATATCATCAAAGTAAACAACAACATATTTCCCAATAACATCACGCAAAACATGGTTCATCAATCTCATAAATGTGCTCGGTGCATTTGTGAGACCAAAAGGCATAACCAACCACTCATATAAACCATGCTTAGTCTTAAAAGCTGTTTTCCATTCATCACCCTCATGCATGCGAACTTGAAAATAACCAGACCGCAAATCAATCTTAGAAAAAATCTTAGATCCACTAAGTTTATCAAGCATATCATCAAGTCTAGGAATGGAAAAACGATACTTAACTATTATCTTGTTGATGGCTCTGCAATCCATGCACATTCTCCATTCATTGTTCTACTTGGGCACTAGAATCACTGGAACTGCACATGGGCTCATCGACTCTCGGATTTTCTTCTTTTCCAACAGCTCCTTAACTTGACGGTCTATCTCTTTGGTTTCTTCAAGTGACGTGCGGTATGCAGGGTGGTTCGGCAAGGCGGCTCCGGGCACGAAATCAATCTGGTGCTCGATCCCACGAACTGGAGGTAATCCACTTGGAATCTCATCCGGAAATACGTCCTCGAACTCCTTCATAAGGGGATGCACAACACTAGTTAAAGAAACATCGTTAGTAGCACTGTTCTTACAAGTTAAAAGAATTAAAGGCAACCTAGCTCTAATAGCCTTTTCAACACTTTTAAATGTACAAAACAACGACCGATTCTTCTCTTGCTGTAAAGGGGCTGTACTAACACCTTTTCCATGATCATTGGTATTGGAACGAAGTGATGAAGGGGCTGTAATTGCCATAAAAGGGAAAGGAGCCGGCGATGAGGAAGTCACGGCCGAGAGGGGGCTGTCCGCGGTGGTCTTCTCGCGCTCCTCTTTGAACTTTCCTCGCATTATTTCTTGCTCTTCTTGAACGGCTTTGGGTGTTAACGGCTTTAAGATGGTGGTTCGGCCGTCCTTCTTGACTGCGTAAGTGTTCGCGAGTCCGTCGTGTACAGCTTGTCTATCGAATTGCTACAGTCTCCCTAAAAGTATATGTGCTGCATCCATAGGAATAAAATCGCATAATACAGTGTGAGAATAATGACCAATGGAAAAAGATACATGTACCTGACCGGTTACGCGAACTGTGCCTCGATCTGTAAGCCATTGCAAACGGTATGGATTTGGATGCTTCACTGTGGTGAATCCAAGCTTGTCGACCGCGTACTGGCTCACTGCATTGATAACACTTCCACTGTCTATAATCAACGTGCAAGTCTTGTCTTGAATAGTAACTCTGGTATAGAAGATATTCTCTCGCTGCGACTGTTGCTCAACTTCTCGATTTGTGTTTAGACTACGGATAGAAACCAAGCTGACATGTGGAATCTCAGGCTCTTCTTCTTCGAGCTCATCATGGACGTCTTCTTCAGGTGTAGCGTCGGCCTTGACTGGTTCATCGTCTTCACTGGCTGATTCGAGCTCATTCTGCTCCGTGAGGAATAGAACTCGTCGGTTCGGGCACTGTGCTTGAAAGTGACCCCAACCTTGGCATTTATGGCACTGAACATCTCTAGCTCGAATGAAGGCTGAAGTTGGGGTCGAATGGGACTGATTTGGCCGTGTTAAATTCGGCCTGACTGGGGCGGCAGGTGTAGGATCAGTCCTACAGCTCGGCGGTGGTGTAGAACGGTCAAAACACCGCTCGGGTGGTCCGAATTAACCTCGAGGTCGAGTGGAGTCTGTAGAAGGAGTAGAAGATGATGTGGACGGCATACCATTGTTCCAAGATGGTCGAACATGGGCTGTATTGTGATGAGATCGACGTCGGACTTCTCGGAGCTGCCTTTCCACAATGGATGCGTAATTGGTGCGTCGTTTTTCACCAAAAATAAATGTTCCGACTTTTGTCGGCAAGCCCACACTGCAGAGTACAGAGGCGAGCATGATCGTCTCCCAAAGGACCGGTGAGAATTACTCTTGACTTTCAGTCTGCGTGCCCAAACTTCCAGAAAGGTGTTTTGTGTGAATTATACAGCAAAATAAATTGAAGAATTAAATAACCAACTAAAGAAAATATTTATGCAAATGAACTAATTTAAACTAATGACAAAAGGGTATTCCGGATCCAACAAACTCCACCCTAGCTTACCTAAACCGATCCTTGATGCATAGATAAATTCAATTAACACATACAAATCAGTTATAGCTACCGAAGACGCTTACTGACGCAACCTAATTCCTCCATAGTTTCTCGATAATCAAGAAGACGCTTCACCAATTATTTCCCTAATCAACTGACAACCGTAAGAGACGCTCTATAGGTTTAATGAGCCGACAGCCTTAAATTCTAGAGGAACCCGATTCATAATTAACAGACTCTGACGCAGGACCGTGAATTAAGATTGTTATTCTCCCTGGTTCTAAAGAACCGTTTCGCCAATAATTAAACTTAAACCACAATTACGGATAGCTAGTTTAATTGGCTACTAATTAATTCTGATTCACTAAATATTCGCGACTACCTAGGAATATTGAAACAATTAACGACTCAAAATACAAAGAATAACAAATGCATGCGAATTAATTGAATGATAAACGAGCAATTAGATCTCACAGTTTAGCTAGGCCAGGGCTTCGTTAGTTGTCACCAGAATAAAAAGAACTTAGCTTGAATGCATAATAGAATTGAATCGCCAACAATATTGAATAATAAAAACCATGAAATAATCGAAGGAGATAGAATATAAAATCTGCTCCAGAACGAACGTCTCTCTGCTCTCGTTCTTTTTTGTGAATAATCGAATGAATCATAAAAAAATAAGTCCTAATCTATATATAATATCCTTAATTAAAACATTAGATAAGGAAATAAAATCCTAATCAATCTAAACTAGGAAACATAGCAAAAGAAGGACTCTTGAGGCGGTGGGAAGCTCAATTCCGCGTCCAGGTTTAATCATGGGCCGAGAGTTGGGTTCAGCAAGCCCAAAACATGTGTAGAGGCCCAGGTTCTAGAAACTCGCTCCAGCTTTCCAGCGGCATGCCCTTACGGCCGGATCTACTCAGACTCGAATTTTGCTCTTTCTTCACTTAGATTCTTTTTGCACCAAAAGCATGACCTTTTCTCTAACTTTGTACTACATCCCTACATAACTCAACAAACACATCATTCTTCCAAAATACACAAGTATAGGGCAATTAATTAGGAGAAATGGCACCAAAAGATGACAATAAAAGCAAGTAGAATATGTCCTATCAAATCCCCCCACACTTAAACCTTGCTCGTCCTCGAGCAACCTTAAAACAAAGAACAGACTCAACAAGGATGAATGACCAAGTATCAACCTCCTAAATCAGTGAGAAATAAGGGTACGAGCTGCGATATATCAATCCACAAACCACCAACCAATTTTGTTCAAGAAACATGCCAACATATTGTCAATCAAGTTAGAATCATATTTATCAATCCAGCCTCACCAGGATTCACTCATTAACTCTCAAAGAAATCTGGTCAGGAAGTTGTTCACTCAAAATCATGACTAGCTCTTTTCAACATAAAATTGCTCATTTGTCACCTAGAACTGCCACACTTCAATTTCATTTACAAATCATAAGGTCTTTCCTCTTTGGTTTTAACGGGGCTCAGGTTCACGAGGTAGGATACATTTGGCCAAAGTAGTTGAGTACAAGGAAAATAATGCAAGTACAAGAATGTATATCTCTTTTAAGCATGGCGTGGCAAAATCCTCAAATCAACATAAGGCTGATTTAAAAAAAAACTGAGCACATAGATTCTTTTGCTCTCTCCATATCTTACTCCTCAATTTTCTTATCTCTTTTTTTTTTACATATATATAGAAGCTTTACTTCTTATTCAATTTTTTTTTTCGAAGGAGCAGGATATGAGCATTAATTCATTTTTTCTCAAGCCTTCAAATTCTTCACTTATGCAGCTTAAACATTCTTCATGATAGTACTTGCATGTTTTCAGGGACAAAAAGTAGGCCAAAAGAAAGGCTATGGCTCATGTATAGTGGCTGCAATCAATAAAATTGGATCTTTTAGGCTCAAAGTGGCTCACTAATTGGCAATGAACGGGCAGAGTGTTTTCTTTTGGGCTAGTAGCTCGGGTATCCCTAAATGCCTTAATCACTTTTGTGCATGAAATCAGAGGTGGTAGCAAGGTGGCAGCAAAGCAATTCAAGCATCAAAATAACATAATCAGAAAACACTCAACAGGAAAAACTTCGAGCCCTTCTTTACGCATGCTCATAGGCTCAAAAACTCACAATTTTTAGGCTTAGAATGTTGTGATTGAAAGCATGATTCATCATTCAAGATCTCATCCAAACTTGGCACATTTCTATCACAAAACAACAACCATTCATCCAGTCAAACTAATCACTGCCCATTCTCCTCAAGCTCATCAATTCGGGGCAAATCAATACTTAGTCATCTTCCAACAAAAAAACGACTCCTTTTTTATTTTTTATTTTTTTTGGAAATTTAATAATTAATAAACTGACAGGGTAATCCCCCCCCACTTGAAGGTCAAAGTGTCCTCACTGTGAGAGGAATACAAAAGCAAACTCAAGACATAACAGGAATAAAAAAAAAACTCACACACAAAAGAAAAGAAAAATAACAAACAAATTAAAGACAAGCAACGATTAAAAGAGAGGGGAAAAGAAAGGGCAAACTAGCAATCAAGACGCGAGGCGGTTAGTAGGGGCATACAGACGGTGCTCCAGTGCAGTGGTCCAGCTTGGTGTGTAGTGGTCAAACAACTCCATGAGCTCGGCAAGGGCAGGGGCGGAGCTAGAAGAGGAACCTGCACTAGAAAGTTGGACGAGATCTCTCTCTCTCTCTCTCTCTCTCTCTCTCTCTCTCTTATTATTATATTAAAGAAAAACAAGTAAGTAACTAAATGAAAATAAGAAACATGAAATAAAGCAAGAAAAGCTCGGGTTGCCTCCCGAGAAGCGCCCTTATTTAACGTCCGAGGCTCGACATACGAAAGGCACGATCAAGAGACAATTTCATGGGCAACAGATCTACCCCTGTCGAAAGGAATTGTTTCCATCCCCGCACCTTTATGTTTCTTCAAAAACTCGACCAACCTTGCTTCTTGCCCTTTCAGCCCCAACACAGGGGCCTTCACATGAGATGGTAAAATCAATTTTGAGTTGGTCGGCAAGGGCATGCGGCCTGTCTGATTTCTGGCTGGAAACTCCTCGGCTGCGTACAGTTGCTGGACTATCTCGCGGATTGCCCTTTCTTCCTCCGAATCTGCAGTGGGTTTGGGCATTCCATTAAAGAGTACCTGCTCTAATTTGTCATCCCTGAAATTATGCTCAACAGACTCGTCAATAATGGAATCGATAGTATCAACCATAAAAAGAGCTTCAGGGTCTTCCACATGCTTCATAGCTTCGAATATATTAAATATGACAACATCTCCATCAAATTCGAAACTTAGCATTCCCTTGTCTACATCAATCTTAGTTCGTGCAATTTTCATGAACGGGCGGCCTAACAGAATTAATGATCTATGTGCAAACAATGCATCATCTATGTCAACGATGTAGAAATCAACAGGAAAAATCAACTCATTCACTTTAACTAAGACATCCTCTACTACACCTCTAGGGTATGCGTTGGACCTATCAGCTAATTGAATGATGACTCGAGTATCTTCCATAGGACCCAACTGTAATTCTTTGTAAACAGAGAAAGGCATAACGTTGATAGATGCACCTAAATCTAGCATAACTTTCTCGACCTTTTTGCTCCCAATGATGCAAGGGATGGTAAACATACCTGAATCTCGGCATTTTTGAGGTAATTTTCGTTGAATAATGGCTGAAACAGTCTCACCAACCGTGATCTTTGCATCTTTCCCATATCGTATCTTCTTGGAGCATAGTTCTTTCAAGGACTTCGCATATCTCGGGACTTGTTTGATAGCATCAATCAATGGTAGATTGATCTCGACTTTCTTTAAAAGCTCGAAGATCTCTTTCTCATTCTCCTCTTTCTTGTGCCTTGCTAACCTGGAAGGAAAAAGAGCTGCATTAATAGGGTTATTTTAGGTGGACCTTGTACCTCAGTAGGGGCAAACGGGACAGCAGATTGTTTGCCCTCTGCGCTTGGTCTGTCTTCAGCTTCTGCAGTTTGCCCACACCGCGTGTTGTCTTTCTTCATCTTTGTTTCAACCTCAACCAATTCTTTGCCACTTCGAAGGGTCACAGTATTGATGCTCCCTCGTGGGTTCAGCTTGGTTTGAAAGAGAAGAGACATAGCAGGTTGTTCATTCCTTTCGCCAGATTCTTTTTTCAGCCATTCAGTATGCCCTTCCGGCTTCTTTTGTTCCTTCTTGGCGTCCAACTCGGTTAACTCCTCCGTACTTTTCAAAGTGACAGCGCAAACATGCGCTCTTGGATTCATTTCAGTTTGGGATGAGAGTTTGCCTTGATTCGCCTGCATCTTGTTCATTTGCGTGGCGAGCTGCGTGATCTGCATGCCCATACTGCCCAGGGTAGCTTGTGTCTCCTGCTGAAAGGCCTTTTGGCTCTGCGCTAGACTGTTCACTAGGCTTGTGCTTTGCTCGAGATTCTTCATGATCTCACTCAAAGATGGTGCAGATCGGTCCATGTGGGCATACGGCTCACCCCTTGGGGGCCTCGATGGCAAATCTCCTGCTGTTGGCTGGTCTCTAGGCTGTCTCCAACGAAAATTCAGATGATCTTTCCAGCCTGGATTGTATGTGTTTGAGCACGGATCATAATTCCTCCATCTCATGGCATCTTGTTGCGCATCAGCGGACCCATAGCATGCTTGCTCGGTTGCAGAGGAACGGGTTATGTACCAGAAAAATTAAAAAGAAAACAAAGTAAATACAAATTGAAAATTTCGAGTAATCACTGCTTTTAGAACCAATCTCCGGCAACGGCGCCAAAATTTAGTGCGTCGTTTTTCACCAAAAATAAATGTTCCGACTTTCGTCGGCAAGCCTACACTGCAGAGTACAGAGGCGAGCATGATCGTCTCCCAAAAGACCGGTGATAATTACTCTTGACTTTCAGTCTGCGTGCCCAAACTTCCAGAAAGGTGTTTTGTGTGAATTATACAGCAAAATAAATTGAAGAATTAAATAACCAACTAAAGAAAATATTTATGCAAACGAACTAATTTAAACTAATGACAAAAGGGTATTCCGGATCCAACAAACTCCACCCTAGCTTACCTAAACCGATCCTTGATGCATAGATAAATTCAATTAACACATACAAATCAGTTATAGCTACCGAAGACACTTACTGACGCAGCCTAATTCCTCCATAGTTTCTCGATAATCAGGAAGACGCTTCACCAATTATTTCCCTAATCGACTGACAATTGTAAGAGACACTCTATAGGTTTAATGAGCCGACAACCTTAAATCCTAGAGGAACCCGATTCATAATTAACAGACTCTGATGCAGGACCGTGAATTAAGATTGTTATTCTCCCTAGTTCTGAAGAACTGTTTCGCCACTAATTAAACTTAAACCACAATTACGGATGGCCGGTTTAATTGGCTACTAATTAATTCCGATTCACTAAATATTCGCGACTACCTAGCAATATCGAAACAATTAACGACTCGAAATACAAAGAATAACAAATGCATGCGAATTAATTGAATGATAAACGAGCAATTAGATCTCACAATTTAGCTAGGCCAGGGCTTCGTTAGTTATCACCGGAATAAAAAGAACTTAGCTTGAATGCATAATAGAATTGAATCGCCAACAATATTGAATAATAAAAACCATGAAATAATCGAAGGAGATAGAATATAAAATCTGCTCTAGAACGAACATCTCTCTGCTCTCGTTCTTTTTTGTGAATAATCGAATGAATCATAAAGAAATAAGTCCTAATCTATATATAATATCCTTAATTAAAACATCAGATAAGGAGATAAAATCCTAATCAATCTAAACTAGGAAACATAGCAAAAGAAGGACTCTTGAGGCGGTGGGAAGCTCAATTCCGCGTCCAGGTTTAATTGTGGGCCGAGAGTTGGGTTCAGCAAGCCCAAAACATGTGTAGAGGCCCAGGTTCTAGAAACTCGCTCCAGCTTTCCAGCGGCATGCCCTTACGGCCGGATCTACTCAGACTCGAATTTTGCTCTTTGTTCACTTAGATTCTTTTTGCACCAAAAGCATGACCTTTTCTCCAACTTTGTACTACATCCCTACACAACTCAACAAACACATCATTCTTCCAAAATACACAAGTATAGGGCAATTAATTAGGAGAAATGACACCAAAAGATGACAATAAAAGCAAGTAGAATATGTCCTATTAGTAGTGCACCATATCATCTACACTCGTGAAGTCTCTGAGCTCGACTTCACATGCAATGTCGGGATTCATGCCTTCAATTTACCTGATGATGGTAGCATTTAAGGACTTTCTTTTCCCGACACGATTCAAGGCGGTCTCCAACTCCTTATGGTACTCTTCAATCGAACGGGTGCCTTGCTTGATCCAGTTGAGCTTCTTCTCAAGGTCTCTCTCATAGTAAACTGGTATGAAACGGCCTTGTAGGAAGCCTTTCATCTCTTCCCATGTTTCAACAGGCGGATATCTTTCTCTGCGTCGCCTCTCTTGCTGCATTTCTCACCACGAGGCTGCATAGCCTCTAAACTCCAACGCTGCTAACTGGACCTTCTTGATCTCTGGAAAGTCATAACAAGTAAAGATCTTGTCGACTTTATGCTCCCAATCCAGATAAAGGTCTGGATCATGTAGGCCTTCAAATTTCGGAATGCTCGTTTCGATGTTATTGAGCAAACCGTCTCTATCTCCATATCTGGGCCTCTCATATCGAATAGCTTGTCTAGCAGGTGGCTTGGGACGATCACAGTGATCATCATATCTGGGTGGTATGAACTCGGCTTCATAACCGTCCGCTGCTTCAAATTTGGCCTCATATGCATCGTACCTACGGTTGTCCTGAAAAATGGGCTGCCTCGGTGCGCCTCTCTGCTATGGTTGCTGGACTGCTTGACTCGTAGCCAGTGGAACTGAGAATTCTTTGATTTTCTCAGCCAATTCGGCTACTTAGTTTCCGAACTCATCCTTCATCTGTTGGTTTTGACGCAAAAAGAATTGTGCTAACGCGTCAAACTGATACTTTGGATCCCACTGAGTTTTGGATGTGTAGGAAAGATCATTAGGTGATTTGGGCGAGAATGGCTCGTCCAAAGGAGGGGTTGAGGTAGTGGCTTCATTCTTGCCTTTGTCCATGGTACCTACAAAACGAACAACGTAAAGGAAAACAAGGATGGATCATCACAATCTCACGTTCACTCGTTTGTTTTCACTCTTGATTTTACCACTCGTATTTGCACTCAAAGTGTATGGTGATGTGTGTGTGTCATGTATATGGATGGTGGAAGATAGCACTCTTGTCAAATATCGAGGGTACGGAATAATTACACGAAGGTGTAGACTAGTATTGCTAACTAGGATCAACAAGTGAGGTGGAGTATGATGGTGTAGGTGGCGTGTGGCTTGTATGGCAAAGGGTGTGGGGCCGTGGGGTCTTAGGTGGTGTGGGGTAGGGTGGTGTCGAGTAGGGTAGGGTAGGTTAGGGTTAGGTGGATCCCCAAGGGTAGAAGGAAAGAGGTATGAAAGAAAAGGAAAGAAGAATTAGGTATTTTGGAAAGTGTTACACAATTGTGACACAACTCTAAATATCCTAATTGAACTAGACTCTAGAAGGAAGTAACCAAAAAGAAACTATAACTCAAATAGAAACTACCAACTATGAGATAAACTAGGAGGGAAAGAATCCAAAAAATAAAATAGAACTCTAATGGAAATTACCAAATAGAATTAGAACTTTGAAAGGAAAATTCCTAAAATAAAATAAATCCCTAATGGAAGGTACCAACTATAGAACTTGACTAAAAGGAAAGTACCAAAATTAAAATAGGACTCAAAAGGAAACACAATGAATATACCTCTTTTGTTTTTTTTTTTTTTTGAATTTTCAGATTTTTCTTTTCTTTTTTTTTATCCGATTTTTTTTTATCAACGACTTTTTCTCTTTTTTTTTGTCGATGCCTTTTTTTAAAAATGATAACTAAGCTATTACAACTCGATGACATGTAATAAAATAAAAGACACGTAGACGACACGTAGGATAAACTTGACACGTCAGATTGAACCACGACCAGCAGAGCTAACGTGGCTCTGATGCCAAAAATATGATGTGACCCAGACAGATAATCTAGAAAGATAATAACAACGTAGCGGAAGACTTAAGAATTGAAACACGTCAACTTAAATGAAGGAAACAATCTGACTCGATAAACTACGAAAATACGATAAACTAGATAATGAAAATACCTAGAACTATGACACGACTATATAACACAAACCAAGGGATTAAGGGCTATATAGAGGGCGATATTATGGTTGGAATTAAGGGTAGGGATCGTGTGTGAAGGTTTGGTGAAGAAAGGCTTGGAGAAGATAGGATATGATAGTGTTTGAATGAACTTACTGATAAAATGATCGGATGACGAAAACTCGAACGAGTGGTCTGGATAGAGACATGCGTAGGGGCTGCTTGGAAGTCATCGATGGCGTGGATGGAAGGTGATGTTGTGGTGATTCACAACCCGATAGCCTCCTTGAATCTCGAACGTACTCAAGGTTGAAATCTCTAAGTTGCTCCTCGATAGCGAATACCGGTTAATCACTCAAGTGGATTAAGCAATACCCTTGATTAAGACTTAGAATTGCTAGCTCCAAGAATGAATATTTCATGTGAAAGTATTCAAAGACGTAAAAGATAGTGAGACACAATTGTATGCAAAAGCAATTTAATTCAACAATGTCTAAAATATCAATGAAACATAAAGCACCTATTTATACACAATAGGGCCGAAAATCCTATGCTATAGGGGACGAAAATCTGTCCAAAAATCAAGTCTAATTGGACTAGGAAATTGTCTAAACTAGAATTCTATTCAAGGTAGAATTATGCCTTAAATATAATTCTAGTCAAACCTATGACTCTTGATAATAGTGACCGAAAATTGTGACCAACTAATTAAATAAAAATCAGTTCCAACTATAGTCTAATTTAAATAAAATAAATACTATAGTCTAAGATAAAATCAACCCCTTAATTAAATAATCAAGGGATGAAAATCAGCTCTTCACAAGCACACGATCACGTCGACTTCTTCAACACATGCACACGTGCACTTTCACTCCTTCTCTTCAACTCTTCAAGTGTAATTCTCCATGGTGCGTTATTGATCTTCAATAGTTAATAAATTAACTATCTTGGAGCTGCTCCTCTCGATCTCGTCATCTTCAATCTAGAGCTTTCTTCGAATCATCACTTGCAAATATGCTTGAAGCTTCTTAGCTCTTGATCTTGTAATTGGTCCTCGAAATTGCAACTCCGGTTCTTGATCTTCATTGTTGCTCATGGCTTCATCACAAGGAGTTCAGGCAGAACATGTGTTTCCGCTACAGAATCAGCAAACTGCTTGAAGAAGAACTCAGTTTCACGGCTACAGAAATTGATACTCTTTCAATAGAAGAGACTGATTATATACCAACAGTCGCTAGAAGGCAGCAAGGCTCAAAAGCTCTAAGTCTTAAAAATGTAGAAAATGGCATAGAAATGGTCAACAGAAAAGGAAAAGAAAAGAAGGTAAATGCAGAACCCCGTCAGAACAACTCAGACTCAGAAGATCATCTACCAATCTGTTGTCTGATCGGAACACCAATCCGACCTCAACCTATATAGCAAATTGCCTTCATCACCGAGAGCCTAGAGGTTATTGAAGTGTCTCACAAAAAGAGAATTACAAATGGATCAGCTCAAATCAAGAATAGAGCAGGAAGATCTAAGAAGAAGAAGGAAGGGAAGAAAGAAACTGAACCCCCATCTCCACCGGGATTACCTCCTCTTGGTGTCAAAGTGTTTGAAATGGCACCATCTCTAGAATCTATAGGACCATACAGAGAAGTTCCACCACAAAGCTCTAAAGGTGACTACTTCAGAATGACTTGTGCTCCAATAGACAGGACAACTGAAAACAGAAGAGCTCGCTCAGAAGTAATAGCAGGAAAGTAAAGAGCCGGTCAAGAAGTAGCAGACTTCATTAAGAAGAACTTTCATGAATTTGTGACGGATTTAGAAGAACTGCTCAAAGCCCTTACGAGGTACTGCTATTGGTACTTGTGGAGACATTATCTCAATTTAGAGACCCACTTTCTTCTAATAGCTCTACACGGAATGAGCTTTTAGAGAAGAGAAGAAAAGTGGAGCATACAATAGTCAGGATAGGGGAGCCCTGAACAAAATCCAATTGATGTGCTAAGGGGAATGCTAGATCTCCGAAGATGTCATTCAAAGCCATGCGAGCAGACACTGGCTGAAGTTATGAATGATCTTATAAATTGGTCTGGGATTGAACTGTTGGAACTGCAAACTCATGAAGAAAGAGTGCTCTGGAATAAACCTCAGGTACATCAGTGCTGGGTGTTAAATGATGTCTACAAGATGTATGCAATTAATTAAAGTAAAAGGAACATTTAGATCTCACGGATAATTATGCCAGGGCTTCGTTAATCTTCACCCGAATAAAACGCGCTTAGTTTGAATTCATAATTGGATTCGCACTTCAGAAATTAATTGAAAAGAAGAACGATGAAGAAAGAATGAAATTGAATAGTGAAAATAATCTGCAGAGAATTGTTCCCCAGTGTCTGGCGTTCAGTCTGTGAATTCTGGATACTGGAATAGATAGAGTCATACTCTATCTAGAAGTCTTTTAATACAAATCCTTAATTAATTAATTAAAAAGAATCCTAATCCTAATCCAACTAGGAAAATAATAAAAATAGAGTCCAACAGTAATAAAAAACTGCATAATTTGTCCAGGCCCACAACTGGTGCAGATCCACTATCTCCAACCCAATACTCGCATAATCCATCATTCAGTATGCCCATACTGACTGCCTTCCAGACTCTCCAGCTTTTCTTCAATTAACTTGCATCCAAACCCTCCAAAACAATGCCATTATCTCCACTTCCATGTCAACCACCTGAAATTAACCACAAGGCAAAAATTCTTCCACAAAACTTGATCATGGGGTGAGTAACACTGCAAAAATATACCAAAATTGACTCAATATATATATGAAATAATAGCCCAATCAAAATCCCCCATACTTAGACAATGCTCGTCCTTGAGTATAACTGAACAAAAGACAGACTCAAAAAGGACTCAAAAATGATAAGACAATCATTGGCAACCTTATCAAAGTCAGAGGCAAGATACAATCATCCACAAAGTTTGTATTCTCACAATTCTAACGTCAAGTTCTCAAGGCCTCCAACTCAAAGAGAACAAGAAAGTTTAAGTCCATGGTAGGACTTGTTCTTAGGATGAGTAAGATGATTGAAGACATCTTGAAGCTGCCAAATGATGATGCATTACCAGTCCTCATCTCTGACTGAATTCCCAGGAGATGAAGCATCCATCCTTACTCACTCAAGAAGAAAAGGCTAGAAAAGGGAAATACAAGTACAACATCCTCAAGTACCTCAACTGCCAATGCTATCTCGTCACCAGTCTCCAAGAATGGATCAATAGCGGGCTTCCAAGACTGTTCTAATCCAGATTAGCTTATTTCATTCATCAGAATTCCTCATTCAGACTATGGAGCTAACTACTTCAGGAGAACTTGCCCTCCTCTCCAACTGATGGAAGAAGATATTCACACTTTCTATAGTGGTGAATATACAGCCAAGAATGCACAAAAAGAGGTAACCAATTTACTTCTTACTCAATTTGCATTTGTGGCTAAGCAAGATCAAGAGCTTTTTAAGCTTCTGCACCGATACTTCTAATGGTACAACTAGAGACACTCAATGTCCATCCAGTCTCATTTCTTGATCACTGCTTTTCACGGCATGAGTTTTTGGCAAATAGAAGAAGTTTGGAGTTTAAAATGGATAGGGTCTTCAGATCCATTTCCTCCAACTATTGTGTAAGTGCAGAGGATTATGGGTCATAGATTGAACAACAAAATTCCTCCAACTGCCCTACTTGCTGAATTGGGAAGTGACATCAAGGCTCAAGAAGAAGCAGGAGCAAAACAGCAAGTGATCTGCACAACCAGCCCTGCTTGCAGAAAACTGAATATTGATACTCTATCAAATCAGTTAGCTGAGCCTAATCGACCAACTGAACCTGCAACTGCACAGATGCACCGAGAGCCACCTCTCACTCCAGTTGCAGTGAGTCGAATGTGTGATGATGAAGACACTGCCACATCACCCAATCTCTTCTCAAAGAGATATGTCACCCCACTGATTGCTTCAAGCTCCAAGACAGCTGCCTAACTGAACCAACAGGAAGTTCATTTCAAGTCATCATCGAGGAGGAACTTGCACAGAAGGCAAAGGGTCACATCAGCTAAAGCCAAGCACCGGAGTCAATGCTTGAAGAAAGCAAGGCCAGAGAAGCTTGCTGAAGGAACTATATCAGCCTTGAAGAGGAAGAGATCAAACTACCATGACGAGAGCAGTGAAGAGAATCCAGTTCGGCCAATTAAGAAAAGAAAACCGACTGAGATTTAGTCCAATAGTTCAGCAACTGATGTCATCAGCAACAGACAAGAAGAAGATATGACAAGAACTGATCGATCAGTTGCCGCTTCGTCAGTTCACCAAAAGTCATCAGTTAGACTGTATCCCAACTAACCAAGGATAAGTTTAAATTGATTTATTCTTTAAGCTTATTCTTAATAAAATTAATGCCGTTGTGATTTAACGGGCATTATTTTCAAAATGGGAGATCTCTCAAAGATAGCGAGTTTTAAATGCTACTGAGCAAAATCAACCACTAAAGTGAAAAGTGAGTTGATAGCTTGAGATATATAAATAGCAAAATCCTGCACAAAATATTTACTATTTATGGCAACTACCCCATTTTCAAATGAATGAAATCTCAACCGCTGATCTAAAAGTTAAGCTAAACTTATTGACGGCTGAGATGATCATCACATTTATGCCAGCTAAGCATCAGTCAAATCTATTAAACTGATCAGCTGATGAGTACTCGAGTGCAACTCGAAGTACATGTATGCAAAGCTTCTTTAAATGCTAAGGAGATATCGATCAAAGATCATATATCTATATAAACTCTCCTTGCATTTGCTTTGCATCTCTCTCTTAAATCCATTCAATCTCTCTGAAATACTCTCTTTCCTGCAGAATAGAATTGCCCGCTCAATACATCCATCTAGCTAGGGTTGCTCTCAACCTGAAACGAGACAAGTTCATAGAACTGGACTTCATGATGAAGAGACTTAAGCCTGATGAGTTCTATCGCTTAATCTCAACAGTGGAGGAAACTGGACTCTTCCAGTTTGAAGGATACCAGCTGAAGACGCATCAGTTTTGAAGTCCAACTGATAAAGTGCCAACAACCGAACTGAAGACCAGTCCAAGGAAGTTCAAGCTGAAGGGCACAAGTCCAGAATGCCAGCTAAAAAACACTGGTTCAAACTGCTAGCTGAAGCAAATCAAAATGGAGCTCAGAAGGCATGAAGCCCAAGCCCAGAACTGCCAACTAAAGATGATCTCAACTGAAGCTTTCCAAACTGCCAAGAGACACGCAGAACTGACAGACGAGGAACTGAAGATTCCAACTGCTAGACAAAGCTTAGAACTGAAGATCAAGATAGAAGCCGTAACTAACATTTAAATTTCAGATAAGCAAATAACATTTTGAAGTTAATGTAACCGAGATCTTGGAACAAAAGCTCATCAGAAGAGCAAAGGTAACTCAACGACTCTCTTTACATGAAAGCCTCTCAACGACTTTATCTTTTATATTCACATAGTGATCATCAACGGTCATCCACCACTCATCTATAAAATGTGAGCTACCCAGAAGGTTACTGTTGACTTTTGACAATTTTGGACAGAACTTTAGTTAAGACTTTCCAAAAGACGTTCGCCAAAGCACTAAAGCCTCACGCTCAAAACTCAGAAGAATCAAAAGTCCAACTGAAGAGAAGGAGCCAGATCGCTTATCAAGCTAGCTGTTGAAGATTTCCAGCCAGAGCAACTTTCTTAGTTCAAGTGCTCCAGAGATCAACTACCCAGCTCAGATGCAGACGCGCAAAGGAGCATATCAGTTGATACCAGTTTCAAGACTGTATTCTTGAAGATCGACCGAGATCTAAAATCGTGTAAAGGCGAGTATTAGTACCTTATCTCTCCAGTGAGCTGTTGGGGATCGCAAGTGTGAACTGTTAACCTACCGACTGAGGAGGCTACGTTCGTTGGATCACCGTTTCCGGCACAGCACCAGCTGAAAAGGAGACCATGACTCATAAAGTTGTCATTCGCCAAGTTCAGCAGTTATCTTCACTGTGTAACTGTAATAAATGAACTTTACACTTGTATAGTGAATTGGCCTTCTGTGGAAGGAAGAGAGGATGTAGAAGTTGAGATTCGAACCTCTATAAATTGCTTGTGTGCTCTGCTTTACTTTTCAGTTTTAGTTGTATGTTTTAAACTTTACACCCCAAGCACACACAACACTCCGAGCTAGCAGATCATCTCAACTGATATCCAGAAAGCATGGATAATACCGCGAGTCAAAACGGGCCCTGAATATTCCGCATTTGTAGTTCATTTTTAAAATCAGTTTATTCACCCCCTTCTAAACTGATTCTGACTCGTCCCGAGACCAACAAGTGGTATCAGAGCAGTTGATTCTAAAGATTAGCCATTTCTATTGATCAACTAAATCAAATCTTGTTATCTGTGCTAATCTGTCAGCTAACTGATCTTCTAGCATTCATAATTGTTCATTTATTTCATTGCTAGAAATGGAAGTTTCATGAATGTGATAAAAAGAGGTTAAGGAATCACATGTGCTAACCTCTTTTTCGTTGTCAACCATGAGGCAGAACAATGCCTCATCTTCAGAGTTGTACCCATCGAAGTTAATTCCTGATGTATAATTTGAGTCATCCAGAACGGCATTCTCTATGTTGGCTATCATAGCTTTTCTTTTGAAAAAGCTTCTCTTCACCTTGGCCTTCTTCTGGACATTTATATCTGTTGTGTCATTTCTTGTGGCAATGGAAGCATTCTCCTATGCTTCTGTTGGCTGTCCTGGGTTGTTCAGCAGGTAGTTGGTTTCTCTCGCCTCTGGGCTCCTCATCAGTTTGACGCATAACTGATGGCTGATCTCTGATCCTTTTGAGCTTCTCTAGCAGCTTGGCAACTGACTAGATTTGATCATTGATATCCTCAGTCAGGCTCTCTTTTTTTTCCACTGCTTCTCTTCTGTGATCAGTTGAGCCTCTTGGTTGTTCTCTGGCTTGAGAACTTCTTGGCCGGAAGACATTTCTTCGCCGAGTTTCTCTAAACTGATTTCTTTCACCGTAGAAAGTTGCATCATGGGCTAATGATGATGTGGATACCTCTCTTTTTCGGTTTAGGCTATATTCATGAGCCTTGAGAAAACCGAAGAGTTCTCTTGGGATGATGTTGTTCAAGTCCCTTGACTCTTTTGTAGAGATCACCTTCATATCCCATTCTTCTGTGAGATTGTCCAAGATTTTGGAGTTCATCTCACTATTGAGATATGTTCTTCCAGTCAAGAAGGAACCCTTCCTGGTTTTGTCAGACCTGCACCAACCTAACCAGTTGAAGAGACTGAAGGCGAGCAAACTGAGAACATCCCTACAGATCCGCCTAAGTGGTCCAGCCAATCCTCCTAACTGAAAGGCTCAGTTCAACCATCAGTTCAGTAGTGGAAACCATCTCAAAGAAGGCCACGAGTTTAAAGTAGGCAGTCTGCTTATCAGCAGAGGCCACCAGCTCAGCAAAGGCATCCAACCTATCAACAGAGATCATCAGTTCAGCCAAGACCTCTAGCTCATCAGAGACATTCAGTTCAACAAAGGTCACCAGATTTTCAAAGACCTAAAGCTCAAAACAGGCCTATAGTGAATAGAACTGACCGACCAATTGGAGTAAGGAGAAATACTTAGTTTAGACCGCAGTCTCATCGAGATAGGGCATCAGTTTAGGAGAGAACTGCTCAGTCAGCCTATCCTCGAAGACATCTAGCAAGATAATTTTTAAGAGAAGTTGACTCAAGGAGAAATGTGTATACAAAGCTGTATCAAGCACGTCAACATTCTTAGATTCCTCTAGAGAAGTTCACTCCATCGGATCTCGCAACTCAGTATAGTGAGTAGTTGGATTTGAGGGGTGAATCAAGAATTAACTCTCACTATAACTGGTTTGCCAACTGGCCATACCACAAGAGCGACGGAGCTTATGATGTTAAAAAGAATTAGCCACTGAGAAGCAGATAGCTGACATCTTCACAAAGACTTTGCCAGAAGCAAGATTCGTAGAGCTATGTATCCAATTGGGGCTATTCGAACTAGCGTGAGAAGATGATGATGATTAAAATGGGAGAATGCAAAGAGCAATCCCTGCCGATGAGAAAAAGAGAGCAGAAGCTGAAGCTGAATCAAAAGATGCATCAGTTCAGTCAGCAAAAGGAGTCAAAACTGCTCAAATAATCAGTTAAGACAAAAAGCAAGCTGAAAATTTTGCAAACTGATGAGAGGCGTGGAAGATGAGAAGTCAAAAGGCCAGAACTGATCAAATGCTCAATCAGTTAACAATGGAGAAAGCAGCTCACGATCAGTTAAAGCAAACAGCTGAACTGAAAGGAGAGCTGGAAGCCAACTTAGCAAAAGGAAGAGCTGAACTGAAAATATCTCAGTTGAGGTCGATCATGCCAACTGAAGATTGCCAGATATAGCCAAATCATCTGATGACGTGAGTAGATCAAGGCCACACATAAGCACCAGAACGAGAGCTTCAAACAGATAGGTTTGAATTCACCTTGCATAAGTGGAATGGTAAAATAACGTGTCTCACAATTGTTACCATTGGACCCACTTCATCTCTCTTCATTTACTCTCAATGGATAGATTTGCATATCAATCGACTGATTTATTCTACCATTGAAACCGGAGTATAAATTTATCTCAATCATCAATTCACAATAGACAGTTGAATCGCCAAAAGTTACCCTGCTGAACCAAGAGTTGAAATTTACTCTATTCCTCACAACTCTTAGAAAAACCAAAATACCTAAAACTTTCTGTTGTGAGAAAATCCAATCAGCAACCAAGCTCCCAAAATTTTCACAAGATCTCCATAGCCAAGAAAAGTGTCCAAATTGTTCGATGAAAGTTCAACTTTAGAGAAAATGGAGAATCGTCTCAAAAATTCTAAGTGAGTCTCTATAGAGAAAAGTTCCTTCATGAAGCTGTATTCAGAACAAAGTGTTCAAACTCTCCTCTATGCAACTTCATCATCTCCAAAATCAACCAAGTTGGATTGCAAGATTTCACCTGTAGCACTCCTAGCAAAATCTATCCAGAACCTGTCTGTGAATTCTATCTGAACTCAAAGGCTAACAGAGATAGAATCACAACAGAGGTGAGAGGTATACAGTTGGAAATCACCCCAGAATCACTGGGAAGAATATTCCATCTCACAACTAAAAAAATAAGGCTAGAGGAAGTGGAAGTCAATCCGCTGGAGATCTACGACAGCTGGAAGAATGCTGAATGTCAGAAAGCCTTCAAGAAAACCACTTCCATTATGTGTTTCCAAGAAGAATACAGGATTCTAGCATCAGTGGCGACTAGAATGATCATCGGAATTACTGGAAGTCACTCAAAAATGACAGCTACAAAGTACAAGGTGTGCTGGGCGATATTTTAAGCGATCGAGGTGAACTGGGCTCAGTACTTCTATGATCAAATCAAGAAGTATGTAGATGATGTTAAGAAAAACTGGAGCGATAAAGAGTTCAGGCAGAAAATGTGTTTCCCCTACAGAATCATCAAAGTGATTGAAGAAGAACTTAGTTTCACGGCTACAGAAACTGATACTCTAGAAGAGACTGATTATATACCAACAATCGCTAGAAGACAGCAAGGCTAAAATGATCTAAGTCTAAAAAATGCAGAAAAGGGCAAAGAAATGGTCAGCAGAAAAGGAAAAGAAAAGAAAGTAGATGCAGAACCTTGTCAGAACGACTCAGACTCAGAAGATCATCTACCAATCTATCGTCTGATCAGAACACCAATCTAAGCTCAACCTATATAGCAAATTGCCTTCGTCACAGACAGCCTAGAGGTTATTGAAGTGTCTCACAAAAAGAGAATTACAAAGGGATCAACTTAAATCAAGAATAGAGCAGGAAGATCTAAGAAGGAGAAGGAAGGAAAGAAAGGAACTGAACCCCCATCTCCACCGGGATTACCTCTTCTTGGTGTCAAAGTGTTTGAGATGGTGCCATATCTGGAATCTATAGTACCATATAGAGGAGTTCCACCACGAAGCTCTGAAGCTGACTATTTCAAAATGGCTTGTCCTCCAATAGACAGGACAGTTGAAAATAGAAGAGCTCACTCAGAAACAATAGCAGCAAAGCAAAGAGCCGATTAAGAAGCAGTAGATTTCATTAAGAAGAACTTTCATGAATTTGTGGTGGATTCAGAAAAACTGCTCAAAGCCCTTACGAGGTACTGCTATTGGTACTTGTAGAGACACTGTCTCAATTCAGAGACCCACTTTCTTCTAACAGCTCTACACAGAATGAGCTTTTGGAGAAAAGAAGAAAAGTGGAGCATACAATGGTCAGGATAGAGGAGCCCTGAACAAAATCTAATTGATGTGCTAAGGAAAATGCTAGATCTCCGAAGATGTCATTCAAAGCCAGGCAAGCATACACTGGCTGAACTTATGAATGATCTTATAAATTGGTCTGGGATTGAGCTGCCAGAACTGCAAACTCAAGAAGAAAGAGAGCTCTGGAATAATCCCAGGTACATCAGTACTAAGTGTTAAATGAAGTCTACAAGATTAGAGTTCAACAACAGCAACAGATTGCTGAAAATATTCAAAGGCAAATCCAACCAGCCCATGATCAACCATCAACAGCTGAAGCCTCAACATCCAGATCTATTGCAGTAAATCAAGTTTCAAGACAACTTGTATTTGAAGAAACTCATCAAGAAGAAGGGAGTGTTATCGACCTTCTTGCAGATTCCCTAAAGCACAGACCATCCACTGCAGAAGAAACTCACAAGTATACCACAGACTTGGAGTTCGAAGAGCTGTTGAAATCACCAGTTAGACCAGATGAAGGTCAAACTAAAAGGCCAATTAAAGGGCCAAGTGAGCAAGAAAAGGATCAGGGGGAGTCCCGAAATGCTCCCACTGCAGAGCTAGCTGAAGAGGCTCAAGATACTGAAAAAACTGAAGAGGGGGCAGATCTCCAACTGCCGCTTATAGCTCATGCCATGCCAATCTCTTAGTATGAGTCTTCAGTTCAGACACTCATTACTGAAGGTATTCATGAACCTATCCAGAAGAAATACCAATTGATCATGTTGATGAGGTGCCAGATTTGGAAAATCTGACTGATCGGTTGACTGAACAGCAGCCTCAAGGCTATACAAGCTCACTTGCTATAGTGGTGTATAAGGATTCAAATCAGTAGGCATCAGATCTCATGCTGCCACCACCAAAGAAGAGCTATGGTGAAACTGAAAGCTTGGGAAATCCTGAACAGACCAGGACAATCCCCTGTGACAAGCTGAATGAAATTGAAGATGTATATAAAGCCACATCAAGAGATGATGGATTCTTACTTGATACTCTCATTCTCCATGAAGATTAAACTATAGCAGTACAGCTCCAGGAGCAGCCAGAAAGCTCCCATGCTCAGTGCACAGTTCAGCACGAAGAGCAGTTTCACTGCATCCAAGAGCAACTGAAACTGCACAGTGCGCTCATCCAGCAGCTGCAAGATCAATTGAATGCTCAACAAGCTGCAGCCGCGTCATCAAACCAAGATGAAACTAGTGAGCCACCTGCTAAAAGGTAGAAGACAGAGCACAAGAAGGATTAAAGACTGATCAAGCTCAGCTGATTAGGACCTCTAAGTGTTCTTCTTGTAATAAAGCTCTGTAATTTTTTTTGATCAGTAAAATAAATATTTTATTGATAAAATGCCATGTGAGCAAAACCATTTGAATTCTTACCGTTAAAAACCTGACAAGGGCATTTAAGGCAAACAAATAAAAGCAAGGGACATAAATTTTCAAAGATATATGAGTACCAATCCATTACTTATAAATCAATTCAGATCTAGTCCCCCTTGCAAAAAGAGAAGAGACATACTCATTTTCCCAATCTCACTCAAAGATTCTCTTCTCTCTCTCTCATCTCTCTCAAAAATTCTAGCCAAATTTTCTTCAATGGCAGAATTGCTTAGCTCCCCCAGCTCATTCAAAAATTAGATGATGAGAGATAAATTCCTTGAAAGGAAGAAATTCCAGGACATTCTTCAAAACTCAAACGGCCAGAATTTGTTTGTTTCTCTTCACAAGACAGTGATTCTTCACTACCTGGAAACACCACCCATCAGACAAAATCAGGTGTGTGAATTTGTCCTCCAAACATAAATCAGTGCTAATGGCAAGGAAATTACATCAATTATGCAAGGCCGACCTAGTAAGATAATTGAAGGAACCATTATAGAAGTTTTTCAACTTCTAAGGGAAGGAGCAACCATTTAAGATTTAAGTGAAGCAGCTGAACCATACTGGAGAAGGTGAAAGACCCCCACCTGCAAGAAGACATTCGGTTTTACCACAACTAAAATTAATCTAAGACCAGAGTATGGAGTTCTGCTCGATATCACCAACAAAATGATGTTTGGAGCAATTGGAAGCCTCAGGAAGGTACAAAGTGATGATATACCTAGCTGAAGGACGTGAGACAAACTGGGCAGAGTTTTTATTCTCACAATTCAAGCGTCAAGTTCTCAAGGCCTCTAACTCAAAGAGAACAAGTAAGTTTGAGTCCATGGTAGGACTTGTTCTGAGGATGAGCAAGATGATTGAAGACATCTTGAAGCTGCCAAATGATGATGCATTACCAATCCTCATCTCCGACTGAATTCCCAAGAGTGGAAGCATCCATCTTTACTCACTTAAGAAGAAAAGGCTAGGAAAGGGCAATACAAGTCCCACATCCTCAAATACCTCAACTGCCAATGTCGTCCCATCACCAGTCTCCAAGAATGGATCAATAGCGGACTTCCAAGACTGTTCTAATCTAGATGAGCTTATTCTATTCATCGGAATTCCTCATTCAGACTATGGAGCTAACTACATCAGGAGAACTTTCCCTCATCTCCAACTGACGGAAGAAGATATTCACACTTTCTATAGTGGTGAATATGCAGCCAATAATGCACAAAAAGAGGTAACCAATTTACTTCTTACTCAATTCGCATTTGGCAAGATCAAGAGCTTTTCAAGCTTCTGTACCGGTACTTCTACTGGTACAATTGAAGACACTCAATGTCCATCCAGTCTCATTTCTTGATCACTGCTTTTCACACTATGAGTTTTTGGCAAAGACAAGAAGTTTGGAGTTTAAATTGGATAGAGTCTTCAAATCCATTTCCTCCAACTATCATGCAAGTAAAAGGATTATGAGTCATAGATTGACCAAAAAAATTCCTCCAACTGCCCTATTTACCGAATTGGGAAGTGACATCAAGGTTCAAGAAGAAGTAGGAACAAAACAGCAAGTGATTTGCACAACTAGCCCTGTCTGCAGAAAACTGAATTTTGATACTATATGAAATCAGTTAGTTGAGCCAAATCGACCAACTAAACCTGCAACTGCACAGATGCACCGAGAGCCACCTCTCACTCTAGTTGCAGTGAGTCAACTGTGTGATGATGAAGACACTGCTACATCACCCAATCTCCTGTCAAAGAGATATGTCACCCCACTAATTGCTTCAAGCTCCAAGACAGCCGCCCAATTGAACTAACAGGAAGTTCAGTTCAAGTTATCCTCGAGGAGAAACTTGCACAAAAGGCAAATGGTTACATCAGCTGAAGCCAAGCATCGGAGTCAATCCTTGAAGAAAGCAAGGCCAGAGAAGCTTGTTGAAGGAACTGGATCAGCCTTGAAAAGGAAGACATCAAATTACCCTGACCAGAGCAGTGAAGAGAATCTAGTTCAGCCCATTAAGAAAAGAAAACCGACTGAGATTTAGTCCAACAGTTCAACAACTGATGTCATCAGTTTAGTGATGAATCAGTTCCAAGGGCCAAGAAGAAGATATGACAAGAACTGATCGATCAGTTACCACATCATCAGTTCACCAAAAGTCATCAATTGGACTGTGTCCCAACTAACCAAGGATAAGTTTAAATTGATTTATTCTTTAAGCTTATTCTTAATAAAATTAATGCCGTTGTGATTTAACGGGTATTATTTTCAAAATGGGAGATCTCTCAAAGATAGCGAGTTTTAAATGCTATTGAGTAAAATCTACAACTAAAGTGGAAAGTGAGTTGATAGCTTGAGAGATATAAATAGCAAAATCCTGCACAAAATATTTGCTATTTATGGCAACTACCCCATTTTCAAGGATGAAATCTCAATCCCTGATCTAAAAGTTAAGCTAAACTTATTGACGACTGAGATGATTATCACATTTATAATAGCTGAGCATCAGTCAAATCCATTAAACTGATCAGCTGATGAGTACTCGAGTGCAACTCCAAGTACATGCATGTAAAGTTTCTTTAAATGCTAAGGAGATATCGATTAAAGATCATATATCTATCTAAACTCTTCTTGCACTTGCTTTCCATCTCTCTCTCTCAAATCCATTCAATCTTTCTGAAATACTCTCTTTCTTGCAGAATGGAATTGCCCGCTCAATACATCGATCCAGCTGGGCTTGCTCTCAAGCTGAAACGAGACAAGTTCATAGAACTAGACTTCATGATGAAGAGACTTAAGCCTGATAAGTTCCATCGCTTAATCTCAGTAGCGGAGGAAACTTGACTCTTTCAGTTTCTAACAAGAGGTCCAAGATTTGGACGATGCTTTTCTGAGTTAGTTGTCGAGTTCTTTATCTTCTCCGACATCGCAGAAGATAGCAATATCATTTCATTAGTCAGAGGACATCCGATCGCGATCTCCAAGAAAGCCTTGAGGGAAACACTCTATCTTCCTGGAGTAGATGAACAGGCAGACTCAATAGTTATGCCTAACCAAGCGGAATTGTGGGGTCAATGGACGAAACCAGGAGTTGATCATAATGATTACTCACACAGACTGAAAGACATTCTTCGGCCAGAGTTCATCCAACTCCAAGATATAGTCATCCACTGCCTGAGAGGCAATCTGGACTATACTCGCTTCAGTGCCGAACATGCTCATCTGATGGCACTCATCTACAACCGATGCAGAGTTGACTGGGCATCGTATGTGCTATCACAACTATGCCAGAATGTTCGCAAGGTCAGTTTTGACCATCAAACTGGAATATTTACAGAGAAATTAGGGTTTCTCAACCGGATCAGCATGATCATAAGTGATCAGATCCAAATTCTCCATCAGAGAGGCGAGTTGCTGGACAGGAGAGACTATCTCCCCACAATTTTTGTTGAAAGAAGAAAAAACCTAAAACCTTTTGGCAAGCGATCGTAGAGACAGAGCACTGTAGAGCCCCTCCTCCCCGATTGAACCGACTTCCAACAGTCGAGTAAAGCAAATCATGTTAAATGATGGCATGACAACAGAATCAACTGCGCCAACTGAGTCTGCACCAGTTGAAACCAATTTCATGGATGGTGTTGAAGAAAGCTTCAATGAAACTCTCAATGATCTATGACGCGCGGTCATTTCGCGCTCAAAAATATATTTGTAAACTCCTGTGCCCACAGCGAGTGTAGCTAGCCAATGAGTACGGGTCGATCCCATAGAGAGCTGTTGTGATTCTATCTTCAAGTAACCAATCACAAAAGGGGTTTTGGTGTTGTCACTACACTGAATTTAAATCTGCGAAAGAAACTAAAGAAAAGATCAAATAACAAAAGGTTTTGGCATTTGAATTAGAATTTGATTTAAACATAAAACAACTCGATCATGGGCACACCGATTTTCATACATGATAGGTCATCTAGTTATGGTGACCGGATTCCTCTCTGCGTCTCCTCATCTATCCTTTCATTTTAGGTTTAAAAGTGATTCCTCTTCAATTAAACCCCTAACCAGTTACCCACCTCCCGATTCCTCTAAGAGATGTAAGTAAACAAGCAGCAGTGTGCCCTAGACAGACCCAGATCTGTTGTGTTCAACTAATTCCTCTTGTGCCCACAACACCCCATTAATTCTCTTATTACTATATGAACCGACACACAGTCACGATTCGCCAATTCAATTAATAGTGGTGTGCCCTCTTTACCTAATGAGTGATCAGCCGCATTGGGCACTTCAGACACACACTCACGTGGAACAAGGCTGAAGAATTAACGGAAACTAATCATGCATTACTATGCCCATTTTGGCCTCATGAGTCTAGATTTATGCTCAAACCAATTTCATCGTTCAATTGCCAGAATTAAAGATCTAGCCGAGAAGGCTAGACATAATTGAAACTGTAGAAATTAAATGCATAAAAATAAACAAGAACTTACTGAATTAATTTAGCAAAAACTCAACTCCAATGTTGAGAAATATGAACATAACCTAAGTCCCGAAGGTTTAAGACCTTTCGGATTGTTTTGGCTGCCTAAGCAGCATACTGAAAATAAAGTGCGGGAATATAAAATGTGTAAATGTTTCTGACTGTCTAAAGATTGTTTTTCCAGAGACTAAACTTGTTTAAATAACTACATTTCCGAGTGAAGTTTCCCCCACAAGCGGGGGTCTTCTATTGAAATTCCGGAATGGCGTGCCCTCTCTGACCTTGACTGGATAAGCTTTAGCTTTATCAAATCCCTATTTTTTAGGGATTGCTCTTATCTCCTTTGATTGAGCTTATCTCTTCGTCTGAGCTTATCTCTTTGTTGCAGTGCTTTTTAGGAGTCCAGTTTAGCTCCAACTCTCCTTAGGATATGTGGCTATCTTCCACCAGCTCTCATTCAACTGATTTTCGAGTTTCACAGGAATGCCTATTCTGACCTGTGGTCGAGTCTGTGCGAGTACTGTGGGCATGACATCATCTGTCAGTTCCATCCGTATCTGATATGCCCACTTCGCCGACCGAATGTGGGATGGATACTGGAGAAGTCCCATGTGCCTCTGATGAACATATGTGTGAGATAAACGTGAATATTTGGGCATAAAATGCTCCTTCCGCCAGACTCGACTCTTGGAATGCCATTTGACTGCAACCTGGTTCTTTTCGACTCAAAACACACTAAAAAGGACATTTATAAAGGATAAAATGCCCATAAAAACACGAAATAAATGGACTTATCAGACCCACACACTTTAAGCATGATTGTCCTCAAGCATGGGGTGCAACACGTCCAGAAAAATAAAAGAAAATAAAAGAGAAAAGAAACAGACTCAAGACGCAAACATGCAAACTGTTACTCAGTGTGGGCACATCAGAAATAATACAACAAAAATGCAAAGTTTCAGCATAGCTAAAATAGGTCAAAAATGAGTTTTAGCTTGGTGTTTTCCTCACAGACTCTCTTCACTCAGTGTATACTCTCATTTCGGCTGTAATTCTATGCAAATTCGTCCCATAAGTTTATCAAAGTTCTGCTGTTCATTCTCCAGAAACCATGATGCATTAATAGGGCTTTTTAGGCTACAGTTGGGCATTTTAAGTGGGAGTTTTTATTGATTGTACAGACCCCTCCCCAGCTCCTTTCTATTAACTACCCTCATGTGCCCTGTTCAGGCACTGAATCCTTCTTATTTTGGGCATTCTGAGCACTTAGGACTCGGGGGATTTTTATTCAGACTCTTTTTTTCGTTTTCTTTTCTTTTTTTTTCTTTTCTTCTTCTAATCACTTTTTTTTTCTTTTTTTTATATTTAATTCTTCCCCCTATCTTTTCTGGCCCTTCATATATATGCCTTCCCAGAAACAACTCTGCCTTCCCCATTTTTTTTCTTTTCAGGTTTTATAATGCCCTGGCTAAGTATAAACCATCCCAAAACAAAATCGACCAGGGCATTTCATAGGCTCAAAAGGGGGTGCAAGGGTTGTGTCATTGGTGGGAGTTATTTATTTCACTGGTTCAGCAAAACATGGCCTATCTCATCTACATGTGCATCAATAATTCCCAGAGTTAAACGCAGAACAGAGGTAAATTCTAAAACATCATAAGCACATAATTATTGACACTCATGAATGAAACAAAACTGTAAAATGAAGAATACATCATATAGGCTCAAGTCTCATAGGGCATGCTAAAACTCGTTCATCATCTCTATCTTAAATGGGCATGCTAATTTTTCTGTAAAGCAATTTAAGTTGGATCATTATGTGAAATGCCCACACAGACTCACAGAATAGCATGCTTCGACTCAACTACCCACCCACACACTTTGCAACTTGCAAAGTGTGGACACAGACTTAAATAACTTGACAACAAAGAAAATAGAAAAAATAAAAATAAAAACAAAACAAAACAAAACCTAATCTAAAAAGACAGAAAAAACCAGGCTAGTCGGTTGTAGGCGTTGGGTAGGAGAACCCAACATGTTTGAAATAAGCCTTCAAGGCTGCTTCGATTCAGGTCAGCTTTTCATTAGTTTTGAACTGGGCATTCTCGATCAACTCAAGTCTCCTCGTGATCACTGCGACTGGGTGCTCCCTCTGCGGTGCCTTCCCTGCTGGTGGTTTCCTCGATGTACCTGCCATTGCTAGAAGCATGCTCGAGGGGTCTGCCCCCGACACAAAGAAAACAGGTTTTCCATCCTCATCATCAACCACAACTTGCATTCTCCTCAGGCAGTTAAGATCAAAATATTCACGGGGAAGGGGGGTTAACTCAATATCATGCAAATCAAGGAGCCTATGTCTAACAGCAAGCTGGGTGATTAATTGGGCACAAGAGATGCGATGCCTAGGGTGTGTTTTAATTTCCCGAAAGTGTGCAATGGCCACAGAACCAAAATTGATTTTGATTTTATGAACCATGCACCACAAAATAAATAGCTCCTGATTGGTGATTGAATTAGAGCTATCCTTATGGCCGAAAAAGTTATAAGCCAACACCCTATGGCAGAATCTCAAAGCATCATTATTTAAGCAATATCCCTTTGTGGATCCGCTTTGAAAGACAGATCCATCCCCAATATCTACCCATTTTGCATCGACTTCTTCTGCAGAGTCGGGCACTACAGTCACGGCATCGACATACTCCTCCTGGAGGCCAAGTATGTCACGATGCCTAGCAACATGTTTAAGTCATCAGCAGGCAGAGAATAACTTCTACCCATCATTTTAAAAGATAAAACCCTAGTGGATGTAGCAGGCTTGTTCACAGCTTTGATTTTCAAGTTTTGGACAAAATCACGAGACAACGACGGAAAAATTACACACTCCATATCTAGAAAGCATTCCCATCCAATTGCAGAAAACAAACCCCTTACCTCCTGCTCTATACCAAGAGCTGCAAGCGTCTCACGGTAGACTCTTTTTGAATTGATGATGCCTTTGACTGGTGACGGGCCACTGCTGGGCTTACTTGGTGTGGGGCTCCCCACCCCTCTGCCTCTTTTAGGCACAGGGGCTGAAGTGCCCTCTTCAGCCATCCTCTTTCGTGAAGAGGCCTCTCCAGCCAGCTTGGCTCCTGCTTTCACACTCATTGATTTCCCCACCCTTTGCCTGGGTGAGGAGTCCTCCGAGGGCTCTTCAGAGCCTGCCTGAGTTTGGGAGGGCGCACTGGTTTCCTGCTGCTCCTTCTCTTCTTCGGTATCCCCTTGTTGGGACACCTCTGGCTCGGTTGGCTCTGGAATGGGCTCTCCAACCTTTCTTTTTCCTTTCGCCTTCTCCAGTGCCCGCCTCTTGATGTCAGCGGGTGCCTCGTCCTTCTCTTCAAACAGCGGTACCTTTTCTGGTTGGGCTTCAGCTTCAATGCCTTCAATCTCAGTCAAGTACTTATCCAAATCACTGTCTTTATCTCCTTCATCTTCAGCTTCTTCTCTCCCTTCAACTTCCTCTCCTTCCTCTTCATCTTCCAAGTTCTCAATTCCACCGACGGCATAGGGGTTGGAGCCTTAACTGGCTTCTTAGCCTTCTTCTTTTCAGCCCCCTTTTTAGTCTTTGACTCAGGCTCTTCAGCAGCCTCTTTCTCCTGCATGCCCTCTGCAGTCGCCTCATCCTCTTGCTGCTCCGTTTGAGTCAGAGTAGCAGAGCTTTCTTCCATCGCCTCAACCTCTGGCGCGGGCTCCTGTTCCGGTGGGGTCTCCTTAGGAAGCTTACTCGAGGTGGCTGTCTCAGACGCAGCTTTTCCCTTGGGTTTGGCAGAGGTTTTCTTCACGACCTTGGTTGGAGAGGGCTCTTCAAAGACAGCAGGGGTCTCAAAATCCAAGCATGCCTTAGGTCCAGCTTTTGGTGCGACCTTCTTGCCTCTTGTCTTCACCATTGTTGGATTTTTGAAGGTTTTTAGAGATTAGGGTTATAGGAAAATCGGGAGAGAGAGAGTTCTGAATTTTGTAAAAGACGGGTGAAAGTGATAGTGGATATTTTGTGGGGTAAGGCTTTTATATTAAAGGAATCACTATTCATGATTTGACTTGTGACTTTCCAAATTCCTTAGGAGACTCCTGGATCAGTATGCCCTATGCTAATGGATAAGCCTTATCCCCTGAAAACTCGGAACAAACTTTATCTCTTCAGAATGCCTCACTTCAGAATCCCTATTTCCCAGGGATTTATTTTATCTTCATCTTTCTCTCTCATTATCTAAACCTGCAAACACCATACTTATCCAAAACAAGCGTAAAATTGCTCCCTAAACTAGTTTAATTAACTGGAAAATTTATTAAAAATAAATAAAAATGAATTAAGACAAGTAAACACCTGGGTTACCTCCCAGTAGCGCCCCAGTTATTGTTGTGGGCACGACATTACCCCAGATCAGGCGTAAGTGGGCTCCGCGAGCCAAATCACTGTGACATCTTCAACAGAGTGCCCAAGGTAAGCCTTCACACGGTGACCATTCACTTTGAAACGCCCTCCAGTATCGGGATTTATCATCTCAATTGTCCCATTCGGGCATTCTGCATAAACTTCAAATGGACCAACCCACTTGGTCCTCAGTCCTCCTCCCATAAGTTTGAACCTTGAATGGTACAAAAGTACTTTCTGTCCTGGGTTGAATCTCTTCCTTCGAATTACTTGATCGTGGAGCCTTTTCATATTTTCCTTGTATAGCACCGAATTATCATAGGCCTCCATTCTCATTTCTTCCAGCTCTTGAATTTGAAATTTCTTGAAATGCCCAGCGGCGTCAGGATCCATATTCAGCTTCTGAAGTGCCCATCGTGCTTTGTGTTCTAACTCGACTGACAGATGGCAACACTTTCCAAATAACATCCTGTATGGGGACATCCCAATTGGAGTCTTGAATGCAGTTTGGTATGCCCACAGGGCATCTTCCAGATAAATACTCTAATCTTTTCGGTTCGGAGCCACAACCTTCCTAAGAATGGCTTTAATTTCTCAATTTGAGACTTCAGCTTGGCCATTTCCTTGGGGATGGTAAGGTGTGGTGACCTTATGGTGAACCCCATACTTCTTCAACAATCTTTCCAGCGTTTGGTTGCAAAAATGGGTCCTTTGATCACTGATGATGGACCTGGGCACACCAAACCGACTGAAAATGTGGGATTTTAGAAATGCGGCTACTACCTTTGCATCATTGGTAGGAGTAGCCTTTTCTTCTACCCATTTGGACACATAATCAACTGCCAGGATAATGTATTGGTTCCCCCTCGAATTTGGAAAGGGTCCCATAAAATCCATTCCCCAAATATCGAAAATCTCCACTGGCATGATTGGTGTCATGGGCATTTCATTTCTTCTTGTGATGTTCCCTACCCTCTGGCATTGGTCACACCTTCTGCAGACGATGTGGACATCCTTGAATATCGTGGGTCAAAAGAACCCACAATCCAAAATTCTTCTCGCTGTTCAGTTTGGTCCGAAATGCCCTCCGCAAGCATAACTGTGACAATGCTTTAGAATTTCATCTATCTCCTCATCAGGGACACATCTTCTAATGATTTGATCAGCGCATCTTCTCCATAAAATAGGGCAATCTCATGCATAGAACCTGCTCTCATACCTTAGTTTATTTTTCTGGTACCTTGAGTACCCAATAGGCATCTCCCCAGAATCTAGGTAGTTCACTATATCCGCATACCAGGGTGCTAGTGTGCCCCTTGCTGAATACAAATGCTAATCAGGAAAATGATCGGAAATGGGCATTTCGTCTCCTTTCTCATTCAGCACCCGGCTCAGATGGTCAGCTACCAAGTTCTGTGCCCCACTCTTATCTTTTATCTCGACATCAAACTCCTGTAAAAGCAGGATCCACCTAATTAGTCTCGGTTTCGTCAACTTTTTGGCCATCAAGTGCCTCAGGGCACCATGATCTGTATAGACAATGTTCTTTGCTCCCAAAAGATAAGATCGAAACTTTTCAAATGCAAACACTACTGCCAATAGCTCCTTTTCAGTAGTGGTGTAATTACACTATGCCCCATTCAGAGTCTTTGAGGCATAGTAAATTACATGGCTTTCTTTTCCTCTCTTCTGACCCAGTACCGCACCCACAGCGTAGCCACTAGCGTCACACATAATCTCAAAGGGCATTCCCCAATCTGGTGGTTGAATGACTAGTGCCATGACCAGTTGGTTCTTCAGAAAATTGAATGCCTTCTTACATTCTTCATTGAATTCAAAGGGAACATCTTGCTGTCATAAGTGAGTTATAGGCTGGGTAATTGTTGCAAAATCCTTTATGAACCTCCTGTAGAATTCAGTGTGCCCCAAGAATCCTCTCACTTGTTTTACCGAGGTAGGATATAGCAGTTTTTCAATTATATCCACTTTAGCTTTATCGACCTCAATGCCCCTCTCAGAAATCACATGTCCCAGTACAATGCCCTCTCTGACCATGAAATGACATTTTTCATAGTTCAGCACTAGGCATTTGTCCACACAACGCTACAACACCTTCTTCAGATTATCTAAGCATCGATCAAAATAGCTCCCGTACACTGTGAAGTCATCCATGAATACTTCAATGCAGTTCTCGAGCAAATCAGAGAATATACTCATCGTTGAAATGTGCCAGGAGCATTGCAGAGGCTAAAGGGCATTCTGCGATAGGCAAACGTGCTGAATGGGCATCTGAATGTTGTTTTCTCCTGGTCCTCTTGACTTACTGCAATCTGCATGTATCCTGAATATCCGTCCAAGAAACAAAAGAATTTGTTTCCTGCGAGTCTTTCCAACATCTGGTCAATGAACGGAAGTGGGAAATGATCCTTCCGTGTAACCATGTTCAGCTTCAGGTAGTCAATACAAACTCTCCAGCCAGTTTGCAGTCGTGTGGGCACAAGCTCTCCTTTTTCATTTTTCACAACTTGAATGCTCAACTTCTTGGGCACAACATGGATTGGACTGACCCACTTGCTGTCTGAAATTGGGTAAATGATGCCCTGGTCCAGAAGCTTAATTATCTCTTTTAGCACCACATCCTTCATCACTGGATTGAGTTTTCTTTGTGGATCACGAATAGGTTTTGCATCATCTTCCAACAATATTTTGTGCATGCAAACCACTGGGCTAATGCCCTTTATATCTGCTAACGTCCATCTAAGTGCCTCCTTGTATAGTCTCAACAATCTCAAAAGGCGATCCTCATCAGCTTGATTCAACCCCGCACTTATGATTACAGAGAGAGTCTCATTGTTCCCTAAATAGGCATATTTCAAATGCCTTGGTAATGCCTTTAACTCCAGCATAGGCGCTTTGTTAATAGAAGGCATAAGCTTATCACCATTTCTCCGAATGGGCACACCATAGTCCACACATCCATGCGGCATTTCTTCTAATGAATACAGCATCATAATTCCATCCCTTATATCATCATTCTCGTCCAGGGCATCCTGGTCAATTAGTCCATCCCACAATGCCCACTCCAACGGTTCTTTGTCGCTCACCATGGATAAAGTAGAACAGTTCAGGGAATGAAATGTGTTAACAAAATTACAATTTTCTGTATCCGGGGGATGCTTCATGGCTTCAAAAATGTTGAATGTTACCTTCTCCCCGTCAAACTCACAAGTCAGTGTACCCTTGTCCACATCAATCTTGGTTCGAGCTGTCTTCATGAAAGGCCTTTCCAACAACAAAACTGAAGATTTTGAAGTCGCTGTGCCTATGTCAAGCACATAAAAATATGCTGGGAAAATAAGCTTGTCCACCTTAACCAATACATCTTCAATGAGGCATTCTAGATACACATTCAATCGGTCAGCTAGCTGAATGACCACTCGGGTCTCCTTCAACAGTCCAATCTTCAATTCTTTGAACACTGATAGGGTCATTACGTTGATTGATGCCCCCAAATCCAGCATGGCCTTTTCGACTTTTCTGTCTCCAATTATGCAAGGGATCATGAACATCCCTGGATCATCACACTTCTTGGGTAACTTCCTTTGTATCACAGCCGATTCATTCTCCCCAACTAGGAACCTTGCATCGTCATTGAATTGCACCTTTCTGGTACAAAGTTCCTTTAAAAACTGGGCATACCGCGATACTTGCTTGATTGCCTCGATCAGTGGAATGTTGATCTCCACCTTGCTGAATACCTTTAGCATCTCCCTTGTTTCCTTTTCTCTTCTATTCTGTGCCAATCTCCCTGGGAAGGGAGGTTTCCGTCTCTCTGGAGTGGGCATCTTGGTAGATTACTTCACTTCTAGGATGGGCATAGTATCGGTCTGCTCGGCTTCTTGTGCCTTGTTTCCTGTGGGAATTTTTTCCACTTCTTCCTCCAAGGGCACATCATACTTCTCTTCTCTCGGCCTGACCATCTCCGGAAGCTCTTTTCCACTCCTCAATGCTACTGCATTCACTTGTTCTCTTGGATTCTCGACCTGGGAAGGCAGCTTCCCATTTTTCTGCCCTATCTTGTGCATGGCTTGAGCCAATTGATTGATTTGCTTGCTCATGTGCGAGAGACCAGCTCGAGTCTTTTGCTTAAACTTCTTATTCTCCTCAGCCATAGCAAACACAAGATCTTCTAGCCTTTGCTTCCTTTTCTCCTCTGGTGGTGGCAATGGGCGTCCAGGATGCCTATCCTCCGGCCTTCTCCATCTAAAATTTTCATGGTCTCTCCAGCCAAGATTATAAGTTTGGGAATGGGGATCATATCTTCTGGAATGCCCATTCTGGCCCTCTATACCATTCACTTCTTCCATTTCATCTTGTAGAGTAGGGCATTCATCCGTGAAGTGAGATATGCTTTTGCATATCCCACAAGGTCTGGGCTTCCTTGTCATGCTCCCACCGGACAAGATTTTTTCGATCTTGTCGCACAATCTATCAATCCTGATGTCCTAGTCCGGTGCTCTTTCTGTTTCACTTACAACCCGAATGCCATCTCCACCGAAGTCTCGATTGTCTTCAGCCATTTCTGTGAGAATTATGAATGCTTGAACAGGCTGTTTGTTCAAAATTAATCCTCCACATGAGGCATTCACGATCATCCTCTCATGTGGTCTCAATCCTCCGACAAAACACTGAATCAAGTCATGTTCAGTAATCTGGTGCTGTGGGCATTTCGCCAGCATCACCTGAAATCTTCCCCAATAGTCATAGAAACTTTCGTTAGTTCCCATCTTCAGGCTCCCTATCCTTCTTCTCATTTCTTGTACTCTGGATGCTGGGAAATATTTCTCCAAAAACTTCTGTTGAAGTTGTCTCCATGTGGTCACAGCGCCAGTGGGTTGTGTATACAGCCAGTCCCGTGCCCCATCTTGAAGAGTAAAAGGGAACGAGACCAACCGCACATACTCTTCTCGTCCGTGGTTAGATGGTTGAGTCTGGCAAACCATCTCAAAATCTTGCAAATGCCTTTGTGGATCCTCTCCAGGAATTCCGTGGAACTTCGGCAAGATCTGGATAAAGTTTGCGTGAATATCCCAGTTCTGAGTCACAGCTGGGAGTGTAATGCCCATTGGGCACAAGTTCATGTTGGTCAAGACGACCAACTACCTTAAAGTCCTGTTATCATCCGCGTTGCCATTCGCGGCATTTCCATTTGCGGCCATGTTGATGTCGTGGCCGTTCTCAAACTGTCCTTCCTCCTCGTGCCCTTTCTCTCCTTGATCTTCTTGATCCTCTGGTGGTGGTGGGGGCTCACGAGGTCTGTTTGCTGCTTGGCGGCACTCTTCACTGCTACTCTGTTTTTCCTCGAAGTTTTCTCTATCTCCGGATCGTACAATAGAGTCTCCTCTGAAGAGCCCCTGGGCATCAACTTCCAGGCTCACTAATTGTGGAAGATAAAATAACTAGAAACCAGCTCCCCAACAACGGCGCAAATTTTGACGCGCGGTCGTTTCGCGCTCAAAAATATATTTGTAAACTCCTGTGCCCACAGCGAGCGTAGCTAGCCAATGAGTACGGGTCGATCCCACATAGAGCTGTTGTGATTCTATCTTCAAGTAACCAATCACAAAGGAGGTTTTGGTGTTGTCACTACACTGAATTTAAATCTGTGAAAGAAACTAAAGAAAAGATCAAATAACAAAAGGTTCTGGCATTTGAATTAGAATTTGATTTAAACATAAAACAACTCGATCATAGGCACACCGATTTTCATACATGATAGGTCATCTAGTTATGGTGACCGGATTCCTCTCTGCGTCTCCTCATTCATCCTTTCATTTTAGGTTTAAAAGTGATTCATCTTCGATTAAACCCCTAACCAGTTACCCACCTCCCGATTCCTCTAAGAGATGTAAGTAAACAAGCAACAGTGTGCCCTAGACGGATCTAGATCTATTATGTTCAACTGATTCCTCTTGTGCCCACAACACCCCATTAATTCCCTTATTACTATATGAACCGACACACAGTCACGATTCGCCAATTCAATTAATAGTGGTGTGCCCTCTTTACCTAACGAGTGATCAGCCACATTGGGCAATTCAGACACACACTCACGTGGAACAAGGCTCAAGAATTAACGGAAACTAATCATGCATTACTATGCCAATTTCGGCCTCACAAGTCCAGATTTATGCTCAAACCAATTTCATCGTTCAATTACCAGAATTAAAGATCTAGCCGAGAAGGCTAGACATAATTGAAACTGTAGAAATTAAATCCATAAAAATAAACAAGAACTTACTGAATTAATTTAGTAAAAACTCAACTCCAACGTTGAGAAATATGAACATAACCTAAGTCTCGAAGGTTAAGACCTTTTGGATTATTTTAGCTGCCTAAGCAGCGTACTGAAAATAAAGTGTGGGAATATAAAATGTGAAAATGTTTCTGACTGTCTAAAGATTGTTTTTCCAGAGACTAAACTTGTTTAAATAACTACATTTCCGAGTGGAGTTTCCCCCACAAGCGGGGGTTTTCTGCTGAAATTCCAGAATGGAGTGCCCTCTCTGACTTTGACTGGATAAGCTTCAGCTTTATCAAATCCCTATTTTTTAGGGATTGCTCTTATCTACTTTGATTGAGCTTATCTCTTCGTCTGAGTTTATCTCTTTGTTGCAGCGCCTTCTAGGAGTCCAGTTTAGCTCCAACTCTCCTTCGGATATGTGGCTATCTTCCACCAGCTCTCCTTTAACTGATTTCCGAGTTTCACGGGAATGCCCATTCTAACCTGTGGTCGAGTCTGTGCGAGTACTGTGGGCACGGCATCATCTGTCAGTTCCATCCGTATCTAAGATGCCCACTTCGCCGACCGAATGTGGGATGGATACTAGAGAAGTCCCCTGTGCCTTTGATGAATATATGTGCGAGATAAACGTGAATATTTGGGCATAAAATGCCCCTTCTGCCAGACTCGACTCTTGGAATGCCCTTTGACCGCAACCTGGTTCTTTTCGACTCAAAACACACTAAAAAGGACATTTATAAAGGATAAAATGCCCATAAAAATACGAAATAAATGGACTTATCAATCTGCTTAGCAGATTTCACCTCATTGAGAGTTACGATTCTGATATCTTCAATCAACTGAAGAGATATCTTAGATGGACACTCTAGAGATATCACGTTGATGAAACAGTTATGTTTGAACTACTTGACAGGATGTAACACCCCAGATTTTCAAATAATGCTTAGAGGATTCTTAATAGTAATTAAATAGTTAAGGAAGAAATTTAAATAAGGTTTAAGTGAAGTCAGATGTCAGTCACGACTTTAGGGGATAAGTTTTCATGAAATTGTCTTTTCAAAAATTTTGATCTTAATTCTGTTTTAGCTGATCTTGGTCTCGTTAGAAAGTTTTTAACTCAAGGAGTGTGCCGGTGTTAACGAAATTTTATTCTGAAGTCATTTGAGTTCCCGGTGATGAAAACGTATTTAAAGGGTGAATGAATAGTAACTTTTGCGTGCGTTCGTGTTTTGAGAAATTTATGAAATCCTCCTCATTTATCCCAGTCTTGTTATGTTAGGCCCTTCTTATGGGAAATGACTCAAGGAATCCATTCACATTCATGGATTTCCATTTTGAGGTCAATCAAATGTTTCGGAGCAAAATCTGTCAGTCTGTGGGAATAGTAAAATGTAATTTTGAAAAAGAAATCTTGGCTCATTTTTCTTCTGACGACCCCGTTTTCATCCTGAGTCAGATTGGTTTACTAATATTCGAGCCAACGAGTCTCCCAATATTTTTGGATTTCATGTCTGAGGTCATTTGGACCTCGACATCGAATAAAATAACATTTAATCAAACCCGGGGTAACTTTTGCAGTGTTCCTGCACTGCAATGGCTTCCAAGGGAAGCCAAATCTCTCCCTATAAATAAAGCATCCCCCCTTCACTTTTCTCACACCAGATTCACTCATTGATGAGGATATCCATAGCAATGAGGAACTCAATCCGGAGCTGCAATTCAAAGGCCCCGTCACAAGACTACGAGCTAAGAAGTTGCAAGATTATTTGCAAGCCACAATTCACAAGAAGCTCGAAGATGAAGACGGCGTGCAAGGTAGCTTGAAGATGATGACCTTGTTGATATTTGAAGATGGAGATCAAGATGTGGAGTGCAATGCATGAAGATGTGCACGTGTGCATGTGCGAGTGTTGAAGAGAGCACGTCCAAGAATGAAGACTTGGAATCTGTGTGTACCTATCGGTATGCCCATACCGAGTAGTTTCGGCCCTTGATATTTTAATTAAGGGGATTGATTTATTAGACTATAGTATTTTATTTTATTTAATTATACTATAGTTTTCGGTCAGATTTTTATTTATTTTCTAGTAATTTTGGGTCCCTTTTAATTCTAGTTTGAATAGGATTTTAGATAAGGCAAGATCTACAAGTTCTACCTTAAATAGAATTCTAGTTTAGGAAGTTTCTTGGTCCAATTCTAGTTTGTTTTGGATTGGTATTTTCAGCCCTTATCATTAGGATTTTTAGCCCTTGCTCTTATAAATAGAGCCTCATTGTGACATTCATACTTTAGACTATATTTGATTAATTAAGCTTTGCTTTCAATATCCTCTCAACCCCGTTTAATCTTTGTGAGTTTAGATTTTAAATTCATACTCTTAGAATTAGCATCTCTAAGTTTTACAAAGGGAATTCGCCATCCACGTTTGAGGGATCGTCGGAGACTCGCTACTGAAAGATCAACTTAAAGAATTTGGCCTTGTGTACGTTCGAGATTCAAGGCAACTTTCGGGTTGTGATTCGCATCGACAATACATCAATCATCCACGCCAATCGACGTTAACCATCACCATCTTCGTACGCCTTCAATTCAGCCCACGAGTTCGTGTCCAAGTTCAAGTCGTTCCATTCGAGTTCATCATCGTCCATTTAATCCGTAAGTTCGTTACAACTCTAACATATCCTATCTACTCTAGCCCTTCTTCACCTAAACCTCACGCCCAAAACACCTTCACCATCATCGTCCTTAAGCTCGTTCAAAACAGCCCCTTTATTTGGATTTGTGTTTAATTTGTGTGTCATTATCTAGGTATTTTAGTTTTGTCTTAGTCGTCTAGTTAAATCGAGTATTGTTCCCTTACTTCACCGACATAGTTTCTTTCCTTAGCTTCCGCATATTTGTGTCGTGTCGTGTCCCTTAGGCCCGGGTCACATCATAAATTGGTATCAAGAGCCACGTTGGTTTATATCGTTCGTAGTTCCATACTCGTTTATTTTGTTTTTGAGTTTTATCGAGTTGTAATTTATTTTCCGTACCATTCATAGTAAAAAAACGCATACAATTAAAAAAAAAAAAGAAGAGATCGTTCAAAAAAAATCGGATAAAAAAAAAGAGAAAATCCGAAATTCAAAAAAAAAGAAGAATATTCATTGTTTCCTTTTTGTGTTCCTTTATTTTTGGTACCTTCCTTGTGGTACAAGTCCATAGTTGGTTATTTCCTTTTAGATTCTATTTTATTTTTGGAAATTTCCTTCCAAGTTTGTTTTTATTTTGGTAACTTCCTTAGGTGTCATATTTTATTTTTGGTTCTTTCCTTCTAGAGTCTAGGCTAATTAAGGTATTTAGATTGTGTCACATAAATTGATACATATCCAAATCACCCAATTGCCTTATTTAATTCTTTTTTCCTTATCCTTTCATATTTCTTTCCTTTTCATACCTAGATTTATTTTTGGATTTTCTAATCTAATTGAGACTTCATTAATTGATCTATTCATTCCTTTTCCTACCTCCACATACTCGACCACCACCCCTACTCCATACCACACATTCGGCAGTCCCATACATACCCCATACTCGATCATATCTCATCCATACACACCAAATTCATCCGTGTTTCGAGAGTAGCTTTTCCGTTCATTCTCAGTACAAGAAAACCGATTCCCATACAATCATATACATGATTTTTCACACACTGTGCACCCATATATTGAGTGATACACGAGTGGTAAAATCAAGAGAGAAAACAAACGAGCGATGTGAGATTATGAGGTCATCCCTTATTTTTCTTTACGTTTGTTCATTTTGTAGGTATCATGAAGAAGGTTCCTGTCCCGAGTCATCTGTGACTCCATCAGTCGACCATCATTCGACCGAGCCACCCATGGACCCGTCCCGAGACCTATCCAAAGCTCCCATGGAGTCGACTTCGGATCCACCTCCACCGTGGGATCCTAAGTACCATTTTGAGGCACTCTCAAAACACTTCCAGAGACAGCACCAAGCACTATCTGACAAGATTGATGACTTAGTGCATGCATTTGAACGCACTAAGACTACTCCGACCATCACCCAAGCTTTGCATGGTCAAGCTCGACGCAACGAGCGTCAAAACGAGCCCGAGGATGAGTACTTTGATGAGAACACCGATGCCGGATTTGATACACCAGATCGTGGACGCCGCCAGAGGCGTGGCAACTACAATGATGATTATGGTGAAGATCGCATGCTCAATAACATCAAAATGAGCATCATGGAGTTTGAAGGCCTTCACAATCCCGGCAACTATCTAGATTGGGAACGTAAGGTAGAGAATATTTTCGACTGCTACGACTTTACAGAAGTCAAAAAGGTACAGTTAGCATGTTTGGAGTTCAGAGGCTACGCAGCCACTTGGTGGGAGATGCAGCAAGAGAGGAGGCGCAGAAATCGAAATCCACCAATTGATACTTAGGAAGAAATGAAGGGATTGATGTGAGGATGCTTCATTCCAGTCCACTATGAGAGAGAGCTCGAGAAAAAGCTCAACCGGATCAAACAAGGCACCCGTTCGATTGAAGAGTATCACAAAGAGTTGGAGACTGCCTTGAATCGAGTCGGGAAGGAGGAGACCTTAAATGCTACCATCATTAGGTACATTGAAGGCATGAATCCCGACATTGCATGTGAAGTCGAACTCAAGGACTTCACCAGTGTAGAAAGGATGGTGCCAAACGCATCGATTGTGGAAAAACAGCTGCGAGAAGGCCGCCGTTAATCACACCATAGTGCAGCCACTACACGGCCCTCTTGGAACAAAGGTACACATTCCACATCACCTTCTACACCTTCTTCTGAGTCCACATGACCACGAGGTCAGCCCGGACCACCTGAACGGCGTTTCGACCGTTCTACACCGCAGTCCAGCCGTAGACCCGAGTCTACATCGGCGACGACACCACGGCCCCTATTCCAACGGCCCAATCAGTCCAATATGACGCTGAATGCAGCCCCTAATTGAGCCCGTGACATCCAATGTCATAAATGCCAAGGTTGGGGCCATTTTCAGAATCAGTGTCCAAACCGTCGTGTTTTGTTCCTCAATGAACAGAACAGACTTGAATCAGCCAGTGAAGATGAAGAGGAGCCCCAGACCGCCACCCCTGATGCCGTCGATACCTCAGAAGTCGACGATAAAGATGAGGAGACCGAGTTACCTCATGTCAGTTTAGTTTCTATCCGTAGTCTGAACATCAATCGTGAAGACGAAGAGCAATCTCAGCGTGAGAATATCTTTTACACTTGAGTTGCTATCAAAGATCAGACTTGTGCGATGATCATAGATAGTGGAAGCGTGATCAATGCAATCAGTCAGTATGCCGTTGACAAGCTCGCACTCACCACAACAAAGCATCTGAAGCCCTACAAGCTGCAGTGGCTTACTGATCGCGCTTCTATTCGAGTTATAGGTCAGGTACACATTTCTTTCACTAAAGGTTGTTATTCTGACACTGTTTTGTGTGATGTTATTCCCATGGAGGCAGCCCACATACTTTTAAGAAGACCGTGGCAATTCGACAGAAAAGCAGTTCACGATGGATTGGCGAACACTTACTCGATCACTCGAGATGGCCGAACCATCGTACTCAAGCCAGTCACTCCTAAAGCTATTGCAGAGGATCAAGAGAGGATGCAAGAGAGATTTAAGCAGGAACGGGTGAAAACAGCCGCCGTCCGGACTGCCGCCGTGAACAGCTAACTTTCGGCCGTGACCTTCCCACCGATTTCTTCTTCCAGTTCAGCCAATACAGCCCCTATGATGTCTTCTAATGGTTTCTTGGTTCGTGGAAAGGTATCCGGGTCAGCCCCTAAAGTAAAGCAAAATCGGTCCCTGTTCATCTCAGTTAAAGGTGTAGAGAAAGCACTAAAAGCAGGTTTACCTTTCGTACTTTTATCTTATAAGGACAGTGCTACTAATGGTGTTTCTTTGTCTTGTGATGTGCAGCCACTTATGGAGGAGTTCGCGGATGTGTTTCCGGAAGAGATTCCAAGTGGATTACCTCCAGTCGTGGGATCGAGCACCAGATCGACTTCGTGCCCGGCGCCATCTTGCCCAACCGACCAGCATACCGTATGTCCCCTGAGGAGACGAAGAAGATCGACCGCCAAGTGAAGGAGCTGTTGGAGAAGAAGAAAATCCAAGAGTCGATGAGCCCTTGTGCAGTTCCAGTCATCCTAGTGCTAAAGAAGAACAACGAATGGAGGATGTGCATGGATTGCCGCACCATCAATAAAATAACGGTTAAGTACAGATTTCCTATCCCTAGACTTGATGATATGCTAGATGAATTAAGTGGTTCTAATGTTTTTTCTAAAATAGATTTGAGATCTGGTTATTTTCAAGTTAGAATGCATGAAGGGGATGAATGGAAAATTGTGTTTAAAACAAAGCATGGTCTATATGAGTGGTTAGTTATGCCTTTTGGTCTCACTAATGCACCGAGCATGTTTATGAGGTTGATGAACCATGTTTTGCGTGATGTGATTGGTAAATTCGTGGTTGTATACTTTGATGATATTTTGATTTACAGTCACGGTGCACCGGCGCACCTAGAACAACTTAGGCGTGTATTCTGTCTCTTGCGTGATGCAAAGTTGTATGGAAATTTGTCTAAGTGTTTCTTCTGCATAGATGAAGTCATTTTTCTAGGCTTTGTCGTCAGTTCACGAGGTATTGAGGTAGACCGTTCCAAAACCAAAGCGATTGAGGAATGGCCAACCCCGAAAAACGCCTCTAAAGTTCGATCCTTTCATGGATTGGCTGGGTTTTACCGTCGTTTTGTACGGGATTTCTCCAGTATAGACGCCCCTCTTACTGAGCTAAGTAAGAAGGACCGGAAATTTGAGTGGGGTAAACAACAAGAGCATGCGTTTACTACTTTGAAATCATTGTTATGTTCTGCTACTGTTCTTCGTTTACCTGATTTTACTAAAACTTTTGAGATCGAGTGTGATGCTTCGGGCATAGGTATTGGTGCAGTTTTGATGCAGGATAGCAGGCCCGTCGCCTACTTCAGTGAGAAGTTGAACGGCGCCAGTTTAAGGTATTCCATGTATGACAAAGAGCTATACGCTTTCAAGCATGCTTTCAAGATCTATTAAGTTTCATTGTTGAATGAACAATGATAATGGCACCACTTAATGATTGCTATAAGCCACGATCATGTGGACGTTTATAAATCTCATTTTTAAATAGGTTAAACCTTTAATTTGCCTCCAGTTGAGTTTCCTTACAACAAGCAAATTAATAGCCGGATAAAAACACGGTCATGTAATCATCTAACTGATAAGCCACGATCGTGTGGACGTTTATCAATAAATTACATCTAAGTGTGCATACCATTATCTTCGCACCAAGATCATTATTCGAATTTAACTGCTCCAGATGGAGGAGTCAGTTAGTTCTAATAGTGTTCTACAGCTATCCATTTAGGATATTTAATTTCTAGAGAAATCTGTGATATGACACATCCGATATGGAGGAAGACCGATGTCAACGCCCATGCCCATCACTTCTCAATTAAACCAGATATTAATGGAGACCGTATGAGATTTCTACATACTTTGGTATGAATCTCTCCCACTTAGTTATTTATGTTTGAGGTTTCATTTTGTCCCATTTACGAACATGCAAACATCACATAAAATGATAAACATCCATTGCATGCTTCAACATAATAAGCAACAATAATAATAATCCAACTATCATGGCTTATATCTCATGTTGATTGATGAGATAAAACTGGAAAGTCAGCTCCGGAACAGGCTTGTGGCCGCCGTCCCTTCACCGCGCCTCGTCGAAAACCCTAGCTCCATTTAGGGTTTCGGGACGTGAACCCTAGCTCCTTCTTTGAGTTGATCTCCGATCTTTATTCAATACAGACTATCTATTCCAAAAGGAAAAATCTAATATTGCTAGAATAAAAATTACAACTCAAAACTCGGCCTAACAGTTTTATATCTATTACATTAAAACATCGTAAAATAAAACTTAGACCTAATCCATGAATTTTCTCATGGATAAAAATCACGTAGCCAAACCGGCAAACGGCCAACATTCATTCAACATAAACATACATCACATAAAATAAAGGAGCCATGATAGTTGGTAAACCTGCAAACAAACACAGTCTACAAATCCAACAATCATTTATTAAATGATCCACATAAAATAACATATGATATCTATGCATGAATATTAAATAATAATCGAATTTAACAATTAATTAAATTAATTAATTCGATATTATCCACAAGATAAAAATTGGAAATTAAAATAATTATCCACCAATTTAAATCATGATATTTTCGAAAATATATCTTAAAATAAATATGGAAATTATTTATAATTATCCACCAAATTTATTTAATATTTTCAAGCCACCCTAATTAAATAATAATTGGATATATTGATATATATCAAAAATCTAATCCAAATATTATCCATAAGAATCTAAATCTTTAAGGATAAGGTTTGAAGATTTGATCATCTTCAAAATCTTCCAAATCCTATCCAAAATCAAATTCTTATCATAGTTGGATTTTGATAATTATTTGTATATATCCAAAAACCACCTTATCCAATATTTAATCCCATAGATTTTGAAATTATCCAAATAATAAATTAGAGATTTGATCAATTTCAAATTCTTCCAAATTTAAAATTCTATTTTCAAATCTATCTAGATTAATATTAGGTAAATCAAGATATACATCAAATAACATCAAATCTAAATCCAATATACATAAATTTCGATCCATCCTAATAAATAAATCTTAAAATTTGATTTTCATCAAAATCTTCTCCAAATTAATTTATTAAAAATCGAAAAATACACTATATTTCACATTTGGAAATTTTGACATTAATCAAAAAACTATTCCAAATAATATAGCTATAGGTTTCGAAATTTTTAAGAATTAAAATCTGAAAATTTTGATCCACTTCAAAAATTATCAAATTTAAAATTCTAATTTCAAACCTATCTAGATTAGAATTTTATAACTTTTGATATACATCAAAAATCACCAAATCCAATTCTAATCACCAAAAATTTCGAACCCTATCCAAATTAAATCTGGAAATTTTGATGTTGATCAAAAATCCATCCAAATTTAATTATAGTGTTCGAAAATTTTAACACAAAATTAGGAAATTTTTAACACATCAAATTCGAAAATTTCATCACCATATTTTCGAAAATAATGAGACACAAATCTGGAAATTTGAAGACATCAAATATCATCCCAAATCTATATCTCATCATGTTCCAAAATTTCAACAATTCAAAACTAGAATTTTCGAATTCAATCCAAAATTGTTCCAAGTCTTGAATACCATAAAAATCGACATATGTGCATATTCAAATCTGAAAATTTAAGAACTATAAATTTAACATCAAATTTAAATATATATATATATCGAATTCATGCTCAGATTAATCCTAGAACAGTGCCAAAACCTGGCTCTAATACTACTGTTGGAGTTTTTTCAAATTAAACCACCGCAAGATCTATTTGGTTGTTCATTAATCCATGTTCATGCAAATCATAATTTTATGTAACATGCATGTTTATCACAGTCTAATCAAATAGCATGTAAAACAGATTCGATTCTAATAAAGCGGAAGACATAGAAAACGAATCTACTTACAAATCGACAGACGGTCTGTCGACAAGATTATAGATCTAATCTTGCTGTTGAATGAACAATGATAATGGCACCACTTATGTCACACACGGATACTGCACAATTCTATTCCAAGATCTTCTGTTGTATTCCCGGACTGTATCTAGATTAAGAGTGGGCTGAAATCTACTAGATAGAATTGTGAAATATGTGGATAACTTTGAGAGACAAAGAGGGGCTGATTTCTTATGATTAATATCCTTCAAATTTCGTGCCCCCCTCCCCTTATATATAGGGAGGGGTGAAATTTCATGTTCCAGCCCTACTGGGTTGGGCCTCTATCTCAAGTTCTATATTCAGTCCACTTTCAGTTATATTAGGCTACAACAGGGATCTAGAAAAATATTAAATTGGCCCACTAATTTATTTAATATCTAATATCCAATAAACTTAGGATATAATTAAATAAATTAAGTTTTACTTTTATTCCACTAAAGAAGTAAAACTGACCTACCAATTTAATACATATTTGCGAATATGCTTTCTCCTTTAGTCCAGCCATTCCCCGTGTTTAAGATATAATGTTCATTAATTAATTATGTCAGCCTCTGACGGCTATAATTAATTAACATCTAAATCCTTGAGTAGTACCACACAAGCTTTACCATGTAAGGAATAAATTCCACCTGCAGGGTTTCAACATGAACTTGCGTTTCCTCAAGAGAACATCATCAACCTGGCGCACCAGGACACGGTGCTCATGCACACTGCTCGAGACATCATGTATACATTGTTATTACCCAAGATATCGAACTCGATCTACGAAAAGATCTTACTCATTGATAAATCAAAGTAATAAACAACGCACACATATGCTCGCCAATATCACATGAGTTCAGAACCCGAACTCTGTGGATCTTTATTCTCTTAGTAACTGGGTCAGAGACAGAGAATAGTATCCTATCGTGATCCTCCTCAATACACAATGAGTGTACTAGAATAATCAGTTACTCAAGATAAACTAACTTATCAGATTATTCTACGGTGTACCGATGGTGTGTTCAGGACCATCTAAGTCGTGAGCTCTTTAATACAATATAAGGTTCTAATGATATGATCTTACCGTGTGACTTCCCACACCATATCATCTACAATGTAAGTATATGGAACATTGCATAGAACAATTATAGAACATAATCTAAATGCAAACAGTGACTGCAATAACTTTCATTTCATATCATCATATCTTCAGAAAAGTATACAAAAACAAGTCTTCTAGTATACAAAACCAACATCCTTTCCTTATTATATATTGAATATCTATTCCAAAAAGAAAATCCTAATATATCTAGAATAACAAAGGAAAATAAAACACAACTCAAACTTAGATGATTTTTGAAAATCATCTCTATTTCTAACAATTTATATTTCCTATTACATTAAACCAACATAATAAAATAAATTTCTTAGACCTAATCCATGGATTTTCTCATGGATAAAAAATCTTGTAGCCAAATCCGATACAGCCAACCACAGATTCAACATAAATTAAAAACATCACATAACAAATAATTAAAGGCCATGATAGTTGGTGTCACCTGCAAGTAAAACTATATACAAATACAACTATTATAATTAAATGTTAGACATAAAATATCACATGATATCCATACATGTTAACATATTTTCGAAAAACACCTCTTTAATTAAATTAAAGATTTTCAAAAAATAGCTAGAATAAATTTGGAAATTAATTATAATTTTCTACCAAATTAAATCTAATAAAATTTTGAATATACCTTAAGATTAAACTTGGAAATTCATTAAAATTATCTACCAAATAAAATCTTAAAATTGAAATATTACCATAAGATTAACTTTGAAAATTATTAAAATTATCCACCAAAGTATATCTCATTAAAATCGATACCTTAAGATGAAATTTGGAAATTAATTATAATTTTCTACCAAATCACATCTCAAATTTTTGAACACTACACTAAGATTAAATTTGAAAATTTTGAAATTAATTCAAAATAATCCTACAAATTAAAACCCTAAATTTCGATCCCCCTAATTAAAAAGGGTTAATTTCCTTAACATACACAAACTTTGGGGTGTTTTTATTTTTTCACACGTTTTAAAAAAACGTAGTTTTAATAACATGAACTTAACATTTGTTTGGTTTTTGACATAATTTTCAAATTCGGACACTCTAATCTAATCAAAATTGATCAAAAATCTATGTATTTTAAGATAATTTGGTGCCCACATAGATGTATATATGGAAATCACCGGCAATCAAGTCATTTCCATTGACTGAAAGTTGAACATCATATGAAAAAAAAAACTAGTGTTAAGTTCATGTTATTAAAACTATGTTTTTTAAAATGTATAAAAAACCAAAAACAAGTCAAAGTTGATGTATTTGAAGGCAATTTACCCAATTAAAAAATAACAAATTTGGAATTTTGATACTACTCAAAATCCTTTCCAAATTATATATTAGGTATCAAAATTATTAGAATTAAAATATGATAGTTTTGACCTCTTTCAAAAACTTACCAAATTTAAAATTCAATTTTGAAACCTACTTTGATTAAAATTAGGTAACTTTTGATATATATAAAAAATTACCTTATACCAATTTTAATCCCTACAATTTTCGATCACCTCTAAGTTTAAACAGGGAAATTTTGATAACATAAAAAATCTATTCCAAATCAAAACCTAAAATTTTCAAAAACCATAGAACAAAATTAGGGAATTTTTTTATCATCCATTTTCAAATAATTGCTCACTAAGTTATTGAAAATCATGAAATAAAAATCTGAAAATTATGATGAACATCAAAATACCATTCCAAATATTTATTTGATGAAGATCGAAAATCTCACACAAATTAAAATACAATTTTCGAAATATACATTCAAAATTCATCCAATTTTAATTCCATCATACACGAAATTATTACACAATTAAATCTGAAAATTTAAGCACATAAATTTATCTACAAATTTAATGAAAATTTCAAACACAACCTTAGAATTAATTCTAGAACATAGCCGATACCTGCTCTGATACCAGTTGTTGGGGTTTTTTTCGAATTATGCCCACATGATCTAATTGAATATTTATTAATTCTAACAACATGTATATCATATTTTGTGTGTGAATTTAATAAGCAAACATATTGAATGATCATGCAAGAACATCGATTCTAATGCAGCGGAAAAACTAGAAACCGATTAACCAACTTACATGATGTAGTAGGATTACACATGAGATTAAAGATCTAATCTCGTTGTTGTAGGAGAACCGGTCGAACAATGGCCTTCTTTGATGAAATTCAAACCACTCCAAGACAACAATAATACACCTTGATCTTCTACTGTATTAATCAGTCACGACTAGAATTTTCTAATTAATTAGCTTTCATACACATGTTGTGGCCATTAACATACATTTGAGAAATCCAAACTAGGTAATCAAATGCCCAATAATGAACGAAAAAATATGAATCAATAAATCAAAAGCATTCAATCCATAGTATTTGCAAATCCTAGAATCCTAGAACAATTTAGCTAAACATAAACAAAAATGGAATAAAACAAAGTTTGAAACATCATAAAATAAATATAAATGACACCGATAATCTTCTGTGGCATTCAATCGTCTTCTATGATAAAGTCTCCCTCCAACACTATTAAACTCTCCTCTTCAATGATTCAATGTTCTCCTCCGAGTCTAGGTGTTACTGGTAGCCTCCTCTGTCTTCTCGGGGTGTATAGAAGTGTATCAATGGTGTATTGGGAGTGTTCTCAAGTGTGTGTGGTGTCTCCTTCCTATAACTCTCGAGTTATGTGTCGAGTGTGTGTGGAAATTAGGTTTGGAACCCTAATTATAGATGAAAAACTCGTCAATCCGTGCAGCCCTGCACTTGGGTCGACTGAAAAGTTGGGTTAACCTAGAGAGCTGAATTTACACAGGGTCAACCCAGGTGAAAAAGTATGGGTCGACCCGGCCCTTTCTAATTTGTTCATGGGTGGGTCGATCGAGCATTTCTGGGTTGACCCAACCCCTTTTTGAATTGGGCTTCGGATTTCAACGGGCTTTGATCATTTAATCCAATCTAATAAACTTTAATTAAGTTATCAATTAATCCCAAGGCCTGATTAAATAATTCCTTAGCTCTCCACAACTTCAATTGATCATTTTGTGTCAAATATTCAACAATTTAGTCACTTTAGCTGCAAAACTCGCAAACACATTAAAAACACCAAACGATAGGAATTTAAGCATAAAAGCTAGTAAATCACACAATTTCTCAAGATAAAAGATATCAGACAATGTCCAAAAGTTGTGTAAAATACACAGTTGTCACTTGTGAATCATTACATAGTCTTCTTCTAGCAATCGGGCAATAGTGCTCACAATGACCTTCTAATCCTTAGGACTATAAAATAAACCCCCTTCCGTCCCCCTTTGATACCTGAAAAACAACCCAACATCTGAACGAGGCGTAAACTTATCAACTTCCTTGTCCAGCACATGTGCTGGGCTACCTCCAATCCGAACATGACCTAAACTATGCTTTCGACCAGTCCAATGTTCTGTGGGTGTAGCACGAACTGATTTTGATTAAACCAAGTTAAGAATATACACTGCTATTTCCAAGGCAAATCCCCAGAACAAACTAGCAACTCTGAATAGCTCATCATCAATCTAACCAAATTTAATAATGTTCTGTTCCTTATCTCCGCTACGCCATTCTATTGTGGTGTGTCAGGCGCAGTCAACTAGGATGTAATCATATTCTCTGCCAAATGGTCCCTAAATTTGCGTGAGTGATTTGATACTTTTACCTGTTCATTTCTCCACTTTCGCCCTAAATTCTTTGAAAGTCTCAAAACATTCGAACTTGCGACGTAACAGATAAATATATCCATACCTTGAGTAGTCATCAATGAATATGATAAAATACTAATACCCTACTCGAGCTTGAACTGGCATAGGGCCAAATAAGTCAGAGTGAATCAAATCTAATACCTCTTCAAATCTATTCCCTTTAGACTTAAAGGGTTGCTTGGTCATTTTACCTTCCAAACATGATTCACACAAAGAAAACATTTCCAAGACCAATGAAGACAATGGTCCATCATTTATGAGCCTTTGTATTCTCTTAAGGTTAATATGACCAAGCCTAAGATGCCAAGGCTAGGTTTGATTCAATTCCAAAGGTTATTTCCTTTTATTAGGGTTTGTGATCGATGTATTCAGTAATTGCGATTATGTAGTGTTTTGCATAGGATTAAGTATATAAAGATGTCCATCCAATATGTCAGAATAGATAAAATGTTTACCACTAGTGATAATGACCTTGTTATAAAAAGAAACTGAATATTCATTCAAAAATAATTTAGAAACAGAAATAAGATTCCACCTAAAATTCAGCACATAAAGACAATCCCTTAAAACTAAAATCCTATCACTACTAAAAGGTAAAGCAACGTCTCCCACTAAAACAGCCGCCACTTTCGTAGCATTGCCCATGTGAACGGTAATCTCACCTTCACTCAGCTGTCTTTTTACTAGGAATCCCTGCAAAGACATACACACATGATTAGTAGCTCGAGTATCTACTACCCAAGACTAGGTAGAACAAGTAGCTAAACATGTTTCTACAATTAAAGAGTGAGGTGTACCCTTCTTCTTTGTGTTGGGACACGCAGATTTCCAGTGTCTCTGCTGACCGCACTTGAAGCACTTTGTCTTGTACTTGAAGTCCTCTGGAGGAATCTTTACCTTGCCTTTCTTGGGTTTAGGCGTCTCTTTCGCATCTTTCTCATTTGTCTTTTGAGGGCATTTCTCCTCAAGTATGAATTTGAAACCTTCAGCAGTAAGGACAAGGTTCAAATTTCAAATCCAATCTTTGTAATTTTCACTGACTAGTTTGTTTTCTTTGAGAATAGAGGACAAGTTGGAGAGTGCCATGACAATATAGAAATAACTGAAAAATAAATATGCAGAACAGTCATAACCTTTAGGATAAAAGAACATATAATCGAAAATATCATAAAATTATATGTATATCCACCGACATTTTAAAAACGTTTCTTAAAAGCCATGATAGTGTGAACGTTTATAAAATTCATTTTTAAACATGTTAAACTAACCTTTAATTTACCTCTAGTTAAATTTCCTTATAACAAGTAAATTAATAGTTGAAACCATCCTGGTCATGTAATCATTTAATTAATAAGCCATGATAGTGTGGACTTTTAGTAATAAATTACATCTAAGTGTGAACACCATTATTTTCACTCCAAGGGCACTAGTTCGAATTTCATACTTAAGATGGAGGAGTCAGATTGTTCTAACAGTGTCCTACAGTTATATATTAAGTGGTTTAGTTTCTAGAGATTCCAGTAATATGACACATCCGATATGGAGGAAAACGTATTGCCAACGCGCATGCCTATCACTTCTTAATTAAACCAGATTAATGGAGATCATTTAAGATTTCTACATACTTTGGTACGTATCTCTCCCACTTAGTTATTTATACTTGATGTTTCATTTTATCCCATTTGAACATGCAATACATCACATAAAAGGATTAAAACCATTGCATGTTACAACATAATAAGCATAATAATAAAAATCAACTATCGTGGCTTATATCTCATGTTGCTTCATAAGATAAATTTGGAAAATCAGCTTCGGAAAATCTAGACATCCTAGTGCCATCGCCCCTCATCATCTCGCTGAAACCCTAGCTCCTTTATGGTTTCGGGACACATTCAAAATGTCCTTCTTTGTTTGACGCTGCTCTATTTTCCATCTTTGAGTCGATATCCTTTCTTTATTCTATATTGAATATCTATTCCAAAAGAAAAATCATAATATATCTAGAATAACAAAGGAAAATAAAATACAACTCAAACTTTGACGATTTTCGAAAATCATCACTAATTCTAACAATTTATTTTTCCTATTATATTAAACCAACATAATAAAATAAATTACTTAGATCTAATCCATGGATGTTCTCATGGATAAAAATCACATAGTCAAACCGGTATACGACCAATCATACATTCAACATAAATTAAAACATCACATAGCAAATAATTAAAGATCGTGATAGTTGGTACCACCTGTAAATAAAATTATCTATGGATACAACTACCACAATTAAATGTTAGACATAAAATATCACATGATATCCATACATGTTACTATATTTTTGAAAAATACCATTAATTAAATTATTTTCAAAATAGATCAAGATTAAATTTGGAAATTAATTATAATTTTCTACCAAATTAAATCTCATACTTTTGAAATTACCATAAGATTAGATTTGGAAATTGATTAAAATTATCTACCAAATAAAATCTTAAAATCAAAATGTTACCATAAGATTAACTTTGAAAATTAATTAAAATCATTCACCAAAGTATATCTTATAAAAATTGAAAATTACCCTAAGATAAAATTTGGAAATTAATTACAATTCTCTAACAAATTATATCTCAAATTTTCGATCATTACTTTAGGATTAAATTTGGAAAATTTGAAATTTATCAAAACATTCCTCCAAATTAAAACCCTAATAATACGAAAATAGCATAAGGAATAAATTTGGAAATTTTGATATTATACAAAATTCTTTCCCAAATTAAATTCCTTAATTTTCGAAAAACCCTAAAAATAAAACTTTGGAAATTTTGATATTAATATGGTTCATCTTGTGATTGGATTTTTTTGTCGAAAAATGGTTTGCCTCTCCACATCCGTTCAGCTATTGATGATGATTTCTAGTGAGTTGCCTCTATGTAATGCTTACTCAAAAGATAAAATCCCCTCTCCACATTTTAAAAAGGAAAGAAAGATAAAACCATAAATTTTCTGAGGGAAATTTCTAGGACGTCGAGGGTAACATCTAGGTCTCGCATGTAGATATTTCAAGATCTGGATTTCTTTGAAAGGAGTTTCTATTTGCACCACAGTTTTTACTCTTTGTAAACAAACATGTGACCGTCATGATTTCTGGCAACAGGTCGATCTGGGGTTAGTATTGTCTCTTTTCTTGTATTGGTAATTATCTTGAATAAATTGTTTTGGAGCATCATCTGCAGAATCATCATCTTTTTCTTGTTCTGGTAATGAAATATGTTCCATTTGTTTGGCCAAGTTGATGTCCGAAAACCCGGTCAGGAACGTGCCTATATGTAAATCTGTGTTTCCTTAGCAACATGTCGATGAGTGGACACCTCCGAGCTCACCTACGTCCTGCTTGTTGGGATCAGTCAGTCGAGCACGGGTGCATTAGTTTTTAACGCATCACTAACGAGCTAGAGACGCCACTTATCATAATTCACAACCATTACTTTGGCATTACTCCATGCATTACAATAACATGAAAATCTCAGAAGTTTAAGCATACGACGTTCTCCTTTTTGTACTTCACTCATTGCAGTTACAATCTGTGTATCACACAACAGTGACATTAACAAGTATGATGAATATAGATACCAGGAAAAAAGTAACTTTTATAACACTTTATTGAATCTCCAAATCTGCCACAAGTTATACATTGTTCTGCTTAAATTTGAGGTTTGGTAAATAATTCTAAACATGGCAGTTGGTACACTGAAACTTTGTTACAAGAATATTACTCAAGATGCTAAAACATAAACTTCTCTTCATCACACAACATCACTCCATTGTTGATGATGATTTCCATCCGCCCAAATCTTCTCTAGAAAACCTCCTGCTTCGTATTTTCTGCAACAACAAAAATATCGGTACCACTCAAACTGAGTAAAATCCAGCAACAGTATTTGCGAAATGCCATAGTAAAAGGTTGTATGTAAAAACCTGGTGAGTGAACTTGAGGCTGACATTTATCCCTCCACATAATGTCCCATCCTTGACAACATTGTATATAGTTACTGAAACTCTTTCAACTTCTAATGCAGGCTCCAGAGGAACTCTGATCATCCAAGAAAAGATCAAAACACAGTTTGCAATATCAGCCAACAAGAGTTTATATGAGCAGATTAGGAATTCTAAGCATTTAAGTCTAAAAAATGAAACAGAGTTTGCAATATCACCTAACAAAGAGTTACGCACGTCACTTCACCAACAAAATCATCAGCAGTGAGAGTATCTTTATCCATTATCCTGTTCTTCAGTTCCTTCACATCCTCAGAGATGGTAAACGTGAAGGTTTTGTTCCACGTGGGAGCCGATCCTTCAACTGCAAGTAAATTTTGAGGGGATTGACAACAATTTGCAGATATCATCCGCCAAGATTTACAGAAACTATCCACATTACAATTTACAACACACGATCCATGATAAACGAGTGGACACTATGTATGCGACAAAATTCAAAATGGCAAAGAATCAACAAATGCAGAAATTACGAATGAGAATGAAAATGAACATGAACATGAACATGAACATGCACCTGTTGCAACTTTGCTGGTTTTCTCCTGATCTTGGCATTTGATAATAGCATAAGCATCAGTGCTGACTGTCTCAGACCAAACGAACAAATTCAATACACAATAATGGTTTTTTTTAATTGAGGATATAGCAATTGTCAATAATCGTATGTAATTTATTACAAATGCACGTTCCTATGGCCATGCAAAAAGAAAAAAGAAAAAAGATAATCAAGAAAAGATAACCAGGAATGAGATTCATCAGATCAGATGACATAATATAAAAATGAGGGTGCATTGATGAAAGAGATATCATACTTAAAAAATATGTGTTCTCCAAGCCATTGGCATTGACAAGAACAACTTCAAGCGTTCCTTGCGGCATTTGGAGGAGTACAACAGAAACTACAGACACAATACAGAGAGAGAGAGAGAGAGAGAGGTGAACATTCTTAAACATGGATTTTATTTGATTTATGAAATTAGGGAAAAGAGGTGAATCGTGAACTGGAAGAGACGTTGAGAAAAGCGTTGATGAAAGACAACAAAACGGTGATAATCACGACTCTAAATGCAGCGTGGACGGAACCGAATTCCATGTTCGATATGTTTTTGGAGAGCTTTAGAGTCGGCAATGGAATTGCCCCTTCAAACTCAGAGAGATAATGTCGTTCGAACTCACAAGTTCGAACATTGCAACAACGTTCGACTTTCAAAGTTCGAACATAACTCGTGTGTTCGGCCTTCGTTGTTTGAACGCATTGAAACATGTTCAAACTGTAAGTCCCGAACAAAACGCGAAAATAGGTCTAAAAAATTTGCGAAAACTCGTAATTCAATCAGTACAAACTACTCAAAATGACTTACATTGCTATGTTCTTCTTCATTTTCATCATGCGTTCTATCTCTTTTCATTTTTGCCACCATAATTGCACAACTAGAAACTGGGTTTTTGAGTTCAAATTATGTTCAAATAATGCTTTTTTTTTTTTTGTTTGGATCGTGTTATTTTCAATTTGAATATGTTTAATAATATATTTCTATTGTTTTAATTTTTATTTTTATTTTTAATTTTATTTTGTAGTGCATTGAGTAATTATTGTAGTGCATACAAGTAATAAAAGGATAAATATGTCATTTCATATTTATTTTATTTTTTATTTAATTTTTTAGCAATGCAAAGAGTAAATTAAGTGGTGCATTTAGAAACTCCCTTCTTTGAATCATCCTATAACCTCAGGTATAATTCTTTTTTAATTGTCCCTTTAAATTAAGGAAAGCCGCACCTTACACCTTTTTCACAGTACCAAAGCTAGTTAACCCACTTCGAAACGAAAAAAATAAATAAAAAAATTCGAGTATGCTTACGCTGCCAGCCAAGAGAACTAATAGTAGCCGTTTTAGAGTGACCATAAGAAGATACATCAGAGAAAGAGATGAAATAAGAAGAGGTGTTTCAGTATCAGAATTTGAACTTAGGTTGAAAACGAACAGAATGCAATGTCCTCATAACTAAACAGATCAAGTGTTGACACTCCAACAACATGATAGATAATTAACTACTCCGGAGCCTCATTCCACTCACCTAGGCTCCGAAGAATGTTAGAGCAACCAAGCCTTGCTTTAAACATTAGGAGGTGGCCATATCTTCCCGAACAATTCTTCCACCCGTTTTGATTGGCTAGCATAACTATCCAGCCCCGTAGTTAGAAGCTCCACTGCTGCAGGCCCCATGGCAGAAGCAAAGCTATATTGGTCCCACTTCAAAAGCTGTAAATTTAATTGACCCCGAGTAGATCAACAGTCGATATAAAATTTAAAAGATAAGAAACAATCTCATATCACTATAACTTTTTTTCTTACTCCATCATTAAGCGTATTTTAGTACAGCTGTTATCTCAATTCCACGGGGAAGCCACATAAAGAAGATAACTTAATTTCAGACTTAATAGCCAATCAGCATATATAAATGGTTGCTTGGTTCAAAATAAGTTACCAGCTCCAATAGGGTTGTAAATGAGCCGAGTTACTTTGAGCTACTCTGATCTCGGCTCAATAAAAGCTCAATGTAACTCGTTTAGTGAAGTTCATTAACTGAACGAGTCAAGATTTAGTTTGACACTACACGAATCATTTAGCTCATAAGCAAAGCTAGTTGACTGATTGAGATAAAAACATGTTAACATGCTAAAACTTGTATTTTTATACTTTAATTAGTAATTTATATATATATATATATATATATATATATATATATAAAGTATCTAACTGACCTTATATGTTAAGGGAGATTGAATTGTAGTAAATATAGTATTTTTGTGAATAAAATAATTTGGTTTTTTAATAATTAATATTTGAATTCAAATCTAAACTAAAAAAGGCTCATTTAGGCTCAATTAAGCTTGTGAGCCTCAAAATATTCAATAAATAAAACTGGAACTTTGACTCGACAATAAACGAGTCAAGCTTGAGCTTGGTAATACTCAGCTCAGCTCAATTACACCCCTATAGTCTACAATGTAATTTGATGCCTTGGTTAAAAATTATCTGGTGGCACGCTTGAATAATCATGTAAAATATAGAAACTCCATATTAACCTCTAGTCGAGATGGATTAAAATGCAAAACACCTGTAAAAATAATTATGGTGATGTTATATCAGCAATATGTCATAATAACCTAGGGCCAAAGAGCTTTCCCTCCCATGTTCTTAGTCCTGGTCCCAATTATGTTATCTGTCATGAAAAGTTATGAAGGGAAAAAATGAAAGTTAACCTCTTCATTGCTGAAATTGTAGGATGCAGCCGACTGTGGGGAAAGTCGCCTCACAAAAGAATATTTCTCATCAGGAGGTGTCACAGACTCTTTTAGAGACTGCAATATCTTCAATGGACATATAATATAATCAACTCTGTAGAAATTAAAAAAAAAAATTAGAAATATTATATTCAGGTAACTATTCAAAAGAGGGACTGCATACACATGAGTAGTTACCCCAAAAGATTAAAAACATCATGTTTATTACGAATTGCTGCTGCCATCAATTTGGACTTATGCCCGTTTTTGTTAATGTAATTATAGGCTTTGGTCACCTGAAATGAGACATAAACATCGTAAAGGATTAGCAACTGCTTATTGTTCCATTTATTTCTTCTAATACAATATCAATAGAGGACAGAGATTATTCTTAAAAAAAAAAAAAAACAGAGGGGGAATTGACAATTTAGTTTCTAGTGGCATTTCAAGTGTTCCTCTGTACCTAGTGCAAAAAACTCAGCAGATGCCTCAAAGATTGATTAGGAGGACATATTCAAAAGTTAACATCATTCATAGAAGCGTTCATAGGCATGCATATTTTATGTCATGTTGCACATATTTTTAAGGGTCTAAGTTTTGAATTTCATCAAGAAACAAGACATGGGCAACATGAGCCTTCAACTATACGAATGCATATAATTGCTAGTCATTTTGCCGCAACAATGTACCAAAATTGATGGACAAGAGACAATATTCAAGTGTAAGTATTAAACAGGATAAAAAAAGATGTTTAAACTGACCAAAGCCAACCCAGGATCTTCTCCTCTTCTAAGAGCGGCTTCTATTTCTGGATCACCGGTATGGTTATGTGCCCAGTCCTAATAACAAGCGGGAAAACTCATTATTGTATCCTATTCATGGTAAAATAATGTCATTCTAATATCAATTAACTAAAGGAAGATATTACCCTAAGGCGACCAACAAAAAATTGAATAACGGAAGCACCAGCTTGGGCTGCAGCTGCAGCTTGAACAAAGCTGTACATAACCAATGTGCCAAAAATGTTACAAAAGCAATCATAATGACATAAAGAAATATATATTGCATGCATAAACTTGAGGAACAGGATGATAGAAGCATGGTTCTTCAACCATCAGCAATATGCAGAGAGAAATTTATTTTTTTAAACATTAGCATTAGAAAAGTACACCACCCCTCTCAAATTCATGAAATGAATAACTTTTACACAATCGAAGAAGCCATAAACTAATGTAACATTAAATATTACACGTTTATATATGACGTGTTTATTCAATCTTTGCAACTAAAATGACAACATTTAATGGGGAAAGTGCATATGGGAAAACGACATCTGTTAATTTGATTTTAATTCATTGAAAAAGTCACCGACATTATAATTTCCCAATTATGTAAAGTTTAGGTGTTATTGTTAAGAATTAAAATTCATGTCTAAAACCAATAACAGTTGAAATGTTGTAATTTAAGGTGCGATTAACCCAAAAATAATATAAATAAAAACGGAATCTCCATAACATAATTATGTAAGCCATGATGAATAAAAAACCCCAATTGAATGTCTGAACTTCTTGTTTCTAATAAAAAATACTAAAATAAACAAATAAACATTAAAAAATTAATTGTCTGTACTATTTGACAATGACAAAGATGGGAACTAGAGGGGTATTGATAGGCCTTATTTGCAGCGGCACTTGATAGGCCTTATATGCAGATGGTTAATTGAATTATTTATTATTCATTTTGCTTATTCATTTTATTAATTATTATTAGGTTAATTTATTTTCAGTTAAGTTGGGCGTGGCCACATCCATTTTTATTTTCCTATTTAGGCTAATCATTATTTTCCTTGCTAAGATATGCTTAGAGAAGTATCAAACGGCATACACAATTTGTCCGAGGGACCTTAGGGTTTGATTTCTGTCTAGGGTTTTATTCACATTGGTTTATTATTACAGTTCTATTTTCTTCATCTTGTTCGTGAGAATTGTGTGTTAACTCTAGTTACTTCTATAACATATATGACTTTAAGACAGGATTGTATGTAGGTTTCAGTTCTATGAGTATGAGCTATGTCAGATGGCCAAGATAGCAATGAGGTTTCAGAATCTTAGTCCATACCTAATCCTTGTTAAGAGCGCTACAATGGAGTATTATAAAATGAAAGGAAAGAAGATAGAGCACAAATTGCATCAAACTTTGCATTAGATAGTTTAAAGCAGGTCCAGAAAAATGCAATGGAAAAATTGTTGCAATACAGCAAGGTCACCACAAGCCAACTTCCTTTCCAAGTAATAAAGAGAAAATAACCTCATGGAACATTTATACAAAAATATTATGACAGAGCACCGCTACCATATTTCAAATATCAATCAAACTTTTTAACACTTATAAACTGACAGTTCTTCATTCTTGCCATAGTGTACCTGTAGACAAAAGTCATATGAGTCTGTATTCCTTCCGACTCTAGTAACCTTGATGCCTCAATTCCCTAGAAAAAAATAAAGAGTTTAAAGGTAAGCACCAAAAACAATAAGAAAGAAATGGGAAAGAAATGTCAGTTGGAAGTCGAATAGCTAGACATTAGTCTGTAATACTAACTTGCCAAGTTGAAGGAATTTTGAACAATAGACGCTCCGCAGATACTTCAATCTCATGATACAGTTTCAAAAGGTCATGCACCTGGAAAGTCAACAAAAGTTTCACCTTTTAGTCAATTTATCAATGGAAGCCAGTAAGAGAGCGTCCAGACAAAGACCATATGTGTGTGTGTGTGTGGTAAACCGCAGTGCAAGGTATAACTCTACTCATGTCCTTTGACAACTAAAATACATTGAAACGGTTAAATGAAAAAATAAATATTGACAAAACAGCAGTCAAATAAAAGTAGTTAGGGTAGAAGAAACAGAGACACCCTTTTAGCATGTTAATGCTCAAAAGTAGCCAATGAGATTAGAAGTGAATGTTGTATCATAGTCAAGCAGAGTTTTCAAACAGAAAAGCACATAATGGCAGCACTACTTCTTATATACATTCTATAGATATGCATTGAGAACATTATCTGCAACATTATACAGTATATAAAATCATTAGACACAATGTACATGTATGATTTAAAGTTTATTCAGTAACAAAAATAGTTGAATACTCTTAGTTACGCCGAAAAATTGCATATGCTAAACCAATAATTTGGAAATGATCAAGTAAACATTTACCTTCCTAACAATACCATGTGTGTCATATGCAAGGCGGGCATCGACTTCAGTAGAAACACGACCAGGCACAAGCTTTACAAGTTCACCTCCAACATTTACCAAAGCCTATTGTTTCACATGTGAAGACAATGCATTCAATTTTCAACTAGAAGATACCATTCAATTACGTTTGCAAGTTACAAAACGTACCTTGTCAAAGAAACATGACATACGATCATCAGAATTTCCTATTGTGTAACATTCTGATGCGGCCAATGCAGTATCAACAGCACTCTACAAAGCACAGTAACAAAGAAATTAAATAAAAAAAGGGGTATCTGTGCACATGAAATCTATATATGTTCCAAAATCTATGCAATCAAATCTTTCTCATGTGAAAACAGTAAATATTACCAAAAACATTATATTATTAATGCAGATAAAGTAGGTCTAACCATAAAAAGAACATCACAAACACGCTAATAACACGCACTATGAACTTCACAAAATATGGATATATCTCTTCCAAGTATCTAGAAAGATACAAGACACCAACAGATATCGACCAATCTTTGTAGATAGGCACCCCTACTCCCTAACACAAAGAAATCAAGTACACTACAACTGCAGTCATGAATATCCTAAATGAAATTAGAGCAAATATTTAAGATGATCTCTATTTACCCTGAATTTAGTGTCGGGAAGGCTACAGATACCCAAGAGCAGAGAGGAGCTAACAGTGGCAGCAGTTGGAGGAAACCTAGAAATAATACATGTCACAGACTCACAATCAGTAAAACCAATAGACATAATTAGCAAAATATTAACAAACCTAATAGGAAAGCCGTTAGACTAATAAAAAATGCAACCTCTCAAAATCATCGAAAATAACAGTGTCTGGAACGATCTCGCTGTAACCCGTTACCACATCCAATTCAGTGCTTAAACCTATAATCATTTCCAATAAAATAAACAAATCGAAAACGCCCAAAATTCGACACAAAATGCATCAAAACCAGCAAAAATCAAACAACAATGATAAAAGTTCACCGGCGTCAAGAGATGAAGAGGAGCTAGCCGAAGCTCGAATCGAAAAAAATAATTTCTTATGCTTGAAGACGGAGCTCCGCTTGGCCGATTGAGCTGCGAATCCGAAAAATCTCCTCTCCTGCTTCAATCAACAATCAAAGAAGAAACTACTGTGTGGATGCAAAACACGCAATAAAGTGTGCGGGTGCGTACATGTACCTGGAGCTGGAGAGAGGAAGCGGACAAGAGAGAGGAAGACAGCGGAGAATGCAATGTAGCTGACATTTTTCAATTGCGAAATGAACTATGAGATCACTCCCGACTCCAAACCATGACGAGCGTCGTATTTATATGAAGAGACAGAGAGTGGAAATATCAGATTTGGAGATGAAAATGATTGCGCCAAGAGCAGGTACAATGATTACAGGGGCAAGTACACCTCTTCGCAGCATGACGTGCCCTGTTGCTGGTTTCTGTGAATGATCCGATAGAGATTTATTAATATGAATTGTTTTATAAGGACAACGTTTTAGACCTTTTTTTTGAAAGAAATGGCCAAATAGTCAAATAGGATTTGCTAGTCCACTTTATGTCATTGATTAATTAATAATATAGCTAGTCTTACAATTTACCTTAATTAACTACAATATATCTATATTCAATCAATTATATTAATTAGTGTATCAATAACCTGCATTTATGTAACTCTAGACAAAGAAACCAATCGTAATATGAAAGAATATAAACGGCTCTAACGTTGCCGGATTCTTATATTGCCAGATTCTTATGTTGCCGGACTCAATTTTCCTACTGAGTCTCTGCCAGAAGAACTGCTGTCTAATGCTCTATTCTTATGCTGACAAATTTATTGCTGCACAAACCAATTTTATAATTTTGCAGACTAAATCTTTTGCCCTTTATTTCCGCTTTGCCGGATTAATTTTTTTTGTTTGAGAACCAAAATAAACATTGCATTTCGAGAAAAAAGCGTTCAAAAGATGGAATATCCGTCATCAAAACATCTGGTAAGGCACCAGTATACAGAGAAAAAGAGTTATTATTAGCAGCTAACAACGTTAAGGCATGAGTCATCGAGTTTGCAATTCAACGAGTCCAACAAAAAGTGACACCTCCAAACTGCAAGGCCTCCCGTTTGATTGAATTGCAGACTTCGCGTTTGTATGAGAGGTCCTCTTAATCAGCTTGCAAATCATGAAAAAGACATTCATTATCAGTCTCAAAGATTATCCTTCTACCACCAAACTCCTGTTAGAATTGTATATTGAAAGTTTGCCTTTGTATACTGTTAACAATGTTTTGACGATATAGATTGATTATTATTGCAGTCACTATTTGTGCATATTATTTATTGTTATAGTTATATATGCATTTTTTCCTTATACTTGCATTGTAGATGATATGGTGTGGGTAAACACACGGTAAAGATCATATCATCGGGTTCTTTACAAAGTATTAAAAGGCTCGCGGTTTAGATGATCCTGAACCAATCATTGTACGCCGTAGAATAATCTGATAGTTAGTTTATCTTGACTAACTGATTATTCTGATACACTGACACGTGTATTGAGGAGGATCACGATAGGATACTATTCTCTAATCTGACCCTAAAAGAAGAGAATAAAGAGCCACAGAGTTCGGGTTCTTAAGCCTTGCACAGTGGCGAACATATGTGTGTTATGTCTATTGCTTTGATTTATCAATGAGTGAGATTCTTGATAGAGTCAATAATCTCGATATCTTGGGCAGTAACATTTACATACATGATGGGTCATTTACTGTGTATAGTCACCATGTCCTGGTATGTCAGGTTGATGATGTCCACTTGAGTAAATACAAGTACATGTGAAACCCTGCAGGTGGAATTTATTCCGTACATGGTAAAACTTGTGTGGTACTACTCTAGGAATGGAAGAATTAATTAATTATAATTGTCAGAGCTTGCATAATTAATTAATGGACATTATATCTTAAACATGGGAAATGGCTGGACTAAAGAAAAAAGCATTGAGTAAAAATGTATTAAATTTGTAGGTCAGTGTTATTTCTTTAGTGGAATAAAAATAACACTTAATTTATTTAATTATATCCTAGTGTTGGATATTAGATATTAAATAAATTAGTGGGCCAATTTAATATTCTTCTAAATCGCTACTGTAGCCCAAATAATACCTTGATGGACTAAAGGGAATGGAACAAAAGGAGAGGCCCAACTCATTAGGGTTGGGAGTCATAATTCACGCCACCCTCTCTATTATTTAGAGAGGGAAGAAGCGTGTATTATGGTACATGAAATCAGCCCCTCTCAGTTGCTATCTTGATTCTCTTAGGTTATCCATACACAGTTTAGTAGATTGTAGCCCACTCTACATCTAAACGGGTATCGGGAGTACAGTAAAAGATCAAGGAGTTCTCTGCTACCTTGGAGCCGTCGACTAGAGTGGGAGAAAAGGCCTTGTTCGACTGTGCCTACTGCAGCAACGAGATTAGACCTGTAATCTCGTGAGCAACCATACTCTGTCGTGTAAGTTATATTCGAATTAATTTTTTCAGCTGCATTAATTCGATGTTCTTGCATGATATGTTCAACATGTGTTATTAATATCATCACATATAAAATCATGATTTCCATGCCTATAGAATTATGGATTAGCCGATTAGATCATGTGGGGTATAATTCGATAAAACCCCAACAACTGGTATTAGAGTAGGTATCGGTATTAATTTAGGATTAATTCTATGTATTGGTTTGAAAATTTCATTAATCTTGATGATAAATTTATGTGCTTAAATTTTCAGATTTAATGATTGTAATTTTTGACCATGATTGTAATTAAAATTGGATGTGTTGGTTTTGTATACTAGAGGACTTGTCTTTGTATACTTTTTTTGATGATATGGAATGAAAGTTATTACAGTCACTGTTTGCATTTAGATTATGTTTTATAATTGTTCTATGCAATGTTCCATATACTTACATTGTAGATGATATGGTGTGGGGAGTCACACGGTAAGATCATATCATTAGAACCTTGTATTGTATTAAAGAGCTCACAGCTTAGATGGTCCTGAACACACCATCGGTACACTGTAGAATAATCTGATAAGTTAGTTTATCTTGACTAACTGATTATTCTAGTACACTCGTTTGTGTATTGAAGAGGATTACGATAGGATACTATTCTCTATCTCTGACCCAGTTACTGAGAGAATAAAGATCCACAGAGTTCGGGTTCTGAACTCATGTGATATTGGCGAACATATGTGTGCGTTGTTTATTACTTTGATTTATCAATGAGTAAGATCTTTTCGTAGATCGAATTCGATATCTTGGGTAATAATAATGTATACATGATGTCTCGAGCAGTGTGTATGAGCATCGTGTCCTGGTGCGCCAGGCTGATGATGTTCTCTTGAGGAAACACAAGTTCATGTTGAAACCCTGTGTAACAGCCCGGTCCCGAGATAGGGATTAACGAGTGGGGACGGGGTGTCATTAAGGGGGTTAATTGGATAAAATGGAAGATTTATAAGTTGGTTTTATAGTCGAGATATGCTTTTGGGGATTAGACGGGGATACTCGGATTCACTTTTGCTAGGCGGTTACTTAAACGGATAGACGGATACCATTCAGCATAGATGATGATGATTAATAATACATGCAAGTCCATTGATTAGACGAAAGGAAATCATACTCGGGTAGTAGAAGTAGAACTTAGTATGCATCTTATACTCAAATAATAATGTCTGTGGAGATTGTTCATAGAGTCTTGATAATCATAATAAGACTTAAAACGAAATTAGAAAGAGTGTATCAGAGTAGCAGATCACATAGTGGGATTTCAAGGAAATATTACATAATAACCAAAACAGCCTTGGCAGCCAACCCACATCCACATCCACCAACATCCTCAGCATCTCAACCTGAAAAACATTTGAAAAAAAAACAGAGGGGGCATGAGCACTAATGTACTCAGTGGGTTTTAGTAAAACACTTTAATAAACTTCAAGATATCCAATAATCAACTGACGGTATATGGAGAGCAAAACGCTAAAGCCCTCTCCATATCCGCAAAATCTTTTCTTTTTCCTTTGGGCCCATCTTGGCTCAAACCTGACGTCAACTGTACCCTTAGGCATGCCATAGGATTGAAAAGGGGTTACCTCAAATATCCGAACGAGTTTGCGAGGGAAAAACCCAGCAGTGACTCTTTTAAGAGTTCCGAGCTCATATCCTGCTTAAGTGAAAAGCTAAGTTCCTTCCTTTCTTATCCTTGCTAGCAATACCAAGATTAGAACAATGTCTAAGGTTAATCCTTTAATACTACATGATCTCGGCCTACAAAGGTTTTAATGCTACCCTAACACGGCAAACCTTAATTCTACATTCTGCGAGCTTAACAAGCATAAACATTAAATTACAGGAGAAGAACGTAAACAAGTACGAATCAAAACTAAAGATAATTCTAAACATCTCAGGCTAAGCATAAACAATACTTTAGTAGTTCTATTATTTCTAAACATGCTTGAGAGCTCAAGTAAAACATAATATCTTCCTTTCTTTCTTCCTTGTCCAGAGATCACTCAGGCTGAGCAAAAAAATACTTTATTGGATATCTCATTTACCCTACATGCTTCTAGAGCTCATTAGCTCAAACTTTAGATGAGTATAGATTTACCCACCTTGATTACGGGACGGAAGATGAGGCAACGAGCTGGTGGTCTCCTTTAGTATTCCTCCGAGGTTCGGTTCCTCCTATAAAAGTCGAATCATCGACTTAGCGGCATCCTTCGAAGATTTATAATAACATGATATTAAATAATACCCAACTAATATTCCCTTAACTAGGACTTAACATGGATAGCATGACTTTGACTTAATAAGGGTTCGAGAAGGATTTATTTTATTTAAGGTACTTCTCGACTCGATCTCTAAAATTTTATACGGAAAATAATTTGAATAACTTATTCGAAATGAATTGAAAATTAACTTGAATGCCTTACTATAATTTGAACTTGAATATGGCTTGAGAGTAACATAATTTAGAAGACTCGAAAAGATCGGAAAAAGGGGTACGGAAATAGCTGAAAAGAAACGGCGTACAAAACAACACGGAGAAGGGGGGGCCGCTGCGGCGCACATAGGCGCCGGCGGGCTCCCCCCCGCCGCGGGGCCACCTTGCCCAGGCGGGCTCCCCGCCCCCGGCAGGCTAGGCGCGGCCGAGGGGGGTGTGGTGCGGCGGCACACTCCCCCTCCCCCCCCGCGGGGCTCTTCTTTTTCTTTCTCTCTCTCTCTTCAACTGAGTTTCTTCAACTGTGTTCTTCAACTGAGTTCTTCGTGTTCGTTGATTCCTTCGACGAACACGAAGAACAATTCACCTGAATTTTTATAAAAATAACGTACTTGAATTTAACATGACATAACATGATTTAACTTAAAAAGAATTTTGGCATTATAATGGTATATACACGATAATCCTCATTTAATATGTAGAATAACGACAAAATCGTTAAATGTGGCTTGAATGAAATTTAATGGAATAAACGAGGCTAAACTTTTTAGAATAATAATAACGGAAGTAGAATGAGAAATATAACATAAACGTTATTAACTTGGAACTTCAACAAAAATCGAAATATAACTTCTAGATGAGCAATAATGAAGAACGCGAAGAACGTAAAGAACGGAAAGTAAATGCGGAATTTAAAAGACGGAAAAGAAATGGTATTGAGACCGACGAACAAGAATGGACGGGGTCAGGTGCGTCAAAGGAATGTGGTTAGCTCGGCGTCTCATCGAGTCGCAACAGCGGCAGAGCCGCCTGCTACGATTTCAACGGCGCCCCTAGCACATTCCCTCACCGCATCCCTTCCGCGCCACTCCGCACGTCGTCTTAAAGAACACTCACGAAGAACGCTTTTTATTTCGACAGAACCTTCTCGGTTTTCAAAGCTTTTCACCCTCTCGATTTAGAAGTGAAGTAAATGAGAAATGAGCAAAGAATGCCAAAGGGGTGATCCCCTATTTATAGGAAAAGCTTTGGCTTCCCTTGGAAGCCATTGCTATACGGGAATACTGCAAAAGCTACCCCGGGTTCAGTTATAAGCTGCTTTATTCGATGTCGAAGTCAAAATGACTTCAGACACGAAATCTAAAAATACCGAGAGATTCGTTGCTTGAACACTAGTGAACCAACTCGATTTGTGAAGAAGACGGGGTCGTCAGAAGAAAGATGAGCAAAGATTCCCTTTTTGGAATTACTTTTTACCATTCACTCAGACTGACAGATTTGGCTCCCGAGCGTTCGATTGACCTCAGAATGACAGTCCGTGAACGCCAATGGAATCCTTGAGTCATTTCCCATATGAGGGGCCTGATAGAACTGAACTCGGATAAACGAGAAGGATTTCGTAAATTTCTCAAAACACGAACGCACGCAAAAGTTACTATTCATTCCCCTTTTAAATACGTTTTCCATCACCGGGAACTCAAATGACTTCAGATTTAAAATCCGAAAACACCAGTGTACTCCTTGAGTTAAAACCTTTCTAAAGAAACCATAAATGGCAATAATAAAATTTAGATTATATTTTCCGAAAAGACGATCCTCACGAAAACTGACTCCTAAAGTCGTGACTGACATCCAACCATAGCTAACCTTAATTAAATTCATTCTTTAATTAATTAACTAATATTAACAATTCTCTAAACCTTATTCAAAAATCTGGGGTATTACATCTTTCCCCCCTTAAGGAAAATTTCGTCCCGAAATTTACTAACCATGATAAGCGATATCAGGGTACTTCTTGAGCAGTTCGGATTCAAGCTCCCAAGTTGCTTCCTCTGAGCCATGGTGGTTCCAGATTACTTTTACCAGATCGATCTCCTTATTTCTCAGTTTTTGGATCTTTCGATCCACGATGGCTTGGGGCTTTTCTTCATAGGCTAAGTCCTCATTCAGGACTATCTCTTCTTTGCTAATCACGTGCTTTGGATCGAACACGTATTTTCATAATATAGAAACGTGAAAGACATCATGCACGTTACTCAGGTTGGGTGGTAAGGCCAACCTGTAGGCTACTTCATTCACCTTTTCTAAGATCTCAAAAGGTCCGATAAATCTGGGCCTTAATTTGCTTCGTTTGCCAAAATGAATTATTCCTTTTGATGGAGACACCTTCAAAAACACTTTATCTCCAACGTCGAAACTGAGCTCCGTCCTTCTCTCATCCGCATAAGCCTTCTGTCTATTCTGAGCTTCTTTGATGCGTTGATGAATAAGCTCGATCTTTTGGACAGCTTCTTGGACCATCTCGGGTCCAAGTATCCTTCTCTCTCCAACTTCGTCCCAATACAAGGGCGATCTATACTTCTTTCCGTAAAGGGCTTCATAAGGGGCCATGTCGATCGATGACTGGTAGCTGTTGTTATAGGCAAATTCTACCAAAGGTAGTAACTCCTCTCAATTTCCTCCTTGATCGATGACGACTCCTCTAAGCATGTCTTTCAGAATCTGGATAGTCCTTTCGGACTGGCCATCCATTTGAGGATGGAATGTCGTGCTGAAATTGAGCTTTGATCCCATTGCATCTTGTAGGTTCCTCCAGAATCTTGATGTAAATCTTGAATCACAGTTCGATGTAATTGAGACCGGCACTCCGTGCAAACGCACAACTTCCTTAACATACAACTGGGCTAGTTGATCTAGCCCGTCCGTCATTTTAACAGCAACAAAATGTGCTGATTTAGATAATCGATCAATGATTACCCAGATAGCGGTATTCCCTCGCTTAGACTTTGGCAATCCTATGACAAAGTCCATATTGATGTGATCCCACTTCCATTCAGGGATTTCCAAGGGTTGAAGCAACCCAAAAGGTTTTTGATGCAAAGCTTTCACTTGGTGACAATTTAAACACCTTTCCACGAAGGCGGCTATCTCTCTCTTCATGTTGTTCCACCAGAAATTCCTCTTAAGGTCTCGGTACATCTTGGTGCTTCCAGGATGTGCTGTATATGGCGTGTCATGTGCTTCACACATGATTTCCTCCTTTAGTTCTTCTTTGCATGGCACGCAAAGTCTTCCTTTGAATAAGAGCGTGTTATCGGCGGCTTCCGCGAAATCTTGCGAGCTATCAGATCGTGCTTCTAGCCTTTTCTTTTCAAGAAACTCATCTCCTCTCTGGGCTTCAATTATCCTTTGCCTTAGGTCGGGCTGAGTGTCTATCATGGCAACTTGAGCTTGAATAGTCTCGGGTGGTGTTAACATCTCAATCCTTAACTTCTCGAATTCCTTGCGAAGATCTTCCTTGGCTAGGATGAGTTCTAACTCTTCATTCTCTTTCCTACTTAGGGCATCTGCTACCACATTTGCTTTGCCTGGGTGGTAGTGAATCGTGCAATCATAATCTTTTACGAGTTCTAGCCATCTTCTTTACCTCATGTTAAGATCATTTTGCTCGAAGAAATACTTCAAGCTCTTGTGATCTGAGAAGATCTCACACTTGGCTCCGTAGAGGTAGTGCCTCCAGATCTTCAGCGCATGAACGACAGCTGCTAGCTCTAAGTCATGCGTCGGGTAGTTCTGCTCGTTATTCTTAAGCTGTCTTGAAGCATAAGCAATCACTTTTCCTCTTTGCATTAGCACGTATCCTAATCCTTTCCTCGATGCGTCTGCATAAACCACGAAATCTTCATTCCCTTCCGGAATGGCTAATACAGGGGCTGTGGTTAGCATCTTCTTCAAAGTTTGAAAACTTTCCTCGCACTCAAGCGTCCATTTGAACTTGGAGTCCTTCTTTAGCAATCGCGTCATTGGCTTGGATATAGTCGAGAATCCTTTAATGAATTTGCGATAGTATCCAGCGAGTCCTAGAAAACTTCTTATTTCGTTCACACTTCTTGGAGACTTCCAGTTGCTTACAGCTTCAATCTTGGCTGGATCCACCTTGATTCCTTCTACCGAGACTATATGATCTAAAAACATAACTTCTTTGAGCCAAAACTCACACTTGCTGAACTTAGCATAAAGCCTTTCTCTTCTTAACGTCTCCAGCACTACCCTTAGGTGCTCCTGATGTTCTCCCTCGTCCTTGGAATAGATGAGAATATCATCTATGAAAACCAGAATAAATTTATCTAGGTACGGGTGAAAAACTCGGTTCATTAAATCCATGAACACTGCTGGGGCGTTAGTCTATCCGAATGGCATTACCACAAACTCGTAATGCCCATAGAGAGTTCTAAAAGCGGTCTTAGGGATATCCTCCTTTCGGATCTTCAACTGATGGTACCCAGATCTTAAGTCTATCTTGGAGAAGACACTTGCTCCCTTAAGCTGATCGAAGAGATCATCTATTCTTGGGAGAGGGTATCGATTCTTGATGGTTAACTTATTGAGCTCTCTATAGTCGATGCACATTCTCAATGTACCATCCTTCTTCTTTACGAACAAGATTGGAGCTCCCCAAGGCGACACACTAGGTTGGATAAAACCTAGGTCTAGTAACTCTTGTAGTTGAACTTTGAGTTCTTGCAACTCTTTAGGCGCCATTCTGTAGGGGGCTTTTGAAACTGGGGCGGCTCCTGGTTCCAACTTGATAGCGAACTCTACCTGTCTATCTGGGGGCAGTCCTGGCAGCTCCTTTGGAAATACGTCGGGGTATTCTCTTATGACTGGAACGTCTTCGATGGAAAGCTCTCCTTCCTCCTGCCTTATTAGATTAACTAAAAAGGCTTGGCAGTCTTTCTTCCTCATCATCCTAGTGGCCTTTAAGGTGGATATCACTGGGATTTTGGTTCCCAGCCTTGACCCGTAGATTTTCACCTCAGGTTTTCCGGGTGGTCGAAACACTACTTCCCTCTCAGGGCAGCTTATGAAAGCATAAGCCGAGGCTAACCAATCCATTCCTAGGATTATGTCGAAGTCCTGAATCTTTATCACATAAAGATTTGACTTAAAGTTTTCCACTTCTATGTTCAAATTCTAGGTTAGAGCAAACCTTCCTAGACATCATTCTCTTTCCAGAGGGAATACTTATCTCAAAAGCATTCTCAGCATTCTCGGGTTTTATCTTCAGTTTCTTACAAACAAACTTAGCTATAAACGAATGCGATGCTCCAGTATCGAAGAGAGCTAAAACTGGCATCTCGAGAAGGGTAATCATACCTGCTAGATTACCTGGGGCCCTAGCAGCTTGCTGCTGATTGAGAGCATAAGTACGAGCTGGCTGAGGCGGCCTCTGTCCTTGGTTGGACCTTCGATCTCGTGCTTGGTTCGGTCTTGGGTTCATCCACGGCCTTTGACCCTGAGGTCCTCCTTGCTGTAGCCTTGGCTGATTTCCAGGAAGTTGCTGAAGCGGCTGTGGGTACATGGGTTGTTGTGGTGTTTGAGATCGTCTGTTGTTTCGTTTAGGGCACTCTCTCTTGAAGTGCCCCTCTTCGCCACAGTTGAAACACCCAGTTAGATTTGCTCGGCAGACTCCAGGATGCATTCTTCCGCACCTTTGACATGGCCTAAAGCTAGGGGCGTTGCCAGGCTGACTTCGAGGCACCCCTGACTCTCGGCTTTACCAGTGGGGTTTCTTTCCTCTGTCATCTTTTCTTCCTCATTCCCACTTTCTTTTTCCTTTTGAGTCGTTAGAAGGTTGAGAGGGTTGGATCTTTTCTCGAGGGAGAATAGCTTCTATGCTCAAAGCTTTGGCTAAGGTTCGAGCATAGGACATGTCTTCTTGTCCTGCGAGGGCTATGCCAATCTCGGATCTGAGTCCTTTCTTGAACTTGCGTGCTTTCTTCCCGTCTGTGTCCACTAGATGTGGAGCATGCCTTGACAATTGATTGAATTCTCTGTCATATTCCGACACTGTCTTATTTCCTTGCTTTAGATTCCAGAACTCCATCTCTTTTGTCTCTCGATAACAATCCGGGATGTACTTCTGATACAGGTCATGCTTGAAATCTTCCCAACTATAGTCTTCCCATTGCTCAAGGGTTATGGTCCTTCGAACGGATTCCCATCAGTAGTCCACATCATCCGTTAGCATAAAAAGAGCACAACTTAACTTCTCCTCTTCTGAACAGGCTATGAAATCGAAAATTCATTCTAAGGAGCGAACCCATTTTTCAGCATCCATCGGATCTCCTAAACCATTAAACGATAGAGGATTGTGTTTGAGAAACACACTTTCGGCTCTTAGTCCGGGATTTGGGACATGCTCGGGTTCGTTCTCATCTTTGTTCTCAGCTTGACGTCTTCGGGGTGGCATCCTAAAGAACTAGATATTAGTGATACTTGATCGAATTCACACATTTGCAAGGATGCCTTTCGTTAAGGTCTTTAAATTAAGATAGATCAAAGACGGCGGAAATTTAAACGTCATTCACACATAATGGGAAAATTGCCTAATTAAGAGGACTTTTGGCATCGATTCATAGATTAAGTTATTGGTTACTTCGAGATAGGGCAGTCTGTTGGAAAATTCACTGCCACTATTTGAGTTTAGAAAATTTAAAGCATCAATTGCATATTAGAGTCTTGGCTAAAGCGGATATTAGATAACAGACAGACAGATGGATTAGATAACTAGGTGTTCTAACAGCAACACCTCCTACTATGGCTTAATTGTAGGCTGGAGCCTTTCCTTTCCCCTTGCAAGGCGACCCTACTTCCTCCTCGCCTCCTTCTTCCGGGTCTTCCTCTTCTTCCTCATCTTCAACTGTCTCCAGCACGCTGAACTTGAACGTTCTCATGTGAACATTCCCTTCGGGGTACTGATGGGACATACATTGTCCCAGACTCTGAGAAGCGTATGCAAGGGTCCACTAGTTCATTTGAGGAGTGCAAGAAAATAGGGACTCGGTGTGGTTCATGACCCGAACATTTGAGGGTCCCGCTCCTGAGGCTCCTTCATGTTGAGGACGGGGTGCTTGGAATCTAGGGGGACTGTTGAGGGTCGCCCGTTGCAGTTCTAGCTCTACCACGAGAGAGGGGTTTTGCTCGGTCACTTGCTGCTCGACTAAGGCTTGCACGTGGCCATACTCTGTCACCCAATGAGCCATCAAGGCTGAGGAGAACTCCGTCAGATTCCCGATTTCAGCATATGTTACGGGATCACGGGTGATAGTATCTTGCAAGATGCGGTACATTGTAGGCCTCCAAGCAGGCGGTGCGTGCTCGCACATGTGAATGCAGGTCTCCAAGTCAGATACACTCCCGGGCTCTCCTCCGTAGCCATTAGCCCAGGCCCACCTCTCTAGGTACCTTACCATAAAGGACATCAATTGCTCGTTACCGTCCTAAGTTTCTCGTCTGAGCCTTTCAACTCTTTCTTGAACCGGGTGAAAAAGAGGCACGCTCTTCCTAGCAGTCATACGGTGCTTAACCATCTAGAAGAGAATAGCTTAATCAGTCTAGATTATAAAAGGGAGACCTAAGGTTTTCCTGAGATCATACTAACGTCTAGATTTTATCTTGCATGCATAGTTCCTTTTGAAGCAGTTGACGTTTTTATAAGAAAAATTTTAGTGCCCATGGTTTTTAACATACAAGTTTACCTTTTCGTTGAGTCAAAATTTTTGAGTACAAATGTAAACCTTTTGGGATCGAGAAATCTTTTTCACAAACTTTTCATTCTCAGAGATCGTCTTACCCGAACACCTTTTACTTGGAATTTCATTCTCACGGTTTTTCTCTTATCCATAAAACATGTATGCTTGCTCAAATCTTTTCCTTTCCTGTATTCCAAAAATGAAATCCAAAATCCAGAATCTCTATACTATCATACCTTGATTTTTGGTTGAAGATACGAGGGTCATGGCGAGCTGTGGGTTGCTGCTTTCACTTATCAAAGAACAACTTATGCATATGTATATACTTAACTCAATTCAAACAAAGAGACAGGCCTACAGTTTTGCAAACCTGGCTCTGATACAAACTGTAACAGCCCGGTCCCGAGATAGGGATTAACGAGTGGGGACGGGGTGTCATTAAGGGGGTTAATTGGATAAAACGGAAGATTTATAAGTTGGTTTACAGTCGAGATATGCTTTTGGGGATTAGACGGGGATACTCGGATTCACTTTTGCTAGGCGGTTACTTAAATGGATAGACAGATACCATTCAGCATAGATGATGATGATTAATAATACATGCAAGCCCATTGATTAAATGAAAGGAAATCATACTCGGGTAGTAGAAGTAGAACTTAGTATGCATCTTATACTCAAATAATAATGTCTGGGGAGATTGTTCATAGAGTCTTGATAATCATAATAAGACTTAAAACGAAATTAGAAAGAGTGTATCAGAGTAGCAGATCACATAGTGGGATTTCAAGGAAATATTAGATAATAACAAAACAGCCTTGGCAGCCAACCCACATCCACAGCCACCAACACCCTCAGAATCTCAACCTGAAAAACATTTGAAAAAAAATAGAGGGGGCATGAGCACTAATGTACTCAGTGGGTTTTAGTAAAACACTTTAATAAACTTCAAGATATCCAATAATCAACTGACGGTATATGGAGAGCAAAACGCTAAAGCCCTCTCCATATCCGCAAAATCTTTTCTATTTCCTTTGGGCCCATCTTGGCTCAAACCTGACGTCAACTATACCCTTAGGCATGCCATAGGATAGAAGAGAGGTTACCTCAAATTTCCGAACGAGTTTGCGAGGGAAAAACCCAGCAGTGACTCCTTTAAGAGTTCCGAGCTCATATCCTGCTTAAGTGAAAAGCTAAGTTCCTTCCTTTCTTATCCTTGCTAGCAATACCAAGCTTAGAACAATGTCTAAGGCTAATCCTTTAATACTACATGTTCTCGGCCTACAAAGGGTTTAATGCTACCCTAACAAGGCAAACCTTAATTCTACATTCTGCGAGCTTAACAAGCATAAACATTAAATTACAAGAGAAGAATGTAAACAAGTATGAATAATAACTAAAGATAATTCTAAACATCTCAGGCTAAGCATAAACAATACTTTAGTAGTTCTATTATTTCTAAACATGCTTGAGAGCTCAAGTAAAACATAATATCTTCCTTTCTTCCTTCCTTGTACAGAGATCAATCAGGCTGAGCAAAAAAATACTTTATTGGATATCTCATTTGCCCTACATGCTTCTAGAGCTCATTAGCTCAAACTTTAGATGAGTATAGATTTACCCACCTTGATTACGGGACAAAAGATGAGACAACGAGCTGGTGGTCTCCTTTAGTATTCCTCCGAGGTTCGATTCCTCCTACAAAAGTCGACTCATCGACTTAGCGGCCTCCTTCGAAGATTTCTAATAACATGATATTAAATAATACCCAACTAATATTCCCTTAACTAGGACTTAACATGGATAGCATGACTTTGACTTAATAAGGGTTCGAGAAGGATTTATTTTATTTAAGGTACTTCTCGACTCGATCTCTAAAATTTTAGACGGAAAATAATTTGAATAACTTATTCGAAATGAATTGAAAATTAACTTGAATGCCTTACTATAATTTAAACTTGAATATGGATTGAGAGTAACATAATTTAGAAGACTCGAAAAGATCGGAAAAAGAGGTACGGAAATAGTCGAAAAGAAACGGTGAACAAAACAACACGGAGAAAGGAGGGCCGCCGCGGCGCACATGGGCGCCGGCGGTCTCCCCCCGCCGCGGGACCACCTTGCCCTGGCAGGCTTCCCGCCGCCGCGGGGCCACCTTGCCCCGGTGGGCTCCCCGCCCCCGGCAGGCTAGGCGCGGCCGAGGGACGTGTGGCGCGGCGACGCACTCCCCCCCCGCGGGGCTCTTCTTTTTCTCTCTCTCTCTCTCTTTTCAACTGGGTTTCTTCAACTGTGTTCTTCAACTAAGTTCTTCGTGTTCGTTGATTCCTTCGACGAACACGAAGAACAATTAACCCGAATTTTTATAAAAATAACGTACTTGAATTTAACATGCAACAACATGCTTTAACTTAAAAAGAATTTTGGCATTATAACGGTATATACACGATAATCCTCCTTTAATATTTCAAATAACGGCAAAATCGTTAAATGTGGCTTGAACGGAATTTAACGGAATAAACGAGGCTAAACTTTTTAGAATAATAATAACGGAAGTAGAATGAGAAATATAACATAAACGTTATTAACTTGGAACTTCAACAAAAATCGAAATATAACTTCTAGATGAGCAATAATGAAGAACGCGAAGAACGTAAAGAACGAAAAGTAAATGCGGATTTAAAAGACGGAAAAGAAATGGTATTGAGACTGACGAACAAGAATAGACGGGGTCAGGTGCGTTAAAGGAATGTGGTTAGCTCGGCGTCTCGTTGAGTCGCAACGGCGGCAGAGCCGCCTGCTAAAATTTCAACGGCGCCTCTAGCACATTCCCTCATCGCATCCCTTCCGTACCACTCCGCTCGTCGTCTTGAAGAACACTCACGAAGAACGCTTTTTATTTCGACAAAACCTTCTCGGCTTTCAAAGCTTTTCACTCTCTCGATTTAGAAGTGAAGTAAATGAGAAATGAGCAAAGAATGCCAAAGGAGTGGTCCCCTATTTATAGGAAAAGCTTTGGCTTCCCTTGGAAGCCATTACTGTGCGGGAATACTGCAAAAGCTACCCCGGGTTTGGTGAAAAGCTGCTTTATTCGATGTCGAGGTCCAAATGACTTCAGACACGAAATCTAAAAATACCGGGAGACTCGTTGGCTCGAACACTAGTGAACCAACTCAATTTGCGAAAAAGACGGGGTCGTCAGAAGAAAGACGAGCAAAGATTTCTTTTTTGGAATTACTTTTTACTATTCACTCAGACTGACATATTTGGCTCCCAACGGAATCCTTGAGTCATTTCCCATAAGAGGGGCCTGACAGAACTGAACTCGGATAAACGATGAGGATTTCGTAAATTTCTCAAAACACGAATGCAAGCAAAAGTTACTATTCATTTTCCTTTTAAATACATGTCCATCACCGGGAACTCAAATGACTTCAGATTTAAAATCCGAAAACACCGATGTACTCCTTCAGTTAAAACCTTTCTAAAGAAACCATAAATGACAATAATAAAATTTAGATTATATTTTCCGAAAAGACGATCCTCACGAAAACTGACTCCTAAAGTCGTGACTGACATCCAACCATAGCTAACCTTAATTAAATTCCTTCTTTAATTAATTAACTAATATTAACAATTCTCTAAACCTTATTCAAAAATCTGGGGTATTACACCCTGCAGGTGGAATTTATACCTTACATGGTAAAGCTTGTGTGGTACTACTCAAGGTTTTAGATGTTAATTAATTATAGCTGTCAGAGGCTGACATAATTAATTAATGAACATTATATCTTAAACACGGGGAATGACTGGACTAAAGGAGAAAGCATATTCGCAAATATGTATTAAATTGGTAGGTCAATTTTTCTTCTTTAGTGGAATAAAAGTAAAACTTAATTTATTTAATTATATTCTAAGTTTATTGGATATTAGATATTAAATAAATTAGTGAGCCAATTTAATATTCTTTTAAATCCCTATTGTAGCCCAATATGACTGAAAGTGGACTGGATATAGAACTTGAGATAGAGGCCCAGCCCAGTAGGGCTGGAACATGAAATTTCACCCCTCCCTATATATAAGGGGAGGGGGGCACGAAATTTTAAGGATATTTATCATAAGAAATCAGCCCCTCTTTGTCTCTCAAAGTTATCCACAGATTTCACAATTCTATCTAGTAGATTTCAGCCCACTCTGAATCTAGATACAATCTGGGAATACAACATAAGATCTTGGAGTGGAATTGTGCAGTGGCTGTGTGTGACATAAGTGGTGCCATTATCATTGTTCATTTAACAACAAGATTAGATCTGTAATCTTGTCCTCAGACCGTCTGTCGATTTGTAAGTAGATTCTTTTTCTATGTCTTCCGCTTTATTAGAATCGAATCTATTTTACATGCTATTTGATTAGACTGTGATAAACATGCATGTTACATAAAATTATGATTTGCATGAACACGGATTAACGAACAGCCAAATAGATCCTGCGATGGTTTAATTCGAAAAAACCCCAACAGTGGTATCAGAGCCAGATTTTGGCACTGTTCTAGGATTAATCCGAGCATGAATTCGATATATATATATATATATATTTAAATTTGATGTTAAATTTATAGTTCTTAAATTTTCAGATTTAAATATGCATATATGTCGATTTTTATGGTATTCAAGACTTGGAAGAATTTTGGATTGAATTCGAAAATTCTAGTTTTGAATTGTTGGAATTTTCGAACATGATGAGATATAGATTTGGGATGATATTTGATGTCTTAAAATTTCCAGATTTGTGTCTCATTATTTTCGAAAATTTGGTGATCAAATTTTCGAAATTTGATGTTTAACTTTTCCCTAATTTTGTGTTAAAATTTTCGAAACCTAGGAATAAAATTTGGATGGATTTTTGATCAAGATCAAAATTTCCAGATTTATTTTGGATATGGTTCGAAAATCTTGATGATTAGAATTAGGATAAGTAATTTTTGGTGTATATTGAAAGTTATCTAATTCTAATCTAGATATGTTTGAAAATAGAATTTTAAATTTGGATGAATTTGAAGTGGATCAAAATTTCCACATTTATTATTCTTGTAATTTTCGAAACCTATACTATATAATTTGGAATTGTTTTTTGATTAATGTCAAAATTTCCAAATGTGAAATATAGTGTAATTTTTTATTTTTAATAAATTAATTTGGAGAAGATTTTGATGAAAATCAAATTTTCAGATTTATTTATTAGGATGGATCAAAATTTATGTATATTGGATTTAGATTTGATGTTATTTGATGTATATCTTAATTTACCCAATTTTAATCTAGATAGATTTGAATATAGAATTTTAAATTTGGAAGAATTTGAAGTGGATCAAATTTCCAGATTTATTATTTGGTATATTTTCGAAAATCTTAGATTTAAATTGGATAAGGTGATTTTGGATATATACAAATAATTATCAAAATCCAATTGTGATAAGGATTTGATTTTGGATAGGATTTGGATGATTTTGAAGAGGATCAAATCTTCAAACCTTATCCTTAAAGATTTAGATTCTTATGGATAATATTTGGATTAGATTTTTGATATATATCAATATATCCAATTATTATTTCATTAGGGTGACTTGAAAATATTAAATAAATTTGGTGGATGATTATAAATAATTTCTAGATTTATTTAAGAGATATTTTCGAAAATAATAAGTGTAAAATTGGTGGATAATTATTTTAATTTTCAATTTTTATCTTGTGGATAATATCGAATTAATTAATTTAATTAATTGTTAAATTCGATTATTATTTAATATTCATGCATAGATATCATATGTTATTTTATGTGGATCATTTAATAAATGATTGTTGGATTTGTAGACTGTATTTGTTTGCAGGTTTACCAACTATCATGGCTCTTTTATTTTATGTGATGTATGTTTATGTTGAATGAATGTTGGCCGTATGCCGGTTTGGCTACGTCATTTTTATCATGGATTAGGTCTAAGTTTTATTTTACGTTGTTTTAATGTAATAGATATAAAACTGTTAGGCCGAGTTTTGAGTTGTAATTTTTATTCTAGCAATATTAGATTTTTCCTTTTGGAATAGATAGTCTGTATTGAATAAAGATCGGAGATCAAGTCAAAGAAGGAAAGTAGTTCAGCACCAAGGTTCACCGGTTCATGTCCCGAAACCCTAAATGGAGCTAGGGTTTTCGGTGAGGCGCGTTGAAGGGACGGCGGCCACAAGCCTGTTCCGGAGCTGACTTTCCAGTTTTATCTCATCAATCAACATGAGATATAAGCCATGATAGTTGGATTATTATTATTATATGTTGAAGCATGCAATGGATGTTTATCATTTTATGTTATGTTTGCATGTTTGATAATGGGATAAAATGAAACCTCAAACATAAATAACTAAGTGGGAGAGATTCATACCAAAGTATGTAGAAATCTCATATGGTCTCCATTAATATCTGGTTTAATTGAGAAGTGATGGGCATGCGCGTTGACATCGGTCTTCCTCCATATCAGATGTGTCATATCACAGATTTCTCTAGAAATTAAATCTCCTAAATGGATAGCTATAGAACACTATTAGAACTAACTGACTCCTCCATCTGGAGCGGTTAAATTCAAATAGTGATCTTGGTGCGAAGATAATGGTATGCACACTTAGATGTAATTTATTGATAAACGTCCACACGATCGTGGCTTATCAGTTAGACGATTACATGACATCGTTTTTATCCGGCTATTAATTTGCTTGTTGTAAGGAAATTCAACTGGAGGTAAATTAAAGGTTTAACCTATTTAAAAATGAGATTTATAAACGTCCACACGATCGTGGCTTATAGAAATCATTTTTAAAGTGTCGGTGGAAAAGTATATAATTTTTGTGAGGTTTTCGATTATATATTGTTTATCCTTAACGTGTTTTGTGACTATACTGCATGTTTTAATTTCAGTTATTTCATATCATCAATGTCACTCTCCAATCTGTCCTCAATCCTCAAAGAAAATAAACTTGTCGGTGAAAACTATAATGACTGGATTCGTAACCTTAACTTGGTACTTGTTGCTGAGGGACACAAGTTTGTACTTGAAGAGGTTTGTCCTCAGATGCCAGATGAGGGTTCTGACGAAGCCCAAAAGGTTGCACATGATAAGTGGGTTAGGTCTAATGAGATAGCGCGCTGTTATATCTTGACATCTATGTCAAGTGTGCTGCAACATCAACATGAGCCTATGAAAACCGCTTATGATATCATGTACAACCTTAGGCAGCTATTCGGTCATCAGAACCGCTCGGCTTGCCATTTGGCAATGAAGAAACTAATAGATGCAGGAATGTCTGACTCCACACCTGTTAGGGATCACGTTCTCATGATGATGGGGTATTTATCTGAGATCGAGACCTTGGGTGGAGAGATAGATGGCGATTCTCAAATTGACATTGTTCTTCATAGCTTGTCCTCGAAGTTTGAGCAGTTTAGGCTAAATTTTAACATGATTAAAAGGGATGTCAGCCTGACTGAACTACTCATAGACCTTCAGGCGGCTGAATTGCTCCAAAAGAGCAGTCCTGAGGCCCACATAGCTGAAAAAGGAGCGTCTTCTTCTGGTGGAAAAAGGAATAAGAGAAACACACCTAAGAAGGCTGCAGATGAGGCGCCTAAGGCAAAAAAGCCAAAGGCGAAGATTCCTCCCGATGAATTCAAGTCGAAGACTAAGTACTTCAAGTGCGGCCAACCAGGTCACTGGAAAGCGGCGTGTCCTAACAAGAAGAAGAAGAGAGGTACATCTCACACTCTGGTTGTAGAAACATGTTTAGCAACTTGTTCTACCCAGTCATGGGTAGTAGATACTGGAGCTACTGATCATGTTTGCTTGTCTTTACAGGGGTTCCTGGTAAAAAGACAGCTGAGTGAGAATGAGATCACTGTCTACATGGGCAATGCTACAAGAGTGGCGGTGGAAGACGTTGTTTTACCTTTCAGTAGTGATAGAACTTTGGTTTTGAAAGATTGTCTTTATGTGCCTGGTTTTAGGCGAAACTTAATTTCAGTTTCTAAATTGATTATGGATGGATATTCTGTTTCTTTTGATAACAAAGTAGTTATCTTTAGTGGTAAACATTTTATCTGTTCTGGCACATTGGATGGACACTTATACTTTCTTAAACCAATTGAGGTAAAATGACCAAGCGTCCTTTCCAGTCAAAAGGAAATAGATCCGAAGGGATATTAGATTTGATTAACTTTGACCTGTGCGGCCCTATGTCAGTTCAAGCTCGAGGAGGGTTCGAGTATTTCATCACTCTCATTGATGATTACTCTAGATACGGTTATATCTACCTGTTACGTTGCAAGTCTGAATGCTTTGAGAAATTCAAAGTGTTTAAGGCAGAAGTGGAGAAACGAACAGACAGAAGTATCAAGTCACTACGTTCTGATCATGGTGGTGAGTACCTCTCGAGTGAATTTAGGGATTACATGGCAGAGAATGGGATTACCTCCCAGTTGACTGCACCGGGAACACCACAACAGAATGGTGTGGCGGAAAGAAGAAATCGTACACTGTTAGAGATGGTTAGATCGATAATGAGTTATTCTGAGTTGCCCATTTCATTCTGGGGATATGCCCTGGAAACAGCAGCCTATATTCTTAACTTGGTTCCGTCAAAATCAGTTCCTTCCATGCCCACAGAATTATGGACTGGACGAAAGCCCAGTTTGAACCATATTCGGATTTGAGGTAGCCCTGCACATGTGTTGGATAAGGAAGCTGATAAGCTGGCTCCTCGTACTGATGTAAGGCTATTCGTTGGATATCCTAGAGGAACGAAATGTGGTTTATTTTATAGTCTTAAGGATCAGAAGATCATTGTTAGCACCAATGCTCGATTCTTAGAGAAAGATTATGTGATAATCGAATCCTACACCAGTTCTACAAGAAGAGGAACCACCAAACACTACACAACGTGTCACGGAAGTATAGAAACTGCCTCGTCACAGTGGGAGGGTTGTACACCAACCTGATAGATTCATTGGTCTGAGAGAGGCTTCAGATTTCCCAGAGGGACTAAATGAATTGGATCCCAGGACCTATGACGAGGCAATTCGAGATAAAGATTCAGATTCTTGGAAAACTGCAATGGAATCTGAGATTGGATCTATAGATCACAATCAAGTCTAGGAGCTCGTAGAACCACAAGATGGGATTAAACCCATTGGGTGTAATTGGATCTACAAGCGCAAGAGAGGAGCTGACGGGAAGGTTGAAACCTTCAAAGCTAGATTGGTGGTGAAAGGGTACACTCAGAAAGAAGGGATCGATTATGAGGAAACCTTTTCGCCGGTAGCCATGCTTAAGTTACTCCGGATTCTCTTGTCAATTGCCGCTCATTTAGATTATGAGATCTGGCAGATGGATGTCAAGACAGCTTTCCTAAATGGAAGTCTTGAAGAAAACATTCACATGAGACAACCAGAGGGATTTATTGCTAAAGGCCAAGAGCATTTGGTGTGCAAGCTTAAGAGATCCATTTATGGACTTAAGCAGGCATCGAGATCTTGGAATATCCGATTTGACGAGGTTATCCAGTCATATGGATTCGTGCAAAGTCCGGATGAGATCTGTGTGTACAAGAAATGTGATAGAAACGTGGTGTCATTCCTCGTACTTTATGTTGATGACATCTTGCTTATTAGAAATAGTAAGAATGAGTTATCTAACATTAGGGTGTGGTTGTCCAAGCAGTTCGATATGAAGGATCTGGGTGAAGCCGGACATGTCCTTGGCATCAAGATCATTCGAGATTGCCAGAAAAGGATGTTATGTCTATCCCAGACGACTTATATCGATACAGTGCTAGCTAGGTTTAGCATGCAAGATTCCAAGAAAGGTTTTATACCTTACAGGCATGGAATTCATCTATCCAAGGAAATGTGTCCTTAAACACAGTCTGAGATAGAGGAAATGAAGAAAGTACCATATGCTTCGGCTGTGGGAAGTTTGATATATGCTATGCTATGCACTAGGCCTGATATATGCTATGCCGTTGGCATGGTAAGCAGATATCAGTCTAACCCTGGACAAGGTCACTGGACTGCGGTCAAAAACATTCTCAAGTACCTTAAAAGGACTCGAGACTATATGTTGGTTTTCCGCTGTGATAGTCTAGTACCTTTGGGTTATACGGACTCAGATTTTCAAACTGACAAAGATCAGAGTAAGTCTATCTCGGGCTATGTGTTTACATTAGGAGGTGGAGCCATTGCATGGAGGAGCATTAAGCAGAAATGCATTGCGGATTCCACCATGGAAGCTGAATATGTAGCTGCCTCTGAGGCTGTAAAAGAGGCTGTCTGGCTCCGCGGGTTCCTATTGGGCTTGGGCGTGGTTCCTGCTTTGGCTAAGACTATCACGATATACTGTGATAATTCTGGTGCAGTGGCAAACTCGAAGGAACCCAGAGCTCACAATGCAAATAAGCACATAGAGAGAAAGTACCATCTTATACAAGAAATCGTTAAGAGAGGAGACGTGGTGGTGGTCAAGATTGCATCCGAGGACAACCTGGCTGATCCATTCACGAAGAGCCTGCTGGCTAAGACCTTTGATGGTCACGTGGAGAAAATGGGAGTGAGATGCAGACCTAGGGGCGCAGTTTGAGTCAATAATTTTGATTGGAGAGTTAGCCTGATAGTTTTTATGCTTGAAAGACATGCTTCAAGTATAAGTGGGAGATTGTTGGTTTTGTATACTAGAAGACTTGTCTTTATATACTTTTTCTGATGATATGATGATATGGAATGAAAGTTATTACAATCACTGTTTGCATTTAGATTATGTTTTATAATTGTTCTATGCAATGTTCCATATACTTACATTGTAGATGATATGGTATGGGGAGTCACAGGGTAAGATCATATCATTAGAACCTTGTATTGTATTAAAGAGCTCACGGCTTAGATGGTCCTGAACACACCATCGGTACACCGTAGAATAATCTAATAAGTTAGTTTATCTTAACTAACTGATTATTCTAGTACACTCATTTGTGTATTGAGGAGGATCACGATAGGATACTATTCTCTATCTCTGACCCAGTTACTGAGAGAATAAAGATCCACAGAGTTCGGGTTCTGAACTCATGTGATATTGGCGAACATATGTGTGCGTTGTTTATTACTTTGATTTATCAATGAGTAAGATCTTTTCGTAGATCGAACTCGATATCTTGGGTAATAATAATGTATACATGATGTCTCGAGCAGTGTGTATGAGCACCGTGTCCTGGTACGCCAGGTTGATGATGTTCTCTTGAGAAAACACAAGTTCATGTTGAAACCCTGGAGGTGGAATTTATTCCTTACATAGTAAAGCTTGTGTGGTACTACTCAAGGTTTTAGATGTTAATTAATTATAGTTGTCAGAGGCTGACATAATTAATTAATGAACATTATATCTTAAACACGGGGAATGACTGGACTAAAGGAACCATAAATGACAATAATAAAATTTAGATTATATTTTCCGAAAAGACGATCCTCACGAAAACTGACTCCTAAAGTCGTGACTGACATCCAACCATAGCTAACCTTAATTAAATTCCTTCTTTAATTAATTAACTAATATTAACAATTCTCTAAACCTTATTCAAAAATCTGGGGTATTACACCCTGCAGGTGGAATTTATACCTTACATGGTAAAGCTTGTGTGGTACTACTCAAGGTTTTAGATGTTAATTAATTATAGCTGTCAGAGGCTGACATAATTAATTAATGAACATTATATCTTAAACACGGGGAATGACTGGACTAAAGGAGAAAGCATATTCGCAAATATGTATTAAATTGGTAGGTCAATTTTTCTTCTTTAGTGGAATAAAAGTAAAACTTAATTTATTTAATTATATTCTAAGTGTATTGGATATTAGATATTAAATAAATTAGTGAGCCAATTTAATATTCTTTTAAATCCCTATTGTAGCCCAATATGACTGAAAGTGGACTGGATATAGAACTTGAGATAGAGGCCCAGCCCAGTAGGGCTGGAACATGAAATTTCACCCTTCCCTATATATAAGGGGAGGGGGCACGAAATTTTAAGGATATTTATCATAAGAAATCAGCCCCTCTTTGTCTCTCAAAGTTATCCACAGATTTCACAATTCTATCTAGTAGATTTCAGCCCACTCTGAATCTAGATACAGTCCGGGAATACAACAGAAGATCTTAGAGTGGAATTGTGCAGTAGCTGTGTGTGACATAAGTGGTGCCATTATCATTGTTCATTCAACAACAAGATTAGATCTGTAATCTTGTCCTCAGACCGTCTGTCGATTTTTAAGTAGATTCGTTTTCTATGTCTTCCGCTTTATTAGAATCGAATCTGTTTTACATGCTATTTGATTAGACTGTGATAAACATGCATGTTACATAAAATTATGATTTTCATGAACACGGATTAACGAACAACCAAATAGATCATGCGGTGGTTTAATTCAAAAAAACCCCAACATGATGAATTTTGATGTGTTTCGAAAATTCTTAATTTTAATTGCATGTAATTTTCGCCTAGCATGAATAATAATATGGAATGATATTATGATGTTCTTCATAATTTCCAGATTTCATTAAGTGTTATTTTCGAAAATTTAATGTTAATTGTCCCTTAATTTGATTCAAAATTTTAGACTATTTAATGTAGGATTTGGAATAGTTTTTTTGATGTTATCAAAACTTCCATATCCTATATTAGAAGGGGTCGAAAATTTTGGTGATTAAAATTAGTTTATGGTAATTTTTCGTGTCTACCAAAAGTTACTTAATTTTAATCAAAGTTGGTTCCAAAATAGAATTTTAATTTTGTTAAGTGTTTGAAGAGGATCAAAACTACCTTCATTTTAATTTTAGTAATTTTGGTACTTAATAATATAATTTGGATAGTATTTTGAATAGTATCAAAATTGCACATTAATTATTTAATTAAGGAGGGGCGAAAATTTAGGGTTTAAAATTTGGAGGATTAATTTTTGACTAAGGTCGAAAATTTCCAGATTTTATTCCCTAGTGTTATTCGAAAATTTAGGGTATTATTTGGTTGATAATTGTGATCAATTTCCAAATCTTATCTCATGGTAATTTTTGAATTAATTAAGATATACTTTGGTAGATGATTTTAATTAATTTCCAAAGTTAATCTTAAGAGATATAATCTTGAATTTTAAGGTATTATTTAGTGGATAATTTTCAGTAATTTTTAAATAAGTATCTTATGGATATATTCGAATTATTTAATTTAATTTGGTGGATAGTTATTTTAATTTCCAAATTAATCAAGAAGTAATTTTCAAAATCTTTAATTTAATTAAAGTGGTATTTTTGAAAATTATGCATGCATGGATATCATGTGCTATTTTATGGATAACATTTAATTGTGATAGTTGTATTTGTAGATGGTTTGTTTTGCAGGTGACACCAACTATCATGACCTTTAATTATTTATTTATGTGATATTAATTTGTGTTGAATGTATGGTTGGCCGTATACCGGTTTGACTATGAGATTTTTAATTCTTGAGAAAATCCATGAATTATGTCTAGGCAGTTTATTCATTACATTGATTTAATGTAATAGGAAAATAAATTGTTAGATTCTAGAGGTGCTTTTTAAAAATCACCTAGTTTTGAGGTGTATTTTATTTTCCTTTATTATTCTAGTTTTAATATAGAATAAGGGAAGGAGATCAATTCAAAGATAGAAAATGGAGCAGCCTCAGATAAGGAAGGACATCCCGATCACGTCCCGAAACCCTAAGGGAGCTAGGGTTTCGGCAAGACGCAGAGGAGAGGCGATGGTGGGGAGTCTGAGTTTCTTAAAGCTGATTTTTCAAGATTATCTCATTAACAACATGAGATATAAGCCATGATAGTTGGTCCCACTTGTTATGCTTATTATGTTGTTTTGCATACAATGATTGTTTATCATTTTATGTGATTGATTGCATGTTTAAATGGGATAAGATGAAACCTCAAGTTTAAATAACTAAGTGGGAGAGATACATATCAAAGTATGTGGAAATCTCAAAACGGTCTCCATTAATCTAGTTTAATTGAGAAGTGATGGGCAACCTCCCTACAGAGGGGTCATATTACTGGATTCTCTAGAATTAAACTTCCTAACGGATAACTGTAGAACATTATTAAGAACAAATCGGCCCTACTACTAAGGAGGTGGGTTCGAAATAATATTCTTGGGGTGAAGATAATGGTAAGCACAATTAGATGTAATTTATTAATAAATGTCCACCTTACGTGGTTTATTAATTAGATGATTACATGACCGGGTTTATATCCGACTATTAATTTACTTGTCATAAGGAAACTTGACTGGAGGTAGATTAAAGGTTAGGTTAACCTGTTTAAAAATGAATTTTATAAACGTCCACCTTATGTGGCTTATAAGAAACATTTTTAAAATGTCGGTGGATATGCATATAATATTTTTGAGGTTTTCGAATTATATGTGTTTTTATCCTAAAGTTTGTGACTGTACTGCATGTTTATTTTCAGTTACTTCTATATCATCATGGCACTCTCCAACATGTCCTTGATTCTCAAAGAAAACAAACTAGTTGGTGAAAACTATAAAGACTGGATAAGAAATCTGAACATTGTCCTTACTGCTGAAAACTATAAGTTTGTACTTGATGAAGAATGTCCGCAAAAGCCATATGAGAATTCTAGTGAAGAGCAAAAGGCAACTTATGGTAAGTAGGTTACAGCTGATGAGATGACACGTTGCTACATGCTTGCCTCTATGTCATGTGTGTTGCAACATCAACATCAGTCTATGAAAACCGCTTATAACATAATGCTCAACCTTAAGGAACTCTTCGGATACCAGAGTCGCTCGGCTCGACATTTGGCTATGAGAAATTTGATGAACACTAAGATGTCAGATTCTATACCGGGACGGGATCACGTTCTCTAGATGATGGGCTTCCTATCAGAGATCGAGACCCTAGGTGGCAAATTGGACGCCAAGTCCCAAATCGACATTGTGCTTCACAGTTTGTCTCCGAGGTTTTAGCAGTTCAGGCTGAACTTTAATATGATAAAGAAGGATGTTACTTTATCAGAATTACTCATAGATCTTCAAGAAATCGAGCATCTCCAAAAGGGAAGCTCGGAGGCGCACCTAGCTAGGGTGTCTTCTTCGGGTATTAAGAACAAGAGATACACACCTAAGAAAGTTGCAAAGGAGGCGCCTAAAGACCCTAAGGATAAGAAGGGCAAAGCCAAAGTACATTCGGAGGACTTCAAATCGAAGTCAAAGTGTTTCAAGTGCGGTCAATAGGGACATTGGAAATCTACGTGTCCTAACAAAAAGAAGAAAAAGGGTATGTCTCACTCTTTAGTTGTTTAAACATGTTTAGCTACTTGTTCTACCCAGTCTTGGGTAGTGGATACTGGAGCTAATGATCATGTTTGCATGTCCTTACAGGGGTTCCTGGTGAAAAGGCAGCTGAGTGATGGCGAGATTACCGTCTACATGGGCAATGCTATGAAAGTGGCAGCTGTTGCAGTGGGAGACGTTACTTTACCCTTTAGTAGTGATAGGATTCTTGTTTTAAAAGATTGTCTTTATGTGCCTAGTTTTAGGCGGAACTTGATTTCTGTTTTTAAGTTATTTATGAATGGATATTCAGTTACTTTTGATAGCACGGTCATTATCATGAATGAAAAATGTTTTATCAGTTCTGGCACATTGAATGGACATCTTTATATACTTAATCCTATGCAAAACACTACACAAACACAATTATTGAATACACCGATCATAAACCCTAATAAAAGGAAAAAACCTTTGGAACTGAATCTAACCTATCTTTGGTATCTGAGACTTGGTCATATTAACCTTAAGAAGATACAAAGGCTGATGAACGATGGACCACTATCTTCATTGGCCTTGGAAATATTTCCTTTGTGTGAATCCTGTTTGGAAGGAAAAATGACTTTCGTCTAAAGGAAATAGATCCAAAGAGGTATTAGATTTGATTCACTCTGACTTATGTGGCCCTATGTCAGTTCATGCTAGAGGAGGATATGAGTATTTCATCACGTTCATTGATTATTACTCAAGGTATAACACATTTACCTATTGCGTCGGTATTCAAAACATTTAGGGTGAAAGCGGAGAAATAAACAGGCAAAAGTATCAAGACACTATGTTTTGATCATGGTGGTGAGTACCTCTCAACTGAATTTAGTGATTACTTAGCAGAGCATGGGATTATATCTCAATTGACTGCATCTGGCACTCCACAACAAAACGGCGTAGCTGAAAGAAGGAATATAACATTATTAGAGATGGTTAGATCGATGATGAGCTATTTAGAATTGCCTGTTTCATTTTGGGGATATGACCTGGAAACAGCAGCCTATGTTCTTAACATGGTTCCTTCCAAATCAGTTCCTCGCACGCCCCAAGAACTATGGACTGGTTGAAAACCCAGTCTAGGTCACGTTCGGATTTGGGGCAGTCTAGCATCAGTGTTGGATAAGGAAGCTGATAAGTTGGTGCCATGTTCAGAAGTAAGACTATTTGTTAGGTATCCAAAAAGAACGAGATGTGGTTTATTTTATAATCCTAAGGATCAGAAAGTCATTGTCAGCACCAATGCCCGATTCTTAGAGGAAGACTATGTGATAAATCACAAACCTAGGAGCATGATCATTCTTGAGGAGCTTTGAAATGGGAACACAGATCCTACACCGTTTGTATAAGAAGATGAACCACCAATAACTACACAACGTGTCACAGAAGTACGGGATATGCCTCGTCGCAGTGCGATGGTTGTTCATCAACCTGATAGATTCATTAGTTTGGGAAAATCTTCAGATTTCCCAGAAGGACTGAATGAATTGGATCCCAAAACCTATGATGAGGCAGTACAAGATAAAGATGCAGATTCTTAGAAAATTGTAACGGAATCTGAGATTAGATCTATGGATCACAATTAAGTCTGGGAGCTTGTAGAACTACCTGATGGGGTAAAACCCATTAGATGTAAGGGGGTCTACAAATGAAAGAGAGAGTCTGATGGGAAGATTGAAACCTTTAAAGCTAGATTGGTGGCGAAAGGCTATACTCAAAAAGAAGGAATTGATTTTGAGGAAACCTTTTCACCGGTTGTCATGCTTAAGTCGATTCGGATTCTCCTATCTATTGTTGCTCATCTAGATTATGAGATATGGCGAATGGTTGTCAAGACAGCTTTCCTGAATGGAAGTCTTTAAGAAAACATCAATATGAAGCAACCAGAGGGGTTCATTGCTAAAGGCCAAGAACACCTAGTCTGCAAGCTTAAGATATCCATTTATAGACTTAAGCAAGCATCACGGTCTTGGAACATTCGGTTCGATGAGGTTATCCAGCCATATGAATTCGTCCAAAGCCTAGATGAGAGCTGTGTGTACAAGAAGAGTGACGGAAATGTGGTGGCATTTCTAGTACTGTATGTTGATGATATCTTGCTTATTGGAAATAATAAAAAGGTGTTATCGAACATAAGGGTGTAGCTGTCCAAGCAGTTCGATATGAAGGATTTGGGAGAATCTAGACACGTCCTTAGCATAAAGATCATTCGAGATCGCCAAAAGAGGATGATGTGCCTATCCCAGGCAACCTATATCGATACAGTGCTAGCTAGGTTTAACATGCAAGATTCCAAGAAACGTTTTATACCTTTCAGACATGGAATTCATCTATCCAAAGATATGTGTCCCAAGATACAGACTGAGATAGATGAGATGAAAGGGGTTTCGTATGCTTCAGTTGTGGGGAGCCTCATGTATGCTAAGCTATGCACTAGGCTTGATATATGTTATGCGGTTCGCATGGTAAGCTGATATCAGTCTAACCCTGGAAAAGGACACTGGACTGCGGTAAAGAATATTCTCAAGTACCTGAAAAGGACTAGAGATTACATGTTGGTATACTGCGCTAATAGTCTCGCTTCTTTAGGTTATACAGACTTAGATTTCCAAGCTGATAAAGATCAGAGTAAATCTACCTCGGGCTATGTGTTTACCTTGGGAGGCAGAGCCATTGCTTGGAAGAGTATCAAGCAGAAATGCATCGCTGCTCCACCATGGAAGCTGAATATGTAGCTATCTCTGAGGCTGCAAAGGAAGCTGTCTGGCTCCGGAGCTTTTTGTTGGACTTGAGTGTGGTTCCTGATTTGCCTAGGAGTATCACGATATACTGTGATAACTCTGGTGCAGTGGTAAATTCAAAGGAACCCAGAGCCCATAAGCCAAGTAAACACATAGAGAGAAAGTACCATCTTATACGAGAAATCATTAAGAGAGGAGATTTTGATGTGGTCAAGATTGCATTCGAGGACAACCTGGCTGATCCATTCATGAAGAGCCTGCCGGCTAAGACCTTTGATGGTCACGTAGAGAAAATGGGAGTTAGATGCAGACCCGAATTGTATTTTGAGATTTAGTTAGAGTTCGAGAGTTTTGTCAGTTTTATGCTGTACTTAAAAGACATGCTTTAAGTATAAGTGAGAGATTGTTAGTATTGTATATTGAAAGCTTGCTTTTGTATACTGTTAACAATGTTTTGATGATATAGATTGATTATTATTGCAGCCACTGTTTGTGCATATTATTTATTGTTATATTTATATATACATGTTTCCTTATACTTTCATTGTAGATGATATGGTGTGGGTAAACATACGGTAAAGATCATATCATCGGGTTCTTTGCAAAGTATTAAAAGGCTCGCAGTTTAGATGATCCTGAACCAATCATTGTATGCCGTAGAATAATCTGATAGTTAGTTTATCTTGACTAACTAATTATTCTAATACACTAACGTGTGTATTGAGGAGGATCATGATAGGATACTATTCTCTAATCTGACCTTAAAAGGAGAGAATAAAGATCCATAGAGTTCAGGTTCTTAAGCCTTGCACAGTGGCGGACATATATGTGTTATGTCTATTGCTTTGATTCATCAATGAGTGAGATTCTTGATAGAGTCAATAATCTCGATATCTTGGGTAGTAACATTTACATACATGATGGGTCGTGCACTGTGTATGGTCACCATGTCCTGGTGCGCCAGGTTGATGATGTTCCCTTGAGTAAATACAAGTACATGTGAAACCCTGCAGGTAAAATTTATTCTGCACATGGTAAAGCTTGTGTGGTACTACTCTAGGAATGGAAAAATTAATTAACAGGCGAAAACTATTTTAGTCACTTAAACTTTAAAATATTTATTTTAGCCAGTAAGTTTTAAACATATTTTTTTAGCCACTTTGGACTAAAATTCCCTTTAGACAAAAAAATTTAAAATATCAGATCTGTTTTTATCTTCATCTTCATCTTCAGATCTGCTTTTCATCTTCAGAAAGAGAATTAAAATATCATCGATCTTCATCTTCATCTTCAGATCAGCTTTTCATCTTCATCGTCAATGTTCATCTTCATCGTCAATCTTTATCTTCAGATCTGTTTTTCATCTTCATCTTCATCTTCATCTTCATCATCAATCTTCATCTTCATCGTCGATCTTCATCTTCATCATTGATCTTCATTTTTTGGACCATAGTTTTCATCATAGTTCGTCCATGTCGAGCTAGTGCAGTGAGCACTGAAGTTTGACTTTTATAAAACAAGTGATTTTGTTCTTAACTGTGCGCTGGATTGTTTTTAAGTGCGCACAAGACCCGACGTGCACAAGGCATGAACGCGCGCAGACATCGATAGAACACATCGGCAGACTATCAGCATGACATCAATTGATAATTTATGTGCATCGACAGAACAACTGTTGATAATTTAGCCTCAGGTGCGCGTGATTTTGTTCTTAACTGCGCCCACAAGAATGCGCGCACAAGGTATGCACGCACAAAGTAAGCACGCACGCGCAAACATCGGCAGACTATCAGTATGACATCGGTTGATAATTTCTGGGCATCGGCAAAACAACTGTTGATAATTTGGCCTCAGGTGCGCGCGATTTTCTTCTTAACTGCGCGTACAAGCATGCGCACACAAGGCATGCACGTACAAAGCAAACGCTCGTGCGCAGACCTCGACAGAACACATCAGCAAACATCTCCAGAGATCGACATAATATCGGTTTATAATTTCCGAACATCGGTAGAACAACTGTTAATACTTTGGACTCAGGTGCGCGTGATTTTCTTCTTAACTGCGCACACAAGGCATGCGCACACGAGCATGCGCGCACAAAGCATGCACGCAGGGCTCACACACAGTTAAGAAATTCATTTATCCAGATTTTTCGAAAGTTGCAGAAATACTTCATTTTATCCAGATTTTCAAACATCAACTATATTAGTGATGATTTTTTAAGTACTTCTATTGTCAAAGCATGTCTATTATGTGTAGAAAACAAACTTCAAACTTAATAAACAAACAACACCTAACAATCTAACAATATTCTTCGAATCAATTTTTTACCCAAATCAAACTTAAAAAACAAACAACACCTAACAATCTAACAATATTATTAATAATTAGATCTGAAACATACACACGTTGGGGAAGAATTTTTTATTTCCTCGCTTGAATTTTCCGAGGTCAATGACTCATTGGTGGAGAAATCTGAAAAGAGAGAAATCTTCACTTGAATTTTCGGAGGTCGACGACTTGAATCTGAAGAAATATTCGCTTGAATTTTCAGTATTGTAGATTCCATTAGTGTCGAAGAAGATGAGATGTAGAAGAGAGAGAAATTTTTTCAAAATGTGAAATGTGAATGGCGGCCGATTGGTGGGGGGAATTGAAATAGGTTTAAAAATGAATATAGGGGTATTTTAGTAATTCTAGCCAAATAAAATATATTTAAAAGTTACTGGCTAAATTAAATTTTTTAAATCTTTGACCGACTAGTTTTATATATTAACACATTAATTAATTATAGCTGTCAGAGCTTGCATAATTAATTAATGAACATTATATATTAAACATGGGGAATGACTGGACTAAACAAGAAAATATTGAGTAAAAATATATTAAATTGGTAGTCAGTGTTATTTCTTTAGTGGAATAAAAATAACACTTAATTTATTTAATTATATCATAGTGTTGGATATTAGATATTAAATAAATTAGTCGGTCAATTTAATATTCTTCTAGATCCCTACTATGGCCCAAATAGTACCTTGATGGACTAAAGAAAATGGAACAAGAGGAGAGGCCCAACCCCTTAGGGTTGGGAGTCATAATTCATGCCACCCTTTCTATTATTTAGAGAGGGAGGAGACGTGTATTATGGTACATGAAATCAGCCCCTCTCAGTTGCAATCTTGATTCCCTTAGGTTATCCATACACAATTTAGTAGATTGTAGTCCACTCTACATCTAAACTGGTATCGGGAATACAGTAGAAGATCAAGGAGTTCTCTGCTACCTTGCAGCCGTCGACTAAAGTGGGAGAAAATGCCTTGTTCAACCGTGTCTACTGTAGAAACGAGATTTGACATGTATGTTGGTTTTGTATACTAGAATACCTGTCTTTTGTATACATTATTGATGATGTTTTATAATGATATAGAATGAATACAATTGCAGTCACTGTTTGCATCTAAATTGTTATATTTACATGCGTGTTCACTATACTTGCATTGTAGATGATATGGTGTGGGTAAACATATAGTTAGATCATATCATCGGTTCCTTGTAATGTATTAAAGAGCTTACAGCTTAGATGGCCCTGAATCCGCTATCGGTACACCGTAGAATAATCTGATAGTTGGTTTATCTAGACTAGCTGATTATTCTAGTACACGGGCAAGTGTATTGAGAAGGATCTACTTAGGATTCTATTCTCTATTCTGACCTTAAATTAGAGAATAAGAATCCGCAGAGTTTGGGTTCTACACCCCTATATATTGGCGGACATGTATGTGTAGTGTTGCAGCTTTGATTTATCAAAGGGTTAGATTCTTTCATAGAATCAATAATCTCGATATCTTGGGTTGTAACATTTATACTTATAATGGGTCGTGCAATATGTAGGGGCACCGTATCCTGGTGCGCCAGGTTGATGACGTCCCCTTGAGGAAGCACAAGTTCATGTTGAAACCCTGAAGATGGAATTTATTCCGTACATGAGCAAAGCTTGTGTGGTACTACTCAAGGATAAGATATTAATTAATTATAGTTTTCAGAAACTTACATAATAATTAATCGGCATGATATCTTAAACACGGAGAATGATTGGACTAAAAGAGAAAGCATATTCAGAAATATGTATTAAATTCATAGGTTAGTATTATTTCTTCAGTGGAATAAAAATAATACTTAATTTATTTAATTATATCCTAAGTTTATTGGATATTAGAAATTAAATAAATTAACAGGCCAATTTAATATTCTTCTAGATCCATGTTGTAGCCTAATATGACTTTAATGGACTGGAGGTCCAAACCCAGTAGGGTTGGGACACTGAAAATTTCACCCACTAAGAAGTCCAATTTCTCTCGTGTTTTTGTGTCTTTTTCTCATTCTTTTATCCTTTTTTTGTGTTTTTTTAGTTGGAAAGATCCAGAATGGGCACAAGGGTAGGCAGGAGGCAGCAGAATCACTTCTGGAGGGCACAATAGTACCAATGATACCAAGATGGGCAACAACTTCTCAGCGGAAAGCTCTCTCTTGAGCCTGGCTGAAATCACCCACCATTCGAGCATAAGCTGAAGGAGAGGTTTGTGATCGTGCCCACAACAACCCCAGAGTGATTGAGAAGAGAAGGAAATGAGACGAGGGCACAAGAGTAATCGCAATCAGCTGAAGCAGGAGCAGTGCACGCTAGCCGCCCAAGGAAAGAAAAGCCGCGAAAGGAAAGTGAGATCTTCCAGAAGGAGGATCGGCTCTACAAGGAAAGTTGCTATGTTGGCGATACTAGGGTACGACGAGTACAAAATCTGCGACTCAGAATCTTCTAAATAAGGGAAGAATCTGCCAGATATGGAAAGTCTTGGGCATGACGGCTGTGGATTGGGCTGAAGATCCCCGGCCTGTGGGGGGATTTACCTTGTGTTCCTTGTACTCCTATATAAGTAGATGCATGGCAGAAAACAAAAACCTCTACACGCACATACATTTTATTTAGTTTTATTCTGCAATTTAAATTCTGTTGAACAATCTCAGGCCTTGTGCTGGCAGGCAGTTAGGATTTTCAGTTTATGTTCCTCAATCTAGCATTGGTGTTGGATTTATTTTACTCTTTAATCTATGTAAGTTTTTCATTTATATTATGTGTTGTTTCAGATCTTTTAATTATTATTTTTATTATTCTAAGTCTAGCATGAGCGGCTAGACTCGTTATTCCGAATTGAACAAGGATAAGAACTTAATGAACACGTAAGAACTGTGAGGCTTATGGGCATAAAACTGTGTGAATTTGGTTCCGTCATGTAATCATTTTCTTTGTTGCATTATACAGTGGGCTAAGCTAGTTAATTGTGGCTGATCACTCGTTAATTAGAATTATGTTCACTACCTCTATAAATGGTCAATGAATCGTAGCTATGTGTTGGTCATAAAGGGATGGGATACATCACGGGTACTGAGGGCATAAGAGAGATCTTTGTCTAGGTAAATCTGGGTCTGTCTAGATCATAATGCTGCTTTGTTCCTTACAATCATATGAGAGATCGGGGTTGGGTAACGAGTTTGGGTTTAGGGGACGAGAGATCACCTCTAGGCTAAACTGAAAGGGTGGATTGGGTAAGTGTGAGAGATCCGTTACCTATAACCAGATAATTAGATTCACATAACTAATCAGCGTGCCCATGATCGGTCAAGTGTTTGTTACATTTGAAATCTGAGTTCTAATCTGGAATACCTTTACTATTAATATTTTCTTATCTTTTTGTTTTGTTTTGTTTTATTGTTTAGTTTACAGTCTTTACATACAAAGTATGGAGACCACAACAATCCTCAAACCTTTTGGAAAAGTGACACTGGAAGATAGAATTCGCAGCTCCTCGTGGGATTGACCCTTACTCACATTAGTTAGCTACGCCTTGATGTGGGCATAAGGATAACTCTCTTTATTGAGAATTATTCTGACCGCTAAACGACTGCGATTTTAGCAGGACAAAATCATTGTCAATGCCTCGTGTGGAGGATCTATCCTGAACAAATTACCAACTGAAGCCTTTCGGATTTTAACAAAAATGGCTGATGAAAATCGAGATGAAAGTGCCGAGACCACAAGGACAGTTTTAGATGCTGGGAAATCAACGCACCTTGAGGTCAAGATGGAGAGAATTTTAGACCAGATGGAGAAAGTGATGAACCATACTGGGGTACCAAAGGAAAGAGTGTGTGGAGTGTGCAAGAGTGTGGCCCATTTCACTGATGAATGCCCAACACTGTAGGAGGAGGCCGTTGTTGAAGTTAACTCTCTCGGTGGGCATAACAACAACAATAGGAGATATGATCCCCATTCTCAAACATACAATCCTGGATGGAGGGATCATGAGAATTTCAGATGGAAGAGGAATGATGCCCACCAACTAGATTTGCCACCACCACAGTCGAGGGCACGAGAAGAACCCAGCCTAGCCGAGCTGGTCCATGCCATGGCCAAGTAGAATGTGAAGTCACATCAGGAGAATGAAAGGTTCAAACAAGAAACAAGAGCCGGTCTACAGCATGTGAGCAAGCAAATTTCTCAATTAGCTCAAGACCTTGCCCAACTAAAGGAAAGGAACGGGCAACTACCATCTCATGTGTTAAATCCCCGAGAGCAAGTAAACGCTATGACCACAAGGAACGAAGAGACAATAATGAAAGTTGAACAGAAAGGAGACACTGAAGGCATAACGAAAGAAGAGGAGCAGACAAACGAAGAGGTCGCTGAGCCTACAAGGCAAGAAACAAAGAAGAAGCCTCCCTTTCCTGAGCGTCTTGCCCATGAAAGAAAAGAAGAGGAGATGAAAGAACTCCTCAAGGTCTTTCGGAAAGTGAAAGTCAATATTCCACTACTTGATGTGATAAGGCAGGTTCCGCATTATGCCCATTTCCTAAAAGAGCTGTGCACCAAGAAGGTGCAATTTGAAGATGATGCAAGACTTTTCGTGGGAGAAAATGTCTCTGCAGTGCTACAAAAGTTGCCTAAGAAGTGTGAAGATCCTGGCATGTTCGTCATACCATGCATAATTAGGAGCGAAGATTGAAAGGGCGATGCTTGATCTCGGTGCATCAATAAATATCATGCCCATGACGATTTATAAAGAGTTGAATCTGGGACCACTTAAGGAAACAAGGGTGATCATCCAGTTGGCAAACATATCAAATGTCTATCCCGAAGGTCTAATAGAAGATGTCTTGGTGAAGGTGGGGGAATTGATTTTTCCGACAGATTTCTATGTCTTGGACATGGGCAAAACGACACCATCCACATTCGTTCTACTGTTAGGGAGGCCTTTCATGAAGACTGCTCACACCAAAATCAATGTCGATGAGGGCACGCTGACATATGAGTTCGATGGCGAGATAGTTGTGTTCAACATTTATGAAGCCGTGAAGTACCCACAAGATCCGGAGTCAGTTCACTTTATGAACCATTATGCCCAATCTCAAGCTATTCTGGGTCGCATGAACAACCAAGAACCCCTGGAATGGGCACTGCAAGTTGGGTTGACTGACTACGATGCCCTCGATGAAGATGAGGATACCAGAGATGCTATCATGATGTTGTACTCTCTGGAAGAATTTCCGCATGGAGTGGTGGATTTTAATTTGCCCACAATGACTCAGACAGACAGGATGCTTCTATCGATTCAGAGGGCACCAAAGTTAGAATTGAAGAATCTCCGTGACCACTTAAAGTAAGCTTATCTTGGGGAGAATGAGACACTGCTGATTATAATAAGCAAATGACTGAACCTTGTTGAAGAAAACCGGCTATTGAGACTATTAAGCATATACAAATAAGCAATGGGATGGAATCTAGCCGAGATCAAGGTCATAAGCCCTGCAGCATGCATGCACAAAATCCTCTTGGAAGATGATGCCAAACCGGTGCGGGATGCTCAACGCAAACTAAACCCCGCAATGAAGGAGGTCGTACTGAAGGAGATTCTCAAATTGCTGGATATGGGAATCATTTATCCCATTTCAGACAGCAAATGAGTGAGCCCTATTCATGTCGTGCCCAAGAAGTCAGGAATCCAGGTGGTGAAAAATGAGAAAAACGGGCTTGTGCCCACAAGGCTACAAACTAGATGGAGAGTCTGTATAGACTACCGGAAGCTCAACACCGTCACAAGGAAGGATCACTTCCCGTTGCCATTCATAGATCAGATGCTGGAGAGATTGGCTGGAAACAAATTCTTTTGTTTCCCTGATGGATATTTAGGCTACATACAAATTGTAGTAGATCAAGGAGACCAGGAGAAAACTACCTTCACGTGCCCATTCGGCACATTTTCTTATCGGATGATGCATTTTGGGCTCTGCAATGCCCCCAGAACATTTCAACGCTGCATGATGAGTATTTTCTCAGATCTTTTAGAGAATTGTATCGAAGTATTCATCAACGACCTCACAGTCTACGGAAATTCATTCGACGCATGCCTCGACAATCTTAAAAAGGTACTAAAAAGATGTATGGATAAGTGCTTGGTGCTAAACTATGAAAAATGCCATTTCATGGTTCATGAGGGGATTGTTCTTGGGCACGTTGTTTCAGAGAGAGGCATAGAGGTGGATAAAGCTAAGGTAGACATCATTGAAAAACTACCCTACCTGCAACACCCCAGATTTTTGGATAAGGTTTAGAGAATTGTTAATATTAATTAATTAATTAAGGAAGAAAATTAAATGAGTTAATTAAGGATGGATGTCAGTCACGACTTTAAGAGTTAGTTTTCGTGAAGATCGTCTTTTCGAAAAATATGATCTTAATTCTTTTATGGCAATTCGTGGTCTCGTTAGAAAGGTTTTAACTCAAGGAGTATGCCGGTGTTTTAGGATTTTAAATCTGAAGTCATTTGAGTTCCCGGTGATGGAAAACGTATTTAAAAGGTGAATGAATGGTAACTTTTGCGTGCATTCGTGTTTTGAGAAATTTATGAAATCTTTCTCGTTTATCCGAGTCCAATTCTGTCAGGCCCCTCTTATGGGAAATGACTCAAGGATTCCGTTGGCATTCACGGATTTTCATTCTGAGGTCAATCGAACGCTCGGGAGTAAAATGTGTCAGTCTGAGTGAATAGTAAAAAGTAATTCCAAAAAGAGAATCTTTGCTCGTCTTTCTTCTGACGATCCCATCTTCTTCACAAATCAAGTTGGATCACTAGTGTTCGAGCCAACGAGTCTCCCGGCATTTTTAGATTTCGTGTCTGAAGTCATTTGGACCTCGATATCGAATAAAGCATCTTTTAACTAAACCCGGGGTAGCTTTTGCAGTATTCCCGCACAACAATGGCTTCTAAGGGAAGCCAAAGCTTCTCCTGTAAATAAGGGACCACCCATTTGCATTCCTTTACTCATTTGTCATCCATTTCACTCCTAAATCGAGAGGGTGAGAAGCTTTGAAAGCCGAGGAAGTACTGTCGAAGTAAAAAGCGTTCTTCGTGAGTGTTCTTCAAGATGACGAGTGGAGTGGCGTGGAATGGATGCGGTGAGGGAATGTGTTAGGGGCACCATTGGGTCATAGCAGGCGGCTCTGCCGCCGTTGCGACTCGAAGAAACGCCGAGCTAGCCACATTCCTTCAACACACCTAACCCCGTTCATTCTTGTTCGTCGGTCTCGACTCCATTTCTTTTCCATCTTTTAAATTCCGTATTTACTTTCCGTTTTTTACGTTCTTCGCGTTCTTCATTATTGCTCGTCTAAAGTTGTATTTCGATTCTTATTGAAGTTCCAAGTTAATAACGTTTACGTTATATTTCTCATTTTACTTCCGTTATTATTATTCTAGAGATTAGCCCCGTTTATTCCGTTAAATTCCGTTCAAGCCATATTTAACAATTTTGTCATTATTCTAAATATTAAGTAGGATTATCGTGTTTATGTCGTTATAATGCCAAAATTCTTTTTAAGTTAAAGCATGTTGTTGCATGTTAAATTCAAGTACGTTGTTTTTAAGAAATTTTGGGTTAAGTGTTCTTCGTGTTGTTCGTGTTCGTCGAAAGAATCAACGAACACGAAGAATCCAATTGAAGATCGCCCAGGACTGGGCTAAGAGAGAGAAAGGAAGAGAGCCCCCCTTCTCCGTGTTGTTTTCTGTCATTTCTTTTCGACTATCTTTGTACCCTCTTCCCGAGCTTTTTGAGCTTTTCAAATCATGTTATTCTCAAGCTATTTTCAAGTTTAAATTATAGTAAAGTATTCAAGTTATTTTCGATTTATTTCGAATAAGCTATTCAAGTTATTTTCCGTCCAAAAATTTAGAGATCAAGCCGAGAAGTTCCGTAAATAAAATAAACCCTTCTCGGACCCTCATAAAGTCAACAAGTCGTGCTATCCATGTAAATTCCTAACTAAAGGGAAATTTTAGTTGGGTATTATTTAATCTCATGTTATTAGAAATCTTCGAAGAAGGCCGCTAAGTCGATAATTCGACTTTTGTAGGTGGAATCAAGCATGGGGGGAATACTAAGGAAGACCACCAGTTCGATGCCTCATCTTCCATTCCGTAAACAAGGTGGGTAAATCTATACTCATCTAAAGTTTGAGCTAATGAGCTCTAGAAGCATGTTAGGGAAAATGAGATATCCAATAAAGTATTTTTGCTCTGCCTGATTGATCTCTGTGCAAGGAAGAAAGAAAAGAAATATATCATGTTTTAATTGAGCTCTCAAACATATTTAGAAATGTTAGAATTATTAAAGTATTGTTTATGCTTAACATGAGATGTTTAGAATTGTCTTTAGTTACGATTTGTATTTATTTACGTTCTTCTCCTGGCATTGAATGTTTATGCTTGTTAAGCTCGCAGAATTAAGGATTAAGGATTGCCTTGTTAGGGTAGCGTTAAATCCCTTGTAGGCCGAGATCATGCAGTATTAAAGGATTAGCCCGTAGACGTTGTTCTATGTTTGGTGTTGCTAGCAAGGTTAAGAAAAGAAGGAACTTAGCTTTTCATTTAAGTAGGATTTGAGCTCAGAACTTTTAAGGGAGTCACTGCTGGGTCGATTCCCTAGCAAACTCATTTAGATAATTGAGGTAATCCTTCTTGTATCCTATGGCATGCCTAAGGGTACAATTGACGTCAGGTTTGAGCCAGGATGGGCCCAACAAGAAAAGAAAAGATTTTGCGTATATGGAGAGGGATTTTGTGTTTTGCTCTCCATATGCCATCAGTTGATATTGGATATCTTGAAGTTTATTAAAAGTGTTTCACTTAAACCCACTGAGTACATTAGTGCTCATGCCTCTTCTTTTTCAAATGTTTTACAGGTTGAGATGTTGAGGATGTTGGTGGTTTTGGATGTGGCTTGGCTGCAAAGATTGTTTTGCTATCATTTAATATTTCCTTGAAATCCCATTATGTGATCTGCTACTCTGATACACTCTTTCTAATCCCGTTTAAAGTTCTATTATGAATATCAAGACGCTATGAATATTCCCCCAGACATGATTATTTGAGTATAAGATGCATACTAAGTTTTATTTCTACTTCTCGAGTATGATTTCCTTTCGCCTATAGAGGGGCTTGCACGCATTATTATCGATTATCATCTATACTGAATGGTATCCGTCTAATTGACCGTTTCATTCTACTTGAGCATGCACTCATTTTAATAAAAGTGAACTGGAGTATCCTCGTTTAATCCTCAAAAGCATATCTCGATTGTAAAACCTCCTTATTGATCTTTCATTTTACTTCATTAACCCCTTAATAACACCCTGTCACCATTCTTTAATCCCTATCTCGGGATCGACTTGTTATAGTTGGTATCAGAGACAGGTTTGCAACACTGCAGGCCTGTCTCTTTCTTTGAAATTAATCTAAGTATATATGTGCACATAAGTTGTTCTTTGATAAGTGGAAGCAGCAACCCACAGCTCGCCATCACCCTCGTATCTTCAACCAAAAATCAAGGTATGATAGTATAGAGATTCTGGATTTTGGATTTTGATTTTTGGAATACAGAAAAGGAAAAGATTTGAGCAAGCATATCTGTTTTATGGATAAGAGAAAAACCGTGAGAATGAAATTCCAAGTAAAAGGTGTTCGGGTAAGACGATTTCTGAGAATGAAAAGTTTGTGAAAAAGATTTCTCGATCCCAAAAAGGTTTACATTCATACTCAAAAATTTTGACTCAATGAAAAGGTAAAACGTGTATGTTAAAAGACCTTGGCACCAAAATTTTTTCTATAAAAACATCAACTGCTTTAAAAAGGAACTATGCATGCAAGATAAAATCTAGACGTTAGTATGATCTTAGGAGAACCTTAGGTCTCCCTTTTATAATATAGACTGATTAAGCTATTCTCTTCTAGATGGTTAAGCGCCGCATGATAGCTAGGAAAAGCATGCCACTTTTTTGCCCGATTCAAGAAAAAGTTGAAAGATTCAGACAAGAAACTTGGGACGGTAATGAGCAATTGCTATCCTTCATGGCAAGGAATCTAAAGAGGTGGGCCTGGGCTAATGGTTACGGAGGAGAGCCTGAGAGTGTATCTGACTTGGAAACATGCATTCGCATGTGCGAGCACGCACCGTCCGCTTGGAGGCCTACAATGTATCGCATCTTGCAAAGCACCATCACCCGTGATCCCGTAACGTATGCTGAAATCGGGAATCTGAAGGAGTTCTCCTCAGCCTTGATGGCTCGTTGGGTGACAGAGTATGGCCACGTGCAAGCCTTAGCCAAGCAGCAAGCAACTGAACAAAACCCCTCTCTCGTGGTAGAGTTAGAACTACAGAGGGCGACTCTCAACAGTCCCTCTGGATTTCAAGCACCACGTCCTCACGATGAAGGAACCTCAGGAGCGGGACCCTCAAATGTCCAGGTCGTGAACCACACTGAGTCCCTATTTTCTTGCACTCCTCAAATGAACCAGTGGACCCCTACATACGCTTCTCAGAGTCTGGGGTAGTGTATGTCCCATTAGTACCCTGAAGGAAATGTCCACATGAGGACGTTCAAGTTCAGCGTGCCGGAGACAGTTGAAGATGAGGAAGAAGAGGAAGACCCGGAAGAGAGAGGTGAGGAGGAAGTAGGGTCGCCATGCAAGGGGAAAGGAAAGGCTCCAGCCTACAATTAAGCTGTAGTAGGAGGTGTTGCTGTTAGAACACCTAGTTATCTAATCCATCTGTCTGCTGTCTGTTATCTGATATCCACTTTAACCAAGATCCTAATATGTAATATATGCTTTAAACTTTCTAGACTCTAATAGTGGCAGTAAATTTTCCAATAGACTGCCCTATCCCGATGTAACCCATAACTTATTCTATGATATCGATGCCAAAAGTCCTCTTAATGAGGCAATTTTCCCATTATGTGTGAATAACGTTTAAATTTCCGCCTTATTTGATCTATCTTAAATTAAAGACCTTATCGAAAGGCATCTTTGCATTTGTGCGAATTCAATCAAGCGTCACTAATATCTAGTTCTTTAGGATACCGCCCCGAAGACGTCAAACTGAGAATGAAGATGAGAACGAACCCGAGCAAGTCCCAAATCCTGAACCAAAAGCCGAAAGTGTGTTTCTCAAACACAATTCTCCATCGTTTAATGGCTTAGGAGATCCAATGGATGTCGAAAAATGGATTCGCTCCTTAGAGCGAATTTTCAATTTCATAGCTTGTTCAGAAGAAGAGAAGTTAAGTTGTGCTCTTTTCATGCTGACGGATGATGCAGACTACTTGTGGGAGTCCGTTCGAAGGACCATAACCCCAGAGTAATGGGAGGACTATAGTTGGGAAGATTTCAAGCACGACTTATATCAGAAGTACATCCCGGATTGTTATCGAGAGGCGAAAGAGATGGAGTTCTGGAACCTAAAGCAAGGAAATAAGACAGTGTCAGAATACGACAGGGAATTCAATCAATTGTCAAGGCATGCTTCACATTTAGTGGACACAGACGGGAAGAAAGTACGCAAGTTCAAGAAAGGACTTAGATCCGAGATTGGCATAGCCCTCGCTGGGCAAGAAGACATGTCTTATGCTCGAACCTTAACCAAAGCCTTAAGTATAGAACCCATCTTTCCTCGAGAGAAAGTTCAACCCTCTCAGTCAACTAATGATCCAAAGAGAAAGAGAAAGTGAGAAGGAGGAATAAGAGATGACAGAGGAAAGAAACCCCACTGGCAAAGCCGAGAATCAGGAGTGCCTCGTAGTCAGCCTGGCAACACCCCTAGCTTTAGGCCGTGTCAAAGGTGCGGAAGGATGCATCCTGGAGTCTGCCGAGCAAATCAAACTGGGTGCTACAACTGTGGTGAAGAGGGGCACTTCAAGAGAGAGTGTCCTAAAGGAAACAATAGACGATCTCAAACACCACAACAACCCATGTACCCGCAACCACTTCAGCAACTTCCTGGAAATCAGCCAAGGTTGCAGCAAAGAGGACCTCAGGGTCAAAGGCTGGGGATGAACCCAAGACCGAACCAAGGACGAGATCAAAGGTCTACCTAAGGACAAAGGCCGCCTCAGCTAGCTCGTACTTATGCTCTCAATCAGCAGCAACCTGCTAAGGCCCCAGGTAATCTAGCAGGTATGATTACCCTCCTCGAGACTCCAGTTTTAGCTCTCTTCGATACTGGAGTATTGCATTCGTTTATAGCTGAGTCTGTTTGTAAGAAACTGAAGATAAAACCCGAGAATGCTGAGAATGCTCTTGAGATAAGTATTCCCTCTGGAAAAAGAATGATGTCTAGGAATTTCTGCTCTAACCTAGAATTGAACATAGAAGGGGAAAGCTTTAAGTCAAATCTTTATGTGATAAAGATTCAGGACTTCAATATAATTATAGGAATGGATTGGTTAGCTTTAGCTTATGCTTACATAAGCTGCCCTGAGAGGGAGGTAGTGTTTCGACCACCCGGGAAACCCGAGGTGAAAATCTACGGATCAAGACTGGGAACTAAAATCCCAGTGATATCCGCCCTAAAGGCCACTAAGATGATAAGAAAGAATAGCTGCCAAGCCTTTTTAGTTAATCTAATAAGGAAGGAGGAAGGAGAGCTTTCAATCGAAGACGTTCCAGTCGTAAGAGAATACCCCGACGTATTCCCAAAAGAGCTGCCAGGACTGCCTCCAGACAGGCAAGTAGAGTTCACTATCAATTTGGAACTAGGAGCCACCCAAGTTTCGAAAGCCCCCTACAGAATGGCGCCTAAGGAGTTGCAAGAACTCAAAGTTCAACTGCAAGAGTTATTAGACATAGGTTTTATCCAACCTAGTGTGTCGCCTTGGGAAGCTCCAATCTTGTTCGTAAAGAAGAAAGATGGTACATTGAGAATGTGCATCGACTATAGAGAGCTCAATAAGCTAACCATCAAGAATCAATACTCTCTCCCAAGAATAAACGATCTCTTTGATCAGCTCAAGGGAGCAAGTGTCTTTTCCAAAATAGACTTAAGATCAGGGTATCATCAGTTGAAGATCCGAAAGGAGGATATACCTAAGACTGCTTTTAGAACTCACTATGGGCATTATGAGTTTGTGTTAATGTCATTCAGATTGACCAACGCTCCAGCGGTGTTCATGGATTTAATGAACCGGGTTTTTCACCCGTATCTAGATAAGTTTGTTCTAGTTTTCATAGATGATATCCTCATCTATCCCAAGGATGAAGAGGAGCATCAAGAGCACCTAAGAGTGGTGTTGGACACATTAAGAAGAGAAAGACTTTATGCTAAGTTCAGCAAGTGCGAGTTTTGGCTCAAGGAAGTTATGTTTTTAGGTCATATAGTTTCGGTTGAAGGAATCAAGGTAGATCAATCCAAGATTGAAGCTGTAAGCAAATGGAAGTCTCCAAGAAACATGAACGAGATAAGAAGTTTTCTAGGACTCTCTGGATAGTATCATAGATTCATCGAAGGATTCTCAACTATATCCAAGCCCATGACGCGATTACTAAAGAAGGACTCCAAGTTCAAATGGACGCCTCAGTGCGAAGAAAGTTTCCAAACTTTGAAGAAGATGCTAACCACAACCCCTGTGTTGGCCATTCCGGAAGGGAATGAAGATTTCGTGGTTTACGCAGACGCATCGAAGAAAGAATTATGATGCATACTAATGCAGAGGGGAAAGGTGATTGCTTATGCTTCAAGACAGCTTAAGGATCACGAGCAGAACTACCCTACACATGAGTTAGAGCTAGCAGCAGTCATTTATGCGCTGAAGATCTGGAGGCACTATCTCTACGGAGCTAAGTGTGAGATCTTCTTAGATCACAAGAGCTTGAAGTATTTCTTCGAGCAAAAGGATCTTAACATGAGGCAAAGAAGATGGTTAGAACTCGTAAAAGATTAGGACTGCACGATTCACTACCACCCAGGCAAGGCGAATGTGGTAGCAGATGCCCTAAGTAGGAAGGAGAAGGCAGAGTTAGAACTCATTCTAGTCTAGGAGGATCTTCGCGGGGAGTTCGAGAAGTTAAGGATCGAGGTGCTAACACCATCCGAGACTATTCAAGCTCAAGTTGCCATGATAATCGCTCAGCCCGACCTAAGGTAAAGGATAATTGAAGCCCAGAGAGGAGACAAGTTTCTCGAAAAGAAAAGACTAGAAGCACGATCTGATAGCTCGTAAGATTTCGCGGAAGCCGCCGATAACGCGCTCTTATTCAAAGGAAGGCTTTGTATGCCAAGCAATGAAGAACTAAAGGAAGAAATCATGTGCAAAGCACATGACACGCCATATACAGCACATCCCGGAAGCACCAAGATGTACCAAGACCTCAAGAGGAATTTCTGGTGGAATAACATGAAAAGAGAGATAGCCGCCTTCGTGGAAAGGTGTTTAAACTGTCAACAAGTGAAAGCTTTACATCAAAAACCTTCTGGTTTGCTTCAACCCTTAGAAATTCCTGAATGGAAGTGGAATTATATCAATATGGACTTTGTCGTAGGATTGCTAAAGTCTAAGCGGGGGAATACTGCTATTTGGGTAATCATTGATCGATTATCTAAATCGACACATTTTGTTGCTGTTAAGATGACGGATGGGCTAGATCAACTAGCCCAGCTGTATGTTAAGGAAATTGTGCATTTGCACGGAGTGCCGGTCTCGATTATATCGGACCGTGATTCAAGATTTACATCAAGATTCTGGAGGAGCCTACAAGATGCAATGGGATCAAAGCTCAATTTTAGCATGGCATTCCATCCTCAAACGGATGGCCAGTCCGAAAGGACTATCCCGATTCTAGAAGACATGCTTAGAGGAGTAGTCATCGATCAAGGAAGTAGTTGGGAGGAATTACTGCCTTTGGTAGAGTTTGTGTATAACAACAGCTACCAGTCATCGATCGGTATGGCCCTTTATGAAGCCCTTTACAGAAAGAAGTGTAGATCGCCCCTGTATTGGGACGAAGTTGGAGAGAGAAGGATACTTGGACCCGAGATGGTCCGGGAGGCTGTCTAGAAGATCGAGCTTATTCGTCAATGAATCAAAGAGGCTCAGGATAGACAAAAGGCTTATGCGGATGAAAGAAAGAATAGAGCTCAGCTTCAGTGTAGGAGATAAAGTGTTCTTGAAGGTGTCTCCGACAAGAGGAGTAGTTCGTTTTGGCAAACGAAGTAAATTAAGGCCCAGATTTATCGGACCTTTTGAGATCTTAGAAAAGGTGAATGAAGTAGCCTGCATGTTAGCCTTACCACCCTATCTGAGTGACGTTTATGACATCTTTCATGTTTTGATGTTGCGAAAGTACGTGTTCGATCCAAAGCATGTGATTAGCAAGGAAGAGATAGTCCTGAATGAGGACTTAGCTTATGAAGAAAAGCCCCAAGCCATTGTGGATCGAAAGATCCAGAAGCTAAGAAATAAGGAGATCGATCTAGTGAAAGTAATCTGGAACCACCATAGTTCAGAAGAAGTAACCTGGGAGCTTGAATCTGAGGTGCTCAAGAAGTACCCTGATATCGCTTATCATGGTTAGTAAATTTCGGGACGAAATTTTCTTGAAGGCGGGCAGGATTAAACACCCCAGATTTTTGGATAAGGTTTAGAGAATTGTTAATATTAATTAATTAATTAAGGAAGAAAATTAAATGAGTTAATTAAGGATGGATGTCAGTCACAACTTTAAGAGTTAGTTTTCGTGAAGATCGTCTTTTTGAAAAATATGATCTAAATTCTTTATGACCATTCGTGGTCTCGTTAGAAATGTTTTAACTCAAGGAGTATGCCGGTATTTTAGGATTTTAAATCTGAAGTCATTTGAGTTCCCGGTGATGGAAAACGTATTTAAAAAGTGAATGAATGATAACTTTTGCGTGCGTTCGTGTTTTGAGAAATTTATGAAATCCTCCTCATTTATCTGAGTACAGTTCTGTTAGGCCCCTCTTATGGGAAATGACTCAAGGATTCCATTGGCGTTAACGGATTTTCATTCTGAGGTCAATCGAACGCTCGGGAGTAAAATCTGTCAGTCTGAGTGAATAGTGAAAAGTAATTCCAAAAAGGGAATCTTTGCTCGTCTTTCTTCTGACGACCCCGTCTTCTTCACGAATCAAGTTGGATCACTAGTGTTCGAGCCAACGAGTCTCCCGGTATTTTTAGATTTCATGTCTGAAGTCATTTGGACCTCGGCATCGAATAAAGCAGCTTTTAACCGAACCCGGAATAGCTTTTGTAGTATTCCCGCACAGCAATGGCTTCCAAGGGAAGCCAAAGCTTCTCCTATTAATAGGGGACCACCCCTTTGCATTCCTTTGCTCATTTGTCATCCATTTCACTCCTAAATCGAGAGGGTGAGAAGCATTGAAAGCCGAGGAAGTTATGTCAAAGTAAAAAGCATTCTTCGTGAGTGTTCTTCAAGACGACGAGTGGAGTGGCGTGGAAGGGATGCGGTGAGGGAATGTGCTAGGGGCGCCATTGGGTCGTAGTAGGCGGCTCTGCCATCGTTGTGACTCGACGAGGCGCCAAGCTAGCCACATTCCTTCGACGAACCTAACCCCGTCCATTCTTATATTTCGATTCTTATTGAAGTTCCAAGTTAATAACGTTTACATTATATTTCTTGTTTTACTCTCGTTATTATTATTCTAGAGATTAGCCCCGTTTATTCCGTTAAATTTCGTTCAAGCCAGATTTAATGATTTTGTCATTATTCTAAATATTAAGGAGGATTATCGTGTTTATACCGTTATAATGCCAAAATTCTTTTTAAGTTAAAGCATGTTGTTGAATGTTAAATTCAAGTACGTTGTTTTTAAGAAATTTCGGGTTTAGTGTTCTTCGTGTTCGTCGAAAGAATCAACGAACATGAATAACCTAGTTGAAGATTGCACAGAACTGGGCTAAGAGAGAGAAAGGAAGAGAGCCCCCCCTTCTCCGTGTTGTTTTATACCATTTCTCTCCATGTTGTTTTATACCGTTTCTTTTCGGCTATCTTCGTACCCTCTTCCCGAGCTTTTCGACCTTTTCAAATCATGTTATTCTCAAGCTATTTTCAAGTTTAAATTACAGTAAAGCATTCAAGTTATTTTTGATTTATTTCGAATAAGCTATTCAAGTTATTTTCCATCCAAAAATTTAGAGATCAAGCCGAGAAGTTCCGTAAATAAAATAAACCCTTCTCGGACCCTCATAAAGTCAAAAAGTCGTGCTATCCATGTAAAGTCCTAACTAAAGGGAAATTTTAGTTGGGTATTATTTAATCTCATGTTATTAAAAATCTTCGAAGAAGGCCGCTAAGTCGATAATTCGACTTGTGTAGGAAGAATCAAGCCTCAGGGGAATACTAAGAAAGACCACGAGCTCATGGCCTCATCTTCCATTCTGTAAACAAGGTGGGTAAATCTATACTCATCTAAAATTTGAGCCAATAAGCTCTAGAAGCATGTTAGGGCAAATGAGATATCCAATAAAGTATTTTTGCTCTGCCTGAATGATCTCTGTGCAAGGAAGGAAGAAAAGAAATATATCATGTTTTAATTGAGCTCTCAAGCATGTTTAGAAATGTTATAATTATTAATGTATTGTTTAATCTTAGCATGAGATGTTTAGAATTATCTTTAGTTACAATTCGTATTTTTTTACGTTCTTCTCCTGGCATTTGAATGTTTATGCTTGTTAAGCTCGCAGAATTAAAGATTAAGGTTTGCCTTGTTAGGGTAGCGTTAAATCCCTTATGGGCCGAGATCATGCAGTATTAAAGGATTAGCCCCTAGACGTTGTTCTAAGTTTGGTGTTGCTAACAAGGTTAAGAAAGGAAGGAACTTAGCTTCTCATTTAAGCAGGATTTGAGCTCAGAACTTTTAAGGGAGTCACTGCTGGGTCGATTCCCTCGCAAACTCATTTGGATAATTGAGGTTATCCTTCTTGTATCCTATGGCATGCCTAAGGGTACAGTGGACATCAGGTTTGAGCCAGGATGGGCCCAAAAAGAAAAGAAAAGATTTTGCGGATATGGAGAGGGCTTTTGCGTTTTGCTCTCCATATGTCGTCAGTTGATTATTGGATATCTTGAAGTTAATTAAAAGTGTTTCACTAAAACCCATTGAGTACATTAGTGCTCATGCCCTCTCTTTTTCAAATGTTTTACAGGTTGAGATGCTGAGGATGATGGTGGCTGTGGATGTGGGTTGGCTGCCAAGATTGTTTTGCTATCATTTAATATTTCCTTGAAATCCCGCTATGTGATCTGCTACTCTGATACACTCTTTTTAATCCCGTTTAAAGTTCTATTATGAATATCAAGACGCTATGAATATTCCCCAGACATGATTATTTGAGTATAAGATGCATACTAAGTTTTATTTCTACTTCTTGAGTATGATTTCCTTTCACCTACAGAGGGACTTACACATATTATTATCGATTATCATCTATACTGAATGGTATCCGTCTAATCGACCGTTTCATTCCGCTTGAGCATGCTCCCATTTTAACAAAAGTGAACCTGAGTATCTTCGTCTAATCCTCAAAAGCATATCTCGATTGTAAAACCTTCTTATTAATCTTTTGTTTTACATCATTAACCCCTTATTATACCCCGTCCCCATTCGTTAATCCCGATCTCGGGATCGGGCTGTTACACTACCCCACTACGGTGAAGCAAGTTCATGGTTTTCTTGGGCACGCTGGGTTCTACCGGCGATTCATCAAGGATTTTGCAAAGATTGCTCAACCAATCACGCATCTTTTGCAAAATGATGTGCCGTTTGTCTTTGATGATGTATGCAAGGAAGCCTTCAACACTCTGAAGAAGAGGCTGGTCACGGGACCCATCATTCAACCTCCAGACTGGGGCATGCCATTTGAAATAATGTGTGATGCCAGCGGATATGTTGTGGCAGTGCTTGGGCAAAGGCGAGGTAAAGAATGCCATGTGATTTACTATGCATCCAAGACATTGAATCATGCCCAAGCCAACTACACCACGACTGAAAAGAAATTGTTAGTAGTAGTATTTGCCTTTGAAAAATTCTAATCCTATTTACTCAGAGCTAAGAGTGTGGTCTACACCGATCACTCTGCATTGAAACACTTGCTCGCAAAAAAGGAATCAAAGCCAAGACTCATTCGGTGGATACTAATGCTGTAAGAATTCGATTGGGAGATCAAAGACAAGAGTAGAGCTCAAAACCAGGTGGCTGATCATTTGAGTAGAGTACTCAATGAGGAAGAAGACGTGGTGCCCATTGAGAAGGTCTTCCCAAATGAGTACCTGTTTAATCTCAAGGGCACAGTACCTTGGCACGCTGACTTGGTCAATTTCATGATCTCCTGAGAACTACCTACCAGACTCTCGACCTATCAAAAGAACAAAATCAAAAGTGAGAGTCGATACTATGGAGAAGGTGCGCGGACCAAATCATTCATCGCTACGTGCCCACAAAAGAAGCCAAGAGCATTCTAGATCACTGCCACTCCGAAGCATGTAGGGGGCACTTTGGTGCAAAAAGAACTGCGAAGAAGGTTCTTAATTACGGGTTCTTTTGGCCCTCACTTTACAAAGATGCTTATGAAGTATGTAGACGATGCCCACACTGCTAGATTACTAGGAACATCTCCAAACGCAATAAAATGCCCATGGTGCCTATCATGCCGGTAGAAGTATTTGACGTTTGGAGAATTGACTTTATGGGTCCCTTAACTAAATCTAATGGACATTAGTACATAGTCTTAGCTGTAGAGTATGTATCCAAGTGGGTGGAAGCAAAAGCAACCATCACAAATGATGCCCGTGTGGTCAAGAAGTTCCTGAAGTCTAATGTGTTCAGCAGGTTCGGCGTGCCCAAGGCACTGATAAGTGATCAAGGATCCCACTTCTGAAACATGATCATCAAGAATTTGCTTAAGGAGTATGGAGTGAGACATAAAGTTACTACTGCATATCACCCACAAGCGAATGGGCAAGCCGAGGTTTCCAACTGAGAGGTCAAGTCCATACTTTAGAAGGTCGTGAACCCTAATAGCAAAAATTGGAATTTCAAGTTGGATGATGCCTTGTGGGCATATCGCACTGCTAACAAAACACCCATTGGGATATCTCTCTTCCGCTTAGTCTATAGGAAGAACTGCCATCTCCCAATAGAGATTGAGCACAAAACCTTTTGGGCAATTCAGAAGCTGAACATGAAGCTTGATACAGCTGGGATCGTAAGGAAGCTTCAACTTCAAGAGTTGGAGGAGATGAAGCTGGAAGCCTATGACAATGCCGTTCTCTACAAGGAAAGGATGAAAAGAACCCATGATCACCTCTTTCGCCATAAGCCATTCGAGCGTGGGCAAAAGGTTCTGTTGTATAATTCCAGGATGAAGCTGATAGGGGGAGGACTCAAGTCCAAATGGTCAGGACCATATGAGATCCAGATTGTGTGCCCAAATAGAGCAGTGGAATTATTTGATTTAAGTACTGGACAGACCTTCAAAGTCAACGGTCAAAGGTTGAAGCATCTCAATGAACCAACAATTTCATACATGAAGGCTCTCGGGATCAAGCTCGTTGAACCCATATATATATATATGATGAAATGCGAGCGTCATGCCCACGATAATAACTGGGGTGCTGACTGGGAGGCAACCCATATTTATTTGTTTTTATTTCCTTTTTTTATGTTTTTCGTAATTTATTTTCTTTCCTTTTTGGTGATTATTTTTTGTAATGTTAGACTAGGAGTTGGATTTTACGGTTGTATTTATTTTTGGAGTATTTTAGGGAACAAATTTAGGTGAAATTTTCATGGAAGGAAAGAATCTAGCCAATATGGATGCTTCCAGTATGGAGGGCACCAACAAAGGTAATTCCGGGAAATTCGGGATCTCTCTGCCCCCGTCCCCGTGGGTACATCACAAGATTCCGTACAAGGAAATCTTAGAAGATTAAAAATCGTCTGACGGGCCTGTCACATCAACCCAAATTGAGTGGCTAGGGTGAATCCAAGTATTAAACCCCCAACCCTTCCTTACCAAAATTCACTCGAAATTTTCACCCAAATTTTCAGATTTGACAGCCTCTTCTCTCTCTCTCTAAAAACTCCCTATCTCAACCGCCTCACCCACGATCACTATGGCCCCTAAAACTCGCACTGCCAAGTCCACAAAGAAGAAGGTGGAGTTCACCCCTTCTACTTCGCCGGAAAACTCCAGGGATACCACCACCGACGCTGCTACACCAAAAAAGTCGTCGAGCACCGCCGCCACGAACATCCAACCTCTCTCCACCGTCGAGCCACCATCTTTACCTGTCTCCACCCGATAATCCGAGAAAGCTGACGAGCCCTCTCTGAAAATTGTAGAAGAGACCGCCGATAAGATCGACGATCAAGAGGAGACCAACATGCAGTGAGATGTGACCCCCGAGCCGACATCAGAACATACCCCTGAGCCCTCTGCAACTGAAAAGTTGAAGAAGGTCAAGAAAGTGAAGGTCACTGCCGCAAAAGCTCAGTCACAGTCCCTAAAGAGAAAGAAACAGTCGTTGCTGACGCTGTCGGAGGATGAGAAAGCCGACGAGGAAAACGCTTAAAGCAGTGGGGAATCGCGAGCCCACAAGAGTCTGGATGACCAGTCTCTATCTCTGAAGGAACCCGCTGAGGGCACAACGGATGCGCCCTCTGTGTCTGTCAAGGGGAAGGGAAAGGCCCCTGCCAAACCGTCTGCAAAGAAGGGCAAAATCGTGGTTAGCCCAACTTCTGGAAAAGTCATGCTGAAAAGAGAGGGCATCTTGCCCACAAGGGATATCATCCACAGCAAGACCATCCACTTCGCCTTGCTCGCTATCTTGGGCATCGAGCGAGAGGTAAGAGAACTCTTCTCTAACATTGGCTGGTCATTTTTCATTGAATGAGACTGTTTGATTTTTCCTAAGTTGGTCTATGAGTTTTTCCATGATCTGTCTGTGAAAAGCATGGGGAAGGGTAGTACTTCTGCTAAGTTTTTTAAGTTTAAAATTTTTGGTAAAATTTTAATCTTTCTGCTAATGAATTGAACATGGGTTTGGGTATTATGTCGTTTTTGGATTTGAATGATGATGATTATAGATCTGTTGTTGTTGTGGTGCCCACGGATGAGAATGTGGATGAGAAGTGGACTGAGTTGGGTGACGGTTCCAAATTCAAGTCTAGAACTAGCAAGGGACATATGCTGAAAAGCAATGCCCTTCGTTTTTGTCACCATGTGCTCACCTACAACTTATTTGGCCGGAAAGATAGCTCCAACTCCATTACCAATCAGGAGTTGTTTGCCCTCTAGTGCATGGTGCACAAGAAAAGGATAAACTTTGGAGCTGTGGCCATCGCCCACTTCAAGGACACTGTGGCCCATTCTAAGAACCGTATCTCTTATGCCCAACTGATAACCCATCTTGCTGAAAAACTGCGCTGATTTGATCCCTCATCCACTAACCTGTATTGCAAGCATGTTGAATTATTTGATTTAAACTGCTTGAAATGTATGATGTATGTGTTTGACAATGATGAGGGGAAACCCGTGTTCGGCATTCCGAAGCTTGAGACTTCGAGTAGCCTTAGTTTTCCTCTGAATGTAGGTCCCAGCAAGAGGCCCCCGAGGGCACAGCAGCAAGAGCCAGCAGCCACCACCATCCTAGCCAGACTGGACCGATTGGAAACCGCCCTGTTCGCCTACTTCAAGCATGTCGGATTTAATTATCTGACCCCCTTTGATGCCTAAACTGGTACTCTTTCCCGTAGATTAGGTTTTTGTTTTTTTTTGTGTTTTTGTTTTTGTGTCTAGATGTCGCCCCATTCTCACACTTTACTCAGTGCAAAGTGTGTGGGTGTGGGCACTAGGGAGTCTTTGTTTTTGTGTTTCTGTTTCTATTTTTGTTTGTATGTTTGTGTGTTTTTTGTTTTTATTTTAGTTAAATGACCTCCGTACCGACCCAATTTGCCTAAGGCAAAGTGTGTGGGTAGGGGTGTCCATTTAATGTTTCGTTGAGTTTGCGGTTCATAGGATAACCTTCTCGCACCCACTTTGCCGAAGGCAAAGTGTGTGGGTGGGGGTTACTCTGCCTTCTATGCGTTTTTTTATGTTTCAAGCATGTGTAAATATTTGAACTTGTAAGGATGGAATCTACGGTCTTGTGACCATAAGGCAACATATTTTACTGTATTTTCATTTCAACATGCCCATGCTACTGCTTATATGATGAATGAACTAAGTACCTTGTGAGGAGTTGAGCCTGAATTCACGATGCATGTGATTATTCTTTCTTGTGTGATTTCTGCATTATTGAATTTAGGTGAACTAGAACTTGCTTTTGCTCTATTTCGAGGTCACAAGGAATTTTAGGTATGGTACTGAAATGCTTAGGCAAATTTTTTTTTCTGAGCTCACAAAGCTAAATAAAACCACCTTGATATTATCCCCTTGCAGCCCTGTTTGAGCTGAAAATAAAGCCCTGGTCATGTTCTTTCTTGAAACCCATAAAAAGACCATGGGCATGAGGGGAGGATAAATCTGGTATGTTACAAGGCATAAAATGCCAAGGAAAAAAGAAAGAAAAAGAAAAAGGAATGGGGTAGAAATAAAAAGGAAAAAAAAGAAAAAAGAAATCCCGAGAAAATAAAGTACAAAATGCCCACAATATAAAAATCGGGGGAATGTGCTTTATAAAATGGTTACGGTGGCAAAGGCCAGTAAGAGTCAAATGAAGTCTCCCAAAAGGGAAAATTCGACTAAATTCTGGGCCAGATCCAAATATTTCCTAACTTGAACCCGTAGCCCCGTTAAAACCTTCAAAGTCCTTAGCATAGGTATGCCCATTATTCCAATAGTGGTGAAGGAATAAGAGCACTTGCAAGCCTATAGTGATCATTGGTTCAATTATGTATTCATTGAGCGTAAACACTTAGCCAAAACACTTGAGTAAGGAAAGTATGAGAGAACCACTCACTTAGTCATTTTGATTTGCAGTGGGCATTATGTATGTTTTTACTGTTTATATGCTGTTGAGTGAGATCAGATTCCTAGGTCTCTGTGCCCGCAAGGGATATGTTTTACATGCTTGCTTTGTCTTGTTTTTGTCGTGAGTCTGTCTTTTCCTCCTTTTATTTTCTATTTTTTCTTTTTGGGCACGATGTACCCGCATACTTGAGGGCAAGTATGACTAAAGTGGGTGGGTGTGACAAGTCCAATTTATCTCGTATTTTTGTGTCTTTTTCTCATTCTTTTGTCTTTTATTTTTTGTGTTTTTTGAGTCGGAAAGAGCCAGAATGGGCACAATGGTAGGTAGGAGGCAGGAGAATCACTTCTGGAGGGCACAATGGTGCCAATGATACCAAGATGGGCAACAACTTCTCAGCGGAAAGCTCTCTCTCGAGCCTGGCGGAAATCACCCACCATTCCAGCAGAAGCTGAAGGAGAAGTTTGTGATCGTGCCCACAACAACCCCAGAGTGATTAAGAAGAGAATGAAAGGAGACGAGGGCACAAGAGTAATCGCAATCAGCTGAAGCAGGAGCAGTGAACCCTAGCCGCCCACGAAAAGAAGAGCCGCAAAAGGAAAGTGAGATCTTCCAGAAGGAGGATCGGCTCTACAAGGAAAGTTGCTATGTCGGTGATACTAGGGCACGGCAAGTACAAAACCTGCGACTCAGAATCTTCTAAATAAGGGAAGAATCTGCCAAATATGGAAAGTCTTGGGCACGGCGGCTGTAGACTGGGCTGAAGATCCCCCAGCCTGTGGGGGAATTTACCTTGTGTTCCTTGTACTCCTATATAAGTAGATACATGGCAGAAAACAAAAACCTCTACACGCATATACATTTTATTTAGTTTTATTCTGCAATTTAAATTATGTTGAACAATCTTGGGCCTTATGCCTGCAGACAGTTAGGATTTCCAGTTTATGTTCCTCAATCCAGCATTGGTGTTGGATTTATTTTGCTCTTTAATATAAGTAAGTTTTTCATTTATATTATGTGTTGTTTCATATCTTTTAATTATTATTTTTATTATTCTAAGTCTAGCATGAGCGGCTAGACTCTTTATTTCTGATTGAAAAAGGATAAGAACTTAATGAACACGTAAGAACCGTGAGGCTTATGGGCATAAAACTGTGTGAATTTGGTTCCGTCGTGTAATCATTTTCTTTGTTGCATTATACAGTAGGCTAAGCTAGTTAATTATGGCTGATCACTCGTTAATTAGAATTTTGTTCGCTACCTCAATGAATCGTAACTGTGTGTTGGTCATAAATGGATGGGATACATCATGGGTACTAAGGGCATAAGATCTTTGTCTAGGTAAATCTGGGTCTGTCTAGATCATAATGCTGCTTTGTTGCTTACAATCATATGAGAGATCTAGGTTGGGTAACGATTTAGGGTTTAAGGGACGAGAGATCACCTCTAGGCTAAACTGAAAGGATGGATTGGGTAAGTGTGAGAGATCCATTGCCTATAACCAGGTAATTAGATTCAAATAAGTAATCAACGTGCCCGTGAATGGTCAAGTATTTGTTAAGTTCGAAATCTTAGTTCTAATCCGAAATACCTTTACTATTAATGTTTTCTTGTCTTTTTGTTTTGTTTTGTTTTATTATTTAGTTTACAGTCTTTATATACAAAGTACGGAGACCACAACAATCCTCAAACCTTTTAGAAAGTGACACTGAAAGATAGAATTCGCAGCTCCTCGTGGGATCGACCCTTACTCACCTTAGTTAGCTATGCCTTGCTGTGGGCATAAGGATAACTCTCTCCATTGAGAATTATTCTGACCGCGAAACGACCGTGCGTCAGAATTGGCGCCGTTGTCGGGGAGCTGGTTCTTGAAATTCTATTTTCCCAACTTGTTTGTCTGGCCGGTGGATGTACAACAACTCTGAAGGAGATTTCGTGTACGATCCAGAACCTGAGAAAACTCTAAAGAGGAGAAGAGCAGAAGCACGGAGGGCACAACAAGCAGAGAGACTTGCTCTTGAAAGTAATCTGGAGCAAGAAAGAGCACAACTGGAGAGGAACGAACCAATGTTAGCCCCGATGGCTTAAAAAGAAGGAAGAACGTTGAGACAGTTAGTCTTTCCGACTAACATGAATTTACATCCCATGGGCATAACACTCCCAGCCATTATTGGAAGCTGGGAGTTGAAGGCAAGTTTCATCCAAATCTTGCCCAAATACCATGGAATGACTGTAAAAGACTCTCAGAGGCATATTCAAGATTTCGATATGGTGTATCAAACTTAACCCACGAATGGGGGAAAGGAACAATATGCACGGCTTGTCTCATTTCCGTTCACTGTTCATGACGGGGCACGAGACTGGTTATACACCCTACCAACTGACAGTATAACCACATGGGCACAACTGCAGTAGAAATTCCTGGAGAAATATTTTTCTGCATCACGAGTCCAGGATATGAAAAGAAGGATCGGAAGCATGAAAATGGGCATAAATGAGAGTTTCTATGACTACTGGTGCCGATTCCAAAGCATGTTGACGAAATGCCCACAGCACCAGATTACAAACCATGACTTGATCCAGTATTTCATAAACAACAGCAAGATTAGACCTTTAATCCTGTCCTCAACCCGTCATTTAATTTGTAAGTCATTTTTCGGTATTCTATGTTTCCGCTTTAGTAGAATCGAAAACCAGCTATGCATGTTTAATTGAACTCGGTTTATTAAAACATATATGCTTAATAAAATTATGATCTACATGACATTAGGATTAACGAACATCCAATTAGATCATGTGGTGGTTCATTTCGAAAAAACCCCAACAACTGGTATCAGAGTGGGTTTTGGCACTGTTCTAGATTTAATCCTAGGATGAATTTGAAATATATATTTAAATTTGATGATGAATTTATGTTGCATAAATTTTCAGATTTAAATATGTAAGAATTTCAAATTTTATGTGTTTAAACTTAGATGAATATTTGATGTAATTCGAAATATTCTAGGTTTGGAGAACACAAGATTTTTGATATACACCATATTAAATTTGGAATGGTTTTTGATGTTATTAAAATTTCCAAATTTAATTCGTTGTAGGTTTCGAAACTTGTAGATTCAAATTCAGATGTAATTTTGATTATAATCTATGGAAGTTCCCTAATTTTTGTTGATGTTATTTTCGGTCTTGTGGATAAATTTGGAGAAGTTTTTGATGAAAATCAAATTTTCAGATTTATTTGTTAGGTGCTTTCGAAAATAATGTGTATTAAAATTAGATTTGGTATTTTAGATGTTTATCATAAAGTTACCTAATTCTAATCCAAATAGATTTGAAAATAGAATATTAAATTTGGAAGGAATTTGAAGTGGATCAAATTTTCAGATTTAATTTTCTTGAAATTTTTGAAAATCTACATGGATTAGATTGGATAAGGTAATTTTTTTATATATATCAATAGTTATCTAATTCTAATCCAAAAAGATTTGAAAATAGAATTTAAATTTGAAAAGAGTTTGAAGTGGATCAAATTTCCAGATTTTTATTCTAAGTATTTTCGAAAATCAAGTAGATAAGAATTGGAAAAGTAATTTTTGGTGTATATCATAAATTACTTAATTCTAATCAAGATAGGGTTGAAAATAAGATTTAAATTTAGAAGGAATTTGAAGTGGATCAAATTTTCATATTTTTATCTTGGATATTTTCGAACCTAGCTAATATTTGGTATAGAATTTTGATTTATATCAAGATTTATAAATATTAATTAATTAGGGTTTATCCGAAAATTAAGAAATAAATTTGGTGGATATTTTTAACAAATTTCTAGATTTATTCTTAATATATTTTCGATATTACTCAAGATTTAATTTGATGGATGATTATTTAATTTTCAAATCATATCTTGGAGGTATTTTCGAAATATTTAATTTAATTAAAAGATAATTTTGAAAATAATGTCATGTGTGGATATCATATGTTATTTTAAGTTAATCATGTAATTGTGATTGTTGGATTTGTAGACTGGCTTGTTTGCAGGATTACCGACTATCATGGCTCCTTAATTATGTGATGTATGTTTTAATTATGTTGGATGTATGATGGGTCGTATGCCGGTTTGCCTACGTGATTTTAATCCATGAGAAAATACATGAATTAGGTCTAGGTTTTATTTTATGTTGTTTTAATGTAATAGAAATAAAACTGTTAGACCAATTTATTGAGTTGTAATTTTATTCTAGATATATTAGTTTTTTTCTTTAAGGAATACATATTCTATATTGAATAAAGTTTGAAGATCAACTCAAAAGAGGAGAATCGTACAGCTCAAGAAAGGAAGTATCACTGATTCACATCCCGAAACCCTAATTGGAGCTAGGGTTTTCGGCGAGGCGCAGTGATGGGGGCGGCGGCCATGCCTGAGTTTCTGGAGCTGACTTTCCAATTTTATCTCATTCAGCAACATGAGATATAAGCCATGATAGTTGATTTTTATTATTATTGCTTATTATGTTGTTTGGAGCATGCAATGGTGTTTTATTATTTTATGTGATGTTTGCATGTTTTACGATGGGATAAAATGAAACCTCAACCTTAAATAACTAAGTGGGAGAGATTCATACCAAAGTATGTAGAAATCTCAAACGATCTCCATTAATCTGGTTTAATTGAGATGTGATTGACATGCGAGTTGACAATAGGTCTTCCTCCATAACGGATGTGTCATATCACTGTTATCTCTAGACATTAAACTTCTTAATCAAGATAGCTATAAAATATTACTAGAACAAACTGACTCCTCCAACCGGAGCAGGGACTTCGAAATAGTGGACTTGGTGCTAAGATGATGCTATTCACACTTAGGTGTAATTTATTAATAAACGTCCACACTAACGTGGCTTATTAATTGGAAGGTTACACGACCGTGATTATTTCTGGCTATTAATTTACTTATCATAAGGAAAATTGACTGGAGGTAAATTAAAGGTGGTTTTTTACCTATTTAAGAATGAATTTTATAAATGTCCACACTAACGTGGCTTATAGAAAATATTTTTAAAATATCAATGGAAAAGTATATAATTTTTCTGAGGTTTTCGATTATATACTGTTTATCCTAAAGTTTGTGACTGTACTGCATGTTTACTTTTAAGTTATTCTATATCATCATGGCACTCTCCAACCTATCCTCTATTCTCAAAGAAAACAAGTTAATCGGTGAAAATTACAATGACTGGATTCGAAACCTTAACCTTGTTCTCACTGCGGAAGGACACAAATTCGTACTTGAAGAGGATGTCCTTAAAAGCCAAATGAGAATTCTGGCGAAGAACAAAGGTTGGCCTATGCTAAGTGGGTCATGTACAACCTTAAGGATCTCTTCAGTCACCAGAACCACTCGGCGCGCCATTTGGCGATGAAGAAACTGATGAGCATGAAAATGACTAATTCAACACCTGTAAGTGATCACATTCTTAGTATGATGAGTTATCTAGCTGAGATCGAGACCTTAGGTGGAGATCTGGATGCCGAGTCTCAAACAGACATCGTGCTTCATAGCCTGTCCTCGAAGTTTGAGCAGTTTAGATTGAACTTCAACATGATAAAGAAGGATGTTACATTATCAGAACTGCTCATAGATCTTCAAGCGGCTGAGTTACTTCAAAAGAGAAATCCGGAGGCAAACCTAGCTGAAAATAGGACGTATTCTTTCGGTACTAAAAGGAAGAACATGAATGCGCCTAAGAAAGCTGCAGATGAGGTGCTTAAGGTGAATAAGTCCAAGACTAAGATTCCTCCCGAGGTATTTAAGTCAAAGATAAAGTGTTTCAAGTGCGGCCAGCCAGTTCACTGGAAGGCGGATTGCCTAACAAGAAGAAGAAGAAGGGTACGTCTCAATCTCTCATCATTGAAACATGTTTAGCTACTTGTTCTACTCAGTCATGGGTAGTAGATACTGGAGCTATTGATCATGTTTGCATGTCTTTACAAGGGTTCCTGGCATAAAGACAGCTGAGTGATGGAGAGATTTCAGTCTACATGGGCAATGCTACGAAAGTGGCGGCAGTTGTAGTGGGAGACGTTACCTTATCTTTTAGTAGTGATAGGATTTTAGTTTTAAAGGATTGTCTTTATGTGCCTAGTTTTAGGCGAAACTTGATTTCAGTTTCTAAACTTTTTATGGATGGATATTCAGTTTCTTTTGATAACAGGGTCGTTATATTTAGTGATAAACATTTTATATGTTCTGGCACATTAGATGGACATCTTTATTTACTTAATCCTATGCAAAACACTACGCAAATGCATTTACTGAATACATCGATCATAAACCCTAAAGAACCTTCGAAATTGAATCAAACCTATCTTTGGCATCTTAAGCTCAGCTATATTAACCTTAAACGGATACAAAGGCTAGTAAATGATGGGCCATTTTCTTCATTGGTCCTAGAATCGTACCTTTGTGTGAATCCGGTTTGGAAGGTAAAATGACCAAGCGATCCTTTAAGGATAAATGAAATAGATCTGAAGAGGTATTAGATTTGATTCACTCTGACTTATGTGGCCCTATGTCAGTTCAGGCTCGAGGAGGGTATGAGTATTTCATCACGTTCATTGATGATTACTCAAGATATGGATACATATACCTGTTACACCGCAAGTCAGAATCCTTTGAGACTTTCAAAGAATTCAGAGCAGAAGTGGAAAAATGTACAGGTAAAAGTATCAAATCACTATGGTCTGATCGTGGTGGTGAGTACCTCTCGAATGAATTTAGGGACTACTTGGCAGAGAATGAGATTACATCCCAGTTGACTGCGCCGGGAACGACACAGCAGAATGGCATGGCGGAGAAAAGGAATAGAACATTGTTAGAGATGGTTAGATCGATAATGAGCTATTCAGATCTGCTTATTTCATTCTGGGGATATGCCTTGGAAACGGCAGTCTATATCCTTAACGTGGTTCCATCAAAATCAGTCCCATCTACGCCCACAGAACTTTGGACTGGATGAAAACCCAGTCTTAGACATTTTCGGATTTTGGGTAGTCCAGCATATATGCTAGATAAGGAAGCTGATAAGCTGGTACCACGTACGAATGTTAGACTGTTTGTTGGATATCCTAAAGGAACGAAAGATGGTTTATTTTATAGTTCTAAGGATCAGAAGATCATTGTGAGTACAAATGCTCGATTCTTAGAGAAAGACTATGTAATAAATCACAAGCCAAGAAGTGAGATAGTACTCAAGGAGCTTCGAGGGGAAAATTCGAATCTGACACCAACAGTACAAGAAGAGGAGCCATAAAATACTACACAATATGTCACAGATACACGAGAACTGCCTCGTCGCAGTGGGAGGGTTGTACTCCAACCTGACAGATTCATTAGTTTGGGTGAATCTTCGGATTTTCCTGAAGGACTAAATGAATTGGATCCCAGGACCTATGACGAAGTGATCTAAGATAAAGATGCAGATTCTTGAAAATTTGCAATGGAATCTGAGATTGGATCTATGGATCACAATCAAGTCTGGGAGCTTATAGAACCACAGGATGGGGTAAAACCCATTGGGTGTAAGTGGGTCTACAAATGCAAGAGAGGACCTGACGGGAAGGTTGAAACCTTCAAGGCAAGATTGGTGGTGAAAGGGTACACTCAGAAAGAAGGGATCGATTATGAGGAAACCTTTTTACCGGTAGCCATGCTTAAGTCAATCTGGATTCTCTTATATATTGCGGTTCATTTGAATTATGATATTTAGCAGATGGATGTCAAGATAGCTTTCTTGAATGGAAGTCTTAAGGAAAACATACACATGAAGCAACCAGAGGGTTTCCTTGCTAAAGGCCAAGAGCACTTAGTGTGCAAGCTTAAGAGATCCATTTATGGACTTAAGCAGGCGTTAAGGTCTTGGAACATCCATTTTGATGAGGTTATCCAGTCATATGGATTCGTGCAATGTCCGGATGAGAACTGTGTGTACAAGAAGTGTGACGGAAACATGGTGGCTTTTCTCGTGCTATATGTTGATGATATCTTACTTATTAGAAATAGTAAGAAAGTATTATCTAACATAAGGGTGTGGTTGTCCAACTAGTTCGATATGAAAGATCTGGAAGAAGCCGGACACATCCTTGGCATCAAGATAATTCGAGATCACCAGAAAAGGATGTTGTGCCTATCCTAGGTAACATATATAGACATAGTGCTAGCTAGGTTCAACACGTAGGATTCTAAGAAAGGTTTTATACCTTTCAGGCATGGAATTCATCCATCCAAGGAGATATGTCCCCACACGCAGGCTGAGATAGATGAGATGAAGGGCATTCAATATGCTTCGGCTGTGGGAAGCCTTATCTATGCTATGCTATGCACTAGACCTGATATATGCTATGCAGTTGGCATGGTAAGCAGATATCAGTCTAACCCTGGACAAGGCCACTGGACTGCAGTTAAGAATATTCTTAAGTACCTGAAAAGGACTCAAGATTATATGCTGGTATACCGCTCTGATAGTCTAGTGTCTTTCGATTACATAAAGTCATATTTTCAATCCGATAGAGATCAGAGTAAATCTACCTCGGGCTATTTGTATACCTTGGGAGGCGGGGCTATTGCATGGAGGAGCATAAAGTAGAAATGCATTGCGGATTCCACCATAGAGGCCGAATATGTAGCTGCCTCTGATGCTGCAAAAGAGGCCGTCTAGCTCAAGAGCTTCTTGTTGGACTTGAGTGTGGTTCCTGATTTGCCTAAGAGTATCACGATATATTGTGATAACTCGGGTGCAGTGGCAAATTCGAAGGAACCCAGAGCCCATAAAGCAAGTAAACACATAGAGAGAAAGTACCATCTTATACGAGAAATCATTAAGAGATGAGATGTGGCAGTGGTCAAGGTTGCATCGGAGGACAATTTCGCTGATCCATTTACGAAGAGCCTTCCAGCTAGGACCTTCTACGGTCATGTGGAGAAAATAAGAGTGAGATGCAGACCAGGAGCTGTCGTTTAAGATTTTAGTTAGAGTTGGAGAGTTAGCCTGTTTGTTTTATATTTGAAAGGCATGCTTCGAGTATAAGTGGGAGATTGTTCGTTTTGTATACTAGAAGACCTGTCTTTTGTTTACATTATTTATTATGTTTTATGATGATATAGAATGAATACAATTGCAGTCACTGTTTGCATCTAAATTGTTATATTTACATGCGTGTTCACTATACTTACATTGTAGATGATATGGTGTGGGTAAACATACGGTTAGATCATATCATCGGTTCCTTGTAATGTATTAAAGAGCTCACAGCTTAGATGGTCCTGAACCCGGTATCGGTACATCGTAGAATAATCTGATAGTTGGTTTATCTAGACTAGATGATTATTCTAGTACATGGGCAAGTGTATTGAGGAGGATCTACTTTGGATTCTATTCTCTATTCTGACCTTAAATGAGAGAATAAGAATCCACAGAGTTCGGGTTCTTAACCCCTATATATTGGCGGACATGTATTGTAATACCCAAGCCTATCACTATTTAATGATTATCATGATATATGTTTTAAATAAGTTATATATGCTCATTCTCATGCCAGTTGCATTTACATAAGTATGTGTATTAAAATGATTATGGTTATAAATGCTTATTTGATATATGTTGATAATTTCTAATTATATAATAAATTTAATAAAATATGTACGTATATATATATATATATATTAGAGTAAGTCTCAGCCAAATGATAAGTATAATATGTATATACATATCCAAATTGATCAAATAATAATATCATTATTAAAGGATCCATTTTTAAATGGATATAGTACATAATAATAGATAAACAAGCATTGACAAGTGGAAAATAAATAAAGAAAATAAATAAAAGTAACATGGAGCTTCTTTGAACTTATACGTATCCTTGATGTGTGATAGGTGTAGGCTTGTGATTATGTGTATATACCAAGGTAAGTATACGTGAAAATAGGGTTGAATTAGAAGGGAATTTAATTAACTAATTAAAATACATAAGCATATATTGTCAGATTATGGTGGAATGGAAGAAACAAAAATCGAAAGCTTTGGTCAGTTGAGGTGAGATGGTTTCAAATCTTATAGGATTTATTTAATGATGCAATTGAATTTAATTATTTAAAAAATAATATTAAAAATACGTACATGTTCTATTATATATATTTTTGATTCATACTAAAAATAGAACTAATTGTATAGTAATTATAAGAGTTGACAGAGATTACTGTTAATAATATTTAAGCTTTGGAAATCTTGAGTAATATAATCTATTATCTTGGAATTTTATATTTTTATGCTTCATTGGTAAGAGTAGGAATTTAAATTAATAAAATGCAAATTACATTTGTATAATATAGAGTAAATATATAAATGCATAAACAATATTTTATTTATTGTAAAATTTATTATTGAAGCATGTGCAAAGGATTTGGATTCAAAGTTAAATATTGGTTATTTGTTCCATTAAGTTAAATTGTGAGGACGTAAAGAATCTTCAATTAATTAGAATATATGATAATAAACAAATTTATAAACAATTCATATCTAACTAGGAATAAGGCTTATAATTGCTGAAACATTTAAATAGAGAACTCATCATAAAAACTACTTACAGTCAAATAAAATTACGAAAATTATTTGTGAATTGAACATGGAGTATTTTGCGATGTTTTGTATCCTTTAACCTCAATTAGTAGTTGATCAATAGTGAATCAAGATTTTCACATATATTATAACGCATTGATTACAGTAGGAATATTAGTATATTGTTAAAATAATAGAATAAATAAACAAAAGGAAGAACATTGTTTGATTCCATTTTACATTACCGATTAATTAATAAATTGAGTCTTAATTTATGATCTATGTTAATTAGATCATCTTGAGAAAGCATCCAGTTTAGGATTACAAATATTGTAATCTTTGGAATCGAGGTAAGTAGAAATTCATCCTCAACTACAATGCATGAACATAGTATTATTTGACTATATATGTTTACTATTTATTATACATTATTATGTTATATTGTATGATTGTGTGATATGATATACTTGTGATATTGTATTGTCTTGCATTAAATAGCTTGTGCATGAGCACGAGCATATGCATGCACGTCATGTAGATACTGTCGATGTTGCATGCATTAAATGGTTTTGAGAGAGAGAAAATGTTTTGTTTGGGATTGGTCACCACCAGCCCGTGTTGTGCTGTGTTCATATTTGTGCCTCGAGTGGGATGACTTCCATGCGGGATCAAAGGGAACAGGCAAGGGACGTGTCCCTTGGGGTCCAGGGAGGATGGTCCACTTCGACTGCACCTTTGAGGTGATGAGTGACTGATGTGTGATGACTTTCATGTGGGATCAAAGGGAACAGGCAGGGGGTGTGTCCCTTGGGGTCCAGGAAGGATGAGTCACATGAGTGCACTAATCACATTTTGGCCAAGTGATATTGATTATATTATGAGCTCATGACTCATGTTGGTGTCTGGTGAAGGGAGCCAAGTTCCAAACGTTGAAAATGCTTTCAAGATGGCTTGATTAACCCACACACTACTGGATGCATAAAACAAACTCTACCAAAGAACTATTGATTTTTGAGACAAGTGGAAAAGCTTTGCGATATATTTCATTCAAAACGTGTATGTCTTATAATAAATGAAAATCCCTAATTAAATAACCTAAGGAACGAAATCTAATAGATCTTAGGCTTAGAAAATCAAATTGGGCTGAAATAAAAATACTGGGTCTAATATAACCTAAACAAGTTGTGATAAATTGGACCCACTAATTAAATAATTCCAATACTAAATTAATAGCCCAAATAAATAACATAACTAATTTAAAACAGCTAAAACACCTCCTCATTGCCTCAGTCAAGCTCTTCGATGTTCAACATAGTCACCAACTTGCACTGTCTGAAATCGGCTCCATCATCTTCCAACTTCTTTGTCACACAGCACTGCAGATATCCTTGCAACTTCTTAGAACGTAAACGCGTCAATGGACCTCGTAGCTACAAATCCAGATTTAATTCCTCAGTGCTCATCCCGGTCTCATCAGGAGCAGTGTCACCGGCAGGAATATCACAAGCATGCTGGGCAGAAAAAAGCTTGTGGCTGATCACCAACGGAGGTTCTTCCGGTGCAAACACATCCTCTGCAGTCAGATGATGATGTTGATTCATAATGATAGAGAAGATCAGACTCGGATACCCAGAGGCTGCTGGATTCTGGGGGACTCTGCATGGGCAACCACATGGTCAAAAATGACCTGCCCTAAGTTGAACACCTCCTATGTTCCAACTCTGTAAAGAAAAATGGCCAACGACTTCCCCGGGGTTGATCTATGCTTGCTTGGGAGCCAGTTTTTTATAGCAATCTTGTGAAGAATTGAGTACTTCACACTCAAGTCAAAGGCCATCAATGCTCCCCCCTTAGGCCAAACCAGCCTACTTCCTCCCATCAATTCTGCAACAATATCATCCAAGGCAGGGACAAATTCAGGAGCAACAGAATGTGCTCGTCCTAGATACGAATTGATCACAGAATGAGAAAACTTAATCCACACACCACGAATAAAGGCAGAAAAAGCATGATCAGAAGAGGCATCCCTAATTGACTTACGCATATTAGCATAAAATTCATGAGCAACAGCCAGAACATACGCGGGAGCATAATAAGCAGACTTATCAAGAAGGGAATCATGCAACAAATGGACCACTCAAGTACCCTCAATATCAGACTCAGTCAATTTGCGCTCAGACCTTGAGACCACACCCATAAGGCGTTCGGATTCAGTCTGAGTGACTCTTCGAACAGAGACAGCAGCGGAAGCAGATTTCTTAGCAGAGGGTTTTTTAGAAGAGCCCTTAGTAGCAGCAACTTTCTTAGCGGATTTCTTTGAGGCAGAAGCTTTCTTGGAAGCCTTAGAGGCTTGACCCTTCTTCTAAGATAGTTTCTCCAGAACACGCATCTTCAGATGAGCAATGGGGGTCTCATCATCATCTGAGTTACCCTCAGCAGTAGGGGTTTCCTCAGGGTCATCTCTAAGCTGTAATTTTCTTTTGATGCAGCGAGAGCGGGAAGCAGGAACACCTTGATCATCAAGAGGAACAAACTCTGAGACTGGAGGAGAAGTCTCATCATCATCGACAACTTCAATGTCGACAACAGCATCACCTTGTGCCTCTTTAGACTAGGCAGCAGGGTTGAAAACAACAGTGGGAGAAGCATCTCCAAGCGGCACCTGAATGGTGACTACGGCGAGTCAAGAGAAGGAGCAGGAACAATCGACAAGGGAACCGGATCAGAAACAAGCCTTATAGCATCAATGGAGGCAGCAAATTCATCAACTAATGAAGACTCAGCATGGACAGCAGCATCAATTGAAGCTTCAACAGCTTCATTTATCTCCAATGATGGTAACGAAGGCTCAGTGGAAACCCTAGGAACAATTAGGGGTTCCTCAGGTATTGTAGTAATAAACCCAGCATGAGGAGAATTGAGCACAGATGGAGGAACATCTGAAGGAGAAACCGATTCTGGACCAGTCGACGCTGGAACAGATTGAGATAAAATCAGGGGCTTGTATAATTCCTCTTGGACTTTCCATAAATCAGCCGTGTTAATCTTCAGCTTTTTGAATAATGATGATCTGGAGGAGCTTGACTTGTTCGCCATTGAATTCTGGAGAGGAAATATCTTGAGAGAAAAGTGGTTTGGGAGCGGCTTAGCATGGAAATTTTGGAAAAAATTTCTGAAAGCCTTGAACAGATTCAAAAATTGAACTAACACCTTTAATTAAAAATATCATTAAGGAAATTCCCATAGATAACCATCAATTCCATAATCATCACATACTGCACGTCCTCGAGGAGTGGAACCGAGCTGGGCACGAAAAATGAGGGCCCACTAGCCGTTGTGGAAACCGTTCACAGAATGCCCAAAACTGTCAAGCACACTACCAGGAACACACTTGAAAAGACCATTGAAAACTTGGTCATTTTTACGATCTCTGTACATACATCACTGACCAAGACTGTACAGAGATACTTATCTCAGGGGAGAAGTTTAGAGAACACATAGACCCAAGGAGGATCTAAGTGTTTCAAACCTTACACTATCAAGTGCCTTAGTGAAGATATCCGCAAGTTGAGCTTCTATTGCAACATATTCAATTACAAGAGATCCATCTTCAACTAGCTCACGGATAAAGTGGCGGCGAACATCTATACGTTTAGTCCGAGAGTGCTGAACATGATTCTTTGAAATATTTATGGTACTCATATTGTCACAGAATATGAAAAGAACAGACTGTGGCAAATCATAGTCAAGCAGCATCTGCTTCATCCACAAGAGTTGTGTACAAAAACTTCCAGCTCTAATATATTCTGCTTCGGTAGTAGATAGAGAGATTGAGTTCTGTTTCTTACTGAACCACGAAACCATGTTGTTACCGAGGAAGAAGCATCCTCCTGAAGTGCTTTTTCGATCTTCAGTATAACCAGCCCAATCTACATCACAATATCCCACTAGACTCGGGTTTGTATCAAATGAAAACCAAAGTTCCAACTCAGCAGTACCTTTTATGTACTTGATTATGTTCTTGACAGCTTTTAGATGGCTTTCTTTGGGATCAGATTGGTACCGAGCATACTTGTAGTAAGGTAGAGTAGACTACCAATCATACTTCAGTACATTGTTTGCTCAATGGACACCCCAGCTTCATCTCTTGACATCTTAAGGGATGTCCTCATGGGTGTTCTCTTCGTGTTGTAATTTTCCAAACCGAACTTGCTTATCAAGTTCCTTGCATACTTTGTTTGAGAAACAAAGATCCCATCATCTTTTTGCTTCACTTCAAACCCCAAAAAGTAGGTTGGCTCTCCTACAAGACTCATTTCAAACTCAGATGTCATGTACTTGACAAACTCATCCGCCGTTCTCTTTGACACAGATCCAAAGACAATATCATCGACATAGATCTGAACGATGATCACATCAGATTTTTCTCTCTTAATGAAGAGAGTTCTATTAACTCCACCACGAACATATCCTTTCTCCAAAAGGAACTTGGTTAGCCGTTCATACCAACCTCATGGAGCTTGTTTGAGATCGTAAAGGGCCTCTTTTAGTTTGTAAACAAACTCAGGATGGTGTGGATCTTCAAAGCCTTTGGGTTGACTTACAAACATATCTCTAGTTAAATACCCATTCAAGAAGCTCTTTATGTCCATTTGGTACAACTTGAACTTCATCCATGCAGCCATGGCGAGAAAAAATCGGATAGATTCAAGTCGAGTGACAGGAGCAAATGTAGCGTCGAAATCAATTTCCTTAACTTGGGAATATCCTTGGGCAACCAACCTTGTCTTGTTCCTGGTTATGTTCTTCTCCTCATCGGTCTTGTTCTTAAAAATCCACTTTGTGCCGATCACATTGGTATCTTTAGGTCGTGGAACAAGATCCATACTTCATTTCTTTCAAATTGCAAAAGTGCTTCTTTCATGGCTTGAATCCACCTATCATCCTTCAAGGCCTCTTTAACATTCTTGGGTTCAACAGTGGATGTGTAGCATACATTAGCAATAAGCTCACGAAAGTTCTTACGAGCTCCTCTTGTCCGGACCCCTTCATTCATTACACTAATGATATATGAAGCAGAATGGTTTTTCTGGACCCCTTCAGAAGGTTTGTAGACATCCTGTTTTTCAGTCCTTTCTTCAGTCAGATTACTGTCTTGCAAACTGTCAAGCACAGATGCCGGAACAGGGACAGTAACATCAAGGCTCTCATCATTAATCTGGGCAGCATGTTCTTCTAGACCATCGACAACAATGTTGATTGATTCCATAACCGTATTTATCCTTTTGTTGAAGACACGGTATGCACGGTTATTTCTTGAATATCCAAGAAAAATATATTCATCTCCTTTGGCATCAAATTTGCCAAGATACTCTCTATCCCTTAGCATACAACAAATACTTCCAAATATGTGATAGTATTTAATGTTAGGCTTCTTTCCTTTCCACAGCTCATAAGGAGTAGTTCTTGTCTTGGGTCTGAAGTATACCCGATTAACGACATGACAGGCCGTGTTCACAGCTTCAGCCCAGAGATTGTCAGGAACAGATTTAGCCTTCATCATTACTCAACTTATTTCTTGAAGAGTTCGATTTTTTCTCTTATTGAGGTGTTTTAGGGGCAGAAAACTCCTGACCAATTCCTTTTTCTTCACAGAATGTTTTGAAGAAAACATTTTCAAATTCACGTCCATGGTCACTTCTAATTCTAACCACATTAGTTCCTTTCTCCACTTCATTCTTGAGACAAAGTTTTTTGAACGTCTCAAAAGTCTCTGCCTTGTCTCTCAAGAACTCAACCCATGTGAATCTAGTGTAGTCATCTATACAGACAAAGATGAATTTCTTCCTTCTAATGCTTTCTGTTTGGACAGGCCCCATCAAGTCCATATGTAATAAATCCAAGGCATTTGACCACCATGATCCAACTAGAATGCAGCTTCTTATACGCCTCCATAGCAGATTTCTCAGTAAAATCTTCATCATCATTGTATTCAAAAATTTTCTCCACCTCATTGGCAGGAACAAATGTAGGCACAGCTTCTTTGATAGCATGTGTGATGAAAGCAATATGATTTCTAACACATTCTTCACCACTTCCACTATCATCAGGATCATCACTTTCATTTAGAGTAGAACAATATGACTTGTTCTTCTTTTTTAGTGTGTTAGCACACTCAGCTTGGTAATGACCAAAGCCACTACATTCTCTGTACTTCACTTCCTTAAGTTTGTCTTCATTTGGCTCCTCATCCTTATTTCTTCAAAGTTTAGAGAACCTGTTCTTGCCCGCATTATTTTGAGAAGACTTCTCATACCGTTTGGCAAACTTTGAGAAGTTTTTAGTTAGCAAAGCAATTGACTCTGCAAGGTCAGCTTTGTCAGGAACAGTGCTGGGAGCATCAATAATGGAACTAGCCTGAAAAGCAATGCTTTTCTTCTGAACAGTTTCTTTCTCTGTCAGGCCCATTTCAAACTTTCGCAACGACCCCCTCAGCTCTTGCAGCTTTATCTTACTCATGTCTTTAGCTTCTTCAATAGTCGTGAATTTGTAGGCAAATCTCTTAGGTAGAGAGCGAAGAACTTTTTTCGGACAAGTTTTTCTTCAGAAATAGCATCTCCAAGGGCAAAGCTTTCATTTGCAATATCACAGATTTTAGCTTTAAAATCAGCAAGTTTTTCAGCCTCATCCATCTTGAGATTCTCGAATCTGGTGGTGAGTAATTGCATCCGTGAGGCACGAACACTGCTTGTTCTCTCATAGGTAGTCTAGAGAATGTCCCACGCACCTTGGCTTTATCACAAGTGGAGATGAGCTTGAAGATATTCATATCAACGGCCGAGAAGAAAGCATTCATGGCTTTAGCATTTAGCCCCATCATCTAGTAGTCATCATTGTCCCACTCTTCTTTAGGCTTCATCACAATTTTACCTTTTTCATCCTTCTTTGTAGGTGGTTTCCATCCTTCAGTCACCATCTTCCAGGCACGTTAATCAATTGAATGAATGAATGCAGTCATTCTAGCTTTCCAGTAGGCATAATTATTACCATCAAGGAGCGGAGGTCGAACCGTCGATGCTCCTTTTTTCATCGTGTCCATCTCGGCAAAACAAACACAAAAACACGGATTAAAATCCCAAGATCACACCTGTGTAATTGGTGATCCGCTCTGGTACCAATTGAAAAAACAGCAATCCGTGCTAAGTGTGATTTACATAAACTGCACACAAGTGTTCTACAATATGTTGGGAATAGACGTGAGAATAGTAAATAGAAAGCAGTAAAGGAATGCACGAGATTGGTAACCCAGTTCGGTTAATCAACCTAATCTGTGGAGACTTCGTCAAAACTTGAAGATCCATTTGCTACTTCTTCATGAAGTGTATTTAGGCTATTACACATACAGAACTCCCTCCTTATGCTACTCGTTCTTCTTCACGAACTCTTTCACTAAACGAAAGCTGTTAGATCCCCTCACAACTGTGACACTAGACTCCCTCTAGCTACCCATGACTTCAATTTACAATCTCTCCTGAGATTGCGTACAAAATGGATTAAAACCACCCCTCACGTGTTTCACTCAAAACATTAAAAATGCTAGACTATCACGTTGATCTTTTTATGGAACAACTCCTTGCTAATACATGGATCACAAACAAAATTGACTCTCAAACAATATGCTAAGAGAATCTAATTAACTCCACACCGATTACACAAGAAATTGCTCTTCAAATAGTCTTCACTTCAAATGATACTGTTGGATATTTTCGCCGATGTAGGTAAGTGAATATTGACTTGTGATCCTTCCAAACTTGCGTAGATACTTTCCATGTGAAGTAAGGTTAATTTTAGCGCGGTATATACACCATAAGGAAGTCAAACAATTATATCTTGACCTTCCAAATTGATCGGGTGCAAGATTTTTCCGGTATGGAAACTGCCATATTTAAACTGTTCCCGGGTCTGTCAAGAACATCAGAGCGAACAGTTCACCAACTATTCTTCAAAACTTGCACAGTGGAACTTTTGTGTTCAGGCACATACCCTGGAACACTTTGTCTTCTATATCTCACCAATACAAACACGAACCAAACATTAGTGAATGACGATGGCACTAACAACATGTAAGGTCAGAATGTAAAAACTTGAGCAAATGAAGAACACGAGGTTGGTAACCCTGTTCGATCAACTGATCTATGTCAGGAGGACTTATCAAGTCTGTGAGAAACAGTTTACTACTCTGTTGAATGGTTACAAAGGTTTTTACACGAAGAGTCACGTCACTCGACCTCTTTCCTGCCTGATTCAACCTCGTTTACTAAACAGAATTGTGAGCTCTCCTCACAGCCTAGAGTTCCTCTAGTTCCCACAGGAAATCTCTTCCAAGACTTCTCTAAGTATGAATGAAAGTGAGTTTCAAACACAGACTAGAAACACAATGATCTAATCGATCAAACCTAGTCTACCTGAATACTATATACTTCGATTGTGAAGTCTTTTAACTCTCAGCCCTTTTGTGTATTCATAAAAATTCATGTTATCTAAGCTAGTCTGATTCTCAGGCCATTTATAAACAACAGCTATAACCTTAACAAGGTAATCAGAAGTCCTACTTTGACTAGGATTTAACAAGGAAATAATTTCCTTTATTATATCGGACTTTTCCTAGATTAGATTTCTTCCTTGAATAGAACTCCTTTTTTCCTTCTTGATCTTCATCATGAACAAGGCAACTTCTATTCTGAAACATCCATCTTGAATCTGTAGCACCAACTCTTTGATTCCAGCATGATACGTCTCTTGTAAACTCTCTGGACAGCCATGTACATGATCATGTTCCTGAACATGACTAAGTACATGTCTTGATCTTCAATCAGATTCACAGCGGAATGTTCACAGTAATGTCCAGAACATGTTATTGTAACATGAATAACCAAAACTTTTTTGTGTTCTTTTGAAATTACCATATTGTCATACAAATTATAACAATCTGAACACTTAAGTGCAGATGACACTAATATCTACCAATGGTAGTAGCTCTTCCCAGCTGCTTCCTTGATCGATGACTACTCCTCTGAGCATATCTTCCAAAATCTAGATAGTCCTTTCGGACTGACCATCCGTTTGACGATGAAAGGTCGTGCTGAAGTTGAGCTTTGATCGCATGACTTCTTGTAAACTCCTCCAGAATCTTGACGTAAATCTCGTATCACGATCTCATGTAATCGAGACTGGCACTCAGTGCAAATGCACAATCTCTCTAACATATATCAGTGCTAATTGATCTATCACATCCGTCATCTTAACGACAACAAAATGCGCGACTTTCGATAGACGATCAATGACTACCCAAATGGTGGTATATCCCCTCTTAGACTTTGGTAAACCTACCACAAAATCCATATTGATATTATCCCACTTCCACTCGGGGATTTCTAATGGTTGGAGCAGACTAGATGGTTTTTGATGTAAGGCTTTCACTTGATGACAGTTCAAACACCTTTCTATGAAGGCGACTCTCTCTCTCTCTTCATGTTATTCCACCAGAAGTTCTTCTTAAGGTCTTGGTACATCTTGGTGCTTTCGGGATGCGCTGTATATGGTGTGTCATGTGCCTCGCACATGATTTCCTCCTTCAGCTCTTCCTTGCTTGGTACACAAAGTTTTCCCTTGAATAAAAACGCGTTGTCAGCGGCTTCCGTGAAGTCTTGCGAGTTATTAGAACATGCTTCCTACGTTTTCTTCTCGAGGAACTTGTCTCCTCTATGGGCTTCGACTATCCTTTACCTTAGGTCAGGCTGAGCGACTATTGTGGCAATCTGGGCTTAAATGATTTCAGGTGGTGTTAGCACCCCGATTGTCAACTTCTCGAACTCCTTGCGAAGATCCTCCTGGACTTGAATGAGTCCTAACTCTACCTTCTCTTTCCTACTCAGGGCATCAGCTACCACATTCTCCTTTCCTGGGTGGTAGTGCATCGTGCAGTCGTAATCTTTGACGAGTTCTAACCATCTTCTCTGCCTCATGTTAAGATCCTTTTGCTCGAAGTAGTACTTAGGCTCTTGTGATCTAAGAAGATCTCACACTTAGCTCCGTAGAGGTAGTGCCTCCAGATCTTCAGCGCATGTACAACTGCTGCTAGCTCTAAGTCATGTGTGGGATAGTTCTGCTCATGATTCTTAAGCTATCTCGAAGCATAAGCAATCACCTTTCCTCTTTGCATCAGCACGCATCCTATTTATTTCTTTAACGCATTTGCGTAAACCACGAGATCTTCATTCCTTTCTAGAATGGCCAACACTGAGGTTGTGGTTAGCATCTTCTTCAAGGTTTGGAAGCTTTCCTCATACTCTAGCGTCCACTTGAACTTGGAGTCCTTCTTTAGTAGTCGCGTCATGGGCTTGGATATCGATGAGAATTCTTCGATAAATCTACGATAGTATCCAGAGAATCCTAGAAAACTTCTTATCTCATTCACGTTCCTCGGAGACTTCCAATTGCTTACTGCTTCAATCTTAGCCGGATCTATCTTGATTCCTTCCATTGACACTATATGACCTAGAAACATCACCTCCTTGAGCCAAAACTAACACTTACTAAACTTAGTGTAAAACCTTTCTCTTCTTAACGTCTCTAGCACCACTCTTAGGTGATCTTGGTGTTCTTCTTTGTCTTTTGAATAGACGAGGATATCATCTATGAAAACTAGCTCAAACTTATCCAAATACGGGTGAAATACCCGGTTCATTAAATCCATGAACACTGCTGGGCATTGGTCAAACCAAATGGCATTACTACAAACTCATAATGACCATATCGAGTCCTAAAAGCGGTTTTAGGAATATCTTCTTTTCAGATATTCAGCTGGTGATACCTAGACCTTAAGTCTATCTTAGAGAAAACAGTTGCTCTCTTAAGCTGATCAAAGAGATCGTCTTTTCTTGGGAGAGGGTATCAATTGTTCATGGTCAACTTATTCAACTCTCTATAGTTGATGCACATTCTCAATGTGCCATCCTTCTTCTTCACGAACAAGATTGGAGCTCCCAAGGTGACACACTAGGTTGGATAAAACCTAGGTCTAATAACTCTTGCAGTTGAATCTTGAGTTCTTACAACTCCTTAGGCGCTATTCTGTAGGGGGCTTTCGAGACTGGGACAGCTCCTGGTTCCAACTCGATGGTGAACTCCACTTATCTATCTGGAGGTAGTCCTGGCAGCTCCTTCGGAAATACGTCGGGGTATTCTCGTATGAGTGAAACGTCTTCGATTGACAGCTCTCCTTCCTCTTTCTTCATTAAGCTAACCAAGAACGCTTGGCAGTTACTCATCCTCATCATCTTTGCGGCCTTCAAAGCAGATATCACTGGTACTTTAGTTCTTAGCCTTGATCTGTAGATCTTCACCTTAGGTTTTCCGGGTGGTTAAAACACTACTTCCCTCTGAGGGTAGCTTATGGAAGCATAAGCTGAGGCTAACCAATCCATTCCTAGGATTATATCGAAGTCTTGAATCTTTATCACGTAAAGATTTGACTTAAAGGTTTCCTCTTCTATGTTCAATTCTAGATTAGAGCAGACCTTCCTAGACATCATTATTCTTCTAGAGGGAATACTTATCTCAAGAGCATTCTCAACATTTTCGGATTTTATCTTCAATCTCTTACTAGTAGACTCAGATATAAACGGCTCCAGTATCGAAGAGAGCTGAAACGGGCATGTCGAAGAGGGTAATCATACCTGCCAGATTACTTGTGGCCTTAGCAGCTTGCTGCTGAGTGAGAGAATAAGTACGAGCCGGCTAAAGGGGCCTTTGTCCTTGATTAGACCATTGATCTTGTCCTTAGTTCGGTCTTAGATTCATTCCCGGCCTTTGTCCTTGTGGACCTCCTTACTGCAGCCTTGGTTGATTTCTGGGGAATTGTCGAAGTGGCTGTGGGTACAAGGGTTGTTGTCGCGTCTGGGATCGTCTGTTGTTTCCTTTAGGACACTCCCTATTGAAGTGTCCCTCTTCTCCACAGTTGTAGTACCCGGTTTGGTTTGCTCGACAAGCTCCAAGGTGCATCCTTCCACACTTTTGACATGGTTTCAGGACAGGGTTGGAGTCAGGCTGATTGCGAGGTACTCCTGACTCTTAGATCGTGCTTGAAATCTTCCAAACTATACTCCACCCATTGTTCAGGGGTTATAGTCCTTTGAACGGACTCCCACCAGTAGTCCGCATCATCGGTCAGCATGAAAAGAGCGCAACTTAACTTCTCTTTGGTGCGTCATTTTACACCAAAAATAATTGAAAAGAAGAATGATGAAGAAGAATGAAATTGAATAATGAAAATAATCTGCAGAGAATCATTCCCCCGTGTCTGGCGTTCAGTCTGTGAATTTTGGATACTGGAATAGATAGAGTCCTACTCTATCTAGAAGTCTTTTAATACAAATCCTTAATTAATTAATTAAAAAAGAAATCTAATCATAATCCAACTAGGAAAATAATAAAAATAGAGTCCAACAGTACTAAAAGATTGCATAATTTTCATCCAGGCCCAAAAACCTGGTGAGGATCCACTATCTCCAGCGCAATACTAGCATAATCCATCCGTCAGTATGCCCATACTGACTGCCTTCCAGACTGTCCAGCTTTTCTTCAATCAAATTGGGTTCAAAGCCTCCAAAACAATGCCAATATCTCCACTTCCATGTCAACCACCTGAAATCATCACAGAACACAAATTCTTCCATAAAACCTGATCATGAGGTGAGTAATACTGCAAAAATGTACCAAAATGGACCCAAAATATATATGAAATAACAACCTAATTAAACCCCCCCACACTTAGACAATGCTCGTACTCGAGCATAACTAAACAAAAGACAGACTCAAAAAGGACCCAAAAACGATAAGACAATCATTGACAACCTTAAACGGAAAACAATCAAAGTCAGAGGTAAGATACAATCATCCACAGACCACAAACCAATCTCTTGTTTCATAAAAGTGTACACATGCTCTTCATTCAAATAAAAAACATGCAAAACCAATCCTGCCTCACCAAGGTTTGCTCAAATTCTCTCAAAAGAAAATATGGACACAATTTAATTCACACAAATCGTAACTTGATGCTTTCAAACATAAATTTGCCCATATGTCAAAATCTCTATCATGCAAATGAGATCTATACACAAATCAAAAGGTCTTTTTGCACTGGTTGTAGCGGGACTAGGGTGCATAGGTAGGATAAAAAGGATGAAATGGCTCAAATAATTGAAAACATGTAAGCATATCAAAACACATTTACCATATTTGTCTGCAACTTCCCAAATAAATCAACAAAACCCAAATTAAGTGCTGGTTTCCAATAATATAGGGGAACAGAATAAATGATTTCGATTTAGCACAGCCCCTTTTATTCCATGCTCGTTATATTCCTTATTTGCTTTCTTTTTTTTTCTTTTTTTTCATTGGAATAGAAATAAAGATATATATACTTTTTAGCTCTCCAGCACCAAATATCTTCAATCAGACTTTAAACTCTTCAACACAAACCAATATAGCTTACATGCTTTCATGGGACAAGAGCAGGCCATAAGGCTAAGGCTTAATTATTTAGTGGCTATTTATATAAAAAAGAAACAGATTAGGCACAACGGGCTCACTAATGGACAATTAAAGGCATGGATAATTTCTTTTAAGCCAAAGCAATGGGTAATCCTAAATGCCTTAATCATTTTCATGCAAAGAAACTCAAAAGTGCTGTGATTAAGGCAACTGGGCAAATTAGAAATCCAACATTCAAGTACGAAACACTCAGCAAGAAAATGAATTGAGCTTTCTCATATATAATGCTCATCAGGCTCAAATCTCACAATTTAGAAAGCTTCAAAAATTTTGATTAAATTTTTCATATTTCCTCATTTAAGAATACATACAAGCATATGTACATTTTAATCACAAGAAATAAACCATCCACTCAAGACAAATCCCATATCATACTCTTTCTTATCATGCAATCCATCTCAAGTAAGCCAATGATTTGACACACCAAAACCACAAAAACTTCTTTTTTTTTACTAAATAGAAAATGCAAAAACTAACTCCCCCCCCATACTTAAACAACATAGTGTCCTCACTGTGTAAAGGAGGAGGCAGACAAAAACAAAAGAGATAAAGATACTAATAAAAAAACTTACAAATGAGTTCTCGGGTTGCCTCCCAAGGAGCGCCCTTGTTTAATATCCGAGGCTTGACACAATCAGAACTTGATCACGAGATAATTTTGGGGGTAGCCAGATCTACCCCGTTGAGAGTAGTCATCTCCATCCCCGCACTTTTATGCTTCTTCAAAAGCTCGACCAACCTTGCTTCTTGCTCTTTTCAAAGAGCATTGCTCATGATGACAGGCAACATGTCTTTCTCTCCCAGAAAAACATATTTCAGATGTTCTGGAAGCACCTTCAATTCCAACATTGGAGCTTTCACAACAGATGGCAAAATCGACTCTGAGTTGGTCGGTATGGGCATACTGCTTGACAGATGCCGAGTGGGAAACTCACTGGTAGAATACAGCTGCATTATGATGTCTTAAATTTCTTCATCTTCTTCTGTTACTGCAGCAGTGTCAGTCATCCCACCAAAAAGTACATGTTCTAGCTTATCTTCTCTGAAATTATTCTCAACAAAATCGTCAACTAAAGGGTCGACAACATCAATCATATACAAAGCTTTAGGATCCTCAACATGCTTCATAGCTTCAAAAATATTAAATGTGACAATATCACCATCAAATTCAAAGCTAAGCATACCCTTATCAATATCAATTTTAGTTTTAGCAGTTTTCATGAATGACCTTCCTAAGAGAAAGAATCACCCATGTTAACTATATAAAAATCCACAGGAAAAATCAATTCATTAACTTTGACTAGAACATCTTCAACCACACTTTGAGGATATGCATTAGACCTATCAGCTAACTAAATGATAACACGAGTGTCTTTCATCGGACCTAATTGCAATTCCTTATACATAGACAGAGGCATAACATTTATGGATGAGCCTAAATCTAAGATGACTCGCTCAACCTTCTTACTACCAATAATGCAAGGAATAGTAAACATACCAGGATCCCTACATTTTTGTGGTAATTTTCTTTGAATAGAAGCAGAAACATTCTCACCAACTTTAATCCTCGCATCTTTCCCATATCTCATCTTTTTAGCACACAATTCTTTCAGAAATTTTGCGTATCTGGGAACTTGCTTAATGACATCGATCAAAGGCAAATTAATCTCTACCTTTTTTGAACAACTCGAGGATCTCTTTTTCATCATTCTCCTTCTTATTTCGAACTAACCTGGAAAGAAAATGAGCTGAAATAAGAGGTTGAGAATTAAAAACTTTGGGTTCCATACATATCTTAGGTGGAAGAGATTTGTTAGGTTGTTTTTCCTCTACAATAGATTCCTTCTTTTACACTTCAACATACTTTTCCGTCTCTGTTTCTTTCTTTTTAGTCTCCAATTCGACTAACTCATTCCCACTTCTAAAGTTATAGCGCAAACTTTCCCTTTTGGATTCATTTCAGTTTGAGATGGGAGTTTACCCTGATTCGCTTGCATCTTGTTCATTTGAGTGGCGAGTTGGGTGATTTGAGTGCCCATACTCCCCAATGCAGCTTATATCTTCTGCTGGAAGGCTTTTTGACTTTGTGTCAGGCTATTGACGAGTGCACTACTATGCTCTAAACACTTCATGATATCATTCATGCTTGGTGTAGTACAATCAGTATGGGCATACTGACCACCCTGCGGCTGCCTCTGAGGAAAAACTCCCGGCATCTTCTGATTCGGCTGCTTCTAACCAAAATTAGGATGATCCCTCCAACCTGGGTTATATGTGTATGAGTAGAGGTCATAATACCTCCGTCTTAGGGCATCTTGCTGTGCATGACCGGACCCATAGCATGCTTGTTTAGTTTGAGGATCTTGCAAGGTAGGACAAGAGTCAGTAAAATGGCCATTCTCAGAACAGATTCCACAGTGAAATTTTGAGTTTGTGCGACAGCAAGGCCTCTAACCAAAGAAGTTAGAGCATCAATTTTCTCATTGATACCGGAACTTTCTGCTCGCTCAACTCCTTTTATAGGCCGGTATCTGTCATCATCATCATCTTCATACTGCTGACAACTAGAGACCATATCAATGATGAGCTGCTTCGTCTCTGCTAGAGTCTTTTTAGTCAGCCATCCTCCGCTAGCAGCATCAACTATTTTCCTATCAAAGGTTGACATTCCACGGTAAAAGTAGTTAGTGAGCAATTGATATTCAGAGAATCCGTGGTCCGAACATTTTTAGCACAATTGTTGGAATGTCTCTCAGTAATCGGCTAAACTCTCATTCTACTTCTGTTTAATGCTGCTGATCGCCATTCTTAAGTTTGCAGCTCTTGATTCAGGAAAGAACTTGAGTAGGAATTGTTCATCCAACTCATTCCAGGTGGAAATAGAGCCCGATGGAAGATCAAACAGCCAATCTCTTGCCTTGCCCTGCAAAGTATGAGAAAAAGTCAGTAACCTCAAATTATCTGAAGAAAAACCTTGAGGCCGTAAAGTAGAGCAAACTAGATCAAATTCGACCAAGTGCTTATGTGCACTTTCTCCAAGTAAATCACCAAACTTAGGTAGAACTTGAATAAAGCCAGGCCTTATTTCAGAATTCTGAGCTATAGTAGGTAGCACATGCAGAGGGGTCGATTGTTTTTGTAGCGACCCAACTCCTTTATCTGAAGTTCTTGCTCAGGTGCTTGATTGAGAGCCATGTCTTCTTCGAACAGTTGATCAATATCAAAACGTTCTGGTTCAGATGTGGAAGCTCTTTTAAACTCTTTTGCAAACTTCCTCGACCTTCATAAAGTCCTCTCCAGTTCTGGATTGAAAACTAGACTTCCTTTTTGTGAAGATCGAATCATGCACTAGAAAAACAAATCAAAATAAAAAGAAATGGCAAACTGAAAATATTAGAATAATTACTGCTTAAAAACTGATCCCCGGCAACGGTGCCAAAATTTGGTGCATCATTTTTCACCAAAAATAATCCGACATGCAGTCGGTATGCCCACACTACCCAGAATAGTGGCAAGCAAGATCGTCTCCCAAAGGACCGGCGAGAATTATCCAACACTTTAGTCTGCAAGTAACCAAATCTTCCAACAAGTATCTTGGTTATAATGTAAAAACGAAATTAAAAGTATTTAAATGAAAAGTAGATTTCTTCACAGATTAAAAGGTATTCTGACTTCCAATTAACTTCACCCTAGCTTAATTATTCCAATCCTCGATGCAATGATATTTCCAATTAATGCATGCAAACTAGTTATAGCCACTAAAGACGCTTCTGACGCGGCCTAATTTCTTCTTAGCTTCTCGATAATTAGAAAGACACTTCACCAATTATTTCTCTAATCGATTAACAATCATAAGAGACACTCTATAGATTTAATGAGCCGACAGCTTTAGGAACTAGAGAAACTTGATTCAAAACCAACAAACTCTAACACGAATTGTCGAATTAAAACTGCACTTCCCTTGATTCTGAAGAATCAATGTACCACTAATTAAACCTAAACCACAATTACAAATGGCTGATTTAATTAGCTACTAATTAATTCCGATCTACTAAATATGTGCACTTACCTAGCAAAGCCGAAACAATTAACAAGTTTAAACACAAAGAATCACAGATGCATGCAATTAATTAAAGCAAAAGAAACATTTAGATCTCACAGAATAATTATGCCAAGGCTTCGTTAATCTTCACCGGAATAAAACGTGCTTAGCTCGAATTCATAATTGGATTCGCACTTCAGAAATTAATTGAAAAGAAGAATGATGAAGAAAGAATGAAATTGAATAATGAAAATAATCTGCAGAGAATCGTTCCCCAGTGTCTGGCGTTCAGTCTGTGAATTTTGGATATTGGAATAGATAGATTCCTACTCTATCTAGAAGTCTTTTAATACAAAACCTTAATTAATTAATTAAAAAATAAATATAATCCTAATCCAACTAGGAAAATAATAAAAATAGAGTCCAACAGTACTAAAAGACTGCATAATTTTCATCCAGGCCCAAAAAACTGGTGAGGATCCACTATCTCTAGTCCAATACTAGCATAATCCATCTGTCAGTATGCCCATACTGACTGCCTTCCAGACTCTCCAACTTTTCTTCAATCAAATTGTGTTCAAAGCCTCCAAAACAATGCCAATATCTCCACTTCCATGTCAACCACCTGAAATCATCATAGAACATAAATTCTTCCATAAAACCTGATCGTGGGGTGAGTAATATTGCAAATATGTACCAATATTGATCCAAAATATATATGAAATAACAACCTAATCACTCTTCTTCCGAATAGGCTATGAAATTGAAAATTTATTCTAACGAGCGAACTTATTTCTCGGCATCCATCGGATCTCCTAAACCATTAAAAGATGGAGGGTTGTGTTTGAGAAATACATTTTTGGCTCTTAGACCAGGGTTTGGGGCTTGCTCAGGTTCGTGTTCATCTTCGTTCTCAGCTTGACGTCTTCTTGGCGGTATTCTAAAGAACTAATTATTAGCGACGCTCGATTGAATTCGCACAAAGCAAAAATGCCTTTTTGATAAGGTCTTTAATTTACACAAAATAGATTAAGCAAGGCGGAAATTTAAACAACATCAGCATAAGGAGAAAATTGCCTCATTATGAGGACTTTGGCATCGATATAGTAAAATGAGTTCTTGGTTACAAATGAAATAGGGCAGTCTTTTGGAAAATTCACTGCCACTATTAGAGTCTTAATGCATATATTACATATTAGAATCTAGGTTAAAGCATATTAAATGGACATTAGATAAACAGACAGCCAGATAGACATATCAGACAGCTAGGTGTTCTAACAACAACACCTCCTACATCTCCTTCCATAGCTTAATTATAGGCCGGAGCCTTCCCTTTCCCCTTGCATGGCGACCCCACTTCCTCCTCACCTCCCTCCTCCAGGTCCTTCTCTTCTTCCTCATCTTCAACTGTCTCTGGCACGCTAAACTTGAACTTCCTCATGCTTATGTTCCATTCGGGGTACTAATGGTACATACACTGCCCCAGACCCTGAGAAGCAAATGTAGGGGTCCACTGGTTCATTTGAGGAGTGCAGGAAAATAGGGACTCGCTGTGATCCACGATCTGGATGTTTGAGGGTCCCGCTCTTAAGGTTCATTCATCATGGGGGCGCGGTGCTTGAAATCCAAGGGGACTGTTGAGAGTTGCCCTTTAAAGTTCCAGTTCCACCACTAGGGAATGGTTTTGCTCGGCTGGTTGCTGCTCGTCTAAAGTGTGAACGTGGCCATATTCCGACACCCAACGAGCCATCAAGGCTGAGGAGAACTTTGTCAGATTCCCGATTTCAGCATACGTCATAGGATCACGGATGATGGTGCTTTTCAAGATGCGATACATCGTGGGCCTCTAAGCGGGCGACGCGTGCTCACACATGCGGATGCATATTTCCAAGTGGAACACAATTCCGGGCTCTCCTCTGTAGCCATTAGCCCATGCCCACATTTCCAGATATCTCGCCATGAAGGACAGCAACTGCTCATTACCGTCCCAAGTTTTCCTCCTGAACCTCTCGACCCTTTCTTGAACAGGGCGGAAAAGAAGCAACTTTTGCTAGCAGTCATACGACGCCTAACCATCTAGAAGAGAATAACTTAATCAGTCTAGATCATAAAATGGAGACCTAAGGTTCTCCTGAGGTCTTAATAACGTCTAGATTTTATCTTGCATGCATAGCTCCTTTAAAAGTAATTTACATTTTTATAAAAAAAATTTGTGCCCAAAGTCTTTAAAAATACATATTTACCTTTTCGTTGAGTCAAAAATTTTGAGAATGAATTTAAACCTTTTTGGGGATCGAGAAATCTTTTCACAAATTTTCCATCTCAGAAATCATCTTACCCGAACACCTTTTACTTGGAATTTCATTCTCGCGGTTTTTCTTTTATCCATAAAACAGATATGCTTGCTCAAATCTTTCCTTTCCCTGTATTCCAAAAATCAAAATCCAAAATCCAAAATCTCTATACTATCATACCTTGATTTTTGGTTGAGAATACGAGGGTGATGGTGAGCTGTGGGTTGCTGCTTTGACTTATAATAGAATAAATTTATACGTACAGAAGCACATAACTTATCCAACAAAGAGATAGGTCTGCAGAGTAGCAAGCCTGTTCTGATACCATCTGTAACAGCCCGGTCCCAAGAGGGGAATTAATGAATGGGGACAGGGTGTTAATTAAGGGATTAATACAAGAATGGAAGATTATTCAAAGAAGTTTTACGAATGAAGGCGTATTTTTGAAAGATAGGCGATAATACTCGGGTTTACTTGATTAAAAAAGAAACATGCTTAGCAAAATGAAAAGACTAACTAGTCAGATACCAACAAGCATAGACCCATTCATAGGTCAAAGCGAATAAATAGATATCAACGTACGCAAGCCTCTTTATAGGCGAAAGGAAAATATACTTAAGAAGCAGGAATAGAACTTTAATATGCATCATTTATATATATAATCATGTCTGGGGAATATTTGTAGAATCTCGATAAACATAATATAACTTAGGAATTAATAAGAGTATATAGCAGAAACATCATGGGATTTCAAAAGAAACTTATACTATAGCAAAACAATCTTGGCAGCCAATCCACATCCACAGTCACCAACATCCTCAGCATCTCAACCTGAAAACATTTGAAAAAGAGGGGGCGTGAGCACTAATGTACTCAATGGGTTTTAATAAAACACTTTAATAAAATTCAAGATATCCAATAATCAACTGGCGGTATATGGAGAGCAAAACGCAAAAGCCCTCTCCATATCCGTAAAACATTTTCTTTTCTTTTGGGCCCATCCCGGCTCAAAACTGATGTCAACTGCACCCTTAGGCATGCCTTAGGACACAAGAGGGGTTACCTCGAATATCCTTATGAGTTCGCGAGGGATAAATCCAGCAGTGACTCACTTAATGATCAAAGTCCTCTGAGCTCAATTCCTGCTTAATCAAAATACTAAGTTCCTTCCTTCCTTCCTTAATCCTTGCTAACAAAACCAAACCTAGAGCAACATCTAGGGGCTAATCCTTTACTTTAGCATGATCTTGGCCTATGAAGAATTTATCTCTAACCCTAGAAGGCAGTCCTTTAACTATACGAATCTTAGCAAAATAACAACATTCAAATACGATGAAATGAACGTATATAAACACAAATTGCAACTAAAGACAATTATTGTAATACCCAAGATTTTTGAATAAGGTTTAGAGAATTTTTAATATTAATTAATTAATTAAAGACGGAATTTAAATAAGGTTAGCTATGGTTAGATGTCAGTCACGACTCTAGGAGTCAGTTTTCGAGAAGATCGTCTTTTCAGAAAATATAATCTTAATTTTTTTATTGCCATTTATGGTTTCTTTAGAAAGGTTTTAACTCAAGGAGTACACTGGTGTTTTCAGATTTTAAATTTGAAGTCATTTGAGTTCCTGGTGATGGAAAACGTATTTAAAAGGGAAATGAATAGTAACTTTTGCGTGCGTTCGTGTTTTGAGAAATTTACGAAATCCTCCTTGTTTATCCGAGTTTAGTTCTGTCAGGCCCCTTTTATGGGAAATGACTCAAGGATTCCATTGGCATTCACGGATTTTTGTTCTGAGGTCAATCGAACGCTCGGGAGCAAAATCTGTCAGTCTGAGTGAATAGTAAAAAGTAATTCCAAAAAGGGAATCTTTGCTCGTCTTTCTTCTGATGACCCCGTCTTCTTCATGAATCGAGTTGGTTCACTAGTGTTCGAGCCAACGAGTCTTCCGATATTTTTAGATTTCGTGTCTGAAATCATTTGGACATCGACATCGAATAAAGCAGCTTTTAACCGAACCCGGGGTAGCTTTTGTAGTATTCCCGCACAACAATCGCTTCGAAAGGAAGCCAAAGCTTCTCCTATAAATAGAGGACCACCCCTTTGGCATTCTTTGCTCATTTCTCATTCACTTCACTTCTAAATCGAGAGGGTGAAAAGCTTTGAAAGCCGAGAAGGTTCTGTCGAAGTAAAAAAGCGTTCTTCATGAGTGTTCTTCAAGACGACGAGCAGAGTGGCATGGAAGGGATGTGGTGTGCAAATGTGCTAAGGGCGCCGTTGAAATCGTAGCAGGCGGCTCTGCCGTCGTTGCGACTCGACGAGACGCCGAGCTAACCACATTCCTTCGACGCACCTAACCTCGTCCATTCTTGTTCGTCGGTCTCAACACCATTTCTTTTCCGTCTTTTAAATTCCACATTTACTTTCCGTTCTTCGCGTTCTTCATTATTGCTCGTCTAAAAGTTGTATTTTGATTTTTGTTGAAGTTCTAAGTTAATAACGTTTATGTTATATTTCTCATTCTACTTCCATTATTATTATTCTAAAAAGATTAGCCTCGTTTATCCCGTTAAATTCCGTTCAAGCCATATTTAACGATTTTGTCGTTATTCTAATTATTAAAGGAGGATTATCGTGTTTATGCCGTTATAATGCCAAAATTCTTTTTAAGTTAAAGCATGTTGTTGCTTGTTAAATTCAAGTACGTTGTTTTTAAGAAATTTCGGGTTAAGTGTTCTTCGTGTTCGTCGATGGAATCAACGAACACGAAGAACCCAGTTGAAGAGAGAGAGAAAAGGAGGGCCCTGCGGAGGGGGAGTGCGCCGCCGCGCCACGCCCCCCTCGGTCGCGCCTAGCCCGTCGGGGCTGAGGAGCCCACCGGGGAAAGGGTATCCCGCCGGCGCACCCTGTCCCGCGGCGGAGGGGAGCCCCCCGGCGTCCATGTGCGCCGCGACGGCCCCCCCTTCTCCGTGTTGTTTCATTCGCCGTTTCTTTTCGGCTATTTCCGTACCCCCTTTTTTCTGAACTTTTCAAGTGTTCTAAATTATGTTATTCACAAGCTGTATTTAAGTTTAAATTATAGTAAGGTATTCAAGTTAATTTCAATTCATTTTAAATAAGTTATTCAAATTATTTTTCATCTAAAATTTTAGAGATCGAATCGAGAAGTACCTTAAATAAAATAAATCCTTCTCGAACCCTTATTAAGTCAAAGTCGTGCTATCCATGCTAAGTCTTAGCTAATGGAATATTAGTTGGTATTATTTAATCTCATGTTATTAGAAATCTTCGAAGGAGGCCGCTAAGTCGATGATTCGACTTTTGTAGGGGGAATCGAGCCTCGGAGGAATACTAAGAAAGACCACCAGGTTGTTGCCTCATCTTCCGTCCCGTAATCAAGGTGGGAAAATCTATACTTATCTAAAGTTTGAGCTAATGAGCTCAAGAAGCATGTTAGGGCAAATGAGATATCCAATAAAGTATTTTTGCTCAGCCTGATTGATATCTGTACAAGGAAGGAAGAAAGGAAGATATTATGTTTTATTTGATCTCTCAAGCATGTTTAAGAAATGATAGAACTACTAAAGTACTGTTTATGCTTAGTATGAGATGTTTAGAATTATCTTTAGTTTCGATTCGTATTTATTTACGTTCTTTTCCTGAAATTGAATATTTATGCTTGTTAAGCTCGTAGAATTAAGAACAAAGGTTTGCCTTGTTAGGGTAGCATTAAATCCCTTATAGGCCGAGATCATGCAGTAATAAAGGATTAGCCCTTAGACGTTGTTCTAAGTTTGATGTTGCTAGCAAGGTTAAGAAAGGAAGGAACTTAGCTTCTCATTTAAGCAGGATTTGAGCTCAGAACTCTTAAGGGAGTCACTGCTAAGTTTTCCCTCGCAAACTCGTTCGGATATTTGAGGTAACCCCTCTTCTATCCTATGGCATTCCTAAGGGTACAGTTGACGTCAGGTTTGAGCCAAATTGGGTAAAAAAAAAAGAAAAGATTTTGCGGATATGGAGACGGCTTTTGCGTTTTGCTCTCCATATACCGTCAGTTGATTATTGGATATCTTGAAGGTTTATTAAAGTATTTCATTAAAACCCACTGAGTACATTAGTGCTCATGCCCCCACTTTTTCAAATGTTTTACAGGTTGAGATGCTGAGGATGTTGGTGGCTGTGGATGTGGGTTGGCTGCCAAGACTGTTTCGTTATTACCTAATATTCTTTTGAAATCCCACTATGTGATTTGCTACTCTGATACACTCTTTCTAATTCCGTTTAAAGTTCCATTATGATTATCAAGACTAGATAAATATTTCCTCAACATGGTTATTCGAGTATAAGATGCATATTAAGTTGTATTTCTACCTCTCGAAGTATGATTTCCTTTCGCCCACAAAAGGGTTTACACGCATTATTATCTATTATCATTTCATTCTGCTTGAGCATGCTCCCGTTTAAATAAGAGTAAACCCGAGTACCCTCGTCAAAAAGCATATTTTGACTGTAAAACCACCCTATAAATCCTCCATTTTACCTCATTAACCCCCTTAATAACACCCTTTCCCTATTCGCTAACCCCTATCTCGGGACCGGGCTGTTACAGTCGGTATCAGATCTAGGTTTGCAAAAGGTAAACTTGTATGTTAAAAGACCAGGGGCACCAAAATTTTTCTTATAAAAACGTCAACTGCTTCAAAAATAGGAACTATGCATACAAGATAAAATCTAGACGTTAGTATGATCTCAGGAGAACCTTAGGTCTCTCTTTTATAATCTAGACTGATTTAGCTATTCTCTTATAGATGGTTAAGCGACGTATGACTGCTAGGAAGAGTGTGCCTCTTTTTCGCCCAGTTCAGGAAAGAGTTGAAAGGTTCAGATGAGAAATTTGGGATTGTAACGAGCAATTGCTGTCCTTCATGGCAAGGTATCTAGAGAGGTGGGCCTGGGCTAATGGCTACGGAGGAGAGCCCAGGAGTGTATCTGACTTGGAGACATGAATTCGCATGTGCGAGTACGCACCGCCCGCTTGGAGGCCTACAATGTACCGCATCTTGCAAAGCACTATCACCCGTGATCCCGTAACATATGCTAAAATCGAGAATCTGAAAGAGTTCTCCTCAGCCTTGATGGCTCGTTGGGTGATGGAGTATGGCCACATACAAGCCTTAGCCGAGCAGTAAGCGACCGAGCAAGACCCTTCTCTCGTGGTAGAGCTAGAACTGCAACGGGTAACTCTCAACAGGCCCCCTGGATTCCAAGCACCCCGTCCTCAACATGAAGGAACCTCAGGAGCTGGACCCTCAAATGTCCGGGTCGTGAACCACACCGAGTCCCTATTTTCTTGCACTCCTCAAATGAACCAGTGGACCCCTGCATATGCTTCTCAGAGTATAGGACAATGTATGTCCCATCAATACCCTGAAGGGAATGTCCACATGAGGACGTTCAAGTTCAGCGTGCCGGAGACAGTTGAAGATGAGGAAGAAGAGGAAGACCCGGAAGAAGGAGGTGAGGAGGAAGTAGGGTCGCTTTGTAAGGGGAAGGGAAAGGCTCCAGCCTACAATTAAGCTGTAGTAGGAGGTGTTGCTATTAGAACACCTAGTATTCGATCCATCTGTCTGTCTGTTATCTAATATCCACTTTAACCAAGACTCTAATATGTAATTGATGCTTTAAATTTTCTAAACTCAAATAGTGGCAGTGAATTTTCCAACAAACTGCCCTATTCTAATGTAACCCATAACTTATTCCATGATATCGATGCAAAAAGTCCTCTTAATGAGGCAATTTTCCCATTATGTGTGAAGAACGTTTAAATTTCTGCCTTATTTTATCTAATAAGACCTTGTCAAAAGGCATCCTTGCATTTGTGCAAATTCAATCAAGTATCGCTAATATCTAGCTCTTTAGGATGTCGCCTCGAAGACGTCAAGCTAAGAACGAAGATGAGAATGAACCTGAGCAAGCCCTAAACCCCGGACCAAGAGCCGAAAGTGTGTTTCTCAAACACAATCCTCCATCGTTTAATGGTTTAGGAGATCCAATGGACGCTGAAAAATGGGTGCGCTCCTTAGAGCAAATTTTTGATTTCATAGCTTGTTCAGAAGATGAAAGGTTAAGCTGTGCTCTCTTTATGCTGACGGTTGATGCGAACTTCTAGTGGGAGTCCGTTCGAAGGACCATAACCCCAGATCAATGGGAAGACTATAGCTGGGAGGATTTCAAGCACAATCTGTATCAAAAATACATCCCGGATTGTTATCGAGAGGCAAAAGAGATGGAGTTCTGGAATTTAAAGCAAAGGAATAAGACAGTGTCAGAATACGATAGAGAATTCAACCAATTGTCAAGGCATGCTCCATATCTAGTGGACACAGACGGGAAGAAAGCACACAAATTTAAGAAAGGACTCAGATCCGAGATTGGCATAGCCCTCGCAGGGCAAGAAGACATGTCCTATGCTCGAACCTTAGCCAAAGCCTTGAGCATAGAAGCCATTCTTCCTCAAGAGAAGATTCAACCCCCTCAACCTTCTAGCGACTCAAAAGGAAAAAGAAAGTGGGAAGGAGGAAGAAGGGATGACAGAGGAAAGAAACCCCACTGGCAAAGCCGAGAGTCAGGGGTGCCTCGAAATCAGCCTGGCAACGCCCCTAGCCTTAGGCCGTGTCAAAGGTGCGGACGAATGCACCCTGGAGTCTGCCGAGCAAATCTAACGGGGTGCTACAACTGTGGTGAGGAGGGGCACTTCAAGAGAGAGTGTCCTAAAGGAAACAACAGATGATCTCATACACCACAATAACCCATGTATCCGCAACCACTTCAGCAACTCCCTAGAAACCAGCCAAGGCTGCAGCAAAGAGGACCTCAGGGTCAAAGACCGGGGATGAACCCAAGACCGAACCAAGGACGAGATCAAAGGTCCAACCAAGGACAGAGGCCGCCTCAGCTAGCTCGTACTTAAGCTCTCAATCAGCAGCAAGCTGCTAAGGCCCCAGGTAATCTAGCAGGTATGATTACCCTCCTCGAGACGCTAGTTTTAGCTCTCTTCGATACTGGAGCATCGCATTCGTTTATAGTTGAGTCTGTTTGTAAGAAACTGAAAATAAAACTCGAGAATGCTCTTGAAATAAGTATTCCCTCTAGAAAGAGAATGATGTCTAGGAAGGTCTGCTCTAACCTAGAATTGAACATAGAAGGGGAAAACTTTAAGTCAAATACTTATGTGATAAAGATTCAGGACTTCGATATAATCCTAGAAATAGATTGGTTAGCCTCAGCTTATGCTTCCATAATCTGCCCGGAGAGGGAGGTAGTGTTTCGGCCACCTGGAAAACCCGAGGTGAAAATCTACGGATCAAGGTTGGGAAGCAAAGTTCCAGTGATATCTGTGCTAAAAGCCCCTAAGATGATAAGGAAGAGCAGTTGTCAGGCCTTTTTAGTGAATCTAATAAGGAAGGAGGAAGGAGGACTCTCAATCGAAGATGTGCTAGTCGTAAGAGAATACCCCGATGTATTCCCAAAGGAGCTGCCCGGACTGCCTCCAGATAGGCAGGTAGAGTTCGCTATCAAGTTGGAACCAGGAGCCGCCCCAATTTCGAAAGCCCCTTACAGAATGGCGCCTAAGGAGTTGCAAGAACTCAAGGTTCAACTACAAGAGTTATTAGACCTAGGTTTTATCCAACCTAGTGTGTCGCTTTGGGGAGCTCCAATCTTGTTTGTAAAGAAGAAGGATGGTACATTGAGAATGTGCATCGACTATAGAGAGCTCAATAAGCTAACCATCAAGAATCGATACCCTCTCCCAAGAATAGACGATCTCTTCGATCAGCTCAAGGGAGCAAGTGTCTTCTCCAAGATAGACTTAAGATCTGGGTACCATCAGTTGAAGATCCGAAAGGAGGATATCCCTAAGACCTCTTTTAGAACTCGCTATGGGCATTACGAGTTTGTGGTAATGCCATTCGGATTGACCAACGCTCTAGCGGTGTTCATGGATTTAATGAACCGAGTTTTTCACCCGTACCTAGATAAATTTGTTCTGGTTTTCATAGATTATATCCTCATCTATTCCAAAGATGAAGAAGAGCATCAAGAACACCTAAGAGTGGTTCTAGAGACGTTAAGAAGAGAAAGGCTTTATGCTAAGTTCAGCAAGTGTGAGTTTTGGCTCAAGGAAGTTATGTTTTTAGGTCATATAGTCTCGGTAGAAGGAATCAAGGTGGATCCAGCCAAGATTGAAGCCGTAAGCAACTGGAAGTCTCCAAGAAGCGTGAACGAGATAAGAAGTTTTCTAGGACTCGTTGGATACTATCGCAGAATCATCAAAGGATTCTCGACTATATCCAAGCCTATGACGCGATTGCTAAAGAAGGACTCCAAGTTCAAATGGACGCCTGAGTGCGAGGAAAGTTTTCAAACTCTGAAGAAGATGCTAACCACAGCCCCTGTGTTAGCCATTCCAGAAGGGAATGAAGATTTCGTGGCTTATGCTTCAAGACAGCTTAAGAATCACGAGCAGAACTGCCCGATGCATGACTTAGAGCTAGCAGCAGTCGTTCATGCGCTGAAAATCTGGAGGCACTACCTCTACGGAGCCAAGTGTGAGATCTTCTCAAATCACAAGAGCTTGAAGTATTTCTTCGAGCAAAAGGATCTCAACATGAGGCAAAGAAGATGGCTAGAACTCGTAAAAGATTATGACTGCACGATTCACTACCACCCAGGCAAGGAAAATGTGGTAGCAGATGCCCTAAGTAGAAAGAAGAAGGCAGAGTTAGAACTCATTCTAGCCCAGGACGATCTGCACAAGGAATTCGAGAAGTTAAGGATCGAAGTGTTAACACCACCTTAGACTATTTAAGCTCAAGTTTCCATAATAGTCGCTCGGCCCGACCTAAGGCAAAAGATAATTGAAGCCCAGAGAGGAGACGAGTTCCTTTAAAAAAAGAAAAGACTAGAAGCACGATCTGATAGCTCGCAAGATTTCACGGAAGCCGCCGATAACGCGCTCTTATTCAAAGGAAGACTCTGCGTGCCATGCAAGGAAGAACTAAAGGAGGAAATCATGTGCGAACCACATAACACGCCATATACAGCACATCCCGTAAGCACTAAGATGTACCAAGACCTCAAGAGGAATTTCTGGTGGAATAACATGAAGAGAGAGATAGCCGCCTTCGTGGAAAGGTGTTTAAACTGTCAACAAGTGAAAGCTTTACATCAAAAACCTTCTGGGTTGCTTCAACCCTTGGAAATTCCTGAATGGAAGTGGGATCACATCAATATGGACTTTATCGTAGGATTGCCAAAGTCTAAGCGAGGGAATACCGCTATCTGGGTAATCGTTGATCGGTTATCCAAATCAGTACATTTTGTTGCTGTTAAAATGATGAACGGACTAGATCAACTAGCCCAGCTGTATGTTAAGGAAGTTGTGCGTTTGCACGGAGTGCCGGTCTCGAATACATCGGACCGTGATTCAAGATTTACATCAAGATTCTGGAGGAGCCTACAAGATGCAATGGGATCAAAGCTCAATTTCAGAACGGCATTCCATCCTCAAACAGATGGCCAGTCCGAAAGGACTATCCAAATTCTGGAAGACATACTTAGAGGAGTCGTCATCGATGTAGAATTTGCCTACAACAACAGCTACCAGTCGTTGATCAGCATGGCCCCTTATGAAGCCCTTTACGGAAAGAAGTGTAGATCGCCCCTGTATTGGGACAAAGTTGGGGAGAGAAGGATACTTGGACCCGAGATGGTCCAGGAAACTGTCCAAAAGATCGAGTTTATTCGTCAACGCATCAAAGAAGCCCAGGATAGACAGAAGGCTTATGCAGATGAGAGAAGGACGGAGCTCAGTTTTGACATTGGAGATAAAGTGTTTTTAAAGGTGTCTCCATCAAAAGGAATAGTTCGTTTTGGCAAACGAAGCAAATTAAGGCCCAGAGTTATCGGACCTTTTGAGATCTTAGAAAAGGTAAATGAAGTAGCCTACAGGTTCGCCTTACCACCCAACCTGAGTAACGTGCATGATGTCTTTCATGTTTCCATGTTACGCAAATACGTGTTCGATCCAAAGCATGTGATTAGCAAGGAAGAGATAGTCCTGAATGAGCACTTAGCCTATGAAGAAAAGCCCCAAGCCATCATGGATCGAAAGATCCAGAAATTGAGAAATTAGGAGATCGATCTGGTAAAAGTAATATGGAACCACCATGGTTCAGAAGAAGCAACCTGGGAGCTTGAATCCGAACTGCTCAAGAAGTACCCTGATATCGCTTATCATGGTTAGTAAATTTCGGGACGAAATTTTCTTTAAGGGGGGTAGGATATAATATCCCAGATTTTTGAATAAGGTTTAGAGAATTGTTAATATTAATTAATTAATTAAAGACGGAATTTAAATAAGGTTAGATGTCAGTCACGACTCTATGAGTCAGTTTTCGTGAAGATCGTCTTTTCAGAAAATATAATCTTAATTCTTTTATTGCCATTTCTGGTTTCTTTAGAAAGGTTTTCACTCAAAGAGTACACCGGTGTTTTCAGATTTTAAATCTGAAGTCATTTGAGTTCCCGGTGATGGAAAACGTATTTAAAAGGGAAATGAATAGTAACTTTTGCATGTGTTCGTATTTTGAGAAATTTACGAAATCCTCCTCGTTTATCCAAGTTCAGTTCTGTCAAGCCTTTCCTATAGGAAATGACTCAATGATTCCGTTGGTGTTAACGGATTTTCATTCTGAGGTCAATTGAACGCTCGGGAGCAAAATCTGTCAGTCTAAGTGAATAGTAAAAAGTAATTCCAAAAAGGAAATCTTTGCTCGTCTTTCTTCTAACGACCCCGTCTTCTTTACGAATCGAGTTGGTTCACTAGTGTTCGAGCCAATGAGTCTCCCGATATTTTTAGATTTCGTGTCTGAAGTCATTTAGACCTCGACATCGAATAAAGCAGCTTTTAACCGAACCCGGGGTAGCTTTTGTAGTATTCCCGCACAGCAATGGCTTCCAAGGGAAGCCAAAGCTTCTCCTATAAATAGGGGACCACCCCTTTGGCATTCTTTGCTCATTTCTCATTCACTTTACTTCTAAATCGAGAGGGTGAAAAGCTTTGAAAGCCGAGAAGGTTCTGTCGAAGTAAAAAAGCATTCTTCGTGAGTGTTCTTCAAGACGGTGAGCGTAGTGGCGTGGAAGGGATGCGGTGAGGGAATGTGCTAGGGGTGCCATTGAAATTGTAGCAGGCGGCTCTGCCGCCGTTGCGACTTGATGAGACGCCGAGCTAACCACATTCCTTCGACGCACCTAACCCCATCCATTCTTGTTCGTCGGTCTCAACACCGTTTCTTTTCCGTCTTTTAAATTCCGTATTTACTTTCCGTTCTTCGCGTTCTTCATTATTGCTCGTCTAAAAGTTGTATTTTGATTTTTGTTGAAGTTCCAAGTTAATAACGTTTATGTTACATTTCTCATACTCCTTCCGTTATTATTATTCTCAAAAGATTAGCCTCGTTTATTCCGTTAAATTCCATTCAAGTCATATTTAATGATTTTGTCGTTATTATAATTATTAAAGGAGGATAATCGTGTTTATGCCGTTATAATGCCAAAATTCTTTCTAAGTTAAAGCATGTTGTTGCATGTTAAATTCAAGTATGTTGTTTTTAAGAAATTTCGGGTTAAGTGTTCTTCGAGTTCTTCGTGTTCATCAAAGGAATCAATGAACACGAAGAACCCTGTTGAAGAGAGAGAGAAAAGGAGAGCCCCGCGGGGGGGGGGGGGGGGAGTGCGTCGCTGCGCCACGCCCCCCTCGGCCGTGCCTAGCCCGCTGGGGCAAGGATAGCCCGCCGGTGCACCCTGCCCCGCGGCGGGGGGGAGCCCGCCGGTGCCCATGTGCGCTGCGGTGGCCGCCCCTTCTCCGTGTTGTTTCGTTCGCCGTTTCTTTTCGGCTATTTCCGTACCCTCTTTTTCCGAAATTTTCGAGTCTTCTAAATTATGTTATTCTCAAGCCATATTCAAGTTTAAATTATAGTAAGGTATTCAAGTTAATTTCAAGTCATTTTGAATAAGTTATTCAAATTATTTTCCGTCTAAAATTTTAGAGATCGAATCGAGAAGTACCTTAAATAAAATAAATCCTTCTCGAACCCTTATTAAGTCAAAGTCATGCTATCCATGCTAAGTATTAGCTAAGGGAATATTAGTTGGTATTATTTAATCTCATGTTATTAGAAATCTTTGAAGGAGGCCGCTAAGTCGATGATTCGACTTTTGTAGGGGGAATCGAGCCTCGGAGGAATACTAAGGAAGACCATCAGCTCGTTGCCTCATCTTCTGTCCCGTAATCAAGGTGGGAAAATCTATACTCATCTAAAGTTTGAGCTAATGAGCTCTAGAAGCATGTTAGGGCAAATGAGATATCCAATAAAGTATTTTTGCTCAGCCTGATTGATCTCTGTACAAGGAAGGAAGAAAGGAAGATATTATCTTTTATTTGATCTCTCAAGAATGTTTAAGAAATGATAGAACTACTAAAGTATTGTTTATTCTTAGTATGAGATGTTTAGAATTATCTTTAGTTTTGATTCCTATTTAGCTTAAAAAAGGAAGGAACTTAGCTTTTCATTTAAGCAGGATTTGAGCTCAAAACTCTTAAGGAAGTCACTGTTGGGTTTTCCCTCGCAAACTCGTTCGGATATTTGAGGTAACCCCTCTTCTATCCTATGGCATGCCTAAGGGTATAGTTGACGTCAGGTTTGAGCCAGATTGGTCCCAAAAAAGAAAAGAAAAGATTTTGTGGATATGGAGAGGGCTTTTGCGTTTTGCTCTCCATATACCGTCAATTTATTATTGGATAACTTGAAAGTTTATTAAAGTATTTCATTAAAACCCACGGAGTACATTAGTGCTCATGCCCCCACTTTTTCAAATATTTTACAGGTTGAGTTGCTGAGGATGTTGGTGGCTGTGGATGTGGGTTGGCTGCCAAGACTATTTCGTTATTACCTAATATTCTTTTAAAATCCCACTATGTGATCTGCTACTCTGATACACTCTTTCTAATTCTGTTTAAGTTCCATTATGATTATCAAGACTAGATGAATATTTCCCCAACATGGTTATTCGAGTATAAGATGCATATTAAGTTATATTTCTACCTCTCGAAGTATGATTTCCTTTCGCCCACAAAAGGGCTTACATGCATTATTATCATTTCATTCTGCTTGAGCATGCTCCCGTTTAAATAAGAGTAAACCCGAGTACCCTCATCTAAAAGCATATCTTGACTGTAAAACCACCCTATTAATCTTTCATTTTACCTCATTAACCCCCTTAATAACACCCTATCCCCATTCGCTAACCCCTATCTCGGGACCGGGCTGTTACAATTATAATATCTCATGCTAAGAAAAATCAATACTTCACAATTCTAGCATTTCTAAACATGCTCGATAGCTCAAATAATACATAATATTTCATTTCCTTCCTTCCTTTTACAAAGATCAATCAAGCCTTGAAACAAGGCTTACAACTGATGATGAAGCAACGAGCTGATGATCCTTCTCTGAATTCCCACGAGGCTCACTTACTCCTATAAAATTCGAATCATCGACTTAGCAGCCTCCTTCGAATATTTCTATCTACTAACATGAAATTAAACAATATCTAACTTATATACCCTTAACTAGGACTTAAACATAGATTACACGACTTTAGAACCTTTAGAAAATGTGAGGGCTTGAAAGACTCGAGTTTAGAACACGATTGAAGACAAAACATGGCGGCAGAGGCTTTGCACGGGCCGTGCAAGCATAGCACAGGCCGTGCAAATTAATGTGACGAGAACCAGACGTCCAGAGTTTCCGACACGGGCCGTGCAAGCATAGCATGGTCGTGTAAGCCCTAGCACGGTCCGTGCTAACCTTGCACGGTCTGTGCTAGCTTTCCAGACTCATCCCGAGAGTTCTGGACGGCTTTGCACGGGCCGTGCAACACTTGCACGGTCCGTGCTCCTTCACGAACTTTCGAAACTTTTGATCGAAGTATTGGTGGAGGCGTTACTCATTCGCCTCTCCCTTTTCTCAATGTTTTAAACTTGAAACAAGGCTTAGAACTTTGAATAAAACATAGAAACGAACATGCTTTAAACTTAAAAAGAAATCGACATTATAACGGAATAAACACGATAATCCTCCTTGAATACTTAAAATAATGACGAAATATTAAATATAACTTGAACGGTATCTTAATGGAATAAATGAGACTCATTACGAGAAATAATGATGAGAATCATAACAACGAGAATAAAAATGAACGGTATAACGGAAATGCTATTAACTTCGGAATTAAACAAGAATCGAAATACAAACTTTAGATGGAAAGTAAATGAATAATAATGAAGAACATGAAGAACGGAAAGTAAATACGGACTTTAAAAGATAGAAAAGAAATATATTCAAGGCCGACGAACAAGAATGGACGGAGTTAGGTTCGTCGAAGGAAGAGGCTAGCTCGGCGTCTCGTCGAGTCACAATGGTGGCAGAGCCGCCACTCCGTATCCCTCACCATATCCCTTTCATACCACTCCGCTTGTCGTCTTGGAGAACACTCATGAAGAACGCTTTTTGCTTCGACGGAACTCTCTCAGCTCTCAAAGCTTTCCCACTCTCTTGGAAATGAAGAATGAGTGATGTGACCCGGGGCTAAGGGACACGACATGACACAAATATGTGGAAGCTAAGGAAAGAAACTACGTCGGTGAAGTAAGGGAACAATACTCGATTTAACTAGATGACTAAGACAAAACTAAAATACCTAGACAATGACACACAAATTAAACACAAATCCAAATAAAGGGGCTGTTTTGAACGAGCTTAAGGACGATGATGGTGAAGGTGTTTTGGGCGTGAGGTTTAGTTGAAGAAGGGCTAGAGTAGATAGGATATGTCAGAGTTATAACGAACTTACGGATTAAATGGACGATGATGAACTCGAATGGAATGACTTGAACTTGGACACGAACTCGTGGGCTGAATTGGAGGCGTACGAAGATGGTGATGGTTGACGTCGATTGGCGTGGATGATTGATGTATTGTCGATGCGAATCACAACCCGAAAGTTGCCTTGAATCTCGAACGTACACAAGGCCAAATTCTTTAAGTTGATCTTCAAGTGGCGAGTCTCCGACGATCCTTCAAACGTGGACGGTGAATTCCCTTTGTAAAACTTAGAGATGCTAATTCTAAGAGTATGAATTTAAAATCTAAACTCACAAAGATTAAACGGGGTTGAGACGATATTGAAAGCAAAGCTTAATTAATCAAATATAGTCTAAAGTATGAATGTCACAATGAGGCTCTATTTATAAGAGCAAGGGCCAAAAATCCTAATGATAAGGGCTGAAAATACCAATCCAAAACAAACTAGAATTGGACTAAGAAACTTCCTAAATTAGAATTCTATTTAAGGTAGAACTTGTAGATCTTGCCTTATCTAAAATCCTATTCAAACTAGAATTAAAAGGGACCGAAAATTACTAGAAAATAAATAAAAATCTGACCGAAAACTATAGTATAATTAAATAAAATAAAATACTATAGTCTAATAAATCAATCCCCTTAATTAAAATATCAAGGGCCGAAACTACTCGGTATGGGCATACCGACGGGTACACACACATTCCAAGTCTTCATTCTTGGTCGTGCTCTCTTCAACACTCGCACATGCACACGTGCACATCTTCATGCATTGCACTCCACATCTTGATCTCCATCTTCAAATATCAACAAGGTCATCATTTTCAAGCTACCTTGCACGCCGTCTTCATCTTCGAGCTTCTTACGAATTGTAGCTTGTAAATAATCTTGCAACTTCTTAGCTCGTAGTCTTGTGACGGGGGCTCTGAATTGCAGCTCCGGATTGAGTTCCTCATTGCTATGGATGTCCTCATCATTTCCTCCTTGCTGAAGAGAATTCGTCCTCGAATTTGGATCCTCATCATAGTCGAATTCATCTGTATTAAAAGGAGACAAATCAGCAACATTAAACGTAGAAGAACACTTATACTCACCTGGAAGATCAATACGGTATGCATTATCATTAACACGGCTCAAAACAGTGAATGGTCCGTCTCCTCTAGGCGACAACTTGGACTTCCTCAAGTTGGGAAAACGGTCAGGACTCAGATGAATCCAAACACGATCTCTGGGCTGGAAGACAACTCGTTTGCGCCTCGAATTGCGCGCGGCGGCAACGGCCGAACCTTTGTGCTTGATCCAGGCACGAACCTTCTCATGCATCTCTCGAATAAAATCAGCTCTCTTCATACCTTTAACACTCGTTAGATGCTCAATGGATAAATGAATCAAATCAGTAGGAGTTAGTGGATTAAATCCATAAACTACCTCAAATGGAGACATGTTAGTAGAAGAATGAATAACACAATTATAAGCAAATTCAGCATATGGTAAACACTCTTCCCATGACTTCAAATTAATTTTAATTAGAGACCTAAGTAAAGCTCCTAATGTACGATTCACAACCTCAGTTTGACCATCGGTTTGTGGATGACATGCAGTAGAAAACAATAACTTAGTACCTAATTTTCCCCATAAAACACTGCATTGTGGATTCCAGCATGGAAGCTGAATATGTAGCTGCCTCTGAGGCAGCAAAAGAGGTTGTTTGGCTTCGCGGGTTCCTATTAGGCTTGGGCGTGGTTCCTGGTTTGCCTAAGACTATCACGATATACTGTGATAATTCTGGTGCAGTGGCAAACTCAAAGGAACCCAGAGCTCACAATGCAAGTAAGCACATAAAGAGAAAGTACCATCTTATACGAGAAATCGTTAAGAGACGAGATGTGGCGGTGGTCAAGATTGCATCAGAGGACAACCTGGTTGATCCATTCACGAAGAGCCTACCGGCTAAGACCTTTGATGGTCACATGGAGAAAATAGGAGTGAGATGCAGACCTAGGGGCGCAGTTTGAGTCGATAGTTTTGATTGGAGAGTTAGCCTGTTAGTTTTTATGCTTGAAAGACATGCTTCAAGTATAAGTGGGAGATTGTTGGTTTTGTATACTAGAAGACTTGTCTTTGTATACTTTTCTGATGATATGATGATATGAAATGAAAGTTATTGCAGTCACTGTTTGCATTTAGATTATGTTCTATAATTGTTCTATGCAATGTTCCATATACTTACATTGTAGATGATATGGTGTGGGAAGTCACACGGTAAGATCATATCATTAGAACCTTGTATTTTATTAAAGAGCTCACGACTTAGATGGTCCTGAACACACCATCGGTACACCGTAGAATAATCTGTTAAGTTAGTTTATCTTGACTAACTGATTATTCTAGTACACTCATTGTGTATTGAGGAGGATCACGATAGGATACTATTCTCTGTCTCGGACCCAGTTACTGAGAAAATAAAAATCCACAGAGTTCGGGTTCTGAACTCATGTGATATTGGCGAGCATATGTGTGCGTTGTTTATTACTTTGATTTATCAATGTGTAAGATCTTTTCATAGATCGAGTTCGATATCTTGGGTAATAACAATGTATACATGATGTCTCGAGCAGTGTACATGAGCACTGTGTCCTGGTGCGCCAGGTTGATGATGTTCTCTTGAGAAAAAGCAAGTTCATGTTGAAACCCTGCAAGTGGAATTTATTCCTTACATGGTAAAGCTTGTGTGGTACTACTCAAGGATTTAGATGATAATTAATTATAGCTGTCAGAGGCTGACATAATTAATTAATGAACATTATATCTTAAACACGGGGAATGGCTGGACTAAAGGAGAAAGCATATTCGCAAATATGTATTAAATTGGTAGGTTAGTTTTACTTCTTTAGTGGAATAAAAGTAAAACTTAATTTATTTAATTATATCCTAAGTTTATTGGATATTAGATATTAAATAAATTAGTGGGCCAATTTAATATTTTTCTAGATCCCTGTTGTAGCCTAATATGACTGAAAGTGGACTGAATATAGAACTTGAGATAGAGGCCCAACCCAGTAGGGCTGGAACATGAAATTTCGCCCCTCCCTATATATAAGGGGAGGGGGGCACGAAATTTTAAGGATATTAATCATAAGAAATCAGCCCTTCTTTGTCTCTCAAAGTTATCCACAGATTTCACAATTCTATCTAGTAGATTTCAGCCCACTCTTAATCTAGATACAGTCCGGGAATATAACATAAGATCTTGGAGTAGAATTGTGCAGTGGCCGTGTGTGACATAAGTGGCGTCATTATCATTGTTCATTCAACAGCAAGATTAGATCTATAATCTTGTCCACAGACCGTCTGTCGATTTGTAAGTAGATTCGTTTTTTATGTCTTTCGCTTTATTAGAATCGAATCTGTTTTACATTCTATTTGATTAGACTGTGATAAACATGCATGTTACATAAAATTATGATTTGCATGAACATGGATTAATGAACAACCAAATAGATCCTGCGGTGGTTTAATTCAAAAAAACTCCAACAAAGGAGATCAACTCAAAGATGGAAAATTGAGTAGCATCAAACAAGGAAGGACATCCCGAACATGTCCCGAAATCCTAAAAGAGCTAGGGTTTTGGCAAGATGCTGAGGGGCAACGGTAATGGGAGTCCAGATTTCCCGAAGCCGATTTTCCAAGTTTATCTCATGGAGAAACATGAGATATAAGCAATGAAAGTTGGTTTTTATTATTATGCTTATTGTGTTGTTTAGCATGCAATTATTTTAATCCTTTTATGTGATGTATTGCACGTTTAAATGGGATAAGATGAAACCTGAAGTATAAAAAACTAAATGGGAGAGATACATACCAAAGTATATGGAAATATCAAACGATCTCCATTAATCTGGTTTAATTGAGAAGTGATGGACATGCGTGTTGACAATACGTCTTCCTCCATATCGGATGTGTCATATCACTGGAATCTCTATAAATTAAATCTCATAATAGAAAACTGTAGGACACTGTTAGAATTAACTGACTCCTCAATCTAGAGCAGTGAAATTCAAACTAGTGCCCTTGGGATAAAGATAATGGTGTTCACACTTAGATGTAATTTATTAATAAAAGTCCACACTATCGTGGCTCATTAATTAGACGTCCACACTAAGTCATACAAGCTTACCCCTGCTACAAAAGTAAGAATAAAAAGCAACATCAAGAATAAGGCTACTATGAAGAAATCTAAGAAGATTGTGGAAGAAGTTTCCAAGAATCTTGAGAAAGAAACTGAACAAAGAGATCACCTGGAGAAAGCTCTTGTTGCTGAGAAAGAAATGTCACCTAAAATCATTCCAGAACCTACTAAAGAGATTGTTTTTGAGAAGGAGGTTCAAGAGCATGTTCTTGAATATTCTAATGAAGATGAGCATATTCCACTTGCTCAAAGATACAAAGTTTTAAACAAAAAGAAAGCTGCTATCAACAAAAGGAAGACCAAGATCATCCATCGATCTGTGGTCGCAGAAGATCCTGATGAAGAGATTCAAAACTCTTTATCTTCTGAGAATGAGGCACCTATATCCCCAAAGGATAAATTACTGGTCAATGTGCAATATACTATTGAGCCATTCTCTGTTGGATCACCTATGTTGGGTGGATCTACTGCTCAAAAGAAGAAGGTCCCTCAGAAGTCGACCAAGGCGACAGTTCCTGTGTCCACCAAGTCTCCAATGACTAGAAGCCAAGCTTCAAAAGAAATTCTGGGAAGCTTTCTGAAGAAAGCACAAGCTGGAAGGGAGACCAGATCCAAGGTTGTTGTTGAAAAGAAAAAACTTCACAAGGAAGTTCGTGAACAAGTTGGTGGATGTTCCAGTCAACTGGAAGTGATTTAAGAAGCAGGTATTTCTTATGGTCTTTTTAGATCTGTTTATCATGCCTCTCTATGGGATAAAGTCAAGAAAAGAAATGTCAATTCATAGATGAGGGTAGATATCTCTATGTTAGTGGAGGTGTAGAGCTGCCAGTTTATTGCAAACCGTGTTCAAGGTTGGAGATTATGTTCTTATGGTTTTTTTATAAAAAGAACACCCCTAGAAGGGGTGGGGCATTCGACACCATGTCCAGCCGGTATATATATGATACATCGTCTCGTACAAAGTCATGGGGGGATATGTCCCAAAAGTGAACACACCCCTAACCAAGTACTAGAAAACGTAACAAACAAATAAAAACGAGAAGATGTAGCCACAGACCGACTGCTATCCCCTAAACTAACGGAAGGACTCAAATGTGAAGCACAGTCACAGACTGACTGCAACTCCAAACAATAACAAAACAACCACAAAAGGATAATGCAAAGAAAATCCCTCATCATCTAACTACATCGAAATCTGAAGTCGGGATAACCCAACTGCTCCATCCGAACCATGGAGAGAAGATGACGTGGTGCAGAAACAACATAATAAAAGGTGAGAATAGGGGTCTGGGCCCCCCTACCTGCAAGAAAATTAGCAGCTCGATTTCCCCCACGAAGAATGTGAGAGAACCTAACATGTCGTTCCCGGCACAACCAACGAATAGACGTCAATGTATGCAGAGTCACAGCTGAACCAGGACGGTCCGACTGTAACACCGACACGACTGAAGCAGCATCCATCTCAAGAAGAGCGCACAAAAACCAGCAAGAAGAGCGCCCATGAAATCTCGAACCAAGCCTCCACCACCAGCCGCCATCTGAAGATCAGCCGAAAAAGAGCCATCCGTGTTGAGCTTAACCCAGGGTGCCTCAGGAGGCCACTGTTAGGTTCACAAATTAAATTTATATTTCCGGTCTAGACTCAACACGCTTAACTACTAGGAACCAAACCCGCAATCGGACGGGGTCAATTGTAGAGGCGATGAGTTAACCCGAGTCAAACTCTCAAGGAAGACTTCTTGTGGGAAATTGTCTCAAGGCTATGCATGCAACATGTTTTAAAAAAATAAAATAAATCCTAAACATTCTAAACATAGGATTGATGATGATTTAATCTAAGAATTGAAATATTCAATTAAACAAGATAATGCAAATGACAACGATAAAATCAAGATTGAGAAAAATAGAATGATAAAGGTATTAGGGCGTAGATTCTCTCAATGGTTTATCTCTAAGCTTGATTAAGGTTAGTTATATTAATCTCACACATCCAATAGACCCCCTCAAATGGTTTAATGTCAATTACTGTCACCGGCTATCAATTAAACCCTTATCAGCTATATCAAATATGGAAGATTAACATGTTAGGCTTAGAAACTCCATTCACCTAACGTTGAAGGAACTAAATTCGGGACTTAGAATCTCCTTCCGGTCTCATCTAATTGCTAGCAATGTTCAAATAGTGATCAATTACTCTCACATGATAATCACCATTCCAACAATAACAAGCATAGATCAAAAACTAAATCGATCCTCTATCCCCTAATAGAGAGATTAGCCCATAAACATAATCAAAGCAACATACATATTATAAAAGAAAGTCATTTCATAACCAAATCGATCCTCTATCCCCTTCAATAGTTTGGGACAAACCCCCACAAATCATCCAAGAAAATAGAAAGAAAATACCAAAAGTGAGCCTGCTAAAAATCCTAGCTTCCGCGAACGGCCTGAAGTCGGATTCCTTCTCGTCTCTTCTTCTTTTCCCTTGGCTTGGTTCCCTCTTGCTTTCTTTTCTCCTCTTCTCTTTAATGGTGGTGAAAGATGGTAAAAATGGTGGTGAGTGATGGTGGTGAAGGTGGTATGTGTGTAGAGAAAATAGAGATGGAGAGATGGAGAAAATGAAGTGATGAAAATGGAGTGAATGATGAATAATAATGGAGTGTGTGGATGTCCCCTTTTTTTCCTCAAGATCTCAACGAGAAGGGGAGAGAGGTGTGTGGAAAAATGAAGAGAGAGGAAAGGTGATGTGAGTTTGATGGTAAGGGAACATTAATTGGAAAAGATTTGAGAGGATTTGAGGAGCCAAAAAGTCCAAGGCTATAGGATTAGGGAAATGATATCCTATATTTCCTACTAATGAAATGGCTCTAAAGTCCTTATTTGAATTAAATAATTTCAGCTTGGAAGGAGAGGAGTGGGATCAAGTGGGATTGTAATTGAGAAAGAGGTGAAAAACTGGACCGAGGGGGGAGAAAAAAACCCCGCGCTCCGGCAGGGTGCATGCGCCGGCAGGGTGCTGGGCGAGAGAGAGAGGGTCGCCGCGGCGGGTCCTTGCACTGGCGGACGCCAAAGGGCCGAGAGCCCTTGGGTGCCGCGGCAGCCTTTGGCGCGGCGGCGGGAGTACTGGGCCGCGGGACGGGCGGGCTGGTCCTGTCTTCTCGCTCCGTGGTCCTCTTCGAGTGCAACCCAATACAATTCCACCTCGCTTTTTCTTCAATATTTTCGAACCTCTATTTAGCCAATCGGGCTCAATTTCCGACTTTTTCACTTGCCACCTAAATATCGTAGAATTCCTGCTTTTATAATCGAAAGCTCAAGTTTTTGCACAACTTAGCATAATCCACCATTAGAGCAATAAATGAAAATAAACACATAAAATCAACATATAACAACATAAAAATCTAGAAAATAAATTACTAAACACAACGAAATTAATATGATAAAATAATACATTTAGACACTAAACAACCGCCACGACACCATTCGGGATCGGAGAGATCTCGGAACAGGATAGTGACGGGCATAAAAGGTACCTGCAGGTAGCAGCCCAACCAATGCTGCGGAAGGAGCTTCCCAGCCAAAACCAACAGGTGAAGCTGGCGCTGAACCTGCCAAACAATATGAGAAACAAGGGAAGGAACCCCACGATGCTTGCGGTAGTTCATCTCCGTCCAAATAAACCAAAATGCAAGACAAGGAATCAAGAAACTGATGTGCTTTGGAGAAAACCGTGGGAACAGCCCCCTCCAAAACCTAAGAGCCTGTGTAACTGTATGTGCATGTGGTGCAGAAGTGTGAAACCAAGACGTAACAAAAGCCCAAACCAATTTCGCAGACTCAGACCAAAGAAAAACATGCTCTAAGGACTCGACCTACGGATTATCACAACAGGGACTCTACCATGCAACAGACGCCAGATAAAAATAGAGATGGTGGAAGTAATGCAATCATGCCAAATGGACCCGAAAAGAGATCGCTCAGGACGCCAGTACCTGATCTGATTCCATGCAGAGGTCAAAGAGAACTCACCAGTAGAAGTCAAATTCCACCGCATTCTATCCCTCTCTCCCCACAGCACAGGAGTCCGGCTCATCAAATCAATCAATCCATCAGGTAAAGCAAAATGATCACATAAAGCAAACAAACGATTCATGGACCAAGACTCACCATCAAAATACCAATCAACAGAGAGATGGTCAAACACAGTAGCAGGACAGTAAGCAAATAAAGGCAAATCATCAAGCCAAACATCATCCCAGAAACTTACCTTACCGGACCCCAAGGTCCACCTGATGTGCTCCTGAGCCTGAGCGCCAACTCGGACAAGCCTCTTCCAAACCCTACTATCGGACTTACGTAAAGGCACCCTCTCCAGATAAAGCGGACCACAATACTTCTGCCTTATATAACGGGACCACAGAGAATCCTGAGCTCTAAACCTCCACCAAAGCTTCCAAGTGAAAGCAGTGACCAGGTCATCAAACCGCCGAAGACCCAAACCACCCTCTAACACCGATACGCAAATAGTCTCCCGACTAATCCAATGCGTCTTACTCTGTTCTCCTACCGACCTCCAGAAGAACCGGGTGATCATCTGCTCAAGCTGATGGAGCATCCCCTGAGAAGGATCCATCACCTGGAAAATGTGGAGCGGGATCATGGCAAGAGTGCTCTTGATGAGAGCTAATCTGCCGCCAAAGGAAAGATGCTGGTGCGACCAACTGTGGATCCTGGCACTCAACCGCTGCTGAATGGTCAGTAAGTTTTACTGCAACTTGACTAACGACATGCACGATCTAACTTCTGAAAATTTCAAGAAGGTCACTACTAAAAAAACGCACATACATAACAGTGAGTATCCGTTAAGGGTATTATCAGATTTTAGCCCGACCTTTCAAGTAATTTACAAAAATGTCTTGAACTTTTATAAATAACAATTTAATACCTGGCCTTTTGAATTTATAACAAATCTAAGCTGGAATTAATTTTCGGGCTTTTAATCCCCAACGTATATCTTTTTACATACGGTCTGGAGTGAAATATAATTTTATTTGATCAATTAACGTGGCACAAGTATTTTCCACACCGGTAAAAAAATTAGAAAAAAGATATATGATGGCAACTAAAAGCTCAAAAATTAATTCCAGGCTAGATTTGTTATATATTCAAAAGGTCAGGTATTAAATTGTTATTTATAAAAGTTTGGGATATTTTTGTGAATTACTTGAAAGGTCGGGCTAAAATCTGATAATACCCCTATCCGTTATGTATGTCATTTTCAAATTGTTATATATAGTGGTATTATCTATTCTACCCACAATAGATAACTGTGATTAACCGTTATGTATACTAACTTTACATAACGGTTTTTAATCGTTACAAAATCTTTATAAAGCGTTGTGTATTATAATCTTTCGTAACGGTTTTTAAAAGACCATAATGTATTATATACCATAAATAACACTCATTCAGTAATCGTTACATATTCTCTAACATAGATTACACTTTTTTGTTAAACTGTTACATATTCTCTCAATTAGATAGCGCTTTCATATAAAATCGTTATGTATCTTTCATTCAGATAACGGTTTTGAAATTTACTATTATGTATTCTCTTGTTTAGATAACGCTTTTGTATCGAATTATTACGTATTTTCACATTTAGATAACGCTTTTTTAATCGATTGGTACTTATATTACTGTTGTGCACAATTTATTAATTAAAATAAAATAAAATTTTAAATTATAAATAATCTAATTAATATTTCAAATTAAACACTAAAACGTAAAGTAATTATAATAACAAGACATTAAGTATCAATATTGAAATGCAAAAGAAAATTCAACACTCTAGTTCAATAAAATCCTAAAATAAATACATAATGAGAAGAATTTATTCAAGTACCAATATTTAAATAAAAAAAATTAATAACCATCATGTTCTTTGGTACGAAAGTAATGAGCAAGCTGGAACTTTTGAGTTTCTGTTTCAACACTTTAAACATTCCTGCAACATATATAAAAAATAACATTGCATAAATCAACAAATAATAGCAACATATGCCATCTAAATACAATAAAGAGCTAGTGAAGGAAATTAAAACATTTTGGAAATACTCTACAACAAACATCCTCCAATCATTACAAATTTCACCACGCACAAATGATTATTAAGAAACACCAAACATCCTACAATCCTCACCAAGTTCACCATTTAATATAAAACAACAAACATTCTCCAACCATCACTAATTTCACCAAGCGAAAATGATTAATGAAATGTTTGAAATCCAAAATACCTTACTATATGTGATCAATCACACAAGTAGCACAATCCTCACGAACCTCATCAATAAAATTGATTGAAATATGCCAACGAGTAAGTACAACATTAAAAAAATGATGATAAATGAAAGTAGTAGGATCTCAAAAGGTCACACCTTGTTTGCCCACATTAATCCACAAGCATTGAAAAGAGTTCTCGGACCTGCAAAAGGTAAATATGGCACCAAAAAATAACAGTTGGTGTCATATCTATAGGAATCTATAGTTGGAGATAGTGAAACACCTACAACAGATTACTATATTCTGCAATTAACATAAAATTAAACAAACAACTATTAGCAAGAAAAGAAAAGCCACCACATTTTCCAGCAAGATAGTAGAAATTCACACACTTAAATTTTCTTAAGTTATCAATAGGTATTTAACAACACATAGGCCACAACAGTACAAAGAAGGTAGAGGAAATGTGTTGTAGATTAGCACAAATTATCAAATCAAGCTCTTATAGATCAGGGGTCTGTATATAGCAGGTATTACCACTCAAATGCATTTAAACAAACATGCAGTAAAGTGCAACATTATCACAATGCATCTTGTTTACTTATCTTTATGCAGCAATATCAAACAACTAAAGTACACTTCTCTCAAACAGGCATTATATTGCAGAAAATTAAACAATTCAAATTGTAAGGTATTTTCAGTATCCAACCCTTTTTATCACGTTTAAGCAAGGAGCAGATCAACACTTAGCTATTCTGCTAATTCAGACAGAACAAAGAATTATGAATTTCATACAGATATAAGCTGTAAGTACTCCACAGAAAATCCAACAGCTACCTACAATGTTTCAGTGACTTGGTATCATATTAATGCTTCAATTGAATACCAACACACCCAATAATATGTAGTTAATAGGCAGCAATAATACTTAATAAAAGAGTAGAATTAGCAGAACTATTACAACTTATAAAATAGCAGTTGAACTAACTCAAATAGGTCAATTATAGCATATCAGGTAAGAATTATACACATAATATGCTATAACACTTCACAGAACAACCGCACATGATGCTTCAGAAACTTGGTATTAATTAATTATTCAATTAAATACAAGCAGGTTCAAAAAATTAGGAAATAGAATACTTAAACTCTTCGGAACTTTAAGATGCAGGGGGTGCAAACCAGATACTCAAAGTCTCAAACTTCTCAGAAATTTAAGCCGCAAACACAGTACAACATCCAATTTTTCAATTTTGGTTAACAATCTTGGAGCAGACTTATAACAATAATACATTTAAGGGCGGTAGCCTCACAGACTTTAACAAACAAATTTCTCACAACTCACTAGCCTAAAGTGATAGAGGATAACAGATAACATTCTTGTTTTTAGCAAGAAACCGAACCTCAATTTTCAAAGTATTAAGATAGATAGTTGCGGATTTCAGTCACTTCAAGACAAGATACAACTCAAATATAGAAAGATGCAGGGCATTGCCGACATAAACAGATAAGAGCGATATGAATTATGCACAAACCTATCTTTCACTTACCGCAAATGCACAATAGCTAATTAAACAGAGACTCACAATCTCATAAGAGTGATATAGAATGGATTTAGAGCAGTATCACCTCGATTTTACTTGTCTAGATGAGACCTGGCCCTCGCAGTACTCGTAGGGAGAACTTGGGTCTCCTAGATTCCAAAGCTAATCAGAGATAGATTAACAGTAATCTTGTATGAAATTCAGTCGATTTTAGTGAGTGTAGGTTGGAACGAGTTCACCTGGTGTAGGATTAGCGTCAGAAATGCAGTACGCTTGACCTTCATTACCATGAATCCTAACACCCCCTTTGCACAGACAACCCAAGTTGCTGCCTAATATTTCGTACCCAGGAGAAAAGGCGATGAATCCTTACCCCTGACATGGTTGTGACTTCGCAGATGTATTTGTGTTTTCTTCCTTGTGTAACAGAGTAAACTCTCAATAGTAGAGAGCTAGGATGATGATTTTCGTGGTGTTTGACAGCGTACCCTCACCATCGCCGTTGTAGAGTTCCGACGAACCAATCATTGTTTTCTGAGGTGCTTGAGTGATTTATCCCTCACTGTAGCGCAGGTTAAACCCTAACCGTCTCTTTTTATTTGAAAACCCTAATTCAGCAGTGATGGAGAAGACGGAATAGGCAAGATTCTGAGTGTTGTGATTTATTAAATTAGTTACACTAATTAACTTGTGTGAATGATTAGAGAAGCAGTTCATAAGCCTGTCTATAATCCTTGCGAAAACTAAGAGAGAATCATTGATAATTTTTTTTGGAGAGGGAGAGAGAGAGCATATTTTGACCATGACTTATAGAGAGAATGAGAAGAAAATACATTCCGTGTATCACCATATATAACACTTTTTAATAAACCGTTACAAAATAAAAAAAATCATATGTAATAGTAACTAACCGTTATTAAATATAACATGCACATACATAACAGTTTCATAATAAACCATTACTTATAGTCTCTCAAAGACACGCACATAGATAACGATATTATAAATACCGTTATGTATACTACATAAATACATAACAGTTTAACGGTAACCGTTACATATATTAGTGATCACACGCACATACGTAATGGTTTTTTTAAAAACCGTTACGTATACACAGTTCATAACGGTTTTAGCTTAAAACTGTTATGTATCTAGTGTTATCTATGCATATTTTTTTAGTAGTGGGTGGTTGTTAGGGGAGAAATAGTGGAATTATCTTCATGTTTGATCAATCATACAATTGGATTCAAGGTTGAGGGGGAGTTCGAGGATGTAGAAGACCGGGACCTTATCGCTGCTGAACTCACATAAGGTGAGTATGATTACTGGCCATCAAACCCACAGACCATCCCATCAAGCAAGTTGTCGGCCACCTACAAAGCCCTATTCAGAATCGTCATTCACAACTGGGTGCCAACCACCCACCAGACAGGAGTAAATCAGAATCAAGGAAGGTTCTTATTTCATGTAGGAACTGGAAGGGGTTTTTATTTTGGGCAGTTTGTGTTCAACAAGGTTGTGAGTCTGGCTGAGAGTGAGCTGATCAAAGCTCCGATTGTCTAACATGTGTTGATCTATGGAATCATCAAAAGCCAAAGAAAGAATGTTGCAACCAAAATGGATTCAGTCATCAATCCTAGGAAGTCTCTTGGCATGAATGTTCCTACCGATCCGCCGTCTTCATCAAAAGAGTTTATGCGAATTCAACTTGACAAATATGTTAGCCCCAAGAAGAGTTTATCGCATGTATCAGCACCCTCCACTCCTACAACCTCTGTGCATCAAAGATTAATTATATATCTACAAGACTGCATTGTCTTCCATGCTCAGAAGACTCTAGATCATGCTGATGAGAGGAAGAAAGTTCAGGAACTTCTTCATGAACTTCTTCAGAATGAGGAGTTTCACAGGCCTTCTGCAGAGAAAGATCAACCTCTTCACACCGTCGCTGAAACAGCAGTCAAGGAAAGTGAAGATACTCAAAGGAAGAAAGGCCATTGATGCGCGGTCGTTTCGTGCTCAAAATAAATTTGTATGCTCCTGTGCCCACTTTGAGTATAGCTAGCTCATGAGTGCGGGTCGATCTCATAAAGAGTTGTTGTGATTTCACCTTCAAGTAACCAATCACAAAGGGGATTGATTATGTTGTCACCTTAACTGAAAATAAATCTACAAAATAACATTAAAGAAAATATCAAATAATAAAGGTTCTGGTATTTAAATTAGAATTTGGTTAAGTATAAAACTACTAGATCATGGGCACACTAATTTTCATACATGTTAAGTCACCCAGTTATGGAGACCGGATTCCTCTCTGTGTCTCCTTATTCATCCTTTCATTATCAGTTAAAAGCGATTCCTCATCAATTAAACCCCTAATCTATCACCCATCCCCCGGTTCTCCAAATAGATGTAAATGAATAGACAGCAATGTGCCCTAGATAAACCCATGTTTATTGTGTTTACCGATTCCTTGTGTGCCCACAATAACCTATCAATTCCCTTATTACTATATGAACCAACACACAATCATGATTCGTCAATTCAATTAATAGTGGTGTGCCCTCTATGTCTAAGAGTGATCAACCACATTGGGCATTTCAGACACACACTCACGTGGAACAGGTTCAAGAATCGACAGAAACCATTTCTATTGTTCAGACACCGAAATTAAAGGATCTAGCCACTCATTCTAGATAAAACTAAAATTGCAGAAATGAAAGACATAATACAAATGAAAACTTACTGAATTAATAGATAAAAATTCTCAACTCCAACGTTGAGAATCATAAACATAACCTAAGTCCCAATGGCTTAAGGCCTATTGGATTGTTCTTGCTGTCTAAACAGTGTACTAAATGTAAAATGCAGAAAATAAAATATTGTAGCAGTGTTTCAGACTTCCTAAAGCCTCTATTTCCAGAAAATAAGACTTTTTTATAGATACAATCCGTAAATATTCAAATTCCCCTACAGGCGGGGGTCTTCAACTGCCTTCCTAGACCGACATGTCCTCTACAACTAACTGGATAAGTTTTATCCAGTTTGTTGGCCAAACCTCTATTTTTTAGGGATTGGCTTTATCACTTCATCTCCAAGCCTCCAGCAGTCCATCTCAGCTCCATCTCTTTCCGGATTTATCCATTCCTTTTGTTCTTATCTTGATTTAACAAATCCCCGAGAATTCCACATGTGCCCAGTTCCAAGCCCTTGGTCGAGTCTGCACGAGCAATGTGGGCATGGCAACATCTGGTCAGCTTCATTCATTTCTAATGTGCTTATTCTGCCTCCCAAATATAGGATGAATGCTGAAGAAGTTTTATGTGCCTCTGAATACGGTTTCTAGCGACGAGATAGACTTGAATAATTGGGTATAAAATGTCCCTTTCGACTCAAAATAAACTAAAAAGGACATTTATGACGAACGAAATGCCCATAAAAATATAAAATAAATGGACTTATCTTACCCACACACTTTAGACATGATTGTCCTCAAGCATGGGATGCAACACGTCTAGAAAAATAAAATAAAAGAAAGGAGAAAATAAAAAGGTCAAAAATGAGTCAGTGTGGCAATCCTCACAGTCTCTCTTCACTCAGTGTTTATGTAACAACTCGGATTTTTAGAATAGGATTAAGTAATTCCTAATCTCAATTAGGAAATATTACGAGGAATTTTGAGCATAATAAAGATGTTTCGGTTCTAAACCGCGTTTTTAGGAGTTATTTTTCGTGAAATTGTCTTTTCCAGAATTTTGATTCTAGCTCAGTTGCAGCCCTTTTTGGTCACGTTTGGAAGTTGTTGACCCAAGGAGCATGCCAGTGCTTTCGGATTTTAAATCTGAAGTCGTTTGAGTTCCCGATGATTTAAAACGCGTTTAAAGAAGTTATGAATAGTGCTTTTCCATAGAAGCGCGATCGTTACAAATTTGTGAAATCTCATGTGTTAACCCGAGCCTTGATTTTTCAAGCCTATCTTATAGGAAATTTCTCAAGGAATCCGTTGGCGTTCCCGGATTTTCATTCTGAGATCAATTGAACGCTCGGGAATTTTATTTGTCCCTTGTGTGGAATAGTAACTTTATTTTTGAAAAGAGAATATATTCGCATTTTCCTTCAAGATGACTCATTCTTTATCCTGAGTCAAGTTGGTTTAATAATACTCTAGCCAACGAACCTGCCGATATTTTCAGATTTAATAAACGAGGTCATTTGGACCTCGCCATCGAATAAAGTGTCTTTTATCCGAACCCGATATTTTTAAAGCAGTATTGTTGCACTGCAGAAGCTTCCCGAGGAAGCCATATTTTTTGCTATAAATAGGGAAGCACCCCTCCCTCATTTCTCGCTCATTCTTCTTCCGCCCCATTTAAGAAAATATAGAGAGAGAGAGAGTAGAGGGGAGCTCTCTTCGTGAGAGCACCCCCAGTCAGTGGTGAGTTGAGAGAGGAGTGCGAAGCAAGGGAGTGCGGCGCCGCAACAGGCCCCCGCGGCAGCGGTGGGGTGCCCCTCGGCGCTGGTGGGCGCGGGCGCGTAGCGGAGGGCGCCAGGGCGCGCTGGGGAGAGCCGGGGCGCACCTGAGGAGCGCCGGCGCGCACCCCAGCGCCGCGGCGCTCATGCCCGTGGCAGCTCCGGCACGTTTTCGTGCGGAGGCCAATACTTTCGCCTCGGTTGGAGTTACGAGGCCCATGAGTACTCAAATCGAAACTCTTTAGAAGATCTATGAAGTAGCTATGGCCGCTCATCCAGAATCTTAGCGGTTCGAGTAAGATTTTCCGTCCCCTTTTAGATAATTTCGAGCATTTTAAATCGTTTAAATTCTCATGTTTTAAGTTATAGTTAAGGATTGAGGGTTTAGATATCATTTCGATGTCTTATTTAGATCTCGTATAGGGCTGTTAATTCATTGATCAACTTTCATAAAGAGGGGTGAACCCCGAGGAGGCCCGAGAAAGGATTTTCGGCTCGTCGCTTCATCTACGTGCTCGTTATCGAGATGCTCGTCATCGAGGTGGGTGGTTCTAAACCAAGTATAAGGTTTGAGCTATTAAGCTCTAGAAGCATGATAAGGCAAGATGAATATCCAATTAAAATATTTTATGCTCTGCCTGTTTAGTCTCAGTTCAAGGAAAGGAAATGAATGAAAGGAAGTTATATGCATGATATTGTTGAATTGTTATTTGAGTTTGATAAAGTAAAGGAAGTTATTATAAATTAAGTGAGCTCTCAAGTATGTTTAGATATGCCAAAATTGTTTATACACAATTTATGCTAGCATGAGATGTTTAGAATTGCTTTATTTGCAATTGATATTTATCCGCGTTCATTTCCTCATATTAGAATGTTGGATTTTGCTAAAGCTTATTTAGCTAAGTATTGCCTTCTAGGTTAGTGATAAATCCCTTGTAGGCTGAGATCATACTCAATTAAAGGAGTAGCCTTAGACGATTGCTCTAGGCTTGGTATTGCTAGCTAAGTAAAGTTAAAGAAGAAAGGTTAAGGAAGGTTAAGGTTAAGTAAGGAAGGAAGTTAAGGAAGGATATAGCTTCTGTTGTAAGTAGGTTATCGAACTCAAAGAACAGTTTATTTACATTATCATGTCGTGACCCTCGTGTCACTAATGTTGAACATTTGAAAGTAAGGGGAGTCACTGCTAGGTAATCCCCTCGCATACTCAGAAGAATACTTGAGGTAACCCCTCTCTTATCCCAAGGCATGCCTCAGGGTACAGTAGACAATAGGTTTGAGCCAGAAAAGGCGTCAAGAAAGGAAGTAAAAGGTTTTGCGGGTATGGAGTGGGCTTTTGCGTTTTGCTCTACATATGCCGCCAGTTTATAATTGGATATTCCAAAGTTTATTAAAGAGTTTTCTCGTAGAACCCCACTGAGTACATTAGTGCTCACACCCTCTTTTTCAAATGCTTTCAGGTTGAGATGCTGAGGCCGGTGATGTGCTGCTGGTGGGATTGTCTGAGTTGTTTGAGGTTTCAAGTTGTTGCTCTATATGGTTACATGTTTTCTTCCGCTAAGTTTCTACTAAGTACTCTTATGTTAGTATTTAGTCTTGATATGTGTAACTTGATTCTTGAGAATAGCATGTCTTAATTACTATGATTCGTGTTATCAATAAAGTTTTGAGAATTAGAAGCATGTTCTTTTAACATCCCAGTTATTTCTTCATTAACTCCATGTTATTTGAATAGTCATACCTGTTGAGCATTCTGGTATCTATTCATCTTCAGTTGACTTGTGATTGAGACTTGTATACTTGTTGTTGTTGTTCGCCTATGAAGGGGCTTTTCATTCAAGCATGATTCTGTTCGTTCAAGTTAAGCTTGATTTAGTTTCTTATTTGGTCCTATGAATGAGACTGTATGATTTATTTGACTCCGGCCTTTTTATGGGTCTTAGCCATTGTAGCTTTTGAAGAAGGCTTGCTTAGTTATAGAGTCAAACTCCTATCGGTTTATCTTTGGATTCTGTTTAAATTTCGATTGGCCTATGTTTTGGCATTCCTTTGACTCGATTAAATCCTTTGACCCCTTTGATTCGCTGAAAATGATAATACTTCCAAGTGATGAAGTTAAGTTGCCTAAGTTTTTGAGGCGCTAACTTAGTTTAATTCTAAGAACACCCCCTGGATTTCCAATTAATCTACCTATTTTCTTCGAATTTTACGCCTAACACCCCGTCCCCATCAAAATGACCGCCTAAGGGACCGAGTTGTTACAGTTGGTATCAGAGCTAGGTTTGCAAACACTGCAGACCTGTCTCTCTTTGAAGTAATTGATTGAACTCTTATGTGAATATTGAATTGTTCAAAGGCATTAATCAGCAACCCTCAGCTCATCATCACCCTCGCATCTTCAACAAAGTTAAGTTATGATTGAGTTAAAGTATTTTGATTATATTTGGTATAACGTTTTGAAAAGTACAGGATGAGGAGAAAAGTTTTGAGCAAAGGCAAGGTTAGTCAATTTTGAAATCGAACATTATTTCTTTAGAAATAATTTTTTTTTTTGTTATACCAAAGTTTAAAGTGGAACTTATTGAAGTAAGTTCTAGATCAATCTTTTAAGAGTTTTTAGTCATTAAGGACTCGATCAAGAAGCAAATCTTTTCAGAATATTATTTTCTGCAGATACTCGAACTATTTTGGTCATTTTAGACCGTTAAAATTTTTGAGTAAAGTTATAAGATTTGAAAGTTGATGTAAAAATCTTCTTTTGATAAAGGCTTATCTACTGCCCATAAGGAAAGTATTTGAGGATGAATAGAGAATAAATGAGGCATAGAGAATATAGTTAGAACATAGACTATACCAAGCTTGAATTAAGAAGAATTTCTATTATTTCCTTTAAGTTCTCTCAGGAGCCTTAGATTGAGTAAGTTCCTTTTCAAGGAGCCAGAGTTAAGTAGAAGCCGTTCGAAAGAACATTTATAGCGCGTTCATAAGAAGGATAAAGGGTTTCCAAGATTATAGTAGAATCGAGAAGAAGGTCATGAAGTTCAGTTTCGAGCAAGGAACAAGAAGATGAGCAGTCGAGTTAAAGGCAAGTTATCCAATTGCAGATCCAATGCAAGTTCAAGGAATCCCCACGCAAGCTTTCAAAACTCAAGAGAAGTCTCGTTTGAAGATTTAATCACGTTTGCAAGGAATGAAGATTCATTTCCTTCAATAAAAGCTCGTTGATTCAAAGGAAGGACATTCAAGTCCACGTTGCGTTCAAATGCCCAGAGTTATCACTTGCTTCAAGCCAATTAATGAAGATGAAGATTGTCGTTACGACTGTAGCTAATAGATTTTGAAGATATATTGGTCTTCTACTGAGCTTCCAGAGGACGTTGAAGTCAAGTTATATTGAGTCCAGGAGGATCCATAGATTAAGTCGCTTTGCCGTGTCCCTTTCGATAGATAGGAAGAGATCCCCGGATATCATTTTTCCGGCCAGGCATAGCCATTTGAGTCCAGCCGACTCGTGCTTTTTCATAGCAACCTCACCAAGAATAAGGTACGTGATGCTTAAGAAAGAGAGAGAAGACCCAAAGAAGAAGATCGTTAAAAAGATAGACCTAGTGTTCGAAAGATTGAGAGTTTAGTTTGATGGAAGTTTTGTTGAGTCTATATATTCATTCTCGTGTCAATAGAATCGATTTGTTCATTCTCTTTTGGAATCGATTTATTCTCTTGTTAATTGAATCAATTGCCCTTCAATAGCTTTGTATCAATTGAAATTCTCCATTTATACCATTTGAAATTCTTTGATTATATCCGCTTGGATAATTTACAATCCTTTGGATGGTACTTCTTTGATCATCAAGAATCAGTAATAGCATTTCCTTGATAGGCTATGCTGACGCCTTGAGAGAATATTGGAGCACGGTTTCTAGTTGCTAACCGTTGATTTTTTCCATATCTTTGTTATGTGCAAGAATCCTTCAAGTTCATAAGGCCTCTGAAAAGGAAATATTTTTGGCATATATAACCAAGTGTTATATTCTTTCTAGATTTTGACTTTGTCAAGAAATTATTGATTAAGATAAAGTCCTCACTCAGAGGCGTTTGTTTATTTTGCTCCCACTCATAGAACTCGAGTGTGGATCTTAGAATGAAGTAGAGAGCTATAGCAGTATTTCTTTTAGTCAAGGTTGGAGGAATAAGAGATAGTATTTCCTAGAAGGAAGTAGAATCCAAGTAAGCGCCAGATAGTATTCTCTAAGTTTAGGACGTGTGTTTCCAAGAAGATTTCTCAGCTCGTAGCGTTTGGAGGTGATCTAAGGAATGTCGGCAAGTAAGTTCCAAGCGTGTAGTTCAAGTCTAGACGTGCGATCTTCACGCCTGCAAGCAATGGTGACAACCAACAGGAGCCATAAAGTCAGATGACTGCTTCAAGGAAAAGAGACGACTGCAACGAAGAATTTAAAGATAAAGGCACATCACGAAGTACGCCCCAAGAAGACGAAAAAGTCGAACCTCAAGAAGTTAAAGATGAAGATAAAGCAAGTTTTCAAATGTGATAGAGCGTGCAAGGAACCATCGAGGAAGGTGCCCAATTAAGTCGAGTTTATCGTCTATATTCAAGTTCGTTAAAGTTTCTCAAAGTTGCATGAAGTAAAGTCAGAAGCAAAAGTAAAGCCAAGCGAAACAAAAGAAGGATGGACTCGTTGAGATTATCCGTGCTTGAGGAGCGAGTTTGGTGAAATTTATCTTTTATTTATTTCATTGCTCGAATAGTTTCTAGAGGTCCGCTCGAATGCAAGATCATAAGGAGTTCGTGTGAAGCGGTATTTCGAGAGATATTTCATTAGGAAGAAAAGATAGAAGATGCTCAAGCTTTGAGTAAGAAAAGAAGAAAGATTATAGAAGTAATAGTCCTGCTTAAGGACTAATTTATAAAGGAAGGCCTCAGGCTATTCTTAGCCATACAGTAAGGTTTTGAACCTACTTCGTTCTAGAAAGGCTGTAGATTCTGGAAGAGGTATCCAGATCTCCGTTTGAGGGGAAGTAAATTTCGGGACGAAATTTTTTTTAAGGGGTGTAGAATGTAACAACCCGGATTTTTAGAATAGGATTGATTAATTCCTAATCTCAATTAGGAAATATTACAAGAAATTTTGAGCATAATAAAGATGTTTCGGTTCTAAATCGCGTTTTTAGGAGTTATTTTTCGTGAAATCGTCTTTTTGAGAATTTCGATTCCAGCTCAGTTGCAGCCCTTTTTGGTCACGTTTGGAAGGTGTTGACCCAAGGAGCATGCTGGTGCTTTCGGATTTTAAATCTGAAGTCGTTTGAGTTCCCGGTGATTTAAAACGCGTTTAAAGAAGTTATGAATAGTGTTTTTCCGTAGGAGCGCGATCGTTAGAAATTTGCGAAATCTCGTGTGTTGACCCGAGCCTTGATTTTTCAAGCCTATCTTATAGAAAATTTCTCAAGGAACCCGTTGGCGTTCCCGGATTTTCATTCTGAGATCAATTGAAAACTCGGGAATTTTATTTGTTCCTTGTATAGAATAGTAACTTTATTTTTGAAAAGAGAATATTTTCTCATTTTCCTTCAAGATGACTCGTTCTTTATCCCGAGTCAAGTTGGTTTAATAATACTCGAGCCAATGAACCTGTCGGTATTTTCAGATTTAATAAACGAGGTCATTTGGACCTGCCATCGAATAAAGCGCCTTTTATCCGAACCCGATATTTTTAAAGCAGTATTGTTGCACTGCAAAAGCTTCCCGAGGAAGCCATATTTTTAGCTATAAATAGGGGAGCACCCCTCCCTCATTTCTCGCTCATTCTTCTTCCACCCCATTTCAGAAAATATATAAAGAGAGAGAGTAGAGGGGAGCTCTCTTCATGAGAGCACCCCTAGTCAGTGGTGAGTTGAGAGAGGAGTGCGAAGCAAGGGAACGCGGTGGCATAGCAGACCCCTGCGGCGGCGGCAGGGTGCCCCTCGGCGCTGGTTGGCGCGGACGCATAGCAGAGGGCGCCGGGGCGCACTGGGGAGCGCAGGGCGCAACTTAGGGGCGACGGCGCGCACCCCAGCGCCGCGGCGCTCATGCCCGTGGCAACTCCGGCACATTTTCGTGCGGAGGCCATAACTTTCGCTTCGGTTGTAGTTACGAGGCCCATGAGTACTCAAATTAAAGCTCTTTCGAAGATCTACGAAGTAGAGGTGGTCGCTCGTCCAGAATCTCAGCCGTTCGAGTAAGATTTTCCATCCCCTTTTAGGTAATTTTGAGCATTTGAAATCATTTAAATTCTCGTGTTTTAAGTTATAGTTAAGGGTTAGGGGTTTAGATATTATTTCGATGTCTTATTAGGATCTCGTATAGGGCCGCTAAGTCATTGATCGACTTTTCTAAAGAGGGGTGAACCCCGAGGATGCCCGAGAAAGGATTTTCGGCTCGTCGCTTCGTCTACGTGCTCGTTATCGAGATGCTCGTCATCGAGGTGGGTGGTTCTAAACTAAGTATAAGGTTTGAGCTATTAAGTTCTAGAAGAATAATAGGGCATGATGAATATCCAATTAAAATATGTTATGCTCTGTCTGTTTAGTCTCTGTTCAAGGAAAGGAAAGGAAAGAAAGGAAGTTATATGCATGATATTGTTGAATTGTTATTTGAGTTTGATAAAGTAAACGAAGTTATTATAAGTTAAGTGAGCTCTCAAGTATGTTTAGATATGCTAGAATTGTTTATACACAATTTATGCTATCATGAGATGTTTAGAATTGCTTTATTTGCAATCGATATTTATCCGCGTTCATTTCGTCATATTAGAATGTTGGATTTTGCTAAAGCTTATTTAACTAAGTATTGCCTTCTAGGGTAGTGATAAATCCCTTGTAGGCTGAGATCATGCTCAATTAAAGGACTAGCCTTAGACGATTGCTCTAGGCTTGGTATTGCTAGCTAAGTAAGGTTAAAGACAAAAGGTTAAGGAAGGTTAAGGTTAAGTAAGGAAGGAAGTTAAGGAAGGATATAACTTCTGTTATAAGCAGGTTATCGAACTCAAAGAACAGTTTATTTACATTATGATGTCGTGACCCTCGTGTCACTAATGTTGAACATTTGAAAGTAAGGGGAGTCACTGCTGGGTAATCCCTTCGCATACTCAGAAGGATACTTGAGATAACCCCTATCTTATCCCAAGGCATGCCTCAGGGTACAGTAGACAACAGGTTTGAGCCAGGAAAGGCGCCAAGAAAGGAAGTAAAAGGTTTTGCGGGTATGGAGAGGGTTTTTCATTTTGCTCTTCATATGCCGCCAGTTTATAATTGGATATTCCAAAGTTTATTAAAGAGTTTTCTCGTAAAACCCCACTGAGTACATTAGTGCTCACACCATCTTTTTCAAAGGTTTTTAGGTTGAGATGCTGAGACCGGTGATGTGATGCTGGTAGGGTTGTCTGAGTTGTTTGAGGTTTCAAGTTGTTGCTCTATATGGTTACATGTTTTCTTCCGCTAAGTTTCTGCTAAGTACTCTGATATTAGTAGTTAGTCTTGATATGTGTAACTTTGTAGCGCCCCGATCCCGAAAGACCGTGGAAATGGACGCCACGGGGGTGGGAATTAAGAAGCGGAAAAGAAATGGGGTAATTTAATTAATGAAGGGTGATAATCCAAAATGGATTAATGTCTGGAATAAAATTTAACAACCGAGTATGCCAAAGATAGGTTATGCCTTCTGGAAAATTAGACAGCACAACCTCTGTAACTAGAGCGAATCCCCATTTATAACGGCTTATAAGAGAAGAATGAAAGCTGTAACAATTCAATAAGCCCTTTCATAGGCCAAACGGAAACAAATAACCAGATACCAACAATCAATAGACCCATTCATAGGTCGACAAAAGAAACAGACACCAATATGCTGAACAAATGAAACCCTTCCATAGGCCAAAATGAATGATCAAATAGACATAATGAAAGAAGAGCTTCCTCCTCTTGGAATAATTATGTAGCTAAGCATATGATACATGTTAACTAGGAAATCAACAAATGTTCAGAATCAGAGTGGCGCAGCTGGAGCGTGGAGGTGACGAGGCTGAGATTTGGGCTATTATGATTTACATATTTTTCCGTTGTCCCTTTTTCTTAGTATTCTGTTAAGAATTGAGCTTTCGCACTTATGGTATTCTTTTGCTAAATGCTAAGAACTCTGATCTTGGTATTTTGTTGATATGATTCTGCTTCTCACATAACCTATATTCATAATACTAACACAAATCCATTAGAAATTTACTTAATACAGTAAAGTGATAATCACAAATTAATCAAGTTAATAATTCATATATATCATATTAATTAAATAATAGAACTAATTAATCATCACGAAGAACCGCTAATTCCAAAACTAACAATCCAAATTTTTAATATTACATTAATAACTTTAAATTCAACAAGAAGTTTCGGGCTTATAAAATATCACACGGAAATTCAAGATTTCAATATATTAGCACTATTAAATTAAGGATTAGATAATATTGTTTTAACTTTACTAAAAGCGGGATCTTTTCTCCATTTAATCATGCATTGTGTAGATATTATTTTATTAATTAATATGGTTTTATGGATGTAAACAATAATATTTGTATTATTTTATAGTTAGAAGATTTCAATTTGTTATAATCACCAAGTTTAAAGTCTTGAAGCTAGTGAATAAAATAAATAGAAAATTAATTTCCAAAGGAGCTTAGGGACTGAGTTTTGATAGGGGTCCTTTAGTTGAACTAAGCCAAGGCTGATTGTTGTAGGATTAGAAGAAGTAGCAGAATTCGAGCAGAACGAACTCGGAATTTGAAAGTTTATTTTCTATCCAGGTGGGCTATACTATATCTTTGCAAATTGTATCTTTCGAGTTATTAAGCTCTGCTTTGCTAAAATTTCATATGTGACTATCTGTGTTAAATATTTACGTGATACTGTATGTTGTTGGAGTCTCATAAACCAGCATTGTGTCAATGTGAGTAGCTACAGTATGCATGTATTATTCGTCATGCCCTACTCCTTGTCGGTGAGACTAAAATGAAACACTTATTGGTTATACTCATTGGGTATACTATGGCCATACTCAACTTTATGCGTTGGTGATATAGTACAGGTTGCGGGCAATGACTGGTTATACTCTAAAGCGCTTCACGATAAAATGTTTTGTGAACTTAAGTTGCTTTCAATTTTAAAACCTCCTAAGCTTCACTACTTGCATGAACACAGATAAATTACTTTAACAAAATGATTTGCATAACTTGAATTGTAAAAACTTGCCCACTGAGTGCATTAGTACTCAGCCCAAATATTTCCAAACATTTTTCAGACGAGTAGGCTGCTGCGTGGATGTGACGATGCTGAGAGATGGGCTTTTATTATTTACCTATTTCCCATTATCTCCTTTTGTTAATATTCTTTTGGGAAATAAGCTTCCGCACTTAGTGCAAAGAATAGTTATTTATATGTAAGCATGAGCAATTGATTTAACTAATTAGGTTAAGCTAATTCCATTTGATAAATTAACACTTACCGATAAATGTTATAACATAGTGATATTTAAATGTTTAATGTCCAGCCTTGGAATGCAATATTTATTAGTTAGCAGATAGTGTCTCAAGTAATTATGAACTCGACCTTTTTATGAAATTATATAAAACCACTACATGTATTCCGTTTTATGTTCTCTAAGATAGAAATGTTATCAAAATAATAGAAAATATATGATTAATTAATAATGAAGTTTAACCGAATTTAAAAAAAAAACTTAGGGATTGAATTTAATGCCATGTCCCTTTAGTAGAACTAAGCCAATGCTGATTGTTGTAGGACTAAAAGAAGTAATTGAATTTGAGCAGAACCAACACGGAATTTGAGAGTTTATCTTCTATCCAGGTGGGCTATACTATATCTTTGCAAATTGTATCTTTCGAGTTATTAAGCTCTGCTTTGCTAAAATTGCATATGTGACTATCTGTGTTAAATATTTACGGGCTACTGTATATTGTCGGAGTCTCATATACCAACGCTGTGTCAATGTGAGTAGCTACAATATGCATGCATTATTTGTCTTCCCCTACTCCTTGTCGGTGAGACTAAAATGAAACACTTATTGGTTATACTCATTGGGTATACTATTGCCATACTCAACTTTAAGCGTTGGTGATGTAGTAAGGGTTGCGAGCGATGACTGATTATACTCTAAAGCGCTTCACGATAAAATGTTTTGGTGAACTTAGGTTGCTTTCAATTTTAAAACCTCCTAAGCTTCACTACCTGCATGAACACAGATAGATTACTTTAACAAAATGATTTGCATAACTTGAATTGTAAAAACTTGCCCACTGAGTGCATTAATACTTAGCCCAAATATTTCCAAACATTTTTCAGGTGAGTAGGCTGGCGTGTGGATGTGACGATGCTGAGAGATAGGCTTTTATTATTTACCTATTTCCCATTATCTCCTTTTGTTAATATTCTTTTGGGAAATAAGCTTCCGCACTTATGCTACTTTTTTGTTAAAACACTAAGAATCCTGATTTTGGTGTTTTGGATCAGTATATGTATTAAAGAACATATCTGGATATTTTGAGTCTTCTGTTGAGGTTTTGTTATGTAGATTACCCCTTTCTTTCCCGCTTCTTAATTCCAACCCCCGTGGCGTCTATTTCCACGGTCTTTCGGGACCGAGGCGCTACAAACTTGATTCTTGAGAATAGCATGTCTTAATTGCTATGATTCGTGTTATCAATAAAGTTTTGAGAATTAGAAGCATGTTCTTTTAACATCCCAGTTATTTCTTCATTAACTCCAAGTTATTTGAATAGTCATACCTGTTGAGCATTCTAGTATCTATTCATCTTCAGTTGACATGTGATTAAGACTTGTATGCTTGTTGTTGTTGTTCGCCTATGAAGGGGCTTTTCATTCAAGCATGATTATGTTCGTTCAAGTTAAGCTTGAGTTAGTTTCTTATTTGGTCCTATGAATGGGACAGTATGATTTATTTGACTCTGACCTTTTTATAGGTCTTAGCCATTGTAGCTTTTGAAGAAGGCTTGCTTAGTTATAGAGTCAAACTCCTATAGGTTTGTCTTTGGATTCTGTTTAAATTTCGGTTGGCCTATGTTTTGGCATTTATTTGACTCGATTGAATCCTTTGACCTCTTTGATTCGTTGAAAATGATAATTCTTCCAAGTGACGAAGTTAAGTTGCCTAAGTTTTTGAGGCGCTAACTTAGTTTAATTCTAAAAATACCCCCCTGGATTTCCAATTAATCTACCTATTTTCTTCGGCTTTTACGCCTAACACCCCGTCTCCATCAAAATGACCACCTAAGGGATCGGGCTGTTACAGTTTAGGCTCAGTGTATACACTCAATTCAATGCATTATGTACCTATTCATCACATAAGCTTACTAAAGTTTTTCTTTCAAGTATAAGAACCCACAGATGCATAAGTATCAATAGGGCTTTTTAGGTTGAAGTGGGCATTTCATGTAAAGTGGGGTTTATTCACTGTACAGCCCCCTTTTTTTCTATTCTAGCACTAACCTCTTGTGCTCTATTCAGACAATAAATATTTCTTTACTTGGGCACTCTGAACACTTACGACTAGGGGAATTTTATTCTACCTCTTTTTTCCTTTTTTTATTTATCTATTTTCTTTTATCATTTTTTTCTTTACTTTATTCCCCCTGTTTTTTTAGCCCGTTTATAAATATCCCTCCAGCAATTCTGCCTTTCATCCTTTTTTCAGGTTCTTGTGATGCCCTGGCTATATATAACTATCTCATATAAAGAATCTGCCAAGGCATTTAACAGGCTTAAAAGGGTTGCAAGGCTGTGTTGTTGGTGGGTTGATTTTATATAAGTGGCTCAGTGAAAGATGACCTATATCATCTACTCATGCATCAACAATTTCAAAACTTTATGTAGAACAATGGCAAGTTCTATAATTCATAAGCACAGAATGTTCACACACATGAAGAAAGAAGAGCTGTAAAATGGGCATACAACATATAGGCTCAAATCTCCTAGGGCATGCTAAACTCGTTCGTCATCCCTATTTTACTGTGGGCATGCTGAATTTGATTAAACAATTAAGTTGAAAATCAAATGCAATGCCACACGAACTTCACAGAAGCATGCTCGACTCAACTAACTGACCACCTACACACTTTGTATTTTCCAAAGTGTTAAAAACAAACTCAAACAAGAAACAAAACTAAAACACTGAAATGCCCCCGCCTACACACTTTACACGAGGCAAAATGAGTGAAACAGGGGTGACACACAAACAACAAAAAAACAAACAAAAATAAAAAAATCTAAACTACTGAAAAGAAAGAACCAAGTTTAATCGGTCTCAAGCATTGGGTATGTGAACCCAACGTGTTTGAAATACGCCTTCAGGGCCTTCTCCATGCGGGTCAACTTCTCGTTTGTCTGAAACTGGGCATTCTCCACCATCTTCATCATCATCAGTGCGACTGGATGCTCCCCTTGTTGTGCCCTCTCTGCTGATGGTTTTCTTGATGTACCTGCAATCATCAAAAGGCTCGAGGGGTCTGCCCTCGGCACAAAGAAAACAGGCTTTCCTTCATCATCATCCACCACATCTTGCATTCTCTTCAATCATGCAATATCAAAGAATTCAAGGGGTAGGGGGTTTAGAGCAATGGTACTTAAATCAAGCAACCTAGACCGACAGCAATTTGGGTGATCAATTGGGCACATGAGATTCGATGCCTAGAGTGTCTTAATTTCTCTGAAGTGCGCAATAGCCACAGACCCAAAATTAATTTTTATCCTTTTAACCATGCACTAGAGAATGTATAGTTCCTGATTAGTGATAGAATTGGAACTATCTTTTCTTCCGAAGATGTTGTAGGCAAGCACCCTATAATAGAGTCTTAAGGCTTCATTATTCAAACAATAGCCTTTTGTGGCTCCACTATGATAAGTGGAGCCATCCCCAATGTCAGCCCATTTTGCATCGACTCCTTCAGTGGAGTCGGGCACTACGGTCACCGCCTTCACATAATCATCCTCCTGGAGATCCATATATGACACAATGCCCAACATCATATTGAGCTCATCAGCAGACAAAGAGAAGTTCTTTCCAAGATTTCTAAACCTCATAACCCTAGTAGACATAGTAGGCTTATTGACAACTTTAATTTTTAAAGATTAAGCAAACTGTCATGAGAGAGCAGAGAAAATCACACATTCCATGTCAAGAAAGAACTCCCAACCTATAGCAATAAAGAAATCTCTTACCTCATGTTCTATTCCCAGAGCAAGTAGAGATTCCTGGTGGACACCCTTTGAGGTTATAATTCCCCCGACTGGTGACGGGCCGCTTCTTGACCTCCCTGAAGTGGGGCTCCCCACCCCTCGGCTTTTCTTTAGTTCGGGCTTTAGTGTGCCCTCTCTAGCTTTCCTTTTCCACGAAGAGGGCTCTCGAGTTAGTTTTTCTTCGACCTTCATGGCCACCGTCTTGCCAACCCTCTGCGAGTCCTCAGAGTGCTCATCCACGAGCGTGTGAGCCTGAGATGGCTCACTTAGCTCTTGCTACTCCTCTTGCTCCTCAGAGGCTTCATCCTCGGTCTCTTCCTATTGGTATTCCTCCAGCTGCTCTGATTGCTTTGGAATGGGCTCTTCAATTTTTTTCTTTCCTTTCGTCTTCACCAGAGCCCTCTTTTTTATTTCAGTAGGTGGTTCTTCATCTTTTTGGGACTCAATTCCTTCCACCTCTTCTACAAAGTGATCCAATCCTTCATCTTTCTCTTCTTCCATATCTTCCTCGTCCTCAGTTATTTCCTCAGACAGCTCGAGTGTCAGAACCCTAGCCAGTTTCTTCTCCTTTCTCAAAGTAGCTTTCTCCGCCTCTTGAACAGGATCTGTTGTGGGCTTTGTGCATGCTCTTTCTTCTTGCATGCCCATGGTGGTAGTTTTCTTCTCAAGTTGTTCGTCTTGCGATGACGTTGCAGAGCTCATCTCTGCCGCCTCCACCACGAGTTCTTTCTCAGGTAGATTCTTTTCAACAACCTTACTGGTTGCTCCCATAACCGCTTTGGTCTTGTCTCTGGGCTTCACAGCCTTCTTTTTTGCGGCCTTGGTTTGTGCGGGCTCTTCAGCTACAGTCGGAGTTTCAAACTCCAACTTGCCCTTCACTTTGGGAACAGTTTTCTTGCCCTTAGTGTTCACCATTTTTGCAGCTTGAGATGAAGTAGAGTGTTCCTTGTTGGAGGGTTTTGAGAAGAAGGTTCAGATGTTTCAGAAAATTTTGAAGAAAGTGAAAGTGATAGTTTAGATTTTGTGGGGTGTGTTTTTATCATAGTGTTACTGTAGCTTGATATGACCATGAATTTTCAGATACTAGGGTTTTATGCCATCGGTATGCCCATACTAATGAATAAGCATTTTTTCTGAAAAAATCAGAATCCAACTCCATCTCTTCAGAATGCCCTGCTTCAGAATCCCTATTTTCAATGGATTATCTAATATGACCCGGACAAGGATGGGATGAATCTAGAGAAAACGCTACGAAAGACTTAGGACTCGAAACACGTCAGCGGAATGAAGGGATCAATCCGACAACTAAACTTCTCAAAAATACTCAAACAAAGCAAAGAAACAAGACACAACTCGATTCAATAAAGAACGACTATAGAACAAACTAAGATACTTAAACTATGACACAAATTAAGCAACATAATTTACCAAATACCAAGGATGAAAGGCGAAGGTATAAGGCTATGGTAAGGGTCTTTGGAACGTGTGATGGATGGTGAAGAAGGGATTGGAGTAGGTAGGATATTATAGAGTTGTATTGGACTTACGTATGGATGAATCGCGTAGAACTCGACCTCCACTTGTGGAAGAGACTCGATCGATTGGTGGCTGGAAAGGAGACGTACGTTGATGAAAGGATGTATGCCGTCGATTGATGGTAGATGGTTGATGACATCTCTTCATTCGTTGTTTCTATCATGTCTACTTCCGGCTTAGCTTCTTCAACTATCTCATCCTCTAAACACATAGAAACAGGTGGCGATGAGATAATAGGTACTTCAATAAAGTCTAGAATAGGTACCTTGGAAGTAGAATCATCATGGGTGGCAATGAACTCAAATGGTAACTTAACATTCGACTCTACTTGAATGTCGCTGGCTTGGCTGGGCATATCCATGACCGGCTGAGCTGGTGATGCGGGCCGTAGAGGTGGTGTATAAGTACGTAAAAACTCTGATAATGATTCAGGTTCGCTCCAAGTGAACGGATATCTCGTGGTCGAGCGGTCCGTTTGACGTTGAGCTCTTGGTGGTGGAGGTGATGTTTTTTGCGTGTTGAAACACTTAAGTTGCTCTGTTAACTTGGCTAGTTGATTACTCAACTCGTCTCTCATTGATTGTGCACTTTCATCCATGCTCTCGATCATTGCATCAAAATGGTACTTCGTGTCCCATGCAAGGAACTGGCTAGATGACTCAAATGCATCATACGGATTCATGGTAAATGATGGAGTAGGCGGCTGATTTGTGTATGTGGCTAAGGCTAAATTTTTTGAACTCTATAGGGTATAGGGGACGAAAATTAATGGGTATGGGGGAGTATAAAGAAGGTTTGAAAGGATTCTAATGGAAGAAATCAAGATAAGGAAAGAATTATATGTATTTTTGAAGTCCCAAATAGTGTAGGAGATCCAAAAATAAATTCTAAAGGTAGAAGGAAAGGAATAGAAAAGAAAGGAAACAAAAAGAATAGGAAGGAAAGAAGGAGATTTAGATGTGTACCACAATTGTGACACAATCTAAATATCCTAATTGAACTAGACTCTAAAAGGAAAGAACCAAAAATAAATTACAATTCAAAAGGAAATTACCAAAGATAAAATAGAACTTAGAAGGAAAGTTCCAAAAATAAAATAAGACTCAATAGGAAACACAATGAATATACCTCAATTTTTTTTAAATGTCGGATCTCTTTTTTTTATCCGGACTGCTTTTTTTTTAACCAATCGTTTTTTTTATTCGATTTTTTTTTCAATGCACTCTAGCTATTACAACTCAAAAGACATGTAAAAAAATAAACGACACGTACGATGACACGTAAGATAAAACTTGACACGTCGGATTGAACCACGACCAGCTGATGTGGCTCTGATGCCAAATTATGATACGACCCGGACAAGGATGGGACAAATCTAGAGGAAACGCTACGGAAGACTTAGGACTCGAAACATGTCAGCGGAATGAAGGGATCAATCCGACAACTAAACTTCTCAAAAATACTCGAACAAAGCAAAGAAATAAGACACAACTCGGTTCAATAAAGAACGACTCTAGAACAAACTAAAACACTTAAACTATGACACAAATTAAGCAACAGAATTTACCAAATACCAATGATGAAAGGCGAAGGTATAAGGCTATGGTAAGGGTCTTCGGAACGTGTGATGGATGGTGAAGAAGGGATTGGAGTAGGTAGGATATTATAGAGTTGTATTGGACTTACGTGTGGATGAATCGCGTAGAACTCGACCTCGACTTGTGGAAGAGACTCGATCGATTGGTGGCTGGAAAGGAGACGTACATTGATGAAAGGATGTATGCCGTCAATTGATGGTAGATGGCTCATGACGTCGATGTGAATCACAACCCGATAGTCTCTTTAAATCTCGAACGTATCCAAAGCTAAAATCTCCAAGTTTATCTTCGATTAGCGAATACCGGTTAATCCCTCAAATGGATTAAGAAATACCCTTGAATAAGACTTAGATGTGCTAATTCTAAGAATGATAATTTTCTTGATGGAAAACAATCAAAAGAATATAAAATTTGAGACACAATTGGATGCAAAAGCAAAATAACTTCAATAATGTCTGAAATAACAATGTGACATGGTTCCCCTATTTATAGGACAAGGGGGAACAAAATATGCATCAAAAAATGCCTAAAAATTGATCCAAAAGGGATCTCTAACTATACTAGGAAGTTTCCTAAATTAGAATTCTATTCAAGGTAGGAAATTGCCTTAAATACAAATCTAGTCAAACCTAATTAATTATGGACGAAAATTAACATAAAAATTAAATAAAATATGATCTAAACTATAGTCTAAATTAATTTAATAAATACTATAGTCTAAATAGAAATCAACGCCTAGTTAAATCAACTAAGGACCGAACTAGTCAATATGGGCATACTGACTGCGTACTCTTCATCTTCATCTCTTCATGCACTTGATCTTCATCTCTTCATGTTTTGTTCTTCAAACTTTGATCTCCAATCTTTAATTATTAACAAAGTAACAATTTTGGAGTTGCTTTCAACTTATTTGCCATCTTCGAACTTCTTATATACAAATGCTTGGAAATATCATTGCAATTGTATTGCTCGAAGTCGTGTAATTGAACCACATATTTGTAGATTCGGATTAGATTCTTCAAGGCTATTCGTGCTCATATCATTATCTTTATCTCTTGCTTCTCTCTCCTTATCTTAACCTATAGATCACATCTTATCCAAAACAAGCGTAAAATTGCCCCTAAACTAGTTTAATTAGCTGGAAATTTTATTTAATTAAAATAAAAATGAATTAAAGCAAATAAAATCTGGGTTGCCTCCCAGTAGCACCCTGGTTACTATCATGGGCACAACACCATCCCTTCTCAGACCTAAATGGGCTCCACGAGCTAGATCACTCTGGCATCCTGATCAGAATGTCCCAAGTAAGGTTTCAAACGGTGGCCATTAACTTTGAAACGCCCTCTAGTCTTGGGATTTTTCAGCTCAACTTCCCCATTGGGGCATTCCACATATACTTTAAATGAACCAACCCACTTGGTCCTCAGACTTTCTCCCATCAGTTTGAACCTTGAATGATACAAAAGAACTTGCTGCCATAGGAAGAATCTCTTCTTTCTTATCACTTGATCATGAAGCCTCTTCATTTTTTCATTGTAAAGCACAACATTATCATAGGCTTCCATTCTCATCTCTTCTATTTTTTGAATTTGAAATTTCCTGAAATGCCCGGTTGCATCCTTATCCATGTTCAGCTTTTGAAGTGCCCATCGTACCTTGTGCTCCAGCTCTACTGGAAAATGGCAACAATTTCCAAACAACATTCGGTATGGGAACATCACAATTGGAGTCTTGAATGTAGTTCGGTATGCCCATAGGGCATCATCCAGATGAATACTCCAATCTTTCTGACTTGGATTCACTACCTTCCTAAGGATGGCTTTAATTTCTCGATTTGAGACTTCAGCTTGGTCATTCCCTTGTGAATGATAGGTTGTTCTGACTCTATGATTCACCCCATATTTCTTCAATAATTTTTCTAGCGTTTCGTTTTGATCACTGATGATGGACCTGGGCACACCAAATTGGCTGAAAATGTGGGATTTCAGAAATACGGCCACTACTCTTGCATCATTGGTAGGAGTAGCCTCGGTTTCCACCTATTTGGACACATAATCAACTGCCAAGATAATGTAATGGTTTCCCTTAGAATTTGCAAGTGGTCTCATAAAATCCATTCCCCAAACATCGAAAATCTCCACTGGCATGATAGGTGTCATCGGCATTCCATTCCTTCTTGTGATGTTCCCAACTCTCTGGCATTGATTACACCTTCTGCAAATGTCATAGGCATCCTTAAAAATTGTGGGCTAAAAGAACCCACAGTCCAAAACTCTTCTTGATGTTCGGTTTGGTCCGAAATGCCCTCCGCAAGCATAGTTGTGACAGTGCCTCAAAATCTCCTCAATTTCATTGTCATGGACACATCTTCTTATGATTTGATCAGCACATCTCCTCTATGGAACAGGGCTATCCCAGGCATAGAACTTGCTCTCATGCCTTAATTTATTCTTTTGGTACCTCGAGTACCCAATTGACAGCTCTCTTGACTCCAAATAATTCACTATATCTGCATACCAGGGCTCTCGTGTGCCCCGTGCTGAGTATAAATGCTCATTAGGAAAGTGATCCGTAATGAACAATTCATCACCTTTTTCATTCAGCATCTAGCTTAGATGATCAGCTACCAAGCTCTGTGCCCCACTCTTATCCTTTATCTCAACATCAAACTTCTGCAAGAGCAGGATCCATCTAATTAATCTCGGCTTTGTCTCCTCTTTGGCCATCAAGTGCCTCAGTGCACCATGATCAGTATAGACAATGCTTTTAGCTCCCAAGAGGTAGGACCGAAACTTCTCGAATGCAAACACTACTGCTAACAACTCCTTTTCAATAGTGGTGTAATTACACTATGTCACATTTAGAGTTTTGGAAGCATAGTAAATTACATGGCTTTCTTTCTCTCTTTTCTGACCCAGTACAGTGCCTACAGTGTAGCCACTGGCGTCACACATTATCTTAATAGGCATTTCTTAATCTGGTAGTTGGATAACTAGTGTTGTGACCAGTTGATTTTTTAGAACATTGAATGCCTCCTTACAATCCTCATCAAATTCAAACGGGAGATCTTGCTGCAATAAGTGAGTAATAGGTTGGGCAATTTTTGCAAAATCTTTTATGAACCTCCTGTAAAATCCAGCATGCCCCTCACTTGTTTTACTGAAGTGGGGTATGTCAATTTCTCGATTATGTTCACTTTTGCTTTATCGACCTCAGTGTCCCTCTTGGAGATCACATGGCCCAGTACAATGCCCTCTCTGACCATGAAATGGCATTTCTCGTAGTTCAATACTAGGCATTTGTCAACACATCGCTGCAACACCTTCTCTAGATTGTCCAAGCATTGGTCAAAGCTGCTCTCATACACTGTGAATTCATCCATGAATACCTCAATGTAATTCTCAAGTAAATCAGAGAATATGCTCATCATACATCGCTAAAATGTGCCAGGAGCATTGCAGAGGCCAAAGGGCATTCTGCGATAGGTAAAGGTGCCGAATGGGAACGTGAATGTTGTTTTCTCCTCGTCCTCTTGATTCACTGCAATTTGCATGTATCCAGAGTATCCGTCCAAGAAACAAAAGAATTTGTTCTCTGCGAGTCTTTCCAACATCTGGTCAATGAACGAAAGTGGAAAATGATCCTTCCGTGTGACAAAGTTCAGCTTTCGGTAATCAATGCAAACTCTCCAGCCAGTTTCTAGTCGTGTGGGCAAAAGCTCTCCTTTCTCATTTTTTATGACTTGAATGCCTGACTTCTTGGGCACAACATGGATTGGACTGACCCACTTGCTGTCTGAGATATGGTATATAATGCCCTAGTCCAGTAGCTTAATTATTTCTTTTAGCACCACATCTTTCATCACTGGATTGAGCTTTCTTTCTAGGTCACGAACGGGCTTTGCATTATCTGTTGGTTTTGTATACTAGAAGACTTGTCTTTTGTATACTTTATTGATAATGTTTTATGATGATATAGAATGAATACAATTGCAGTCACTGTTTGCATTCAAATTGTTATATTTACATGCATGTTCACTATACTTACATTGTAGATGATATGGTGTGGGTAAACACACGGTTAGATCATATCATCAGTTCCTTGTAATGTATTAAAAGGCTCACGGTCTAGATGGCACTGAACCTGCTATCGGTACGCCGTAGAATAATCTGATAGTTAGTTTATCTTGACTAACTGATTATTCTAATACACGGACAAGTGTATTGAGGTGGATCTACTTAGGATTCTATTCTCTATTCTGACCTTAAATGAGAGAATAAGAATCCACAGAGTTCGGGTTCTTAACCCCTATGTGTTGGCAGACATATACGTGTAGTGTTTGCAGCTTTGATTTATCAAAGGGTGAGATTTTTTCATAAGGATCAATAATCTCGATATCTTGGGTTGTGACATTCACACTTATGATGGGTTGTGCAATATGTAGGGGCACCGTGTCCTGGTGCGCCAGTTTGATGGTGTCCCCTTGAGGAAATGCAAGTTCATGCTGAAACCCTGCAGGTGGAATTTATTCCGTGCATGAGTAAAGCTTGTGTGGTACTACTCAAGGATAAGATATTAATTAATTATAGCTGTCAGAAGCTTACATAATTAATTAATGGGCATTATAACTTAAACGCGGGGAATGGCTGGACTAAAGGAGAAAGCATATTCAGAAATATGTATTAAATTGGCAGGTCAGTATTATTTCTTTAGTGGAATAAAAATAATACTTAATTTATTTAATAATATCCTAAGTTTATTGGATATTGGAAATCAAATAAATTAGCAGGCCAATTTAATATTCTTCTAGATCCCTGTTGTAGCCCAATATGACTTTAATGGACTGGAGATAGAAAAAGGGATAGAGGCCCAAACCCAGTAGGGTTGGGACACTGAAATTTCGACCACCTCCCCTATAAATAGGGAGGTGGGGGATGAAATTTTGAGAGTAATAATCAGCTCCTCTTGTGTCCTCTTTATCTCCACAGATTCCATACCGATCTAGTAGATTTCAGCCCACCCTGAAACTAGATTCAGTCCGGGAATACAACATAAGATCAAGGAGTGGAATATCACTGTGGGGGCGCCAATCATCATCATACACAACAACAAGATTAGACCTTTAATCTTGTCCTCCACCCGTCGTTTTATTTGTAAGTCGTTTTTCGATTCTATGTTTCCGCTTTAGTAGAATCGTTTAAACTGGATTTGCATGTTAATTAAACTCGGTTAATTAAAACATATAAGATGCATGAATTTATGATTTACATGACATTAGGATTAATGAATATCCAATTAGATCCTGCGGTGGTTCAATTCGAAAAAACCCCAACAACTGGTATCAGAGCGGGTTTTGGCACTGTTCTAGATTTAATTCTAGGATTAATTCGAAAAATATGTATAAATTTGATGAAATATTTATGTTACTTAAATTTTCAGATTTATATGTTGGTAATTTTCGAATGGTATGTTCAAAACTTGGATGAATTTTTGATGTAGTTCGAAAATTCTAGTTTTGAGGTTTGCTGTAATTTTTGATTATATTAAAATTGGATTCGGAATAGATTTTTGATGAAGTCAAAATTTCCAGATTTATTTTAATAAGGTATCGAAAATTTGAGTCAAATTTTCGAATTTGATGTGTTAAAAAAATTCCCTAATTTGAGCTATGTATTTTCGGCCACTATAATTAAAGTATGGATGATGTTTTGATCAATATCAAATTTTCAGCTTTAATTTGGATAGGGTCGAAAATTTCAAGTGATTAGAATTGGATTTGGTGATTTTTGATGTATATCAAAAGTTACAAAATTCTAATCAAGATAGGTTTGAAATTAGAATTTTAAATTTGGTAATTTTTGAAGTGGATCAAAATTTCCAGATTTTTAATTCTTGAAAATTTCGAAACCTATAGCTATATTATTTGGAATATTTTTTTGATTAATGTCAAAATTTCCAAATGTGAAATATAGTGGTAATTTTTGAATTTGTTAAATTAATTTGGAGAAGATTTTAATGAAAATTAAAATTCCAGATTTATTTAATGATGTTTTCCAAAATTATGGATGTTGGTGAAGATTTGATATTATTTGATGTATATCTTAATTTGCCTAATTTTAATCTAGATAGATTTGAAAATAGAATATTAAATTTGGAAGAATTTGAAGTGGATCAAATTTCCAAATTTATTATTTGGTAATTTTCGAAATTTATTGATTAAAATTTGGATAAGGTGACTTTGGATATATACAAATAATTATCAAAATCCAATTGGATAAGATTTTAAATTTGGATATGTTTTGGAAGATTTTGGATTGGAATCAAATCTCCAAACCTTATCCTTGAAGATTTAGATTCTTATGGATAATATTTGGATTAGATTTTTGATTTATATCAATATATCCAATTATTATTTAATTAGGGTGGTTAGAAAATATTAAATAAATTTGGTGGATAATTATAAATAATTTCCAGATTTATTTTAAGATATATTTTCGAAATTTAACAAGATTTAAATTGGTGGATAATTATTTTAATTTCCAATTTTTATCTTGTGGATAATATCGAATTAATTAATTTAATTAATTGTAAAATTCGAATATTATTTAATATGTCATGTTTGGATATCATATGTTATTTTATGCTAATCATGTAATTGTGATTGTTGGATTTGTAGACTGACTTGTTTGCAGGATTACCGACTATCATGGCTCCTTAATTATGTGATGTAAGTTTTAATTTATGTTGGATGTATGATGGGCCGTATGCCGGTTTGGCTACGTGATTTTAATCCATGAGAAAATCCATGGATTAGGTCTAGGTTTTATTTTAAGTTCTTTTAATGTAATAGAAATAAAATTGTTAGACCAAGTCATTGAGTTGTAATTTTATTCTAGATATATTAGTTTTTTCCTCTAAGGAATAGAAATTCTATATTGAATAAAGTTTGAAGATCAACTCAAAGAAGGAGAGTGGCACAGTTCAAGAAAGGAAATATCACTAATTCACGTCTTGAAATCCTAATTGGAGCTAGGTTTTCGGCGAGGCGCAGTGATAAGGGCGGCGGCCATGCCCGAGTTTCCGGAGCTGACTTTCCAGTTTTATCTCATTCAACAACATGAGATATAAGCCATGATAGTTGGTTTTTATTATTATTGCTTATTATGTTGTTTGAAGCATGCAATGGTGTTTTATCATTTTATGTGATGTTTGCATGTTTTACAATGGGATAAAATGAAACCTCAATCTTAAATAACTAAGTGGGAGAGATTCATACCAAAGTATGTAGAAATCTCAAACGGTCTCCATTAATCTGGTTTAATTGAGATGTGATAGACATGCGAATTGACAATAGGTCTTCCTCCATAACGGATGTGTTATATCACTGTTATCTCTAGAAATTAAACTTCTTTATCAAGATAGTTGTAGAACACTACTAGAACAAACTGACTCCTCCAACTGGAGTAGGGAATTCGAAATAGTGGACTTGGTGCTAAGATGATGGTGTTCACACTTAGGTGTAATTTATTAATAAACGTCCACACTAACGTGGCTTATTAATTAGAAGGTTACACGACCGTGGTTATTTTTGACTATTAATTTACTTGTCATAAGGAAATTTGACTGGAGGTAAATTAAAGGTGGTTTTACCTATTTAAGGATGAATTTTATAAACGTCCACACTAACGTGGCTTATAAGAAACATTTTTAAAATGTCGGTGGATTACATATAATTTTTTTTTGAGGTATACGATTATATGTGAGTATCCTAAAGTTTGTGATTGTACTGCATGTTTACTTTTCAGTTATTCTATATCATCATGGCACTCTCCAACCTGTCCACTATTCTCAAAGAAAACAAGTTAATCGGTGAAAATTACAATGACTGGATTCGAAACCTTAATCTTGTTCTCACTGCAGAAGGACACAAATTCGTACATGAAGAAGTATGTCCTCAGAAGCCAAATGAGGGTTCTGACGAAGCCCAAAAGGTTGCATATGATAAGTGGGTTAGGTCCAATGAGATTGCGCGCTGTTACATTCTGGCATCTATGTCAAATGTGTTGCAACATCAGCATGAACCTATGAAAACCGCTTATGATATCATGTACAACCTTAGGCAGCTCTTCGGTCATCAGAACCGCTCGGCTCGCCATTTGGCGATGAAGAAGCTAATGGATGCGAGAATGTCTGACTCCACACCTGTTAGGGATCACGTTCTCACGATGATGGGGTATCTGGTTGAGATCGAGACCTTAGGTGGAGAGCTGGATGGCGATTCTCAAATTGACATTGTTCTTCATAGCCTGTCATCGAGGTTTGAGCAGTTCAGGCTGAACTTTAACATGATTAAAAGGGATGTCAGTCTGACTGAATTGCTCATGGATCTTCAGGCGGCTGAGTTACTTCAAAAAGAAAAACCGGAGGCACACCTAGCTGAAAATAGGGCGTCTTCTTCCGGTACTAAAAGGAAGAAGAAGAACGCACCCAAGAAAGCTGCAGAGGGGGTGCCTAAGGTGAAGAAGTCTAAGACTAAGATTCCTCCTGAGGAATTTAAGTCAAAGACAAAGTGTTTCAAGTGCGGCCAGCCAGGTCACTGGAAGGCGGATTGTCCTAACAAGAAGAAGAAAAAGGGTACGTCTCAATCTCTCATCGTTGAAACATGTTTAGCTACTTGTTCTACTCAGCCATGGGTAGTAGATACTGGAGCTACTGATCATGTTTGCATGTCTTTACAGGGGTTCCTGGCAAAAAGACAGCTGAGTGATGGAGAGATTTCAGTCTACATGGGCAATGCTACGAAAGTGGCGGCAGTTGCAGTGGGAGACGTAACCTTATCTTTTAGTAGTGATAGGATATTAGTTTTAAAGGATTGTCTTTATGTGCCTGGTTTTAGGCGAAACTTGATTTCAGTTTCTAAACTTTTTATGTATGGATATTCTGTTTCTTTTGATAACAAGGTTGTTATCTTTAGTGATAAACATTCTATCTGTTCTGGCACATTGGATGGACATCTTTATTTACTTAATCCTATGCAAAACACTACGCAAATGCATTTACTGAATACATCGGTCATAAGCCCTAACAAATGAAAAGAACCTTCGGAAATGAATCAAACCTATCTTTGGCATCTTAGGCTCGGCCATATTAACCTTAAACGGATACAAAGACTAGTAAACGATGGGCCCTTGTCTTCATTGGTCCTAGAATCGTTCCCTTTGTGTGAATCTTATTTGGAAGGTAAAATGACCAAGCGATCCTTTAAGGATAAAGGGAATAGATCTGAAGAGGTACTAGATTTGATTCACTCTGACTTATGTGGCCCTATGTTAGTTCAGGCTCGAGGAGGGTACGAGTATTTTATCACGTTCATTCATGATTACTCAAGGTATGGATACATATACCTATTACGCCGCAAGTCAGAATCCTTTGAGACTTTCAAAGAATTCAGAGCGGAAGTGGAAAAACATATAGGTAAAAGTATCAAATCACTACGGTCTGATCGTGGTGGTGAGTACCTCTCGAATGAATTTAGGGACTACTTAGCAGAGAATGGGATTACATCCCAGTTGACTGCGCCGGGAACACCACAGCAGAACGGCGTGGCGGAGAGAAGAAACAGAACATTGTTAGAGATGGTTAGATCGATGATGAGCTATTCAGATCTGCCTATTTCGTTCTGGGGATATGCCCTGGAAACGGCGGCCTATATTCTGAATGTGGTTCCATCAAAATCAGTCCCATCTACGCCAACAGAACTTTGGACTGGACGAAAGCCCGGTCTTGGACATTTTCGGATTTGGGGTAGTCCAGCACATGTGTTGGATAAGGAAGCTGATAAGCTGGCACCACGTACGGATGTTAGACTGTTTGTTGGATATCCAAAAGGAACGAAAGGTGGTTTATTTTATAGTCCTAAGGATCAGAAGATCACTGTGAGTACCAATGCTCGATTCTTAGATGAAGACTATGTAATAAATCACAAGCCAAGAAGTGAGATAGTACTCGAGGAACTACGAGGGGAAAATTCGAATCTGACACCAATAGTACAAGAAGAGGAACCACAAATTACTGCACAACGTGTCACAGAAGTACAGGAACTACCTCGTCGCAGTGGGAGGGTTGTACGCCAACCTGACAGATTCATTGGTTTGGGTGAATCTTCAGATTTCCCTGAAGGACTAAATGAATTGGATCCCAGGACCTACGACGAAGCAATCCAAGACAAAGATGCAGACTCTTGGAAAATTGCAATGGAGTCTGAGATTGAATCTATGGATCACAATCAAGTCTGGGAGCTTGTAGAACCACAAGATGGGGTAAAACCCATTGGGTGTAACTGGGTTTACAAATGCAAGAGAGGAGCTGACGGAAAGGTTTAAACCTTCAAGGCAAGATTGGTGGTAAAAGGGTACACTCAGAAAGAAGGGATCGATTATGAGGAAACCTTTTCGCCGGTAGCCATGCTTAAGTCAATCCGGATTCTCTTGTCTATTGCCGCTCATTTGGATTATGAGATTTGGCAGATGGATGTCAAGACGGCTTTCTTGAATGGAAGTCTTGAGGAAAACATCCACATGAAGCAACCAGAGGGTTTCATTGCTAAAGGCCAAGAGCACTTAGTGTGCAAGCTTAAGAGATCCATTTATGGACTTAAGCAGGTGTCAAGGTCTTGGAACATCCGTTTTGATGAGGTTATACAGTCATATGGATTCGTGCAATGTCCGGATGAGAGCTGTGTGTACAAGAAGAGTGACGGAAACGTGGTGGCTTTCCTCGTGCTATATGTTGATGATATCTTACTTATTGGAAACAGTAAGAAAGTATTATCTAACATAAGGGTGTGGTTGTCCAAGCAGTTCGATATGAAAGATCTGGGAGAAGCCGGACACGTCCTTGGCATCAAGATAATTCAAGATCGCCAGAAAAGGATGTTGTGCTTATCTCAGGCAACATATATCGACATAGTGCTAGCTAGGTTTAACATGCAGGATTCCAAGAAAGGTTTTATACCTTTCAAACATGGAATTCATCTATCCAAGGATATGTGTCCCCACACACAGGCTGAGATAGATGAGATGAAGGGCGTTCTATATGCTTCGGCTGTGGAAAGTCTTATGTATGCTATGCTATGCACTAGACCTGATATATGCTATGCAGTCGGCATGGTAAGTAGATATCAGTCTAACCCTGGACAAGGTCATTGGACTGCGGTTAAGAATATACTCAAGTACCTGAAAAGGACTCGAGATTATATACTGGTATACCGCTCTGATAGTCTAGTGCCTTTAGGTTACACGGATTCAGATTTTCAATCCGATAAAGATCAGAGTAAATCTACCTCAGGCTATGTGTTTACCTTGGGAGGTGGAGCCATTGCATGGAGGAGCATAAAGCAGAAATGCATTGCGGATTCCACCATGGAGGCTAAATATGTAGCTGCCTCTGAGGCTGCAAAAGAGGCCGTCTGGCTCAAGAGCTTCTTGTTGGACTTTAGCGTGGTTCCTTATTTGCCTAAGAGTATCACGGTATATTGTGATAACTCGGGTGCAGTGGCAAATTCTTTAATCTTGTCCTCCACCCGTCGTTTAATTTGTAAGTCATTTTTCGATTCTATGTTTCCGCTTTAGTAGAATCGTTTAAATCGGATTTGCATGTTAATTAAACTCGGTTAATTTAAACATATGAGATGCATGAATTTATGATTTACATGACATTAGGATTAATGAACATCCAATTAGATCCTGCGGTGGTTCAATTCGAAAAAACCCTAACATTATCTTCCAACAGGATCTTGTGTATGCAAACCGTTGGGCTAATGCCCTTTATATCTGTCAGCATCCATCCGAGTGCCTCATTGTACAGTCTTAACAATCTCAAAAGGCGATCTTCATCAGCTTGATTCAACCCCACACTTATGATCACAAGGAGAGTTTCATTATCTCTCAAGTAGGCATACTTCAAATGCCTCGGTAGTGCCTTCAATTCCAGCATAGGTGCTTTCATAATAGAAGGCATCATCTTGTCATCATTTCTTCAAATGGGCATACCATAGTCCACACATCCATACGGCATCTCTTCCAACGAGTACAACATCATGATTCATTTCCCAATATCTTCATCTTCATCCAGGGCATCCTGGTTAGTAAGTCCATCCCACAATGCCCATTCCAATGGCTCTCTATTGCTCACCATGGTTAGGGTCTTGGTGGATGGAAATAATTCACAAAATTGCAATTTTCTATTTTTTGGATGCTTTAATACCTCGAAGATATAGATCATCACCTTCTTCATATCAAACTCACACGTCAATGTGCCCTTGTCCACATCAATTTTGGTTCGAGCTATCTTCATGAAAGGCCTTCCCAGCAACAGCACTGAAGATTTTAACGTCGTTGTGCCCATGTCAGCACATAAAAATCTGCTGGGAAGATAAGCTCATCCACTTTGACCCATACATCTTCAATCAGGCCTTCTAGATATACATTCGATCGATCAGCTAGCTGAATGACCACACAGGTCTCTTTTAAGGGCCCAACTTCAATTCTTTGAACACCGAAAGGGGCATTACATTGATTGATGCCCCCAAATCTAGTATGGCCTTTTCAACCTTCTTATCTCCTATGATGCAGGGAATCATGAACATCCCTGGATCATCGTATTTCTTGGGTAACTTCATCTGTATCACAGCCGATACATTCTCCCCAACTAAGAATCTTACATCATCATTGAGTCGCACCTTTCTGGTGTATGATTCTTTTAGAAACCGGGCATACCGCGACATTTGCTTGATTGCTTCAATTAGTAGAATGTTGATCTCCACCTTACTAAAAACCTTCAGCATCTTCCTGGTTTCTTCTTCTCTTCTATTCTGTGTCAATCACTCTAGCAGGCTGCTTGACTTCCAGAATAGGCACAGGATCAGTCTGTTCAGCTTCTTGTGCCTCATCTTCTGTGGGAATTTTTTCCACTTCTTCTTCCAAGGGCACATCGTCCTTTTCTTCTACTGGCCTGACCATCTTCGAAAGCTCTTTTCCACTCCTTTGAGCTACTGTATTCACCTGTTCCTTTGGGTTTTCAACTTGGGAAGGCAACTTTTCATTTTTCTCCTCCATTTTGTGCATGGATTGAGCCAATTGAGCAATTTGCTTGCTCATGTGCAAGAAACCAGCTTGGGTTTCTTGCTTGAATTTCTCATTCTCTTCAGCCATGGCAAACATAAAATCCTCCGGCCTCTGCTTCCTCTTCTTTTCTGGTGGTGGCAATTGGCGTACAGGATGCCCATTCTCTGGTCTTCTCCATCTGAAATTTTCATGGTCTCTCCAGCCAAGATTATAAGTCTGGGAATGGGGATCATAATATCTTCTGGAATACCCATTCTGGCCACCTATGGCATCTACTTCTTCCATTTCATCTTGTAGAGTAGGGCATTCATCAGTGAAATGAAGCACACTCTTCCATACTCCACAAGGTATGGGCTTCTTTTCATCGCTCACACCAGACAAGATCTTTTCAATTTTGTCGTACAACCTATCAATCGTGTTCTCCTAGTCCGGTGCCCTATCAGATTTTTCTACAACCCGAATGCCCTCTCCATCGAAGTCTCGGTTGCCTTCGGTCATTTCAGTGAGAATTCTGAATGCTTTAACAGACTGTTTGTTCAAAATAGACCCTCCACATGAGGCATTCACGATCGTCCTCTCATGTGGTCTCAATCCTCTGACAAAATACTGAATCAAGTCATGTTCAGTAATCTGGTGCTGTGGGCATTTCGCCAGCATCGCCTACAATCTTCCTTAGTAGTCATAGAAACTCTCATTAGTTCCCATCTTCAGGCTCCCTATCCTTTTTCTCATTTCTTGCACTCTGATACTGGGAAATATTTCTCCAAAAACTTCTGCTGAAGTTGTCTCCATGTGGTCATAGCTCCAGTTGGTAATGTGTACAGTCAGTTGTGTAACCCATCCTGAAGGGTAAAAGAGAACGAGACTAACTGCACATACTCCTCTCATCCATGGTCAGATGGTTGAGTCTGGCAAGCCATCTCAAAATCTTGCAAGTGTCTTTATGGATCTTCTCCGAGCATTCCGTGGAACTTCGGCAAGATTTGGATAAAGTTTGCATGAATATCCCAGTTCTGAGTTACAGTTGGGAGTGTAATTCCCATCGGGTGTAAATTCATATTGGCTGGGAAGACCAACTGCCTTAGAGTTCGGTTGTCATCTTCGTTTCTATTTGCTGCAGCCATGTTGTTGATATGGCCATTCTCAAACTGTTCTTCCTCCTCTTGCCCTTTAGCTACTTGATCTTCTTGATCTTCTGGTGGTGGTGTGGGCTAACAAGGTCTGCTTGCGGCTTGGCGTGCCCTCTTCACTGCTGCCCTATTTTTCCTCAAGGTCTTCTCTATCTCCGGATCGTACAATAGAGTCTCCTCTGAAGAGCTTCTAGGCATCAACTTCCAGGCACAGCAGCTTGGAAGGCAAAATCACTAGAAATCTGGCAACGGCACCAATTTCAACGCATGATTGTTTCGGGCTCAAAATAAATTTATATGCTCCTGTGCCCACAGTGAGTGTAGTTAGCTCATAAGTACGGGTCGATCCCACAGAGAACTGTTGTGATTTCACCTTCGAGTAACCAATCACAAAAGGGGTTAGTTGTGTTGTCACCTTAACTAAAAATAAATCTGCAAAATAACACTAAAGAAAATATCAAATGATAAAGCTTCCGGTATTTGAATTAGAATTTAGTTAAGTATAAAATTACTCGATCATGGGCACACTAATTTTTATGCATGTTAAGTCACCCAGTTATGGAGACCAGATTCCTCTCTGTGTCTCCTTATTCATCCTTCCATTATAGGTTTAAAAGCGATTCCTCGTCAATTAAATCCCTAACCTATCACCCACCCCCTGGTTCCCCAAAGAGATATAAATGAATAGATAGCAGTGTGCCCTAGACGAACCCAAGTTTATTATGTTTACCTATTCTTCGTGTGCCCATAATAATCCATCAATTCCCTTATTACAATATGAACTAACACAGAGTCATGATTCGCCAATTCAATTAATAGTGGTGTGCCCTCTATGTCTAATGAGTGATCAGCCACATTGGGCATTTCAGACACACACTCACGTGAAACAGGTTCAAGAATCGACAGAAACCTATCATGTATTAATATGCCCATTTCGGCCTCACGAGCCCAGATTTATACTTTAACCATTTCTATTATTCAATCACCGGAATTAAAGGATCTAGCCACTCATGCTAGATAAAACTAAAAATGCAGAAATGAAAGATATAATATAAATGAAAACTTACTGAATTAATAGGCAAAAAATCTCAACTCCAACGTTGAGAATCATAAACATAACCTAAGCCTCAATGGCTTAAGGTCTATTGGATTGTTCTTGATGACTAACCAGCGTACTGAATGTAAAATGCAGAAAATAAAATATTATAGCAGTCTTTCAGACTTCCTAAAGCCTCCATTTTCAAAAAATAAAACTTATTTTTTTAGATACAATTCATAAATATTCAAATTCCCCCACAGGTGGGGGTCTTCAACTGCCTTCCTGAACTGGCGTGCACTGCAATTGATTGGATAAGTCTTATCCAGTTTGTTGGCTAAATCCTTATTTTTTAGGTATTGGCTTTATCACTTCATCTCTAGGCCTCCAGCAGTCCATCTCAGCTCCATCTCTTTCTAGATTTAGCCCTTCCTTTTGTTCTTATCTTGATTTAACAAACCCCCGAGAATTCTGCATGTGTCCAGTTCCAAGCCCTTGGTCGAGTTTGCATGAGTAATGTGGGCACGACATCATCTGGTGGAGCTTCATCCATTTCTAATATACCTATTCTGCCTCCCGAATGTAGGATGAATGTTGAAGAAGTCCCCTGTGCCTCTGAATACGATTTCTGGCAATGAGATAGACTTGAATAATTGGGCATAAAATGCCCCTTTCACCAAACTCGATCTCTGAAATGCCCTTGGACCTCAACCTGGTTCTTTTCGACTCAAAATAAACTAAAAAAGACATTTATGATGAATAAAATTCCCATAAAAATATGAAATAAATGGACTTATCAGCCATCTTAGCACTCCAGCCCGAACTGAAGATCAAGATAAAGAAGAAGAGAATGTGCATGAAGAGGATTCTACAAAGGAAGAAGAGAAGGACAAGGAGGAAGAAGTTGAAACTGGTGAAGAAGAAGAAGAAGAAGAAGAAGAAGAAGAAGAAGAAGAAGAAGAAGAAGAAGAAGAAGAAGAAGAAGAAGAAGAAGAAGAAGAAGAAGAAGAAGAAGACGCTGAAGAAGAAGAAGAAGAAGAATTTGAGTCTGCTCAATCAGATATAGACAAATCTAAATAATGGAAAGATCTCTACTGATACTTCTTTGCCTATATCTGCAAGTAATTAGGGGGAGTATTAGTTTCTCTAAAAAATTTATCAGTTTTTTTTTAGCTCAGGTCTTTGAAAGACTCACTTAATGAGTCTTAGTTTTCTTTGAATCTCTTTACCTTGATGTAATCCTTCCTCTATCATGATACTTTTTTCTTTACCATCATATTGTTAATGATCTTTAGATGGTCTGGTAAAAATGATAAAAGGATAAATATAAAAGAAAACAAAACAAAACAAAATAGAGCTAAAGTTCATAACAATGTTCGTGAAGATCAAGGTGAATGTCCCTGCTGCTGATGAAGATGCATATGGAAATATGAAGGAGTTGCACCTGAAAAAATGAAGGAGTTGATTTGCCAACAAATAAAGACAAAGGGGGATATTGTTAGTGTATGCTTGACACTAAACGAAGAGATGCGGTCAAGGTGGATTACTAGTGTCATGATACACACTATGTTTTTTTCAAGTGCTCTACATTGCACTTGTTACAGTGATTAATTGTCATTAATCTGTATGGCATTGAATAATCACTTAAGTATTTAGTTTTTTCAAGTACATGACTACTGTTCTGGACAATGTTCATAAATATGTACATGAACGTGATCTGAACTTCCTGAAGATAGCTCAAGTAAGGAGTTTGAAATTGACCTGAAGATAAAGATTGTTGTGCATTATGCCACAACTGAGATTGTTCAACATACTGAGTACTGCCAGCTAGCTTGAGTGATAGCCAGAAGTCAATTTATGAACATACAATACATTCCACTGAGCTACCTGAAGTGAAGGTTCAAGGTCAACAATGTTCATTGCAACGTTTGTGAATGTTTGCATGAACATCCTTTGTCTAGATTGTTCTTCCACGATCGATGAAGTTGTTCGAGGTTTGCAACCAAGAAGAGATTCAAATATCATCCTAGAAGTTTCCTTATCTAGCTTGAAGAGCACGAGATTGAAGACAAAGGCAAAGTTCTAAAGATGGAAGATATCCTAGCATGGATTATCCTAGGGCTCGGTTCCAATAAGGAAAGTTTTCTCATTCGTTTCATATTAGGATTAGGATGTATGTTCCCTTGTTAAGGATGTATTGCTCATCTATAAATAAGCCTAGGGATACAGACCTGTTAGGAGACACACCGAATAGAAAAATTCCACTGAACATTTCAAGAGCTTTAACTGTTTTGAGCCACATAGTTTCGGTTATGAGTTTAGACTAAAGTATAGTGTTCTAGTCATTGTGTATTGAAACATTTTTCATACACTGCCAAAAGGAGTTTCGGGAGAGATTTCCTGTAGGAACTAGATAGGTTAGATATCTAGGATGTGAGGGGATCTCACGATTCAATTCAACGAAAGAGGGTGTACGGGTAGAAAGGGTATCGAGTGACAAGAGGTCAGTTGTGTGTAATATCCTAAGTAAACGTGACACTGGAGTAATGAATTATTTTTCATGGACTTGACAAGTCCCCTTGACGTAGATCAGTTGATCGAACATAGTTACAAATCTGTTGTGTGCTTTGCATTTTGCAATTTATATTAAGTTCACTATAACGTTCTTGAACATTATTGTGAACTTTATCATACAACGTTCGTGATCTTTTCAGTAAATGTTTGCAATCAGATACCGATCATATCGGGTGTGCACTTTCAACTTTTAATCTCGCGAGCAACCCAACAATGTTTCTAAGTACCAATTTTGATAGATTCTATTTTCTTCCACTGCAGTAGATTCAAAATTGAACTTGCATGTTAATTCAACATATGATAATTAATGTCACACATAAAATTATGGTTTACATGAGCATGGACTTAATGGCATCCAAATAGATTCTGTGAGGGTACAATTTGAAAAAACCCCAACAATTTGTATCAGAGCAGGTTTTGCTCTACTAAAGAATTAATTCTATGCATGTTCAAATTTTTTATTAAATTTGTTGATGAATTTAAGGTGCTTAAACTTTCAGATGTACTTGGGTATAAAATTTGAATGGTGTAGTATTAAAATTTGAATGCATTTTTGATGGTTTTCGAAAAATTCAAATTTTAATATAAAATAAGATTGGGATGGTATTTTGATGAACATCGAAAATTTTATGTATAAAATTCCCATGTTTATTTTTGAAATTTTAGTATTAAATTTGGGAAAAGATTTTGATGTATATCAAAATTTTCCGATTTAATTCTATTGAAGATTTTGAAAATTAAGGATTGAAAATTGTAAAGGATTTTTCGAAAATCCTAATTTTTAATCCTAGAATTTTCGATTATATGGTTTTTTAATTTGGAATGATATTTTGACTAAGTTCAAATTTCCAAAATTTAAATACAGTGTTCGAAAATTTGGGCATGAATTTCCCTAATTTTTGTTGTTGAAATTTTCAATTTTAGTCTATTAGATTTGGAATAGATTTTTGATGATATCAAAATTTCCATATCTAATTCTAAAGGGTTTCAAAAATTTGGGAGATTATAATTGGAGAAAATAATCTTTGATGTATATCTAAAGTTACCAAACTATAATCCTAGTGGATTTCAAACCTAGAATTTTAAATTTGAAAAGTGTTTGAAGAGGTCAAAATTTCCAGATTTATTATTTGTGGATTTTCATATCTCTAAACCATTTTTTTGAACGAAAATAAAAAACTTGCAATAAAATATGGAAAAAAAATTAAATGAAACATCACCTTGATTTTTCATCTTTTCTGGTTTCAAGATTCAATCTTTCATTATTGTTTATCTTTGTTGAAAAGTATGGAAACTCTATGCAACTATTATTGATGTTGCTTTTAGTCTTTCTCGTTGATTTTTCGCGTTGGTTTGCGTGAGTAAGCATCTGTGAATAGTAATGCATGGTGATTGAAATTCTGCAAAGTCTGATTCTTCAATTTTTTTTTAAATTTTTCCAATTTTTCCCTTACAAATGTTTGCGGGCAATTGGATTGGTTCTTACTACGGAATTGCCACCGTTTATTTTTTTAAATTTGGGTCATAGATTTGATCAGATTAAATGGTATGGAATGGTTTTTAGTTCTCACACAAGGTCTGGTTCTCTCTAGAACCACTCCATATATATATTTGTCATTCATATATAGATTAAGAACCCAAATTCTGTGGATCTTTGTTCTCTAATTTAAGGTCAAAATAGAGAATAGTATTCTATCTCGATCCAACTTAATACACACGACGGTGTATTAAAATAATATTTTAGTCTAGATAAACTAACAACCTGATTAGTCTACGGTATATCGATGGTTAGTCCAAGACCATCTAAGTCGTGAGTCTTTAATATAATGTAATGAAATGATGATATGATCTTTACCGTGTCTTAACCCACACCATAACATTTATAGTGCATAGTATATAGAACATTCAATTAAATATAATAATAAATAAAAACACATAGTGACTGTAATAATTATTCAATATATATCATAAAAAAATCTGAAATAAAAAAAAATCAAATAAAAAAGTTATATTGAGCAAAAGCTAAAATTTTAATGTAGGTGATGACTTGGATTCGAGGATAGATCATCTTCAAGAGGAGCGATATGATACATCCAATGTCATGAAGGTTCAAGATTCAATTCAGTGGAAGAAGCGCTTGGGAGAGGATCCATCACCAACGGTATTTTAGGGTGTCATATTCAAGTCAGAAGTTATAATTTAATTAGAAATTATATTTGAATATGGATAGGTTATATTTTAGAGTTTTTTTTTGTATTTCCTCATTATTTTTGTTTCATTTTTCTTTTAGTATTTTGTTTAGGAAAGCTTTTCTCTGCCAATTATTTTCTTATTTTCTAGTTTTATATTTAGGAAACATGGTTTCAATCAGTTTATAAAGATGAAAGTGATGGTCAGAATTATCAATCTTTGATCATTAATAAAAATGTGAGATTTATCTCTTTTGAGTTCTCCATAGATCCCGCGATTGACTATCGCAAAATTCAATTGACTTATTAAATAGATCTTCCATCCCCGTTTGTAGCGTCTTCACATTAATTCAAGGTTCGAGTTTTCAATCATATTTTGGAGTAGAGATCTACATATCTTCAGTTCTACTATGTTGTAAAGCTTGGATTGAGGATCTCTTCGACTTATCAATCCGATTCACCATCCTCATTCATGGCGTCTTTGACAATAATCCAATCTTCATGTCTTCAATTATAGTTCGGGTCGAGATCAATATATTTTTTATTTAACCGCGATGTGAGGCTAGGATTGTGGATTTCTCTATACTATCTAGTTCATGTTCGTGACCTGATTCCTGGGTGTGATTAACGTCTTCTTCAATCAGTTAGCGAGGATCGTATTAGAGGATTTTTAACACTTAAACACAAGAACGCAAAACACATTAATCAATAAGATCAATACATTTGAGATTAATTGTGAGGACTAAAATCTACAGTTTGAGTACTTCAACAGAAGGCTTTAACTAAATTGTCGACTATCTTAATAAAAATTAAATCGTGAATAAATCATACAATTAAAAATAAATTATTTGGATGAATCAATGAAATCGAACCCGTACGAACTCTGGTTTTTTAGAATATGTTTAAAAGCCTTTTGAATATTTTTAGAAGATTAAAGAAAGAAATTTGAGCTTAATTAAAGTTAAAATAGATATATCACAACCCGTTAAAGTGTTTTAATATTTTTGTTGGTCATTTAAAAAAATATTCAAGTCATTCCTATTATTATAAATGTCAATACGACCATATGAGGTTTTGGATTTTTGAATTCCAAATTCATTTGACACTGCAATGGAATTTACTTTGTTCAAGACGTCAAGACTGATTTTGGCCCGTTATTCTCAGTCCATTTAATTTGTGCCCATTTATTTGAGCCCAATAATTAAGATCATTATGAGTCATTCTCGCAGCCACAACAACCCCCATAGCATAACAACCTACAGTATTTGAAAGATATCAATATTAAATATTTTCTTTTTTGTGCAAATTTGACATTATTAGCTTCTCTAATAAAATTTATGTATTAAATATTAATTTTATATCTATTTAATCTTGTAATTATATTGAATAAAATTTCAAAAATATAAATAAAATATATAAGTAAATATTTAAATCTTTATTTTCCATGACACAATTTAGTGAGCAAGAAATTTAATTTGCCTACATTCCATCTAATAAATCTTGAATGTTAAAATAGTCCCGCCCAATTTTTGTGTTTAATTAGTTTAATGAACCAACAATGAGGTTCATGGGAGGAGCGAACTACATTGCAAATGAAGATTCGTAGTTGACTTACCAAGTCTCTCATCGACTCGTTTGAACATTCCTTCTACTATGCAAGAAGACTTAGGAAGACTTAGGATTGGGAAAAAATATCGTTATACCATCATACTTTACTTACCGTATTGAAAAAAATAACGGAATACCAAACTTTAAGGTATATCAGTATTTTCAGTAAGGTATGAGCGTACCGAGATTTTTCGGTAAGGTAATGATATGAAATTTTAAAAACCAAGATATACTGGTGTATACCGATACCGACGATATACCATATTTTTTCAGTATATACCGTTAGTTCAGCATATACCGTACAATGGTATATACTGTTAATTCAGCTTATACAGTTGTATTAGTATATACCGGTACAACGGTACACCAGTATATCCGCACTAATGGTATATACCGGTACAACGGTATATGTCGAATTAATAGATTATACTGAATTAAATGTATATATGTTAATGAAGAAAATTTACCATACTTAATTTATACATGAATTATAATTAAATAATGAATAATTTAAATTATATGAAATAATTAAGTTAGTTAATATTTATGTTATTATATATATGAATATATGTATATGTGTGTGAATTATAGATACTAGATATACAATACTTAGTAAATATGATATACATATATAATATCTAGTAAATTTACAATGTCTAACACTTATAATTAATCTTATGTTATACTTAATGCATAGTAATGATGAATGCATTCTTAATTAATACTTAGTAAATAATTCTTACGATTTCTAAGTACACGATTTAAGAAAATTTATTAGCTAGCTACTACGTACACTTCATTCAATTATAATTAATCAATATCTAACACTTATAATTAATCTTATGTTATACTTAATGCATAGTAATGATGAATGTATTCTTAATTAATACTTAGTAAATAATTCTTACGATTTCTAAGTACACGATTTAAAATTTGTAATATTTAGTAATTTTTAATTATTTATACTATTTATATTAATTACAAAAACATGATTGATGTATAATACTTAGGAGGTGATTGGCATGATAGAATGGAATTAGGTATGAATGGAATGAATTTAGGAATTGAATGAGGGTCTGAATGGAATGACGATTCTTATGATTGGTATGTCTACGGAATGAAGAACGGAATGAAATATCAGTTTTTTTTATCTTATATAATGAATATTTTATATACTTTCAAATTTTCTTATAATTGAATGAAGTGTACGTAGTAGCTAGCTAATAAATATCAACACATGCCTTAATTAATTTTTTATATTTCTAAACGTCATTTTTCTTTTTTAGTATATGATTTTTTCTAATTTTTTAGCAAATTATAATTTATTTATTTTACTAGAAAATTGTATTCTAAAATATTTAATTAATCAATATATAATAATTTGTATATGTTAATAAAAATATTTTTACTTCATAGAAAAATATGTTACTATTTTAATTTCTCATTTGAATATGTTAAATTATATCAAATACATAAATATTTTATATTGTATTATAACATATTTTTATGTTTTATTTATTTCGGCATCACTTTTATGTTTTTTCAACAAAATTATAAAAGCTATCAAAATTCGATTTTAACATGTATTTTAAAATTATATTTTGAAAATAAATAAATAATATGAAAATAATTAAGAAATAATAATAATAATAATAATAATAATAAATTATTTAATTTGATTTTTTATTTGTGTTTTCTAAATATGATAAAATAATATTATAAAATATGATTATTTGCTCATTGGGAATAGTTAAAACCTACAAGGGTGGATGGAATGACTATTCTCTTTCCTTTGGGAATATGGATTCCATCGGGAATGGTGATTCCTGATTTTGAATCATATCATTCTATTCCATTCCATTCCACCATACCAATCACGTCCTTAGTAAAATATGCTATACATATATAAATATCTGGTAAATTTACAGTATTTAACACTTATAATTAATCTTATGTTATATTTAATGCATAGTAATTATAAATGCGTTCTTATTTAATACTTAGTAAATAATTCTTACAATTTCTAAGTAAACGATTTAAAATTTGTAAGGTAGTAAAATTAATTAATTAAAGAATCTAATATAGTTATATTGATTAATTAAACACATAACTCATAACACGAGAAATTAATAATACAATAAATAAGGTATACCGACATGTAAGGTATACCAATATTGGTAAGGTATACCGAAGTAAAAGTACGGTAAATGTATGCCATTTGTTTCACATTGAAATTAAGATAGGAAAGTATATACTGAATGTTAAGATAAGATAACGGTATGAATTTTCTCCATACCGTACAAGTAAGGTAAGTTAAAAGTATGATGAAAAAAGTAAGGTATACCTTACCGTTCGACTCCTAAAAAGACTCATACGTCTGTTTACCAAGACCAAAAAAAAAAGAATTCATCAAGGTATAAATTTATTTTCATTACTATTTTGCTTTTGAGGGAATCTTAAAAGTAAAATTTAATTCTTACACAATATCATAATAAAGTAATTTTTCTGGGCAAATTTCATATTACCCCCTGTGTTTTTTTCGAAAAATAAAAAAAATTCTCTGTGTTACATAAATAGTCTAAAATCTCCCTCTGTTATGTATAATTAATCAAAAAAGTCTCTTTTTGAGAGAGGGAATTCCATTTACTAAAAAAGATTGTATGATTCTTATTTTTACAATTTTTGTTATAGATAAATATATTTTATATCATTTAAAATTTTTAGTATTTGGTTATACTACTAATTTTTAGCTATTTTGATAATTTCCTATGTTACGTATTTATATAAATATATTTTATATTATTTAAAAATTATAGTAATTTAGTCAAACTACTATTTTAAAAAATTAATTATATTTCAAAATTAATACAAAAATTGTAAAAATAAGAATCATACACTAAGGGTGGCAATTTTCGACACGACACGAACACAACACGAAGATAACGGGTTAATTAGTGTTTGACCTTATCGTGTTCGTGACATGATAACGACCTGAAATTGTCTTGTCGTGTCGTGTTTCGTGTCAACCTGCTAAACACGGTAAAATTAACAATTATCTGATAACCTGATAACATGCCAACCCGATAATACGATAACACGACAAGAACCTGATAACCTGTTACACGAGAATATTATTAAAATTTTAAAAATATATATTTATTATTTTAGTTTCTTTTTTTATATATATTTTTTAGCGAATTAAATAATTAATATAATTATGTAATATATATATATTTTTTAAGTTTATTTTTCTAGTTGTTATGCAGATTGACATATTCATGTAAATTGTAATTTTTTTAAAAAAAATTATTTATTTATTATCGTGTCGTGCATGTCAATATCGTGTTATTATCCTGTCGTGTCAATACGACCAAAAATCGTGTTCATGTTTATACAAAATTATCTTGTTCGTGCACTACAAGAATTCATGGATTTAGCGACGGAAATTTTCGTCGGTAAACCAAGCTTTTCCGTCGTTATTTCCAGATAACGACGGATTAACGATGGAAATTCATTAGTCGGCAATTCAATTTAACGACGGAAAATGGTCGTCGTTGTCTTTAACAACGGCCATAACGACGGACCCTATCCGTCGTTAACTCTGGTGTCGTCTGTAGTCGTTATTATTTACGACGAACATAGGTCCGTCGTTAATTATTGAAAAAAAAAATCCCAACAGATTAACGACAGACGATGTCCGTCGTTAATAATTAAAAATAAATAAAAATTAAAACACGGATTAATTTAACGACAGACGCGGTCCGTCGTTAATAATTAAAAATAAATAAAAAATAAAAATCGGATTAATGTAACGATGTCCGTCGTTAATAATTAAAAATAAATAAAAAATAAAAATCGGATTAATGTAACGATGTCCGTCATTAATAATTAAAAATAAAAGTCAGAAAAATATAACGACGGACAATGTCCGTCGTTAATTTTTTTTTTTTTGTTTATTTGTGTTTACGTTTATTTAATTTGTTTTTTGTAATTTAGATTATTGTTTGTAAATAAATTATGAAAAAACTGTAATAAAACGTTGAATAATATATATAAAATCTCCAATAAAATACATAAAATGTACTATAATATAATAAAGAGTGTATAAAATACAAATAATAATAGTGTCAAGATGAAGATGGAGGAGGGCCCATAAACTGTGCCCGCATCAGCTCGAACATCTCGGCCTGCTGGCGCAGCATTTCCTGCTGCTGATCGATCTTCTCCTGCTGGGCTTGGAGAAGCGCTGCCTGTGCGTCCATCTTCTTCTGGAGAGCCGTCTGCTGGGCGTCCATCTTCTCCTGGAGAGCCCTGATGGCAGCCTGAGTGTCGGGCTGTGGAGGAGCTGCAGATGAGACGCTAGGAGCTGAATAACTCCTAGATCGACTGCCGAGCCCAAACACTCGATTCTTCTTCGAGTGTCGGAGGGCAGCGTCCACGTATACGATGCTCATATCAACGGGTGGTGGCGCCTCATCTGTGCCAGGAGTCGGCTGGCTCAACTTCTCAACCTGAGCCAATACATCAGCCTATTTACAAAATCGAAAAAGAATGATTAAATATTTAATTTCTATGTTATTAATAAATTTATAAATATCGATAAATTAACTTACAGCTATACGGGCAGACTTCCCATCTGTGTGGGATCCATCAGGATTGTCGTGCAGCCTCCTGAATGTCTCCCACGCCACGTCGTTGGGCTGCATGCCCTTCTCTTTAGCCTATTGGATAGAGATGTTAGCATAAACATATTAAAAAATAAATAAATAAATATTAATTTAATTGCATACCAAAGCTGCAGCATGCGCAACTGCACTCCGAGAGCCTCCTCGATGCTTCACAATGCTTGTGCCAGGACCATCGGGCTCAGTCAGACGATTCTTCGATGCGATCGCTGACTTCTTTTTGAAGGCATCACTGTCCCAGTGCGCCTTGAAGCCCTCCCACATCTCAACTGGCATGAATGGAGGGAAGCCCTTGGTCCTATCCTTCTTGAAGGTATGGACCATGTCCATGTATCTCTAAGGAGCCCTGAGCTCCCATGCTGCCCAAATGGCATCCTCCAAAGTGGGATCCCAAAACCACTCCTTCTGCAAGATATTGAGAACATATGAAAATACTAAACTTATATAACATTTTAAAAAATATATATATAATAATAAGATACCCGGAACTCCTCCCTATATGTCTGCCTCCTCTCAAGGGGCACCATCTTCCAGATGTAGGCACCCGGGTGCAAAAACCTCTTAAAGCTAGATGTGATGGTGGCTGAGACGGGATAACTCGGCATCAATTAGCTTCCAAATGTAAAAAACAATAATTATATTAGAATATTACAGTTATTAAAATAATAATCTGTAAAAAAATATTCAAAACTATCAAATTCAACATACCCATCCTGAAGCCAACAACGATGACGACCCTGCGCATCAACACCGGGCAGTGACGATCCAGATAGTGAGATATCGCCAACTGGGCCGCTCAGGCCCACAGATGACAATGATGAACCTCCACCTGAGGTAGTACCGCCTCCCTGCATCTGCAAAATCATATTAAGTTTAGTTTATGAAGTTAGCAAATTGCAACGGTACTAAGTACTTGAATAAGAAAACATCTATATATATCAAATAAGACCAACCACACTAATCATCTATCTCATCATCATCACTTATACTGTCATCTGATAAATCGATATCTGGTTCTATATCTTCTTCATCATGTAATACCCCAGATTTTTGAATGAGGATTAGAGAATTGTTAATATTATTTAATTAATTAAAGAAGGAATTTAATTAAGGTTAGCTATGATTGGATGTCAGTCACGACTTTTGGAGTCAATTTTCGTAAAGATCGTCTTTTCGGAAAATATAATCTTAATTCCTTCATTGCCATTTATGGTCTCTTTAGAAAGGTTATGACTCAAGGAACACACCGGTACTTTTAGATTTCAAATCCGAGTTCAATTGAGTTCCCGGTGATGGAAAACGTGTTTGAAAAGGGAAATGAATAGTAACTTTTGCGTGCGTTCGTGTTATGAGAAATTTACGAAATCCTCCTCGTTCATTCAAGTTCAGTTCTGTCAGGCCCCTCTTATGGGAAATGACTCAAGGATTCCGTTGGCGTTCGCGTTCTTCATTATTGCTCGTCTAAAGTTACATTTTGATTTTTGTTGAAATTCCAAGTTAATAACGTATATGTATTATTTCTCATTCTAATACCGTTATTATTCTAAGAAAATTAGCCTCGTTATTCCGTTAAAATTTCCGTTCAAGCTACATTTAACGATTTTGTCGTTAATCTAATTTAAAGGAGGATTATCGTGTTTATGCCGTTGTAATGCTAAAATTCTTTTTAAGTTAAAAGCATGTTGTTGCATGTTAAATTCAAGTTCGTTGTTTTTATAGAAATTCGGGTTAATTGTTCTTCGTGTTCGTCGAAGAAATCAACGAACATGAAGAACAGTTGAAGAAGGAACCTAGAAGAAGAGAGAGAGAAAAGTGAAAGAGAGAGAGAGCCCCACGGGGGGGGGGGGGCGCCGCCGCGCCACGCCCTCCTCGGCTGCGCCCCAGCCCGCCGGGGCAAGGTAGCCCCGCGGCGCCCCCCCTTCTTCTCCGTGTTGTTTCCGTTTCGTTCCCCGTTCTTTTCAGCTATTCCCGTACCCCTTCTTTCCGATCTTTTCGAGTCTTTTAAATTATGTTACTTTCAAGCCATATTCAAGTGTAAATTGTAAGGTATTCAAGTTAATTTCAATTTATTTCGAATAAGATATTCGAGTTATTTTCCGTCTAAAAAAAATTTAGAGATCAAGTCGAGAAGTTCCTTAAATAAAATGAATCCTTCTCGAACCTTTATTAAGTCAAAGTCGTGCTATCCATGTTAAATCCTAGCTAAGGGAATATTAGTTGAGTATTATTTAATATCATATTATTAGAAATCTTTGAAGGAGACCGCTAAGTCGACGATTCGACTTTTGTAGGAGGAATCGAGCATCGGAGAAATACTAAGGAAAACCACCAGCTCGTTGCCTCGACTTCCGTTCCGTAATCAAGGTGGGTAAATCTATACTCATCTAAAGTTTGAGCTAATAAGCTCTAGAAGCATGTTAGGGCAAATGAGATGTCCAATAAAGTATTTTTGCTCAGCCTGATTGATCTCTGTACAAGGAAGGAAGAAAGGAAGATATTATGTTCTACTTGAGCTCTCAAAGCATGTTTAGAAATAATAGAGCTACTAAAAGTATCATTTATGCTTAGCATGAGATGTATAGAATTATCTTTAAGCTCCGAATCATATTTGTTTACGTTCTTTTCCTGCAATTCAATGTTTATGCTTGTTTAGCTCGCAGAATTAAGAATTAAGGTTTGCTTTGTTAGGGTAGCATCAAACCCTGTGTAAGCCGAAATCATGTAGTATTAAAGGATTAGCATTATACGTTGTTAAAGTATTTTATTGAAACCCACTGAGTACATTAGTGCTCATACCCCCTCTTTTTCAAATGTTTTCAGGTTGAGATGCTGAGGATGTTGGTGGCTGTGGATGTGGGTTGGCTGCCAAGACTGTTTTGCTATTATTTAATATTTCCTTGAAATCCCACTATGTGATCTGCTACTCTGATACACTCTTCCTAATTCCGTTGTTAAAGTTTTATTATGATTGTCAAGATTCTATGAATAATCTCTCAGACATAATTATTTGAGTATAAGATGCATACTAAGTTCTATTTCTTCTACCCGAATATGATTTCCTTTCGTCTAATCAATGGGCTTGCATGTATTATTGACTATCGTCATCCAAGCTGATTGGTATCCGTCTATACGATTTATTCACCGTCTAAGTAAAAGTAAATATGAGTATCTCCGTCTAATTCCCAAAAGCATTTTTCGACTATCAAAACATTATGTTAATCTTCCATTTTACCTCATTAACCCTTTCATGACACCCTGTCCCCATACATAAACCCCTATCTCGGGACCGAGTTGTTACAGTTGGTATCAGAGCCAGGTTTGCAAAACTGTAGGCCTGTCCTTGTTTGAATTGAGTTAAGTATATATGTATGCATAAGTTGTTCTTTGATAAGTGAAAGCAGCAACCCACAGCTCGCCATCACCCTCGTATCTTCAACCAAAACTCAAGGTATGATAGTATAGAAATTCTGGATTTTGGATTTTGATTTTTGGAATACAGGAAAGGAAAAGATTTGAGCAAGCATACCTGTTTTATGGATAAGAGAAAAACCGTGAGAATGAAATTCCAAGTAAAAGGTGTTCGGGTAAGACGATCTCTGAGAATGAAAAGTTTGTGAAAGATTTGGCTCTCTGGATCGATCGAATCAGCTGTGTGCACTGGTGCGTCCTCAGTGAGGGGCCGGGCTCCAGGCTCAGCTCGAGGAGGGCTCTCTGGATCTGGCTCGTCCCTCAATGCCCGGCTAGTCGAGGGCCGACTGGTCGCCTGACGGCCCGTCTGTGGTGTCCAAGCAGCTCTGGTGCCTCGGGCTGACGGGAGGACAACCGCATCTGCCGATGTGGAACAACAAGATGCCACATTTGCAAGCATCTTCTTCTTGTTACCGGATCGAGCGGGAACATATCTCACGCTCTGAGCTCCAGGCTCCAACTGCAGGCTCATGTAATATGAAGTTGCCGTCTCCTTGGGAGATGGCACCAACGTAACCACACGTGACTGCATGGAATTATTAATAATATCATTAAGATGAATTAACAAATATAGATCGAAGATTCTAAATATATCAAGAAATATCAAAATGTACCACTCGCTGTAATAAGATGGCTGGGTCGGTGGCAGGGAGTCTGAATGTCCACCTCAAACATCGAGGCACAGTGAGCTGTCCACTGTGCAGACCAGCCTCAGTAGCTAACTCCGGTATCACCTCACAAGCCCATACCTGTAAAGTGAATTAATGGATTAGTTACGTATTCACTTGATTTAAACTAATTTAGAAGAATTAAATTTAAACTAATTACCTGGAGTGCCCAGATCGGCCCGTAAAAATGATACTGTCCCGATCCTTTCCCGCTCATAGCCTCGCGAGTCCTGGGGAGGAGGCCAATGTAGTGCATCAACGACTGATAAGAATATGCACCCCATGGAAACGAGTTCCATCCCTCCACATCCTCCGCTAGCACCCACACCCATGGATCCACGGCCCGTTTCGGATTTAGGCACAGAATCATCCGGTATACGAACAATATGTTCGCAACCTTCACATAATCCGCAGCGTCTCTGGCCATCCCAACCGCCTTGAACCTGTCCTCCATCTGTTTGATTGTCGTACGCTTCCCTTCGAATAAATGGTGGTAGACCGATCTCCTCGAAACAATATGAGCGCCATGAGGATTGAATGTCGAGCTGCCGAAGCGTAAACCTGACACCAAGGCGTACTCACTCGCACCGAACCGCAGCTGGGACCGATGAATGTGAAACCATGCCTCCAGCCCCACACGTGCACGATCCGGTGCGTGCACCTCGAACGTCATCAGCGCGTGCATGACCCTCTTCTGGACGTCACCACCTCTGTAGTCCAGAAAATATCCGAAACACCCCGATCTGAACAGTCGCATGGCGTCACCACCAATCGCGAGCAGTGTGTCTCTAATCGTGTCAATAACACCGGGAATGGCGTACACGACGACCGAGGGCGTCCGGCTCCGTAACGGCAGTCTAACCCAGTCAATCTAACAACATTTTCAAAATTAAAACTAATAAAGTAAACTCTTTTAATATTTAATATAAATTGGAATTTCTTAAAATTTAATTTTAGGCTTTTTTAGTTTTCTTTTAAAATTATTAATCGATTAATTTTTTTTATAAACTATTAGTGTGTTTTTAATTTAAGTACTAATCGATTAGTTTTTTTTAAAACTATTAATCGATTAGTTTGTTCTTAATTAGAGTACTAATTGATTAGTACTTATTTAAACTATAAATCGATTACTTTGTTTTAAATTAGTGTACTAATCGATTAGTTTTTTTTTAAACTATTAATCGATTAGTTTGTTTTAAATTAGTGTAATAATCGATTAGTTTTTTTTTTTAAATTATTAATCGATTACTTTTTTTTAATTATTAAGCGATTAGTTTTAATTAAACTATTAATCGATTAGATTTTTTTAAAACTATTAATCGATTAGTAGAACTAATCGATTAGTTTTTTTTAAATTATTAATCGATTAATTTTTTTATAAACTATTATTGTGTTTTTAATTTAAGTACTAATCGAAAAATCGATTAGTTTGTTCTTAATTAGAGTACTAATCGATTAGTTTTTTTTAAAACTATAAATCGATTAGTTTGTTCTTAATTAGAGTACTAATCGATTAGTTTTTTTTAAACTATTAATCGATTACTTTGTTTTAAATTAGTGTACTAATCGATTAGTTTTTTTTAAACAATTAATCGATTAGTTTGTTTTAAATTAGTGTAATAATCGATTAGTTTTTTTTTAAATTAATAATCGATTACTTTTTTTTAATTATTAAGCGATTAGTTTTAATTAAACTATTAATCGATTAGAGTTTTTTAAAACTATTAATCGATTAGTTCTACTAATCGATTAGTTTTTTTTTAATATAATTATTAATCGGTTACTTTTTTTAATTATTAATAGATTAGTTTTAATTAAACTACTAACTCGATTAGTTTTTTTTAAATATCAATCGATTTGTTTGTTTGTAACTAAAGTACTAATCGATTAGTTTTTTTAAAAAATATTAATCGATTAGTTTGTTTTTAATTAGTGTACTAATCGATTAATTTTTTTTTAAATTATTAATCGATTAGGTTTTTTGTAATTAAACTATTAATCGATTACTTTTTTTTAAAACTATTAATCGATTAGTTTGTTTTAGGGTTTAGGCTACTAATCGATTAGTTTTTTTTTAATTTTTAATCGATTTTTTTTAATAAATCAATTAATTCCTCGATTCGTGTTTTTTTTTACTTAATCGATTAATGCCACAATTAATTTTTTAATTAATCGATTAGTGCATTGCTTAATTTTTCTTATTTAATATATTTGTGCCTCGATTAATTTTTTTTAATTAATCGATTAGTGACTCCATTTAGTTTTTGTTTCTAAAATTAATCGATAAGGGACTCGATTAATTTTTTTTAATTAATCGATTAGTTTTTATTTTTCAAATTAATCGAGGAAGGCCTCGATTAGTTTATGTTTTTGGAATTTAATCGAGGAAGGCCTCGATTATTATTATAATTATCGAGGAAGGCCTCGATTATATTTTATGCTCCTCGATTATTTTTTAACAACAAATAACCCACATTTAACAACAAATAACCCACAATTAATAGCAAATAATCAATCAATAATCAACCTAGGGCCATGGTAATTAAAACAATAAGCCGCGACTAACAATACCTAAACCATGATTAATTTCAACAACCACTATTAGCATAATATTTTTCGCGATTGATTTTAACGAGCAATGAACGTCGATTAAATCAAACAATTAAATCTAATGAACAATTAATAAAACGCAACGATTACACGTACTTGAGAAGAAGCCGTTGCCAACGACGATTCTCCTTGACCTTGTTCCATCTCCGGCGGCAAGGTTTCGAAAGAGAGAGATGGCAGCAACGTTGGCTTTTGAGAGGTTCCAAGAGAGATTGGTAGTTGGCCGGCAAGAGGGGGAGAGAGAGATGGCAGCGGCGGCAAGAGGGGGAGAGGGATGGCAGCGGCGGTGTTGGATTTTAAGAATTAATATTCTTGCAGAAAAAAATGGATATAGTGAGGAAATAGGGGGAGAGTGGTAGTTGTGGGTTTAAATTCAAAACCCTAATAATAAATATTCTTGCATGTTGAAGTTGTGCACAACTTTTTCAGTTTCTTGCAGATTTTATGGACCCCCAAAACGTGTTTGGTTGTATACAAGTACATATTGTCGAAAAAACACCTATGTTTTAAATCTAATTATTTTTTCCCACTTGTTATTTACTTTTGTCTAAATAGACATTTGGCCCTTATTTGAATATATAGTTAGAAATAAGTTGAATATAAATCTATAAGGATGTGAGGATGTCTTAGAACCTTCTATTCACGAATAGTACACGCGTGTGTTAGTAGCAACAGTTCTGTTCGAAGCAGCCAAACTCAACTAAACTGCACCACATTCCTCTCTCTCTCTCTCTCCTCTCTCCATTTTCTCTCTGCAGTAACTCCATTAATGCTTGCCTTCTCTCTTTTCTCCTCCCTCCTGCTATCATTACATTCCAAAAACCTGCCACAGTCTTGCCACAACCTTCCCTGCCTTTCAGTCATCCTCTAGTCGGCGCTAGCCGCTCTCAAGATTCCGCCACCGGCGTCAGCCCTGGACTCCCGGCTGCTTCCTCCAATAATGCACCCACAACCCACGTCAAGCCCTTGTCATGAACTACACGTCAAAAGCCGTGAAAATTCTCTGCATATAAAATCACACTGACCAAGAAAGGAACAATATATATATTTGTGCCTCAACGTATAGTTTTCTTCTTCTATCATACATACAAAATGGCTGCAACAAATGCCGCCACCGCGACGGCGGTGGGGTCCACCTCCGCGTCGTCTGACGAGATGGCCGCGAAGGCGGTGAACAAGCGGTACGAAGGGCTGGTGATGGTACGGACGAAGGCGATTAAGGGTAAAGGCGCGTGGTATTGGGCACACCTCGAGCCGATTCTTGTCAACAACTCCGAGACCGGGCTGCCCAAAGCTGTGAAGCTGCGGTGTTCCTTGTGCGATGCCGTTTTCTCTGCCTCGAACCCGTCGCGGACCGCCTCTGAGCATCTCAAGCGCGGCACCTGCCCCAACTTCGCTTCCGCGCCGAAGCCCATTTCCTCGATGCCACCGTCTTCTTCCATCTCGGTCGCCACAGCGCCGCACTCTGCTCCGAGTGTGTCTCCTCCATCTTCTCAGGCCCCCCACAACCACCGGAAACGCGGCGGGATAGGGAGTTCCGGTGGAATCGGGACGACGTTTCCACCTCACCAGATCGTTCCGCCTTTGGCTATCGTAGACCCGTCTAGATTTTCAGTAGATTCAACATACCAAACTGTAGTTTCAGTTGCTAGTACGAGTCTGGTTATTGCTTCCGGTGGCGGCGGCGGAGGTTTGTACGGTCATCAGCAGCAGCAGTTGATGTTGTCCGGTGGAAAAGAGGATTTGGGCCATTTGGCAATGCTCGAAGACAGCGTAAAGAGGCTGAAGAGCCCAAAAGCATCTTCGGGGCCAGCATTGAGCAAGGCTCAGGTAGAATCTGCGGTCGAGCTTCTGGCTGATTGGGTGTATGAATGTTGTGGGTCAGTTTCGTTTTCAAGCCTCGAGCACCCCAAATTCAAAGCTTTCCTCAATCAGGTAGGCTTGTCGGCGATATCCAAGCGGGAGTTCACCGGTTCAAGATTGGATGCTAAGTACGAGGAGGCCAAGGCCGAGTGCGAGGCCAAAATCCGCGAGGCCATGTTCTTCCAGATCGCGTCCGACGGCTGGAAGTTGAACCAATACGGCATTGCGAGGGATGAGAATTTAGTGCATTTTGCCGTGAATCTTCCCAATGGAACTAGTGTTTTCAGGCGGGCCGTTTTTACGAGCGGTTACATACACTCTAAGTACGCTGAGGAAATTCTGTGGGATACGATCACTGAGATTTGTGGGAGCAATGTGCAGCAATGTGTGGGCATAGTTTCAGACAAGTTCAAGGCCAAAGCATTGAGGAATCTCGAGAATCAGCATCCATGGATGGTTAATCTCTGTTGTCAGTATCAAGGTTTCACTAGCTTGATAAAGGACTTAGGCAAGGAGCTCCCCTTGTTCAAGAACGTGACGACGAATTGTGTGAAATTGGCTACTTTTGTGAACAACACATCTGAAATTCGGCATAGCTTTCACAAGTTTCAGTTGCAGGAATACGGGCATGGTGGTTTGTTGAGAGTACCGTTTCGTAGTTATGAGAATTGGGATTTTGGGCAGGTGTGCACACTTGTAGAGGACATTCTGAGCTCTGCTCGGGCTCTGCACTTGGTGCTTTCGGATGAATCATATAAGATGTTATCGATGGAGGAGCCGATTGCTAGGGAAGTCGAAGAAATGATGAGGAACCCGCATTTTTGGAACGAGTTAGAGGCGGTGCATTCTTTAGTTAAATTAATCAAGTCAGTTGCTCAAGACATTGAGACAGAGAAGCCGCGGATTGGACAATGCCTACCGCTTTGGGAGGAACTTAGAGTGAAAGTGAAAGACTGGTGCTCCAAGTTTCACATTCTTGAAGGACCTGTGGAGAAGGTGATCGAGAGAAGGTTCAAGAAGAACTATCATCCGGCTTGGGCGGCCGCCTTTATCCTCGATCCACTTTATTTGATAAGGGATGCAAGCGGGAAATACTTGCCCCCCTTCAAATGCTTGAGCCCTGATCAAGAGAAGGATGTGGACAAGCTGATAACTCGTCTTGTGTCCCGGGACGAGGCTCACATTGCTCTCATGGAGCTTATGAAGTGGAGAACGGAAGGGTTGGATCCCGTTTATGCTCAAGCTGTGCAGCTGACGCAGAAGGATCCGAACACGGGTAAAATGAGGATTGCCAACCCGCAGAGCAGCAGGCTCGTGTGGGAAGCTCATCTAACGGAGTTCAAATCATTAGGAAAGGTAGCAGTTAGGCTGATTTTCCTTCATGCTACGTCGTCGTGTGGTTACAAATGCAACTGGTCTTTGCTGAGATGGGTTAGTGCTCATTCCCATTCAAGAGTGGGAATGGACAGGGCTCATAAGTTGATGTTCATTTCCGCACATTCCAAGATGGATAAGCGAGAGTGTTCCGGTGATGATGATAAGGACACCGAGCTTTTTGCCTTGGCAAATGGTGAGGACGATGTGCTCAATGAGGTTTTTGTTGATACTTCCTCTGTGTAAGATTTCCCTTTCCCCCGTCTTTGAATATTATTATAGTTTTGCTGGGTTTTTCTTTTTCTGCGAATTCTTTCGATCTTTCATCAGCTGCTACATGTTTACTTTCTAGAATCCTTATGGCAGAACTTAGAATCACTGAATGAATGAAATCAGTAGGCTTCTGTTGCTCCATTTCTTCAATAACATGTTAGGTAGCCAAAATTTTGCTTGCTTCTGCAACTTGGAATTGCTCGGGTTAGATAATATATAGTACGCTGTTCGTGTCATGATATATCACTCATTTTATCCTACTACTAGTATTGTTATAATAAAAAAAAAAAATTCACTTAAACAAGACGACGTCTAAAATATCAAAATTTGTAGAAGAGATATTTTGGAAAATGAAAGGATATATTAACTATCGAGTACATCCATCTCGATTTTGGCTGTTGATTCTTGACTAACATGTAGAATCTCCTGATTGCAGAAGCACATAGTTGAAGTCCATGATGGAGAATTTGCAACTGGTTCGCAAAGTGGAATCGAAATATTGGGTGTTAGTGTTACACAACACAACACTGCCCTAAATGTTTGAATGAAGGTTAAGGTGCTCCCCATGATTGCATAAAAGGTCGCGAGAGGACCCAAAGTTGATGAAGATTGTCGAATGCAAAGATGCCCTGACAGTGATTGCATAACAAAGATTGACTAATTTTGTGCCCATCGAAACCTATCATTATCCGCTACTACTACTGCTCTGTTTATAGTGCTTCAGAGTGTTGTAAAGCTTTTGCTTTCCAATTCTTTCGCTTTTCTATCCTTATTCATCAATCATTCTTAAACTCTCATTCCATTTAGGCGTTAGAACTAAACTTAACACGTACAAATTAAAAGATTTAATTTGGGAGGTCTTATACAATATTTGAAAATAATTGCTTCCATTTTTATTTTTTCGCTCTAGATTTTATTCCAATTTAACTTTTTCGAAAGTTTATATTCCCTCCGTCTAGCAAACATAGTTCTCGTCACCTTAAACGTCGGAGACAATTTCTCTAAATACTCTTTCTTCAATTCATGACTTCTTTAAATTATTTTGTCCTCATAAATATGATACATTTTTTCTGTTAAACCTAAAATTATATTTCAAATACAAGGTATATATTTTACGTGGCAAACATTCTGCAACTCTCACTCTCTAACTCACTCAATATTATACCAATGACACATACATGTATGCGTATATGTGAATGATGGATTTTCAGCAAAGATTCATCCACCCACCATGAAAGGCAGTGGAGGGTGAAAAAAGAAAAATCAATTATTAGTTAACTTTATTGTTGGTTGCTAGAGAGAGAGAGAGAGTAGAATAAATTAATGGAGTAGAGTATTATGGTAGCTTTGGCTTTTATGTCATCTAATTACTGATTTAGTGGAGAGACGCAAATTCTTGTCGGCAGGGATTAGTTAGATTGTTTGTCAAACAAGGAAAAGAGATTAGTAATACCGACTGCCCACCTACTACAAATTAAACACACCAACACACTCAAGAATTATGTGCAATTCTCGTCCTTTCTCTAGAGGTTAGTACAATTTCACCAGTGTATATAGAGATGCTTATGCTTCATTACATTACACCCCACTTCTCTCTCTAATTTCACAACACAGATTAAGTGGGTATAATCATTAATGTAGGACGACATTAATCTTTCTCCAAGAATCTTTATCCTTCCTATGTTAATGTTTTCTCCAATGTAAAATCATGTTTCCATGGTTGCTTACCCGTTGAAGTGATTGAGTTTGCGACTATTAGGCTATGAGTTTAAATTGCATAAATATTTTTTTATGTTGAATCAATCACAAATGAATTATCTAGTACAATTGATCTCTCATACTATGCAAGCGTAGTTTACGTGAAGTAGTGCACCCTGACCTAGCCACTACATATTTCAAATCATCACAATAAAATTTATTATAATATATTCGAATATATATATATATATATATATTGTATCATTATAAAATGTTTTTATAATTGGTCGAAAGAAAGCTATAATTCATTGCCAAAGTCTTATATTAAAAAAATACTTTTCAGTATTATAAATTATACATTCGACGAAATGATATTTTTTTCAATTAAAAAATAAAATAATAATTACAAAGATGCTCCTATCTTTTGAAAAAAAAAATAGAAATATTTTTCAGTAAAAATAAATGTGATACTTTTTAATCTTTTAAGTTATATTTTTCAGCTGCAGAAATCATACTTTTTTTTTTCAACTAATATAAATCTTATATACAACTTGTGTACGAAACACCAGTAAAGAATTTGAGTTAATGGGTAGTTGTCTTGTACAATCTTGATCATAATTATAGTTTGTCTCTGGTTTTCAGCATAATTTATCATACTGGTGGTAGGAGTAGGACAAGTGGACAACTATATATTCTATGTCAATTGTACCAAACCCAATTGAATTATATTTGTAAAATAAATTTATGTATTAAAAAATAAGAGTGTGTGTGTGTGTGTGTGTTTTTTTTTTTTTTTTTCGAATTCGAAACAGATTTAACGAATATGCAGATGTTTATTCACCAACATGCCAAGTCTCTTACCGGCTACCGCTAAGCTAAGGGCACCCATAATTAATTATTCAATATGATTATTAAGATGTGCGTATTTATAGTTTGGTCCTTGTACCAATCCTTTTCAGAATTCTAAGTAGAAATATGCAGACTACTCTTGTGGCAGTGGTCCAAATCTATTATTGACTACTACTTAGAGTGCAAAAAAGAAGACACAAATTAAGCCAATGGGAGATTGCATAACGAAGACTTTCTATATGAAATGAAATATATGACATTCCATGTATTTAATTATTTATTTAAGACAACATGCAATTGTATATTATTTATTTGGATGTGGGAAGGGGAGATGTTCTCTACTGTTGTTTCACATGGTTTATATATTATTTACTGGAATATTTCTTTTTTTGAGAGCTGTTTTTTGTGGTCTGTGAAGCAATGGCAGAAATTTTGGTCTTCCTTCCAACTTCTTGCGAAAGTCTTCTGGCTTTATGTCCTCTTTTAAGGTTTTAATATTTGTCACTTTGTCACAATTGTATTTAGCCGTTTCCAACTTGCTTGCCTTACTCTAAAAATAATACTAATAATAAAATTAAATAAATAGATAAATTAGCTCCTTTAATTTCACTCGCGAAGTGGTCATTTACTTAATGAAAGTATGAAACAGAAACAAAAATTTTGCATGCATGCGTAATCGATATTCTTCACCCATATAAGAGTGAGAATAATTCTCTAACTTAAAAAATTAAAATAAACTAAAAAAATAGTATAAAAATATAATAAAACGTGGTTTTTCCATACATAAAATTACTATTTCTTGTCATTGATTTTTTTTTTTAAATGAGGTATCACATCATTGAATAGTTTATTAGTAGCAAGTTAATTTCCTTCACCGTTTGAAAAAAGGAAAATAAAGAAAACATTTGTAGCATGGGATGGTCTTGGGCGCATCGTATGCACCAGTGGTCAACGCGGGTCAATGTGTTGATCGAACATGCGTTGACCCAGACAATTTACGAAATAAAAATATCAAAATCAATATGAGTCATAACATTAAAAAGTATAACTCAAAAGCCAAAAGTATTATCTGTATCCTTAAATGTATCGATCAGAAAAAAAAAACGTCAAAATCAGACCGTCTCATGGTGCATCTAGTAAATAAGAGAATTGGTGTTGCAATATTAATTGAGCTAGAAGAATATAAGGTGAACTTGTTTTTTTTTTAACCCATGGCCCATCCACCCATTTTTAAGGCAAACCATATTTGTTAGCTAGATTCCTCTCTATGGAGAGTTCACAGCAACTTAAGACTCTATTTGCATGTAGTTCGATTTTTTTATACCAAATGAGTTGGAATCAAAATTTTTAAATTAATATTCAAATATGGTGTGGATCGTGTTGAGGATATGTCTGATCTTATTAGAGTGCCGAAAGGTCCTGTGACTCGATCGAGGGCCAAGAAGTTTAAAGAAGTTCTCAATGGACTTGTTCAAGAAGTCTGTTATCGAGAATCATCAAAGAGACCGGTTGAAAGAGTTGAGCTCGAACACAATTGGAAGGTGTTGATCTTCGCGGGAAATTCACTAGCTTCAGGCGCGAGTGGAGGTGGTTGCGAATAAGGTCATGTGTCCGACGTTGGATAGCTTCTGGAAGCCCGCTACTGAGAGGGGGTTTATCTTTGCATTTTTCGAGCATGGTCTTAAATTTGATAGGTGTCGCGAATTAGAGAGCCACGACGCCACATCACATTTTGCTTTAGATTTTCCTCTAAAGTAGCAAAGAATTGTCCCCACTTATGTTGACGAGCTAATGAAGCGCGAACTTGTGCAATAGTCTTCTGCATTTGCTACATTTAACTCCAAAATGACTGTTTAAAATTAGCTATGTCAGTTTGAATTTTCTCCATCCTTTCATCAGTATTGATCATGTAGGAGTTCAACATTTCATAAAATGATTGCTTCTTAGGCCCATCAATCACCCAATTGGACACAGAGAAATCCGGTGGAGACTGTTGGAATTTATTGGGATTTTCATAAGATAAATTAGGATGATTTCTCATCCCAAGATAATGATGTGTACGTCTACATTGATTTCCTCTATTGAGATTTCTTTGGTTCATATAATTCACCTCTTTAGCACAATTATGTTCTCTTGCTTCTTGGATGAACTCTTTCTTTTCTTCAGCTCTGACTTTCTTCAGCAAATAAATTTGATTATTCAGATCCTCGATCTCAGCTCTCTAAGCTTTAGTCATCTCACTAGTCTCTAGTGCTGCCACCTTCTTTGTAATAATTCTCTCAGACAGCCACTTATAGTTATCAGAGGTGACTTTCTCTAATATCCTCATTGCATCTTGTGAAGTTTTTGTCAGTAGAGATCCTCCAGCAAAGGCATCGACTACAGTCTCAAATTACATAAATTGTGTGGAGATCATCATGTGCATTATCATGTTCACGAAAATTGTGAGTGACATACACAAACAGATTGATGAATAATAATGCAGTAAAGAACCCAATGATGATAACCCTGTTTGATCAATTGATCTACATTAGGGGGACTTATCAAGTCTGTGAGAAATAATCCACTACTATGTTGTATGATTACAAAGGTTTTTTCATGCTGACCTCCCGTCACTCGACCCCTTTTCTGCCCACTACAACTTCTTTCGTACAGAATTGTGAGATCCTCTCACAACCTAGACTCCCTCTAGTTCCCATAGGAAATATCTCCGGAGACTCCTTTAAAAGTGAATGAAAGTATTTCAAACACATACTAGAAAAATAATGATCAAAAGATCAACTCTATCCTAACAATGTCGTATTCTAATGCTTTAAACTTGAAGTCTTTTTAATACTTTAATAAGAACTTAGGCATACGTATCAAGTGTGTTCTAAACTGAAAATGAAGACCAGTATTTATAATTGTTAATTAGCGACACTCGGCCCAACCCAACCGATGCAGGGGCATGAATTTAGTTGGAGAAAGCCACTTCGCCACCATGGTAATGCTTGCTGATTTTCAGGGTTGTGCTCCATGTCTTCTCTCTCCTTATCTTTTCTTCCTTCTTTCTCTCTTTCTTTTACTTTCTCTCTCCTCCTTCTGGACCATTGATCCCCCTGTTTTGGAACCGTTGCTGACCTAGATCCATGTTGTTGAGTAGAGGCAGTTGCTGAACTTCCGCGCTTAATCCGCAATAGACTTTCAAAGTTTCAGCATCCTCCTTATGCCCTCAATAGAGTAGGCATCACAATTATGCGCTTAATGGATCTAAACGTGCCCCTCTCCCCCTGTTACACTTTTTTATCCCTAACAAGACTCTAGACACTACTAAAAGTACTAAAAATGAGTAAAAAGATAAAGTAAAAAGATGTGAAATTGAGTCTATATCAGGATGCTACAGAGGATATTCAGTGTCATCTATATTTATTTTATGATGTTTCAAACTCCATTTTATTTTATTTATGTCTAGATAAATTACTCTAAGGATTATAGCTAGAATTTGCAAATACTATGGATTGAATGATTTAATTAATTGAGTTATTTTTTCCGTTCATTATTGGGCATTTGATTTCTTAGTTTTGATTTCTCATATGTATGTTCATTGGTCACAGCATGTGTATACAAGTTAATTAATTGGAATATTCTCACCCGTGACTAATTAATTAGTGGGATAAAATAGGATAATCAAATTATGTGATGCTCGGAAGAACCGACCCGGTGAATAAGTGTTGCATAGGAATTTAACCCCAAGGAACTTAATTGTGAGTGGTAACATGTGCGAAGAACCGACCCAGTAAAGTGCATGCTCATTATTTTTATGTTATGACATGTGTCCTGTGAACAGTCTGATAACAAACTAGTGATTTTCCACCTTTAATGACTTAAAGAATGTTAAGTAATCAATCAATCAGTCTGAGATCCACTGTATGAGTATTTCCCTTGAATCCCGCAATTCTATTAATTATTAAAGTTATTTACTATTTCATTTGGTTGTGCATTATGTTACTGCACTGTTTTGCATTTATTTACTCCTCTATTTTAATTTCAGAACCAATATATTGGCAAGGTATTTGTGTTCTAGTTTAGTAGTTTTTTTGAGCTTCAATCCTTGTGGATACGATACTCTTACTCACTACATATTGCAATAACACCGTGCACTTGTGGTCACTTATTTGTTAATAAATAGCACGTCAATAACAATCAACAAGCAGGGATTGATCTGAATATCTAACCCTAATATGAGAATTTAACCAATCATAGTACTATTCATCCAATAACAACAATAGATAATCATCAATGCAATTACAAGAGATAAAATAGAATTCAATTCTTGCAATCAACTTGATGTAAACCTTGATGATATTTGTAGGAGTGTTTTTCCTAAAGAGATAATCCGTGCAAAAAAATTATAAAGACTCTGATTGTTCCAAAACTAATTGTTCTCCTTTTATAGACTCGTAAAATGTAACGTAAATTTTCTCATCCAATGCTGGATGAGAATCTTTAATAAATAGCATGTCAGTGCCGGTTGCGGATCAGCAGCGACTGGAGAACTTTGCCAAGTAGCAATCCAGTACTGGTTGGATGGGTTTTGCCGAACGGGCTGGATTGCAACGTTCTTGGCTGCATTTTCAACTGAATGCCCATCGTGCTTCTATGGTCAGCGAGCTTTGGCTCGTCTAGCAATTGCTACTGGCCAATGTCTGTTGTCTCTCTATTCTGATTATTTCACAAATTATCTCGTTTTTCCATTGAAAACTCGAGAACATGCACTTATCACGTACCACACTAAAAATAACAACAGCATAGCCAAATACGAGTAAAATAAACAGAAACATTACAAACACACACATAAACACGAAAAAATAAATATATAAAAATAATATACAAAATGACCAAACAGGTAGGTCGACTAGAACATCCTGGGTCGACCTATTTTTTTTCTAGTTGGGCTGCAGATTTTCACAGGCTTTAATCATTTAATCCAGTCCATTAATTAAGTATTTTATTAAGCCCAAAAATCTAATTTGATCCTCCTCCAACTCTCCATGTGTGTATTTGACTGTTTTTGCTTCAAATATGTTAGTGCCATCTGCACTTAAGTGTTCGAGATTGTCATAATCTGTATGGTAATATGGCAATATCAAAAGAACACAAAAGGTTTTGATTATTCATGTTCAAATAACATGTTCTGGATATTACCGTGAATATTCCGCTGCCAATCTGATTGAAGATCAAGACATGTACATCATCATGATCAGAGACATGATCTTGTACATGGTTGTCCAGAGAATTTACAAGAGACGTATCATGCTGGAATCAAAGAGCTGGAGCTGTAGATTCAAGATGAACGTTTCAGAATAGAAGTTGCCTTGTTCGTGATGAAGATCTAAGAAGGAAGGGTGAAGTTCTATTCAAGGAAGACATCTAAGCTAGGAAAGTCCGATTTAATTAAGGAAAAGTTTCCTTGTTGAATTCTAGTCAAAATAGGACTTCTGATTACCTTGTTTAGACCATATCTGTTGTTTATAAATAGCCTGGGATTCAGACTAGTTTAGATAACACGAGTTTTACGAATACACAAAAGGGCCGAGAGTTAAAAGACTTCATATTTGGAGCATATAGTATTCTGGTAGACTAGGTTTGATCGTGGTAATCATTGTGTTTGTAGTCTGTGTTTGAAACTTACTTTCATACACACTTAGAGGAGTCTCGAGAGATATTTCCTATGGGAACTAGAGGGATTCTAGGTTGTGAGGGGAGCTCACAATTCAGTTTAGTGAAAGAGGTTGAATTGGGTAGGAAAGGGGTCGAGTGACGGGAGTCTTCGTGTAATAGTCTTTGTAACCATTCAACGAAGTAGTAAACTGTTTCTCACGGACTTGTGAAGTCCCCCTGACATAGATCAGTTGATCGAATAGGGTTACCAACCACGTGTTCTTTACTTATTTTAAGTATTTATATTCTGACCTTATATGTTCACAAAAATGTACACATACATGATAATGAACATGAGCGCACAATTTATGTAACTTCAAAATATTCAATTAATTCATCATTATTACTGTAAAACTAGCAAACACATCAAAAACGCCAAATGATAACAACTTAAGCATATAAACTTTATAAAACACACAACTTAACATTCTAAATATTATCAATTCATATTCAAAAGTTGTGTAAAATACACAGCTATTAGTGAACCAAGTTAAGAAGTTGGAAAAAGACGATATCGCGTTGTCTCCCCCTTTTCTCGACATTTACTCTTTTAGCCAATGAGGCTTTTTACTCATCCAAATATTACGAAATTAATAGGAGGTGATCTTATTATACATACTAGGATTAAATTAATGTATACAAGTTTTGGATTTTTCTGAAAACACATTTTCTTTAATGAAAATTAAATATTCTTAGGGAAATATCGAGATTTTGAAATACTCATCAATAAAACCCTAAAACATACTTTCTAGAATTAAAAATTATTTGGAACAACTTTATAGTTCAAACTTTTTTCAATTTAAGATCCCGAAAGACCTTTGTTGGTCCCGGGTGAGTCGATGTCAGTTTAGAGGGGGGGTGAATAAACTGATACAAAAACTTTACTTCAAATGCGGAATGATAAGGGCCCTTGACTCGCTTAGCAACTTATCTATGCACAAATTAGTTGAGCACTTTTTAGACAGCTTGGGTGCAGATTGTGTGAGCTTGTGTACAGTTCAAAGATATGCGAGTATAAGCAAAATAGTACAACACACAGATGATTTATAGAGGTTCGAAGTCTCAAACTTCTACGTCCTCTCTCCCTTCCGTAGAAGGGCAACTCCACTATATAACTTGAGTTTCTTTACAAATTATACAATGAAGGACAGTTGGCTGAACCTGGTATCTGCTCACTACCTCAGCGGGTCGACGACTCACACTTGCAGTCCCTAACTGCTCGCTAGGAAGGTAGGTGCTATTGACGTCTTTACAAGGTTTTAGATCTCTTTCGATCTTCAAGAGGTTAGTCTTGAACAGGAGATATCAACTGATGTGCTCCTTCAATGGAGCTGGGTAGTTGATCGGTGTATTGCTGGAACTGAGAAAGTTGCTCTGGCTGGATTATCAACAGCTAGCTGAATGCTTTGATTCTGTAGATTTTCTTCTCAGTTGGACTCTCATAGTTTTAGCAAATGCTGAACTTGAGCTATGTGAGAGGGAGAAAGAAAGCTCAGTTGTAAGTTGAAACAACTTGAATGAAGGTTTCAAGAATGAAAGTCTCGAAAAGTCCTCTGAAAACTTTGATCCACTCGTCTTTTTATAGAGGATTGATTTTATGACCGTTGAGTTCCATTGATCGGTGGCTCTGTTGGTTCATCAATGGCAGATGATCTTTATGATCGTTGGAGCTTTTGGTTGAAGTAGTCATTTCTTTGTCAATCGATCTCTGTTGGATATTTAATTCTAGTAGCCGTTGCTTTGCCAATCGATCTCTGTTGGATATTTAATTCTAGGATCTCTACTGGAGCATTTATTCCAAGATTTTCATTTGAGCATTAATTCCAGGACTCTCTGGATGGCAGTTCTGAGCTCCAGTTTAGCAAGTTTGAGTTCCAGTTGGCAGTTCTGAGCTTGTCTGCTTAGTTCGGCTATCACTCCAGTTTGGCAGTTCTGAGCTTCTTCCTCCAGTTCGACTGATCACAAGTTGTTAAATAGCTTGTCAGTTCAACTATTGTTTCTTGAGCTTTCTTGTCAGCCTAACTGCTCACAAGCTGTTGGCTAGCTTGTCAGTTTGACTGATCTTTCTCGAGCTTCCTCGTCAGATGTTTGCTTGTTTTCTCCTACAAGCTGGCTGACTTCAGTTCTGGCCTTTGATTGATTCATCTGTCTACTTTAGTTTGGCTGAAGTTAAGTTTGTCCATCAACTAGATACTTCCAGTCTTCAGTTAAACTGATCTCTTATCAGTTTCTTCAGTCTTGTTGATTTTTCTCTCAGCTCAGCTGACTTAGCTGTCAGTTTGTTTTGACTGGTTCGACTCTTTTAACCCTCAGTTGGATTGAGTTCTGACTGGTTGGCGTATCCTTCCAGCTGGTTAACCATGCTCCAGTTGGGTTGACTCTGGCTTCAGTTAAGTTCCTTCTTGAGGCTCTGGATTGGTCAGCTCAGATCTACAGCTTGGATCTTGGTCAGTTTTTCAGAAATAGTTTTGACATCTCATCAAAAGCTTATCTAGGGGTTCCTTGATAGTTTTTCCTAATAATTTCCCCCCTTTTGATGATGTCAAAACGTTGTCAATGATGATGGAAAAACTGTAAATGTTCGTCTAAGAGATGTGCTGTAGTTCCCTTATAGGCAAAGCTTGATATCAGAGCAAGTTGGAGCAGGAATTCAAGTATCAGAGCATACTTTCATTTTAAACATACTTTCATTTTGAACTATCAGAACATGATTATCAAGGTATCAGGGAATGTGCATAAGCATGAGCAAGGCTTGATATGATGTTGAAGCATGATATTGAAGTATTAGAGCATATATCATATATAGTTCTCAGAGCATGATATTGAGGGATTAAATCAGAGCATATAGATCAGCGCGAGCGTATAGATCAGAGCATGTAGCTTTTAATATCATAGCTATCATATCAGCTATTGATAGTAGATAGAGCTACTACTTCACTTCCTCAGCTGCTTCTTCTTTTCCTACTTGATTCTCCTTTTTCTTTAACTCCATGTATTCTCCAAGCTTCTCCCTGAAGCTGAGCTTCCCCCTCAAGCTGTACTTCTCTTTGGATCTGTTCCCAAAGAGTTAAATTTTCATCATCATACATTCCATCTTCTCCCTTTTTGGCATCATCCAAAAGGGTAAATTGGTGTAGATCGTATGATGGCATTGATAGATTTGGCAAGAAGATGAATGCAGTTGCCAAGTTGTCATCACAGACTGAGGGAACTGAAGGGATGGGCATGGACGAAGAGAACTATGCAGAAGCTTCGTCAGTCGTCATGAACTGACCACGATCAGTGGTGAGAGAGAGATCTTGCTCTCTGAAGTGCATGGATGCCAGATTGGTGAAGATCTCATCGTTTGAGGCGATTGGTAGGTCTTCAATAAATGGGGTACAGGAGGAGTTGGCTGGCTCATTGTCTGGAAGAGGAGCGTCGGCTGGTACGCTGTACTGGATTCATTTGATCATTGAATCCATTATTTTCGAGAGCATTGGCGGCGAGCAGAGTGGATGGTTCATCCAATTTCTACTCCAGTGGCCTTCGTTGATCCAGAAGAACGATCCACAAGTGCGGATGAGGTGGAACATGGTGACCTCATCAATTTGAAATCTCCAGAGATGATACTGGAGGTATCTTCTAAAGTGCTTGAATAATGAGGGGTTGTTGCCCTCAATTAGACCGAAATAGCTTCGTAGCTGATGGTCGAGAACTTGCTCAAACTCATCCTCAAATAAGTCGCGATGGACTGAGGTGAGAGATTGTAAGCTGGTGGGTATTGTAGACTGATCGCTCAGTCTTGAGAGATGTTCACTCTCAATCAACAACTGTCTTTCGTCTGAGGAGCTGGCAGTTGCGACCAACGGTCTCTTTCCACGACTTGAGTTGGCAGTGCCTAGTTGTTGCGATTTCTTCAGGACTGGATGGCAGTAGATAGTAGGGAGCATATCCCTTCGTCCGATTGGCTCTCCGGTTGGAATCGCCTCATCAAATTAACTCAGAATGATGTGGCTTATGCGACCCATAAACCCGACATTCTCTCAGAATGTGCTAGTTGTCGGATCATATTCTGCTCGGTCTACATTTCTTCACAGTTGAGCAAGAATGAAGGAAGCTCAGTCGGCTTTGCATCCGAGGAATAGAGCGGTCGTTAGATGAGCTTTGAGTTCGGAGAACTGGACCATCTCAAAGTTTCCGTGCAGGATATGACCTGCGATATCCAGGAGTTGGATGATCTCACTAGGCAGACTTTCCTTCAACTTGTGTGAGCAGTCGTGGTGGTGCACGTATGGATGTTTCCATAGACTCCACAATGCATATTTGCTCGAAAGTTCTAGATCTAGCACGTCTTGGCCTTCGCCGAGGAGGAGGAGTGTAGACATCATAGTGTCTTTCATCATTGTTATGAGTTGGTTCTGAACGGTAGAGATGATGTTGTTGCCGGAGACGGTTGCATTGGGGTAGAACTCCGTAACATGGGTGGGTAGATTCTTGACTGGCATGATTGTTAAGAATGGCAACAACCCAGTTTCCTCTAATGGCCGAAAGATCCTTTGGTATTTCTCTGGACCTAGGCGTACGTGAAGAAGCTCTAGGCTAAGAGTCTTGTCTTTCTTCAGCTTGCTTACGAGCGACTTGACATTCACCATCTGAAATGAGGGTTTCATTTCTGCAAAGAAATGGTTGCGTTAGATTTGCAAGTGCTCTGGTTAGGCGATATCAATGCAAAGGAGAGAGAGATTTTACAGATGATCTGAGCCTTCATCTCCTTGCATATATATATTCAGCTCTGCATGCATTGATCGAGGACACTCGATTGCTATCTTAGCTGATCAGCTATCTGATTTGATGGATAATTAGCTGAATAAATAATGCATGCATCCCAGCCGTCTGATTGTGAAGAAACTTTATGATCATGTGGCTGAGAGAGAGCAAATTTAAAAATGGGGTGGTTGCCATAAATAGCAAAATATTTTCTGTAGATTTTGCTATTTATATCTCATAGATAATCATTCCCTCATTTTCACCTTTGTGGAGTCGATTTATTATCAACACAGAGATATTTAATGGCAACTTGTGAGAGAGGACCCCATTTTCAAATTGTAACCGTGGAATGTAATATAAGGAATTTTATAATCACAATGGAAACAATTAAGTTAAGATAAGCTTGAGGATTAAGAAAAACTTATCTTGAGTCAGTTGGGATACAGTCCAACTGATTGGCTTGATGATTCGGCTGTTGGATGATCAGTTTCATCACGTTTCCAGTTGTCGCTGATGAGCTGACTTTGAGGCTCTAACTGAACTGAATTGATCAGTTCATTTGGTCAGTTGCTTGGCCTTCTTTGAGTCAGTTTCTTCTTCTTGAAGGGCCGAACTGGACTAGCTGCACTGCTTCCTTTCGAGTAGTTTGATCTCTTTCTCATCGATGCAGATCCAGTTTTGTTCTTTGGCAGTTCGGGCCTTACTGTCCTCCTAACTTGGTGAAGTTGCTGAATGACAACTGATGAGTTTTTCATCCTTTTATTAAGGGATTGTGAAATTCCCTTCGGCGACTGTCTGAACTGATCAATGTCAGAATCAGTTGCACGCCTTTTGAGCTGGATTTGAGTAGGGAAGTGACATAGCTCTTGGATAGGAGACTTGGTGATGTGGCAGTATCCTCATCATCACTATCTCTTTCATCATCATGCCTTTGATTCTTCTGAGGAGCCATGACTTCAGTATGTGATAGATGTGGTTCTATCCTCTCTGTGGCAATTGGAGTTCATCGTGATGGCTCAGCTGACTGACTTGATAAATCATCAAAGTTCAGTTTTCGGCAGAGGGAGCCAGTTGGGCAGTCGACTGATTGATTTACAACCATAGCTCCTTGAGGTATGATGCTGGTTTTGAATTCAGCTAACAAGGCAGCTGCTGGGATTTTGTTGGCGAGCCTGTGATTCATGATGTGCTGAACTTGCACAATGGTTGGAGGGAATGGATTTGACGATCCTATCCATTTAATGCTCCAAGTTTCTTCACATTGCCAGTAGCTCATGCCATGAAAGTCAGTTAGCAGAAAATGAGACTGGATGGACATAGAATGTCTCCAGTTGTACCAATAGAAATACTGGTGGAGTTGTTTGAACAACTCTTAGTCACGGTGTGCAACAAAAGTGAAGTGCGTGAGAAGAAGATTAGTTACTTTCTTTTGTGCACTTTTGACTGCATATTTACCACTATAGAAGGTGCGAATATTTTCTTCAGTCAGCTGGAGGGGAGGGCATGTGCTTCTGAAGTAGTCCACTCCATAATTTGAATGAGGGATTCCGATGAATGGAATAAGCTCATCTAGATCAGAGCAAACCTGGAAATCAACTGGTGATCCGTTCTTTGATTTCGGAGAATGAACACCGTTGGTAATTGAATTGCTCGAAGTGATGTTGCTCATCTTTACCTTGGCTCTTCGTTTCTTTCTGAGTGACCGAAGATGGGCATTTCCCTTCTTGGGAATCCAGTCAGAGATGAGGACTGGTAGTGCTTTGTCACTTGGATGATTCAGCAGGTCTTCAATCATTTTTCTCATCCTTAGAACAAGTCCTACCTTGGACTCAAATTTGCTAGATTTCTTCGAGTCAGAGGCCTTGATGACTTGATGCTTGAATTATTGGAAGACAAATTCTGCCCAGTTTGTTTGTCGTCCTTCAGCAAGGTGAATCATAACCTTGTATCTCTCTTGGGTGAGTTGGCTCAGGCTTCCAATTGCCCCAAACATCATCTTGCTCATTATGTCGAGTAGAACGCCATACTCGGGCTTCAGATTAGTTTTAGCTGTCGTAAAACTGAATTGCTTGTTGCAGGTGGGAGCTTTCTATTCTCTCCAGTATGATTCTGCAGGTTCCTTCAATTCTTGAACGGATGATCCTTTCCGTGGAAATTAGAAGACTTCTGCAATTGTTCTTTCACTAATTTGGAGTAGCCGTCCTTGAATCACTAATGACACTGTCTTTCCATCTGCAGACAGTTTTGCTTGGAGCAAAAACCCACTCACCAAATTTTGTCTGAAGAACTTTGGTGGTGTTTTCAGCTAGTGAAGAATTCCTGTCTTGTGAAGATTTGACAGAAGGGTTAGGTTGTTTGATTCGTTTAGAATCAACTGAAATTTCTTCCTTTCTAGGAATTTGTCTCTCAGTAGTTGCTCTTTGAAGGAATTTAAAGATCTGGGTAATTCGGCCATCTTTGGGGTTCGCGGAAATTTTAGGGGATTTCAAGAGCTTTGAGAGAGAGAGAGAGAGAAAGTTTTTGAGAGCGTAGGAGGGGTATTTCTGAGAGGCTTATAAGAGAGGGTTTTTTATGAGTGTGGTTGGAATGGTACTGGCCCTGGCCTCTTTTATTTTGGTCGTTGGCATTTAATGACTTTGAGACGTGTCATTCTTTTGCAACGGTCAAAATATTCAAAATAAATGCTAAGTCGACATTTATTTGAAAGTAAAAAGATAATCTTTTTATAGATAAAAAAGAATGTTGACAAACTGTGTTACAAGAAGTAAACTTAGGGCTTTCTAATCAGTTGAACTTGATCAGCCACTAGTCCTTCTTGTGCTCAGTTTTCCTCCTCTTAGCAAGCGGTTTGATGGAGCCACCTTCACCATCCTCGTCACTGCTTGAAGACTCAGTTCCTATTGACTGGAGTATGGGGTGAGCTTGCAGCTTCTGAATTTACTTTGTGTTCAGTTTTACCTGTTGCTGCAGGCTGTGGATCAAGTCTGCATAGTAGGTAGGGAGCTGGACTGATGAGCTGCTTGGTTGAGTATCGAGCTGAGCTACTCTCGAGTCAACCTCTTCTCCATCTTCAGTTCCTATCAGTTCCTCACATGGAACTGTATGGGATTGCTCAGCCTTCTTCATACTGGCTGATTCATCATAGCTGGGCTCTGGTAGAGTCTCCGGTGCAGCAGCTTGGGCTTCAGCTTGAAGAGCCCTTTGAACTGGATCAAAGTACACAGTTATAGCTAGCGTACCTTGGTAGGTAGGTTGATCATCCTCTTGAGCTATCTGATCAGCTGGCTCATCAGAGTCAGTTGGCTCTGTTACTGGAGCAGTGGGAGGAATAGTTGAGGGAGCTCCTTCATTAGCAGTTGGCTCTTGGGGAGGAGCGATTTGGGGTTCAGTTGACTCCTCAAACTGTTGAGCCTTCTCAGCTGGCTCTTCTGACTACTCTTCACTCGGCAGAACTGGTAGAGTAGGTGATTTGAGCAGTTTTTCGAACTCCAGATCACTGGCAGTTCGCTCATCAGCTACTTCTACTTCTGGAGAGTCATCAAGGAGATTAATGATGACTTCGGCTGGTCAAGGGGATTCTTCAAAAGTTAACTGCCTAGCAATAGATGCTAAGACAGTTTGCCTTGAGTTGGAGGCTTCTGCAGTTTCAGCTCCTTGGTGACTGCTCTGGGCTTCTCTGTGAAGTTGCTCCTGTCCCTGATGGTGCTGTCGTTGCTTGAAGATGAGTATTTCCCTAAGCAACCAATGCTATCGTACTTGGGGATTTCTTCAATGTTGCAGTTCAGCCTCTATTTGTAGTGGTGGCAGTTGGATATTGGCCCAATTGAGCAGATCGTCCATTACTTCTAATAGCGTTTGTTGATCTGGGTGAGGATGATTTCTTCGTATGGAAAGCATTCTTTTCAGAGTAATGATTGGATTCTGTTTAGGAGTCGCTTGTCCAGCCCATTTCATGCTCCATCTCTCTTCTCTTCTCCAGAAGCTCATCCCATGAAGGGTGGTTAGGAGAAAGTGGGCTTCTGTAACGCCCCAAACTACTCTGTTTGGCCACGTCACTTAACATACAATTCACTTACATATTTTGTATGTTTATATTCAATATGAGCGGAAGCTAAGGTCAAAACACGATAATAGCATGATGAGGTAAGGCATCATAATTGTCAATATAAATTTTTCGCAATTAAGCATTTATAACATGCAATCTATCATACCTATTTTGTCACACAACATGGATTTAAGTAAGAGCATCTAACCTATCGGGCTCATAGGTCTTACTCAACCCGTCCGTCTACCATCCATGATTTCAACATACATACTTCATACATAATAGGCTCCAAGGTCGAACGACCCGCCTTTAAATTGTTTTTCATAGTTATCAAGTTATATACATCATAACCTACAAAAGATCGGGCTATTCCCATCCCTAATAATCATTGATCATAAGGCAAAAAGAGTGATCAATGTAATAATAATAATAATAATAATAATAATAATAATAATGAGAATATTTTCAAAAGAAGAGCATGCAAAAGATAACACAAGCTTGTGGGGTTTTCTTGTGTTCACAACGCTCTTACTCGGGCTCCGACTCCTCAACCTGAAATTCATTGAATGAATGGGGTGAGTATTTAACAACATACTCAGTGGGGAACACTGTAAATAGTTATAGCTAATTGCACAAGTGAAAATATAACATATGAACTTTTCTTTACTTTGTAGAGACTAGTCTCAACCCCATAGGGTCCAAACATCATGATGCCCCCGTTAATGAACATCTTTGGCCCTGTAGGGATGCCCGCAGACATACTACCCCCTAGGGAGGACATTAATAGGTCTATATTCGATCCCAAAGGATCTCTGCCCCGAAGGGTCTCTTTGTCGACTCCGAAGGATCTCTTTTATGCCCCGAAGGGTCTCTTTTATCTTTGGTCCGAAAACCCTTCATACTTATACAATCAAAGCACAACAATAACTATAACCTTACACATGTTCACAGTTTAGAGTTACCCCACCTTATGAGACACTTTCACAATTTCTCAACCTTTGAAATACTTCTTGGTCGTGCACAAGTTGTCCTCCTCGAGCCCCAACACGTCACCTAGCACCTTTTAATCCCCTTTTCATTTTAGATGTCGAGTCATACAATTAAATCATAACTTTAACCCAACTCATGCTATACTTTACTTTAAGGACTTCATACATATCCATATACATAACTTTTGATATACCAACTCATAATATGATTTTGGACTCAAAATACACATTAAAGCTCTTTGAAGCATTTGATCGAACACGTTACGGGCACACATTTAAACCACATGCTCATAACTCATTTTAAATCTTTTAGACCCAACATTTCAAATACAAACACCTTCACCCTAGGGCTCTAACATACATGAAACTTAACCCCATACAACCCTCATAACATCTCCATACAATTATCAACAAAACAAAGGGAAATTAGGGAAGAATTCCAAACCCTAGCAATAATGAACCATAGGAATTCGATATAACTTCACATATAGCCTCAAGGAGGTAAATAAACCATATGTTCAAGATATCAAGGCAAGAGGATCAATAAAAGTGAAAACCCTAATTTTAGATAACAAACCTTAGGTTTGATTCAACAAGAAATGAGTGTTTAAATCACCAAGATGAAGAGGTATGAAGTTACCTTAGTTGATGGAGGATGATGGAAGGATCCACTCTAAAAGTTCAAGAATTTGTAGAGAGAAGGGGGAGGAAAATCGCCCAAATAGAAAGAAATGAGGAAGAAATGAACAAGTGTGGTATTTATAGATAGGAAAGTCCCCGGACCCGCGCGACCGCGCGAGGGGGCTCTCGGCCCAAGCTCCCCGCGAGCGCGCACACCCCGCGGGCGCGCGGCGTGGCCCAATCAACCCCCGATTCTACTTTGAACATCTTTGGCCCTGTAGGGATGCCCGCAGACATACTAGACCCCCGATCAACTCAGCGTTAGGGTGTTCAAGGTTTTGGCAAACAAAATTCAATGCAATAACATTCATTCATTATCATATAACTCGACACTTTAGTATTAAAATTCAAACTGTGTTATACACTCAGTATAACATCACTTGCTATGACGTATCGGCTCGAGTGAGACAACCTGTAATAAAATAACGGCATAACATACAAACATACTCACATGATTAATATTCAACAATATTAATTCGAAATCATTTACTAAAATTATAATTTATAATTTAGCAAAAAGGGTCGGGGTATCACAGCTTCAGAATTGAAGCAATGTCTCCACAAGTACCAATACACGTACCTCGAGAGAGCTTTGTATAGAGCAGCTGTGCCATTCACATCCTCAACAAAATTCTCAGATATGAATTTGGTTACTTGTTCATTGGCCCAGCTTTTGATGACCTCAGCTCTTGTGAGAGCTCTTATATTTTCTTCAGTTTCTGCCATTGGGGGACAGGCAGTTCTGAAGTAGTCAGCCCCTGTGCCTCGTGGTGGAACTCCCCTGAAGGGTACAATGTCATCTCCCTGAACTGATGCCATATCAAATGCTTTGATGTTGAAGGGAGGCAGTTTTGGAGGAGGTGGAGGTCCTGATTGCTTCTTCTTTCCTCTCGGTTGAGGCGTTGCTGACTTCTTCTTTGCTTTGCCAGTTTCTTCCTTGGTTTGAACTGGTCTGGTAGAGGTTTCTGCTTCAGGTGAGGCAGCCGTTGATCCTAATCGAACCTGCTATAGCGGCTTGGCTCTGATTGTAGTTCCCATCATTTGGCTAATTGGGATGTTGTCTTCAGAGTCAGAGTCCTCTTGCTGTACCTCTGTGGCAATCTCCTTGTCTTTTCTTTTAGCAGACTTCTCTGCTTTCTTTGAGGGAGCATCAGTTCGCTGAGTGCTTTTGATGCTTATGGTTTTTGAAGCTGGTTGTCTTCTGGCAGTTGATGGTATGAAGTCCAGCTTCTCAATCATCAATGTTTCAGTTTCTTCTGCCATGAAGTTGAGAGTGTTTTCCAGTATGCTGCTGATCCTGCAGGCATATCACATCTTTTGATGGAACTCAGTTTCTTTCCAGTGTTTTCCCACAACATCTACGTACTTCTTGATTTGTTCAAAGAAATACTGAGCCCAGTTTACTTTGACATTCGTGGTGATTGCCGCACATGCTTTGTATTTGTGCTCAGCCATCTCTAAATGACTTCCTGTTGTGCTGACAATCATTCTAGCTGAAACTGATGCTAGAATTCTATATTCTTCTTGGAAGTAGGACATGAGTGTACTGCTTTTGTAGGGATCATCGCAGTTTGCTCGCTTCCAGAGATTGTAGCCTTGTTCTTGGTCCACTTCCACGTCTTGTAGTCTTATACCAGAGGTGAAAAGTTGAAATATCCTTCCGAGCAGTTCTAGAGTGATTTCCAGTTCTATTCCGCGAACTTCAGTTGTGATTCTGTCATCATATCCTTTTCAGTTCAAATAGAACTCAACTACTGGTTCAGGATAGATCTTTGTCGGAGTGACTTCAGTGAATCTCTTCAATCCTGATTGTTCAATCTTCGAGATTAACGAGTTGCAGAGTGGAGAATTTGAGGACCTTTCTCTATATGCAGCTTGATCTAAAAATTTATCTCTGTATAGATTCATTTGGAATCTTTGAGATGATTCACCAGTTCTTCTGAAGTTGAACTTTCGTCGAACAGCTGGTACGCTCCTTTCAGCCATGGAGTTTTTGTGAGGCTTGGAGAACGATTTGAAGAAAAGGGCATAATCTGGTTTTGACTTAACTAGATTTGAAACTGAATCCTTGATTCTCGCAACTGTTTTTGCAGAACTTTTGAGGAAACGGAGGGAGAGAGGCTTGAATTCTTGACTAAGTCTTGGATCAGTAAAAGTGATACTAGAATTCAGCCATCTTTTTTATAAAAGGAGGTGGAGCTCATCCAACGGTTGGGACGTTTCGGGTGCCCTGATTTCAACGGTCAGATTTATTCAATCGACCCGTCGATTGGCTTTCGATTCTATCCATTGGGGATTAATGAGGAGAGAGAGTGAGTCCAACGGTAATATTGGAGTGACATGTATTTTTACCGTTCCCACTATTGAAAATTTTGAACTTATTTATTTCTCTCTTGTGGCTTCCTCTTGGCTTGAAACTGATTACGTCATCAGTTGGCTTCGACTATAGCTGATGATTTCCATGTTGATTAGCTCCAACTGAGATGTTTTCTCATCAGTTCATTCCTGGCCTTGACTGCTGGAATTTTAATTCAGCTGTTTCTCAGTTTAGCTGCTCTTTTAGTTCTGCTACTTTCCTTCAGCTGATTTTTGAACTGATGTCTTCTGTTGAGTTGATTCCAATTCCTTTGACTTCTCTATTAGTTTGAGCATTTTGCAGCTGGTACGTTCTGCTTGACTGATTGGATCATCAGTTGAGACCATTTGGCTGACTCTGCCTTGCTCCTTGCCTCAGCTTGAGCAAATAAACTGATGATTCAGTTGAGCTGATGGGGTAGGATGATCAGCTTCAGTTTACTTTCTTTGCACAGCTTCTCGCTTCAGTTCAAACTGATAGCTTATGTGTCCAACTGATCAGTTCAACAACTTTCTCAGTTGTGAACTACTCATTCTGATGAGCTGAAGCCTTTCGGTTCAGTTGCTCTCTTCAGCTGGAATAGTTTTCTGACCTTTTTCTTCCAGTTGACTATCTTCATCCTTTGATGCTAGTTCAAGTAGTTCTAGTTGTATGCATAGCCCCATAAACCTTGCTTCAGGCAATGGTTTGGTGAAGATGTCAGCTATCTGCTTCTCCGTGTTGACGTATTTGATGCATATGTCATTCTTCTCGATGTGATCTCTGATGAAGTGGTGTCTTATGTCAATGTGCTTAGTTATTGAATGCAGAACTAGATTCTGAGATATTGCAATTGCACTATTGTTGTCACAGAATATAGGTACTTCTTCAGTTTCGACTTCGTAGTCCTTCAACTGTTGCTTCATCCAGAGTATCTGAGCACATCAGCTTCCTGCAGCTACATATTCTGCTTCAGTTGTTGATGTGGGCAACTCAGTGCTGCTTCTTGCTAAACCAGGATATCAGTTTGCTTCCAAGAAACTGACATGTTCCACTGGTGCCTTTTCTGTCAATCTTGCATCCACCAAAGTCTGAGTCTGAATAGCCAATTAGACTCAAACTGTCATCTCTGGGATACCATAGTCCAAGATTTATGGTTCCTTTGAGGTATTTGATAATCCTCTTTTCCGCTTCAAAATGACTTTTCTTCGGGTTGGCTTGGAACTGCGCGCATAGACCGACTAAATAGGAGATGTCTGGTCGGCTAGCCGTTAAGTAGAGTAGCGACCCAATGATTCCTCTGTAGTATGGCTGGCTAACTGATTCTCCTTCTTCATCAAAAGTTAGCTGAACTGATGTGTTCATAGGAATCTTGAGAGTTTTTCCTTTATTAGCTCCAAACTTCTTGACTAGCTCCTTAGTGTACTTAGCCTGGCTGATAAAGATCCCATCTTTCAGCTGCTTCACTTGGAGTCCTAGGAAGAATGTCATTTCTCCTATCATGCTCATCTCGAATTCGCTTTGCATTAGTTGAGCGAATCGTGTGCATAGATCTTTGCTTTTTGATCTAAAAATTATGTCATCCACATAAATTTGAACCATTAAGATCTCAGTTGATCGTTCTATCCGGAATAGAGTTCGATTAATGACTCCCTTTTGAAACCCATTCTTCAGCAAGAAGGTTGTGAGAGTTTTATACCACGCTCGAGGAGCTTGCTTCAGTCCGTAGAGAGCTTTCTTCAGCTTGAAGACTTGATCACCAATTTCGAAGCCTGGCGGTTGATCGACATACACGTCCTCCTTGAGCATTCCTTGAAGAAACGTACTCTTGACAACCATTTGATAGACTGTGAAGTTAAAGTGAGCTGCATAGGCTAGGAACAGTCTGATGACTTCCAATCTTGCAACTGGTGCGAATGTCTCATCAAATTCGATCCCTTCACTTTGTGAGTATCATTTGGCTACCAGTCTTGCATTGTTCCTTGTGATCACACCTTGTTCGTCCAGCTTATTGCGAAAAACCCATTTTGTGCCAATGATCTTCTGGGTTTTTGGTCTATCAACAAGAAACCATACATCATTTCTTGTGAATTGATTCAGTTCTTCTTGCATGGCCATGATCCAGTCTGAATCTTCTAAGGCTTCTTTGACGTTTGCTGGTTCCGTCTGAGATATGAAGCATGGGAATAGTACATGCTCAGTTAAAATTCTGGTTTGGACTCGGCTTCTTGGATCACCCACTATCTTGTCAGTTGGATGGCTTCGGAGCCATTTGGGCAAGATAGCTTCAGCTGGTTCTACTATGGTGACGTCATCAATCGTCCTTTCATCAGTTGGTTCGGCATCTTCATCAGTTCTTCCCCCTGTTTCAGTTGTGCGGTTTATGATCTCAGCACGATTTGTGTTCTCATTGACCAGATTGTTCTCAACTGGTCTAGTGCCAGTTTCATTGCCTTCTTCTAGTGAAGCTTCAAGCCGCTCTTGAACAATGTGATCCACATAGTCCTGCGAGTTTTTAGTTTCACTAGGTAGTACTTGAACTGATGTGTCTATTGTTTCTTCGTTCCTGTACTCATTAGCAAATTCATCAAACACCACATGACATGTTATTTCCACAACAAGAGTTCGTTTATTGAACACTCTGTAAGCTTGTGCGTGAGGTGAATTATACCCAAGAAATATTCCCTCATCAGCTTTAGCACTGAAAGCTTTCAGTTGAGTCTTGCCATTGTTGTAAATATAACATTTACAGCCAAATATTTTAAAGTATGAGATAGAAGGTTTACGACCCTTATACAGTTCATAAGGTGTTTTGTCATGTGCGGTGACGATGGCACTTTGATTTTGAGTGTGGCAGGTTGTGTTGACTGCTTCAGCCCAGTAACCTTCAGCTATGTTGGCATCAGCTATCATTGCTCGAGCAGCTTCTTTGAGTGTCCGGTTTCGCCGTTCAGCTATACCGTTTTGTTGTGGAGTTCTTGCAGCTGAGTGTTCGTGAGTGATTCCAAGTTTGCTGAGAAAACTGATCATTTGTTGATTCACAAATTTAGTTCCATTGTCGGAGTGAATCATTTGAACTGATCTCTCTTTTTCAATATGCAGCCTTCTAATCAGCGTTGTTAACTTGGCGTAAGTTTCATCTTTGCTCCTCAAGAATTCTACCAACGTATATCTTGAGAAATCATCAACTACTACGAGCGTGGATCTTTTGCCTTTTGGGGTCTGTGGTCTGACTGGACCAAACAGATCCATATGTAGCAGTTGGAGGCATTCAGTTGTTCCTGGTGGATGACTCCTATTCTTGAAGGATGACTTCACTTGCTTCCCTTTTTAGCATGATCCACACACGCCTGTTTTCTTATATATCTCCTTGGGAAGCCCCTCAACTAACTCTTTCTTGGCCAGGTAGTTGATGGTTTTGAAGTTGAGGTGGTTCAGTCATTGATGCCATAACCAGCTTGCTTCAGTCGATCCTTTTGAAAGGAAGCAAGCTTCTGAGTAGCCGGTTGACCAGTCAACAATATACATGTTGCCTCTCCTTATGCCAGTAAGAAGAATTGCTCCAGTTGACTTGTCTCTTATGTTGCAGGAGATTTTGCTGAAGTCAACTGAGTGGCCCTTGTCGCACAGCTGGCTGATGCTGAGTAGTTTGTGTTTTAGTCCATCCACTTGGGAGACTCCATTTACTACAACTTTTTCCTTGACCACGAACCCTTCTCCAATGGTTCAGCTTTTGGAGTTGTCTCCAAATGTGACAAATGGACCTTTAACTTCTTCATAACCGTCGAGATCTTCTCTGTCTCCGGTCATGTGATTGGAGCACCCGCTATCTAGATACCAGATATCTTTGGTTTTCTTCATAGATAGGATGCTCCTATCCTGCAAAAACAAGGATTAGCATTTAGGGACCCGTTTCATATCGGGTCCTTGTTGATACATCAAGCTCTTTGGAATCCAAACTTGCCAAACTTTCGGCTTTTTATCATTCAGAGATCCAACTAATTTAGATCGCTTAATCAGTTTAGATTTTCTTTCAACTCTTCTATTTTGAGTTGAATCAGTTAAATGGTACCTGCGTTGAGAGTTAGTAGGATAAAACAATTCAACTAAAATGCTTTTGTCTTCAGACCTTTGAGCTCTTTGATCAGGCCAATGCCTTATATGTTTCCAGTTTACTTGATTGAACCCTTTTGTATCAACTCTCGGTTCATTTCTGAAATCCAGGTACTCGTTATAGTGATGGTAGGGTTCAAACGAGTTTCTTTGATCTCTCATATAGGTGTTTTGATTGAACTTCTTGGTAGGATAGGCTTGAGATCTAAACTGGTTTTTCTTTTTGAAGTGGACTGATCTATCAGTTTGCCTTGGGGGCATTCTGTGTTGAGCTGGTGGTCTTTTGTGAGCTGATGGTCTCTGTTGAACTGAAGACCTTGAATGAAAGGATTGTTTTGGATGAACTGATGGTCTTGACTGGAATTTTGGCTTCAGTTGACCTGGTGTTTTTGGTTGGGAGAACTGTTTGAATTGTCTGGGCTGAGTTTGAGGATTTCTCAATATTCTTTTGCCTTTGGATGTCTCAGCTGGCTGATCATGAGTTGATCTGGTGAATCCTTTTAGGATTCCTTTATCACTGGGTTGAGCAACTGCCTTTCCTTTCTCTAAGGCAATGAACTTGCTGTATCCCAGCCCTGTGCTGTTAGTTCCGGTTCTCTGATGATTCAATATCTCATCTAGAATTTGAGATCCCTTTTTGAACTTGAGAGTTACTTCTTCTCTCTCATGGATCTCTTGCATGAGTTTTTGATTCTCAGCTTCTAGATCAACAGTTCTCAATTTCAACTTTTCAAATTCCACAAACTAAGATTCAAGATAATTCATTCTTTCATGATCAATGCTCAGTTTTCTAACTCTATTTCTCAGTTCATTGTTTTCATCTCTCAATTCAACATGCAAGCAGGATATTGAAGCTAATTGATCTTCTAGCATCATAAGTTTCATGTCAAGTTCATTGCTAGAGATAGTTTCTTCATTAATATGATAGAAAGAGGTTTGAGAGTCAGCTGTACTAACCTCTTCATCATTGTCAGCCATGAGGTAGAATAACGCTTCATCATCTGAGCTGTAGCCGTCAGAATCAATTCAAGATGGATAGTCTGAATCGTCTAGCACGGCATTCTCAAAGTTTGCAATCATTGATTTTCTTTTAAAGAAGCTTTTCCTCACTTTGGCCTTCTTATCTTTAGAGAGTTCTGGACATTCATATCTGTAATGTCCTTGTTTGTGGCAGTGAAAGCATTCTCCTAGATTTCGATTGCCACCCCTGAATGGTTCAGCTGGTCATTCAACTGGTTGATGAGTTCTCTCATCTTTTGGGACTTCATCAGTTTGAGGTGGAACTGATTGTTTATCCCTGACTTTCTTCAGCTTTTCTAACAACTTGGTAACTGACTAAATTTGATCATTGATGTGTTTAGTCAGATTTTCCTTCTTTTCGGTTGTGTCTCTTCTTCGTTCGGATGAAGATCCGCCTTGATTCTCTCTAGCTGGTGAGCTTCTGGGCCGAAAGTTGTTCCTTCCTCGAGTATCTCTAAACCGGTTCCTTTCACCATAGAAGGTTGCATCTTGAACTGATGATGTTGATGCTTCCTTCTTCTGGTTTAGGCTGTACTCATGAGCTTTGAGAGAGCCAAACAGTTCTCTAGGAGTGATGCTGTTCAGATTTCTTGATTCTTTTGTAGCTCTCACTTTCATGTCCCATTCTTCGGTGAGATTATCCAAAATTTTGGAGTTCATCTCAGAATTGGGATAGCTTCTTCCCAGGTTGGTCATCTCACTGATGATGCCTAGAAATCTGGTTTCAAGGCATGAGATGGACTCTTCTGGCTGCATTTTGAAGGACTCGTATCTGTCGACTGCTAGTTGGAGCTTGTTTCCTTTGATGGCTTCGGACTCTTGGCATAGATCTGCTAGTAAGTCTCATATCTCCTTAGCAGTTGTGCAGTTCTTTGTGTCCTTCATTCTGTCTTCATCTAGAGTTTGAAATAGTGCAGCTTGAGCAACAAACTCTAGATTCTTTAACTTCTTCTCCTCGCTGGTGAGAAGATTAGTTGGCTTTGGGATCCTGGCTGGTTGATTAAGATCAACTATGTGGGCTTCATTGTCCATTGTGATAATGATTGGATCATCTTCAATAACTTCCCACATGTTCTCATAGATCGAGCAGAGATGCACCTTCATTCTCCTGCTCCAAGTATCATAATTCTCAATTGAAAACAAAGGTAGCTTATGGTTTCCCATAGCTTGAAATGTTAGCACAGATAAGTAGATCTGATTCAGTTGATCTGCAGAAACGGCTGATCTTTGTAATCAACCGCTCTGATACCACTTGTTGGTCCCGGGCGAGTCGATGTCAGTTTAGAGGGGGAGTGATTAAACTGATACAAAAACTTTACTTCAAATGCGGAATGATAAGGGCCCTTGACTTGCTTAGCAACTTATCTATGCACAAATCAGTTGAGCACTTTTTAGACAGCTTGGGTGCAGATTGTGTGAGCTTGTGTATAGTTCAAAGATATGCGAGTATAAGCAAAATAGTACAACACACAGATGATTTATAGAGGTTCGAAGTCTCAAACTTCTACGTCCTCTCTTCCTTCCGCAGAAGGGCAACTCCACTATATAACTTGAGTTTCTTTACAAATTATACAATGAAGGGCAGTTGGCTGAACCTGGTAACTGCTCGCTACCTCAGCGGGTCGACGGCTCACACTTGCAGTCCCTAACTGCTCGCTAGGAAGGTAGGTGCTATTGACGTCTTTACAAGGTTATAGATCTCTTTCGATCTTCAAGAGGTTAGTGTTGAATAGGGGATATCAATTGATGTGCTCCTTTAATTGAGCTGGGTAGTTGATCGATGTATTGCTGGAACTGAGAAGGTTGCTCTGGCTGGATTATCAACAGCTAGCTGAATGCTTTGATTCTGTGGATTCTTCTTCTCAGTTGGACTCTCGCAGTTTTAGCAAATGCTGAACTTGAGCTATGTGAGAGGGAGAAAGAAAGCTCAGTTGTAAGTTGAAACAACTTGAATGAAGGTTTCAAGAATGAAAGTCGCGAAAAGTCCTCTGAAAACTTTGATCCACTCGTCTTTTTATAGAGGAGTGATTTTGTGACCGTTGAGTTCCATTGATCGGTGGCTCTGTTGGTTCATCAATGGCAGATGGTCTTTATGATCGTTGGAGCTTTTGGTTGAAGTAGTCATTGCTTTGCCAATCGATCTCTGTTGGATATTTAATTCTAGTAGCCGTTGCTTTGCCAATCGATCTATGTTGGATATTTAATTCCAGGATCTCTACTGGAGCATTTATTCCAAGATCTTCATTTGAGCATTAACTCCAGGACTCTCTGGATGGCAGTTCTGAGCTCCAGTTTAGCAAGTTTGAGTTCTAGTTGGTAGTTCTGAGCTTGTCTGCTTAGTTCGGCTATCACTCCAGTTTGGCAGTTCTGAGCTTCTTCCTCCAGTTCGACTGATCACAAGTTGTTGAATAGCTTGTCAGTTCGACTATTCTTTCTTGAGCTTTCTTGTCAGCTTAACTGATCACAAGTTGTTGGCTAGCTTGTCAGTTTGACTGATCTTTCTCGAGCTTCCTCGTCAGATGTTTGCTTGTTTTCTCCTACAAGCTGGCTGACTTCAGTTCTGGCCTTTGATTGATTCGTCTGTCTACTTCAGTTTGGCTGAAGTTAAGTTTGTCCATCAACTAGATACTTCCAGTCTTCAGTTAAACTGATCTCTTATCAGTTTCTTCAGTCTTGTTGATTTTTCTCTCAGTTCAGCTGACTTAGCTGTCAGTTTGTTTTGACTGGTTCGACTCTTTTAACCCTCAGTTGGATTGAGTTTTGACTGGTTGGTGTATCCTTCTAGCTGGTTAACCATGCTCCGGTTGGGTTGACTCTGGCTTCAGTTGAGTTCCTTCTTGAGGCTCTGGATTGGTCAGCTCAGATCTACAACTTGGATCTTGGTCAGTTTTTTAGGAATAGTTTTGACATCTCATCAAAACTTATCTAGGGGTTCCTTGATAGTTTTTCCTAACAACCTTGAATCTTTAAATTATTGTAGTTGATTGGTAAAGGCTTCTTAGGCCATTTTCCGATCATTCGACAACAAATGATGAAATAAAGTACATAATTTAATACACGAAATATCCAAAAATCAAATGAAAAGGACAAGAAATGAACCAAGATGATGACGGCAGAAGGTTACGAACAACGGCATAACAACAGTACAGGCGGTGGCAACACAGGTGGCTAGTGGCGGCATCCCACCTTGCCCCCAACATCCTCCATGTCGATCCCCCGCTCTTCTTCCCACCCCTCCCATTTCTCTTGTTGGGGCTTTTTTGAATTGTGCCCCCCACAGGATCTAATCGGATGCCCATTAATTTGACAATATGTAAATCATATTTTATGTGTGATAATATGTTGAATTAGCATGCAAGTAAATCGATTCTAACACAGCGGAAAGATAGAATCGATATACCACTTACATCGCGTAGTAAGGTTGCAGACGGGATTAAAGGTCTAATCATGTTGTTGGAGACGGACAAGATTAACGCCCTCTCCTCCAAGGTGGTGTTTGAACAACTTCAAGCAAGATATTCCACTCCTTGATCTTCTACTGTATTCCCGAACCTTGTTTAGATGCAGGGTGAGCTGCAGACTGCTAAACTGTGTTGGAACCCTAAAGAATCAAGTGAGTGCGAGAGGGGGCTGTTTTCTTGGTGTTAATTGCGTGGCCCCTCCTCTAATTAATAGAGAGGGGGACCAAATTAAGCTCCCCAAACCCTAATCGATTTGGACCTCTCCACTTATTCCTTTCCCCAGTCCACTTAGGTATTAATTGGGCTACAGCAGGGATCTAGAAGAATATTAAATTGGCCTACTAATTTATTTAATTTCTAATATCCATAACATGGATATAAATAAATAAATAAATAAAGTATTATTTTTATTCCACTAAAGAAATAATACTGAGCTACTAATGTAATACATATTTGTGAATATGCTTTCTCCTTTAGTTCAGTCATTCCCCATGTTTAAGATATAATGTCCATTAATTAATTATGTAAGTTTCTAACAGCTATAATTAATTAATATCTTGTTCTGAGAGTAGTACCGCACGACTTCCGTATCATGTAAGAATAAATTAATATTCTGTCTGCAGGGCTTCCCATGATCTTTGTGCTTCCTCAAGGGGGACATCATCAACCTGGCATACCAGAACACAGTGGCCATATATAATGCATGACCCATCATATATGTAAATATCACTGCCCAAATTATCGAAGTTGTTGATTCTATCAAAGAATCTCACTCATTAATAAATCAAAGCAATCGACACAACATATATATGTCCACCAATATATATGGGTTAAGAACCCGAACTCTATGGATCTTTATTCTCTCACTTAAGTCAGAATAGAGAACAATATCCTATCGTGATCCTCTTCAATATACAAGCCAGTGTACTAGAATAATCAGTTAGTAAGATAAACTAAATATCAAATTATTCTACAGTGTATCGATGGTGGGTTCAGGACCATCTAAGCTGCGGGCCTTTTAATACAATGCAAGGAATCTGATGATATGATTTTTACCGTGTGTTGATCCATACCATATCATCTACAATGCAAATACGTGGAACGTGAAATTAAATATAAGAATAATTAAATGCACACAATGACTGCAATTTATTATTCAATCTATATCATCTTAATATTGTTTAATGTATATAAAGACAAGTTTTCCAGTATACAAAACCAACATCTTTTACTTTCTCTCTCTCCCATATTCTGTCTCTTTTCGTGAATAAAAATGATCAAAGTTGTGGGGGTTGAACACTTATTTATACGGGAAATTTTGGGGACTCAGGTGGAAACCAACATCTTTTACTTTCTCTCTCTCCCATATTCTGTCTCTTTTCGTGAATAAAAATGATCAAAGTTGTGGGGGTTGAACACTTATTTATACGGGAAATTTTGGGGACTCGGGTGGAATTTTTCGATATAAAATACTGATTAAAATACTTTTTGAACTGGATTAAATTTTGCTTTATTTCACCGGGAGTTCATTTCACTTCCGTTCAAAAATTCAAAAATTATGGGAGGTTTGTTGGCTCATTTCCTATTGAACCAACCCAAAATGGTACGCTAATTATATCATTTGATAATCAAAAGAAGAAAGATTTCTTTTTAAAAGAAGAAATATTTTGGGAGTTTTGTTGTCTCATTTCATATATTCTTTTTTTTTTTGTGGAAAACGTTGTCGGGTGTTTGTTTGACCTCAAATTGAAAATATGAGAATATTGGTGGATTCCTTAGATCATTTCCTTTTCAAAAAAGTCCAATTTAACAAGCCTTGTGACTCCAATTGAAATTTTTATAAAAAGACCGTTTTTAAAATAGATCAAATGTTATTATTCATAATAAGCCTTTATATTGTTTCCGACTTTGGGGCTTCAATTGACCTCCTATTAAAAAATTTGAGGGCACTGATTGACTCCTTGGGTCGTCCCCTATAAAGAACGCCCAATATTAAAAATCTTTCGGAGACAATTGCAGAATTTCACAAAATGAATTGTTTATAATGGACACCTAAAGTCGTGACTTATATCTATTTCGCTTTTATTATCAATCAAAATTTCTTAGAAAAATTCCTAATCTTGATTGGGGATTTCTTAACCATTTTCTAAAAATCTAGATTGTTACTCTTATCCTTTAAAGAAAATTTCATCCAGAAATTTCCATAAGTCTGTGAAACAATATCCTAGTACTTCCTGCGAGTTTAAATTCTACTTTTTTTACTTGTTTGCATGGAACCAATAAAGTTTTCCTGTCCTTTTTTACTAGGTTGATTTTCAACCCCTAGACCTTTCGGTCGGAAATGGCTTAAAGCCCATACTTGCACTTCAAGTCCTCACTCAGGACTATTCCTTTCTTCTAAGTCTAGTCTTAAACACGTCTCTCTTTTCAAATGGACGTGGAACATGTCATGCACATCATTCAGGTTGGGTGAAAAAAGCCAACCTATAAGTTAGGTCACTAATCCTCTTAAAGATTTTAAAAAAGGTCCAATAAATTTGGGCCTCAGTTGTTTCAAACAACTCCTCCAATGAGACCTTTAGAAAACTTCATTGTCTATTCCATTACTCAATTCTCATTCATTTGTCAGCTGCGTAGGACTCCTATTTGCCTCAGGCCTCTATTATTCTTTGTCAAATTTGATCGATCTATTAGATATGTGAGGAACTATTCCTAGTCCATGCTTCTTTCTTTATCTCAATGATTTTCACCAATGATAAATTAAATATGGTTGAATAATCTATGAATCAATTATAAATGATATTATGTGACTTCTTCCGTAGAATATATTGTTTCTAAGTGATATTTGTATTTGCTATTTGTGTTTTTAAAATTTTGTTATTTAGTTTTAATTTTAATTGCTAGTTCAATTTATTTTTTTTGTGATTTAATTAAATGCCTAGATATTGATTATATATGTGTGTTTTGGTATATGTAATTTTTTGAGAAAGTTAGTCCTTTGTGGAAAAAGTTAGTTCTTCTATGATGCACTTGCTAGTTATTCTGTTAATAATACAGTTGTCACATTTTTAGTGTCGTTGCCAGAGACTGAAAAGATTAAGTTGTGTTATTAATTCCGATATCAAATTGGTAGGCTATATTTTATTTTACTTTTAAGTATTTAATCACTATTGTTTTCTTTCAAGAAAACAATAGCATCAAAGAAGACCAAAACATAGCTGGAAGAGTTACACTAGAAGAACTTCACCACCAGGTGACTGAAATGCATCCGTTGATGAAACATAAGGAAAAATTTGAACTAGCAGTCGGATAAGAATGTTTGAGATATGTTTCATTCTGGGCAACATACAATAGGCGGTCCTGAGATCAATGCCACACATTTTGAGCTAGAAGTTGGGCTCATTCACATGGTCCAACATGATCAATTTGGAGGAGAGCCAACAGAAGAAGCAAATGATCATTTGTTGCAATTCTTGGAGCTTTGTGACGAGAAAAATCACTTCAGTATCCCAAGATGCAATTAAACTAAGTTTTTTCTCTGTCTTAAAGAGATTAGGCAAAGAGATAGTACACATCCATTGATCCCTGAATAATCAGAAATTAGAAAGATCTTCAACATAAAAAATTCTTATCCAAGTTCTTTCTACCTGAAAAGACAATCAAATTGCAAGCGAAGATCACTTAGTTCACACAAGCAAGGAATGAATCCGTTTATAAAGCTTGGGAAAGATACAGAAATATGCAAAGGAGATGTCTTCAGCATGACAGAAGCACAACGGGTATGTCATCTCTATAGAGGTATGCCAAACAAAAAACAAATTATTTCTTCTTTTTTTAAAAAAAAAATGAGTTTCATAGATTTGCACATATTTACAAAACGATTATACAAAGGCAACGTAGGTTTCTCACACGGAAAATGGATAAGAAATATCAAGGCAAAAACATCTATCCAAAAAATTCACACGAAAATGTACAAACTTAAATCCCAACATCACTTTCCTATTAATGTACAATATTCTAAGAAAAATGCAACAATTAAGAATGGTATATTCATATGGGAGGTCCGACAAAGGGGTGGATGGTACAGTTTGCTCATTCTTCGCCATAGTTTGCAGCGTAAGAGGTGTCTGGCATCGATTATTGATCACTAGATAGATCCACATTGCTGAGAATCTGATTCTCAAAATTATCCACACAAGGACTTTCCAAAGCCAGAGGTGGTTCATTTTCATTTCTGGCGCCAGTGTAGTCCCTCCTCTCGTCTTCTCGTTCATCATTTTGGTCACTTGAACTCCCACCAGCACCATCCTGACGGATGCCTTGGACAAGGTCTGGCTGGGCTTCAACACCGACTCGTCTCAGGTGCAGCTGTAGATGAAAGTGATTAATCACGTTAATGTTAGAATAGTTTTTGGAAGATGCCATAGCTAATGACCACAGAGTAATGTTGTCTAGAATATTATAATTCTGTACTGAATAGAATAAGCAAATTCGATATAGACCTGGAGATGAAGATTTACTTCATCTGGTCGTGAAAGAAAGGGGAAATCTCCCCCATTCTTGAGATTTGCTTGTCTGGCACCTGGATATCTTTCAGTTACTTGATCCTTGAGTTGTTGAGGAATCGCACAGAAATCATTCGTCTTCAACCATGCATAAGGAACAAGAAATTAAAATGATGTCAGTAAAAAATTTCTTTCTTTATGGTGTATTCGAGCACAAGTTGACTCCCATACAGTTGAAGATACTAAGCTGAAAAACTCTGCATGCAATTTATTGCATCTGAAATAACATTTTCAGAGTTTACCACTCTACGTTGCAGCCCATGCACATTCCAATTGTTCTGATAATGTAGCATAGCTAGTTCAGACTCAGTCATGAAGTTTTAATTACGAATCTTTATAAAGGAGAAAAATATGATATGATATAACTTGGTAAACGTAGTCCATAGGTCATGTATTCCTGTAAGCTGTAACAAAATTATAAGAGAGAATTTCGTAAAAACTGCAACTAGCAAAATATTCAAGACTTCTGTATATCTTGGAGAACAGTTTAACAAGGACTCCCCATGCAAGATGCATTTGTTAAGGTTTTATTGATGCTCTCTCGATAGAGATGCGAGTGCAAACGATTGACGAGCATATTTTAGTTCCTTATGTTATTTACATTATTTTTGGTTTTTTATTGTTTCCTAGTTAGCTCTATACTCTTTTAATAGTTATCTATATTAGTTGCATTAGGTTTTGGGTAGGTTTTGGCTAGCTTTGGCTATTTAAAGGGCAGTATTAATTTTTTTAGGGTGGTTCTTCTTTAATAAGACTATAAGAGTTTTGTGATTTTGTGCACTTATGGAATTCACATAGAATAAGATTTGTGTTTCCCATTCTCTCACTTTGTTCACGGTATTCTTGTGGAATCAAAGTATTCTTTGTTGAGTTTTCGGTTTTGTCAAGCTTCTGCCTACATCATCTCTTCAATCATACCCTGGATCGATGTGAGGGGGGAGTCTAGATGACTAAAATGTGGTACGTCTGTTAGAAGTGATAATAAAGAATTGCCTGAACTAACTTCACCTCGGTGATCAATATGAAGTGTATACAGAAGACACACCTTCTGCTAACAATTTGTTAAGTTAATTGTCTAAGCTTAAACCTAAACATTTTGCATAGGAAATAGGCTTGGTCAGAAAGACAAGCTTTCTATTCGGAATTGAATGTATTTGGCAATTAGATTTCTACTCATAAAAGAAAGATCCTGGAATTTCAATCAAAGTGGCAGTATACTTACATCCATTATTGTTATTAAGGAATCTGAAAGCCGAAGAGGTCCAACTGATGCTGAATCAACTGTTAAACTCAACCTTGAGGCCAAGTCATCTTTAGAAAGGGTCTCAACCTGCATGAAAGTTAATGTATACAACTTGGTCAAGCACTGTTTGCTGCTAATATGCCTGGATGGTAAGGAAGCAATGCATTTCTAGATATTTGTTATTCATGCTAGATTTTTCCCCTTTATCCAAGTTGGTTGCTAAGATGGGGTATATCTATTGCTAGAGATTTACTGTATATATTCTGTATATTTCTAGTGTGTATCTTATATGGTAAGTAGATATTCTATTATCCGGTATATTTCTAGTGTGTATCTTATATGGTAGGTAGATATTCTATTTTAGGTTTAGATTGTAAACCGGTCTGTTTCCTCTATGTATAGAGGTGTCTCTATTATTAATAATACATACAAATCCTTTTCTCCAGATATCTATTGTTTATTCTTTTCTACATCTATTTTTCTATATAAATTATAAACAGCTTCTTTTTGAATGTCTAGCAACCCATATTACTACTTGATACACAATTTTACTACTCAAGTCCAATGGAATTATTTAAGTAAACTTAGTACGAGGAAAAAAGAACCTCACAAAGCACTTCAGGGACTAAATTCACTGTAATTGATCCTCCGTTGCATCTGAAGGCACATGAACTTAGAAAATACACACCAAAAAACACAAACTAAGACCAGCATATTATAATTTTCTCAAAACAGCAGTTAAAGCTAAAAATAGAAAGACAAAAGAGTTGACATATTCTTATAAAGAAAGTTTACCTGCGCAACAACAAAGTCCAATGAATCTGCAATAAAAGGTTCATGAGGACCATCACGAATTCCAGTAAGGACATACCGTTTCAGTAGAAAAGCAGGGGTCCAGCCTACACTGTCAAGCATTAAGTGTGCCATAGTAAGTTGACAAACAAATAAGCATGTATATTGACCTGAAGACTTGCTTAATACATTTTGCATTATAAGATTGCCCCCTTTTATTCCTTCCAACCCTGCCTCTCTCCCCATGCTCAAAAGGAGGATAATAGAACATGTTGAAACTGGTTTGGAAGGAGAGGGGCGAGAACCATCTCGCAGCATGAATGATGAAGAAGCATGTGTAGTGACTAGTGACAACTCAGCAGTTGCACTAAGTAGGAAGGGAAAATAAAACCAATCCATTACAATTTAATTGGTAGAAGAGATACAATTGCTTGAGGCAAAGGTTAAACTCTAATTACTGAGCTAGTACTTCAGTAGATCACCTATTTATAAGCTGCATCGGAACAAAAATATATGGACCACTAATGCTTACTAAAGAAGGATTGATAGTATTATCCCCACCACCCTAGCCCAAGAAAACGAGAAAATTTGAAACCCCCAATATCTAGATTTGTGCAAGACCACCCTGGTCTTCTATGCACAGTTCAAAATTTAGATAGAACTTTTAAGACAATGATACATCAAAGAGTAGTAATGTAGCATATAACAACAATAAAATTCATATTAGATCTAGTTTGTTTAGAAAGACATTGAGCATTATCAACAACATACATGGGAGCCCACGGCATGGCAGCGGAGAAATTACTTGTCTCCAAAAATGTGTTTGAGAGTACCAATGATCTAACTCTTCGTGGACGATGCTGAGCAAAAAGTTGAGCTAGGAAGCCCCCAAGAGATGTGCCGTACAGATGTATCTGAAAAAACATGCGAAAACATTTTACTTCATGATGAGCGCTCACTTCATAATGAGTGCCTTAATCAATGTCAGACGACAAAGAATGAGCCTATGGACAAAAGAGAAAATCAATAATTTGACCATGCAACTGAATTTCAGGAACTTAATTCTTTCCTTCAACCTTAAATGTTGACAGTCCAGTTAAACAACCGCATCCTTTAAACACTACATCTTTTCTCTTTCTCTTTTTCATTTTCCAAAAGCATGCAAAGGTACACACTATCTAAAAAGAGGAAATTAGAAATACTAAAATGCTTAGAGATCATCAAATAATCCAGCAAATCTACCTAACACAAAAAAAATGGCATCCGAATTAGATAACATAAACTATTAGGAATACAATGAGAAAATTGGACCCTGAGCTGAGATCCAAAGTATATAATGTAAGATTGCCAATGCACAAGTGGAAAATTGAGCTAGGTGAAATGTTAAACTTTAGAGAAATAATAATTGAACATGTTCTTGGAGGAGCATAAGAGAATCAGGAAGTCAGAAGTGAGTACTGAGCTCCAATGTATTCCTAAAACCTCGCCCAGTTCACATAATTGATCATATTCAGCATGGTATGATGAGAAGTCATAAGGTTATTAATGGACAAACAAGATATCTCCAATCAATTTTAATTTAATAAAAGGAACAAATTCGATCAGTTCTATACAACTATCAGCTCCATGTAGAAGGTAGAGATGAGAGACTTTAGTCCACTTTTTATTATGCACGAGATATTTAGCTCAAGCATAAAATAAATTGTATACATATAAACTAAATATAAGTATTGATATAATTTACATCCTTTCATCCATACAAGGATATTACATGAACGCTGTGAGAGCCACATTATTCAAGGACATCTTACATGATGAACATCAATAGCATCCAAAAACTTCTCAAATGCTTGGATCCACTCATGATGATTCCATACACGGGGAATATCAACTGATATGACTCGATAACCCTGAGATAATAGAAAAAACAAATCAATGGCCTCATCATATAGACCTGTGACATTCAAATGAATTTGGAACGAATCAGCACTATACTATCCAAATTTGTCTCATCGTATTTGCACGCATGCTTGAACTCGCAAATTGAAGACTTCTGAACTAAGATGCCCCAATAGCACAGAGATATTCAGACACCAAATGACCCCCACCAATTGATTGTCTCGATTTAGACTTTCCTTGACTACCAGATTCTAATTTATGTTTCTTTGTCTTTTTGAAGAAAATAAGTGAGAGTTAAACCGGTCCCAAAAAAAGATATTTGTTTGACTTCAAAAGCAGCCAATAGACACTCTATTAGTAGCAAAAGAAAATAGCAAAATAGTTGTAAGTTCTGCAAATATGTTTATGCAGATAGTAAGAAAGAGAAAGCAAATAGATATTGGGTGGTCTACTACGTATAGATGCATAGGACCTTGTGATAGAGAATATTATCTAAGATTCAAGTTAAAAGTGGATATTAAAATGGAAAGTATGGTGCGTAGGCAACACTCCATATTATGTCGATGGAAGAGGGCCCCCATGGGATAATTTAACCTCAAGCAAATATTCGAATATATGTACCAAACCAAAGAGTATGTATTAAGTTGAAAAGATCAACTAGTAGGAATACTCCATTTTCAAGGCTGCGTGTGAAATTTTCCATGACACCAAACAAAGTCATCAATAGATTATTTATTTATGGCTGATTCACAAAAAAATACTCCCTCGGTTTCACAAAGAGTGTCATTCTACACAATCGAGGTGGAAATTTCATATTTTTCTCACATTTGCCTTCATTTAATGTATTCAAACATCTCATTTTTCACTCATTTAATGTGTATTCACATAAAGGTGTATTAGGTAATTTGATTACTTTATTAATATGTGTGCATTTATTCAGAATGACATTCTTTGTGAAACTGAGGTATTATCAAATATTTCAATTGTCAAAACCACATATTGTGCCTCATATGAGGGTGGATAGCCTCTTCACTCTTCTACTTATATGCTTTAGATGGCTGGCTAGCATTCATTCACCGAGGCTGTGAACTGGCACAATAGAGCTGTCATCCATCAAGCTGAGTGGTTAGATCATAGTGGTTTTTATGAACTAATTGTTTGCCTAAATATCAATGACAGACATCAGTTGGCTGAAGGATGAGACATTTGTCTCACCTCTGTCTTTAAACAAAGCTACGATGTTTGATTTGTTTCATAAACTCTTATAGATATATTGGAAGCCCTTTTATCTCAGCATCAAAGATATAAAGTAAAAGATAACAATTACTATATTGCACTTTGTCCGCTTATCTTAAATTATAAGTTTCAAATCGAACATCCACCCTATACAACACCAAAGTGTGTGCAAGCAAACAAAAAGTTCTATTCTCATTGAATATATCAGTATCACTTTGAAGCTCAGTACCTTATTAGATAGCGACATGATTTGCTTGTAGTACACATCTGCAGTTCCAGCTATACCAGGAAGACATATTAAAGGAGGCACATGTTTTGGGCCAAAATCATAATATCTCCACTGCTTTGAGCCAATCTACAGCAAAAATTGAGAAACTGTAACTTCTTTTGCCCAATATAAAATTAGTTTCTTCTCATGAAAACTGTCAACTATAAGAAACCAGAAAAGCATCACAAGAATATTTAAATCCCTTAACAAGTAGAATCCTTTAATTTGAACAAGAATCAAGAAAGACTACTAATCATCATTTAGAAACCAGTCTATCAGCTCACCAAAATCTCTCTAGCTTAACTACAGTCCAACAACCAAACTTTGATAAAAGACAACATCCAATTAAATTAAAAAAAAAATAGAGGTATATTTGATAGTTAAGAGTTGATTCCCACATTAAGGATCAGGATAAGTGGCACCTTTTGGCTTATCCAAGTTAAGTTCCTCAGTTGATCGGTTCCGTGAAAATCTAAATTCTTCTGTGTCAGTCATATTTGCTAGCCAGCATTGATAGTTCTCAGGTGCTCATCGGTTATTAGAATAGACGCAGTTGAATGTGCCTCTATATCATTATAGAAGCATTCATTATCATACTGTATAAACATCCAATATCACTACAGCAAACAGAAAACATACTGGCCAATTGGCTGAAGATTTTCAATCATGGTTGTACTGTAGTTCTTCCTCAACATTCCAAAATCTCAAAGATCATGTTGAATATGGTCCCACTGAACGATAGACCTCGATAAGAAATGCTTCACATGAAGTTTTATCCCCATAGCGCCAGTGTTACTCCATAATCCTACTTCAATTTATTCTACAATATTAACCCTTACAAGAAAGGACTTGTTTCCATTTCATGCAACAGAAAATGAAAATTGCTTTAGTCCTTGAAAACTACCTAGGTGCTATAAGAACAAAAATAACTCCAATATCTGCTCAATAACTGAACATACATTCAATAAAGATTTCGACAAACAGAAACACAAGAAAGCAAAGATCTTGACTACGATAATAGTTAGTAAACAGAATTCAGACTGGTGATCAAGGACTATCAGAAAACATCAAAACAATATTTTAGTACCAAAAATTAGAATCGAGAACTGAAACCGAAGTTTGCCCAGTTGAGCAATCAAGCAAAAGAAACAAATTCAACACAAAGCATGGACAAATAAGTAATTATGAATCCATACTTACACCACCACCCCGAAACCTAAACGGACAAAAACAAAAAACAATAAACAAAAAAGGAAAAAGGAAACAGTTCTTACAGGGATTTTGTGTAGAGGGACCTGAGACTTGAAGTAGATGTAGTCACCGGGCACTGAAAATGAGCCTTTCATACCCGATTTTAACGCATCTAATTTTGTACCAGATTAGCTCTAGTGCAAAAAAATGCAACTCTAATTCATCGGCAGTTGGGATTTGTAATTTTCATGCGTGCGCGTTTTTTCTTGTTTTACCAAGATTTGAGAAGAGATTTGTGTAAGGTGCGATTCATTGGGTTTGACGAGGAGCAGAAACAACCAAACGGCAGTCCACGTGGTTGTGGGACCCGCCGTCGTGCTTCCCAACCTACAAATCTTTATGTGATCCCAAATTCTCGTTTAAATATACATAAGGAAGGGAACACACCAGATCACCTGTTGCATTTTCTATTACATTTTCTGTTTCAAACTTTCATTTTAAAAAAAATTATTTTTAAAATTTTTAATTTATTATGATTTTATTTAATTAAAATTTTCCCTTTAGGATTCATCCACCCCCAATTAGGGTATATTAATATTTTTTAAAAAAAAATTAAAAAAAAAAATCCTACTTATATAACACCAAATGGAATAGGAATTGCAACAGAGGATGTGATCCATGAAGGGAAAGGGTGCAAATATGGAGGAGCAAATTCACTCTTAACATTTTGTTTAGAGCAAATATCATTTTTAGATTTTTTAAATAGTGCAAATTTCTCTTTCATCCCCAAAATTAATATTTTTTGTGCAAAATACTATTTTATTTATGATATTTTCCCAACACTAAAAAAATATTTATTTTTGTATAATTTTCATTTTTTAAAAATTATAATCCCTCTTTAAATATAGACCTAAAATCATCATCATCATCATATTATTATTATTATTATTATTGTTGTTGTTGTTGTTGTTGTTGTTGTTGTTGTTGTTGTTGTTAGGAAAAACTATCAAGAAAATCCTAATGATGGTTTTGATGAAATGTCAAAACATGTAGAAATCTTTATGAAAAACTGCAGGAGTTCCAAACTGGAGAAAGTAAACTGACCAAGAAGAAACTCCAAAAACAGCTCCACTGAAGCTAGGAGTTAGCCTGCTTTGGAGCATGGTCAACCCAGCTAAAGAGATGCATCAGCCAGTCAGAAAACAACCCAACTGAAAGCTCAAAAGACAACTCAGCTTGAATCGTACTGACAGCTAAGTCAGTCAAGCTGGTTGAAGAAACTGACATCATGACAGTTTAACTGAAGACTGGAAGTATCAAACTAATGGCCAAATATCAGATATCAGCTGAACTGAAGTCAAGAAGACACGTCAACTGATAATGGCCAGAACTAGAGTCAGTCAGCTCAAAGCTCGAACTTGAGATAAAATGCTGACCAAGTTCAAAATAAGACCAGTCAAGCTGACAAACTGCTCATCAGTTTGTGAACAGTTGAACTGGCAAACAAGCTCAATATAAGACCAATCAAACTGACCAACCAACTAAACAGTTGTGATCAATCGAACTGGCAAAAGAGCGTGGAAGATCAGTCAATTGAAGCCACAGGCGAACCAAGCAACTGGAGAACTACCAACTGGACCAATCCAGAACTGAAAGATGAGCAGCTGGAGAACTGCCAACTGGAGTCCTGAACTGGAAGTCGGGCAGCTAATGAGTCTGCCAAACTGAAGCTTCTCGCATTTAATGCTCAACCAGAAATATTGACATTAATGGAGAAGATCTTGGAGTAAATACTCTGTAGAGATCAAATGGCTGAGCAATGGCTAATTCAAAAAGGCTTCAACGGCTAAAAGAATCAACTACCGTCGGTAATTTAAAAGAATCAATGATCGGTGGAACCCAATAGTCACATAGGATCACTCCTCTATATAAGAAGAGTGAATCTCATTTGATTCAAGACTTTCGATCCTAAGACTTTCGCCATTCTAACTCTTGCTATATTTGCAGATACTGAGCTTTCTTTCTCTCTCCCCCACAACTCAAGTGCTTCATCATCAAGCTGTGAAAGTCCCAACTGAGAAGAAGACCTTAAAGAGTCAATCAGCTAGTTGTTGAAGAATTCCAGCAAGAGCAAGTTTCTCAGTTCACGAAAGACAACAATCAACCACTCAGCTCAACTCAAAGAGCAATACGGTTGATACCAGTTTCAAGACTGCATTCTTGAAGATCGAAAGAGATTTAAAATCGTGTAAAGACGGATAATAGCACCTTATCTCTCCAGCCAGCAGTTGGAGATCGCAAGTGTAAGCTGTCGACCTACTAGCAAAGGAGACCGCGGATCGTTGGAATGACAGTTTTCAAGACAGCACAGTTGAAAAGGAGACCGTGACTCGTAAAGTTGCCATCAACCAGGTTCACAATTATCTTCATTGTGTAATTATAATAAAGGAACTTTACCATTACATAGTGGATTGCCCTTCTCAGTAAGGAAGAGAGGACGTAGAAGTTTAAGCTTCGAACCTCTATAAACTGCTTGTGTGTTGTACTTATTGCTCTCTGTCTCCATCTTAAACCTGCACACTTCACTCACACAAGCTGCATGTTTGAGTCAACTGATCGTCTCAACTGACTGTGTGCACTGATAAGTTTCTATTCGCAAGTCAAGGGCCCTGATCTATTCCGCATTGAAGTTAAAAGTTTTTGAGTTAGTTTATTCACCCCCCTCTAAACTAACTTCAACTCGCCCGGGACCAACAATTATTATTATTGAGTTTGAGTTTGTATTTTTGTGAATGAAATTTATTAAAAATGTATGGAAAAAATACATATAAGTTTTTTAATAAATTTCATCCTATAAAAAATTATTATTTTTTAGGAATGAAAATAAAATTTCTATATTTTTGAACAAGTAGTGTTTTTTTGTGTGCAAAATTCCATTTTATTCATGATTTTTTCCATCACTAAAAAATATTTATTTTGTGTAATTTCCATTTTTTTTAAAAATTATAATCTTCCTTCAAATATAGACTAAAATCATTATCATCGTATTATTATTATTATTATTATTATTATTATTATTATTGAGTTTAATTGAGTTTGTATTTTTGTGAATGAAATTTATTAAAAAAATTATGAAAAATACATGTAAGTTTTTAAATAAATTTCATCCTATAAAAATTATTATTTTTTAGGGATGAAAAATATGAAAAAAATTATATTTTTGAATAAAAATACTATTTTTGGAGTGGGGAGGGGGGATTTGCACTTTTTCATAAACGTTAGGGTGTTATTTGCTCCAAAAATAAACTGAAGGGTGAATCTGTCCCCTAAGGTAAACATTAGGGTGTATTTGCACCTTTTCCCAATAATCAATCTCTTATGGTGTCATTTGAATTAACATACTAGGGCAACTTTTTTTTCTAAATTTTTAAACAATTTATTCTAGCCATTGATTTTTAAATATATTTTCTTAGTCATTTTGAATCAAAATGATCTTTTGTCTTATTAATTAAAGGTAAAATATATATAAGTGTATATATTGTTTATTTATGAAAAGACATCACTTTCAAAGAATAACATCGGCTGACTATTACCGAACATCGGCAGAATATCGGCTAATAATTTAGCTTCGGGTGCACGCGTGTGGGCAAAAAGCCTATGGACACAAGGCATGCACGCGAGCAAATGGCTACTCATGCAACAACAAACATTGACAGAATATCGACTAGCAATTTGGCCTCACGCACGGGTGCTTACGTGCGCGCATAGCAACAAACATCGATAGACATCGGCTGATAATTTGACATTGGGTGCGCGTACGCGCACGCACAAGACATGTGCGCACAAGACGCGCGTAACAACAAACATTTCGGCAGACATCGACGGAAGAGGGACGTCGTTATGGTTTACGACGTCTTATCCGTTAGTATTCCGTCGTTACGCTTACCGACGGACAGTTCTGTCGCAAGTCCGTCGGTAATTACGACCCGAATTTTTTTCGTCGGGAAGTCCGTCGGTATTCAGTGATTTTTTTGTAGTGATTAGCGTAAGCACATCGATTGAACACTCGTAACTGCGTGGTAGGCTCGGTGCACAAGTTCCTTGTGCACGTAGTTAAGAACTTCAGTTTTCTAGATTTTTTGAAGGTTGCGGAAAATACTTAAATTTTTTTCCCAAATTTTCATAAATAAACTATATTATAGATGATTTTTAAGTACCTCTAATGTCAAAGCATGTCTATTATGTCTAAAAAATTCTTTCACTCAATTTTTTCTCCAAAACCAAACTTCAAAACCAAACAACACCCAACAATGTAACAATATAATAATTAGATCTGAAAGCACATAGGGAGAACTTTTGCCAAAATTTTTGAAAATCCTCCAGAATAGTTGACGGGTTGGGAAAGGATTTTCTATTTCTTCTCTTGAATTTTCAGAGGTCGATGATGGCTCGGTTGGTGGTGAAATTTGAATTTCTTCTCTTCAATTTATATAGATCGACGACATGGGAGAATTCTTGATAAATCCATTACTGCTGCAGATTGTGTAGATCGACAATATGATATTGTAGAGGAGAGAGAAAAATTTCAAAATCTGATTTTTCAAATGTGATATGGGCAACTTGTGGAATGGTGGAGGAGATAAAGTAAGGTTTTTTTTTAAAATGAATATAAGGGTATTTTGGTAATTCTGGCTATAAAGTATATTTAAAAGTTAGTGGTTAAAATAAGTTTTTTAAAAGTTTAACCGGCAACTTTGGCCCCTTTTCACTTAACATAATGTACTCCTATTATATATTTTATTGAAGGGCGATAATATAATCATGAATTTGTCTGTTGTATACACATTATAACATATTTTTAATATAACTTAATATATTATTTTATTATATGTTATTGTAATTCTAACTATATCCTTTAATTTTACTATTAATCATAATTAAATCCAATTCAACTCAACTTATCAATTACGATGCTTTGCAGCCTGCCTATTAAAAATTAGAAATTGATAAATCAATAAGTTGCTACCCTTTTTAATATAAACCAAAAATGAGAAATTGAAAAATATAATTTGCTATCATTTTTAATATAAATAAAAATGGGCAATCGATAACACAACAAAAAAAGTCGATCTGGTGATGAAAGGGTTTCGAGTCGCCGGTGGTGACGGGGCTAGCGACGGGGGTGTTATCCATCGCGACTGGCTACTAGGGTTATTCATTTTTTTTATTATTTTTATCTGAGTTTTTGAAGTAGGTGACGATGGTACCTCGTCACTAGACCGGGCGACGGGGCCCTCATCACGACGTAATTAAATCAGCAACCCTTGTCTCTCCCAAATCGAGCCCTAGCCTATTCTCTCAAATTAAATCTCTTTCTCTCCCCCCACCTCTTTCTGATCTCGTTCACTCTCTCTCTCTCTCACACGTGAATTGAAGTCTGCGTTAGTGGTGTTCAGCATGTGTCTTGGTGGCAGTTAATACAGATCATCATCTCTCTCTCTCGCTCTCATTCTCTCATGCTCTTACTCTCACTTCTCTTGAATAAGCTAGCATCAGAGGCAGTGTACTGAGGAGTTCTAGGCATAGTGGCAACGGTCCTCTCTCTCTCAGCAGCGAGGGTCATCTCTTCCTCTCCGGCAATAAGTTTGTTCTCTCTCTTTCTCTCTCTCATATCGATCTGCTCGATCCCAACATCCCTCCTCCCTTCCTTGACAGATCCGACAACCCTCTTCCCACCCCTCCCCCCGAAGTTCCCTTCCGGCAGCAAGCCCCTCTTTAATTAAGAAGGTTAGTATTTTAATTGTTTTAATTAGTTAGGTATTAGCTAGTTAATTCTAAGTTCAATTATTTTAGTTTAGTTGATTAATTTATTTTGATTAGGTAGTTAATTAGTTTGGTTGAGTATGATGATGATTAGTTAATTAGTTAAAGTTGATTAGGTAGTTAATTAGTTTAGTTAAATTGTGTGAATTTGTGAATTTTTTTTATTATGATTAGGTTAGTTGATTATGTGATTAGTATAATTTTGTGAATATCATGATTAGGTTAGAATCTTATTTATTATAATTATGTGTTTAAGTTATGTTAAAATCATGTTATACTTTAGTTAATTATTTAATTAATTTATGTGTTTTAATTATGATACTTAATCAATTTAGTGACTACTTGATACTTCATGAATTTAGTGACTTAAAGTTTAGTTGAATTTAGCGAATTTAGTGACTTAAAATTTAGTGAATTTAGTGACTTATGATACTTGGTGAATTTAGTGACTTAAAATTTAGTGACTAATGATATTTAGTGAATTTAGTGACTTATTTTACTTAGTGAATTTAGTTGATACTTAAAGTTTAACACTTAGTGAATTTAGCCTACTAAGTATATGATGCTTAGTGAACTTTATATGTTAATATAAAGCCATGTTAGTAACTTTATGTGTTTATATAAAGCATGTTAATTATGTTGTAGTTTAAATGGGACGAGGGCCCCGGACCCCTCTTTATTAATTAATTGTATAAATAGGACGAGGACCCTTCGACCTCTCTTTATTAATTAATTATATAAATGGGAGACGGCTCATGGATCCCTCTGGTGTTTGTTACTAGAGAGAATTTAGTTAAGCTATGTTGATGACTTGGTTAAAAATAGGTTTCACATTGTTATGCTGTCAAATTTTTTCTAAGTTTTTTTATTACTTAATAAAGTTAAACATGAATGAACCTAGATTGGATATATTGTCATTATATCAATGGAGTTGGCGATAGAGTCGTAAATAAAGAGTTCCTACGGGGACTTAATTCGTTAATCAAGTTTGCGTGTAGTCAGCCAACGTTCATGTTGGGAGATCAAATTAGGTATCTGTGCCAAAAATTGTGTAAGAATAAAACCTTTAAGGATGTAAACATGGTTCGAGCTCATCTTCATCAGCACAGGTTCAGGTTCAATATGAGTTGTGGACGTGTCAAGGAGAGCACAGTGCATTTGTTGAAAATGATACACTTGATACTAGTGGCAATAGTGCACCAAATCAATACCATAACATAGTAATGGATACGACCGACCCGTCATTGAACATGGATGATGTTGAAGTGGCTCATAATCCTAAAGCGCAAATTTTTTTGATATGTCACAAGCAGCAGATAATGAGTTGTGGCCGGGTTGTAGAAATGATGCGATCTCACAAAAATCGGCTTGGTACAGATATGCAGAACCTCAGAAAAGAACGCACAACAGCGATGTAAGGATTCAATCCAATTCTTGGAAATTAGAAAATAAACGATCTTACAGGTAATTATAGCTGAATGGACGATGGCTTGAAGATTGGAGTATTCACAGCTTGATGAAGAACACTCAGTTTTGAAGATATCGAACACACGGCTGGAATTTGATAAAGGTTGGAACGAAGATGAAGATGAGTATACGGCTGGACGATGTTGATCAAATGGTGATGATGAATGATGTGGAATGATGATGGACGATGGAGGATAGTGTGAGATGCACCCAATACGAACCCCGTTCCTTGAATGAAACGAAGCGCGTATTTTGAAGTAACTTCTCGATTTGATGGCGAGACCATCCTAGATCTTTGATGAACTGCAACAACACTCTTGAAAAGATTAAAGAGTTGCCAAACTCTTAACCTATGATTTTCGAAACTTAAAGATTTTGGAGACAAAGTGAATTAAATTCAAATATCAAACAATGTCGAAAGAAATATGATACAAAGAAGTCCTATAAATACTAGTAGGGTTCGAAACTTCCTTGTGGAGAACTACCATAACTAGAACTCTAAATAATAAATACTTAGAATATCTCTTAAATAAAAATGTGAAAATAACAACTAAATAAATAAAATAACTAATGTAATAATTCGAAACCCAAAATAGAGCAAGGGTTCAAATATTATTCAACATCTCGGCCATTCTCCACTCTTTCAAGGGTTGATCTTCAATTGTTAATAATGTAACAATATGGCTGCGTTGAACACCATCTTCAACTTCAAGGTTCTTTCAAACAAATGCTTGCAAGTATCCTTGTAGTTACTTAGCTCTCAATCTTGTAAATGGTCCTTTCAATTGCAGCTCCGGATTCAACTCTTCAAGCTTAGTCGTGGCTTCATCATTCCTCTTTTGCTGAAAAGAATCCATCCTCGAATTTGATGTTTCTTCGTCGAACTCATCTACAGGAAAAGGAGATAAATCAACAACATTAAAAGTTGAAGAACACTTATACTCACCAGAAAGATCAATGCGATATGCATTATCATTGACAGAGCTAAGAACAGTGAATGGGCCATCTCCTCGCGGCATTAACTTGGATTTTCGCAAATTTGGAAATTGATCGGGACTCAGATGAATCCAATCACAATCTCTAGGCTGGAATACAACCTGTTTACGCTGCGGGTTGATTTTTGCAGCCGTGCATGTGCCTTGCAACTCAATTTGCGCACGAACTTTCTCATGCATCTCTCTTACTTGTTTAGCTCGTTTCATGCCTTTAACACTTGTAAGATGCTCAACAGGTAAATGTATTAAATCTGATGGTGTGATGGGGTTAAAATCATAAACAACATCAAAAGGCGACATATTAGTAGAAGAATGAATAACACGATTATAAGCAAATTCAGCATATGCAAAACATTCTTCCCATGACTTCAAGTTGTTTTTAATCAAAGCATGTAACAAAGTCCCTAAGGTGCGATTAACTACTTCGGTTTGTCCATCGGTTTGTGGATGACATGCGTAGAAAATAACAACTTAGTACCAAGTTTAGAGCAAATTGCAGAAATGGTCCCACAAAGCACGCCCCCGTTTCATTTTGGTCCCAAACTAAGCTAATTTGGTCCCATTAAATCAGAGTATGCTAAAATAGTCCTAACGTCACGTTTTTCGTTAAGTTGGCATGCAATTTTAGTCCCAAACAATAAGCAATTTTAGTCTCATACACAATATTAGGCAGAACAGTGATTTGGAGGGAATTCTTGTGAATTGGAGGGAAAATTCAACTGCTTTGAACCAAAAATATCCAACTTTTGGAAAGCATTTATGCCATATGCCTACCTATATATATACCTACACACCAATTCCAAAATTACAAGAATTCAAGCAAAAAAAAAAAACAAGAAAATTCTCCTCCAAATTAACAACACCATGTCTGCTGCATCTTCAAGTAGAGCAAACAACAACAAATTTTCTTTAATGTGTGACTTTCAGAAGCCAGTGTGAGCATATGTTTCCAATCGTGCACATAGCAAATGTGCGTTTTTTTATATGTGTACTGATTCTCTACGCAGGGGTTGCAGGTTTTTTAGATGGGTTGATGAGTGTCCATCACAAGACAACTCAGGGGAGTCCCACAACTTAAAGGTGAAGATGTCAACTGAAGACATAGTTGCTGATATGAAGATTATGGCTGAATGTATGATGCAAATGGCTGAAGATATGAAGAAAATGGCTGCAGATGTGGCAAAAATCAGAAAGTTGGGAAAAGTGATGTTTCTAGTGTTAATGTTTTATGCAGTAACTGTTTTCCTCAAATGAATGTTGTGGTTGTCTAATATGTAAGATGTACAATGTAGAATCATATTATTGAAATATATATGCCAATGAGCAAATTTTCCCAACAAAAAACACTAGCTTCACTCAATCAGAGCAACAACTATTAATCAAAAACCAACTGAATAGTGGGTTCTTCTGAATTTGATGGCCTGTCACTCTCTTCTCTAACATCATCAGAACCCACACTCTCAAAGTCACTCCCAATGTCTGCCTGGAGCCTATCTTCATCACTTGAGGTGAAGTCATCTTCAGAAGCCCCTTTATGTGTTGTGCCAACCCATTCAGCATCTTTGTCAATATTTTCTTCAAATATTATGTCATCAATTAGCTCATCACAACTTGCTCAACAGTTGTAGAACTCCCTATTGTTTGTAAATCACCTTCTGCATCATCTAAGTATACTACCTCCCCAACAATATAATCTCCATTCAGCCTAACCATTTTTCTTTCACCCTCCAAATACATGAAGAACTCTCTCGTTTTTGCAGCCCCTATTATCAGATTCCAGGTATCAAACTCACAGACAATAGGCTTCAACTTTTCTTCTTCATCTTTTGCTACTACTAAATAAGTGTGAATGCTATGGGGATCAAGAGAGCACAAAGAGGGGCTGATTTCTGGTGTCTAATTTGTATCCCCTCTCCTTAAATAAATAAAGATGGGGGTGAAAATAACTCTCCAAATAGTAATGGGTTTGGGCCTTGTTACGGTTCAACTACACTAAAAAATTACGAACTGACCCGTAAGAGGACGGGGTTGATTGTAGGGTGGTGAGTCAACCCAAGTCGTACTCTCAAGGAAAGCTTAACAGGGCGATTGTCTCTCTCGTGTTACACACATGAATATAAATACTATCCTAAACATTCTAAACCAATAACTTGAAGATTTGAACTAAAATATACTTAATCAAACAAGGCAATAATAAGAAAATAACAAGCAAACAACTAAGATGAATTAAACGATTATAAAACGGACATTAGAGCATAGATTCTCTCTTCGATTTCTCTCCAAGATTGATTCAAGTTAATTTCGTTAATCTTAAACATACAATAGACTCCACCAAGAGGATTAACTTCAATAGCTTTCATTTCAATCTATTAAACCCATAAGGCTAAATTATACGATTAAGATTAACAATTAGGCATGTGTTTCCAGTCAACCTAATGTTGAAAGAACCTTAATCGGGTAGTAGAATCTTCTATCGATCTCATCTACTACCTAGCAATATCGAATATTGGCCAGATACTCAATATAAACAAGTTCAATTCAATCTATGTGAAATCAACAATCACAAGCAAGGATCGAAACCAAGTCGATTATCTACCCCTGATGTATGGAATTAGCCCATCATCATGCAAGACAACTAACAAGAATCACACAAGTTTTTCATCTCATATACTAAAAGATAAATAAAATACAAAATTACACAAATCTTGTTGTCTCGACAATGTTTTGGGACAAATCCTCCAAATGAAACTGAAACTAAAAGGGAAAATAAAGAGAGAAGTTGGGCTCTTCTTACAAGCCTAGCTGGTTAAGCCCCGGCTTGAGCTACTTCTGCTCTTCCTTTTCCTTCTTAAGCTTCTCTCCAAACTCAAACTGGTGGATGGAACTCTCCAAACTGAACTCCTCCTCCAAACTAATCATCTTCTTCTCTGATGCCTTTCTCCCCAAAACTTGTTGGGAGATATTCTCTTCCCTCTCTCTACGTGATAATAAAATGTGACAGTGGGCAAATGGTTCAGAGGAGCTTTTAAGAAGCCTGCCAATAACCAAAATTGAGCCACTGAATGATTCCAACAATGCCCTCAAATGAGACAAAAACTCCGCCCAGCGATCGTTGGATAGTAGCACCGGCCGAGTGCATAAGAACACACAAGGCCAACGCTGGGTAGCAAACCAGAGACCCAGTGTCGGCTAAGGTACCTAGCACCAGCTAGGTGTCTAGTGCCCGCTGGGCCCTCTTCACTGAGAGATATGCTCAGCGGCAGTTGGGGTCCTAGTGATGACTGGCTCTGGATTGGTGCGTGTTTCCTCCGATTTTAATGCTTCAGTTCGAGCACAGTGTGGGCTTAGTTCAGCTTGTGCTCAGTTCAGGAGCCTCAGTTCGGGCTCTAGCTGGACGGTTCAGTTGAGCTCTCAGTTTGGTGTGTCTTTAGTTGTGGTCTTCAGTTTGGAGCTTCTGGTTCGACTTTAGTTTGCCCTTCAGTTGGGCTTTCAGTTCGACTTTAGTTTGCCCGTCAGTTGGGCTTCTGATTTTTCCACCTTTTATGCCATAAAATCACGGTTTTTGGAGCAAAAGCTTGAAGTCTACACAAATTTGGCATAACACACCGAGAGATCAAATGTGAAGCTAAAGACACCAAAATAACATAAAAATAACGGAAACACACGCACTAAAGACATAAAATTCCTATAAGAAAATATCACAAAGAAACACTAAACATGTCTCTCCTCTTGTTCAATCCTTAGTCCACTATTTTCATATTGGGCTACAACATGGATTCAGAAGAATATTAAATTGGCCTACTAATTTATTTAATTTCTAATATCCACAATTTAGGATATAATTAAATAAATTAAGTATTATTTTTATTCTACTAAAGAAATAATACTGACCTACCAATTTAATACATATTTGCAAATATGATTTCTCCTTTAGTTCGACCATTCCCCATGTTTAAGATATAATGTTCATTAATTAATTATGTAAGCTTCTGGTAGCTATAATTAATTAATATCTAGTTCCTTGAGTAGTACCACGCAAGTTTTGTCATGTACGGAATAAATTCCACCTGCAGGATTTCACATGAACTTTGTACTTCCTGAAGGGGACATCATCAACCTGGCGCACCAGGAAACAGTAGCTATATATAATGTACGACCCATCATATATGTAAATGTGACTGCCAAAAATATCGAGATTGTTGATCTTATAAAAGAATCTCAGTCATTGATAAATAAAAACAGTAGACATAACATATATATGTTCATCAATATATATGGGTTAAGAAACCGATCTATGTGGATCTTTATTCTCTCACTTAAGGTCATAATAGAGAATAATATTATATCGTGATCTACCTCTATACACAAGCCAGTGTACTAGAATAATCAGCTAGTCAGGATAATCTAACTATCAGATTATTCTACAGTGGGTTCAGGACCATCTAAGTTGTGAGCCTTTAATACATTACAAGGAATCCGATTATATGATCTTTACCGTGTGTATACCCACATCATATCATCTACAATGCAAGTATATGGAATTGGCAGATAAATATAACTATAAATAAATGCACACAATGACTGTAATAAATATTCAATCTATATCTTTAAATAAAATATTGTAGAATGTATATAAAGACAAGCCTTTCAGTATACAAGACTAATAGTGAATCTGTTGGATGACGCATAATGCCATCTTCAATTGATGATGCATGCCATCTCATGTCATTAGTTGTAGAATTCGATGCATTCAACCTCTAGAGATGAGGAGTCAGGGGAAAATAGTACATTTTTTTATTGATATTTTTTTCTTATTTCTCATTTGGAAATAAGGAACACGAAAGCTAGTACACTCCTATAATACACTATCACCTTTCCAATATAGCATGCAATTGTTCAAGCAACAGTCAATCTTATTAACTGGTAACCCCATATCCCTCAACAATCTCTTGGTCTTCTAGAAATTATAAGACATTAGATTATTTTAGGGAACTATCTCTTTCATCAGCTCCACAATCTGATTAAATCATTTCTCTGATATGCCATTCTCAGACTTCAAATTCATCAACCGAGAAATAATGAATAATTGAGAGTGATTTCTGGATGCGATCTCACAGAAATCGATTTGGTACAAATATGAGGAAGCTCATAAAAGAACACACGACAACGATGTAAGGATTCAATCCAATTCTTGAAAATTAGAAAATAAACGATCTTACGGATAATTATAGCTGAATGGACGATGGCTTGAAGATTGGAGTATTCACGGCTTGATGAAGAACATCAGTTTTGAAAACGTCAAACACACGGCTGGAATTTGATGAAGGTTGGAATGAAGATGAAGATGAGTATACGACTGGACGATGTTGATCAAACGGTGATGATGAACGATGTTGAATGATGATGGATGATGGAGGATAGTGTGAGATGCAACCCAATACGAACCCCATTCCTTGAATGAAACGATACGCGTATTTTGAAGTAACTTCTATGTTTGATAGCGAGACCACGCTAGATCTTTGATGAACTAGAACAATACTCTTGAAAAGATTAAAGAGATGCCAAACTCTTAACCTATGATTTTTGAAACTTAAAGATTTTGGAGACAAAGTGAATTAAATTCAAATATTAAACAATGTCAAAAGAAATATGATACAGAGAAGTCCTATAAATACTAGTAGGGTTCGAAACTTCCTTGTAGAGAACTACCATAACTAGAACTCTAAATAATAAATACTTCTAGAATATCCCTTAAATAAAAATTTGAAAATAACTAATGTAATAATTCGAAACCCAAAATAAAGCAAGGGTTCGAATATTCTTCAACACTCTCGGCCATGATTCACTCTTTCAAGGCTTGATCTTCAATTGTTAATAATGTAACAATATGGCTGCGTTGAACACCATCTTCAACTTCAATCTTCTTTCGAACAAATGCTTGCAAGTATCTTTGTAGTTTCTTAGCTCTCAATCTTGTAATTGGTCATTTCAATTGCAGCTCCGGATTCAACTCTTCAAGATTGATATCAGAGCCACGACAGCACCCGCTGTTCGTGGTTCGTTCCAAATCTTGGTGTCATTTTACCTAGGGTATTTCGTGCCCTAGTTCTATCTGAAAAAAAAATAGTTGAAAAAAAAACAGTTCGATAAAAAAAACAGTTTGATCAAAAAAAGAAGAGTTTGATTTATTTATTTTGCATTGTTCTACTTCCTAGTTTGATTAGGTTATTTTGTTCCCACTTTCCTTATATACTTCTCCACCCTTTTATACACCACAAGTTTCCTTCATTTTCTATTTTATTATTGGAAATTCCTTTTCTTTCCTTAGGGATTTAATTTTATTCCCACTCCACTTAGGGGTTTAAATTATATCCTAATTTTACTCCATCTACCCATACCCCACACGCCTACACACATTCATATAGCTGATCCTGTCACCTCCAAACGCAGCGGCCCTACATCTGTGAAGCAACAACACCGTTGATCCTTGATCGCCTAGTTCGACCTTGTGTGACGTCAAAAGGGAGCTGAACTCAAGCCATTGATTTCGACACCTTCACTACATATTCACATACACATACATTGCACTACATATTGAGTGATACACGAGAGAAAAGAAAACGAGTAAAAAATAATGAGAGAATGTGAGGATTTGTGTGGTTATTTATTTCATTACATTTGTTACTTGTGCAGGAAATATGAATCCCGAAGATACACCAGAATTGTCCAGCAAGTCTCCAGCCTGGGACGCCAAATAACACTTTGACGTTTTATCTCAACACCTGCAGAGACGTACACAGACTTTGGAGAACAGCATGAAAGAACAAATGGCACAAATCATGGGTCAATTAGAGCGACTCAACACGTGAAATGCGGCACCTCCACCAATTAGAGCTCGACGTCGCCAACCTGAGATTCAAGAAGATAACTTTGAAGAGACGAAGAAAAAGATGAGTCTGAGGCCGAGTATGCACCACCATAGAGAGGCTGAAATCAGGCCAAAGGACTAGTCAGAGGATCACGACGTGCAGTCCACAATCCACATTGATTCAGAGATGCTGATAGTCTATTCAACAACATCAAGACAACCATCTCCGAATTCGAAGGCTTACATGATCCTGACGTGTACCTTGATTGGGAATGGAAAGTTGATAAGATCTTAGAGTGCTATGACTTTCTCGAACCAAAGAAGGTGCAGTTAGCATTATTGGAGTTCAAAGGCTATGCAGCAACATGGTCGGAATTTCAACAAAATTGGTGCCGCGCGTGATCGCCATCCGTCTATTGATTTGTGGCAAGAGATGAAAGATGTCATGCGAGGACGCTTCATTTCAGTCCACTATAAGCATGGATTGGAAAAGAAACTGAGCTAAATTAAGCAAGGAGCGCGATCAATCGAAGAATACCACAAGAAGCTCGAAACTACATTAAATCGAGTCGGTAAAGAAGAGATGATGATCGCCACCATTACTCGCTACGTTGAGGGGATGAACCCCGACATTGCATATGAAATTGAGCTGAGGGACTTCACGAGTATAGAAGAGATGGTGCACTACACATCAATTGTTGAACACCAACTAAGAGACGGACGATGCTGATCAGTCCAGAATGCTGTGAGTTGACGGCCTCTTTAGAACTGACCCGAGTCATCCCCATCACACGCAGAGCCTCCACAACCCCAAGCATAGCCCGTGAGATGCTTTAATCGTTCTGTACCACAGTCTAGTCGTAGGCCCGAGTCTACGACACCCGTACATGTACGGCCGCCACCTACATGGCCTACACCACCAAGTCAGCCGCCCGTTGCTATACCGAGTCGAGCCAGAGATGTCCAATGCCATAAATGCCAAGGTTGGGGCCACTTCCAAGCTTAATGTCCGAACCGGCGAGTTCTAATCATCACCGACCAAAATGAACTCGAGTTAGCCAGTGAAGATGAGTTTGAGCAGCCCCAAAATGACACCAATGTCAAGGAGAAGTCGACTGAGAACGGAAGAAGAAGAGGAGCCTACATCGAAATCCATCAGTCTTGTGTCCATCCGGAGTTTAAGCATCATTCGAGAAAAAGATCAACAGAGTCAACGGGAGAACATCTTCTACACCCGTGTGGCCATCAAAGATAAAACATGCTCAATGATTATTGATAGTGGTAGTGTCATCAATGCCATTAGTTAATATGCAGTGGATAAGATCGCCCTAGTGCCGACAAAGCATCTTAAGCCATACCGACTGCAATGGCTCACAGATAGAGGCGAGATACGCGTGAATGGTAGATAAGTATCGATTTCTCAATTGGTAAATATACTGACACTGTTTTATGCGACGTTATCCTTATGATACGGTGCATATTTTTTTAGGTAGACCGTGGCAAGATCACCGAGCTATTCACGACGGATGTGTAAACACCTACAATGTCACCCGGAATGGTTAAACCACAGTGCTTAAGCTGTTGTCTCCTAAATCCGTGTCCGAGGATCAACAAAAGATGCAAGATAAATTTAAAGAAGAGAAACAAAGACAGGCCGAGACCGCCGCCGCAGAGAGGAAGATCGCTGCCACCACCACTGCCTCATCCATACAGCCAACGTCCACCATCCACAACCATCGATTCTCAAGTCCTCTGACTCTTTAGCTTGTGCTAAACCATCCTGTGCAGCTGATGATAAGACTAAAAACTAGCCTATTTATCACAGGTAAATGACTCGAAAAAGTTATTAAAGTCGGTAAATCCCTTATCTTCTTAACTTTTAAGAGCAGTGCTACTAACGATTCTTCATTGCCTAGTGTTGTGCAGCCCCTCATGGACGAGTTCAAGGACGTATTTCCGGATGAGATTCCAAGTGGTTTGCCACCGATTCGAGGAATTGAGCATCAAATCAACTTTCAACTCGGAGCAGTCTTACCAAACCGACCGGCATACTGTACCAGTCCCGAGGAGATGAAGGAGATCGATAGATAAGTCAAGGAGCTATTGGAGAAGAAGTAAATCCGTGAATCCATGAGTCTATACGCCCGTCCCCATCATTCTAGTGCCCATAAAGAATAATGAATGAAGAATGTGCATAGATTGTCGCACCATCAACAAGATCACAGTAAAATATCGCTTTCTCATCCCTAGATTAGATGATATGTTAGATGAATTATTTTGATCCTGTGTATTTTCTAAGATTGATTTGAGGTTCAAGTTAGAATGCATGAAGGGGATGAGTGAAAGACTGCGTTTAAAACAAAGCATGGTTTATATGAGTGGCTTGTAATGCCGTTTGGTCTCACTAATGCACCGAGCACTTTTATGTATCTCATGAACCATATCTTGCGTGATGTTATAGGAAAGTTCATGGTTGTTTATTTTGATGATATTCTGATTTACAGGCGCACCACACACGAGCATATAGAACATCTTAGGCGTGTATTTTTACTGTTGAGAGAGTTTAAATTGTATGCCAATTTGTCTAAGTGTTCATTTTGCATGGAAGAAGTAATGTTAGGCTTCATTGTGAGTAAAAGTTGCATAGAGGTTGACTGTTCTAAGATTAAGGCAATCGAACAATGGCCAACCCCTAAGTCCGCGTCCGACGTTCGGTCTTTCCATGGCTTAGCTAGATTTTATTGTCGTTTTGTACACGATTTCTCTAGTACTGCCACGCCACTTACTGAGCTTAGTAAGAAAGATAAGAAGTTTGAATAGGGTGAAAAACAAGAGCATGCTTTTAATGTGTTGAAATTGAAATTGTGTAATGCACCTGTTCTTGTTTTACCTGATTTTTCTAAGACTTTTGAGATCGAGTGTGATGTCTCGGGTATAAGGATTGGTGTTGTTTTGATGCAGAAACGACGTCTAGTTGCCTATTTTTAGTGAAAAATTAAATGGTGCAGCACTTCGGTATTCTACATATGACAAGGAGTTGTACGCGTTGAAGAGATCGTTGGAAACGTGGCAACACTATCTCTGGCTGAAAGAGTTTGTGATTCACACCGATCACGAGTCCTTGAAGCATTTGAAGGGTCAACAAAGTTTGAACAAGAGACATGCACGTTAGGTCGAGTTCATCAAGTCCTTTCCGTGCGTCATCAAGTACAAAAAAGAGGAAGAAAACATCATCGCTGACGCGTTCTTTTAAATCTAATGCGTGCTACGATGTTAGGTTTCGAGTCTTTAAAAGAGTTGTATACATCTGATCCGTAATTTGGTACGATTATGGCGTCTTGTTCGTCCAAGTCGAAGTCAGTCGACGGGTTCTATGTACATAAAGGGTTCTTATTTAAAGGGTCTCAATTATGCATTCCGTCATGTTCTATGCATGAGCTACTTATTTTGGAATCGCATGCGGGGGTTTGGGGTCACTTTGGTATGTCAAAAATATTAAATATTTTGCATGAGCATTTTTATTGGCCGCATATGAAGAGAGATGTAGAACGCATATGCAGTCGCTGCATTACGTGTCGTAGAGCTAAGTTTACATCTCATTCTTTTGGGTTATACACGCCTTTGCCTGCTCCTAGTTCATCTTGGGTTGACATATCTATGGATTCCATACTTGGATTACCTAGGTCTAAAATGGGTAAAGATTCTATGTTTGTTGTCATTGATAGGTTCTCCAAAATGGCTCATTTTATTGCATGTAGAAAGGTTGATGATGTTGTGAATATTGCAAACTTGTTCTTAAAAAAATTATCCATCTACATGAGATTCTTAGAACTATTATTAGTGATAGGGATTCGAATTTTTTGGGTCATTTTTGGTGAGTTCTATAGAGTAAAATTGCAGAAATTGTCCCACAAAGCACGCCCCCATTTCATTTTGGTCCCAAACTAAGATAATTTGGTCATTTCTTTATTTTTTAAGCCAAAATGGCCCCATAAGATAGTCATATGTAATTTTGGTCCCGTATATTTTGACGGGCTACTTAACAGCTGACGGCGAGTTAACACGTGAGGCGCACATGAGTTATAGGAACCTTAATTTCAGAAAATCCCCAAATTAACACAACTAACTCGACTTCTATTTTCCTTCAAAAAAAAAAACTACCGTCTTCTACCTTCAAATCCATGAGAAATACACCAAATTAACCTGAAAATCCCCAAAGCTTGCTGCGGAAGTTGGAGAAAATTGGAAGAGCACTTGATGTTGAAGTTGTCGTATCTTCCAGGTCGCGAATTTGCGAGAAATTGTCTGAAATTTCTTGTAATTTCTCATAGCTCTGAAAACGCAAGTTAGCAATAATTCAAAGGAAGCATTACGTACAACTACCACACCCAGATTACAGTAAGTTTCCTCGCTCAATTTCTATGCAATTTGCTCTCAGTTTGTGTGTGATTTTTGTTTCTCTAAATTTAGTATATATTTTTTAGGGCCCTGTGATTATTGGTATATGATGAAGTTAAAGCATGGTGGTATGGTGCTTAATGACTGTGGTGAATTAGAGTATTTAGAGGGCACAGTTTCTGCGTTTAATTTTGTAGACACCCGTAAATGGTGTTTTAAGTACTTAGAAGGTCTATGCGAACAGATAGGGTATCTGGGGTCTTAGAAGTTCCCTTGAGCAGCAACTCAACTTTATTTAACACTTCTAAATCCTCTTCATCTCCCATGTGCTTCATAACATTCATTTTACCTCTCAACTGCTCAATTTCAAGTTGCACGGCTTGTTTTGCATCCAATTGTTTCTCCAGATTAATGATTTTCTTATGGAGCTCTTCCTTTTGTTTCTGAAATTACAGAACCCAGCACAGAATTTCCTATAATTATCTGAACTTCACATGTGAAACAAGTTCAGTTGCTATTATTTCAGAAATGAGATTACCTTCTGTTCTTCTGCTAGCCTCATTACTTTTTTATCAGCCTTCCTTTGTTCCTCAGCAGCAGCTTGTAGGGAGCAATTTTTCACCGCATTCTGGAAAGGCAAGGAAAAAAAGAAGAAAAGACCAGATCAGAAGAGTATGTAAAATGGAGAAATAAGATTATGCAATATCGTGCACAGTGAAAAGAACATAGACCTCTCAACAAAACAGCCCAACAAAATTTAATGCATGCAAGGAACCTGCGTGTGTTATGAAGTAGCCAATATGCAGATGACAATGCTGGATCAAACATAGAAGGGTGTTTCTTTATACCAGAATAGTAGCAATATCTTATTCGTAATATCCTATGTCACATGCATCATTCATGCATGTTAAACAAACAGAATACAGACCACATTTAACTTCTATATAAAACAACTTAATCCTAAATGGCAATGATAGAATTTTTCGCCAAATATATCCCCTCCTCATGTGTATCAAATTAGATACTAAAGACTGAAAATTGTACTTTAGATAATAGTTTCCCAAATCAACTAGTTAAACTGAGAATGTCCAAGAACATTAGGAATACAAATATATATCTATAGGTGTTATATTATGAATGCTACCTATTTCCTTAACACTCCCGAGGATGTCAATCATCCTAATGCCAATACAAAGCAACAAGGACCTGAGGACCAAACAATGTGAATGGTACAACAAACATCTCAGATGCTTTAATAGAATAGTACCAAACAAACAAAGCAAGTGGTAAATAGATAGTCATTGCATCTAATTTCAACATGTTACATGTAGACTTGACACAAAAATAAACTCAATCATAGAGTAGTGCTCAGAACAGTAGTGCTAATATAGTTCAGAGTAAGTAACATACAAGCCAGTTGATCAATAATCAGCAGCAGACACCAAACTATCAAGAAAAACTTTGGCTCTCAAGATATCAGGCTACAGAAATATAGCAATAGCAATAATGCAACACGTATAAAACCTTAACTTAAATAACATAAATCATCTAAATACAATAGAAAATGAACATATAAGCAGATTTTTAATGTAGAAAAAAAGTAGGGTAGCAGGTTAATGCCCATATAAGCAGATTTTTAATGCAGAAAAATTTTGTGCAGACTTCTTTACCAAAATGTTACACCATCACTTATCTCTAAATTGCAAAATATACCAGCTGATAAGTTTTCCATCAAGGAATAAAACCTCCCAGAAAAATTAAGTTTACTATGCAACACATAAGACAATTTTACAGAAGCTGAGCCAAGAAAATCTGATTATCATTGAATCTTAATTTGTTTAAATCTATAAGACACTTGAAAACAACTTAATGTCACGAAAATAACTCATCTTTGAGAAGACGAAGACTCCCAATAAACATTAACACCACATCTGCTTATGAAATTAGTATATTATATCAAAATTGAACTGAAAGTTTGCAATCCAAATTCAAACACGTCATATGTAACATAGCAATGAGACCCAGCTGATTCGCAAGAAAGAAAGTGAATAGAATCGCATATCATATCAAAAAACTTAAAATTAATTGCTCATACAAATCGGGAACTCTCAACACCACTAGATCAAACAAATGATTTAACACCAAATCCAATCTAATATCAGAAACACCAAAATGATTTGTTTAGTATAATCATCGGAAAATGATTTTGCCCATGCCATCACAAAAATTTTAAAAAAAAATCAAACCTTACGAGTAGGGTGGCTCTAGAAATGTGGGGTGATGCTATCACAAAAATCAAACCTATCTGATCACAAAGAAAATTTGTTGTTATTCTATTTTGTTTCTAAACATCCTTTCTAGCAAAATAATTGTTTCATAAGTTGGACTTTATCCGCTAAATGCACTGAAGAAAATTGCAAAAAAAAAAAATCACACTGGGATCACTTCTTTCTAAATGCTTACATTCCAATTTCCAGAAGCCAAAACAATATTAAAATTTCCCCTCATAAATCTAATTCGTCAGATATCTCCAGATAAACTCGATAATTCTGAACAAAATCCTTCCAACTACTGCTGACACCAAACAAAATAAATCAAGAGAAAGAGAGATGTGCAAAACCTGTAGGGAACATCTGATTGATGTAATCCAAAGCGCTCTGCTTGTCCGGCCCCACCATTATTTGCAATCAAAAGCTGAAAAAAGAGATCATAATTCAACAAGTAATTACTCACAAACACTACAAACTCATCAAATTGGATCTGAATCATGCGTTTAACCCGCTACTTTACTGAATCGAAAAATGTTGAAAAAATAGAAGAAAAAAGGGGAAGACGTCGTCAGGTCATGTTTAGGTTTTTGGTCGAAGTCGTCTATGTTGGTAGTCTTCAGTGTTGAGCTTAATTGGGGGAGCTGGAGATGTATGCATCGTGTTAGGCTGACTTTGGGTCAGCTATATCGTCCGTCAAGTTGGGCTCATCGGAGTCGTGGGTCTATGTTGAGGAGACAGCAGTCAAGTTAGCGTTGAGATTAGGCTACTTCAGGTATAGAGTTGTTAGTTTGAATTACGGAAGAGCCGCTGCAGGTTTGGTTCAAGGTATTCATGTCGTCAATCGGCTGTAAAGCGTCACCGGAGAAGAAGAATTAGAAGTAGAAGTAGAAGTAGAAGAAGAGAGCGTGCGAATTACAGATTTTGATTTTTGAATTTGGGGATTTCATGATAGGGTTCTGGAGTGCAGACGGGGAGAGAGAAAGAGCCATGTTTTAAAATATTTAAGTTTTGCTATTTTAATAATGTTTGTAAATAAACCGTTACAATAAAAAAATGCACATACGTAACGGTTTCGATTAAACTGTTGTATATACTATTTCTAAAATACCCTCATACGTAACGATTGGTGTAGAACCGTTACGTATAATATATAAATACATAACGGTTTGAATCAAACTGTTATTTATATATGTGAGTGCACGCACATACGTAACGATTTTTTAGAAAACTGTTACCTATACTCTCTTCGTAATGGTTTTAAATAAAAACCGTTATCTATGCACTGTTATGTATGTGCATTTTTGTAGTAGTGCTGGACGATCATCTACTCAAGCTGATGGAGCACCCCCTGAGGGGGATCCATCACCTGGAAGATGTGGAGAGGGAGAGTGGCGAGAGTGCTCTTAATGAGAGCCAATCTGCCGCCAAAGGAAAGATGCCTATGAGACCAACCGTGGATCCTGGCACTCAACCGCTGTCGAAGGGGCAAGAAAATGGAAGCCTTCAGAGCACCTCTGTAAATCGGGACACCCAGATAAGTGAAAGGTAAATCTCTACGCTGATACCCACAAACAGACTGGATCTGCTGCTGCCAGGTCGGAGCAAACTTCTCAGTAATATAGAAGCTACTCTTCTCCCGATTCATAAGCTGACCCGAAACATCCATATAGTGATCCAGACACTCCATCAATGGGGTGATTATGTTCGGTTTGTGCCTGTGGAGTTGAGTTGGGGTGATTATGTCTGGGTTGTGCTTGAATGGATAATGTATCACCTCAAAGTGTGGCGAGGGGATGATCATGTGTGTGTGTCAATTCTTTGTGCAGTGGCGTGGGTTGGGTTTTGATGAAGCTGTTTGGTTAGATGAGTCAGAGTTGCGTGGTCAGTTTTCTGATTTTTGCCTTGAGGACAAGGTTGTTTGGAATGAGGGAGGAGTTGTTACGGATCGTGTTTATTCACGCCGAGGAAAACAGAAGTTGCATGAGCAAGATGAGTAAGGCTGTAAACGATCCGAGTCAAGCCAAATACCTTCAAGCTCGAGTTCGGCTCGTTTAAGATATACTCGGCTCGAGCTCGAGCTCGAGTTCGACTCAAGCTTTGAGTTTGAGTTCAAGTTCGGCTCGACTAAGAAAATTCATGATTGAGTTCGATTCGAGCTCGACTCGATAAGAATATGTTCAAGTTCGATTAAAAAAACTTGACAAAAAGCTCGATTAAAGCTCGATAATAATAAAATTTGTGATCGAGTTCTTTTCTTCTTTTTTTTCAGATTTTCTTTAATTATTTTAATTTTATTTTCTTTATATTAATTACTTAATTATGTAATTGTAGTCATGCTTATTACACATTTTATTATTTTTCATTATTAATATAGGATATTCAAATTTTAATATATATTTACCTTAATTTGAATTAAAATTTCAAAATATTATTTCTAATATAATTTATAAATCACAATTTACTCATATCTCATTTCCTTTTATTTTATCGATCATTCATTTTCACTCTTTTATTTAAAAATTATATTCATTAGTTAATTAGTAATTTATCTCACTATCCATGATAGCTTATTATTTTTCTTTCAAACTTTAACATATAAATATTTTACAATCATCTTAATTCAAATTCAAATTTCAAAGTATTTTTTATTATGCAATTTATAAATCACAATTCAAACATATCTCGTTTTCTTACTATTTTATCGATTATTCGTTTTCATTTTCATATAAATTGTAATCATATTAGTTGATTGATAATATAGTTCATTATTATTGTTAGTTTATTATTTTTTTACTACACATTCACACATGTTCCAATTAATAAGTAAATATTTACAATAATCTTAATTCGAATACAAATTTCAAAGTTTTTTATAATATGATTTATAAATCATAATTTATTTTAATTGTTATATCTCAATTTTCTTTTATTTTATTGGTATATAAACTAAATATTTCAATGAGGCACACTAAAGTATGCATAATATTTGTATATTATATGATAATTGAGTAAAATGATAATATATATATATATATTGTCGAATCAAACGAACTAAGTAATTATCAGACACTATTAATGGTTTGATATTGATTTTGATGAATAATTGTGATTTAATTCAATATAATGATATTTGTTTGATATCATATATTTAATCAAATTCATTTGTGTTTGTTTCATTATCAAATCTCAATTCTTAATTATAACTATAAACTATAACTTTATTTACCTCATAATTTAATATTTTTTGTTAGACTATTTCAAAATTCAAATATACTAATTAATATTAATATTATAACTAAATAAATTCTAAATGTATATCTTAAAGTTGGATAATCAATTTTTGATTACATTATGTTTTATCATATAAATCTATTTACATATTCTTATTTTTTATTTAATAAAATAAGCTTAACTTAATGTTTGTAAATATCATTAATTGATTCTCTTTTTTGATAATATTAATTCTTAATTTTCGTATAGTTTATATAGTCTATTACTATTAGTTGAATATATTTATATGATAAATTGATAATATGATATTATATATGTTTATATAAATATAATATCAGAATATAATATATAAATATTTGCATATATTAAAGTTTTGGAGAATTGTTATAAAAATATTATTTGATTCAATTAACATAATTGTTAATAATTTGGTCGAGTGACTATAATAACAAATTGAAATATATTTGACTAATGTTTGAATCTTGTTGGGGGTTAAAATTTAATTTTTTTAGCTTATTTGTCAAAGCTCGATTACAAGCTCGATTGAGCTCGATTACAAGTTCGATTAAGCTCGATTACAAGCTCGCGAACTACTCGATAAAAGCTCGTTTATAGTCGAACTCGAGCTACTCGTGAGAAGCTCGCGAGTAGCTCGAGTTCGGCTCGAGAAAATTATTGAGCTCGAAAAAAAGCTCGAATTCGACTCGTTTAATAAACGATCGAGTTTTGATCGAAATTTTTTCGAGCCGATACACGAATAGCTCACGAATAGTTTGGTTCATTTACAGCCCTAAAGATGAGTAGTTGCATGAGCCAAATGAGAAGTTTGGCGTTAGATGGGAAGTCATGAGTTTGTTTCCGTTTCATTACCATGTCGTTGTAATTTAATTATATCTTAAGTTGTAGACTTTTATGGGCTTCTCAAATAAATAGTCTCTTTTGTTATCGAGGGTTTTTGTCTGTAATCTTATTGAACAAAGCTATGGCTCTACTTCTACATGCATGGGAACGAAGTTACGAGACACGTGGCACAAGCTGCATGCATAAGTTTTGGACCACTTTAATCCTAGCCGTGTACTGAAGCCACCGACTTAGATCTAAGCTTGGTGGCCGTAGATTCTAGTTACTCACTCTCACATCTTGTGTATAAATAAGCAGATGTTAGGTATTTTTCTTTAACACTTTGTAAAAACTTTCTGCAATATTAATAAAAACTACTCCTTTTCTGCAAACATGCTTGCAGTTTTTCCTTGATCTTTTCATGGTATCAAGAGCCAGGTTACGGCTGATTTATTCATATTCATCGATTATTTTCTGTAATTGATTCAATGATGCCGAAAAAAAATCAGAATTTCTCGTGGAGACGTGCTCGAGATGATGAGCTCGGCTTTATGGCGCATTCTCCTCCGATGGAAGAGGGTGAACACAGTGGAATTGGGGAAAATCGACAACCTGTTGTGCGATCTAATGTTGATTCGAATCAGAAGCTGCACGAAGAACACAACAATGTTGCTGACGGCGCTTTACAGCTTGGTCGTGCTCGGAATGAGTTGATTGCAAATAGGTTACTGGTGAATGATGAACTATATGTCGCACCGACCGATCATCCCGGTATGAATCTCACTTCAGATCTCTTTGATGGCAAAAACTATTATCACTGGTGTAGAGCTATTCGACGCGGCTTATTATCACGCAACAAGTTAGCCTTAATAGATGGATCTATGCATGCACCTAGGAGAGATTCCTTAGACTATATGCAATGGCTCAAGGTTGATTATATTGTGTTTAGTTGGATAAGCAATTCCATGGTGAAAGACATTGCTCGCGGTTTTCAGAACTTAGACACTTCTAGGCAACTTTGGGAAGAACTCCAAAAGCGATTTGGTAAGAAGAACAGTCCTAGGTTGTATAAATTGCGTCGGGAGATAGCTAACTACATGCAGAATAATCAAACGGTGATGGCCTATTTTAACAATCTTAGTACTCTATGGGATGATTTGGCTCTCCTTAAGAATTCTACACCTTGCACTTGTGATGCTTTAGCAGATGTCAAGGCAGATTTAGAGGAGGAACACCTTATGCAGTTCCTCATGGGTTTGAACGATTGCTATGATACGGTTAGACATCAGATTCTCATCCAGGAGCCTTTACCAACAGTTAGTCAAGCCTATGGTATGGTCCTACAGGTTGAGGATCAAATCAATGTTTCAAATCATTTCTCAGATACAGCAGATCACAATGCTTTGTTCAATAATCAGAGAGCACCTTTCAACAAAGAAAATTTCAAGAAAAGATTGAGTAAGGAGAAGAAAGCACGACTAAAATGTGATCACTGTGGAGGTAAAGGGCACTTAAAGGCTGATTGTTTTGAACTAAATGGTATTCCTGACTGGTACAAGAAGTTCAAATCAGACAAGGTAAAGAGCAAAGGTCATGCTATGATGAATGCAGTGGAAGAAGACAAATTGGCTCCTCTTCACACTCCAAAGTCAATGTCTACTTCTACTGAATCCTCTCAGAGTGATGTCAGTAAGGTGATTCAAGCAGAGATGGCTAAACATTTCTCTTTATATTTTGGGAAACCATACAGAGGAGACGAAGGGAATGTTAATATAGCAAACTTGGCTGAATTGGATTTAGGATCTCCTTCTATGGATTTTCAGGGTCACTATGCTTTTGGAGCAAGAAAACACATTGGCAAGGCAGAGTGGATTGTAGATTCAGGAGCTACAAATCACATGTGCTGCCACATTAGCTTGCTCACTGATATCAAACGATTGAAGCACCCTCTGAAGATTTTCCTTCCAGATGGTACCAATGTTTGGGTATTCTTGGCTGGGAATGTTCAGTTGAATAAAACAATTGAGCTTCACAATGTGCTATTTGCACCCTACTTTACACATAATCTCCTGTCTGTTGGGCAGTTGGCTAAGGACTTGGATGGTAGAGTCTAGTTTTTAGCTACTCATTGTTTGATACAAAGGAAACACACTGATAGAGTGTTGGGGATTTGCAAACTAAGGGGGTCTTTATATGTTTTTCCTCAAGACTCTATGCTTGATACCTCATTGAATGCTGCTGCATTATCTATTTCTGATATGGTATTCCAACATCAAGTGCTTGGTCATCCCTCTTTGACTGCCATGCAACATTTACCCTACTTCTCTAAGAGAATGAGAGATGAAGATAAGGAAGCCATTGCATCCTGTGAGGTTTGCCATAAAGCAAAACAACAACGAACTCCTTTTTCCACTCTACATAGAAGACATATGGTGATGTTTGGACTTGTTCACATGGATGTATGGGGTCCATGTTCAGAGGAGAATGTTGCAGATGTTTCTTATTTTTTAACTATTGTTGAGGATCACAGTCGCTCTACTTGGACCTATTTGTTCAAGTCTAAGAACCAGGTCTGGCACATTATTCACAGCTATCTCAAGATGGTACAAACACAGTACAATGCTTCTGTGAAGACAGTGAGAACAGATAATGGAAGTGCATTTCTGAACAAAAATGTGTTGACTCTATTTCACAATCTTGGGATCTTGCATCAGAAATCGTGCACCTATTCCCCTCAACAGAATGGTATAGTTGAACGAAAACACAAGCATCTCTTGCAGGTGGCAAGAGCTTTAATGTTTCAGAGTAAGCTCCCATCTTCTTTCTGGCCATATTCTATCTTGCATGCCACTTGGCTAATCAACCGGCTTCCTAGTACAGTTCTGGGGTGGATTTCCCCTGTAGAGGTGCTTACTGGCTCTGCACCTGGACTTGAAGATTTGCAACCCTTTGGGTGCTTGATCTATAAGCAAAACACTCTTCCTCATAAAGCTAAGTTTGACAGCAGAAGCTCTCAGTGTGTATTTCTGGGATATGCACCACTACAGAAGGGTTATTTGCTTTTTGATCTTTCCCAACTCAAAGTGTGTATCAGCAGAGATGTTAAATTCTTCTCCACAATCTTTCCTTTACGAAAACCTCAGATTCCAGTTTTGCCATTCAACAGTTTTCAAGATCAGTCACCTCCTTTTAATACTTCAGCACATCTCCCTATTTCTCTTTCTGAGTTTCCCATTCTATCTTCTTCTCCACATGATTCCTCTATTAATCCTCCCTCTATCATGGATTCATCTTCATTACCTTCTTCTGACTCATCTCTTGTTGTTCCTTCTACCACTTCTACTCCTCCTATCAGAAGGAGTACCGGAGTTTGCCATCCTCCTGCATATTTGCAGGACTATATTTGCAGTCTTGCACACTCTTCTATCTCCATCTCTTCATCTCCTAGCCTGACTCCTCCTACTTTCCCTTACATCATCTCTCCTTCCTTGTCTACTGCTTATACAGCTTTCCTCATGAATGTGCAGACTGTCCAGGAGCCCACTTCTTATTCAGAAGCCTGTAAATCCTCTGAATGGGTGCTGCCATGAGTAAAGAATTGCAGGCTTTGGAGGATAATCATACCTGGGATATTGTTTCTTTACCTCCTGGTAAGCATGTTATTGGCTGTAAATGGGTTTACAAGACCAAACTTAAGGCTGATGGGACTATAGAGAGGCATAAAGCCAGATTAGTAGCCAAGGGCTACACACAAGAATATGGTGTTGATTACCAGGAAGTTTTCTCTCCTGTGGCTAAGATGGTTACTGTGCGATTAATGTTTGCCATGGCTACTCAATTCCAATGGTTAATCCATCAAGTTGATATCAATAATGCCTTTTTACATGGCAAATTATCTGATGAAATATACATGTCTCTCCCTAAGAGCTATGGGAAGGGATCTCCAGGTTCTGTTTGCAAGCTTCTCAAAAGTTTATATGGCTTAAAGCAAGCCTCTCGAGAATGGAATCAGGAACTCAGTAAGTTTCTCCTCTCACTTGGGTTTCACCAATCTAGCCATGATCACTATCTTTTCCTAAGGGGTTCTAATTCCACCTTTATAGCTTTACTCATATATGTGGATGATATTCTTATTTTAAGCCCTTCTCTTGATCTGATTGCTGCTACCAAGCACTCTCTTCACACTGAATTCACTATAAAGGATCTCAGAGAGGCTCGGTTTTTCCTTGGCATAGAGATAGCTAGATCCTCCTCTAGTACATTTCTTTGCCAGAGAAAGTATGTCCTGGATTTGCTAGATTATGTTGGTCTGCTTGGCAGCAAGCCAGCTTTGACACCTCTAGCACCTGGTATCAGTTTATTCCAGCAAGGGGAGAAGCTTTCTAATCCCGAATCCAATAGACAACTTATAGGAAAGCTTCTCTATCTCAATTTTACTAGACCTGATCTCACTTTTGCTATACAGCAATTGAGTCAGTATGTTCAAGCTCCCACGAAAGACCACTGGGATGCAGCCCTTCATGTGTTGAGATATCTCAAAGGTTGTCCTTCACTAGGTCTGCATTTCCAAGTTTCTTCTTCTTTTGCTCTCAATGTTCACTGTGACGCGGATTGGGGTACATGTAAGGATACAAGACGCTCTCTTACAGGTTATTGCATTGCCCTTGGTTCATGCCTTATCTCCTAGAGATGTAAAAAGCAAGATACCATCTCCCTCTTAACTGCAGAGGCTGAATACCGGTGTCTAAGCTACACTGTTCGTGAGGTGCTTTAGATATCCTATATGTTGTCAGACTTTGGCATTCATCTCTCCTTGCCGATTCCCATTTATTGTGATAGCAAGGCAGCTATTCAAATCACGCAACATCAAGTGTTTCATGAGCGCACTAAGCATCTTGACATTGATTGTCATTTTGCTCATTTTCAGTTCAAGCGTGGCTTCATTCTTCCTGTTCATGTCTGCTCGAAGGATCAACTCGCTGATATTTTCACTAAAGCTCTACCTTCTCCCCATTTTAGGTATCTTTTATCCAGCCTTCACCTCGGTGACCTTCACCAGGCTGAGGCTGCGGGGGGCTGAACAAAGCTATGGCTCTACTTCTACATGCATGGGAACGAAGTTACGAGACACGTGGCACAAGCTGCATGCATAAGTTTTGGACCACTTTAATCCTAACCATGTACTGAAGCCACCGACTTAGATCTAAGCTTGGTGGCCATAGATTCTAGTTACTCACTCTCACATCTTGTGTATAAATAAGCAGATGTTAGATATTTTTCTTTAACACTTTGTAAAAACTTTCTGCAATATTAATAAAAACTACTCCTTTTCTGCAAACATGCTTGCAGTTTTTCCTTGATCTTTTCACTTATGTCTTGGACATGATTATTCATAAAGAAATTTAATTGTACACTCCTCAAATAAATAGTCATTTGTTACTCTATTTCTCCTTTGAATTACTATCATTCCTTTTACCTCAATCATACTGTTAACTCAAACTTACAAAAAATTGAAGCAAAATATTCTAAGACAGCATCTTATTGAGCAAGTCACAAAAGAATAAAGCCCCAACCAACCACCTCATAAATTGAGTAGCAAGTTGCTTTTATTTTCTCTCCCATGTGGTCACATAGTCCCACTTCTACATGAGATAAACATGAATGCCAACAGTAGGCCCCAAATTAGTAACTCAAAAAGTAACAAAAGTCCACAAAAATTAAACCTAATTTCTCGGAAGGCTTTCTTAGAGTGGAATCTAACTGCTGAGACTTTTAACCTAAACTAGATTAGATCCACTAACTGATAACAAACATATTTTACGATTAATCTAGATAAAGAAACCGACTTGATGAAGGACTCGACCACGATGCTACATCTCAATCTCATGAACACTCTTCCACCGTATCATTTAGTCTTGATTTACAATCAATTACGCACACGTTCATATAAGCATGTTTGTGTGCTCGCCCATACCGGGCCCGTTTTGACGGGATAAAATTCTCTAGTCCACATTTTATATTCCACTATTAAATTTAATATTTTAAAAATATTTATTATAAAAATAAAATTTATTATAGTATAACAAATCATAATTAACATTTATTGCTAACAATTGAATTTTTTAAAAATTACATACTCTAATTTTAGAATAATCAACCTATTAATTAATTATATTAACTAAAAAATAAATATTAAAAAATAAATATAAATTCTATTTGGGTGGAATGAACCATAAATAATAATTATAAAATTAAATTAAATCAAAACAAATTGAAATTGAAGAAAGAAAATGAATAAAAATGGAACACCACATGGGATAAAAAATTTCATTTAGGTTTTGACATGAGACGTGTAGTCCAAAAAAATTAAGGCCCCGATACATACCTCAGATAAAGGAGGGTGGCTATCCACTATAAATTTATGCAATGTAGCAAAATCCTATAATTTAATTTTTATGCTGATAGCATGGATATGCAGAATCCAAACTAGATGTAATCCATTTAGATCTTGTTTACTTTGATGGATAAGGGTGAATTAATAAGTTACCTATGTTTTATTTTGAATGATATTAATACGGTGTATAATCCAAAACCTGTGATAAGATGAGCTTTGAGTGTCTATTTGTAGGATATGTATCCCACCTAAAAAAGTGAGATTTATCCATCCCCTCATTCTCTAAAGTATCTATCCACCCAATAGTAAATCTTTGAAGTAAACGAGCTCTTAGTATTATAGCCTAAAATCGAGAAAATGATTAAATGAATGAAAGCGACTGATTTCTGCTACATAAACAGAAATAAAGAATCTACCATAATTATGTTTATTAATTCCTTTAAACGAAGTGTGTTGTATAAGCTATATGTGATATTGATTCAATACATAATTCTAAATAAAGAAAGTCATCAATGAGATTTGGGCAAGATTATGATGAACATGATTCCCAGATTGCTAGCACTCAATTCTTGAAACAGAAGATTCAGAAATTTGGAGATGAGACTATTAATGCACTTTTCTTTATAACCATCCATTTTCAAATCTCAGTTTCTCCATTTGTGTGAAAGTGTGCATTCTGCCCATCGTTCTCCGGCATCATACTTCATCAATAATTCAAACACTATTAATTGCAATTTTAATCATTACCTTTTCTCAAATTAGAAATTTCATCACCATTTTTAAATTTGTTATTTTATGGGTCGAAAATTCAACATCAGTAATGTGGCTTAAATAGGTGAAGTTCATGATATTATCCTAAATAGCCCAAATAAAATAATTCCCCGTTTGATTTTCGACAATAGGAAAAATTAAGGATATCTAAATTGGTACTAATGGAAGGTTGTTGTCATTATTGCCATGAATAAAAAGTTAGTGTGTGAAATTATAAATGTGATGGAAAAAAAAAAAAGATTAAAATTGCAATTAAACCATTCAAACAAGTACTATTTACATAACTAAAACACAGAAATGCAACATATAAAAAAAAGACTAATTCTGTAGACAATAGAAAATCATAGTTGAAGAAAATTATGTATGAACAATTATAAAAGAATCACGTTTTATGCCGTGTTGCTAATTTCGTTGTGAAAGAAAAGATACAAATTGACAGCAAAAGGGGAAAGTAAAAGAGACGTCTTTATTCTCTCAAACCATCCCCATTTCATATAAATCAATTATACAAGAAGAAGAAGAAGAGGAGGAGGTAGAATTAAGGCGGAATTCCTTTTCCTATACAACAGATTTGAATCATCAAAAAGTAGACATACCAATATGGATTAATCTCATGAACACCAATCAAATCATTCGTAGCTGTCAATGAGCTGTAACTTTCGATCTCTTCCTCGCCTCGCTGTAAATAATCACCCCCATTATCGTGATGGCGAAGCCCGTCATCCCCATCACCGTCACCGGATTCCTAAATATCAGCACCGACACCACGGCGGCCACGGCGGCCTTCGCATTGCCCAACACCTGTAACGTCAACGCACTGGTGTGCTTCGTCACCAAAAAATTCGTCAGATTAACCAAATACGCCACCGTGGCATTTGCGATCAATAGAAACACCATGAATGAATCTCCCTTGCCCTTCTCCACCGTGATGGCAAACACATTTCCTTCTATATACAGTGTGAACGGCAGCAAAATCACCGCCGCCATTGGCGCCATGTACAGCAAAAGATTCATGGAGTGCAATTTCTCTGCTTCGGATGTTAACAATATCCCTTGAACCACAGATTTCAAAGCCCTCCCCGCCGTCGATCCAATGCACATCAAGAATCCGAATAAATGGAATAATGGCTCACTATTACTCGCTAAAACGATACCCAAAACCACCGGCAAGAGCGCGAAGTAGACCTCCGCCGATTCCTTCTTGCAGGTGATGACAAAGGCGAAGATGGCGGTGAAGAACGGCGTCGTAGCGCCGATGGCTTGATTGAAGGAGATGGGGAGGTATCTGAGAGAGGTATTGCCGCACACAACGGAAAAGCAGAAAATAATGCTCAAAGCGAGAATTTTGAAGAACTGGCGGCGGCTATGAATCTGCTGGAAGGGGACGATCTCGAGCCATTTGATGGCGAACAAGCTGTAGGCGGCGCAGGATAGCATGTGGAGCATGGTGAGGAAAATGGGGTAGCGGTAGCCATGGAAGCTGAGGAGGTATTTGTTGAGGAGGAGCACACCAATGTTGGAGAAGTACCACGCGGCGATAATGGCGGCGGTGAGGATGCCGGGGGAGATCAAGGCGGCGTAGTGCTGCTGCCGGATCTCGGCCGTTGGGGTCACCGGAATGTCGAGCACTTGGTCGGTGCTGGGGGGCTCGAACCGGGGGTTGCTGCCCCTTCTTGTCGTCCAAGATTGAGCTTCAACCATTTGAAATGATTGAAGAAAAAAGAAAAATGCAGTCTCTCTCTCTCTCTCTCTATTACTTACTTACGGAGGTATGTATGGTGTGGTGTGTGTAGTGTGTGCTTTTGCAGTGAAGTAATAATGTGTGTAGTGTGTGTTTGGGTAGAGCTAATGAAGGGTGCGGGGGCTTGATCAGAGATCTGGGTTTGGGTGGGGGATAAGATTTTGATCTGAGTGGAGGGTGGGGATTTAGATTTGTGGGGCAGATGGAATGAGAGCTGTTGGATGGAGAATGGGGGAGGAGTAGAGTAATAAAACATCATTAGTTTCTCGTGGCTGGGGCCTACACACTGTCGGTACCTTGATCTATATGTATAATATTGTATTCAATGGACTATGGAGCGAGGCTTCTTTAAATTGTTGAGAAAAATTACTGTTTTAACAATTAATTGCTCTCTCTATCTTGTAACCATAGATTTGATTTCAGTCCATAGAATCATAGAACCAAACTTTGTCATTTTATTTTTTTTAGCCACAATTATTAAAATGTTTATGACACAAGGACAGTAGTACGTACTAAGACGTGAAAAAAGATTAAGGTATGAGCTAGTTTATTTATTTTGATAAATTAAATCTCATTCCTAAATTATTAAAAAATTTCACAAAAATATCATGAAATATAAATAACTATACTATACAACTTTGTACTAAGTTAATTCATTAACAATCAAGAATGTCCACGCGTCATGTGGCGCTTGTAGTGGTTAGTGTAAGAGCGCACCGTGCGGCTAGTACTCGGTCCTAGATTACGTCCGTTTCACTATCGTAAGCTTTGCTCGCAAAGCTTGATGCACGATGACGACACAATTCACACCCTCCAATGTTTTTAGTGAGTGGTCTGCACAGAAAAAGACAACAGTAGATACTAAAAAGCTAGAAAATGACAAAAATCGATCGTGCAAGACCGTGCTTACAACTATGTACATTACAAAGAAAAGTCTAGCACTTGTGGTAACATCGGAGCTTCGAGCGGGGCGTTTGGTGGAGGTCCGCCCTGACGGTAAGAATGTGTTAGTGCTGGCGGCCCAGACGGGTGCTGATGGCCAGGGATGCTGGGACGCTAGTCACGGGAGCCCGACGGGCCTCGGCAGTAAATGGCACATCGTTGTCTATCCCGATAAGGGAATGGACTTATCCCGGCGTATCTTGGAAGATGTGATAGGATGAGGCCAGCATCTCGTGACAGCTCTCCCCCTTTTGAGTTGGTGACGTCCTCGACGCCATGGTCGTCAGGTAGGCATCGATCAGCTGCTGGAACGCCTTGAGGGTCGTCTTTCTCTCCCACATGCTTTCCTCCTTCGTGCAGCCTTCCCACTTCATCAGGTACCCTCTATGGAGCTTCTTTCTTTTTCCTATGTCCCGGTGGTAGAGGATGACTTCCCCGACCCGCTTCCCTGTATTGTTGGCCAGACGGAGCTGGGCGGTTGAACGTGTTGCGCGTAGCATCCAACCTGGAACGGCTTTAGTTGGCTGACGTGGATGACATTGTGGATCCGCCACCAAGGGGGCAACTCTACTCTGTAGGCCACCTTCCTAATGCGCTGCAAAATGGTTAGTGGTCCGATACATTTCGGTATCAAGCGAGTGTCCCGTCCTCGGGATGCTTTTGACAATCATTGGTCCGAGACCTTAACCATGATTTGATCTCCCACTCGATATTCGACGAAGTGACGTTTCTGATCTGCATATTATTTCATGCGTTTCTGTGCTTTCTCAAGATAGCTTTGGGCAAGGTCGAGGTTCTGCTTACATTTCAGAGAGAAACTCTGTACCGACGAAACTCTAGCACTTTTCGGGGCATCAATTGAGTGTGGGAGGAGCGGTTGTTGTCCGGTACAAATCTCAAAAGGTGTATCGTTGGTGGTAGAGCACTTCTGGGCATTGAAGCACAACTGAGCAACATCTAGAAGCTTCACCCATTCCTTCTGATTAGGGCATTGAATTGAAGCGCTCTGTTTGTCCGCCGGACTGCAGATGAAAGCTCGAGCTCATGTTCAACTTGGACCTGAGTAGTTTGAATAGCTCGGTTCAAAAGTTGCCAGTGAAACGGGGAGTCCCGATCACTAACAAAATCCCATGACAGTCCCCAAAACTTGACAATGTGCTTGAAGAAGAGTTGAGTTGTCTCTTCCACTGTGATTATCTTAGGGAGTGGTACAAAAGTTGCGTACTTTCAAGAACCAATCCATCATCACCACAATTACATCTATGTCTCCAACCTTGGGTAAACCGATAATGAAGTCCATTGAGACACTCTCCCATGGTTGTGAAGGCATGAAGAGTGGTTTCAGTGGGCCTACTTTCTTCTGTCAATCCGCTTTATCCTGCTGGAACACCAAGCAAGTACGGATGAAAGTCTCGATCTCATCCCGTATCTGGCCAGAAGTAAGTCCTCTGCATGAGGGCCACAGTGCGCTCTTCTCTAGGATGCCCTGCCCAGAGTGTGTCGTGACACTCAGTGACGATTATTTTCCTTAGGTCCCCTCCTTTTGAGACGTAAAGACAATTTTCCTTCATCTTTAATAGTCCCTCTTCGAGCCAAAAGTTTCGGGTCTTCTTTTTCTTAACTAGGTTGAGTAGGCCCTGCGCTGTAGGGTCCTGATTGGTGAGCTCTCGATTCTTGTCCTTCAAATTTATGGTAACCTTGCTGGAGGCAAGGGCCGCCATCACTTGGGGTTCTTCCAGATCCGCTCTTCGACTTAAGGCATCAGTGATGTGATTACTGGAGCCCACTCGGTACTCAAATGAGAAGTTAAACTTAGCAAGCAAATCCTACCATCTTGCTTGCTTCGCAGTCAGCTTCGGTCTGTCAAGAAGTAACTCACCGCCGTGTTGTCCATCTTGACCACAAAAGGAAAGCCAGTAAGTAGTGTCTCTATTGTCTCAAACAGTGAGCAATGGCCAACAACTCCTTCTCATGCACTGGGTAACATCTTTCGATGTCCTTCAATTTCCAGCTCTCGAAAGCCACTGGGTGTACTTTCTGAGTTAGTACTCCGCCAACGGCAAAATCAGAATCATCCGTCTTCATGAGGAAAAGTTTTATAAGATCGGGAAATGCAAGCACAAGGTCACTCATAATCGCCTTCTTCAGCTTCGTAAAGGCTTCTTGTGCTTTGGCAGTCCATTCCCATACCTCTATCTTCTTCGTTAGATCCGTCAAGTGACGGGCAATCTCAGAGTATCTCTTCACAAATCTCCTATAGTAGTTAGCTAGCCCAAAGAATGATCTCATCCCATGGATATCTTCCAATGGCTTCCACTCTTTGATGACTTGGGTCTTCTTAGGATCCATGAGAATTTTTTCTCTCTCAATGATGTGGCCCAGGAACTCGATCCTGTCTTGGCTAAATAAGCACTTTAACGGTTTAGCATAGAGCTCGTGCTCCCTAAATCTAGTGAAGACCTTGCGGAGGTGCTCCAGATGCTTCTTTAGGGATTGAAAAGTCCATTTATTTCTTATTTTTATGGGTATTTTAAGCGTTCTAAATGTCTTTTATAGTCATTTTTGAGTTGAAAAGAACTAGGAAAACGGTTAGGGGCATTTCACAAGTCGAATCTGGTGAAAGAAGTATTTTACCTAATTATTCATGCATATCTCAATGCTATAAGGAGCACTTAGAGGCACTCAGGAACTTCTTCAACAACATCCAACATTCGGAAGGTGGAATGGGCATATCAAAAATGATGAAGCTGACTAGATGATGCCATACCCACATTGCTCGTGTCGATTCGACCATGGCTTGGAGAGAGCACATGTGGGATTCTCAGGATTCTGTTGAGATGAAGTAGATGTGGAAGATGGGGGCTAATTCGAAAAGAGTTGATGCAAGGAAGGACTGCTGGAAGGGGTGAGGCTGAGATGATAAGAAGAAATCCCTGAAAATTCGGGATTGGATTAACAACCAACTGGATAAGGTTTATCCAGTCTGGTAGAGCAGGGCAAGTCGATTCCGGAAGCAGTTGAAGCCCCACTCCTGTGGGAGGAATTTGAATTCGGATTGTTCTCTATTTAAACATGTTATTTTTCTGGAAACAATAGTTAGTCAGTTGGATACACCCTTTCATTTTCTGCACTTTTAATTTCCATTTTATTGTTTTACTTTCAGGTTGCCACGACAGCCAAACAATCTGAGGTGCCTTATACCCTCGGAACTTAGGATTCTGTTCTATGATCAACATTACAGTTAAGTCTTTTGTTTATTTAAATGAGTAAGCTATTTTCTTTAATTATGTCTTTAAATTCTACAAGTTTAATTTCATCTAGCATGAGTAGTTAGATTTCTATTTCCGGTGTTTGAATGATAGATAATAATTTAGGTAAAATTTTGAACTCGTGAGGCCGTGTGGGCATATTACTGCATGAATGGTTTCTGCCGACTTTTGATCTTGTTTCACGTGAGTGTGTGTTTAAAATGGCTAATGTGGTTGATCACTCTTTATTTGTAGAGGGCAAATCAGGATTAATTGAATTAACGAATCATGACTGTGCGTTAATTCATATAGTAATTAGGAAATTGGTGGGTTGTTGTGAGCACACAAGGAATCAGTAAACACAACAAACTTGGGTTCATTTAGGGCACACTGTTGTTTATTCATTTACATCTCTTTGGGGAACCGGGGGTGGGTGATAGGTTAGGGGTTTAATAGAAGATGAATCACTTTTAAACCTATTATGAACAGATGAATAAGGAGACAGTGAGGAATCCGATCTCCAAAACTGGGTGACTTAGTAATGCAGGAAAATCGGTGTGCCCATGATCAAGTGAATTAAACCTAATTTCAGATTTTAGTTTAAACTCCGAAAACTTTTGTTATTTGATATTTTTTTTAAGTTTATTTTGCAGATTTATATTTCAGTAAGGTGACAATACAAACCAAACCCCTATGTGATTGGTGACATGAATGTGGAATCACATCAGCTCTTTGAGCGATCGACCCGTACTCATTAGCTAGCTACGCTCGCTATGGGCATAAGAGTATAAATATTATTTTGAGTACGAAACGTCCGTGTGTCAGGCATTCACTATAGATAATGATGTCGTCAAGGTACACCACCATAAACTCATCCAGAAAACCGTGGAGCACCTGGTTCATTAGGGTGCTAAAGCTGGCGGGGGCGTTCATCAAGCCAAAAGACATCACCAGATATTTGTATGCCCCGTACCTTATCACAATGGTGGTCTTGAACTCATCTCCTTCCTTGATCAAAACCTGCTAGTAGCCGAATCTGAGATCGATCTTTGAAAAATATTCGGCCCGACTGAGGCGATCGAAGAAATCCGTCACCAATGGTATTGGATATTTATTCTTCACCGTCAGTTTATTCAAGGTACAATAATCACAACACATCCATAGGGTGCTGTCTGACTTCTTCTGGAACAGCATGTGGGCACCATACGGGGACTTTGTAAGCTGGATTAGCCAGCTCTCGAGTAACTCCTTTAATTATTTCCTGAGCTCCTCAAGCTTGGGATATGTCATTCAGTATAGTGCTTGGGCAGGTGGCTTCATTCCTGGCACCATCTCAATTTCATGGTTGACTGCCCTCTTCGGTGATAGTTTCTTCGGTAGCTCAATGGGCATGACGTCCTCGAACTCCTGAAGGATTCACTTTATAACCTTAGGGATCTTACCTAACTTCTCTTCAATGTCCTCAATCCGGAGGGTGCACAAGAAGGATGGTTCATTCTTCTGGCACTCTTTCACAAACTGCATGGCGGATAACGGATTTGAACTCGTCTTGGACGAAACCATCTAGGCCACGCAGAGTTTGTTTCCCATCATCATGAGGGCCCCCACATGAGGTATCACTGCTGTCTTCATGTCTCGTAATAAATCCAGCCTGAGTATAAGCTTAAAATCATCCATTATCACCACTGACAAGTTTGTCCTTCCTTCGTATGGCCCTAACTTGATCAATACAGACTTAGCAACTCAGGCAATCAGTTGGGCAGCAGAATTAATGGCCTTTACTTGGCCCACTCTCTTTTTCAACACTAGCTCAAGTCTTTCGACTTCGGTACTAGCGAGATAGTTGTATGTGGCACCCGTGTCTATGATTGCCCGGATGGGCTTTCCGTTGATCTTCACATTGACAAACATCAACCATTTTTCCTCAGTGGATTTTGCCAACGATTCTCTAGCTGCTCCACCATCAATTGCGGGGGTAGTCTTCATATTCTTATATGAGAAGGCCCTGAGATTTTCTCCATCACTCTCGGAGTTCTCCTCGCGCTCTTACCGAGCTGGCGCCGGTTTCTTCTCTTTATTCTTGGACATCTATTTGTCCTAATCGATGCCTCCATGTAGGGTAGTAAGTAGTTGTCGCTTTGGATAGTCTTTAACCATGTGGGGCCGTTGCACATGAAGCACCCATCGAATCTTGAGTTCCCTGTAGCTTTGTTGCCTCCTTGAGGACGGCCTCTATCAGTACTCCCTTGGGAGCTCTCTTGGGTATGAGAAGACTTTTATCCCCTACCTCTGTTATAACCGGGGCAGAAAGATCTGCCCTCACTTCCTTTCTATTGGCCACTGCTAGGTGCCGGTGGCTTCTTCTCACGAGTTTCCGTGTGGTAGTCCATTAGATATTCTGCCACTACCATTGCATCGTTAATGTTGGACACTCATTGGCACTGTAGTTCCGCATGACCCCATGTCTTCAATCTCTCCATGAACTGGTAGACCTTACTTTTCTTATCCATATTGGGAAGGTCCAGTAGAATGGATGCGGATGCTTCTGTGTACTAATTGACGGTACCCATTTATCTTAGCTCCTGGAGTGCCATACGAGCATCGTACCCAACGTTCTCTGGGAAGAAATATTTCTGAATGACTGCTTACAGAAGATCCCACGTATTGATCTATTCACGCCGATCACATATATCTTGGTATTTCTCTCACCACCATTGCTTTACATCTCCAATTAGGTACATTGTGGTCGTGGCAATCCTTTCTGCTTCATCCTCAATGTCTTCCGCAAGGAAATATTACTCTATGTCAAAAAGAAATTTATCGACTTCCTTAGCATTCTGCATACCGCTGTATAATTGTGGTTCGGGGATTCATTTCTTCGATCCCCCACCCGCGCCAACATTCTCCATGTGACCCGCAAGTCCTCTGTTGAAAACTGCTTGATGGTTCGTTGCGTATCTCCCGCAACTGTGCCTCTAATGGACATCCACACCTCTCGACTCTCATTCAGTCTTCTATTGAGGTTGGTGTTTTCTACCTCGAGGTTCTCGACCTTCTCCTCCAATGTATTGACCACGTATGTCAACCTGGGACACTCTTTTTCCAAGTAATTCATTTGTTGATATTTATTCGGGGATTTTTTTGGGGAAGAGTCATCTCCATGACCCGTTTGACCACCCCCGACATTTGATGCAGTAGCAAATTCCATAGTAACCCGTCTCAGTCTGTGGATTAGGAGCCAAAACTCTGATACCACCTGTTATGGGACGCTTGTAGTGGTTAGTGTAAGAGCGCAACGTGCGGCTAATAGTCCATTCTAGACTACGTCCCTCTCACTGTCGTAAGCTTTGCTTGCAAACCTTGATGCACGATGATGATGCAATTCACACCCTCCGGTGCTTTTAGTGGTCTCGGCAGAGCAAGCAACACGTGATCACGATTGACTAAAAAGAAATCTTCATTAAGGCAATTTGAATGTATATTATAGCTTGGAAGCAATTATAACACGTGTTGGTTGTAGAGGGGGACACTCCTTGCAACGCTCACTCATCAGACAATAGTTAGCACCTTCCCCCTATAATAGTCTTAAGATAAAAAGGCTACTGACTGCACTAGATACTAAAAAACTAGAAAATGATAAAAACGGTCGTGCAAGGCCGTGCTTATAAAGAAACGTCTAGCACTTGTGGAAACAACGGAGTTTCGAGCGGGGCGTTTGGTGGAGGTCCGTCTCGACAATAAGGATGTGCTATTGCTGGCGGCCCAAGCAGGTGCGGGTGGCCCAGGGTGCTGGGGCACCAGTCACGGGAGCCCAACAGGCTTTGGCAGCAAATGACCTATCGTTGTTTATCGTGAGGATCAGGATAAGGGAATGGCTTATCCCGGCATATCTTGGGAGATGGGATAGGATGAGGGCAGCATCCCGTGACATCATGTCATTCCAAGAATTCTTCCTTCTTTTCTAGATTCATCAATATTGAATCAATCGAAGCACTTCTAACACTTATTTTACTTTTGAGAGCAAATTTTCATATGTAAATGTAATTAAAGTATCTCCTTTTACCAGAATTTCCCATAATGGCCATGAACAGAAAATTTCCCATAGTGGCCATGAACAGATGCTCCAGGAGTGGCCAAGTAAGGCTTAGATAATCATATTACTATAGAGTCAAGTTGAACAAGTATAACTTGACCTAATTTTAATTTTAGATGTGGTGAGTTTTTGGCTATATATATTTATATATATAGGGAATGGATCAAATGTAAACCATTCCCTTGTGTGTAAACTATAAACTCATCTCCCACCATTCATCCATTAAAAATAAGTGGCCAAGATTAAATCCAATTCAAGGTGGCATTTTTGTAATATTTAACTTATTCTATAGAGACAAGGTTATTTATGTAATTTAATAATTTTAATTAGGGTTTGGGATTTTTTCTTTCCTTCTCCATTCCTCGTAATTAGATTCTCTCTCTCTCTCTCTCTCTCTCTCTCTCACCATCACCACCGCCACCGCCACGATCGCCATCATCACTTTTCCACCCACACATGGATATCCAACAACAGTAGAAATAATTACTCTGTATCGTTTATCTTCCTCTCTTTACCGCAACCATTATAATCCCTTTCACCCACATGAGGAAATCCAACGATTGAGTGATGAAGATCTGAATAAGAGAAAAAACACTGATGATTGAAGTTTGTCCGGAAATCTAACAATAGTAGCGACGATGAACATCTGAATAAGTGAAAAAATATCAACGATTGAAGCTTGTCTGGACTGTGTTTTTTGCATTTTAGATCCTCTCCCACTATCACAATTAATTTAATTTTTTTTCTAATTTATCTATGCGTGTACCATCATTTTTTAATATTTCATTTTTTCTAGATTTGATGTATTCAACATGTATTTTTTTATGAGATTTAGAGGTCTTTTGAAAAATTTTTGAGCTTATTTTGTCGTGTCTATGTGATCTTTGTTCAGCAGTGATGTTTATGTTTTTAGATTTAATGTTAATTAATTGTTGGTTGAAAAATTAGTATATATGTTTTTTGTATTTTTGTTCACTATGTATGATGTTAGCATGATACGATTTATTTGTTAGCATCATGTTAACATCATACAACGTGAACAAAAATTAAGTAAAAAAACATGTGTGCTAAGTAAGATGCTCTTAAATGTTAATGTTGTGATATTATAATGATAGGTACCAACTTAAGCTCTAATAATTTGGAGACTAAAATAGATATACCAAGGTGTGAGTTTTCTATGAAGCTATTAAAAGATATACGAGGCATATGGGCATTTTTTCTTCAGATGAAAGAATCTAGACTTTAAATTGATAAAATTGACTTGTATTTTTAGTTTTTGTTATAGTTTTTTTGTTGTGTACTGGTACTTTTGTACTTTTAACGTAGCATGGACTAATATTAGTTTTTTTTAGCATATTGTTTGAAATTACGTTAGAAATATATTCTATGTTGTATTCTTTTGACACGATTATTCAATGCTAATATTGTTTTATTATAATGCTAATGGAGTAATAACATATTGCTAATGTAGAACAATTTATTGACAGAGAACAATATATATTAATGCATTAAACCGTTTTACCATTAGTTATCCAATGCTAATATCTTATTAATATAATACTAGCGAAAGAAAATATATTGACAACAAATAATACATTAATGCATAAAGATGTTTTTTGTATAAGAATGCAAATAATTGTTAACGTTAGCATTGTCATATGCTAATGAGAATATTATAATAATGCTAACATAATCATGTGTCTTTTACACTACATATGATGATAATATAAACGAATATTAATAATAGTGAATATTAACAGATTTGGTAACATAAATGAATGTTGATGTTATTATTAGCATTGTCATATACTACTGTTAGTATATGATAATGCTAATAGTAGAATTAGGTAACACATATGACAATATCATTATAACGTTAATTAGCATTGTTAAATAATATTGTTAGCATTGTTCTATAATAACAGAAGCATTATATATTGTTATAAAGGTTTATCACTTCAATTTTAGGATTCAATAATTTAATTTATTGGCTCGTTAGAGAACTACAATCTTTGGCTCCGCAACTGAATAATTTCCTTGTATCCGAGAAACACTTCCAAATCAATAGGAGGAAAGCTTAATCGGAATAAATCCGAATTTTTATTCAATAATCGATCGGTATAAACACCACCAACAACAAATTGTATTAGTTTCTCATTAACATAAGTTTGGGCCACTAAAATCCTACCTAATGGAGAGATAGTTGGAGAGTCGACAAACCCATATACTTTTCATTACAAAATCAATAACCCCAAAAAATAGATTATTTTGTGAAAAAAAATTAGGCCTATCAAAAGTGGAATTTGTGCTTCTTGAAATTAGACATGCCCACGATTACGGTTTGCACCGGTTATGGTTACAAACCGCCAGTTAGGCGGTTCCGTCCGACGCAAACCGTAACTGGACTGTACAATGAAGCTGATGGTTACAGTTTTCAAACCGTAACCGCCGGTTTGTGTGCTACCCGATTTTCCCCAATTAACCGCCGGTTTCTGATTTTTTTTTTTCGAACTTATGAACTATTAAATATTATCAAATTATAATTTGCATAAATTACTTAAATTACAAATTTACAAGTTAAAAATTAAAAAAAGATGACAAACACAAGTTTATTTGATAAATAATATAACATTATAAAATTACGAATTGTAAATCAAACTATGAAATTAGAAAAACTTACAAGTTACAACTTAACATTAAATTACAATTCATTATCATGAATTTAATATATTCATTATAAAATAAAAATTAATTATAACATAAATAATTATAGTCAAAATTTATTAACAAAAATGAATTATAAAATTTAATTTGAAATAACCAACCATAATAATGAGTTATTAATTAAAAATTAAAATCTAAATACTAAAAAATAATTATAAACACTAATTGGGTGGTTTGAACCCTAATAAACAATAATGAAATTAAACTAAATCACAAAAAAAGTAAGATCGAAGAGCTCACTGGATTACTTTTTATTTCTTTGAAAATAATTTGTCAAATGTCACAAAAAAAGTAAGATCGAAGAGCTCACTGGAAGGTAAATAGTTTTTTCCTATATGACAATTGAATTTATTATTACCAAAACTAAGCACGATAAATTAATTATAAGATTTAGTGAATATTTGTGCAGTCACCTGAGGTAGGTAATCGATCATTTGCATATGTATATTAAAATTTATTATTCCCAAAATTATTAACTTTTACTACTGAAATGCAAAATAAATGAAAGATAGGATATTCAATCCTACATGAAAGTCAAATTTATCATTACAATATATGAATGTAATACAAGATTAAAAAAAACTAAATCGGTGGTTTGTGAAGTTTGGGAAGGTTAAACCGGAACTGCATCGGCGGAATCCGATTGACGGTTACAGTTTACAAACTGTCGGAAACCGGCTAACTTAGCGATTTGTAACCGTCGATCTGGTTTCGTGTGGGCGTCTCTACTTGAAATTATCGCACAATCAAAGATGAAAAAGAAAACCTGAACTTTTTTATAAACAATTAATCCGGGGTTGAATTCATTAATTCTCGAATATAAAGATATCAAATGGGTTATATCAAACTCGCATGCTCAGTCAATTTGTGGTATTTAAAACATCTTCCGAGTTATGTTGTAAATCTTTTAGATAAATCTCTTAAGCAATTAGAAGGCCTAATGCATTGCGATGTATGATTTGATCAAAACTATAATTTTACAGATTCAAAATGAGAAACTGTCATCCTAGTCAATCCAATTGGGAAGCCATGGATCTGACATGTTACTCAGTAAGCGTAACACGAAGCTCACACTCAGAGGTATAGTCAATACTCATTAACGATATATATATGCACTTGTTGTATTTCCATTATAAATCAAGACGTTGGGATTGGACTTATAAATCGATTTATGACCTTTCGAGTATGACTAATAGCTATTTTTTTGAACCCTTTTTACTTATAGGAGTGCATCCTGGATATGATGATTAAGTAGGGCTGTAAATGAGTCAAATTACTCACGAGATACTCTGGAATCGACTTGAAAAAAATTCACTTGAGACTGACTCATTTGTTAAATAATCTAAACTCGAGCCTGCTATAAACGAGCTCACTATTTTCTCGAGCCGAGCTTGAGCTTTGACCTTCGAGCTCACGAGCTAAATCGACTCGTGACATTCTCGAGCTTTTTAACAAGCTATCTCACAAATTGTCTCGAGAGCCAACCCGTGAGTAGTTAAATGAGTCGAGCTTGAGCCCAGCTCGTGAGCTATCTCATGAGCCTAGCTTGCGAGTATTTAAACGAGATGAGCTCATGAGTTGTAATGCCCCCGGTCCCGAGAATTAGGACGAGAACATTATAGGAAAAATAGAGGAAAAAGGTAGTATTATCCAAAATCCAGGGGGTCCTCTGTAATGTCCCGGTCCCGAAAGAAAAATAAATGAAGGTCCGGGCGTCACTCAAAAAGGAAATACTATTTAGAATAATTAAATGAAATGGCTTTAGAACAAGAATATGTTATATTCCCCAAAAATTTGGGCAGCATAACCTCTATAACTGGAAGAAAACCACTTCTTTCAACGTATCAATGAAGTCAAAAGATTCAATCAGGTCAAAAGAATGCCTATTCATAGGTTAATTGAATTTAAGCAGAATCCAACAATTAATAAATAGGATTCCAACTCCTCAAATAAACAAGACCTCTTCATAGGTCACAACAACTAAGACTCATCAATAGGTCAGAGACAAATAAACTATTTTATGTCCCATTCATAGGACATAAGCAATTAATCAACTTTAAGACCCATTCATAGGTCAACTGGTAAATAAACAGAATCCAAGACTCAACCAAATATGACCAACTCATAGGTCGAAAACTGTAAAGAAACATGCTTGGATTTATGAAAAAGAAATAAGACTTTATTTATCATGATTCAAATAAAGAATACAATTCAGATAAGCCCAATAATAAAATATAATGCAATCAAACTATGGAGCAACTGTATCAGAGTTTAAGCGGAAAATAATGGAGTAATATTGCATCACATAACAACATACTCATGAGCAATAATTTAGTCTGAACGAGACAACAAGGCATGATCAACCCACAACGATACATCGAGCCATCACTTCCAGCATCTCAACCTATGAAAAGCATTTCGAAAAGTTTTTAGGCATGAGTACTAAAGCACTTAGTGGGTTAAACTTTTAACTCAATCTTTAATAAAAACTGTAATAGTATATCCAAAATATAAATACAGATAATGGAAAGCAAAACGCGAAAGTCATTCCCATTCTGCAAACCTTTACTTCTCTTTGGTACCCTATAGGTCCTTCTATTGTCTACTGCACTTTATCACATATCGCTGATTGGAAAAGGGGGGGGGGGGGATTACCTCGCTAATCCTAGAAGAGTGTACCAGGAATCACTTAGCATTGACCTTGAGTATACCGTGGGTTACCTAGCATTGACTCCTTATAGTGATGCCCAGATCACGTGTATGTGCAGGGTCTCATAATGACACTTTTAGTGATTAACATCACAGCTACAAGAATCATAGTTCATGCCCATCCTCAATTCTATGTTCTCTATAAAGCGCATAATATAGCATAAGCATAAAAACTATGTCATCCTCTTAATATAGCAATTATGCTAATCTTTAATTCCTCTAGCAAATTTAGTTCAATTATGCTTCATATTCCTTAAACGGAAATCATTTTATAACTTGAGTTTAATAAGTACAAGCTAAAAATTATAACTCATTATAAACAAGTATAATCAATACACAATAAATATTTAATTTACTGTAACTTTAAACTATAAATTTTAGACTATACATGTAAACAACATCCTTAACCGATATACTATGAACTTTAAACTCTAACCTTAGCTTTTAAACCACAACCTTTAATTATGACCAGGCTTACTCTACTGTATTTATTTATGTCGAAGCATAATCTATATTCTCATTAATTATGATAAAACATTATTTATGTTCTCAATAATTATGGTAAAGCATAATCTATGTTCTCAATAATTATACAACAGTATAATATATGTTCTCATTAATTATACAACAGTATAATACTATTACTTTAGCAGAGACTTGAGCAGATAATTACTCAAATATTTTATTTGGATATTCTAACTATGACTATCACATTTATAAGTTAATAACTCAAATATAGATAGATTTTGCAAATAAACCCACCTCGATTAGATCAACTCAGGTGATCAAACTTCTCGATATTCATCCGTCAGCTTCTCTGACTGGCTCAACAAGTCCTACAAGGTCAAACCTTAATTTAGGATTGTTACTCTAATTTTTAGAATTCGACTATTTAATTGAAGCTTTTATTTATTTTAATTAAATCCCAAAAATATTATTTATGATTTAATCCCAAAATATTATTTATGATTTAATCCCAGACAGAAGGGAATAAATCCCAAAATATTATTTATGATTTAATGGGACCAAAAGATTTGACAGAGGTCAATTTCCGTAATTTGTCATTTTACTCAATTTTTCTCAGCTAACCTCGATTGCACTTTGCTCTTATTCAAAAATTATGAAAATAATCATGCATGATCTGACATATATCTTTATTAAAGTATACAATTTTCAGAATTTTCTGAAATCGCATGGTTTAGTTATAAAAATAACTCGCCTGATTAAAATAATTGACTTTAATCAAAACTTATCAGAAAATTACGAAACTTGGCACTCCTATAAGAAATAATATTTCGAGCAACTTTCTAATTCAAACTTTTTCAATTTGACGACCCGAAATGGGTGAAAATGAGAAAAAAAGAAACTGATCAGCGCCTTTTATTTTCGAAGTTTTCCGGCGTTTTCGCTGATTTTTGGCCACCGAACGACGATGCACTCAACATACGAAATGAAGTACTATTTAAAATACACAACATATTAAAATTTCCACCGAACGACGATGCACTCAACATACGAAATGAAGTACTATTTAAAATACACAACATATTAAAATTTCAACTATAAAGGATGAGAAATGGACCGAAATGAGACGTCTGAAGCGGCGGCAATCTCCGGCCAACGGTGGCGGCAGCCTTCCGGCATTCGGCAGCTGCTCCCACAGCAGCATACCCCCAACAATACTTAACCTGGCCTCACATGCACGATTACTTGGCGCAGGCCCGGGTGTTCGTTCGTTAACAAGAACTTAGAGAGAAAGAGAGCGAGAGAGGGAGAGAAGAGAGAATGGGCGAGAAATGAGAGCTCTCCCCCTCCCTATTTATAGGAAAAGCTGAGGCAGGGTATAATTTTTTCGGATATAAAATACTGAAAAAGCGTTTTTGGATTCAATTAAAGTTGCTTTATTCAATGGCGAGGTCCAAATTATCTATGATACAAAATTCGAAAATACCGGGAGACTCGTTGGCATGAGTACTATTGAACCAACCCATTGTGGAAAAATGAGGAGATCGTTTGAAGAAAATCAAAGAAACATTTACTTTTTGAAACGAAAATTCATTATTCCGCTCTTTTTACTGAAAAAGTTCCCGAGCGTTCAATTGTCCCCTGATTGAAAATATGAGAACACGAACAGATTCCTTGGGCGATTTTCTGTGGAGACAAATTGTCAAAACAAGACTTAGATCAATACAAAAGATTTCATACAGATTCGAAAATCACGTTTTTACGGAAAAATACTATTCACAGATTTTCTCTTTACGATTTTCAGTTCCAGAACTTCTGTAGAGGTCAGATTAAAATTCTGAATGCACCAGTAGCTTCCTTTAGGTCGTTACATTTTAGAGAAGACCAATATTGGCTATCTTTCGGTGACAATCGCAAAATCTCATAATCGATTTTCGCGACTTACATCTGTTTTATTTTATTTTAGCTCCAATTATTTTCTTTAGTCTTCTAAATAAATTTAGAAAACTCTCTGAAATTCTGAGATGTTACACGAGTACTTAAACGAGTCGGAATCACGAGCTCTTCATGTGGAACTCAAGACACGCACTATTTTTGTACTTTTTAAAATATTATTTCTTTATATTGTAACCTTTGTGAAATTAATACTTCTCATTAAAAATAAAATGAAATTAATGGTATTAATTATTAAACTAGTACTATTAAAATTCAGAAATCAATGATCAAGATTCAAGAGTAACAAATATGTACATATATATATATACATATTATATATGATATAGCTAGTTATCTTATGTACAATTTTACATAGTGTATTAGTATAATAAATAATCATATGAAATGATATTATATTAATACTATCGAAATTAAGAAATAAAATGCTCAATAATAAATACTAAATAATAAAATAAATTAAGACTAATATTTACAAAATAATAATTTTCAATTCATTAAATAATAAATATGAATGAAATGATAATATTAATGTAATATTATCAAAATAAAGAAATCGATTGCTTGTGGATCCGATGTGGGATCGTATCATTCCACCCACCTTGACAAGCCGGACGTCCTCGGACGGCTCACACTCTAGACCGCTTCGGTATTAGGTAGCCCTTTCCCGAGCCGGATGGCTCATACTCTGGACCGCTTCAGCACCAGGTAGCACTTTTCCAAGCCAGACGACTCTCACTCTGGGTAGCTTTTACTCCGGATCGCTTCGGCACCAGGTAGCCCTTTTCCGGGACAAACCAGCTCTCAATGAAAGCACCAATCATAGGAACTCAAGCCAGATGCCCTAACTCCACCACAAAAGCTAGCTCAAGGGTGGAGGGTTGACCCTCAACTTAAGAACCCATCCACAATTGCTTGTGGATCCGATGTGGGATCGTATCAGATACTTAATACAAGAGTAGATGAGTGATAAAAGAAATTAAATAATTTTTTTAACAATATATAGTATATAATATTAAATTATAGTCTATTTTAGATTATTAGTTATAACTTATAAGAATATATGTTATAAATTATAAATTTATAATACGTGTAAAGTAATAAAGGAAAAAGAAATTAAAAAAATTAAGATTAATATTGACAATTTGACAAAACAATACACACATATAAATATTAATACATGACATGAAATTAATGATATTAAACTAATATTAATTATCGAAAGTAACAAAGTAATAAATGAAAAAGAAAATTAAAAAAAAATTAAATTATTCAAATGTTCAAGAGTAACAATATTCTTAGCACCGATATTATATAGTTAATCTTAAACTCTTAGTTATATATACTATCGTACATATATTAGTATTCTAGTATATAGTCGATATTAATTAAATAATGTACATAGCAATAAAGGGATAAGGAAAATTAACAAAAGTTAAGACTAATATTGACAAAATAATCATTCTCAATTCATTGAATAAGAAATGAGAAATGAATAAAAGATATTGAAAACATAATAGTTTCAAAAAAAATTCTTATTTCTTATCAGTTAGCACCAATGTTATATGGTTAATATTAAATTCTTAATTATATATACTAGTTGTATTATAATATATAATCTATATAACTACATTTTATATTAGTTAATATTTACATAGTAATAAACAATTAAGAAAAATTAAGACTAACATTACATAACCTAAACTAAGAGTAATAATTAAAAAAAACCAAGAATTCATAGTCTAATAATAATATAAAATCATTATAAATTATCTTAATATCTTGGAATATGATATAACTTATGAGTTATGATTCATGATTTATGAATCTTATGCCACACTCGATAACTAATACACACCCACATATATATCTGTGTGTGTGTGTGCGCGCGCGTGTGCGTGCGTGCACGTGGGCAATAGTAACTAATTGACATATAACATAAAAAAGAAAAAAAGAAAAAAGAAAGAAGAAAGAAGAAAAAGAGGAATAGAAAAGATATTAATATTGAAAAATAATCAAACAAGTCAAGCTCGAGTCCGGGCTTGCATTTTAAATAATTGAGTCAAGTTCGGGCTTGATTTTTTCATGTTGAGCTGAGCTCGATCCCGAGTTCAAAGCTCGAGCTCAAGCTCACCAAGCTCGGCTCGGCTCGTTACCCCCTATCTGCGGTGGGTAGGACTCGGTCTCCTCATCATCCAAATATGTTCACTACATCTTTATCTCGCATCCAACCTGTGAACAGAGAGGATTTCTGCTCAATCTCAATCTCGGAAGATTTATATCAATTGCAGTTGGAGAAGTTCTAATATTCTCTAATTGGACGTCTGATGCTTTCTAAGGGGGATGAGCCCTGGCCTTTATTTGAATTACAAGATGCACTTACAAAATTATGGAAAACTACAGATCCATGGCTCTCATATCGGTAGGGAAGGAATATTTCACTTTGCAATTTAATTATGAAGTGGATCAAACTAGGGTAAAATCTTCTTAAATTTGGAACATGAATCCGAGAGTTATAAGGATTCATGAATGGATTCCAGATTTTAGACCATACAAAGTGCAATCAATTTTGGCTTAGGTGTGGGTTATATTGTATAATATTTCTTATGAATATTGGCAAAATGAGGTGTTGATGTGCATTGCTCGCTTTGTAGGTACTCCTCTAAAAATCGATGACAACTTTGTGAATGGTTTGGTAGGTCACTTTGCTCTTATTTTGATTGAGATTGACATGTCTCAACTATGCAGACTCCCGTCATGATAGATCAGGGAGATGCATCTGTTTTTTATGGGTTTGAATTATGAAAATCCTCCTCCATTTTGTGGTGTTTGTTAGGTCATGGGGCATGCTGTGGCAAAATATAGAAAAGTGAATGGGAATGAGGTTGATGGGAGAGAAGGAAATGTGATTTTTGAGAAACTGGTGATAATTGCTATAGAGAATGATCTATTTGTCTGTTGGAAATGGCATCAACGGTCTATGCTTTGTTCTTCTTTGTTGTTTGTCTCATATCGGATATTTAAAAAGGTTCCAAGAACGTGTACGAAGGGAACTATTTCTGTGTCCACCTCATCCCCAATGACTAGAAGAAAAGCTTCAGAGGAAATTTTGGGAAGCTTCCTAAAGAATGCTCAAACTGGAAGGGAGACAGGATCAAAAACTGCTACAGACAAGAAGAAAGTTTGTGAAGATCTTCGTAAACATGTTGGTGGACATTCCATGTAACTGGACATTATTTAAGTAGAAGGTACTTCTTCTACTGGTCTTTTTAGATCAATGTTTCATGCTTCACTATGGGATAAAGTGAAGAAAAGAAATGTGATTTTTGAGATGAGGCATGTAAGATCCCTACTAAACGATACATCGGAGTAGTAGATTGTTTCTCACGTACCTGACAAGTCTCCTGATATAGATTAATTGATCGAACATGGTTACCAATCTCTTGTGTGCTTTGCTTTCTGATGTTCAATTGAAGTTCATTACAACATTCATGCACATTATAGTGAACTTTATCTAACAATGTTCGAGAACCTCTTTGAGAACGTTTGCAGAACAGATATCTCACACCGTGTGTAGTTTCAGAAATGATAATAAAATCTTTACTGTGTGTTTATACACACCATATCATCTACAATGCAAGTGTATGGAGCGTACAATTAAATATAGAATAATTAAATGCATACACTGACTGCAATAATTATTCAATCTATATCATCTTATATTGTTTAATATATACAAACATAAATTTTCTAGGATACAAAACTAACAATTTAAATGATCATTCATTTCATGAATAGCTATGTACTTTAATATATTTTCAAATATCAATTAAAACCATTTGATTATCTTCTTGCTTGTTTAATGATTGAGGCCCAACTAGTTATATATAATTAAACTAAAATATTAGTTCCCGAAATATATTTGAAAATAAAGATTTGAGCCTTGATTTTTTGCACACACGTTTTCGAAAGAAACTAAAGGAGTAATTATTTTTCTCACTCTTTACCAAAAATACAAAGTCTTCTGCTCGAAGATTTAATGATTTTTGGAATGAAAAGCAATAACTTTCTTCCAATTTTAAACCTCAAATTCTAGTATAAATAGATGATTAATCCTCACTATTTTTTCACACCAAAAGCAAAAGAATTTTATTGCAAGCCTCAAATTTCGAAAGGCAACACATGTGGATTTATTTAATAGTATGTTTCAGGTTCAAATTTAGGTAGAGTTTATTTTATGTTCTCTCTATATGTTTGTACATGAGTTGTGTGAAATGTCAATTAGATTATAAAGTACAAAGTCTTTAGACTATAAAGTACCAAACTAAGGGCTGATTCAAAAGTACCAATTACATGAATTAAAATCTTTTCACATACCTTTTTTTTGTTAAATTTCTAGTTTGGATAACATAGACTCCCTAGTGAGTTTAAAAAAACTTACTCCAATCATTTATTTTCCTTTCAGATAAGAGCTCAGACGATGTGTAAGCGGGAAATATGTGATGATGGTGGTCAAATGGTGAACCATGATTAAATAAGATTTTATTTTATTTGACTTTATTTTCCGTTGTGTTTCATATAAAGTATTTGCTGGGGGTTTTTCGAATTATGCCCCATAGGATCTAATCGGATATTCATTAATTCTTTAGCATACAAATCATATTTTATGTGTGAGTTTATTTAACAAACATGTTGAACAAAGCATATAAGATCATCGAAACTATTGCAGTGGAAAAATAGAATCGATTGAATAAACTTACATGAATTGTAGGGTTGCACATGAGATTGCAGGTCTAATCTCGTTGTTGTAGGAGAACTGATCGAACACGTGTCTTCTTGATGGTGTTCGAATCTTCCTTGAGACGTCAATAATACTCCTTGATCTTCTACTATATTCCTGTACCTCGTTTAGATGTAGAGTGGGCTACAAGCTATTAAACTGTGTGGATAACCTAGGGAATCAAGTGATCAAAAGAGGGGCTGATTGTGTTGCTCTAATTTTCGTCCCCCCCTTCTTAATTAATAAGGAGAGGGACGAAAATTATGTCCCTCAACCCTAATGGGTTGGGCCTCTCCACTTGTTCCATTCCTTCAGTCCACTTGGGTATAAATTGGGCTACAGTAGAGATCTAGAAGAATATTAAATTGGCCCACTAATTTATTTAACTTCTAATATCCAATACTAGGATATAATTAAATAAATTAAGTGTTATTTTTATTCCACTAAAGAAATAACACTAACCTACCAATTTAATACATATTTGCTTATATGTTTTCTCCTTTAGTCCAGCCATTCCCCATGTTTAAGATATAATGTCCATTAATTAATCATGTAAGCTTTGACAGCTATAATTAATTAATATTTCTATTTCTAGACTAGTACCACACAAACTTTATCATGTACAGAATAAATTCCACCTGCAGGGTTTCACATGTACTTGTGTTTACTCAATGAGACATCATCAACCTGACTCACCAGGACATGGTGACCATATATAATGCACGGCCCATCATATATGTAAATGTTACTACCGAAAATATCGAGGTTATTGATCTTATCAAGAATCTCAGTCATTGATAAATCAAGCAGCAGACATAACATATATATGTCCATCATTATATATGGGTTAAGAACCCGAACTCTGTGGATCTTTATTCTCTCATTTTAAGGTCAGAACAGAGAATAGTATCCTATCGTGATCCTCCTCAATACACATGTCAGTGCATCAGAATAATCAGTTAGTCAAGATAAACTAACTGTCAAATTAACGGCATACAATGGTTGGTTCAGGACCATCTAAACCACGAGCTTTTTAATACTTTGCAAGGAATCTAATGATATGATATTTACCGTGTATTCACCCACACCATATTATTTACAATGCAAGTATATGGAAACATGCATATAGATATATATAACAATAAATAAATGCACAAACAGTGACTGCAATTAATATTCAATCTATATTGTCAAAATATTGTAGAGTGTATACAAAGACAAGCTTTTCAGTATACAATCCTAACAATATTTTATTAATGAAAAGTATGAGTAACGTGCATTTTTATATTAAAAGTGAAATTGGGGTGTTACAAGTACACAAAAAGGTATGTTATAATAACAAAAAATGAATAATACAAAATTTCTACAATTCAGAAATTTATAAATTAATTTATTTTGTTGCAATAATTTTATTATTTTTTTATAATTATAATTTGCAACAAATAAAATTTTACATATCACATTCGTGCATTGCAAAAGAGAGATACTTTATAGTTTAATTTAGGCAAAACACTGTTTTAGGTCTCTATACTTTTAATTTTTTTTTCGGATTGTGTTCCATGTAATATCAATTGGTTTAAATGAGGTCCATGTACTATCTTATAAACCAACACAAGATTCACAATACAATTCATTACAGAAAGAAGAAGGAAGTTTGGATTAAGGAGGCAATTTGTTTAAATGAGGTCCATGTAATATCAATTGGTTCAAATGAGGTCCATGTACTATCTTATAAACCAACACAAGATTCACAATACAATTCATTACACAAAGAAGAAGGAAGTTTGAATTAAGGAGGCAAATGCATTCAAGAAGCTTACAAAGAGTTTGGGAGGCAAAAAAGTGTGCTCCAAAGCAAACACGATACAACTAAAAAGGGTAAAGGAAAAGCTAGGGAGTATTACATATATTTCTAACATTATCAATTTGGATAAAATAAAGTTTCTGGGACCTAATTCGAATAAAATTAAAAGTACTAGGGCCCAAAATAGTGTTTTTGCCTTTAATTTATGCCACATTAAATTAGGGTGCACATGTGTAAAAAATTAAGCCACGTCAGATTAATTTTCATCTTATGGCTTAATTGCAACAAAAAAATAATTTTTGACATTATTATAAAAATTGAAACATTGTGTGAAAAAAAATGAGAAGATTGTGATATTAGAGTCTATTAATCCTTTATTTCCGATATATTCTTCCTTGGGGCATATAAGAGAACAAATTAAATCACGCTGTTATGATTCAAGCGGTATCTTGATCCCTTTATTTAGATTTTTCCGTAATGATTTGAGGATATTTTGTTAGACAATGGCCATTTGCCAATTTTTTATTTTTGTTGAAGTTACAAAATGCTGACGTTACTGTTCATCTGCCCATAGTCAGGTGATTAGGGCATCCACAATAATTCTATCCAGTTCCAGGTGCTATCATTGCCACATCACTGCCACATCATAAAATATCTATCTATTATCTACTTAATATATTTCTCTACAATCATTCTACCTAAAAAGTAATTATTAATGGGCCCGCTATCATATCCACTAATTTATCTTTTATTATATCTTATTAATTTATTTATTTTATATATAGATAATTATTTTTACTTTCATATTTAAATTTAAATATATATTTAATTAATAAATTAATTTTAAAAATAATCCCCAAAAAATTTCGCAATAATAAAATTAAAACACAAATTAAATTGATACATGAAAAAAAAACACAAATTATATCGTTATCCATAATGATAGATATATATATACATAACGATAGATATATATATATATAGATATAGATATATATATATATAGCATAACGATAGATAGATATAACGATATATATATATATATATATATTATATATGACTTCAAAAATTAAAAGTAAAAAATGACGGCTATTTCTACTTTTCTTGTAAGTTAATATTAATTGTTAATATTAATGAAAGTTTATATTAATGATAACGAAAGTTATCATTAACGAAAGTTAATATATATTGTTAACGAAAGTTTAGAATTAAACTATCATTATTATTTATTCGTTATCATTTTTTAACTATAATGGTTATCATTAATTCTATCTTTTAACTAAAATAGAATTAAACTATCGTTATTATTTATTTTTGTAATAATCGTTATTATATTAATGATAACGATAGTTATTCTATTTTTGATAACGAAAGTTATCATTATTATATTTAAACTATCGTTATTATATTTTGTAATAATCGTTATATTATATTAACTATCATTAATGTTTGGTATGTATAGATGGGGAAAATTAAAATTTTCGTTATTGTTTATTAACTATCGTTATTATATTTTGTAATAATCGTTATATTATATTTTTCCCACCACCCAAATTGCATGAATAGTACCCCCAATTAAATGAACAGTAATTAAAATTTTTACTCCATGTGATAGTGGGGTCAGCTTGAGTATCGATTTTACCAATCTGTCTAAATATTCTACTTTCTCCCCCAAACTTCTATCTAACGATATCTGGCCCACCCACAACCCTTCTACCATAATACACGTCATCTTCTGACTTGGAAAAACCAACCATTGAAGGTGCTCTTAAGAAAAAGATGCTGAAAATAGACGGGACATCTAGAAAGGGGGGATTTAGCCCTTGCAGAAATATTTAGTAATGAAACATCCCTATTTGAGGAGCACCAACCAAAGGACACAAGTCCCAGAGATACCAACGTACGAACGTAGCCACGTAGGCTCGTCATTTGGGATGAGATCTTCTGTTTTACCTTCCATGTTATGTTGCATTTTTTTACTCAACACTTTAATTTTTTAATTTTTTATTTATTTAAATAAATATTGATTTAATTTAATTTTACACTTGTTATTTAACGTTCATTCTAATCAATTAATACATATATATATATATATTATATTTTTTTAGTATTTAAGAGAGTCCAATGCCAGCTGGAATGTATAAAATTTATACATATCACGGGGTGTTTCAACTAGAATTGAGCATTCCAAATGTTAATTTTTCTCATTCTAGCGGTTTTCAACTGTTGAAATTACCTTCTTTTCTTGTAGTAATGTACTCAACTCCATCACCCGTTGGAATCACCTTCTTTTCTTGTAGTCATGTACTCAACTCCCGCACCGTTCTCTAATTTGGAATATCTTGTTTCATGCGAACACGGCCAAGATTGCTATCTCGTTGTGTATGCATCAATATTGATAGCTCTATGGAAGTGAAGAAAAAAACTAAAAAATGCAGTAAAGAAAAAAAAAATGAAAACATATAATTTTCAGTCTTTCAATTCGATTTTGAATCATGATATGTCAGTTTTTGGTTATACATATTTAGCACTTCAATTTTTATGTTTCGATTTGATTCTGCGTCAAATGGCCCGAATGCTTAGCTGTAAGCATTAGTCTCTTTCAATGAAGAGCATCATGTCTTTCACATGGAAATTCATTTCATAGCCACACTAATACACACTGCCCACCACATCCATTCAAGGAATATATGTAGTTAGATATTGCACTAAATTTCAGCACCAAATTTTTCTGTAACTTCAGTGTTCTGCATTAAATAAAAATATTCTCTTAAAGATTTTATTTTGTCTTATAATGAAATATGAATATACACGATGATTTAGTATTTTAAAAAAATAATAATTATTATTAAAAATTATAACATATAATGTGTTTGGAATAATAAAAATACTTTAAATGATCATCAAACTTTTACAATTATTGAAAAATATTACGAGACTACAACACTTATGAATATATATATATATATATATATATATATATTGGCATCAGTGTGTTTTTCAAGTAGTTTTATGTCATTTGTAGTGTGTTGTTAAGTCAATTCGTAGTAATTTGTGATATGTGTTTTCACCATACGTTTACCTTACCTTATACGGTATGGAGAAAATCAATATCGTTACCTTACCTTACCTTAACATTCGGTATACCTTCCTACGGTATACCTTAAATATGATATATGATTATATGTATTAGATATCATAAATTTACTAAATAATGTAATAAATAATAAATGAGATGAGATATCATAAAGTTTCTATATATATATGTTGACACGCTATTTATTAACAAATAAGTGAATCGCAAGTGCACGACGTTATTGTAATAAATAGGTAAGTAAGAGTATCTTATCCCATAGAGACTGATATTCCTATGTTCACAAACACAAGCACTTTATCAACATCTAGACACTGAAATCGCAGGTAGAATGAAAATAAATAAACAACACAAATAAAATGTAGAATACAAAATAACTGAACTGATCAATTGAGGAAAACCTAGGCTTTATGAAAACTGGATTATTATTTCATTTATTAACACTTATTAACTCTTGTAACCCGACTTTAGTCTTTAATTTATCAATGGTGGAAAATCACTAGTTTGTTACCAGACTACTTTTAAAGGCATAAACCATAACTTAGACATAATGAGCATGCACTTTACTGCGACCAGTTCTTCACACATGTCATCACTCCTAATCTAGCACACGAAGATTTATTCAACCATATACAATACTTTTTCACTTGGTCGGTCCTTCCAAGCACACATAACCCAATTTCTATCTTTCCATCACTAATTCTTCTCTGGTCTGTATTTCAAATTAATGATTAGCATGCATAAATGTTGATCAAACATTCATACAACATGTAAACAAGCACATAGAAATCAAGCCCCGAGAGACAGGATGAAGAAATCAATTAAATCATATTAAAAAAATCATAGTATCAAATCCTTAAAACCTAGCTATGAAACTAGCTAGACATAATAAAATTAACAATAAAAACTAGGTAAAAGTGTTCATGACAAAATAAACAACAAAACTGAATAACACGGGGAAATCTGGGTTGTCTTGTCTCTTCTGCAGCAACATTCCGTCTCTACCAACATTGTCACCTTCTCTTGAGTAGATGGCACGCCTTTACCTTTATCTTCTCTTCTCTCTTCTCTCTTCTCTCTTGATGTATCCTAAGTGGTGGTGAATGATATTAGGTGTCCTCTTTACGTGTATCACAGCAGGAGTTTTTATATCTAGGTTTAAAATTCTGAATTGGAGATAAAAATCGCTCATCCCGCGAACCTGAGCATATGGGTGGACCCAAGTATTTCAGTCAACCCAAAGAGCTATCTTTGCACTGGGTTGACCCAAGTGACTTCGGTCTGGTCGACCTAGGCCTTCACAAATTGCACTGGACCGGGTTGACCGACATTTTTCAGGTCGACCCAGGCTATTTTTGCACTAGGATTTTGATTTCTTCGGGTTTTGATCATTGATCCAGTCCATAGACTTTAATTAAGTATTTAATTAAGCCCTAGAGCTTAATTAAATCATTCTTCCACTTCTCAAGTTCGTATTTGACTGTTTTGCTTCAAATCTGCAACGAAATCACAACTATGACTACAAAACTAGCAAACATGTCAAAAACTTTAAATGATAACAATGTAAGCACGAAAGCTATATAAAATACACAACTTAATATAATAAAGATCATCAATTCATATTCAAAAATTATGTAAAATACATAGTTGTAATATATATATATATATGCATGTATAATATTTATACTAAGTATTATATATTTACATAACAATCATCTCTTATTCTCTCTCACACGTATATGTTAATTTAAATGTACAAGTAAATGAATTAATATAGTTGCTAAATATATTATATTATTATTATTATTATTATTATTATTATTGTTATTATTATTATTATTGTTATTTCTCATTTCTAGTTATCTTATTATAATTAAATTATAATTGTAATTTGAATCTATGGTTGAGAAAAAAAATAATATCAATTATTGTTACAGCCCGGTCCCGAGATAGGGGTTAATGAGGTAAAACGGAAAATTAATAAGTTGGTTTTACAATCGAGATATGCTTTTGGGAATTAGACGAGGATACTCGGGTTCACTTTTGTTAAATGGGAGCATGCTTGAGTGGAACTGAACGGTTAATTAAACGGATAACCGGATACCATTCAGCATAGATGATAATAGTTGATAATGCGTGCAAGCCCCTTGATAGACGAAAGGAAATCATACTTGGGAAATAGAAATAGAACTTAGTGTGCATCTTATACTCAAATAATTATGTCTGGGGAAATCATTCATAGAGTCTTGATAATCATAATAGATCTTTAAACGGGATTGGAAAGAGTGTATCAGAGTAGCAGATCACATAGTGGGATTTCAAAAGAATATTAGATAATAACAAAATAATCTTGGCAGCCGACCCACATCCACAGCCACCAATATCCTCGGCATCTCAACCTGTAAAACATTTGAAAAAAAAGGGGGTATGAACATTAATGTACTCAGTGGGTTTTAGTGAAACACTTTAATAAACTTCCAGATATCCAATAATCAACTGACAGTATATGGAGAGCAAAACGCAAAAGCCCTCTCCATATCCGTAAAATCTTTTCTTTTCTTTTAGGCCCAATCTGGCTCAAACCTGACGTCAACTGTACCCTTAGGCATGCCATAGGATAGAAGAGGGGTTACCTCAAATATCCGAACGAGTTTGCGAGGGAAAAACCCAGCAGTGACTCCCTTAAGAGTTCTGAGCTCAAATCCTGCTTAAGTGATAAGCTAAGTTCCTTCCTTTCTTAACCTTGCTAGCAACACCAAACTTAGCACAACGTCTAAGACTAATCCTTTAATACTGCATGATCTCGGCCTACAAGGGATTTAATGCTACCCTAACAAGGCAAACCTTAATTCTTAATTCTGTAAGCTTAACAAGCATAAACATTCGATTCCAGGAGAAGAACGTAAATAAATACGAATCGAACTAAAGATAATTCTAAACATCTCATGCTAAGCATAAACAATACTTTAGTAGTTCTATCATTTCTAAACATGCTTGAGAGCTCAAGTAAAACATAATATCTTCATTTCTTCCTTCCTTGTACAAAGATCAATCAGACAGAGCAAAAATACTTTATTGGATATCTCATTTGCCCTAACATGCTTCTAGAGCTTATTAGCTCAAACTTTAGATGAGTATAGATTTACCCACCTTGATTACGGAACGGAAGATGAGGCAACGAGCTGGTGGTCTTCCTTAGTATTCCTCCGAGGCTCGATTCCCCCTACAAAAGTCGAATCATTGACTTAGCAGCCTCCTTCAAAGATTTCTAATAACATGAGATTAAATAATACCAAACTAATGTTCCCTTAGCTAGGACTTAACATGGATAGCATGACTTTTGACTTAATAAGGGTTCGAGAAGGATTTATCTTATTTAAGGAACTTCTCGACTTGATCTCTAAATTTTTAGACGGAAAATAATTTGAATAGCTTATTCGAAATAAATCAAAAATAACTTGAACACCTTACTATAATTTAAACTTGAATATGGCTTGAGAATGACATAATTTGAAAAGCTCGAAAAGTTCGGGAAGAGGGTACGAAAATAGCCGAAAAGAAATGGCGAAAACAACACGGAGAAGGGGGGGCGCCGCGGCGCACATGGGCACCGGCGGGCTGCCCTTTCCCCGGCGGGCTTGGGGCGGCCGAGGGGGGCGTGGCGCGGCGGCGCACTCCCCCCCCTGCGGGGCTCTCTTTTTCTCTCTCCTCAGCCCAGTTCTGGGCGATCTTCAACTGGGTTCTTCATGTTCGTTGATTCTTTCGACGAATACGAAGAACACGAAGAACATTTAACTCGAAATTTCTTAAAAACAACATACTTGAATTTAACATGCAACAACATACTTTAACTTAAAAAGAATTTTGGCATTATAACGGCATAAACACGATAATCCTCCTTAATATTTAGAATAACGACGAAATCGTTAAATGTGACTTGAACGGAATTTAACGGAATACACGAGGCTAATCTTTTAGAATAATAATAACGAATGTAAAATGAGAAATATAACGTAAATGTTATTAACTTGGAACTTCAACAAAAATCAAAATACAACTTTTAGACGAGCAATAATGAAGAACGCGAAGAACGTAAAGAACGGAAAGTAAATGCGGAATTTAAAAGACAGAAAAGAAATGAAGTCGAGACCTAAGAACAAAAATGGATGGGGTTAGGTGCGTCGAAGGAATGTGGCTAGCTCGGCATCTCGTCCAGTCGCAACGGCGGCAGAGCCGCCTGCTACGATCCAACGGCGCCCCTAGCACATTTCCTCACCGCATCCCTTCCATGCCACTCCGCTCGTCGTCTTGAAGAACACTCACAAAGAACGCTTTTTACTTTGACAGAACTTTCTCGACTTTGAAAGCTTTTCACCCTCTCGATTTAGAAGTGAAATGGATGAGAAATGAGCAAATGAATGCAAAAGGGGTGGTCCCCTATTTATAGGAGAAGCTTTGGCTTCCCTTGGGAGCTATTGCTGTGCGGAAATACTGCAAAAGCTACACCGGATTCGGTTTAAAAGCTGCTTTATTCGATGTCGAGGTCCAAATGACTTCAGACACGAAATCTAAAAATACCGAGAGACTCGTTGGCTCGAACACTAGTGAACCAACTCGATTCGTGAAGAAGATGGGGTCTTCAGAAAAAAGACGAGCAAAGATTCTTTTTTTGGAATTACTTTTTACTATTCACTTAGACTGACAGATTTTGCTCCCGAGCGTTCGATTGACCTCAGAATGAAAATCTGTGAACGCCAACGGAATCCTTGAGTCATTTCCCATAAGAGGGGCCTGACAGAACTGGACTCGGATAAATGAGGAGGATTTCGTAAATTTCTCAAAACACGAACGCACGCAAGAGTTACTATTCATTCCCCTTTTAAATACGTTTTTCACCACCGGGAACTCAAATGACTTCAGATTTAAAATCCGAAAACGCCGATGTACTCCTTGGGTTAAAACCTTTCTAAAGAAACCACATATGGCAATTAAAGAATTAAGATTACATTCTCCGAAAAGACGATCTTCACGAAAATTGACTCTTAAAGTCGTGACTGACATCCAACCATAACTAACCTTGTTTAAATTCCTTCTTTAATTAATTAATTAATATTAACAACTCTCTAAACCTTATCCAAAAATTTGGGGTGTTACAATTATTTCATGTAATTTAAATTACTCATTGTTTAATTATAATTCATGTACAAATTACGTATGGTAAATTTTCTATATCAACATTTATACATTTAATTCGGTATATGCCGGCATACCGGTGTATATATGTCGGTAGTTCGGTATATACCACACCAACAGTATATGCAGGTATAATTGTATGTGCTGAAGTAACGGTATATGCCGAAAGAGTTGGGTATATCGTCGGTATCGGTATACCTCAATTTTTAAAATTTCATACGGTTACCTAACGAAAAAACTCGGTACGGTATCATACCTTACTGAAACTACCGGTATACCTTAAAATTCGATATTTTAATTTTTTTTCGGTATAGTAAATACAGTATGACGGTCTTTTCCCCAGCCCTAGATATGTGCGACTTCATTCTATCCATTATGTTTACTTAATTGTATTTTTATTGAAATTATTTATTTATTTAGATGATTTATAATTTAAAATTAAGTAAATATATAATTTATAAAATAAATGAAATTTATTAGATAAACCATTTAATAATAATTTAAAATAATAAAATAATTTATTAAATATTGTGGGAACTGCCCTAAATTTGGAGCATAATTTGATCTTCGTAAATTTGGGACATGATTTGAGAAACATTGAAATGAATTTCTGCCATTCATAGTTTAGTAAAACGTTGGAGTTGTTCGTTTGGTTAAGAATTTCGTGTTAAAGACTTATTAAAAGCTTCGCATGTTTTCTCAAAAAAAAAAAAAAAAAAAGTAAAGAAAAGAAAAGAAAATTGCTTTGCATGACTTTTCTGAATGTTATTATTCTGTTGTTTGCTTCCGCACAATTTCTTGTTTTGAGATACTTTTTCCACTCGATAGAGAAGCTTCCTGCTTTGCTCTTTTTTTCTTCGTTATTTAAGAAGTTACAAGGGCCATCACTTACGGCGTCAATCCTAATTTATTTAATTTTAATTGACCCTACCCAACTGTACATTTAATCAAACACTAGACACACATGTCTTTTTAGGAATGATCTAGTGATGGAGTGGTGTTATTTTGAGGCCAAAGATCTTAAGTTTGAATCCCACTACCAACACCACTAGGTGTGAGGCTATCACACCTCGCTTGTTAAGTGTGGTTAACCTCTCCTGTGTGGTTTGTAGGCTACTACACAGGGACTAGATTTTACCCAAGTTCGAATCATCACACTTGACTTGCCAAGTGTGGTTAACCTCTCCTACATGGTTTGTAAGCTACTACACAGGAATGAGATTTACCGAGTGCGCACCTCGGTAGCGACTGCGCGTTACCTTTGACAACAACAATGAAAAAACACTAGACACACATGATCCGGTTCAGTCAGCTTCAACCCTTCAATTATTCATAAAACCAACTTGAATTGTTCCACCACAATTATTTTGGTGTGGTCTTGCTTATACCAATTGCACGTAACCGTTGTATTAGATCGAAAAATTAATGTTGAAAAGTATCAATTTATTTTACTTGAAAAAATATGGACATTAGAAAAGACTTAAATATATGGAAGTCTTTGCCATTTTTTTTAATTTTTTTAAAGAAAAAGCAAGAGAAAAACTAATTGGTTGACTAGTACCCGGGTGGACTACATAGTATATGTATATTGATCCACACACCCATTTTTCTCACGAAACATTCCTCTCCCACTTAACATCAATCCTTAAATTCTTGCAGATTCCATCATGGCCTATGACATATTTTTTCTCACAGTAGTATGTGTGGCAAATCTGCATACACTCGTAAAATCAGTGGACACGAATTCAGAAACATACATTGTTCATGTAGAGTTGCCTCCCACCACATCAAGTCTAAGCAGCAGCTTGGACGATTTGCAAGCATTTTATCAATCATTTCTCTCATCAACACCATCGACCACATCAACATTATCCGACGAGCCACAAATCACATACGCATACCACAACGTTTTCCACGGGTTTGCCGCCCTGTTAACGCCGGAGCAAGTGAAAGCCATGGAGAAAAAACCCGGTTTCATCTCGGCGCGGCCACAAAAAACACTGTCCCTCCACACAACCCACTCACCCAACTTCTTAGGCCTAAACCAGAACACAGCTGGGCTATGGCGGGACACAAACTACGGCAGAGGCGTGATCATCGGCGTGCTAGACAGCGGCATAACCCCCAACCACCCCTCGTTTAACGACGAGGGAATGCCCCCGCCGCCTCCCAAGTGGAAGGGGCGGTGCGATTTCATCACCACGGCGTGCAACAACAAGCTCATCGGCGCCAGGTACTTCACCACCGGAGACGGCACGCCTTACGACCAAAATGGGCACGGCACGCACACTGCTAGCACTGCTGCTGGGAATTTTGTGCGAGGCGCCAATGTTTTTGGTAACGCTAATGGAACCGCAGCTGGGATTGCGCCTCTCGCTCATATAGCCGTGTATAAAGTGTGCAATGTTGGTTGCTCCGAGAGTGATATCATGGCCGCAATGGATGCTGCGATAGACGATGGTGTGGATGTAATCTCACTCTCTCTCGGTGGGCCTGCACGCAACTTTTACGACGAAAACATTGCTGTCGGAGCTTTCTCTGCAGCAGAAAGAGGCATATTTGTAAGCGCCTCAGCTGGAAACGATGGCCCGAATCTCTCCACTCTTGGAAACGGCGCGCCGTGGATTCTCACTGTCGGAGCCAGCACCGTTGACCGGAAAATAAGGGCTACAGCAGTGCTCGGAAACAAGGAAGAGTTAAACGGCGAATCCACATTCCAGCCAGCCAATTTTCCCCCAACTCTGTTGCCTCTTGTTTATCCAAGATTCAGTTCCGCATCTTGCGCGCCAGCATCACTGAGCAGCGTTGATGTTCAAGGGAAAATCGTGGTGTGTGAAGTGGACAGATTGACGGAAACGATAGAGAAAGGCAAAGCAGTGAGAAATGCGGGTGGCACTGCCATGATTCTTATCAATCAGCAGCGAGACGGCGACACCACAGATTCTAGTTCCCATGTTCTTCCCGCCACGCATCTCAGCTACTCCGATGGCTTGAAAATCAAAGCCTATTTGAACTCAACAACATCCCCAACTGCAGGAATTTCATTCAAAGGAACTATAATTGGTGATCAAAATTCACCGGCATTAGCATCATTTTCTTCCCGGGGTCCGAACTTGGCCAGCCTCGGCATCCTGAAACCCGACGTCGTCGGCCCCGGCCACAACATCCTTGCAGCCTGGCATGTCTCTGTCGAAAACAACAACGCCACAAACTCCAATTTCAACATCATTTCCGGCACCTCCATGTCCTGTCCTCACCTCAGCGGCGTCGCGGCATTGCTGAAAAACGCGCACCCTGATTGGTCCCCGGCAGCAATCAAGTCCGCCATCATGACCACAGCCGATCAAATAAACCTCGCCGGAAATCGAATTGAAGATCTAGCTACTCAACAGGTTGCTAATGTTTTCGGAATCGGGTCAGGTCATGTCAACGTGCTAAAGGCTGCGAATCCGGGGCTTGTTTACGACATCCTTCCGCAAGATTACTTGCCTTATCTCTGTGGATTGAACTACACTGATCAACAGGTCGGGATAATTGCGAAACGTGTGATCAGGTGTTCGGAGATTTCGAGCATTTCGGAAAGTGAATTGAATTATCCTTCCTTCTCTGTTTTTCTTGGAAACACTTCGGAAACCTATAATAGGACGGCCACCAACGTTGGCGAGGCGAACGCAGTTTACACTGTCGGAATTTCTGCAATGCCGCTTGTGGAGGTGAAGGTGGAGCCGACGACTCTTCAGTTTTCAGGGGTCAACCAGAAATTGACGTACCAAACAACGTTTAGTAGAAGGGCTAATGCAACTACAACTAGTAGAGTAATTGTTCAAGGATTTCTTACTTGGACTTCTGCTAAGTACTCTGTCAGGAGTCCTATTATCATTTTTCTCTGAGTTTTCAGTGGAAAACTGCCAATTATATATGAGAATTCCGCTTCTCATGTTTTATCAATCGTTTCTATTTTACTACAATAAATAATAAATTGTTGGAATCAAATGAAATCCTCTATCCCACTTTTCTCTATCCCATTTGGTGTCCATTTTAATTTTTATTCGATTTTCATCAATTTTTTTCTTCAATTTCAACTTGTAATGGCTTAGTTTAATTTTATGATTATTATTTAGGGTTTATTCCACCCAATTAGGGTTTATATTTATTTTTTAATATTTATGTCTTGTTTTTTAGTTGATATAATTGATTATTATGATTGATTATTCCAAAAATATGGTATATAATTTTTAAAAATTTTAATTTTTAAGAATAAATGTTGATTGTGATTTGTAATACTATAATAAAATTTATTTTTGTAATAAATATTTTTAAAATATTAAATTTTATTGTGGGACATAATAGTGGGACATGAAAAGTGGACTAGAGGATTTTATACCTGTTCGAATATGTACGTTGTATAACCCTGATTTCTCTATTTGAATTTTATTTTTTATCCCATTTCTACAAATACAGTTGTAATCATCTACTGCGCATTTGGCATTGCATTCCTTATTGCATGTTCTTTTTTTTCAGTTTTTTTTTTTAAATTTTATTCTTAGATTTCAATTTCTTATACTTTAGTTTAATTTTACACTTATTATTTATGATTCATTCTACCAATTTAGAATGATTTATAATTTTTAAGTATTTAATTTTTATTTTTTAGTTATTAATTGATTATTTGAAAAATTAAATACAAAAAAATATATTAAACTCTTAATTGGGTAGGATGAACCCTAAATAACAAATGTAAAATTAAACTAAAGTATCATAAATTGAAATAAAAAAAATTGAAAAAAAAAAAAAAAAAACGAGTGTCCAGTAAGAAATGCAACACCAAATGTGCAATAGATGATTTTGTCTGTACAAACACTATATATGTTTTGGTATTACACTATATGTGGAGTGCAAGGATGATAGTAAGTGATGGAGATATCAAAATATAAAGATAAAAAACTTGTATAAGACCGTCTAATGGGTCTCTTGCGTTAGACGGGTCAAATAGGATCCAAATCCGCTTAAAAAATCATGTCAAAACCGTCAAAACCCGCAAAAATAGTCAGGCGCGTGGGCTCCATGCGCCCGCCTACACACAGCCACTCGAGTATCACTAGGTATAAAGTAAAGTATCATTATGTGTGAAGTATCATTAACTGTGAAGTGAAGTATCATTTGATATAAATTTGGCGAAATATAATTAACTATTAAGTGAAGTATTATTAGATTTATATCTGGTAAATTAGCATTAATTCTGAAGTGAAATATCATTAGATATAAATTTGGCGAAATAGCATTCACTATTAAGTAAGGTATAATTAGATATATATATTTGGTGAGTTATCATTAATTCTGATGTGAAGTATCATTAGCTATGAAACGAAGTATCATTAGCTATGAAATGAATTATCATTAGATATAAATTTGGCAAAATATAATTAATTATTAAGTGAAGTATCATTAGATATATATCTGGTCAAGTATCATTAACTGTCATGTGAAATATCATTAATTATGAGATGAAGTATCATACTACAAGAATCGCGGAGTTTAGCGACGGACACTTGCGATGGAATATTGTCCGTCGCTACTAACGACGGACCAATGACGTAATGTCCGTCGTTATTATTTTCAGTCGGAATTTGTGGTGGGTTGGTTCGCGCTTAAATCTAACGACGTATCAACTACAGAATATCTGCCGTTAATGGTAATGACAGACACAGTCCGTCGTAAAAAATTTTTGAAATTAATTTTTAATTAAATCTTAAAGTTAACGACGGATTATGTCCGTCGTTAACTTTCGGATTTTATTTTTTCTTTTTTTTAATAGATAATGACGGACAAAATCCATCGTTAGTATTATTTTTTTAATTTATAATTAAATTAATTACTTAACGATAAAATCCGTCGTTAGAAGTAATTAATTTAATTATAAATTTAAAAAATAATACTAACGATGGATTTTGTCCGTCATTAGTCAGTCGTTAACTTTTAATATTACAGTCGTGGAATTGCACATACATTTCATTTATGCAAAAACCTCAATCCCCCATTTTGCTTGGCGATCCACCGGCGACGAGGTAAGTTTCCCCTCTCTCTCCCTCTCTCGCGCTGTTCTCTCTCTCTCCCGCCTCTCGTCTCTCTCTCTACACTCTCTCTCACCCTCTCTCGACTCTCTCGTCTATCTCTCTCTTTGCACTCTCTCTTTCTCGATCTGCATTCTTTCTCTCCCTCTCTGCCCTCTCGTTTCTCTCTCTGTGCAGTCCCTCTCTCACTCTCTCATCTCCCTCTCTTTGCCATCTCCCTCTCTCTCTGCCACCTCTCTCTCTCTGCCATGTTTATTGTTTTCAATTTTTGGTTCTTTGTTGCAAAATTAATTTATGGTAATTTTATGGATAAATTTTGATTAATTAAGAATGTTCGCAAGAGGATTAAGGAATTAAAAGAGTAATATTAATGTTGAAGATATGCATGCTTAGATTTACTTACTTAACGACTTGTTGTGTTTAGGCGGAGGTGTACCAATGGGCTGCGAAGTTGAGCCAGCAAGGTCCAGAGACTGATGAGACGCCTCAGGTGGATATGACCGCCCTTTATCTAGAGGTGCTCGGAGGGATGAACAAGAAGAAGCGCATCTTCAGCGCTGGATCTCGATCGTACTTATACAGTGGCGACAACAGTAGTAGCAGTATCCGTTCTGGAGCCACCTCGCAGCCCGTATATACGGAGGAGGCCTTCACGCAGCGTGTTGATGAGAGCAGGCCCAGATCTGGGACGAGGTCAGGTCCGAGATCCAGACCGAGATCCAGCAGCTGCAGGCACAGATGGAGGCCCAGATGCAAGCTAGAATGTAGACCCAGATAGCGGCCCAGTGGGCCCAGATGTTTGCTAGATTTGGCTAGCCTCCACACCCCAGCCCCTGCCCCTGCCCTCTGATGACTGATACAATATTTGTATTAAGGATAATTATATTTTATTTGTGAATTTGGGATTTAATACATTGAATTTTTTTATTAGTATTTGATTTATAATATTTGATTTTAATTAATTTATATAATATTAAAATGTGAACTAAAAAAAATTAGCGATGGACTAGCGATGGATCGTGCTTCCGGTATTTAGTGACGGACTCGTATCCGTCATTAAGTTATTGCCATATTTAATAACAGATACAAATTATCGCTATTAGCGATGGATAGGGTACGTTGCTAGTCCGCCGTGAATTCATCATCTGACTTCCGGGCGACCAGCCGGCGATGACAAGTTAGCAATGGACCATTCCGTCGGCAATACATCGCTAGAATAATGACGGATATGTATTCTGTCACTAGTGTCATGTAATGACGAGTGAATCAGCGACGAACATTGTCTGCCGTTAGTTCGTCGCTACACCCATGTAGTGATGGAAATCCAATGTTTAGCGACGGATAAACCCGCTTTTTTGTAGTGTCATTAACTCGGAAATGGAGTATAATATGATACTTCACTTCGCAGTTAGTGATACTTCACACATGGTGATAGTTTACTTTATACCCAGTGATATCCGAGTTATTTTATTTTTTTAATCATATATTTTATTCAACTCGGATCCGGGTTAAGATCCGTCTAACGTAAGAGACCCATTAGACGGTCTCACACAAGTGTGCCCCAAATATAAATTAGATCTTGATATCATATATGTGTCTACACACACACACACACACACTTAAATATTCAACTCTAATCCTTCAGGGTATATTAACGATCTTACTTTTTCCATATAATGAAAAATTATACATTATAATCAATATAATTATAACCTGTATAATAACTTAAAGATGAATATTTTTGGTTTAACTAAATGTATAATTCTAGAAACTAATAAAGAGAGAATAATTTTTATTTTAATACAATTAAATATTAAAAAGACATAAAATTTAATTATAATATAAAGAATATATAGTAACATAAAAAACAATAAGATTGCTATGTTTATGTTTTTTTTAATTAATTGATTGATTTCCTTAAAAAAATGATTGAGTTGTCACATATGAAAATAACAGATTCCCTATGTTTAATTGACTTTGTTTATGGATGTAGGAAAATAAGCAATATTAATTGTATGTTATTTTATGGATATTACGGTAGATACTATTAAAAATTAATTTAATAACATTTGTAGACTCTTCTAATTAACATTGATTTCTTCCCACGTTCTCTTCTAGGTCGTGGACAGGTATTAACTGCCACAACTTGCACGTCCATCTTTGGACTGGAAATAACAGTCCCTTAACACAGCTGCTATGGTCCACCCATGTTCTCCTTTCTCTGCACTCACTCGCTCCAGCGTTCCACTACTAAAATAAGTTAGTTAGAAGAAGGAGGAAAGAGATAGCATGCTTCCTAAAAAGTAGGAACCGCTTTGACCATTTCAAAGCAAAATCAAATAACTAATTTAACCGCCTATATCCACTTATTTTAAATTCAAAATTTGTGGATATAATTAATTAAGATAGACAAATTAATCAAATTAATTCAGAACGAATTAATTCTAAATTCTAGGAAATGATAAGAGATTACCATAGTCAATGTTATGGTCAATGTTGCAGGAATATTGTTACACATTAAGTATAACATTGAATATACTATTATCAACAATGTTGAAAACAGTTAATGTAACACCATTCTTAACCGTATATATTTAATTAATGTTGTATATCTGGTTATATGAATTTCTTTCAATTACATATTGTAATTTAATTAGAATCATAACCAATTCATTAATATCCTTAATTATATATCAATTTGGTGCAAATTTTGAATTAACATAAACACCTAGTACATATATTGATGCCGATTTTTTTTTTCTTCTTGGTCGTATTTAATATGAGTAATTGAATATTGTAATTTACTTTTGGAATCAATTTGGGAATGCTGAAGTTGATGCAAATCAAATGGTAGTACATGGAAAGTTTGAAACGTGTCAAAATTCTGTTGGACTTTAAAAAATTGGTTAAATATGGTGATTTATTTAGAAATTATCCTTATAATTTATTCAATAACTTCATATTCAATTTTGACCTATAAATTACTAATTCACATAATGTCAACGTGATAATCATTTGAAATAGATAAAAAAATTGTTACACAATGCAATATGTATATTTACAAATAGTATTGATTTCATTCTAAAAAAGTGGAATGGAACTCTAAAAGCACAAAAAAGTTATCACTTGCTTGTTCGTATAAATAACAATTTATTTAATTAAATATATATTATATTGGCACCTTATTTTTTGCATTGAAGTGAGTTATTTCCAAGGTAATTAATTTGGAAAATTATGTCCCAATTTTATAATTTTATTTCATGAGGTTCAAATCATAAATATTTTTTTTCTAAAAAATTACTTAATTAATTATTTTATCAAAATATGTTTCACAATTCATTAAATTATTAAAGATAATTTTTTATTGGATATAATTATAAAATAGTTAGAGTTAATATTCAAATGTATAGTAGAGACCTGTGAAAAATAAGTATTTATATATTATTTATAAGAGATATATTAACTTGAAATTTTACACCTACTTTTAAGAAATACACACACGTACACGTTAATACATCTAAATATTAATGTATTTCGTGATACCAGCATAATTTGATCATAACCATGTGAAAAGTTCATATCATTCTTCAGAAAATTTGGATCATTTAACATTGAGTGTGCCTCTATATTGTTTACATAGATATACAATTTAATTAATTTGCTAGCTATAATATTCCTTGCTTATTTATAATAGACATAACTCAATCGATTATTATATATATTTTCTTCAAATGACGATATACAGTCCAATCATAAGAAATTATGTACGGCAAATTCTTCGGTTAAACTTGTATAGCCTTACATGACACACATATTTTTAAGTATTAGAAATAATATTTTCGAGTATTATAAGTGATTTTTTTAATTTAAAAAAATATAGCAATAATTATAAAAAGATGGCATTCCCTTTTACTAGTAGTACTTTATTCAATAAAATAAACATTATATTTTTTAGCATTAAAAGTGATAATTTTTGTAGTTCTACTAAACGTGTGTTTGATTCGGGATAAGAAGCATTTATGGTGTTTCATTTTCTATGGCACAATTAATTATTTTAGTTTCTCAAATTCTCCTATATATAAGATGTACATCAGATGGTCAACGTATTGACCAAAAAAATTGTCAAAACAATTGATACTTTTTAGTGATAGAAGTCATAATTTTTGAATTTTGAGTGATACTTATTTGTGTTACGATTAATACTGATTTTGATAGATGTTTTCGTTATTTTTTCTGGCAGAACTTTTTAATGATACAAGTGATATTTTTGGACTTATGAGTGATACTTTTTAGTGTTACGAATTGTTAGAAGTTGTTGCCTGAAACAATGTGAATTACGGATGTAAATCGCAAAGTTAAAAGTAATGTTGAAGCTAGTGTTACCACATTGCCTTCAACATGCAGCGGAAACGTAAACAGAACTTTGCACAAAATAAGTTTTAAATCACACTCCTTACGGTGTGTGATTGCCTCAAGGCGAAATTCACTATCACAAGTGAAATACAAAAACAATGCTGATGTTGTCTCGGTTCACTCCATTGACAACACTGCATAAAACATACAGAGGACTATCCTAGCTTCACTCACTCGAATAATCACTCAAAACAAACCTATCTAAACATATAGATAGATTACAACAAGTCACTCTAAATCCTAGACTTCTCCAAGTTGACTATCTAACCTACACATACAACTGGAATGAAAGTCTCCAGCTGATTGGGACGCTAGGCAGATGTCGAAGAAGATGTTTTGGACTTTAGAGACGACACTAGATGCAAGGTTCAGAGCTTCTCACAAACTACGGTGATAACCTGCTTGCATAAATGATTTTAAGGTCTAAGGAGACCTTAAATACTTCCTCCATCTTGTATTGGCAGTTGCTTCATGATCTTAGATGACTTGGACTTGAATCAACCGTCTTCCACTACCCATTGCTAAATGTGGACTTGATATAATCGTCTTCTGCATTGCACGTTACACGTTCTTCAACATCGTGCAATAGTAGCAGTTACTCCAGTGACCCACGATCTCCTGCAACAGTTAGTGTCCAAGAAGGAGTGGGAACATCACGTCCCCATGAAATCCGGAACAGATTTTGAACAAGTCAAAATCAAACATTATCCACGTTTTAAATCAAAATAAAATATCTAATAAATCCCTAAAATCGTGGAAAATGATATGTGACAAAAATCACAATTTATTCAGATTAATTTAAAATAAATTAATCCAAAATACTAGGAAAGGATAAGATTAATAATCCGAGTGTTATACTCAATGTGACGAGAATGACGGAACAACATTAGGTACAACATTGATTGCAATGTTATCAACGAAGTGATAACATCATCTGGAACACATCATACTCAACAATCTCCCCCTTAAGCTTATCATTTCTGCATAAAACATAAAGCTCAATATATATATATAATTAGAGTCGCAGCGGAATATGAAAACAAAAGGTATTGGAGTTCAAAAACTGCCCCTTAAGGTCTGCTCCCCCATTGAGTTATTATCTGTAACATAATATACAAAGTTAGTGGGTATCATCCCCTATACATGATATACAAGGTTAGTGGGTATTTACCCCTGTACAGAAAATAAATAGGTGGGTAATTATCCCCTATACAGAAATATAATATTGAGAACATTCTCAACATATCAAACAACACATATCTTAAAACATGCGAAAACAATCACAATGTTGAGATCATTCCCAACATAAAACATCACATACTATAAGTTATGTGAAAAATAGAATATCAATGTTGAAAGCATTCTCAACATAAAAACATCACACATTAACATATGCGAACAGAATATATATAGCAAAATCATCAACTCATGCTGATGATTAAAACATAAATATCCAAGGATATCCAACCATGGATACCCAACAACAAAAATAGATATGTGTCCAGCACATCAAAAACCAACAAAGATGTAAACACATCCAAAATAAAATTGTGTCCAGCACAATACATAACCATGAAATAAAATTGTTTTTGATAATACATCATATTTTCTTCTTCCATTTTGCCTTAGCCACGGACTTTCCAGCCTTCTCCCCTCCAGCACCATCATCACCAGCAACATCACCATCATCAGCAGCGACATCTACTCCCCCTTTTTGTGTAGAAAGAGTTTCCCGAAGTGCTTGATGAAGCTCAACCATTGCATTGGTGAGCACTGTGCTTTGATGAATCAAGGAATCCATCTGTGATATTTAGAAATTTAATACCTGCACAGAAATTGTCATCAAGTGTGAGAAAACACTTGCTAAATCACTTCTTGAAAGAGGAGGAGAGAGTGCACTATCTGCAGCAACATCCTGAACAACATCCATTGAGGCAGCAGCTGAGCTCAGAACAGAGGTGTAAGGAAGATCAATCACACGATCTTCATTTCCTTTTGGTTTGATGATGGAGATAGTCGAGGTTTCAGTGACTATCTTTTTTTTGTTGGACTTTACACCTTGTTCAATGAGGATGGCATAGATGAGGCAGGGAAAAGGTAAGATGCTGGTAGTGTTTAACTTGGCAGCAGCTTTCAGCATACAGTCGAAAATACATTCTCCGAGATTAAAGGGGATTTTTGTCCCAAGCTTGAAGAGAAACATAGCTTGATCAACCGTGAGGACTGAAGAATTAGTGGTAGGTAACCAATTATACAAAATTAATTTGTGTAAAACGGCGCAAAAGAAAGTGAGTTTTGAAGTGGAAATTTTGTTTGCCCACTTCGACACCAAACCACCAGTCACAGTTGTCACTAAATCATCAATAATATCCAGGCTAAGAACATCAGAATCACAGCCCAGACCTAAAAACTTGTTGATCACTATGGAGTTAAAACTGTAAACCTTATCCCTTACATAGATTTCCCCATATTTGCTCTTAGATATATCACCCATCTCAAGAGAAACATTTGAATAAAACTCAGCAACAACATCAGGTTCAAATGAAGACAAAGTAGTCACAGATTTCCAGAGACCCTTTTCTTTCAAGAAAACATCCATCCCATATTTTTTAAAGCTAAGAACATCTATTTGCTTTTCAACTCTCATAGGTCAAAGGACAATAGACTGATGTAGGGACTTAGCATGCCTAGAGTAAAAAGTTTTACTAAAAGCAGATGAAGCATTATGAGGGGAACCTATAGGGTAAACTGGATCGGAGTCACCTGAGTTGACATCATCTTTGACATCACCAGACTGTGAAGGCGAGGGAGAGATAATCTATCTAGTAGTTTCAGAAGAGACCATTTCAGGAGAAAACTCTTGAGATGTGGCTTTCTTTATGGAATCAGGGGGGGCACCTTGCTTTCCTTTGTCTTTTGATGTTGTTCCTGAAGGCACAGGCTTGGCAGGAACATCAACTTCAGCTTCGGCAGTCTGAAGCTCTTCTTAATGTACAGCATCAGCAATTACATCCTCCTTAGCTTCCTTAGAGGGTTTTTCTTGTGGATTCTCTTCTTCTTCAGACTCATCTCTTAGGGAGCGCATGGCTACCTCCTTCATTTGCAAAGTTTTTCTTGCCTTTTTGGTTGTTCCTTCACCAACTTCCTCCTTAACTAGCACCTGTTGGCTGTGAAGTCGCTTGGACTTCCTAGTAGGACCACTCTTCTTTTTCTCAGCGAGAATCTGAGTGTGTAACCCTAGATCTGGATCAATTGGGTTTCTCTCTTCACCAAGATTTATTTGCTGAAGAGGAGTAGGGTTTAACACCAAGGTAGAGTCTGGTGCGTCTCCTTCTTCCATGGTAGATGCTAAATGTAGTGTTGTCGGAGAAGAGGGTTTTTCAAATTTTGATTTTGGTTCTTCGAAAGTACCTTCACCTATTGCAGTTACTGCTGGAGTAGAAGGTACAGAAGGAGTGAGGGCCGAGGTTCCAGCTGGTGTGGAGGCAGAGGACGGTGTCCTAATTGTTTTTTCAAACATTTATTTCATCATTTCAAACATGGCTGAGAGGTCTTTGGGTTCCGCCATTGATTTATCTGCACGAGCTTGAAAAAGGAAACAGGAAGATGAAGAGGCTCGAGAGGAAATGAGTGAGAGAAATAAAGAACAAAATAATTCCAAAAAGAGTTGATATACTCTCTCACCCTCAAAAATCGGAACAACCTCTTGTCACATCACCCACTTTTTCTATTTTCCTTATCAAAGAAAACATTTAAATAAAACATAATTAGTGGATAGGGATACATTATATCAAAACATGTATTTATCACAAAAATTCAAAAAGTGAATCTTTATGGGTCCCAAAATAGTTTCGGTTTGTTTTTTTTTATATATAAAGGAATAAAAAGACGGAAACCACAAAAAAATATAATTCTAGGCATATATTTTCTGACGAATATCGTTTCTCTGCAATCTTGGTCACAACATCAGCTACAACACAGACAAATAGTGAATAAACCTAACTATAATTCACCTTATAGAATTACGGGTATTTTATTCACAAACACAGACATAGAATTTCAAGTAGCTGATTTTGTTAAATAAAAGCAGAAACACAATAATTTCATTAAGTAAGCCTTGAATTATACTAAAAAGAAATAACTAAAAAAAATAAACAACTGATGTTGATAAAAAGAACTCACATTGAGTTCAACATCAGTAAACAAAAAGAACTAATTAAATAGAACACATTCCAAGAGACTTTCTCAAGGCAAAAAATCTCTCGAAATCAAGAGGCTTGGTAAAATATCTACAGTTTGATTCTCAGTGGATATGTATTTGATGTTTATGATCTCCTTTTCCACTAAGTCTCTGATAAAGTGATGTCGAATGTCGATATGCTTAGTGCGTGAATGTTGAACAGGGTTCTTGGAAATTTCAATAGCACTAGCATTATCACACAGCAAGGTTAGTGATGAGCTTGTCATGCCATAGTCTTTCAACATTTGATTCAGCCATACCAACTGAGCACAACAACTAGCAGCTGCAACGTATTCGGATTCAGCTGTTGACAAGGAGATGCAATTTTGTTTCTTGCTTGACCAAGAAACCATATTGCTCCCCAAAAAGAAGTAACCACCACTTGTGCTCTTCCTATCATCAACATCGCCTGCCCAGTCTGAATTACTGTATCCAATAAGGCTGGTGTTTGTATCTTTATAATACCTGATTCCAAAGTCGACTGTACCAGCAACATATCGAATTATTCTTTTGACAGCTTTCAGGTGAGACTCCTTGGGTTGAGCTTGGTATCTAGCGCATACTCCAACACTGAACATGATATCAGGTCTGCTGGCAGTCAAGTAGAGCAAGCTACCGATTATTCCTCTATACATTGTTGGATCAACATTGACTCCAACATCGTCTTTGCTCAGTTTTTCAGAGGATCCTCTTGGTGTTTTCATGGGCTTTGCAGCTTCAAGTCCAAAGCGCTTGATCAGATTTTTAGCATACTTACTTTGCGATATAAAATCCCATCTTTGTCTTGCTTGATTTGGAGACCAAGAAAGTAAGCCAATTCGCCGAACATGCTCATTTCAAATGTGCTGCACATTGCATCAACAAACTCCCTAAGGAGGTTAGAACAGGTGGATCCAAACACAATATCATCAACATATATTTGTGCAACAGTAATGTGTTTGTGAATCCTTTTGATAAACAATGTTTTATCAACCACGCCTCTTGAGAAACCAAAGTTAATCAAAAACTCCGTAAGTCGAGCATACCAAGCTCTAGGAGCTTGTTTAAGCCCATATAAGGCCTTGTGTAGTTTTAGCACATGGTTTGGTTTTTCGTGACATTCAAAGCCTTTTGGTTGTTCAACATAGGCTTCCTCATTCAAGAAACCATTTAGAAAGGCGCTTTTAACATCCATTTGATGCAGTGTAAACCCAATGTGGCAAACAATGGCAAGTAGAAGACGGATAGACTCTATTCTAGCAACTGGAGCAAATGTTTCATCATAGTTTATTCCTTCTACTTGTGTATAACCTTGAGCCACTAGTCTGGCTTTGTTTCTGACCACATTACCAGACTCATCAGTCTTGTTCTTAAAAATCCATTTAGTTCCAATAACATTTTTATTTCCAGGTCTTGGAACTAATTCCAACACATTATTTCGAACAAACTGAATCAACTTATCATGCATTGCTTCTACCCAAAATTCATCTTTCAGTGCTTCCTTGACATTTTTAAGTTTAACATTCGATAGAAAGCATGATATGGACACAAGGTTAATAACTGTTGACATGCAAACCTGTTTGACCAATTCAGCAACATCGACTGAGCTTTTTGTTCTGGTTTTGACCCCTTGAGATCCATAACCAATGATTTGGGAATTTGGGTGATCTCTTTTGATTCTCCTTGGAGGGTCGCGTCTTGATTCATACTGAGCCAGTGGAAGTTGTTCATCATCGCTTTCAGATGAGAAGTATAAATCTGGTGTCTGAGGTGATGTTGATTCCTTCATTGACGGAGAAGAGACATTGGTTTTGACATCAGGACTTTTGAAAGCACTTTTGTCAGTGTTATTGGACTCCTTGTTGGCAACATCTGGTTCATGTAATAGAAATGACACATCATCTTCTTCAGTTCTCATTGCTAGACCTGTAAGATCATCAAACACAACATTGACAGATTCTTGTACGGCCTTAGTTCTTAGATTAGGAACCCGATATGCTCTGCTGTTTTAAGCATATCCCAAGAATAATCCTTTGTCACTTTTGGAATCAAACTTTCCAAGGTGATCTCTGTCATTCAGGATGTAACAGACACATCCAAACACATGAAAATATTTAAGATTTGGTTTTCTCTCTCTTAGAAGTTCATACGGAGTCTCCTTTCTTCCTGGTCGAAAATAGACTCTGTTTCCGATGTGACACGCTGTGTTAACAGCTTCAGCCCACAGCTTCTTTGAAAGTCCTTTGGCCTGTAATATTGCACATGACAGTTCCTGCAGAGTTCGATTCTTTCTTTCCACTACTCCATTTTGTTGTGGAGTTTTGGGCGCTGAATACTCATGGAGTATTCCTTTCCTTTCACAAAAATAATCAAATGCAGCATTCTCAAATTCTCTTCCATGATCTGTTCTTACACATGCAATGTTGGTGTCAAATTGCTGACACATTGTGCGGCAGAATCTTTTAAAGATCTTGAAGGTTTCAGATTTTTCCTGCAGAAATTCAACCCAAGTATACCTTGAGAAATCATCAACAATGACAAGGATGAAACTCTTACCACTCATACTTTTTGTATCGACTGGTCCCATGATGTCCATATGTAAGAGTTGAAAACATCTTGTTGTTTGACAACCACCCAGGCTTTTATGAGGTATTCTGGTTTATTTTCTCTTTTGGGAAGCACCACACACAACATCTTGATTAACATTCAGTTTTAGTAGGCCACGGACAGCATCAGACATAATCGGCTTTTTCAAATTTACCATGCTTACATGACCGAGTTTTTGATGAATCAGTTTTGTTTCATCATTAACATTCAGGTTGCAAGCTTCATCTTTGTCAGCATGGTAGCAATTGTCAGATGCACGGCTACCAAACATTATGCATTTGTCATGTTTGTCAAACACTTCACAAGTGTTTTTATCAAACTTGACATGCATACCATCGTCACAAAGCTGACTAATACTGATCAAATTTGCCGTCAGTCCTTCAACACGTAGGACATTCTGAAGCTTAGGAAAATGTTTGACATTCAATGTACCTTTTCTGACAATGTTTCCTTGATCTCCTCCTCGGTAACTGACTTTGCCTTTGTTTGAAGTGGTATATTCTTCAAGAAATTGCTTATTGTCGGTCATGTATCGAGAACATCCACTGTCGACGTACCATGTTCCGGCAATGTTAGGCTTCAATGATGTGTACACAACATTGCATGTAATCTTCATCTTTTTGGACTTCATCGGATTCTTGTTCTTTGATGTGATCCCTGATGTTGTTCTCTCGGTCGCAACATCATCGTGAAACTTGAAGCAATGTGGTTTGATATGTCCCGGCTCCTGACAGTAATGTCACACATATTTTCGAACCTTTGAGCCCTTACATTGCTTCTGATAATCATCTTCAACATTGCTCCATATCGGCATGTTTGGGTTGTTCTCCTTCACAAATTTCACAACATTGTTGTTTGAGGAAGTCATGGAAATTTTGTTTGAGAATCCTAGTCCAGCCTGTCTGTCTGTCCCAATGTTAATGCTTCATTTAGGACATTCATTCCTTAATTCCATTTCTGAAACGTTCTTGAGGTGCTCTCCACTTCCTTCTTTAGTTTAGTGATTTCAGTATCACTCCTGGTGAGTCTAATTTCCAGACCTACAATCTTCTCTCTAAGAAACTGATTTTCTTCCACAAGAAATTTCAGTTCTTTTGATTGAGCTGTCCATTGACCGCAGACTTCATTCACAACATCATTGAGCTCTTCAAGAGAGGCAGTGGGACATTTTTCCTGTGGATCAACCTCTCTGATCTCGGAAGTATGATTAAACTCATCTAGTAGAGTCATTTCATACCAATTAGTAGTGTTAGGAGAGATCTCAGTGGCTTTATCTTTAACATCTGGGAGAACCTCATCTTCAATTTCACATTCTTCAATGTCAAGTACGTCAAGTTCATCAATACCGTTCAGGGCATCAATAATCTGGTCGTCTTCCTCCATGACATTGATGAACAACACTCTCTGATCTGAATCATTTTCAGTATCATATTCATCACTGAGAACAACATTGAAATTACTTCTTTGTCTTCTTCGTGTTGTTGGACATTTATTAGAGTAATGACCAAATCCAGAACATGCTCTACATTGAACTGAGTCAATGTCTTTCTCAGCATCAGCAACTTCCTTCTTAACATTTGATCTTCCAGAGTTTGATGTTGATGAGGATGGAGAATCAAACAGTCGTCGAGGCTTGATGTTTGGGGGGCTTTTCTTCATGGACCAAACAAGTGAGTTGAACTTCTTTGTCAAGAGTGCAACACTTAGATTTTCTTCCTCATTGATTTCCTGAAGACTGTCAACATCATTATGAACATCAGATGACACAGTTGTTGTCTGGAGAGCAATTCCTTTTGAAGTTGAGTTCGCCTTTTGGTTTTGCAGGTTCATCTCAAACGTTAGTAAGATGCTGACCGCTTCACTCAAACTCATGGTTCCCACATCATGTGCTTCTTCTATTGCAGAAATTTTCATATTGAATCTTTCTGAGAGAGTTCAAAGCAACTTGCTAACCATGTTCTCATTGGAGATTGGACTCCTAAGAGCGGTCGATTGATTTGAGATCTCACACAATTTTTCAGCATAAGATGAAATAGTTTCATCTTCAAACATGTGTAAATTTTCAAATTTTGATGTGAGTAGCCTCAGTTTGGTCTTTCTTACACTGACAGACCCTTCACAATGTTCCTGAAGAATGATCCATGCCTGATATGCAGTAACACAATTGCAAATCATCTTGAAGCATGGAACATCGACTGAAATAAAAATCGCATTCAGAGCGCGAGCATTAAAGTTTGAGATTATTCTTTCATCATTTGTCCATTGAGATTCTGGAGTTAACACAAAATCTCCATTTGGACCTTCCATCCTAGGAGGGCTCTATTCTTCAATAACTGCCATCCATGCTCTTTCATCGATAGATTTAATATAAATCTTCATTTGAGATTTCCACATGACGTAGTGGCCACCATTGCTGTCTAGAGCAGGAGGACGACATTGATTAATCTGGATATCCATCACGGAATTTCAAGCAACACCGGATCGAGTACTTAGTGTGTCAAGTACCGGCTCTGATACCACTTGTTAGAAGTTGTTGTTTGAAACAATGTGAATTACGGATGTAAATCGCAAAGTTAAAAGTAATGTTGAAGCTAGTGTTACCACATTGCCTTCAGCATGCAGCGGAAACATAAACAGAACTCTGCACAAAACAAGTTTTAAATCACACTCCTTACGGTCTGTGATTACCTCAAGGCGAAATTCACTATCACAAGTGAAATACAAAAACAATGATGATGTTGTCTCGGTTCACTCCCTTGACAACACTGTATAAAACATACAGAGGACTATCCTAATTTCACTCACTCGAATAATCACTCAAAAAAACCTATCTAAACATATAGATAGATTACAACAAGTCACTCTAAATCCTAGACTTCTCAAAGTTGACTATCTAACCTACACACACAATTGGAATAAAAGTGTGATACCCCGACCCCCTTTTGCTAAATTATAAATTATAATTTTAGTAAATGATTTCGAATTAATATTGTTGAATATTAATCATGTGAGTATGTTTGTATGTTATGCCGTTGTTTTATTGCAGGTTGTCTTACTCGAGCCAATACGTCATAGCACGGTGGTATTATACTAAGTGTATAATACACGTTAATGTTTAATGTTAAAATTTGTCGAGTTATGTGATGATAATCGAGTGTGTCTATATTTAAATTAATATTTTCGGTATGTATTAAAAGTGCCTTGAAAATTTAAAGGAAAATGGAGTGGTTTAAGTTCGGGAGTCGTTTAAAATAAGGGGGTGATTTTTGGCATGTCGCGCGCTCGCGGGAGGTGCGCGCCCGCGGGGACGTGCGCGGTCGCGGGAGACTGCGCGCCCGCGGGGCTGGCGAGGGACGCGCGCCCGCGGGGGCTGCGCGCTCGCGGGGAGCGTGGGCCGAGAGAGGGGTTCCGCGGTCGCGGGGGCTGCGCGGTCGCGCGGGTCCGGGGATTCTCTACCTATAAATACAACACTTGTTCATTTCCTTCTCACTTTCCTTTCACTTGGGCGATTCTCCTCTCCATTTCTCTCTACAAATCCTTCATCTTTGTGGAGTAGATTCTTCCATCATCATCCATCAACAAAGGTAACCTCTACACCTCTCCTTCTTGGGGATTAAACACCCATTTCTTGTTGTTTTGGAAACTAGGGTTTGTTATCCAAATTTGAGGATTTTGGATTTTTGTTGATCTTCTTGCTTTGATATCTTGAACATATGGTTTACTTATCTCCTTGAAGCTATATGTGAAGTTATATTGGATTCCTATGGTTCATTGTTGCTAGGGTTTGGATTTTTGCCCTTATTTCCCTTTGTTTTGTTGATAATCGTTTGGAGATGTTGTGTGGGTTGTATGGGGTTGAGTTTCATGTATGTTAGAGCCCTAGGATAAAGGTGTTTGTATTTGAAATGTTGGGTCTAAAGGATTTAAAATGAGTCATGAGCTTGTGGTTTAAATGTGTGCCCGTGATGTGTTCGATCAAATGCTTCAAAGAGTTTTAATGCATATTTTGAGTCCAAAATCGTAGTATGAGCTTGTATATCCATGATTGTGTATATGGATATGTTAGAAGACCTTAAAGTAAAGTATAGCATGAGTTTACTCAAAGTTATGATTTATTTGTATAACTCGACATCTAAATTGAAAAGAGAATAAAAAGGTGATAGGTGACGTGTTGGAGCTCGAGGAGGACAACTTGTGCACGGCAAAGGAGTATTCAAGGTTAAAAGGATTCAAAAGCGTCTTTTAAGGTGGGGTAACTCTAAACTGTGAACACGTGTAATGTTATAGTTATTGTTGTGCTTTGATTGTATAAATATGAAGGGTCTTCGGACCGGTAAATGAAAGAGATCCTTCGGGGTCGACAAAGAGACCCTTCGGGGCAGAGATCCTTGTGATCGAACATAGACCTGTTAATGTCCTCCCTGGGGGGTAGTATGTCTGCGGGCATCCCTACAGGGCCAAAGATGTTCATTAACGGGGGCATCATGATGTTTAGACCCTACGGGGTTGAGACTAGTCTCCACAATGTAATGAAAAGTCCATATGTTATATTTTCACTTGTGCAATTAGCTATAACTGTTTACAGTGTTCCCCACTGAGTATGTTGTTAAATACTCACCCCATTCATTCAATGAATTTCAGGTTGAGGAGTCGGAGCCCGAGTAGGAGCGTTGTGAACACAAGAGAACCCCACAAGCTTGTGTTTATCTTTTGCATGCTCCTTTTTGAAAAATACTTACATTACTATCATTATTACATTGATCACTCTTTTTGCTTTATGATCAATGATTATTGGGGATGGGAATAGCCCGATCTTTTGTAGGTTATGATGTATATAATTTGATAACTATGCCAAACAACTTAAAGGCGGGTCGTTTGACCTTGGAGCCTTCTATGTGCGAATTATGTTGATGAATCCCTATATTATGTTTGTTAATTCAGGGTGCTAGACGGGCGGGTTGTGTAAGCCTATGAGCCCGATAGGTTAGATGATTGCATGCTTCATAGGACAAAATTTATATTGTAAACTATGATGCCTTACCTCATCGTGCTATGTATAGTATCATATTTTGACCTAAGCTTCCGCTCATATTAAAATAAGTACACAAAATATGTAAATAAATTGTATATTAAGTGACGTGGCCAAACGGAGTAGTTTGGGGCGTTACAAAAAGTCTCCAGCTGATTGGGACGCTAGGCAGATGTCGAAGAAGATGTTTTGGACTTTAGAGACGACACTAGATGCAAGGTTCAGAGCTTCTCACAAACCACAGTGATAACTTGCTTGCATAAATGATTTTAAGGTCTAAGGAGACCTTAAATACTTCCTCCATCTTGTATTGGCAGTTGCTTCACGATCCTAGATGACTTGGACTTGAATCAACCGTCTTCCACTACCCATTGCTGAATGTGGATTTGAGATAACCGTCTTCTACATTGCATGGCACACGTTCTTCAACATCGTGCAATAGTAGCGGTTACTCCAGTGACCCACGATCTCCTGCAACAGTTAGTGTCCAAGAAGGAGTGGGAACATCACGTCCCCATGAAATCCGGAACAGATTTTAAACAAGTTAAAATCAAACATTATCCACGTTTTAAATCAAAATAAAATATCTAATAAATCCCTAAAATCATGAAAAATGATATGTGACAAAAATTACAATTTATTCAGATTAAGTTAAAAAATAAATTAATTCAAAATACTAGGAAATGATAAGATTAATAATCTGAGTGTTATACCCAATGTGACGAGAATGATGGAACGACATTAGGTACGACATTGATTGCAATGTTATCAATGAAGTGATAACATCATCTGGAACACGTCATACTCAACACGAATGATACTGATTTTGACAGATTTTTTAGTTAACGCATTGACCGGGTAAATGCGCGTTGACTGTCTGATGTGCACTTAGTGCACACAAGACCTGTTCTTTTAGTTTTATTTTCATCTTTTCTTTTTCGATTTCAAATTGTTTTACTTTATTTATGTTTACACATATTATTTAGGGTTCATTCTACTCATTTTAGTATTTAATTTTCAGTTTTTATTTAGTAATTCTTTGTTTGAAAAATTAAATACTTAAAAATTATAATAAAATTGAATTGGGTATGATTCACTTTAAATACACACAGTAAAATTAAACTAAAGTATAAAAAATTAAAATCGAAGAAAAAATGAAAAAAAATCTAAAAAATTTGAGTGAGCAATATATAGAATGCAACACAAATTGTGTAATAGATGATTTTGTGTGGTTTGATTCTATCTTGGTAAATTAGCTTATTAAATACTACTAGTATTATACCCGTGCGATGCACGGTAAAAGATATACAAATAATCTAAAAAATAGTTTGTACAAAAAAATATTAAATTATAACTAAATTGTTAGGAAAAACTATCAAGGTTTTTCTGACAAGGGATTTTGATGAGATGTCAAAATACGGAAAGAGCTTTGAAAAACTGAAAAGAAATCAAGTAGAAAACTAAGGATGATCATATAAAATAATCAAGCTATCAAAGCCAAAAATAAATGATCAATCTATGTGAGAAAAAGAAAAGAAAAGAGAGAAAAGAAAAAAAGAGAAAAGAAAGAAACCAACCAAGAGCTGAGTAAAGAAAAGAGAGAGAAAAGAACAGAGAGAAAAAGAAAAATATCCAACCACAAAGGGTTATGAAAAAAAAAGAAACTGTAGCTAGCTAGATCAGTTAGCAAGGTAAACTGGAAGTTGCAGGTACCATCAAGTGGAGTGCCAAAGGTCACCAGTCTACAGTTATAAACTGAAGAAAAATACCAGTTCAAGGCACCATCTTAGAAGTGCCCAATGCCAGCTGAAGAAAAGTTCCAGCTGAAGACTGTTCCAGCTGAAGGAAATCCAACTGAAGAGAAGAACTGAAGGACATGCCAGTTCGAGACTATTCCCAGCTGAAGAAATACCAGCTGAAAAACACATCAGTCTGAACTGATGAACATGCCAGTTCAAGATGATACCAACTGAAGAAGACTACCACCCAAAGAGAGATACCAGCTGAAGAAGAATACCAGCTGAAGAAGTGTACCAGTCCAAGGTCCGAGCTGAAGAAAATACCGGTTAAGGAAGTTCCAACTGAAGGACTATGCCAGCTGAAGAGAAGACCAAGGTACAAGCCGAAGGAAATACTAGCTCAAGAAGTCCCAACTGAAGAATGAAGTTCCAGCTGAAGAAGTACCAGTTCGAAGGATAACAGCTGAAGACGCATCAGTTTTGAAGACCAACTGATGAAGCGCCAGTAGCCGAATTAAAGACCAGTTCAAGGAAGTTCCAGCTGAAGGGATACAAGTCCAGAATGCCAGCTGAAGAACACAGATTCAAACTGCCAGCTGAAAATGATCCTAACTGAAGCTTTCCAAACTGTTAAGAGATGCGCAGAACTGACAGACGAGGAACTGAAGATTCCAACTGCCAGACGAAGCTCAGAACTGAAGATCAAGATAGAAGTCATAACTGAAATTCAAATTTCAGATAAGCAAAAGAAGATCTTGAAGTTAATGCAATCGAAATCTTGGAACAAAAGCTCATCGAAAGAGCAAAGGCTACTCAACAGCTATCCTTAAATGAAAGCCCCTCAACGGCTTTATCATTTATGATCAAACAGTGATCATTAACGGTCACCATCCACTCATCTATAAAAGGTGAGCAACCCAGAAGGTGACCCTTGACTTTTGACATTCGACTCCTGAGGAAACTTTAGCTAAGACTTTCTGTGAAGACGTTCGCAAAAGTTCTAAAGCCTCACGCTCAAAACTTAGAAGAAGCAAAAGTCCAACTGAAGAGAAGGAGCCAGATCACTCATCAAGCTAGCTGTTGAAGATTTCCAGCCAGAGCAATTCTCTCAGTTCAAGCTCTACAATGATCAACTACCCAGCACAAGCCGCAGACGCGCGAAGGAGCATATCAGTTGATACCAGTTTCAAGACTATCTTCTTGAAGATCGAAAGAGATCTAAGACCTTGTAAAGACTGGAAATAGCACCTAAAGTCTCAGCGAGCAGTTGAGATCGGTAAGTGTGAGCTATCGACCTAAAAACTGGCTGAGGAGACTGCGTTCATTGGATTGCCATTTCCAGGACAACACCAGTTGAAATGGAGGCTGTGACTCGTAAAGTCACCGTTTGCCAGGTTCAGCAGTTTGTCTTCGATGTGCAACTGTAATAAAAGAACTTTACACTTGCATAGTGAATTGCCTTTCTGCGGAAGGAAGAGAGGATGTAGAAGTTGAGCTTCGAACCTCTGTAAAACTGCTTGTGTGCTATGCTTTACTGTTTAGTTTCAGTTGCATGTTTTAAACTGCACACTTCAAGCACATACAACACTCCGAGCTAGCAGATCATCTCAACTGATCTCATAAGAGTACGGCTAACTCAGCGAGTCAAACGGGCTCTGAATATTCCGCAATTATTGATCAGTTTTTAAATCAGTTTATTCACCCTCCCTCTAAACTGATTCTGACTCGTCCCGGGACCAACATAAATAATTAACATAAACTATTAGAAAAAGTATAGAGAATATAATGTTGTATTCAAGTTTGTTTGGTAAAATTACATTATAGGTAGACAACCCATATCCAAGAAAAAATACAAGAACACAATCCAAAAACACATTTAAGAAAAATATTATACATATTCGACATCTTCCCGAATTGAGTGAAGCGAATAAAACAACATCATGAGAGAGTTGTCTTGGCTTGAGTGCTACCACAACTTCATTGATTTGTCACCATCTCCTATATTTGTAGAGAACATACATTAACCTTTATTTTCATCATGAGAGCAGTTTCGCAGCATCCAAGATCAACTCAAGCTGCACAGAGAGCTCATCTAGCAGCTGCAAGATTAAATGAATGCTCAACCAGCTACAGCCGTGCCATCAAGCCATAATGAAATTGGTGAGCCACCTGCTAAAAGGCAGAAGACAGAGCACAAGAAGGATTAGAGACTGATCAAGCTCAACTGATCAAGCCACCTGCTAAAAGGTAGAAGACAGAGCACAAGAAGGATTAAAGACTGCTAATAAATATTTTATTGATAAAATGCCATGTCAACAAAACCATTTGAATTCTTACCATTGAAAATCTGACAAAGGCATTTAATACCACAAACAAGAGCAAGGGACACAAATTTTTTCAAAGATATATGTGTAATACCCCAAAACCTTGTAATTGGACTTTATTAAGTAGTTTGGTCTCCTTGTTAGATTATTATAACTATTAACTTAGAGCCAACCTTTTCTCCATTGGGCTTAATTCGAAATTAATTAATAAAGCCCAATCATTTATGGTTTCCAGCTTGTGGGCTTTATAGCCCAACTCCTAATAAATATAAATATTATTTTTATACAAGGGGACATCACTTTTTCTTCTTTCACTCTTGACTTCTTCTCTCTCTTTTTCTTCATGTGATTTCTGACAAGGTAGTCGGAGACGGAACGCCACTGAGCGCCGTCGTCGGAATTTCTATTTCCGGCCAAAAATTCCAAAAAATATAAGTGTTCCACTTCTATTTTTATTTTAAATACAATGGTGCAAGCTTTAAAAGGAAGTGAAGGCTGAAATGGCCGAAAAAGAGCACACTTTGGTCGTACGTCGGTGCGTCTCCGGTGAACTTTTCCGGTGGCCGGATCTAACATGCAACTTCATCATCTTCTTTTTCTCTTTCCTCTCCATCATTTCACCTAATTTATTTCATGTTTTGCTGAGGTTTAAAGTTCAATTTCAAGTTTAAAGACCTTAATAAATGAAAATTTGTCAAATCCTCCTTTGTTGATCGATCTTATTCTTCTCGGGAGTGTAATTGACATTTCTCTCTAAATAAAATAATATGTAGATAAATGATGTTATCTATGTGAAATAAAATGAAGAAAACTTTGAAAAGAATATGTGCGTGTGTGCTGTGAAGGGCGTCGGGTTAGAGGGGAAGTGAGAAAAGAATTTTTGTTTTGATTTCATGTTATGATGAATATATCCAGATGGGTTTCGAACCAAGAGAGAGAAAGAAAATGTTTGATTTTATAGTGATGTTGCTTTAAATAGATTTGAAGTAAAAGGAAAACTGTTTGGTTGATTTAATGAGTACAATAGAGAGAGAAAACTCATGCTTTGTTTTGGAATTGTACTTGAATTGGTGTTGGGGGAGGTGTGTGATGTGTGTGAATACGTGTATCAAGAGAGAGTGAGAGAATGACTATGTGTTATATGTATGTGTGTGGAGAGAGAGAGAGAGATTGGAACAAGTTTGACTTTGGTATTTGAAATTAATCTGAAATAAGTTTGATTGTATCAATGCTTTTGGTGGTAAGGAGAGAGAAAGTGATAACTATTGGAGAGAGAAAGTGATAACTATTTTGAAGATTGAAAAGTGGGCTCATATATGCAGTGTACGAAAAAAAATGGGTTGGGAAGATGAGTGATTGAATTAGTGTGATAAAAACATAAATTGATTTGTATGTGTGTGAGTTATATTTTAATTTGCTTGTTCACATTATTTTATTTAATTAAAGTATTAAAGCTATATTTTAATGACTATGGATTTAAATGAGACGTGTTATAATCATCCCTTACACACACACACACACACACATATATTGGATATATAACTCCACTTATTCTAATAGTTCATTTTCAAATTATTTTAAATGGTCAAGACTCCAATTGAGACGTTTGGATTGCGGTAAATTTATCCAACTTTAAGAGTTGTCCGCTTAAGTCTAAATTTTGAGAGCTCGTCCTTTAAGTCCAGACTTACTTTATGTTATAGTTTAAGGGTTTAGCATGATACTAATAGGAAGTTTTCCCTTTTATAGATTCGAACCCGAGACCTCAGGCTTAGGATATGCAAAGGCACGTGTAAAGCCCCAACTATTTTAGCTATAAGGTGGGTTTTGCTAACTAAAATTTATGTTTTTAAAATGCTTTCGTCTATATATGATATACGAATGTTTTCGCTCATCGTGGATATGATTTGACCTGCATGATGAATTCTGGCATGGTCAATTATATTGACATATAGTTATGTGATCACATAGGGTCTGTATCCACGCATGGTTAATTGAGCGCATTGATTTTTGATATTGGATTGTTCGCTTTTGAATAAATATATTCTTAAGCGCATTGACATGAGAATTGATACTGAATTGCTCGCTTCTGGATAACTATTATTAAGCGCATGTGTATCTGAATGAGTATTGATTTATCAGCTTTTGAATAGATATTCTTAAGCATATGGAATGGTTATAAATATTGAATTATAGGATTTGATATGAAAAATCCTTACATGTGTTTGGACGAACACGATAAACCCACTGAGTGTTTTCTGGCACTCAGCCCACATTTTCTAAAATGTTTTTCAGGTACAAGGTGATGCAAGCAGCTGACGTGGACATATGGGTTCTTTAAGTTTTGACTATGTTGAAAACTATATTTAGAATGTTGAAGGTTGACTATGGTCAATGTTTTATCGTATTATGCTTCCGCTAAATGTTTTAAATATTTAAAAGTATTAAAACCTTACATGGTCCGCCGTTATTTTGGACTCTTCCAAATATTAAACTTTCAACATTGACTAGTCATTTATAGAATATGTTTGCGATTGGTTGACTGAAAAGTCTTTCCAAACGATAATTGGTGGATTTAATTTCTAAAGAAATTATCATAAAATGTTTTCTTTTTAAAGGTAAATTGGTTATGAAAATAGGAACTTTATTTTAATTTTGTGTAGCGCCTCGGATTTCAGGAATTGGGGCGTTACAATATGAGTACCATTTATTACTCATAAATCAATCCAGATCTAGTCCTCCTTGCAAAAAGAAGAGACACTCTCATTTTCCCAAAATCATTCAAAGAGTCTCTTCTCACTCTCATCTCTCTCAAAATTCTAGTCAATCTTCTTCAATGGCAGAATTTCTCAGTTCTCCCAACTTATTCAAAAACCAAATGATGAGAGATAAATTCATTGAAAGGAAGAAATTCCTGGATATTCTTCAAAATTCAAATGGCCAAAACTTGCTTGTTTCTCTTCACAAGACAGGGATTCTTCACTATCTGGAAACACCACCCAGATTCTTCAGACAAAATTGGGTGTGTGAATTTCTCATCTAAGCACAAATCAGTGTTGATGGCAAGGAAATTACATCAGTTATCCAAGGCCGACCTATCAAGATAACTGAAAGAACAGTTGCTGAAGTTTTTCAACTTCCAAGACAAGGAACAACTGTTCAAGATTTGAGTGAAGCAGCTGAACCATACTGAAGAAGGTGGAAGGCCCCCACCTGCAAAAAGGCATTCAGTTTTACCACAACTAAAATTGATCTAAGACCAGAGTAAGTTCTGCTCGACATCACAAATAAGATGATGTTAGGAGCAATTGGAAGCCTAAGCCAGCTTACTCAGGAGAGGTACAATGTGATGATACACCTAGTTGAAGGACGTGAAACAAACTGGGCAGAGTTTGTATTCTCACAAATCAAGCGTCAAGTTCTCAAGGCCTCCAACTTAAAGAGAATAAGGAAGTTTGAGTCTATGGTGGGCTCGTTCTCAGGATGAGCAAGATGATTGAAGACATCTTGAAGTTGCCAAATGATGATGCACTACCAGTCCTCATCTCCGACTGGATTCTCAAGAGAGGAAGCATCCATCTTCACTCACTCAAGAAGAAAATGCTAAGAAAAGGCAATACAAGTGCCACAGCCTCAACTACCTCAACTGTCAATGCCGTCCCGTCACCAGTCTCAAAGAATGGATTAACAACTGACTTCCAAGAATATTCTGATCTTGATGAACTTATTCCATTCATCGGAATTCCTCATTCAGACTATGGAGCTGGCTACTTCAGGAGAACTTGACCTCTCCTCCAACTGATGGAAGAATATATTTGTACTTTCTACAATAATGAATATGCAGCCAAGAATGCACAAAAAGAGGTAACCAATTTACTTCTTACTCAATTCGCATTTGTGGCTAAGCAAGATCAAGATATTTTCAAGCTTCTGCACCGGTACTTCTACTGGTACAACTGGAGATACTGAATGTCCATCCAGTCTCATTTCTTGATCACTAATTTTCACGGCATGAGTTTTTGGTAAAGAGAAGAAGTTTGGAGTTTAAAATGGATAGGGTCTTCAAATCCATTTCCTCCAACTATCGTGTAAGTACAGAGGATTATGAGTCATAGATTGACTAATAAAATTTCTCCAACTGGCCTACTTGCCAAATTGGGAAGTGACATCAAGGCTCAATAAAAAGCAGAAGTACAGCAGCAAGTAATCTGCACAACAAGCCCTGCCTGCCGAAAACTGAATCTTGACACTCTGTCAAATTAGTTAGCTGAGCCAACTCGACCAACTGAACCTGTAACTGCACAGATACACTGAGAGCCACCTCTCACCCAGTTGCAGTGAGTCGACTATGTGATGATAAAGATACTGCCACATCATCAAATCTTTGTCAAAGAGACATGTCACCCCACTGATCGCTTCAAGCTCCAAGACAGCCGTCCAACTAAACCAGCAGGAAGTTCAGTTCAAGTCATCCTCGAGAAGGAACTTGCAGAATAGGCTAAGGGTCACATTAGCTAAAGCCAAGCACTGGATCCAATCCATGAAGAAAGTAAGACTAGAGAACCCTGCTGAAGGAACTAGATCAACCTCAAAGAGAAAGAGATCAAACTACCCTGACGAGAGCAGTGAAGAAGATCTAGTTCGGCCCATCAAGAAGAGAAAACTGACTGAGATCTAGTCTAGCAGTTCAGCAACTGGTGTCATCAGTTTAGTGATGAATCAGTTCCAGGGGCCAAGAAGAAGATATGACAAGAACTGATCGATCAGTTACCACATCGTCAGTTCACCAAAAGTCATCAGTTAGACTGTATCCCAATTGACCAAGGATAAGTTTTAAATTGATTTTTCTTTAAGCGTATTCTTAATAAAATTAATGTCGTTGTGATTCATTTTTGATAATCTAACGAGCATAATTTTGAAATGGGAGATCTCTCAAAGATAGTAAGTTTTTAATGCTACTGAGCAAAATAAACCACTAAAGTGGAAAGTGAGTTGATAGCTTGAGAGATATAAATAGCAAAATCCTACACAAAATATTTGCTATTTATGGCAACTACCCCATTTTCAAATGGATGAAATCTCAACCGCTGATCTAAAAGTTAAGTTAAACTTACTGACGGCTGAGATGATCATCACATTTAAGCCAGCTGAACATCAATCAAATCCATTAAAGCTTAATTATGAATTGATCCTTAATTAGTTAAACTCAACGCAAAGCTTGCATGATTTTTCTTCCACTATTTCTAATTTTTTTTGTACGTATGTGAAGATTATGGCAGCAAAATTATAATATAGATCGATGCGTTGATAGTAAATAAAGCATCTATTTTCATGAAAAGTAATGTTCTTGAGGACATGAAAAGGAATTTAGGGGATATATTTTCACAATAAATTCAATTGCTATACACTAATATAATACATCATGCACGATAATACCATGTTTCGAAACTTTTTCATATGGTTTTTTATTTCTTCGTCGGCTCGATGAAGAAAACTACAATAAATAAATAACAAAAGCAGCAGCTGTTAAGCCAACATTGAATACAGTTTGTCAAAGCTTTCTTTTCATGGGTAAAGAATGACACCAATACCTCTCTTAAAAGGAAATTAAATATGAGAAACTATTCTCTTTTAATTTTAATAAAACCACATTATTAAGAATATGTTCTTCTAACTTATTACGTAACTAGATAAAATAAACATTTTGTAACGGCCCAAAATCATTTTTAATTGGTCGTTACCATTTTTTTTAAATATTGATTCAAGCGAGTTATTGATATTTTTACGTTCCTATAAGTCGCGCCTTAATTATTTAATATTTACGTGGAATATGTGAATTAAATTATTTACATATTTATTTAAGGTTATAAAAATTAATTGTTAAAGTAAAGTTTTTATCTATTTATTTATTTTGGTCCCTATTATTTAGTAAGGCCGGAAGGTGTTAAATATTTTAGAAAAAAAACATTAACCATTTTGAAAAAAAAAAAGATATTTAAAAATTAAAATTTCATCTCTTTTCATGTGGATAAATCAAGGGAAATTTAATGCTAATAATTCTTCCAATTTTTTTTTACTAATTAAATTGCATGAAATCAATTTTTATCAAATCAATTAATCAATTACAATAATTTATGTCATTAAATTTGGGATTTGACTTAAATCAATCCCCACAAATGTGTTGCTTCCATTTTCATGCACCAAAGTTCTAATATAAATAGGAGCATTTTCATTCTCCAAACCACACCAAAAGCAATGAACTCATTTGATGATTTTTCTTTCACTAGCTTTTTAATGACCACACACACACATATATATTTTAGACGCGCGTGGATTAAATTAATTCGTTACATTATTTCAAGTTCAAGTAAAGGTGGGGGATCCGACGTTGAAATTAAAGTACATTTATCCCTATTATGCTTGTATATGATATGCAGGTGCTATTGATGACACCCTCTGGGTTACTTGATGATGGCCTACGGGCTTTATGTTTATGATGACCCCCTCTGGGTATTTATGATGGCCTACGGGCTTTATGTTTATTGATGACACCCTCCGGGTTATTATAATGTGACGGCCTACGGGCACTATTCTATAATGACTTGTTATGTTATGTATTTGCATAATTCGGATAAATGTGGACCCCATTGAGTTAATAGCACTCACCCCAAAGCTATTTATTTTTCAGGCTAAGGATCCTCAGGCGATGATGTGGAGACGGGGTGATGGTCAAGATTAAATAAATATGATTTTATTTTAAATATTGCTTCCGCTGTAGTAAACTCTTATATTTATTGTATAAATGAGATATTTATTATTTATGAAATTTTGGGACGTCACACATTTATTGCTCAATTCCCTAAAAATTATATAAAAATAAGGACAGGTCTTGTGTGCACTAGATGCACATCAGACAGTCAAAGCGTTGACCGGGTCAATGTGCGTTGACCCCGTCAATGCGTTGACTAAAAGTATCATTTGTATCATTAAAAAGTATTCGCTAGAAAAAAATAAAGAAAAAAATTGTTAAAATCAGTATCAATCCAAACATTAAAAAGTATCATTCAAAATTAAGAAAAGTATCACTTGTGTCCTTAAAAAGTATCACCCATTTTGACGATTTTTTTGGTCAACGCTTTGACCCGGTCAACACACGTTGATTTGGTCAACGCATTGATCGTCTGATGTACATCTTATGTACATGAGTATTTGCGTAAAAATAAAAGTTACTGTAAAAGTTAAGAAAAATTATATTTAAATCAACAAATTAATTAGAAATTAGCACTTTCATGAAAAAGAAAATGTTCCTCACAACTATATATGAAAGAAAGCAATTGTATTCCCTTATCGCTGATCTCATAATCTTGCAAATCCAATCAAAAAATAAAAATTAAATTGAAAGACAAACAAAATGAAGAATGGTTGATGGTGAGAAAAAGAGAAATAAAGTTATCACATCAGACTAAACAAAATATCATTTTAAAATGTCTCTCTTCATATACAAAATTTATATTTCTATTGTTGTCATCACTGTATAACTTAGTGGGAGCAGATGATATATCCAGTACATGGTTCAGCAATTAACATGACGTAAAAAGTGTGTGTAAATGATTTTGAGTTACTTACGAATTAATATGTAATGCAATAGTTCTACATCTCAAACAGTTTGCATTAAACTACATGAAAATAGATGCTCTTTTAGCTATTCTGCAAGCCGAATGAAGAATAACATCGAAAATAAAGGGCAACACATTATTGCATTAGGATTAAAAAAATCTTACGTGCATGTACTTAACTAAACCTTGCAAGATGTACAAAAATATAAACTTACATTTCCACGGATTGATACTATCCTTTTTGTTTCAGTGTCATGTGCTAGGATCCTGAATCATAGAAAATTAAACACGTATTCTACGATGATTACCCAATAAACGGATGTCATTATTTACAAGAAGAAAAAGTATTAACAATTAGCTAGATCGAGATGCAATTCCAGACATGGAATACAACAAATTTAAACAAAAATGGATAACATGTATAATAATAAGGGTTCCCCGCTTTTGGCTTTTCAACTCATGTTACCATCATGTTGTGACCCGGGTCAGAGCTAACGGAGAGGGGGAGAGAGCTGAGATCGGAGGAGAGAAGCAGGAAGACGGTGGGGGAAAGATGCGATTTTTAGGGTTGGAGACTGGAGTTGAATTGGGGGAAATCAATCACAGCCGGGTCGGGTGATTATAGATGCGTTTTCAGGCTGATGAAGTGGATCGGATCGATCAGAGATCAATTGGGCTACTATTATTGTAATTGGGCCAACTGTGGGGCTTATAGATATATTCTCTTATTATTAGTTTTATTATAATGTTTCTAGTAATATAATGTAATATGGTGGTCCTAATTTTTCCGGAAAAATCCATTGTGAGCACTACTCCATTGGACACCCTGTCCAGGATGATGCCACGTGGAAAATGGTGTTTTTGAAAAAAAAAACACAAAATTCAATAAAAGTGAACCATGGTTAATGTATTTTTTTTATTTTTCCTAGGAAGATATGCAATATCAGTATGGACGTATCGGCATAATTTAATTGAGAGGGGAATTGTGATATCTATTTCTCGAAATTTTTAATGGTAATAGGTTCAATATGTTGTTATTATATTATAGTTTCTTCTAAGTAAATTGGATATAATTAATTTAAAGTATAAGTCATTACTTTAATTTTATTTTCTGGAAAAGATAATATATGTTCACAATAAATGCAATGTCCCATCTGCATTAAATGCAAAATTTTTTGCTCTTACCAATGCGTATATATTATTATTATTTTATACTAATGATATAAATTGAAGGATTAATTCTTACCGTTAAATCATCGTACAAACCCTCCCAAAAGAAAAAAAAAACAGAGCAAAAGAGAAGAAGATGTTCTGAACCTTCATCTTCTTGAATTTCTGCAAATCTCAGAAATATCAATTTCCTTGTGTATCTTGAACTTTCTTATTCCTGAAGTTTTATGAACCTTCATCTTCCTGTACCATGCATGTTTTGTTCTTTGAAGAATATTGCGAGTATTTTTTGATGTTGATATAAATCATGGGGTTCGATTGTCGAAAATTGCAATGTGCTTATAAAACAACAGACTAATGGCGGTGAAGAATAGACGATTCTACTAAGGAGTTTGTTAATTAGTGTAAGTGTGATAATTTAAATTGTGCTAATTTATTTTTTGACTCATATTTGGTCTTGATTTTTGCACCCTCTGGAAATTTTGTTAGATTACTTTAATCGAGACTGAAGCATGGGTGGCAAGACAAAAGTTAAGAAACGCGGGTTAGCAGAAGGTATTTCTCTCTATTGTCTCTATTTATAATCTGGGCAAACTTTGATCTAGCGCGTGATAAAGGAAAGATAATTTCAAGATAGAAATTTACTTATGATAAATTAACTGTACCTTAGAGATTACAAATGACATATATATAAATACATAGCATCTAGATAAGTTCAAAGTAACTACTCCAATCCATTATTCAAAAACATAACTGCTAGAAGATTATTTATTAACTGCAACTACACTTCACTTAACAGCCCCCCTCAAACTTAAGCTATCGAAATCAAACACCTTAAGTTTGTCTCTAAATACTTTGAACAAAGAGCTTGAAATGGATTTTGTCAAGACATCTGCAATCTGATCTGTGGCTGGTACATGTCGCACTTCAATTTCATGTTGTTGCACTTTTTCTCTCACAAAGTATAGATCAAGCTCTAGATGTTTTGTTCTTGCATGTAAAATAGGATTAGCTGCTAACTGAACTGCACTCAAATTATCACACCATATCACTGGGGCTTGCACTCCTTTAATCTTTAACTCTGTAAGTAGTCCCTGAAGCCAACTCATTTCAGAAACCAGACTAGCAATGCTTCGGTATTCAGCATCCATCTTCACTCACTCAAGAAGAAAATGCTAAGAAAAGGCAATACAAGTGCCACAGCCTCAACTACCTCAACTGTCAATGCCGTCCCGTCACCAGTCTCAAAGAATGGATTAACAACTGACTTCCAAGAATATTCTGATCTTGATGAACTTATTCCATTCATCGGAATTCCTCATTCAGACTATGGAGCTGGCTACTTCAGGAGAACTTGACCTCTCCTCCAACTGATGGAAGAATATATTTGTACTTTCTACAATAATGAATATGCAGCCAAGAATGCACAAAAAGAGGTAACCAATTTACTTCTTACTCAATTCGCATTTGTGGCTAAGCAAGATCAAGATATTTTCAAGCTTCTGCACCGGTACTTCTACTGGTACAACTGGAGATACTGAATGTCCATCCAGTCTCATTTCTTGATCACTAATTTTCACGGCATGAGTTTTTGGTAAAGAGAAGAAGTTTGGAGTTTAAAATGGATAGGGTCTTCAAATCCATTTCCTCCAACTATCATGTAAGTACAGAGGATTATGAGTCATAGATTGACTAATAAAATTTCTCCAACTGGCCTACTTGCCAAATTGGGAAGTGACATCAAGGCTCAATAAAAAGCAGAAGTACAGCAGCAAGTAATCTGCACAACAAGCCCTGCCTGCCGAAAACTGAATCTTGACACTCTGTCAAATTAGTTAGCTGAGCCAACTCGACCAACTGAACCTGTAACTGCACAGATACACTGAGAGCCACCTCTCACCCAGTTGCAGTGAGTCGACTATGTGATGATAAAGATACTGCCACATCATCAAATCTTTGTCAAAGAGACATGTCACCCCACTGATCGCTTCAAGCTCCAAGACAGCCGTCCAACTAAACCAGCAGGAAGTTCAGTTCAAGTCATCCTCGAGAAGGAACTTGCAGAATAGGCTAAGGGTCACATTAGCTAAAGCCAAGCACTGGATCCAATCCATGAAGAAAGTAAGACTAGAGAACCCTGCTGAAGGAACTAGATCAACCTCAAAGAGAAAGAGATCAAACTACCCTGACGAGAGCAGTGAAGAAGATCTAGTTCGGCCCATCAAGAAGAGAAAACTGACTGAGATCTAGTCTAGCAGTTCAGCAACTGGTGTCATCAGTTTAGTGATGAATCAGTTCCAGGGGCCAAGAAGAAGATATGACAAGAACTGATCGATCAGTTACCACATCGTCAGTTCACCAAAAGTCATCAGTTAGACTGTATCCCAATTGACCAAGGATAAGTTTTAAATTGATTTTTCTTTAAGCGTATTCTTAATAAAATTAATGTCGTTGTGATTCATTTTTGATAATCTAACGAGCATAATTTTGAAATGGGAGATCTCTCAAAGATAGTAAGTTTTTAATGCTACTGAGCAAAATAAACCACTAAAGTGGAAAGTGAGTTGATAGCTTGAGAGATATAAATAGCAAAATCCTACACAAAATATTTGCTATTTATGGCAACTACCCCATTTTCAAATGGATGAAATCTCAACCGCTGATCTAAAAGTTAAGTTAAACTTACTGACGGCTGAGATGATCATCACATTTAAGCCAGCTGAACATCAATCAAATCCATTAAAGCTTAATTATGAATTGATCCTTAATTAGTTAAACTCAACGCAAAGCTTGCATGATTTTTCTTCCACTATTTCTAATTTTTTTTGTACGTATGTGAAGATTATGGCAGCAAAATTATAATATAGATCGATGCGTTGATAGTAAATAAAGCATCTATTTTCATGAAAAGTAATGTTCTTGAGGACATGAAAAGGAATTTAGGGGATATATTTTCACAATAAATTCAATTGCTATACACTAATATAATACATCATGCACGATAATACCATGTTTCGAAACTTTTTCATATGGTTTTTTATTTCTTCGTCGGCTCGATGAAGAAAACTACAATAAATAAATAACAAAAGCAGCAGCTGTTAAGCCAACATTGAATACAGTTTGTCAAAGCTTTCTTTTCATGGGTAAAGAATGACACCAATACCTCTCTTAAAAGGAAATTAAATATGAGAAACTATTCTCTTTTAATTTTAATAAAACCACATTATTAAGAATATGTTCTTCTAACTTATTACGTAACTAGATAAAATAAACATTTTGTAACGGCCCAAAATCATTTTTAATTGGTCGTTACCATTTTTTTTAAATATTGATTCAAGCGAGTTATTGATATTTTTACGTTCCTATAAGTCGCGCCTTAATTATTTAATATTTACGTGGAATATGTGAATTAAATTATTTACATATTTATTTAAGGTTATAAAAATTAATTGTTAAAGTAAAGTTTTTATCTATTTATTTATTTTGGTCCCTATTATTTAGTAAGGCCGGAAGGTGTTAAATATTTTAGAAAAAAAACATTAACCATTTTGAAAAAAAAAAAGATATTTAAAAATTAAAATTTCATCTCTTTTCATGTGGATAAATCAAGGGAAATTTAATGCTAATAATTCTTCCAATTTTTTTTTACTAATTAAATTGCATGAAATCAATTTTTATCAAATCAATTAATCAATTACAATAATTTATGTCATTAAATTTGGGATTTGACTTAAATCAATCCCCACAAATGTGTTGCTTCCATTTTCATGCACCAAAGTTCTAATATAAATAGGAGCATTTTCATTCTCCAAACCACACCAAAAGCAATGAACTCATTTGATGATTTTTCTTTCACTAGCTTTTTAATGACCACACACACACATATATATTTTAGACGCGCGTGGATTAAATTAATTCGTTACATTATTTCAAGTTCAAGTAAAGGTGGGGGATCCGACGTTGAAATTAAAGTACATTTATCCCTATTATGCTTGTATATGATATGCAGGTGCTATTGATGACACCCTCTGGGTTACTTGATGATGGCCTACGGGCTTTATGTTTATGATGACCCCCTCTGGGTATTTATGATGGCCTACGGGCTTTATGTTTATTGATGACACCCTCCGGGTTATTATAATGTGACGGCCTACGGGCACTATTCTATAATGACTTGTTATGTTATGTATTTGCATAATTCGGATAAATGTGGACCCCATTGAGTTAATAGCACTCACCCCAAAGCTATTTATTTTTCAGGCTAAGGATCCTCAGGCGATGATGTGGAGACGGGGTGATGGTCAAGATTAAATAAATATGATTTTATTTTAAATATTGCTTCCGCTGTAGTAAACTCTTATATTTATTGTATAAATGAGATATTTATTATTTATGAAATTTTGGGACGTCACACATTTATTGCTCAATTCCCTAAAAATTATATAAAAATAAGGACAGGTCTTGTGTGCACTAGATGCACATCAGACAGTCAAAGCGTTGACCGGGTCAATGTGCGTTGACCCCGTCAATGCGTTGACTAAAAGTATCATTTGTATCATTAAAAAGTATTCGCTAGAAAAAAATAAAGAAAAAAATTGTTAAAATCAGTATCAATCCAAACATTAAAAAGTATCATTCAAAATTAAGAAAAGTATCACTTGTGTCCTTAAAAAGTATCACCCATTTTGACGATTTTTTTGGTCAACGCTTTGACCCGGTCAACACACGTTGATTTGGTCAACGCATTGATCGTCTGATGTACATCTTATGTACATGAGTATTTGCGTAAAAATAAAAGTTACTGTAAAAGTTAAGAAAAATTATATTTAAATCAACAAATTAATTAGAAATTAGCACTTTCATGAAAAAGAAAATGTTCCTCACAACTATATATGAAAGAAAGCAATTGTATTCCCTTATCGCTGATCTCATAATCTTGCAAATCCAATCAAAAAATAAAAATTAAATTGAAAGACAAACAAAATGAAGAATGGTTGATGGTGAGAAAAAGAGAAATAAAGTTATCACATCAGACTAAACAAAATATCATTTTAAAATGTCTCTCTTCATATACAAAATTTATATTTCTATTGTTGTCATCACTGTATAACTTAGTGGGAGCAGATGATATATCCAGTACATGGTTCAGCAATTAACATGACGTAAAAAGTGTGTGTAAATGATTTTGAGTTACTTACGAATTAATATGTAATGCAATAGTTCTACATCTCAAACAGTTTGCATTAAACTACATGAAAATAGATGCTCTTTTAGCTATTCTGCAAGCCGAATGAAGAATAACATCGAAAATAAAGGGCAACACATTATTGCATTAGGATTAAAAAAATCTTACGTGCATGTACTTAACTAAACCTTGCAAGATGTACAAAAATATAAACTTACATTTCCACGGATTGATACTATCCTTTTTGTTTCAGTGTCATGTGCTAGGATCCTGAATCATAGAAAATTAAACACGTATTCTACGATGATTACCCAATAAACGGATGTCATTATTTACAAGAAGAAAAAGTATTAACAATTAGCTAGATCGAGATGCAATTCCAGACATGGAATACAACAAATTTAAACAAAAATGGATAACATGTATAATAATAAGGGTTCCCCGCTTTTGGCTTTTCAACTCATGTTACCATCATGTTGTGACCCGGGTCAGAGCTAACGGAGAGGGGGAGAGAGCTGAGATCGGAGGAGAGAAGCAGGAAGACGGTGGGGGAAAGATGCGATTTTTAGGGTTGGAGACTGGAGTTGAATTGGGGGAAATCAATCACAGCCGGGTCGGGTGATTATAGATGCGTTTTCAGGCTGATGAAGTGGATCGGATCGATCAGAGATCAATTGGGCTACTATTATTGTAATTGGGCCAACTGTGGGGCTTATAGATATATTCTCTTATTATTAGTTTTATTATAATGTTTCTAGTAATATAATGTAATATGGTGGTCCTAATTTTTCCGGAAAAATCCATTGTGAGCACTACTCCATTGGACACCCTGTCCAGGATGATGCCACGTGGAAAATGGTGTTTTTGAAAAAAAAACACAAAATTCAATAAAAGTGAACCATGGTTAATGTATTTTTTTTATTTTTCCTAGGAAGATATGCAATATCAGTATGGACGTATCGGCATAATTTAATTGAGAGGGGAATTGTGATATCTATTTCTCGAAATTTTTAATGGTAATAGGTTCAATATGTTGTTATTATATTATAGTTTCTTCTAAGTAAATTGGATATAATTAATTTAAAGTATAAGTCATTACTTTAATTTTATTTTCTGGAAAAGATAATATATGTTCACAATAAATGCAATGTCCCATCTGCATTAAATGCAAAATTTTTTGCTCTTACCAATGCGTATATATTATTATTATTTTATACTAATGATATAAATTGAAGGATTAATTCTTACCGTTAAATCATCGTACAAACCCTCCCAAAAGAAAAAAAAAACAGAGCAAAAGAGAAGAAGATGTTCTGAACCTTCATCTTCTTGAATTTCTGCAAATCTCAGAAATATCAATTTCCTTGTGTATCTTGAACTTTCTTATTCCTGAAGTTTTATGAACCTTCATCTTCCTGTACCATGCATGTTTTGTTCTTTGAAGAATATTGCGAGTATTTTTTGATGTTGATATAAATCATGGGGTTCGATTGTCGAAAATTGCAATGTGCTTATAAAACAACAGACTAATGGCGGTGAAGAATAGACGATTCTACTAAGGAGTTTGTTAATTAGTGTAAGTGTGATAATTTAAATTGTGCTAATTTATTTTTTGACTCATATTTGGTCTTGATTTTTGCACCCTCTGGAAATTTTGTTAGATTACTTTAATCGAGACTGAAGCATGGGTGGCAAGACAAAAGTTAAGAAACGCGGGTTAGCAGAAGGTATTTCTCTCTATTGTCTCTATTTATAATCTGGGCAAACTTTGATCTAGCGCGTGATAAAGGAAAGATAATTTCAAGATAGAAATTTACTTATGATAAATTAACTGTACCTTAGAGATTACAAATGACATATATATAAATACATAGCATCTAGATAAGTTCAAAGTAACTACTCCAATCCATTATTCAAAAACATAACTGCTAGAAGATTATTTATTAACTGCAACTACACTTCACTTAACAGCCCCCCTCAAACTTAAGCTATCGAAATCAAACACCTTAAGTTTGTCTCTAAATACTTTGAACAAAGAGCTTGAAATGGATTTTGTCAAGACATCTGCAATCTGATCTGTGGCTGGTACATGTCGCACTTCAATTTCATGTTGTTGCACTTTTTCTCTCACAAAGTATAGATCAAGCTCTAGATGTTTTGTTCTTGCATGTAAAATAGGATTAGCTGCTAACTGAACTGCACTCAAATTATCACACCATATCACTGGGGCTTGCACTCCTTTAATCTTTAACTCTGTAAGTAGTCCCTGAAGCCAACTCATTTCAGAAACCAGACTAGCAATGCTTCGGTATTCAGCATCCATCTTCACTCACTCAAGAAGAAAATGCTAAGAAAAGGCAATACAAGTGCCACAGCCTCAACTACCTCAACTGTCAATGCCGTCCCGTCACCAGTCTCAAAGAATGGATTAACAACTGACTTCCAAGAATATTCTGATCTTGATGAACTTATTCCATTCATCGGAATTCCTCATTCAGACTATGGAGCTGGCTACTTCAGGAGAACTTGACCTCTCCTCCAACTGATGGAAGAATATATTTGTACTTTCTACAATAATGAATATGCAGCCAAGAATGCACAAAAAGAGGTAACCAATTTACTTCTTACTCAATTCGCATTTGTGGCTAAGCAAGATCAAGATATTTTCAAGCTTCTGCACCGGTACTTCTACTGGTACAACTGGAGATACTGAATGTCCATCCAGTCTCATTTCTTGATCACTAATTTTCACGGCATGAGTTTTTGGTAAAGAGAAGAAGTTTGGAGTTTAAAATGGATAGGGTCTTCAAATCCATTTCCTCCAACTATCGTGTAAGTACAGAGGATTATGAGTCATAGATTGACTAATAAAATTTCTCCAACTGGCCTACTTGCCAAATTGGGAAGTGACATCAAGGCTCAATAAAAAGCAGAAGTACAGCAGCAAGTAATCTGCACAACAAGCCCTGCCTGCCGAAAACTGAATCTTGACACTCTGTCAAATTAGTTAGCTGAGCCAACTCGACCAACTGAACCTGTAACTGCACAGATACACTGAGAGCCACCTCTCACCCAGTTGCAGTGAGTCGACTATGTGATGATAAAGATACTGCCACATCATCAAATCTTTGTCAAAGAGACATGTCACCCCACTGATCGCTTCAAGCTCCAAGACAGCCGTCCAACTAAACCAGCAGGAAGTTCAGTTCAAGTCATCCTCGAGAAGGAACTTGCAGAATAGGCTAAGGGTCACATTAGCTAAAGCCAAGCACTGGATCCAATCCATGAAGAAAGTAAGACTAGAGAACCCTGCTGAAGGAACTAGATCAACCTCAAAGAGAAAGAGATCAAACTACCCTGACGAGAGCAGTGAAGAAGATCTAGTTCGGCCCATCAAGAAGAGAAAACTGACTGAGATCTAGTCTAGCAGTTCAGCAACTGGTGTCATCAGTTTAGTGATGAATCAGTTCCAGGGGCCAAGAAGAAGATATGACAAGAACTGATCGATCAGTTACCACATCGTCAGTTCACCAAAAGTCATCAGTTAGACTGTATCCCAATTGACCAAGGATAAGTTTTAAATTGATTTTTCTTTAAGCGTATTCTTAATAAAATTAATGTCGTTGTGATTCATTTTTGATAATCTAACGAGCATAATTTTGAAATGGGAGATCTCTCAAAGATAGTAAGTTTTTAATGCTACTGAGCAAAATAAACCACTAAAGTGGAAAGTGAGTTGATAGCTTGAGAGATATAAATAGCAAAATCCTACACAAAATATTTGCTATTTATGGCAACTACCCCATTTTCAAATGGATGAAATCTCAACCGCTGATCTAAAAGTTAAGTTAAACTTACTGACGGCTGAGATGATCATCACATTTAAGCCAGCTGAACATCAATCAAATCCATTAAAGCTTAATTATGAATTGATCCTTAATTAGTTAAACTCAACGCAAAGCTTGCATGATTTTTCTTCCACTATTTCTAATTTTTTTTGTACGTATGTGAAGATTATGGCAGCAAAATTATAATATAGATCGATGCGTTGATAGTAAATAAAGCATCTATTTTCATGAAAAGTAATGTTCTTGAGGACATGAAAAGGAATTTAGGGGATATATTTTCACAATAAATTCAATTGCTATACACTAATATAATACATCATGCACGATAATACCATGTTTCGAAACTTTTTCATATGGTTTTTTATTTCTTCGTCGGCTCGATGAAGAAAACTACAATAAATAAATAACAAAAGCAGCAGCTGTTAAGCCAACATTGAATACAGTTTGTCAAAGCTTTCTTTTCATGGGTAAAGAATGACACCAATACCTCTCTTAAAAGGAAATTAAATATGAGAAACTATTCTCTTTTAATTTTAATAAAACCACATTATTAAGAATATGTTCTTCTAACTTATTACGTAACTAGATAAAATAAACATTTTGTAACGGCCCAAAATCATTTTTAATTGGTCGTTACCATTTTTTTTAAATATTGATTCAAGCGAGTTATTGATATTTTTACGTTCCTATAAGTCGCGCCTTAATTATTTAATATTTACGTGGAATATGTGAATTAAATTATTTACATATTTATTTAAGGTTATAAAAATTAATTGTTAAAGTAAAGTTTTTATCTATTTATTTATTTTGGTCCCTATTATTTAGTAAGGCCGGAAGGTGTTAAATATTTTAGAAAAAAAACATTAACCATTTTGAAAAAAAAAAGATATTTAAAAATTAAAATTTCATCTCTTTTCATGTGGATAAATCAAGGGAAATTTAATGCTAATAATTCTTCCAATTTTTTTTTACTAATTAAATTGCATGAAATCAATTTTTATCAAATCAATTAATCAATTACAATAATTTATGTCATTAAATTTGGGATTTGACTTAAATCAATCCCCACAAATGTGTTGCTTCCATTTTCATGCACCAAAGTTCTAATATAAATAGGAGCATTTTCATTCTCCAAACCACACCAAAAGCAATGAACTCATTTGATGATTTTTCTTTCACTAGCTTTTTAATGACCACACACACACATATATATTTTAGACGCGCGTGGATTAAATTAATTCGTTACATTATTTCAAGTTCAAGTAAAGGTGGGGGATCCGACGTTGAAATTAAAGTACATTTATCCCTATTATGCTTGTATATGATATGCAGGTGCTATTGATGACACCCTCTGGGTTACTTGATGATGGCCTACGGGCTTTATGTTTATGATGACCCCCTCTGGGTATTTATGATGGCCTACGGGCTTTATGTTTATTGATGACACCCTCCGGGTTATTATAATGTGACGGCCTACGGGCACTATTCTATAATGACTTGTTATGTTATGTATTTGCATAATTCGGATAAATGTGGACCCCATTGAGTTAATAGCACTCACCCCAAAGCTATTTATTTTTCAGGCTAAGGATCCTCAGGCGATGATGTGGAGACGGGGTGATGGTCAAGATTAAATAAATATGATTTTATTTTAAATATTGCTTCCGCTGTAGTAAACTCTTATATTTATTGTATAAATGAGATATTTATTATTTATGAAATTTTGGGACGTCACACATTTATTGCTCAATTCCCTAAAAATTATATAAAAATAAGGACAGGTCTTGTGTGCACTAGATGCACATCAGACAGTCAAAGCGTTGACCGGGTCAATGTGCGTTGACCCCGTCAATGCGTTGACTAAAAGTATCATTTGTATCATTAAAAAGTATTCGCTAGAAAAAAATAAAGAAAAAAATTGTTAAAATCAGTATCAATCCAAACATTAAAAAGTATCATTCAAAATTAAGAAAAGTATCACTTGTGTCCTTAAAAAGTATCACCCATTTTGACGATTTTTTTGGTCAACGCTTTGACCCGGTCAACACACGTTGATTTGGTCAACGCATTGATCGTCTGATGTACATCTTATGTACATGAGTATTTGCGTAAAAATAAAAGTTACTGTAAAAGTTAAGAAAAATTATATTTAAATCAACAAATTAATTAGAAATTAGCACTTTCATGAAAAAGAAAATGTTCCTCACAACTATATATGAAAGAAAGCAATTGTATTCCCTTATCGCTGATCTCATAATCTTGCAAATCCAATCAAAAAATAAAAATTAAATTGAAAGACAAACAAAATGAAGAATGGTTGATGGTGAGAAAAAGAGAAATAAAGTTATCACATCAGACTAAACAAAATATCATTTTAAAATGTCTCTCTTCATATACAAAATTTATATTTCTATTGTTGTCATCACTGTATAACTTAGTGGGAGCAGATGATATATCCAGTACATGGTTCAGCAATTAACATGACGTAAAAAGTGTGTGTAAATGATTTTGAGTTACTTACGAATTAATATGTAATGCAATAGTTCTACATCTCAAACAGTTTGCATTAAACTACATGAAAATAGATGCTCTTTTAGCTATTCTGCAAGCCGAATGAAGAATAACATCGAAAATAAAGGGCAACACATTATTGCATTAGGATTAAAAAAATCTTACGTGCATGTACTTAACTAAACCTTGCAAGATGTACAAAAATATAAACTTACATTTCCACGGATTGATACTATCCTTTTTGTTTCAGTGTCATGTGCTAGGATCCTGAATCATAGAAAATTAAACACGTATTCTACGATGATTACCCAATAAACGGATGTCATTATTTACAAGAAGAAAAAGTATTAACAATTAGCTAGATCGAGATGCAATTCCAGACATGGAATACAACAAATTTAAACAAAAATGGATAACATGTATAATAATAAGGGTTCCCCGCTTTTGGCTTTTCAACTCATGTTACCATCATGTTGTGACCCGGGTCAGAGCTAACGGAGAGGGGGAGAGAGCTGAGATCGGAGGAGAGAAGCAGGAAGACGGTGGGGGAAAGATGCGATTTTTAGGGTTGGAGACTGGAGTTGAATTGGGGGAAATCAATCACAGCCGGGTCGGGTGATTATAGATGCGTTTTCAGGCTGATGAAGTGGATCGGATCGATCAGAGATCAATTGGGCTACTATTATTGTAATTGGGCCAACTGTGGGGCTTATAGATATATTCTCTTATTATTAGTTTTATTATAATGTTTCTAGTAATATAATGTAATATGGTGGTCCTAATTTTTCCGGAAAAATCCATTGTGAGCACTACTCCATTGGACACCCTGTCCAGGATGATGCCACGTGGAAAATGGTGTTTTTGAAAAAAAAACACAAAATTCAATAAAAGTGAACCATGGTTAATGTATTTTTTTTATTTTTCCTAGGAAGATATGCAATATCAGTATGGACGTATCGGCATAATTTAATTGAGAGGGGAATTGTGATATCTATTTCTCGAAATTTTTAATGGTAATAGGTTCAATATGTTGTTATTATATTATAGTTTCTTCTAAGTAAATTGGATATAATTAATTTAAAGTATAAGTCATTACTTTAATTTTATTTTCTGGAAAAGATAATATATGTTCACAATAAATGCAATGTCCCATCTGCATTAAATGCAAAATTTTTTGCTCTTACCAATGCGTATATATTATTATTATTTTATACTAATGATATAAATTGAAGGATTAATTCTTACCGTTAAATCATCGTACAAACCCTCCCAAAAGAAAAAAAAACAGAGCAAAAGAGAAGAAGATGTTCTGAACCTTCATCTTCTTGAATTTCTGCAAATCTCAGAAATATCAATTTCCTTGTGTATCTTGAACTTTCTTATTCCTGAAGTTTTATGAACCTTCATCTTCCTGTACCATGCATGTTTTGTTCTTTGAAGAATATTGCGAGTATTTTTTGATGTTGATATAAATCATGGGGTTCGATTGTCGAAAATTGCAATGTGCTTATAAAACAACAGACTAATGGCGGTGAAGAATAGACGATTCTACTAAGGAGTTTGTTAATTAGTGTAAGTGTGATAATTTAAATTGTGCTAATTTATTTTTTGACTCATATTTGGTCTTGATTTTTGCACCCTCTGGAAATTTTGTTAGATTACTTTAATCGAGACTGAAGCATGGGTGGCAAGACAAAAGTTAAGAAACGCGGGTTAGCAGAAGGTATTTCTCTCTATTGTCTCTATTTATAATCTGGGCAAACTTTGATCTAGCGCGTGATAAAGGAAAGATAATTTCAAGATAGAAATTTACTTATGATAAATTAACTGTACCTTAGAGATTACAAATGACATATATATAAATACATAGCATCTAGATAAGTTCAAAGTAACTACTCCAATCCATTATTCAAAAACATAACTGCTAGAAGATTATTTATTAACTGCAACTACACTTCACTTAACAGCCCCCCTCAAACTTAAGCTATCGAAATCAAACACCTTAAGTTTGTCTCTAAATACTTTGAACAAAGAGCTTGAAATGGATTTTGTCAAGACATCTGCAATCTGATCTGTGGCTGGTACATGTCGCACTTCAATTTCATGTTGTTGCACTTTTTCTCTCACAAAGTATAGATCAAGCTCTAGATGTTTTGTTCTTGCATGTAAAATAGGATTAGCTGCTAACTGAACTGCACTCAAATTATCACACCATATCACTGGGGCTTGCACTCCTTTAATCTTTAACTCTGTAAGTAGTCCCTGAAGCCAACTCATTTCAGAAACCAGACTAGCAATGCTTCGGTATTCAGCTTCTGTGGATGATCTTGATATTGTAGGTTGCTTCTTTGATTGCCAAGAAACCAAATTGGAACCAAGAAAAACACAAATTCCAGATGTAGACTTTCTATCAACTAAATCTGATGCCCAATCTGCATCGGCATATCCAACAAGATTAAAGGAAGAACACGCTGTGAGATGAAGACCATAATTCACTGTCCCTGCTAAATATCTGAGCAGATGTTTCACTGCCTTCCAATGCGACTGAAGGGGATTTTGCATGAATTGGCACACCTTATTTACAGCAAATGAAATTTCAGGTCTCGTGATAGTTATGTACTGAAGTGCTCCCACTGTGCTTCGATAAATTTGAGGAGTATGCAACTCATCACTTCCATAATTGACTAACTTCAAACCTGAAGTCATAGGAGCTGTAGTACTTTTGGCATTAGTCATCTTTGTTTTGCATAACAGATCTTTTATATATTTGGATTGCGAAAGATGAAATCCCTGACCTGTCTTCTTAACTTGAATGCCCAGAAAATAGTCCACTTCACCTAGATCTTTCAAAGAAAACTGTGAATTCAATTTACAAACAATATCTGATATCTCAGATTCAGAGCTTCCAGTAATAAGTATATCATCCACGTATACAAGCATGTATACAACACCTGAAGCTGAACTTCGAATAAACAATGAGTGATCAGACCTTGTAGCCACAAATCCAATATCAACTAATGTCTGTTTCAGTGTGTTGAACCACATTCTCGGTGCTTGCTTAAGACCATATAATGACTTCATCAACTTGCAAACATAGTTGGGATGCTGAAGATCTTCAAAACCAACTGGTTGACGCATATAAACATCTTCAATGAGAGTACCATTTAGAAAGGCATTGTTAATATCTAACTGCCTTATCTTCCAGTTACGACTGAGTGCAATAGAAAGTATTACTCTGATAGTAGATGGTTTGACAACTGGGCTAAATGTCTCATTAAAGTCGAAACCTGCAACTTGACTGAACCCTTTTGCTACCAGTCGCGCCTTGTACTTGTTGACAGAGCCATCTGGATTTTCTTTCACCTTAAACACCCATTTACACCCTATAGCCTTCCTTCCTTCTGGTAGTGAAACCAACTTCCATGTTCCATTTGAAATTAAAGCTTGATATTCAACTTGCATTGCTTGATTCCAATGTGGAATAGTGAGAGCCTCAAGTGGATCAGTAGGTTCATATGAAGCCAAATAAACCTTTGGTTTAAAGATTCCAAGTTTGCTACGAGTTATCATATGATGTGGTTGATGAATGGCATGAGAAGAATGACCAGATGATGATTGTGCAGGTGATAAACTAGATGACGACTCATCTAAAAATGAAGAACTCATAGAACTGGATGAAGAATTCATAGAACTTGGTGTTGAGTGAGTGTTTGCTGTATTGTTTAGTGATGGAGAGATAAAAGGTGGTAGAACAGTGAACTGATTTGACAAACAATTCTGAGAGTGTGCAGAATTATTTTGAGAGGATAGAGTGTTGGATGCAACAGACACTTTATCTTTAAAAGGAAAACTAAACTCATCAAATTTAGCATCTCTAGCTATAATAATCTTTCCACGTGAATCTAGGAATTTATATCCTTTGTGATTCATACTATAGCCAAGAAAAGTGCAAGGAGCAGATCTAAAATCAAATTTGTGAGTATTGTATGGACGAAGATAAGGGAAACATAGACAACCAAAGGTTTTTAAGTGAGAATAAGAGGGTTTAGTATGATAAAGAGACTCAAAAGGAGACAAATTCTTGGTAACTGGAGATGGTAACCTGTTGATAAGATAAATAGCTGCACGAAATGCTTCATCCCAATACATAAGAGGTACTGCAGATTGAGCCAATAAGGTAAGACCAGTATCAACAATGTGTCTGTGCTTTCGTTCTGCTAAACCATTTTGTTGATGTATATATGGACATGAAATCTGATGATGAATCCCATTATCTTGAAGAAACTTTGTAAATGACCGAAATTCTCCTCCCCAATCGGTTTGCAAAGCTTTTATTTTGCAACCTAACTGAAGTTCAACATGAGTTTTGAACTTAGTGAAAGCCAAAAAGGCATCAGATCTGTTGCGAAGCAAATATAACCAAGTAAAACGAGTATGGTGATCAATGAAATGCACATAATATTTATAACCACTGGCTGAAACAACCGGTGATGGTCCCCAAAGATCAGACGAAACCAACTCTAATGGTGCAGCAGTTCGAGAAGTAGATGAATAAAAAGGCGACTGATGTAACTTTCCCATACAACAGGCTGAACAGAAAAATGAAGTTTCTAATTTATTAATAGAAACTTTACAATCCTGCAATATTTTTGTGACAGCACCAGTATGTGGATGCCCTAGACGACGATGCCAAAGTTCAAAAATATTAGAACTTGCAGTACATTTAGAAGAATTACAGAATGAAGCTACAGATGTTGAAGCAGCTGGTTTATCTACACCATTATCCACTACACCATTATCCAACGAACAATTTTGCTGTGAAGAGAGACTTGAGACGGGACCGGGAGCAAAGACATATAGACCACCTTTAAGCTCACCTTGAAGAAGCACTGCCTGTGTTGAAAGGTCCTTCACGTAGCAAAAGTTAGGATGAAATTCAAACATCACATTATTATCTCTTGAAAACTGAGAAACACTTAGCAGATTCTTGGTGATTCTTGGGACATGTAAAATATTACACAACTGAAGTTTGCGGTGAGAATCAAAAGATGGAAAAGAAGATGAACCAATGTGTGCAATATGTAATCCCTTACCATCACCAACTTGCACTTGATCAGAGCCAAGAAATGGTATTTTGTTCTGAAGTTGAGAGCCATCAGCAGTGATATGATTAGTGGCTCCAGAATCCGGATACCATTCGGCAAAAGATGAAGTTGAACTAGGACACTGAGACGAACCAGATTCAGCAGAAACATACGCATTGTATGGTGTAGTCTGTGGCTGACTAGCAGAGAAGCCAAAGTTAGGCAAATTAGGAGAAGGAAATTGCACCAAATTACCTTGAGGATGAGATTGAGATTCCATAAGTTGTGATCGTCCTCTGAAACTTTGATCGAACCGATAATAACAATTCGGAACAATATGGCCATTTCCTCCACATAATTGGCATTGAACTCGATTAGGATTGAACGATCTGTTGCCAAACCGTCCATGAACTCCTCTACCGCCACGATAACCACCTCGATAACCTCCTCCACCTCGATAACCTCCTCGATAACCACCTCGATAACCACCACGAAAACCAGAGAATGAAGGTCGAGGACTTTGAGAAAAATTACCACTGGAAGAGGTATAACGATTATTATTATTGGATGAGGATGACATAGTTAGATTTGCCATGGCATTTTCAACGGATTTTGCATGCTTGTCAATGCGCACTTCTTGAGCCAAGAGAAGAACCTCAACCTCAGCAACAGAATATGGATCAAGTCTTGTATTGAGAGAGAGAATGAACGTATCATACTCCGATGATAAGCCATCAAGAATGGCATCAATGTGATCACGATCAGTAACATTGTGACCAACAAGATTTAACATATCAACAAGATGTCGCACCTTCAGTACATATTCATTGATTGAGAGTGACCCTTTCTGTAATGTCTGTAGTTGAGTCTTGTACTGAGTAACTTTAGCACGAATCTGAGAAGCATAGTATACCTCCAGCGTAGTCCAAACTTGAGCAGAAGTCTCACACGCTGTGAGACGAGGAAGAACAAGATCTGAAATAGATGTGAGAAGCCAAGAAAGAATTAATTGATCTTGTTGTTCCCACTCAAGAAAGGCTGGGTTGATAGTTTGATCATCATCTCCAGAAGAAATAAATTGCGGTGGTGGATCAAAATTTTCTAAAAGAAATGAAAACAATCGATGCCCACGGATCGTTGCTAAAACTTGCTTACGCCAGACTAGATAATTGTCATCATTTAACTTCGATGGAAGAGAATGCGAGAAGGTCACCGGCAACGAACGAGAGATTTGATGGGACGAAGAATCCATCTTAAAAAAAAATCCGGCGATTTCAAATTGATACCATGATAAAGGAAAGATAATTTCAAGATAGAAATTTACTTATGATAAATTAACTGTACCTTAGAGATTACAAATGACATATATATAAATACATAGCATCTAGATAAGTTCAAAGTAACTACTCCAATCCATTATTCAAAAACATAACTGCTAGAAGATTATTTATTAACTGCAACTACACTTCACTTAACAGCGCGAAACAATTGGTTGTTTCATAGCAATTATTTATTGAAGTTATTATGCTACTGATTTGAATGCTATATAAACTTCATAAGTATCAATTGAAGTCTGAAATGAAATACATAGTTCATGTTAAAAAATTTATTTGTTTCTGCCAGAGTTAGTGGTTTTGTTTGAGGGGAATAGAGTGTAGTTTATTATTGGTAATTGTTTTACCCAATTTCGTCTGTTCTCTTCAAATTGTCGTTCATATTCTTATGGTTGTAGGAATTTGTTTGAATGAATTTATTGGTTTATTACAACTTCAAAATTTATGTGTTAATTGAAAATGTAGTTATTTTGTAATAATGAATTTTATCTCATAAGAGTAATGTCGTGTATGATGTTAGGTGCTTTAGTATCTTGTCGCTCTTATTTGAAGAGGAAAATGACGAGTATAAGAGAGAAGTTTGATTTCGAGAATTTGGAATTGTTTAAAAACTCATGCTTTTGCCATTTGTTGAAGATGAATGAGATGAAGTTCCAAGGTCAGCTTTTTTACCACCTAATGTTGCACATGGATGATTCAATCAAATGCACTGGAGTGGTACGATTCAGATTCAATGATCATGTATTTATTTTTGGCCCGAAGGAGTACTTCATCATGACCGGGCTACAATTTGCATCCTGTGAAGCACTACCCACTTCATCCTCTATCTACGAGACAATATTTCAGAGTAAGCGCTTGTTGAAACTACAAGATATCGATGATGCCTTTGATGTAGCATGTTTGCAACATAAAGGCAGTGGAGAGCTAGTGTTGAAGCTGGCGCATCTATTGGTGTTGTATGGAGTATTCTTGTGCTGCGACACACATTGCAAGACTATCGATATACAATATATACATGTTGTGGATGATCTCTCCAAATTTGCATCATATCCCTGGGGTTTGGTGCCATACACGTTTCTGGTGGACAATTTAATTTATACCCGAGCACGTCTTAAAAGGATGTTAAAGAAGAAGACGAAGCCCAATTACGATGTATATGGATTCGCGTTTGTGCTTCAACTATGGGCATTTGAGGTTTCGAGGGAGATTGGTGCGTATTGTGGAGTACAATTATCAAAGACTCGTAATATATCACTTTCCAAGGACCTCCATATGCTCGAGAGACTCATAATTTGGCTTGACAATTGGTTCTAGTCACTTGTTTTTGGTAAACTGGAACTATAAATTTTGGAACTTGAAGGCCGTTGCAAGAGCACTTAAATTCTTTCCACCGTATATCATTGCTCTATTTGATATAGCGTTGCCCTCCTCTTCTAACACTAAAACCTTTGCAACATCCATACTTACAATATAACAAAAAGGCTTGATCAACATCATCAACAATAGAACTAATAGCTAATTTTTTCTCAAATTCTTGACAAAGCTGCTCAACACTCTCTTTCTGATCTGGAGAATTATTTGAAATTTCTTCAAAATCAGTTCTACTTCTATTCACATTGGAAAAATGCCTCTTATTGGGTGATAATTCATTTTCTTTGCAGTCTTCAACATTTTGAGACCGTTTTCCATCTTTCGAAACCAAATCCTCAAGATTATCTGTTGCAAATTCTTCTATCCCATATTCCAAACATCGCATGTATGCCAAGGCTTCTAACCCATTTGACTTGAATTCCTTCTTCACATACGCAAATCTAATATTATTTGACAACTTTTCTTTGACACAACCTTTATCCAAACTATGTATATTTGGATACGGATTATCTGCAGCCATTTTGCCGACATCTTTATGAAAACTTTCAGCATTATTTAAAGAACCACCTACATCTTCATGCCCATCTGTCAATTGTTCAACAAAAAAAGAGCAAACACAGAATTGATTATATTAAATTATAACTTTTTCAAATTTCAGACTACAATTGTCAATTAAACACAATATGTAATTTACCAAGCAAGAATGAAATATCTGTATTACAAACGCAATTCGTTGCCGAACAAAAAAATTTGCAGGGTAAAGTCATGAAATACTATATGCGGAAGGCATTCTTATCTACAAAACTAGTGAAAATAAAATTACTCCCCAAGAATTCATCTAAAATTGAAACAAAATAGAGATATATACATATAAAATAGAGATTTATACATAGCAAAAAATATTTCGCATCGCCCATGAGGTGGATTTGTCAAACTATGATTCCACGCCCAAAATTGTATCTGCTGCTATGGAAGCGCTGCCATGAATCAAAATCACCTCATATTTCGTACAGACCAATTTGTGTTTGATTGTTGCGATAGAGTTAATTATATTCATTACAAATTTTACCCATTTTTTTCTACCTTAACTTCATTCAATGCCGCTTTAACTGAAGAATAGATCGTCGAAAGGAGATGAATAAAACCATTCTGCCATGAAGATAACGTCGGAGAATTATTCCAACCGATCAATTGTATTCTTCTCTGATAATATGTGGGCCCTTGACTGTTACTGCACAATATCCGATGTACATCATTAGGAAGCCGTCATTTTGGGGTTATTGGGTTAATGTTGAGTTAAACTAACCATGATTATAAAATAAATATGAAATTATATGATAATTATTTTTTCTTTTTTTTTTAACACCACTTTTCCACGTGGCATCATCCTGGACAGGGTGTCCAATGGAGTGGTGCTCACAATGGAACTTACCTTAATTTTCCTAGGTTAAAACGGGATCATCTAATCACTTTTAGGGTATGAGAAAATATCCTTACTTTCCTACTTCTTGCTGCTGCCTCTCCCCTCTCTTATCTGCTATTCCTTTCCCATTTCTTTCTTCTTCTCAAGTTATCTATTATCATTGATGAAAAATTGTTGTTTATTTACATTTTACAACCAACAATCAAATAAAAATTAAGAACCCAAGAAAATAGGATGACGAAAGACTAACAATCGCAGAGACACCACCGAGGCCGTGACACATCATGATAACTTCTTTCAGACTTTAAACACAAATAAGAAGCTGGTTAATTTTATGATTAGAACAATGATCAAGGGTTTCATAATCAATTGCACAACATCATAGTGAGAAAAGTAATTAAATGTCCTTTGGGGATGGCCTAGTGATGGAGTTGTGTTATCTTGAGGTCAAAGCTCTCAAGTTCGACCCACCACCAACACCATTAGGTGTGAGCCTGTAACACCTAGCCTGCCAAGTGTAGTTTACCTCCCCTGTGTAGGTTTGCAGGCTATTACACAGAGACATGATTTACACAGTGCGCACCACGGTAGCGGCTGCGAGTTACCCTCGACATCAAAAAAAAAATAAAAAAATTAAATATCTTATCTTCCATAGTGAGGATCTCGTTGATAGCAGCGCCGTCGTCGAGTGGCGTTATCTTCCATTGTTTCATCGTCGGCATATAAATAAATACTGTGCAAAGTCAATCTCTCAAACAAAAGATGAAATTGAAATTATATTCCACATTTAAATATTGATGTAGAATGATTTGAGAGATTTTTGGAGAGAGAGAGAGATTGAGGGAGGGGAGAAGATGCAGAGGATTCTAAATCACATTTAGAGATTGGGTACATGGGTTTTGAAACTAACTCCTCCAATAATGGATTTGAGCGTAGATTTTGAATTTTTCTCGATTAACTACACTTGAATAAAACTTCTCCTACAGACAGTGTAGATTGACAATATTACCATCAAAATCATTAAAATATATAAAATTATTATTAAATTGACGGTAAAAATGGATTTATCCTACTTTTATATATAGTATAGATATCAACATAAATTCAAAAGGATTGTCTTTGTAAATATGGTAAATTAAAATAAATTTGACTCATTAATCCCATATTGCCTAATTATTGAACATATCCTATTACATTTATCCAGGATTAACTTGAAAAATCTGAAAATTAATTGCTTGTCGAAAATCAGAGTTTGAATATATAACATAATTACAATTTTCTACCACAAAAAATAGGCAGATTTCTTAAAGTTCTTACAATACCCATAAGCCCAACAGGAGACGTTTCACAATTAATATACAATAAAAGGTCTAATTCACACAAGATTTTTGGCAAACCCGACCATCGCCCTATATAAATCTCCTCCCACACAACGCAACATTATTCACCGGCATTAAACGCCATTTCAGCAATGGCTTTCGCCTCGTTTCTAGCTCTCATTTGCATCCTCAATTTCAATCAATTCCTCAAAGCGCAAAACGTTAGTCCTAATCCGAAAACCTTACAAACATACATCGTGCATGTTGATGCACAATCCGACGATCTCGACGCATTGTACGACTCATTTTTGCAGACGGATACGGTGGCCTCAGCCACCGGCGATCCACCGCGCATTCTGCATCGCTATCGCAACGTGTTCAAAGGATTCGCTGCAAGATTATCAGAAGATGAGTTAGAATCCATGCGACAGGTGGAAGGATTCGTCTCCGCTCACCCCGAGCAAGTGTATCAACTGCTCACGACGCATTCTCCCAACTTCTTGGGGCTCAACCAAAACGCAGGGTTTTGGAAAGACTCCAACTACGGAAAGGGTGTAATAATTGGGGTCTTAGACACCGGAATCACACCGGACCACCCATCGTTCTCCGACAAAGGCATGCCACCCCCTCCTGCAAAATGGAAGGGAAAGTGTGAGTTCAGCGGCCGCGCTTGCAACAATAAACTGATCGGAGCGAGGCGCTTCAGCCAGGGAGGAGGAACCCCGGCCGACCAAGAAGGCCACGGGACGCATACTGCTAGCACAGCAGGTGGAAACTTCGTGCCAGGTGCTAGTATTTTCGGCAATGCCAACGGCACGGCCGTTGGAATTGCCCCTCTCGCTCATGTTGCCATCTATGGAGTCTGTACCCCAGACGGCTGCGCTGAGAGTGACATACTCGCCGGCATGGAGGCCGCCATTCAAGACGGCGTCGACATAATGTCGTTGTCTCTGGGTGGCCAGTCTGCCCCTTTCTACAGAGACAGCCTTGCACTGGGTGCTTTTAGAGCCGTGGAGAAGGGAATTCTCGTCAGTTGCGCCGCCGGAAACAGCGGCCCCAACCACCGGACTTCCTCCAATGAGGCCCCCTGGATTCTGACCGTCGGCGCCAGCACAATCGACAGAAAACTGAGATAGACTGTAGTGCTCGGAAATGGGCAGGAATTAGACGGCGAATCAGCCTTCCAGCCCCGGGATTTCAACTCGACCAAGGAATTCGAACTCGTTTACCCTGGAACAGAAGACAACCCACAACTTTGCCGTCAAGGTGAACTGAACAGGACTGAAGCTAAAGGAAGAATAGTTATATGTGGATTAGGGTTTGTCGCAAGAGTCGCCAAAGGCGTGGCAGTGAAGAATGCAGGTGGCGCCGGCATGATTCTGGTGAATTCAAAAGACCAAGGTTCGACGGCATTTGCAGAAGCCCATGTTTTACCCGCATCACACATCAATTACGCGGATGCTACCAAATTGAAATCCTATCTAGATTCAACTCGTTTTCCGAACGCCAAGGCCAGAATCGTCTTCAAAGGAACTACAATAGGTGGCGACCGCGGCAGCCCGGCCGTCACCTATTTCTCTTCCAGGGGCCCGAGCGTCGCTTCCCCTGGAATTCTGAAACCTGATATCATTGGACCAGGCAACAACATCCTTGCAGCCTGGAATATGTCTCCTAACAATGCAACCACAACACCCACCAAGGCTAACTTCAACATGATCTCGGGAACTTCGATGGCCTGCCCTCATCTCAGTGGCGTTGCCGCATTGCTCAGAAGCGCACATCCTGAGTGGTCACCGGCAGCCATAAAGTCCGCCATGATGACCACCGCTGACCAAATCAACCTCGGAGGGAAACCTATTGACGATCAGAGGGTTGAACCAGCTGATGTTTTCGCCACGGGAGCAGGCCATGTTAATCCTGCGAAAGCAACCGATCCCGGACTAATCTATGATATCCAGCCTGATGACTATATACCTTACTTGTGTGGCTTGAAATACACAAGCAAACAAGTTAGCTTGCTCGTCCAGCGCAAGGTGGAATGCTCCACTAAATCAAGCATTCCAGAGGCGCAGTTGAACTATCCCTCGTTTTCGATCAAGGTTGGATCAACTCCTCAGACTTATACAAGGACAGTTACCAATGTTGGTGAAGCGAATTCGTTGTACGACGTCAAAATCGTTGCACCTCGAGGGGTCGCTGTAAACGTCAATCCAACTAAACTTCAATTCTCGAACAAGGGTGAGAAATTGAAATATACTGTGACGTTTAGCCGATCAGGCGCCGGAGGAGCGGCAAACCTGCAGATTGGTCAAGGAATGATTAAATGGATTTCCAGCAAGCATTCTGTTAGCAGCCCGGTCGCAGTTGTGTTTTAACTTGACTATTTGGGATTTCGATAATTATTCCCTATCTTATTTAAACTAAAATCGATTCACAAATATATGGTGCAATCTTTTAACATTTTAATAACAAAATTGTTGCTAATTATTTTTTCCCAGCCAAAGTCATTCTTAATTTTGGAAGATATTTTGTGTTATCAATATCAATCCACTAAATAATATTTTATTATTAATTGTATATCACTCTAGCAAAAGTTTCATATGTATACTTTGGAAACAAAAATAATATTACAGATAGTGTATCAATTCAAATGTTTTCTTCATAATTGGAGCCTAATTGAAAATTCAAAATTAGGTTTAAATAATTATTTTTCGCCTTTTTTGTTGGACTTTATCTCAATGACTATAATAACAAATTTAAAAATTTCTATATTTCACAATAGTTGTAAATTATGAAATTAATGTAATAAGTTTAATAGCACAGTTCGTGGGTTAATAAATTCATTAATTAAATATATGACTAATGGGAATTTTTTTGGGTTAATGGCGGATTGTACGCAAATATATATATACCCATCCATCCATAGACAATTTAAAACAATTCTAATTAAGCTTTACGCATGAAATGCAAGGGAGTTAATATAGTTAAGGTAAATATTGCACCTATATATATATTGATATATATGGTCCTATATACAGAATATATTTCAATATATAGTTATATACAAATATTGATAATATACTGTATAGCATTTATATACATATATATATATATATATATATATATATATTGATTTTGATTTGCATGATATCAGGAATATGTGATCTAAATTAATGAATTCAAACATAAAATGCGCATATCTTAATTCATTTTCGTATTATTTTTAGGCAATATCTGTTAGTATAAATAATAAATAATATATATTATTAATATCTCCATTATTGGAAAGTTGAAATGGGCAAGAAAATTACTCTCTCTTAATTGTCTCACCTTGGCAGCATGTTGGTGCGTCGCTGATAACTTATTTGGTGGCCAGATTCAACAAGGATATGATTAGTGTGGTGAAATGGAATGAAATAGAATGGTCATTTCTATATTCATTTTCATTCCGGTGATTGGTATAGCTCAAAATCAGGAATCAGTATTTTCGATAGAATCCCTATTCTCAAAGGAACGCGAATGAGAAAATTTCACTTTTGGTCCCACAGAACACACCTCAGTTTGATTTTAGTCCCGATAATATTATTTTTGGTCCCAAACAGAGAAAATATCAATTTTGGGCCCGCTTTTGGCCTAAAAAACATGGGACCAAAATTGATAATCTTAAATCTATGGGACTAAACACTACAAGAAAATACCGGATTAGCGACAGAAATATCCGTCTCTAAATTCATTTTTTCCGTCTCTAAATCCAGTTAGCGACGGAATTGAGACGGAAAAATTCCGTCTCTAATATCGTGGTCGCTAAATATTTAGAGACGGAAAATTTTCCGTCTCTAAATGTTAGAGACGGAATAGAGACAAAATAATCTGTCTCTATCTTCAGTCGCCTTGTTTAGTCGCCGATATTTAGTGATCGAATATTCTATCTCTATTCCGTCTCTAATTTTAGAGACGGAATATTCAGTCACAAAATTGAAGACCAATTTTATTGTTTTGAAACTGATAATTTAGTCTCTAATTTATTTCTAGTGTGAAATTTTTTATTTTAATTATTTATACGTGTATATATATATATATATATATATATATATATATTAAATTTATCTATACCAATAAAAACACTTGAATATCATCAAATCAAATAAAATCCAAATATCTGAATCACATTAAACATCATAATATCATCCCATACAATATTCGTGCAAAATATCACAAAGGTGCAATGTACGAGCCAAACTTCCAATATTCATAATGAAACAGCTTATAATATAAATACCAAACGTCTAAAACACAAACACAACATAACTAACTGGTTGGTAGAGGTTGTCGTGGTTGTGAACTAAACGACGACTGGGATGCATCCGACCTGATAGATAGGACTCGATCATCTCCTGCATCTTCTCGTTCTTTTTGCAATTACTCTTGCCTCTCTCGTAGTTGGCTTTCTAGGATCTATAGACAGTCCTCAAAATTGTTGATCATATTAGCATCGACTTGTGACTCTCCACTCAAAGCTGAGTAAATATGTGATCGATTTCTTCTTTGGCACTTAGTTTTAAATATTCAACAAACAAGTACACTGAAACATTTGAGATATCAGATATCCAGGCATTGCATGCTACAAAAAACAGGAGGAAGTAGTCGAAGCAATGGCAAGAAAACACTAACCTGTGGCAATAAAGTTACGTTGATGCCTCTTTCAAAAATCTGCAGAAAGATGTTGATTGTTCTTGTAATAGGATCAACAAAGCCATCCTGAGACAAGTGTTCACATTATATCAGAACATTTTTAACTCTGGAATATCAAAATTTGAGGCCATCGTTATAAGGCTGACAAATGAAACAAAGTCATGATATTACCTTCTTGAATACAATAAATATCCAACTCTGCACAATAAAATAAACAATTATAATTCAACGGTCAGGACTTGAGAATGTCCAGGATGTTAGTCTTGATAAATAACATTGCAAGTTTAAGGAAATCTAATGTACATAATCAGTCTAATTGAGTACTTAGTTGAATTACATAATCAGTCGTTATGGATAAGATATCTGTTCTCATTGCATTTTGCTATAATTGCCTGGTGCACTTGCAAGAGCAGACAAATTACAATGTCATACAAACTTGGTAGTAGGAAATAATGAACATGAGGTTAACAAATGACTTTTAGAGAACTCACTTGCACTAACCCTAGTGATCGACCCGCTCTGATACCACTTATTGAAGGGAATCAGGACAATGCTAACTCAAATATATATATTTTATTAATACTCAGATTTGGTGTACATAATACCTTACAACTACTAAAGATCACATGCAACAACATAATGAGGTGTACGGAACGCCAAATCATTTGAAGACACCCCACTTGAAACACGTCGACGCTTGTTCAGAATACACCTCTTAATTAAGCACTTGAAGATGCTCCAATATGCCAATCTCTTATACGCTGCAGGTAATCTCTGACGACTATAATTGTTCTCTATATTCTTGGAGGCTTTAGTGTTGAGTACAATGCAGTTGTTAATCTCACGAATAGGATGGATTCCTTGAATTTGCAAAAGGTGAAATATGCAATGCTGGCTCATGCAACTCTTCTGCAAAGTTAATCATCGCTGTATCGCATACAATCTACATTCCTTGTTTGAATCTGAAGGTCGTGAAAATCACTATGTATTAATAAATAGAAGCTAGTCTCCACCGAATTAGAGAAATTTGTAGAAAAGTTGAGATGAATCTTAAGAGATGGCATATTGTTGGAGTTTTCTGGAGTGACTGAGAGAGCTTAAGATTGGAAATGTGCATTCATTGACTAATAGATCTCCTATCTTTTGTGTCTGGAGTTGAAGGCGCAGTTGCGTACTCGAGTCTTCAATTGAGATCGATCGAAATATTGCGACTGAAGAACAATAACACAACTGAGCATAGATTCACTGATTGAGTTAAGCATCCAAGTCATGAGAAATTGATCTCTACAGTTCCAGATCTAGAAATCTCGGTTGATTATCCGTTCATTTGAAGCGGATGGAAGAAATTGCGTTGCATGCAGTGACAGCGAATGGATCAAGGAGATCATCAAACCCGTGATCACAAAAGTAAAGATTGATTGAAAAAATATAATTCGAGACGAAACCTGCTGCAGTAGAAATGCAGAGGTTTCAGAGAAAGGAACTGCAATACAAATATGGGTGAATTTCGGAAAAAAGTCAGATGAAATTAACGAACTTGATGCCATGTTAATGGAAATACAAGAACATATTTGAATATATGAAGACTAGAGAATTTGTGAGTTTCAATCCTTGTTATTGAATTGAATAATGAGATTTACAATTACACACTTATTTAAAGAATAAGGTAAGCTATAAAACTACTCTTTAGCTAGCTAAATTGATATGTAACTGATACTAGCTAATCTCCTAATACTGTGGCACTGATGCAACGTAGCAGAGGTAGCATTAGCTGTTAAATGCATCCATGTATGGAGTATAATTTAACTCTAATATGTTCGAATCAACAATTGCAAAGAAGTTGAAACAGTAAATGTTGATGATTATGCAAGAAAAGTCATACAGCAGATGACAGTAGTTGGCTTATGGTGTATACAGATAAGTCCAATTAGTGGTCCTTCAATGAGTGAAGTAATACAAATTAACTTTATTTTTTGAAAGCACTTGTCTTTTTCCTCTTAGCATCAGATATACGTTCACCAACACAACTTCTAATTTTCTCTAATTAGCTACAACTTTTCATTAGTGCAACAACACAAAACAAGAAAAAAAAGAGTACGTACCATCTTGATCAGAGGATGGAAAATTGCTTTCATTCATTTTCTAATATGAGTGGCAACTCTATTTGGAAATGTTTTTCAGGTATCCCTGCAACCAAATTGGTGGCATTTGTAGATGGGAATGGATTTGGAGGAATTGTGAGATCCGATCCATCTCCTTCAAGCATTTGCACCACTACTTTCATCGCCGGCCGATCTGCTGGATACCACTGAATACAATATAGCCCAACAATAGTAAGTTTTCTTGCAATATTATTTTCATCTCCTTCCTCAATTTGCGCCCAATAATCATCACCTAAATTTAAATGATTGTATACCCATTGTGGAAAATACACCTGGCTATTATTTTCCTTGAGATCCACATTTTTCCTCCCTCCAACCATCTCAAGCAACAACATTCCGAAGCTATAAACATCCGACTTATACGACACCCTCCCAAAAGTCCTCGACAATAGCTCGGGCGCGATGTACCCCATCGTGCCTCGAGCAGCTGTCATTGTCACAGCACTCTGTTCCTTGGAGCAGAGCTTTGCTAGACCGAAATCACTAACCTTGGGGTTGAAGTTGCGGTCTAGCAAGATGTTATGAGGCTTGATGTCGAAATGCAGGATCTGTTGATCACAACCCTGGTGAAGATACTCAATGCCTTTGGCTATGCCTAGAGCGATATCTTGAAGCTTTTCCCAACCAAGAGAATTCTTCTTAGACTCTGCTTGGAAAATGAATTTCTCGAGTGATTCATTTGGCAGAAACTCGTAAACTAGAACTCTTCTAAATCCTTCTGCGCAGAAGCCTACCAAACGAACTACATTAACGTGATGTATCCTTCCAATCGTGCTAACTTCATTAACGAACTCCTCCCCGTTCTCTTTGGAATTGTTGAGCACTTTCACTGCAACATAAATCTCATTCGACAACTTGCCTTTGTATACAACTCCGTAGGCTCCTTCGCCCAATTTCTCACTGAATTGATTAGTGATCCTTCTTATATCAGAGTAACCGAATCTGGTGGGCTTAAGGGCTCTGTAGTCCTCCAGAAACCCTTCAATCTTCTTTCGATTCTCTCTGTCTTTAACAAAGGAGACGCAAAGATAGATGATAACTGCAACTGCTGTCAACAAAAAAATAGATCCTAATGTCGCTCCTGAAAAATAAAATCGAACAATACAGTCAATGCTCAGTATAGGTTTCGATTTGAATATGAGTACACTCTGACAGATGTTGATCAAACAGTTAAACACAAGAGTTTTTGTGATAAAGAAATAATCACCTGCAATTATTTTCCGCTTATGTGCTCCTATAAACAAGATGAGGAAAATATTAGATCTGATAGAAAGATAACATCCACTCCAACAGTAAGAATGATGAGAGAAATATCTACCCTGATGAGTCTTGAGTTTGTCAACACACTGAAATCCTCCAGTCGAGTTGTTTGAAGGCGTGCATCTTTTTCCCACAGCTTCACAAACACTAGTGCAGTCTGGAAAAGACCATTTCAAACGAATATCGTCGCTAAAAAACACATACCTTGGAACAGATGAAATGTTATGGAAACGGGTACAAGATGTCAAAGGAAGTGAGTCCATGTAAGAATCTTCTTCGACGGCGTAGAACTGATAACTCGGGTCTCTCAAACAAGGAACAGGGATATCAAGATCTCTGTTAGAATTAGAAACAGAACAATTGAACAGAATATAGTCTCTCAACTCATAACTGTAATCGGTCTCGGTCAGAAAGGTGAAGGGAGTGGAAGATAAGTTTAGATTTTGGAGCTTTTTTGCAAGACATTTATCTGGGTCGGAAAGGTAGACTTGCTGGGATCGATAGTAAATTTTCTTCACTACGAGGTTAATTGAAATGGGCAAATCTAACATGGTCTCGTTGTTGTCGTTGCAGTAAACATCGAAACCTGGATAGCTGCAATTCTGAGATTGTTTATTCAAAATCCTGAACGGAAACTGAATCAATGGGCCGTCTTTCCGGCATCTGTCCGGCTTACAATCATCTGCGCCTGCTCCGAGCAGTGGAGAAAACAGGAAGAAGAAAATAAACAAGTAGAAGAAGATAGACATTCTTTGTTTCAATTTTTGTATTTCTAAAAAGTTTGAAGATAACTCATAAAATTGAATCAATTAGTTTATTGTGGGTGGTCCAGTTGACCTGGAAGCTTGACTTGAGTTATCTCATGATAGTAGAAATGTGTTGAATTTTCCACGTCCCTTCTCTTTTCTCTTTTGCTAGCGGACTCTCGTACTAATTGCGTAATTAGAGGTTTTCAGAGACTACATACCAAAAGTGACCAATTCTTTTGTACATATAAATATTATACTATATAGAAGGATACTTTTCAATATTACTAGCATAGATGAAATGGCTTGCCGTAATTTGTATGATTTTATTAAATAATGATATAATATATATAATTAAAAGTTATAAGATATATTATAATTATAAAATATTAATTAGATACCTAATAATTTAGAATAAGATTATACTAAGCATATTAAAATAATAAAAAAATATATAAAAATGAGTGATAATTAATCCATCTTTGTGTTAAACTTCGAGGGGTGTATTAATTAGTTGTGGATTTTCATGGATTTCATTGGACTTTTAAAAGTCCATGAATTTATAAAATCCATAGACTCTACACAGAGTCTGTTAACTCAACGCAGAGTCTGACGGATTTCGTGTATGGATTTCAGATCGATTTGGAACGATTTCAATGGACTTGAAATCCTACTTTTCAACGCTTGTTGGAACACAACGAGCGGTGGGCACGCGCAAAACCCGAACCGACCAGCGGCAGCTGGGTTGCCACCGTCTTAAACCCAGCCGCGGCTGGCACCCAGCGGCCGCTGGCTTCGGGTGACGGCTGGGGTGCCAATTTCATCTACTCAGCTGCCGCTGGGACACAACGCTCCCCGGGTTTTCTAAATCTATCGAAATCTCGTGTCTGAAGGTCGGATTTCATCCTTCGTAATTTTCATGTGAAATCCAGCCGAAATCCAACGAAGTCAATGACTTTTTAAAGTTCGTGGATTGTTGAATACGTCAGAATTTTAAAGGACTTTTAAAAGTCTAAATTGAATACACTAGGATTTCATTGGACTTTTAAAAGTCTGGATTGAATACACCAGAATTTCATTGGACTTTTAAAAGTCTGGATTGAATACACCCGTATTTTAAAAGTCCAATGAAATCCATCAAAATCCACAACCAATACACCCCCCTTCATGTGGAATTAATGTGCATCTTCCTAAGTACAAATTCATAATATATGAAATATAATTTAAATTTCAATAAAATAAAAAAGAAAAATTAAAATATTGATTGTCAATAATTCAGTCTTCATTAAAATAAATTGATTAGATTCTTATTGATGAGGCCAAGCAAGGCAATGAGGATCTAAACCCGGAGCTACAATTCAAAGGACCCGTCACTCGACTAAGAGCTAAGAAGTTACAATATTACTTGCAAGCAACAATTCGGAAGAAGCTCAAAGAAGAGGATGGCGTGAACGATAGCTCGAGGTTGGTGAACTTGTTTATATTTGAAGATGGAGATCAAGACATGGAGAGCATTACATGATGAAGAAGTTGATGTGTGCATGTGCATGTGTACAAGTGTTGATCACGTTGAATTGAGCACGCGCATGCATGGAGCTGATTTTCGGCCTTTAATTAATTTAATTAAGGGTTGATTTTATCTATACTATAGTAGTTATTTTATTTAATTTAGAATATAGTCCAAATCAGATTTTTATTAATTTTGTTACATGATTTTCGGTCCCTTTTTTAGTCATAATTGATTAGGTTTTATTTAAGGAAGATTCCTACCTTGAATAGAACTCTAGTTTAGGAAGTTTCCTAGTTAGATTCTATCTGTTTTGGCCCTATTGTTTTCGGCCCTTATCTTAATATTTTCGGCCCCTCTATTTTAAATAGAAGCTCCATGTGACATTGATACTTTAGACTATATTTGATTAATAAGCTTTTGCGTTCAATATTGTCTTAACCCCCTTTAAAATTTTGTGAGTTTTATTTCGAAAACTTATACTCTTAGAATTAGCATCTCTAAGTTTTATTTCAAGGGAACCTCTTAATTCACATTGAGGGATTATTGGAAACTCGCTACTTGAAGAAAAACTTAAAGAATTTGGCCTTGTGTACGTTCAAGATTCAAGGCAACTTTCGGGTTGTAATTCGCATCGATCAAGCCACCCTCATACTCCATCATCGACGACCTTCCACCATCCACCTTTGCACGTATCCTCAAGCCTCCACAAGTCCATCGTTTGAGTTATGAGCAAGTTTGAAGCCATCCGGATCAGATTTGCCTACACGTGCTATTCGCGATGAGTTAAGCACATATAACATAAGTTTGTCCAAACTCTATCATATCCTACCTACCCTAGCCATTCTTCACCACCTATCATATAAATGTACCCCCACCGACTACCCTATACAATTCGAGCCTTAAAACAACCCTTTTGGTTTGGTTTGGTGTCTTCATTCGTGTGTCGTAGTCTAGATATTTTACTTAGTTTTAGTCCTCTAAATCGAGTCTTTTAGTTCTTTATTTTGTTAGTATATTTCCGCATACTTTTCATCGAGTTTTCGAGTCATTATAGTCCTTAAAATCCTTACGTGTCGACGTGTGTTCGATCATATCATCGGGTCACATCATAAAAGTGGTATCAAAGCCACGTCGGCTTTGGTTCGTGGTTCGTATCCGTTTGTGCCATTTATTTTGTTTCTTTTTATTGAGTTGTAATAGCCTAGCCATTCATTAAAAAAAGCAGAAAAAAAATAAGTACTCGTTCAAAAAAAGAAATGATTGGATAAAAAAAAAGATCCGAATTAAAAAAAAAATGAAGCATATTCATAGTTTCCTTTTTGTGTCTATTTTATTTTTGGTACTTTCCTTCTAGTGCTAGTCTATAGTTGGTAGTTACCTATTGAGTTGTAATTTATTTTTGGTTCTTGCTTTTTAGAGTCTAGTTTAATTAAGGTATTTAGATTGTGTCATATTAATTGATACACATCCAAATCACCCTAATTCTTTCCTTCTTCTTTTTCCTTCGTTCTTTTCCTCGATTTCTACCTTCTCTATCTATATTTATTTTTGGATCTCCTAATCTATTTAGGACTTCATTAATTTATCTATTTCTTTTCTTTTCACCTACAGTACTCGACTACTACCCATATCTCATCACCACTCAATCGAAACACACTACAACCACATTCATACTTGCACCACAGTAGCATACTCATCCCATTCCCTGTGTACTTAAGTTGTTTCCGCGAAAAAGACTACTGAGAGACAATTTTCATCTAGTTTTTGACCAGCCCATATACATGAATTCCACACACTGTGCACCCACACATTTGAGTGAAACACGAGTGGAAAAATCAAGAGAGAAAATTCGAGTGATCGTGAGGTTATGAGGTTCATACCTTGTTTTCTTTCATGTTTGTTCGTTTTACAGGTACAATGAAGAAAGGTACCAACCCGGAGTCATCAATACCACCATTGAAGGAGCCAAGAATGCCAAATATACCAGAAGAGGCGTCCTACTCCAGTGCACCCGCATGGGATGCGAAATTCCATTTTGACGCATTGACCTCCTATTTCAATCATCAGGATCATGAATTGTAGAACATGCTTGGCGATGAACTAGCCAAGATTACTGAGCAGCTTGAGCAGATTAAAACCCAATCAACAGGAGCTCAAACAGTCCAAGAACCCGCAGAGAGGCCCGTTGAGCCTCAAGGAGCTACAGTGAGGTAACTTGAGCCTCAAGTAGCCGCAGTTAGAGCAGTTGAGCTGCCGAGGGACACAGCTAGACAACCCAATCCGCCGGCCTAGCCTGAAGAAGAAGATGGACCCGAGTTCGATGCCTACAGTGAGTACGGAGCCGATTTCGTACCACAGAGGTGGGGCAATCACCGAGATCGACCCCGAGCCCCACACTGGCGCGCATTCCGTGTCGATAGACCCTGATTTGAGGAAGATAACTCTATGGTGAACAACTTCAAAACCACCATTCTGGAGTTTGAAGGATTACACGACCCTAATGTGTACCTCGATTGGAAGAGAAAAGTCAATAAAATATTTGATTGTTATGACTTTCCAGAGTTGAAGAAAGTGTAGCTCGCATCCCTTAAATTTAAGGGATATGCGGCGACTTGGTGGGAGAATTAGCAAGCTAGAAGACGCCGTGATTGATATTCGTCTATCGATACATGGAAATAGATAAAAGACGTTATGTGAGGACATTTTATACCAGTGCATTATGAATGGGAGCTAGAGAAGAAGCCGAATCACATAAAACAAGGTACCCGTTCGATTGAGGAGTATCACAAGGAACTAGAAACAGCACTGAATCGAGTCGAAAAAGAGGAGTCCCTAGACGCCACCATTATTCGGTATGTTGAAGGCATGAATTCGGATATAGCATGCGAAGTTGAGCTCAAAGACTTCTCCAGTGTAAAAGAGATGGTGCATTATGCATCGATAGTGGAAATGCAGCTTAGAGAAGGTCGCCGTTGTCCATACCACAGTGCCACTCCTACACGGCCTTCCTGGAATAAAGGTACGCATTCCACATCACCTTCTATCCCTTCTTCTGAGTCCACATGATCCTGAGGTCAGTCCGGACCACCCGAACGGTGCTTCGACCGTTCTACACCGTAGACCAGTCGTAGACCCGAGTCTACATCTGAACCACCTGTAAGGCCACCATTCCAACGACCTAATCAGCCTAGTGCGATGTCCAATGTAGCACCTAATCGAGCTCGTGACATCCAATGTCACAAATGCCAAAGTTGGGGCCACTTTCAGAATCAGTGTCCGAACAGGGGTGTTCTATTCCTCAATGATCAGAACGGACTTGAGTCCACCAGTGACGATAAAGATCAGCCCCAAGCCAATGTCCCAGCTACAGTAGACGTCCCTGAAGTTGAGCAAGAGGATGAGGAACCCGAGTTACCTCATGTCAGTCTTGTTTCCATCCGTAGTCTGAGCATCAATTGAGAAGATAAAGAGCAATCCCAGTGTGAGAACATCTTTTACACATGGGTTGCTATGTGCGATGATCATAAACAGTGGCAGCGTGATTAATGCTATCAATCAGTATACTGCCGACAAGTTAGCTCTCACCACAATCAAGCATCCGAAGCCCTACAAGTTGATGAAGCCATGCAAGGCCTTGAAGAACTAAATCCGGAGCTGCCATTTAGAGGTTCAATTACACGATTTCGAGCCAAGAAATTTCAAGGTTGTTTCCAAGCAATTATTCGCAAGAAATTTGAAGAATTAGAAGAAGTTAAATGCAGCCCCAAGATTGTTACTTTGTTAACAATTAAAGATTGGAGATCAAGATTTGAAGAGCAATGCATGAAGATAGAACTCATCAAATTGTGCATGCATGGTAGATTCGCATTGCATGGAATTTTCATCCCTTATTTGATTTAATTAGGGATTGAATTTTATTTAGACTATAGTATTTATTTAATTATGTTAGACTATAGTTTAGTTCAGATTTTTATTTAATTTAATGTAATTTTCGTCCATATTATAGTCAAGGTTGACTAGAATTGTATTTAAGGCAATTTCCTACCTTGAATAGAATTCTAGTTTAGGTATCTTCCTAGTATAGTTAGAGATCCCTTTTGGATCAGTTTTTTATGACTTTTTACACTTAAATTTCGTCCTCCCTTACCTATAAATAAGGGATCCATGTAGCATTGATATTTTAGACTTTATTTGAATGATTAAGCTTTGCTTTCAATATTGTCTCAACCCCTTTTAATCTTTGTGAGTTTTGATTAACAAATTCATATTCTTGGAGCTAGCAACTTTAAGTCTTACTCAAGGGTATTGCTTAATCCACTTGAGGGATTAACCGGTATTCGCTATCCGAAGATCAACTTAGAGATTTCATCCTTGGGTACGTTCGAGATTCAAGGAGGCTCTCGGATTGTGATTCACATCAACGAATCATCATCCATCAACCATAATGGACGCCATCCATACTTCATCAACGCACGCTTCAATTCAGCCCCCAAGATCGTGATCGTGTTCTACGCCAATTCATTCATACCGTAAGTTCAATCGTACTCTATCATATCCTACCTTCTCCAGCCATTCTTCACAAGCCATCACACATGAAAACCTCCATAATTCCAGCCCCTATACACGTTCCTTTTCAGCCCATATACCTTTGGTTTTGTGTTACATAATTCGTGTCATTTTCCTAGGTATTTTCGTTGTCTAGATTGTCGTCTTTTCATTGTTTATCGAGTCAGATTGAAGCCCTTCATTAAGTTGACGTGTTTCATTCCTAAGTCTTCCGCTACGTTATTATTATCGTCCTAGATTACTTGTCCGGGTCATATCACAAGTTACAGTGGCTTACAGACAGAGACACGATTTGCGTGACAGGTCAGTATCACGTCTCTTTCTCTGTTGGTCGATTTTCTGACACCGTATTATACGATGTTATTCCTATGGAAGCAACGTACATACTATTAGGAAGACCGTGGTAGTTTGACAGACGAGTTACTCATGACGGACTCGCGAACACGTACTTGATCACCCGAGATGGTCGAACTACAGTGCTCAAACCACTATCCCCGAAAGCTGTTGCAGAGGATAAAGAGAGGATGCAAGAGAGGTTCAAAGAGAAGTGGGTAAAAGCAACTGCAGCTGCCGCCCGGTCCATTATCACGAATGGCCAACTCTCGGCCAGGACTTCACCGCCATCCTCCGCCGCCCCTTCGGCCGTTACAGCTTCTAAATTGCCTTCCAACGACTCCTTAGTTCGTTAGAAAGCATCTGGATCAGCCCCTAACAAAGAGAAAAATCAGTCACTATTTATCTCTGTTAAAGGCGTAGAAAAAACACTGAAAGCAGGTTTACCTTTTGTTCTTTTCTCTTATAAGGATAGTGCTACTAATGATGTTTCTTTGCCTAGTGATGTGCAGCCACTTATGGAGGAGTTCGTGGACGTGTTCCCGGAAGAGATATCAAGTGGATTACCTCCAGTTCATAGGATAGAGCACCAGATCGACTTCGTGCCCGACGCCGTCCTTCTAAACAGATCGGTGTACCGCACCTCACCTGAAGAAATGAAGGAGATTGACCACCAAGTGAATGAATTGTTGGAGAAGAAGCAGATTTGAGAGTCGATGAGCCCCTGTGCAGTTCCAGTCATCTTAGTGCCAAAAAAGAACAACAAATGGAGGATGTGCATAGACTGCCACGCCATCAATAAAATCACGGTGAAGTATAGATTTCATATCCCTAGACTTGATGATATGCTAGATGAGTTGAGTAGTTCGAATTTATTTTCTAAGATAGATTGAGGTCTTGCTATTTTCAAGTTAGACTGCATGAGGGGGATGAATGGAAAACTGCGTTAATAAGAAAACATGGTCTATATGAGTGGTTAGTTATGCCATTTGGTCTCACTAATGCACCGAGCACTTTTATGAGATTGATGAACCATGTTTTGCATGATGTGATTGGTAAATTTGTAGCTGTCTATTTTGATGATATATTGATTTATAGTCACAATGCACAGACGCACATAGAACATCTTAGGCATGTTTTTTCTCTATTGCGTGATGCAAAATTATATGAAAATATGTCTAAGTGTTCATTTTTTCTAGATGAAGTCATTTTCTTAGGCTTTGTCGTGAGTTCTAGAGGTATTGAGGTTGATCGTTCCAAAATTAAGGCGATTGAGAAATGGCCAATGCTCAAAACCGCTTCTGAGGTCCGTTCTTTTCACGGACTAGCTGGGTTTTACCGTCATTTTGTACAGGATTTCTTCAGTATAGCCACTCTTCTTACTGAGCTAAGTAAGAAGGACCGAAAATTTGAGTAGGGTAAACAACAAGAGCATGTTTTTAATACTTTGAAAGTCTTTGTTATGTTCTGCTCTTGTTTTTTGTTTATCGGATTTTACTAAGACTTTTGAGATCGAGTGTGATACTTCAGGCATAGGTATTGGTGCAATTTTAATGCAGGAATGCAGGCCCAACGCATACTTCAGTGAAAAGCTGAATTGCACCTCCCTTAGGTACTCCACGTACGATAAAGATCTCTACACTTTGAAGCGTGCGTTGGACACACGGCAGCACTATCTCTGGCCTAAGGAGTTCATCATCCATAGGATCATGAAAGCTTGAAGCACCTGAAAGGGCAAAATAATCTGAACAAGAGGCATGCGAGATGGGTCAAGTTCATGGAGTCCTTTCTGTATGTTATCAAGTATAAGAAAGGTGAGGAGAACGTGGTCACCGATGCCCTATCTCAAAGGTACGCTCTTTTGAACTTAATGCATGCCAAGATGCTAGGTTTCGAGTCTATTAAGTCATTGTACATGCATGATGAGTATGTCAGCCCTATCTATGCATCATGTAGTGCTAAACCTAGGTATATTGATGGTTTTTATGTGCATGATGGTTTTCTGTTCAAAGAGTCAAAGTTGTGCATCCCAGATTGTTCTATGCGTGACCTATTAGTGTTAGAATCACATGCGGGGGGTTTAAAGGGTCACTTTGGTGTGCATAAGACATTAAACGTGCTGCATGAACACTTCTTTTGGCCGCATATACGTAGGGATGTAGAGAATATGTGTAGTCATTGCATTACTTGCCACTAAGCTAAGTCCACGTCTCACCCATTCATCCTTTATACCCCTTTACCCGTCCCTACAGTCCCTTGAATTGATATTTCGATAGATTTCATCTTGGGTTTACCTAGGTCTAGGTTGGGTAAAGATTCTGTCTTTGTTGTCGTCGATAGGTTCTCAAAAATGGCTCATTTCATTGCATGTAGGAAAACCGATGACGTGGTCTATATTGCCAATTTGTTCTTTGTCCATATTGTTAGATTGCATGGAATTCATCGTACTATTGTTAGTGATAGGGATTCTAAGTTTTTGGGACACTTTTGGTGTGTTTTGTGAGGAAAATTAGGGACTAAGTTATTATTTTCTACTGCATGTCATCCACAAACTGATGGTCAAACTGAGGTTATGAATCGTACATTAGGGATGTTACTTAGGTCTAAAATTAAGAATAATTTGAAGTCATGGGAAGAGTGTCAACCATATGCTAAATTTGCTTATAATCATGTAGTTCATTCTTCTACTAACATGTCTCAATTTGAGGTAGTTTATGGATTTAATCCACTAACGCCTACTGACTTGCTTTCTTTACTCGTTGAGCATCTAACGAGTGTTAAAGGTTTAAGAGAGCTGATTTCATCAAAGAGATACATGGGAAAATTCATGCCCAAATCGAGCACAGTGGCTCGAGAAATGCCGCCACACGCAACACGAAGTGCAAGCGAGTTGTCTTCCAACCCGGTGATCGTGTTTGGATTCATCTGAGTCCTAGCCAATTTCCCAATCTGAAGAAGTCTAAGTTGTCACCTAGAGGAGACGGTCTCTTCACCGTCTTGAGCCGAGTCAATGACAATACATACCACATTGATCTTCCAAGTGAGTACAAATGTCCATCCACTTTTAATGTTGCTGATTTGTCTCTCTTTAAATGCAGATGAATTCGACCATGATGAGGATTCAAATTCGAGGATAAATTCTCTTCAGCAGGGAGGGAATGATGATGCCATATAATGCAATGATGATCTAAACCTAGAGCTGCAATTCAAAGGACCCGTCACTCGACTAAGAGCTAAGAAGTTATAAGATTACTTGCAAGCAACAATTCAAAAGAAGCTCGAAGAAGAGGATGGTATGAACGATAGCTCGAGGTTGGTGAACTTGTTGATATTTGAAGATGGAGATCAAGACATGGAGAGCATTGCATGATGAAGAAGTTGGTGTGTGCATGTGCATGTGTACAAGTGTTGATCACGTTGAGTTGAGCACGCGCATGCATGGAGCTGATTTTCGACCTTTAATTAATTTAATTAAGGGTTGATTTTATCTAGACAATTGTAGTTATTTTATTTAATTTAGACTATAGTCTAAGTTAGATTTTTATTAATTTTGTTACATGATTTTCGGTCCCTTTTTGAGTCATAGTTGACTAGGTTTTATTTAAGGAAGATTCCTACCTTGAATAGAACTCTAGTTTAGGAAGTTTCCTAGTTAGATTCTATCTGTTTTGGCCCTATTATTTTCAGTCCTTATCTTAATATTTTCGGCCCCTCTATTATAAATAGAGGCTCCATGTGACATTGATACTTTGGACCATATTTGATTAATAAGCTTTTGCATTCAATATTGTCTCAACCCCCTTTAAACTTGTGTTAGTTTTATTTCGAAAACTTATACTCTTAGAAATAGCATCTCTAAGTTTTATTTCAAGAGAATCTCTTAATTCACATTAAGGGATTATTGGGAACTCGCTACTTGAAAAACAACTTAAAGAATTTGGCCTTGTGTACGTTCGAGATTTGAGGCAACTTTCGGATTGTAATTCGCATCGATCAAGCCACCCTCCATACTCCATCATCGACGACCTTCCACCATCCACCTTCGCACGTATCCTCAAGCCTCCACAAGTCCATAATTCGATTTACAAGCAAGTTCGAAGCCATCCGGATCAGATTTGCCTAAAATGTGCTATTCGCGACGAGTTAAGCACATATAACGTAAGTTTGTCCAAATTCTATCATATCCTACCTACCCTAGCCATTCTTCACAACCTATCAAATACACGTACCCCCACCGACTACCCTAGCTAATTCGAGCCTTAAAACAGTCCTTTTGGTTTGGTTTTGTGTCTTCATTCGCGTGTCGTAGTCTAGATATTTTACTTAGTTTTAGTCCTCTAAATCGAGTCTTTTAGTTCCTTCATTTTGTTACTATATTTCTGCATACTTTTCATCAAGTTTTCGAGTCATTATAGTCCTTAGAACCCTTACGTGTCAACGTGTGTTCGATCCTATCATCGGTTCACATCACTTATCTCAATTTAATGATTTCCAAATTTGCATTTATTTTTTAAAAAATAAGATAATCATGAGTGTACAAAAGGGTTGAGCTTTTAGCCAATAATTTTTCATAAGTGCATTTTACATTTTCTTTCATTTTTATGATGATGTTTATTATTTTCTACATACACTTATAAATAATAAATATAATCATATTTCTAAAATTTCTCAACATTTTATTTCAGAAATTACTAAAATTATAAATAATAAATAAAGTATTTAATTGTACAAAATACTATTGGTTTCCTTCTGAAAATTGGAAATTTACTTCTTGTCTTTTTGGTAACCGGTGAGCACTAATTGCAATAAACCTGATGCATAACTATATAGATTAAATAAATCTTACAATTCCAGTTCCTTGTGATATCAGTGGTAGTGTCGTGTAAGTTTGGATCAAAAGTATTAAGTTCAATTTTCGCCACCAAGTTCGGTTTTCGCCACCAATATCATTAAGTTGTAACGTTTACACCTACTTTTTCAAGTTAGGTGTGAGCCCGTCACCCACTAAATGTGAGTCTGTCACACCCGATTTACTTTTTTTATAGTTTTCCAAGTTAGGCGTGACATGAGTGTGATTTACCTCTTCTTTGGTTTTCTAAGTTAGATGTGAGTTCATCAGTCATCACACTTTGTTTTCCAAATATGATTTATATTTTCCCTCTTGTGTGGTTTTCCGAGTTAGGTTTGACAGGAGTATCCGAGTATGGTTTATCACTACTGTGATTTTCCAAAGTCACGCCTGATTTTTCAAATATGGTTTATATTTCTTTACGGTTTGCAGACTATTACACAACACAACAGAAAGGTGTTACCCAATGTACAACTTAATAGTAGTTGTGGATTGCAATCCGCATAAAAAAAATTACAATTTCAACAATTACAACAATAATAATTTATATTTAAAAAAGGTATATTAATTATTATTTGGAGTCTCGATTTAAGCTTAGTTCGAGTTTGCTCGATAGAAACAAAAATAATTGATTTTTATTTATACATTTCAGGCAAACACATGATTGTTCTGGAATAAAACTTTTGAAACTTGACACAAAATAATTAAATAAAAAATAAAAATCCCATCGCACTCTTGATCAAGTCATTGATTTGAGGGAAGAATCAATAAGACTACCAGATGGGTAGTGCTCTCGTTATTTAATGGGATTAGGTTTATTTTGCTCATTAATTATTGAGCTAAAACTCATCATTTTTTAATGAATATATAATTTATATATAACTTTTAAAACGTTGTGTATACACTTATTTATTTTTCAAAAAATAAATTAATGGTTAAAGAAAAAATATAAATTTAGAATGCACAATTTTGGAAATAATTATTATTACAAAATATCCCCAAATAAATTCTTCATAAAACACTGAAAACTTAATTTATTGGCGCTGCAAAAAATACACCTAAAAAGTATTTCTAGAAAATAAATTAATAAATTTTTTTATATGAACATTTTGGTCTTAGTAGATTGACTGAGGTTAGTGTCGTCCAAATCTTTAGGGAGCACCAGAAGGTTCAATTTGATATCTTCAAAATAGTTATGAGATCAATTTGAATAAAATAAAAGAACCAAAATACTCTCCGCAAATAGTTAATTAAATGAGCAAAATGGATCTTATTCCTTTTTTTAAAAAAATATATAAAAATTATACATTTATGCAATTTTAAGTAATATTTTATATGTAATTTTTCAGGAAGAAAATTAAAATAACCAAAATTAGAAAATAAAATTCTTTTATAGCCAAGATTGTTGATAAATTATATTCTAAGTTCTAGCCACTATGAACAATATCTAAACATACAATCATCAATTGTAGTTAACTATAATACATGTTTAAATCAAACAAAAAAATGTAAAATGATAACGAAGCGACAACAGGAAGTTTGGTATCTAAGTTGTTGAACATCCTCCATTTGGACCATATTCCCCACGTTTGACTTAAGAGTATTATCGAGAACACAAATATATTGGGTTAAAAAAAGAATTTTCATCATTGTTTGGTTAGGAAAAAAACATACAGTATTAACCTATCGAGAGGTAAGAAAAAAATTATCGCAACACACATAATTAATAACCTCATAATATAACAATAAACACTAAATATAAAATATTACGTGAAAATATTGTACGAATATATCTTGGATGCATTTTAACAAATCAGAGCAGTAATATTATCAAGATAGAATATATATACAAGGTAGAATATATATATATATATATATATATATATATATATATATATATATATATATATATATATATAGGGTTGGATTGGGTTCCAGAAGGAACCACACTTTAGGTGAGAACCGATAATCAATCTGAATCATAGATCTGGTATATTTGGACGGCCTAGATCTGCTCCAGATTTTAAAAAACAGCGGTGGCAATCTCGTAATAACGTCCAACTTCACTGCCCCTGAATCTTAGTAAGGGTAAAATCGGAAAATATATGAATACTCAGAATTTACGTGTATATTTTTCTATTTAGGGTTTTAGCACTGTCATGCCCTTTTTTAGCATTATCATGACTTATTTTAGCATGACCTTTTTTAGCATTAGCATAAAAAAAATGTCATCGACATTGTAAAAAAAACACGAACAAATACTGTTACATGTTAAATTATCAATATATGAACACTCAGAATTTACGTGTATATTTTTCAATTTAGAATTTTAGCACTGTCATTTCCTATTTTAGCACAGTCATGACTTTTTTTAGCATTGTCATGACTTATTTTAGCATGACCTTTTTTTTTTAGCATTATCATAAAAAATGTCATCGACATTGTAAAAAAACCATGAACAAACACTGTTACATGTTGAATTATCAATATATGAATACTTAGAATTTTCGTGTATATTTTTCAATTTAGAGTTTTAGCACTGTCATTTCCTATTTTAGCACTGTCATTTCCTATTTTAGCATTGTCATGGCTTTTTTTAGCATTGCCATGATTTTACCATGACTTTTTTTTTAGCATTAGCATAAAAAAAATGTCATCGACATTGTAAAAAAACCACAAACAAACACTGTTACATGTTGAATTATCAATGTATAGATACTCAGAATTTACGTGTATATTTTTCAATTTAGAGTTTTAGCACTGTCATTTCCTATTTTAGCACTGTCATGACCTTTTTTAGCACTGTCATGTCCTTTTTTAGCATTGTCATGACTTATTTTAGCAGAATTCCTAAATTACAAAAATACTCTTAGTTCATTAAAAAGTCGTTAATATTACAAATATGCCACCGCATTTTTTTTAATCTTGGGACAGGTGTTAACCGTCAATATAAGAGTGATTTGTGGCTGAGATTAGTTCCCAGTTCTGATATGGGTGTGTGGTTCTCACATGATACTATATATATATATATATATATATATATATATAAAATAAAATAAAGATCATCAGAAACGTAATTTATTCATATTCTTTGTCGAACTAATTATGTGTTCAGCACTCGTCATCAATTCCATCATGAATTTGAATATTTATTAAAATATTTATTCTTTCGTGTAGATGTAATATAATTTAATCGGCAACTGAATTCACATGCGGATGATTTTATAATTTCATAGGTGATATTCCAAAGGAGATTTTTCTGCTTAATAATTTAAGGCAATTGAACATCGGAAACAACCAACTTCGAGGATCATTGCCCAGAGAAATTGGGAACACATCCATTCGGAATATGTGGCTTCATTTCAATTATTTAAGTGGTATGGTTCTTATTTCTCATTCTACACTTTCATTAAGTTTCAGGGGGGGTGTATTCAATCTCAATTTAGATGGATTTTGTTGGATTTTAAAATGTCTATGGATTTTATAAATTCATAGACTCCACATGGAGTCTCCCAACTCTACGCAAAGTCTGACGGATTTTGTGTATGGATTTGGGACCGATTTTGGATGATTTCAATGAATTTCAAATTCTTTCCAGCGATCGATGGAACACATCGTGCGTTCGGTCAGGGAAAAAATCGAACCCAGCGACCGCTGGGAAGGCATGTTCATACATTTATCACTATATGGCATGCAAAGAAATAAAAGTTGCTATCACGCTGCTAACTGCCAAATATAATAACTTTATGGTGAAGTTTTTCTTCTATTTAATCATTACTACTTTGTACATGTCATGATAACAAAAAGCCATGAACAGATAAGTAGATCAACACAACAATGCCTTTCTCCTGAAGAATGAATGTGAGTGGGCTCCACATTTTCAGCATATATTATCATCAGCATTTTGTACCTATAGACAAATCAGATAAAAAGATGTCAAGAATAATAAAAATATAGTTCTCTAAGGTTTTATGCTCCCAGCGACCGCTGGGTGCCAGCGGTCGCTGGATTGCCATCGTTGGCAAAACCAGCAGCCGCTGGCGTCGGGTGATGATTGGGGTATCTGATTTCAACTTCTCACCGGTCGCTGGCACACAGCGCGCGCCAGGTTTTCCAAATCCATCAAAATCTCGTGTCCAGAGGTCAGATTTCATCCTTTGTATTTTTAACGTGATTTTGAGGTGAAATCCAATTAAGTCAATGAATTTTTAAAGTCCATAGATTTTTGAATACCTCCGGATTTTAAAAGACTTTCAAAAGTCTGGATTGAATACACCAAAATTTTAAAGGACTTTTAAAAGTCTGGATTGAATACACTAGGATTTTAAAGGACCTTTAAAAGTTTTGATTGAATACACCCAGATTTTAAAAGTCCTTTAAAATCTATCAAAATCTCAATCCAATACACCCCCTTATATAAGTACTAGAATTGTCAAATGGATTGGGTTGTGTCGACCTACACCCAAATTTGGGCGGACCCATACCCAATCGAGCTAAGTGGGATGGTCTTACCCTGATGGAATGGATATTTTTTTGAAACCCAACCCAGCTCAGGCCCACCAAAGACCCAATTCAAGCCTGGCTTAGATCCATTTTAATTTAAATCATTGATTTTTTCATCACATATAAAAAAAATATTTCTATACACTGCAATTTCGCATTAAAAATTTTAGGATTTAAATAAATTCACTAAGTAAAGTTATAAAAATTGTAATTAAATTCATTGAGTAAAATTCTGTAAGTTAATTGTCATTATAACATCAAGATTTTTATGCTAATTAGAGTTTATTACACCCTCAATTATGGTTCATTATATCTCAATTATGTTTAATAGTTATTTTGTTAGAATTTAATTTCATTTAGAGCTTAAAAATGACAAATGAATCTTTTTGTATTTTTTGTCCAAGCATGCTCATTCTAGATCTTAAATGAAAGATCATGAAAATACTTTTGATTTGATTTTTTTTTTTATCTAAATTCAATTTAAAACGAACAAGTTATGATCATTTGAAGTTTGGAAATCTTTTTGATGATGCCACTGCTGACTGATTCGACTTAAAAAAAATAAAATTGTTGTACATGAGGCTAATGTGCATTGGATGCACTAGTCCTCTTTCTAGCATGTTGAAGTCGTGCCACAAGGGGGTTCGAAGAGATTTTAACAGCATGAGGAGTATTGGAAATACAAGATCTGAAAGCTTATCAACCTTAAAAACAATCAAACTAACCAAACTTTAAATTACATCTTAGGTTTACATGCTACCAATCACAAATAACTTAGCCACAAATTATAAAATTATAACCAAATCAGAAGAGAAAAAAGTGAGAAAACAAAGAAAACAAAAACATGGACCAACTCACAATTCACAAACATCAACAGAACTCTGTTAGTCTACAATTTAATTTAATAAATTAACAATGATTTCAACAAAAATTATGGCACAAATTAAATAAACCCGAAACATTTATGATATGTTAATATTCTATGGCATCCGTAGATAATTCTGATTATTTTTTTATTTTGCTTAATTAGTGTTTGTAGAATATTTCCAGATTGAAACGAGTTTTCCCGTTTTGTGATTTGTGGGAGGTTGGTTACCCAACCTAAAGGTATGGGAAGCCGGAACAAAAATCTTATACCTCCAAGAATTTTTACTTTTACACTACTCCAATTTTCTTGTGCGCTAGGTGTACATCAGACAGTTAACATGTTGACCCGATTAATTTGTTGGCCAAAAAAATCATTAAAAAAAGTGATACTTTTAAATTTTGAATCATATTTTTTTGTGTTACGATTGATATTAATTTTGACCATTTTTGTTTTTTTTGGTGACTGATACTTTTGAAAGATACAGATGATATTTTTGGACTTTTGAATAATACTTTTTAGTGTTACGGTTGATACCGATTTTAATAATTTTTTGGTCAATGCGTTGACCGTGTGATGTGTACCCAATGCACACAAAATCTGCCTTTTTTACTTTGTAGGCGGGAACAATTTATTTTACATTATAATGAAAATTTAACTCCGCAAAATAGTTGAGGACTATCTAATTATGTAGTATTTACAACTAAAAAATAATTCATTACACTTATGTACCATGTTCACATCAATTATCTCAATTGTAGCTATTATAAAAATTAAACAATAATTAACTAAAACTAAATGGATTTACAAATAAAAAAATTAAAAAAAAATCACGAACTCTAATTAATAATATTAACAAAAAATTATAATGATAAATCAAAATATGATATAATCAAACCTATGTAATGAAAATTTAAATAAAAAAAAAATCAAGTACAAATTTGAACATTTCCATTTCCTTCCAAACAAATATAGTGAAACTTGACTTATCTAACTCTTGCACAAAATCAATTTTCAGGTCCAATACCTTCCACCATTGGGAATCCATCAGAGATGATTAATTTAGCACTCCAATCCAACAACTTAATTGGAGAGATTCCATCATCCATTTGCAAGTTGAGATCCCTTGAAATTCTCTATTTAACAAATAACAGTTTGGAAGGAGCAATTCCAGATTGTTTGGGAAACTTGAGCAAATCTTTGCTAATCCTTCACTTGAATGCAAATAAATTTACTGGCCTCATTCCATCAACATTTACCAAGGGATGTAGTATTCAGTCTCTTACTTTGAATGGTAATAAATTGGAGGGGGGATTGCATCAATCTCTACTCAATTGTGAAGGTCTACGCGGTCTTGACATCGGTGACAACGAAATACAAGACACATTTCCTTTTTGGGTGGAAACACTTCCTGAACTTCGTGTCCTCGTCCTAAGGTCTAATAAGTTTAATGGCACGATGTTCGTTCCTTCAAAGAATCCATTTTCCAAGTTGCAAGTTTTAGATATTTCATGAATTTTCGAGGCATGGTGGATGTGAAGGAAAATCAGGCGAATGATGAAACAAATTTGTTTCGGAAATTTGTTGAGTTGACGTTTACTTTGAAAGGCTCGGATATAGCATTGCAGAGAATATTGGTAAGCTTTACAATTATGGACTTATCCTTCAACATGTTTTCTGGTAGTATTCCAACCTCCATAGGATATCTTAATTCTCTTAGATACTTGAATTTGTCTCACAATAGCCTCACGGGACATATACCTGCATCTCTTGGAAATATGAGTGTGCTTGAATCATTGGACCTGTCTACAAACAATTTGTCAGGTGAAATTCCTGAGGAGTTGGCGGGATTGACATTTCTAGCAAACTTAAATCTTTCATCAAATAATCTTGTTGGACAGATACCTCAATCTCGTCAATTTTTGACATTTGAGAATAATTCATACATGGGGAATTCAGGGTTGTGTGGACTTCCATTGACAAAAAAATGTGGGCAACCTTCCCCTCCAATGCTACAAGAAAAGAATGATGACGAGTCTGATTTTGTAAATGGATTTGGTTGGCAAGCTGTGGCTTTAGGGTATGTATGTGGGTTCATAATTGGAGTAACTTTGGGATATTTCATTCTTCGATATGAAAGGCCGAAATGGTTAGTGGAGTTATTTTTTGATTAAAGACAAAAATAAGGGTATTACATTGAACTCTTGCACGTGCGATATAAGGTATATGTAATATAGAATGTTGTTTTCTTATATTTGCCCGCAAATAATGAGTATAATATGTCTGCTAACGAGTATGCAATTATGACTTGTTACTTTAGTTGGATATTATACAGTTCTAGTGATTCTACAATTAGTGTATGTGTATATTGTGTTGTACAAAATGATTGATTTTGTACATTATGAGCATATTTATTCCGATTGTGTGAACTACTACAAGCTTTAATCTTGTGTTTACTTTCCTAATAAAACTTAAGAAAATATGGATCATTCGTACTTATATATCCCAAAATAATCTTCTAATCTACAATTAGTAATGGATTTCGACTAGTTATTGAACTGAAACTAATAAGTTGTTTAACAAGAATTGCATGCGCCAAGCGCAATAGTTCGACGAGGTTAGTTTCATGGGAGTCTGAGCGCCAATGTTGATGGCAATGTGGGCTGGGCAGAAAAAGGCTGAGGGGGAAGACCCAACCGCGGACCGCAGCCATGACAGGATCTAACTCGTGAGAGTGTGGCTAAATAACTGATACCATATAAGATATTTGAGAATACGTTTGTATTATTGATGAAGATTGGAGAGTACAATACAGTGGGAACTTTAGAAAATCCTATGTAAACTAGGAAAGATATCACGTCTCAATTTTCATAAAATAAAATAATAACAGTAATAAAGAAGATATGTCACTTTTATTAAAATATTAAATATTTAACATTAATACAACGGAAGCTAAATAATAATTGTTCTTTAAAATTCATCATCACACGACACCGCGCACATCGCCCCGAGTAAATCATCAACCTGAAATATGTAATAGCTTTGGGATGAGTACTATTGACTAAGTGAGATCCTTACATTTATCCAAATTATAATCATAAACATTTAACACAAGTCATAATATCGCTCAACATAACACCAAACGTGAAGGTAAGGATCATACCATAACACCAAACTTGTAGGTAAGGATCATTCCATAACATCAAACCCGCATGTAAGAATCATTTCATAACACCAAACCCATAGGTTATGATCATTTAGCCCGTAAGCTCGCCTGCATAATGAATATAACATATAATAGGGATAAATGGACTTTTAATTTCACGTAAGATTTCCCACCTTGACCTTGACTTGGACTTTTGACTTTTGAAAATACGAGATAATTAGATCTACGCGCTCTGTCTCTTTCAAAAGGTAGAATTGATCTTGCTTTTGGTGTGTCTAAACTAATGAAAACAAGGCCCTATTTATACTAAGCTTATAATCAATGGAAATGTCTCCGTTTAATTAACCAAATAAATAGTTGAGAAGATGAAAGAACATCACTTATTTTGCAATTCAATTTGGAGAGAAAATCAACCTTCTGCGTGCTAAACGTTACTTTTCGTAATGAAGGCAATCCTCAATTCGGCTTATTTAGGCTCAAATTATAATATAAACATTTGGGCAAAAACTTGCATGCATCATGATGCAAATAACACTATATGAGATGGATCGGTCAAACCCGCGCTTTGACCCGGTCAACGCGGGTCAACCCATAAAAAAAAATCTGTCCAAAGTCGGTACCAACAGTCCTATTAAAAGGTATCACAAAACATTCAAAAAGTATCATCTGTATCATTAAAAAGTAAGAGGTCTGTTAGTTATTTTATACTAATTTATTAAGAAAGCCAGACCTCGCGGGAAGATTATCAAAATGGGCTATCAAACTCGGGGAGTATGACATAGACTTCGTTTCCCGAACATCAATTAAATCACAAGTCCTATCAGATTTCATTGCAGATTTTTCCCACGAGGCCAAACCGGAAGGAGAAATGCTGATGAACATCGAAGATAATGATTCAAAGTACTGGACCCTCTAAGTTGATGGATCTAGCACTTCGTAGGGGAGTGGTATGGGCTTAGTACTGATCAATCCAGCAGGAATAATCACAGAAAGATCTATCCGATGTGGGTTCAAAACCACCAACAACGAAGCAGAATACGAGACCCTCATAGCAGGATTAAATTTGGCAACTGACGTAGGAGCTAAAAGAATTCGAGTCATGCGTGATTCGCAATTGATAATAAATCAGTTTGAAGGAGAATTCCAAGCAAAGGACTCGGGGATGGTATCATACCTCGCGGTCGTAAAACATGCGGCGACCAAGTTCGAAAAAATCGAAGCCCAACACATCACTAGAGAAGAAAACCGCCATGCCGACGCATTAGCTAATTTGGCATCAGCCATACAGACTAACCAGGACAAAAATATCCACGTCCTATACGCCAAATGGCTCGCAGTGTGGAAGGGTGACAACCCTGAATTCTTTCCCGTCGACATCGAAGTAAACTGGATGACCCCCCCTATGCAGATTCCTAACAGAAAATGAACTCCCTAAAGAGCCCATCGAAGCAAGACGAATACAGGTAAAAGCTCCAAAATTCACCATGATCTCCGGATCCTTGTACAGAAAGTCCTTCTCAGGACCATATTTGAAATGTGTAAGCCTGACCCAAGCAAAGTATATCCTAACCGAGCTCCATGACGATGAATGTGGAAATCATTCAGGATATAGAAGCCTAGCTAACCGAGCATTAACAGCCGGCTTTTACTGGCCAACAATGAGGGAAGACGCCAAAAATTATGCTAAAAAATGTGATAAATGTCAGAGGTTTGCCTAGACGAGTCATATGCCACCAGAACCTCTACATACCGCAATCATACCTTGGCCATTTATGAAGTGGAGAATGGACATCGTGGGACCACTACCAAAGGGATCGAATCAGAAGTGCTTTATCTTGGTCGTGACAGATTACTTCACCAAAGGGCCGAGGCAGAGGCCTTCGCACGAATAAGAGACACCGAGGTATGCATTTTTTTTGTGAAAATTTGTTATTTGCAGGTTCGGAGTCCCTAAAGAAATAATCACTGACAACGGCTCCCAATTTATAAGTTCAAAATTCCAAGACTTCTGTCGCCATTGGAACGTCAAGCTTTCTTTCTCCACGCCAAGGCATCAACCTCGAATGGTCAAGCCGAAGCGACCAACAAAACAATCCTGAACACCTTGAAGAAAAGGCTCCCTGAACACAAAGGACAATGGGTCGAACAGCTCCCGGGAGTCCTCTGGTCTTATCGAACCACCACCCGGACCGCTACGGGAGAGACCCCTTACGCTCTCGCTTATGGTTCGGAAGCAGTCCTCCCAGCAGAAGCAATAATAGGGTCGGCAAGAACTGAATGGTCTGATAAAACAAACGACTTCGAGCTCGAAGCCAACCTCGACACCATAGATGAATGATAAGTCCATTTATTTCGTGTTTTTTGTGGGTATTTTAGTCGCTCTAAATGTCCTTTTTAGTGTTTTTTGTGTCGAAAAAGAACCAGGAAAGTGGTTTGGGCATAACAGGAGTGAAATCTGGCGAAAGAGGCATTTTGGCCTCAAATTGACTGAAATCGATGAAATGGGCATATTAGACCTGAGCAGAAAATATCGTGCCCACAGTACTCGCACAGATTCAGAAGAGGCAGTGAAGAGGGCATTCCCGGAAAAAGTGGGATTCTGTTGAAAGAAGACAAAGATGGCGTTGGAACTTGATTGATTTCGAAATCTGAATAGAAGAAGGAAAGATTGTTCATAGGTGGACTCTTGGGAAGTAATTTGAAAGATAAGGATGACATCCCTAAAATATCGGGATTCATTCCACCACCTAAGGAAATTTCCTTATCCAGGCAGATTCTAATGGGCACAGAGATCCAGCAGATAAGGAAGTTTCCTTATCCAGGCAGATTCCAGCGGGGCATAGCGAATCCGGCAGATATTGAAGACTCCCCATTTTTGGGGATTTGGATTCGATCTTTTGTACTCTTTTAAAATACTAGTTTTGATTGTTAGAAAAACACACTTCGTAATATATCAATTTTCAGCACTTTTACTTTCGCCATTAGTTTATTTTTAATGCTGCTCCGGCAGCAAGACAATCTGGGGCCTAATGCCCACAGAGGTTAGGATTTATATTTAATGTTGTTGCTGTTCATCGTTGGTGTTGGACGAGTTTTTATTCAATTCCAGTAAGTTTTTCCTATTTATCATGTCTTTAATTTATGTATTTACAGTTCTTTCTAGCATGAGTAGCTAGATCTATATTCCGGAATTTGAACTAAAGATGAAGGTTTAACAAAATACTTAAATACTCGTGAGGCCGTGTGGGCACATTACTGCACGATTAGGTTTCTGCCGATTTTTGTTCTTATTCCTAGTGAGCGTGAGTTTAATATAACTAATGTGGCTGATCACTCTTTAGTTGTAGAGGGCACACTAGGGTTAATTGGATTAGCGAATCGTGACTGTGTGTTAATTCAAACGGTAACTGGGAAATCGGTGGGTTGCTGTGGGCACACGAGGAATCAGTAAAACACAGCAAACTTGGGTTTGTCTAGGGCACACTGCTTCCTATTCATTTACATCTCTTTGGGGAACCGGGGGCGGGTGATAGGTTAGGGGTTTAATGGACGAGGAATCACCTTTAAACCTAATCTGAACGGATGAATAAGGAGATGCAGCGAGGAATCCGGTCTCCATAACTGGGTGATTTAATTGTGTAGGAAACACAGCAAACTTGGGTTCATCTAGGGCACACTGCTTCCTATTCATTTACATCTCTTTGGGGAACCGGGGGTGGGTGATAGGTTAGGGGTTTAATGGACGAGGAATCACCTTTAAACCTAATCTGAACGGATGAATAAGGAGACGCAGCGAGGAATCCGGTCTCCATAATTGGGTGATTTAATTGTGTAGGAAAATCGTTGTGCCCATGATCGAGTGAGTATAAGTTAAACTAGATTCTAGTTCAAGTTCCGGAACCTTTTATTATTTGATATCTCTTTAGTTTATTTTTGCAGATTTAATTTCCATTGTTGTGACCACGGTACCAGACCCCCTTTTGTGATTGGTGACTCGAAAGTAAGATCGCATCAGCTCTCTGTGGGATCGACCCTTACTCATAGGTAGCTACGCTCGTTGTGGGCACATGAGCATACAAATTCATTTTGAGCATGAAATGACCGCGCGTCAATGAACTTCGAGATAAAGCCGCAATAAAAATATCCGCCTACCAACAGAAAATAAGAAGACACTTTGATAAGAACACGAAGCTGAGAACATTCAAAACAGGAGATTGGGTACTAAGGAAAGTATTTCAAAACACAAAGGAAATCGGAGTTGGGAAACTAGCCCCGAACTGGGAAGGCCCCTATGAGATCAAGAAAGTTATAGGGAACGGAGCTTACAAACTCCGATCGAGAGAAGGGCGTTCGATAACCAATAGCTGGAACGCCATCCACTTAAAACAATATCATTTCTGAACTCTTTAACTTTTTATTCTTTTTTTAGCTTTTAAGTACTTTATTATTTTACTGACTTGGGCGTCGGAGTGACTAAAAGAAACCCAAAGCCCAGGAGTTTCGACCTTCGCTTTCCAGCAAGATCGAGAGAAGAAATCGACCTCGAAGCCAAAAAAGAGTACCGTATTTCTCCTTTCTTGCTTATTCCTTTTAAGTACTTTATTATTTGTTTACTGACTTGAGCGTCGGAGTGACTAACAGAACCTGAAGTCTAGGGGCCCCTACTCCCGCCTTCCAGAAGAGTAGGGAAAAGAAGCCCAGTAGATCTGACTCCATTTTGCTATAAGCTCGGAAAAACACTCGCGCCTCACGTTTGTTCATTTTTCTTTAACTAGCCTCAGAAGGAGTCCTCGAGAGACGGACAAATTACTTATAATCCTATCATTTATCACTATGAACACAACAATAAAAGCTTCAATCATGAAAATGATGGATATAGACAAACAATTCATAGCAAATCCTCACAAAAAATATAACATCAGTTGTTGTTTAAAACTTGTCCATAAGAATTATAAAGAAAAAGAAAAAGAATTCACGGTTGATCTTCCGTACTCTTCTCGACCTCCGAAGCAACCGTCTTCGCAACATCCTCTCCAGCCTTGGCCCCCTTCTCCTCTCCGGCTCCGTCCGTAGAGCTCCTGACTACCTATGTCTCCGCCTCGTCGTCAGCATCAAGGAAGGAGAGGTCAAGTTCAGGCATCCTCTCCTTGATTGCCTCGACCACTGCAGAGCCGCCCTACTGATAGAAGAGCTCTTTGTAGGGCTCGAACTCTGCGTAATCGACCAATGAGATGAAGTCCAAAGTCGCATGGCGGGCCTCAAGCTCTTTTATCCTCGCCTCAGTAGTAGCCAGCCTCGACTCCAGGGAGGTCTTTGACATCTCCAGTCGGGCTTGGTGATCCAGAGCCCGATCAAGTTGCACCTGAGCCCCACGGCCAAAGCATGAGCCGAGTCTCTCTCAACGAGCAGGGCCGACTTCTCCGCAGCCATGTAACGTCTCTCCTCAATGATCCTCTCCTACTCCTTGGAGAGCTCCATCAACCTCTTCTCGAGGCCCTTAGCGTGCCCCGAGACCCGACTCTGGAGCTGGTATTGACAGAAAAGTGTCTGTAGCATAACGAACCAGTCTACATTAAACACTCATTTAAACACGAGTATAAACACATAAAGAAAATATGAATAAGGAAAAATAAGCAAACCTTCGACAGCATTTGGAAGGTGAGCCGAGCTTGCTCTTCTAGGCCATCTCTCTCGAACTCCAAAGGAGAGCAGCTGTCAACAATGGCGGATTGGACGTCGAGAAGAAAAGGCTTTAGAGGCACCTTAAGGCTGCTCGACCCCTTCGAAGCCTTCTTAGGAGCCAAAGCATCAACATCTATCACGGGTTGAGGTATAAGCGAAGGAGTGGAAGCCTCGGGGCCAACATGATCCTTCTGCTTCTTCAAAGGAGGAGAGGCTGAAGGCGTGGCTCCGGTAAGTCTTTTGACGCCGGACGACGAGGGGCTTAACACCTTAGCTGCAGCCAAGGCTTTCACCTTGTCATCAGAGGGACGAATCTTCAGCTTCCCCATGTCAAATAGGGTTTGGCCTCGATGAACAGCTTCGAACCGGCGGTCTTCTTCAGAAAGGGAGAAGGCGATCTCGACTCGCTCAGCCTCAGTGCCGGCTGCGTCTTTTCGCTTGTGGAAGCCTGCAGGAAGACGCAAAGTACGATGTCAAAGAATAGTTATGATTTAAATAAAAATAAAAAAGAACAGAGACAAGCTTCGAAGACCCACGGGCTTCGGCGAATGATGCTGGCAAGATCTTATCGATCGAAGTTTCAGCTGGGATGAAGACGAACCTCAGCTTCCAATCTCCAGATGAAGAAGGAAGAGTGTTTATTAGAGGGGCTCGCTCCCCGACTCACTTGGTAAAGTAATAAAAACCCCTCTGACCAGGGCTGGCCACTATTCTGTATGAGGAATGCCACTCCCCGACACTGGGTTCGGGAAACCCCAAATTTTCCCAGAGGTAGTACATGTCTAGCATATGATACCACCCTATTAGTGATATTTGGGCAAGAGCAATTCCGTAAAAATGTGAAATCTTAGTGAAAAAAGGATGAAGAGGAAGCCCTATACCCTTGTCGATAACTAAAGTATAAAAAACAGTAAAACCAGGAGGGGGTCTGCTGGCTCTATCAGAAGGCCCAGGGACATGGATCTCTACCCCCGACCCCGAGTATTTTGGAGAAGTTACTTTTCTAACTAAATCATCTCCTACTTGTGCAGCGACCTCGGCGGCTTTGAAATCTTCATTCGAAGAGGGAGAGCCCGCAGCCTCGGGTTTCTGTTTCTTTAATTTATCCACGTGTTTTTTGGTGGCCACCTTCGAAGCTTTAAGGTGACTCACCACCGACCCTCCTCGGACACGAGGAATAATGGCAGACCTCTCCCCAGATGGCTTGGTTGGAGGGATAACAATTTTTATAGATACAGAGATAGAGCCGGAGGATTGTTCATACTCGACTGTCCTAGCATCGCCACCCCAACTCCGGGTCCTTTCATTGGAATCATCACTATCCGACATGCTCATGGTAAGAAAATCCTAGTATGAATGTGAATCTATAGGTGATTACGAAATAAAAATCCTACTCAGAAATCAGGAATCTACGCCCAAAAACTCTGATAGCCTACCCCCTGTTCAAACCCTATTTTTTCAAAACTCGTCGGCGATAAAATCTATCAACTAACAACCAAAAACTCCACTAAAACCACACTAGGTTTATACACGCAAAATCCACAAGAAAACTAAGCCTAAAATCTCCTACCGCCTCAACTATTAAAATAAAACCTCAAAACATCAACCCAAGAATCCTCAAGAAAACTAGAAAGGGAATTGAGGGATAACCTGGAAAATCGAAACTCTGTTGAGCGCGGGAGAAACTTGGATTCTGGAAAGAATGGTGGTGCGTGAGGATTCAGAGAGGAGTTTGAGCAAAATCTTCAGTATAGATTTATAACTATGCGTGTTTTGTATGAAAATAAGGAGGGAAGTGTTAGACGAATTTGATTTTAAACCCGCAAAGGATCGAAATTGAATCTAAGCCGCATATCTTGCAAATCAAACGGCTAGAATTATAGGGAAGATGGAAAGTCGGCAAGAGGGGTTAAAAAGACTACTTTACCCTCAGACCCGCCTTCTAGAATAAAAGCCTTACGAGGTCAGCTTTCACGACATTTTAGCTCCCCAGGACCTTCATTCAGGTCTGGAGCCTTATGAGGTCCGCTTTCACGACCTTTTTAGCTCCCCAGGACCTTCATTCAGGTCTGGAGCCTTACGAGGTCAGCTTTCACGACCTTCTTAGCTCCCTAGGACCTTCATTCAGGTCTGGAGCCTTACGACGTCTGCCCTCACGACCTTCTGAATTTCCAGGACCTTCCTTCAAATCTGAAGCCTTCAGGGGATTAATCTCATGGTTATTTGTTAAATAACGACGACTCATCCTCGAACTTGGGGCTTTGTGTTCCTTCGAAATAGATTATGATCGTCCCTCTGCATTGCGATGACATTCATTACATGATCCTCGATCCTCGAGCCTCAAGTAATGAGAAGCTAATTGTAGAGGTCTATTTTCGTTAAAGCCCAATAGTAAGGCCCATATTCGTTCAAAGGTCTCAAGGCCTAGCAAGATGAGTGCCGAAATCCAGAGTTCAGGGGTCGAAGGAACCAAAGGTGACGAGAGCGAAGATATAAAATAAGGAGCGAGCTTAGGCAGAGTTCAAACAACGAGACCGGGTCAAAAGTATATTGGAAGATAAGCATGACCTAGTCAAAAACCCTTAAGGTGATAAGAGGTTATCCCCGAAATATCGGGGAATCCCTTAAAAATCGGAAAGGAGTTGTGGCTTCGTCCTATATAAATCGCTAAGGGGTGAAGAATAAAGGGGGCAAGCAATATCAACACTACTAAGAAAACTTCGACTACAAAAATAACACCGATTCTTTACACAACCGATCATTCCTTAATCGATCTCATTCAACTTTATTCTTTGGCCTTACAAAATCTCATCAGTCGCCAGAGCCCGAACCAAGTACGAAAATAATTGTAAAAATTTACCATCTACAACTATAATTTCACAACCTAATATTACAAATTATTATTGATGTATATATGATATAATCATTGCGTATTAATAATATATATAATATATTATAGTATGGTGTCACTATTTATTAGGAATTGAATCATGATTTGCTTATATATATATATATTATAATGATGTGTCACAAATTAAATTATTCACGTATAATATATTATTGTTATATAATATAATTTTAAATTTTAATAATTAACATTTAAAATCTTATTTTAAAATTAGTTAAAATGTGATTATTCATATAGAATACATCTCATGATGAATATAGGATATATCTTATCTTAATTGTAGATATCCAAAGATTGATCTAAATAAAGATAATATCTTTATTCTTATATATACATTAAAATATGCAAGAAGAGATCCACTAGTCCCACCTTATGTGTTCCAAGATCATAATTGTATAGGTTTTAATAATCTCTTTTATAAAAATAAAATTTATTATATTATATTATAACTAATCCTAATTACTTTATTGCTAAAAATTGAAATTTTAAAAAATTATATACCTTATGTTTGGAATGATTAACCCCAAAAATCAATTATATTAACTAAAAAAATAAAAATTAAGTACTAAAAAATAATTATAAACCTTGATTAAGTGGAATAAACCCCAAATAATACTGTAAAATTATACTAAACCAAAAGAAATTACAATTGAATGAATAAATGAAAGAAATATAATAATTTATATTGTATGGTGCACGATTGGCACACACAGACTAGGACTAGAGGATCTCATGTGAAAATATGCCCCTAGATTTGCGTATGAGATTCTTCGGTCTAAAATTGTGTGTCTCAACCATATGTCAATATCAAAATTGCATAGTTTTAATAATGTTTTTCATAAAAATAAAATTTATTATATTATAACTAATCCTAATTAATATTTATTGGTAAAAAAATTAAAATTTGAAAAAATTATATACCTTAAATTTGGAATATAAAATCATTTATATTAATTAAAAATAATAATTAAATACTAAAAAATAATTACAGACCCTAATTGAGTAGAATAAACCTAAATAATTATGTAGAAATATACTAAACCAAAAAAAATTAAAATTAAAGAAAATCTAATAATTTTGATATTTGGTGCACACTTTGTACACATAATATTGGACGAGAGGATTTCATGTGATAGATTTGTATTTTTTATTTATATAAATTAGGTAATAATATTATAATGTAATAATTAGGATTAGATATATATGATTCATCCTTCCATACAAAAATATAATAACAAAATAAAAGTTTTAAAGTGCCCCATTAAGAAAAAAAAAGACATAACAATTAATTAGGATGAGACTTAATAAAAAAATGAGTTTGGAAATAAACGTGCTGGACAATAGTGATAACCCAAATTGTTGTCACTGTTTAACATAACATCACTGACAACAATTATTTCCTCCGACATGCAAAAAATGTCACCAAATATTTAGTGATAATAAATATTGATAATATATGAAATTAGCAGTATTACTAGTGGCTTATATTTTATTGTGATGAGAGAAATAATCGTCACTGTAAACGTGTTTTTACTCATAAAATTATAATTGTCATAGACTTTCCGCCAGTAACAAAATTTGATATACGCCTAACATCTTGTGACAATAAATATTGACATGTAAATTTGTCACTTCTAATCACAACTTGTATTTTTTTATCAATGGAGAAAGTATCGTCACCGCAGAAATATTTTTTTGTCACAAAAATATGATTGTCATTGGCTTCTCGCCAACAATAGAAATTGGCGCCAACTATCTAGTGACAATAAACACTGACAACAAATAAAGTTGTCACTGTTAACATTTTGTTATTACAATGTGAATTTTTATCATTGAAGATGAGATTTTAGTGACGAAAATATGATTGTCACTGGCTTCCCGCCAACAACAGAAATTGGCGCAAACTATCTAGTGACAATAAATACTCACAATATATAAATTTGTCACTATTAACAATTTGTTGTGACAATTTGAATTTTTGTCACTGAAGATGTGTTTTTAGTGACGAAAATATGATTGTCACTAGCTTCCCGCCAACAATAGAAATTGGCGCAAACTATCTAGTGACGATAAATACTCACAACATATAAAGTTGTCACTGTTAACATTTTGTTGTGACAATATGGATTTTTGTCACTAAAAGATGTGTTTCTAGTGACGAAAATATGATTGTCACTGACTTCCCACCAATAACAGAAATTGGCGCAAACTATCTAGTGATGATAAATACTCACAACATATAAAGTTGTCACTGTTAACAATTTGTTGTGACAATATGAATTTTTGTCACTGAAAATGTGGTTTTAGTGATGAAAATATGATTGTCACTCACATTGTCGTCACAAGAAGCTATTTTCTTGTAGTGTCATTACATCTCGTACTTGCTGAAACAAACCACTTAAAATAAAAACACTAGCGTTGTCTCTTTTGTCTCTTATTTGGATTGGTCTCTCTATCCGGTCTTTCTCTCTTGTAATATCTTAATGTTCCTCCATAGACATTACCTCACCATTCATCCATCAGACGAAGCATGAACTTTTTAAAATCAATTGTTTCCCTATATCCTGGAGTATGTTTCAAAATTTCTTTAGCAATTTCCTTAGCTAAGGGCTTCAATATCTTGGGTATATCTACACCGACTATCAGAGTGGCTATCATCGGGTCAAATTCTATTTCCTCTTCCTTAATTTTCCTCCAAATCTTGTAGATGCTCATCAATTATGTTTCTACTCCCATTAGTTCATTCCACTTAAATTCCGATAAATCATCAATAAGTCTATCTCTCTGAGTTCTAAAACATTCTTCTACCGACAAAGCTAGTTTATGGCCTCCTATCTTGATCTTGAGTTCTTTGCAATCTCTAACCATCTGGAAAATTACAATCTTAAAAGTAAATCTCGAGAACTATTGAAAACATTTCATATAACATAGTTCCATAAAATCATATTTGCATAAACTTTCACATGGAAAAGAATATTAACTTTTACTCTTCTCGGCGCGATGCGGCTGACGTGATGATGATATTTTCATAAAAAATATATTTTTTAACAAGTCTACAGAAACATAGACCCGCTTTGATACCAAATTATCACGTCCTAATTTTTATAAAATAAAATAATAACAGTAATAAAGAAGGGACGCCACTTTTATTAAAATATAAAATATTTAACATCAATACAACGGAAGCTAAATAATAAAAGCTCTTTAAAATCCATCATCACACGTCACCGCGCACATCGCCTGAGTAAATCATCAACCTAAAAAATGTAATAACTTTGAGATGGGTGTTATTGACTCAGTGGGATCCTTGCATTTATCCAAATTATAAGAAATAAACATTTAACACAAGTCATAATATCGATCAACATAATACCAAACCCAAAGGTAAGGATCATAACATTACACCAAACCCGTAAATAAGGATCATTCCATAATACCAAACCAATAGATTAGGATCATTTAGCCTGTAAGCTCGTCTGCATAATGAATATAACATATAATAAGGATAAATGGACTTTTACACGCATGATTCCCCACCTTAAACTTGACTTGGACTTTTGACTTTTGAAAATACGAGACAAGTTAGATCTACGCGCGCCTCCTCTTTCAAAGGGTATAATTGATCTTGCTTTTGGTATGTTTAAACTAATGAAAACAAGGCCCTATTTATACTAAGCTTATGATCAATGGAAAAGTCTCCATTTAATTAACCAAATAAATATTTGACAAGATGAAAGAACGTCACTTATTTTGCAATTCAATTTGGTGAGAAAATCAACTTTCTGCATGCTAACCATTGCTTTTCGTAACGAAGACAACTCTCAATTTGGCTTATTTAGGCTCAAATTATAAAGTAAACAATTGGGCTTTAATTCAATATTGTTGACCTTAGCAAAAATGAATAATTACTTCGGCCTATAGCATTAAATTTTCATTATTTAAAATAATAATAATAAAATTAAAATTTCACTATTTAACAACAACAACAACAACAAAATCAATTTAGGAGCGACTTATAGGAATATAATAAAAAATAATGTATCATGCATTATATAAAATCAATAAATTTTGAAAATAAAATGTAACAAATTTTATAAAAAGTTTCGGATCGCTATAAAAGATAAATATATAGAAAGAATAGAAGATTACAACCAAATAACATGAAAGATACAACAAGATATCCTTCTATGTAGGACTATCCTTATTAAATGTAACACCTCAAAACCAATTATGGAAGCCCTATAATTTTTATGGAACCCAAATGCTTAAGTTAACTTTATTTTTAAATTAAGGCCCAAATATTGGCTTTTGAGACAATTTGCGAATATAATTATTTACGACCCAATTATTATCCAAACGAGATGAATGAACACATTAGACGATAGAGCTCGTCAATACGAACCCATATAACTTGATTTCACCTGAATTGGAATTCAATTACCAAGATATGATTTTTTTTCTCTAATTAAATTAAATTACAATTAGGTTTAATATTTAGAGGAATTATATAAATACCCTCTTATTTTGAGAAAATTACTCTTATCATTTTTTCTTCAATTTATGGAGTTATTAAGCTATTTATTTTATATTTTAGGCATTGCTTTGGTTATGTTATAAAAATTAATATTGGCTTAAAATTCATGCATGTGTGTTGGAGTCTAGGGGTGTAATTGAGTCGAGTCGAGTCGATTAGTAGCATTATCGAGCTCAAGCTCGATAAGAAAAACTCGAAGCTCGACTCAACTCGAGCTCAGTCGAACTTTAATTTTTCGAGCTCGAGCTCGACTCGGTAGCAAACTCGACAAGCTCGAGCTCGACTCAACTCAGTTATGTATAAAATTAAATACAAAATTATATTTATTTAATTTTAAAAAAATATAATTTAATTATTAATGATATATATGTAAATAATTAAATTATTAAGGGTCAATTTGTAATTGCTCTAAAGCTCGATAAGGCTCGCGAGCCTGTCGAGCTCATTATTATGGAGCGTGAACTCGAGCTCGACTCGATAAATCTCAAGTCGATTTCGAACTTTCACCGAGTAGCTCACAAGTAGGCTCGACTCATTTACACCCCTATTGGTGTCATTAATCGACGAAAATGATATAAGTTTATATAGTTTCTTTGTTGATTGGAGAAGAAAATAGTCGTTTATGTTGATGTTCAAGGGGAAATATGTTGCTGAAAATGGTGGTGTTCACATATGAATTTGTCACAATTTTAGGCTTGTGCACGTGAATTGGCATCTGTGTGTGTGTGTTCATTTTCCTTTATTTTTTATTATTTTTAAAATAATTTGACATTATTTTAGTACATAACTTGGATTAATTTTTAAATTAAAGCTTAGCCTAATAGAACAAGTTACTTGATATTATAACTAGTATTTCTCCTGTGTGATGCACAAATAATTATTATTTTTTAAATTTGTAATATTATGATTAATTTTGAATTTATATGTTGTGCTTAATTTTTAAAATTAATAAAACGATATGCACATGTATTAATTAATTAGATAAAAAGACCAATTTTGTGTAGTTACGACAAATAAAAAGAAAATTAAATTTTAGGAACTAAATAAAAATCCATGTTAGAAAAAGATCAAATTGAAATATTTCAAACGACATGATTTTATAAAAATCAATGTATAATTGTCCAAGATTAAAGAACATTATTTGATTTCTTTGAATATATGATAGGTATAAAAAATATAATTATTTAATTATTTTAAATGATGAAATTGAAATGGAAAAATAATTATTATTATTATTATTATTATTATTATTATTATTATTATTATTATAACGCAACATAAATGAAATCTATTTTTTAATGCGACAAATGTAGAGTACTATACATATCATCCACCCATGCATAAAAAAAAAATGTTATAAATCTTCAACTTCCAAGTAAAAAAATAATAAATAAGATTCCAATTTTTGTTTTAAATACAATAGATATAATCTAAACCGTCATGAAAAATGAAAAAAAAAAAGAAAAATTTACAACAATAAATGTCACTACTGTTGTCTATTAACTCAAAAATATTGTCTATTAACTCAAAACTGTTGTCTATTATATAAAAAGTGTTGTTTAAAATACAATTATTAAATCATGTGATAGATAACGATAACCGTTGTCTATGTATAGATGTCTTTGGTTCAATTCTTGTTTATAAGAATTTTGTTTTTAATGAAGACATTAATTTTTAATACTATTTATCTATTTTATTAAAATTATGGTAAAATTTTTCTATTAATTGTCGTGGCCTAATGGTTAGGCATTGTTTAATTATTGAAGAGGTCTAAATTTCAACCCATTCTAATATAATTTTTAAAATCCATTTTATTTGACTTTTCTTTCTACCTTATTAAACTGCCTTGTATAGTGTCTAGTTTGGTCGTTGGAGTTTAGATTTATTGATTAAAAGTTAAGAGTTTGGAACCCCTTGGACTACAATTATCGGTCCTCATTAATTTGAGGATCGTTCCAACGCCAATTCAGTGTTAAAGAAAAAAAAAAGAATTGGCTGATTTTGGCCGTTCGATCGAGAGAGACCAAACAAGCGCTGGTCTCTCTCTCCTCTCTCTACTTTTTTTTGTATTTTTAATTTTTTTTAATATATTATTAAAAAGAAATATATTCATTATATCTACAATTTATTAGATATGTAAATTTTATTTGGACATTTGTCTCTATTTTATTAGATACGTAAATTTTATTTGGATAAATAGATATAATGCATATATTTTTTTACTAATAAGTTTAAAAAAATAAAAATGTCAAAATTCGTATTTTTCATTCTCTATAAATATAGACCATTTTTGCTATATTTTCACACACCTCACAAATTTCTCAATATCTCAATCTATAACGTTCAGTTCTATATTGTTATTTATGTTCTTATTTTGTTTATTTTGTATTTTATCATATTGTCTATTTTATAAAAGTTTGTTATTTTGTATTGTTATAATTTTCAATAATAATAAGGGGCATACTCCTGTTAGACAGTCAAACGGATCCCTTGCGTTAGACGGAAATTATTTGACCCAACAAAATGGTTTTCCCTCCTTTTTCCTTTTCTTTTTGATTTTTTAATGGTCTTTCCCCTTCCCCTATTTTATTTGATATTCAATTTTTAATTTTTTTTATGCACAATCGTGCTCTCTCTCTCTCTCTCTCTCTCTAGCACAAATGTGCTCATCATTTTTTTTTCTTTCTTGGCAGAGACGTTCTCCCCTTGTTTTTTTTTCTTTCTTTTTCGGTAGAGACGTGCTTTTTGGTAAAAACGTGCTTTTTTTTCTTTGACAGCTTTTCTGCCCATACTTCACTATAATAGTTAATGATACTTTTTTTCTAATTAGTGATACTTTCTTCTGCAATTAGTGATACTTTTTTCCATAGTAATGAGACTCCACTTCACAGGTAATGATACCTCAACTCATAAATAATGATACTCCACTCATAGTTAATGACATTTATCTATTTTGATTCGATAATTAATATTTAATCATCAATAATATCATATTATAATCCACTTCCGAGTTAATGATACTTCATCCATAGTTAATGATACTTCTCATACAGTTAATGATACTTCACCAGATATATATCTAATGATACTTCACTTAATAGTTAATGATAATTAATTTGTCTCAATTTGAGATTATGTTTGAACTGATACTTTTCTTTCTAATTAGTGATACTTTCTTCTGCAATTAGTGATACTTTTCTTCTAATTAGTGATACTTTCTTCTACAATTAGTGATACTTTTTTTCTATAGTAATGAGACTCCACTTTTGACAGGTAATGATACTTCACCCCATAAATAATGATACTCATTTGTGAGTTAATGATACTTCATCTCATAAATAATGATACTTGAGTTAATGATATACTCCAATCATAGTTAATGACATTTATCTATTCTTGATTCGTTAATTAATGTTTAATAGTCAATAATATCATATTATACTCCACCTCCGAGTTAATGATACTTCATCCATAATTAATGATACTTCACACACAGTTAATGATACTCACCAGATATATATATCTAATGATACTTCACTTAATAGTTGATGATATTTTACCAAATTTATATCTAATGATACTTATCTCCATAGTTAATGTTACTCATACTTCTTGTTATTGGTTTGATAATTAATATTTAATTAACCTTAGAGCTACTGATACTTTATATCATAGATAATGATACCTTACCTTATAACTAATGATACTTCTTTTTTGTGGCTCAATAATTAGTCAACCACCAGAAATATATATATATATATATATATATATATTTGAAATAAATATATACCCTAAAATGAAATTAGTGAACCATAAAATTGAATTGAATTAAATTATTTTTTTAAATAAAATTGATTTAAACATGTATATTGCGCTTGATATATAATAAGTATTAAAACAAAAAAGAAAAGAAAAAGAAAAAGAAGAAAGTGAAAAGTAACGAAAAAAAGAAGAAAGGAAGAAGAAAAAGAAAAAAAACTAGGCGCGCAGAAGAAAAAAAAAATCTGCCACAGGCGCGTGAGCTGTACATGCCGCACGTGGGGGTGCGTGTAGCTCACGCGCTTGCGCGTGGGGACGGATTTTGGGGCGGTTTGGGTATTATTTGACCCGTCTAATGTAAGAGATCCGTTAAACGGTGTCATACAAGTTTTTGTCTAATAATAATTATTTATTTTAATTCAAATTAATTATATTATATTTATTAATAAAAGAAAAGAAAAAATAATATATAATGTTGTGGTTGAGTGTTTGGGGTGGTTGCTGATAAACTATCAAATTGTATGTTGTTAGGTTGGTTAAAATATTGGTGATTTGGAAGAGAGAGATATTAATTAAACATTGAGGCTGTTTGCCCAATTGAGGTATTTATCCGGTTGCTGATAATGGTCATCTTATATGTATTTTGTTTATTTTTAATCGAAGATAATTCTAAATTTTATCACAGTAAAAATACAAATTAATTTTGAAAATGACTTTTGGCCTAATGGTTTTATACTCAATTTTATCTTACTAGGTCTAGAGTTTTTGTACCGTACATTTGCGGTTATTTTTACTGCTAATAAAATAGTGATCAGATATGATATGTGGTTATTTGAGTCGGTCTCCATTATATATTGAGGGTATGAATAATTATGATATGTTAAATGTGGATTTATGGATATTGTTACTGTAAATTATTGGACAAATGTATGAGCATGCCCACATAGTATTTTTTGGCACTAAACCTCATTATTTAAAAATATTTTCAGGTAATTGATGACGACAGATGGAGAACGTGGATGGTATGTCGTTGGATGGTGTGTCGTTTTTCACCAAAAATAATCCGACACGCAGTCGGTATGCCCATACTACCCAGAATAGTGGCAAGCAAGATTGTCACCCAAAGGACCGGCGAGAATTATCCAACACTTTAGTCTGCAAGTAACCAAACCTTACGAACGAATTTCTTTGTTATAATGTAAAAAACAAAAATAAAAGCAATTAAACAGAGAGTAGATTTCTTCACAGATTAAAAAGATATTCCAGCTTCCAATTAACTCCACCCTAGCTTAATTATTCTGATCCTCGATTCAAAAATACTTCCAATCAATGCATGTAAACCAATTATAGCCACCGAAGACACTTACTGACGCAGCCTAATTTCTCTTTAGCTTCTCGATAATCAGGAAGACACTTCACCAATTATTTCCCTAATCGACTGACAACCGTAGGAGACACTCTATATGTTTAATGAGCCGACAGCAATAAGAACTAGAGAAACCCGATTCAAAACCAATAGACTCTGACACAGGACCGTTGAATTAAGACTGTTATTCCCTCGATTCTGAAGAATCGTTGTACCACTAATTAAACTTAAACCACAATTACGGATGGCCGGTTTAATTGGCTACTAATTAATTTCGATCTACTAATATGTGCACCTACCTAGCAGAGACGAAACAATTAACGACTTTAAACCCCGAGAATAACAGATACATGCAATTAATCAAAATAAAAAGAACAATTAGATCTCACAGTATAATTGCGCCAGGGCTTCGTTAATCGTCATCGGAATAGAACGCGTTTAACTTGAATTCATAATTGGATTGGCACTTCAGAAATTAATTGATAGAGAAGAACGATGAAGAAAGGAATAAAGAATGAAATTGAATTCTGAAATCTGCAGAGAAAAATCCATTTTTTGCATCTCTCAGTGTCTGGAATTAATCTATACTGCAATGGATAGAGTCCTACTCTATCTAGAAGTCTTTTTATCCAAATCCTTAATTAATTAATTAAAAAGCATCCTAATCCTAATCCAGCTAGAAAAATAATAAAAATAAGTCCAAAAGTAATAAAAAAAAAGATATAATTTTCGTCCATGGCCCACAGTTGGTGCATATCCATTATCTCCAGCCCAAACGCATAATCCATCAGTCGGTATGCCCATACCGACTGGTTCCATACTCTCCAACTTTTCTTCAATCCAATTGCGTCAAAACCCTTCAAAACAATGCCATTATCTCCACTTCCATGTCAACCACCTGAAATTAACCACAAGACACAAATTCTCCCACAAAACTTGACCATGGTGTGAGTAACACTGCAGAAACATACCAAAAACAACCCAAAATATATACGAAATAACAACCTAATCAAACCCCCCTACACTTAGACAATGCTCGTCCTCGAGCATATCTAAACAGAAAACAGACTTAAAATAAAACTCGGAAATAGACAAGTCAAGCATTGGCTGCCTTAACCGGAAAACACTTAAAGTCAGGACTACAACACAATCATCCACAATTCACTAATCTTTCTCTTGCTTCATGAAATGTACTCATGCCCTTCATTCAAGTCAAAAACATGCAAACTCAATCTTGCCTCACCAAGATTCACTCAATTTCTCTCAAAAGAAGGTAAGGACATATTTTAATTCACACAGGTCGTGACTTGATGCCTTCAAACATAGATTTGCCCATATGTCAAAACCATTACCAAGCAAGTAAGAACAATGCATAAATCAAAAGGTCTTTGAAACAGGTTGTAATGAGGCTAGGGTGCACAAGTAGGATAAAAATGACGAAATGGCTCAAATAAGTGAAAACATGTAAGCATATCAGAACACATTTATCAAGTTCGACTACAACTTCTCAAATAGCTCAATGAATTCCAAGTTGAGTGTTGGTCTTCAAAAACAATACAGGGCAACAAAAAATAACATCAATCAAGTACAGACCCTCTTCCCTCCACATCCTTCCTGTTTCAATATGGGCATACAGACCATTTTTTTCCTTTTCTTTTTTTTTTGTCTTTTTTTATTTCTTTCTCATTGAGTACTCTTTTTTTTTATGGAATAGGACAGGAGCATATATATCTTTTTCTTTAGTCTTCCAACACCAACTACTTTTAAGTAGAGTCCGAACTTAGCTCAATAAAAATACCATATCACTTACATGTTTCCATGGGAAAAGAGCAAGCCAAAAAGGGCGAAGGCTGAATTATTTAGTAGCTGTTAACAATGAAAATAGGCATTAGGCACAAATTGGCTCACTGGGGGCAATGTTTGGGAGTGGGAAATTTCTTCAGGCCAAAGCAAAGGTTAATCCTACATGCCTTAATCATCTTCATGCAAAAGAAAACTCACAAGCAGTATGATCATGGCAACAAGGCAAATCAGAAATTCAGCATTCAAATTCGACACACTCAACAAAATAAATTGAGCTTTCTATATGTAAATGACATGCTCAACAGGCTCAATTCTCACGTTTAGGGGCTCATCAAGTTTTTTTTTATCAAGTTGCACATTTCGTCATCCAAAAATACATACGAGCAATAGCATAATTCAATCACAAGAGAATCAATCAAACAAACCAAGTCAATCCATGTTATAACCCCCTCCTTCTCATGTAGTCCAGTCTCAAGTAGCCAATGACTTGACAAAAACCAATAAACACACGAACATAAGATTTTTTTTTTACTTGGAAAAACCAGAAAAATAATAACTCTCCCCCCCACACTTAGACAACACAGTGTCCTCACTGTGCAGAAAAGGGGAGTGACACAAATCAAAACAGGAAAGCATAAAGGAAAACAAACTAAGTAGAGAGGGTAGAGCGAGCAAACTGTGATAATTATGGAGAGCGGGAGACATGGATGACAGCGTGCTCAATTCAGCTCACCTAGCTCAGCTATGTTGATAAAAAAAACTCTGTGAGCTCGGTAAGGGTAGGAGCAGTGTTGGAAAAAAAGAACCTGCACTAGAAGGCTGCACCAGAACTTTTTTTTTTTGAACAATAATAATAAAAAAATAGAAAGCAAATAAATGCTCAGGTTGCCTCCCGAGAAGCACACTTATTTAATGTCCAAGACTCGACATATGAAAGACATGATCAAGAGACAATTTCAGGGGTAGCAGATCTACCCCTATCGAAAGGAATCGTTTCCATCCCCGCACCTTTATGCTTCTTCAAAAGCTCAACCGACCTTGCTTCTTGCCTTTTGCAAAGATCATTATTGATGATTAAGGGCAACGTGCCTTGCTCTCCAAGAAAAGCACATTTCAGATGCTCCAGAAGTATTTTCAGCTTCAGCACGGGAGCCTTCACATGAGATGGTAAAATCGGTTCTGAGTTGATCGGTAAGGGCATACGGCCCGTCAGATTTTGAATTGGAAATTCACTGGTGGTATACAACTGCATTATGATATCTCAAATCTCCTCATCTTCTTCTGTTATTGCAGCGGTTTCCGTCAGCCATCAAAAGGTACCTTCTTGAACAGCTCGAGGATCTCCTTTTCATCATCTTCCTTCTTATTTCGAGCCAACCTGAAAGAAAAAAGTGTTGAAATAAGAGGTTGAGAATTAAAAACTTTGGGTTCCATGCATACCTTAGGTAGAAGAGATTTGTCATGTTGTTTTGCCTCTGCAATGGATTCCTTCTTTTGCACTTCAACATTCTCTTCCGTCTATGTTTCTTTCTTCTTAGTCTCAAATTCGACTAACTTATTCTCACTTCTTAAAGTTACAGCGCAAACATGCGCTCTTGGATTCATTTCAGTTTGAGATGAGAGTTTGCCCTGATTCACTTGCATCTGGTACATTTGAGTAGCAAGTTGGGTGGTATGTGTGCCCATACTCCCCAAAGCGGCTTGCGTCTCTTGCTGGAAGGCTTTCTAGCTCTGTGCCAAACTGTTCACGAGTGCACTGCTCTGCTCCAGACATTTCATAATTTCACTCATGCTCGGTGCAGCATGATCGGTATGGGCATACTGCCCATCCTGCGACTGTCTCGGAGGCAAAACTCTCGATATCTTCTGATCTGGCTGCCTCCAGCTAAAATTAAAATGATCCCTCCAACCTGGGTTATATGTGTTCGGGTATGGATCATAATTCTCCTGTCTCAGAGCATCTTGTTGCGCATCACCGGACTCATAGCATGATTACTCGTTTGGAGAAACTTGCAAAATAGGGCAAGCATCAGTAAAGTGGCCATTTTCCGAGCACACTCCACAACGGATGTTCTGCGTCTGCGCTAAAGCTGGACCTTGAACTAGAGAAGTTAAAGCATCGATCTTCTCATTGATATCGGAGCTGTCTGCTCGCTCAACTTCTTTTACAGGCCAGTATCTATCATCATCCTCATCTTCATACTGCTGACCTCCAGAAACCATAGTGATAATGAGCTGCTTCGCCTCTGCTAGAGTCTTGTTGGTCAGAGATCCTCCGCTAGCAGCATCAACAATCTTCCTGTCAAAGGTTGACATACCACGGTAAAAATAGTTAGTGAGCAATTGATATTCAGAGAAACCATGGTCTAGACATTTTAGGCACAACTGTTGGAATCTCTCCCAGTAATCAGCCAAGCTCTCATTCTGCTTCTTCTTAATACTGTTGATCGCCATCCTGAAGTTTGCAGCTCTTGATTCGGGAAAGAACTTGCGTAGGAATTGTTCCTCCAACTCATTCCAAGTGGAAATAGAGCTCGATGGGAGATCAAACAACCAATCTCTAGCCTTGCCCTGCAAAGTATGAGAAAAAGTCAGTAATCTCAAATTATCAGCAGAGAAGCCTTGAGGGCGTAGAGTAGAGCAAACTAAATCAAATTCAGCGAGGTGCTTGTGTGCACTCTCTCCAGGTAGATCGCCGAACTTGGGTAAAACTTGAATAAAGCCAGGCCTTATTTCAGAATTATTTGCAATCGGAGGTAGCACGATGCAAATGGGTTGATTATTTCTGTGGCGACCCAACTCTCTGATTGGCTGGTCAGGTCCAGCAACATTTGTGAGAGTTTGATTTCCATTGTTGGCCATGTTTTCCTCGAACAATTGATCAAGATCAAATGTTCCCGAATCAAATGTGGAAGCCTCCTTAGGCTCCCGGGCAGCTTTCCTCAACTTATGGTAAGTTCTCTCCGGTTCTAATGAGCCGACATCACTAAGAACTAGAGAAACCCGATTTAAAACCAACAGACTCTGACACAGGACCGTTGAATTAAGACTGTTATTTCCTCGATTCTGAAGAATTGTTGTACCACTAATTAAACTTAAACCACAATTACGGATGGCCGGTTTAATTGGCTACTAATTAATTTCGATCTACTAAATATGTGCACCTACCTATCAGAGATGAAACAATTAATGACTTTAAACCCCGAGAATAACAGATACATGCAATTAATCAAAATAAAAAGAACAATTAGATCTCACAGTATAATTGCGCCAGGGCTTCGTTAATCTTCACCGGAATAGAACGCGTTTAACTTGAATTCATAATTGGATTGACACTTCAGAAATTAATTGATAGAGAAGAACGATGAAGAAAGGAATAAAGAATGAAATTGAATTTTGAAATCTGCAGAGAAAAATCCGTTTTTTGCTTCTCTCAGTGTCTGGAATTAATCTATACTGCAACGGATAGAGTCCTACTCTATGTAGAAGTCTTTTTTATCCAAATCCTTAATTAATTAATTAAAAAGCATCCTAATCCTAATCCAACAAGGAAAATAATAAAAATAAAGTCCAAAAGTAATTAAAAAAAAAAAGATGTAATTTTCGTCCATGGCCCATAGCTGGTGCATATCCACTATCTCCAGCCCAAATACTCGCATAATCCATCAGTCGGTTGTAATACCCCAGATTTTTTATTAAGGTTTAGAAGATTCTTAAAGATAATTAAGAAGTTAAGGAAGAAGTTTAATTAAGGTCAGATGTCAGTCACGACTTTAAGAGTCAGTTTTCGTGGAAATCGTCTTTTCGAAAAAGTTGATCTTAATTATTTTATGGCCATTTGTGGTCTCGTTAGAAAGGTTTTAACACAAGGAGTACGCCGGTGTTTTCAGATTTTAATTCTGAAGTCATTTGAGTTCCCAGTGACGAAAAACGTATTTAAAAGGTGAATGAATAGTAACTTTTGCGTGCGTTCGTGTTTTGAGAAATTTACGAAATCCTCCTTGTTGATCCGAGTCCAATTTTGTTAGGCCCCTCTTATGGGAAATGACTCAAGGATTCCGTTGGCGTTCACGGATTTCCATTCTGAGGTCAATCGAACGCTCGGGAGTAAAATCTGTCCGTCTGAGTGATAGTAAAAAGTAATTCCAAAAAATGAATCTTTGCTCGTCTTTCTTCAGACGACTCCGTCTTTTTCATGAATCAAGTTGGTTCACTAGTATTGGAGCCAACGAGTCTCCCGGTATTTTTAGATTTCGTGTCTGAAGTCATTTGGACCTCAACATCGAATAAAGCAGCTTTTAACCGAACCCAGGGTAACTTTTGCAGTATTCTTGCACTGAAGTGGCTTCCCTTGGAAGCCAAAGCTTTTCCTATAAATACAAGGCCACCCATTTGCATTCATTTGCTCATTTCCATCCATTTCACTTCATAGAGAGTGGGAAAGCTCGTGAGAGCCGAGAAAGTTCTGTCGAAGTAAAAAGCGTTCTTTGTGAGTGTTCTGCAAGACGACGAGCGGAGTGGCGTGGAAGGGATGCAGTGAGGGAAGGTGCTAGAGGTGCCGTTGGGTTGTAGCGGGCGGCTCTGCCACCGTTGCAACTCGACGAGACGCTGATCTAGCAACCTTCCTTCGACGCACCTAACCCCGTCCATTCTTGTTCGTCGGTCTTGATCTCTATTTCTTTTTCCGTCTTTAAATTCCGCATTTACTTTCCGTTCTTTACGTTCTTCGCATTCTTCATTATTGCTCGTTTACCTTCCGTCTAAGTTGTATTTCAATTTTTATTAAAGATCCAAGTTAATAACGTTTACGTTATATTTCTCGCTTTATTCCTATCGTCATTATTATTGAGATTAGCCTCGTTTATTCCGTTTAAATTCCGTTCAAGCTATATTTAAGAGATTTCGTCGTTATTCTAATTATTAAGGTGGATTATCGTGTTAATGTCGTTATAATGCCAAAAATTTGTTTAAGTTAAACCATGTTGTTGCGTGTTAATTTCAAGTATGTTGGTTTTAAGAAATTCCGGGTTAAGTGTTTTTCGTGTTCGTCGAAGGAATCAACGAACATGAAGAACTAGGTTAAAGAGAGACAAAAGAGAGAGCCTCGCGTGGGGAGGGGGGTGCGCCGCCGTGCCACACCCCCCTCGGCCTTCAAGCCCGCCGGGGCTAGGGCGCCCCGCCGGCACACCATGCGCCGCGGCGGGGGGCAGCTCGGCGGGGTTAGGGTGCCCCGCCGGGGGGCTGCCCGCCGGCGCCCCCCCTTCCCTGTGTTGTTTCACACTGATTCTTACCCTCTTTTCGAGCCTTTCGAGTTGTGTTTTTCCAATCTAATCCCGAGTTATCCCAAGTTTAATTTAAGACGATTTTCAAGTTATTTCCGAGTTATTTCAAATAAACTCTTCAAGTTAAATTCGTCTAAAATTCGAGTATCAAAGTATGATTTCTCCAAGAAAATTCTTCTCGAATTTTATTAAGTCATTAAGTCGTGCAATCTGTATTTAAGTCTTAGATTCTAGTCTTCGACTTAGATGTCTTTATTTCTCGCTTTAGAGAGTTAATTTCTTCGAAGAAGGCCGCGAAGTCGATGATTCGACTTTTGTAGGAGGAAGTGAGCCTCGTAGGAATTCGGAGAAGGACCATCAACTTGTTGCTTCATCTTCTGTCCAGTAATCGAGGTGGGTAAATCTATACTCATCTAAAGTTTGAGCTAATAAGCTCTAGAAGCATATAGGGCAAATGAAATATCCAATAAAATATTTTGCTCTTCCTGATTGATCTCTGTACAAGGAAGGAAGAAAAGGAAAAATATTATATGTTGATTGAGCTCTCGAGCATGTTTAGAAATGTTGAAATTGTATAAGTATTGTTTATGCTAGCATGAGGTAATTAAAATTTCTTAATTGCAATTTATGATTATATACGTTCATTTCTTCGTATCTGAATGTTGGATTTTGCTAAAGTTTATTTAGCTAATTAAGCATTGCCTTTTTGGAGTAGTGATAAATCCCTTATAGGCCAAAGTTATGCTTAAGTAAAAGATTAGCCTTAGACGTTGCTCTAAGCTCGATAATTCTAGTAAGGTTAAGGGAAGCTAAGAAATTAAGGATTAAGGTTGAGAAAGGAAGAATGTAGCTCTATATATAACCAGGTTTGATCTCAGAATTCATGATCTTGATCATTAAAGGGAGTCACTGCTGGGTATTCCCCTCGCATACTCGGGAGGATATTTGAGGTGACCCCTCTTCTATCCTATGGCATGCCTAAGGGTACAGTTGACATTAGGTTTGAGCCAAGGTTGGGTCCAAAAGAAAAGAAAAGGTTTTTGCGGATATGAAGAGGGCTTTTGCGTTTTGCTCTCCATATACCGCGAGTTTATTATTGGATATTTCTTGAGTTATTAAAGAAGCTTTTATTAAAACCCACTGAGTACATTAGTGCTCACGCCCCCTCTTTTTCAAAATATTTTCAGGTTGAGATGCTGAGGATGATGGTGGCTGTGGATGTGGGTTGGCTGCCAAGATTGTTTTACTATTATATAAGTTCCTTTTTAAATCCCATGATGTTTCTGCTACTCTGATACACTCTTTCTAATTTCATTCTAGTTCAATTATGGTTATCAAGATTCTAAGGATATTCTCCAAGACATGATTATCTAAATATATAAGTGATGCATATTCAGTTTTATTCCTACTTCTCGAGCATGCTTTTCTTTTGCTTATAAAGAGGCTTGTTCAAGTTGGTATCTGTCTATCCGTTTGGACCTGTAAACGGGTCTGTGCATGTTGGTATCTGATTAGTTAGCCATTTAGTTCCGAAAAAGCATGATTCTTTCTTAATTAATTAAACCCGAGTATCATCGCCTATTCTTCAAAAGTATATCTTTATCCCCAAAATTTCTTTGTTAATCTTCCGTCTTATTCAATAAACCCTTAATAACACCCTGTCCCCATTCATTAATCCCTATCTCGGGACCGGACTGTTCAAAACCCTTCAAAACAATGTCATCATCTCCACTTCCATGTCAATCACCTGAAATTAACCACAAGACACAAATTCTCCCACAAAACTTGACCATGGGGTGAGTAACACTGCAGAAACATACCAAAAACGACCCAAAATATATACGAAATAACAACCTAATCAGTGGACTAATGAGGACATCTTTTATGCTTGATCATATTTTAAATTTTGAAATATTGATTATTTATGCTTCTGTTGCATGTTTACGGAATATTTAAATGTTTTATGGGTGCATGTGATCGTCGTGGCTTTATTGATATATTTTGAATATTAAATAATGGATTTTTGACTTGTCTGATTGAACATGTTCTAATTGGTTGTTGGAAAGTATTATTTTAAAATGGTAGGTTGGTTAAAATATCTTAATCTTGTGTAATAGGTTGTTGAATGGTAATTTATTAATATTCTAAATGAAGTGTTGTCCAAATTTTTATAATTTGAGAAAATAATTGATGTTAGTTTAAAATAAATTTATTTTAATTTTCTTATTTTGTATGTATTTTCATTAGCACTCTGGACCTCTGGGTTCAGGGTGCTACATAAAAAATATCAAATAAAAACCATTTGGATGAACTCCACTGTATCATCGAATTTAAGGATATTTCTATTCACACTACAAAGTTTACTCTTCACAATACACACCCTAATTTTTTATTTTTTTTTCTTATTTTTTTTTTACTTTTCACACTATAATTTTTTACCAATTTACCCCCCAACTTCAGAATCAATTTCAACTAATTTAATAAGTACAAATAAAAGGAAAGAGAGTGAAGAGTGAAATCGAATGTAGCCACCTTTCTCCTGGAAATTCTATCACGCGTGATGACGTAGTGTGTCATCTGTCATAATAGATCTAATGTGACACTTTGTGACACATCAAAGTGTCACATTAGATCTATTGAGACACATGACAGACTACGTGAGCACGCGTGATAAAATTTCCGCATTTCTCCTTTTCCCCACCCGGCCACTCATCACCACCTCATCTTCTTCCTCAACCCCTCGATCCCCCCTCCACGTTCGTCTGCGTTTCTTTGAATTTTGTCTCAAAACTTATAAGTGATGCTCGGAAAATAAGTGGAACTATCGTGGAATTGAATTTTTCGAACCAATAATTGGTGTTGGAAAAAAATATGTTTTGAAATTGTCTCTCCAAGTTTTGGGATTTTTTTTTTCAAACAAGTTTCTCTCTTTTTCGATCGGGGTTTTTTTTGTGTATTATTTTGTAAGGGTATTTAATTATTTCATAATAAATTAGTTTTGATTTTTTGTTGTGTAAATATAAACGCCTTAAATTAATATCAATTTAAAACATTTTCGACACATAATATGATAAATCCTAACAACATATTTTATTGTTAAAACCAACTTCAAAAGCAGAAAAGAAATTCTTGATTAATTAATGCCGAAATCCTACAATATTACTCGAAAATAACTGCGATCGGACTGATGACCAAATGCTTGGCAGAAATCCACTTAATCAATCCTTGAGAGGAGTCGTACTTGGCTGCGGCAGCTGATCGGGTAAACCTCACACGATAACGCCGTTTCTCTCCCACTTTTGAAAATCTAAGCTCACTTGGATTGACATTCACAGCCACCTTCTCCGGCGAAATGACCTGAACACGGTACGTCGAATTCGATTTACCAACATTCGTAACCGTCCTCGTATATGTCTGAGAACTCGATCCAAGATTGATGGAAAACGATGGATAGTTCAACTGAGCCTCAGCAATAGGCGACTCTTTCGAGCAATCCACCTTGCGTTGGACGATGATTCCAACTTGATTGTTCGTATATTTCAAGCCACACAAGTAGGGTATATAGTCATCCGGCTTAATATCGTAAATAAGTCCGGGATCGTTTGCTTTGGAAGGATTGACATGACCTGCACCCGTAGCAAATACATCAGCAGGGACGAGCCTTTGATCCTCAATCCGTTTCCCACGACGGTTGACTCGATCCGCAGTGGTCATGATGGCCGACTTGATTGCAGCCGGTGACCAGTCAGGATGCGCGCTTTTGAGCAAGGCCGCGACGCCACTGAGATGAGGGCACGACATCGAGGTTCCCGAGATGATGTTGAAGGTAGACTTGCTATTAATGGCTTGGTGATTTTCAAGTGATGTAGGCCAAGCTGCAAGTATGTTATTTCCTGGGCCTATAATGTCGGGTTTTAGTATTCCAGGGCTTGGAGTGCTTGGACCCCTGGATGAAAATGCAGCCACTACTGGGGCAAGTTTATAATTATATCTGGTTCCTTGGAAGATGAGTCTGGCTGTCGGGGTAGAAACTGTAGTCATGTATGATTTGATCTTGACTGCGTCTGCGTAGCTGATGTGTGATGCGGGAACGACATGAGCTTCTGCAGATAAAGTGTACCCTTGAGTTTCTTGATTCATTAGAATCATTCCGGCACCACTAGCATTCTTCACTGCTTCGCCTTTTGCAACTCTCACAACTGATCCACCGTTTTCGCACACAACTATTTTCCCTTCAACATCTGCTTTCTCCAATGCCCCTTTCCCACAGAAAGAAGACGCATTGCTACTTTTCCCGGGGAAAACAAGTTTAAAATCTCTAGTGGAAGAGAAATTACGAGGCTGAAAAGCTGATTCACCACCTAATATCTCGCCGTTTCCGAGAACTACAGTGGCTCTTAAATTTCTGTCGATTGTACTAGCTCCAACTGTAAGAATCCAGGGAGCCTCATTCGAAGTAGTCCAATACGAAGGCCCTTTATTCCCAGCCGAGCAGCTGACGAAGATCCCCTTCTCCATCGCACGATATGCACCGATGGCGATGTTATCACTGTGAAAAGGGGATGAAATCCCTCCAATCGACATAGAAAGCACGTCGACGCCGTCTCTAATCGCGGCGTCCATCCCTGCCATTATGTCACTCTCCGGGCACCCATTTGGTCCACAAACTTTGTACATTGCCACGTGAGCTAGTGGCGCGATGCCAACCGCTGTGCCATTTGCATTGCCAAAAATACTCGCTTTTTTCACGAAATTACCGCCTGCTGTGCTGGAAGTATGCGTGCCGTGACCTTGCCTGTCGGCCGGGGTGCCATTTCCATTGGTGAAGTATCTTGCTCCGATCAGTTTCTTGTTGCAGGCATTCCTCGAACGGAACTTGCATTTCCCCTTCCATTTTTTGGGAGGCTCCGGCATTCCTTGGTCGTGGAAAGAGGGGTGGTCCGGTTTGATTCCGGTGTCTAACAGTCCGATTATGACACCCTTCCCGTAATTGGAAACATTCCAGAATCCGGCGTTCTGGTTCAGCCCCAAGAAGCTGGGAGAATGAGTCGTGTGAAGTTCATAAATTCGTTCGGGACGGGCGGAGACGAAGCCTTCTCTCTCTTCCAAAGCTTTCACTTCGTCTGCTGATAGTTTTGCTGCGAAACCTGAAAACACGTTGCGATAGCGGTGCACAATGCGTGGTTGAGGATCATCGGTTGAGGCTGCTGCAGTCGTCGCTAAGAATGAATCTAGATCGTTGATTTGTTGGTCGATATGGACAATGTATGTCTGTAGAGGGCTCTGTGCTTCGAGATTTTCTGCTCTCAGAAACTGCTGAAAATTGAATAAGCAGATGATTATTAGGGCTACAAAAGTAGTGACACTCAAAGCCATGAAGCTCTGTAAAAATGATTTCGATGGAAAAGCTGATGCTTTAATTTGAATTATGTATACTGAGCACTGGCACAGTTTTCAGATTTTATTTCCTATTCTAGGCATAAAATTTATGCAATTTCCTAATTACTGCTACAAGATCGGGAATTTCATCGTAGTAGATGTGGTAAGATTTTGCTATCATTTTTAGCGCATTAAATTGCATTTTGTCACTAATAAGATGCCACTTTTGACTCTCGTATATATATGATTATAGATGTATACAATTACATCATTTATGTTTCGATTAATCAATTAAGATATTGTCATTGTGATTTCAGGAAATTGAGGAGTTGATTGAGTAAATTAGATAAATTAAATGATATAGGGAGAAATTTTTATCTAGACAATAAAATGTTAAAATTGGTATAGTTGGACAAGTTTTAAGGGGGTAGAAGTTTCATGGGCAATTTGTACTACATTGACTTTAAAAAAGCTGAATATTCTTACCTTTTCTGAAAAGTAACTTACACTTTTGTACTTTCCATGCATAAATTGTTTTCGAATAAAATAAAATTTTCATGCATGGAATAAAATCTTGGCATATCACGTCTCGGATCAAAATTTATCTAAACTCAATTTAAATTTGGAAAAAAAAAATCAGTGGCTTGTGAAAGTAAATTTTAAATATAACGACAATTAAATTCATGCATAACGAAAAATAAATTTCAACATAACGAAAATCTAATTTCATCAGTAACGAAAGTTTTATAATATAGACAATTATAGACAATTTATAATAACGAAACTTTATAATATAGACAATTATAGACAATCTAATTCTCATAACGAAAGTTTTATAATATAGACAATTTATAATAACGAAAAATAAATATGAACATAACGAAAAATAAATTTCAACATAACGAAAATAAAAATTTAACACACAACGAAAATCTAATTTCATCAATAACGAAAGTTTTATAATATAGACAATTATAGACAATTTATAATAACGAAACTTTATAATATAGACGATTATAGACAATCTAATTCTCATAACGAAAGTTTTATAATATAGACAATTTATAATAACGAAAAATAAATATGAACATAACGAAAATAAAAATTTAACACACAACGAAAATCTAATTTCATCAATAACGAAAGTTTTATAATATAGACAATTATAGACAATTTATAATAACGAAACTTTATAATATAGACGATTATAGACAATCTAATTCTCATAACGAAAGTTTTATAATATAGACAATTTATAATAACGAAAAATAAATATGAACATAACGAAAATAAATTTCAACATAACGAAAATAAAAATTTAACACACAACGAAAATCTAATTTCATCAATAACGAAAGTTTTATAATATAGACAATTATAGACAATTTATAATAACGAAACTTTATAATATAGACGATTATAGACAATCTAATTCTCATAACGAAAGTTTTATAATATAGACAATTTATAATAACGAAAAATAAATTTGAACATAACCGAAAAATAAATTTCAACATAACGAAAATAAAAGTTTAACACATCAGAATTACAGAATATTCCACCACTTTTCTGAAAAGTGTCTTACACAAACTGGTATTTTCCATGCAAAAATAATAAAAGATTTGTTTGGAATAAAATCTCGCTAGTCTATCCAAACTCGATTTCCGTTTGAAAAAAAATAGGGTTGTGGAGAATCAATTTCATTAATATCGTTATTAAATTCTTGTACCTACCTATCTACTCTCTCTCTCTCACACATCTCTTCTTATTCTTGCCTGTTTTTACTTCTCTCACTGAGCTGTGAGCCGTGTTCGCTGAAAAGAAAAAAAAATAATTCTCTGAAAAAAAAAATCTTCGCCGGCATCGGACTGGCTTGAAGACGATGGAGGAACGACGTGAAGATGTAGACCGACCGTCTGAAGCCGAAGCGGGAGAGGTTAGTCGAGTATTTACAGCATATCGTTATGTGGAGTATTTACAGCATATCTTATGTCGAGTATTTACAGTTATCGTTATGTTTTAGTAGATCGTTATGGATTATGTTAGCAATCGTTATACTTATTTGAATGAATCGTTATGGAATATTAGTTTAAATCGTTGTGCCAATTTGAACATTTCGTTATGGCCTTTTGTTATGAGTTTTTAATTAATCGGTATGCTAATTTGAAAAGTTTCGTTATGACATTCGTTCATCGATATGCTAATTTGAAAAAAATTTATGGCTTTCGTTATGAGTATTTTATTAATCGTTATGGTAATTTGTAAAGTTTCGTTATGACATTTTAATCGATATGCTAATTTGAAAAAAAATTATGCCCTTTCGTTATGAGTATTTAAGTAATCGTTATGGTAGTTTAAAAGTTTCGTTATGAAATTCTGTAATCGTTATGCTAATTTGAAAAAAAATTATGGCCTTTCGTTATGAGTATTTAATTAATGGTTATGGTAATTTGAAAAAAAATTATGACATTCGTTAATTAATCGTTATGGTAATTCGTTAATCGTTATGCTAGTTTCGTTATGAGTATTGTTAGTTAATCGTTATAGCTTTTTGAATTAATAGTCAAGCAAATTTTATTAAATCGTTATGCTAACATTATGGCCTATTTCTAATTAATCGTTATTGCTTTTTTAATTATTCAGTAAGCTATTTTTATTAAATCGTTATGGCACATTTTATGTGAAGTTTAAATATTGTTATTGTTATTAGATTTTCGTTAATGTTAAATTTTTATTTTCGTTATATTGAAGCTTTAATTTTCGTTAATTTGATGGTCATCTTAAATTGAAATTTTCATTATAGTTAAATATAAATGTTCGTTATATTTAATGTTAACTTTCGTTATGTGAAATAGATTGAATGATAACTTTAATTTAATTAGAATTGATATAGTCATGCTCAACCAAACCATAATGTACGGTTTTTTTTAATAATAATATTAGTCTAAATAATACTATTAGTAAAAAATAAAAAAATTAATAATAATAATAAAAATAATATTAGTCTAATTAATACTATTAGTAAAAAATAAAAATAACAAAAACATCTAATATAAACAATAACACTTTTAATAATAATAATAATAATAATAATAATAATAATAATATTCGTGTAAGTAATCATAATAGTAAAAAATAAAAATATAAAAAACAATTAATATAAATAATTATATTTTTTTAATTTAAAAATAAATAATAATAATAATAATAATAATAATAATAATAATAATAATAATAATAATAATAATAATAATAACAACAACAACAACAACAACCACTGATCTAATAATAACAATAATATTTGCTAATTAATAATATTAGTAAAAAATAAAAATAGCAAAAATAATTAATATAATTAATAATTTAATAACAGTCTAATTTTCTATTGTGAAATTTAGATCGAGTGGATTAGACGCCCCCTCCAGAGGTTCAAGCCAACTGTGAATATGTACGTGAAGATGGAGTTAGTAGACAAGATTAGGGAGGTGTTACAGCATTTCGGCGGTGAGGATACGATCCAGACGTTCAGATCTGGATGCTTAGGACACTTCGTGGACTTTAGGGGGGGTAACATAGCCCGGAAGGCGTTGCATGCATTGATTTGTCGCGAAGTGCGTGTCCAGGATCCTGCACGCGAGGGTAGAGAGTGTTGCTTCCATGTGAGTGGAACGACACTACACTTTGGGCCCTCAGAGTTCGCACTGGTGTCGGGCTTGCGGTTCGGGCCGTCCAGTTTCAATCCGAATGCGGCTCATGTGATTCCAGCCAGGGGCATCTATCACCGGCTATTTGAAGGGAAGAAGACGACAATTGCACAGATGTATGAGAAGTTCACGGCGATGCGTCTAGCCAACCACCCTCCAGATTACGTGAAGATTGCGAACATCCTGATCGTGTACCGGATGTTATTTTGCCAGGACCCTGGACGTACGATCGATGACTGGGTGTGGGCCCTGGTGGAGGATGCTGATGCGTGGAATTCTTTTCCATGGGGGGGATACACATTTCAGATCCTGATGCACTTTGTCAGCATTCTCCCTAGAGCTCGACGGGATATGGGCCCACAGGGGGACGGAGCGTATCATTGGTACGGACCTGTTTGGGCATTTCAGGTAATTAGTCGAATTTATCATGAAAAATTTATGTTTTAGTGATTTGATATTATACTTACATGATATTCTATGTTTTAAACCAGGCATGGGCCTGTGAGGTTTTCCCCGAGATTGTCTGTCATTTGGGCGTCCCTGGAGGTCAGATGATCACACCTCGCTTATTGAGGTGGTCATTCATAGCCCCGAGCATCGACCTCTCCAGATTTTTTGATAGACAGGTAACCTCTTTTATATAAATAATTTTAATTATTAAATTGAAGTAATATTGGTTAATATTAACATGGTGTTCGTTATTGGTGCAGATGGATGTCCATCCGATGGTGCCATCAGCAGCGGAGCTCCTGACCCCATATGTTCAGAGCTTGGATGGAGATAGTTTGTTGGGTGTGAGGTACGTGGTACCTCGAAAGGTCTCCAAGAAGAAGTTGCTGGCTGGGGTTGCCCGTCGTGTGGTCCCGGGGACATGCAAGGGGATCTCTGACGTCGTCAACCCAGCACCACAGCGTAGGAGTGCCCGTACTGCACAGCAGCAGGCTCCACAGACGGCACACCGTTTGTTAGACGAGCCGGATGAGGGACCTGGACCCTCGGAGCAGGGACCGGACCGCAGTGAGAGTCTTCCTCGACCGACAGGCAGTAAGCGACCGAGGAGGAGCCATGAGGGGAGCCGTGGAGAGTCCAGTCCACGTCCTGGTTGGTTCGATCGTGTTATCCACGTTGTTGCTGCCTCAGAAGCCCGCATTATGGGTCAGATGGAGAATAATTTCAGACAGATGGAGAACAGTATCAGAGGGATGATTGAAGGCTTATCTGATCGGATGGGGCGGTTGGAAGACCTTGTTATGGGTCGGCTACGCAGGTCGCCTACACCACCCAGAGGGCCTACACCGGTGCCCAGAGACCCCACACCACCTCCCAGGGGTCCCACACCTCCTAGAGACCCCACACCACCTCCCAGAGACCCCACACCACCCAGGGGCCCCACAGCGCGTCATATGTCCCCCCGTATGAGAGGGGGGAAAGCAAGAGGCAGATCATCTGTGGGTCGATCTTCTTCGCGCCCTTCGTCAGACGCGCAGTCATCTCCAGGCCCGTCGTCTACCCAGCCGTCATCTGTTGGCCCCTCGTCTGCCACGCGTTCGTCGATATTTGAGTTACTGGAGGCGGATGAAGCGCGTAGGGTAGATTTTGGATACACAGAATTCAGGAGGAAGGGTCATGGGGTGAATATCCAGGTTATTCCCACCGCTGGCACACTCTGGCAGGCATTTTTTGAGCGTATGGAGGATGTTAATGAGCTCGTTGATTATGAGATGGTTGCACATTTCTTGCTTGAGGTGAAGCGACGACTTTTCAGAAGGCACAGGAGCGATGTTGTGATTTGCTCTCCATATTTTTTTGTAAGTTCAAGAGACATTCTTTTCTTTTTTTTTGTATTTCATTATCTCTGTGTGTCGAAGCTTGATTTGTTCATGTGTTTTTTTCAGGTTCAGCTACAGTCAGCATGGAAGAAGCTTCATCTAAGAGATCCTGACTGTGTGGAAGAGTATGGTGAGGACAGATATCTGCACTGGGATCCTCCAGATGCCTTACTTGATGTAATTAGAGGCAAGGGTGGCGTCCAGGAGGTCCCATGGACGAGAGCTCGTTATGTAAGTGAACTTTCAAGTACACTTATCATACTATCTATGATGATTTTTTTATATTCATCCGTTAATCATTATCATTTATGTAGGCGATCATGATATGCAATGTTGGAAATGCTCACTGGGTCACTGTACGTATCTGTTTCGAGACGTGGAGAGTCGAGTTGTATGACTCGTTATTGTTCCAGATGCACCTCCCGGAGAACAGAGAGATGGGTCAGAGGCGTGATCGAGAGTTGCTACCGCTCCTACGTCTACTGCCACGCGTCATGTGGAGTGCTGGTTTCTGGAGAGGTCGGAATAGGCCAGATACACATCTCTTAGCCATGACACTGGACAAGACTATCCAAGAGCAGTTTGCGCAGTTCGACAGCATCAGTTGTGGTGTTTATGCTATGATGTATGTGGATCGTTTGTTGTTTGGCACTCCTAGTCTTGATGTCAGGCCATATGATATTCAGAGATATCGGCTTTCCGTAGCAAAGAGGATCTTCTCACTTAGCTATGGCCGTCTAGAGTGACTTATGATGTATTGCATTTGACATTGACACCGCTCGTTCATTTTATTCATGTATGTATTGCATTTGACATTGCTCGTTCATTTCGCTCAAATATGTTTGTTGACTACATGATTTTTAAACAAATATAACCAAAGTAGACATCATTATCATTTTAAACAAATACAACCAAAGTCGAGATAAACCATATTATCACTGCAAGCCAACCATATTATCAATCTAGGTCCTCCGTCTGTCTACTCGGACACCTGGGACGGGTATGAGACGTCTCACCACATATACCAAATCGTTATTCTAAACTTTCACTAATCAATTAATAATCGTTATTTATATTTTTTAATTATTGTTAAAATTATTTTAACTATGGGGAATAACGATTATTATTAAGTTACACAAATATTTGTTAAACTTTCGTTACAAATCATAATGGCATTCTCGTTACAAATCATTACAAATCATTCTTATTTTTAAACTTTCGTTATGGGCTAAGAATCGTTATTAAGAATAACAATTATTATTATAAAGAGTCATTATGTTATTAAGAATCGTTACTAAGAATAACAATTTCTTAACAATTTATTATCGTTACTAGGAATCTTTATGCATTAAAAATTAATTTCGTTATCATTACTAAGAATCGTTATTATTATTTTTAAAACAAAACATAACAATTTGTTAATTCCGTTATGGTTACACCAATCGTTTAAAACAAAGCATAACGATTTCGATTTAATATCAATTTTCGTTACGTGAAATTGGTAGGGATCGAGATCTTTTTTATTAATATTATCGTTATTCTAAAAAATAATTAAATAAGTTTAAGTTAATCATAATTGAAAGATAAACTTAGTTTCATTGTAAAAAAAATGTAATAATAATATTAGTCTGAATAATACTATACTAAAAAATTACAGAAATAATTAATATAAATAATAATATTTTAATAATAATAGCACAAAATGTTTAAAACATGTAGTTTTTCAAAAAAAATTCGTTAGGGCCAATCGTTATTCATTTTCACTTTTCGTTATGCCTTAACGTTAGGTTTTAAAAAAATTTCGTTATGACAACGGGTTATGTGAATTTTATGTAGGCAATAACGAAAATTTTATGTAGGCAATAACGAAAATTAATTTAGCCATAATGAAAACTCATTTAGGCAATAACGAAAATTTAGTTTTTAATTTATCAATAACGAAACTTTGGTTTTTAACATAATGACCATTTAAATTGAACTATAACGAAAAATTAATTTTAACATAACGAAAGTTAATTTTAAAGATAATGACAATTTAAATTTATGCATAACGAAAACTAAATTTTCAACATAACGAAAATAGAAAATTAACATCAACGAAAATCTAATTTCAACATAACGAAAACTCATTTAGGCAATAACGAAAATTTAATCATAACTAAAGTAAAGCCATAACGATAATTTTCATATTATGCATAACGAAAATTCATTTCATGAATAATGAAAATTAAATCAAGCATCCACAACACTAGTTTATAAACTTACATGTTATTTTAGAACTATAAACATAGAAACGTAACAATAGGTACCTTTACAACAAAAATTCTATGTTTCTTTTACAAATAAACTCGAAACGTACCTTTCAAAATTTATAACTTTTTGAGGCCGGCCGGAGAGTATTTTCTTGATGAAGACGTTGTTGCTTTCTTCAATATTCTTCTATATCAAACTCTCAATATATTTTTTGTGTTTTGGTGTTGAATGTTCGGGATCAAACCCTACCTTCAATATAAGTACATTATACCACCAACCTCTCTTACACAAAATTAAATGCATTAAATTGAATTTAATTTGCCTCAACTAATAACTACCTATACAAATACAAATTTATACATTTTACCTACCTCATTTTGACCAACACATAAAGAAACAATAACGCATTTTATGTTCATTTAATGTTAGCCAATGAAAGTAAAAAAAAATTAAGGAAAAAAATCATTATGCATAAGATTTCGTTATGCATAAAAAAATCGTTATGAGAGTTTAACTAAAACTTTCGTTATGCATAAAGCCTTTAACGAAAATAATTAATTTTATTTCGTTATGCATATAAAATAATTACGTCATTTTTTATAAAATTTTGGTTATTATTTCAGCCCTTAACGAAAGTAATAATTTTTTTTTCATTCTACATAAAAAATAATAATGTTAGTTTTTATAAAATTTTCGTTATGATTTTAGCCCTAAACGAAAGTAATACAAAATTTTCGTTACGGGCAATGTTATTTAAACTCAGTTTCGTTAGGTCAAATTTGGGTAGGGATCCATCATTTTTTAATTTTTTTTATGTTAGGTGTGGTAGCATTTAATGTTTAGTTATTAAAAAATTGTAAAAGGTACACTTGGCCAATCATTGGTGTGGGGACAAGTGTGTCATAACTCCAAATTGCCCATGAAACTAATATACTCTTATATATTGTCTTTTTTTCCCTTTTTTACTTTTTTTTTGTCTATATTTATAGATTTACACAATGATATATATATATATATATAAATATATATAAGATCGAAGATATTTGTGCTATCTATCCTCCGTTTGTATGTTATATCAATTTTATTGTACATCTTTTCTTTTATAACATAATCTATTTGGAACTAAATCATGTCCTTGCATAAAATATTGCTTATAGTTGCGAATAGAAGAGAACAGTAATGTTTGGACATTGATGACATAAGAAAGTGATTAGTACGAATAATTTTCCCTTTGTAATTTGGGTGTGAGTACAGATTTGGAAAAGCTGTGAACATTGAAAGTTGAAACTATATAGAAATAAATAATATTTAAATTATATCTAGCTCATTTAGTGGTTATAAATCGAGCATTCTACTTTTGGATATATATATACAGGGGAGGGTTAGCATGTAAATATGGTCATAGAGTGTGTAAATTGTGGATTAATCATGTCCACTTATTTGATAAGATCAATGGTCTCTATTAATTATGGGTGAGATTATTAGTATTGCTTTTTTTGTGTATTTCTGATGCATGTGAGGGCAAAATTGTACAAGCATGTTTGGGATATTAAATGTCACCCATAAATAACTCCTATATATTTGGGGATTTAAATCAATGCACACCCACTCCCATAATTTCAAATTTGCCAAATTTGATTGTCATGGTGCAATATATACACACGCCTTTAAAAAAAACACAATATAATATATATACAATAAAAAAACCAAAAAATCTTCAATATATATACGATTTTAAAAAAAATAAACACAAAAATATTTCATGTAATTTAAATTTGGTGACAGTGTAGTGTGAATATAGTGCCAATTTATTAATTCTGGATGCTTTTATTATTAGTAGGTAATGTTATTATACATAATATATCACTTTAGAATTTTTATAAGATTAAAACATGTTTAACAAGTGGTTGATGCTAATTTGACGACGCATGATGCTTTTAATATTGATGAATCGAAAAAACAAAAACAAAAATATTTGATGTATTTTTGAGTTGTATTTTTGAGTTTGTACGAATACGATATGAGTAAGTATGATGCTAATTTATTAATTCCAGGTGCTTTTATTAGTACTAGGTAATGTTATTCTAAAAAGATACCTACTGAACACATTAAACCATGTGTTCTAGAGACTATAGCATTTCCATTAACATATCCAAACATCAAGAAATACAACAATAGCGTATATAAAATAATTCATTTAGCTGACGATAAAAAATTCAACACGTAAAGATTTTAAAAAATGCACTCTTAACCGTGAATTATAGCAATAACAACAAAATTCAATTTCAGAATATACTCATCATCACCAATAACCTATTCAAGCAACAAAAAAGTGCAAATATATCATATACACATAATTTTAATGTTGTTTCTAATGAAGTACATATTGTTTAAAATAAAAACATGATACCAAACTATTTCCGGATGCTATTTTTAAGTTTTAGAATGCTTGATTTGTTATTTTGTAATGATTTATTGACAAACTACGTTAAACAAAATTCACTTTTAACCATGTATTCTAGCAACAACAATAAAAATCAATTTTAGAATATACTTATCATCACCAATAACCTATTCAAGCAACACAAAAATACAAATATATCATATACACATAATTTAATGCTGTTTCTAATGAAGTACATTGTTTAAAAAAATAACATGATACCAAACTTTTTCGGATGCTATTTTTAAGTTTTAGAATGCTTAATTTGTTATTGTGTAATGCTTTATTCTCAGACTACGTTAAACAAAATGCACACTTAACTGTATATTCTAGCAACACCAACAAAAATTGATTATAGAATATACTCATCATCACCAATAACCTATTCAAGCAAGAAAAAATACAAACATATATCATATGCAATTACATTTAATGTTGTTTCTAATGAAGTACATTGTTTTAAAAAAAATTAACATTATACCAAACTATTCCAGTATGCTATTTTTAAGTTTTAGAATGCTTAATTTATTATTTTGTAATGCTTTGTTGTCTGACTACGTTAAACAAAATGTACACTTAACCGTGAATCATAGCAACAACAACAAAAATCAATTTTAGAATATACTCATCATCACCACTAACCTCTATTCAAGCAGCAGTATAGTCATAAAGTTGTTTACTGTTGTTTCTAATGAAGTGTATTGTTTTTAAAAAAAAAAATTAACATGCTACCAAAGTATATTTCGCTGTGCTATTTTTAAGTTTTAGAATGCTTAATTTGTTATTTTATAATGCTTTTTTATCTTACCACGTTATATGAAAGCGATTTTTTCTATCCGAGATTCTTGTAGTTTAATAGTGTAATGCTTAGTATTAAGCATGCATAGAATAATCCAACAAAAAAAAATCAACTTTGAAATATACTCATCGTCACCAATAACCCATTCAAGCAACAAAAAATACAAACACATATATCATGTACACATAAAGTGATTTAATGTTGTTCTTATAAAGTACATTGTTTAAAAATAGTTTAACATGATACTAAAATATTTCGATATGCTACTTTTAAGTTTCAGGATGCTTAATTTGTTATTTTAATTTGTAATGCTTTGCTGTCTGATCATATTACAAGAAGGTGATTTTTTCATCCAAAATTCTTGTAATTTGGTGGTGCAATATTGCTTAATATTAAGCATGTATATATGGAATAATCGAAATTGATATATTGATTTTTTAAGGGTCTATAATCATCTTAATGGTGTGTGGAAGACTAATATTTGATTTATTAATTTGGTTAAAGTCTAAGAAAAATAACATAACAACCTTAATGATTTCATGTTGAGATACATGTTTTGGTGTTATTTGTGTATGATTAATACTAAAGAATTTTTACACTTTATTATAGATTAGTAAACATGGTTTTGATATTGTTGTTTTTAATTATAATTGTTAAAAGTTAATATGTACTTTGAAGCTTTGTTTGATTATTTCTAATTGTTATTTTACAATGTTAATAGAATAGCACATATGATAGTATCATTTTTAATGTAATTACAAAAGTAAACTATATGATTAAAAATAATGCTAACATATTAAGAAGTAATAATAGAAAATCTTGAATGAAGCCATTTAATGGTTTTAAAAGATCTTAATTAATTTATCATGACATATATGCCCTTTTTTATATATAACAAATATAAAAAATTAATTAAAATAAAATTGATCCTATCCATTCATCTAATAAATCTAATGGATAGGATGAGTCCACAATTTATACACTAGGGGAGTGTTTACAAATGATCCATTCCCTATATATATATATATATATATATATATATATATATATATATATATATTGTTGAGTGCTGTATGACATTGAGGTTCAATGTTGTACTCGATGTCAGACAAACTTCCTGCGATATTGTCTATGACATAGTGGTAATTAATCTTATCATTTCCTAGTTTTAATTATTATTTTAATGAATAAAATAATTTTATATATCTTAAAATATATGTGTATATCCACGAAATTGATATTTCAAATAAATGGGATATATACATATTAGATATATTATTTAAATAGAGTTTGACGAAGTCAAAACTCTATCTCCTATTTTTAGGGTTTCTTATTTTCTTTTATTTAACCTCTTTTCTTTTTCAAATTTTTATTGCTGGAATATTTGAAAAATAGGTGAGAACGTGGGATATGGCTTCAACCATGTCATGGAGACAGTTTTCTTCTCACACACGATGGAGTAGTGATGAAGAGCGGTTATCTCCAACCCACGATCAAGAGAGAGAAGACTTGAGCCTTGTCTATTCAAGTGAAAAAGCATATAAGGGATATGATCGACACTTGAAGACTCATTCAAGCTCAATCCATTTTCCGCTACGTGAAGATTGAAGAAAGCTTGAGTCACAAACTTAGTATAGGTTTTGTTCTTCATTCCTTCTTCTATCTTAACGTTTGTTGTTGTTCAATCCTTTCACATAATACATTGTACAAATTAGGATAGATAGCAAGGTTGTGAAACCTTTACTAGTTTGTATACAAATTGACGGGATGTCAATTTGTTTGTTTTAGTTTGTGTACAAGTTGACGGGATGTCATCATTTGAGGGCATGATAGTCATTTAATCTTGTGTTTAGTTAGAAAAGAAGATCTCAGAAACCTTAGTTAGAAAAGAATTTGGTATTCTAAATTTGATTATTTTCAATTTCCTCCCTATATATATATATATATATATATATATATAATTGAACTGAACGTTGCACCAGAGAAGCCATCATTTTCTTGTGCAATTTTCTATATGTATAAATTTTTTCAAGTATTTTACTACTTGTTTTTGTTAATTACTTCTTTTTCGTTTGTTCGTTTCAAAATATTGCTTTTGTCACTGCAGTTCCCGGCGAATTACAGATAATATCTTGAAGGCACATGAAATCTACAAGCCGATGAAGGCACCTACCGAGATTAAATTTAGAGAAATTAATAATATGGTAAAGTTTGAAAACGAATTTTGTTAAGTTTGAATTAATAAAGAATTTGATTTTCTCCCCTATTTGGATTATTATTGAATAAAGATGAGTCCTATATTTATCAATAATGCTTCTTGGTCACACTATGGCCAGCCATAATTTTATAATTATGGTATATTTTGATTATATGGTACGTTTTTAATTTAATCCTTAATTAGTGATTAATAATGTTTTACGATAATATCCTTCATATTAATTTTAGAAAGATTTGACTTGTGTATTTTAAACATTCAAATCATCCACAAAATCTCATTAAAATATGAAGTGATCCTAGCTAATATTGAATAAATTGCAATATATATGGCCGAAAATTTGACTATGCATTTGTCATTCAAATAGATACACACACACACACACACACAACTATAAAATATATGAAATCGATCACACACACATACTAAACTATAAAATATATGAAATCGATTGGTGATGGCCGGTTGATTTTCCTTTGCATTTATCATTTAAATTTTATGGTATTTATACACATACTAAACTATAAAATATTATGGTATATATATATATATATATATATATATATATAATAATTACATGAAGTCTTTAAAAAATATATAAATGAATAATTAAATTATTTTTTGCCACATCAATATTACAAATAAAATAATGAACTTATGGAAATGGAAATGAATCATCCTCAAAATTATTTAATATTTTAGTAAATTTAATTAGATAATTTACTGAAATTATTAGATAAACTCTACAAAATTATTTTTCCTTTAGAATAAATTGTTGAAATTGATTTACAGTATACCGTATATTCTATAGGATATATTTATTGTTTATTTTAAATAATATAATTCAAATAGAAAATCAAGAACTTGCCGTAAATTATGAAGTATTTATAAATTATATTTAAACTGTGTTGGATAATAATAATAATAATAATAATAATAATAATAATAATAATAATAATAATAATAATAATAATAAAACATGTTGGCAATTGCCGTTAGTCATTATCATACCATTGGCAACATGTTGATATATTTTAAAAATTATTAGATCATATTGGAAATAGTAAAATTAATAGGCTATTGTTCATAATTAAATTAAAATTAATTGATTATCAGATCATTTAGTACATTAATACATACTAGTAAATATTTAAATGTAAATCTAAATTTAGAAAGTTTGTTTAGACTCGATTAAACTTGAATAAAGTTGCAAATCTCGAAGTTTTTGATAAATAACGATCGAAGCTCACTCGATAATAAATGAGTGAAACTTTAGTTTAGTACTACTCAACTTCTCAGCCAGCTTGTTAAGTAAATTAATTTGAAAATATAAAATTATTGACATAATAAAATTTATATTTTTATACTATAATTACTAATAATTTTCCATTCTAATTAAATTAACTCATTACAAGAAAAGATTGAATTTTATTAAATATAGTGTTGCTTGTGAATAAAGTAATATATTATTAAAATGATACATACTAGTGAATATTTAAATGTAAATCTACATTTAGAAATTTCATTTAGGGTCGATTAATTTTGAATAAAATTGCGAGCCTCGAAGTATTTAAATATAGATCTAAGTTCACTTGATAATAAACGAGTGAAGCTTCAGCCTAGCATACTCAACCAGTCAACAAGCTTGTTGAGTAAATTAACTTGAAAATATAAAATTATTGACATGATAAAATTTATATTTTTATACTATAATTATTAATAATTATATGGAATTGTAATTAAATTAATTCATTACAAGAAAAGATTGAATTTTAATAAATATAGTGTTGCTTATGAATAAAGTAATATATAGTTAAAATGATACATACATTTAAATTTAGAAATTTCATTTAGGGTATATTAATCTTGAATAAAATTATGAGCCTCGAAGTATTTAAATAAAGATCTAAACTCACTCGATAATAAACGAGTCAAGCTTCAGCCCAGCACTACTCAACTAGTCAACGAGCTTATTGAGTAAATTAACTTGAAAATATAAAATTTTTGACATGATAAAATTTATATTCTTATGCTATAATTATTAATAGTTATATGGAATTCTAATTAAATTAATTCATTACAAGAAAAGATTGAATTTTAATAGATATAGTGTTGCTTGTGAATAAAGTAATATATTGTTAAAACGATACATACTAGTGAATATTAAATGTAAATCTAAATTTAGAAATTTCGTTTAGGGTCGATTAATCTTGAATAAAATTGCGAGCCTCGAAGTATTTAAATGAAGATCTAAGCTCACTCAATAATTAACGAGTCAAGCTTCAGCCTAGGCTCACTTGATCTAAGCTCACTTGATTTTCCTTTGCATTTATCATTCAAATTTTATGGTAATTATACACATACTAAACTATAAAATATTATGGTATATATATCTATATATAATAATTACATGAAGTCTTTAAAAAATATATAAATGAATAATTATCGAGTGAACCTAGGCTGAAGCTTGACTCGTTTATATCGAGTGAGCTTAGATCTTTATTTAAATACTTCAAGGCTCGCAATTTTATTCAAGATTAATCGACCCTAAACGAAATTTCTAAATTTAGATTTACATTTAAATATTCACTAGTATGTATCGTTTTAAGAATATATTACTTTATTCACAAGCAACACTATATTTATTAAAATTCAATCTTTTCTTGTAATGAATTAATTTAATTAGAATTCCATATAATTATTAATAATTATAGCATAAAAATATAAATTTGATCATGTCAAAAATTTTATATTTTCAAGTTAATTTACTCAACAAGCTCGCTGACTAGTTGAGTAGTGCTAAGCTGAAGCTTGACTCGTTCATTATCGAGTGAGCTTAGATCTTTATTTAAATACTTCGAGGCTCGTAATTTTATTCAAGATTAATCGACCCTAAACGAATTTAAATTTATATTTAAATATTCACTAGTATGTATCATTTTAAGAATATATTACTTTATTCACAAGCAACATTATATTTATTAAAATTCAACCTTTTCTTGTAATGAGTTAATTTAATTAGAATTCCATATAATTATTAATCATTATAGTATAAAAATATAAATTTTATTATGTTGATAATTTTATATTTTCAAGTTAATTTTCTTAACAAGCTGGTTGAGAAGTTGAGTAGTACTAAACTAAAGCTTGACTCATTTATTTTCGAGTGAGCTTCGATCGTTATTTATCAAATACTTCAAGGCTTGCAACTTTATTCAAGCTTAATCGAGTCTAAGCAAACTTTCTAAATTTAGATTTACATTTAAATATTCACTATTATGTATTAATGTACTAAATGATCTGATAATAGCTTAATTTTAATTTAATTATGAACAATAGCCTATTAATTTTACTGATTTACAATATGATCTAATAATTTTTAAAATATATCAACATGTTGCCAAGGGTACGATAATGACTAACGGAAATTGCCAACATGTTTTATTATTATTATTATTATTATTATTATTATTATTATTATTATTATTATTATTATTATTATTATTATTATTTTCCAACACAATTTAGATATAATTTATAAATACTTCATAATTTACGGCAAGTTCTTGATTTTCTATTTGAATTATATTATTCAAAATAAACAATAAATAAATCCTATAGTGCGGTATACTGTAAATCAATTTCAACAATTTATTCTAAAGGAAAAATAATTTTGTAGAGTTTATCTAATAATTTCAGTAAATTGTCTAATTAAATTTGCTAAAGTATTAAATAATTTTGAGGATGATTCATCTTCATTTCCATAAGTTCATTATTTTATTTGTAATATTGATGTGGCAAAAAATAATTTAATTATTCATTTATATATATTTTAAAGACTTCATGTAATTATTATATATAGATATATATATATATCATAATATTTTATAGTTTTGTATGTTTATAAATACCATAAAATTTGAATGATAAATGCAAAGCAAAATCAACCATGCCATCCCCGATTGATTTCATATATTTTATAGTTTAGTATGTGTGTGTGTGATCGATTTCATATGTTTTATAGTTTAGTGTGTGTGTGTGTGTGTGTGTGTGTGTGTGTATTTGAATGACAAATGCATAGTCAAATTATCCCTTCATATTTTAATGAGATTTTGTGGATGATTTGAATGTTTAAAATACACAAGTCAAATCTTTCTAAAATTAATATGAATGATATAATAGTAAAACATTATTAATCACTAATTAAGGATTAAATTAAAAACTTACCATATAATGAAAATATACCATAATTATAAAATTATGGCCGGCCATGGCCGAATAGCATCACTCTATATTTATTAATACAATTTATTGATCTAGCAAGTACCACTCCAGTGTTAAAGATAATTAATCAAAAATTTAAAATCGGATATTTAAAAGTTATATGGGTTTCTGATTGTGGATGCATGATTAAATTTTGGATCAAATAAGTTGATTTTTCTATTACAATCAATCGCGGGAATCCACTTTCTAGATTGAACAATTTAATACAACAACTTATAAAATTTATTATTTATGCATCATAATTTTGTTTAAGAGAAAGGATTAATTACTCATATTCCAGGGAAACAATATTAGAAACTAGAAGATACTGTATATGGAAAACAGTCTATCCACTCGACTCGGCTAAAGATTCTCAAACACATTATGTTCTAACGAATGTGCAATAACATTTGCACAACGATAAATATGAAAAAATTCACAACTAAATTTTGTTGAGTTGAAGTCATCATCTCAATCATACCAGAATTAATAATAGTAGTATCGGGGATCAAGGTCGGCCAAAGCTAGAACAAAACGCACCGAGTTATATATAATTGACGAGCACTTGGCCAAGGTTCTCTTCAAGACACACTAAATAATTACATGCAACCACTAAGAAAATGACATATTCATTAACCTTTTCTAAATTTTTATAATATTATTTACATTTTTAGAGTAATATAACATATCTCAACAACTATCATAATGACAAAAACATCATTTAACGGGTCTCTTGCGTACCTATTAGACAGATCATCAAATAGCACCCAAATCTGCCTAAAAACCCATCCAAACCCGCAACAACAGTCAGACACGCGCTCGCCCACGCACGTATCACTATGTATAAAGTTAAGTATCATTATGTATGAAGTAAAGCATTACTAATTATATGTCGAAATATCACTTAATATAAATTGAAGTATTATCAACTATGAAATATTTTCTCATGGTAAGAAGAAAATAAATGAATAATTTTTGCATAAATCATAATGTGGGATTTTAATTTTAGTTGATTCTTTTGTCTTTTTTTTTTAATATGTTTGTTGATTCTCTAGACATCATGTATCACTATGTATGAAGTAAAGTATCACTAATTATGTGTTGAAGTATCACTTAATATGAATTAAAGTATCATCAAGTATGCAATATTTATTTTTTGCTATTTATTTTTTCGATTATGATAGATATACTTTCATTGGTATCTCTGCCAAATCTTGATTTTTAAAATATTTTTTTAAACAAAAAATCATGGGCTCTTAGTTTTATTTGAATAAAAAAATCGATCAATATCTAATAACATATAAGTGTCATTACATATGAAGTGAAGTTTTCCTAGCTATGAAACGAAGTATCATTACCTATGAAGTTCCTGACAGTCTCCATTTTCTTTTTATTTTATTTTTTTCAATTTTTTTTATTTTTTTTCTAAATCGTCATCTTGTATTGAGCCCAGTGCATGAGCCTACTCGTTAGCATCGGGCGAATGCACTGGGTGAGATGCTGAATAAAATAATTAAATCAATTCAATTCAATTTTAGGATTCATTAATTACATTTTGGGGTATATATTTATTTAAAAAAAATTAATTCAAAAATTTAAATATATATTTATAAAAAAATAAAAAAATGAAGAAATTAAAAAGTAAAAAAAACTAAAAAGAAAGGGAAGGGGGAGGGAGAGGGGAAGGGGGCCACTAAAAAATAAAAATTCAAAATCAAAAGAAAAATGAGAGAGAGACCACCTCATGGGTCAAATAGAGACTCATCTAACGTAAGAGATCCATTAAACTATCTTACACAAGTGTGCCTCTATCATAAATATATTATACTAAAAAAAATTTCTTTAATAAATAACAAAAGAAAAGAAAGGCAATCGAAATATAAAATAATGGAAAACGAAGGAAATAAAGAAAAAACAATGAGGCTATTCCCAAATTCTGAAATTGGAAAAAAGAAAGATTTAAGAATGAAAGAGCCCACGCCTCACAAATGAGATCTTTTAGTTTAAAGCTTGCGTCTCATCCGTGTCCCAACATTAAAATTATTAGTTTTTGTAGTGACCCGAACTCCGAAGGCCTAGATGCTAACGAAAACACACAATCAAAAGAAATGACAATAAAATTTTCACAATTCAAAAATAATAATTTTTCTTGGATTATAAAAAAAATTTGGGCGGCATTTCATTTGAAATATTCATGATATTCACGCTCAAAGGCGTTCACCATTCAACAAATCAAAACATGTTCAATCACGACCAGTCAAAATTCAACAATCAACATTTAAATGTGCCAAAAGACCACAACATTTACAAGTGTCCATAAAATAGTTAAATATTTCATGATCATAAAGCGAAAACATAAAAATATTACTTATTGACCACAAACTACATATAATCCATAATTAGAAATCATAAAAGTGGTCAATGAAATAAGAAGTCCCCACTAATCCACGTCAGCCTCCAGTCATCATCATGTACCTGAAAATATTTTGAAAAATAGTAATTTCTGAAATATACTTGACCATTCAATAAATAGTTTGCATATTAAACATATTTACTATAATGCCCATAAAAAGTATGTACTCATCAACATATAGAAGATTAACTCAATATGATTCCCTATCATATAAATTTCACCGAAGTGACATATTCGTACTGTAGTTCCATAATTGCACCATTGTGTCATACCGCACCGAAGTGCTATGTACCGCACCAAAGTGCCCATACTGCACCGAAGTGCTATATATCGTGAACCATAGAGTTTAGTATCTTCCGATGAACCATAAAAAGAATAGTTTGAACTTTGAAGCATGCTTTAACCTAACATACTTTATTATAAAGATAACATGGTTTTGAAACATAAAACCACGTGTTGGTTAGGAATCATTGAGCCATAAAAGTATTTTGAAACATGCTTTAACATAAACATATATTATCATATATAGAACATATTTTTGAAACATAAATCACGTGTTGGATAGATATCACCCACCTTATAGCTATAATAGCTGCAGCTTTAATCATACCATGCTCATTCTAAGCCTACCATCTCGGGTAAAGATTTATTTATAAGATCATATCATAATGACACACTAGATTACTGATAATATGCCATAGTGTAAGGAAGGGTCAAGAGCCCGGATTCCTAAATTAATAACAGAAATCACAATACTAGATGATCGAGAAATAATCTTAGCTTATTATCTACAAACGTAGATCACAACCTAGAATGTTTCATTTAGGTCTCTTTCTTTCATCAATTAATAACATAGCCTTATAACTTATAAGAGGTACTACATCTATCTTATAAGATATCATACATCTAAGCAATGCTTTTCATATCATAATATCAATTCCAATAACAATCTATAAGCATGATTATCTAAATCTTATAACAGTTCATATAATGTTAGCATCAAATATCATGCTCAAAGCAAATCTTTATTTCATATATTCATATTCAACAGAACATCCCATAGATAATTCTAGAGATCAATATTATGTAGATTCCATAGACTGCGTATAGACTAATCAGGCCTAGCACAAAATCATTTATTATGATATTTCATTTTACCCTAACATGCTTATAAAGCTTATTAGCTCCAACAAAATAGAAGTATAGCATTACCCACCTCATTTACAATACTGGGGTAGAACATCGATTTAGGGTGCATTCCTCTGATTCCTCAAGCTCAACTCGTCCTACACAAAGTCAATTAATGACTCATTAACCCTATCGAAATCTTAGGGCCCAAACACATAATTAAAGGGATTTGCCCCCTTCTCTTGACTATGACCTCAGCACGAAATACATAACTTTAGAAACTTTTACTCGATTCGATGCATAAAAGGAATATCGATAAAACGTTAGTTCGAGGCTGACCAAGTCAAAATGTTGATAAAAGACGATACTCCGTTGACTCCCCATTTTCTCGATCGGACTTGATTCTTATTGGATTTTTGCAAAATAGAACACTTTTCACATGAGCAGAAAATGAGAAATATAACGATGCAATTTATTTTGGATCCAATGATCGGATTAAAAGCCAATTTATAACAGCCCATTTTCGAAATATTGGAGTAGAATAAAAATCTTAGTTTAAATATTTACAATTTAGTTCAAACTTATGTCAAATTCTCAAAAGGAAATCCGCCTATTTTATTTGAATTATAAAACAGCCCCTCCAACCTTTCAACAAAATATTAATACATATTAATGACCATCATTTTCAAAAACCACACGAATGAGCTTCGCTATTCATTCACAACCAAGATGAAATAACTCTAAAACCATTAATTGTACATTCATATATACATGTAATCCACCAATAGTACCAAAGAACATCTTGAAATCAAAACTAACTAGAGACTTAAACCAAAATGCGATTTCAAATGCACAAACTCTCAACCAACTCATAAACACATTCTAACTCATATACCGACAAGAATCATTCATCAAATTAATTATTCGCTGTCAATACCATGTCAAGGAAGAAATTATGATTGAATAATCGAAGAATTTTAAGGCCTTTCTACCATTTATAGAAATTTTCAAAAAAGCAAACCATAAATGCTTAACTTCTTTTTTCCAGTTTCAATTCCCTCTGTAGTAGTTTTAGTAAATAAATCATAGCTCCCAAATGAAAAATCTAAATTATGAAATTCCAAGTTTGACAGAACCCCAACACATATCTAAAAATGTTTGTCAAATACTCATTCCCAGATTTTATCGTTAAAAGGTCTAAAAATTCGAATTATACGGGAGCAAGAAAACTCTTCGGAAAATGTAACAGATTCTGATTTCTGGCGATTTGTCCGGTTTCCGACCACCGAATGACAATGATATCAAAACACGAAACGTAGAACACATATAAATGTATGATATATCTGAAAATTAAGCCAAAAGGATAATAAATGGACCCACATCACGACGATGAAGGAGGCAGATAATGGTGAGCTTCATGGCTACTGCTGCGGCTGCTCGCCGCCGCTCCGGCGTCCTGCTGCTACTCAGGCAACCTGCTCCGGCACCGGTGGGAGGTCCGGCAACCTCTTGCTGGCTGCTTGCCACTTCTCTCTCAACCCTCGACTCACTCTCTCTTTCATCCTTTTTTCTTCTTTCTTATTTCTTATTTCTTATTTCTTCTTTCTTCTTTCCCTTTCTCTCGATCTGCCCCCATTTCTCTCCTCTTTATGTTCTTTCTCTTCTCTTTCTTTTTCTCCTTTTGCTTTCCATCTCTCTTGATCTACCTCACTCCCCTTTTTCTCCTTTCTTTTTCTTTTCTTTAACTTCTCTCTCTCTCTAAATGTATATCCCTTAGGGATGGGAGAAAATTATATATATACACACATATACAAATTATTTCTATTGGGCTTGAGAAAAATAGGGGATGTCGTGGGCTTATTTTTTAGGCCTCGATATAAAATTAATTGGGCTAAAAAAATGGACTTAACATTGATCTTGAAGTGGGTTGGGTAATTGGGCCAGAATCGGCCTTAGACGAGAACTATTGTCTAATGTGTTGGTTCATTCTCGTTCAAAAATAATTAGGCCGAAAATAAATATATTTGTAGATGGGCTCAAAGTCCCATACTTGCCTATTTTTAAAATAAAATAACTTGTTGTAACAATTGAGTCCTAAACAAAAGATTGGGCTCGAATTTGGTTTTGGGGCGTTACAGTTTTTCTTCTATTTTTTCTTCAATTTTAATTTATGCCTCCTGAAAAATTGGGTAACATTACCTTTGTGATTAGGGCAAACCCCGATTAATAACGGCTATAAGAAAGGAGTTCAAGAACTAATAATTTATTAAGCTCGTTTGAATGTAATGGGGATCAATTAAGCAGATACCAACAGACAATAGACCCATTCATAGGTTGATCAAAATAAACAGAACCAATATGCTTAACAAGTAAAGCCTCTTCATAGGCAGAAAGTGAATAAACATATAGGCATATCAAAAGATGAGACTTTCTTCCCTTAAATTAATATTGTAGGCATCAATAGTTAAGCATGTTAAACATGTTATAATAAGGTAAGAGTGTAGCAGGGGCTCAATAATTCAAGTAGCAATGTCATAGGATAAAAATACTTAAGAGTGATCAGAGTAGTAGGAATCATAGTGCGATAAATACTATAATAGAAAAATAAGATAGTCATTGTTTAGTGTATATTTATCCTATTTTATCATAGGCATTTTGTATCTTTAGCAGGTATTTCTCCTTTGTTTTTGTGTGATTTTTATATTATTTCCTTCACTTTTGCTCTTTTGGTGAGTCGTGTAGATTTGCATAATATCTTGAGAAAATGGAGGATAAATGACTACAAAATTTGAGGGATTCAAGATAATGGGAAGATAGAAAATCGAATAAGGAGCGCGTGACAAGTTGAATCGGGTCAATCGGCCAAGAAACGAGGGAGAACGAGCCAAAACCGTGGAAGCTGCCGAAGACAGATTTGTCAGGGTGCGCGACCGCGCAACGTGCGCAACCGCTCGACCCCCCTCTCAGCCAAGAGCCTCTGCGAGCGTGGAGACTCCCGCGGGCACACGGCCTTCGATCCCCGCGGGCGCAAGGCGCGCGGGGTGCGTTCCAGCTCAGTTTTTCACACGGATCTTGTCCGATCTTTCCCCAACCACTCACCCATTCTCGATTCTCTCTCTCTCTCTCTCTCTCTCTCTCAACAAATAAAGGGGATATCACCCATCATCCATTCACTTTTTCACACACACCCATCTCACTTCATTTTCCTTCTCTTCATCTTCTCCACTTCTTCCATCACTTTTCTTCACCACCACCACCGATCCAAAGAGGGAGAAAGAAGGAGAAGAAGAGGCAAGAGGGCTAGAGCTCAAGGAGGAAGGCCTGAGAAGAGGAGCCCGACATCAAGCCATTCGCGGAAGCTAAGCTTGGTGGAGGGACTCCGCTTTGATGATGGCCCGAGAAGAGGGATCCGACTTCGAGCCATCCATGGAAGCTAAGCTCGGACAAGGAGCTCTGATTTGGTATTTTCTTTCCTGTTAGCTTTAGCCCATTTGTGGGGATTTATCCCAAGACTCTCGAGACAACAAACAATATTGTATAAGTTGTATGGATTTTATCTTTTGGTTGTTGAATAAATGACTTTTATGATGTTTATGTTGTTTTGAGCATGGTGTTGGGCGAATTTCTACATTAGGGGATGGATAATTGATTTGGTTTTGATCTATGCTTGTTCTTGTTGGTTGTTGTTGTTGGAATCGTGCTTTTTCATGTTTAGGTACTTGATCACTACTTGAACATTGATAGGATTTAGAGGAGTCTTGATTGTGAATCTAAATCCGGAAATTGGTTCCTTCGACGTTAGGTGGATGGGGTTCCTAAGCCTAACATGTTAATCTTGCTTGTATGGTATAGCTAAGAGAGGTTTAACGGATAGACGGTGATAGTAATTGAAGTTAAACTAATTGGAAGGGTCTATTGTATTTGTGAGAGTAGCATTATCCACTTGAATAAAGCATAGTGATGAAACCATTGAGAGAATCACACCCTAATGCTCTTCTCATAATTCTATCCTCTATCTTTGTGTTTGGTAGTGTAATTAGTTAATGTTACTTGCTTTAATTAGGTAGATTAGTTTAACTTTCCTTTTCCTTGTTTAGAATGTTTAGGATGTATTTCCTTTTATTGTACTTGTTAACAATTATGGCATAGAAAGATAATTGCCCACATGAAGCTTTCCTCGAGAGACACGACCCGAGTTAGCTCACCGCCCTATAATCGACCCCGTCCTTTTGCGGGAGTCCGGATCAAAGTAGTCTCGCGTGTGGAGTCAAATGCGGACACAACAATTTTGGCGCCGTTGCCGGGGAAAGCTTTAGGTGAATTATCTTTTTATGTTATAATTATTTTTGTGTTTGTTTTCGTATTTGTGCTTTTGTGTTTGTCTTCGTATTTTTGTGTTTTTGTGTTTGTTTAGTGCTTGTGTTTTTGTGTTGTTTTGTTATTTGTGTTTTTGTGTGTGTTGTGTTGTCTTGTTTTTGTTTTGTTCTTTGTGTTTATTTTCTTTTGTTTTTCTTTAAGCCTTAAATTCTTCTTCTCCAGTTGCGTGTGATCCTTTTTCTTGTTTAAGCCTGTGTATGCAAGGTAAAAGATGTCTAAACAGGAAGCTAGCCCTGTGTTCAAAAGCATTCACAGACCAAGGAGGAGAGGAGTGCCCAACTAGGAAGAGGAAAGTTCGAGTGAAGCTTACTCCTAGAGTAACGAAGCTTGAAATGAAGGCCAACTATGGGAGCACGGCTTCGAGCCGATCGTGCTCAATAATCCTCCATGATAATTTATTGAGGCTCTGTCTAGCTCGGGACATTAAAATGAGCGCTGCATGGGAGACAACCCATGATTTTATTGCTTTCTTGCTTTGTTTTAATTTTTTATCATTTTAGTATGTTTAAGTTTTTGTTTTTGTTGTTGTCTCGTAGGATTAAGGAGTTGAGAGTGCCTCACTGGATTGCACTGATCGAAAAATGGCTAAGCTTAGGCTTGCGGCGCGACACCTCATCTCCTACAAATAAAAGGTCCAGTTCAACCCTACTCTTCACAAGTTCCGCGGCCACGTCCACCACATTCTCAGCCACCAAGAGTAGTGAAGTTGTTTTATTTATTATTTTCTGATTTTCATATTATTTTCCTTGTCATCGTTTGTTCTTCGTGTTGTTTTGTAGGAACCTGCGCTTGTTGTCGGTCTTCTACATTCTGTAATGTTTTCTCTTCCCTTTATTTCTTGCATTGAGAACAATGCATGATTTAAGTTGGGGGGTTGAACTTGTGTTTTTATGTCTTTATGATTATATTTTTGATTTTATGTTGAATTTTAAAATTTTATTTCAAAAATGTTGTGTCGTTTTTGTTTTGTTTTGATTATGTTTTATTGGTGGATACCCGCACTTAGCATGATTTGTTTTGTTTAATTGTCAAACTTGGTTATTTGGAATATGAATCTTCAAGGGATTATTATTAAGATGATCATGGTGCATGAAATCATTCCCATTATTTCATTGTAGAATGTGAATTGTCTTGAAGAATGATTATATTTACATGATTTGTGTTGTGGGGTCTCGTCCTCTAAGAATTTGAAGGCTTGATTCATTCTCTTGTCAAATGTGTCAATTATGCTTGAAAAAAAAAACATTCTCTCCTCTAACTTCCTATAATGTATTTTATATAAAAAAAATGAAGAAATGAATGAAAAAAAATGAATAAAATGTTATGTATGTTTTAATAAAGTGAGAATAATAAGGATTTCTGCTCCTCTAGTCGTCTAATTGACTATGAGCATGGGAAACCACACAAGGACACTAGGGATGCTATCCCTAAGAAATAAACCTTGTGAAGCTTGATCCACGTCCTCTTGTTTAATTGTTGTAATAAACGGGATTGCACTTTGGATTCTACTCCTATCATGTGTGTCATTCCTTTGAATCTATCCATGATGAGTATGGGAAACCATGTTAGGAAGCTCGGTTTATCCCGATGATTTCACCTAACAAATTATATCCTTTGGGTGCATTACTGTATTATTTTTGAATAAAGTGCAGGGAGTTAGTGAGAAGAATGTTCTATAGGAAAATTGTTGCATTTTGCCTTGAGAACAACTTGCCTACTTATTCTCATTGGACGAGCCACATGTCTTGTTTAATAAATATGTCATTCTCTTCGATGATAAGCTTTCTAGTTTGAAATAATGTGGAATGCTCATAGTGTGTATGATCTTCTTGGGGACAATTCCTTCTTGCTTCATATCTTGAATGATTTTGTTTACTTGAGAACAAGCAAAGAGTTAAGTGTGGGGGAGTTGTTTACTGTATATTTGTCCTATTTTATCATAGGCATTTTGTATCTTTAGTAGGTGTTTCTCCTTTGTTTTTGTGTGATTTTTATGTTATTTCCTTCACTTTTGCCCTTTTGGTGAGTCGTGTAGATTTGCATAATATCTTGAGAAAATGGAGGATAAATGACTGCAAAATTTGAGGGATTCAAGATAATGGGAAGATAGAGAATCGAATAAGGAGCGCGTGGCAAGTTGAATCGGGTCAATCGGCCAAGAAATGAGGGAGAACGAGCCAAAACCGTGGAAGCTGCCGAAGACAGATTTGTCAGGGTGAGCGACCGCGCGACCCCCCTCTCAGCCAAGAGCCTCCGCGAGCGTGGAGACTCCCGCGGGCGCGCGGCCTTCGATCCCCGCGCGCGTTCCAGCTCAGTTTTTCACACGGATCTTGTCCAATCTTTCCCTAACCACTCACCCATTCTCGATTCTCTCTCTCTCTCTCTCAACAAATAAAGGGGATATCACCCATCATCCATTCACTTTTTCACACACACCCATCTCACTTCATTTTCCTTCTCTCCATCTTCTCCACTTCTTCCATCACTTTTCTTCACCACCACCACCGATCCAAAGAGGGAGAAAGGAGGAGGAGAAGAGGCAAGAGGGCTAGAGCTCAAGGAGGAAGGCCCGAGAAGAGGAGCCCGACATCAAGCCATTCGCGGAAGCTAAGCTTGGTGGAGGGACTCCGCTTTGATGATGGCCCGAGAAGAGGGATCCGACTTCGAGCCATCCATGGAAGCTAAGCTCGAACAAGGAGCTCCGATTTGGTATTTTCTTTCCTGTTAGCTTTAGCCCATTTGTGGGGATTTGTCCCAAGACTCTCGAGACAACAAACAATATTGTATAAGTTGTATAGATTTTATCTTTTGGTTGTTGAATAAATGACTTTTATGATGTTTATGTTGTTTTGAGCATGGTGTTGGGAAAATTTCTACATTAGGGGATGGATAATTGATTTGGTTTTGATCTATGCTTGTTCTTGTTGGTTGTTGTTGTTGGAATCGTGCTTTTTCATGTTTAGGTACTTGATCACTACTTGAACATTGATAGGATTTAGAGGAGTCTTGATTGTGAATCTAAATCCGGAAATTGGTTCCTTCGACGTTAGGTGGATGGGGTTCCTAAGCCTAACATGTTAATCTTGCTTGTATGATATAGCTAAGAAAGGTTTAACGGATAGACGATGACAGTAATTGAAGTTAAAATAATTGGAAGGGTCTATTGTATTTGTGAGAGTAGCATTATCAACTTGAATAACGCATAGTGATGAAACCATTGAGAGAATCACACCCTAATGCTCTTCTCATAATTCTATCCTCTATCTTTGTGTTTGGTGGTGTAATTAGTTAATATTACTTGCTTTAATTATGTAGATTAGTTTAACTTTCTTTTTCCTTGTTTAGAATGTTTAGGATGTATTTCCTTTTATTGTACTTGTTAACAATTATGGAATAGAAAGATAATCGCCCACATGAAGCTTTCCTCGAGAAACACGACCCGAGTTAGCTCACCTCCCTACAATCGACCCCGTCCTATTGCAGGAGTCCGGATCAAAGTAGTCTCGCATGTGGAGTAAAATTCGGACACAACAGTCATCAATAGTTAAGCATGTTAAACATGTTATAATAAGGTAAGAGTGTAGCAGGAGCTCAATAATTCAATTAGCAATGTCATAGGATAAAAATACTTAAGAGTTATCAGAGTAGTAGGAATCATAGTGGGATGAATACTATAATAGCAAAATAAGATCCCGGTAGCCAACACACATCCACAGCCACCAACGACCTCTACATCTCAACTTGAAAATATTTGAAAAGAGGATATGAGTGCTATTGCATTCAGTGGAATTTTATAAGAAAACTCTGAAAAACTTTAGAAATATCCAACAACAACTGGTAGTACATGGGAAGCAAAATGCAAAAGCCCTTCCTATACCTGCAAAATATTTTCACTTCTTGTGGGCTCATCCTGGCTCAAACCTGATGTCTACTGCACCCCACAGAGGCATGCCTTAGAATAAGAGATGGGTCACCTCAAATATCCTACCGAGTATGCGAGGGGTTACCCAACAGTGACTCCCCAGTGATCAAAAGATCACAACCTAGTGACTCGAAGGCCACAACCTGGTGATATGAAATCACAATTCCACGAGCTCAGTATCCTGTTTAGCAATCATTCAATCTCAATATTCAATCTGCTAGTATGGATCATATCCTAGAATGAATTATCTAGGTCTAATTCCTTAATCAATAACATGGTCTCATTGCCTATAAGAGTTACTAACATCTGTTGGGATTGTATACTAAAAGCGTGTTTTTTGCATATAATTATTTTCCTTAATTATGAATGAGAATAACATTGGTGAGAACGTTTTGATCAAAATGTTTTTATTCAAACAATACACATCCAAAGAATCCTAGCTTGTTCCATCACCATCAACTTATAAGGCATCATCTAGCTAAGCAAACTTCCTCATTATAATATCAATTCCCAAAAATCAATCATATGATCATGATCATATCTATATATATATATATATATCATATCGATAATTCATATCATATCACATCATGGTAGCATCCATAACATATCATGCTTAAGAGATCAAATAACATTCACATCATCAATTCCCATAACATAATAATTTCTTTGTACAGAGACTAATCAAGTAGAGCAATAAAAATATTTTATTGGATATTTCATTTTTCTCTATCATGCTTCTAGAGCTCACTAGCTCAAGCCATAGATGAGTATAGTATTACCCACCTCGATCACTATTCGAAGGATGAGGCAACAAGCTGCAGTTCATTTCTTGGGTTCTCTCGGGGGCTCAACTTTATCTACAAAAGCTGATTATCGACTTAGTGATCTATATCGAAGATCATAAAGTCTAACAAGAATTTAAATTGGGATTTATCCCTCCTAAACTACGACCTTACTACAGATTACACGACTTTAGATTTTTACTCAACTTAAAACAATAAAGAGATTTGAGAATTTATTTATTCGAGATTGACCTAGTCAAGAGGTTGGTAAAAGACGATACTCCGTCGTCACCCCTTTTTCTCGACCTTTACCCAAAAATCCAATAAGGCATAATACTCTTCCAAAAATTTTTAAATAAAAAGAGAACGATGCTAGACATGCGAAGCATAACATATATAAATTTTAGAATTTTTCAAAATCGCAAACTTCCGAAAAAAATAAAGCAAATAATTTTGGAAATTTTTCGACAACTCATGCTTCCAAAATAAAATTTAAACACTTAAAATGCTTTAGGCAAAAATCTAAATGGTGGGATATTAGAAATAAAAATTCAACAACATACTAATTTAACATAAAATAATATTCTGAACAATTTTCTTAAACAAACATTTTCGATTCAGGATCTCAAAAGACTATGAATCCTTAAAAACCTAAAATTGGTCGCTAACGGCGTCTACGACCATTTTCCGATCGTTTGACCCATTTTTGATCCCTGAATAACGCCTTAAAAATACAAAATAAAATACCTCATTAAATACATAACATATCAAAAATTAGGTTCCAACGGACAAGGAATGAACAGAGATGAGTGTGTCGGAAGAAGGTGGCTGGCGGCGGCAAACTGGCCCGATGAATGTTGTCAAAAGTCGGTCCGGTAGCACCTTTCCCCGCCACCCCATCGCCGCCGCCGCCCACCATTACCACCACTCACTCTCCCTTCTGGCTCTTTATTAATCTCTGTACTCTCTCACTCTAGATGTGAGTATTTAGCGTGGGAAATGAAGTGAAGGGTGAGGGGCTATTTATAGGCAAAAAGTTGGGGTAACCGATAAGGAATTTCGGGTATAAAATACTGATAAAGTAATTTTTGAACTCAATTAAAAGTTGTTTTATTCAATGTCGAGGTCCAAATGACTGTCGACATGAAATTCAAAAATACCAAGAGACTCATTGGCTCATTTTCTATAGGCGAGGAAAGCTTCGGTTCAACAAGTAGGATTTTGTAAAATATTTAAAATACGTAAAAACATGAAATTTACTATTCACACTTTACTTCATAAATTTTCATCATCGAGACCTCAAATGACCTCAGATTAAAATTCAAGAGTACCGACACGCTCCTCGGGCCGATACCTTACAAACACGACCAAAGTCGGCTATATTCGAATAGAGATCGAAAAAATTTTAAAAGATAATTTTCATGAAAATGACCCCTAAAGTCGCGACTTACATCTGTTTTACCTTAATTATCATTAAACTTTCTTCCAAGCACTCATAATCTTAATTAGAAATTTTTTAATCGTGCTTAGAAAATGTGGGGTAGTACAACTTCTTAGGACTGCAAATCAAACAAATTGAAGAAGGTATATTCAAATATCAATCCAAATATGCAAAAAGAATCTTGTCAAGAAATTTCGACTGAAAAACAGCAAGCATAAAAGAATTCTAATAAGGACATCAACAAAGATCACCAAGGATGATGTTGGAACTGAAGTTGATCATACTCTATACAGAAGCATGATTGAAAGCTTATTATATCTTACCATAAGCAGGTCTGACATAGCATACAGTGTTGGTCTTTGTGCTAGATATCAAGTATGTCCAAAAGAAAGTCAAATGAAGGCTGTGAAGAACATCATCAAGTATGTCAATGAAACAACTGAGTATGGATTGTAGTATTCTACTAACACAAATTCAAGCATTAATATTGTGGCTTGTAGTGATACAGACTAGGGAGGCACCCCAGATGACAGAAAAAGCACATCAGGTGCTTGTTTCTTTGTAGGAAACATTCTTGTTTCCTAGTTCAGCAAGAAGGAGAATAATATTTCTCTTTCAATAGTTGAAGTCAAGTACATTGCGGTAGAAAGCAGTTGTACTCAAATTGTGTGGAATCTACAAATGATGAAGGATTATGAAGCTACACATGATGTTCCAATTCTATTCTGTGACAACATAAGTGCAATCAATATATTGAAGAATCCAGTCCAGCATTCAAGGACCAAACACATTGATATCAAGCATCATTACATTAGAAGTTTGATCGAAGAATAAGTTCTGAAGATTGAGCATGTCAACACAGAAGATCAACTAGCTGATTTGTTCACCAAAGGCTTGGACACTGCAAGGTTTGAGAAGCTAAGATCTGCATTGGGTCTTTGCATCTACCATATGTCTGACGAATACTATTGCGACTTCACAAGAGAGAGATGATCACTTAAAAATATTGCATCTCTGATCAGTTTGCAATTCTCACATTCTGATTTCTAATATTCATCTCTTTGCTCTCTCATTCTCTCTGAAAATTTCTTACCATTACTCCTGATTTTGCCTAGTATTTTCTTTCAATGTTTTAAATCTAACCAATGCTCCCTAAAAATAGCTCCTTTTAAGCCTAAAAATGAAGCTAGAATGTGTTACCTATGTCGGCAGAACCATTGATGAAGATACAAGGCTTGATGATTTTGATCATCAAGTTCTTAGACTTAATTCAAAGAAATAGAAGGTTTCAAGAAGGCTGATAGATGAAGAAGATATATAAGATTATGAAAACCGTTTTATTGAGGCTTATCATGAAAGTGAAGATGAAGAAAATCCTTCAGAGGAAGAAGAATAGATTGCCTCTTCCAAGAAAGTTAAGAAGAGTAAACCGTTGAAGCTTGATGATCTGATCAAACAAATAACAAAGACTTACAAGCCAATGGCTTCTCCAAAGGACAAAACAAAGAGTAGTGTCAAGAAGAAAGCCACAACTAAGAAATCCAAAAAGGTGGTTGAAGTTGTCTCTAAGAATTCGGAAAAAGAAAAAGACAAAGTCGAACAACCTATTGTTGATCAACTTATAGCAGAAGAACCTGTTGCTGAGAAAGAGGTTCAAGAAGAAGTTCTTGAACCTGCTGTACCTAAAGAAGAAGATGAGTATATTCTCCTTGCTCATAAACTAAAGAATATGAACAAGACTATTGTCACTGACAAAGGAAAAGACAAGATCATTCATAGACCTGTAATCGCATAAAATCCAAATGAAGAGATTTAAAGATCTTTGTCATCTGAGAAGGAAGTCTATATGTCTCCTAAAAAAAAGTTGCTTACCAGTACTCTGTACACTATTGGGCCATTTACTGTCATATCCCCAACACTGGGAGGATCCACAATAGAGAAGAAGGTCCTAAGGAAGTTGATAAAGAGATTTTTCACTATGTACACCCGGTCTCCGATCACTAGAAGCAAAGCTTCGGAAGAAATTTTGGGAAACTTTCTGGAGAGTACTAAAGCTGGAAGGGAGACCCGATCTAAAGCTGCTACTGGAAAGAAGAAGGTTCATAAAGATGTTCATGAACATGTTGGTGGACATTCCAGGTAACTGGAAATCATTCAAGAAGAAGGTACTTCTTATACTGATCTTTTTAGATCTATTTGTCATGCCTATCTGTGAAAAAATCAAGAAAAGAAATATGATATCTGAGATGAGGATAGATACCTCTGTGTAAGTGGAGGTTGGTATCTACACTCTTGTTGAGGCTGCCGGTTTGCTTCAAACCGTGCTCAAAATCAGGAAATATGCATCTACAGTGCTGAGTGAGTTTTTCTGCAATCTCACTAAGAATATAAATGATTCTGCTTTTGAGAACTATGAGAAGGTGTTAGTGAGTGAAGATTTGATTGAGTTCTATCCACATCTGATCAATGAACATATTGGATCAATAATTGAGAGAGAGATGATTGACGTCAAAGATTGGGGCATGATAGGTGCTGAACTCATAGGTGGTGAGTTTGATTATTTACCGACCAACCCTCAAATCATTCCATCAAGCAAGCTAACTCCATCCTACAAAGCTCTTTTCAGAATTGTCATTCACAATTGGGTTCCAACAACCCATCGCACAGGAGTAAATCAGAATCAAGGGAGGTTCTTGTTCCATGTAGGAACAGGAAAATCATTTGATTTTAGTCAATTTATTTTCAACAAAATCATTTCCTTGGCTGAGAGTGAGCTGACTAAGGCTCTCATTGTCTATCCCGTACTGATTTATGGGATAATTAAGAAGCAGAAAAAGAATGCTGCAACAAGAATTGATTCTGTTGTTAAGCTTAAAAAACCTTTAGGCATGAAGGTTTTCTTTGACCGGCCTTCTTCTACAAGAGAGCATCTCCGAGCCCAAATTTAGAAATTCATAAGCTCGAAAAAGGATTCAGATCAAGCATCAGCATCCTCTACTCCCACAAGACTATGTTGCATTCCACGCCCAGAAGACTCTTGAACATGCTGCCAAGAGAAAGAAGGTTCAATAACTTCTTAATGAACTTCTTTAGAATGAAGAATTCTCAAGGCCTTCTGCAGAGAAAGATCAACATTTGCAGACCTTAGCCTGAAACGGAAGTCAAGGAAAGTGAAGAAATTCAAAAGGAAAAAGGCCATCTCAGCAAGACAGCTAAACCAAAAAAAGAAGATGAAGAAGAGACTAAGCATGAAAAAGAGTCTGCAGGAGAACAAAAAGAGGAAGCTAAACAAAAAGAAGAAGCTGGGAAAGGAGAGAAAATAAAAGAGGGAGAAGAAGAGTTTGAGTTTGCACATGAAGATGATGATCAATCTGCAAACAAGTCTGACTGATGAAACCATAATAACTATGCTCATTTGCCTTGATCAGTAGAAAAATATGGAGAGTATTCATTTTCTAAAAATTTCTTTTGAAACAGGCACTTCTTTTTTGCTCTAATTTTTATAAGGCTCTCTAGTTGAGTCTTAGTTTTTGTTTGAGGCTCTGTACCATGAGCTTCTCAAGATGATGTAATCTGTAACCGCTCTATCTCATCTCATTACATTACATCATTATACACTCCTCCATCTAGCCACTTTTATCTTTATTGCTTTGATACCATGTTAATGATCTTCATTGCTCTGATAAAGATGAACAAGAAAAGGCATAAAAGAGAAAAAAAGAAAATTAGAGCAGAAATTTATAACAATGTTCGTCAAGATCTAGATGAACATCCTTGCTAAAGAAGGAGTTGCACTTGAAAAAATGAAGGAGCTGATTTGCCAATAGATAAAGATAAATGGGGAGATTGTTAGTGCTATGCTTTGCACTAAGCTTATTTATCAAGTGGTGTACTTTGAACTTGCAGCATTTATTGATTATTATTGATCTTTATGACATAAATCATCACTAAGTATTTGGTTTTTCCAAGTACACACATTGCTCTGGACAACATTTGTAGAGATGTACAAGAATGTGATCCGAACTTCATGAGGATAACTCAAGCATGAAGACATGATTGAGCTGAAGATGAAGATAGTTGTGCATCGAGACACAACTGATATTGTTCAACACACTGAATAATGCCAGGTAGCTTAAATGATAGCCAAAAGTCAGTTTGTGAACATACAAGACATTCCGTTATGCTATCTGATATGAAGGTTCAAGATCAATAATGTTCATGGCAAAGTTCGTGAACGTTTGCATGAATATCATTTGTCCAAATTATTCTTCCAAGATCATTAAAGTTGTTCCAAGTATGCCAACCAAGAAGAGATTCAAGATCGTTCTAGAACATGTCTTAATCAGCTTGAAGAGCACGATATTGAAGATAAGGAAGATATCTAAAAATGGAAGAATTATAACAAGACATGTCCTTGGTTTTGAAGCTAATAAGAAAATTTCCTTATTAGATATATGATAGGATTAGGACTTCTGATTTCCATGATATGGATAAATCCCTACTTTTTAAATAGCCTGGGATCAGAACTTGTTAGGTACACCAAACAGAGAGATATTGCACTGAATATTTCAAAAGCTCTAATTGTTTAAAGAGCCATAAAGTTTCGATCGTGAGTTTAGACTAGAGATTAGTATTCTATCAAAAGGTTTCTCGGGAGAGAATATCTGTGGGAACTAGATATAGAGAGTCTAGGTTGTGAGAGGATCTCACGATTCAATTCAACAAAAGAGGGTGTACGGGTAGAACAGGTATCGAGTGGCGGGAGGTCAGCTGCGTGTAATATTCTAAGTAAACGTTGCATCGGAGTAGTGAGTTATTTTCCATGGTCCTGACAAGTCCCCCTGACGCAGATCGATTGATTGAACAGTGCTTTACTTTTTGCAGTTTACATTAAGTTCATAATAACATTCTTACACTTTATTGTGAACTTTATCTAACAATGTTCAAATACTTTTATGTAAACGTTTACAGAATAGCTACTTCGTACAAGAGTGTATAATTTTAGTATCTATCTCGAAATTACACAATTTGCTTGAATTGAAAAAATGATTTTAGGCCATTTTTGTTAACCTTTGGTTTGTACTATTGTTTACCTATCTTTGAAAGATTCCATAATCAGCATGTTTGAGCTTTGTAACCTTTTTTTTATAGTCGATGGATTGAGGAATTTCATGTTTACATGTATGGGATTTTTGGTATTGATCAATGGTGCAAAATTTGCTATTATGTTGTGGAATATTTGTTGTGATGTGGAGATATATTATGGAGTCTTATAAGCTCTACAAAATAAAGAAAAAAGTGTGTGTGTGTGTGTGTGTGTGTATATATATATATATGTTTATATATATATATTAAAAAAAATGAGATAAAAATAAATTAGAGCACAAAAGATCCATCCAGCACTTTGTTCTATTTATTTGAGAAATTTAACATGCACTGTTGGTGATTTTTATTTGATGTTAGAAAGGGAGAAGGGAACTAAACAAGATTTAGTTCTACTAAGATTTATCACTAGTTGATGATTTTTGGAAGATGATTGACAGTAGCTAACTTAAGAATTTTCTATGATAAGTCACTCAGCCATATTTTGCCTACATATCCAAAGAGTCGACGTTACAACCAACATTAAGTTTTAATTGATTTTTAGTTCAAGTTTTACATTCTAGTAGTGGAGAGATAGATGATTTCCAAGATTATGATAGATTGCTGTATTTTTTGATTTCGAGAGTTACACATTATACATTCGAGTGTGAAGTGAATTTTCATATTTACCTTTCAAGAGGTCTATAATTCCAATGAATTTTGATTGATGTGCTATTAGTTTTATCTGTTTAATCTTTCCATGTTCAGTTTGATGCATCTGAGGAAAAAATCCGAAGTAAGTACTTTGATCATCACTTAATCTTTTCTTTTTCTGTTCTTTTTCGTTGTTCGGGACTAGCAATAGTTTAAGTTTGGGGGTTTGGCAGCGATGTGTTGTACATAAATTTTGGATATGAATTGATGATGTTTACTATATTAAGTTATGTATTTATATAGGTTTTGTGTTTTAATTATTATCATTTGGAGCTTTTGATATGTTTGCTAATTTTGCAGTAATAGTTGTGCTTTCGTTGCATAAGTGAAGCAAAACAGTTAAATATGGGTATAAAGAGTTGAAGGAGGACTTAATTAGGCTATTGGGCTTAATTTAATACTTAATTAAAGTCTAATGGACTGGATTAAATGATCAAAACCTGTGAAAATTTGAAGTCCAGTGCAAAAATAGCTGGGGTCGACCTAGAAAGTGTCGGTTGACTCAAGCTAGTGCAATTTGTGAAGGTCTGCGTCGACCCGACTGAAGTCACTTGGGTCGACCCTGTGCAAAAAGGGCTTCTAGGTCAACTAAAATCCATAGGTCACCCCATGTGCTGAGGTCCGCGGAAATGTGATTTTTTATTTCCAATTCAGGATTTTAAACCTACATATAAAAACTCCATTTTGATACACGTCATATATATATATATATACATATATTGATGAGTGGTGTTTTTACACAATATTTTGAGGTTTAAATAAAGTGAATTGAAGGTAAGATGGATAATCAAATAAGGAACATATTGCAAGTTGAATCACCTCAATCGGACAAGAAACGAGAGAGAACGAAGTAAAACTGTGAAAGGTGTCGGTGTGTCGTACGGTCGTTTCATGGTCAGAATAAATCTTAAGAGAAACTTATCCTTATGCCCACTGCAAGTGTAGCCAGCAACGTGAGTAAGGGTCGATCTCATGATGAGCTGCGAACTCTATCTTCTAATATCACCAATTCCAAAGTTTGAGGATTGATGTGGTATCCATGCTTCGTATGTAAATACTGTAAAGTAAAATAGCAAAAGAAAAGAAAAGAAAATATTAATGGTAATGTATTCCGGATTTGAACGTCGATTCAAACTTAACAAACATATGATTGATCATGGGCATGCTGATTACTTATGTGAATCTAATTATCTGGTTAAAGGTAACAGATCTCTCTTTGTGTGCCCAATCTATCATTTAAGTATAGACTAGAGTTGATCTCTCATCCCTTAATCCCTAACATGTTGCCTAACCCCGATCTCTCCATTAATTATAAACAACAAGGCAACTTTATGCCCTAGACAGACCCGGATTTATTGCAAACACCGATCTCTCCATTTACCCACAATACCCGGTGATGCACCCCATCCCTTTATGACCAACACACAGTTACGATTCATTGACTATTTATAGAGGAAGTGAACACAATTCTAATTAATGAGTGATCAACCATGATTAATTAGCTTAGCCCACTTTAATGCAACAAAGAAAATGATTACATGGCGGAACCAAATTCACACAATTTATGCCCATAAGCCTCACGGTTCTTACATGTTCATTAATTTCTCATCTTTGTTCGATCCGGAATAATAAGTCTAGCCGTTCATGCTTTACTGAGAACAACAACAACAACAACAACAACAACAACAACAACAACAACAACAACAACAACAACAACAACAACAACAACAACAAAAACAACAACAACAACAACAACAACAACAATAATAATAATAATAATAATAATAATAATAATTAAAAGAAGACATAAATGAAATGAAAAACTTACTTGATTAATAGTAAAACTGATCCAATACCAATGTTGGATTTAAGTACATAAACAAAAATCCTAGCAGTCTGCGGGCCTAAGGCACGAGACTGTTCAACAATAAAATAAATGCAGAAAAGTAAAATGATAATGTATATGGCGTGTTGTAAGTGTGTTCGGCCTCAGCCATGAAAACTACTTAAATAGGAGTACAAAAACACAAGACAACTTCCCCACAGGCCAGAGGATCTTCAGTCTAATTCGCAAGATGTTGTGCAAAAGACTTTCCATATCTGGCAGATTCTTTCCTTATTTAGAAGATCTGACTCACAGATTATGTACTCACCGTGCCCTAGATCACTGAGATTCAACCTTTCTTAGATAGTCGATCCTCCTCCTAGAATCCGAGAGATACGTTCAGACTTACCTTGTATAGCTCCTCCTTTCTTCGGCGGCTAAGGCGCACTGCTCCTGCCTCAGCTAATAATTATTGCTCTTGTGCCCAGTCTCTTCTCCTTCTATCAATCACCTTGAGGTTAGTGTGGGCACGATCACGAACTTTTCATTCAGCAATGCTAGAATGGTAGGCATTTCTGCTAGGCTCGACAGAGAGCTTTCTGTTGAGAAGTCATTGCCCATCTTGGTATCATTTGGTATCCAAATGCCCTCCAGAAATGATTTTGCTACCTCCTGCCTCCCTTATGCCCATACTGGCTCTTTCCGACTCAAAAAAAATAAAGGACAAAAGAACAAGAAAAAAGACATAAAAACACGAGAGAATTTGGACTTGTCACGGTTCAGAATCATAGATGCGGTCGCCGCACTCACGTTGTCAGGCGTGATCGGGGACATGAGTGGCCTGTTCTAACACTAAGGCATGTTTTTCTTTGTTCGGGACATAACCAGAGGTGCGATTGGGGGCACGACTGAGCCCGTATCGCGCTCTCAACCCAGATTTACAGATCTGCAAGTTGTTTCCATCTTATTTGGTGGTTTTTCTTCATTTTGGGACATCCATTTCCACCACCTACATACCCAAAACTCCTCTCATTACAAAATCCTCTTTTCTCACATCTCAAAACCCTAGCCACCCATCAAACTCACACCCTAGTTAGGATTTCCACCTAACTATGGTGAATAAGGAGCAATGGCTTGAAGATGGAGCAAAGAAGAGAAGAGTGGAAAAAAGGATGGAGTCGAGACTCAACTTTCAGGTTGTTCTTAGTTACTATTCTTTTTTTATTTTGATTTTTTTTAGATGATTTAGTCCTTGGATTTGTATAATGTTAGGCTAAATTATTTTGTATTGTTGGATTGAGATTATTTAGGTATTTATGCATTTCATTTTCTATTGATTGTTTATGGCCCTATTTCATTTTTCGTGCTTATGCTATGTATGTATGTTAGTTAATTAATCACTAATTGACATAATTTTATCTATTGATTCATAATTTAAGAGATTAGTCTTAATAGACGAACCCTAGGCATGAGACACCTATGTCAATAAATTCGAGAGAGTTGAGACTTAGTGTGAGGCCTAGAATTCTTAGGAGCTTTTGATAAGTACATGTGTAGGATTTGATCGGAGACGGTATACCTAGTATATACCCCACAACTTGAGTGTCTCAATAGAGAACTTAGGATGCAATAGAGATTTTCTTAGTGAGATTTGTCACCACAGATAGACGTTCAATAGGATCATTGGTGTTTAGTACCCAAAGAACTTAATCCCGAGAGTATCTCTACCTTCTTGTCCCTTTCTTCATTTATTTTTCTCATTTCTTTATCACTTCCCTTAGTTTAGATTAGTTAGTTTCTCTTTTTATTCATCGTCTAGATAATAATCGAGATTCGATGTCATAGTATATACAATTAATTCTAGCTAGTCTCTGTGGATACAACACTTGCTCACCATCATCTACACAACCATGTTCTCTTAGGGGAGTGCTAAGTTTTGGGCCCATCATACATTCTAAGGGAGACTAGAAAGACATAAGAGAGAAGACAGAAAAGAAGAGAAAGACGGGGGTTTGCCATCTACTCAAGAGGAGGTGACAATGTTGCTAGAGACTGAGTGTTGCTGAATAAGAGATAAGACAAATGGATTACATCTCATTATTCGGTGTTGTTGTTTATTTTGGCATGAATTCCTATGCTCTAGTTTTGTTTATTTATTTAATTATGTCTAGCTAATTTAATAGCTAGATTTTAAGGATTGGATGTTATGAATTTTATTAATATGATTTGATTACTTTTTTCCTACTATCTCTCGGGGCTTGATTGCTGTGAGCTGAATTATATTTTGTATAAGTGCTTGATCATCATTTGTGCATGCTAGTTGATTAATTTGATGTACTCACCAGAGAAGAATTAATTAATAAAAAGTTAGAATTCAGGTTATGTGTGCTTGAAAGTACCGATCCAGTGAACAAGTATTACATAGGGTTCAATAAATCTTCGTGTGCTTGATTGAGAGTGATGACATGTGTGAAGAACTAACTAAGTAAAGTGCATGCTCATTATGTCTATTTTATGGAATATGCCTTAAGCAGCCTGATAATAAACCAATGATTGCCCACCACTGATAAATTACAGACTAAATCGAGTTGCAAGAATCAATGAATATGAATAAATGAGATAATAATCCAATTTCCCTAAAACCTAGGTTTTCCCAATTTATAGTTTAAGTATTTTATTTATTGTTTTAATTGTTGTTATTTATTTTCCCTCTACATATGTATTTAGTATCTGGATATTGATTAGGTACTTGTGTTTGAGAACATGAGAGTTGCAGTCTCTGAGAGATACGATACTTTTGCTCATCTATATATTATAATAATACCGTGCACTTGAGGTCACCTATTTGTTAATAAATAGTGTGTCAAGAGTTTAACGACGGAAAAATTTTATCGCTAGTCTGTTGCTAATTTATTATTTTTATTTTCTCATGACACAATTTTACAATAAGTTAGCAACGGAAAATTTCGTCACTAGTATTTTTCCATCGTTAATTATATTGTTAAAATGACTAACGACGAGATTATTAACAACGGACTGGATCCGTCGTTAATCCGTTGCTAAAATGGATTAACGATGGATTTTTGATGTTTAGTAATGCAAAATTCCATCACTAAAACGTGATTTTTTTGCAGTGTGTATGTAGAATTTTAATATTGCATTTTCGAAAATAAATTATGAAAATGTCTTCTCTTTCTCAATCTATTAGATCATGTGTGTTGAAATTGTCCCATTTATCTTTTGGGCCCAAATAATATTCTCAATCTGTTTTATTTACTTCTTGGCCCAAAACCCAAAACCCTAGCCCATTATCTGGTTCCCTCATTAATTAACCCTAATCTACTTTGCTTTTACAAAGCATTCTCCGCCTCTATAACTTTCTGGATCCTTCTCTTCTCTCTCAAGCCTCACATTTGATCTTAAGCCCTAATCTGAAAATCTCTCTCTCTCTCTCTTGTCTGTCTGTCTTCTCGGTTTCTCTGGCCAGAATCCTGACCGTGGTTTCTTGTTGGCCTATGAGTGTAGAAGGTTGTGTGGGTTTTTGAGAGTGCTGAGTTGTGAGTGCTTCGTGGGTTGTCCGTTTCACCATCCCCTTCCGCTTGGTCTGGGTCGATTCAGTCGCCGGAGCCGCCATTGTCGTCGCCAGTCGGAAAATCTGAGCCCCCCAGTGCCTTAGAGCACATTTTCCCACCTCTGATAGCTTCATTCATCTCTGTTCTTAGTTTATCTTGCTATTTACCTTTTGATCTAACTTATTTGGCTTCCTTTGTGCAGATCTATCCAAGGATTTAGCCAAGCCTGTGAAGAACCTTGTAGATCCACTAGATCTACACCTCTGAGGCCATCTCTCGTTGAAGCCACTCCCTCTATGAAGCTTTAAGTGTTCTTAGCCGTTTGAACGGCTTGTGAGTGAGACCGAAGAGGCGGGGAAACAAGTAGTGAACCCCAAGCCAAGCCGATACCACAACAATGTGATTGAATGATTGAGATTTACCTCTAATTTATATACTAAAAGTCTAGGTGTACAGGTAGTAATCTTCTTTACCCCGTGATACTTCAAAACATATCAAAATTTGATATGTTTTTTCCTTGGAAAAAACAAGTACTGTAGGTAAGAAAAATAAATTGTGTTCACGATGTAGAGAGACTACGTTTAATGAATCAAACAAAGTAGCGATTGAGAGAGAAAAAAAAAAAAAAAAGTAGCGATTGAGTGTAGCAATTTATTTTGAACCGATGCTTTACCGTGTGAGACTAGCTACAAACCTGATAAATTAAAATACCCGTATAAACTTACTTATCAATTATATTGGTGGACAATCCTATATATATTAATGAACATCTGCAATGTTCAGGAAGAGAAACAAATTCATTAATTTTTTTGAATCTTTTATCATATAATACTATTTAATGTTTAATTTCACACAATATATTAATGTAACAATAATTACATACGAAGATTCATCCATAGTTTCATATTGAAGACATAGTATTAATATGAAAACTAATATAGTATATTATTATATTTAAATAGATATTATATATTATATTATATTACACTATTACCCTTAAATTAAAATTATAATATAAAATTATAATAAGGACATAATAGGTAAACCATTATTTATAAAAACAATGTTGTTTTTATATAGGATAGTAAATAGTAGATTTAAAAAATAAATAAATAAATCATATCATCTGTATCCAACATTAATTTAAAATATAATTGATGTAGCTTTCAGCTCATTTTACAAGTTTTGAAATAGTGAAAAAAAAAAAACAAACGATCGAAAATTCCATTAATAAGAAAATCATTTTTTGACTAATTAAGACATGCACTTTCCTTAATGAATCCTGGTCCAACATAATTAATAATCAATTAGACGACTAGTTCTTCGTAGCTAGACTTGGCTTCTGTAAGGCATAACCTCCCTTAGTATTTGTCTTATTTCGACCTTTTCATCTTTTTCAGGAGCTCGCCATATAAGAATTTGCCAAGTAAACAATTTCATTTAATTATATTTGTATATTGCACGAGACATTTTTATTGATATGTGAAATTGTTACTAGCTAGGAAACTCCTATATATATATACCAGTTCCATTCACTTGAAAACCACAAACGATCTTGAGAAAATTAAACATCTCAAACTTTATCAGAAGCTAAAATGCCTCAAATTCCATTCCTACCAATAATTTGCGTGCTCATTTGGCAGTTAACTTCTTCACTAGCTAATGATTCTTCTCTAGAAACTTATATAGTTCATGTTGATTTACCAGACACGAAACTTTCATCATCTGATCTTGGATTTCAAAATCTTGAAAGCTGGTATAAATCTTTCATCCCTACAGCTCTATCTAGCTCGACCGAAACTCTGCGAATTGTGTATTCCTACCACAATGTGTTCCCTGGGTTCGCAGCAAAGTTAACACCCGAGGAAGTGAAGGCGATGGAGAAGAAGAAGGGGTTCGTATCAGCAAGGCCGCAACAGGTAATGTCGCTGCACACGACTCACACGCCTAATTTCCTTGGCTTGCTCCAAAATATGGGGTTTTGGAATGAATCAAACTACGGAAAGGGTGTGATTATCGGAGTTTTAGACACCGGAATAGTCCCCGATCACCCTTCCTTTAGCGACGAAGGAATGCCTCCCCCGCCTGCCAAATGGAAGGGGAAGTGCGAGTTCAACTTCACTAAGGCCTGCAACAACAAGCTGATCGGAGCAAGGCATTTTAGAGACGGTGATGGAACTCCTCTAGACGACGACGGCCATGGCACTCACACTGCGAGCACTGCTGCTGGTAACTTCGTTAGAGGTGCCAATGTTTACGGCAATGCAAACGGCACAGCCGTAGGCATAGCACCTCTTGCTCACTTGGCCATTTATAAAGTCTGCGCAGCTTCCTGCTCCGAGAGCGACATATTGGCGGCCATGGATGCCGCCATTGATGATGGAGTCGACGTGCTCTCCATCTCTCTCGGCGGATCTTCTAGACCCTTCCACGACGACAACATTGCACTAGGCGCCTTTAGTGCGATGGAGAAAGGAATTTTTGTGAGCGCCTCCGCAGGGAACAACGGCCCCTTCAACTCCTCCCTTTCTAACGAAGCCCCTTGGATTCTTACAGTTGGTGCGAGCACGGTTGACAGGAAAATAATGGCGACGGCTGTGCTGGGGAATGGGCAGGAAATGAGAGGCGAATCAGTTTTTCAGACCAAGAAAGATTTTCCTACAACTTTGCTGCCGTTGGTGTATCCTGGTTCAAACACTAGTGACTTGACTGCCCCTTACTGCAGCCGAAGGTCATTGAATAACACTGATGTCGCCGGAAAAATAGTCCTCTGCGAAGTTGGCGGTGGCACCACCGGAGTTTCAAAGGGACAGGCGGTGAAAGATGCTGGCGCCGCCGCCATGATTCTCATCAATACGAAACGCCAGGGGTTCACTACATCAGCAGATGCTCATGTTCTTCCCGCGGCAAACGTTAATTATGCTGATGGACTACAAATTCTCGACTATATCAACTCCACATCTTCTCCCACTGCTAGAATTGTGTTCAATGGAACAGTCATCGGAGATAAAAACTCTCCAGTCGTAGCTTCCTTCTCTTCGAGAGGCCCGAGCAGGGCCAGCCCGGGTATTCTAAAGCCCGACATTATTGGCCCGGGTGTCAACATTCTTGCAGCGTGGCCTACTTCTGTCGAAAACAACACGAACACGAAAAACACGTTCAACTTTGTTTCGGGTACCTCGATGTCGTGCCCTCATCTCAGCGGCGTCGCGGCATTGCTGAAAAGCGCGCATCCTGATTGGTCTCCGGCAGCTATCAAGTCGGCAATCGTGACCACTGCTGATGTGGTGAATCTCGAAAACAAGCAAATAGAGGATGAAAGGCTTGTTCCTGCGGATGTTTTCGCGACCGGTGCAGGTCATGTCAACCCGGCCCGAGCGAACAATCCGGGGCTCGTTTACGACATCGAGCCCCGGGACTACTTGCCGTATCTCTGTGGCCTGAACTACACGGACCGTGAGATGGGCGTGATTATGCAGCGCAGGGTGAATTGCTCGGCGGAAGCAATGGTTCTTGGAGGGCAGCTCAACTATCCTTCATTTGAATTTCGGCTTTCATCATCCAACCAGACATTCACGAGGACAGTCACCAATGTTGGACAGCCTAATTCTAATTACACGGTGGAGGTCGTTGCACCGCGAGGCGTCGACGTCGCGGTGGAGCCCCGGAGACTGGACTTTGATGAGTTCAATCAGAAATTGAGGTATCAAGTTACATTTACAAGATCAACTGATGTTGGTAACAATATTCCAGTTTCTCAGGGATTTATTATCTGGAAATCTGCTAAGTATTCAGTTAGAAGCCCCATTGCAGTGTTTTGAGACCTATTTTTAACATTGCTTTGATATATGGGTTACATTCATTCTTTACTAAACTTTTTTATTTGGGGGGGAGGGGGGATTCTTTATGAGATTGTTTCTTGTAATTTTTTGTGTATTATTGTTGTTTGAAATTAATTTGATTGATTCTTAGAGCTTTCAGGCTCCGAACTGTACTGGAATAAATTTGTAAATGAATGTTCTTCATTTTTGTTTAAGATTTTTGAATCATTTTCCTGATGGATTCAGTTTGGAGCAGCTTTGGGTGTTATCTGGTATAAAATGATAATCATCCAGATTGATTGGTTTCTCTTTAATATGTCCACACGTCTGGGTACCCTCGGTGTGACTACTTTATAAATAATAATTTTCAATTTTAATATTAGTTTTAGTTTTACAAATTGAGCTCACTTCAATATCCAATCGTTTCATTTTCACATGAATTTGTATGTTGATGATTCTTTATTGTTGTTTAAGATTTTTGAACGATTAATTTTCTAATTCAGTTTGGAGCAGCTTTGTGATTACTACATTATTCATAAATTAAACGCAAAATTCGAATCATCCATCAAAGTTCTTGCAGATCGAAAAACATACAAGCATAAGGGGAAGTTTAAATGGAACCTCTTTCTTAAGAACTTTTTTATAACATGCGAAGAAATGCTATAATATTACAATTGTTTTGTATCCGGTAAGCATGAAATGATCGACTTCAAAAGCCTAAATCGCCCGATAAAAAATGAAGAAAATTAAATAGACGTTGCGTTGCATTGCATGAAAGTACATAAATATTGCCTGATGTCAATCCCCAAACTGCAAACAATAATCTCGAATCACTTGCATGATACTGCCCTGCCCATGCATGTAAATAAATGCAACAGCCGAACTGAAAGGGAGAATCTTATGTTAGAACATCTTACGGATCAAAACTCATTAGACGAATCAAGATCCGAATCCATACACAACCAAACACTAAGAAAATTGTAAATATGAAATTGAATACGAATTTGAATCCAAATATTGACCTGGCTTACGAATTTTGGCACAATTCTCGTAATGTTTTGTGTAACTGAAACAGGTTGTTTCCAAATACCTCGCCGCCAGAGTTTCTAGCAAATGTCCATACAAGCACATCCTCATTGAATCAATTTTTTCCTTCCTGGGAAGTAATAGAAAGAGGGCAACTGCGAGGATATTTACAAGCGAGTTACAGAATACAAACAGAAATAAAATTACCTTTTTTGGCATGCAACTCAGATGTTTTCCCTACAGCTTAGCAATCTATCAACAATATATCATATAAGAATAACCAAAATGTCACTAGACCATAGGCTTCTACTCTTCATACCTTCACGTACAGACATTCTGAGTCGAGATGTATGTAGTCATGTTAAATACATGAATCTCAACCGTGGATATGAAATGAATATCATGTGATAAATACACCATATTGAAGGGACAGAGGTATTAAGCAGACATAAAACATCAGATTAAGAAAGCCTATTTAACTCAAACAGATTTACACAAAGCATAAGATCAATTGGAAAGCTCTCCATCTAGCTCATAAGAGGGTAAGAATTGAGTCAGACTGATGGAGGAATAGACAATCTTTGGCTTGGTTTCCTGGTAAAGCCTAAGATTGGACTCAATGTGAGAGGGACTTGATCATTATGTCAGTATAGAAAAATCTATGAAAAAGGAGTATTGACCCTAACCCCTGAACTGGACGCAGCTATTTGTCAATCCATTTTCATGTACTAAAAAGTTTTTACTATAAAATTGGATGGCAATGATTCTATGCTGAAAATATGGAAAATCAATTTTGGTATCATGGACTCAAGCTATTAGAATCAAGATTATATCCAGTCACAAAGATGAATCTTTCCCCATTTTGAAAAGTCATAATTCACATAATGTTGAAACTTTTTGCACATCTACTCAACCAAATCCAGGAGGCACATCAGGATCTTCATCACTAGCATCTCCTGAATGCTCATCCTTCTTCACAGAAGAAAAGCCCGGTGGAGCACCATAATCCAAATTGTCAGGCTCTGGTAAATCCTCCGACTGCAAGTTATGCCGCTTCTTTGCTTCTATTGATTTCCGTTTAGGACGGTTTGCCCTGCCAATATTGTTTATTTGGTTCATTTGTCTGTTCTTGTGTTGCCTCTTAGTCGGACCAAACCCTGGCGGTTCATTTAACTCTTCATCTGAAAGTGTGACTCCATCTGCATAAGTGCCAGTAGAATCACCACTCTCTAGCTTGCTCTGAACCGGTAGTGGTGGTGAATCCTTATGAGAAGATGACTCACCATTGCCCTTACCTTCAGGATTTGATAATTTATCATATACTGACTGTACAGTTTCTTTTATTTCAGATTGCATGCCATCAGCAGATCTAATTATATTCCACAACCCATCAGAGATTTTATTCATGAGTGTGTCCCTGAAATATGGAGGATTCAAATGAAACTTCAAGAAATGAACTATTTTGTGGCAACTCTGACAGAGTACCAAAATCGTCATGCAAATCTTTTATGCAACTATAATGTGTAATTGTGTTAGCTGCAAATGTTAAAAGTTATCTTACCCAATTTCTTGGTGTATTGCATCAGAAAGCTGACGTGGTTTCATAGACTCAGCGCCCGGACGATTTATTGCAGCTGATTGTTTCACCATTGATATGATATTCCTTCGCAATTCTTCCTGTGGAACATTACAGAATTAATGGTAAATACTTGAAGGCAGAAACAAATGAGAGTGAAAGGCAGGGAATTAAATAAGTGATAGAAACTATGCATGCAGTGTATCATCCAATGCATTATCACAGCCATCCTGTACAACTTCCTCTTCTGTTCTGAATCATGGACAAGATACCAAATAAAGATTGAACTATTCTGAAGCAGGAAACATCCTCCCATAAAACATCCAATCATATAATTTTTGACAACCCATGACCCAGAATGGCAAAATACTATACTACTTGCCTAATAAAACAGCCATAAAGAGGCTGAGCCAGATTCTGTAATATTGAATGCAATAAAACTTTTTATCATTCATTAAGGGCATCAATTCTAAAATTAAATTCCTCCAGTGATCTTTTTAGGGAAAAAGAGGAAGAAAAGATCATTTATGAAAATATTATTTGCAGACGGATTACTATTCTGAGTAAATCTTTACATTGTTAGTTTAGTTGAAGAACAAATATTCTGTTATACCCAATTCTATCAACTTTCCTTCTTTCCTCTAGAACAAATAAAATGAATTTTTGTGTATGGAAACATGCAAAAACTAACACTTTTACTCAACTCCTCTCTCTATATGTTCTCTGTCATGTCCTTCCTGTCCAAGGACTTGTGGATTCAAAATTTTAGTTATTTATTATTACTTAGTTTTAATAACTATAAATTATTTATAATATATTACATGTTTAAATGTAGGAAAAGGGAAAAAAGTCCAAGGACTTGTGGATGAGGAATTTGATGAGGAAGAAGAATTTGAAGGGGAGACTGAGAGTGAAGATGAAGATTACTTCAAAGCTCCAATTAATTTGACTATTTGAGTTGGAAGTGGTATGTTAACTTTGCATTTAGTTTCATGAATTTTATGACTTTATTTATGGAACTTATGTTGTTTCATTGTTTGTTATGATTTATATGAGTTATGTGCAAGGTTATGAACTATAAATTATGTTTATTCTTTATTTTGTGAGGCTTGCACATCGCAGTACTATGGGAAAACGCCTCAAGGCTAAAAACCATGTTTTAAAACCTTGGTAAGTTCTTGATCTATAAGAGAACAATCACAAAATTGTCACGTTTTCAACTTCACCTAACTATTTATGTGAATTCAAAATAGGTATATTTTGTCCATACAGGGAGGTTGTTCGGTAAATTTATACAATATTTATAAATGGTGAATTGGTCATTATGCTACTACCATACTTTTGTACCTTTAACAACCTGGTTAAGAACTCATGCAGGTAAGCTTAAATTAAAATTCTCCTATCAGCCTAGATGCCAAGTCTAACCATCTAAAATAGATGATCTGATTAACCTTATATACCTGGTGTCTTTATGTTTCTTCTACAAGTACTATTCTTTCTTACTTAATACAAGGTCCCCTTGAACACCATCCAATGATGGACAAGAGAAATAGTCTTGCATTTCCATTTGCATAAACGTGCATCATGAATCCCTAATATATGAGGATAGCAAGAGGCTTAAAAGTTAGGACGACTAGATAATCACACAAAAAAGGTATAAATGATTCTTATATTCATGCCATCCAACAACCAATTTATCTGCTTTGTCCATCTTAGTTTGTTTTAATATACTCAATATTGAAGTTTCGTTGCACAACAAAGTTCATTTATCATTTTTTCCCCAAATCCTGCAGAAAAGTTATATGATGTTTTTCCCTTCTGAACCATATAAGATTAGAAACAGTAATTCACATGCAAATGGGTGCATATTATCCTGCTCCATTCATGGAAAATTGCTGTTATGATAATGGGACAATGCTGTAGCTAAAGCCACTTGTGAAATCCAAGTATTTCTATCATAAATACACATGTCATTGATTAAATCCTTAATGTATTTATAAGGTAGTATTAGATGGAATATTGTCCAGAACAACGCGATCCATTTAAAGTGGGAAAATGGCATCTTTTAACATTGCACCAAATCTATCAAAACCTAGTCTCAAAATAAATAAAGGGACAAAGACAAAACATCCAACCAAACTATGATCAAATTTAGATATGTGCCACCAAACTTTTTTCCGTCGTAACTCTCCCACTGAAATATGCTACATTGGCAAGTTACCGAATAAATGGAAGATTTTGGATGAAAAGGAGGAATTGCGGCAGAATAAATGGGGTCTTCGAGGTAAATTCCTTAACCGGAGTCCTATAGCAGATGTTTGACAACGTGTTTGGTGGCTCAGGTCCAAATCTGGTTAACGTGTGAAAACTATAATTTTGAAACCGAGAAATAAATACGTATATACAAGTATGGAGAGAGAGAAAAGAGAAAAGGAATATATTATATGTATATGTGTACAAAAAATATATATACACGCGCGCATTTATGATAGAGAAGAGAAAGAGTGTGTAGCGACTAGAGGAGAGGAGAAAGAAAATAAAGAAGAGAGAGGAGGGAGAAAATGACAGAAAGAAAAATTTTAAAAATAGAGGAAGTTGGTTTCCTCTGCTGGGAGCCAGTTATTTGGAAGCCCGCCACCGTGGCGGTTGGCAATGGATGGAAGTCAGCTTCTGACTTCTCTGGTAGTTGGGGAAGAACTCCCATTATGGACGCCCTTATAGTTAGTAGCAAATTCGTATTACTCCTTGAAAAAATAATAACTTGGATTTATTTATTTTCCTTTTTTTAAGGGTTAACTGTTGGATGTCATAAAATTAATAAATACATTAAAAGGCTAGTAGATGCAAACAAAGAGGAGCAGGCTTGAGGTTGTTCGATGAAGTAGTTTTCTGTTAGTATGGTTTTAAGATGTAAAAGTCGTGTGCATTTGTTTATCTGCTTTGCTATTCTGCGAGAGTATAAATACTCAATCATGTTAACAAATTCTACATAGAAAAGAATAAAATCAATACAAATTCCCTCCAAATTTCTTCGAGTAACCTAATCCTTTTCTAGTGTTCTTCACTAAACTCCGATGCATCCTTGAATTCTTCATACATCTTACGTATACTTTGATATAATAACACAAAACATAGATAAATCCTTTCTCATCTCTTAGATAGCATGCATATCACTCAATTGGTCAATCAAATATACATCAATCACCAGCCTTGGTTCTCCACCCATTTAAAATTAGAAATAATTTGAGAAAATTTCTAGCAATTCACACTTACCCAACAAAGTATAAAAGGTCAAATTCTCTGAAGTAACACATTTTAATCGAAATTTGCAACTTTATCACTAGTTCTCCTCGCAGGAAGATCTAGTTAAAGTTACCATTACAACCACACAAACCCAGGAAAGAGCTCAATTAACAATCACCACAACAGCTACATTCTACAAAACGCTGCAAAATACGTGCCTACAAAGCAAAACAAATTCGCCCATTGAAAGCGATAAAGCCACGGGAGAATACAACGTAACTCCGTGAGAGAGAGAGAGAGAGAGACAGAAAACTCACATTCTCCTTGAGTTTACGGATGATTTTAAGACGAAGCCGATCGAAATCACCGTCGTCCTTCAGCTTCGAAATGACGTCTTCGGATTTTACACGGCCGCCGCTGCCGTTGAATCCCGCGTTTGGCATCGGTGTTTGTAGATCCAATATGCGTATGAATAATTACATATGGCTGCGATTTGGTGATTTTCTACACGAAAGAGATTACGAGAAGAAGAAAATAATTGGCTTTTTGGAGCAGAATTTCAGTAGTTTTGTGTTGGATTGAAAATAATATACAGCTGTCTAAAAAAAGTATACAGCAATTAGAAATTGGGGGATGCAGGTACCACTGTCCAAGCTAGGCCGGGTCGGGCCGGTCGGGTACACAATGTTTTCATGTTGGCAAGCAAACCACTATGTTTGGATCCTTGTATTTGGTATTAAGCAGAATCGAACCGCAGCCGAAAAACTAAACTGAATTGTCAAGTTCGATTCAATTCAGTTTTATAATTACTGAATGTGGTTCGATTAAGGTTTTATTTTCAGAACCGAATAAGGTTCGCTTCGATTTCGATTCAGACTTTTAAAAATTAATTAAATGCAATCCACTGATTGATTGAGCCCAGCCAGTGCCACACATCAAAATCTAAATCTTATTGGTTAATTTTGATTTTCAAATTCGAACAGCCTAATTCCAAAAAATCCCAAATTAGTTATCGCCTCTTGCGTTCCCATAGCTTCTGAGCTCTAGCATAAACACGAGGTCGTTGACACCGACCTCCAACAACATGCAATAATAGCAACAAGTCGATAACTTCGTGCCTCCCCGTCTCGCGGTAGCAACGACAACTCTCTCATCAATATTTCTCGTCTCGCAACAATAACAGAAGCACTTATAGTGGATTTTTAGAGTTTCAATCTACTCGCTCTCTCACCGAGCGTAAAGTGGGTAGGAAGAGGTGGAGAAGATGAGGGAGAATATGCAGCAACACTCTCTATCTTGCGCAACAACAAAGGTAAATCACTAAGCCCTCCATCTATTCACACGCATTCACATAAAAGGTGTTGCAGTGTCCTAATTTTGTTAGGATTGAAAATACGTAGGTGGAAGTGATGATGGATTAGTAGCAGCTGCGGAAAAAAAAAAAAAAATCAATCTTGATCATAGAATTGGGAGCTATGCATGTGCTAAGTGAAAGAGGGCTGTGAAATTCAGTTTTCACAAAATCGATCGAAATCGAACCGACATTTTCGATTTCGGTTCGACTTGGTTAATAATATACTTCCATTCGGTGTCGGTCCTTAAATTTTTAGGTTCAGTGCATTCGATTTTAGAGATTTTAGTACAGGTCGATTCGGTCTGAACTAAATGCACAACCCTACTTGTATTTACAGTGGTCACTCTATTTTTATGTCCTTAAAGTATCAATTTAGTTAAATTAAAATTCTTATGCTATATTTGGTGGTTAGGGTTTGAGTTGAGGTCTCATTCGAAAATAAAAATAAAAAATTGATTTTTCAAACAAATAAAAAAAGTTGAAAATAACTAAATATATTGATTATATTAAAAATCTGTTGTTGATTTTTTTTAATTTAAATAAAATTTTAAATAAAAAATTACAGTTTTTTAAAAACTTTTGTTTTTTTTATATAATTTCTTTTTCAGAAAAATTTTAAAAAAATATTGATAGAAGTTAAAGAAAATCAATTAAATAAAAATCGGCTTTTTAAATAAGCCTACTGTTAGACTTTTTTTTTAAAAAAAATTATATATATATATATATATATATGTATATATATACACAGTAGTTTAAAATAATTTAATTTTTTAAAATTTTTAAAATGTTGAACAACATATTTTTTTAATTGATTTTTATTTATTTTTCTGAATTTTACGTAATTGATTTTTTCAATTTATTTATTTTTTAAACACAGTGATTTTTATTTTTGTTTTCGAATTAGAGGTTTGTATTATTAATTTGGTTAAAATTAGGTACTTCGATTAACTTTCTAACAGAAAGTAACAGATGGACTTGATTTTAACAAAATTGATAGTATATCTCATTTTAATCAAATAAAATAGAGAGTGTCAATGCAAAAACATTTATAAGTACGAAGACCCAAAACACTGATATGTCTTTTATGTTTAGAGCTTGTTTGATTGGTAGTATAGTAATATATACCTATAATACCCTAATACTATGTTTGATAGTAAGCACCGACATGTGTTATTCATTTATATGATATAACATATCACACCCTACAGGTGGGATATATAATACTATGCATAATTATTAAAAATTACACATTAAAATAACATTGCATATATTAATTAAAAACCTCATTATAGAATATTTACCCAATATATGACAATTAATTAAAGGATATTTTAGGAATTGATTTTTTATAGAGAATTTAATATATTTAAGCAAACACTGTATTATTAATACATATATTTTAATACATCAAAATAAACATGATATTGATATCTTATATGGTAAAACACATATCATGTCAAACATATCCAACATTATGCCATACTGTCTAGCGAACGAGCCCTTAATATATAACCTAAATGGATTGTTTGGTTTGGGTGATTAGCCTAGTTTATGTGTGATTTATAATTTTATCAAGGCTTATCATTTATTTTGTTAAAATGATTGGAGCTCGGCATTGATGACGGGCCGGGCTCCAATCACTTATTTGAGTGATTACTCATCACTCCTTAGGGTAATTAATTTTATCAATCAAGCATTCACTTGTAAAATTATCCATATCCCCATCTCAAATAAAATATGTCTTTTTATATACATTATTTATTGGATCACAAATAAAATATTTATAATTTTAATAATTATTATGAGAATATTGAAATGTAAATATATTATTAATGTGAATACTAATATGTAGTTCAAAGAGGACTTCTGAAAAAGAAACTGTTTTTATTAATTATTTTTATACATCCATTATTTTTCAATATTTGGTAAATTATTTTTGTGCATCGATTATTTTCATTTTCATGATTTCAATTATTTTTAAATAAAAAATATAATTTTAATAATTATAAATGAATATCTTATATGAAGGGAAATTTAGGTATTTTGAAAGATTAAAACTATCAATTAAATCCTCAGTGATTGAACTATCAATTTAACGCTTGTATAATCATTTATATTGATTCTTATTTTATTTACTAAATTATTTTTAATAATTTCTGTATTAAATTTAATAGATAACTAGTATGTGCCCGCACGATACTCGGTACTATATTATTTTATAATAATTGAAAAACTAAAAGCAAAACTCAATCTTACTTAGATATATATATGCGCAATACACATATATAAGTGTGTGAAATAAACGTGTAAAAAAGTTTAAATAGATTAAAAAACTAAAATTTATTTTTCATAAATCTAAACAATAATAATTATCATTATTATTTGAAAAAACAAATGACAAAATATTATCTTCTAGTAAATAATAGCATGCCATAAAAAATGGCACCAAAGAAATTAATTGAGCACATATGGTTTGATTAATTAGAAGTGAAGATGTATATTACTTAAAAAACGCTAACATTTATATAATCAGATAAAAATGAAAATTTACACAATAAAATTCTATGATTGCACATAAAGTTTATTTAGCTACAAATTTTTCCACTTAATTGATCACAATATAAATTATCAGAATTTAATTACAAAACACAGTCATAAGATAATTTAATAGAATTAATATTTCCACATTTAAAGAAATTACTAACAGCTAACACATAACAGTGCAACCGAACAATATGTGATTCCAAAATATTTATAATTAAATTTGGAATATATCTTAGTATATATAAATGTAACTTTTATTGAAAATCGAACTTTTATAGCTTATCATGATAAATTTCACAAATCAAAATGTTAAATCACATGTACCTATTAATATAAATAAAAATAATTTAATAAAATACAAACTTTAAACATTAAAAATTTGAAAAATAATTAAATATAAATAAAATGTTAAAAAGCATGCATAAATTAAATTGGAATTTAATTAAATTATTATAATGCATCAATTATAACATTATGTAATTAACATGACCGATCAATAGACATACATTTATATAGTTGCTCAACTCAATTCAAGAATAATCAAAGTCTCTCCTTCCATCTTATTTATTTTCTTTCTCATCCCCATACACCTGTTTTTTTTCCATGGTTGCTCGATCTTCAACATTTTTGTGAGCTTTGTTTGATGTAATGCATAACTAAACGAACAACGAAATGTTCAAAAGTTAACCTAAGTGCTTCATCTTCACCACTTATGTGAGCTTCAAATGTTTTTATTTTCTTTTTATGTTGTGAAGAAGAGCTCAATTCACAATGGTGCTTGACAGTTGATTCAACTATTTATAGAAATGGAGCCAAAAATTTATTTGTATAATATATTAATTTCCTTTTATTTACGTAATTTCTGACTTTTGGACTATTAATTAATTGGAAGAGTCGGTGGTTTGCTAAATACCTCAAATGTGAATAAATTTTAGAAGATAAAACATCTTAAATGCAAATCTATACATATATTATAATGGAATTGTCCATGCACATAATCCTGCTCAAAATTGTCGTGCATAATTAGTTTTTCATTTTCAAAATTCCTCCAAATCAGAATCGTGGTGTTGCCCACTTTTTAACAACATTATTTATTTTTCTAATACAATCATGTTGTCGCACAATTCTTCCCAATATTAACAATATTTTAGATTTATAATATTTTATTATATAATAATGTAAGTATTGTCTGCCACTTATTTATTATGTACATATTATTATAATATTATATAATATAGAACAGATTATGGAAAAACTAAAATTAAGATGATTTCCACCCTCCACTCTCCATCCTCCAATAACTGAAACTTAAGAAATCATTATAAATATTCAACATCATTTTTAAGCAAATTATAATTACAAAAAAGAAAAAACGACTATTACATTCATCATGCTTCCACACTTTCAAATAATTGATGACCTGTAATCCGTAATAAATAGGATAGTCCTTCAATTACACTTTGTTCGTCTGTATATTCTACCATCATTTTAAAATGATGGTCAACCTTTTATCAATGATGCAAGGAAATTGGATACCAAGGTACTGAATTAGGCAAATAATTTATTTAATTTTTCTTCAATTATTTTCAATTGTTAATGGTTAATTTGTCTCTTTACGAGCATTTTGATGATGTTGCCAATGGATTTCACGATACTATAATTTATGGCAAGTGAAGTAATCGGTGGGGCGCCAGGAAAGACATTTTCCCTTCTAATGTATTTTCTTTGTGCGCATATCTTTTTTTTTCTCTCTTGACGATTAATTTCTTAAAATCTCTGTTGAGAATTAATTTCTTCAAAGTGTTTTGCCTAATTTCCCAATAAATTTTTGCAACTCACCACAATGTTCGACAAAGATGTGATGTCTTCTGAAAATATACTGCATTTTTTTTGTTTATCAATTCGTGTTAATATATAATCTTTCTGTTATAAAACACGGGGACACGGGTTTTATGTGTTCTAGAACTTTTGATTTCAAAATTTCTATGAGATGTTTTGCACATAATTAAAATATATTGTACAATTTAATACACTATGAAATTTTGATTTTTCAACTTGAGCAGTCTTTTTCTAAGAGCAACACGGATGAATATGTGAAGAAATGCATCATCAACTTGGAATGTTTTAACAATTGGAGTGAGAGAGCATAGAAATTTAGTTGGTGGGATGGGCGAAGACTTCTGGCTATTGACGCAAGTGACTAATTCTTAATTAATTATAGTAGAAAATCATGTTTTCTTTGAGCGTGCAGTGGCTGAAATATTGCCTTAAGAATTAGAATACATTTCTTGATTACAATCATTTGTCAACAAGTAATTAAAATGAAAGACAACGTAACGAAGGTTTTGTCCGTGCATCACATGGGCGATACACTAATAATAATTATAATACAAAAGGTTTTAAATAAAATTAGCATTAGCAATGCTAAATGACAATAAACAAATCAAAATAGGCGACCTTTGCCAACAATCTCAAATGTGAATAAAAGTTAGAAGATAACATTTTATGTGAAAATAAATTAGAATATAAAAGATTTTTAAATGAAATCAATATTATTAACCTTAAATGGAAAGAAATGGGATAGAGTTAAAATGAGAAGCCATTATTACTCTTAGATGGAAGTAAATATGTTGAAAAAATGAGGGGAAAAACTATTTAAAAAGAAACGAAAAAAAGAAAACGAATTATGATGATAAAAATGCAAATAAAAGTCTGAAGATTAAAACATCTTATAATAAAATAAATTAGAATATAAAAGTTTTTAAATGTTTGATCCGAGTCAATTCAATGTTTGATTTGCTAGATTCAGGGCAAAAATACACAATCACCCTCTAAAACATAACAATTTTAATAATTATAATCTTAAAAATTTATAAAAATAATTATATTTTATTAATAAATATTTTAAAATGTTAATAAAAGTAATTCGAATTTTCTTAAAATTAATAAATATTTTAAAATGAACATGTAGATTGATAGTTCTCATGGGCTAGGCCTCCTGGGGCTTCATGGGCTAGTCTTCCTCGGTGTTTTTGGAAGATTAATGAGGGTGTGGATACTGGAATTGGAGAGGTGGTTAGAGATGATGTTGGCCGCGTGATTTGTAGTTGCAGACTTGCAGCCGTTTTGTTAAACAAGTTTTTGCTGTTGACATTGCTGAAGGAATTGCTGCTCGTGAGGGGCTGATTTTGGAAACGTATTGTCAAGGTCTTTTCTATTGCCTCAAACAAGATTTTTCGGATCTTTCTTATCTCAGTAGCATTGTTAAGGATATTAAGATTTTTGCGTCTTCTTTTAATTTTGTTGGGTATAGTTGGACTCGTCGACGTGTTGGGCATCAACTTTTTTGTTTGGATGTTTTTTCTGGTTCCATTTCAGATTGTATTCATCTTGCTTATGAAGAAAGTGTTTCATTATCTTAATATATTGATGCCGTTTCTCTAAAAAAATAGAATAAATTGATAGTTTTCATCTTTTGGGATTCATAGTTAACCTTTGTTTGCGGCTTTAAATTGATGAGCCACATTTTTAAATTTCTCGTTTAATTTGTCAAACACATTCATTAATCCGATGTACTCCGCCGCCAAACCCTAGCATCAATCACCATTCATCTGAACTTACGAGTATGCTTTCTTGTATTTTACCTTAACTATGTACAGTAGCTTATTTGATCCTACATCTATCTCGGATTTGACTGTTGCAGTTACTAATTCTGATTCTCCTTTGTTTTTTTCACAAAAACTGCAGATACTAATTGAAATTGGATTGGAAAACACCTAAAGATGTTGTTACCAGTTGATTCTACCAAAAAATTATCCTTTAATCGCTGCATAATGGATGGAGATTTGGTTATTGTTTATGAGAGACACGATGTTATGAAGCCTATAAATGTTTCCAAAAAAGGGGTTTTACAGAACCGTTTTGGTGTGTTTAAACATTCTGATTGGATTGGGAAACCGTTTGGGTCTAAGGCTTTCAGCAGTAAAGGTGGATTCGTTTATTTATTGGCCCCAACTCCTGAGTTGTGGACTCTGGTTTTGAGCCACAGAACTCAGATTTTATATATTGCAGATATAAGTTTTGTTATTATGTATTTGGAGATAGTTCCTGGTTGTGTGGTGCTTGAATCTGGCACTGGAAGTGGATCCTTGACTACTTCTCTTGCACATGCCGTTGCCCCGAATGGGCACGTGTATACGTTCGATTTCCATGAACAGAGGGCTGTGTCTGCGAGGTGAGAAGTTTGTGAATTTGGTCATTCATTTGATGTTGTTGTTGGTTTTACGGGTATTTACTTTGACTGATAGTTTGGATATATGAAAATAATATAGGTTAATCTACTGCATACTTTGATAGATCGAACAACTTTGAGCTTGTCCCCCTTAATGGAGAAATTACTAAGTATAAAGTTTATCTTTGTTCGTCTCAGAGGATAAAGTTTATCTTTGTTCGCCTCACATATTTTTGTCAATAATAGTTTATATGCTGGTCACTATACCTGATTTGGTTTCACATGTTTTGAAAATGCATGCTTACATAAATGTGAAGAAGATTTGGTTTGATGGATTTGCCGTCATGAAAACTTTAGATGCTATAAATTTGATGATGTCTAACTGGATGTGTTATTAGAAGTAATTATTTCTGGCCTTCATCGAGGGCTTTTTGTGATTCAAGTGGCTGAGTGGATTTTATGTTCAGTCTGTATGATGAACATGTATATACTTAAATGTTTATAAATTTTATTATATCTAATTGGATGTGTTGTTAGAACCAATTATTTCCAGCCTTCATCAAGGGGTTTTTGTGATTTAAATGTCAATCTTTATTATGACATGTATGCTTAAATGTTTGCTTAGGGAGGATTTTGAACGCACAGGATTGAGTAGTTTGGTGACGGTTGGTGTGAGAGACATACAGGGTGTGGGTTTTCCAGATGAATTTATAGGCAGGGCAGATTCTGTTTTCCTTGACTTGCCTCAGCCTTGGTTAGCGATTCCTTCTGCTGCAAAAATGCTGCAGCAAGATGGAGTTCTGTGCTCGTTCTCTCCCTGTATCGAGCAAGTACAGAGATCTTGTGAGACGCTTAAATCCTCGTTCACTGGTAGACTTGCTCTCTGTCCTTGAACTTGCAGTCAACTATTTCCAAGCTACGTATCAAACTTTGCTTAAATGTGTCTTTATGTTCAATGCTATCAGATATTAGAACGTTTGAAATCCTCCTCGACACCTATGAAGTTCAAGAAGGAAACTTGGCAAGTTTGCAAGATAGTGATGGGGTTTTGGCATCTGTTAAGAGTAGCAAGAAGAGGCCGCGTTCAACAAATGGACAGGAAGATTCTCGACCTCAGACTGTCATGGCTAGACGAATTGGTGAGGTGAGGGGGCATACCGGTTACTTGACATTTGCCAGACTCAGTTGCATCGGGTAAAACTTTCTCTGTATAATGCTGATAGCGGAAGTTATACTTCTGTTGCTCTAAATTCTAGTAATTGTAGACGAGATTCGAATTCATTGTATGCTAGTTCTGGTAGAGAACAGGTCAATTCTGCCATATGCTTCGAATGCCAAAGCATTAGTTAGTAAAATGTTCAATCTGCTCTCAAATGAATGATTCTGTTTTGGCTCCACTTTTTAGTACAGTTGTTTCGTTCTTGTTTGATGTTGGCTACCTATAGGGTTATGTTGTTAAATTTCTAAATCATTTTGGTGAGATGAAATAACTCCAAGCCAAGTAAAGTAATATGCTAATATTTGCTAGGCCCAATAAAAGGAATGAATGGAAGATTTTTTTTTTTTTTTTTTTTTTTTTGAAAATGGCCATTCACTTTGAAAAATTAAACTTCAAACGCAGGTTGGCTTTTAAACATATACTGAAAATCATGGGTCATTACACGTGCACTATATTTATTTACTATAGTTTTATTGTTTATCTTAGTGTATTTTAATGCTAATTAGCACTAAAATATAATAATACAAGCAATAAAAATGAAAATAAATAATCATACTATATTTAAAAGTAGGATAATTTAGGGTAAAATTGTAATTTTATTTTCCCGTCAAAACTATGCTACCTACCCAAATCATGAATTATACGGTACAATAACTTTGACAATTATAACATCCTTAAAAAAAAAATTGCAATAACACAATCAGTAATAACACATCCGGCAACCTAAATGTTCGATCAGTTGAAATTATCTAGTCCCAACTTGTATGTGACTGTTAGGTTTTCAATTTAACCTACACACGCACAAAATCTACTGATCAGACCCGCAAGAGGACGGGGTCGATTGTATGGCGGTGAGCTAACCCGAGTCGTGTTTCTCGAAGAAAGCAGACGGTTATCTTCTTATACTACAATGGTTAACATACACATTAATTTAAACACAAACCTACACATTCTAAACAAGGGATTGGAGAGTTTTGACTAAACTAATGAAATTAAACAAGCAAAATAAACTAGCAACTCCAACAATAACAAAGATGAATGAAAAGATTATGAGAAGAGTATTATGGTACAGATTCTCTCATTGGTTTCTCTCCTAACTTGATTCAAGTTGATTATGTCAATCCTAGACGTACAATAGACCCTTTCAAGGTGCTTAAATTCATTTACTGTCACCTTCAATCCGTTAAACCCCCATCGGCTACATCATACGAACAAGATTAACAATTAGGCTTATGTACCCAGTCCACCTAACGTTGAAGGAACCTAAGTCGGGCTATAGAATGTCCTCTCGGTCTCATCTAAAGCTTAGCAATGCTAAGTAGTGATCAAGTACTCAACATAAACAAGAACAATTCCAACAATAAGAAACCAACCATCACAAGCATGGATCGAAACCAAATTGATTATCTACCCTCTAATGTAGGAATTAGCCCATCATCATGCTCAAAAGAACATAAACATCATACAAGTTCTTCATTTTATAAATCGAAAGATAAATAATATACAACTCCTACAATATTGTTGTCTCGAGAGTGTTTTGGGACAAACCTCCACAAATGAGCTAAGCTAAGAAAAGAAATACCAAAAGTGGAGATCCTCGAGCAAGCCTAACTTTCGCGGATGGCTTGGAGTTGGATTCCTCTTCTCGTGCTTCCTTCCTTGAGCTTAAACTCACTTGCCTCTTCTCCTCCTCCTTTCTCTCTCTCTGGAACTATGGTGGTGATGGATAGTGAAGTCTGGAATGGGTGGTGTGTGTCGTAGATGATGTGTAGAAGATGATGAAATGAATGGGGAGATGGTTATTTATTAGTTGAAGAGAGAGATGAAAAGCAAAAGGTGGAGTTATTGGTAGATGGTGGATGGTTCCCAACTCTTCCTACAACTCTAGAACCGTGTCCATTTAATTCCCACAGCTGGTCAAGTGGGTGGAGAGCATTAAAGAATAGAACTCCCCAAAACTGCAGCTGGAACTGATTGAAGAAGAGGCCTGAACTGATCGCCCCGCATTGGCGGGGTGCGTTCTCCGTGAGCACTGCTCCGCGGTGGCGGGGGTCCTGTGCCGGCGGGGCTGCTTCAGCTCCAGCTTCCGGCTTTTCTCTTCAGTTTTGGCGCTTGTCATCAGTTGCGCTCCTTCAGTTCTGGCTTCATCAGCTACGCCTCTAGTTTTGACGCTTCAGCTGGGCTCCTTCAGTTACAGCTCCAGTTCACTTCATCCGCTGGGCTTCAGTTGGGAGCTCTGCCTCCTAGCCACCTTTTGGCCATAAAATCCTACTTTTGGACACAAAAGCTCAAGTTTTGCACAAACCTGGAACAACTCACCACAAGAGCAAAATTGAAGGAAATAAAATAAAAATAACACGAAAATAAAGGAAACACACGTACTAAAGACACCAAATTTCTACCATAAAATAGTACAAATAAACATTAAACAGTGAAAATCGTGTACCAAAACTCAAATTTATTATTTTTCTTTCATTTTTGTTCTTCAATTTTAATTTCTTTAGGTATAGCATAATTTTACAATTTTATTTGGGGTTTATTCCACCCAATTAGGGTTTATAGTTATTTTTTAATATTTAATATTCAATTTTTAGTTAATATAATTGATTTTTGGGGTTGATTATTCCAAACTTAAGGAATATAATTTTTTAAAATTTTAATTTTTTAGCAATAAATATTAATTATGATTAGTTATAATATAATAAATTTTATTTTTACAAAAAACATTATTAACAATATATAATTTTAATATTGGCACACCGTTAACACACAAAGTTGGGACTAAAGAATCTCTACTCATTTTCAATTGGCTTATTATATAGCTATGAATATTGGGGCACACTCCTGTTAGACCATCTAACGGATCCCCTTGCGTTAGACGGATATTATTTGACCCAATAAAGTGGTCCCCTTCCTTTTTTCTTTTCTTTTTGATTTTTTTAATGGTCCCCCCTTCCTCTTTTTTCTTTGATATTCAATTTTTATTTTTTTTCTTTTGCACTTGCGTGCTCTCTCTCTTTGTTTTCTTTTATTAATAGCACAAACATGCTGTTTTCTTTTTTTTTTTTTTTTAATTTTTGTTCCTTTTTCTTTACCACAACATGCCTTCTCCTTTTTTTTTCTTTTTTTCCCTTCTTTTTCTTTAGCACGTTTGTGCTCTTCCTTTTTTTCCTTTCTTTCTTTAGCACAAACGTTATATTTTCATTAAAATGAAAATATAGAAGAAAAAGTTATATTTTCATTAAAATAAGAATTACCGATGATTAAACATTAATTATTAAATTAACAACAGAGAAGTATCATTAATTATGAAGTAAGTATCACTATTAATAAAAAAATGAAGCATCACTAATATAATTAGTTACTACTCACTATCATGTTCAATTCTTGAATTGCAACATTTCTTTTATGTAGCTAATGATTCAATTTTTGAATTGCAATATGTTTGAACTGATACTTTTCTTTCTAATTAGTGATACTTTCTTCTGCAATTAGTGATACTTTTTTTTTAATTAGCGATACTTTCTTCTGCAATTAGTGATATTTTTCTTTCTAATTAGTGATACTTTCTTCTGCAATTAATGATACTTTTCTTCTAATTAGTGATACTTTCTTCTGCAATTAGTGATACTTTTCTTTCTAATTAGTGATACTTTCTTCTGCAATTAGTGATACTTTTCTTTAAATTAGTGATACTTTCTTCTGCCATTAGTGATACTTTCTTTGCAATTAGTGATACTTTTGTTTCTAATTAGTGATATTTTCTTCTGCAATTAGTGATACTTTTCTTCAATTAGTGATACTTTCTTCTTCAATTAGTGATACTTCATCCCTAATTAATGATACTATAATTATTTTAAGGATACTTCAATATATATTTTTTTTGAAATAAATCTATACCCTAAATTGAAATGATTGAACCATAAAATTGAATTGAATTTATTTTTTTAAATAAAATTTCACCCCATAAATATATTTTTTTAAAAACAAACGTATACCCTAAAATGGAATTAGTGAGTACTAAAATTTAATTGAATTAATTTTTTAAAAAATAATTATTTTAAAAAAAGGAAGAAAGAAAGTGAAAAAAAAAAAGAAAGAGAAATAACAATAATTGGGCATGAGAAAGAAAGGAGAAAAAGGAAAAAAAAAAAGTAAAAACAACCCAACTAGGCTAGTAGGCAAAAAAAATATGCAAAGACGCGTGAGTGATGAAGACTCAAATTCGTGCTTTTTTCTTTATCTTTTTACACCCTTTTTAAGTGTTTAGTATAGAGTCTAGTCTGTTTTGGGGGTAAAGCTGATTGCAGGAGGTTGAGGGCACAAAACCACCACAATAGGCACAGACAGGTGCTATTTATGCTGAGGGCACAAAGGACTGATTTGCCTGCCGAGGACCCAGTCAAAGTTGTTGCGAGAATTGCGCAACAAGATCGCGGGACAGTTCCTATATGCACGTGGAGGTGATGTGGCGGTCAGTTCCGAGTCTTGGGGAGGTCTACACACGTTGGGAAGGAAGTGGGGACATCAGAAAGCTGTTGGAGACGCTAGGGTTTGTTGCTATCCCTCCTAAATTCAAGGAAGAACGTTGAGCACGAAATGAGGAAGTGGAGGAGTGCAAGAACCCCTGCGTGGGTGAGATATGGGCTGCTTGAAGCCTTAATTCAGTTGCTATAAATACTTTTATCTGTTTTCATATGAGTGTGTCGGTTTTTGCACCTCAAGATACAATTTCCCGTTTTCATATTTAGTTTATTTGCTGGATAATCTGTCTGTCTGAAGCTGGCGATTTGCCCGCGGAGAGGTAGTTCAGTTGTTTTTGTTGGCAAAACTGGGGTTGGGCCCAGAAGTTAATCAAGTTATTTCCTTTCCAAGTAAGATGTCTTTTATCATTTCTTTTATTTTCGTTTCTATATTTAGTGGCTAAGTATCCACTGTTCAAGTCAAAGTAATGGTCTAAGGGTAAAATATGTGCATGAGGTAATCGGACTTTAAAGCCTTAAGGGTTCACAATCTTAACTTGTTTTTCACTTAGACATAGGTAAAGGGTGGTTGGAGATGAAAGCGCGCATTTCTGATTAACTGGTACTAGTGTTAGTTATGTGGGAGTGTATAGGTGACCCATTCCTCGATACCCGCATAGTAACAAGTCCGGGGATGACAGCCTTGGTAGTTGAGATTGAGTAGTATATGCAGGCACAAGACCGTGTCAAACCTACTAGAATCGGGTCGCTTTTGCCCTCAAAGCTGCTATGCTTGCAAAACCTTTGTGTGATTCTCTCCTTAGGTTCCTGTATAGTTAGGTCCCTAGGTGCCGATCGTATCATCTAGACGATATAATATAAGAAGTGATTGGGGAGTGGCCGATCGTATCCATTTCCTATAACCGGTTAACCCTCAAAGTGACAATTACCCATATTTAGCCATAGGAATTTGGTTTTTGACCTTTCTGCTAGTGTGGGCACAACGGGTAGTAGTGGTAATTACATATGTTTTGCCCGGGATTGCGCATACCTACCAAATGACTTGATGCTTTGACTTGAGCACTTTTATTACTGATATTTTCTTTCGTGATTTCCTTTTCAGCATTTAGTTAGTTTAAGTTTATTAACAAGGTTTTTAGAGTGACACTGAAGACCCAAACCAAAATTAAGAAAAGACAGAAGGTTAAAACACTCCTCGTGGGATCGACATCCGTCTTCACTAGCTATATTAGCCGTTGAGGGCAGATTAAGCATTTGTGGACCATTTGCCTGCAAGTGTATTTTGCACACCTAAACAACGGGTGTGCCAAAATTAGCGCCGTTGCCGGGGAGTGTAAGCGCACTTTTCTGTCTATTTACTGTTTTACCTTAGTATATGCTTCGTTCTAACCGCGCAGGAGATTTACTCTACGATCCGGAGATAGAGAGGTCAGCGAGCAAGAAGGGCACAAGCTAGGGTATTTTTGAGAAGGCTGGAGGAAGAGAATCACACTGAAGGATCAGGTGACGATTTGACCTCAAGCGGAGAAAGTGAGAAAAGCAACATCAATTCACTCTATTTCGACGAAGAGATGGAGGACGATCAGATATCAAACCACGAAAAAGAAGAACAACAAAGACCACCACCGCACACCCTTACTTTGAGACAGCTGAGTTTCCCTCAAACTATGAACATGCGTCCCACGGGCATCGTTTTGCCCACAATTACTGGTAACTGGGAGCTGAGGGCAAACTTCATCTCGATTTTGCCCAAATTCCATGACCATCCAGGGGAGAATCCGCAACGACATCTACAAGATTTTGAGATGGCATGTGAGACGCAATGCACATGAGCTAATGGGACAGGTGAATACATTCGCCTGGTTTCTTTTCCTTTCACCTTACAGGACGGAGCTCGAGAGTGGTTATACACTATTCCCGCTAGAAGTGTAACCAACTGGAGTCAACTCCAGCAAAAGTTTCTGGAGAAGTACTTCCCCACATCAAGAGTGCAGAGCATGAGAAAGAAGATCTCAACTGCAAAGACTGGTCCCCACGAGAGCTTTTACGACTACTGGAGAGTTTCAAGCAATTGCTCTCGAAATGCCCACATCATCAGATTCCAGATCATGACCTGGTGAACTACTTTGTTTCGGGGTTGAGAAGCGAGGACCGGGCCCTACTGAATGCAGCATGCGGAGGATCTATACTGAACAAGAGGGCAGCTGAGGCTCTGATACTTATTGGAGAAATGGCTGAGGAGAACAGAGACGATTCATATGAAAGAACAAGTGTTGCCGCTGCGGGCAAAACTATCTCTGTGCCTGCAACTGATGACCGAATCAAACAACTCTGCAACAAGATGGAGAAGATGATCACCATGTTTTCCGCTAATACCTTGCGAATTTGTGGGGTATGTGAATTGATGGGGCATCACTCTGACCAGTGTCCACAAGTGAAGGAGAAGGAAGAAACGGTCAACGCTATGGATGAAGGGCACAGAAGGAGGCATAATCAATTTGCCCCCAACTACAGTCAGAGGCATACAATACCATACTACCCTGCGCCCGCAGCAGGACCGTCTTTATCAGACATGGTTCACAAGATTGTGAATGAAACGGTGGAGGTACAAAAGAAATCAGAAGCCTTCGAGCAGGGGACAAGGAATGGACTGAGCTATTTGGGAGGACAAATATCCCAAATTAGTGATGCAATCGCAAGGATGGAGAAAGCTAAAGGAGTTCTGCCCTCACAGACAGAACCACCAAAAAAGGCTGGGGTAAATGCAATAACACTGAAGAGTGGAAGGCAACTGCCTGCACCATATCCAGAGACTGCAGAGGAAGATGCCCACAACGATGATGAGCTCACAAAGGAGGAACCAGAGTTGAGGGCAAATGACGAACCAGAAGCAGTTGTGCACAAACCCATCCTGAAGAGTAATATTCCAAAGGAAATCGAGGTGCCTTTACCATTTCCAGGAAGGATGAAGCGAAACAAGAAAGAAGCAGAGGATAGGGATCTAATGCACGTCTTCAAGAAAGTGGAAATCAATGTTCCCCTACTGGACGCCATCATGCAGGTGCCCCGATATGCCCGTTTCCTGAAGGACTTATGTACAAAGAAGGTGAGATTCACAGAGGAGGCACAAGTGGTTGTGAATGAAAATGTGTCAGCATTATTGCAGAAGAAGCTGCCTGAAAAGTGTGGAGACCCAGGGATGTTCTTTATTCCCTGTGAAATTGGAGGACTTCGAGTTGAGAGAGCTATGCTGGACTTAGGGGCATCGATCAATGTTATGCCCCTAAGCATTTTTGAAGAACTGACATTAGGACCGCTCAAGGATACAAGGACAATTATTCAATTGGCTGACCATTCCAGTGTTTACCCCGAGGGAGTGCTTGAAGATGTCCTAATCAAAGTGGAGAGTCTGATTTTCCCAGCAGACTTCTATGTGCTGGATATGGGCAAAACCAATCCCAAGGCTGCCTGTATACTTTTGGACAGACCATTCATGAAGACGGCACATACGAAGATTGATGTCGATAAGGGCACATTAACGTGCGAGTTCGATGGAGATAGAGTTACCTTCAACATCATGGAGGTAATGAAGTACCCCAATGATACTGAGGGTGTACATGTGATCGACGTCTTTGAGCCTATGATCCAAGAAGAATTGTCAAGGCTGCTGGCAAATGATCCACTTGATTGGGTACTTCAATACAGTAAAATTGATTGGGATGCTGAAGAGGAACGAGATAAGCAAATCAAAGAGGCAATTCTGCAATTGTATCACATCGAAGCCGGTTTTTCAAGGGATCAACGTCTGCCTTTGCCCACAACAAGGAAGGGTGATAAACTAGTGCGGTCTATCATCAAGCCACCAAAGTTAGAGTTGAAGGAGTTGCCCGATCACCTCAAATATGTCTATTTAGGTGAAGGAGAGAGTTTGCCAGTTATAATCAGTTCATCTTTGACCATGAAGCAGGAAGTCAAGTTGATAGCACTATTGAAGATGCACAAGGAAGCAATTGGATGGACTTTGGCCGACATCAAAGGCATAAGTTCCAGCATTTGCATGCATCGGATCCAGTTGGAAGAAGGGGCAAAACCAGTGCAAGATCCCCAAAGGAAGCTGAATCCCTTGATGAAGGAAGCTGTGTTAAAAGAAATTCTAAAGCTGCTCGATATGGGCATTATCTTCCCTGTGCCCGACAGTGAGTGGGTGAGTCCTATTCACGTTGTGCCCAAAAAGTCTGGAATCCAAGTTGTGGAGAATGAAAACAAGGAACTTATTCAGATGAGACTGCAGACCGGATGGAGAGTTTGCATTGACTACCGCAAGTTGAATGCAGTCACAAAGAAGGATCATTTTCCTTTGCCCTTCATCGACCAGATGTTGGAGAGGCTTGCGGGAAAATCATACTTCTGTTTTCTGGACGGGTATTCTGGATATATGCAGATCGTGGTGGCCCAAGCCGATCAAGGCAAAACGACATTCACTTGTCCCTTTGGCACATTTGCCTACAGAAGGATGCCTTTTGGCCTTTGCAACGCTCTAGGCACATTTCAACGGTGCATGATGAGTATATTTTCGGATATGCTTGAGACTTGTATTGAGATCTTTATGGACGACTTCACGGTTTATGGAGATAGCTTTGATCAATGCCTTGATCATTTGAGCAAAGTACTGAGCCGTTGTATGGAAAAAGACTTGGTCTTGAATTATGAGAAGTGTCACTTCATGGTGAGAGAAGGAATCGTGCTGGGACATGTAGTATCCGAGCGAGGAATCGAGGTGGACAGGGCAAAAGTGGAGATCATTGCCAAATTGCCCTATCCCATCAATGTTAAGCAGATTCGGGCATTTCTAGGCCATGCGGGTTTCTATCGTCGATTCATTAAGGACTTCGCAAAGATTGCTCAACCACTCACAAACCTGCTACAATTGGAGGTCAAATTTGATTTTGATGATGATTGCAAGAAAGCTTTTCATACATTGCAGAATATGTTAGTGTCTTCCCCCATTATCCAACCTCCGGATTGGGGAATGCCATTTGAGGTGATGTGTGATGCCAGCGGATTTGCTGTGGGAGCAGTCTTGGGCCAGAAAAGAGGTAAAGAGAGCTATGTTATCTATTACGCCTCCAAGACATTAAATACCGCACAATGTAACTACACCACCATGGAGAAGGAGCTGTTAGTAGTAGTGTTCGCTTTTGAGAAGTTTCGTTCCCACCTGCTGGGGGCACAAGTGATTGTTTACACGGATCACGCAGCTCTGAAGTACCTACTGTCTAAGAAGGAGTCAAAGCCAAGACTCATAAGGTGGATATTGCTCTTGCAAGAGTTCAATGTGCAGATCAAAGACAAAACTGGTGCAGAAAATCTGGTTGCAGACCATCTCAGCCGTCTGATGGTTGGAGGCAAAGAGGAAATCACTGAGAACTTTCCAGATGAGCATTTGTATGAGGTTGTGGGCAAAACGGCAAAGGAGCCATGATTTGCCGACATAGTGAACTATCTGGTCGCAAGGCAATTTCCAGTTGGTTTGAGTGACTATCAAAGGAATAAGATGAAGCGTGAATGCAGGTTCTATCTCTGGGAAGCACCAACTCTTTGGAAAATTGGAGCCGATCAAGTCATAAGGAGGTACGTCAATGATGATGAGGTTCTTGACATCTTGAAGTTCTGCCATAACAATGCATGTGGAAGTCACTTCGGCCCACGAAGGACAGCAAGGAAAGTACTAGATGGAAGATTTTACTGGCCTACATTATTCAGGGATGCTTATATATTTGTGAAGAAATGCAAGAATTGCCAGATGACTGGGAATATTTCCATTCGGGAGGCCATGCCACAAACACCTATCATGCCCGTGGAAGTCTTCGACATATGGGACATAGATTTCATGGGACCATTTCCCAAGTCAGGTAATAATCTCTACATTATCCTGGCTGTAGATTATGTGTCCAAGTGGGTGGAGGCAAAAGCCACTCCAACGAACGATGCAAATACAGTGGTGAAGTTCCTGAGGGCAAATGTGCTCTGTCGCTTCGGAATGCCCAAAGTCCTGATCAGTGATCAAGGGACTCATTTCTGCAACTCAGTCATAAAGAAGATGATGGCAAAGTATGGGGTCACACACAAGGTTACTACGGCATATCACCCCCAGGCAAATGGACAAGCAGAAGTCTCAAACAGGGAGATCAAAAATATTCTGGAGAAAGTTGTTGGACCAAGGCGCAAAGACTGGAGAAATCACTTGGAAGATGCTCTGTGGGCATATCGCACAGCCTACAAGACACCTATTGGGATGTCTCCTTATAGGCTGGTTTTTGGAAAGTATTGCAATTTGCCCGTGGGAATGGAGCATAAAGCATTTTGGGCAATCAAGAGGTTAAATTTCAATGCTGAATGCGCTGGAATTGAGAGGAAGCTGCAGATCCAAGAATTGGAAGAGTTGAGGTCCGAGGCCTATGATAATGCCGTGATATATAAGGAAAGGACCAAGAGATACCACGATGCACTCACAAGAGGCAAACAGTTGCTCTGTGGGCAAAAGGTACTCGTGTTTAACTCAAGGCTCAAATTGCATGTGGGTAAATTGAAATCAAAATGGATGGGCCCCTATCTGGTGCAACATCAACACCCAAGTAGGGCAATTGACCTGGTGAATCCAAAGGATGGGTGCGAATTTCGAGTCAATGGCCAGAGGGTGAAACCATATTTCGAGCAAGAGAAGGAAACTTGGGCAGAAACCCGAGTTTTGAGCAGTCCTGAGTACTACTGAAGGCACAACAAGGTCGAGCCAAAGACTTTAAACAAAGGCGCTGGACGGGAGGCAACCCGGTTTGTTTATTTGCTTTAATTTCAATTAAGTTTGTTATTTGTATTTTGTTTGTGAGTTAACGCTGCAGGAAGGCAAAGACTGGAAACGCATCACTGTGGGCAAAGTCATGTGCAGGGCACAGCAAGGTTTAAGTGTGTGGGTGGGTACTGTAGCTGATTTGACTGATTTGACATGAAAAGACAACTGCAAAGACGGTTGGTTTTCCCATGCAGTGTGATGATTATTGAATATGGAAGCCGAAAAAAAAGGGGAGTGAAGGAGATATTGTATATACAGATAATCATTTTGAATTTCAAACATATCTTCTTCTCCAATTCAACTTCCCCCAAATATCTCAAAATTAGGCACAACCGTTTTCCTAATTTCTAGGCCAGGATCTCGCTGCACAAACCCACCACCCTTACAACACCTCACGTCCCCTGAAGCATTCAAATACCCCCCCACTCTCTCGATTTCTCACAGATCAAGCAAAGAAAACCCTACCTCACAAATTTCCTAAACCCTTGTCAAGAAAACATGGTGACTACAAAGAAAACTGGAGAAACCGCCAAGCGAGGCAGAAGGCGCAGTGCCCGCAACGCCGGCGACTCGTCGCAGGAAACAACGCAGACCACCCAGTCAACCCAGCCCGAGGAGCCAAAACAAAGCTCCGAACCTGTTCTAAACCCCTCACCGATCCAGACCATTCCACCACAACAACCACCGCTCCCGCCGCCGCAAGCAGGGAAGAAGAAGAGAGCACCGACGAAGGCTAAAGGCGGTGCGTCGAAGAAGAAGAAGGTTGAGGTTGACAAGGGCAAACCCCAAAGCCCACCACAAGCTAGGCAAAGCCCTGACCCAACGCCAACACCTGAAAAACCACCAACTCCGGAGAAGCCGCCGACACCCCAACCCAGTGAAGAATTAAATGAGTCTGAGCCGGAAAAAGAACAACAGAAGGACGGGGAAGACGGTGGTGGACCAGAAAAAGAAGAAGAGGTGGAGGAAGAAAAGCAAATGGGTAGCGGTGACGAAGAAGAAAGCGTTGATGAATCTGAAGGTGAGAGCTTGGAAGAAGAAGACAAGGAGGAGGAAAAACTAGAGCAAGATCAGTAAGAGGAGAAGGAGAAAGAACCAGAACCGGAGGAAGAGAAAGAAGAATCGTTGGAAGAAGACAAAGCGGCTTCAGAGGGATCTACATTTGAGAATGCCCACAGCCAGTCTGAGCAGTCGAAACAGGCAAAACCAGATCCACCCGCAGAGAAGAAGAAGTCGAAGAAAGCAAAACCACAGGAGGTTTCGAAGGAGGCACAAAGGGAACCAAGTCAGAGCAAGGGTCCCGATGTGCCCGAAAAGGCTAAGAGCAAGCAAAAGGGAACCAAGTCAACCAGCAAGGAAGCAAAGAAGCCAGTCAGCAAGGAGTCAAAGAAATAAGAGAAACCCCCCACCAAGAGAAGGCTAGATGTGGAGCAATCCCACAATGAAGAGGAAGAGAAGTCAGTGCACAGTGAGGAAGTGGAACCGGAAATTCAGATCATCCCAGCTCTGGTTCAAACCTATGTGCCTGCAAAGGTGAAAAAGGGAACAAAAGGCAGGGTGCCAATTAGAACCCTCCCCCGCCGCTCGGTGAAGGAGGAGAAGGAGGATCCAAGCAGCTCGAGATAAGGAATTGTCGAGAGATTAAACAAGAAGAAGCATCTGCCCCTTTATGTTCTTCATGACAGCACGCTGAATACACTTAGAGTCATGGACCAAGTGTATGAATACTTTGCCAACATCGGTTGGGAGCAAGTACTTGGCTGGAGGAACACGGTACGCCCCTCTTTAACCATTGAATTTCTTTCCTCATATGAGTTTAAACCAGTGCAGGGCTTTGGTCTGGAGACGCCCGGAGTTGTGAACTTCTACATAGCTGAAGAGAGCTATAGCATGTCAATCTCAGGATTGAATCTGATGTTGGATTTCATCCAACCAAAAGATGTTCATTCGAAGTGGTACAAAGAAGCAGCAACTAGTGTTGGCGACGACTGGAGTCGAAACATTCAGCAACGGTGGGAGGAAATTGGAGGCAAAGGCTTCTATCTTTCGGGCTCAAGCAAGGACAAGCACATCTCTGACCACGCCCTCCAGATTTGCCATAGATGGATGGCATTCAACCTTTATGGGCGCAAGGATGGCACATGCCAAGTCACGCAGCAGGAGGTGTTCCTATTGTGGAACATGGTGCATAAGCGGAAGGTCAACCTCGGCTACATTCTGGCGATTCAATTGTAGGCACAGACCAGCAACACCAGAGCAACTGTTGTAGCCTTGGGCATGTTCGTGGCTAGGCTGTTTGAAGGATTGAAAGGAGACGACCTCGACGACATCTTCGAAGGTTACCCAGAGCTTGATGAAGCGACAGAGTATCTCGATGCTCAGAGGCTGGAGCGGATGCAGCTAGTTGGGATCACTGAAGAAAACACCCCATACTTCCTCCCTTTTGACGAACCAACATACTTTGACAAGAGAAAGGCCCCCAAGGCACAAGAAGGATCGCCCAGGGCACAAGAAGGACCGAGCAGGGCACAGAGCAGTGCAGATTCAAAGAAGCTCGAAAGAGTTGAAAAAGCCCTGCAGAACATTTGTGTTCACCTCGGGTTAGACTACCCCTCTTCTCCTTAAATCATGCTTTATCCCCAGTAGTTTAGGATTTGTTTTTATTTTTGTTTGTGTGTTTATTTTTGTTTTTGTATATTTGCGTCTGTATATAGAGTCCGTTTTGGGCATATCTAACCCACATCACTGCTTGTGCCCGCAAGGGTGCTTTGCACAGCAAGTGTGTGAGAGGGATATGCCTAGGTCGTTGCGTTTGTATGTTTTGTTTTTATTTTGTGTGTGCATGTTGAGTCTATAGCATATGAGTCATAGATTGACATTGGGCATATATGGACATAAATTTATTGTTAGGCAAATGGAATTAATCAATCGCATGTGAAAGCAATATATAACTACCCAGTGAGCTTTGAGCCCAAATTCACATTTACGACTTCTTTCTGTGTGTTTAAATTCCACCACCTCATTTGATGCTTACTTGCTTGTGCCCTGTCAAACTTGATTTCATGCATGCTTAGATGATTAAGGCATTTTCTTTCGTCGTTATTTGGCCATATTATTCACTGATAAATGCTTCCCATTGCTGCCATCATTTGAGCCTGTTGATTTGTTCATGACCCGAATTCTGAAAAATCTCTCTTTAAAGAGTATCTTATGACTGGGAATGAAACCTTTTATGCTCGTATTGGTGGTATGGTTTAAGCCAAATAATGACAGGGTGCCAGAAATGGACACAAAAAAAAGAGAAAAAAGAGAAAATGAAAAAAATAATAATAAGTGATTGAATAAAAATGGTTTCCCAGGTTGTTATGTGGGCACAGAGCTGCCAGTGCTGATTTTGCCCAAATGATATGAAAGGTAGCTAGTTCCTAAATATTTCCAACCTTGATCCGCATGCCCCATTACAACCCTCACAAGACCTTTTGATATGCATGCATGTGAATATAGTAAATTGTTTATACAGGGTCTTTGCAAGTTTGTTGATGATGATTTGGTGAAATTGTTGAGAGTAAACACTTAACCTAAACACTCGAGAAAAAGGCGAGCTGAGTGCACATTTCAATAGTAGCCTGAGTTTGATTGATTCGATTTGCCTGCATCATTATGTTCAACTGTTATGCCCTTTATCAACTTATGATTCATATGCTGTATTGTCTTGTTTCGAGTCATTTGAGTCTTCTATTTTGTTTTGTTGTTTTGAGTTAAATTTGCATTCATACTTGAGGACAAGTATAGTCCAAGTGTGTGGGTGTGATGAAGACTCAAATTCGTGCTTTTTCCTTTATCTTTTTACACCCTTTTTAAGTGTTTAGTATAGAGTCTAGTCTAGTTTTGGGGGTAAAGCTGATTGCAGGAGGTTAAGGGAACAAAACCACCACAATAGGCACAGACAGGTGCTATTTATGCTGAGGGCACAAAGGACTGATTTGCCTGCCGAGGACCCAATCAAAGTTGTTGCGAGAATTGCGCAACAAGATCGCGGGACAGTTCCTATATGCACGTGGAGGTGATGTGGCGGTCAGTTCCGAGTCTTGGGGAGGTCTACACACGTTGGGAAGGAAGTGGGGACATCAGAAAGCTGTTGGAGACGCTAGAGTTTGTTGCTATCCCTCCTAAATTCAAGGAAGAACGTTGAGCACGAAATGAGGAAGTGGAGGAGTGCAAGAACCCCTGCGTGGGTGAGATATGGGCTGCTTGAAGCCTTAATTCAGTTGCTATAAATACTTTTATCTGTTTTCATATGAGTGTGTCGGTTTTTGCACCTCAAGATACAATTTCCCGTTTTCATATTTAGTTTATTTGCTGGATAATCTGTCTGCCTGAAGCTGGCGATTTGCCCGCGGAGAGGTAGTTCAGTTGTTTTTGTTGGCAAAACTGGGGTTGGGCCCAGAAGTTAATCAAGTTATTTCCTTTCCAAGTAAGATGTCTTTTATCATTTCTTTTATTTTTGTTTCTATGTTTAGTGGCTAAGTATCCACTGTTCAAGTCAAAGTAATGATCTAAAGGTAGAATATATGCATGAGGTATTCGGACTTTAAAGCCTTAAGGGTTCACAATCTTAACTTATTTTTCACTTAGACATAGGTAAAGGGTGGTTGAAGATGAAAGCGCGCATTTCTGATTAACTGGTACTAGTGTTAGTTACGTGGGAGTGTATAGGTGACCCATGCCTCGATACCCGCATAGTAACAAGTCCGGGGGTGACAGCTTTGGTAGTTGAGATTGAGTAGTATATGCAGGCACAAGACCGTGTCAAACCTACTAGAATTGGGTCGCTTTTGCCCTCAAAGCTGCTATGCTCGCAAAAAGTTTGTGTGATTCTCTCCTTAGGTTCCTGTATAGTTAGGTCCCTAGGTGCCGATCGTATCATCTAGACGATATAATGTAAGAAGTGATTGGGGAGTGGCCGATCGTATCCATTTCCTATAACCGGTTAACCCTCAAAGTGACAATTACCCATATTTGGCCATAGGGATTCGGTTTTTAACCTTTCTGCTAGTGTGGGCACAACGGGTAGTAGTGGTAATTACATATGTTTTGTCCGGGATTGCGCATACCTACCAAATGACTTGATGCTTTGACTTGAGCACTTTTATTACTGATATTTTCTTTCGTGATTTCCTTTTCAGCATTTAGTTAGTTTAAGTTTATTAACAAGGTTTTTAGAGTGACACTGAAGACCCAAACCAAAATTAAGAAAAGACAGAAGGTTAAAACACTCCTCGTGGGATCGACATCCGTCTTCACTAGCTATATTAGCCGTTGAGGGCAGATTAAGCATTTGTGGACCATTTGCCCGCAAGTGTATTTTGCACACCTAAACGACGGGTGTGCCAGTGAGCTACACGCGCCTGCACGTGGGGGCGGGTTTAGGCGGATTTTGACCCGTCTAACGTAAGAGACTTGTTAGACGGTCTCATACAAATTTTTATCTTGATATTTTACAGTAAGTATATGCATCCTAATCAATATATAGCAATGTATCTTAATTAATTTAGGTAATATAATATAGTCCGTAATTATATTCTAATAAATCAAAAGGTAGAGTTTCCATAATCATAATATTCGTTAATATCAATGATATAAGGTAAATGTATCTTATATATCATCAATCTATAATAATGAATATCTATCTAATAAGCTAACATATTAATAACTATTCATATTTCATAGAAAGGAGAAAGAACTATAAAATAAATTCCGATGATATTCAATTTTTTTTTATTATATAATAAAAATTTGAACCAAATATCAATTAATTAATAATACATAATTATAAATTTTGGATACTTATATACATACAGTTATAATAAGAGATCCATGAAACTATTGTTAGGTTTGTATACTGAAAGCTTGTCTTTGTATACTATAACAATGTTTTGACGATATAGATTGATTATTATTGCAGTCACTGTTTGTGCATCTATTTACTTTGCTATTCGTTTATATATGTATGTTTCCTTATACTTTCATTGTAGATGATATGGTGTGGGTAAACACACGGTAAAGATCATATCATCGAATTTCTTGCAAAGTATTAAAAGGCTCGCAGTTTAGATGGTCCTGAACCAACCATTGTAGACTGTAGAATAATCTGATAGTTGATTTATCTTGACTAACTGATTATTCTGATACACTGATGCGTGTATTGAGGAGGATCGCGACATGATACTATTCTCTAGTCTGACCTTAAAGGGAGAGAATAAAGATCCACAGAGTTCGGGTTCTTAAGCCTTGCACAGTGGCGGACATATATGTGTTATGATTATTGCTTTAATTTATCAATGGGTGAGGTTCTTGATAGAGTCAATAATCTCGATATCTTGGAGAATAACATATTCACACATATGGGTCATGCACTGTGTTAGGTCACCGTGTCCTGGTGCGCCAGGTTGATGATGTCCCCTTGAGTAAACACAGGTACATGTGAAACCCTGCAGGTGGAATTTATTCCGTACATAGTAAAGCTTGTGTGGTACTGCTCTAGGAATGGAAGAATTAATTAATTATAGTTTTCAGAGCTTACACAATTAATTAATGGATATTATATCTTAAACATGGGGAATGACTGGACTAAAGAAAAATACATTGAGTAAAATGTATTAAATTATCAAAGGTCTCGACGGTTATGAAGAAGTCAAAGGTCCACTTGTCACATTTGGAGACAACTCCAAAAGCCGAACTATTGGAGAAGGGTTCATGGTCAAGAGAAAAGTTGTAGTAAATGGAGTCTCCCACGTGGATGGACTAAAACACAAACTACTCAGCATCAGCCAGCTGTGCGACAATGGCTACTCAGTTGACTTCACCAAAAACTCCTGCAACATAAGAGACAAGTCAACTGGAGTAATTCTTCTCACTGTCATAAGGAGAGGCAACATGTACATTGTTGACTGGTCAACCGACTACTCAGAAGCTTGCTTTCTTTCAAAAGGATCAACTGAAGCAAGCTGGCTATGACATCGATGACTGAACCACCTCAACTTCAAAATAATCAACTACCTAGCCAACAAAAGAGCTAGTTGAGGGGCTTCCTAAGGAGATATATAAGAAAACAGGTGTGTGTGGACCATGCCAAAAAGGGAAGCAAATGAAGTCATCCTTCAAGAATAGGAGTCATCCACCAGGAACAACTGATTGCCTCCAACTACTACATATGGATCTGTTTGGTCCAGTCAGACCACAAACCCCAAAAGGAAAAAGATTCACTCTTGTAGTAGTTGATGATTTCTCAAGATATACGTGGGTGGAATTCTTAAGGAGCAAAAATGAAACTAACGACAAGCTAACGGCGCTGATCAGAAAGGCTACAAACTGAAAAAGAGAGATCAGTTCAAAGGATTCGCTCCGATAATGGAACTAAATTTGTGAATCAGCAAATGATCAGCTTTCTCAACTAGCTTGGAATCACTCATGAACACTCAGCTGCAAGAACTCCACAACAAAACGGCTTAGCCGAATGGTGAAACCGGACACTCAAAGAAGCAGCTCGAGCAATGATAGTTGATGCCAACATAGCTGAAGGTTACTGGGCTGAAGCAGTTAACACAACTTGCCATACTCAAAATCGAAGTGCCATCGTAGCCGCACATGATAAAACACCCTATGAGCTGTATAAGGGTCGTAAGCCTTCCATTTCATATTTTAAAATATTTAGCTGTAAATGTTATATTCACAACAATGGCAAGAATCAATTGAAAGCTTTCAGTGCTAAAGCTGATGAGGGAATATTTCTTGGGTATAATTCACCTCACGCACAAGCTTACAGAGTGTTCAATAAACGAACTCTTGTTGTGGAAATAACATGTCATGTGGTATTTGATGAATTTTCTAATGAGTGCAGGAACAAAGAAACAATAGACACATCAGTTCAAGTACTACCTAGTGAAACTGAGAACTCGCAGGACTATGTGGATCACATTGTTCCAGAGCGGCTTGAAGTTTCACTAGAAGAAGGTAATGAAACTGGTACTAAACCAGTTAAGAACAATATGGTCAATGAAGACACAAATCGTGCTGAGACCATAAACCTCACAACTGAAACAGGGGGAAGAACTGATGAAGATACCGAACCAACTGATGAAAGGGTAACTGATGACGTCACCACAGTAGAACCAGCTGAAGCTATCTTGCCCAAATGGCTCCGAAGCCATCCAACTGACAAGATAGTTGGTGATCCAAGATGTCGAGTTCAAACCAGAAGTTCAACTGAGCATACATTATTCACATGCTTCATATCTCAAACGGAACCAGCAAACGTCAAAGAAGCCTTAGAAGATTCAGACTGGATCATGGCCATGCAAGAAGAACTGAATCAGTTCACAAGAAATGACGTATGGTTTCTTATCGATAGACCAAAAACCCAGAAGGTCATTGGTACAAAATAGGTTTTTCACAACAAACTGAATGAACAAGGTGTGATCACAAGGAACAAGGCGAGACTGGTAGCCAAAGGATACTCACAAAGTGAAGGGATCGACTTTGATGAGACATTCACACCAGTTGCAAGATTGGAAGCCATCAGACTGTTCCTAGCCTATGCAGCTCACTTTAATTTCACAGTCTACCAAATGGATGTCAAGAGTGATTTTCTTCAAGGAATGCTCAAGGAGGACGTGTATGTCGAGCAGGCGCCAGGCTTTGAAATTGGTGATCAAGTCTTCAAATTGAAGAAGGCCCTCTACGGACTGAAATAAGCTCCTAGAGCGTGGTATGAAACTCTCACAACATTTTTGCTGAAAAATGGGTTTCAAAAGGGTGTCATTGATCGAACTCTATTCCGAATAGAACGATCAACTGAGATTTTAATGGTTTAAATTTATGTGGATGACATAATTTTTGGATCAAAAGCCAAAGATCTATGCACACGATTCGTTCAACTGATGTAAAGCGAATTTGAGATGAGCATGATGGGAGAAATGACATTCTTCCTAGGACTCCAAGTGAAGCAGCTGAAAGATGGGATTTTTATCAGCCAGGCCAAGTACACTAAGGAGCTAGTCAAGAAGTTTGGAGTTAATAAAGAAAAAACTCTCAAGATTCGTATGAATACATCAGTTCAGCTAACTCTTGATGAAGAAGGAGAATCAGTTAGCCAGACATATTACAGATGAATTATTGGGTCGCTACTTTACTTAACAGCTAGCCGACCAGACATCTCCTATTCAGTTGGTCTATGCGCACGGTTTCAAGCTAACCTAAAGAAAAGTCATCTTGAAGCAGCAAAGAGGATTATCAAATATCTCAAAGGAACCATAAATCTTAGACCATGGTATCCCAGAGATGACAGTTTAAGTCTAATTGGTTATTCAGATTCAGACTTTGGTGGATGCAAGATCGACAGAAAAAGCACCAGTGGAACATGTCAGTTTTTGGGAAGCAAACTGATATCCTGGTTTAGCAAGAAGCAGCACTCAGTTGCCACGTCAACAACTGAAGCATAATATGTAGCTGCTAGAAGCTGCTGTGCTCAGATACTCTGGATGAAGTAACAATTGAAGGACTACAAAGTCGAAGCTGAAGAAGTACCTATCTACTGTGACAACAATAGTGTAATTGCAATATCTCAGAATCCAGTTCTGCATTTAAGAACCAAGCACATTGACGTAAGACATCACTTCATCAGAGATCATATCGAGAAGAAAGACATATGCATCAAATATGTCAACACTGAGAAGCAGATAGCCAACATCTTCACCAAACCATTGTCTGAAGCAAGGTTTATGGAGCTATGCATACAATTGGGGCTACTTGAGCTAGCATCAAAGGATAAAGATGATCAACTGGAAGAAAAAGGTCAAGAATCCATTCCAGCTGAAGAGAAGAACTGAACCGAAAGGCTTCAACTCATCTGAATAAGTAGTTCATAACTGAAAAAGTCATCAACTAATCAGTTGGACAAATAAGCTATCCGTTTGAAATGAAGCGAGAAGCTGTGCAGAAAAGGTAAACTAAAACTGATCAGCTTAATCCATCGGCTCGACTAAATCATCAGTTTATTCGCTCAAACTGATGATCCAGTCAGTCAGACAAGACATAACAGCTGGAAAAAGGTTAAACTAATGAAGAAATCATAAGAACTGGAACCAACTCAAAAGGAGATATCAGTTCAAGAACCAGCTGAAGGAAAGCAGCAGAACTAATGAATAGCTGAACTGAGAAACAGCTGAATGAAGGCCCCAACAGTCAAGACCAGTAAGGAATTGATGAGAAAACATCTTAGTTGGAGTTGATCAATAGAAAGATCATCAGCTACAGCCGAAGCCAACTAATGACGTAATCAGTTTCAAGCCAAGAAGAAACTGCTAGAAAGAAAAGATAAGTTCAAAATTTCAATAGCGAAAACGGTGAAAACAGGTGTCACTCAAATATTACCGTTGAACTTTCTCTCTCTCTCCTCATTTATCTCCAAAGGATAGAAATGAAAGGCCAATCGACGGGTCGATTGAATTGATCTGACCGTTGAACTTGGGCATACGAAATGACACAACCGTTGGATGAACCCCATCATCTCCTATAAAAGGGATGGCTGAATTTTCATTTTCACTTTTTCCAATCTAAAACTCAGTAAAGAATTAAAGTCTTTCTCTTTCCTCATTCCTTCAAACTGTTCTGCAAAATAGTTACAAAAAGTAAACAAAATCTAGCCAAAACCAGATTATTCTTTCCGAACCATTCATAAAAAAAAAACTCCATGGCTGATAGAAGCATACCAACTGTTCGACGAAAGTTCGAGTTCAAAAGAACTGGTAAATCTTCACAAAGATTCCAAACAAATCTCTACAGAGATAAATTCCTAGATCCAATTGCTTATAGAGAAAAGTGCTCAGACTCTTCACTCTGCAACTCATTGATCTTGAAGATAGAGGACACAGGATTGAAGAGATTCACGGAAGTTTATCCATCAAAGATCTACCCTGAAGCCGTAGTTGAGTTCTATTTGAACTCAAAAGGATACGACGACAGGATAATAAATGAAGTTCGTGGAGTTGAACTGGTAATAACTCCAGAACTGCTCAGAAGATTATTTCAACTTCCCACCACTGGAATAAGATTACAAGATGTAGAAGTTGACCAAGAGGAAGCCTACCATCTCTCGAAGAGAGTGAACTGCGAAGATCCTTACAAAAGCAGTACACTCATGTCCTGCTTCCAGGAAGAATACAGAATTCTAGCATCAGTTGCAGCTAGAATGATTATTGGCACAACTGTGAGTCACTCAGAGATGTCAGAGCACAAATGTAAAGTCTGTGCAGCAATCATCAGAAGCATCAACGTAAACTGGGCTCAGTACTTCTTTGAACAAATCAAGAAGTATGTCGATGTTGTTGAAAAACATTGGAAAGAAACTGAGTTCCATCAGAAGATGTGCTATCCCTGCAGAATCAGTATCATTTTGGATAGCACTCTTAACTCAATGACAGAAGAAACTGACACGTTGATGATCGAGAAGCTAGATCTTATACCCTCAACTAGCAGAAGACAACCAGCTTCAAAGTCCATAAACATCAAAAACAGTCAGCCAACTGATGCCTTCTCAGAGAAAGTAGAGGAGCCTGTGAAAAGAAAAGGCAAAGAGATTGCTACTAAGATACCTCAAGAGAACTCCAACTCAGACGACAATGTCCCAATAAGCCAAATGTTGGGAACCACAATCAAAGCCAAGCCTCTGCGACAAGTTCGATATGGATCAACGATTGATTCTGAAGAAGAGACCACTACCAAGCCAGTTCAAGCCAAGGAAAAAACTGGCAGATCAAAGAAGAAGCCCGCAGCATCTCAACCAAAAAGGAAGAAGAAGAAATCAGGACCTCCACCCCCTTCAAAACTACCTCTTTATAACATCAAGGTGTTTGATGTGGCACCAGTTAAAGGAGATGACATTGAGCCTCTCAGGGGAGTTCTACCACGAGGTACAGGAGCTGACTTCTTCAGAACTGCGTGCCCGCCGATGGGAGAGATTGAAGAGAATATAAGAGCTCTATCAAGAGCTGAAATCATCAAGAGCTGGCCTGATGAACAAGTGACAAAGTTCATTACTGAAAACTTTGTTGAAGATGTGATTGGCACGGCTGCTCTGTACAAAGCTCTCTCAAAGTACTTATACTGGTACCTTTGGAGACACTGCTTCAACTGTGAAGCCCATTTTCTCCTAACCGCCCTTCATGGGATGAGCTTCTGGAGAAGGGAAGAGAGGTGGAGCATGCAATGGGCTGGACAGGAGACCTCTGAGCAAAATCCAGTCATTACCTTGAAGAGAATGCTTGCCATTCGAAAGAACCACCCTCACCCAGAACAACAAACATTGTTCGACGTGATGAACGATTTGCTCATCTGGGCCAACATCCGACTGCCACCTCTACAAACTGAAGCTGAACAGCAACACTGGAGAAATCCTCAAGTTCAACAGCACTGGTTGCTCAAGGAACTGCTTATCCTCAGACAACAACAGCATCAGCAGGTGCAGAATCTATTTAACAAAGAAGCCCAGAGCAGTCAAGAAGGAGCTGAAACTGCAGAAGTTTACAGCACAAGGTAAACTGTCATAGCATCTGTGGCTAGGCAGTTAACATTCGAAGAATCCCCTCAACTAGATGACATCATAATCGATCTCCTTGATGATTCTCCTGAGGTGCAAGCTGTTGATGAGCGAACTGCCAGTGATCAGGAGTTTGAAGAAAATGCTCAAATCTCCGATTCTACTAGTTCTTCCAAGTGATGAAGAGTCAGAGAAGTCAACTGAAAAGACTCGATTGCCTGAGGAGCCAACTGAACCCCAAATTGCTTCTCCCCGAGAGTCAACTCTAGAGCTAGCTGAGTCTGACCAGCCAGCTGGACAGATAGCTCAAGTAGATGAACAACCTGCCTATCAAGGTACACTAGCAATAACTACGTACGTTGATCCAATTCAAAGAGCTCTTCAAGCTGCTGCCCAAACTGCTGCACCAGAGATCTCACCAGAATCAAGTTATGATGAGACCATCATTATGGAGACGGATGAAATATCCCACACAGTTCCTTGCGAGGAACTGATTGGAACTGAAGCAGGTGAGGAAGCTGATTCAAGAGCAATTCAATTCGATGCTCAACCAAGCAGTTCTACAGTTCAGCTCTCTGCCTATTATGTGGAACTGATCCACAGCCTGCAGCAACAGGTTAAACTGCACACTGAGCAAATCCAGCAGTTGCAAGCCCATCCAAGGCTCCAGTTAGCTGAAACTGAGTCATCGAGCAGCGATGAGGATGAGGAAGATGATGTCATAGAACCGCTGGCCAAGAGGAGAAAACTGATCACAAGAAGGACTAAGTGGCTGATCAAGTTCAAACTGATTAGAAAGCCCTAAGTTTACTTCTTGTAATTCAGTTTGTAATTATTTATTTTTGATGTATATAAAAAGACTATTTCTTTTGCTTTCAAATAAATGTCGAGCTTCGCATTTATTTTTGAAAATTTTGACCGTTGCAAGATAATGACACGTGTCAAAGTCATTAAATGCCAACGACCAAAAAAGGCCAGAGGATAGTACCATTCCAATCATCAGATCTATGAGCCTGCCCAAACACTCATAAAAAGCCCCCTCTTTCAAGCCTCTCAAAAATACTCCTCCTGCAATCTCAAAAACTCTCTCTCTCTCAAAGATCCTGAAATTCCCAAAATCTCAGCCAACCCCAAAGATGGCCGAATTATCCAGATCTCTAAATTCCTTCAAAGAGCAAATTATGAGAGACAAATTCCTTGATAGGAAGAAATTTCAATTGATTCTAAATGAATCAAACAATTCAACCCTTCTGTCAAATCTTCACAAGACAGGAATTCTTCACTACCTGGAAACACCACCAAAGTTCTTTAGACAAAATTTGGTGAGTGAATTTTTGCTTCAAGCAAAATTATCTGCAGATGAAAAGATAGTATCATCAGTGATTCAAGGACGGCTACTACAAATCACTGAGAGAATAATTTCTGAAGTGTTCGAGTTTCCACAAGAAGGTTCATTAGTTCAAGAACTAAAGGAATCTGCAGAGTCATACTGGAGAGAATGGAAAGCTTCAACCTGCAACAAGCAATTCAGTTTTACAACCGCTAAAACTGACCTGAAGCCCGAGTATGGCGTTCTACTTGACATAACGAATAAGATGATGTTCAGAGCCATTGGAAGTCTGAGTCAACTCACCCAAGAAAGATACAAGGTTATGATTCACCTTGCTGAAGGGCGACAAACAAACTGGGCAGAATTTGTCTTCCAACAAGTCAAGCATCAAGTCGTCAAGGCCTCTGACTCAAAGACATCTGGCAAATTTGAGTCCAAAGTTGGACTTCTTCTAAGAATGAGCAAGATGATTGAAGACTTGCTTAAACTTCTAAATGATGAATCACTACCAGTTCTTATCTCTGACTGGATTCCCAAGAAGGGAACTGCTCATCTTCAGTCACTAAGAAAGAAGAGAAAAGCCAAGGCAAAGACAAGCAACAACACTTTGAGCAACTCAACTGCCAACGCCATTCATTCTCCAAGATCAAAGAACGGATCACCAGTTGATTTCCAGGTTTGCTCTGATCCAGATGAGCTTATTCCATTTAGTGGAATCCCTCATCCAAACTATGGAGCGGACTACTTCAGAGGCACATGCTCTCCTCTCCAGCTGACTGAAGAAAATATTCGCACTTTCTATAGTGGTGAATATGTAGTCAAAGGTGCACAAAAGGAAGTGACCAATCTCCTTCTCACTCACTTTGCTTTTGTTGCACAACGTGACCAAGAGTTGTTCAAACAACTCCATCGATATTTCTATTGGTATAACTGGAGACATTCTATGTCCATCCAGTCTCACTTTTTGTTAACTACCTTTCATGGCATGAGCTACTGGCAACGTGAAGAAACTTGGAGCATTAAATGAATAGGATCGTCAAATCCATTCCCTCCAACCATTGTGCAAGTCCAGCACATCATGAATCACCGGCTTGTCAATAAGATTCCAGCAACTGCCTTGTTAGCTGAATTCAAAACCAGCATCATGCCTCAAGGAATTCAGTCAGCTGAGCCATCACGACAAACTCTAATTGCCACCGAAAGGAGAGAACCACAACTATCACATACTGAAGCCATGGCTCCTCAGAAGAATCCAAGGTATGCTGATGAAAGAGACAATGATGGTGAAGATACAGCCACATCACCAAATCTCCTATCCAAGAGCTATGTCATTCCTCTACTCACACCCAGCTCAAAAGGCGTACAATTGATTATGAAAAATGATCAGTTCCGACTGTCACCAAAAGGAAATTCACAATCCCTCAATCAAAGGATGAAAAACTCGTCAGTTGCACTTCAGCTTCACCTTTACCAAGCCAGGAGGACAGCAAGACCCGAACTGCCCAAGAACAAAACTGGATTTGTTTCAACTACAAATCGTTCAAACTGCTCGAAAGGAAGCAGTGCAACTAGTCCAGCTAGGCCCTTCAAGAAGCGGAAACTGTCTCAAGAAAGCCAAGTAGCTGACTAAACAAACTGATCAATTCAGTTCAGTTACAGCTTCAGCTTCAGCCAACTCATCAGCGGCGATTGAGAAACATGACGAAACTGATCACCCAACCGCTGAATCATCAAGCCAATCAATTGGACTGTATCCCAACTGACTCCGGATAAGTTTTTTTAAAAATCCTTAAAGCTTATCATAATTAAATTGTTACCGTTGAGATTATGAAATTTTTTATATTATATTCAACGGCTACAATTTGAAAATAGGGTTCTATCTCACAAGTTGCCATTAATATCTATGCATTGATATTAAATCAACTCTTCAAAGACGAAAAGAAAAATATAGTTTTCTAATGAGATATAAATAGCAAGATCTGCAGAAAATATTTTGCTATTTATGATAACTACCCCATTTTCAAAATAACTCCATCTCATCCACATGATAATAAAGTTATTTAACAATCAAACGGCTGGGAAGCATGCATCATTAATTCAGCTAATCATCCATCAAATCGGATAGCTGATCAGCTAAGAGAAGCAATCGAGTGTTCTCGATTCCTGCATGCAAAGCTGAATAAATATATGCAAGGAGATGAAGGCTCTGATCATCTATAAACTCACTCTCATTCTTGCTTTGATTCATCTGCAAACTTCCTTTCTACACACTTGCATATCTAAACAAAAACATCATCTCTTTGCAGAAATGAAGCCCTCATTTCAGATGGTAGATGTCAAATCACTTGAGCGCAAGCTGAAAAAGGATAAGACTCTAAATCTAGAGCTTCTTAATGGACGTCTAGGCCCAGACAACTTTCAAAGAATTTATCAGCCATTGGAGGAAACAGGGTTGCTGCCATTCTTGACAATCATGCCAGTCAAGAACATACTTACTCATGTTGCAGAGTTCTACCACAATGTAACTATCTCCGGCAACAACATCATCTGCACCGTCCAGAATAAAGTGATCACGGTGATAAAAGATACGATGATGTCTACACTTCTCCTCTCCGGCGACGGCCCAGACGTGATGGAACTGGAACTACCGTGCAAATACGTACTTTGGGGTCTTTGGAGGCATCCTCACGTGCACTACCATGACTGCTCACACAGGCTGAAGGAGAGCTTGCCCAGTGAGATCATCTAACTCTTGGATATCATCGGTCATATCCTACATGGCAACTTTGAGACGGTCCAGTTCTCCGAGCTCAAAGCACATCTCACGGCCGCTCTATACTTCGGGTGTAAAGTTGACTGGGCCTCCTTTATTCTTTCTCAACTACAAGCAAATATCGAGTGAGCAGAATTTGATCCATCAACTGGCTCGTTCCAAGAGAAGGTTGGGTTTATGGGTCGCATAAGCCACATCATTTTAAGCCAGTTTGATGAGGTCATCCCAACTGGCGAGCCAATCAGACGAAGGGACATGCTCCCGACCATCTACTGCTATCAGATCCCGAAGAGATCGCGTTAACCAGAACCTTCCGACTCCAGTCGTGGAAAGGGACCTTTGGGAGCACCCGCCAGCTCATCCGACGAAAGACATCTGCTGATTGAGAGCGAGCCTCTCTCAAGACTGAGTGATCAGCCTACAATATCAGCCAGCTCACAATCTCTAACCTCAGTCCATCGCGACTCAATTAAGGTTGAGTTTGAGGCAGTTCTAGACCATCAGCGAAGAAGCTGCTTCGGTCTCATTGAGGGCACCGACCCCTCTTTATTCGAGCAACTGAAACGGTACCTCCAGTACCATATCTGGCGATTTTAACTCGATGAGGCAACAATGTTCCACCTCATCCGTACCCGTGGATCCATCTTCTAGATCAACGAAGGAACATGGAGTAGAAATTGGATGAATCATCCACTCTTCTCGTCACCAATGCTCTCGGAGATAATGGATTCGATGATCAAATGAATCTAGCTCAGTATACCAGCCGACGCTCCTCTTCCCGACAACGAACCGGCCAACTCCTCATGCACACCATTTCTTGAAGATCTACCCATCGCATCAACCGATGAGATCTTCACTAACTTGGCCTTGATGAACTTCAGAGAGCAAGCAGCCTCTCTCACCACTGATCATGGTCAGTTTATGACAACTGAAGAAGCCTATGCACGGTTCTCCTCGCCCATGCCCATTTCTTCAGTTCCCTCAGTCCATGATGACAATTTGGCAACTTCCTTTACCTTCTTGAGAAACCTGTTAATACCATCATGCGATCCACCCCAGCTTTTAGATGATACCAAAAAGGGGGAAGATGGACAGTATGATGGTGGATGCTTAACTCTTTGGGATCAGATCCAAAGAGAAATACATCATGAGAGGGAAGCTCAGATTCAGGGGGAAGTTTGGAAAACACAAGGAGTCCAAGAAAGAGGAGAATCAAACAGAAAGAAAAGGAGCAGCTTCAGGAAGTAAATTAATAGTTCTAACTACTATTGAAAATTGAAAGCCTGGATATAATATGGTTTGATTGAATAATACATACTTCAATTCTTCAAATATCATGCTTCAATTTCATATCAAGCCTTGATCATGGTTATAAACATTCGCCGATACTCTGCTAATCATGCCCATAAGCTTTGCTCTGATATTTGGGATAATGCTCTGATATTTGGGATAATCATGTTCTAATAAAATGAAAGCATGCCCAAAATGAAAGTATGCTCTGATACTTGAAGTTTGAATGCTCTGTTACTTGAATTTCATGCATACCTTGAATGCTCTGATACTTGAATGAATTTCATGCTCTAAACTTGCTCTGATTTCAAGAATTTGCCTAAGCAAACTATAGCATGTCTATCAAACGAACATTTGCAGTTTTTCCATCATCATTGACAAAGTTTTGACATCATCAAAAATGGGGAAATTTTTAGGAAAAACTATCAAGGAACCTCTAGATTAGGTTTTGATGAGATGTCAAAACTATTTATAAAAAACTGACTAAAATTCAAGTTGTAGATCTGAGCTGACCAATCCAGAGCATCAAGAAGGAATTTAATTAAAGCCAAAGTCAACCAATCTAGAGTATGGTCTACCAGCTGGAAGGATACGTCATCCAGTCAGAACTCAACTCAACCGAGGAGTCAAAAAGTCGAACCAGTCGAAACAAACTGACAGCTAAGTCAGCTGAGCTGAGAGAGAAAAGAATCGACTAGACTGAAGAAACTGATAAGAGATCAGTTTAAACTGAAGACTGGAAGTAACCAGCTGATGGCCAAACTGAAGTAAATAGACAGATCAGCTAAAGGCTAGAACTGAAGTCAGCCAGCTTGTGATTAGTCAAGCTGACAAGAAAGCTCAAGAGAAAGCAGTCAAACTGACAAGCTAGCCAAAAACTTGAGATCAATCGAACTGGAGAAATCAGCTCAGAACTGCCAACTGGAGCAATGGCCAAACTGAGCTGACAAGCTCAGAACTGCCAACTGGAGCAATGGCCAAACTGAGCTGACAAGCTAAGAACTGCCAACTGAAGCAATAGCCAAACTGAGCTGACAAGCTCAAAACTGCAAACTGGAGCAATGCCCAAACTGAGCTGACAAGCTCAAAACTGCCAACTGGAGCAATGGCCAAACTGAATAGACAAGTTCAGAACTGTCAACTGGAACTCAAAGTTGCTAAAACTGAAGCTAGAGAACCCTGGAGTTATTGCTCAACCAGCGAATCATGATTAAAGGCTTCAACGAAGATTATGGAATTAAATATCCAATGGAGATCAATTGGCAAAGCAACGACTACTTCAACCAAAAGCTCCAGCGATCAATAAAGACCATCTGCCATTGATGAGCCGACAGAGCCACCGACCAATGGAACTCAACAGTCATAAAATCACCCCTCTATAAAAGATGAGTGAATCAGAGTTTTAAACACTCTTCACCTCCAAGACTTTTGCATACACACTCTTGAAATATTCAAGCAGAGCTTTCTTTCTCCCCCTCTCACTTAGCTCAAGTTCAGCATTTGTTAAAAACTGCGAGAGTCCAACTGAGAAGAAGAATTCAAAGAGTCAAGATATTCAATCATCTGTTGACAATCCAGCCAAAGCAACCTTCTCAGTTTCAGCAATATAACGATCAACTACCCAGCTCAATTGAAGGAGCTCATCAGTTGATACCCTTTGTTCAAGACTAACCTCTTGAAGATCGAAAGATATCTAAAATCTTGTAAAGACGTCAATAGCACTTACCTTCCTAGCGAGCAGTTAGGAACTTCAAGTGTGAGCCGTCAACCCGCTGAGGTAGCGAGCAGTTACCAGGTTTAGCCAACTGTCCTTCATTGTGTAATTTGTAAAGAAACTCAAGTTATATAGTGAAGTTGCCCTTCTGCGGAAGGAAGAGAGGACGTAGAAATTTGAGACTTCGAACCTCTATAAATCACCTGTGTGCTGTACTGTTTTGATTATTGTATATCTTTAAACTGTACACAAGCTCACACAATCTGCACTCAAGCTGTCATAACTGATCAACCAGTTTGTGCATAGATAAGTTTCTCTAAGCGAGTCAAAGGGCCCTTATTATTCTGCATTTGAAGTGAAAGTTTTTAATCAGTTTATTCACCCCCCCTCTAAACTGATATCGACTCGCCCGTGACCAACAACAAATAAAGGCAAGACTCTAGGATATGGATACACAATATTCCTCTTGAACATACAACAAGGGTTATACCTATGATCATGCTAAGTTAAACGATAAGAAGACCACGAATATAGAAAGAGCATCTCTCGAATATCTCTTTAACTGTGAATGTGACAAGGATGACTATCACTAATACATTCCAAGGTCACACCTACCAAAGGCTCAAAGGGGTCACATTTTCTTCCACATATTTGACATTTGACAAAGAAGACAAATACATAGATCTAATCCAACATGCTTATGATCACGGGATGCACAAGATGTAAGTGATTCATACATTTGATGTTAAATGAAGGCCACTCAAACAACAACATTCAAGAACTAGCATGGATTAAAACCTTGACAAAGCATAATTATATATGTAAAACCCTAGTCAAGAACAAGATTCATATTGTTTTCTCACATCCTAGAGCCTAAGGCTCTAGCCAACCATATTTATAATAAAATCAAGAATACAAAAGAAAGAACCAAAACCCATTCTAAATACAAGAGTGAAAGAAGGAAGGAGAAGACAAAACCTAATGATGAACAATCTCCTTCAATCCATTGGCTTGAATCCTCAAATGGGTAGATGAATCTTTCTCTTCTTCTTGATGTTCTTGATCTTCAAAAATCCCAAGTGTGGAGTGTTTTCTAGCTTATTTTTGAGTGGGAGCATCCGTCTTTTAAACTCCCAAAACAGATATTTAAAGTGGACCAATAATTGGATGTCAAAAGTCAAAAGTAATTTCGTCAGTCTGGAACTCGACCCCAAGAACTCGCGTTTGAGGGTCGAGTTTGGAACAAAGGAAACCACATCCCTGAAGGCTCTGCAACATGGGCTTTCGGTCGTGTTTCAGGGTCGCATTTAGACCAAAGACCGAGGCACGACCCAGCAGGGTCGTGCTTTACCCTCGCATATCGGCTGAAGAAAACCATGGCTCTGAAGCCTCTGCAAAATGGCCTTTCGGTCGTGCCTCGGGGTCGAGTTTCGAATGAAGGCCGAGGCACGACCCCTTTGTGTCGTGCTTAGGAGTCGCGCGCCGCAAGCTTTGTGAGGCGCGACCCCTTTATATCGCGCTTAGGGGTCGCGTTCAAGCCTCTTGCTCGTTTTTCTTCATCTTTTGCAATCTTCGTCGATCCAAACCTCAACTTGACTTTCTTTTGCATTAATTGTCCCCAAAACTCCCTGTATTGGCCACATTAATTAAAACTTAAGATAAAAAAAATATTTACATTATTTACACTATATATATATTATAACCCAGCGCAAATGCACTCAAAATGAGTGCAAAAGAGTGCAAATTATGCACTCATCATCTAACGCCCCAGTCCCACAAGGACCAAAACGTCACCAAAAACATATGTAGATGTTTACATGATAAATACTTTTTCAAAAGATAAGATTTAACTTTATAAATAATTTATAAATGGGCAGCATTTCTACTTAAAAATGTTCAAACCACGCACTGAGGCATCCTCAAAGTCAACTTTCAACAAGGATTTTAAAATCATTAACACACACATAACCAAATTATGACCTGGCAATATAAATAGCTAATCAGGTCACATGATTAAAAAAGTTCAATGGTCAACCCTTCTATACATTCAAATATTTGTATATACAATCAAAACCTGACCACTGAGGTCAATAAATTTAACTTAAAAGTTTTGTAGACTATTAGTAGAAGCATTTAACATTTAAATACTGACAAGATTTTAAAGATGATTTTAGCAAAAACTACATAAGGATCAACCACCAAACCCACTACAGCACCTCGTCATCAACCGGCTCGATCTCCAGGATCTGAAAACATTTGAAAAATATTTGGGTTGAGCGTCAGAAAACACTCAGTGAGCATTAATATTCGTCCAAGTCATACTTTCATGCTTTAAAACTGTTATACTGCGTAAATCATGGAAATCAACCATGAACGTACTTTATAACAAATTTTACTCTTCTTTATTGGATAAGAGACCCTATGTGATTACATGGTACTTTACGGTTACTAATCTAGATATTTAGTCACAAAGTAAACCGTCTATGCTTGTAAGTCAGAATTTCTCTGTGCATGAAGTCTCATAATATCCAATCATTACGTAAACAATGTTATTAAAATATTTAACATGCTTTTTATGGACGAATTTAAAAATATAGTTGTGAGTTATAGAAAAACCCACCTTGATGATCTCAATGTGTAGTGCAATTCATGCATGAAATGCTATTATGCTTTCAGCTCGTCTCGACCTACAAAATTGGAAATCTAACTTAGAATCCTAATATAGGGCAATATAATAATAGTCTAGATCATAAATAGCTTAAATAATAATTTCCTATGACATGGAATCGTTTGGAATTGAAATTGAGTCAAATGGACGAATAGTGCGCATTTGACGGACTGAGACAAGTTAGATTGAGAATTTATCAGACTTTGCGGACAGAATTGAATAGGGATAAAGATAAATTGAACTGAATCCAATGACTAAGAAGTTTGATTCAACATTTAGGAGTAGATTAATAATATTTAGAATTCATTCTGGGCAAAATATAATATTTAGAAATTATAGGACTTAATTGAATTTTATAAAAATCTTAATTTAATTCCCCAATGCCCCAAATCTAATTTATAATTTTTAAATCAAATTTAGGAATTGGGCTCTATTTAAAAAAACTTGTGGAACAAACTTTAAAATATTTATAAATCAAATACTTGAGCCCAAAATATTTTTGAGCATTTCATTATACATTTCTCCTTCATCATCACCTTCTCGTCACCTATTGCCATTTTTTTTCCGGTGAACCCTTGCCCGACAACCACCCTCACAATACAAATATCACAACTAACCCCACCTCCAACAATCTCAAATCAAATACATGGCAGCAGCCCAAGGAAAGAACAATAAACGAGAATAAAAGAAGCTAAATCAGTTTTTACGACATTTCCGACAGATTTTTTGATGAACTTTTGACCTAAATATGAGGGTCTAAATGATGTCTGATCAAAGATCTGAGACCATATATTGAAAGTCTGATAGAAGAGGTTCGAAACGGTATAAAATACATCAAAATCCAATGGTCAGATCGTCGGAAAAACACAAAACAAATTGCTGCATCGCACAGCGATGAGCAGCAGCGAACAACAGCCTTTAATGGATTATTCGCCAACTTCCAGACCTCAAATTAAAACCTCGATAACACATACATGATCTATACAATAAATGAAGTGTTCTGGTATAATTTCATGGGATTTGGTTAAGATTTGAATAGGAAACGATGGAAAATAGAAGTTAGAATACACAAAGCTTACCCTCCATCTCTTCTTTCCTTTCTCTATTCCTTTTTTTTTTAATTTCTGATTCCCCTCCCCATAAAACCACCAACTAACTATACATATATTTATCTATAGAACCATACATCCATACTGATCGGGCTATTTTTACCTACTTATTTTGGGTTATTTTGGTGTGAATTCTCAATGTTAATTGCCTTGTAATTATGCATTTTTGGAAGAATGTTGTGTCTTGTGAGTTTTGCAGGGAATTAACACAAATATGAAGGAATTAGCCGAGTTTTTTGGAGATTTATGTAGTCAAGATGATTGAAGGAAATCTGGCGAGTCTGGAAGCCAGGCTGTATGGGCATACTGCCTGGAAGGGGTGTCGAGATAACAACTGTTGGGCCACTGTGTGCACGGAATTCGGGCTGGAGCGCGAATTTGCTTGAGATTTTGGGCCTGAACGAGATTGGATGCTATTTTATTGCTTTTGGACTCTATATTTATATCTTTCCTAGTTAGATTAGGTTTAGGACTCTATTTTCATAATTAAGGATTTATATTTAAGGATATTAAGATAGATTAGGAATAATCAATTCCATATTCACGCAGCAGTCAGAGACGATTTCCAGCAACTTTTATTACTTCTTCTTTGTATTGTTCATCGCGTTCTGCTACATATTATCTTGAAGTTTTGATTTAATTATGCGATCAACCTAAACTCATTCTTATTCCGGTAAAGATTAACAAAGCCCTGGCATAGCTATACTGTGAGATCTAATTGCTTTTCTATTTTGATTAATTGCATGTATCTGTTATTCTCGAGGTTTAAAGTCGTTAATTGTTTCATCTCTGCTAGGTAGGTGCACATATTTAGTAGATCGGAATTAATTAGTAGCCAATTAAACCGGCTATCCGTAATTGTGGTTTAAGTTTAATTAGTGGTACAACGGTTCTTTAGAATCGAGGGAATAACAGTCTTAATTCAACGGTCCTGTGTCAGAGTCTGTTGGTTTTGAATCGGGTTTCTCTAGTTCTTAATGCTGTCGGCTCATTAAATCTATAGAGTGTCTCTTACGGTTGTCAGTCAATTAGGGAAATAATTGGTGAAGTGTCTTCCTGATTATTGAGAAATTACGGAGAAATTAGGCTGCGTCAGTAAGTGTCTTCGGTGGCTATAACTGATTTACATGTGTTAATTGAATTAATCTTTGCATCAAGGATCGGTATAATTAAGCTGGGGTGGAGTTAATTAGAAACCGGAATACCTTTCATAATCTGTTACAAAACTACTCTCTGTTTTATTATTTAATTTCGTTCTTGATATTATACAACAAAATTCGTTCGGAAAGTTTGGTTTCTGCAGATTGAAAGTTCATAGTAATTCTCACCGATCCTTTGGGAGACGATCTCACTCATCGATGTACTGTGCAGTAAGGGTATACCGACTGCTGTCGGGGTATTTATTTTTGGTGTAAAACGACGCACCACATACGTGTACACAAATGTACACCTTACTCATCTAATGAATTCCAAGTGGCATTGGTTAATTGGAAGTTGGTATAGATTATCCTAATTTTCATGTGTCTTTATTAATTTCCTCCAAATGGCTCGTATATAACACATATATATCATAATTGAATGGCTGGATATGAGCTTTATTTGACCAAAAATGTATAGATCAACTGGACTTGAGCTAATATTTTTGCTTCGAATTGTTTAATGAAATAAATTTCATTGGGAGGTCAAATGAAGCTCAATTTGGATGATCTTGATGTTAAAACGATCCCATTGACATCTACTTTTATAATATAATTTCTAATTTTAACTTAGATTCTCAACTAAGGTCGAGACATTACTTGGCCTTACGCCATGTCTAAGCCCATAGTTAAACTAAACCAAAATAATTTGGGTTTTAACTTTATGACATTTCTTACTAAATACTATACCAATTTTTTTTTCGGGATGTTATATCCTCCCCTCCTTAAAAAACAATTTCATCCCCGAAATTGTATATATCTGCTATGGCGAGGGTTGGATATTTTGCCAAGATCTGATCTTCAAGTTTCCATGCAGCCTCCTCTTATCTATGTCGGCTTCATTAAAATTTCACAGGCATTAGCTCTTTATTTTACAGCTTTTGAACTTTTCTATCGAGAATAGCTATAGGAAACTCGTCATATGTCAGATCTAGATTTACTTCTATTTCTTCTTGGTTTACGACGTGACTTGGATTGAAAATATATTTTTGAAGCTTTGAAACATGAAACACGTCATAAATTCCTCCTAAATTTGGCAGTAACGCCAATTTTTAGGCAACTTCTCCGATTCGTTCAAGAATTTTATACGGTCCAATATATCTAGGCCGCAACTTTCATTTCCTTCTGAATCGCACGATGCCTCTTGTAGGAGACATTTTCAAGAATATCTTATCTCCTACGTGAAACTGTAAATCTTTTCTTCATTTATCTGCATACATTTTCTATCGATCTTGAGCCTCCTTCATTCTTTATCTTACTTTATCAATAACCTCAACAATTTTCTGCATAATTTCTGGGCCCAAAATTTTTCTTTCACCAACTTCATCATAGTAAAGTGATGATCTACATTTTCAACCATATAGAGCCTCATAAGGTGCCATTCCAATGGTCGCTTGGAAACTGTTGTTGAAGCAAATTCAACTAAAGGTAAATATTCCTCCCAGCTTCCTCCTTGATCCATGACCACATCCCTGAGCATATCCTCTAAGGTTTGTATTGTTCTTTCAGACTGTCCATTAGTCTGTGGGTGAAAACTTGTACTGAAATTCAACTTCGTGCTCATTGTATTTTGTAAGCTTTGCTAAATTTAAACGTGAACCGTGTATCGCGATCTGATGTCACTGACACAGGTGCATCATGAAGTTTTACAATTTCTTTTGTTAGTGCCATCCGCACTAAAGTGTTCGAGATTGTCATGATCTGTATGACAATATCAAAGAACATAAGGGTTTTGGTTAAGTTCAAGCTATGAGTTCAATCAAAGAAGGAGAATCTACAATCAGACCACCATTGCTTGAAGGCAACAACTATCCTTACTGGAAAGCAAGGACGATGGTGTTTCTAAGATCAATAGATGAGCTTGAATGGAAAAACGTCACTAAAGGATGGGAAAAGCTAACTGTTGCCAACGAAGAAAAGTAGGTAGAGATTGAAGAATGAGAGTGGACTGTGCTGCAAAAGAACTGGTACAATGTTAACTCCAAAACTCTCAATGCTATATTCTCTGCAGTCGATCTTGAAATATTCAGTCTAACCTCAACTTGTGAGACTGCTAACGCTGTATGGGATATTCTGGAAACCACATTTGAAGGGACTAGTTCAGTAAGGTTGTGAAGGCCTCAAAACCTTACTTCCATAGGTGAGTTTAATGCCAGACTGAGAAGCATATCCAATGAGAGTTTTACTCTTGGTGAGCCTATCAACAATGAGAAACTTGTAAGAAAGGTTCTCAGATCTCTTCCAAAGAAGTTTGCATACAAAGTTGTTGTAATTGAAGAAGCCAAGGATATCAAGAGTATGAGGCTTGATGGGCTGATGGGGTCGTTAAGAACATTCGAGATGAACTTAGAAGATAAAGACAACAACTCAAGGAAGAGAGGTATTTCTCTTAAAACTGAAGTCTCAGAGGATGTACCTAAACATGTATAGAAGTAAAAACTATACTTGATTTAGATACAATGAACAATATGGTCCTGATCACCAAGAACTTCAGTCGTATGTTAAAAAAAGTCAATAAGCAGTCTTCTAAAAAGGCCAACAACAGAAGACAACCACATGGTAATTCTCATCAAGATAGAAACTCAAGTAGTGAGCAGAAAGAGTTTCAAACTTCAAATTTCAAAAGAGAAATTCAGTGCAGAGAATGGGATAGATCTGGGCACATTCAAGCTGAATGTGCAAACACACTAAAGAGAAACAAAAAGAATTGCAATGCTTCTCTCAGTGACAATGACTCTGACGAAGGCAGCAATGATTCAGATGAATTGTATGCGGAGCTAATATCCAAAAAGAAAGAGATTGATGAATTGTATGCGGAGCTAATATCCATAAAAAAAATATCAATATGTGAACAATAGTACAAAGAATCTTGATAAGATTTCCACAACTCAAGGACATTTTGGAAAGAGTCATCCAAGTATTGGATACAGTGGTGGACAGTCCAAGACAGTGTTTGTCAAAGAAAGTACAAGCAAACCAATGCATGTATAAGAGAATGTTTGGCATATTCGGAAGAACATTACTGACAAGAAGATGAATGCTTATGATAGTAACAAATAGAGAATCATCTGCCACTATTGTGATAAGAAAGGTCACATTCGACCACATTGTAAGAAGTACCTTTATGATCTCAAAAGAATGAGAAGGAGATATGTGGCTCAGCATTCCAGCAACAAGAACAGAAAGCCAGTCATTCAGCAAAATCCTACATAAAAGAAATAATGGGTTCTCGAGCAAACCAACCACAAAATCCATAATAATATGCTCTCCATGGTGAGACACCGAGTTGAATGTAGCCCTTGTCTAAGAGTTCCTGTTGCTGAGTTTTTAACTCATCTAACTCCTTTGGTGCCATGTGATATGGCGCTCTTGATACTTGAGCAACTCCTGGAAGCAAGTTTATCATGAATTTGTCTTGTCTATCTGGAGGTAAACCTGGTAAGTCCTCTGAAAACACGTCCTTAAAATCTCGCACCACAGGTACACAATCAATTGCCACCTTCTCTGACTTGTTCATTATTAAACTTACTAAGAATGATTCACATCTTTTTCTTCTAAGCATCTTCATTGCTTTGATTGTGAAAATAACTCTTATTTTTTAGTTCCCAACTTTGATCCATGGTAAGTAAATTCCGATTTCTCTGGTCTTTAGAAGATTAGCTCTTTTCAAGACACTTTAATTATGGCATAGTTAGTTTCTAGCCAATCCATTCCGAGGATAATATCAAAATCTCTCAAGTTTGAGACATGTAAATTCGTACTTAATAATATATACCTAAGGTTCAAATCTATGTTATTGCATATTCGTTTAGCAATTAAGATCCTCCTAAGACATGTTCGAGAACTATTTAAGTGTCATTAACCTTCTATGTGTTTTCCACCAATGATCAGCATCAGTATCGAATTGACAGATTGTGCATACAATGCGATGAGATTCAGTACACACCATGTAAACGAAGGTGTGTTCCATTATTTGTATCCATTCTTTAGCCTCAGTCGGTTCACCCCAGGCATTAAAGGTCGGAGGGTGGTATGTTTGGAACTGAACCATGATCTGTGTCGTATCTTCTTGTAGAGGATTTTATGCTTGATTATTTTGACGTCATGACAGCATCTTATATATATACTTCATATGTCAAATTCTATGATCGTCAAATACACTTGAAGAAGTGTAAGACAATGATATAATGTACTTAGATTCACATGGATCATAGAATTTCAGTGAGCTAAAGGAGCTCTAAAGTTATAATGTGTACTTATGCTCAGTGCCTCTATGTTTAAATCCAAGTTCTGATCTAAAACTAGCTCGAATGATGTTTATGCATCAATTGGATTTGACATGAAAACACTTTTAAGCAAGCTTTGTAAAACATATCTTTCACAATGCTATAAATCATACTTTTCACCATGCTTTAAATCACACATTGAGATCACTTGTATGTGTATATCATGAATACAGTAGTATAAAGATACTTTCCAAATGAGCACTTAATATATTCCAAATATAAACTTTGATACCTCTCTGGAATCAGCTTGGCGTAGACGATAGCTGTTGGTTTATGGGCAACTATTTCAATAACAACGCACTCAAAAAATTTCAATTTTGAAAACATCATAGGCCTACAATCTCGTAGGCCTGCTCTGATACCACCTGTAACGCCCCAATCCCACTAGGACCAAAACGTCACCAAAAACATACATACATGTTTACATGATAAATAATTTTCAAAAGATAAGCTTTAACTTTATAAATAATTTATAAATGGGCAGCATCTCAACTTAAAAATGTTCAAACCACGCACTGAGGCATCCTCAAAGTCAACTTTCAACAAGGATTTTAAAATCATTAACACACACACATAACCAAATTATGAGCTAGCAATATACATAGTCAATCAGGTCACACGATTAAAAGTTCAATGGTCAACCCTTCTATACATTCAAATAATTGTATATACAATCAAAACCTGACCACTGAGGTCAATAAATTTCAAACTTAAAAGTTTTGCAGAGTATTAGCAGAAGCATTTAACATTTAAATACTGACAAGATTTTAAAGATCATTTTAGCAAAAACCACACAAGGATCAACCATCAAACCCACTACAACACTTCGTCATCAACCAGCTCGATCTCCAGGACCTGAAAACATTTGAAAAATATTTGGGTTGAGTGTCAGAAAACACTCAATGGGCATTCATATTCGTCCAAGTCATACTTTCATGCTTTAAAACTATTATACTGCGTAAATCATGGAAATCAACCATGAACATACTTTATAACAAAGTTTACTCTTCTTTATTGGATGAGAGACCCTATGTGATCACATGGTACTTTATAGTTAGTTATCTAGACATTTAGTCACAAAGTAAACCGTCTATGCTTGTAAGTCGGAATTTCTCTGTGCATGAAGTCTCATAACATCCAATCATTGCGTAAACAATGCTATTAAAATATTTAACATGCTTTTTATGGACGAATTTAAAAATATAGTTGTAAGTTATAGAAAAACCCACCTTGATGATTTCAATGTGTAGTGCAATTTATGCGTGAAATGTTATTATGCTTTCAGCTTGTCTCGACCTACAAAATTGGAAATCTAACTTAGAATCCTAATATAGGCCAATATAATAATAGTCTAGATCATAAATAGCTTAAATAATAATTTTCTATGACATGGGATCGTTTGGAATTGAAATTGAGTCAAATGGACGAATAATTTCCTATAGATTTTCATTATACATTTCTCCTTCATCATCACCTTCTCGTCACCTATTGCCATTTTTTTTCAGTGAACCCTTGCCCGACAACCACCCTCACAACACAAATATCACAACTAATCCCACCTCCAACAATCTCAAAGCAAATACATGGCAGCAGCCCAAGGAAAGAACAACAAACGAGAATAAAAGAAGGTAAATCAGTTTTTACGACATTTCAGATAGATTTTTCGATGAACTTTTGACCTAAATATGGGGGTCCAAATGATGTTTGATCGAAGATCTGAGACCATATATTGAAAGTCTGATAAAAAAGGTTCGAAACGGTATAAAATACATCAAAATCCAATGGCCAAATCATCGGAAAAACACAAAACAAATTGTTGCGTCCCACAGCGACGAGCAGCGGCGAACAGCAGCCTTTAATGGCTTATTCGCCGACTTCCAGACCTCAAATCAAAACCTCGATAACACATACATGATCTATACAACAAAGGAAGTGTTCTAGTATAATTTCATGGGATTTGGTTAAGATTTGAATAGGAAACGATGGAAAATAGAAGTAGAATACACAAAGCTTACCCTCCATCTCTTCTTTTGTTTCTCCATTCTTTCAATTTTTTTTTAATTTCTGATTCTTCTCCCAAGAAAACCCCCAACTAACTATACATATATTTATCTATATAACCATACATCCATACGTGTACACAAATGTACATCTTACTCATCTAATGAATTCCAAGTGGCCTTGGTTAATTGGAAGTTGCTATAGATTATCCTAATTGCCATGTGTCTTTATTAATTTCCTCCAAATGGTTCGTATATAACACATATATATCATAATTGAATGGCTGGATATGACCTTTATTTGACCAAAAATGAATAGATCAACTAGACTTGAGCTAATATTTTTACTTCAAATTGTTTAATGAAATAAATTTCATTGGGAGGTCAAATGAAGTTCAATTTGGATGATCTTGATGTTAAAACGATCCCATTGACATCTACTTTTGTAATATAATTTCTAATTTTAATTTAGATTGTCAACTAAGGTCGAGACATTACTTAGCCTTACGCCATGTCTAAGCCCATAGTTAAACTAGACCAAAATAATTTGGGTTTTAACTTTATGACATTTCTTACTAAATACTAAACCATTTTTTTTTCGGGGTGTTACACATCAACTCCCCAAACTTAAATATGTGTTTGTCCTCAATCAAAAACAAGAGTAACAAGGCAAGATATTTTGAGTAAAGTGGAATTAAGATGATAATTTTCTTCAAAGATCAAAAGACAAGTATTTCATAGATTATATCGGCAATCAAACATAAACAAGTACAATAAAATCATCATCATGATACAATTACCAAAGTACAAGCTCTCACAAGGATCAACGAATGCTCACTCTCGAGTGTATGGGCTAAATGTGTATCCGCTCAAGGTCAAGAGTGCACTAGAATTCTACCATAAGCTTGCAAAGTGGCTAACATCTCCACTACTTCACGTGTGTTCTCAATCAAGAATCATTAAGGGCTTTCGGGTTGTAGTGAAGGCTTTTCGGAAAAATAGGTACATATTTGGCTAAGTGGCTTCCCAAAAATACGAAATTCATTTCACTACCAAGCAAGAAGAACTAAGCAAGTTCTCTTCTACCCTTATTATTTCACAACCCGATCTCTTTGAGATTTTTCCAAATTTTGATCAACATTTCTTACTCTTTTTGTTTGTGAACAAAATGTGATAATATCTTTTCTTTTCTTTTCTAATATAGACATTTCACCTCTTTTTGTTCTTTTCACTACAAGAGTATTTTCAATTTGATTACCTTTTTCCAATTACAAGATTTTTCATAAATTTTAATTGAAAGAATTAACACAAATCTTGCCCTTTGTTTCATTCCCACCCCAACAAAATCAAGAAGATATTTCAAGGCTCAAAATGGCTTGCAAGTGATTCAATTTGTATTGAAATGTAAATATTTGGATAACAATAAGTTTAAACAAAGAATGGCCTTAAATCCTTTTCAAGAAATCAAACACACAATTGTAACCTCAATTAAGTAACACAGCAAGTTCTAGAGAAAGACTAGTGCACTAAAAAGACCATTAATCACTCATCAAAGAAAAGATTACACTTTGTGTAATCTTTGGATCAAAATCTTCCAAGGTAAGCTTTTCCTTCAGTAATTGTACTTTTGAGACAAAATAAGAATCTTGTTTACATTATCATGCTATAAAATCTTGCCTTTTTTCAACATTTTTCAAAAAATTTCAACATAAGCTCATCATCATCAAAGATTCCAACTCAATCAAAAATATGCTCATGAATCCTATCATGTTACAAGAACATACACTATTTACGTCAAAACAACCCCAATCCACATATCATAAGAAAATTGAACAAAAACATAGATAAAGCATCACATGCTCATGAAACAAAACGACATGCGATCAATTATCCATTAATGCCTCCATCCGATCAATCCATAGAAAAAATTTAAAAATCCTACCATAATCCAAAGTATAAATAACATAAGCATGGTCCAACATCTGAACATGCTCAAATATCCGAAAACATAAACAAATTAACTAGGCATTGTTCAAAGAAAATGGTAAAGTGAGCAGAAAAGACCCTTGCCACCATTACTCTCTCCCCCTCCCCCAAACTGATTTTGATCCAAGTGAGGAAATAAGTTTGAAGGCAAAAAGATGGTGGCAGGGCTCACTAACGGTTCAGTGTGGTGGATGTTGCTGGTGATGTGGAGACTGTTGTGGAAATAGTTGAAAAGACGAGGATGGCATGAACTGGGAGGTCTGGAACTGCTGGAACTGCTGAGAGAAGGAGGTTGCCATGTATTGGCCCGTCGACATCTGCTGGAAGTGCTGTGAAGAGGAGGTTGCCATGAATTGTTCAGTCATGAACTGCTGCATCAACTGGAATGGCCGCTGTTGCTGCTGAAACGGCTGCTGCGGCTGGTATGAGTGATATGGAGTCATTTGTTGCTGATGCTGGGATAAAGTGTAGGGCTGCTGCTGTGACCCAGATCCTGTGTGCATCCCTCGCAAAAGTCCTGCGAGGTCCTGAATCTCGGATCTAATCGTGCCCATGTCTCCCATCAGACCTCTGATGTCACCCCTAAGGCCTGTGAACCTCTCATCAATATCCGTTTGTATGGCATGAAATCAGTCATCAATGTTGGACTCTATCTGTCCCAATCTGCCATGCATGTCATGCCGGATATCATCGAACCTTGTGTACATGTCTGGCCTTAAAGTCCCAAACTCGTCGTGCACATCATTCCTCCAATGCTGCATGGACTCATTCATCGAAGTCATGTAGCCATCCAGTGTGTCAAAATGGCCAGCAATTTGTTCTTCCGTGTAGCACCGCCCTCGTCTGAATGTGGTAGTGGAGGATCCCTCTCTCCCATTGTCTCCACCTTCTTCTCCTTGGTCCTCAACGCAGACTCGAATCTCCCTTGGTACTCGAGCTGCAACCATAGCCGCTAAGTGGGCTACCATCTCCATCTTCCAATTTGCCCTTTCGTGGTAGTTCGACACATGGGTGAGTGTCGTGTTGGGCAATGGGAATGTCCCTCTAGATCTCGTGTTCAGCAAATATGTGTTCAAATCTGAGCTTAGGGTCTTCATATTCCTCAAATAGTTGAGGCTCAGCAGCCTTGATCCCCTATTATTAAGATAATCCTCAAGATTGATGCCGAAGTGCTCGGTAATCGGGGTGATCATTCCTCCAATGCAAATGTGCCCGCTGTCTAGATGTGATTGCCTATAAAGCTGCTCCATGAGGGAAGCACCAAAGTTCAAGCAGACCCCATTTAACATGGCCCATAGTGCAAACAACTCTGAAGTCCTCAACCCGCTATTCTTTCTTCGAGCAAAAACTGTGTTTGCTAGGATGCGGTGTAGATATCGGAAGACCGAGTTAGGCATTGCAGATGCCTTTGCTATCCTGGAGTTGTATTTTTCTGTGTCTGACTCTATGAGGCATAGGAGGTGATAAGCAACATCTTGATTATATTCTCGAGGGTGGTGATAGAGACCGTCAAGAGGAGCTTGAAAAATCTCATTAACTTCATCAACTATAAGCCTGCGATTTTGGTTACCCAATCGGAATGTGCATCTAATAGGCCCCCTCCTCTACGTCCTTTTCATCTCGAATGTGCTCAACATCTCTCTAACCAAGAGAGAAAACTTCATGCATTCCTATCCATGGCTTGGAGCCATCCAATTTGGTCCAAGAGCCTCCACACGTTATCTTTGATCCCGAGGGCCTCACATGTTTCACTGCTCATAAATTTTGTCATGACAAGGTTGACATTGAAAAGCATTTGCCAATTTTCAAAATACTTGTCACTGCCGAGGTAGATTCAAAATCTCATTGGGTGGTTCACCGCCAAATCCTCATCTTGTTCTACCTCTTGAGCCTCTATCTCGGGCTCGGATTAGGGCTCGGCTCTTCTTGAAGATTTCCTCACTCTTCGTCCCATTTTTGGTGTGTGGGAGTGGTACCTAAGACAAGAGTTAAACAAAATTTAGGCAAAGGAATAGAAATCATTTCATCATTTCAACAAAGTAGATTGTGGTTCTAAGTATATGACAATATCCAACTCATTCCACTTTAAACTTTGTGGAACAAAATTTTTCAATCCACATAAGCAACTCATGCCTTCTATAGTCATTCATGCGCCAAAACTTTCCCATATTACCAGTACAACAAAGCATAAAACAAGGAGCACAAATTTATCTTGACATAAGAGGTCTCAAACAATATTTAACAATATCAAAAGCAAACGCAAGATAAAAGTGTGCTCACAAATAAACACCATCACCACAATGCTCAACATTTTCCTCTTATCATTTAACAACTTCATGTCAACATGATCATTATGCAATATAGAATCAAAATAGGCAAAAAGAGAGGTTTGAAAAGATATGACAATGTCAAAAAGCTTTATAGCAATGGTACATGTATGCTACATTATTTCTTTTTCTCTTTATGCTCAAAGATACCAAATTCCATAGTAAATGCAACAAAGTGTGTTGTAGTCAATCTTTCTATACAAAACCAAGGACAAAGTGAGCATGTGAAGTTCAAATTAAAACCAACATTCTTGCATCTTAATGTAAGCATGAAGATTTCTCCACATTATCTATTTATCAACAAATGTCAAACCAATTTGGAGATAACATAAGCATATTATGCAAGAATGTTGCAAAAACAACCAAATTTAGAGCAAGGGTCCCAAAATTAAGACAATGGCATAAAAATATTTAGACAATTTGAACATTCATGCCCCCATTTCAATAATTTCATCATGAGTCCAAGCCTAATTCTCCAAATTCCCAACAAATTCCATCAACCCATACTATAAGCATGCTATCAATTGCATATTCTTTCAAATGTAAGCACAATTTGAGGAAGACCCATGACAATTTTGAGTTTTTCACTCCTAGGGCACACAAGTATGAAAAATCCCCAAATTCTTGCATATGAAAAATTAAACTTCAATATTCTCATGCATAGGTACAATGTAAAAGGATTAATAGAGAAATTTCATACATTGAGTCTTGTGGAATGTAGAGGGAAAGAGTGGAATTTTCATGTGTGGAAGAGTGAGAGTGAGTGCAAAATGAAATGTGAGTGAAAATTATAAAGAAAAGGGGTTAAAACCCTATTTCCGCAGCGAATAGCGACAGGGGTCACGTTCTGTAGTCGCGTGCGGGCTGTGGAGCGAAATGCGAGCTGTTGTAGTCGCATTTGAGGCCCGCGCTTCTGCTGAAGGACTTCACGTCTCTGAAACTGTACAGCGTGACTTTTTAGTCGCGTTTCGTGATCGCATTTTCTGGCCGTTTGAAGCGTGACTGCTGAAGCTCCCATTTGGCTATCGCATTTTGTCCTAGGTCTTCATGTTCGAGCATTTTTTTGGCTATTTTCCACACTCTATGCATTTCCATTTTCAAGTACATTTTCCAACTTTCAAATCACTCTCATACAACACCAAAAATTAATAACAGTGCCTCCTAAAATCAAACATAAAAACCTAAACGAAATTAACTAGACAATTTAAATCACAAATAAACAAAAATAAACCAATAAAATTAAAAATCATTGGGTTGCTTCCCAACTAGCGCTTAATTTAACGCCGTGAGCTCGACGAGATATAGTCTTCAAACATCTTTCAAATAGAGTACAAACACTCCGGCTTGCTTCTCTGTATTGTAAAATTTCTTGACTCATTGTCCATTGATAATAAAGAGATTTCCATCTTTGACTTACAATTCCACCACTCCACTTTCAACAATTCTTGAAATCAAATAAGGCCCTCCCCACTTTGTTTTGAGCTTTTCGGGAAACAATTTCAACCTTGAGTTGAATACCAACACGGTATCTCGGGGTGCAAGTTCTTTCTTCCTCAAGAACTTGTCATGATAGAGTTTGGTCCTCATCTTGTAGATGGAAGAATTTTCGAAGGCCTCAAGCCTAAATTCATCAATTTCATTCAATCGGAAAATTCTTTCCTTTCCCGCCATCTCGAAATCAAGGTTGAGCTTCTTGGTTGCCCAATAGGCTTTGTGAGTGAGCTTAATTGGAAGGTGACAAGACTTCCCAAAAATTATTTGATAGGGAGGCAAGTCTAATGGAGTCTTGTAGGCCGTTCGATAAGCCCATAATGCTTCATCGAGTTGGCTAGCCCAATCTTTTCCGTTTGTTTTCCCCACTTTTTGAAGGACTTGTTTCACCTCACGATTTGCAAGCTCGGCTTGCCCATTTGCTTGAGGGTGGTAAGGAGTCGTCACCTCGTGTTTTACTCTATGTCGAGCTAGGAGGCTAGCCATGCACTTATTGCAAAAGTGGGTGTCTCCGTCACTTATCAAAGCTCGTGGTGCTCCGAATCTTGTAAGAATATTATTTTGAAGGAATTTTAGCACAACTCTCGAGTCATTAGTCTTTGTAGGAATGGCCTCGATCCACCTTGATAGATAGTCCACCACCAGAAGGATATAGAGATTACATTCGGAGGCCACAAAGGGGCCCATGAAGTCAATCCCCCAAATATCAAATAGTTCAACTCTACAATGGCGCTCATCGTTATTTTATCTCTTTTCGAAATCGACCCCATCTTTTGGCCTCTTTCACACCCTTTTACAAACTCACCACAATCTTTGAACAAGGAGGGCCAATAGAACCCGCTTTGTAGAATCTTTCTTGCGGTTCTATTGGATGTAAAATGGCCCCCACAAGGTGAATTGTGGCATGCCTTAAGAATTTCGCTCCATTCTTCCTCCGATACACATCTTCTAAGCATGGAATCAGCACATCTTCAAAAGAGATATGGCTCCTCCCATATATAGAATTTAAGATCATGGAAGAATTTCTTCCTTTGATAGCTCTCCATCTCCACGGGTACTACTTTGGCAACAAGATAGTTGACAATATCCGTAAACTATGAGACTTTTGTTGATGCCGACATTATTCTCTCGCCAGGGAAGCTCTCATTGATTGGCCATGTGTTCTCTTCATCTCCTTTCACGTGCTTCAACCGGGACAAATGATCCGCAACCACATTCTCGCATCCTTTTCTGTCTCAGATCTCCACATCGAATTCTTAAAGAAGGAGAATCCATCTTATGAGCCTTGGGTTTGCATCTTTCTTTGCAAAAAGATGCCTCAAGGCGGCATGATCGGTGTGCACAATAGTTCGGGCCCTAATAAGATAGGGCCTAAACTTATCAAATGCATATATCAACGCCAAGAGCTCCCTCTCTGTGGTGGTGTAGTTCACTTGGGCTGGATCTAACGTTCTACTTTCGTAGTAGATCACCCGAAAGAGTTTATCCGTCTTTTGTCCAAGAGAGGCTCCCACCGCAATCTCACTTGCATCACACATCACCTCAAATGGCTCACTCCAATCAAGTGTGATTAGCACCGGTGCCGTGATCAATGCCTTCTTCAAGGTCTCAAAAGCCTGCAAACAATGAACATCAAAATCAAACTCAACGGCTTTTTCAAGGAGACGACATAAAGGCTTAGAGACTTTAGAAAAATCTTTAATGAAACGCCTATAAAAATTGGCATATCCCAAAAAGCTTCTAACTCTCTTTTCCTTTATTGGTGGGGGTAGTTTTTCGATTGCCACAATCTTCGCTCGGTCTACCTCAAGACCTTCCCCCAACACCTTGTGTCCTAGAACAATGCCATCTCTCACCATGAAGTGGCATTTCTCCCAATTTAGCACAAGATTGGTGTCTTCACACCTCTGCAAGACTTGTGTTAATTAATCAAGACAATGATCAAATGAATCTCCAAACACGGAAAAATCATCCATAAACACCTTCATTATATTCTCAATTTATCCATGAAAAATGGACATCATACACCTTTGAAAGGTGGCGGGTGCATTACACAACCCAAATGACATCCACCTATATACAAATATGTCATACGGACAAGTAAAAGCGGTCTTCTCTTGGTCCTCGGGAGCAATCATGATTTGATTATACTCCCAGTAACCATCAAGAAAGCAATAAAATTCATGACCCGCCAACCTATCTAGCATTTGATCAATGAAGGGTAAAGGAAAATGATCTTTTTCTAGTGTATGCATTCAATGCCATGCAATCGATATATATTCTCCAACCGGTCACTACCCGAGTAGCAATTATTTCTTTGTTATCATTCTCAACAATAGTCATCTCCCTTTTCTTAGCAACCACTTGAGTAGGACTCACCCACTTACTATCCGAAATAGTAAAAATTATCCCGGTATCAAGCAATTTCAACACCTCTTTTCTAATAACTTCTTGCATAATAGGGTTAAGTCTTCGTTGGTTTTGCACTTTAGGCTTATAATCTTCTTCTAACAAAATTTTATACATGCATATAGAAGAATTTATGCCTTTAAGATCGGAAATTGACCACCCTATAGTGCTTTTAAATTTTCTTAAAACCCTTAGAAACTTATCCAATTGTTCATCCGATAGAAGTGAAGAAATGATTATTGGTTTTTGCTTGTCTTCATCTAGATACTCATACCTCAAGTGTGTAGGTAGGGGCTTTAACTCCATGGTTTCCTCCTTTGCTTTCGACTCTTCCTCCTTTGATGTTTGGTCCTCATCTCTCAATGGGAGGAATTTGGGCTTCCTCAAGTACGTTTTCTGAAATGAATTCACCATAGAGATGGAATCACATAGACCAATATCATCGTTAGGTAAAGAATTAAAGATAGATTTAGAAATGCAAATCTCAAGAGAATTCTTTGGTCTATACATCTCCTCCTCTTCTACACACTCATCTACCATTTGAAGCATCTTGCACTCTTCTACGATCTTTGCCTCTTCTTCGGTATGTTGCATTGCTTTTTGAAGTGAGAATGTTATCTTTTCTTCATTGACTCTCAAGGTAAGCTCTCTCTTTTCCACATCAATCAAGGCCTTACCCGTATTCAAGAACGGTCGCCCAAGGATGAGAGGAACTTCCTTGTCTTCTTTCATATCAACCGGGAAAATAAACTTGTTGACCTTCACGAGCATGTCTTCTACCACCCCCTTAGGATACGTCAAAGATCGATCGGTCATTTGAAGACAAATGGTGCTAGGCTTGATCTCTCCCATTTTCAACTTTGAAAAGAACGAGAGGGGCATCAAGTTGATGCTTGCTTCTAGATTACACAAAGCCTTTCCCACATGATTCTCTCCAATGGTGACTAAGATATTGAAGCTTCCCGAATCTTTCATCTTTGCGGGTAACTTCCTTTGTAGTAGAGCACTACAATTCTCGGTCAAGTTGACTGTCTCGTATTCTCCCAACCTTCTCTTCTTTAAAATCACATCGTTCAAGAATTTTGCATAATTCGGCATTTGTTGAAGTGCTTCAACAAGTGGGATGTTGATTTCAACCTTTCTAAAAATGTCGAGAAACCGAGAGAATTGCTCGTCGCTCTTCACCTTTTGAAACCTTTGCGGGTATGGTATAGACACTTTGTATTCTTCCGTCATTGTCTTTGTTAGTACTTCTTTCGTATTCTCCCTCTCTTGTTCAACACTTTTCTTCAATTTGGGACCCAAGTCCTCTTAACTTTGTCCCTCTTCTTTCTTCTCTTCACTTGGTTGCTCATCAACCTTTTCTTGATTTTCCTCTTCATCCGGCATAATGGGGCCATCATGGGCGGTTCCACCCCTTAAGGTAATGGCCTTGGATTGATCCTTCGGATTCACGGTTGTATTACTTGGGAACTTGCCTTATTGATGTTGGCTTCCCAAGATAGTTGCAAATTGACCCATTTGCTTTCCCAACATGTTAACTTGGTTGCCAATTGCTCCGACGGTATTTTCCAACTTTCCTACACGAGTTTGAGATTCACTCATGTACTTTTCCATCTTCCCCATAAATGCCATCAAGAGATCATCCATCTTTGGCTTCTTCTCATCATCAATAACGCCGTTTGTAATCGAAAAACTGGGAGGTGGTTGGATGACATTATTTGGGTTACCATAAAACACGTTCAGATGTTGTGCCTTATTTTGGTAACCTTGGTTTCCACCAAATTGACCTCCGTATTGGGGCTTGTACTCCGAATTATATGACCTTTGTTGATTCGAGTAGCCTCCTTGGTTCACATAATTAACTTCTTCAAATTGGCTTTGAGAAGTTTCGGCTTTTGGAGTGGTAAAGGCTTCAATTCTTGAGTTTAGAGTGGACACTTAAGCCGCTAATAGCTCAAGTGCATCCAAACTCGAGGTAGATGAAACTTTCTTCATGATTTGAACACCCTCTTGTGCTACCGGCCATTGAAATGAATTAGAGGCCATTTCCTCTATGATTCTCATGGCTTCGTCCGGGCCTCTTGCTAATAAGGATCCTCTCGCGGCCACATTCATTAGTGTTCTCACCTCTGGTTTACTTCCACCATAAAAGATACACACTTGGTTGTCGGTTCCAAACTCATGCCCGGGGCACTTTCTTAGCATCTCTCTAAAGCGTTACCACGCCTCGTACATGTTTTCCTCATCCCATTACTTGAATACAGTGATGTCACCTTTAAGTTTGAGAGTTTTTCCGGATGGGAAAAACTTATGAAGAAACTTTGTCACCAATGCATCCTATGTTTGGAACGATCCTTGGGCTTGGCTCAACTACCAAGTCTCCGTCTTGTCGCTCAAAGAAAATGAGAATAGCCGAATTCAGATTGCATCATCCGGGACTCCGTTCGCCTTTATCGTCCCACTATACTTAAGAGACTTGTGTATGTGCTCATTTGGATCCTCCATTGGCATTCCTCGGGACGGGTGTTGTTGAATCATGAGTATAAGGGACGTCTTGAACTCGAAATTGTTGGCTTGAAAGGGTGGTCCATTCGCCACCCCTTGGTTCACGACGGGTTGGAAAAGGTTTCAGATTGGGGCCTCTACATGTCTATTTTGAGCCTCCTCTTGGGTTCTCAATTGCCCTTGCATAACCTCTAATTTCCTTTGTAATTGGGCAATCATAGGATCTTGAACCGGTGGAGGATTATCCGCCATTTCCTCCGTCTACGTGCGTTGTTATGATGAACCGTTGCTTCAATTTATAGATCCAAGTCGATAGGCGGCTCACCTTTAGATCGAGTGTGCATACACTACCTGTTAAAGAATCAAGAAATCAATGCAAATCTTAACAAAATAAAATAAAATATCTAAACTAATCCACACAATCATTATCACAATATTGCATATATCAAATTAGTTTTCAACTCCCCGGCAATGGCGCCAAAAACTTGATAGCGAGAATTTTAATTCTCATGCTATACTTCTCATTTTAATATTTAGACTCGTGTCGTGCTTATAAGTATACAAGCTTATAATTATAGACAGAATGAAACAAGGTTGATCCACAGGGAATGAGAAACCAAATAAGACAATGCAAGTATCACGATGATAAATTGGTGAAATATCTAGACTATAATTGAGTGAGGTTTGATTATCATCCAACAAGACCAACACATAAACTTAAATGACAAATACCAAACAACAACAAAATAAACTAAATAAGATGCAAGAAAACAAGGTAACAAGGAGAAGATTTGAAGATGACAAATAAAGGCAAGACTCTAGGACATGGATATACAATATTCCTCTTGAACATACAACAAGGGTTATATCTATGATCATGCTAAGTTCAACGATAAGAAGACCACGAATATAGAAAGAGCATCTCTCGAATATCTCTTTGATTGCGAATGTGATAAGGATGACTATCACTAATACATTCCAAGGTCACACCTACCTAAGGCTCAAAGGGGTCACATTTCCTTTCACATATCAGACATTCGACAAAGAAGATAAATACATAGATCTAATCCAAGCATGCTTATGATCACAGGATGGGCAAGATGCAAGTGATTCATACATTTGATGTTAAATGAAGACCACTCAAACAACACCATTCAAGAACTAGCATGGATTAAAATCTTGACAAAGTATAATCATATATATAAAACCCTAGTCAAGAACAAAATTCATATTGTTTCCCCACATCCTAGAGCCCTAAGGCTCTAGCCAACCATATTTAAAACAAAATCAAGAATACAAAAGAAAGAACCAAAACCCATTCTAAATACAAGAATAAAAGAAGGAAGGAGAAGATAAAACCCAATGATAAACAATCTCCTTCAATCCCTTGGCTTGAATCCTCAAATGGGTAGATGAATCTTCCTCTTCTTCTTGATGTTCTTGATCTTCAAAAATCCCAAGTGTGGAGTGTTTTCTTGCTTATTTTCGAGTGGGAGCGTTCGTCTTTTGAACTCCCAAAACAGATATTTAAGGTGGACCAATAATTGGATGCTAAAAGTCAAAAGTAATTTCGTCAGTCCGGAACTCGACCCCAGGAACTCACGTTTGAGGGTCGAGTTTGGAATAAAGGAAAACACGTCCCTGAAGGCTCTGCAACACGAGCTTTCGGTCGCATTTCGGGGTCGAGTTTCGACTGAAGGCCGAGGCGCGACCCCTTTGTTTCGCGCTTAGGGATCGCGCGCCGCAAGCTTTGTGAGCCGCGACCCCTTTATGTCGCGCTTAGGGGTCGCATTTGGGCCTCTTGGTCGTTTTTCTTCATCTTTTGCAATCTTTGTCGATCCAAACCTCAACTTGACTTTGTTTTGCATTGATCATCCCAAAAACTCCCTGTATTGACCACATTAATTAAAACTTAAGATAAAAATAATATTTACATTATTTATACTATATATACATTATAACCCAGTGCAAATGCACTCAAAATGAGTGCAAATTAGTGCAAATTATGCACTCATCATAGTACCACGAAACTAGTTATTAGCATTGTAAAAATAAATGAGTATTATAAAAATATATTGTTAACAGAGTATTGGCACGATGGACACAAGATTAGCACTACTATTATATGTTTTAGCATTTCTGTAATTAGTTTTAGCATTACTATGACTAGTTTTAGTATGATGAAGAAGATATTAATTTTAGCATTAATGTGATTAGTCAAGGCAAAAAAGAATGAGACATGGTATAGTTGTCCAATCCTTATAAAAAAGCTAATATCACTTTTTTTAAAAACAAACCTTAAAAATTTTAAACGATCATATCTCACCCATTTCTAATAAGATCAACGCAAATAATATATCGAATTAAATATCTTTCCATGATCTTTAATTCGAGATTAGTCATGGATATGTTTGTACAAATATATATAGACAAAAATACAAAATATATATTTTTTACTCGTGTACAACGCGAAAATGCTTTCGTTAGCTTTTAACAATGGTTCGTCAGCATTATATAATGTATGCTAACGAAACAATTGTCATATGCTAATATACTGTATTTATTGTGCTAACGAAGAATTATCATCATGTTAACGTAGTACATATCACGCCCCAAATTTCATAAAATAAAATAATAACAATATTAAAGAAGGGACACCACTTTAATTCAAATATAAAATATTTAACTTTAATACAGCGGAAGCTAAATAATAAAATCTCTTTAAAATCCATCATCACACATCACCACGCACATCAACCGAGTAAATCATCAACTTGAAAAATATAATAGCTTTGGGGTGAGTGCTATTGACTCAGTGGGATCCTTGCATTTATCTAAATTATAAGAAATAAACATTTAACAGAAGCCATAATATCGCTCAACATAACACCAAAGCTGAAGGTGGGGATCATAACATAACACCAAACCCGTAGGTTAGGATCATTCCATAACATCAAATCCGTAGGTAAGAATCATAACATAACACCAAACCCGTAGGTTAGGATCATTTAGTGTATAAACTCGCTTGCATAATAAATATAACATAATAAGGATAAATGACTTTTAAATTTCACGTTGGATTCCCCCACCTTGACTTAAACTTGATTTGGAAAAACTAATACGGTTTTAGTGAATCCACACGCCGCCTAATAATATAATTAATTAATTAATTAATTAAATATAAAATAAAATAAAATGAAAAAAAATAAAATAAAATGCATGATCATAAAACCCAACTCTCAATATGTGTTCTTGGCAACTTAACTAACTTAGCCATTAATTTAATAACTCAAATAAGACCAACCCAACCCTCACTTCCAAAACTCTCGGCCCACTAATTTCAATAAATTAACTTAGCCCATTAACTAATAATTAAAAATAAAAGTCAATTACCAATTTTCTACACCTACTTTTCTTCACACAACTTTTGGCCACCTCACAAGAAAAAAGAAAAAACAATGATCTCTCTCTCTCTCTCTCTCTCTCTCTCTCTCTCTCTCTCTCTCTCTGATCACCTCTATCATTAATAAATGAAGATGAAATACTCTCTCATCCAACAATTTTCTTTGTTCCCGACACAGCAACCCAAAACTAAATCCATTCCACACCCATCTCTACTCCACTCCCTCAACCGCCATCTGACCCGCCACCATTGCTGTCTTGTCACCACGAGAGACTACCACCGATAAAGATTCACCGTGACTCAGCACCCCGCTGCAATCTCTGCTCTCTAGCTCACTAGCTCACTTTCTCCCGTTCTCTCTGCTCACAATGAAATGTTAAACACTAAAATACATACATATATACCTCGAAGAAGATCCTAATGCTCTTGAGTGTTATGAAGATGATATACTTTGAATAATTTGGGTGTGTTTAGAGTGAATAGTTTAGTCTCCTTTTATAGTGAAGAAATTGTAGGTGAAAGGGTTATGAGTTAAATGATAGAAATAAATTTTGAGATAACGGAGGATAGTGGAGAAGCTTGACATATCAAGGAATGTGCGTTTCAAAATCTTAAATGAAAGAGAAATGGTGATTGTTGCTGGTGCTGCTGAGAGTTCTCATAAAGAAGACAATAATTTGGGCCGGATCATTGGGCTATAACAAGGATATGCATTTGAGCTCAACTAATACATATTAGCTACACAAACAAAATATGGAGTTTAAAGCTTTTGGGGAATAAATGATTTAATTAAAATAATATTACCTAGATAATAATAATAATAATAATAATAATAATAATAATAATAAATAAATAAATAATGTAGGCGCGACTTATAGGAACGTAACAAAATAATATAGCATGCATTATAAAAATCATTTTTGAAAAAGAAAATGTAGCAAATTTTATTTATAAAAAAATCGGGTCGCTACAGTACACATACTTGTATTGTTATTGTGATTTATTACATTTCAATTAAGGTTTATAATTTTTTTTTTATTTAATTTTTATGTTCTTGTTACTAATTAATTGATTATTATATTTTGTTTATTTCATCAATTTAGAATATATTAATTAGCTAGAGTTTTTTTCATCGATTTATGGTTTATACCTTATGCTCATATGCTAATAGGGGTGGCAAAATAGACTCGGCCCGACGGGCCAGCCCGACTTGGCCCGCATTTCGGGCATGGCTGGGCCAAAAGAATTCGGCCCGAATGAATTTCAGGTCGGACCGAGTCGGCCCGAAAAACTGAATGGCCCGTTCGGGCCGGGCCGTGTAGTCCAAAATAGCGAAAAATACACGTAGGCCCACGGGCCGGGCCAGGCCTCATATATTTACGCCCGTAGGATTTCGGGCCGGGCTGGGCCCGTATTTTTCGCTAGGCCCGGCAGGCTCCGGCCGGGCCGGACCGGACGGCCCGTTTTGCCACCTCTATATGCTAACATAGTTTATTCTCAGTGCTGATAAAACAATATCATAATGCTAACGTTGTGTGTGTGTGTGTAGCTATTATGATTTATTTATCCAATTAGGGTTTATAATTGTTTTATAGAATTTAATTCTATTTTTGAAATCATTGGAGTTTATTACATCTGAATTATGGTTTAGTCCATCCAATTAGGATTTATAATTACTTTTTAGAATTTAATTTTTCGTTAACAATATGAGAAAATTTTCATTAGTATTACGACAATGTTTCGTTATCATGATAGCAATGCTTCGTTAGTATGACAATAATATTATCAACTACCCAATGTCTTTTTATAAATATTACCAAATTACGTTAATACCCCCGTCTAGAAAACTTATCAAATATTACATAATTGCCACCACTTTTAAGCAAATCTAGACCTTAATTTTTATTGATTGTGTGGTGTAAGATGGATTACTAATTCTCACACTAGAATTAATTTGTATTATAACCACCCCATATATATATATATATATATATATATATAACATAACATCAATAAGCCCAAACAGTAGACTTGCCCGCACGTTCACATTTTAGGACGACGTGGTATGAAATAATGCTTTTTAGTCCTCCAATTTATAAACCTCCAATTTATAAACCTTATAAAAAATCTCAATCTTTTGACTTAAAAACTACGGTAAGTGCTAACACGTTCGTGAATGCTACCAAGCAAACATTACTGATCATTCTACCTACAAAAAGAGAACTATATAAATTAGGGACTGCAATTTCCACAGGTAGGAAGAGCTATTCAGGTCAAGAAAAAATACATGGCTTCTAATATGCGTCTTTCATGGTGCCTTGGCTTCTTCTTGGTGTTAGCGGCGGTCGTCGGCGGAGCAGCGGCGGCGGGATATTCTGCCCCAGGATTTCAACCTACTCCATGGAAACAAGCCTATGCCACATTTTATGGCGATGAAACGGCTTCTGCTACAATGGGTGAGTATTAATCTAATGTATTTTATTTTCTTACTCCCTATGTTAGATTATTTCATGTGTAATTCAATCAATTTATTCTTGCAATATTTTTTTTTTTCAAATTGACGCATTCAACCTTTTTTTTTTTTTTGAGCAAAACGCATTAGTCTTTAAATATTATCATAAAGTAGGCTAATTAATCTAGCTGCGCGCATCGCCATTTGTTTACTTTTTGTTTTTTTTTTTTTTAAAAAAAAGAAGGAAAAGTACTTGGTATTATTGCAGTCATATTTCACGACCACAGTCGAAGTTCAAATAGTTCTCAATAGGTTAGTTAATAAGATTATGATAACGTTCTCCTCAAAAAAAAAAAAAAAAAGAAAAAAGAAGATTGTGATAACGTTACAGTCTCAATAGTAGAATAATATACCAAATTTGGCAGAGTAACATGTTGATTTGAGCCATATACAAATGCGGAATAATATCATCTATTGCATTTTCCGTGTTGCATACTTACATTCTCTATTGCATTATTAATTCTTTATTTTATTTTATTTTTCGATTTCAAATTTTTGTATTTTTAGTTTAATTTTGTAATTGTTGTTTAGGATTTATCTTACCAAATTATGGTTTATTATAATTTTTTTAGTATTTATTTTCAGTTTTCAATTTAATTAATTGTTTAAAAAATTAAATATTAAAAAATTATAATAAAACTTAATTGAATAAGATGAACCCGGATTAGTTCATGTATGTTATCATACATGTATACATCATGTCATGATTTCAATCGAATTTTTCATGTTATACCCACGCATAAAGAAGCAATATTATTTTATATGATGTACTTATATGAGTGCATGCATTAATTCGAAGTCTTCCTTCAACTAGTCAGTATCTATTTACATGAACAAAACTTAATGTTTTACGACTCAAAACTAAAAATTTATAAAATGAGTCTGAATTCAAACTCATATTCAATATCATTTAATAACAGGTGGAGCATGCGGGTATGGCAACTTGTTCAATACTGGTTACGGCACAGACACGGCGGCGTTGAGCTCAGTACTATTCAACAATGGGTATGGCTGCGGACAGTGCTTCCAGCTCCAATGCGTTAAATCAAAGTGGTGCAACAAGGGATCGCCAATCACCACCCTTACTGCCACCAATCTCTGCCCGCCCAACTGGTCGGAGGATTCCAACAACGGCGGGTGGTGCAATCCGCCGCGCACGCATTTTGACATGGCCAAGCCAGCTTTCATGAAGATCGCACAGTGGAATGGAGGCATCGTACCTGTTATGTTCCGCAGGTACCACTACTTCAAACCTCTCAAATATCAACTTATTTAAAAAATAGTTAATTATCCAAAAAATCATGAACTTTGAGCATAGTTTCAAATTTAATATAGATTTTAAAAATAAACAATTAAGACACCAACTTTAAATTGGGTACTATTCAACATCCCAAATTTTTAGAAAAAAATTCACCGTCGATTCAACCGCCAACTTGTTTATTTCTTTAAATTGATCGTGAGTCTCGTGACTCATGATAATCAATTTTCGAAAAAGTACACTAAATCCATCAAATTTCACACTCGCATCAGCGGAAAAAAAAAGTTGGAGACATTCAGCTGCTTCTTCAGTGTCTTTTTTCTAAAATTAATCATCGAGCCACGACCCGCCTAAAAATACATGCAAGGTGGCAGCTGTTTTATATCAACAATCAGTTTGATATTTTGCAATTTTTTTTCTTGTGATTCTGGAGCTTAGTTCCTTGAAAACTACCAATAAGAAGCTAGAATTTATAATTCAGTTAGGGGAAAATGCGTGTCCCTTTTTGTTAAAATCTTGGTCTCATGCCAATGACAATTTGAACAAATTAATTAAATATATGTTCCTAAATCTCAAATGAATATTTTCAAAACTCTGAACAGTAATTTATAAGTTGACTGATCTATAGCATAAAACGTACCGAGATATACATATTTATATATAAATGGAGAATGTCATGCATGCCACCGCTAACATTCTCGAAGCATGTTAGATGACCAACGACTAACTTTACCTAAAAGATTAGGGCTGGTTTATCTTGAAGATTTTATAAAATGACGGATATGATAAAAAAAAAATTAATTAATATATTTTTATATTTGTTTTAATGTATCAAGAGGAATGAGAATGATAAATTATATCCGTATTTTTCTGAGATGAGATTCTATTCTAGATTTGGTGTTCTAACCCGTATTCCACGATCAAATTTACGAGTTTAATAGTCGATATTACAAAAATAAAACCTAACTATAACATAATCGACCTAGTCACATCTACCAACAAAAGATTGATTTTTAAAAATTATAAATCATATTTTTAAAATAATCAACCATATAATAATCATTTCTTTGAAAATTATACACTAAAAAAAATTATAAATCCTAATTGGGTGGGGTAAACCCTAAAAACAATCATCAAATTAAACTAAAATATAATAAATTAAAATTGATAGAAAAATGGAAGAAAACTTCATAAATTTGATCGTAGAACACGGGTTGGAACACTAAATTTGGAATAAAGGATCTCATTTATATTTTTCTATCCGAGATACATATCATTCATTAATTTAATCATTCAAAAACAAAAATAATCGAGGGTAAATTACACTTTGAAACCTATATGTTGGGCTATTTTTTCAATTTTTCAAAATTAACAAAGTAGTACTCCCTCCGTCCCAATAGCAACACCTTGCCTTATTTGGATGTCCCAATAGCAAGGTCCATTATCCAATATGGAAATAATTAATGTTAACATCAAAGTGGACCTCACTTACTTTATATTACTTTTTATTATAGTACTACTTAAAGAAATGGATCTCACCTACTTTACCCACTACTTTAACAACTAATCCACTTTTCCTTAATCTTCGTGTCCAATAGCAAGTGGACTTTGCTATTGGAACGGAGGGAGTACTAATTTTTTCAAATTTTTTGTAAATCTAACATTTCATTAATTTTTCGGCCAGCCTCGTAAAAAATCATCCATTAAAAAACATAAAGTATAATCAATTACGTATGATTTTTGAGACGTAAAATTGATCAAATATTAGATTTGTAATTTTTTTTAAAAAAAATTGAGTACTATTTTGTTAATTTTGAAAAGGATCATTTTTAAAAAGAGACCGAAATGTAAGTATGAAAGTGTAATTTATTCAATAATCAATTATCTTGGGTTATACACACCCATCAAATATCAGGAAATTAAAAGAAGTAAAACCTGGACAAATTATGTTGTATAAATTTTATTAATACAAGGGGCATTTAATATGGATGATAGATTAGACAAGTTAGAATGGTAAAAATAAAATAAGTTAATTCTTCACCGTATACTTTGATGGATTGAATGATTTTAAAAGTCAAACTAATGAATCTATGTAATCCATCACCCAATGCAGGGTAGCATGCGTAAGAAAAGGTGGCATCCGGTTCAGCCTCCAGGGGAACGGATATTGGCTGTTGGTGTACGTGATGAACGTGGGAGGCAGTGGTGACATCGCGAACATGTGGGTGAAGGGAACCAAGACAGGGTGGATCAGCATGAGCCACAATTGGGGGGCTTCATACCAAGCATTTGCTACCCTTGGAGGGCAAGCCCTTTCCTTCAAGATTATATCCTACACTTCTCATCAAACTCTTATTGCAAACAATGTTGCCCCTGCAAGTTGGCAAGTTGGTATGACTTACACTGCAAATGTCAACTTCAATTGATCATATATATATCACCATTTGTTTCTACAAGATTATATATAATGTAATTTCATATTTCGAGTCATTATATTAATTAAGATGCACATGAGAGGTATTTGTACTAGTTTTTGTAATCAAGCTTTCCCTCTCCTACTTTTTTTATTTATATGATCTCAGTCTTCTTCATCGGGATTTATTCATATAAATTGGGGTATAAATTGACAGGTTGGCCTTTTTTTTTATTGCGTATATGAGATTCAAACGTTTGTAGGTCATTTTTCTAAAAAAAAATTGGTAATTAATAATATGTCATGCTGCCAAAGTTTTGGAAAGTAACATGTTCTTCTTTTAAGTATACATATAAGCTATTCTATTCCGCAAGCTAAGTGTAACAACCCCCTCCACTCTACCCCAGTGCGTACTGTATCGGTCCTCTGTCCCTAGTTCTCCCGGGAGTCGGACATACATACGATCTCGATCCAACTATGATTGAAACATGAACCTTTAATTATAGTATAGATATCACTAACAGGAATTATTAATCTGATAAATTGAAGTCCATGAGTTTTCTCGTTAGATTCAAATAAATCTCAGAATTGAAGAGATAAAAACTCACATCCTGTGTATTAAGAAACAATAATCTTGATACCGTAAAATTATACCACTACAAGCCTTTATATAGGTAGGCAAAAGTAATAAAAGCCCTAACTAAGAAACTAAATAATAAAAACTGAAAAACGATAATCCGTGCTCTTAACGTGTTAAATCAATACTGTTTGTAAACTGTTTTACGATATGTGTGGGACAGATGTAAGAACATAAAATATAAAGCAGTAAAATACGCACGAGATTGATAACCCAATTCGGTTAACCAACCTACTCTGGGGGGACTATGCCCAAACTTGAAGATTCGACTATTACTCCTTTGTGTAGTGTATTAGGGTTCTTACACATACAGGACTCCCTCCTTATGTCGCCCATTCTTCTCCACGAACTCTTTCGGTAGCCGAAAGCTGTAAGATCCCCTTACAACCGTGACACTAGACTCCCTCTAGCTACCCACGACTTCAACTTACAATCTCTCCCGAGATTGCGTACAAAACGGTTTAACAAACCCCTCACGTGTTTCACTCGAAAACACTCAAAACTAGTCTATCACGTTGAAATGTTTTAAGGAACAACTACTAGTAAAATACTTGGGACACAAACCACAATGACTCTCAAATAATACTCTCAAAGAATCTATCAAAACGTCCACCGATTGCTGAATGAATCGGTTTTCATATAGACTTCACTTCAAGATTGTCGCCGATCTTCCTCGTAGCCAATACAGTAAGTGGATTGATGGTTTGTAATGTTCCCAAACGTGTGTAGATACTTTCCTTAGATATGAGGGTTATTTGCAGCTCTGTATCTACTCCACAAGGCAGTCAATCGATCAGCTCTTGCCTTCTACGAACAGATCCGCGCAAAATCTTCTATATATGGAAACTGCCATAACAATATGTCCCTGGTTCTGTCTGGGACATCAGAGGGAACAGTTTTCTAACTGTTCTTCTTTTTTCGCACAGCGGAATGAATAGTTTTAGGGACATACCTAAGCACACATTGTTGACCATATCTCGCCAACAACAACACAAACACTTAGTGTATAGCTGTGGCACTAACAATCTCCCCCTTTGGTGTTTATGGTCGACAATTATTAACTTAATCTGCACAACACTTGAAGAAACTTCGCAGATCAAAAATATATCAAAACACGCGATATATTTAAAAACTGTCTGGGCAGTTTCAAGCACACTCCCCCTGAGTCTGATCTGGGAGAGTCTTCAAACATCATGAATATTGTTTTCACAGTCAATACTGCATTGTCTGGTGGGTTAGAAAAAGTACAAACCGATAGAAATAAAATGGGAAAACATACTTCCCAATTCAAGATTTAGCAAAAATACAAGAAGAGCACACAAGCTTCTTGTCAGTAGCTGCAGCGGATAGCAGCAGGCAAGCAGGACATCATTCTCTCCCCCTCAGTTTCTTCTTCTTCTCCCCCTTAATTGTTGCCAAAAATGGCAAAAGCTATCAATGCGGGGAGGCATTATCATCTGCATCAACATCGGCAGGCGCAACATTAGCATGGGCAGCAGCTGCATCGAATGGAGAGGCAAGGCCAAGTGTCGGAGCTCGAAGATCAACCAGGAGAGACTCCAATTCATGTTCTCGAGTCTTGAAAATCCTGATGGACTTCTTCAGCAACTGCACTTCGCGCTCCAGAGAATTTTTGTGCATGTCAAGGAAAACAAAAGTGATAGACAAAGCAGGAGCAGTTCTGTGAGGGACAGAAGGTGGCACAGTTTTAGAACCACCAGCTTCTTCTCTGGCAGGAATATCCTGGGCATGCTGGGATAAGAACAACTTCTGGCTGATTATGAGCGGCAGCACCTCCGGCTCATACATATCTTCTGCACACACCCCATTGTGCACATCCATGATCAAGCTGAAAATCATTCCAGAAAAGCCAATCGGCTGTTAAACCCGGGAGGATTCTGCATGAGCCACAACATGCTCAAAGATGAGCTGGCCAAGGTTAAACTCCACCCGAGTTCCAACCTTAAACAACAACCACCCAAGTGGTTTCTCAATTGTGGAGTTGTGAGTGTTGGGGATCCAATTGCGGACTGTAATCTTGTGAAGGATGGAATACATCACGCTCAAATCCGATGCCATCAAAGAGCGGCCCGATGGCCAAGCACAATGACCGCCTCCAGTCAATTCAGCAACAACCTCATCCAATTCAAACACGAGAGCAAGAGCAACCACATGCTCATGACCCAAATAAGCATCAATCACAGACGGTGAAAAAGGAATCTAATGACCCCGCACGAATACATCAAAGGCATGCTCATCAGACGCATCACGAAAGGACTTAGATAAATTTGCATAAAACTCATGCACAATAGCAGCAACAAAAGACGGAGCAGTATAGACAAACTTTTCTAACCTCAGATCATGCAAAGTTTCAACAACTCCAGTACCCCTCAACATCAGCCTTAATCAGCTTGCACTCAGACACAAGAGAGCGACTCACAACTAACTTATACTGACTTTGGTGAAAGACAGAGAGAAACTTACTCGAATTATATGCTTCAGATTCAGAATCAGATCTGTCCGGGACATATTCAGTGACATCCTCTGCTTCATCATTAGAGAAAGAAGGAGCTCTGGCTTGCTTCATCAGCGGGCGACGATGACCCGACACCAACCCCATCCTCTGCTCAGAAAATATCCGTGTAACACTGCGAGCAGGAACAATAGCAAGCTTCCTGGGTTGAGCCTTTTTACCAGAAGTCTTCACCGATGAGAGTGGTTTGGATGAAGACCCCCTCTGTGCAACAACCTTCTTAGACTTGAGGGTTTTAGAAAGAGGCCCCTTCTTTGCAACAACTTTCACCAACACCTTTGATTTTAAATTGGCGATGGGCGTGTCATCTTCATCATCAGACACCGGAAAGGTGACTAGAACATCTCTCAACTCCAACTTGCGTTTGGTCCCGCGAGTTTTGGAGGAGGTAGCCTTTCGACTTGGTTGAGGTGGAATAGAATCAGCCTCATGAACAGGAGAATCATCATTCAAGAAGGAGATGTCAACATCTTTTTCGCCTTTCTCTTGGACAAGAGTTTCAACAGTAACAGGGGACGAACTTTCACCCAGCGACACTTGAATGGTGACTACAGACGAGTCACTAATCAACGGACTGACGGTGAGAACAGACGGTTGTTCGGTATTTATTTTCACCTAAACTGCAAGTGTACAACGAGACTTATAGGACAGCGGTGAACAAGATCGTATCCACAGGGATTTAATGATTAATCTGCTAGTTATCTAATTTAATCCCTCGCAGTTATCTAGACTATAAAACATGGCTGAATTTAACTAATTAAAAACTAAAAATAATAAATAAACTAAATTACCATAGTAGAAATCAACACAGAAAATCAAACACTGAAGAAAAGACGCATTCTAGGATTGGATACTCATTATTTAATTCATTCCCTTAATCAATTCATTTAGTGTCTATGTTGTGATTTAATTCATGCTAGAACAATCACTCATGTATTCTAAACCTTCTCTTGAAATGCCTAGATTGTAGATCACACAATAAATATTAACGTGTCCGTTCAATACCTATTATACAACTCCTAATGGTTCCAAAGATTTATTGTTCTCTAAATTAATTGCAACTCTCTCGAGTGATATTGACTAACCAGTTAATTATTCCAGATCTTCTGTTAAATATCATCTCTCGAATTATTGATTAACACATCAAATTGCATCATTTAGTGATCGGGTAAATAATACAGAGAAAAGCAGGAATAATCAAAACATAATCAAATCATGGACACCAAATAAAATAAATTAAGAGAACTTCATAAATAAATCATAATCCAACCCTAGAATACTAGGATTTTAGCTATCCATGGAAAAATAAATAACTAAAATAATCCACAAAGAAAACATAAATAATTCTAAGAACAAAGAAAATAAGACCCGAAAAGATTTAATTTGTCTCGAATCTTGAAAGATCTTGAATCCTTTGGTCTTGTTCTTCGCGCTCTTTTCCTTTGCTGTAAACCTCTGCTAGCAATTTTGGGGTATGAGAGAATGTCTGTAATTTTCGTCCAAGGAAACCCTTATATACCAAGTTAAGAAAAGCCCAAAAATAGGTCAAAAATCGGATAGACCCGCTGCATTCGCGACCCAGTCACCCGCGACTCAGGTGGCGAGTCCACGTGGCGCTGATGTGGCCAAAATTCACGACCAGATGTCCAAATTCACGACCGAGTCGCGGGTATTTCAAAGGAGAACCCCCGCTCTGTCGCGTGCGTACAGAAAAAGAGAGAAATGGTGATTCGCGACCAGAGGCTCGCGAGTCCGGTCGCGGGTATTTTTTAGCTCTGGCAGCCTCTCACTGTTTTGCTTCGTTCTCACTCGTTTCTCGTCCGATTGACCTGATTCTTTTTGCAACGCGTTCCTAACTTGATTTCTCATCTTTCTAGGGTGTTCCCACACTCATTTGATGTCCACACAAAAAATGGCATCAATTCCCTTCACAATGAACAAACACGTGCATTGCATAAAATATAGAAACTATACAAAACTTATCACTTTATGCATGCAATGCCCGTCAAATACCAATCAAATGTACCTCAAAATACATGTAAAATATGATGTTATCAACTTCCCCAAACTTAAAACATTTTTTGTTCCCAAACAAAGAAGAAAACCAAACATGGAATTCAAACAATACATAACTTATCGAAACATTGAACTATACACTTGATCTACCATAGGCTTGCATGCAATCTCAACTCTCCACTGACAAATAAATGTGCTCAAAATTAAGATCAAATAGGACTTTATTAAGGTTGCAATGTAGGCTTGGGTTAAGGCTAGGAATATTTGGCTAAAGTGACTCATCAATTGCAACACAACCCACCACTTTTACTCTATTCCTCACTACTTTTCACTTTCAAACATTAGTTGAAATTTTTCCAACTTCTCCCTACACATCCTTAAACCATCCATATATTCTTCCAACTCATGGACCTTTGGTCTCTTTTCTTTATTTCTTTTCATTGGCACTTTTCACATTTTTTTTCTTTTGTGCTATTTTCATTCATTTTTTTTTCTTTTCAACACTCACATAGCACTTTTTTTTGTGCACCAACAAAAATCACCAATTATCACCATTTTTCTTTCTTCATCCCAACTCCAAAATTCCTTACCCTTCTTCATATTTCTCCATAAGAATCAACAAATGAAATCCCAAATAGGCTTCCAAAGAAAAGGTAATTAGGCACAAAAGAGCTCACAAAGGAATTAAATAAATTTAGGACGGTGTATGGGATATCATGGCTAAAGAAAAGATGGCCTATCATCATCTTCTATTTTCAAGCACAAAAACTCAATCTCAAGCAAGACGACATGCAAGTTCTAGAGAAACAAGTGCATAGACAACCAACACACAAGAATAAAAATTAAGACAATAGTCTTATAGGCTCAAAATCTCACAGCTCAACATTGGACAAAATAAAGCTCGAAAATCTCCAAAACACATGTTCATTCAAATAATGCTATACGTGCTCAAATCATTCCCAATTAAATAATCTCAATTATAAATACTAAACCATAAACTATAAAGCATATATCATCAAAATCCCACAAAAAGAATCAAGACCAAACATTTAAACTTTCCAGAAAAATAAAAATAAAAACTAAACACGTAAAGCAGGTAAAACAAAATAAAGGTCTAGACACCACAAGCATACATCCCCCCAAACTTGTTCAAATCCACAGGATGGAATAAGTTTGTAAGAATGCATGTAGGTATCGTCGACCACTCACAGAAATCAAGTGGATGACCATTCGGGTTCAACTTCCTCCCCCAAACTTGTCGAAAGACAAGTTAATTGATTCGCTATCCCCCATATTCCAACATTCATCCGTTCTTTACCTGCACAACTCAGAAAAAAAAGTGAAAAACATAAAAAAAAACTAAACAAGAAGAAACGGGAAAAAAGGTAAAAACACATTGGGTTATCTCCCAACAAGCGCTGCATTTAACGTCGACAGCCAGACGAATTTGGGAACTCAAGTTCCCATAAGCGGGGAAATTGGTATCCCCCATTCTCTTCCCCGATCATCCATCTCCATGCCTCCATCATCAGTGATGCAGCCCGATTCCTGGGTGTTGATGGTTTGACACTCCACAGCTGCCTTGTGCTCCTCAACATAAAAAAAGAACCGAATGTGTTCATCTTCAAACCGGAGAGTCAAAATCCCAGTGTCCAAATCGATATTGGCCCGTCCAGTGCGCAAAAATGGTCGTCCCAAAATGAGAGGGATGCTTTTATCTTCCTCCATATCCAGCACCACAAAATCCACTGGGAAAACAAAATCATGCACCTTGATCAGCACATCCTCCAAGATTCCTTCGGGGTACACTACAAATTGATCGGCCATCTGCAAGCACATGGTTGTGGGCTTGAGTTGCCCACAGTTCAGTTTCTTGAAAAATGACAGCAACATCAAATTTATGCTCGCCCCTAAATCGCACAGTGCTCGATCATCTATCTTTTCTCCAATAGTGATGGGAAGTGTGAAACTTTCTGGATCCTTCATCTTAGCTGGGAGCTTCCTTTGGATGATGGAGCTGCAGTTCTCTGGGATATGCACCATCTCGAACTCTTCTATCTTCTTCTTCTTAGACACAGCATCCTTGAGGAACTGTGCATACTTAGGCATATGCTGCAACGCCTCCACCAAAGGAATGTTGATGTGTACCTTCTTGAATATCTCAAGAAATCTAGAGAACTGAGCATCCACTTTCTATTTCAGGATTTGCTGTGGGTACGGGATAGTCACTGTGTGAAGCACTGTAGGACCCGTCTGAGGACTCTTGATGGTGGAATTCAGCTTGTCAGAAGCTGTCTTGAGAGGAACAGTTGCTGCGGCAGCAATGAGCGCATGGACTTCAGTGTACATATGGATTGCATTGCACTGCTCTTTGGGATTCACTATGGTGTTTCTGGGGAACTATCTCGGTTGGTGCTGATTTCCTACAACTGTAGGCAGCTGACCCAGTTGCTTCTCGAATATCTTCATTTGCACACTCATGGCACCCACAGTATTCTCCAACTTCTCCATTCAAGCTTGCGACTCCCCCATGAATTTTTCAGTCTTTTCCATGAACGCCATCAACAGATCATCTATCTTCGGCTTTTTCTCTTCATTGATCACTCCATTTGTTACTGAGAAGCCGAGAGAGGGCTGCAGTGCACTGTTGGGATTCCCATATGAGAGGTTGGATCGGTTACCTTGGTAGAATTGATTCCCGCCTCAATAATTACTGTTCTCATAACCACCTCTCTGGTTAACATAGTTAACATCTTCCACAATTTGATTCATGGGAAGATTCACAGTCTGCTGAGACATGGCATCAAATCTACTATTGATAGTAGCACTCAGAGTAGATAGCTAGGCTGCAAGCTTACATATCGGATCACTGTCATCAACTGCTGCAGCTCTTTTCAAAATCTTCACTTGTCGATCACCAGACCATTGATAGTTGTTGGATGCCATGTCCTCTGTGATCGTCACAGCTTGGTCGTGGCCCTTGTTCAAAAAAGAACCACCAGCAGAGGCATCCAGAAGCCTCTTCAATTCCATGTCGCACCCGTTGTAGAAGATGCAGACTTGATGATCTACCCCAAATCCATGGTTGGGGCACTTCCTCAGCATATCTCGAAATTGTTCCCAAGCCTCATATAATGTCTCATCCTCGTATTGACGAAATTGTGTAATTTCATCCTTCAGCTTGAGAGTCAAACCAGGTGGAAAGAATTTGTGCAGAAACTTGTGCGCAAGACTTTCCCAACTGTCCACAGACCCAGCGGCCAGAGATTGGTATCATTGCTTAGCCGTATCTCGTAAAGAGAATGAAAATAGACATAAGCGAATGGCATCATCGGGGACTCCATTCATCTTCATTGTACTGCAGATCTCCAAAAACTGCGTCAAATGTGCATTCAGGTCTTTAGTGGCCCGTCCTCCATATTGCTTTTGCTGAACCATGGAGACCAACCCCGATTTCAACTCGAAGTTATTCGCATTGATCTGGGGACCAGGAATGTCTCCATGGTTGAGCACTGGAACAAAGAGCTCATTAATTGGAGGAGATTCTGCAGCTCTAGCTTTCTCTTGCTCTTGCATCCTCCGCTGCATCTCCTCCAACTGTCTCTGCATCTGACGCATCTATTCAGCCGTAACAGGAGCTTGCTGTTCTGCCATCTCTCTTCTTCTTATTGCGTTATTATACCGAGCGGTAGTTTCAATCTCAGGATTGAATTCTTCTAAGGCTCCTCCCTGAGATCGTGTACGCATATACAACCAAACCACAAGAAAAAGAAGATTATAAAATGTAAAAGAAAATAAACTAAAAACTGAAAAAAAATGTGTAGATTAACACAAGAAATTAAATCTAAATAATAGCAAATAAAAAATTAAATCCCCGACAACGGCGCCAAAAACTTGTTCGGTATTTATTTTCACCTAAACTGCAAGTGTACAGCAAGGAAGAGTCTTAATAGCAGAGAATTCAAGAGAAAGGCTAGAGGGGAATTTTGAAAAATTCTGTTGCCTTAAAAATTTGAACAATGGACTTAGCCTTTAATTAGAGAATTTTAAAAAGAAAATTCCCATAACTGTCACATCCTATAAACAGTACCCTCTGCTCGTTCTTGGGAAGTAGAACCGAACTCAGTGCGGGAATCAAGGATCCACTAGCCGTTGAGAAATAACCGTTCAAACTGTCCCAACATCTGTCTGAGACAAACTTCAGTACACACTGCATCGACCACACCAACTTGGTCATTTTAACTCTTTGTACATACATCACTGACCAAGACCGTACAGAGAGGCTTCTCACAGAGGAGAAGTTCAAAAAACACATAGACCCAGAGAGAATCTAAGTGTTTCAAATCTTGCACTATCAAAAAACACATAGACCCAGAGAGGATCTAAGTGTTTCAAATCTTGCACTATCAAGTGCTTTTGTAAAGATATCCGCAAGTTGGGCTTCAGTTCCCACATATTCAAGCACAAGTGAACCATCTTCAACAAGTTCACGGATGAAGTGGTGATGAATATCTATGTGTTTTGTGCGTGAGTGTTGTACAAGATTCTTTGAAATATTTATTGCACTCATGTTGTCACAGTATATGATAAGGACAGATTGTGGCACACCATAGTCAAGCAACATTTGATTCATCCAAAAAAGTTGAGTACAACAACTTCCAGCTGCAATATATTCGGCTTCAGCAGTAGATAAAGAGATTGAATTATGTTTCTTACTAAACCACGAAACTAGGTTATTTCCAAGGAAGAAACATCCTTCTGAAGTACTCTTTCGATCTTCAGTACAACCATCCCAATCTGCATCGCAAAACTCTACCAAACTAGGGTTTGTATCATAGGAAAACCAAAGTCCTAACTTAGCAGTACCCTTTATGTACTTGATTATATTCTTGACAGATTTCAGATGACTTTCTTTGGGATCAGGTTGGTACCGAGCACAAACTCCCACACTGTAGCAAATATCTGGCTTACTTGTTGTAAGATAGAGCATAGTGCCAATCATACTCCGGTATAAGGTTTGCTCAATTGACACACCAGCTTCATCTTTGGACATCTTCAAAGATGTTCCCATCGGTGTTCTTTTCGGGCTGCAATTATTCATGTCAAACTTGCTGATCAAGTTCCTTGCATACTTTGTTTGAGACACAAAAATTCCATTATCTTTTTGCTTCACTTGAAGCCCCAGAAAGTAGGTTAGTTCACCTACAAGACTCATCTCGAATTCTGAAGTCATGTCCTCCACAAATTCATCCACCATTCTGTTTGAGACAGATCCAACGACAATATCATTGACATAAATTTAAATGATGATTACATCATATTTTTCTCTCTTGATGAAGAGAGTTTGATCAGCTCCACCACGAACATATCCTTTCTCCAGAAGAAACTTGGTTAGCCGTTCCTACCAAGCTTGAGGAGCTTGTTTGAGGCCGTAAAGGGCCTTCTTCAGTTTGTACACATACTCTGGATGGTGGGGGTCTTCAAAGCCTTTGGGTTGGCTAACAAAAACATCTCCAGATAAGTACCCATTCAAGAAGGCACTCTTCACTTCCATTTGGAATAATTTGAACTTCATCCAAACAGCCATGGCAAGGAGCAAACGCACCAATTCAAGACGAGTAACTAGAACAAAAGTCTCATCGAAATCCACACCTTTAATTCTTTCAAATTTCAAGAGGCATGGCCTAAATCCATCGGTCATCTTGCAATTCCTCCTTAACATTCTTGGGATCCATAGTTGAGGTGTAACACACATTGGCTATCAATTCACGATGGTTCTTTTGAACACCTCTTGTTTGAACTCCTTCACTCATATCACCGATGATATCTGATGTAGAGTGGTTCTTCTGAACACCTTTCGAAGGATTGTAAACATCCAGTTTCTCACTTCTTACTTTTGTAGGAACAATGTGTTCCGAACTATCTGGAACAGATGTTGGAACATGGATAGTAGCATCAACGCTTTCTTCATCAATCTAGGTAGCAGATTCTTCCAGATCATCAACAATAATATTAATGGACTCCAACACAGTCTTAGTCCTTTTATTAAAAATATGATAGGCTGTATTCATTGCTTCAGCCCAGAGGTTGTCAGGGACAGATTTCGCCTTCATCATGAGTTGGCTCATTTCTTGAAGCATCCGATTTTTCTTCTCAACAATACTCAATTTTGGAACACCAATCACAACTTCAGTTTTCATGAGTCTTTGAACGTTTCGAAAATTGATATGGCCAAGCTTTTCATGCCATAAATTTACTTCACCAATCTGAGATCTGAAGCAAGTCCTCTTCACATTAAGGAGATAACAATTGTCCCTCGATCTATTCCCATCCATCAGAAGAACACTTTCTTTGTTCTTCACAAGGCATTTGTCTCGAGTGAAATGCACCAAGAGACCTTGGTCACATAACTGACTAAGGCTAATTAAATTAACTTCCAGTTCTTCTACAAGCAGCACGTCCTCCAAGTTGGGCATCCCATGCATATTTAGGCATCCACGGCCAAGCACTCTTTTAAAACCATCTCCAAAGGTAACAGATTGATATGAGCAATCTTTTTGAATGTTGCTCAGCATGCTAGCATCTCCGATCATATACCGAGAGCATCCGCTGTCAAAGTACCAGCTACTTTTTGCATGAATATTGAGTGCAGTGTGAACCACATAATTTTTGTGATTGTTCCTGGATCTGTTTCGGTCATTTCTTTTGGAAAACTGATCAAATTCTGCAAAACCCCTTATTTTCATCTTTCGGAGGTCATTGATCAAGTTTCCACAATGTGGTCGAATGTGACTAGGTTTCTCACAGTAATGACACACAACATGTGTCTTTTGAGGAGACTTTCTTCGCTGCTGCTTGTTCTTTGGCTCAGCTCTCAACTCTGGAACTGTTGAATCTTTTGTTCCAGATGAGTGTCCTTGACAGAATACATCATAAGTATGAGCGCCATTGTATCCGAGCCCAGAATGATCTTGAGGACTCTTTCCTTTGGAGAGAATTTCATCCAGTTGAGATGATCCAGAGTTCATCATTTTGACAAGCTTCTTTAGGTGTAGGAGTTCACCATTCTGTGCTTGAGTACTATTTCTGAACTGCAACAATTCATTATGCACCTCATTAAGGCGAGTAGAGAGATTATCTCTTTCTTTCAAGAGATTGGAATTCTCTTTTAACAGGTCTTCATTGACCTTAACCACCATGGTCCAACTGGAATGCAACTTCTTATACGCCTCCATAGTTGATTCCACAGAGAATTCTTCATCTTCTTCATCATCGCTGCATTCTGAAATTTTCTCGACCATACTGTCAGGAACAGATACAGGCACAGATTTTTTGACAGAGTGTGTCATGAAAGCAATATGATTGCTTTCACCTTCTTCATCACTTTCACTAAAGGTAGAATAATATGACATGTTCTTCTTTTTTAGAGTGTAAGCACACTCGACTTGATAATGACCATAACCACCACATTCTCGACACTTTTCTTCTTTAAGTTTCTCTTTATTGAAATCATCATCCTTTATTTTTCAAGGTTTAGAAAACCTGTTCTTGGCAGAATAATTTTGAGATAATTTCTCAAATTGTCGTGTAAACTTGGAAAAATTCTTTAAAAGTAAAGCAATTGATTCTGCAAGGTCGGAACTGTCAGGAACATTACTTGGCACATCAGTACTGAAACCTACCTGAAAAGCTATGCTTTTCTTCTGCACTGTTTCTTCATCTGCCAGCCCCATTTCAAAGGTTCGCAAGGACCCCATGAGCTCCTGTAACTTCATCTTGCTCATGTCTTTGGCCTCTTCAATGGCCATGACTTTATAAGCGAATCTTCTAGGCAGAGATCGCAAAACCTTTTGCACAAGTTTCTCTTCAGAGATCGCATCTCCGGGCACAAAACTGTCATTAGCGATGTCGCAAATCTTGGCGTTGAAATCAGCAAGTTTTTCACCTTCATCCATGAGAAGGTTCTCAAATCTGGTGGTAAGCAGTTGCATTCGAGAGACACGAACACTGCTAGTTCCTGCAAACGTGGTCTGCAAGATATCCCATGCATCCTTGGCTTTGTCACATGTGGATATGAGCTTGAAAACATTCATGTCAACAGCAGAGAAGATAGCATTCATGGATTTAGCATTTAGCCCCATGACATGAAAGTCGGCATCCTCCCATTTTTCTTCCGGCTTCAGCACCACTTTGTTTTTTTCATCCTTCTTGGTGGGAGGCTTCCAGCCTTCAGTCACCATCTTCCAAGCTCGTTCATCAATTGAACGTATGAAAGCCATCATTCTGGCTTTCCAATAGGCATAATTGTTGCCATCCAGGAGCGGAGGTCGCACCGTCGAGACTCCTTCTTTCATTGTGTCCATCTCGGTAAAACAACACAAAATACACAGATTAAAAACCCATGATCACACCTTAAGAAAAGTGACCTGCTATGGTGCCAATTGAAAAACGATAATCCGTGCTCTTAACATGTTAAATCAATACTGCTTGTAAACTGTTCTACGATATGTGTGGGACAGATGTAAGAACATAAAATATAAAGCAGTAAAATACGCACGAGATTGATAATCCAGTTCGGTTAACCAACTTACTCTAGGGGGACTATGCCCAAACTTGAAGATTCGACTGTTACTCATTCGTGTAGTGTATTAGGGTTCTTACACATATATGACTCCCTCCTTATGTCACCCGTTCTTCTCCACGAACTCTTTCGCTAACCGAAAGCTGTAAGATCCCCTTACAACCGTGACACTAGACTTCCTCTAGCTACCCACGACTTCAACTCACAATCTCTCCCGAGATTGCGTACAAAACGGTTTAACAAACCCCTCACGTGTTTCACTCGAAAACACTCAAAACTAGTCTATCACGTTGAACTGTTTTAAGGAACAACTACTAGTAAAATACTTGGGACACAAACCACAATGACTCTCAAATAATACTCTCAGAGAATCTACAAAAACGTCTATCGATTGCTGAATGAATCGGTCTTCATATAGACTTCACTTCAAGATTGTCGCCGATCTTCTTCCTCGCCAATACGATAAGTAGATTGATGGTTTATAATGTTCCCAAACGTGTGTAGATACTTTCCTTGGATATGAGGGTTATTTGCAGCTCTGTATCTACTCTAGAAGGCAGTCAATCGATCAACTCTTGCCTTCTACGAACAGATCCGCACAAGATCTTCTATATATGGAAACTGCCATAACAATGTGTCCCCGATTCTGTCTGGGACATCAGAGGGAATAGTTTGCCAACTGTTCTTCTTTTTTCGCACAGCGGAATGAATAGCTTTAGGAACATACCCAAGCACACATTGTTGATCATATCTCGCCAACAACAACACGAACACTTAGTGCATAGCTGTGGCACTATTGAAAAATGATCATCTGTGCTCTTAACGTGTTAAATCTATATTGCTTGTAAACTGTTCTACGATATGTGTGGGACAGATGTAAGAACATAAAATATAAAGCAGTAAAATACGCATGAGATTGATAACCCAGTTCGGTTAACCAACCTACTCTAGGGGGACTATGCCCAAATTTGAAGATTCGACTGTTACTCATCCGTGTAGTGTATTAGGGTTCTTACACATACAGGACTCCCTCTTTATGTCGCTCGTTCTTCTCCACGAACTCTTTCGCTAGCCGAAAGCTGTAAGATCCCCCTACAATCGTGACACTAGACTCTCTCTAGCTACCCACGACTTCAACTTACAATCTCTCCCGAGATTGCGTACAAAACGGTTTAACGAACCCCTCACGTGTTTCACTCGAAAACACTCAAAATTAGTCTATCACGTTGAACTGTTTTAAGGAACAACTACTAGTAAAATACTTGGGACACATACCACAATGACTCTCAAATAATACTCTCAGAGAATCTACAAAAACGTCCACCGATTGCTGAATGAATCGGTCTTCATATAAACTTCACTTCAAGATTGTCACCGATCTTCTTTGTCGCCAATACGGTAAGTGGATTGATGGTTTGTAATGTTTCCAAACGTGTGTAGATACTTTCCTTGGATAGGAGGGTTATTTACAGCTCTGTATCTACTCCACAAGGCAATCAATCGATCAGCTATTGCCTTCTACGAACGGATCTGCGCAAGATCTTCTATATATGGAAACTGCCATAACAATGTGTCCCTGGTTCTGTCTGGGACATCAGAGGGAACAGTTTGCCAACTGTTTTTCTTTTTTCACACAGCGGAATGAATAGCTTTAGGGACATACCCAAGCACACATTATTAACCATATCTCGCCAACAACAACACGAACACTTAGTGCATAGCTGTGGCACTAACACAAACGAAATATATAAAAGACCTAAGCCCAAAAATAGCTAAAATTTGAGTGAGTCGCGACCCATACTTGCGATGTGAGTCACGAATCAAACAAAGAACAAACCCTCACTGTTGCAATCCTGGTTCGCGACCGAACCACTCACGAATCATAAGCACAAGTCTTCACGCTATTTGCGATCTATGTTCGCGAACACCTCTTCCAATCGCGATCTCCTGGCTCCCAAACCACATCATGCGTGGAACTCCATGATACTTCAACATGATTAAATACCGCTCCTTTTAAGATCACATTAATCATTACATTTTTTTAAATATCAATATACATCCTAAATTATATTAAAAATACTGAAAACTAAAAATTCAAATTAACCTCCCGAAGCTCAATGATAAATAAAACTAAATGTCGCGGAAAACTATATGATGGATTCTTGAACTTCAATCAGTACTTGTCAAATAAAATAAAATAAAATAAGAAGAATATTAATGAAAATTGGAAAGTATGGTCCCCTGCAGTGTAAGCTGCAATGGTGAATCATTCTAGCTGGAAAAGTGGGTGGAGTGGGAGACATGCTATCAATTAATTAACCACACAACTATTATTAATTAATTGAAGGTCCAAAAATTATATATAGGCGGGCATCTCCTTCATTAATCCAACCACGCTATCATCCCCACTTTTTCTTACTCCTTTTGACTTTACATTTAGTAATCATTATTACCCCTCACGCTACAAATTATTGTCATTCCTTCCTCACCATTGCATGCTACCCATAAAGGTAGTGTCTATCCGTCAAAATAGACCTATTGTGATACATGAAAATGACACATTAAATTTATTTTAATACTGCAGGTACTATCCATATGAGTAGCATAAAATTTTCTGTTCTAGCACATTTACTGCTACCAATTCAATAAGAATTAATTATGCTTCATTTATTTTTCAAAAACTTAAGTTGGATTCCATTTCATCTACTATTTTATTGATATATTAGTGTTAATATAAAATCTAAATTTATGATGTTATTTTATAAGATATTTCAGAGGGGGACGATATTTGTGGATCAAACCTCAATCTCTTAAAACACCCACTTATGACATAACACGACCATTTTCAGGGCGGCATGTTCACTTCGTTATTGATCATGTCAATATTCAAATAATAAAATTTTGAGTATAAAATTCAATACTTTATACTTTATATTCAGAAATATGAATTATAAATCACCCATACTTACATATACCGTACATCACGAGTCTTATAGTTCAAAAATATATTGGTTACATTTCAAACTAGTGGGTGACCAGGATTCAAACACCAATACCGGGCCCTCCACCAACTTAAAAAAAAAATCATACTCAGATAAATCATGCGGCACTGAATTGAAATAAGAGTGTCAGATTCTTGTATGTCTCAATTAATAAATTATCGTTTACCATTGTCAAATGATAATTAATCATCTCTCATTCTCTCTCCTAAAAAAATCTTTTAACGAGTATTACAATTTACAATAGATGGTATATATGGACAAAATAATTACGTTTGAACACATGCATTGTAGAAAGCCCCTAATTCAGCTCACGAAAAATCTAGAAACGCATGAATGAACAAAAAAAGAAAAAAAAAAGAAAGAAAAAGAAGAGCATTCCCTTTCCAACATACTTTTTACCTAAACAAACAAAAGCTTTTGATTTCTCATCAAGAAGTCAGCCCCTACATTCCCACAACACAAACATTGTGATCAACATTGGCAAAACCTCAATTAAATAGAACTAATCAAGTTCCTATTTCCATGTCTGAAACATAAATCAAATCACACATATTTCATTTCCTGTCAACATTCCTCTGATCACAAAACCTTTAAATGGGCTCCCTCTTTTCTCTCTCTCTCATCTATCTCTCACTCTCCCTCCTCCTTCCCCCAGAAGCTGAAACTCTCGAGATCAAAACAGGCCGAGTTCTTGATTCTGTCATCAGAGACTATATATTGAGATCATACCACAACAACACCACCATCTTCAAAACTGGTAAACTTTACAACATCAATCTACCATCAAATCTATCGGGCATAAACGTCGACACAATAAGATTAAGATGCGGCAGCCTTCAAAGATACGGTGCAAAAGTGAAAGAATTCTACATAAGCAGCGGAGTTAATGTGCATCAATGCATCGAAAGAGTCATCCTCGTACGACAAAGTGTTGAATCGAACTGGTCGTCAATCTACTACAACACCTACGAATTATCCGGTTATGAGCTAATTTCTCCTATTTTAGGCCTAATAGCTTATAACGTCGGAGGCAGCAATATCAGTACAACCCCGACTGAGCTCGGGGCTCAGGCTGGGAAGAAGAAGATCACGATCGATTTCAGCAACACGACGTTGCTCAACACATCGTCGAGGATCAACCCTCTGTGTGCTAGCTTTGATCTCGATGGAAAATTAGTGAGTTTTGCAAACCAAGAGCGGCCTAATGTGTGCGTGGCGACGAGGCTGCAAGGGCACGTGGGGTTGGTGGTGGAGTCGCCGTTGATGCCATTGAAAGGGAAGGTAAGTAAAGTGAAGATAGTCGTGGTGAGCTCCATTGGAGCTACGTTGGGAGCTTTTCTTCTGAGTTTGCTGGCAATCGCAATGTTCGTGAACGCGAAGAAGAAGGCAAGGATGGATGAGCTGGAGAGACGAGCGTACCAGGAGGAGGCTTTGCAGGTTTCGATGGTCGGGCATGTGAGAGCTGTAACAGCTTCTGGTACGAGGACTGCGCCCACTATTGAACATGATGAGTATAGTAGAGTTCGACATTCTTGAGGTTTTCTTTTTCTTTTCTTTTTTGTTGGTCAATTTATTTGGTCATTTGTTAATTTGTGTATGGTTTGTGATCATGAGTCCTTGTCTTATAGGCGAGAGAGAGAGAGAGAGAGATTCATCCAAGTTTCCAGCATAGGGTTCAGAAGAGAAAATGGCTGACAATTTGTTCATCAGTTCTGCTGATCTGACTAATTTTTGTTGTATCATTCTTCCATAATTTCTAGTTTTAATTAATTAATCACTTTTAGTCACATGAGAGAATACGGTCAACCCTGCAAAAAAAATCACGTTTTAGCGACCGAAAAACTCAAAAATCTATCATTAAATCATTTTAGTGACGAATTAACGAGGAGTCCATTGCTAAATAGTCGCCAAATTGAGTAGTTAGAAAAAAAATAATGAGTTAGCTTCGTTGCTAAAAAAAAGGCGCATCGCATGTGGCCGGGCTAGCGCTTGCGCCCCACGCGCTACATATTATTCCGACACTTGCAGCTCGCGAGTTTCGTCGCTAAAAAAATAGACGCGTCGCATGTGGCCGGGCTAGCGCGTGCGCCCCACACGCTATATATTATTTCGATACTTACAGCTCACGAGTTTCGAGTTTGCAGAGCTCTATTCTTTGCAGCTAAACCAAGTGAGGTAATGTATATTTATGTTTATATTCAGAGACACACACACACTCACAAACACACACAGACACGCACATGAATCTGTTATCCTCATATTTTAATATCTATTATAATATTTTAATGTTGTAAATTAAAATATAATTATATTAAATTATTTATTAAATATTAGATTATTTTAATTAATTTTTTCAAATATTATATATTAACAATTAATAATATTTATATAAATCAAATAAAGTGATAAAATTATAAAAATAAAAAATTATTAATTAAACAATTTAATTTCATTATATTTAACAAAAATATTATAATATTATATAAATATTATAAAAATATAAAAAATTAAAAAAAAAGGAAAAAATATAAAAAATATTGATAATAATAATTTTAAATTCATCTTTAATTCTTAATTTGGAAATAAAAAAAATTTAAAAAAATTAAAAATTAAAAAAATCAGAATTGAAAATTTAAAAAATTAAAAATATTGAGAATCTTAATTTTAAATTCATTTTTAATTCTTAATCGAGAAATAAAAAAAATTAAAAATTAAAAAATTAAAAATAGAAAAAAAAGAATTAAATTTAGAAACCGTCGCTAAATCCATCGTTAAATTTTTTAAAAAGTAAAAAAAATAAAAAAAAATTAATGACGGATTTTTCCGTCTCTAACTTAGCAACGGAAAAATTCGTCATTAGTTCATCGTTAATGTAAACAAATAAAATTAAAAATATTAAATTCAATAATTAACGATGGATTTTTCGGTTGTAAAAAGTCTCATTCACAATCCGTCATTAAAAGTCTTATTCACAATCCGTCATTAATTTGTTGTTAATTTAGCGACAGAATTAAATCCGTCATTAAATCACGTTTTTCTTGTAGTGCAAATACATCTGTGACTGTGATCTCAATTTTTGTATTTTTGGTTCCGAGGTTTTTTTTATTCTTTTGATCATAATTAACTTTTAGAAAAAACAATATTTTTAGTTCTAAAGTGACAATTTTAAGTCCCAAAAGTGTTAGTAGTGTCCTTTTGGGAATGTCCTAGTGGTGGAGTGGTGTTATTTTGAGGCCAAACGTCTTAAGTTCAAATCCCACCACCAACACCACTAGGTGTGAGCCTGTCACATCTGCCTTGTTAAGTGTGGCTAACCTCCCCTGTTTGGTTTGCAGACTATTACGTGTTTAGTGTATATTTCTACTATTTTATTATAGGAATTTTGTACCTTTAATAGGCCACTTTTAGTATTTTTTGTATGCTCTGTGTTGATTTTATGCTTTTATCTTCACTTTTGCTCTTGTGGTGGAATATGTCAAGTTTGTACAAAACTTGAGCTTTTGTTTCCAAAAGCAGGATTTTGTGGCATTAAGGTGGCAAAAATGCAGAGCTCAAAGTTTAAGCTCCAGCTGAGTAGTCAAACTGATGGACCCCACTGATGGCCGAGCCAAAACTGAAGAACTAGAACTGAACCGGGAGCCAACTAACGGGAAGAGCCAAAAATGGAACTGAAAATCAAAGTAGGAACTAGAGCCGAAACCACACTGTCGGCGGCCGCGGTGCCCCGCCGGCGCACGGCACGCGCGCGTCCTAGCCCCCGCCGGTGCGGGGGTTGAGCAGTCTAGCTCTCCCGATCAGTTTTTCACCCACGATCAGTTTTGCTCCTTTCCATCAGCCCCCGCTTTGAACCGAGGCTCTACTCCTCCATATTTTCCACCATATGGCTAGCTGGAATTGTAGATTAGGAGAAGACTTTTGAGCCTAAATTTGTAGGAGTTTGGAAATTAATTTCCCTAATTACTACCCCTCTTAATAGCCTTGTCTTCCAACTCTCATACATATCACCCCATATCTTTTGATATCTCTCTCCATTCCTCTCACTACCGATCATCTATCATCATTCATTCATTCACTTCACCTCACAGTCTACCATTCCCTCTCCAACCATTCCATTCTTCACCTCATCATCCCACTTCACCATCTTCATCTTCTACACTTCACCATTTTCATCACCACCACCACCACCGTTCCTCAAGGAGAGAAAAGAGAAGGAAAAGAGGCAAGGAAACTTAGCTCAAGGAAGAAGGCTCGAGAAGAGAGGTTCGACTCCAATCCATCTGCGAAAGCTAGGCTTGTTCGAGGGTCTCCTTTTGGTATTTCTTTCTCTTAGCTTATCTTGTTTGTGGGGGTTTCTCCCAAAACTCTTGAGACAACAAATATTATTGTAATACCCAAAACTTTACAATTTAAACATATTAGGAAATTGGGCCAATTGGTGTAGAGAAACATAGTTTGTTTTTTTTTTACCTAGAGTCCATACTTAATCTAGTGGGCTAGGATAAAAAAATAATTAAAAAGAGCCCAATCCATTTTAATTTTCACTTTGTGGGCTTCAAGCCCAAATTGGTAAGTATAGATATATTTTCCTTTCAAGATGAACTCATTTTCTCTCCTCTCATTTTCAAAGTAGAGCTTCGCCTCTTCTCTATCTTCCACATGCGATTTCCGGCAATGTGCCCTGAGGCGGAGCGCCGCCGTCAACCACCGTCTCTTGTCGTTAGAATTTCCACCTCCGACCAAAAATTTCTTAAAAATATGTTCTAGACTCCCCTTTTTATTTTCAATTCTATAGTGCAAGTTTTTTAAGGAGAGGAAGATCGAAATGGCCGGAAAATGCTCATGTTGGCCGCATGTCGGTGAGTCGCCGGCAAGCTTTTTCGGTGGCCGGATCCGACATGCAATGTCTCCATATTTTTTTGTCTTTCCTTCCTCTATCTTTTGCCCTTGTTTATTTTAAAATTATGGATCTTTGAAAATTCAATTTCTAGATTGGATTCCAGAAATCCTAGGCCCTGTTTGTTTTTATTTCCAACATCAATTTTCAGTTTCCAGCATTTTCAGTTCGATTTACGAGGTGTATTGGTTTTTGAAAAAATATAATGATTTTGTTATGATGAATGATTTAATGTTTAGAGTTATAGGTTTAGAAAATGGAAATATGTTTGTTTGATTATATTTTTGAATTTGAATTTGTGGTTGTGATAAAAAGATAAATATTTGTGTGGTTATGATGAATTGATGAATATTTAAATAACGGGTCCCACTATAATGATATATATATGATTGAATAGGTTATATAGGGTTGAAAAAAGTGAAAACTAGAATTGAAAATGAGTAAAACAAACGTGTTTTCGATGTTTTAAATAGTAAAATTAGGAAATTTCAATTTGAAAATGTAAACAAACAAGCCCTAATATTTGAAGGATTCCCCAAGTGCTCCACTGTTGCTTGATCATGTCTTTCATTGGGAAACTGTTGTTATGCTTCTCCTTAAATAAATAAATAAATAAATGATTGCATGTGTGAATTAAAATGAAAATAAAATGGTGAATTGTGTGCTATGAAGGTGACGAGTTTTGGGGAGGGAGATGAGAATTTTATTTGGGTTATTTTGGTCATGTGTGTGTGCGGCCGAGAGCTAGGGAGAGAAATAGCATTATGGTGGGTATCTTTATTGATTTTTAGTTTTGAAAATGAGTATCTTTAAATGCATGTGTATAGGTTAGAGAGAGTGTTAGATGTTTGAATCTGAAATGGGTTTATTGTTATGTGTGTGCATAAATCGAGAAAGTGAGAGAAGGATTGATTATATTTTCGAAAATATATTTGAGATAAATGGTACAAGATAACACCACACAGTAGAATAGGAGAGAGAAGTTTGAGGTGTTTGGCTTGGTGCTGAAAATGATTATGCTTATGTGCAGAGAGAGAGAGAGAAATAGAGATTGACTTTGAAAATTAAAGAATGTGATTGAATATGTTGAAAAAGGGAAAAGACAAAAGATTTCATTAAATCTGTTGGAACATTGGTGCATGTGTGCACGGTGAGTAGTGAGAATGGAGTTATGGGGGAGAGAGTTGATTTGCATTCAAATTGAAAATGTGTGCGTAAGTTATGTTATGTGTGTGTTAATTTTAATTTAATTTGCTTGTTCACTTTATTAATTAAATTCAGGTATTAAAATTGTAGGTTAAGAATTATGGACTTAAATGAGCAGTGCTGCAATCATCTTTTATTTGTTTACTGGATAATTCCATTTATTCCAATAATTTATTCACAAAATATTATAAATGGCAAGATTCCAATCGGGCCTTTTAGGCCAATTTAAATCTATCCATCTTCCGAGAGTTATCCGCTTGAGCCCAAATTTCAAGAGCTCGTCTCCTATGTCCAAACTCACCTTAGGTTATAGTTTCAAAGATAGCATGATACTAATAGGTAGTTCGCATTTGAAGGCCCGAAACCAAGACCTTAGGCTTAGGATCTGCAAGACATGTGTAAAACTCCAGCTATTTTAGCTATAAGGTGGGTTTTTGCTAACTAAAACTTTATGTTTTTACAATGCTTTCGTCCATCTATGATTTACGACTGTTTTCGCTCATCGTGGATATGATTTGACCTGCATGATGAATTCTGCCATGGTCAATTATATTGACATATAGTTATGTGATCATATAGGGTCTATATCCACACATGGTCTTTTGAGCGCATTGGCTTTTGAATAAATATATTCTTAAGCGTATTAACATGGGATGAATATTGAGTTGTTCGCTTTTGAATAAATATTCTTAAGCGCATTGTTATGAGAATGCTATTGAATTGTTCCCTTCTGAATAACTATTCTTAAGCGCATGAACATCTGAATGAATATTGATTATCGGCTTTAGAATAAATATTCTTAAGCGCAGAAACATGATTTTTAAATATTGGATTGTTGGATTTTTATATTAAAACTCATGGCATGTGTTTGGACGAAAACGACTAACCCACTGAGTGTTTTCTAGCACTCAGCCCACGTTTTTTAAAATATTTTTCAGGTACAAGGTGATGCAGGCAGCTGACGTGGACATATGGGTTCTATAGATTTTTGACTATTCAAAATTGTATTTTGAATGTTGAATGTTGACTCTGGTCAATAATATAACGCGTTATGCTTCCGCTGAATATTTTGAATATTTACGAATATTAAAATCGTACAGGTTCCACCGTAATTTTTGACTTGTTCAAATATTAGACTTTCAACATTGACTAGTCGTTTGTGAAATATGTTTGTGATGGTCATTTGAAAAGTCTTCCAAAGTTTTGATTGGGTGGTTTTAATTGTAAGTCAATTTATGGTACAAATATTTTCTTTAAATATGTAATTTTTGAAAAAAGTAGGAAATTTGTTTTAATCTTTTGTAGTGCCTCGGAATTCTGGAACTGAGGCGTTACAGTATGGTATCAGAGTGGGTCTACGAATCTGTAGGCCTACTGGGTCATTTCCGTAATATTGTTAAAATTTTCTCAAATATGTGTGCTATTTTATTTGACCCATTGTCCGACGTCCACGCCATGCCTTGACATCACAGGTACATATTATGTGTATTTATTAATCTATGAAAAGCTCGAGATGAGAGACTTGACAAGTATATATATATATATATATATGGAAGGGATCAAATGAGAACCCTTCCCCTAGGTGGGAACTTGGAACCAATTCTATCTCTTCATTGGTTCATTGGTTCAATCTGGACGACCCAGATTACGTTAATGGGGCGGTGGCATAATTGTAATATTTGGCAAGTTTAATGAAGGGATGGGGGCAATATAGTAATTCAGTTCTTCAACTTTTCTTCTTCATATTTTTTTTCCCCTTTTCTCTCTCTCTCTCTCGCTGATTACGTTCTTCTTCTTCTTCCCTTTTAATTTCTTATTATTTTTCAGCATGTGCTTTCATCTTTTTATCGCGAAGATTCGATCCTATGATTCGTAGAGTTCATCAGCGGCGCTGTCTTTGTATGGTGACTCCATGTATGTGTTTTTTTTCAATTTATTTTAGCAGTTTGGTATGTCGATTTATTTCTCATTTCTTCTCGTGATTTTTATTTCTCATCTTATTTTAGTTTATGGCTTCATCATTTTGTTATGAAGATTTGATATTTTTGATTGGTTTGATCTTTTTCATTTAGATCTGGGTTGTATCAGTTTTTTTTTTTTGAGAAAAATATCAGTTATTTTCTAATTGTTAGGAATTCTAGGGTTTAGTGTGTACGTGAATATACAGAATATGCATTAATTTGATCTATTTATTTAATTTAGCATGTTAATGTATTCATTTTAGCCTATCATCACATATGTTTTAGCATGTTAGTGTAGTCATTTTAGCCTGTCGTCACATTTGTTTTAACATGATAACATGATGGTTTAATGTTATTTCTACTGCACTCTGTGAAACATGTCATACAAATCATGCTTTACTTTTTTTTCTTTTGTGTGTGTATGTGTTTTTTTTTTGTGACTCGGCTACACAATGTTATAGACACCATGTAAATATTAGAATACTTTGGTGCTAAAATGTATGTTGCATGATGCTAGAATGGTACATAACTTGTAACAGCCCGGTCCCGAGATAGGGATTTATGAGTGGGGACGGAGTGTCATTAAGGGTTTAATTGGGTGAAACGGAAGATTAATAAGTTGGTTTTACAATCGAGATATGCTTTTGGGGATTAGACGAGGATACTCGGGTTCACTTTTGCTAAACGGTTAATTAAACGGATAAACGGATACCATTCAGCATAGATGATGATGGTTAATAATGCATGCAAACCCCTTGATAGACGAAAGGAAATTATACTCGGGTAGTAGAAATAAAACTTAGTATGCATCTTATACTCAATAATCATGTCTGGGGAGATTATTCATAGAGTCTTGATAATCATAATAGAACTTAAAACAGAATTAGAAAGAGTGTATCAGAGTAGCAGATCACATAGTGGGATTTCAAGGAAATATTAGATAATAACAAAACAGTCTTGGCAGCCAACCCACATCCACAGCCACCAACATCCTCAGCATCTCAACCTGTAAAACATTTGAAAAAGAGGGGGCATGAGCACTAATATACTAAGTGGGTTTTAATGAAATACTTTAATAAACTTTCAAGATATCCAATAATCAACTGACGGTATATGAAGAGCAAAACGCAAAAGCCCTCCCCATATCCGCAAAATCTTTTCTTTTCTTTTTTGGCCCAATCCGACTCAAACCTGACGTCAATTGTACCCTTAGGCATGCCACAGGATAGAAGAGGGGTTACCTCAAATATCCGAACGAGTTTGCGAGGGAAAAACCCAGCAGTGACTCCTTTAAGAGTTCTGAGCTCAAATCCTGCTTAAGTGAAAAGCTAAGTTCCTTCATTTCTTAACCTTGCTAGCAACACCAAACTTAGAACAACGTCTAAGGGCTAATCCTTTACTACTGCATAATCTCGGCCTACAAGGGATTTAATGCTACCCTAACAAGGCAAACCTTAGTTCTTAACTCTGCGAGCTTAACAAGCATAAACATTCGATTTCAGGAAAAGAACGTAAATAAATACGAATCGAAACTAAAGATAATTCTAAACATCTCATACTAAGCATAAACAATACTTTAGTAGTTCTATCATTTCTAAACATGCATGAGAGCTTAAGTAAAACATAATATCTTCCTTTTTTGTACAGAGATCAATCAGGCTGAGCAAAAATACTTTATTGGATATCTCATTTGCCCTAACATGCTTCTAGAGTTCATTAGCTCAAACTTTAGATGAGTATAGATTTACCCACCTTGATTACAGGACGGAAGATGAGGCAAAGAGCTAGTGGTCTTCTTTAGTATTCCTACGAGGCTCGATTCCCCCTACAAAAGTCAAATCATCGACTTAGCGGCCTCCTTCGAAGATTTCTAATAACATGAGATTAAATAATACCCAACTAATATTCCCTTAGCTAGGACTTAACATGGATAGCACGAATTTGACTTAATAAGGGTTTGAGAAGGATTTATTTTATTTAAGGAACTTCTCAACTTGATCTCTAAATTTTTAGACGGAAAATGATTTGAATAGCTTATTCAAAATAAATTGAAATTAACTTGAATACCTTACTATAATTAAAACTTGAATATGGCTTGAGAATAACGTAATTTAGAAGACTCGAAAAGTTCGAAAAAAGAGGTACGAAAATAGCCGAAAAGAAACGGCGAAAGAAACAACACGGAGAAGGGGGGCCGCCGCGGCGCACATGGACGCCGGCGGGCTCCCCCCCGCCACGGGGCAGGGTGCACCGGCGGGCTACCCTTGCCCCAGCGGGCTAGGGGCGGCCGAGGGGGGCGTGGCACGGCGACGCACTCCCCCCCCGCGGGGCTCTCTTTTCTCTCTCTCTTCAACTAGGTTCTTCGTGTTCGTTGATTCCTTCGACGAACATGAAGAACACTTAACCCGAAATTTCTTAAACACAACATACTTGAATTTAACATGCAACAACATGCTTTAATCGTAAAAACAATTTTAGCATTATAACGGCATATACACGATAATCCTCCTTTAATATTTAGAATAACGACAAAATCGTTAATTATGGCTTGAACGGAATTTAACGGAATAAACGAGGCTAATCTTTTTAGAATAATAATAACGGAAGTAGAATGGGAAATATAACATAAATGTTATTAACTTGGGACTTCAACAAAAATTGAAATACAATTTTTAGACGAGCAATAATGAATAATGCGAAGAACGTAAAGAACGGAAAGTAAATGCGGAATTTAAAAGACGGAAAAGAAATGGAGTCGAGATCGACGAACAAGAATGGACGAGGTTAGGTGCGTCGAAGGAATGTGGTTAGCTCGGTGTCTCGTCGATTTGCAATGGCGGTAGAGCCGCCTGCTATGATTTCAACGGCGCCCCTAGCACATTCCCTCACCGCATTCCTTCCACGCCACTCCGCTCGTCGTCTTGAAGAACACTCACGAAGAACGCTTTTTACTTTGACAGAATTTTCTCGGCTTTCAAAGTTTTTCACCCTCTCGATTTAGAAGTGAAGTGAATGAGAAATGAGAAAAGAATGCCAAAGGGGTGGTCCCCTATTTATAGGAAAAGCTTTGGCTTCCCTTGGAAGCCATTGCTGTGCGGGAACACTGCAAAAGCTACCCGGGGTTCAGTTAAAAGTTGCTTTATTCGATGTCGAGGTCCAAATGACTTCAGACACGAAATCTAAAAATACCGGGAGACTCATTGGCTCGAACACTAGTGAATCAATTCGATACGTGAAGAAGACGGGGTCGTCAGAAGAAAGATGAGCAAAGATTCCCTTTTTAGAATTACTTTTTACTATTCACTCAGACTGACAGATTTTGCTCCCGAGCGTTCGATTGACCTCAGAATGAAAATCCGTGAACGCCAACGGAATCCTTGAGTCATTTCCCATAAGAGGGGCCTGACAGAACTGAACTCGAATAAACGAGGAGGATTTCGTAAATTTCTCAAAACACGAACGCACGCAAAAGTTACTATTCATTCCCCTTTTTAAATACGTTTTCCATCACCAGGAACTCAAATGACTTCAGATTTAAAATCCGAAAATACCGGTGTAATCCTTTAGTTAAAACCTTCATAAAGAAACCACAAATGGCAATAAAAGAATTAATATTGTATTTTCCAAAAAGACAATCTTCACGAAAACTGACTCTTAAAGTCGTGACTGACATCCAACCATAGCTAACCTTATTTAAATTTCTTCTCTTAATTAATTAATTAATTAATTAATATTAACAATTCTCTAAATCTTATTCAAAAATCTGGGGTATTACATAACTAATGCTAAAAATCAATTTGTGTGTCTGAACATCTCTTGATGTGATTGTATTATTATTTTACCTTGTTCAGTTTATAATTTTTTGATGTTAATGTGTCAGCTTCTTTTGTTTGAAGTGACCATAGTAAGATTACTCACATGGTGATATGAAGGGTTCTACTTCACATAGCAAGACAATGATGTTTGAGCAATTATACGGTTTATGTGCCCCTTCTGAAGTTGTTGTTCATCCACCTATTCCAGTTAAAACAAAAGGTAGCGACAGTCGTTTGATATCTATGAAGGAGGCAACAAAGAGAAAGGAGAACAAACCACTCAGAATGTGCAGCAATTGCTACAAGTTGTTAGATCATGATGCTAGGAACTGTCCAGCTTGATGTTATTATAGCGATTGGACATAATTTAATATCATGTTTTACCATGCTTGTGAATTATTTTCAACACATTCATTTTTAAGAATATCTATGATTTTTAATAAAAGTGTTTATGACATTTTCTTTGCAGTAATTATATTACTATTAAGTTTTATTAACCACAGTTACTGTTTAGAATATGGTGCTAAAATAACGGAAGCATGAGGTTAAATACCTTGTCAGATTCCCACTGCATATTTTGTTTATCAGAAGATGCTAAAATGAGAAACGCATGAGGCTAAAATGATTGAAATAGGAGGCTAAATTTGATGTGACATTTTTCACTAGGATTCACCATTCCCAATTAGGGTTCATTACGTTCCAATTAGGGCTCATCTAATCCCAACTAGTAATTCTGAGATTCCCAGTAGGGGTTCACTGTCCCCATAAAGGGTGTATTGTGTTTCATTACAATGAAATCACCGTTCCATATTTTGTTTATCAACACATGCTAAAATGAGAATCGTATGAGGCTAAAATGATCGAAGTAGGAGGCTAAAATTGATGTGACATTTTCTACTATGGTTCATCGTTCCCAATTAGGGTTTATTACGTTCCGATTAGGGCTTATCTGATTCCAACTAGTAATTATGAGATTCACATTAGGGTTCAATGCCCCCAAATAGGGTGTATTGCGTTTCATTCCAATGAAATTATCGTTCCATTTTTGTTTATCAACACATGCTAAAATGAGAAATGCATGAGGCTAAAATGAGCGAAATTGGAAGCTAAAATTGATGTGACATTTTCCACTAGGGTTCACCGTTCCTAATTAAGATTTATTACGTTCCAATTATGGTTCATCTGATCCCAATTAGTAATTATCAGATTTCCATTAGGGTTCATTGTCCCCAAATAGGTGTATTGTGTTTCATTCCAATGAAATCATTGTTCCATATTTTATTTATCAGAACATGCTAAAATGAGAAATGAATGAGGCTAAAATGAGCGAAGTATGAGGCTAAATTTGATATGACATTTTCCACTATGGTTCACCATTCCCAATTAGGGTTTATTACGTTCCAATTATGTCTCATCTGATCTCAATTAGTAATTATGAGATTTTCATTAAAGTTCACTATCCCCAAATTCGGTGTATTGTGTTTCATTCCAACAAAATCATCGTTCCATATTTTTTTTAACAACACATGTTAAAATGAGAAATTAATGAGGTTAAAATGAGCGAAGTAGGAGGCTAAATTTGTATGTTACTTTCTGCACTTAGAATTGCAGCATATATTTTGCTCTCATAAACTTTATCTTGTTTTGGAAAATATTTACGCATTTTTTTCTTAGTTGTCAGTCATCTCTTTCGTTGCTTCATTTTCTCATTCTTTTTTCTTTTTTATTATCAACTCGTGTTTTTCATTTTGTAGTATCTATATAGGTGTAGGTGTTTATATAAAACTGTTAGAAATATATTCATAATATCACCCGCTAAAATGTATTACACAATATGCTAAAATGTTATATAGGTCATGCTAAAATGTTGTATACAACATGCTAATATAAATCTGGGGTTGCTCTATGCGAAAATTATGCCTAAAAATGATTTTTTTGTATTTTTCATCTATTTTTTTTCAAATAAACATATGCAATATGGATCTTAAATGAAAGAGTATGAAAAGAGCTTTAATTTGATATAAGATTTGCGTAAATCCGATTAAAAATGAATAAATTATGATCATTTAAAGTTTTTAAGAATTTTTTCAAAACATGATGATGTCACTTTTTTTAAAAGTCAATTGTTTAAATTCTACCCTTAATGAGACGCGTGAATTGAAGATTTTCATTTTAATTACAAAATTGCCACTGAAAATTTACTTTCATCTGGTGCGTTCATTTTTTGGAATAGACGGATGGGATCGGTTCTCGGTTTCCACCTGATGACCGGTTCTCACCAGATCTCATCCCTATATATATATATATATATATATATATATTATCTCTATATATGTGTAAAGAAATGAAATGTTTACAAAATAAATTTATTTCGAAAGATATAATGAGCATGTGTATATTTCCACGAGAATATTAACATAGATGAACCAATTACTAGAGAGTATGCTTTTAAGTTCTTATCCTTTAGTATGAACTTTAAGATGACTTTAGAATTTTATTTTGCTTATAGATGATAAAGGATAGACTCACTTAAGTGTTGTACGATAGATGATGAGAACTTAGTGAAGCTCCATGACCAATTTTTCTTGATTTACAATATCGCCAATAGAACTTCTCGACACAAGATGACTCCAAGCCTTATAGATGAAATCTTGAGCACCATTTAGAGATGCATATTTCACGTACGAGTGATGAGCAAGTGGTTAGAAGTTAAAGAAATACTAGAAGACGTAAATGACTACGAAGCTACAATCTCTCGGATCGTTACTTGGTGAGACGAATGTGCACACTGGACTAGGAAAATATTTAAGAAGCAAGTGAAAGTAAATCTAATGACCCAGACGCTCAATATTAACTACCCTGACTTCTAAAAGAATATTTTCGATTGGGGGAATTATGGCATCTCATTGACACGCCTACATTCTATGGTTGTACCGGTGGTTAACGATTTAATCAGAAGTGGAGAAAAATCCAAAGAAGACTTATGCGAACCTGTGAAATTTCAATCTAGTCTGACTGTGGAGGTGCATGGGAATCGGTGAAGGAAAAAAAACGCACGAGAAAGATGAGTTAAAAGAGAATAGTTTAGACAAATCAAATAAGACAAAGAAGATTGTAGTCACGTGGATAAAATGGGAAAGCTATTATGACATATCTGTGGAAAAGAATACAAGGACGAATGTCCGAAAGGAAAGAATGCATGTTCTAAATGCAAGAAGCCAGATTGTTATATCCAAAATTGGCCAAATAAGTGTGAACAAATGAACAACCAAGGAAAATAATCATAAATTAAGAGACAAAATGACTAATTGGGATCAAGACGAATCTAGATCTAATTGTAATTTTGATAAGAATGGAGAAATCACCAACACGGAAAGTCGACAAGAGAAACTATTGCGCAAAATTTCACGATAAGAGACGTATTGAAGAATGACAGCTACCAATGCAAGTAAATGAGTTGCTCCGTATTCTATTATCCAGATTCAAAGAAACCAAGAAGATGATCAGTGACACCAACAAACAACTCCAGAACTGAGGAACATGACGAGTATGATGAATTTAATTTATATATAAATTCATGCTCCTTTCCCCAGAAGAACCAATTTAATGCACAACATATTGAGTCGAAGGGCTAGATCAGTGATCGAATATATACTGACTTAGCAAGAGAAACTTATCAATGAATTATACAAATAAACATAGAGGTTTCAATAAACTCAAGAGCCCACGAAATAACGAATCGCTATGATAGTAGGTAGGTCCAACCTACAAGTATGAATTGTTACAACTCAAGCCAATGAGCAATTCATTGAGAAGATCATCAGGAAACGGAGACGGGCGATTGCAAAAGTTCATTGAAGTAGATGACATAATATTACTATTCAATAACAGATTATGCGTGTTGCAGAACGAGGAACTGAAGTACAAAATTATGATCAAAACTCATAACACGTCTTACACGGCTCACCCTGAAAGCACATATATGTATCACGACATAAAGAGAAACAAATGGTGGAGAAACATAAAAATAAAAGTGGTGTTGTTCGTCGAATGACACTTTAAAGAGGCCTTATATGATTGGAAGTGTAGATCACCTCTACACTGTGATGAAGTCAGAAAAAAAAAAAAAAAGACCTAAGATGGTGCGAACAACAGAGAAAAATGCCAACAAAATTAAAATATTGATCAAGGAAGCAAAAGATAGACATAGATTTTATACAATCAACCGCCGGAGGATTTTACATTTTGAAAGTTGGGGATAAACTATTTACTAAATTATCTCCGTCAAGAGAAATAGTTCATTTCGGTAAGAGAGAGAAATTGATAGCAGGATTTAGTAGACTATATGAAATTTTCAATCGAATTAAGGAAGTAGCTACATGATTACCTTACCACCAAAGCTTAGCATTATATATAATGTATGTCACATGTCAATTGTACGAAAATATGTGTTTGACCTAAGTCATGCCATTCATATAGAAATCATTAAAGTCAATCAAAACCTTACTTATCAAGGAGTACCAGAGGTGATACTCAATTGTAAAATTCACAAAGTACGAAATATGAAATTAATGTTAGTGAAGGTTAAGTACAGCCCACACGAAAAGGATGAAGCTATTACCTTAGAAATATAAGATGAAATTATGATGCAGTGCTTAACCTTACTGTTCACAGATATGTGAATTTCGGGACGAAATTCTTTTAAGGGGGAAAGAAATGTAATACCCAAAACTTTACAATTTAACCATATTAGGAAATTAGGCCAATTGGTGTAGAGAAACATAGTTTGTTTTTTTTTTTACCTAGAGTCCATACTTAATCTAGTGGGCTAGGATAAAAAAAATAATTAAAAAGAGCCCAATCCATTTTAATTTTCACTTTGTGGGCTTCAAGCCCAAATTGGTAAGTATAGATATATTTTCCTTTCAAGATGAACTCATTTTCTCTCCTCTCATTTTTAAAGTGGAGCTTCGCCTCTTCTCCATCTTCCACATGCGATTTCCGGCAATGTGCCCTGAGGCGGAGAGCCGCCGTCAACCACCGTCCCTTGTCGCCGGAATTTCCACCTCCGACCAAAAATTTCTTAAAAATATGTTCTTGACTCCCCTTTTTATTTCCAATTCTATAGTGCATGTTTTGTAAGGAGATGAAGGTCGAAATGGCTAGAAAATGCTCATCTTGGCCGCATGTCGGTGAGTCGCCGGCAAGCTTTTCCGGTGGCCGGATCCAACATGCAATGTCTCCATCTTTTTTTGTCTTTTCTTCCTCTATCTTTTGCCCTTGTTTATTTTAAAATTATGGAGCTTTGAAAATTCAATTTCTAGATTGGATTCTAGAAATCTTAATATTTGAAGGATTCCTCAAGTGCTCCATTGTTGCTTGATCCTGTCTTTCATTGGAAAACTGTTGTTATGCTTCTCCTTAAATAAATAAATAAATGATTGCATATGTGAATTAAAATAAAAATAAAATGGTGAACTGTGTGCTGTGAAGGTGACGAGTTTTGGGGAGGGAGATGAGAATTTTATTTGGGTTATTTTGGTCATGTGTGTGTGCGGCCGAGAGCTAGGGAGAGAAATAGCATTATGGTGGGTATCTTTATTGATTTTTAGTTTTGAAAATGAGTATCTTTAAATGCATGTGTATAGATTAGAGAGAGTGTTAGATGTTTGAATCTGAAATTGGTTTATTGTTATGTGTGTGCATAAATCGAAAAAGTGAGAGAAGGATTGATTATATTTTCGAAAATATATTTGAGATAAATGGTACAAGATAACACCACACAGTAGAGTAGGAGAGAGAAGTTTGAGGTGTTTGGCTTGGTGCTAAAAATGATTATGCTTATGTGTAGAGAGAGAGAGAGAAAAATAGAGATTGACTTTGAAAATTAAAGAATGTGATTGAATATGTTGAAAAAGGGAAAAGACAAAAGATTTCATTAAATCTGTTGGAACATTGGTGCATGTGTGCACAGTGAGTAGCGAGAATGGAGTTATGGGGGAGAGAGTTGATTTGCATTCAAATTGAAAATGTGTGCGTAAGTTATGTTATGTGTGTGTTAATTTTATTTTAATTTGCTTGTTCACTTTATTAATTAAATTTAGGTATTAAAATTGTAGGTTAAGAATTATGGACTTAAATGAGCAGTGCTGCAATCATCTTTTATTTGTATACTGGATAATTCCATTTATTCCAATAATCTATTCTCAAAATATTATTAATGGCAAGATTCCAATCGGGCCTTTTAGGCCAATTTAAATCTATCCATCTTCCGAGAGTTATCCGCTTGAGCCCAAATTTTGAGAGCTCGTCTCCTAAGTCCAAACTCACCTTAGGTTATAGTTTCAAAGCTAGCATGATACTAATAGGTAGTTCGCATTTGAAGGCCCGAAACCGAGACCTCAGGCTTAGGATCTGCAAGACATGTGTAAAGCTCCAGCTATTTTAGCTATAATGTGGGTTTTTGCTAACTAAAACTTTATGTTTTTACAATGCTTTCTTCCATCTATGATTTACGACTGTTTTCGCTCATCATGGATATGATTTGACCTGCATGATGAATTCTGGCATGATCAATTATATTGACATATAGTTATGTGATCACATAGGGTCTATATCCACGCATGGTCTTTTGAGCGCATTGGATTTTGAATAAATATATTCTTAAGCGTATTGACATGGGGATGAATATTGAGTTGTTCGCTTTTGAATAAATATTCTTAAGCGCAATGTTATGAGAATGTTATTGAATTGTTCGCTTCTGAATAACTATTCTTAAGCGCATGGACATCTGAATGAATATTGATTATCGGCTTTAGAATAAATATTCTTAAGCGCAGAAACATGATTTTTAAATATTGGATTGTTGGATTTTTATATTAAAAATCATAGCGTGTGTTTGGACGAACACGACAAACCCACTGAGTGTTTTTTAGCACTCAGTCCACATTTTTTAAAATATTTTTCAGGTACAAGGTGATGCAGGCAGCTGACGTGGACATATGGATTCTATAGGTTTTTTACTATTCAAAATTGTATTTTGAATGTTGTGTGTTGACTCTGGTCAATAATTTAACACGTTATGCTTCCGCTGAATATTTTGAATATTTACGAATATTAAAATCGTACAGGTTCCACCGTAATTTTTGACTTGTTCAAATATTAGACTTTCAACATTGACTAGTCGTTTGTAAAATATGTTTGTGATTGGTCATTTGAAAAGTCTTCCAAAGTTTTGATTGGGTGGTTTTAATTGTAAGGCAATTTATGGTACAAATATTTTCTTTAAATATGTAATTTTTGAAAAAAGTAGGAAATTTGTTTTAATCTTTTGTAGTGCCTCGGATTTCTGGAACTGGGTTGTTACAATTATAGAAGTTTATGTTATTTACATTTGATTTATGAGATGATGACTTTTATGATGTTTGTGTTGTTTTGAAGCATGATAGGCTAATTCCTTAATTAGGGGGTAGATAATCGATTTGGTTTCGATCCATGCTTGTGATTGTTGTGTTCTTGTTGTTGGGATTGTGCTTGTTTATGTTGAGTATTTGATCACTACTTAGCATTATTAGGCTTTAGATGAGACCGAGATGAGATTCTAGAGCCCGACTAAGGTTCCTTCAACGTTAGGTGGATTGAGTTACATAAGCCTAATTGCTAATCTTGTTCGTATAATATAGCCGATAGGAGTTTAATGGATAGATGGTGACAGTAATTGAAGTTAAACCATTTGAAGGGACTATTGTATGTCTAAGATTAATAAAACCAACCTGAAACAAGCTATGGGAGAAACCAATGAGAGAATTTACACCCTAATGCTCTTCTCATAATCTTTTCCTTTGTTTTGATATTATTATTATTTGTGCTTGATTAGTTAATTTTGCTTGTTTATTGGGAGATTCGTGTTTGGCTTAGAATGTCTAGGTTTATATTTAAGTTTCATTAGTTTAGAACAACCTCAAATTCATGATTAGAATGTCTAGGTTTATATTTAAGTTTCAAACATATTTGCATGCGTAGCGTAAAAAGACAATCTCCTCTAAGCTTTTCTCGAGAAACACGGCCCGAGTTAGCTCACCGCCCTATAATCGACCCCGTCCTCTTGCGGGGGTCCGGTTAGTTGATTTTGTGCGTTAGTGTAGCCGACCGGAACACATTCAATCATTACACATGGACGGAATTTACTCAGTGCGCACCTTGATAATGATTGCGGTTACCTTTGGCAAAAAAAAAGTGTTAGTAGTATGACTATAATTGTTGTTTGGTTGGGATAAAAAATGTAATTTTGGGGACTAAAAAATGAATTTTCCGAGAGTTGGGATAAAAAAATTAAAAAATTATAAGAATTTGGACCACATTATATTTGGACCATATTATTAGAGGACTAAAAGTGAAATTAAATCTTAATTTCATGTTGATTCCTTTAGCGGCCTCATTTGAGAACTGAAATTATATATCGCCCAATTTTGGTCGGTATTTTTATGGTATGACAGCAGCCTTCTCTTCACGTTGGTAAGTGGCAGGCGTCGACCCACTGTGGATTTTCTATTTTGCTGGGTTGTTCTGATTTTTTTTTTTTATTTTTTTTTTAGGGTTAGTAGTTGACTAATCTCTAATGGACTTGATGGGCTGACCGTCTGATGGGTCTGGCCCATCAATCTTATGTTCAGGAAATTGACTTACAAAAAAATAGCAAAGCTTTGGGATATTTTCGGCTATTAGACCCAAAATTATTATAAAAATAATCAAAACATATGAGTTTTTATTCAAATTGAAAATGAAAGATTATAAAATTTAATATTTCATGCCATAAATTTATAGTTTTTATCTTTTACATCATAAATTTATAGATAACTTTTTTTTCCAATCATGAATTGATAAAACTCAATTATATTAATATCCACGTCATATGTATCAAATGGAATTTAAAGGAGCAATGAATAATTTCTCAGCATATGATATCATACCGCGTAAGATAGGTCTAAAATTGTGATATAGAAACTAAAATTATCAAATAGTTGCAACACACTAATGATATGAACTCCACTCCTCTCTTACAACTAATTATTACATCTATTATTTTAATATTGACAATATGGTTCACATGTATTGAATGACATATTACGCACATTAAATAATATCATAAATATAGAATATAACTTATATTGATAATAATAGAATAAAAATGCAATAAAGAAAACTGAATGGACCTTAGCAATCTGAATTCACACCTAATTTTTGTAGTCTCTGTTGATATTAATAAATAAATTAGTAAAATTCTAGAACATACTCTCCATGACTCCATATAGATTGTGAATTTTCGGTTCTATTTAAAAAAAAAATATTGGCTCTGGTGAACTAGATTGAAAACAATCTTTTTGCGAAAAAATTTGAAATGTTTGACTCAGTATATTACAAATTACAATCACATAATTTAAAATTGTCATCACAGTCAAATTACGTACGTGAATCGAGTTATATTATAAGGGAGATTCTATTTGCACCATTTAGTTTACTCTTTGCACTACTAAATTACATAAGTAAAAAATAAATAATTATAAAATTACATAAATATCCTTACTAAATAAAAATAAAATAAAATCAATAAATATATATAATTAAGCAGTAATTAAAAATAATATGGTCTTCGTCAATTCGGTCTTCATCAAATGTGAGTCATCACTCATCACTCCACTCCATCAATCAAAACCCTAGTCATCCGATCGACAAGCTCGCTCATCTGCTTCCTGGAGTGCAACGACGTCGTGTAGACGCAGGCGCAATCGAGCTGGCCGCCGCAGACGGTGTCGAAGATGGTGATGGAGGGGCCGATGTCGTGGACGGAGGTGCAGCCCATGTAGTCCTCGGCGGCGATCGTCTGCTGCATATGATCAGAGTCGTCGATCACGGTGTCCTCGAACACCGTGACCAGAGACATCCGGAGCGACAACGAAGCGGTGAGGCTGGGGTTCTCAATTGCTTTTGACGTCAGGAAGTTGAGATCGGCCATGTCCGAAAATTGTTTGTTGCATTTCTTGTAGTCGGCGAAGTCTGTGTAGCATTTCTTGGCTAAATCCCACATTTTTTCTGCTCTTTTTACTCTTTGTATGTTGAGGATTGCAGAGTTGTATAATCCTGCTCATTATTCGTGAGGATGGCTGGCGACGAGCTCGACGGACCATCTCGCCTTCCTCGACGCGCCGTCGTGGCTTTGCCGGATGGTTTCTTGATCGTCGTCAACCACTAGGTACTTATCGAGGTGGCTTTTGAGCCTCACGACTTTCGCATTGTTGAAGAATTCCACGATATTAAAAGATTTTATGGGATGATTTTAATTTGGGAAAGCTAATGTTTGTGTGTTAGTATATGGGAAGAAGAAGATTCTTTTTTTTAAATAAAGTTAAATTATTACTTTTAAGTTTTTTTTTGTAAAAAACATATTTTAGATGGGAGGGTATTATTGTTAATATTGGTGGTGCAAAGAGTAAAAATTGTAGTGCAGTGAGTAGATGTAGTGCAAAGAGTAAAAGTAGTGGTCCAAATAGAAACTCCCATATTATAATTAAGAATATAATTGAGCAATAATACCTTACATAATTTCGTAAGAAAAATTCTTTATGTGGACTAGTCTATGGGATCGTTTGGTAGTCATGAAAGTAAAAGTTATATGGGAATGTGATTCTGAGAAAAATGAACGCTACATATTATTTATCCTGTGTTTGGAACATAATGAGAAAATTGTGAGGATTCTTATTTTATAATTTTTTTATTAAAATTAATCAAGTAGGTTTATTAAGATATATTCTTCACCCATTTTATGGCGAGAGACCTGAATTCGATTATCATTCACCTTCTCAAATTAAAATAAATTAAAAATTAACAATTAAGAAAATATATAAATGAATAAAGATAAAATACTAATTAAAAATATAGATAAATAATTACAAACATAACCGTTGATCATTAAAAACTTGCATTAATTTACAAAAAAAAATGATACTTATGTCGAATTTTGTTGCTTATTCTACTACCAATTGTCAAATAATAATAATAATAATAATAATAATAATAATAATAATAATAATATGATAATCGAATTTTAGTAGATTTTTTTTTCATTTTGTTCATTTTTTTGTTGAAAGTTAAAACTTTATACTAAAAAATTGGGCTGGTCTCCTGTGCAGGAGACTGATGGGCCGACCCATCACCCGGATCAGCCCAGTTCTGCAAATTAAGCTCAAATTAAAAAAAAAAAACAGAAAATTGAAAATTATGAGAAACGCATGCGTGAGAGAGAGGGGAGAACCCGCGGCTGAGGCCAAGGCGAGAGAGAAGAGCCGACCTCTCGTGAACGCCGCCACCATCACCACCGCACCGGATGTTATTTCTCTCTCTTCGCATCGGCGCTGACAGCCTTGGAATTACTGGTAATTTTTCATCGTTCCTAATTTGAATTTTTGTGATTATTGTATTTTGTTGTGATTTATGTTCTTTTTGTTATTAAGATTGATGAATTGTTGTTTCTATTTTTACCCTAATTGATATATTTTGAGGGAATTTTTGTTGATAGTTATGAGTTGAAATCTGGTAGAAATAACTGGGGAATTGTGTGACATTGAAGTTTTTTGTTGAATTGTTGTTAGTATTTGTATGTCGTGTCACATTGTTGGAGATTTAGGGGTAGTTTTGTTGATGATTATGAGTTGAAATATGGCAGAAATTTCTCATCTGAAAGTTCTATATGCCATCTTTTCTGTCTATAATTCCTATCACGGGGGATTATTGGGTGTTATACATTGATCCGGATTATCAGTATGCTATCATTGGCCAGCCCAGCAGGAATTATTTATGGGTATCTGTGTGTGTGTGTGTGTGTGTGTGTGTGTTTTGATGTTCTAGCTTATGTTAAATGTGGCTTATGTTGATTGCAAGGGTTTGTGTTTCTTAGCCTGCAACCAAATTGACACATAGTTTGCGGGTGTGATAGACTGATTGTGAATGGTTTAGAGATTATTTGATAGAGAAAAGGGGACTGATTGAAGTTAGAAAGAGTGGTAAAAATAAGAAAGAAATGCATATATTAGTTTTTATCTTTGTTGAAACCAATTATACTGTATGACCATGGTCAAAGATTCAATTGCATGAGTTTGCAATTTCCTTTGGAAGGAAGGAAGGGGGTTAGTGCTAATCTGCTTTCATCTTTGATAGTGAATTCAGTCTGATTGATATTAAGTTAAAATTGGTTGGTTTTGCAGATTCTGAGCAGGAAATCTCATATAGAGGAGGAGACGTACAATCAACTGGTGGAGAAGGCGAAAGTAGAAGTTTGCGGGGACTCTAAACCAGGGTGTTGGATGCCTAATCATATTCGATGATCCCAAGGCTGAGGCGATTTACCCGGCCACATTGAAGATGATATCAAACATGGAGAACGTTGTGGACAACCTCTATGCAAGGTCTACCAAAATAATGGCATGAGAGAACTTTTTCCACCTAGCAATTTAGTTTCCATGAATTAAGACGCCAATTTACTCATGTGAGAAGGCAGAAGGGATGTATGATTTTCCTGCAAACAATTTACCTATTGATAATATGGAGCTACAAACATGTTCTTACAAAATGAACTACCTTTAGTATTCTTGTCTGCTTCAGACAAGTATATTATAGTTTTTTTTTTTCAGAGCTGTTCTTGCAATGAAAGATGCATTTGTATTGCCTGCAACAAGTTTGAAGAAATAAACTCGCAGAAATGAGAGATTTTAAGGTTCATCACTCAAAAATTACAAGAGAAACATGTAGCAAATATTAAGGTTAGCTTCAGCTCTTTTGTACAACAATATACTCAACTGCAAAGATAATAGTCAAACAGAAACTATAAAATGAAGCTACAGAGGAAGAACTATCTTTCATAGGCAATAATGTGTCCACTACAATTATTACTCATCTCCTTTTGGGAAATTTTTATGTTGTTCAATACATGTTTCTGCAGATGTTAGAGGATCGTGGTGGTGTTCTACATCGTACGATTACATTCCTCAGTGAGTCGGGTTAAATTTAATAGACTCCCTCCAGATGAGTTCTTTGATGTTTTCTTCAATATATGAAAGCAGCTCAAAGTCAAAAACGAAAGGATGAGGGCAAACAGCAATTATATTTGTTTCTTAAATGATACATTTTTGTATTTCAATTGATACCTTTAGGCCGAATAAATGATACTTTTTCACCATTCCATTAATTCAAATTCAATAATCTCAATCTATTCACCATTGAAAAACCACACATAAACCAATAATAGAATTTTCATACAATTATCTCCAAGACAAATAAGTTCATGTTTAAAGCATAACCAAATCCCAACATATAACAAATCCACAACCACCAAATGAAAACATACAAATAGTTGTTCAAGTGTATCAAATATCAAAACATCAAGTCACAACATCTCAACTATCCAAATATAAATACACAATTCTCAATCAATTTTTCTTTCTATTCATCAATCCAATGGCTATAAATACACAATTCTCAATCAATTCTTCTTTCTATTCATGAATCCAATGACCGACTTATGGACTTATGGTCATCAATCTCTGCTGCGGCATCCTCATTCTTTAATGTAGCATGACAAGTGGCTTTATCAAGCATCTTTAGTATGACATTAACATCCTTGGACTCTTTCTGCTTCTTGGTCACCTTCTTCTTCATTGAGAAAACATGATATATAAGTCAATGAAACAACATATTAAAACCCACAAATTATGAAAAAATATATATTATATACATACTGTATGCAATATTTTGATATTATTATGCATATCAAATTGTACTAGTAAGCATGCAGAGTGATACTATACCTCACAAAAATAAAATATAGACATATAAACCAATAATAGTAACTAAACAACTGGATTTTCACACTAAAAAAAACATATCAAACTAGTACTAACCAGGATGTCAATGAAAACATACAAATAGTTGTTCAAGTGTATCAAATATCAAAACATCAAGTCATAACATCTCAACTATCCAAATATAAATACACAATTCTCAATCAATTCTTCTTTCTATTCATCAATCCAATGGCTATAAATACACAATTCTCAATCAATTCATCTTTCTATTCATGAATCCAATGACCGACTTATGGACTTATGGTCATCAATCTCTGCTGCGGCATCCTCATTCTTTAATGTACCATGACAAGTGGCTTTATCAAGCATCTTTAATATGACATTAACATCCTTGGACTCTTTCTGCTTCTTGGTCACCTTCTTCTTCATTGAGAAAACCTGATATATAAGTCAATGAAACAATATATTAAAACCCACAAATTATGAAAAAATATATATTATATACATACTGTATGCAATATTTTGATACTATTATGCATATCAAATGGTACTAGTAAGCATGCAGAGTGATACTACACCACACAAAAATAAAATATAGACATATAAACCAATAATAGTAACTAAACAACTGGATTTTCAAACTAAAAAAAAATATATCAAACTAGTACTAACCAGGATGTCAATTAATACTGAACTCACACATGCACACATAAAAAACAACATACTATATAACACAATACTTCAAATTTGATACAATATAATCAAATCAAATAGTACCATTCAGTTTCCCATGTGATACTCAATAAACACAAGTGAAATTGCACACACACATACAAACATAAAATAAAATCTGACCTAACTCTTATACTTATAAGAATCTCATTTGATACTAATCAGCATGAAAATTGATACTCCATACAAAAATAAAAATGCACACACATAAAACATAAAACAAAATCTGACATAACTCTGATACTTATAAGCATCTCAATTGGTACTAATGAGCATAAAAATTGATACTCCATACAAAAATGAAAATGCACACACATAAAAATTATAAAACAAAATCTGACCTAACTCTTATACTTATAAGCATCTCATTTGGTACTAATCGGCATGAAAATTGATACTCCATACACAAATGCATACACATTGACACAATAAAAGAGGCAAAACAGGCTAGACTAAATTCTAAAGACATAAACATAACATCTAACAAAACATATAACAGACAAATTATGGAAAATTTGATACTTCTCTGATTCAATTGGTACTAATAAGCGTTGTAAATGATACTTAACATGATAATTCATAATAATTATATAAAATTTCAAATTAAGAAGTTAAATCAACACATCATATGGTACCACTTAGTTTCCAATATGATAATCAATACACACAAGTCAAAATGCACAAAAAAACACAAAACCAAATATGTCCTAAAATTTGGATACTCACAAGTATCTCATACTAATCATCAGTAGCATTGATACTCCATATACAAATGTGCACAATTCAAACCAAGACAGAAACAAAACAATCTAGACTGAACCCTAAACACATAAACATACAATATATGAACCAGCACATAATATCCTAATCCAAATGGAACATCCTCAACAAAAATGGGGAAAAAATGGAGAGAAATTGCACCAGAAGATCACAATTCTGGCAAGCATAAAGCAGAATCTTCTGCTCTGTCTTCCTTCAGATACAATATGTTATTGTTGTTCAAAAAATAACAAAAATACCAGATTAATCACAGAAAACAACATCATAAAAAATGACGAAACATAAAAATGAAAATATTTTACAGAGAAGCTAGGGGAAGGAGGTTACGACATCTCAAACATAATCAACTTCTCAATCGGAGAAAATGCTTGATGACGTACCTGTAAAATCAACCATATGCCAAAGGAAACATCTAACGCCGGTAACGAAGTGCTAATCGACGATGGGGTGCGAAAAGGAGTGGCGTAGCCGGAGCCAGAGAATGAGTTGAATACAATCGACGGGGTGCGAAAAGGAATGGCCTTGTAAGACTGCAATTTCTTAAAGCACATCAACCTTTCGATGCGATCTCTCCCGACTTCAACAACAGCCCATAGCACTAGCGACGGTGTCGATTTGATCAAAAATTCAGAAAAATCATGAGAGAGAAGGGGAGAGAGAGGAGGTGGCTAGGGTTCAGCAAGGGAGAGGGGGGCTACGGTTCAGAAATCGCAAAAAGGGGAAATGAATGTGAAATGGGTCAGCCAAGTTATTTATTTGTCGGGTGACGGGGATGGGTCGGGTCGGCGCGGGTCGAACCGTCTGATGAGCCGACCCATGCATCTGGTATATAGGAGTTTTTGCGTAAAAAATTAACAATGATCCACAAAAAAAAGAATTAAGATATTTTTTTCAAAATTTTCAATTTTTTTTATTAAAAATAAAAATAAAATTTTAGTAATAATTTATAATAATAATGAATGAAAAAATTGAATAATGAAATGGTCTAAGACAAAATGTCTATAGGCAAGTAAAAAAGAATACCTACTCCAAGTAGGTATTCATAATCCAGTAAATTTGTGTTATTTTCCTGAATATTCCGATTACTTTCCAAAATTATCAAAAATTGAACCAAATAGATAAATTTAAAAATAAGGAATAAGATTATTTTCCAAAGTCACATTACTTGTCAACCAAATGAGTCCTATGATTTTAACAAAATATATTTATAATTTTAGGATATTATCACTATGCAAACAATGAGATCAAACATTTGTACAAGAAAATAAATGTACAAAAGAATTATTGAATTTTCAAAATTATAATTAACACAAGTTGAATCCACAAAAAGTCATTACGTAATAGAGACTTTTTTTAAGAAATATATATGGTAGACTGTGACTTAATACTATTAAAGTATATATTCCCTAAAAAATACTAATAAAGTCTATGTATGTATGAAAATACGATAAAAAAAGCACAAACAAAAACATTATCTATCTGCACCAAGAAATTATAAAATCTTACATATTCCTAACTCCTTTGTTGAATTCGGTTCAAATTACCAAAATTGTTCCCATATATTATTATAATTAGTTAACAGAGTTTGACCTATTTTATCTTATATTAAATTAAATATTAATGTGTGTGTATACTGTATATATAGAGACCTATACATTGTACTCCCGCAGTAAATACCCCGCCGTAAATATTTTCTCACATTAATTTCCCGGGAAATCTAACGAATCTCCTCCACAATCATACCCGATCCACCGCCGCGTCTCATATCCCCAACCGCCGCCGCCGCCTCCTACCGGGAAAGGGTGACCAGCTTCTCAAGCAGCAATGGACACCCCAAGCACGAGCACGTTCTCCTCCGACACAAAGCCTTCGGCGCCGAAGCTTCTCGGCTCCACCTACCGCCGCCCCTCTTCCTCCCGCACAATTTACAGCGATCGCTTCATCCCCAGCCGCTCCTCTTCCAATTTCGCCCTCTTCAATCTCCCTAATTCCAGCGCGAGTGCCTCTTCCGACGATTCGCATTCAGCTTACACCAACCTCTTGAAGTCGGCCCTTTTCGGGCCCGAATGCGTTAGCGGGTTTCAGCCATCGACGCCGGAGAAATCTGCCTCCGGCGGGAGATATAGTGGCCGGAGTAGCAGTGATGGTAGTATTTTGCAGATTAGTCCTCCGAATTGCAATATTTTCAAGTACAAGACCGAAACGCGGAAATCTCTGCATTCGTTGTCGCCGTTTGGGTTTGAGGATCAGCTCCCTGGGGTTTCTCACAGTCCTGTTAAGGCCCCCCGGAAAGTTCCAAGGTCTCCTTACAAGGTTGGATATTTTATTTTATTATTTAAGGTTTTGATGTTCCTTTCTTTTTATTTATTTTTTCTTTCGTTTTCTTTCCCCTTTGCTGGTTAGTTTTACATTGGAATTGAAATTGAATTATGATTCCTCATCTTGGGTGTCCTTTTGGTTTCTATGTTTGTGGTTTTGTGTAAAGTTTTTTTTGTGTTTTGCGATAAGATGGTTTCCTTGTTATGTGCTGGGTTGTTATTGGGCGTTCAATAATTCTCCCCTTGATATTGTTGTAGTATGGTTGTGTTTGAATACAGTGAGTTTGTTTTCTCTGTGTTGATTTGGGATTCTAACTATTGTTCAGTAAATTTCTTAACTCAATGTTTTATGGGCAGTGATAAAGGCGATGAATTGGGTTATACTTGTTTTGGGAGCGTCGTTGCAATTTGAAGTGTTTAAACTAACTGGCATTTTGCATAGGTTCTGGATGCACCTGCATTGCAAGATGATTTTTATCTTAACCTGGTTGACTGGTCTTCCCATAATGTGCTAGCTGTGGGGCTGGGAAACTGTGTTTATTTGTGGCATGCTTCTAGCAGCAAGGTAAGGACTTTGGTCTTTCATTATATTTCTGTTTGAATTGCCATAATGAATAATGAAGTTGGTCTTTTGCATGATTGTGCAGGTAGTGAAGTTGTGCGATTTAGGATCTGATGATAGTGTCTGTTCTGTCGGCTGGGCACAGCGCAATACACATCTTGCTGTTGGAACTAGCAACGGAAAAGTCCAAGTATGTTTTCAAATTGTTTCCTGAAATGCTTTTGTTTGCAAAGCTTATAAATTCTCCAACCTCCAACGTCATTTCTTTGAAGTATCTTAGAATGCTGTTATCCTCATGGCGTTGTATATATGTACTCCTTTAGGTTCTGAATTAATTTTGCTGACGAGTAACATATCCAATAGTGGAACTCTTGGTACCGGTGTAGCAATTTGCTGTAGACCATGATTCGAATGATGCTTATTGATTCTCTATGTTCTGGAGAAAATATCCTTTCTACCCACCTTTAGTCATTACTGGAGTTTTTTTACATTAGAAGTGGCACATGAACATTTTATATCCTCAGTCTCTTTGTGCCTATATTTAACTGAGGATGGAAAATTTATACATTGGGAAGTGATTTTACGTTTAAAAACTTATATGTATCTTAATGATGAGAAATTGCAAGTTTCTTAATCGGACTTGGGTTGCATTGTCTGCTTGTGGCTACTCCTGTTATTTCTAGAATAAACTGAGCTGCGGTTCATCTGGTTCACATTGTTCCTCTCTATGTGATGTTGGATGTAATCTTGGGATGCATGAACCGCTCTGTAATTGTACTTTCTTAGCAGAATCTTATTATTTGGCCTCAGTGTTATGATTGTGTATTCTCATGATTGGTGTTGAATCCTGTGGCAAGCAGTTGTGGGATGCCTCTCGTTGCAAGAAGATTAGAACTATGGAGGGACATCGGCTGCGAGTTGGAGCCCTTGCCTGGAGTTCATCTGCATTGTCATCAGGAAGCCGAGACAAAAGTATTCTTCAGCGTGATATACGGACTCGGGAAGACTATGTTAGCAAGTTAAGTGGACATAAATCAGAGGTATCTCTCTTTATATATTTACTTTGATGAAGTAGCTCACTTAAGCATAATATAATACACTATTCCGACTACTGTTTTGCACTGGATCATGGGGGTTTGTGTTTTTTGGCTCTGATAATTGTGGTTTAGGTTTGTGGATTGAAGTGGTCTTATGACAATCGAGAATTGGCATCAGGTGGAAATGATAATAGAGTAAGTAGTTATTTGTCCTTCATAAGCTTTCAAGTTTTATTTTTCTTTTCCCAGTAAAGTGATTTGTTGTTGTCAATTACTCAATCATACTTTATGTGGCTTCTTATTGTAGCTTTTTGTATGGAACCAACATTCGACACAGCCCGTGCTAAAATACTGTGAACACACTGCTGCTGTAAAAGCAATTGCATGGTCACCCCATCTTCATGGACTCCTTGCCTCTGGAGGTGGCACTGCTGACCGATGCATTCGTTTCTGGAATACCACTACCAATACACACCTAAGTTGCATGGATACTGGAAGTCAGGTACCTGCCAGTCCTTATGGCAAGTTAAAGTCCATTAAGTTAACACCTATTACTTGTTTTCTGGCAGTCATCACTCATTAGTAAATCCTCTAGCATGTCATGAGAAGGTTCTCTTGTTACTAAGAGCTACATGACTGCTTAGATCTTAAAAAAAATATTACTCGAGCTTTCTTGACTGAAGAAATGGATGAATCTCTTGATGCACATCCTTTCTCTAGTGGTTTTAGATGCTGTCTGTGTTAGTTCGAATATTTGTTCTCACCTCTCAAGTAAAGGTCTCGATGCCATGAATTTAGTAGAGCAATTGTTTTGTGTTATCCCACATTGAGGGAATGAAATATTGGATACATGTTAAGGAATTCTGATGAAGGAGACTTCTGAGCTGACTGAAATCTCTCATGTATTGTGGTGAGAATTATGAGATGCCCTGACTTGAAACATAACTAATGCCAGGTGTGCAATCTTGTGTGGTCGAAGAATGTCAATGAACTTGTGAGCACGCATGGCTACTCACAGAACCAAATTATAGTGTGGAGATATCCTACAATGTCGAAGGTAGTAAGCAAATCAAGCATGACGTAGAAAACAGTGTTGGCGTATCTCAATTTGCCTTATTCATTTTGTTCGATCATCTAATAATTTTGACTTGTATCACTCTCAATGCAGTTGGCTACTCTAACAGGCCATACATACAGGGTACTCTACCTTGCCATTTCACCAGATGGGCAGGTGTGTCGAGGAAAACCAGCAGATTCTTGTTTTTCTTTTAGTGATTCTCTTTCGACCAACTGAAAACAAAAGCATTCTTCATTATTGATTCTCTTTTCTTATGCTGGACATTTTGGCAGACAATCGTAACAGGAGCAGGAGACGAAACACTTCGCTTCTGGAATGTTTTCCCTTCACCTAAATCTCAGGTGACTAATCTACTATCTTCATCATTGTGAAATTTCCTAGATAGGCTCGTTTGGAGCATCAACTTGATTAACCAAATCCTGGTGAAAAACGTCATGCTGCAAATCCAATTATTTCCACCAATATCTATAAAAGTTTGCATGCTATACCATTCCTGAAATTTTATTCGCAAAAAACTTTAGCTGTACTTATCACATATCTGATAGATATGCTGTCTTAAAAAACAATCTCCTCTCATTCTGCAGAACACTGAAAGTGAAATTGGGGCATCATCTCTTGGAAGAACGCAGATTCGCTGATCGGATCACTCTGCGTATTGTCACTCTATTTATATGTTCACAATGAATATTGTGGCTTCTGACATGGCTTCGGCAGGCAGGCCAAGCAAACTTGTCAGACGACATAGAGCTGCGGAAATTTTGAATAACGCTTCAATAATCATGTTGATTGTACTCGCAATCAAGAAAAAAATGGTAAATATATCCTTCTAATATTGTAGAAACATGACCAAGTGTACAGGAGTTGATATATGTTGCTTAGTAACGTTTGGTTGAAAGTTGAAGAGAGACTACGATGTGTCGATGTAGAGCATGAGATGCTTCAAGCACCATATTTATTTTACTGTAAATAATTATTCTTGAAATTGGAAGATCGTCTATTTAAGAAATACTATTCGGTAGCTTTTATTTTTATTCTCCAAGAGATTTTCTGCTCAGTATGCTAAGTTTAGTTTTTAAATAATATTTGTGTGGGGAAAATACCCACTTAAAGTTCGAATTTTTTTTTCACCCACCAACTTTTAAAACTACCTATTTCAGCCACAACTCACCAAAATATTTTTATATTAATCTATACTATATATAAAAGCAGAAAAAATCCAATTGCAATTGATTTTGGAGGGAAAATTGATGGTAATTTTGCAAATATACAGTGAATTGAGGGTATTAAATATTGATGGCAATTTTGCAAATATACAATGAATTGAGGTTATTAAATAAATTCGATTTATAGTTAATATTTTAAACCGATTTTTAGTTAATATTTTAAATAGTACATTAATAATATGAATTATGTGAAACGTGTGTATATATATTAGAGAACGTGTGGTCGGTTTTTAATTTAAATCCACAACCATAATCATGTAATTAATTTTATTAAAAAAAATATTTGTAATTTAAATACATAATCAAAATTAATATTTACAGTGAGAATAATTAAATTACATCAAAGAACGAAAATTTTAAAAATATATACAATACAGAAAATAAATGAAACTGATATGGAGCACTACAGACAAGTTAACCTCCACTTTCTAGCACCCACTACGTGTAAAAAAAAACTGATTCATATATAAAAAAATTTACATCTTAAGAAGGGACAATTCTCTCATTCACTCTCCATCATTTTCGTTTTCCTCTGAAAGCAGAAAAACAGTGTGAAGCTTTTTAGTATGCTGTTACAAAATTAGACGATAAATGGCTCCAATCTTTGGAACTGTACAGATGCTAAAACCCGGAAGAAGTACATTCGGTATAGAACTAAGGTTGATATGATGGTACGAAAACTCAAACGCATTTAGTCTGGAATGCATCTTCCATGATCGAGAGGTATGTTTAAGTTTTAAAATTGTCGATTTTTTTTTTGCTTTATGATATAAAAACTTATAACAGATTTTTTTTTATAGGGTCAATGAATCCATATGACGATTCCAAAAATAAATATCGAAAAGTTTAAAGATCGCCTTATTGAAGGCAATGTTTATGCTATAATCGATTTTGTTATTGGATTGAATGTGATGAAGTACAAGACAACTGGGAGCCTTTATAAGATTATTGCATTTAAACACATGAGAATCTTTGAGGTTTTTCATGAAGAATTTCCGCAACATTTGTACGAGATCAAGAATTTCAATGATATTGCAAATATGGAGAACATAGGAGATGCAACGATGTTTGGTAAGACATATCAATACATATGAAAAAATTATTTTTGTAACATGCAGCAAATAATTTTTATGTTATTTTTTGTTCTTGGGCGGATGTAATGGGAACTATAGTGTCACACTATAGACCCCTTACAAGAGAGATAAACGGAAAGCTAACAAAATTGATGGATTTTGTATTGGAAGATCTAGAGTAAGCTTTTAAATTAATGCTTTAAATTTTTTAACTTTTCTCTAATTATGTATTTAGCAATTATTTCTGAATTTTTGTAGAGGAAACACAATTAGAGCAACTCTTTGGGAAAACTACGCAGAACAGATGATAGATTTTTTAGAGACCCCCCCTGAAGGACCAGTGACTGTTATTCTACAGTTTTGCAGACCTAACATATACAGGGGTAAGATTTAATTTTTTATTTTGCTATCAGTTACAATTAAAGAAGAAAGTTACTGATTGATTAAATATTACAATAGGTGAAATACGAATTTCATCTTTGTTTAATATTACAAAGATTGTGCTGGATCAGAAAGTTCCAGAGATTGTCGACTTCAGTTTTAGGTAAAATTATTTATTTAAGTTTATAGTAAATATATAATTTATATTTATAGCCCAATTATTTTTGACCCAACCATGTTTATGTCTGTTCTTATTTATTTCAGTATATAGTAGATATATTATTTATATTTATAGCCCACTTATTTTTGACCCAACCATGTTTATGTCTGTTCTTATTTAATTTTGAGATTGTCGACATTTATATGTTAGGATGCACTACAATTTTGGAGAAGTTTCATTTCATCTTCTACAGTTCACTATGCAAATTAAATTTATATGTACATAACAATATGCAAATTAAATTCATAATACGTTGTTTATATATTGGGCTTTATCCTATTTTTATTTATTTATAATTATGTATTCAATACACATTATATTATTAACATTAATTTATTATATATTTAGTTGGAGGTATATTTATTAAATATATTATTTAATGTACATCTCAGAATATTCTGAGATATTGCAGAAGTTTATTTTTGTTAGACTGTTTCAGAGACAACATTCAGAACATATTAGATATTGGTCTTTGTTCTTATTTTTATTTATTTATAATTATTTATTCAATAGACATTATTTTATTAACATTAATTCATTTCGAGATATTGCAGATGTTGATTTTTGTTATTTCAGAGACAACACTCATTGATAGATGGGATCTCGGGCTTTGTCTTATTTTTATTTATTTATAATTATTTATTCAATACACATTATTTTATTAACATTAATTTATTATATATTTATTTGGAGGTATATCACTACTGGGAAACTGAGATCAACCAGTATTTCCACTCTCACATCATCATCATCAAGGACACTAAATGACGAAATTAGAGATGGTGATTTTGAATTGAAGAACATATCTCAAATAATGACAGATAGAAAGGTATTTAAAATATTTTTTAATCACATTTTAAATAGTTTTATAAAAAATATATTCACATATTTTTTTTCTTTAACTTAGATTGGCAATTTCTGGGTATTTGTGACCATACTCTGTGTAGAGACCATTGGTGACTGGTCCTACTTGGCTTGCAAAAGATGTCAGAAGAAAATTAAAGCAAGTGGGAATCAATTTTTCTGTGAAAAATGTCAGTCATTTGACATTGCAGGAAAACTAAGGTAACTTAAATTTATATTAAATTTAATATTTTTAAAAAAAATTCTAATTTTTATAAGTTTTCAATTATAGGTACAAGCTCACTGTGAGGGTGGTAGATGACAGTAGAACTACGACATTCTTAATGTGGGATAAGGAAAGTATAGCACTAATCAGAAAAACAGCTACAAAATTAATCGGGGTAAAAAAGAATTAAATTCCTAAAATGAAAAAAATATAAAAGCTAATTATATTTTTTTATAGGGTCGAAGCATTGAAGGAATTCCACCGGGGCTTGAACGGTTAGATAACAAAAAAGCATTGTTCAATATTACTGTTCAACCCGGGCAGACAAGAAATTACACTGGATCTTACAGTGTAGCAAGGATTTGTACGGACAGAGAAATTATAAAAAACATGTGTGGTGAAATTTTGCCTACTGAGATAGGAAAAAAACATATAATATTTGATTTTTTTAAATAAATGCTTTTAGGAATTTAATGACAAATTAATTTTTAATACAGGAGGAAGAATCCACTTCAATAAATAGATCAGAAATGATTGAAGAGATGGCTGGTTAATTCGAATTATGTAATATTTTTTAGGTAAATAATATTTATAAAATAATAATTATTTTAAATACAGATTGGTTCATCATCTTCCAAAACAGCTGTTGAATCAAAAAGTGGTGCTGTTATCAACAAAATAATTCAGCAACTAATGGAAGATGGAGAGGTAAAATATAATGTTATTACAGTGTTATTTTCAATTTAAATAGAAAATATGATGTTCGACTTATTAACATAATTTTTATGTTATTTAGAGTGGGGAGTTTACAGTATCTACCACTGTGAAGGACATTGAAGACATTACCGGCATGTCATACCTTGCGTGCAAAGTATGTCGGAGGGAACTAGATCCATATGATGAACAGAAATTCTTTTGCCAAAAATGTCAAACATTTGACATTTGTGGCAAACTGAGGTTATTGATTAATATATATTTTCTGTGTTTAATTTAATGAAAAATCTTCAAATATTTAAATATATTTTTTTTGTAAACATATAGATACAAATTGATTGTTGAAGTCACTGATTGTACTGCGACAACCACATTTAGAATGTGGGATATGCAATGCATGGAATTACTTGGACAAAAATTAGCAGAGGTATGTCACACATATTGTAAAAAATATAAAAATATTTTTAGAGATTATAATTTTATTTTTTTTATAGGATGAGGTACTTGATGAACTTCCAGCTGAAGTTGAAGGCATATAAGGTTATAATTTTATTTTTTTTTATCGAACAAAAAAGGTCTCTTTAATATAATTGTCCTGCCTGAGCAAGTCAATAATTATAAGGGACCTTTTGATGTTGCTAAGGTTGTATGTGAGGACACAATACAAAGTGAAGGGTCAGAAAAGCAGGTAGATTTTTTACCACTAAAAAAATATTTGTGTAATATTAAATAATTACTTACAATTGTATGCATTTTGTAGGGAAAGTCATCAAAGTCAAAGAAAGGGAAAGAGCAAGTTGATGAAAATGCGGATGAGGTATATTATTTTTCAAATAGGAATAACATTTTATGTTTTTGTTATATTTATGCAGTATAGTTCAGTTAATTAATTTTTTTTTAACAATTTCAGGATAACTACATAAGTGACGCATTACTAACACTAAGAAAGAACAACATTAACACAAGTAATGCAGTCGTTCTTATGGATGATGATGATGATGTAAAGAGAAAACTCATTGATGAGTTTTCATCAACTACTCAAAAGAGGATTAAGAGATTGCTGAAGAAAGAAAAACAGTGAGGATGAAAAATGATGCACAGTCGTTCTTATTAAGACAATTTAAGTAATTTTGGGTTTTAAATTTTGAGACACTTTCTGTTGTTTTATTTTATTTATTTTCAGACATTTTGGGATGTTTTACATAATTTATACATGTTTCAATTTATGTTCAACCATTTTATTTTGAGATAGTTTAGTTAATGTTAAACATAAATCATAAAATACAGACAATTCGAATAGAGTAAACCATAGGATCAGAATATTAATTCAAAACTAAATTGACAACATAATCTACTAACATGCAAGTTTCACCACTTGATGTAGCATGAGTACAGTAAGAAAAATAATAATAACATCCACTGCATCAAAAATATAAATTCGGAACATAAATAAATAATTCTGCAATAAATAAAATATCAGACCACATTAATGTAATTCTGCAAGAATATAATGAAATGCAATTAAATATTAACTAAAGAAATGCGAAAGATCTAAATCACAGATTATTAACCTTTCAAGAACCCTTTAGGAGTAAGTGGATTGCCCAGTTCACAATCACCGTTTGAACGGGGGCGCAGGGGGTCACACAAAGTCCAAGACTCAATCAGGTTAAACACTGTGACTCAGACCAAAACCTCTCATCAAGAGGTTTCGCATAGACCGTTCTCAAAGAGGACGGTCACAGATCACACACATATCTGACACACGAAAGGACATAGCAAAGCATGACATAGCAAAGCATACAATCATTCAAGCAGACATATAAAAATATTAAATCATGTATATATCACATTATTACCTATAAAATTGAAGCATACATATAAATTATAAAACATGAAAGCATATAAAAAATTTACAGGAACATTAAATTAAATTAAACAACATTAACAGATTTTTAATAATAGGAACATTAAATTGAATTAAAAAAATACAGGAAAAGTAAATTAAATTAAATAACATTAACATATTTTTTTCATCACATGAACAGATGCATTGAATCAAATTAAATAACATTAAAATTAACATTAAACATGAACAATAACAATCAAGCATCTATAAATTAAATAACAGATCAAACATACATTCAAATATTCATCTAATAATAAGTCATTATTATAACAGATTTATGTGATAAATAAATATGTCACTTTAAACAGTAAATTAATATAGTGTATTAGATAAACCAAAAGTAAAAGATAATTCATTATAAATACAAACATATACATATATTAAATAAGTAATATATTATTTTTTTATAAATAGAACAGTTAAAATTATATTAACACCATAAACAATTAAAAATGCAGCAACCTTACCAATTGAAAAATAAATAAATATTAACTTAACAATGCAAAAATATTTAAATAATTGAATAAAATCAGCAGTTAAAAAAATTAATTAAACTAGGGAAATAAATTATTAATAAATAAACAAAAATATGTAAAAATGGGAAAAATTTTAAAACTGCCACTTCTATCATAATTAAAAAATACAGTTAATTTAAAAGATACAGCTAACTTAAGCATACAAAATTAATAGCAATAATAAATAGGTTAAAATATAAAAAACTCAATGTTAGTGGACAGTTTAATTTAAAATGAAATTGGAATAAAATTTATAAAAATATGCAAAAATAGAAAAAAAATCCATGTTAATGGACAATTTATGAATATGTATAAAAACAGTTAATAAAATGAAATTCGAATAAAATTTTTGAAAAAATGTTAGTGGGTAATGTTTGAAAATATAAAACGGCCATTCAAATTCAAAAATACTTAAACATTGAAATTCCAGATTACCACATTTGAAACAAAAACGAAAATGGCAAACAAAGACAAGCATCAACCATTCTCAGATGAAACACATGAAGAAAAAAGAAGAAAAATCATGTCACAATCATGTCCAGGTATCTAATTTCTGCCTAAATATGTTTTAACTCAAAAAAGCTGATGATTTTTTCAAAATTTTTCATGAGGAAACAGAAATTTCAACACACATTCATACTTTCGTGAAAGACAGATGCAATAATCTATACCTTAAGTGCTGCAAATATTTGTTTAAATCTGGGCCGATGTTTATCTGTTAAAGAGCTGCAAATTTTTTTAAAAATATATCAGAGACAATTCTGAATAGATATTCATATATTTTGATAATGTTAATATTGAACAGATGTATACTCATCTTCTTTTCGCCCTCATTGACCAATTTTGAGAACTCATATGACATTAAGCATGATTCAGTAGTCGCATACCTGCTGCAAGTTAACACAAAAAATATCAACATTAAACACCATCATAGCAGTTCAGAAAAATATTTAAAAATAAAACATAAATATGACTTTAACATTTAATATCTGATTATATATGAATGACTGGTCCTAGAAGATGTGTGTACGTATGTTGTAGTCAGTAGTGTATAATGAGTAAAACTCAACTTCTTAGCCGGAAAGCTTGCCTCAATCTCTGATATGAGGGCTTTCAGTATAGATCTACTTAGATCCAGATCAGATGTACATAGATCCATATTTGATCTATGAAAATCCAACATAGGGCTACATCATATGTGTAGTAGTAGTAGTAGAAGAAGAACCTATGTGCGTAGATCTGGAATTATTCAGTGCATCTGCGATTTAAGAGAAAAAAAATTGTGTTAGTCGACTGAGCTTAAAAATTGTAATATAGAAAAAGACAGATAGAGATACAGCGACAGAGAGATAGAGAGATACAGCGACATGGAGATACAGAGATACAGAAACAGGGAGATATATAGATACTTATCTTTGAGAGAAGCTACCGAGAGCATCCGTCACTGGGCTCTTCTCATTGTTCAAATCTTCAAGGCTACAAAGAATACCAACGAAACAAAAAAATTATCAAAACACCGAAAGTAAAAAATATCAGAATCAAAAAAGGGAAAAAATCAAAAATAAAAAAGGGTACAAAGTATCAACCTTAGTTTGCTACAACGTTGATGCACGAACCATTGAAGATAGATTTAGTATCAGAATGATAAAACGAAAAAAAACTAAAAAATTTTGAGTTACAGCAAGGAAGACAGATTTAGGAGAGTATCGGCGGAGGCTCAAGTGTGAAATATTAATTGTTGGCGGAAAAAAATTCACCACAGAGAGTGAGAGTGAAGGCGGCGGAGGACTATAGATGCAGAAGAAGGCGGAGAAATAGGTTTTCACCTCAAATGAGCTCAACCCTAATCTGAGAGAGTGAAGGCCGTGGTAGATAGACTGTTGATCGGTATTTTTTTCAGAGAAAATGCAAGATCGGAGAGGGAGAGTGAGAGTGAAGGCGGCGGAATCGTCTAGATGCAGAAGAGAGAGGAGGCGAAGAAATAGGGTTGAGCTCAAATGAGCTCAACCCTAATAATGCTTCAATATATATATGTGTAATAAAATCGTATAGGGCCGGGTAAAAAAAAACCGATATTGTGGCCCAAATATTAATATTATCATGTGGGCCGATAGATACAGTTTGGTAAATGTAATTACTATTGTGGCCCAAATATTAATATTATCTAAATTAAATGTTTTATAGTTTAAATTATTTCTTTATTTTATTTACTATACATACTATCGGTTTTATTATTAATATATATTAGTTAGATAATTAAAGGTTTAATACTTGCAGATAATTTAAATATTATGGTAAGTATTAACTAATTAGTTTAATCAAATTTTATTGTAAATAATTATATAGTAATAGACAATAATATTTACCTAATTATTAAATATTTAATTTTAATAATTTAAATTTAGGAGATTTGTTAAATTGCTTATGTTAATTTATTAAATTACATAGATGTATCATTATTTCGTTATAAACATTTAATTTTATTTTTTATAAATACAATTACATTAATAATTGATTGTTTTATTTTACATAAAATATAAAATTAAAGAATTTAAAATTGTAAAAATATGCTGTTAATGTATAATTTAAAAATATTAACATAGATTTGTATAAATTATTACCTTAAATTAAATGTTACAATATTTACCTTTCATGGCTTCTTCATATATTTACTTTATCGGGTTTCAACCTACATTTATTAACATGATTAATGAAAAAATGCATTTATTATGGGCACAATAAAAGTGTACAATATTTCTACTATAGATAAACAAAATTTTCATTTATTTATAATTTGTAATAAATATATTTTAAAAAAAATATTAAATCTTTAGTTTATATAGTATTGTATTAATTTAATTATATTATATTTTTTTACTGCAGGTTATTCATTAACAGAGGAACTACTACAGAATACAAGATTAATTGACATACATGTTGAACAGATTTCTAATACAGGTATTATTTTTTTATTTTTACAATTTTAAATAATAGATTATAATATTATAAATAAGATTTATATTTTTTAAAATTTTAAAATAATTAATATTTATGAAAAGATTATTATATTATGTAACCATTTTGTCAAAGAATTTGATTTTAGTCATTCTCTAAATAAAATTGGTCAGTTTCTAATTCAATTATGTATATTATTTGTTTATGTAATTATTATTGCTATTTTTTCATATTATTTCATATACTAAAAAGCATTCTTTAATTATTGAAATACAGGTGAAACAACAAGTAACCCTGAACAAATTGATGATTTAACAATTAATGAATTGATGGAGGATGACCAATTAATTGATATACATGTTACACAATGCCTTGATACAGGTATGAAATGCATTATATGTTAATAAAAAATTGAATTTCAAATTTAAATTATAATTAAATGAATCTCATGTTAATTATTATTTCCTTTATTAGGTAAACAGTATGATCATAATTGGCATCAATATTGTACTGGTAAGTTACTTATTATGTCCAAATTTAAATGATGATTTTGTATGTAATATTATTTTTAAATCATACGTATTGATGCAAAAATTATTCAGTTATTTAACCAATTTTGCAAGAAATTTATTTTAGTCATTCTCTAAATCGAATTGGTAAGTTTGCAATTCAATACTTTATATTTTTTTAAATAAATATTATTACTATTTTTTCGCATATTAGTTTAGATACTTAAAATATTTATTTAATTATTCAAATACAGGTGAAGGAACAAGTAATTTTGAACAAATTGTCGATTTAATGAATAATGAATCAATGGAGGATGACCAATTACTTGATATACATGTTACACAAATGTCTGATACATGTACTTAATGCAATATGTGTTGATTAACAATTAAATATGAAATTTGAATAATAAATATATAAATCTGATGATAATAATTTTTTCCCTGATTAGGTGAACAATATGATCGTAATTGGCATCAATTTTGTACCGGTAAGTTAATTATTATGTCCAAATTAATTTCGTTTTTTAATTTTATTCTTTTTTAAAAAAAAATTCTTTATTTTTAAAATATTTATATAAACAAAAAAAAAATTATGGGCATCGCACTTATATTTGTAAATTAAGTATATTCCATATTGATAAGTTTGCAACTCATTATTTTATATTTTTAAAAATAAATTTTTTTAGCGTGTTGTATATTGTTAGTTTACATACATAAAACCATTCTTAAATTAATGATCTACAGGTGAAGCAACAACTAAACATAAACAGATTGTTGATTTAACAATTAATGAATCACTGGAGGAGGATCAACTAATTGATATAAACCTTACACAAATGTCTGATATAGGTACTAAATGCACCGTATCTTAATTAATTAATTATATGTCAAATTTTAATATTAATTACATAAATCGGATGCTAATAATTTTTTTTGTCCATTAGGTGAACAATATGATCATAATGAACAACAATATTGTACTGGTAAGTTAATAATTATGTGCAGTTATAATTAAGTATTTTTATTTAATATGTAATTTAACTTTTATTTTATTATTTATATAATATTTACATCAATGAAAAAAAAAACAATTCTAAATCACAATCCTATTGGTAAATTTAATGCTTTTTTTTTTAATTTGAGTTATCTAAATTATTATTTATTAATAATATATGAATTTATAACTATTATCAATATAAGTATGAATGATATGAAATTTTTATTTAACATTTATTATTCATAACGGTTTCAGATTACTCAGATCTTGGTGATCCGGTTTTTATTTGTGAATTTTGTGGAGCATGTTTTTGGTATGATGAAAGGTTGGGAAAAAATTCAAAATCACGCACTACAAAATACTCATCATGCTGTATTCGAGGAAAAATCAAATTGCCACCTGTTCAAAGGCCTCCTAAGGTTTTGGAAAGTTTGCTCTATGAAAATGATCATAAGAGTAAACATTTTCTTGATAATATTCATTCATACAATAGTATGTTTTCTTTTACATCAATGGGAGGCAAGATATATTTGAGTTTAAATGTTGGTAATTTTCCACCGACATTCCTACTGCATGGTCAAAATTATCATATGATTGGAAGTCTACTGCCACCTGAAGGTTCTACACCAAAGTTTGCTCAGTTATATATCTATGATACTGAAAATGAAGTTGCAAATAGGATGCTATCTGTGAGATATTTTATATTTAGCGTTATATTTTTTAAATTATAACTCTAAATATTATGTACGTTCCTTTTAATTTGATTTAATATTTTATGTTTATGTAGGAACAAAAAATGCATAAACACACTTCATGCGAAGATTGTTTCTGAACTTAAAAGCATGCTAGATGATCATAATGTCCTTGTGAAGTCATTTAGGATGGCAAAGCACACCATTGTTGATCTTGGCCAATCTGATGTTAAGTTGAAACTTATTGGTAGATGTGGAGGTGATGCTAGAACATATAATCTTCCAACTGTGTCTGAAGTGGCTGCGTTAGTTGTTGGAGATTTTGATTGGTCTTTCGGAGATAGAGACATAATATTGGAAACTCAAACTGGAGAGTTGAAACACATTAATGAGTTAAATACAGCCTATTTGGGTTTACAGTATCCTCTTCTGTTTCCATATGGTGAAGACGGTTATAGAGAAGATATACCACTTTCAGACTTGAATTCTTCATCAAGTTATGCTCGAAATATGGTCAGCATCAGAGAATATTTTGTCTATCGGTAGCATGAAAGAGATTGTGATGCAAAAACCATTCTAAGCTCAAGGAGATTATTTCAACAATTTATTGTTGATGCCTACACAATGATTGAATCTGCAAGACTTTTATACATACGTACACATCAACAATCATTGAGATGTCATATGTATAAAAGTTTAGAAGAGACTCTAACAAGAGGTGAGAGAAATCCCACAACTCAAGGAAGACGAGTTATATTGCCTTCTACATTCACTGGAGGAGCTCGATGCATGATTCAAAATTATCAAGATGCTATGGCTATTTGTCAGTGGGCTGGATATCCAAATCTATTCATTACATTTACATGCAATCCAAGATGGCCAGAAATTGTAAGATATGTGCAGGAAAAAGGATTGAAACATGAAGATCGTCCTGATATTGTTTATCGAGTGTTCAAAATGAAACTCGACAATTTGATTTATGATCTCCGTCAAAATAATATATTTAGAAATGTTAAAGCAGGTACGTGTTAAATTTTTTAAAAATTATTCTATCAAATTTTTAAATTAATTTAATATATTTTTTTAATTTCAATTGTAGTGGTATACACTGTTGAATTTCAGAAGAGGGGCCTTCTACATGCACATATCTTGCTTTTCATATCGAAAGAGGATCAAAATCATGGATCAGAAGTGATTGATCAAATTATATCAGCTGAAATACCTGATAAAGAACTGGATCCACAATATTATACAGCTGTACAAGATTTCATGATTCATGGTCCGTGTGGTGTTGCTAAAAAAATTCACCATCCATGAGAAATGGTCGTTGTAGTAAATATTTTCCCAGAAGTTTTACTGAAACAACGACCACAGATGAAGATGGATATCCAATATATAGACGTAGAGATAATGGAAGAACAATTTTGAAGAATGGAATGCTGATGGATAATAGATACGTGGTTCCTCACAATCGAATCCTTCTGATGAAGTATGCTACTCATATAAATGTGGAATGATGTAACCAGTCAAGATCAATAAAATATTTGTTCAAATATGTGAACAAAGGTCATGATCATGTCACTGCAGCATTTTATCAGAGTGCTGAAGATGATGAAAGTGGGAAGAATATTGATGAGATAAATACGTATTATGATTGCAGATATATTTCCCCCTGTGAGGCTGCATGGAGAATATTTGGATTTCAAATTCAATACAAATACCCTCCAGTTGAGAGATCAAGATTCTGATTCTATTGATGATGTCCTCAATAGACCAACGGTTAATGAAAGTATGTTTTTATCTTGGTTTGAAGCAAATAAGAAGTATCCGGAGGCGCGAAAACTTACTTATGTTCAATTTCCAACAAAGTTTGTTTGGAAAAAAGCTACAAAAGAATGGGTACCGAGGAAAAAAAATTTCTCAATTGGAAGAATTTTCTTTGTTCCTCAAGGCAGTGAGGAAATGTATTATTTGAGATGTTTGCTTAATGTAGTGCGGGGTCCTACGTGTTATGAAGACATCAGAAAAATTAATGGTGTGCAGTATGCTTCATTCAGAGATGCATGTTATGCTTTGGGGTTGTTAGATGATGATAATGAATTTATTGATGGGATCATTGAAGCAAGTTATTGGTCATCTGCTGAATCTTTGAGAAAGTTATTTGTTACACTGTTAGCATCTAATTCAATGGGATGTCCAGAAGTTGTGTGGAATAATTGTTGGGTATATTTATCTGATGACATATTATATAAGCAACGATCAGTACTACAACATCCAGGTATTTAAAATTTTAATTGTTTAATATTTGTTTAATTTTTCCATAATATTTGAACTTTAATTATTAAATATTCTTATAAATGTACAGAATTGCACCTGACTGATGAACAAATTCAAAGTTATTGTTTGGTGGAAATTGAAAAATTGATGAAGAGTTTTGGAAGGACTTTACGAGAATTTGAAGGTATGCCATTTTCAAGTTTTGACTTTTTTCAGTTTGAGGAAAACAGATTAATAAATGATGAAATGAGATATGACAGAACCAAATTGGAAAATGATCACAAAGTGTTCGTTAGCAAACTTACAGATGAACAACACAATGTGTATCAAATTATTTTGGATGCTATATCATCAGAATCAGGTGGCATGTTTTTTCTTTATGGATATGGAGGTACTGGAAAGACATTTATATGGAAGACATTATCAGCAGCATTGACATCAAAAGGAGAAATTGTGTTAAATGTTGCATCAAGTGGTATTGCTTCTATATTATTACCAGGTGGACGGACAGCGCATTCAAGATTTAAGATACCATTAAATCCAAATGAGGATTCCACCTGTAATATTATCCAAGGAAGTCCGCTGGCAGAATAAATTGTTAGATGCAAGCTCATAATTTGGGATGAGGCACCTATGATGCACAAGTACTGCTTTGAAGCTTTGGATAGAACACTTCGAGATATAATGCGTGTTTCTGATTCATCAAGTGCACGTAGAGTTTTTGGAGGAAAAACAATCATTTTTGGAGAAGATTTTCGACAGATCTTACCAGTTATCCCAAAAGGAAGCAGACATGATATTGTTAATGCCACAATAAATTCGTCTTATCTGTGGAAAGATTGCCGTGTCTTGAGATTAACAAAAAATTTAAGACTGTCGAATTTAGGTCCTAATGATGTAGCTGATGAGGTTGAACAATTTGCAAATTGGATTGCTGGTATTAGAGACGGTACAATCGGTAGCCCCAATGATGGACATGTGAATATTGACATCCCTGATGATATTTTATTGAAATGGTCAGGAGATCCAATTTCATCAATTGTTCATAGTACTTTTTCATCATATGGTACTAATATTGCAGATACAACTTATCTACAAGAATGAGCAATTCTTGCTCCAACTTTAAACGCGGTTGAATCTGTAAATCAATACATGCTTTCTTTGAACAAAGGTGAGGGCAGATTGTATTTAAGTTCTGACTTGACATGCAACTCAGATAACAATAGGGGTTTGCTGCAAGAAGTTCATACTCCGGAATTCTTAAACAGTATCAAATGCTCAGGGGTTCCGAATCATGAATTAATTTTGAAAGTAGGTACTCCTGTTATGTTGTTGAGAAACATAGATCATGCAAGTGGTTTATGTAATGGGACTCGATTGATGATCACAAGACTTGACAAACATGTTGTCGAAGCACGATTTCTCAGTGGCCAAAATGCACAGCAAATGGTACTAATTCCAAGAATGTCTCTTACGCCTGCTGATCCAAGATTGCCATTTAAGTTTCAGAGAAGACAATTTCCTCTCATGCCCTCATATGCAATGACAATAAACAAGAGCCAAGAACAATCACTCTCTCACGTTGGTTTATTGTTGCAGAAACCGATTTTGACTCATGGACAATTGTATGTTGCTGTTTTAAGGGTTACAAGTCGTGGTGGATTGAAGATCTTACTTGATGATAATATTACGAATACCACTACAAATGTTGTGTATAGAGAAGTATTTCAGAAGTTGTAAACTTAAGACTTTTTTTTAATATTTACTTAAATTTTTTATAATTTAAACTTATAAAGTGTATATAATTTAATAATGAAATAATGTCAGTAAAAAATGTTAACAACTATATAAGTACTTATCATATATATATATATATATGTGTGTCATATAAAAATGTTTTAAGAATTATGTGGATAAAATTAATAATTATGATAATATTTTATAAATTTTAAAATAATTTAAATATTAATCTATCTAAAATTACATAAAAATATAATACAAAATTAAATTTAATTATTTTTTTTTGTTCAATGCACCGGTGAGATTCACTGTTACCGTGCAACACACAGCTCACATACCGATTTACTTCCACCGTGCAACGCACGGGCCGCTAACTAGTATTTTTAAAAGTAAGAAAAAGAAACAGATATACTCTCTCGCATAGTCGCACTCCATCCATCCCCAACTACTCTCTCTTCCGCTCAAACCAGTCGGCCGCTGCGCAAATTTTGAAAAATTTGACAAACTCAGTTGAATCCCCAGACAGTCGTCGATCTTTGCAAATTCAACGGAAGAAATTAAAATTTCCTCCGTAAAATGCGTCGATCTATCCAAACTCAAAATTTATACCCAAATCCTATTAATCTCTACAAATCTGGTCCATCTCACGAGAAATCTATGTTAATATTAATGTTGAATTTGTTCTCAAACTGTTGAATTAACATACTTCAAAATCATTTATATGAATGAATTTGAGTAAAATTTTGGTCCAAAATTATGTTTGACATAAATCTTGAAAATTTGAAAAAAAAAATCAATTTTGAGTAAGTTATTTTTTGATTGATTCTATGTTTCCATTTTTACTAGATTTGCAAAAGGGTAAGTCTCTTGTACATAAGATGTACATGAGACGGTCAACGCGTTGACTGGGTCAATGCGTGTTGATCCGGTCAATGCTTTGACCAAAAAATCTGTCAAAATTAGTATCATTCATAATACTGAAAAGTATCATTTCAAAGGCTAAAAAGTATCATTTGTATCAATAAAAAGTATTAGGCAGAATAAAAAAATAAAGAAAAAAACTGTTAAAATCAGTATCAATTGACACACTAAAAAATATCATTCGAAATTAAAAAAAGTATCAATTGTATCCCTAAAAAGTATCACCAATTTTCACAATTTTTTTGGTCAACACTTTGACCGAGTCAACGCGCGTTGACCGTCTCATATACGTCTTATGCACAGGAGTTTTTGCGTTTGAAAAATAAAACTTCCATTATAATTCAACTAGGATTAATTATTTACATCACATGCACAAAATATGATATACATGAGTTAGGATTAATGAATATCCAAATAGATATTGTGGTGGTTCAATTAAAAAAAACCCATAGCTCGTATCAGAGCAGGTTTTGGCACTGCTCTAGATTTAATCCTGGGATAATTTTTGATCATTATGTATAAATTTGTAGTTGAATTTAAGATGTTTAAATTTCATATTTATTTGTTCATAATTTTCGTGTATTATAGATTTAAAGTTGGATGAATTTTTTGATGTATTTCTAAAAATTCAATTTTAATCATATGTAATTTTTTATCTTCATAAAATAATATTTGGAATGGTATTTTGATATTCATCAAATTTTTAGATTTTATATTTATGATTTACGAAAATTTAGATATCAAATTTCAAAAATTTGATGTTTTAAAATTCCCTAATTTTAATCTATAATTTTCAAAAATTAGGAATTAGGTTTGTGTTAATGCCATCGTACAACACTAAGTGTTTTTAGATCGTCATGACCTTTATGGCAATTCAAAGAACACAACTGTTTTGTTTTTTCAAGTTTTGAAGACCATTTTTTGGATATTATGATATGAACATTCTGCTGCATATCTGATTGAAGATCAAAAAATGTACTTGAGCATGTTTATGAACATGATCATGTACATGGTTGTTCAGAGAGCTTCCAAGAGACGTGCCAAGCTGATTTCAAGGAGTTGAAGTTACCTTTTCAAAATGGACGTTTCAAAATAGAAGATGCCCTTGTTCAAGAAGAAGATCAAGATGGAAGAAGACAAGTTCTATTCAAGGAAAGCTTCTAACTAGTTGAAGTTCGAAATAAACTAGGAAAGTTTCTTTTTAAAGTTTGATTCAAAATAGGACAATCTGATTACCTTGTTTAGGCTATGTCTTGTGTTTGTAAATAGCCTGTGAATCAGATTAGTTAGTAGGCAAGAGATTTACAAATGCACGAGAGCTAGAGAGTCTAAAAAACTTTAAGTTTGAAGCATATAGTATTCGGGTAGACTAGGTTTGATCCTTGTGATCATTGTGTGTCTAGTCTGTGTTTGAAATTCTTTCATACTGTAATGCCTCAATTTCACTTTTAATAGAAAAAGGCACGTTATCCATACTTTTCATTAATAAAATACTTTTCTTGAAATACAGCGGAAGTTTCAAAGTATAACTCATCATTTATTACATACAAAAAAGTCAAAAATAAATTAAATCTTTAATCATGCTTGATCACTTGACCACCATCATCACATCTTGTTCGCTACGCATCACTCGAGACAACACCTGAAAAGATAAGTAGATTTTGGGGTGAGTACTACTGACTCAGTGGGGAGTGTCCAATTATGCAAGCTATATAAAATTAAGCGAGTAAGTGAGAATAGTAAAAGTGTTCAGTTCGTAGACCAAACCATATAGCCCGTAGGCCCTGTCTTGTTTAGTCCGGAGGCCCGTTCTCATTTAGCCCGGAGGCCCATTTTCATTTTTAGCTCGAAGGCCCATGCTTGTTTAGCCCGAAGGCCCTATACTGTGATGTGTTATCACATACTCGATAATAAAATATAGAGAGAATAATCAGGACATGATCACGTAAAACCCCACATTGACCTTGACTTCGATATTAACCGATTAAGTCGTGCGCGCCTTGCCTATAAATAATTATCTTATATGAGCCACATTATATAATCAATGCATGAGACTAAACCATATAATGCATGTTTAAAACCCGATGACATAATTCTTTACTCTTCATTTATTCATTTAAACCACCAATGTCAAAACATAACATACATAATTATATATATACACAAGTTACGTATATGAATAATCATGCATCAAAACCAAATGCAACAATAAAAAAAACACATTCATAATTTACTTGTATATATATATATATATACACGGACAAGCATTCATTTATATATATACATATATTTGTACATTACAACACAAATATATATGTGTATATATATATTACCTACAAGCAGACGCATTACATATATATATATATATATATATATATATATCCAACACACATATATATAACGCACAACACCCACACATGCATTATATACACACACACACACGCACAACACACATGCATACCCACATTATATATATCACTCCCACAAGATTTATATACATAATCTGTGAAAAGAAAATAACCTCCAATTAATTAAACAAGCCTATAATTCTTGCTTAACAACTTTATTCCATCACAACACTCACAGATGCAAACTTCATGCACGAGGGAAAAGAGAAACGAGGAAATTTTTTTACCTGGATTGAACTATGAAGCGCACTCAACTCACGGTCTCTCTCTCTCTCTAGCTCGGATCTTCTACGTGTGGGGAAAAATAGAGAGCTAGAGTTCTCTATTTATAATGATAGATTAGGGTTTAGGTGTAGATTTTGTAGTTATCCCGAAAGTCTCTTGGTAAAGATGAGAAGATAAACATTGAGATTTTGAATTTTAAGGTGTTATCTTATCAAAAGGAAAAATAAAACGTGGGATAAAAAAAATTGAAGAATAAGGTGAAAGCTCTAGATTTTGGGCTCATCCCTTCTTGGGCTTGGAATTATGGGCTTAAAAAGGAATATGCTTGGGCTTCAAATAAAATAAAATGGGATAGAAATAAACTTGGACAAAACAAATAAAATGTAATGAATTAGGCACTCTAATTAAAAAAAATGCATGCTCATGAAATGAAATAACTATATTCTAAAGTAAATTCATGCTTAAAGAAAAAAGTATATCAATTACTTAGGCGCGACTTAATAGACTTAAGCAATTAATATCACACATAAATAAATAAAACAAATAAAATATTTTTAGGAAGGAAATGTAGAAATTTTTTAAAAAAATCGGGTCGCTACACATACACACTTAGAGGAGTCTCGGGAGAGATTTCCTATGGGAACTAGAGGGAGTCTAGGTTGTGAGCGGATCTCACAATTTAGTCCATCGAAAGAGGTTGTAGAGTGTAGAAAAGAGGTCGAGTGACAGGAGGTCATCGTGTAATAGCCTTTATAACCTTACAGTGGAGTAGTGGATTGTTTCTCACGGACTTGTGAAGTCCCCCTGACGTAGATCAGTTAATCGAACAGGGTTACCAACCTCGTGCCATTTACTTACTTTATTTTTAGCATTCTGACCTTACATGTTCGTAATAATGTTCATGTACATGATTAAGAATATGTTCATATCCACACGGTTTATGTAACTTCAGTTTGGAATAGAATGTTGATCCATATCAAAATTTCTTTATCTAAATCCTAAGGTATTTCAAAAATTTGGGGATTTAGAATCCAAATAGGTTTGAAAATAGAATTTTAAATTTGGAAAATGTTTGAAGTGGATCAAAATTTATAGATTTTTTATTCTAGTTGTTTTCAAAACCTATGCTATTAATCAGAAATAGATTTTTGATTAATATCAAAATTTCCAAGTTCAATTGATTTGGGAATTTTTGAAATTTTAAGATTTAAATTTGGTGGATATTTTAATTAATTTTCAGATTTATTCTTAAGGTAATTTCGAGTATTATATTTGGTAGATAATTATAATTAATTTTCAAATTTTATCTTATAGTTATTTTTGAAATTTTAATTTAATTAAATGCAAATTTTGAAATTATTTCATGTATGGACATCATATGATATTTTGTGTTTATCATGTAATTTTGGTAGTTGTATTTGTAGATTGTTTTGTTTGCAGGCGGTACCAACTATCATGGCTCTTTAATTATGTGATGGATGTAATTTAATTTTTATGTTGAATGTATAATGGACGTATGCCATTTGACTACATGATTTTTATCCATGAGAAAATTCATGGGTTAGGTCTATGCAATTTTATTTTATTATATTGTTTTAACGTAATAGAAAAAATAAATCGTTAGCCCTAGTAGGTGATTTTCAAAAATCACCTAAGTCTTGAGTTGTATTTTTATTTCCTTGTTATTTTAGATATATTAGGATTTTCCTTTTGGGATAGATATTATATATTGAATAAGGATATGAAATCGACTCAAAGAAGGAAAGTTGTGCAGCCCCAGTAAAAGAAGGACATCCTGAACACATCCCGAAACCCTAAAGGAGGTAAGGTTTTCAGCGTGGCGATGGTGATCGACGGCTATGGTGTCCAGATTTCTTGAAGTTGACTTTTCAAGTTTATCACATGAAGCAACATGAGAAATATGCCATTATAACTGGTTTTAATTATTATGCTTATTATGTTGTTTTAAGCATGCAATTGTTGTTTATCATTTTATGTGATGTTTGCATGTTTGAATGGGATAAAATGAAACCTCAAGTATAAATAACTAAGTGGGAGAGATACATACCAAAGTATGTGGAAATCTCAAACGGTCTCCATTAACCTGTTTTAATTGAGAAGTGATGGACATCCGCGTTGACAATACGTCTTCCTCCATATCGGATGTGTCATATCATTGGAATCTCTAGAAATTAAACATCTTAATAGATAATTGTAGAATACTATTAGAACTAACTGACTCCTCTATCTGGAGCAGTCAAATTCGAATAATACCCTTAGGGTGAAGATAATGGTGTTCACACTTAGGTATAATTTATTAATAAACATCCACACTATTGTGGCTTATTAATTAGATGATTACATGACCGGATGGTTTTCGACTATTAATTTACTTGTCATAAGAAAATTTGACTGGAGGTAAATTAAAGGCTAATAACCTGTTTAAGAATGAATTTTATAAACGTCCACACTATCATGTCTTATAAGAAATGTTTTTAAAATGTCGGTGGATAAACATATAATTTTATGAGATTTTTGATTATATATATATGTTCTTTATCCTAAAGGTTGTGGTTGTATTGCATGTTTATTTTTCAGCTATTTATAAATCATCATGGCACTATCCAACCCGTCCTCAATTCTCAAAGAAAATAAACTCATCGGTGAAAACTAATGATTGGATTCAAAACTCGAACCTTGTCCTAACTGCTGAAGGTTTTCAATTCGTACTTAAGGAGAAATGCCCTCAAAAGCCAGATGATAATTCTAGTGAAGTGCAGAGAGCGGCGTATGATAAGTGGGTTAAGGCTGATGAGATGGCATGCTATTACATTATATTTTCGCTTCTATATCAAATGTGTTGCAACATCAACACCAGTCTATGAAAACCGCATATGACATAACTTTCAATCTCAAGGAGCTCTTTGGATACCAGATTCGCTTGGCTCGACATTTGGTAATGAAAAATCTGATGACCACGAAGATGTCAGATTCCACCCTGGTAAGGGATCACGCTCTCCACATGATGGGCTTCCTGTCGGAGATCGAAACATCGGGTGGTGATTTGAATGTCGAGTCTCAAATTAACATCGTGCTTCACAGTCTGTCACCGAAGTTTGAGCAGTTCAGGCTGAACTTCAATATGATAATGAAAGATGTTACTGATGCACTATATTTTTATATGCAATTAACTATAACTAACACAAGTCACTGCAATAAAGTAAGTGAATCGAGTATCGTATCTATAGGGACTGTAATGTCAATCACACTAAGTACTAAGCTAACAATTTTCTATTATCCAAGCTACCTAATTTTTAGTTGAATTAATCCTAGGCAAATAATCAAAATTAAACTCTTAAATCCAATTATCAGATCGAATGTAAATCGAACGAAATTAAAAATATGACCGGTCTTCAAATTATCTAGAAGAGAGATATTGATGCGTACCTCTTTGAAGATATCAAAGATATGATCGGTCTTCTCATTCTCTTGCATTTTGACTGAAGGAGTAGTACAAGCAACAAAATTTGTAGAAACAAGAGTAGTAGATGTCGCCAATTTCAAAGCAGAGGAAGGTGTCTCAATAGATTGTTCTACTGCAGGAATGATATTAAATGCGCCATGTACCACTTGAATGGCATTGCAATGGTCCTTAGGATTGACTACTGACTGACTTGGAAATTGGCCCGGCTTGTGTTGTGTCGAGGAATTGTTAGCCATCTGTCCCACTTGGACTTCTATCATGCTCAATTGTTTGGACAAAGCACTCACAGTCCCTTCAATCTGGGAAATATTCGTACCTGTAGCTCCCATGAAATTGTTTTGATTTATCATCAAGTGATTGAACATCTCTTCAACTGACAACTTATTTGGCTCAGAAGGACCTGTAGTTGGAGCAACAAAATCCGGAGGTTGCAAAGCGTTGTTAGGATTAGCATAGGAAAAATTGGGATGATTCCTATTATTTGGATGGTACGCCATTATGTTGTTCTGGAATCCCTGTTGTTCTCTGTTGTAATTCCCACTATTGTAGTTCCTCTGATTGATAAAATTTACACCTTCAACTGCAGTGGATTCGGAACCTTGCTACTGCACGACATTAACATCCATATGTGAGCGCCGCTCCTCAAGAACTTGCTTCTTCAAAAATTCAAGCTCAGCCCTCAATTCATCCATTCCGGAATCAGACACTACTGCTGGCCTTGTTGTGTTTCTCTCCATCGGCCATTGATAACTAGTAGTTCCTATCTCTTCGATAATCCGTAATGCTTTAACTGCAGTTCTATGCAGAAGACAACCTCCAGATGAGGCATCCACTAGTCGCTTGGTGTTGTTGGTCAGACCACTGTAGAAGTGCGTAATTTGTTGGTCAACACTGAACCTATGATGTGGGCATGACCATAGCAAGTCTATGTACCTCTCCCAAGCTTCATAAATGGATTCATCACCCATGTGAGAAAAATGGGTGATCTCAGTAATGATTTTCTGGGCTTTTGAGGGAGGGAAATACTTGGTGAGAAACGCCTAACACACCCGATCCCAAGTAGTGATGGAATCCATCTCTAAACTCTTAAACCATTCTTTAGCTCGATCCCTCAAGAAAAAGACAAACATCCTCATCCGAATGATGTTGTCATTCACACCATTAATCTTAATCGTGTCGCATATATCTAAAAATGCATCCAGATGAGCATTTGGATTTTATGTAGCCCTTCTACTAAATTGCTCTGAGGCCACCATGTTAATCAGTGCTGGACGGAGTTCAAATTTATTTGTGGCGATGCCTCCACTCCATCCGATGCCTAAGTATCTGTCAGTTGGTGCCCGATACGGCTGATTTAGAGGTACTATTTCTTGTTCGGGCTCAACTTGTTGAGCAAGTCTCTGCTCCATCTCTCGAAGCCTTCTAGCCAATGCTTCCACATCTATGTTCTCATTATTGGCTGCCATTTCTTTCTCTTGTCTTCTTTGCTTCTTATTCCTCTGTGTATGGGCTCGATCAGGAGAATTTGGAATAGGTTCTACGTGTGGCTGTGTAGACCCTGTTCTCATAAACTACTTGAAGTAATAAATTGATATCACTAATAATATCAATGTGTAATCAAATATAATCCCTGAAAATGGCGCCAAAAAGTTGATGCACTATATTTTTATATGCAATTAACTACAACTAACATAGGTCACTGCAATAAAGTAAGTGAATCGAGTATTGTATCCACATGGGCTGTAATGTCGATCACATTAAGTACTAAGCTAACAGTTTTCTATTATCCAGGCTATCTAATTTTTAGTTGAATTAATCCTAGGAAATAATCAATATTAAACTCTTAAATTCAATTATCAGATCGAATGAAAATCAAACGAAATTAAAAATGTAAACTATCAAATAAATAAAATAATTAATCCTAGGAAATACATACACATGAATCCATTATATATTAATCTAATTCTATTAACTTCCAATTTAATCCAATTATCACTGGAGGATCAGAATTCTAATTACCTATCTCCGTCAGGTCTCAAGGTAAAAGTAGATTAACAATTTATCTATTACTTTCGTCTCTAGATTAATTGTTAACTCCCAATAGATTAATAAATTTAATACCTCCTACAGATCACAAGTACGTGCATGTATCAAATAATTCAATTTAATCCCACTAATTAATTATCTCCGCCAAGACTCAAATTAATTAGCTAGCATACAATGACCATGGCCTTAATCATGCATGAAAAATCTAAACTTGAAAGTTTGAACACGATAATCAGATGGACAATTGATGAAGAATTAAATCATTACATAATTTCATACATGCTACACACCCTAGAATTAATTATATGAACTACTCACACATAATTTAGAAGCTCTCTAATTTCATTCCTTAAAATCCCTATATATACTAAGTACCAAAAACTCGGCCCAAAAGGTAAGTTCACAGGCTAAAAATATACAAAATACCACTTCTCAGACAACCCGGCGACCAGAATTGAAAAAACCGGCGATCGGAGGCCACAACCAGCGCTCGGGGGGACGGCTCAGCAGATTTATCTGGACGCACTCGCCTAGCTATTGTGAAGAAACCACCGATCGACGGGTATATCCGGAGATCGGCGAGTTGGTCGCCACTTTCTGGAGCACTCCATTGTTTTGCTTCGTTCTCGCTCGTTTCTCATCCGATTGACCCGATTCAACTTGGAGAATGACCCTAACTCGATCCTCTATCCTTTTAACTTATCCCCCCCAACTTAATTGGATCTCAAAAGTATCCCATTGTTTAACTCAAACTTCAACAAAAGAGCAAAATATAAGATTGCACAAGAAAAGGTAAAAATATGATCAAACACTTACTTATGCATGCATTAACCATTAAATACTATTCAAATAAACACCTAAATGCCTAAAAAATCATGTTTATCAGTTACTTTATCAGAACTGCTCATGAATCTTCAGGCAACCGAACTTATTCAAAAAGGGAACTCGGAGGCACACATAGCTGAGACCAGGGCGTCTTTTTCAGAGACTAAGAAGGAGAGAAATTTACCTTAGAATGCTGCAAATGTGGCGCCTAAGCCTAATAAATCCAAGGCAAAGATTCCTCCAGAGGACTCCAAGTCCAAGACAAAGTGTTTCAAGTGCAGTCAGCAAGGACCTTGGAAGTCTGCATGTCCCAACAAGAAGAAAAAGGATACATCTCGCTCTCTCACTGTAGAAACATGTTTAGCTACATGTTCTACCCAATCTTGGGTAGTAGATACTAGAGCTACTGATCATGTTTGCATGTCTTTGTAGGGGTTCCTAGTAAAAAGACAGCCGAGTGAAGGCAAGATTATCGTCTACATGGGCAATGCTACGAAAGTGGCGGCTGTTGCAGTGGGACTATTGCTATGGGAGATGCTACTTTATCTTTCAGTAGTGATAGGATTCTAGCTTTAATGATTGTCTTTATGTGCCAAATTTTAGGCGAAACCTTATTTTTGTTTTCAAATTATTTTTGAATGGATATTCTGTTTTTTTATAGCAAAGTCGTTATCACTAGTGGTAAACGTTTTATCCATGGGCTTATTTTGTTATGTTTTGATGATATTTTATATTTAGAAAATCTAAAAAATTAGAAGATGTGAATGGTGTTAGCTATGCATGTGTTTGGTGATATTTTTTTAATTAAAGAAATTTTTTAAAAGTTAAACATATGAATGTTTGCACCATAAGTAGTCGTATAATTTAAAAAATTAAAAATATTTGGCATTTTATTAAGTTTTAATGATATTCTTTATTTAGAAAATCTAGAAAATTTAAAATGTGACTGATTGAATTGTTATTTATGAGTGTTTTGGTGATATTTTTTATTTGAAAAATCTAAAGAGTTAAAAATTTGAACAGGTCCACTTTCATTAATATTCAGCAAACAATTATTTTTTAATAAAATTTTGACTAATTTATTTTATGATAATCTTACCCCTGTGATTTTGCTTTAATATATGTATAGATTGATATGTAACTGAAAGAACTATATGATGTTCGTGCATGCGTACACCAATTGTATATAGCCTTATACCATATAACAAAAAAAGTGTCACTTCTAATGCCGAAAATGATCACTTTTTAAGGCTAAGAAATATCACGTTTATTTTACTGGAAAACACTTTTTTTTTTCCAAAAAAGGCAGTTGCATTTTTGTAATTTTTACTATAATTTTTGGATTTGAAAAGGTATTACTTTTTCCAATATTGAGATTATAACTTCTAATACTAAAAATACTCATACTCCCTCCGTTTCTATATAATTGTCATTCTAGCATTTTAATTTTGTTTCAAAAAAAGTGTCATTCTACAAATTCGAGACATAAAATTCTCATTTTTCACATATTTACCATCATTTAATGCATTCATACATTTATATTTAACGCATTTAATGTATTCACATAAGGGTGTATTAGGTAACTTAATTAATTTATTAATCTGTGTGCATTCATCCAAAGTGACACTTAAATAGAAACGGAGGGAGTATAATATAACTTAAATACAATTGTACGCAAATCTAAAAAATATATATACACCTGACCTAGTGGTGAAGTGAGATTGCTTGGATACTAAAGATCACGGGTTCGAATCTTCTCAATACCACAGGTCAGGTGTGGGAGTAAAAAAAAAATTAACCTGCATATCCAATGCAGACACCATTTCTGATGTGACCCGGACAGTGTGTCTATGCCAAATCAAGAGAACGCACGAAAGACTTTATAGGACTCGAACTACATCAGACGAAAGAAGGATTCAATCCGACTAAACTAGACCAAAATAAACGACTAAAATATGAAGAATAAGACTCGATAATTTAGACAACTAAGACACCTAGATTAATGACACAACTAAGATAAAACACAACACAAATAAAAGAAGGAAATGTACGAATGACTGGATTGGGATTGAGGCGTGGATGGCTTCGGTTGAGGCTATGAATGATAGATGAATAATCGAACTTACTTGGGAAGAATGAGGCGTACGAGTTGTGGCTTGTGAATGTTGGTAGTGGCGTCGGCGTTGGATGATAAAGGTAGAATGGATTCGGTCTTCAATTGAACCCCGTCTTCGTGAGACGAAACGCAATAACGTCGAACAACTCCAGATTGGTTAGCACCCCCCTAATTCTCGATGGAATTAAAAAGAAGCTTGAAATAGGGACTTTAGATTTGCTAAAGGTCTAAAGAACGTATAAATGGTGATCAACCAAAGGATCATGAGACAATTGAAAATAAATTTCAAATATCAATCAACGTGTAAAATAAAATAGTTCACAAGGTTCCCTATTTATAATATAGGGTGGACGAAAATCCTAAGGCCAATCAACAAGCATGGCCGAAAATATTAAGGTAATTTCCATGCACACGTCCAAATTGTCTTGAACTTTCTTCTAAGCATTCGAACAACCTTCTTCATCCATAATGGACGTTAAATAGATCCATCTTGGATGTAAAGGCTCGTTCAATTGCTCATCGAATTTCTTCCTCACAACGGCTTGCAAATAAGCTTGTAATCTCTTTGCTCGTAGCCGCGTGATCAGTACTTTGAGCTGCATCTCCTCGTCATCTTTGCTAAGGCTAGGACCATGCTCATCAATTTCAAATTAAAAAAATATTTTTAACATATTGAAACCATCATAATAAGTGCTACCGTATATAATATATACTCCCTCCATTTCATTTATTGTTTTAGGTTTTTTTTTGTCAAAATATTTGTTGTTTTATATATTTTGACACCCTTTCTCTTAAATTTAACCTTACAAATATATGAAGAGAGAATTTTTTTTTCAATTTTTGAGGAAAATATAAGTGAATAAGATTTTATGTAATATAAAAGGAATTGATATATTAGTTCAAAAAATTAATTATTAATTAGAGATTAGAATTCTAAAACAGCGAACAAAACGAAATGGAGGGAGCCGTAAATTAAGATGTCCCTATTAATTCCCAGGTGTTTTGTAAAAAAAAAAAACAAAAAAAGTGGTTAAAAAATAAAAAGCACAAGAATTAAGGTGGTGGTTTTTTTTGTTTTTGTATTTTTTTTTTTTTTTTGGAGGGAGGCATAGGCGTATAACTTTTTTTTTTTTTTTTCCTTTTTGGAGGAAAAGGCGTGTGGCTAATTGAAAACATGGGCTCAGTGATTGTTGGCAAATTACACACTCAATTTCCGCAACACTCCAAAATTAACTAAACTAGTGTAGCCGAATGAGACAAATAACTAACGGGACCATAAACGTCCACTTGTTCAGCATACCTAAATACCTAAACTCTGCTGCGAAACCAACCATCACCACCAATAATAGAATTGATTAATTAATACACCAACATATTATACAGCCAATATTCTTTTTTTATTCAATATTCTTACTCTGAAAAAAAAAAGAAAAAAAAAAAGACAACCTATGACCCAAAATTTACAATTTTCTTTCCAAACCCAATATATCACGAAATAAATTTCTTATGTACAACAAGCATGTGTCAATACTAAAATATCATAGAACACGCCACATGAATAAAAACAATACATATATAGGCGCTAGAGATACAATTTTTATACCTATATAATTCCCTTAAATTATATTCATATGAGAACTTCTCATAAATCAAATTTAACCCATCGATCATCAAGAATTTGTGACGGATCGAGTGACTATGAAGAGGCAGCAAGATCATCAACGGCTTGATCGTGCTGGGGCCATGGGATCAAGCTCATTGATGGAAAACAACACGAGCAATCCTCTGGGCAAGGCTGTAGGGTATCTAAACCCATTTTATCATTATTTCCCTCGAGAAAATTATCGCTACTAATATTCTCGAGGGTCTCAATCCCACCCAAGGGACCCGATGCATCCCTGAGTGGGCCCCAACACTCGACCTTGTTGAATTCTGGAATGTTCGAGTGAAAATATACCCAAACTAAAGCCTCCTGTAGCTCTGGGTAATTGTTGAGCAAGTCCCCATCCCCATGCACAAAAGCCTTCAGCACCTGATCACATATGCCTGATTTAGTTAATTGGTTAAATTGAGATTAAGTATATTAATCTTAGTTTATTGCAATCTTTTTTTATAGTTTTATCTCTTTCGTCATTCCGATACATTATGTGCAAAACTTCAGTAAACATTTAACATGATCTGTCTAGTATATATGGTTTTCTAAACTTTAGGATACTAATATGATTAACATGTCTTCAATTTTTTGTACATATTACTAAAAAGAAATAGCTACAACGACGGCGTTCCAATTAAAAATATTGAATTCATCTTGAATCAGCCCATCCAGTCCTAATTACTATTCGCTACAACTACTGTCTAATTGCATATTTGTGCATGTGACGACAATGCAAGGATTTGAATATTATAAAACCTATTTTAGATTTGACAAAACAAAGCCTAAGACGCAACTAAAATCTCAAAATTATAAAAAAAATAAATAAATCCAGACATTAATTTCAAGAAAATACAGAAATTACCACAGGAAGTTCTTTGCAGAAAATGAAGTATCTAAGCTTTGCGCAAAGGTCTAAGAGGAAGTGACCGCCACTAATGTGACAATGGACGTGAAGAGACATCTTCCCTTTGATTTTCTTCCACTCCGCCACCACTTCATCTCTCTGCAACTTGTTATACCATCCTTGGATCTGCATCCACAATTTACGTTCCTCTAATTTAATTACTTTCAATAAACACAAACACACACTCAATGTGTATATAAGGTGGATAAATTCTAAGGTAAGGTGGATGTAGTGCATCACTCTACTGCCCACTCGATACTTGTCCTAGGCTCACTAATTTTGGTTATTTATACACTATTTTTCACTTTGTCCAATAACAAAAGTTTCGGCCAAAACTTTGGGGCGGCTGAAAAATCTATATATTGTGATACTTCAATTACTATTGTGACACTTAACTACCTACTGTAACAGTCAAATACCGAATTTTTTGAATCGGCGAGCTTATAAAATTGAAAATCGCAAAAAATAATTGCATATAGTAAGATGAATGTAAAACATCCACCTTGCAAAAGAATTTACCAAATACTCCCTCCGTCCCAATAGCAAGCTTCCCCTCCTTATTATTTACTCTTCTATTAAAAAATAGAAGAGGAACCTTGCTATTGGGACGGAGGTAGTACGGTGTAGTCTCCAATTAGACTCTGATTAGACTGTCCATACCCAAATCTTGATGCGGTTTATATATCCTTACAATTATGTGAACGAAAAGTCAATTAGGACATGAGGATACGACTATCATAGCCCGTTCTGATCTTCAAACGACTTCAAACAATAATCATAAATTTGGACAATTTGGACATTGGTTCATATATCTATACAATTGTGTATGGAATAAAAAGTAATATGGATACTATGAAACCATTTGATCAAACGCTCTGACACATTGTTTTGTATATCAATATAAATATTTATAGAACATCCCTATTGTTCTCTGTCGTTGATTATTTTGTAGTGTTTGTCAAATTTTCTTGTTGCTTGTATATCTTAACACGTCCCTCTCATGCAAAAAATAAGTACAACCTTAATTCTAAGTTCTAACAACTGAAATTAAATAACTGTGCAAGTAGGTATAGGTATCCATATTCTATTATACTTACCCGAATACCGTTCCATATATTAAATTATGAACGATTTTCAGAAATTTAATAATTGGACGGAAGAAATAATGTTTAACACGTTTCCCCGAAGTACCACATGCTGAAGTTTCTTTTTTAATTATTTTCTTCTCGAAGTATCTCAATTTGACAACTCAGCATCATCTTCTTCTAAAAGGAACTAAACAAAATTCCGCTAATAATAACTAAGAAAAAAAATCTAGAATAGGGTCGATCACCCAAAATGTTTTCACTAACATAATTTTAAAAAAATAATAAAAATAAAAGAGGTTTAACTTATTAATTAATTACCTGGGAATTGTTTATGGTTTGTGAGATGGCTAGAGTGAGCTTTGAAGTGATGTCACTATGTGTAAGTGTGTATGTTCTTGGAAATTTTCCTGGATGCTTTTTCTCTGCTCCTAAAAACAGAACTTTCAGCTTCGATGCCTCAAATATTGCTGGCCCAAATAATCTTGCAACCTGATCAATCAAATGAAATACTATTACAAAATAATTCACTATTTCAAAAAAAAATTAAAAATAAAAAGGGAAAAAGAAAAGCTTACCGGGAAGTTGGATTGATTCTTTCTAGTTCTCCTTCTTGCTCTGTGTAGAAGGAAAGCATGTTTTTCTTCTGTAAATTGAGCGATATTTAATTTTGATGGGAGGAGGAGTAACGCTGCAGTCATAGTTCCCATATCTAATAACAATAAATTCTAAAAAAAAAAAAACTTATTTTTCTCTCTATCTACAGGTTTGATATAGGTTTGTGTTTGTGTCGGAGAAGAAGAGTAATAAGACTTAAAAAAAAAAAAAACTGGCAGTTGCTTTTTGGGGACTGATATGATATCAAAGGCTCTGCTTTTGCTTTAAATTCTTGCTTTATGATTCGGTGTTTTTAGCTTTGCTTGGATACCTAAATGTTTGGAAAACTTGGAAGTTTGGCATTAATACGCGTGCCAACACTTTGGAGGAGTGAGAAATTGTGAGTAGAGAGAGAGAGAGAGAGGAAAGGCATGGAAGGTTTGAGGGAAAGAGTTGCGTGTCAAAATAGGAAGAAAGCGGTTGGGTTGCTTCGAGTTTCAAACTTCTTGTTGAAGACTTGAAAATTGAAACCAACGTTTAACAACAGTAGTTTGCATGGTTACTACTAAACCACGTTCCTACTTGATTTGTCTTTTTTCATTTCTGGTCTAACGCTTTTACGACTCTCAATTAAATGTTCGGAAAGTCTTGCATCACACTTCAATTATTTAATAGAATTAGATCTTGTGATAAAAATTTATGATATTTTTAATGTCAGAAGTGATCATTTATAATATTAGAATGATATTTTTTAAATTAAAAAAATGCATTATTGATTATAAAAATGTTATAATCTTTTTTTATTAGTAATTTTCAGTAAATCAAACGGGATAATTTTTAATATCAGTAGTCTAGTTATAATTTTTAATATTATAAGGCAAACTCCAAGAGCTCAAGATTGTGGGTGTGAACACGGCAAAACAAATAAAAAAGGCCCTCCAACAGGCATCCCTCTTCCCGTCAAATTGATGTTGGATGAACACGGCAACCGATGCACTGTTCATTTACGGTAGTTTTTTTGTTTTGTTTTTTTTCTTTTTTCTTCTTTATATATTTTAAATGAATTTCTTTATAATATTTCATTTATCTTCTTTTTTTTTTCTTCTTTTTGTGTTTAAATTTTATGAAATAAATTTTCATTACTAAAATTATTTTATATATTAATTAAATAAATAGTATTGGATTAATTTAAACACAAAATACATAATACATAATTAATAAAATACAAATACATAAACATTACAATAATAATACAAAACCACAAATATATCATAATAAACAATACACATACATAATTAATAATGAAAATAGAAAGCATGTCAACATTATCTCCGTCTAGCATTTCAAACCCACCATCATAATTGTGCGGCACACTTCTATGCCTCGTACTAACATGGTCTTCAAAATAAAATGAGCAGAAAGATGATGCTTCTTACACTAAGTAAGCATTGCAAATTGAACCTTCAACCATGAAATTACATAGTTCGTATGAACTATCTGTTCTGCAAATGTTCACACAAAGTACTTGAGCGTTGTTAAATAAAGTTCACAATACTATACAAGAACGTTATTATGAACTTAATGTAAATTGCAGAAAGTAAAACATACAGTGAGTTGGTAACCTTGTTCGATCAAACGATCTATGTTAGAGGGACTTGTCAGGTCCATGAGAAATAATTCACTACTCCAATACAACATTTACTTGGGATATTACATGCAACTGACCTCTCATCACTCGATACCCATTCTGCCCATACACTCTCTTTCAATGAATTGAATCGTGAGATCCCCTCACAGCCTAGACTCTCTCTATCTATTTCCCACAGGTATTCTCTCCCGAGAACCCTTTTGATAGTGTATGAAAAGTGTTTTACTACATGATGACTAGAACACTATTCTCTAGTCTAAAACTCACGACTGAAACTATGTTATTCTTAAAAAATATAGAGATCTTGCCAAATTTATCTAACTCCGATCTTTTGGTCTGGTTCATTGTATCTAATAAGTTTTGATCTCAGACTGTTTATAGGAAAAGTATATAACCTTAACATGGAAATCAGAAGTCTTAATCCGATCAGATATCTAATAAGGAAATTTCCTTATTTAACTCTAAAACTGATGACTTATCTTATTATAACTCTTCCATCTTTAGACATCTGTCTTATCTTCAATCATGTGCTCTTCAAGCTGATTATGGCATCTTCTAGAACGATCTTGAATCTCTTCTTGGTTGGAAAATTTCGAACAACTTCAATGATCTTAGAAGAACAATCTGGACAAAGGATGTTCATGCAAACGTTCTTGAACTTTGCCATGAACATTGTTGATCTTGAACCTTCACATCAGGTAGTATAGCGGAATGTCTTGTATGTTCGCAAACTAACTTCTGGATATCACTTAATGATGGTCCCGAACGAGTCTAGAGTTTAGAAGGGGGGTTGAATGAACTCTTTTTCAAACTGAATATAAGTGAGGAATAACTAGGGCCCGACTCATTTTAAGCTTAGGTTATTTGAGCGATATTTTCAGTCGAGATATTCTATTCAGTCGAGATATTCAGCTTGTGTTCAGTGTGAAGTTGTGTGCAACTTAAAGATAAATAAAGCAAAGCAGATTACAACACACGATGATTTTATAGAGGTTTGAAGCCTTAAAACTTCTACATCTTCTCTTCCTTCTAACTTGAAGGGTAGTTCACTATATAACTTGATATTATCCTTATAAATTATACAATGAAATAAAGAGCTGAACCTGGTAAGAATGAGCTTCTTTACACCTTACCTCAGCTGGTTCGACGACTCACACTTACAGTCTCCAACAAGTAGCTATTGCGGCAGCAGTTTCTTTAGCGGCGACTCACACTTTGACGGAGAGTTAGGCGCTATTGGCATCTTTACAAGATTTTATAGATCTCTTTTGATCTTCAAGAGATTAAGTCTTAAACTTTGTTGTCAACTGATTGTGCTTCTTGAACTAAGCAAGTGTTGACAAAGTGATGATTAATGGGAGAGCTATTTAGTCAGAGCTTGATTTCTTTTCCAAAAACTGAATGATTGATAATCTGACTGATTCTAGAGCTCTCTCTTGTGTGGATTTTTGCTAAGTATGATAGTTTAAAGATCTTTAACTGCTAACTATTACAATTTACTTTTGTGATCTTTTCTTAGAATCTTGCTTGACAAGTTGATTGCATATGCATACACGAAAGAAAAGTTAGCTAGCTTGCAAAAATCTCTTGACTAAGTTCTAATTTATCTTATTTATAGAGAGATGAATTGAATATGACCGTTGGTCATATTTGAGTTTAATGAGTTCTTTTGCGGGTTGGTGAAGAAGACCGTTGATGAACTCAGAATATCCAACATTTATATTTGAGTTGACTTGTTGTGTCAGAGTCTCTATTGTTTGTTGCAGTTCAGTCATCAATTTTCAGTCTGGAAGCTCAATTAGGAATCATATTCTTTAGTTGTGAGACTCTTCAGTTTTTCGTGACAAGCTTTATTTGGCGGCCTTCACTTTAGTATAGTTCTTGAGCTGACTCAGTTGGTGGTCTTCTCTTCAGTCAAGTTCTGTGGCGAACTTGGTTGGTGGCCTTTACTTCAGTTCAGTTTTGTCTTCAGCTTAGTCTGAGTGTGTTTCGTTTAGTTAACCTTTCAATTTAGTTCTTTTGACATCAATTTCGTTAGTTTCTGACATCTCATCAAAACTCCGAAACTTCCTTCATTGTTTTGACTAACACTTAAGCTAGCTGGCAGTACTTAGTGTGTTGAACAATCTCAGTTGTGTCTTGATGCACAACTATCTTCATCTTCAGCTCAATTCTATCTTCATGCTCAAGTTGTCTTCATTGAAGTTCAGATCACGTTCTAGTCTATCCTTGTGAACGTTGTTCAGAATAATGTGTACTTGGAAAAACCAAATAATTAGTGATGATTTATGCCATAGAGATCAATGACAATCAATCACTACTGCAAGTGCAAAGTACAACACTTGATAAACAAGCTTAGTACAAAGCATAGCACTGACAATATTCCCCATGTCTTTATCTGTTGGCAAATAAGTTCTTTCATTTTTCTAAGTGCAACTCCTTCATCAGCAGGGACGTTCACCAAGATCTTCATGTACATCGTTATGAACTTCAGCCCTACTTTTTTTTCATTTTCTTTTATGCTTTTTATTTTTCATTTTTATCAGTGCAATAAAGATCATTAACATGGTATCTAAGCAATAAAGATATAAGTAAATGGGTGGAGGAGTGTGGAATGATGTAATGTAATGAGATGAGATGGGATGGTTACATATTCCATCATTTAAGAAGCTCAGGGTATAAAGCTCCAAACAAAAGCTAAGACTCAAACTAAAGAGCCTTATAAAAATCAGATGAACATGTCTTCAAAGTCAGATGAACAAGTCTTCAAATCCTTGACAACAACTTTGTCTCCAAGCATGGGCCTCAAGCAGCCACTGTCAAAGTACCAACTACTTGAACTTTCAGCTATAAAAGATGTGTGAGAAATCATGCCAACATATTGCTTCTTCACTATCCACTGCTTCTTAAGTGTGATTGTCTTCTTCTTACAGTCCAGTTGTGAAGCTGCAATTTTAATTTCCTTGGCCATAAATCTAATCTTCATTCTATTTAGATCTCTAAGATATTTTTTGCAATGAGGTCTAATGTGTTCAACAATCTCACAATAATGTTAGATGATCTTCCTTCTGTTTGATGTGCTGTGGAAAGCAACATTCATATTATTTCTATTGGAGATCTTCTTGTGAGGTACATTCTGGAAATAAACGTTCTTGATAATGTTCTGAACTTTCTCAAGAACATCTTTGTTCCGATCATGTTCAACTTTTACTTTTGGAAAGCTCTATCTTTCCAGAGCTTTGTACAAAGTATCCAAGACCATGACTAACCTTTGCAATTTATCTTGAATTGAGAATCTCATCCAAATTCTTCATACCATTGTTGAGAATTCTAATGTTTCTCATAAACATTTGGAGTCTTCATTGACTTGCTCAATCTCCTCATTCTTATCACATATGATCTTTTGCGGAGCTGCTTCATTGTCCATCAGTTAAATCTTTTCTTGGCTGATCTTTTGGTTCTTCAAAATAAGATCTTTGTTGATTTTAACAACTTATAGTCATTTTTTGAACATCTCTTGATATGTGTTTTCAAGATTGATTCATTGATACCTTCATCATCTGATTTATATTTGATGAAAAAAAAATCAGAATATGATTCTTCTTTTTCCATGGCTGTGATGGCTATATGCCCATCTTCTAACTCTGACCCACTGGAATTTGTTTCTTCTTCACTCATCGAGGCATTATAACTCTTCTTTTTCTTCTTTAGAGTGTTGGCACATTCCTCTAAATGTGTCCAAAGCCTTCACATTCTCTGCATCTTATCCCTTTATTTTGATTTTTATCTTGATCAGAGTTGTTCATGTTGGAAGACTTACGAGGGAACTGCTTCCTATTGAGTTTGAAGGATGATTGATTTCCAGTACTTTTCAATATCTTTCTAAAAATCTTGGTGATTAGAACCATAAAATTCAACATCTCTTCATTAGGAACATATCTATGAACTTTTCAGGAACCTTTTCTGAGGTTTTAACTTTTAAGGCAATTTATTACCTTTATCCATGCTCTTGTCTTCTTCAACATTCATCTCAAAGATCCTTAGAGAACACATAAGCTCATCCAACATCGTACTCCTGATATCTTTTACTTCTTTAGCCGCAGCAACCTTGTAGGCAAATCTATTTGGAAGAGATCTCAATACTTTCCAAACTAGGTTCTCATCTGTCATTATTTCACCTAATGAAAAACTCTCATTAGATATACTCCTCAAGTGGGCATTAAACTCTCCAATGCTTTCAGAATCTGCCATCCTCAAGTTTTCAAATTTGGAGATAATATTCTAAAGTCTTGAAAGTCTGACAGTGCTGGATTTTCAAATGTTGTCTCAACTATGTCCCATGCAGTCTTGGCAGTCTCACATGTTGAGATCAGGCTGAACGACTCTATGTCCATAGCGAAAAATATAGCGTTGAGAACTTTGGAGTTTATATTGAACCACTTCTTTTGCGGCTCAGTCCGTTCTTTCTCTGGAATGGGAGTATACTTGTCATCTTTGGCAAGAGTCGGTTGTGTCCATCCTTTTGTGACACTTTTCCATGCTTGATCATTGATTGATCTGAGAAAAGAACGCAACCTTACCTTCCAACATGGATAGTTGTTACCTTCTAAAAATAGCGTCCTGGATGTGGATCCTCCTTCTTTAATGGAACTCATGGCTTAAAAATTAAATACTTCACGCAGAGATGTACTTCCCGTAATCTTTTCATTTTGAACACAAAATGACCTCTCTGATACTAATTGAAATTACACACTCTATATGAATTATTTGTTCTGTGAACATTTACACAAAAGTACTTAAACATTGTTAGATAAATTTCACAATAATATGCAAGAACGTTATTATGGACTTAACATAAATTGCAAAAAGTAAACCACACAGTAAGTTGGTGACCCTGTTCGATCAAATGATCTACGTTGGGGGGACATGTCAGGTCTATGGGAAACAATTCACTATTTCAATGAAATGTTTGCTTGGATTATTACAAGGAGCTGATCTCACGTCACTCAATACTCATTCTACCCGTACATCCTCTTTTAATAAATTAAATCATAAGATCCCCTCACAACCTAGACTTTCTCTATTTAGTTCCCATAAGTATTCTCTACCGAGAACTATTCTGACAGTGTATGAAAAGTGTTTCACTACATGATGAGTAGAACACTATTCTCTAGTTTAAATCTCACGACCGAAACTATGTGGCTCTTAAATAATATAAAGCTCTTACATAATTTATCTAACTCGGATCTTTTGATTTGTTTCGTTATATCTAACAAGTTCTGATCCCAGGTTATTTACAAGACAGGAATATAGCCTTAACATGAAAATTAGAAGTCCTAAATCTTATCAGATATCTAATAAGAAAATTTCTTTATTTAACTCTAAAACTGAGGACTTGTCTTGTTAGAACTCTTCCATCTTTAGACATCTATATTATCTTCAATTACATGCTCTTCAAGATTATTAAGGGTTCTTCTACAATGATCTTTAATCTCTTCTTAGTTGGAAAACTTCGAACAACTTCAATGATCTTGGAAGAACAATCTGGACAAATAATGTTCATACAAACGTTTCTGAACTTTGCCATGAAAATTGTTGATCTTAAACTTTCACATCATGTACCACAGTGGAATGTCTTGTATGTTTGCGAATTGACTTCTGGCTATCACTTAAGCTAGCTTGCAGCACTCAGTGTGTGGAACAAACTCAGTTGTGTCTCGATACACAACTGTCTTCATCTTCTGCTCAATCATATTTTCATGCTCGAGCTATCTTCATTGAAGTTCGGATCATGTTCTAGTCCATTCTTGTGAACGTTGTCCAGAACAACATGTGTACTTGGAAAAACCAAACACTTAGTGATGATTTATGCCATAAAGATCAATGACAATCAATCACTACTGCAAGTGCAAACTACAACACTTGACAAACAAGCTTAGTGCAAAGCATAGCACTAACAAACCATTACTTTGTTCCCCAATATTTTTTAATTTCCCTAAATACCTAAATCAAAAAATAGACTTCAACCCTTGCTTTATCAAAAATCATGTTAGAAAAAATTCAAAGTAATTACCTCTTAAATGGATACATCCATCGATATTGGATTGGTCCAGCAACTCCAGCCTCATCAGCTAAGTAGACAGGTAGATGTTCCATTGAGTCAACAAAACTTAGAGGGAAGATACATTCAAGCTGACATAATATGATTGGGATGTTTTCATGCAATCGACAAACATCATCCCAACTAATGTTCCTGCTATACAGATCTTTGAAAAAAAGACACAACTATGTGATTGCTTTCCAAACATTTGGAGGTAGAAGTTCACGAAATGTAATTGGCAAGATCATTTGCATAAAATCGTGACAATCATGACTTTTCATGGCAAACATCCTCAGCTTCTTCATATCGATACATCTACTCATGTTTAACACATAACTATCGGGAAATTTAAGTTTTCTAACCCATTCAAAGAGAACATTCATTTATTTTTTCTCCAACGTGTAATAGGCCTTTTGATACTCTCCAATAGGCTCATTGCACTTCAATTCAGATCTGGCGTAATACTGGTTCAACTACTTTCTTGATTTTACAGTATTCTTTCTTTTCCCTTTCACATTCAGCACAATATTGAATATATTGTCAAATCCCAAAAATATAGTCTTCTTTTTCCACCCACACCCCTAAGCCTTCGAGATGGTGGCATTGTCATTCAATTCTGTCACTTTCTTAAGACCCAACGTCTCTATTTCATTCAAAATGTCAATTCCATTTCTCATTTTTGGTGTGTCCTTCGTAACCACTTTGTTCTTAAGAAATGTCCTCTTATTTCTACGAAATGGTTGATTGGGATCCAAAAACTTTCGGCGGTTGTCAAACCATGATTGCTTACCACTACACGCTAACGTAAATATGTCGGTCAAGCCTCCACAATGTGGACAAGCCAATCTAATGGTAGTGCTCCACTCGGATAACATCAAATAAGCTGGGAAGTCATTTATGGTCCACAAAAGCACGACTCTCATTTAGAAATTTTGCTTCCGTGAGACGTCATAAGTGCACACACCTACATTCCACAAGTGACACAGTTCATCAATCAACAGTTGTAAGAACACATCCAACTTCTCATTCAGATTCTGTAGTCATGGTACTAACACTGTTAAGAATATATATTGTTCATTTGTACACATCCAAGGTGGAAGATTATATGGAGTTAGAATGATGGGCCATGAAGAATATTGTTTCCCAGTCTATCCAAATGGTTGAAACCCATCTGTAGAAAGACCTAGCCTTACATTATGGAACTCTAAAGTGAAACTGGGGAATGTAAAGTTCAAGTGCTTCCACGCAAGTGAGTGTTGGGAGTTTTTCGAATTGAACCACCACAAGATCTATTTGGATGCTCATTAGTCCTAGCTCATGTATATCATATTTTATACATTTTAGTTGAATTGACATGCAAGTTGCAATTTTCGAATCTACAAAATGAGGAACCATAGAATCAATTCAAAATCAACTTACAAATTAACGTTGGGTTGATCACAAGATTTAAGGTCCAATCTTGTTGTTGAATATGTATGGATCGGCGTCCTTCACAGTGTATTCCACTTCTCGATCCTCTGTTGTATTCCAGGACCGAGTCTAGATACATGGTGGATTGTATACTACTAAACATGTGTGAATACTATGGGGATCAAGAGAGCACAAAGAGAGGCTGATTTTCAATGTCTAATTTTCATCCTCCCCTCCTTAATTAAATACGGAGGGGGACGAAAATAACTCTCCAAACCCTAATGGGTGTACACCACTCACTCTTGTTCCATCCCTAGTCTATTAAGATCATATTGAGCTATAATAGGGATCTAGAAGAATATTAAATTGGCCTGCTAATTTATTTAATTTGTAATATCCACAACTTAGAATAAAATTAAATAAATTAAATATTATTGTTATCCACTAAAGAAATAATACTTACCTATCAATTTAATACATATTTATGAATATGCTTTCTCCTTTATTCCAGCCATTCTCAATGTTTAAGATATAATGTTCATTAATTAATTATGTAAGCTTTTTGACAAATATAATTAATTCATATCTTATTCTTTGTGTAGTACCACATAAGATTTATCATGTACAAAATAAATTCCTCCTGTAGGGTTTTACATGAACTTTATGCTTCCTCAAGAGAACATCATCAACCGGGCGCATCAGGACACTGTGGCCATATATAATGCACGATCCATCATATATATAAATGTCACTGCCCAAAATATCAAGGTTGTCGATCCTATCAAAGAATCTCACTCACTGATAAATCAAAATAGTAGACATAACATATATATGTCCGTCAATATATATAGGTTAAGAACCCAAACTCTATGGATCTTTATTCTCTCACTTAACATCAGAATAGAGAATAATATCCTATCGTGATCTACCTCTATACACAAGCCAGTGTACTAGAATAATCAGCTAGTTAAGATAAACTAACTATCAGATTATTCTACGGTATATCGATGGTGGGTTCAGAACTATCTAAGCCATGAGCATTTTAATACATTACAAGAAATCTGATGCTATGATCTTTACAATGTGTATACTCATACCATATCATCTACAATACAAGTATATGAAACTGACAAATAAATATAACTATAAATAAATGCACACAATGACTATAATAATTATTCAATCTATATTGTCAAATAAAATATTATAGAATGTATATAAAGACAAGTCCTCTAGTATAAAAGACTAACAATCTTCCACTTATGCTCGAAGCATGTCTTTCAAGTATAGAAACAAAAGTGGCTAACTCTCTAACTAACTCTAAATCTCAAACGCATTTCCAGGTCTGCATCTCACCCTCATTTTCTCCATGTGACCATTGAAGGTATTAGCTGGTAGGCTCTTCGCGAATGGATCAGCCAAGTTATCCTCCGATGTAATCTTGACCACTGTCACATCTCTTTTCTTAACGATCTCTCGTATAAGATGACACTTTCTCTCTAAGTGTTTACCTGCGTTATGGGCTTTGTGTTCCTTCAAATTTACCACTGCACCTGAGTTATCACAATATAGTGTGATACTCTTAGGCAAATCAAGAACCACGCTCAAATCCAATAAGAAGCTCTGAAGCCAGACAACTTCCTTTACAGCCTCAGAGACAGCTGCATATTCGACTTCCATGGTGGAGTCAGCGATGCATTTTTGCTTGATGCTCCTCCATGCAATGGTTCTGCCTCCCAAGGTAAACACATAGCCTGAGGTAGATTTACTCTGGTCTTTATATTAAAAATCCGAGTCCGTATAACCTAAGGTATGAGACTATCAGCACAGTATAACAACGTATAATCTCGAGTCCTTTTCAAGTACTTGAGAATGTTCTTTACTGCAGTCCAGTATCCTTGTCCAGGGTTAGACTAATATCTACTTACCATGCCCACTGCATACCAAATATCGGGCCTAGTGCATAGCATAGCATACATGAGGCTGCCAACAGCCGAATCATATGGAACCCCTTTCATCTCATCTATTTCAAACTGTGTTTGGGGACACATTTCCTTGGATAGATAAATTCCATACCTGAAAGGTATAAAACCTTTCTTGGAATCTTGTATTTTGAACCTAGCTAGCACTGTATCGATATAAGTCACCTGAGATAGACACAACATCTTTTTCTGGTAATCTCGAATGATCTTGATGCTAATGACATGTCTGGCTTCTCCCAGATCCTTTATATTGAACAACCACACCCTTATGTTTGATAAAACCTTCTTATTATTTCCAATAAGTAAGATATCATCAACATAAAGTACAAGGAAAACCACCACATTTTCGTCACTCTTTTTGTACACATAGCTCTCATCCGAACTTTGCACGAATCCATATGACTGGTAACTTTATCAAACTGGATATTCCAAGACCGCATCACCTGTTTAAGTCCGTAGATAGATTTCTTAAGCTTGCCCACTAGGTGCTTTTGGCCTTTAGCAATGAATCCCTCCAGTTGCTTCATGCGGATGTTTTCTTTAAGACTTCCATTTATGAAAGCTGTTTTGACATCCATCTTCTAAATCCCATAATACAAATGAGCAGTAATAAACAAGAGGATCCGGATCGACTTAAGCATGATGACAAGTGAGAAGATTTTCTCATAATCGATCCCTTCTTTCTGAGTATACCCTTTTGCCACCAATATAGCCTTGAAGGTTTCAAACTTCCATAGACCCTCTCTTTCTTTTGTAAACCCACTTACAACCAATGGGTTTTACCCTATTATGTGGTTCTACAAGCTCCCAGACTTGATTTCGATCTATAGATCAAATCTCAGACTCTATGTAGTTTTCCAAGAATCTACATCTTTATCTTAAAATGCTTCGTCGTAGGTCCTGGGATCTAATTCATTCAGTTTTTTCAGAAAATCTAAAGATTCCTCTAAACCAATGAATCTATCAGGTTGGCATATAACTCTCCCACTGCGATGAGGCATTTCACGTACTTCTGTGACATATTGTGAGTTATTGGTGGTACCTCTTCTTGTACAGATGGTGTAGGATTTAAATTCCCTCATCGAAGCTCCTCAAGAATCATCTCGCTCCTGGGTTTATAATTCATCACATAGTCTTCCTCTGAAAATCAGGCATTAGTGCTCACAATGATCTTTTGATCCTTACGTTCTCCTTGGATACCTGACACATATCCTAACATCCGTACCAGATGCCAACTTGTTAGCTTCTTTATCCATCACGTGTACTGGGCTACCCAAATCCGAACATGACCTAAACTGGGCTTTCGACCAGTCAAAGTTCTGTAGGTGTAGCAGGAACTGATTTTGATAGAATCAAGTTAAGAAAGTAAGTTGTTATTTCCAGAGAAAATCCCTAGAACGAAATAGGCAACTCTGAATAGCTCGTCATCGATCTAACCATTTCTAATAATGTTATGTTCCTTCTTTCTGCTATGCCATTCTGCTGTGATATGCCAAGTGCAGTCAATTGGGATGTAATCCCATTCTCTGCCAAGTAGTCCCTAAATTCATCTGAGAGGTACTCACCACCACGATCAGAACACAGTGACTTGATACTTTTATCTGCTTGTTTCTCCGTTTCCGTCCTAAATTCTTTGAATATGTCAGAGCATTTGAACTTATGACATAACAGGTGTATGTATTCATACCTTGAGTAATCATCAATGAAAGTGATGAAATTCTCATACTCTCCTCGAATTTAAACTGACATAGGGCCATACAAGTCATAGTGCATCAAATCTAATACCTCTTCAGATGTATTCCATTTAGACTTCAATGGACTCTTGACCAATTTACCTTCCAAACAAGATTCACACAAAAGAAACGTTTCCAAGACCAATGAAGATCGTGGTCCATCATTTATGAGGTTTTTTCGTATTGAACCACTATAATATCTATTTGGATACTCGTTAATCCTAACTCATGTATATCATATTTTATGTGTACGATGTAAATAATTAACCATAGTTGAATTAGTATGCAAGTTGCACTTTTTGAATCTACAAAATGCAAAAAATATAGAATAAAATGAAAATCAACTTACAAATTAATGTCGGGTTGATCATAAGATTAAAGAACTAATATTGTTGTTGAAGATGTATGGATCGGTGCCCTTCACAGTGTATATCACTTCTCGATCTTCTGCTGTATTTCTGGACCACATCTCGATACAAGAAATATTTGTGGTTAATTCTTTTTTGTTTAAAAAATTGGTACTTGGATAAATTTGTCCTATTATCTATTGATTTTAGGATTTTATTGAATTAGTGTTGAATTTTCCTTTGTATTTAAATATTCATGTTTGGATAATGTTTCGTTATTATAATTATTTTACGTTTTAGTGCTTAATTTGAAATATTATTTAGATTATTTACAATTTGAAAATATAATTTTATTTTTATAAAAATTGTGTAGAACAGTATTATACGTAACGGTTGAAAAAAAATGTTATCTAAACACAAGAATATGTAACGGTTTAAAAAAAAAACGTTATCTAAATATAAGAATACGTAACGGTTTTAAAAAAAGCATTATCTAAATACAATAATACGTAACGGTTATAAAAAAAGCGTTATCTAATTAAAAAAATATGTAACGATTTTTCATTAAAGCGTTATCTATGCTATGGAATAGGTAACGGTTTCCAAAAAAGTGTTATCTATGTTATGGAATATGTAACGGTTCTTTAAAGAGTGTTATCTAAAAAATATAATACGTAACGGTTTCATAAGAAACCGTTACGTATAATATATAATAGGTAACGGTTTGTTATAATAACCGTTACGAAAGATCATAATACGTAACGCTTTATTTAATATAGATAACGGTTATAAACCGTTACGTAAAGTGAGTATAGATAACGGTTAATAACCGTTACGTATACTGGGTAGAATACGTAACACCACTATACGTAACGGTTCTGAAATGGCATACGTAACGGATAATAACCGTTACGTATGTGCATTTTTGTAGTAGTGCAGTTCTTCTGGGGGTCGGTAGGGGAACAGAGGAAGATGCATTGGATCAGCTGGGAGACTATCTGTTTGCCAGTGTCTGAGGGTGGCTTGGGTATTCGGAGGTTTGAGGATCTGGTTACAGCTTTCAGTTGGAAGCTCTGGTGGAGGTTCAGAGCTCGGGAATCTCTGTGGGCGTGGTATATGAGGCATAAGTATTGTGGTCCGTCTCACCTAAAGAGGGTGCCTTTGAGGAAGTCCGATAGCAGGGTGTGGAGGAGGCTTGTCAGAGTTGGCATACAGGCTCAGGAGCATATCAGGTGGACCTTGGGGGCCGGTGAGGTAAGCTTCTGGGATGATGTTTGGTATGATGATTTGCCTTTATCTGCTTTTTGTCCTGCTACTGTGTTTGATCATATGTCTGTTGATTGGTATTTTGATGGAGAAAGAGAATTTTGGGGGTCCGAATCCCCGACACTTCATGTCGTGCCAACACAGTAGAAGCAATAATCTTTTGCACGTATCGAAACACAGGATTAGGCATCATGGATGCTTTTGCTCGTTTGTGATCATACTGCCTCATCTCAGATTGGAGGCGTCGCTAAAAGTTTTCAGCCCGAACTCCGAAGCGGTTGAAAAAATACCTCCATCAGGCACATGAAAAATGGCGTTGACTTGATCAGCAGTGAGGATATGGGCCACATTCCCCAAACGGAATGTCATAGTGTGTGGGCCTCAAAGGAAAGTTTGTTGGACATCGAGGGTGCTAAGAAACTCGTACACCAACACCAGATAAGTAGGTCATTCCCCAGCCACAGTATGGTTCCAACCAATGCGATTGATGAGGCCCCACATGTCCTCGTGAATGCCGAGAGCTGAAGTGGTAGCAGCGTAGGGATATCTGTTCGGGAAAATCTTCATCACTGCTAAACGGCCCAAGCATCTCGTTGCTCTTGTGTTTGCAAATCGATGCTATATCGGAGTGGGTGATAGAGAGGAGCTTCTCCTTCATCCTCATCAGCAAGGTCAGGCTCGAGCTCTTCAACCATATCCTCTTCTTCAGACTCGGGCTCATAGTCTTCATCCGTAGAGTCCTCTGTCTCGGATCCCCCATTAGATTCATGCTCCCCAGATTGATTCTCTTCCTCAGATTGTTCCACTTCCTCGTCAGCGTATTCGTCAAAATCTTCTTCTTTATTGAAAGCGGTGGGTGGAGGAGTAGCAAGGATAGGGGGCCTGCTTCTGCTCCCTCCGATAAGTCTACTGAACAAATTCCCTCGAGCCATTTTATCGTACCCACACGAACAATGTCCTACAAAGAAAAAATGAAATCAAACCTAAAATTTTTCCCCCAAACTTGATTACAAGCAAGTACACCATCATCTCAATCTCCTATTTCAATACATCATTCAAAAACCAAATTTGTTTTCCTATCAACATGTCTCCCCAAGCACACACACTTAACTTCATGTCCCATAATGAATCCAACATTTGAGACTTCAACAACCCAAAACATGAACACACATAATTCACCATGCCCAATTTTCACAAGAACATCAAGAGTAATATGAAAGCACAAAAATGGAGGCAAAAAGTCCCAAAACCTCAACATCACCCCAAAACAAAGGCATTTCAAAAATCCACCATGAATTAGCATGCTTAACACCAACAAAATATGTAAAACACACAATGCCAACATGGTAGGGGAAATTGGAACCACAAATTGCAAGCAAAACATATATAGCACAAAAATCCCCAAGTTCCCATTCTCAAACCCTAAGAAATGGGTAATCCAATTTACACCATGAAGCAAAAGAATGACCATGAAAATGACATCTACATATCATGGATAATTGAAAAACATCAGTTTCAAGGGAAGAAAACATACCTTAGGTGGTGAATTTGGAGAGAAATTGAGTGTGTGTTCGTGCGTTTGTGTGTGAGAATGAAGAATGATGAAGAAAGATAGAGAAAAGGGAGAATTAAACCGAATTCTGCGTCTACCACGTCAGCTTTTCACTCACGACCACGTCTCGGATCGCGACTCGGGTCGAGAATTTTGTTCAGGCCACCGTGTAAAATTCGCGACCCAGCATGTCCGCCACGTGGACGGGTTAAAAATTCACGACCAGGATAGGTTAAAAATCCACCACATGGACAGATTAAAATTGTCTAGAGTAACAATATAAAATAAACTCGAATAATAGCACTTAAAGAAATAAGTCCTCGGCAACAGCGCCAAAAACTTGTTCGGTATTTTATTTCCACCTAAACTGCAAGTGTACAGTGAGGTTTTTAGTATAATGGTGAACAAGGTCGAATCCACAGAGACTTAATTTCCAACCACTAGTTATTCTATTTATCCTAACTATGTTATCTAGACCACACAAATTTGGGAAAAATTATAACTAATTAAAAGAAACAAATAACGAACTTAAATTACTAAGAGCAATAACAGATAAAATTGCAGAGATAAATACCAATAAGAACAAGTGTATTCTTGGATTGAACATTCATCAATTATTCCATCTGATTGACTAATTCCAACTTCATGCCTATGTTGAGATTTTAAATCACACTAGAGCAACCATTTCTGTAATCCAAACCTCTTTACAGAGTATCTAGAATGTAGATCACACAATAAATACCAATGTCTGCATTAATTATCTAAAATGCAATTCCTAAATAAACCATAGGTTTAATGCTCTCCAACATAATCACAACTCTTTCGAGTGTTGTTAATTACCGAGTTAATTATTCTTTTCTAGTGTCGAAACTCCTCTCTCAATTTATGAATCAACACAAATTAACACATCAATTAATGGCCAGTCAACTGATGTAAAAAATGCAAAGCAAGAATAATTAAAATGCGACATAAAGATTGGAATTAATTAAAAGACTTCATAAATGAATCATGAAACAACCCTAGAATACTAGGATTTAATTATTCATACTAAAATAAACGAATAAAATTGTCTTTAATTTGTTCATGGCTAGACAAGAAATAAAGTAAAATAAAACCCGGAAGATTAAATCTGCCTCTAATCTTGACTTGCTTGAATTCCTCGATCTTGTTCTTCATGATGCTTTTTCTCCGTTGTTTCTCTTTGCTTTCAATCTTAGGGTAGGGCAGAAGGTCTGGAATTTTCGTGCATGGAAACCCTTATATACCAAGTTAGGAAAAGTCCAAAAATAAAATAAAAAATGTTATAAATCTCAAATTTTCAAGTAAAAATAATAAATAAGATCTCAAAATTTGTTAAAATAAAACGGTTATAATCTAAACTGTCATGAAAAATGCAAAAAAAAAGAAAGCAAAATTTACAACAATAAATGTTACTATTGTTGTCTATTAACTCAGAACAGTTGTCTATTATATAAAAAATATTGTCTAAAATATAACTATTAAATTGTGTGATAGACAATAGTTTATATCATAACCGTTGTATATTACACGATTTTACCATATATATGTATAGATAGATAAATAATTTAATACTACTAAGTGAGACAAATGTTACGAACTTACGGATCTCATGCAAAGTTGAAATCTTATATTGCAATTTGGAGTCGCAAGCTTAGCACACTTCATTTTTTTTATTTTTTCTTTAATTTTAATTTCTTGAGCTCTAGTTTAATTTTATACTGGTTATCTAGGGTTCATCATATCCAATTAAGGTGTATTATATTTTTTAGTATTTAATTTATTATTTTTAGTTATTAATTGATTATTTGAAAAATTAAATACTAAAATATTATAATAAACTCTAATTGTGTAGGGTAAATCTTAAATAACAAGTGTAAAATTAAACAAAACTACAAAAAAAAATGAAATTGAATAAAAATTGAAGAAGAACTAAAAACATCCAATGTGTAGGAAAAATACAACACAGAAAGTGCCTAGGCGATTTCGTGTATATCATGCATCTATTTATGTGATACCCCGACCTTTTTTACTAAATTATAAATTATAATTTTGGTAAATGATTTTGAATTAATATTGTTTGAATATTAATCATGATAGTATGTTTGTATATTATGTCGTTGTTTTGATGCAGGTTGTTCCACTCGAGCCGATACGTCATAGCACATGGTAATATTATACTAAGTGTATAATACAGTTTGATTTTTTTATACTAAAATGTCAAGTTATATGATAATGAATGAATGTAATTAAAGTTAATTTTTATTTTTTCCGGCATACCTTGAACACCCTGACATTGAGCCGGTCGGGGGTCTCGCTGCGAGTTGGGGGTTTAGGGGGCAAAGCGCCCCGATGGGGGCTAGGGGGCAACGCCCCTGCTTTTTCGGTATATGTATTAAATGTGTTTTGAAAATTTAAGTTATATTTAAATTAGAGAGTTAAATGGAGTTGGAAATGTCCAGGAGCCAGACCGTATTCGAAAATAATAATAAGTCGAGTCTGCAACACAAGCTATAGACTTGACTGTTTGGGTCGTGTGATGCAGCTTCAGAGACGCGTTTTTCTTTGTCTCTGACACGACCAACAAACGTGAGTGCACCGAGTCGCGTCTCGTAGTGAAGTCGAACGTGACTGTGGAACGCGACCTCCTCCAGTTGCATACTGAGCAAAGAACTGCAACGCGGGCTGCAGATGCGATCACCCTGGGTCGTGTGTCTTCGCTTCAGGGAGCCATTTTTCTTCGGCTCGAACGTGACCTTCAAACGTGATCACCCTGGGTCACGTTTCGCTTCAGGATTTCCATCTTTTAAACACTTCTCTTCACTCATTCATCTTCACTTCTTCATTCATTTTGGCGATTTTCTTCCAAACTCTCTCAAGAAAAATATTTAAGTTCTTGGAGTGGATTCTCTCATCATCACCCATCAACCAAGGTTACTTCATACCATCTTCCTCTTGGTGATTAAACACCATCTCTTGTTGATTTGAATTAAGGCTTTGTATCCGAAAACTTGGGATTTTTGATTTTATTGATCATCTTGCTTTGATATCTCGAACATATAGTTTATTTACTCCGTTGAAACTATATGTGTAGTTATATTGAAATTCTTATGGTTCATTGTTGCTAGAGTTTGGATATTTTGCCCTAATTTCCCCTTGATATGTTGGTAGTTGGTTGGAGGTGTTGTGATGATTGAATGGATTTGATTTTCATGTACGTTATAGCCCTAGGAGGGAGGTATATGTATTGGGAACTATGAGTTTATAGAATTTAAATTGAGACATGTTCATGTGGTTTGAATGGGTGCACGTAACATGCTCGGTTAAATGTCTCAAAGAGTTTTAATGTGTATTTTGAGTCTAAAAGTCATAGTATGAGCTTGTATATCCATGGTTGTGTATGTGGATATGTATGAAAACCTTAAAGTAGCGTATAGAATGTATTTGGTTAAAATTATAGAATAATTATATAACTCGACATCTAAAATGAAAAAGAAATTTAAAGGTGATAGGTGACGTACTGTGGTTCGAGGTGGACGACTTGTGCACGGCAAAGAAGTATTTTGAAGGTAGAGAGGCTTTCGAAGCGTCTCATAAGGTGATGTGACCCGGGGCTAAGGGACATGACACGACACAAAATACGCGGAAGCTAGGAAAGAAACTACGTCGGTGAAGTAAGGGAACAATACTCGATTATCTAGACGACTAAAACTCAACTAAAATACCTAGACAATGACACACAAAATAACACAAAATCCAAATAGATTAGGGCTGTTTTGGACGAGCTTATGGACGATGATGGTGAATCAGGTTTAGAAGGGCTAGAGTAGATAGGGTATGATAGAGATGAAACGGACTTACGGATTGAACGTGACGAACACAAACTTGAACTCGAATGATGGCTGGACTTGAATCGGACGTGGATGGCTTGTGGTTGATGTCGAACGGCGGCGATGATGGTGTGTTGTTGATGTGAATCACAACCAGAAAGTTACCTTGAATCTCGAACGTACACAAGGCCAAATTCTTTAAGTTGCTCTTCGATTAGCGAGTCTCCGACGATCCCTCTAACGTGGACGGCGAATTCCCTTTGTAAAACTTAGAGGTGCTAAATCTAAGAGTATGAATTTAATTATCTAAACTCACAAAGATTGAAAGGGTTGAGACGATATTGAAAGCAAAGCTTAATTAATCAAATATAGTCTAAAGTATAAATGTCACAATGATCCTCTATTTATAATAGAGGTGGCCGAATCCTACTAAGATAAGGGCCGAAAAATACTATCCAAAACAAACTAGAATTGAACCAAGAAACTTCCTAAACTAGAATTCTATTCAAGGTAGAATTGTGCCTTAAATAAAACCTAGTCAAACTAGAAATCCTAATGACTGAAAATTACTAATAAATAAATAAAAATCTGACTTTGGACTATAGTCTAAATTAAATAAAATAAATACTATAGTCTAATAAATCAATCCCCTTAATTAAATCATCAAGGGCCGAAACTACTCGGTATGTGCATACCGACGGGTACACTCATATTCCAAGTCTTCACTTTTGGCCGTGCACTCTTCAACACACGTACACATGCACACGGCACATCTTCATGCATTGCACTCCATGTCTTGATCTCCATCTTCCATCTTCAACAAGGTCATCATCTTCAAGCTACCTTACACGCCATCTTCATCTTCGAGCTTCTTGCGAATTGTGGCTTGCAAATAATCTTGCAACTTCTTAGCTCGTAGTCTCGTGACGGGTCCTTTGAATTGCAGCTCTTCATTGACTTCCTCATTGCTATGGATGTCCTCATCATAAGGTGGGGTTACTCTAAACTGTAAATACGTGTAAAGTTATAGTTACTGTTATGCTTTGATTGTATAAGTATGCAGGGTCTTCGGACCCGTTATATGAATGAGGCCCTTTGGGGCAATACAGAGATCCTCTGAGATTGATAAAGAGGTCCTACGTGATCGATATAGACTTGTTAATGTCCTCCTTAGGGGATAATAAGCCTGCAGGCATCCCTACAGGGCTAAGATGTTCATTAACAGGGCATCATGATGTTTGGGCCCTACGGGGTTGAGGCTAGTCTCCATAATGTAAAGAAATTTCCATATGTTATATTTTCACTTGTGCAATTAACTATAACTGTTTGCAGTGTTTTCCCACTGAGTATGTTGTTAAATACTCACCCCATTCATATTTAATGAATTTCAGGTTGAGGAGTTGGGGGTTGAGTAGGAGCGTTGTGAATACAAGAGAACCCCTACAAGCTCGTGTTTACTTTTACATGCTTTTGAAATACTCATATTATTATTATTTCATTGATCATCCTTCTTTTATTTTATGATCAATGATCATTGGGGATGGGACTAGCCCGATTTTGTAGTTATGTTGTATTTAACTTGATATATTGTGTAAACGTTTTAAAGGCGGGTCGTTCGATCTAGGAGCCTACTATGTACAAATATATGTCGTTGAATCCCTAAATTATGACAGTTAAACTAGAGTGCTAGACGGGCGGGTTGTGTTAAACCTAAGAACCCGATAGGTTAGATGATTGTATGATTGATGTGGATGGGCTTATACAATACTTCTACTTAATACTATATTGTGTGACGGGATAGATCCGATAGGTTGCATGTTATAATTCCGCAAAATTTATGATGAGAATTATGATGTCATACCTTATCATGCTATTTGACTTTAGCTTTTGCTCAATTTAATATAAGCACACAAATGTAAGTAAGTAAATTGTATGTTAGGTGACGTGGCCAAACGGAGTAGTTTGGGGCGCTACAATTGCAATTTCGAAAAAAAAAAAAAAAAAAAAAAGCAGCCAAGACTAATGTCGTGTATTGATTATTTTTCATTTTATACATTTTTTCTATTCAATGATTGGTATAACTCCCGTGCACTGCACGTGTTTATAATGAGTTAACCAACAGTAGTTTCTGGGAGCATATAATCATGTCTATGTTATGAAACGGCCGGCTAGCTAATTTGTCCATTTCACCTTATTCAAAGTTTCTATAATAAATAAATAAACTACTAACACTTGATTTTAACGCATAAAATTAAAGTGGAATAGGAAATCTGAAATGGCCTCAAAAACGAGTCTTCTCTTCATGTTTGTTCTTGCTATGGCTGTTGCTGCTGCGCTGGTTTTTGCATCTGATCATTTCACGGCTGCAGACGACGGCGATCCGAATCATCAAGTAAACCATGTTGAGCAGGCTGGGAGCACGAACCGTTACGTTGATATGAAACTATGCCGCAGGTTTAAAATAAAAAGAATTTTAATGAACACACTTTACTATATTGAACACTTTCTGCAACTTATTCTTTTGGTTATTTTTGTGTATGTTAGACGAATGATTGTGCGTGTATAAAAGAAAGGCTCTCTCGCTCTTCAAATTAGATCATGCATGTACTCCCCCTCTTTCTTCTATCTCACTTCGTGTCTCATTATTAGTTTTATCAGTTTTTCTTTCATATTTTTCTCAGTGATCAATTTAATTTTTGAAATATTATTTGAGTTTATTCCATCCATTTAGGCTTTATAATTATTTTTTAATATTTAATTTTTATTTTTAGTTAATATAATTGATTAGTGTGATGGATTATTCCATAACTAGGATGTATAACTTCTTACAAATTTCAAGCCGTAGTAATTAATGTTAATTATGATGAGAAACACTTTTTCATTTTTAATTATAAAAAATTTAGACGATTATAAAAAATCTAAACAATTATTAACTTTCTCATTTTTTGATTGGATTGACTCAAATGATATATCAAATTAAAAGTCTTTTCACGATCTTTCGTTTAAGATATCACATGGATATTTTTGGATGAAAAATATGGACGAAAAATATAAAATATTCATTTTTCATACATATGCAAGTTCTAAATAAAATATAATTCTAAAATGACAATTATAAGTCTTAATTGTAATGTAATAAACCTTCATTGTAATTAATAAACCATAATTTGGATGTAATAAACCTAAAAATACCTAAACGCTAAAAATATTCCTAAAATAAAATTAGTGAACCCTAAAATTAAAGTGAATTAATTAAATTATTTTTATCCGGTGTACGATACAGTGCACTTGTCCGGCGTTAATGCGTGAGATCGTGCACTGCGCTCGATAATTAATTTTTTTCGAAATAAATATATACCCTAAATGGAATTAGTGAACCCTAAAAATAAAGTGAATTAATTTAATCTGTTTAATCCGACAGTTCGAATACTACACTCGATAATTAATTGCTTTGAATTAAATATAAATTTTTATTCAAATTAATAAACCTTAAGTAGAATGAAATAGCACTCTTATAAACTCAGTAGTAGAGTGGTACTTTTTAGGTCACGGGTGATACTTTTTAGTTTAATGAGTGATTCTTTTGTAGGATGTTTTTTTTCTATTTTGCAGAGTGAGTCGAGTCGGATTAGGGAGGGTTGACTCACAAGTTGATCTAAACCTGTCTGAAATAAGATTATTTACACCATGTACATGCAAGCGTACGTTTACCAATTATGATTGTTTATGCTATAATAAATTTATGTTTATAACAAATATTATTAGCGTATTAAATTCTTCAGTAGGACACAAGAATGAGATGCATAATTTAGACTGGAGATCTCGTTCACTTGTTCTTGTAGTTGCAATATAGTTTTTTAGGTGTTCGAACATAATATATTTTATCCCTAAAAAAAGCTAATTAATTAAAAAAATTGATCTTTTTGTTCGTTGTTCATAGTTGTCACTTAATTTGTTTTTTTTTCCTTTATTCCATCGAGTTGTGTCTTCCTTTAATTTATTCCTTTCTTTCACTACAAGAATTCATTGAGCTAGCGATGGAAATTTCCGTCGGTAATCCAAGATTTTCCGTCGTTAATTCGAGATAACGACGGATTACCGACGGAAACTCACCGTCGTTATTCCGTTTGTCGGCAATAATTATTAACGACGGATATGGTCCGTTGTTAGCTGTAACGACGGCCATAACGACGGATATGGTCCGTCGTTAACTCTGGTGTCGTCTACAGTCGTTACCTTTTACGACGGACGTAACGACGGACTCGGTCCGTCGTTAATAATTAAAAATAAATTAAAATTAAAAAACCAATTAATATAACGACGGACTCTGTCCGTCGTTAATAAATTAAAATTAAAAAACAGATTAATTTAACGACGGACAGAGTCCGTCGTTAATAAATAAAAATAAATAAAAAAATAAAAATGAATTTTTTTTTATTAATTTCTGTTTTTTATTTATTTTTTTTTTATTTTTTTTTGTAATTTAGATTATTGTTTGTAAATAAATTATGGAAAAACTGTAATAAATATATATAAAATCTCCAATACAATACATAAAATGTAATATAATATGATAAAGAGTGTATAAAATACAAATAATAATAGTGTCAAGATGAAGATGGAGGAGGGCCCCTAAACTGCGCCCGCATCAGCTCGAATATCTCGGCCTGCTGGCGCAGCATCTCCTGCTGCTGATCGATCTTCTCCTACTGGGCTTGGAGAAGCGCTGCCTGTGCGTCCATCTTCTCCTGGAGAGCCGCATGCTGGGCATCCATCTTCTACTGGAGAGCCCTGATGGCAGCCTGAGTGTCGGGCTGTGGAGGAGCTGCAGATGAGACGCTAGGAGCTGAATAACTCCTAGATCGACTGCCGAGCCCAAACACTCGATTCTTCTTCGAGTGTCGTAGGGCAGCGTCCACGTATACGGCGCTCATGTCCACGGGTGGTGGCGCCTCATCTGTGCCAGGAGTCGGCTGGCTCAACTCCTCAACCCGAGCCAATACATCAGCCTATTCACAAAATTGAAAAATAATGATTAAATATTTAATTTCTATGTTATTAATAAATTTATTAATATTGATAAATTAACTTACAGCTATACGGGCAGACTTTCCATCTGTGTGGGATCCATCGGCATTGTCGTGCAGCCTCCTAAATGTCTCCCACGCCACGTCATTGGGCTGCACGCCCTTCTCCTTAGCCTATTAATTGGATAGAGATGTTAGCACAAACATATTAAAAAATAAATAAATAAATACTAATTTTATTGCATACCAAAGCTGCAGCATGCCCAACTGCACTCCGAGAGCCTCCTCGATGCTTCACAATGCCTGTGCCAGGACCATCGGGCTCAGTCAGACGATTCTTCGATGCGATCGCTGACTTCTTCTTGAAGGCATCACTGTCCCAGTACGCCTTGAAGCCCTCCCACATCTCAGGAGGCATGAATGGAGGGCAGCCCTTGGTCCCATCCTTCTTGAAGGTATGGACCATGTCCCTATATCTCTGAGGAGCCCTGAGCTCCCATGCTGCCCAAATGGCATCCTCCAAAGTGGGATCCCAAAACCACTCCTTCTGCAAGATATTGAGAACATGTGAAAATACTAAACTTATATAACATTTTAAAATATATGTATATAATAATAAGATACCCGGAACTCCTCCCTATATGTCTGCCTCCTCTCAAGGGGCACCATCTTCCAGGTGTAGGCACCCGAGTGCAAAAACCTCTTGAAGCTCTGTGTGATGGTGGCTGAGACGGGATAACTGGGCATCAATTGGCTTCCAAATGTAAAAAACAATAAATATATTAGAATATTACAGTTATTAAAATAATAATCTGTAAAAAAATATTCAAAACTATCTAATTCAACATACCCATCCTAAAGCCAACAACGACGCCGACCCTGCGCATCAACATCGGGCAATGACGATCCATGTAGTGAGATATCGCCAACTGGACCGCTCAGGCTCACAGATGATGATGATGAACCTCCAGCTGAGGTAGTACCGCCTCCCTACATCTGCAAATCCATATTAAGTTTAGTTTATGAAGTTAGCAAATTGCAACGGTACTAAGTACTTGAATAAGAAAACATCTATATATATCAAATAAGACCAACCACACTAATCATCTATGTCATCATCATCACTTATACTGTCATCTGATAAATCGATCTCTGGTTCTATATCTTCTTCATCATCTTCTTCTTCTTCTTGAATGTCTATTACCCCACCATCTGGATGATTTTGTATAGGATCGTCATCTATTGTGAGGGTATGCAAACCATCAACTTCATCCTCTTGAAAGGCTGAGGTTATGATTGTATTATCATCCTCTGATGGTACTTCAACATTAGATCGAGCCTTTATTTTGCAGACCGCCCACCAATCACTTCGAGAGCGATTTAAAGTTGGGTATTCACAGTAACACACTTGGATTGCTTGTTTAGCAAGCACAAATGGATCAGATCCTGAATACTTACGCTTATGATTTATAGAAACCATTTTGTAGTCAGGATGCACATTTGTTCCTTGTGTTGATGTATCAAACCACTCACATTTAAACAACACTGTCTTCTTAATAGGTAGACCAGCGTATTCCAACTCAATCACCTCCATCAATCGCCCGTAATATTCAGTGTGTGTCCATTTAATGCAGACTCCACTATTTATTGTAGCTCGCTGTGAGCCGTGGGCAATTGTGTGAAATTTGTACCCGTTAATAAAGTACACAGGGTAGACATTAACGGAACGTGAAGGCCCACTTGAAAGATCACGCATGATCTTGTTGACATTATTAGTTGGTTCTTGTGCCTGTTACAATAGAAAACTTCATACAATGTTACAGTTGCTCATGTATACTTACATTAAGGTTTTCGGATATCATATACTTACATATTTGGCGAACCAGCTCGCAAATTCTTTATCCATTCGTTTTTCAATATCTTCCATTGAGATATTCGAGCACGATACTTTCAATTGGTCAACGAACACACTTCAAAAAATTAAGCATGGATTAGAATTTGGTGAAATAACACTAACACATTTTAAACAGTTCACATGCTTACGTTGTGTACGGTTCAACTTCTGGACAATTAAGCAACACATAAATCTGTGCTGCAGCATACTCGTTCTCCGTCAAATATCTTTTTGACATTCTTCCAGATGGTCGACCGTGCTGCTTGAAAATCGACAGATTTGTTGCACTGTCATCTTGTGCGTCTCCAATACCTTCATAATTACGAGGCATGTTTCTATGTCTCGTTTTTACAAAATCTTCAAAATAATACGAACAGAAGGTCGAAGCTTCTTCCACCAAATAAGCATTACAGATTGAGCCCTCAACTCTTGCTTTGTTTCGGACGTTGTTTTTCAACTTCCTCAAGTACCGTTCAAATGGATACATCCATCGATACTGTACAGGCCCAGCAAGTCTGGCTTCATCAGCCAAGTGGACAGGTAGATGCTCCATTGAGTCAAAGAAACTTGGTGGAAAAATGCGTTCAAGTTTACACAATATGATTGGAATACTTTCATGCAACCGACACACATCATCAACAGTGATACTTTTGGTTGTCAAATCCTTGAAGAATAAACTCAATTCCGTGATTGCCTTCCAAACATTGGAAGGGAGAAGTTCAGCAAATGCAATCGGGATAAGACGTTGCATGAACACGTGGCAGTCATGGCTTTTCATGCCAAACATTTTCAATTTTCTCATATCCACGCATCTGCTCATGTTGGACACGTACCCATCTGGAAATTTCAACTCTCGAACCCATTCAAATAAGATGTTCTTCTCTTTCTTGTCCAACGTATAACAAGCCTTTGGATACTTGTCTGTGGACTCGTTCCGTTTTAGCTCTGGTCTTGAACAATACATATTCAACTCTTGTCTAGATTTGGAGGTATCTTTTGTCTTCCCCTGCACATTCAACACAGTATTGAGTAGATTATCAAACACATTCTTTTCAATGTGCATGACATCCAGATTATGACGAATCAACAGTGAGCTCCAGTATGGAAGATCCCAAAAGATATTTTTCTTTTTCCACCCGCAACCTTTGGAAATTGTCACATTATCATTATTCTCTGTGACTTTTCGAAGACCCAATGCTTCAATGCGAGCCAGAATTTCGTGTCCCGATCTCGTCTCTGGAGGTCCTCCATTCACCACTTTATTTTTTAAGAATGTTTTTTTATTTTTTCGGAAAGGGTGGTTTGCAGGTAAGAATTTACGATGGTTATCAAACCATGATTGTTTACCACTGCATGATAAGGTGAAGGCGTCAGTGGACTCCATACAGTGTGGACATGCCAATCTCCCAGTAGTGCTCCAACCAGATAACATGGAGTAAGCGGGAAAATCACTAATTGTCCATATCAATGATGCTCGCATCTGAAAATTCTGTTTCAATGAAACATCATATGTAGGCACACCAACCTCCCACAATTGAATCAATTCAGATATCAAAGGTTGTAAAAATACATCCAACTTCTCTTTCGGATTACGTGGCCCTGGCACTAATACAGTTAGGAACATGTACTGCTCTTTCATACACATCCATGGGGGTAAATTATACGGTGTAATGATGACGGGCCACGAAGAATACTGTTGTCCTGATTGCCCAAATGGTTGGAACCCATCAGTAGATAGACCCAACCTAACGTTACGTGCTTCAGAAGCAAATTGAGGAAAAATTGTGTTCAGATGTTTCCATGCAGGAGAGTCTGCTGGATGTCGCATTACTCCGTCATCAACAGATGATGCATGCCACCGCATATCCTTTGCTGTTGCATTAGATGCATACATCCTCTGTAACCTCGGAGTGAGTGGAAAATAATACATCTTCTTGTGTGCAACTGTGGTCTTCTGTCTTTTTTGCGAACGGCGACTCGTTTCCTTGAAACGGGGATGACCACAGAATTTGCATTCAATCAATTCACTATCAGCAGCCTAATAGATCATACAGTTGTTGAAACAACAATCGATCTTCTCAACAGGTAGCCCCATACCCCGCAGTAACTTTTTTGTGGTGTAGAAATTATCAGTTACCAAATTGTTCTCAGGAACTATCTCTTTCATTAATTGAGTTAGCTGATCAAAACATCTCTCTGACATGTTATTCTCAGATTTCAAATTCAGCAGACGAGCAACGAGTGACAATTGAGAATGGTTCTGACAACCCGGCCACAATTCTTTATCTGCGGCCCTCAACATGTCATAAAATCATTACGCTTCTGGATTTGGGGCCTCCTCGGTATGATCATCGACATTGATGTTGATATGCAGACCAGCAGCATCCATTACCATGTTCTGGTATGTATTCATTCCATCTTGACCACCCAAATTCTGATCGGTGTCCGGATGCACCTGTTGTTCGCCTTGATAAATCCATACACGATAATTGTGCACAAATCCTTTCTTTGCCACGTGTAGTCTCACGGTAGACGGCGTTTGGAATGGAATGTTCTTACACTTACGACATGGACACTTAATCTTGTATACACTCATGAAGGACGGTTGATTGCATGAAAACTCGATGAAAGAATTTAATCCATTAAGGAAGTCCGGATTCAAAGCACCATTCTGAAGGTATCGCCGGTACATCCATTCATGATCTAGACTCATTGTAGCAGGCCAATTTCTAAAAATTTTGATCGTAAAATACGCACTGATTATCGTTCAACCAAATATAAAAATAATTCATTAAACAACGGTACTAAATTTTTAAAAAAATTCGGCAGCACCTATGTGAATTTCCTAGTCCCAAGTTCTCGACTCTACGCTAATTGATCTATGTTCTTCTAATCGATTCAAAACAACAATACCAACAGAAACCAACAATTCCATAAAGAGGGATCCAGGGCCCTCATCCCAAACAAAAACCAACAATTCAATAAAGAGGGATCCATGGGCCCTCATCCCATTTAACAAAATTATTTGACATATAAATGCATAAATATCCTACTTAGCATGATAATTAATGCATATATAACAAGCTTAATTAGCCTAAATTGTCCAAAAAAAAATTAACATAATTAATTGACATATAAATGCATAAACGTCATACTTAGCATGATAATTGCATAAATAACAACATTAATTAGCCTAAACATCATACTTAGCATGATAATTGCATAAATAACAACATTAATTAGCCTAAATTGTCCAAAAAAAAAATTAACATAATTAATTGACATATAAATGCATAAACGTCATACTTAGCATGATAATTACATAAATAACAACATTAATTAGCCTAAATAACATACTTAACATAAATTGACAAAATAACTTTAACAAAATTGCATACTTAGCTCTGTGTAATTGTAAAACTACTAACTAACCTCGTATATATCACTGTAAACCGAAAAATTGTTGTAGTGAACCTACACAAAAATATTAACAAATTATTAATTATTTGTTTACAACTAATAATTCCAAATATGCAATTGCTTCCATGGTTACAACTAACATGCAAGAAATTTGGAATTGGAGTGAAATAACACATATACCAAGGTTCACGTACAAAAGCAAAAATATATATACATATATATATATATATATATATCTCTTCAATTACCATATCTTTCACCCCAAACAATCAATTTAATCAAAAATTTCACATCTCTATCTAAAATCTACTATGCCCACAAACTCAAACTTCTCTTCATTTAATAAAAAAATAAGGAAGAATAGTAGTATAGCTAGAGCTAGGTATATAAATTTTGTAAGAAATTATTAGACATATATAATAGTATAATATATAATAAATATGCAATGTGGTAGTACGTAAAGTTGTGCTTGAAACTTGAAAGGTTATACATTCGATCACAACAATATTTTAAATCGAAGTATCTTATTTCCACTAATTAGAAATAGAAATAATATTATAGAAATATGTGTATGATGTGATACAAATAAATTGAAAATTCTGTATAATTGGGAAAATTCTGTAACTTAGATATATATATATATATATATATATATACATATGAATGTAAATTAAATAAAAGCTTAAACAAAACAAGTTCATATTTCCAAAACCTTTTACAGAAAAGCTAAAATTGAAAGCAAAATATTCAGGCATTTACATTTTGACAAGACAGAAGCAAAATCTGGCAAACAACATAAGAAACCCAACATCAACAAGCAACTGCGAAATTTAATTCATACAAAATTAAAAAAAATAAAATAATATATATATATATATATATATATATGAACACAGCTTAATTAACCTATCATCTGCTGTTAGTTCTGATCATCATCATTCATATCATAGTTTCAAATCAAATTTCTGTGTGAGAGTCGTCGCTTCAGGGAGACGACAGAGAGAGACAGACGAGAGGGAGAGAGAGAGTCGGCAGAGGGAGAGAGAGACAGACGAGAGGGAGGGAGAGAGATGCAGATGGAGAGAGAGACGAGAGGGAGAGAGAGACCAGAGGGAGAGAGAAACGAGAGGGAGAGATTACCTTGCGCCGCCGCCGCCGCCTCCTCCGCCTCCGTTCGCCAGGCCAGTCACCGCCGACTCTGCCTTCACCGATCGATCGCCGGGGGTTGGGGGAATTTGGGAAATTAGGGTAGAATGGCGTGAATGAAATTGCAGCGATATTCAGTCTGTTTAATCGCTATTTACCGACGGATTACGACGGACTCAGTCCGTCGTTAATATTTAATTTTTTAAAAAAAATACGGAAAAAACTTAACGACGGACTATGTTCGTCGTTAGTTTATAAATATTTTAAATAAAATAAATCTAGAAATTTTAATGACGGACAGAATCCGTCGTTATTTCAAATTTTGTTTAAAATTAAATGCGGGAATTATTTACGACGGACTATGTCTGTCGTTAATGTAAAATATTTTAAATTAAATAAATGTCGATTAATTTAATGACGGCACCGTCCGTCGTTAATTATTACATTTTTTAAAAATAATTAAGGAAAAACGTAACGACGGACCCTGTCCGTCGTTAATTAAAATTATTTTAAATAAAATAAATGCCGATCAATTTAACGACGGACACCGTCCGTCGTTAATTATTACATTTTTAAAAAATAATTAGGAAAAAACGTAACGACGGACCCTATCCGTCGTTAATTATAAATATTTTTAATAAGATAAATACGGAATATATTTAACGACGGATAGATCCGTCGTTATAGAAAAATAATTTTAAAACATAATATTTTCAGATTTTATAACGACGGATCGTGTCCGTCGTTAATATTAATGACGTCCTGTCCATCGTAAATCCGTCGTTATAAGCTACCAACGGATAGTCCATCGGCAGTCTGTCGGTAAAGACGATCCGAAAAAATTCCGTCGGTAGTTTCGTCGTTAATAAGTAAAATTCTTGTAGTGTTTTTATTTTGAGATTGTTAGTGCAGGAGTGCACGCATTATGGACTGTCATTATTTTAATGGCATGCCATGATGTTTTTGGCGAGGTGCCCAAAATGATATACCGGTTGGTATTCAATGTCTGTTGTGCAAAACAACAAGATTGAAGACAGGAGACTCCAAGGTTTGGTGTTCACATCAATGTCAGAATAATAGACAAGGATGTGAGACTGTGGATGGTGTTCAGAATGTTGTTCAACCGGTGTTCCCTGCGAACTACAACGATGAACTTCAGAATTGATCGAGAGAGTATATGCAAGGGATACTAGAGTGTTTTGCAGTCTAGAAGATTCTGAGTTCACACAAGGAAAATAGCAGATTGAAGACCCAATAAGAACTAAATCTTGAAGACGTGTTCAACAAAGAAAAGTCTTACCATATTGGTCCGCGATTAAAAAGGAAACTGGCTTTCCTTCTTCGAAGTAAAGTCGGTTTGCTTCGTCTATAAAAGAAACTTTGCGGATCAGATTTGATGATCGAAAAAATGGTGCAAAACTTACAAGAGTAAAAAAAATTTTAGCGCTCTACGTGTTTTGAGCTCTAGAGTTTTTGTTGTAGCTAGAGTTGTTCATTCAAGTGTTCAATTTAAAGTATAGTGATGAGTCCAATATTCCGAGACATTTTTGTACTATTTTAGTCCTCGTTTATTATATTCTTGAGCCTTTTAGAGAGAGATTATGAATTAATATGAACAGGGGATTAGAATCACAAAGTTCTTGGAACATTGGGCATATTGAGGTCGTGCAGCGACATTGGACATAATGAGAAAGTTCAAGAAGCAGGGTCGGTCCTGACATTACGGGAGCTCATGGCAAACAAAAAAATAAAAGGGCCTATGTTTTTTTGTTCACAAGCATATTGAATAAATTTCTACTATTTTCTTCAACATCATAATTTTAAAAAAAAATGCAATCAATACTTCAAAACATGCAAGAAAAAAGTATCAAATAATTATCGAAATAATTTAAATTTTCTAGCATGTTGCGAAGCATAATCATCAATAACGTCATTAAAATCAAATTTTTCTCAATGCTTAAAATTGGTAGTCCATTTAACCTTGATCAGAAATTTAAAACATGAAATTTACAACACTAAAATCATTCATCATTCAGTCTCATAAATAAAAAATTTGAATATTGCTTCATTAGCAGATAAAACAAGAGTATTAATTCTATAACTCACGCCTGTAATTTGTGTGTGCTTAAGAAAACCAAATCTCTTACAAATTACAAACAACACTATAAATTGATCAAATTAAAATATCAAAAGTTTCAACTAATAAAAGGGGTAGCCTCTGCCCTCCACCCTCCAGCTTTTCTACCCTCAAAATTCTCAATTTCTCATCAATGGTGCACAATGCACACAGTGCACTACCAATATTCTCAATAACTCATCAATGTTTGATTCCTCGAGTTAACAATCTGTGATACCCGGGATCTTTCGGATTTTTGTTTTTGTTCTTTTTTCCTTTTTATCTATACAGTTCATTTGAGATCTCTTTCAAACAGTATATTTTAATGTTGAGAGAAGAAAGCATAATTTGATAAAACATCATGGACCTTAATTTTTTGAGATACACTTGTGTGAGACCGTCTAACGGGTCTCTTACGTTAGACGGATCTCCACCCGACCCGGATCCGACGCGGCCACATATATACTAAAAAAATCGGGCTTATTTTTTTCTCTCTCTCTCAGTTGCCCTAATCGATCGCCTCTTCTCCAATCACCGATTCTTCTTCCTATTCACCACGGCCTCTCGCGAAACCATGCACTACAACCCTTACGATCTCTCGTCGTGGCTCGAATTCATGATCTCCGGCCTCACTCTAATGCCAAATTTTGATGCCTTCCTTGAATCCTCCGCCAATCAAATGGTGTCGGATTCAGATCTCACCGCCATCCTCGGAGAAGCCGTGAGCAGAGCGCCGCCGGCGAAGAAATTGAAACTCTCGCATTCGTGTGGGGTCGGACGGAGATGAAATCACCTCTAGGGAAGAACCTGATGAAATTAGGGCTGAACAAGGGCGAAGTAAAGGACGATTGGGATCACCATATTTCGGTGCATATTGATGGCTTAACTCAAGGTAAGCCATGCCTAATTACTTTAGAAGAACATCTTGGTACTGCATTTTGTTTCCCTTTGATTTCCGAAGGACTAAGTTCAAATTGATTTGATACTTGTATCTGTTCATCAGGTAAAGCGTGAGTGGATCGACTATAATGTGGGCTCCATGGGTTCAGATTTGTACCCCTCTACGTTTCTCTTCATTTTCAATTCATTTTCTCTCTCCCTTTTCATTTTTCGTTTCTTTTTTTTCCTGACCTTTTCAGTTGGTTTGTGGAAAAAAAAAATTTCTTTTGTCAATTTTTACTCATTCCTCTTTCTTTCTCTTTCTCACGTCTTATCATTTTTTTTCCCTCCATTTTTTTGGTTGGTATATGTATTTTTAGCAAGAAATTTAGAATTGAATAATTAATTAAAATAAATTTATTAATGTATTAATTTATTTTAAGTATTATTTATTTATTTTACGTATTTAGTTTGTTTGTTATGCACGATGTACTTGTATTTCTCTATTTAATAAAATTGTCAATTATAAATGAGTAGTTAAAAAAATATCTGCTACAATAATTTTTTTCGTCAACTTCTGGTGTGCTCCTTTTTTTTCTTTTTGTTAAAACTATCCATTATAATAAACGGATTTTTAAATAAATTAAAATTTTAAATTGGTATTTAAATTAAATTTATTAAAAAATGTTATCATATTAAATTAAAATATATATCATGAAAATTATAAATAAAATTATAATATGAATTAAAAAAATATGAATAAATAAAGTAATATAATAGTGGGACCCCCAAAAAGTAACAATTGTACCTGGATGCATTGTGGATGTTTGGGTATCAATTAAATGAATATTGTAACTTTTGATGTGGCGGTGATTTGTACCTAAAAATTGGGTATGGCACTGGAGATGCCCTTATGCTGATTATATTTTTTTGTTCTTGCATATATTTCACAAGCGAACGCCCCTGAAGCTGTGGATCTCGTATCTAGGCTTCTTCAGTACTCTCCGAACTTAAGATACTCTGTTGTGAGTGTTCCATTTTCTAATCTAGTATCTAGTCTGAAATTTAGTTTTAATCTGACCAACAAATAGAGTTAACTGCATTTGTTTTAGCCACATATGAAGAATTTCTGCATTTCTTGTAATGATTTCAGTTGGAAGCTTGTATACACCCGTTCTTCGATGAACTCCGCGATCCTAATAGTCGGCTTCCTAATGGGCGTCCACTGTCTCCTCTTTTTAACTTCAAACATCCAGGTAGTACTCTCTTGTCTATTTGCTCTCCCCCTCCCTGTGAATTTTTAGGTCGTTACTTTCAAGCTGACTCAACTTGTGCATTTTCAAAGTTGAAGGGAGCTTCATTGGAGCTACTCTCCAAATTGATACCAGAGCATGCTAGGAAGCAGGTCCCTCAGCGGTTGCATAATGTTGTTGAAATCTTTGTAGAGAGAGAGAGAGAGAGAGAGAGACGAATCTGTGTATTGTGATAAACTTGGATGCTTTATTGTTACTTTGATGATGCACCATATTTCGGTGCATCTTGTTTGCCCCCTTTGATTTTTCCGCTAGGTAAAAATAAGTATCACAAACTCATGTAAGTATCATTAACTAACATAAAAGTATCACTAAATACCTGTCAAGTATCACTATTGCAAAAATACAGTATCAGCATCCAATGAATGTAAAAAAAAGTAACAATAAATAAAATAATATCACTAAGTAACAGCAAAATATTACTAATTAACATCAAAGTATCACTATTTAAAAAATAAGCATCCCTACTTATAAAAGTCATGAATCACTAAATCATAAGTAAAGATAAACCTGAATAATGTAAAAGTATCACTAAATAAACATAAAGGATCACTAGGTAAAAATAGGTATCACAAACTGATGTAAGTATCACTAACTAACATAAAAATATCACTAAAAACCTATCAAGTATCACTATTTCAAAAATATAGTATCACCATCCAATGAATGTAAAAATAAGTAATAAGTAAAATAGTATCACTAAGTAACAACAAAGTATTACTAATTAACATCAAAGTATCACTATTTAGAAAATTAATCATCCCTACTTATAAAAGTAAAAAAATCACTAAGTCATAAAGTAAAGATGACCCTGAAGAATGTAAAAGTATCACTAAATAAACATAAATGATCACTAGGTAAAAATAAGTATCACAAAATGATGTAAGTTTCACTAACTAACATAAAAGTATCACTAAAAAACTGTCAAGTATCACCATCCAATGAATGTAAAAAAAGTAACAATAAGTAAAATAGTATCACTAAATAAACATAAAGGATCACTAGGTAAAAATAAGTATCACAAAATGATGTAAGTATCACTAACTAACATAAAAGTATCACTAAAAAACTGTCAAGTATCACTATTTTAAAAATACAGTATCACCATCCAATGAATGTAAAAAAAAGTAACAATAAGTAAAATAGTATCACTAAATAAACATAAAGGATCACTAGGTAAAAATAAGTATCACAAAATTATGTAAATATCACTAACTAACATAAAAATATCACTAAAAAAATGTCAAGTATCACTATTTTAAAAATACAGTATCACTAAAAAATGTTGACTGCATATATATACTACCTAACTACAACATCTTTATCCTTCTGTTTCGTAACAGATTGATTACGCCTCTTATATATCCTTACAACGTCAACATTTGTTTCTGTATGCTCACTGCAATAAAAATGACATGATTTAGAAAAATTAACACTACTAACATAAATAATTTGTAACAAAAAAGATACAACAGATTCATTAAAAAACTAATAACATGATAATCTAAAACACCAAAATTCATACCTGGTAGCATCATCTTTCTTCTCCTCAGATAATGACTTCCTAGGTCGTAGCAGTCTCTTCTTAATTCGTTCCATCACTAAAATATTTGTTAAAAAATCCAACTGCAAAGCATAGAATAAAAGCATCATAGTCAGCAACTAAAATAAAAAACTATCATCGAATAATGCACTGCATCTCAATAATCAAAGTCCCTTTCATGCATATTTCTATATTAATTAGATCAATTGACCTAGTTAACGGAACAACACGTCATTAGAAACTACAATCTGAACTATATTATATATATATATATATATATTTATATGTATGTATGTAATATGTATAATGCTGAGATGGGGGCCATAATGTCTGTAAAGAACAACACATCTGAAAACAAATCTAAGCATGCACATATTACAGCCTCTTAGCCTTTATTTAATACACAAAACAAAACCCAATCACACAAGGATAACTAAAAACTATAAAGCATGCATTTTAGAAGCTATTATGATCCAACATATAATAAAGGCTAAGATCTAAACATAGGGTGTTCAGAGACACAATTAGTCAGGAGCAAATGCTATAGCCTCAAATTTAGGTCTTCTCTTTGAGTTTGTTCACAGCAAAAACATAAAAAAGAAAAAAACAAAGCATAATAAGTTTCAGGCGGAATGAGGCGCTCACCTCACATAAACTACCTCGCCTCAGGTGCATCAGATAGAACGAGGCTCACACCTCACCTGGCAGCAGCAAGGTGGCGTTGTAGAGGCATTTTTTTCAGCCACCTAAGGCACCTCAAAAATGCCTTTTTAAACCATGGCCACAACTAACTTTAAGTTAATGAAAAGCACACAAATTACTCTAGCATCTCCAGGTTCAATGAAGATAACATGTAATGAGGAGTCAACGTTGCATAAAAACAGAGGTAATTAGTCAAGACAGAAAAGTCTAGTGGTGTATGAACTTTTAACTATAATAAGCTACTCAGACCATTTGGCTTACAACATACTTTCAATGAGGAAGATTATGTGAGAAGTAAAAGGTTGAAAATATAAACGCAAGGAAAATAAAAAAGAGAGAAAAAGGTGGGAAAATTCTGAAGAAGCGGTGTGGCCGAATTCAAGAACTCATGAGTATATACTAAAATTAAATTTTACTTTCCCTATCTATGATCTTTTGTAGAATAGAGAGAGCTGTTTCACGATCCAAATTTACTATTTATAATTCCGGTTTATGCCCAACAAGACAACTACTTAGGACCGCACCCGCAATTGGACGGGGTCAATTGTAGACATGATAAGCTTAACCCGAGTCGATCTCTCAAGGAAGACTTAGTGAGAGCTACTATCTTAAGAGCTATGCATGCAACGTACTAAAACAACGAAAATAAACCTAAACATTCTAAGCATGTGAATGATGATGATTTATGCTAAGAATTAAAATAGATAAATAAACAAGACAATGCAAACAACACAAATTTAAAACAAGATTAGAGGAAATAAGATAGATAAAGGTATTAGGGTGTAGATTCTCTCAATGGTTTCTCACTATGCTTTGTTCAAGTTGGTAATGCTAATCTCGCACATACAATAGACCCTCTCAATCGGTTTAACTTCAATTACTGTCACTGTCTATCCATTAAACCTCTTTTAGCTATATCATACAAGCAAGATTAATATATTAGGCTTAGGAACCCCATCCACCTAACGTCGAAGGAACCATATTCGGGATTTAGAATCACAATCAAGTTTCCTCTAAATCCTAGCAATGCTCAAGTAGTGATCAAGTACTCTCACATAATAGGTACGATTCCAACAACAACAACCAACAAGAATAAGCATAGATCAAAAATCAAATCGATCCTCTACCCCCTAATAGAGAGATTAGCCACTAAACATACTCAAAACAACACAAATACTATAGAAGATCGTCATCTCATAATCAAATGCAAATAACATAAATCTTCTACAATATTCAATATCCTTCAAGAAGTTTGGGACAAATCCCCACAAACCATCCAAGAAATAGAAAGAAAATACCAAAAGTAAACATCCTAACGAGCTTAGCTTCCGCGGATGGCTCGAAGTCGGTTTCCTTCTCGTCTCCTCTTCTTCTTCCTTGGCTTGTTCCCTTTTTCTTCCTTTTCTCCTCTTCCCTTGAGTGGTGGTGAAAATGGTGAAGGTGGTGAAAGAAAAATGATAGGGATGGTAGAAGGTGAGTGTAGAGAAAATGAAAAAAAAAATGTGAAAAAGATGAAGTGAAGTGGAGTGTTGATGATGATATGATGGTGAATCCCACAAATCTATATGAGATATGAGAGGAGAGAGACGTAAGAGAGAGAGATTGTGAGAGAGGAAGAGGTATGGTGGTGGTATGGTGAGAGAAAAGGTGATGGGTAGGGATCATTAATTGTGAGAGGAATTGTGGAGGATTTTGTGGAAGAAAAATCCAAAGCTAGAGTTAGGTTGAATTAATCCCTATCCCCCTATTACTTAGATTAGGGTGGCCCAAAAGTCTAATATCCAAAATGCAACAAGGAGGAAGGATAAAGGATATGCAATTTGGTGCAAAATGGAGGAGAGGCGAGAGACGAGTGCAAGTTGACGTCAATCGGGAGAAACAGAGCGTTCCGCGCGCCCGCGGGGTGCAGGGTGTGCGCGCGCCCGCGGAGCCATGCCCGCGGGGTGCCTCCGCCGAGAGCACCCTCGCGCGGTCGCGGGCTTGCGCGGCCGCAGGGCCTTGTTGCGCGGCCGTGTGGTTCTTGGGGCTTTCCTCCGGGTTCATCTCTTCGATTCTCGTCTTCACTCATCGCCACCTTAATACCTACAAATCCAGATTATACGAACAAAAGCTCAAGTTTTTCAAAACTTGGTGCATTCCACCATGAGAGCAACAAGTGAAGAAAATCACACGAAATCTAGAAATAAACTAGATAAAAGGGATTAGGAAATACTAATAAAACATGAAAAATCATGCAATAAAAACAACACAAATAAACACCAAACAAGAGCCAAAAACCCAAGCAGAGATTCAAGAATTCAAGATAGTGTAAAATGAAGAAGAATATCGTTAACGACAGCAGGAATCTTTAAATCCAAACCTTCTTTTTGAAGATCTTAATTCCAATTCCGATGTGAATTCTGCAGCAGAACCGTTGCACGAAGGCAAATTTCTCGGAAACGACGGCCTATCTGAAAAGAAAACCACGATTAATGAAATGCACTAAAACTCTAAAATCAAAAACATCCCTCACATCAAAGGGCATGAATCAAAATTCATAGCAACCACAATCAAAAACCAGTATTATAACATAATAAAATGCCCTAAAACTCTAAAATCAAAAACCATAAATTACACTGCCCTAATTATTTCGATTCGGTTGTTGAGGGGAAAACAAAAAAAATATATACTCACTGAGAATCGCGGTTGGTGCGGTTTTGAAGAGAAGCTACAATTATGGGGGGCGATTCATCGGCGCTTGTCGGGAAGAGACGGCCGAGAGAATCGCGGGAGAGAGAGAGGAACGAGCGGTTTCATTTATTTTTTTTCATATATATATGAACGGGTCGGGTCGGGGAGATCCGTCTAACGTAAGAGACCCGTTAGACGGTCTCATACAAGTTTTTGTCTAATTTTTTATATGAAAAATACAAAGACCTAAATATGCATGCTTTATTCATTCATTATTATTGTATACACATGACATGCAAAAAATTAGAAAAAAGGGGGCATAAGATTTTAGTATCAGCTACATTAGTCATCTATCAATTTTTTCATACATGGATAAGATATCATTTACAAACAAGATGTGACAATCCTAGCATGGTTTTCCACAAACCTAGTGAGAGAAATTAACCTCCCTTACAACTCCATATAACTTGTATAGGGGTGGATACAATGACTCGAACAAATTAAAAGGCCTACTCAAATCTCAGAATTTACAAATGTACGCAGCCATGTCAAACACACAAGGAATAAGTCAAGTCGAGTCGAGCATATTGGCCACGTTAGAACACTTCTCCAAGGAATGATCCTTCATCCCATTTCAGAATCAGGATCGATAAATTCATCGTATTCCAGCTGCAGAAGAACAAATATAATGACTAGGGGGCTTAAAAATTGAAGAATGGTGAGGACAGTTGAAGAAATGTCTTACAGTTGCTCTACTGCATTCTAGTTTCATCCTACTATACTCTTCTTGCGCTCGTTTTGATCGAAACATTGCCTGGACTCTCACAACCGATCTCTCGACACGCTCCTCAGCTTGTTTCCTGCTGGCCTTGAAGAAGTCCTCTTCCACATCACTTTCTTGATTTGGATCTTGGGGAGTTTCATCGGGTTGAACCTGAAGCCCACGGAAGCCTTTTCTCCTCAGACGCCACCGTAGTATTGCTTTCTCGAGGACACCAACTGACCAACAAATTTTACGGTATTGCCTTCTGACTTGCATTCCCCTGAAGATAGCCTGCGGTAAAACAACTAAAATGGGAAATCTTTCCATAGAAATTGAAAATTGAGTTTTTCTAATTAGATGGGGGGTGGAAGAGCAGTATCTCAATTTTCCCAGTAACAGTATTCAAATCTCAGGTGTAGACATATGAGCTCTGTGACCCAGAAAAATGGAGTATATATAGCTTGACTTACCTGAATTTTAATGGCATTACGACGCATGTTAAGGTAATCTTTTCGTATCTTCCAAGTACGAAATCTGTACTGGATTCTACCAGCAGCCGCGATCTTTTTGCGTGTCTCATAATTGCGGAAAGCATGCTGGATCTTCATAGCTGCAACTATGCTTCGTGCTTCCATCTCTGGATTCGACGCCTCAATCTCCTTTGTCTGTATTTTGAAAGAGTGCTCCCTGAATGCAGCCTGAATACGTGCAGCTGCATCAGCTGCTGTCCGGTAGGCCGTGAGAGTATCCTTCAGATACAACTCGTCTTCAGTGAAATTCCCAATGTTCACTGAGTCATTCGTGGTTGTTTGCAGGGAGCCACTAACATTTCCAGCCAATGTCATATCTTCAAATTGGGCAACCAAAGCCTTCTCTGCAAGAAATGCTGCCAAACCCTCATAACCACTTATAGAAGCAAGATCAGCAGCAGTACATCCACCAGGGTTTTGTGAGGTTGGATCCGTGACTAAATTCGGCTTCGCCTTAACAGATAAAAGGGTCGCGACCATTTTCTCCCTGAAATTAAGATAACTTGATTAGACAGAAATATCTGAAATAGTCAAGTTATGATTTTGAAACAATGTGCTAACTAACCCTAAAAGCAAAACCAAACAAACAAGTTGCCAGGACAATGTGAGGCATGATATTAGAAGATAGAAAACTTATAAGGCTAAGAAACACCGATGAAATAGTTTAAAAATCTCTAAGAATCCATGACCATACCTTCCACAATATGCAGCCCAGTGTAGGGCTGTCCATCCAAATTTATCTCGATAATCCAATGATAAGCCAGACCAGGAATATAGGTAAACTGCCCATGTATATCCAAGTATGGCACACAAATGAATAACACCTTGGCCTTGTTCATCATGTTCAGTAACTTTACACCCTGTTGCCACTTTTTCTAGCAACCATTCCTGCAGTCTATTCCGTAAAACCAATTCAAACAACCTATCTTTTGCCTGGGGACAAGACATTTTAGCTTCTTCAATCATTTTGCTCAAATATACCCATCCATCATAAATGCGTGAGATTTTATTAGCAAAAACTTTGGCTTCTTTTAAAGCGGACTGGGATGGTTTAGTAGAATAAATACTCAGGTCCTTGGATGATGAAAACAAAAGATGAGCAAGCCTCATCTGTAGTTGAAATTCTTCCCAGTTAGCTGTATTTTCCACTGAAACTGGGCCGTTGGGTTGTATAGGAGCACGAAATTCAAAAGTTAGGACTTGGCTGATAGGTTTATTCCCATCAAAAGTCATGTAGATATTCACTAATCCTGGAGCTTGAGGTGAAATTAAACATCGAAACACTCCTGCTTGTACAACTTCTACTGGAAAAAAAGAATCTCCACATGCAAGATACAACTTGGAATCTGTATGGTGTTGATGTCCATCAGTGAAAAACCCAACCACTAAGATCTGCATGATAATTCTTGAGTCAAAAAACTATTATCTAAGATAACTGTCTATTAACACACTCCACTTAAGTATCTAGAGACATTAAAGTGTTTTTGTAGAAGTAATAGTTGAAAAGGTCAGAAGTAATAAAAGATAACTTCAAACAAGAAAATTATGTTTTATCCTTTACTGCAATAGATGAGGCATATGCTTGCATCCAGATTTCTGTGCGGCATATCTACTCTAATCCATATTTATTTCATTAAAACATGTTCCTCAATACATTTGGTGACATTATTGACTATCTCTAGAGACAACCATTATCCCATTTTCCCTAACAACATATCAATCATCCATGAATTGTCTTGCTTAATTCTCAAAGACTAAGATGCAAACCACAAAGCACTATAACATTACATTATAAAAAGCATACCAGCAGAAGAGACCAATCAATAAGAAAAACAGTGGCAGTAGAAAGGACCTTTGTCTCCTCCATTGAAAGAGCCCATGCAGGTGAGATATCAGTTAGATTGAACATTTGCCCCAATGGAGACGGGTGACGATTATCAACTGATTCTGGAGATTCAGCAATTGGCATACTTCCAAAACTATCCTGTGATTGACAAACATCTGGGCTTAAAGAATGCATACCAGCTCCATCTAATGTCACCAGTCCAGAAATTATATTCTCTGAATTAACAATCGTCTCATGGCCCACTGTCCGGTAGGATAAATTGTTGGGAGTGTTATAATTAACAGAGTTAGTCCAAGCAACTTGTTCGGAGAAACTGTTGTGAAAACTTTCTTGGGATACCTTATTGCTTGATAGTGCATCATTCTGCAATCAGAATGCTTATTAGTAATTCTTAATCGACAAAAACAGAGAACAAGTGGTCCATTATCAAATTAATCAAACACCATTGAGGGATCTGTGTGTGTCCAAGAGAGAGAGTGAGGAGAGGCTAAGCTACACTTTTGTCATTCAAATTTTAATATGTTGGTATTCACAGAGTGGGATAACAGAAGACGTTTAATGAACTTGAAACTTCTCCACTGAACTAAACACAGTAGACCAATTCAGCAAGAAAATACATACTAATCGAAAAAGGATAAAAAATATTTAATGGCCATATATTGCATATGAAATTATTTTGCAAAAGGAATCATCATGTATCATGCCTGCATAGGAAAACAGTTCTCGCATGTTCAGCTGGCTTATCAACTGAACTCATTAAACTTGTATAGTCATCTAGAAGAACCTAGATCCAAAGATGTATTTATGAGAATTGCTAGTTTCACTTTCGTTGTAATTCACCCAAATATCACATTGAACGCTTAAAAAAAGAATCTAGTTTTGCCTAGAAGAATGAAATCTATCTAATATAATAAAATGGAGTTCCCTCCAAAATATTTCCCTCTCAAAAACATCACATCACCAATAATTATTATAAATATTTTTTTTTCATTTTTACTGTCTCTTCATCCTCTTTCTCTCTCACACACATGCCAAATATTTTTAATTATAGAATTCATTTATATTATATTCTATAACATATTTCATTATGTATTAAAATTTATTAATACGAATGAATAAATATGTGAATTTTCACTTATTAAGAAGTAATGGATAACATTTGGTAGATTTTATTATGTGAAAGTACCAACAAATATTAAATAATTAAATAAAATAATCAAGTAAATTATTTGGTAAGACATCATAATCGGTAGCATGCTCTGTATACTTCATGTAGGTATAACATTTATAATATTTTTTAATTATAATGAATATGAAATAGTTAATAATTTAACATTCTAATTAAATGTATAACTAAATCAAACGGATATCGATATTTATAAATTCAACAGATGCTAGAACAAACGTTGTATACAAACAAGTACTGCATAATTTATAATATAATATTTTAATTTTAATAGTTATTAATTATTAAACTGAACAATCAAAACTTTCAATTTAGGACCCGAAAGATGAAAATTCTGAATAGAGTACCTCAAAAATCACGTATTTTAATTTCTTTTTATTATAATTAATTTTATATTAATTTTCAATGAAAATTCCTTTATTAATTATCTATAAATCTAATAAATAAATTGTTAAAATTTATTAAAAAATAAAAAGAAATCAAAATTCGTGATTTTTGAGGTCCTGAATTGAGAATTTTCATCTTTTAGGTACTGAATCGATAGATTGTCCCATCTTTCGGGTCTGAATTGATAATTCTCTTACACACACACACATATATTTTGTAATTTGAAATATATTATATTATAATATAACGTGCATGTGTATACATATGTATGCGTGTATTCAAGTAATTTTTTTTTCTATTATATTGTCAACTTAAGCCCTTTTAGATTCACAATAATAATTGTTTGACATAAAAAAAAAAAAAAAAGATAATCAAACAAATAAAAAACGGTGTTAAGTTATTAACTAAAATATTATGTATAAAATGCAAAGATGTAACACTTACATTAAAAATGTAATAATTGATCTTGACACCATGAACGACCCGTGCAATGCACGGGCGGAAAATCTAATTTTAAACTAAAAGAAATTACATACATTGTCAAATAGAAACAAATTAAAGGTCTAGAATCTCAAAAGGGGCATGCAGCTAAAAAGTACAATATAACAAATTAAACTAATAACTTTATCCAAGGAAAATGGAAGTTATTCAACAAATTAATCCACTTACACTAATTTTATAGTTGTTCGTGTTGTATTGATTTAGCAACTCGAAGCCTGCAGTGTCTCCTGCAAGAAAAATATTGAGAGTACAAAAGAATACAATGAGGATGTTTCTCGAGAATATAAGCATAATGGAATTATACCTTCTTGTGGTGAAATGTGTTTGTTGGGATCAATGGGCACCAAAAGCTCATCCCAATCAAGCGTATTTATCTCTAGAAGTCTCTGCTGATGATCTTTGGCCATCATGCTGTCATTACGCTCTGGAAAATCATAAAGAGAGGAAATGAGTATTATTCAACTCAAATCCTTTTGATTCAAGCTTATAATGTGTAATAATATGAATTCATAACTTTATGAAGATCAAACTTATGACTAGCTGTAGAAAATACAGGAAATTCAAGGGCATTGCTAGACAACAGTTTCAGGTTTTTAGTTGTACTCAGCTGAAGCCTCTGCTTTTCCGAGAAGGCAGTCATCTCTTTCCAAGAGGATTGAACAAAATAAATCAAATTAACTCAGCACAAACTTGAAATCACCTAAGACTGGTATGCTCCCGCTATAATACGTTGGGTCTAATGCAGAGTCAGATACTTCAGGCAAAGGCCAAGAGGCAGTTGCATTGGAAAGAGCAGAGTTAGAGTTTAAATGTGTGGCTGGGGAAGCCTGCATCAACATCAAAAGACAACAAACAATAAGCAGCAAAAGAAAATATGTTCCTCCAATATATACTATAAATGCGTATCTGATTTTATTCAAGTTAAGCTACTAGTGCAAATTAGACTCTAAACAAACAGTGTGAAAATTTGGGAATCGTTCTTTTTCCAACTCCTTATTAAGGTGAAAACTGAAAATTTGTCGAGCATGCATGCGTAATACATAATAATGTGCGTGATTCACAGACCAACCAAGAGAAAATAAGCAAAAGTGTGAAAACAATTTATTTATGTACATGGTTCGAGTTGGGGTGCCTTTGGAGGTACCATGATACCATCAAATACATAGACATGTATTGAATTTGAGGCAGTCAGTACTGTCAAGGTAACTACCAACTATTATTTAATTGAATGACAACAAACCTCTTGAGTTTCACGATAATGAACAAGGACAATATGTTCCAGAGACCTGTGTATAAGAAGAGTGTATCTCTAGTTTAGATATCACAAGAATGTACAAGATGCATTCAAAGTTCAATGATTACATACTTATCAAGTAGCCAGTAACATCTGCGAACAAAAGTAGTTTTGTCTTCTCCATGAGCATAGTATACATGGATTCTTTCCTCGTTGCCAACCTTCATGACAACCAATATAATGATGGGATGTTAGTAGAGAACCTAATAAATCAGAAATTCTAAGTATCAAGTAGTTCACAGTGTAACTACATCACACTCACTACAAGGGAAATTAGAATGTGGGATCATCAAACAGATATATATATATATATACTAAAAAAATTCCTAAAATAAGAAATAATTTGATTTAGAACATCCATAAGTGCATATGAACATTTATCACACAACAGTAAAAGCATAAATAGTGAAATTTTGTAATTTTCTTGAGCCACAACCTAATGTTCCAGGAACCATCGACCAGATGGGGTTATAAATTCATATTGGTCCTATCTCTACAGAATAGCCTTCAAATTAAAAGAAATATAATGGCATCTTCATAAGTTCTAGCATTCAAATGAAAAAAAATATATGATAGTAATTGTAAAAAACTCCAACCAGTGCTAATTTTTTGGTTAAATTAATATATATTATGTACCTCCCTAGAAATTCATTAGTACCGCCTTACCAGTAGTAAACACAATGGGCCAACAATGTTTAATTTGTGCTCATACATATAAGCAAATAAAACTGTTTTTGCTAGCGACATAAGAGCAAGCGGAATCGGTTACAAGTCACGAGTACACGTTACAAATAAAAGTGTCCCCCTAAAATGAGTTAATCAAGAATAAAGTCACTAGAACACATTAGAAGACATTCCCCGTCACAATTAGAGACATTTAAACCATCTCCAACATAATAAAATAGAAGACCGTACTTTTAAGTGTTCATGAGCTTCTTTAACAGTTTTTCCATCCTTCTTCTTTTTCCAGTTATGGCCATCTTTTCGAAAATTCCGGAGCATCTTACGGTCAAACAGCACGATTGTGCCACCTATTTTATGGCAACTTCATCAAGTTAGTCAATCATACAGCAATCTCTTTCATAATCCACTTCATCTCACAAGCGCACATCCATAATCTATGTGTGAAGGAATGATTCACGTATATTTATTTCATTTGCACCCAACTGGGAATGTTAAATGAACATGTAAACATACAAATATATTACTTTTTGGCAAATTCATTGGTTTGACGTGCACAGTAAAGTACTTGTGGTTAGTGAGAATCGCATGAATCTCGTTCGGTCGGAGCCATCTCCCTATGGCTTCCTCCAATATAGATGGAAAATCCAAATCTGTCCATTTAACAACATACAAATGTTACAGTTTGCCAAAGTATTGAGCATACGTAAGTACTAACTCAGCTTCAAATCAATCAACCATTTAAGAAGGACAATAATAACAAGAGCCACTCACATAAACTTGCAAGATTAAGGTTAGGTGACTTGTCTTAACTTAGAAAACAGTACAACATCAAACCACCCCTTCAATTAAACCTGACAAATAATCAAAATAGTACAGAGATACTCACTTTAAAACTCTCCTAAGCTTATCAAAAATTAAAAATTCATTCTTTAACCACTAAAATTTCTTGTACTTTCATTCCTAATCTAGAAAATCTAGGCTGCGGAAAACCCCAAAAATGGCAAGATTGGAGGATAGCTGAACCACTCACCAGTCACCACTGAAAACCCTATATTCAAATGTTGACCGACAACCATCAACGACCCCCAAAACTAACAAAAATTGATAAAATATTTACAAGTGAAATTTACACAAACACAACGTTGGCATACAAATATGAGCTATGTATGCACCTTCCATGGTGCGGAAGCCATGAATCTCCGACCCAATGAGTCGACTCGGCACGCTGTTACCCTCCATCAGTTGTCGGCTGAATTAGCAAAAAGGTGAAATTTTCATCACTAAATGGATTAACTCATACGCCGGAGCAGTGAAAACTGAAGAAAGGTAGTAGGGAAAAGAAAGGAGGTTTGAAAATAACAGACGCTTTTTGAGTGTGAGTCGTGCAACAAATCAATCGATGGAGAATTTGTTGACGTACTGTACAATGAATCTTGTCAAGAATTAAAGACTCCAGTTTTTTTCCTTTTTCCAGACTTCTATATATTACATTTATTGCTTCTCATTTTTTTGGATTTAATATAGTAATATCACCTTATAATTACATTTCTAAAACATTTAAGTGTAATTTTCTCATAGCATGTTTTATATAGCAACAGACTATAAACAGACAAATAACGCGTGTGAAAACGTACGCTAACTTGACTTCAACAAGTATGAAAACATTGAATGAATAATAAAGTGCATCTCAATTTTTTAAATAAATGAACCCAAATATGCATTTTTTTTTAATACACTAGTTTATTACTACATAATGCCGAAACAAAATTTCTTGTTTTTTCTCTACTTTGTTTTGCATGATATCTATGTATGGTAATAATATTACTGCATATTTAAATAAAAATAATTGCTTGAATGGAGTATGTGCTATTCCTTTTTTTTCTTATATATAAACATGATTTTATACAATAACTTGAAATGCTAGTTTAATTTGATTTCTTGGAAGTTTTACTGTTGAGCTAAGATCACTTTATAACATATACATATTCAGTAATTTATTATTTTGGAAGTTAAAATTTTAGACCGGAGTAATCGGTCGGTTCGGGCAGAACATGCCGAAAATCATCAAATTGAGCCCACCGACCGGCTGACCACTGGAAGATATTTATTTTACAAAATTATGTGAAAACTGGAATTGTTACAATATTCACACTCATCTAACTCTGATAAGTTCATCTAAATTATTTTACTAATTATCAACTTGAAAAAAATACATTGTTCGTTGCCGCAGCTGCAGCGCTGCGGTCGTGCTCATTGCCAACGAGAAAAGAAATGAAGCTAGTGATGAGTTCGTTAAACCCCAATAAATAATACCTAATGGCCGCAAGAGTTGAATCCATTTCCATAGCCATCGCAAGCCACCACGCCAACCAGTGACGGACGCATAAATTTTACTTAGAGGGCCCAAATAATAATATTGTAAAAAATATTACATATATATATATATATATATACATAGAATATAAAAATAAAATAAATTGATTAGTATATAAATATATACATAAAATATATGTATATATATGTGCATACATAAATTAATAAACTATTGATATCTTACAATATAAATATAGATTTAATGGACTGAAAATCCATGGATTAGATTTCGGACGAAGTTTATTTATTTTTTAAACCAAAAAAAATCTTTATTAATCAACTAACGATCTCAACCACTAAGAAAAAATTCATATTCCAAATATATACAAACTCACACCCACTCCAAACTGAGCAAGAATATGAGCCACGATATTTGCTTCCCGATATAGACAAAAGTCATTAGCAAATCTCGTATCCACCACCTCCGCCAGAGGAGGCAATTGTTACTTTAATGAGAAAACCAAAAACTTTTGTATAAAAATATATCAATTTATTTCGAATAAATAATAATAAAATAATTATTAATAGTGAAAAATAAAACAAACAAACTAAAATAATTCTCAATTTAAAAAAAAAAGTAAAAAACCCGAACCTTGGCCACAATTACAATGAAAACAAACTCTACCGCTTTGCTGAACTGTTAATATGATTTTTTTATCATCTATTTTATATAAAGCTCATATAAACATGTATTTTTATTATATAAACATTAAAAAAATTCAAAATTTCAGGGGGCCCAGTGACCCCCTTTGGCCCAATGTAGGTCCGTCTCTGATGCCAACCATAATAGATCATCTGTTCGAAGCACCTCCTGTACGTAATTTTACTCTCTCTCTATTTAAGGGGGGTGTATTGGATGTGGATTTCATTGGATTTTGATGGATTTTTAAATGTCTATGGATTTTATAAATCCATAGACTCCATATGGAGTCTCCCAACTCCACGCAGAGTCTGGTGGATTTCGTGTATGGATTTCGGACCGATTTCAATGGATTTCAATGGATTTCAAATCCATCTACCCAGCGCTCGTTGGAATACAACGATCGTTGGGTTTCAAAAAAAGTTGAACCCAGCGACCGCTGGAAGCCAGCGGCCGCTGGATGGCGAGCCGAAAGACCCCAGCGATCGCTGGCCTCAACGACCGCTGGGTAACGAGACCAAAAAATCCAACGACCGCTGAAACCCAGCGGCCGTTGGGAATAAATCGTATAAATGGGCAGAAAGCCCCAAATCGGGCAGGACAGCCCTAAAATTCATTTCACACGCGAAAATTTCTTCCTCACGCCGCTGCACTCCAGCCACCGCTCCACCGACCGTTGGAAGCCCACGACATACCACACTCAATTATGGTTCGCACGAAGAATCCCAACCTCGGGGCACACGAAGAAGCCGAAGAGGAGGACCTCACGACGAGGTACGAATGTCCATTTCCTTTAAAAACTGAATGGGAGGGACAAGTCTTTAAAAAATTCAATGAATCTATGGTTACCATGCCTCGTTACCTTGATTGGGATTTGTTGAAATATTTGAAAATTGTTGCAAAAGTGACGAAGTATTTGAAGGTTTTGGGGTTAGAACATTATGCTAAGCATGTTGATTATTCTGGCTATGGAGATTTGTGCTATGAATTTTTGTCTACTATGTATGTGATTGATGAACATAAGAAGATTGGGGTTAGGATGAACGGGAGAGACTACCAAATTAGTTTGCCTAGAATGAGAACTGTGTTTGGATTTCCTACTGGTGGGGAACGGGGGAGACCCAATTCGTTTAGTGTGGAAGCGGGTTGGCGTGAGTTGACTGGGTTTGATAATTGGGATAATACGGGTAAGTCGAATGGGTACATTCAAGACTCGGCATTGGCAATTGTGCACAAATTCCTTGCTTACAATGTGTCTGGGAAAGAGCAGGCGAATAAAGTGAACGCGAATGAGGTGTATTTGTTGTGTTGTGCGTTGAGGGGCACAAAAGTTTGCATTTCAAACTTCATTTGGTCGGCTATGAGGCAGATGCAGACTCGTGCACGCACGCATCCTTCGTTTGCTCCTATTGTGACAGGATTGGCACATAATTTTGGCGTTCTCAGTGCCATGACGGGTTATCAGGAGGGACATGATGAAATCAAGCCGTATTCAATCGATTTCAGTGAGCTAAAAGGTGCTCAAATTATTAAAGATCAATTCACGTTATTACCTCCTGCTAAGAGGCCATGTGTGAGCAAGCACACAAATGATTTGCTTGTCAAGAGTCAAGGTGATTCTGGTGCCGGCCCGTCTACTGGTGGTGATGGAGGTGGTAATGAAGATGAGGAGATGGAGGAAGGGGAGGAGGAAGAGGAAGAGGAAGAGGAAGAGCAACCTGAGCAGCCACCTCATACAATGTCTGGAGATTATTATGGGCGATTCCAGAATGATTTGATGTCATTTCGGGAGCATATCGACGCATCTTTTAGATCACTGAGGCAGCAGATCCACGATGGGTATGAGGCGCATACCCAACAGATGAACGCCCGATTTGATGCGCATACCCAACAAATGAACGCTCGATTTGACGCGCAGGATGCACAAATTGCATCCTTACAGGCTCAGTGGGATGCTTGGACTGCCTTCTATCCGCCACCACATCCACCACCTGACAATTAATGGTTTGTTTTTTGCATTTTATGGATTATATTTTGATTGTTTGAATAAATGTTTATGTTTACCGTTGGTTTTTGGTTGATCTTTGGTGTTTGTGAATCGTGTAGGTGTGATCGCTCGAGAAAGGCAAATGCCGGAGGCGGAGGACCCAGCTGCTATTGTTTGGATGTTGTTTTTTTTTAATTCTGTCGTTGAACTGTAGTGTTTTTTTTTACTTTGTTAAACTGTGTGTTTTCTATTTTGTTGAACAATATGTTTGTGAACAATGTTTATCTCGATCATGTGTAATTTTCATTTCATTTTACTTATTTAGTACGATTGAATGGTGCATAAAGTGTTAAAGAAGAATACAAATATCAACCTAGTAGACATAAACATCGTACAATAGTTTCAATAAAATAGAACACATTGCCGAAAAAAAAAACCACAATTCAAGCCCAGCGGCCGCTGGGAGTCAGCGGTCGCTGGGAATGTTTCTGCCCAACTTTCCCAGCGCGCGCTGGATCCCAGCGGCCGCTGGGCTTGAATTATAGCAAATCCACAATTCAAGCCCAGCGGCCGCTGGGAGTCAGCGGTCGCTGGGAATGTTTCTGCCCAACTTTCCCAGCGCGCGCTGGATCCCAGCGGCCGCTGGGCTTGAATTATGGCCGTCCGAACCGCCGCTCACAACCAGCGGCCATTGGACTTTATGTTTTTTACATAAAACGTGTTTGACAAATATTTTTATATGTCTACTTTCATCGGATACACAAGTTGTGGAAGAAAAACACAACAATTATAAAAAATTGTGTTATTCAAATTCGTTATAAAAATTTAACAATATAAGCACAAATTGTTTATAAAATACCAATTATAGTCAATGTTTCATAGTCAATTAAAAAAAATATTACTCAGCAGTTTCATCTTCGGTTTCATCATCATTTCCATTGCCGTTATACGTGGGCCTCGCTTCCCACATAGCATTGGCAATGCTCATTCTCCATGCATTAGCTTCCGTTCTTTGTTGTAGTTGGCTTTGAGATAGCCATTCCATATTTTCTTCTTCTGGAGGAGGAGGTGGTAAATCTTCATCTCCTTCATATTCCACTGGAAATTCATCAGAGCGGCACTCTTTTCGGAGAAAATTGTGCAAACCAGCACAAGCCAAAACTAATTCAGCTTGGATTTGAAATGAGAAGGGAGGTGCGGTTTTGAAAATTGTGAATCTAGATTTGAATACACCAAAAATCCTCTCAATCACATTCCTTAACGATGCATGACGGAGATTGAATAATTCACTTGCATTTCTGGGGTGACGACCTTGACCACCAAAATCTTTCAAATGATATCGAACACCACGTAAAGGAGCTAAAAACTGACGTCTATTAGCAAATCCACAATCCACCAGAAAATATTTACCTACAACAAAATAATTTTATTATTCTTTCTCAAATAAATGCCTTTACACTATTTAAAAAAAACACACAATTATAAATATGGTACATACCATGCGGCAACTGAAGGCCATTTGTTCTAGATAATGCATCACTTAAAAGCTTGGAGTCATGTGCTGAACCTTCCCATCCACTTAGCACATACATGAACTGCAAATCAAAGTTGCAAGCTGCCAAAACATTCTGTGATTGCATACCATGACGATTACGAAAACTGCTTACTTCTCGGCCTGTTATCGTTGCCGGAATATGCGTTCCATCTATAGCTCCGATGCAATCCTAAAATAAAGTCAAAATAAGATATAAATAAATAAAACATTTAAAATACATTACATAATAAATGATACATACCTTAAAAAAAGGCATAAATCTTGTGCAATCCTGAATTTTTGCTGGGGTCTGTATAGACGGCTTAACCATCATGTCCGGTGCTATCATGTTCAATGCCTTTAATACTTTATTGAAATTTTGACTTGTGGCAAAATGAGAACGCTTGAATCTTTGACGAACATTACAATATTTGTCGTTGTGCCCGACAATGATCAAGAATGTTGCCACCATTTCTTCAACACATATGTGTCTTGTATCTTGTAGAGGCGTTTTATCTCTTATGATAGAGCATAACTTCAGAAACGCATCAGGATACATTCTATACAACTGTCGAAAACTTTGTGGATCTCCTTCAATCATATCTTTAACAAAATGATATCCATTTCTTGTAATTGGTCGTCGCTGCAAAGAACGTTCAATATGCTGACGCATCATATCAATTTCTCCTAATAGTGTTAACACTGTCTTGGCTGTCAATAGCAAGAGCTTAACATTTTCATAGAATTCTGTCTCCTCTTCCTCATCAATTTCTTCTTCCATCTCTTCATTTTCTATTTCTTCTTCCAATATTTCATGATTTTCCATGCTGCATTTAAACAAATAAAATTTATTGATTACAGCGATTGTGTTACATAAAAAATATATCCAAATGCATACAACTTAATAAATCAACAAAAAAAAAAGAATCACCCAAAAAAACATAATGTTAATTTCGAATAAACCAAACATGTTATATAATCAAAAAACATAATTCATAACATCAAATAATTAATTAACATAAATTATAACAAGACATCCAAAAAAATACTAATAAATCAAAAAAATACTAATAAATCAAATTTGAAGCAAAATATCCCTATTTCTTAATCTTGTAAGCTATCCACTGAGCTCGTTCCTCAACACTCATCTTCAAAAAACCATCTTTTTGGGACTTCGTGACAAGCAAGTCAAATGTCTTAATCCGAGTGTCTGCATCCAAATTTGGGATCTCTTTGATTGCATCCCATGTAGTGTATGATCTTTCTTTTTCTCTTTTCTCCAATTCGCTATCTCTTTTCAGTAAGAGACCGTGAACTTCACCAAACAGTGTTTTCACCTCTTCCATGATCTTTTCACTAGATCCAGAAGTTGCTTCATATTGAGTTCTACTTCTTTTGGCTTGCTTCGGTCTTTCAGTGGAGCTCTTAGTCACTTCAGGCTGCCCAGAAGGTGGTGTGAAACTAGACGGGGGTTGCTCATCTTCTGATAGTGCGACAAACGCATCATTATCAAGATCAAACGTTAAATCTTCTATGCGCGCATTTTTATTTTCATCTCCTCCTAATGTATTTGCATCAGTAGCAATGCCCAACCCAATTGAATTTCTTCCGACGGCAACACCATTACCCACCGCAATCCTCAAATCCTCATAATCAGTGGTATCTCCATATCGCAAGTGTGTGTCTTTCGGGTGAGACTACAAAAAAATAAAATCACTTTATTCACTGTATTAATTAAATAAAAATATTGCATAATAATTAATTTCCAATATGATACATACCGATAAGTACGCATCCCACACTTCATCTGTAGCCGTGAATTTTTTCGTATTGTCGTCATATCCAAAACCAGAACTATACTTCAACAGGTTTGAATAACCGATCAAACGACTCTTAAACCATTTGAGTCGGCTTTAATAATTACTGTAGGTCCTATTACACCCGAGTCTTTCATTAAACACAGTAAGTATTCTTTCTTCCACAGTGGCTTTGCTAAATATGCCACTATTATCACGCCATCCGCGACGCGCACCATCAACCATAAGTTCTAGCAGAAGGTTAGTCTCTTCCTTACTCCAAGGTTCATAAGATGTCCTCTTTTTCGAATCTGGTTGTGAGTCCCCCATGATAATACTAATATAATATGTTGTATACACTATTAATCATCTTATTATTAATAATAACAGCATATATACTAGTTTTCTATGAATACACGAGTTAAAAATAATAATCATAATCGAATCAATAATGATTACACGAGTTAAAAATAATAATCATAATCGAATCAATAATGAATACACGAGTTAAAAATAATAATCATAATCGAATAGTATGGAGAGTACCTGATGAAGATTGTAGGCGCCGCCTTGCCGCCGCTGCCGTTCGTGGAGAAAAATTGTGGAGGAAAAAAACACCGTGAACGAATATTTATAAGCGGATTATGCCAGGCCCAGCGGTCGCTCGACCCAACGGCCGCTGGGATATCACCGACTTAACCCCAGCGGCCGCTGGCAGCCAGCGGCCGCTGAGTTGCCATCCTCAGCGACTCCAGCGGCCGTTGGATCGAGCGACCGCTGGGAGTCCCAAATCCGCTTACCCACCGGCCGCTGGGTCACAACGCTCGCGGGATTTTCCAAATCCATCGAAATCTCGTGTGTGGAGGTCGGATTTCATCCTTCATAATTTTCACGTGAAATCCATCCGAATTCCAACGAAATCAATGACTTTTTAAAGTCTGTGGATTGTTGAATACCTCAAAATTTTGATGGACTTTTAAAAGTCGTGATTCAATACACCAGGATTTCATTGGACTTTTAAAAATCTGGATTGAATACACCAAAATTTCGTTGGACTTTTAAAAGTCTGGATTGAATACACCTGGATTTTAAAAGTCCAATGAAATCCAATGAAATCCACAACCAATACACCCCCCTAAGTTTGAATTCATACTTGTATAAACTCGTCCAAGTAAGTGTATGTCGGTATCGATCCTCTACTTATGACAAATTTTGATGCCCACAACCTTTATTTTAAATTTGAATGCTATAGTTTTCTGGAGAATATGAGTGATAACTGAGTAATAAAAATGGCCATTATTTTTAATCTTAATATATACTCCATAAAAGTAAAAATTTATGCCACTTAAGAAACTCAGTTTTTCTTCGCTAAATTATATTTCAAATAAAGAAATATTTATTAAACAATTTATAATTAGTTTTTAATTCATTCTGTTTCAAATAAATCAACTTATATAATTAGATAATAAAAAAATATCAATATATATACACCCCCTCCAGCCCCCCCCCCCCCCACCCAATTAATATTCACCATTAATTCATAAATTACCAAAATCCATGTAGAAAGTAAATAACGTTAACTAACAAATTAATCAACTGTTGTATATAAATTCAATCAAATAGCGTGTTTCCATGTTTTTACGCGTTTAAGTATGGGAAATTTAATTTTAAAATTATCTAACTAATTAACTCAAATGGTCATTTCTCAAATTGATTTAATGATAGTTCCAAATAATAGTTTGATGTATTTTATTTTATAATTACACCATGTAAATTGAAAATATGCAAAAGTATCACTTCATACTCACTCCCTATCAATTATTGCATCCAACCCACATTTATTTATCTTATACAATTGCTTAGCATTCTAAGATTTCCTTTACACTTTAGCAATATCATATTTAGAATTTATTTTCTTATTGTTGTAAAAAAAACACAATTACAATTTTGAATATGCATTTGTAACCTAATGACATGATATAAATTCATGAAAAATCTCAATTAGTTAGTCTTTCCTTAATACTCATCAAGGACCTGTATCGCACCAAGAAATCAATGGTATCATTTTGTAACCCCGATCAAACATTATTTAAAAAAGAAATGGTTGGATTTTAATTATTTGGATGTACTATTTTTTTAATTTTTTAATTTATCTCACTACTATTAAATTGCATAACAAAGTTGTGAGTTTAATTAGTTCCTCCATTTCAATGGATAAATTTCTAGTTTTTATGTTATGTTTGTTTAATTTTGTATTCTAACAAAAAATTGAGAGATGAATAATAATATCAAAATAATTTTATTTTGGGATAATAATTTAACAATTAATAATATTTGTATATAATAAAATCTAAATATTCTTGTATATTTTAATATATTTAGTTTAATTTTATTGCTATTTAATGTTTGTATGATTAATTTGATTTTCTTATGGAAGTAGAAAAATAATTAATATTGATTGTATGTCATTTATGGATATTATGATGGATATTACTAAAAATTGATTTAATAAAAATTTATTCTTATTTTATACTCCATCCGTCCCATTTTGATAGGTTGATTAGAGTTTTTCACGGGATTAAGAAAAGTATTGGGAAAGACAACTAATCAAGAAACTTCCTAATATGCCCCTATTTATTTATTTGATATTGAATTAATGTCTAATGTGAACATATTAAATAGGGGTATATATTAGTAACTTAGCTAAATATATATAGAAACATGCCTATTTATCGGGACATACAAAAAAAAAACAAGCCTATCAAATTGGGACAGAGGGAGTATTAAGTATTTCTATATTCGTAAATGTGGTTTGAGTGGAAAAAATGCATAATTCTATTTTAAGCCACAGTCTTATTATTATATATTATATACATTATTTTGTTTATATAAGAAGGAAAAAATATTTATATAAATATATATGTGCATCAAATGCATATATTTAATGTTTTGCAAATACTTGCATGCACAAGGTGCATATAAGACTTATTTCAGACGGGCGGGTCAACCCCGCCTTGACCCGAGTCAACACAGGTCAATCAAAAAAAAAATTCGATAAAATCAGTATCAACAGTAACATTAATATGTGTCACTCAAAATTCGAAAAGTATCACCTGTATAATTAAAAAGTAAGGGGTCTGCTACTTATCTTACACTAGTTTATTTAGTTCAAATTGTGATTTTTTTCATTCCAATTATTTTTTTTCCATTCCAATTAATGTTTTGAATTTAGAAATTTTTGGTTTTTTTAGGAGTTTATTTTATGTTCTTTAAGATTTTTTGGGGGGTTTATTTTGTTTATTTTAGGGGTTTTGGGGGTGTTTTTAGGGGGGTTTTTTTTGTGTGTTCTAGGGCTTTTTGGGGGTGTTTTTAGGGATTTATTTTGTGTTTTTTAGGATTTTTTTTAGGGGTTTTTTTAGTATTTTTTTGGGGGGTTTTTTAGGGTTTTATTTTGTGTTTTTAGGTTTTTTTTGGAGTGTTTTTAGGGTTTTATTTTGTGCTTTTTTAGGATTTATTAATTTTATTTTAGGGTATGAATTTATATTTATTTCAAACAAATTATATCAATTCGTTTTAATTTTTGGGTTCACTAATTTTATTTTAGGTTATAAATTTTATTGGGATAAATAAAAAGAAAATAAAGAAAATCGAAAAAAATAAATAAATAAAAAATTCACCAGAAAAATAAAAATAAAAATTAGACGGGCGCGTGATGCGTGACGTCCACGCACCGTCTGAAATAGCCGCATATAAGGGTCGTTGCATGCAAGTGCTTCTCTTAACGTTTTTACCTTAAAAATTCTATAATACACAAACGAAACAACAAGTATTCATTTAAAAAATGTGAAGTATTCAAAACTTCTAAATAATAATTACTTTTTTGAAATAATAATTCTCCAAGGTTTAAAGTGAATAATTACTAACGCACTTAAAAGAACTATTTGTTCAAAATAAGACGTAAATAATTGCCAAAAAGACCATAATATACCGTATTAACTAATTTTTTGTTTGTTGTTTTTTTATAAAGTTTAAAATTGTAATAAAATGTATTTATTGAACAATAGAAACATAATATAATATATGTGTTGATTTTATTTTTTTAATTAGAAGTACAGTATTACATAAAAAGGAAAACAATTAAAAAAGATATTATTTACTATTGATTGGCCAAATAATTGAAAAACAAATGTACACAGTACATAGCTCCACATTATTCACCTCATTCTCTCCAACAAATGCCAAACCCCCTCTCTCTCCTCTCCGCCGCCTCATTCCTTCTTCATCGTCTAATTGAATTAGATACGGTATAGATTAGCCATAGTTCTACGTTTGTATGCGTTGTGAGTTGTGCCCGCTGAATCTTCAAATCTCAAATTCTCTACTCCACAATCAGGTTGCCGCTCTTTAAATCAAAGCTAATTCCAAGTTGCCATTTGCTGCTACTCAATAAAATTTTCGAGGTATTGAACGTTTATATTTCTCGTTTTTTCTCCTTTGCAGCTGAACTTTGGGATTTACGGATTTTTGGCTATTGGAACAGACTTATAAATTCAATTCATGAATGTGTGTCTGTTTTCGTGCTTTTCTTATGGTATATTGTAATGTTTCACTGTCTGAAAGTTGGAACACATTCGTATTTTTGTGCTTGTTTTTTTTTTCTTGCCTTGCTGAATAACTGTGCTAATCAGTTAATTGTGTATGAGATTGATACATTAGTGTAAATGCTATGTTTAATCAATTGAAAATGGTACAACATGGTTACTAATCGATACGGTAGAAATTGTACTTATTTGCTGGAGGTTCTTGGTTTATATTGTGGAAGTGGAATATATCCATGGAATTTTGGTTGTATGAGTGTTCTTCAAGATTTGTTATGATACACACACACACACACACACGTGGTGGTTCTTCAAGATTTGTAATGATATGGGAGAAATAAAACTGTTTTTGAATTGTTGTAGTAGAATCTTTTGATCTTGGCATCACGTTAGACATATTCTTCAAATAATCATACAAATTAGCTCCTGTTGTAATTTGTTTGTGCAAGAAATGTTGGAGCACGAATCGGTTTCAAATCCTACTCACAGCAAGACAACCGGCCTTCCTCGTAAGCGGTTCTATCGAGCTCGGGCACACAGCAATCCCTTGAGTGATTCACATTTCCCTGTTCCGACTTCCCCGAGTCAGTTTGACTGTACCGTTCATTATCCTAAGATTTTTTCGCCTGATAAATCTGGTGGTGCCAAAAAGATTGAGTTTGCTGATATTGGTTGTGGATTTGGTGGGCTTTTAATTAGCCTTTCCACACTTTTTCCTGATACGTTAATGATTGGGATGGAACTGAGGGACAAAGTGACAGAGTATGTGAAGGAAAGAATCTTAGCTTTGAGGGCCTCGAACCCTGGCCAGTATGAGAATGTGTCTGTTGTTCGGACGAATTCCATGAAGTACATTCCCAATTACTTTGAGAAAGCACAGCTCACCAAGATGTTCTTTTTGTTCCCAGATCCTCATTTCAAAGAGAAGAATCATCGGCGTAGGGTGATTAGTCCCCATTTGTTGGATGAGTATGCATATGTGCTTAAAGTTGGTGGTATTATATATACCATAACTGATGTGGAGGAGCTTGGGGTGTGGATGAATAGTTGTTTGGAGAGTCATCCGCTGTTTGAGCCTCTTTCCGAGGAAGAGCTTGAAGCTGATCCAGTCGTGAAGGTCTTGAGCTCTGCTACTGAGGAAGGGCAGAAAGTTGCAAGGAATGATGGGCAGACGTTTCAAGCTGTTTATAGACGGATTTCTCATTGATCTATATGGAGAATTACAGTGTAGCGATCCAGTTCTTGTGCCAAATTTTGATGGCCACAACCTTTATTTTAGATTTGAATACTCTAGTTTCCTGGAGAATATGAGAGAGAACTTTGAGTTATGACATAGGGTGGGTGTTATCTCCACTTTTTGTTTGCTATGTATTCTGCATTTTCTGTTGGCTATTGATGAACTCTTTGTAGAAACAATTTTGTTGATGCTTGAATTTAAATGGACCAAAAAGCTGGTAGCTGGATTAGTAGCTGGGAAATGGAGTTTTTTTTTTTTTTTTTTCTTTTTTAAGTTTATATTCCTCTTTATGTGTAGTTTGTCTGGCTTTATATTGTTCCATTATTTCTTGTTTTCTTTTTTCTTGTAGGATCTCTGAGTTGAGCTGATATTTGGATCATTCTTATAAGATTTGGCCTTTGAAATTAGGATAAATGGAGGATTTTTTTTTCTTAATACCATTTTAACAGGCCACACACTAGGCACACAGACACCACAACATGATAAATGGAGGATGTAGTCAATAAATTGAGTAAATGGAAAAATTTACAAATATATTCATATTACGCCACTTGTCTCTGTAATTTCCATGTAATTTTTTTTTTTATCAACACATCTACAAAGATGAAAGGGATTAGTAGTATTAATCATTTTTATATTTCATATTCTATTTTTTTATATAGTTTTAACATATTTCTCCCTCTCATGTCATAGAATGCTTCCTTCAATAGTAGAGGTTGAAAAATAAGAACACGTAATTTAAATACAAAACGACACCTCATTTAACTATCTATCTATCCATTCATACATACATACATACGTGTATTAAAGCAAAATTGTGTGATAGACAACGATTTTGGTATAAATCGGTGTCTATCTCACAATAACAACTATATTTTTGACAACACATTTGGTGTAATAGACAACAATTTTGAGTTAATAGACAACAATAATTACATTTATTGTTGTAAAATTTCTTCTTCTTTTTTGTATTTTTCACGATGATTTATATTACAACCGTTGTCTTTTAACAAATTTTAGCAATCATAGTTATTATTTTTTTAGAAATTTGAGATTTCTAACGTTTTTATTTTTTTTTTATGCATAAGTGAAGGATTTGTAGAACTCTACATTCGTCGCCTAAAAAATCATTTTCATTTATATTGCATAATAACAACAACAACAACAACAACAACAACAACATAGTTTGCAATATTTTTTTTATTTTTCTATTTCAATTTCAACATTTAAAATAATTAAATAATTATATTTTTTAGACCTATCATATATTCAAATAAATTAAATGTTTAGTCGTGGACTGTAGCGCCCCGAACCCGGAGGCCCAGTGCACTAACGATGACACACAAGATAATAGAAAATCACAATAAATTTTTTGCAAACTAACATAAACCATTTTCTTGAATTATAAAAATTTAAACAACCCTTCTTTTAAAATATTAATAAATTTCACCTCATAAGCGTTTACCAATCACACAAGATAAGGCTTTTCAACCAACCTATCATTTTAAAATCACACATTTCGATCAACCAATCAAAACCATGTTCAACCTTGACTAGTCAAAAATTCATTATTCAACATTCAAAATAGGGTGTTTCTTTACATACTACACATTTTTCTTTTTACACTACACACTAAAATTAATTGAAAAGTAATTATTTATCATTTTACTTAAATACCCTTACTAAATAATCTAATAAATTAATATCTACAAATTCAAAAAAATAACTCAATAATCATAAATAAAAAATAAACCAAATACCACTAACCATAACCGAAGAACACTTCAAAAATGAAGTAGAAATCAACCACTACCATTCTCAAACCCTAGTAATTCTCAAAATCCATTTAGATTGATTTTTTGGGTGGAAATCAACCATGGAGTACGGAAAGATTGAAGAAACATACAATGTAAGTCATTTGTCGTATATTTTTCTGATTATTTTTTGCAGTTTTTCCGATTAGAGAGCTGTGTTCGTCGCATATAAGTCGAAAAATACAGTCTGAAATCCGTCACAGGGCGTCGAAAATATATTCTCGACCATGTGAATAATGAGTCAAAAATATATTTTTGAAATAAGAAGGATCATTCGAAAAACAGTTTCCGAAAATCATATAATGGGCCATAAATTATTTTCTAAAATTACCAGTGCAGATCATAAATTATTTTTCAATGTCAACTAGGAAGATTCAAAAAACTATTTTCGACTCTAATTCGTTCAAATATTTTAGAATCTAACATGATGTCTGATAATGTTGCGTTAGTGGCTTTGGGTGGTAGGTATCTAACTACATTTTTGCCTTTGAGATCTCCAGTTCTACTAGATCCTAAATGTATCTGCATAGCATTGGTTAAGACACTAGGAGCAAAAAAAATAAATCACTTTATTCGGGTATGTTTATCAATAATAATATAAAATTATGTAATTATCTATTAGAAACTAAAATCTCTTTGTTTTGTAGGTTTTCTTAGCTCCAGGCCACCCACTAGCCCCTATATCATGCGTGTGGAAGGATCCGTACGATGAATGTGTTGTTGAATGGGAAATATTCAATTTATAATAACTATAATATATACATCTTTAATGTCGAATTGTTGCATTTGTTTGATTCGAATTATGTATTGGATCATTTGATTCAGATGTGTTTGTTTTTTATGTATTGGATCATTTGATTATGTATTGGATGTGTTTTTTATGTATTGGATGTACTGTAAATTTATGTATTGGATCATTTAATTCGAAGCTTACTCGATCAAAAATAATTTTCGATCTCATGTCTTTCAGTCAAAAAATAATTTTTGACCTCATTGCAGGTCGATCAATTTTTTTTTTGATCTCATGTCTTCCAGTCAAAAAATAATTTTCGACCTCATTGCAGGTCGGTCAAAAAATAATTTTCGATCTCATGTCTTTCGGTCAAAAAATAATTTCTGACCAATTGTAAATTGGATGAAAAATTACCAATGGAGTTCATCTTAAGCAGATCACTACCAGATCAAAAATTATAAAACACCTCAAAAATACTAGATCAAAAAATGATATTCCTGCCATCTCCAAAGGTGAACAATTATAGAACACCTCAAAAATACCTAGCAAAATATGTAGTCAATCACATCCAATAAAGTGTCATACATTCACATAAAAAGTAGAAGTTCCCAAGTAAAGAAAAATCCACTACAAAATATAAATAGTACTAGAAATCATCTAAGTTGGCTAGATGACTCATCGTGCTGATAGGAAGGCTGACTCGCCCTTAGCGCCTCATAAGCTTCTTCAACCTATCTCCTGGACATGCGCCTCTAACTATCTCGGCAACATCGTTGTTTGGAACCTCTTGTTTGACCTGGATTGGAGCTGCACCTTGTTCAACGATGATTGAAGCTGCTTCTTCAACTTGAATTCGAGTTGTCGCTTGTTGTTTCCTTGTCGAAGCTGTTAGCCTTCTTCAAGAATATTGTCCTAAAAGAGTGCGTATTAGTTTGAGAAAACAGCAACTGATTCGAAAATTATTTTTTTATATCAATATATCATATCAGAAAATATTTTTTGAAATGAAACAAAGCTTATCAGAAAATATTTTTTAGTAGCATATCGGATAACATGTTTTGAATTGTAATGTATCATATCAGAGAATATTTTCCGAAAATAATAGCCCATATCAAAATTTTGATAGCATGAGTAGCACATCAGAAAACAGTATTCGAATTCAATGGACAATATCATAAAATATTTTTTGAAACATAAGCAACAAAACAACGTATCCTAAGTAAGCATATCAGAAAATATTTTTCGACTAAACTATCTTCCATCAAACCAGTTTGACGAACAGATTAAATGAAGAATGAAGAACAAGAAATGCATAAATAAGAATAAATCAAAGCTATCAAAACCTTACTAAAACAGATTAAACGAAGAACGAAGAACAAGAAATGCAGAACTAAGAAAGAATAGCTAAAACAGATTAAACGAAGAACGAAGAACAAGAAATGCAGAACTAAGAACGAATCAAAGCTATCAAACCCTATTAAAATAGATTAAACGAAGAACGAAGAAGAAGAAATGCAGAACTAAGAACGAATCAAAGCTATTGAAACCCTAAGAACGAATCAAAGCTATCGAAACCCTACAGAATTCAAAATTCTACTTACGTACAGAAGTAAAAAAATCAACAATGAAAAATCAAACTTACGCATTTCTTCCATGACAATTTGGGTTGGGTCGAAGAATGCTCACTTCGAAGAACACTTCTTCCTTCGAATTTGATTTCTTCCTCTCAAATCAGAAATAAGCTATCGAAACCCTAGAGATTTTCTGCATTCTTGGTGTTTTGTGATGCGTCCCGTAAAACCTATCAAAATTGATTTTGTGAAACTTTTTGATTTTCTATTTTAATTATTTTAAATTAATAAACACAATTAAAATAGATTTTGAGGGTGAATGGTAAAGATGGAAAAAGTTGTAGTGTGGAAAGTAAAAACATAAAAATAAAAATAAAGATTGTAGTGTGTAAAGAAAAATGTGTAGTGTGTTTAGCAACTCCTTTCAAAATATGCCAGCAAGGCCACGACGATCACGCGTCTATGAAATATTTAAATAATCCATAAACATATAGTGGAAGCATAAATAATCATATTTGTTGACCAAAACTAAACGGAGTCAATATTTCAAAAATTAAAATATGGTCAACCATACAACATGTCCACATTAGTCCACGTCCACCACCTCCCGTCATCAATTACCTAAAAATATTTTTAAATAGTGGGACTGAGTGCCAGAAAACACTCTATGGGAATACTCATACATTCGTCCAATAATTTACAATAAGAATATCAATAAATCCATATTTAACATATCGTAAATTATACACTCAATAGATATAGTGGAGACCGACCCTAATGTAATCACATGTGAATAATAACATATTCATAACATGAACATATTCATAAGTAATTACACCGGAGTGCCATATTCAGAAATCCTTATATGAGTCGTATCAATCCACATTGAGCAACATAAGCATAAACCATTTTTCATAGTGGACGAAAGTTTAAATATAATTTCGAAAGCATTTTGGTAAGTAAACCCACCTTATAGCTAGGTTAGTTGTAGCTTTATCCACGAATTCTCATCTGAAGCCAGCTATCGGATTAGGACCTTATGCTTAAATATATGAATAGCCTTATTCGTCGTCCTAAACGGGTCTCGGGTTAGAATTTATACATTAGAACTATATCTTAATAACATATAAATCGTCTAAACATATACTATAATGTAAATAAGGATCTAGGGATCAAGTTCCTAAAATAAGAGCATAATCAATGTCGTTTAAAGGTTGAATGGGATCGTAGTTTAAAATATATCAGAGTCCTCGATCATACAAAAAGATGCCTTAAATTCATATGGGGAAATTATAAAACTTAATTTAAGATTTAAAGGATCATAGAATATTAATATGAAAATATTGATTTATTATATCATACACTTAATTTTGAATTTGTTAGTGCCATCGTCATGCACTAATGTTTGGTTCGTGTTTATATTGACGAGATATAGAAGACAAAGTGTTTTGGAGTATGTGCCTGAAGATAAAAGTTCCACTGTGTAAGTTTTGAAGAACAGTTGGTGAACTGTTCGCTCTGATGTTCCTGACAAACCCGAGAACAGTTTAATTATGGCAGTTTCCATACCAGAAAGATCTTGCACCCAATCAATTTGGAAGGTCAAGATATAATCGTTTGACTTCCTTATGGTGTAGATACCGCACTGAATTTAACCCTACTATGCATGGAAAGTATTTATGCAAGTTTGGAAGGATCACAAGTCAATATTCACTTACCTACATCGGCGGAAATATTCAACGGTGTCATTTGAAGTGAAGACTATTTGAAGACCGATTCTTTGTGCAATCGGTTTGGACTTTATTAGATTCTCTTAGCATATTATTTGAGATTCAATTTCATTTGTGATCCATGTATTAGCTAGTAGTTGTTCCATAAAAAAATCAAGGTGATAGTCTAGCATTTTAGTGTTTGAGTGAAAACAAGTGAGGGGTGGTTTTAATCCATTTTGTATGCAATCTCGGGAGAGATTGTAAGTTAAAGTCGTAGGTAGCTAGAGGGAGTCTAGTGTCACAGTTATGAGGGGATCTCACAGCTTTCATTTAGTAAAAGAGTTCATGAAGAAGAACGGGTAGCATAAAGAGGGAGTCTTGTATGTGTAATAGCCTAAATACACTTCATGAAGGAGTAGTAAATGGATCTTCAAGTTTGGACGAAGTGGATTACCAATCTCGTGCGTTCTTTAACTACTTTCTATTTACTGTTCTTATGTCTGTTCCCAACATATCGTAGAACACTTGTGTGCAGTTTACGTAAATCACACTTAGCACGGATTGTTGTTTTTTTAATTGGTACCAGAGCGGTTCACCAATTACACATGTGTGATCTTGGGATTTTAATCCGTGTTTTTGTGTTTGTTTTGCTAAGATGGACACGATGAAAGAAGGGGCATCGATGGTTCGACCTCCGCTCCTTGATGGTAATAATTATGCCTATTGGAAAGCTAGAATGACTGCGTGTATTCGTTCAATTGATGAACCTGCCTGGAAGATGGTGACTGAAGGATGGAAGCCGCCCACAAAGAATGATGAAAAAGGCAAAATTATGATGAAGCCTGAAGAAGAGTGGGACAATGATGACTACCAGGTGATGGGGCTAAATGCTAAAGCCATGAATGCTATCTTCTCGGCTATTGATATGAACGTCTTCAAGCTCATCTCCACCTGTGACAAAGCCAAGGATGCATGGGACATTCTCCAGACTACTTATGAGGGAACAAGCAGTGTTCGTGCCTCACAGATGCAATTACTCACCACCAGATTCGAGAATCTCAGGATGAATGAGGCTAAAAAAACTTGCTGATTTTAATACTAAAATATGTGATATTGCAAATGAAAGCTTTGCCCATGGAGATACCATTTCTGAAGAAAAACTGGCCTGAAAAGTTCTCCGCTCTCTACCTAAAAGATTTGCCTACAAAGTCACGGCTATTGAAGAAGCTAAAGACGTGAGTAAGATGAAGCTACAAGAGCTGATGGGGTCGTTGTGAACGTTTGAAATGGGCCTGACAGAGGACGAAGTTGTGCAGAAGAAAAGCATTGCTTTTCAGGCTGGTTCCAGTACTGATGTTCCCAGCACTGTTCCTGACAAAGCTGATCTTGCAGAGTCAATTGCTTTGCTAACTAAAAACTTCTCAAAGTTTGCCAAACATTATGAGACGTCTTCTCAAAATAATGCTGGTAAGAACAGGTTCTCTAAACCTCGAAGAACCAAGGATGAGGAGTCAAATAAAGACATACATAAGGAAGTGAAGTGCAGAGAATGCAGTGACTTTGGTCATTACCAAGCTGAGTGTGCTAATACGCTCAAAAAGAAGAACACGTCATATTGTTCTACTCTAAGTGAAAGTGATGATCCTGATGATAGTGGAAGTGATGAAGAATGTGTAAGCAATCATATTGCTTTCATGATATATGCTGTCAAAGAATCTGTGCCTACATCTGTTCCTGCCAATGAGGTGGAGAAAATTTCTGAATACAGCGATGATGAAGATTTTATTGAGGAATCTGCTATGGAGGCGTATAAGAAGATGCATTCCAGTTGGATCATGGTGGTCAAAGTCAATGAAGACTTGATGAAAGAGAATTCCAATCTTCTGAAAGAAAGATATAATCTCTCTACTCGCCTCAGTAAGTTGCAGGATGAGCTATTGCAGTCTTGAAACAACTCGAATACTCAAATTGGTGAACTTCTTCATCTAAAAAAGCTAGTCAAAATGATGAACTCCAGCACATCTCAGCTAGATGAAATACTTTCCAAGGGAAAGAGTCCTCAAGATCATACTGGGCTCGGATTTAATGGTGGTCATTCCTATGATAAATTCTGTCAAGGACAGTCTTCTGGAACAAAAGATTCAACAGTTTCAGAACAAAATTCAGAGCCAATGAACAAGCAGTAGCAGCGAAGGAAGTCTTCTCAAAAGACACGTGTTGTGTGTCACTACTGTGAGAAACCTGGTCATATTCGACCACACTGTAGAAACTACATCAATGATCTCAGAAGGATGAAAAGAAGGGGTCTATTTCAATCTGACCAGTTCCCTAGAAAAGATTTCAACAGGAACAGATCTAGGAACAACCACAGAAATTATGTGGTTCACACTGCTCTTAACATTCATACAAAGAGTAGTTGGTATTTTGATGGCGGATATTCGCGCCATATGACTGGAGATGCAAGCATGCTGATAAACATTCAAAAAGATTGTTCTTATCAATCTGTTACCTTTGGAGATGGTGTCAAATGAAGAGTGTTTGGGCGTGGCCAATTGAATGTTCATGGAGTACCTAATTTGGAAGATGTGCTGCTTGTGGAAGGACTAAGAGCTAATTTAATTAGCATTAGTCACCTATGCGATCAAGGTTTCTTGGTGAATTTTACAAGAGACAAGTGCCTGGTCAAGGATAAAGAAAGTGTTCTCCTGATGGACAGGAACAGATCAAGAGATAATTGTTACCTTTTGAACATGAAGGAAACTTGCTTCAGAACCCAACTCCGTGAAGCAAATCTATGGCATGAAAAGCTTGGCCATATCAGTTTTCGAAATCTTCAGAGACTTATGAAGACTGAAGCTGTGATTGGTGTTCCAAGTCTTAGTATTGATCGAGAAAAGATGTGTGGTCCATGTCAAGTTGGGAACACAGATCCAAACTTCTCATAAGTCTGTTAAGAAGATTACTACTTCAAATGCCTTGGATTTATTACATATGGACTTGATAGGGTCTGTCCAAATCGAAAGCATTGGAAGGAAGAAATTTATCTTTGTCTGTGTAGATGACTACACCAGATTCACATGGGTTGAGTTCCTGAGAGACAAGGTAAAGACTTTTGAGACGTTCAAAAAACTTTGTCTCGAGATTGAAGTGGAGAGAGGAACTAATGTGGTTAGAATTAGAAGTGACCATGGACGTGAATTTGAAAATGTTTTCTTCAAAACATTCTGTGAAGAAAAATGAATTGGTCAAGAGTTTTCTGCCCCTAAAACACCTCAACAAAATGGTGTTGTTGAGAGAAAAAATCAAACTCTTCAAGAAATGAATCGAGTAATGATGAAGGCTAAATCTATTCCTGACAATCTCTGGGCTAAAGCTGTGAACACGGCCTGTCATGTCATTAATCGGGTATACTTCAGACCCAAGACAAGAACTACTCCTTATGAGCTGTGGAAAGGAAAGAAGCTTAACGTTAAATACTTTCACATCTTTGGAAGTAACTGTTACATGCTAAGGGATAGAGAGTATCTTGGCAAATTTGATGCCAAAGGAGATGAATACATTTTTCTTAGATATTCAAGAAATAGTCGTGCATACCGTGTCTTCAACAAAAGGACAAATACGGTCATGGAATCAATCAACATTGTTGTTGATGATCTGGAAGAACATGCTGCCCATATTGCTAATGAGAGCCTTGATGTTACTGTCCTTGTTCCTGCTTTTGTGCCTGACAGTTCACAAGACAATAATCTGACTGAAGCAAGGACTGAAAAACAGAATGTCTACAAACCTTCAAAAAGGATCCAGAAAAACCACTTTGCTTCAGATATCATTGGTGAAATGAGTGAAGGGGTCCGAACAAGAGGAGCTCGTAAGAACTTTCGTGAACTGATTGCTAATGTATGCTACACATCCACTATTGAACCTAAGAATGTTAAAGAGGCCTTGAAGGATGATAGGTGGATTCAAGCCATGCAAGAAGAACTTTTGTAATTTGAAAGAAATGAAGTATGGGATCTAGTTCCACGATCTAAAGATGCCAATGTGATCGGCACAAAGTGGATTTTCAAGAACAAGACTGATGAGGAGGGGAACATAACCAGGAACAAGGCAAGGTTGGTTGCCCAAGGATATTCCTAAGTTGAGGGAATAGATTTCGACGAGACATTTACTCCTATCACTCGTCTTGAATCTGTCCGATTGCTTCTAGCCATGGCTGCATGGATGAAGTTCAAGTTATACCAAATGGATGTAAAGAGTGCCTTCTTGAATGGGTACTTAATTGAAGATATGTTTGTAAGCCAACCCAAAGGCTTTGAAGACCCACACCATCCTGAGTTTGTTTATAAACTCAAAAAGACTCTTTATGGTCTCAAACAAGCTCCATGAGCTTGGTATGAACGGCTAACCAAGTTCCTTCTGGAGAAAGGATATGTTCGTGGTGGAGTTGACAGAACTCTCTTCATTAAGAGAGAAGAATCTGATGTGATCATCGTTCAGATCTATGTCGATGATATTGTCTTTGGATCTATTTCAAACAGAATGGTGGACGAGTTTGTCAAATACATGATATCTGAGTTTGAAATGAGTCTAGTAGGAGAGCTAACCTACTTTCTGGGGCTTCAAGTGAAGCAAAAAGATGATGGGATCTTTGTTTCTTAAACAAAGTATGTTAGGAACTTGATAAGCAAGTTTGGTTTGGAAAGCTGCAACACGAAGAGAACACCCATGAGGACATACCTTAAGATGTCAAGAGATGAAGCTGGGGTATCCATTGAGCAAACAATGTACCGAAGCATGATTGGTAGTCTGCTCTACCTTACTGCAAGTAGGTCGGACATTTGCTACATTGTTGGAGTGTGTGCTCGGTACCAATCTGATCCCAAATAAAGCCATCTGAAAACTGTCAAGAACATAATCAAGTACATAAAAGGTACTGCTGAGTGGTTTTCATTTGATACAAACCCTAGTCTGGTGGGGTATTGTGATGCAGATTGGGCTGGTTGTACTGAAGATCGGAAAAGCACTTCAGGAGGATGCTTCTTCCTCAATAACAACATGGTTTCGTGGTTCAGTAAGAAACAGAATTCGATCTCTCTATCTACTTCCGAAGAAGAATATATTGTGGCTGGAAGTTATTGTACACAACTCCTGTGGATGATGTAATACCCCATATTTTTTTATTAAGGATTAGAGGATTCTTAATGATAATTAAGAAGTTAAGGAATAAGTTTATTCAAGGTTAATAAAGGTCAGATGTCAGTCACGACTTTAGGGGTCAGTTTTCGTGAAGATCGTCTTTTCGGAAAATCTGATCTTAATTCTTTTATGGCTATTCGTGGTCTCGTTAGAAAGGTTTTAGCTCAAGGAGTATGCCGGTGTTTTCGGATTTTAATTCTGAAGTCATTTGAGTTCCCAGTGATGAAAAACGTATTTAAAAGGTGAATGAATAGTAACTTTTGCGTGCGTTCATGTTTTGAGAAATTTACGAAATCCTCTTCGTTGATCCGAGTCTAGTTCTGTCAGGCCCCTCTTATGGGAAATGACTCAAGGATTCCGTTGGCGTTCACGGATTTCCATTCTGAGGTCAATCGAACGCTCGGGAGCAAAATCTGTCAGTCTGAGTGAATAGTAAAAAGTAATTCCAAAAAGGGAATCTTTGCTCGTCTTTCTTCAGGCGACCCCGTCTTTTTCATGAAACAAGTTGGTTCACTAGTATTCGAGCCAACGAGTCTCCCGGTATTTTTAGATTTCGTGTCTGAGGTCATTTGGACCTCGACATCGAATAAAACAGCTTTTAACCGAACCCGGGGTAACTTTTGCAGTATTCTGGCACTGAAGTGGCTTCCCTTGGAAGCCAAAGCTTTTCTTATAAATACAAAGCCACCCCTTTGCATTCATTTGCTCATTTCCATCCATTTCACTTCATAGAGAGTGGGAAAGCTCGTGAGAGCCGAGAAAGTTCTGTCGAAGTAAAAAGGGTTCTTCGTGAGTGTTCTGCAAGACGACGAGCGGAGTGGCGTGGAAGGGATGCGGTGAGGGAAGGTGCTAGAGGCGCCGTTGGGTTGTAGCGGACGGCTCTGCCGCCGTTGCAACTTGACGAGACGCCGAGCGAGCCACCTTCCTTCAACGCACCTAACCCCGTCCATTCTTGTTCGTCGGTCTCGATCTCCATTTCTTTTTCCGTCTTTAAATTCCGTATTTACTTTCCGTTCTTTACGTTCTTTGCGTTCTTCATTATTGCTCGTTTATCTTTCGTCTAAGTTGTATTTAAATTTTTATTGAAGTTCCAAGTTAATAACGTTTACGTTATATTTCTCGCTTTATTCATGTCGTTATTATTTTTGAGATTAGCCCCGTTTATTCCGTTTAAATTCCGTTCAAGCTATATTTAGAGATTTCGTCTTTATTCTAAATATTTAAAGAGGATTATCGTGTTTACGCCGTTATAATGCCAAAATTCTTTTCAGATTAAAACACGTTGTTGCATGTTAATTTCAAATATGTTGTTTTTAAGAAATTTCGGGTTAAGTGTTCTTCGTGTTCGTCGAAGGAATCAACGAACACGAAGAACCCAGTTGAAGATCGCCCAGAACTGGGTTAAAGAGAGAGAAAAGAGAGAGCCCCGCGGGGGGGGGGGGGGGGGGGGTGCGCCGCCGCGCCACACCCCCCTCGGCCTTCAAGCCCGCCGGGGCTAGGGTGCCCCGCCGGCGCACCATGCGCCGCGGCGGGGGGCAGCCCGCCGGGGCTAGGGTACCCCGCGGGGAGGCTGCCCGCCGGTGCCCAGGTGCGCCGTGGCGCCCCCCTTCCCCGTGTTGTTTCACGCTGATTCTTTCCGGCTATATTTGTACCCTCTTTTCGAGCCTTTCGAGTTGTGTTTTTCCAATCTAATCCCGAGTTATCCCAAATTTAATTTAAGATGATTTTCAAGTTATTTTCGAGTTATTTCAAATAAACTCTTCAAGTTAAATTCGTCTAAAATTCGAGTATCAAAGTATGATTTCTCCAAGTAAATTCTTCTCGAAGTTTATAAAGTCATAAAGTCGTGCAATCTGTAAATAAGTCTTAGATTCTAGTCTTCGAGTAAAATATCATTATTTCTCGCTTTAGATAGTTAATTCCTTCGAAGAAGGCCGCTAAGTAGATGATTCGACTTTTGTAGGAGGAAGTAAGCCTCGTAGGAATTCGGAGAAGGATCATCAACTCGTTGCTGCATCTTCTGTCCAGTAATCGAGGTGGGTAAATCTATACTCATCTAAAGTTTGAGTTAATAAGCTCTAGAAGCATATAGGGCAAATGAAATATCCAATAAAATATTTTGCTCTGCCTGATTGATCTATGTACAAGGAAGGAAGAAAAGGAAAAATATTATATGTTGTTTAAGCTCGCGAGCATGTTTAGAAATGTTAGAATTATTTAAGTGTTGTTTATGCTAGCATGAGGTAATTAGAATTACTTTAATTGCAATTTATGATTATGCACGTTCATTTCTTCGTATCTAAATGTTGGATTCTGCTAAAGTTTATTTAGCTAATTAAGCATTGCCTTTTAGGGTAGTGATAAATCCCTTATAGGCCAAAGTAATGCTTAAGTAAAAGATTAGCCTTAGACGTTGCTCTAAGCTCGATAATTCTAGTAAGGTTAAGGAAGCTAAGAAATTAAGGATTAAGGTTGAGAAAGGAAGAATATAGCTCTATAACCAGGATTGAGCTCAGAGTTCATGATCTTTGAACATTAAAGGGAGTCACTGCTGGGTATTCCCCTCGCATACTCGGGAGGATATTTGAGGTAACCCCTCTTCTATCCTATGGCATGCCTAAGGGTACAGTTGACATCAGGTTTGAGTCAAGGTTGGGCCCAAAAGTAAAGAAAAGGTTTTGCGGATATGGAGAGGGCTTTTGCGTTTTGCTCTCCATATACCGCCAGATTATTATTGGATATTTCTTGAGTTATTAAAGAAACTTTTATTAAAACCCACTGAGTACATTAGTGCTCACACCCCCTCTTTTTCAAATGTTTTCAGGTTGAGATACTAAGGATGATGGTGGCTGTGGATGTGGGTTGGCTGCCAATATTGTTTTACTATTATATAAGTTTCTTTTGGGACCCCACGATGTTTCTGCTACTCTGATACACTCTTTCTAATTTCATTCAAGTTCAATTATGTTTCTCAAGATTCTAAGGATATTCTCCAAGACATGATTATCTAAATATATATATATATAAGTGATGCATATTCAGTTTTATTCCTACTTCTCGAGCACGTTTCTCCTTCGCCTATGAAGAGGCTTGTTCAAGTTGGTATCCGTCTATCCGTTTGAACCTGTAAATAGGTCTGTGCATGTTGATATCTGATTAGTTAGCCGTTTAGTTCCGCAAAAGTATGTTTCTTTCTTAATTAAGTAAACCCGAGTATCGTCGCCTTACTTCAAAAGTATATCTTTATCCCTAAACTTTCTTGGTTAATCTTCCGTCTTATTCAATAAACCATTAATAACACCCTGTCCCCATTTGTTAATCTCTATCTCGGGACCGGGCTATTACAGATGAAGCAGATACTGCTTGACTATGGTGTGACACAGTCTGTTCTTACCATATTCTATGATAATATGAGTGCCATAAATATTTCAAAGAATCATGTCCAGCACTCTCGGACTAAACATATAGATATCCGCCACCACTTCATCCGTGAGCTAGTTGAAGATGGATCTCTTGTAATTGAATATGTTGCAACAGAAGCTCAACTTGCGGATATCTTCACTAAGGCACTTGATAGTGTAAGGTTTGAAACACTTAGATCCTCTTTGGATCTGTGTTCTTTAAACTTCTCCTCTGAAGAGAAGTATCTCTGTACAGTCTTGGTCAATGATGTATGTACAGAGATCGTAAAAATGACCAAGTTATCCGTGGTCTTTTCAAGCGTGTTCCTAGAAGTGTGCTTGACAGTTTCGGGCATTCTGTGAACGGTTTCCACAACGGCTAGTGGGCCCTCGTTTTTCATGCCCAGCTCATTTCCACTCCTCAGGACGTGCAGTATGTGATGATTATGAAATTGACGGTTATTTTTTGGAATTTCCTTAATGATAATTTTAATTAAGGGTGTTTGTCAATTTTTGAATCTGTTCAAGGCTTTCAGAACTTATTCAAAATTTCCTTACTAAGCCGCTCCCAAACCTCTTTGCTCTTAAGATAATTTCTCTCCATAATTCAATGGAAGACAAGTCCAGCTCCTCCAAATCATCTCTGTTTAAGAAGCCGAAGATCAACACGGATGATTTATGGAAAGCCCTAAGGGAATTCTCAAAACCCTTGATTTTTTCTCAATCTGTTCTAGTGCCTACTGGTCCAGAAATGGTTGCTGATGCTTCTACAGATGTTTCTCCATTTGTGCCTACTTCGGTATCTCTACCCAGCTCTCATCTTGTTGGGTCTATTGCTGCAACACCCGAGGAACCCCCAATTGTTCCTAAGGTTTCCAATGAGCCGTCATCACCACCATTGGAGATTAATGAAGCTATTGAAGCTTCAATTGATGCTGCTGTCCATGTTGAGTCTTAGTCGGTTGACAAATTTGCCGCCTTCATCGATGTTATGAGGCTTGTTACTGATCTGGTTCCCTTATCGTTCGTTCCTGCTCCTGCTCATAACTCGCTGGTAGTCACTATTCAGGTGCCGCTTGGAGATGCTACTCCCACTGTTGTTTTGAACCATGTTGCCCAGTCTGAAGAGGCAAAAGGTGATGCTGCTGTCGACATTGAAGTTGTCGATGATGATGAGACTTCTCCTCCAGTCTCAGAGTCTGTTCCTCTTGATGATCAAGGTGTTCCCCCTTCTCGCTCTCGCGGCGTCAAAAGAAAATTACAACTTAGAGATGTCCCTGAGGAAACCCCTACTGCTGAGGGTAACTCGAATGATGATGAGACCCCCATTGCTTATCTCAAGATGCGTGTTCTGGAGAAGCTGTCTCAGAAGAAAGGTCAGTCCTCCAAGGTTTCCAAGAAAGCTTCTGCCTCAAAGAAATCCTCCAAGAAAGTTGCTGCTCCTAAGTGCTCTTCTAAAAAGCCCTCTACCAAGAAATCTACTTCTGCCGTCATTGTTTAGTGTTTGTTTGTGCTGTTTTATTTTATGATTTTGCATGTTTTATAAGTTATTTTCGAGTACTTCTAGTAGTTATTTGTAGATTTCGTGTGATTATCTTCACTCGTTGCTCTCATGGTGGAATATGCCAATTATGAAAAACTTGAGCTTGTGCTTGTAAAAACTCGATTTTTTAGGTATTAAGGTGGTGAGGAGCGAGGATGAGACAAGCCCTTGTGGAAGAGATGAACCGGGAAGAAGGAGCCATGGAACCACACGGCCGCGCGAGCTGCGCGACCGCGCAACATGGCCACGCGGCCGCGCGATCGTGCGAGGGGGCTCTCGGCGAAAGGCACCCTGCGAGCACGCACCCCTGCCCATCGCGAGTGCGCGGCGTCCCTCCGGCGCGCGGGACGCCCTGTTTCTTCCCAATCGATTCTCAACTTACACTCATCCTTTGTCCTTTCTTCACTATTTTGCACAAGGGGACACTTCCTTCAACCTCCCTCATTTTGCATGTTGGATAGGAGACTTTTGGCCAACCTAATCTTAGCAATAAGATCATAGGGATTAATTTCCCTAAATCTAGCTTGGGACTTTTGCTTCTCCAATCTCCCACCAAATCTCCCCAAATCCCTCTAATTTAATGCCTTCTCATGATTACCCATCTCATCACCTTTTCTCTCTCCTCACCCCCATACCTCTCACTTCTCTCTGTCAATTATCTCTCTATAGATATCCCTATTTTGATTTTTGGGGATATCACTCATCATTCACTCACCACTCTTTCACCATTCACTTTATCTTCTCCACTTTCCCATTTTTCTTTTCTCCACACACACACACACACACACACATACACACACCATCTCCATCTACACCATTCTCTAACATCATCACCACCATTCAAGAAGAAAGGAGAAGAGAAAGACAAGAGAGAAGCAAGCTAAGGAAGAGGAAGAAGAGGCGAGAAGAAATCAACTTCGAGCTATCCACAGAAGCTAGGCTCATTTGGAGGTTTTCTTTTGGTATTTTCTCTCTAGTTCTTGGATGATTTGTGGGGGTTTGTCCCAAACTTGTGAAGGATAACAAATATTGTAGGAGTTTACGTTATTTTCATTTGGTAATGAGATAATGCACTCTTATGATACTTGTGTTGTTTTAAGCATGGTTATGGGCTAATCTCTACATTAGGGAGTGGAGGATCGATTTGGTGTTGAATTATGCTTGTAATGGTTGGTTGTTGTTGGAATTGTGCTTGTTTATGTTGAGTGCTTGATCACCACTTAGCATGGCTAGGCTTTAGATGAGACCGAGAGGAGATTCTAAATCCCGATCTAAGTTCCTTCAACGCTAGGTGAATTGGGTTCTAAGCCTAGTATATTAATCTTGCTCGTACGATATAACGTATAGCGGTTTAATGGATAGACGGTGACAGTAATTGAAGTTAAACTAATTGACGGGTCTATCGCGTGTTTGAGATTAATATAACCAACTTGAAGCAAGCATAATGAAAAACTAATGAGAGAATCCACACCCTAATGCTCGTATCATAATCTTTTCCTCAATCTTCATGCCATCATTGTTCTTTGCATTTACTCATTTCATTGCTTGTTTTAACTCTTGGTTTAAATCACCATCAAATCCATGTTTAGAATGTTTAGGTTTTATTTTCGTTGTTCTAGCATGATGCATGCATAGTCTTAAGTCAATTGCTCACAAGAAGTCTTCTGTGAGAGATCGACTCGGGTTAGCTCATCGCGTCTATAATTGACCCCATCCAATTGCGGGTTTGGTTCCAAGTAGTTATCACGTGTTGAGTCTAAACCGGAAAACAAATTTGACCCGAAACAAATTTTGGTGCCGTTGCCGGGGAGGGCTTTAGGCATATTGTCTTTTGTGCTGAAATTGCTTTCGTGCTTGTGTTTGTATTTGTGACTTGGTATTTGTCTTGTGTTTGTGCTTTTTGTGTTGTTTTGTGAAGTTGGTATTTGTGTTTATTTTCGTGCATTTGTACGCTTTCACCTCTCGTTCCACAGGTGCGCGTAATCTCTCTTGTGTTTTTGGTTGTGTATGCTAGAGAGACGAAGTCCCAATCGGAGATTAGCCCCCGTATTCGACAACATCCATAGACCAAGGAGATTCGACGTATTTGCTTGGGAAGAAGAGATGAAAGGTCACCAACTCAACCCCGACAACGTCAATGCGGCTTGGAATATGAGGGATTTCGCTCGACCCATGATTAGGGCGTCGACTTCTTGCATAGTTCTTGGAGAGGCTGCAAGGAACTACGAGTTGAAGAACATTCACTTTAGCCAACTTCCTTCCTTCTATGGGATGCCGGCCGAAGATGTTTTGAACTTCATCTGTGAGTTCTATGCCGTGGTTCAAACCTTTCCTCTGCAAGTTTTGAACGAAGATCAATTGAAGATGAGGTGTTTCCCTTATAACTTGAAAGATCGAGCCAAGACGTGGTTCATGTCACTCCCGGCCAACTCATTGGCCAATTGGAATGCCGTCTATGAGAAGTTCATGGCCAAGTACTACTCCAATCAAAAGACCCAAGATTTGAGAGCCCAAATTATCACCTTTGCTCAATCTCTGGGTGAAGCATTTCATGAAGCTTGGGATCGATTTAGAGGTCTCCAACAATAATGCCCGCATCACCACCTCGCACCTGAGTTGCTTCACCAATTCCTCTATGACGGGCTTTCTCAAAATTTTTAATACATGGTGGACAATGCCGCGGGAGAAGATATTGGAGGCCGGACTGCCGAAGAAGTCTCAAACATTTATGAGACTATGGCCATGACTTCTCAACAAAAAAGTGCTAAGGAGAAGAGAGCTTCCATTAATGAAGCCAACCCTAGTTATGATGTGACGAGACAACTAGCGGAATTGACAAGGCAAGTAGAGATGCTTCGAACTTCCGAGAGACCACCCCAACAAGCTATGACCGTTGAGACGTGTGGAATTTGTGGAGAGTATGGCCAAGGGGCCAATGTTTGTCAAAATTCGATCGAACCGGAGTTAAGTGAAGAAGCTCATTTACATGCTCTTCAAGAGCAAGTTCTCATGCCCTTCAAGGATTCCAACCTCCTCAACCATACAACCCATACTCTCAATCGTACAATCTGGGATGGAGGAACCATCTAAACTTCTCTTGGAGGCAACCTCAACAACATCCTTAACAACCATCACAACAACCGTCTCGACCTCAATAAGCCGGAGGTGGCCAAGCTCCACCTTATCCAAGGCCGCAACAATATCCGGCCCAACCAAACCAACCGCCTAGGCCGACATTGCAAGACACCTTGCAATCTTTCATTTAAGCCACCCAACAAAGGTTCGAATCCCTAGAAGCTTCCGTGAAGAGAATCAAGACCCAAGTGGGACAAATAGCCGGGACCGTGGAGAGTTGGCCAAGCAAGCCAAGCCGGGCAAGTTGCCAAGCCAACCGGAGCAAGCTCAAGCCATCACTGTTCTTAGAGGAGGCAAGGTGATTGATAACAAGGTTGGAGAATCGAGTCCAACCGAAGAGATTGAAAAAGAAGAGGAGGTTCCTCAACAACAACAAAAAGAGCCCGAAAGAGAAAATGAAGAAGTGAAGAAGCCCACACTCCACAAAGCCACAAATCCCTTCCAATTCCATTTCCAAGCCGATTGAGGAATGAGAATCAAGACACCCAATTCCAAGAGTTCTACAAGCTCTTATCAAAGGTGAATGTCAGCCTTCCACTCTTTGATGTCATCCGCAACGTGCCGGCTTATGTCAAGTTCTTCAAAGAACTAGCTTCTAAGAAGCGGAAATTTGCGGAGGATGAGAAGATCGTTGTGTCCGAGGTAGCAAGTGCGATCCTACAACAATAACTACCACCAAAGCTCTGTGATCCAAGTAGTTTTACTCTTAAAATTACCTTGGGAAATGGTAAAGAAGCATGTGGTATGCTAGACTTAGGAGCCAGAGTTAATTTGATGCCCTACTCTATTTTTAAGCAACTAGAGTTAGGAGAATTGAAACCAATCAGAATGTGTCTACAATTGGTGGATAGGTCCGTGAGATATTCGAGAGGAATAATTGAGGATATTCTAGTTAACGTAGGTGGATTAATAATCCCGATTGATTTTGTTGTGTTGGATATGGGTGATGTTCAAGAAACGGATAAAGAGCACACACTTCTCCTTGGTAGACCTTTCATGGCTACAACAAACACCTTGATTGATGTCAAAAATGGAACCCTAAAGATGTCGGTATTATGAGAGACTGTGTCTTTTTCCGTACATGAAAACAAAGCTATTCTTGCCCCCTTATCTGTGGAAAATTGCTCTTTTATAGATGCTATTGATCTCTTGGCCGAGGAAGTTCTTTTGCAGGAAATTGGCTCCACTTGGAGGAGTGAAGCCTTGTCCGAGGAGATAGCAATGGAAGAAGCAAGCCTCAAGTGTGGGGGAGGTGAGTTGGATGCTGAGGAGATGGAGATATTGCTTGGAGAAGGCTGCTTGATAGAAATTCTAACTTCAACCGAAGAGGAAGTGAAGCCCTCTCCTGAGCTTGAGCTCAAGGAGCTCCCATCTCACCTCAAATACGTATACCTCGACGAAAAGGAGAAGAAGCCTGTGATAATCTTTTCCAGGCTTGAGAAAGAAGAAGAAGATCTCTTGGTAGCCGTACTCAAGACAAACAAGCAAGCTATTAGATGGAACCTTTCCGACATCAAATGAATTACCCCCTCGATGTGTATGTATCGAATCATTCTAGAAGAAGGGGCTAAGCCAGTGTGAGAAGGACAAAGGCGGCTCAATCCCATGTTGATGGAGGTCGTGAAGAAGAAGATTCTCAAGCTTCTTGCGGAGGGGATTATCTATCCAATAGCCGATAGTGAATGGGTGAGCCCGGTCCATGTGGTGCCCAAGAAAGGAGAAATCACGGTGGTGGAGAATGACAGAGAGCATGTGGCTACTCGAACCACCACCGGATGGAGAATATGCATTGACTACCGAAAGCTCAATGCCGCTACTCGAAAAGACCATTTTCCCCTTCCTTTCATTGATCAAATCCTTGATAAATTGGCCAAACATAGTTTTTATTGTTTTCTTGATGGTCTATCGGGTTATTTTCAGGTGGCTATAGCACCAGAGGACCAAGCCAAGACCGCATTTATGTGCCCGTTTGGCACTTTTGCATGTCGGAGAATGCCGTTTGGACTATGCAATGCACCGAGCACATTTCAAAGGTGTATATTTTTTTATATTCTCCGAAATAATTGGTGATTTTATTAAGGTATTCAGGGATGACTTTTCGGTCTTTGGGTCCTCATTTTCCGATTGTTTAGAGAAGCTTGAATTTGTGTTGAAAAGATGCATTGAAAGTAGCCTTACTCTTAGTTGGGAAAAGAGTCATTTTATGGTTACTAGCAGCATAGTCCTTGGTCATGTTGTGTTGAAAGAAGGAATGAGTGTAGACAAGGCTAAGGTAGACGTAATTGAAAAATTGCCTCCACCCGTTAATGTAAAAGGTGTTAGAAGTTTCTTAGGACATGCCGATTTTTATCGTCGGTTTATAAAAGACTTCTCAAAAATTAGCCAACCTCTATGCCATTTACTCTCTCAAGATGTTCCTTTTGAGTTTGATGAGAAATGTTTGCATGCTTTTAACACTCTTAAGGAGAAATTGATCACCGCACCCATTGTTGTTCCCCCTGATTGGTCTTTGCCTTTTCAAATCATGTGTGATGCATCAAATTCCGCTGTGGGTGCCGTTTTGGGTCAACATATTGATAAAATTCTTCGTGTAATTTACTATGCTAGCCTCACCTTGAATAGTGCTCAAGTAAATTACACCACCACCGAAAAAGAATTGCTAGTCGTTGTGTTTTCCTTAGACAAATTTAGATCCTACATCTTAGGTTCTAAAGTGATTGTGCATAGTGATCATGCGGCTCTAAGGCATTTGTTGACCAAGCCCAAGCCAAACCTAGACTCATTAGGTGGATTTTACTTGTGCAAGAATTTGATGTTGAAATCAAAGATAGAAAGGGGTGTGAAAATGTGGTAACGGACCATTTGTCTCGCCGCCCCGTTGATGAAAATTTTGATTTATCACATGAGAAAGAAGTTGACTGTGATTCATTTCCATATGAGCATGCTCTTGAACTTAATTCTTCTCCTTGGTATGCCGACATTATTAATTATCTTGCTTGTGATAAAATGAGGCCTAACCTTACCTTTCAAGAAAGGAAAAGATTTTTGGCAATGTGTAGGTACTACTTTTGGGACTATCCATACCTTTTCCACTTGGGTAAAGATGAAGTGATTCGAAGATGTGTCCTGGAGGAGGAGCAAACCGATGTTTTGGCCTTTTACCACACTTCTCATTGTGGTGGCCACTTTGGAGGGCAACGGCCCGAAAAATCCTACAATCCGGTTTGTATTGGCCTTCCATCTTTAAAGATGCTCATGCCTATTGTCTTTCATGTGATAAATGCCAAAGACTTGGCAACATAGGGAGAAGAAATGAAATGCCCTTAAATGTCAATCTCATTGTTGAAATTTTTGATGTTTGAGGTATTGATTTCATGGGGCCATTTCCTAACTCATTTGGCTTCGAATATATCCTGTTAGCGGTCGACTATGTGTTAAAGTGGGTTGAAGCAATCCCCACTCGGTCTTGTGATGCTAATGTGGTTATCAAGTTTGTGCAGGAGCACATTTTGAGTAGTTTTGGGTTTCCTCATGCGATCATAAGTGATGGTGGGATGCATTTCACCAACAAGCTTTTTGAGAAGTTGATGAAAAAGAATGGTGTGACTCACAAAGTGGCAACTCCGTATCACCCTCAAACTTCCGGTCAAGTGGAAACGAGCAAGAAGCAAATCCAAAGTATCTTGAAGAAGACCGTGAATGTGATGAGAAAGGATTGGTCCACAAAGTTAACGGATGCTCTTTGGGCATACTGGATGGCTTACAAGACAATCTTGGGAATGAGCTTCTACCGCCTCGTGTATGGAAAAGCGTGTCATCTTCCCGTTGAGATCAAGCACAAGGCCTATTGGGCCCTAAAGGTGGTAAATTTTGATCTAAGTCGTGCAGAAAAGGAGCGAGCTTTGCAATTAACCGAGCTCGATGAGTTAAGGAATGAAGCATACGACAATGCAAAGATCTACAAGGACAAGGTGAAGAAGCTCCACGATAATCGAATTGTCAAAAAGGAGCTCATTCCGGGCATGAAGGTCCTCCTTTTCAACACTCGTTTGCGGCTCTTTCCCGGAAAACTCAAGTCCAGATGGAGTGGCCCATTTGTCATCGAAGAAGTGTTTCCGTATGGTGTGGTAACATTGAAGAATCCGGCGAAAAACACCACGTTCCAAGTGAATGGTCACCGAGTCAAGCCGTACTTGGAAGGACGACCCCAAGAAGCCGACATCGAGGTTTTCAAGCTTGAAAATTCCACCTAGTTACCTCGGAGGCCATGTCTAGCTCGAGACGTTAAAATGAGCGCTGCATGGGAGGCAACCCATGGTTTTCTTATTTTTATGTGTTTGTCGTTTCATTTTTGCTATTTTGTGTGTTACGTTTTCTTTTCGTGTTTTTGGTATTTGTTCATAGGGGCAAAAGATGGAGTGTTGTTGGAGTAAGAAGGTGAATTTTGGCTAAGTTCCAGACCACGACCGCGCACACCGCGCGCCCGCGCATAATACCTCTCGGCGAAGGCCCCGTGCGAGCGCGCGACCTCTTTTCTGAAAAATTAGATCCCATGAGCGCGCATGGCTCCACGGGTGCGGACCACGTCCAGTCCCGCGGCCGTGTAAGGCCCCGTGGTCGCGCGGGCCCGTCCCTATAAAAAGGGACCACTCTTTTGGAACCCTACTTTCTCAAACCCCTTGCACCGCTTTTGAGCTCTTCTCTCCTCCTCATCACTCTCCAAGCTCCCCTCTTCTCTCCTACCACTCATATCCCAACAAATTACAGTTGATGAAGACTCCCTCTCCACGTCACGCACACACGTCACCATCCTTGTTACCACGGCCGCGTCTATCCTCCGCGCACGCGTACCGTTTCTTTTCAGCTTGTACCGCCGCTCGCTACCATCGTTCTCAAACATCACCTCACGCCACCACACGCCACCGCAGCAACTGTCTATCCATTGCACCCGATCCCCGCGACCATGCGAAGGCCCGCGGCCGTACGCCTCTGTTCCCCGTAAAGCTCCCGCGACCGTGCAACCCCCGCGACCGCGCTGTCTACTCACGCACGTCTACTGTTTGGTGCTTATTTGTGTTGTTTTATTACATGATTTTGCATGTTTTATTAGTATTTCCTAATACCTTTTTCTAGTTTATTTCTAGATTTCGTGTGATTTTTTTCACTTGTTGCTCTTATGGTGGAATATGCCAAGTTTTGAAAAACTTGAGCTTTTGTTTGTATAATCTGGATTTTTAGGTATTAAGGTGGCGAGGAGCGAAGACAAGAACCGAAGAGATGAATCCGGAAGAAGTGGCCAGGGACAACGCAAACACGGAAGCCGAGCGGCCGCGCGAGCCCCGCGACCGTTGAGGGTGCTCTCGGCGGAGGCACCCCGCGGGCGCGCATTGCTCCACGGGCCGCGCACACCCTGCACCCCGCGGGCGCACGACGTCCCGCCGGTACGCGAGATGCCCTGTTTCACCTGATTTGCCCTGTCTTGCACTCGACTCTCGCCTTTTCTTCACCATTTTGCACCAAAGGGCATATCCTTCACCCTTCCTCCTTTTTGCATTTTGGATATTAGACTTTTGCACAAAATCTTCCACAAATTTCTCTCACAATTAATGCTCCCTTACCATCACCATACCACCACCTTTTCTCTCACATACCTCCCATACCTCTCTCTCTCTCTATCAATCTATCACTCACGTCTCTCTCCCTCTCCCATTTTATCTCATATAGATTTTTGGGGATATCATTCTTACCATTCACCATACTCCACTCACTTCATCTCTCCACCTCTCCACCTCCATTTTCTCTACCCACACATACTCTCACCATCATCTCTACCATTTTCTTTCACCATTTTCACTATCATCATCACCACTCAGGGAAAGAGGAGAAAATGAACAAAAAGGGAACAAGCTAAGGAAGAAGAAGAGGAGACGAAAAGAAATCGACTACGAGCCATCCGCGGAAGCTAAGCTCGTTAGGAGGTTTACTTTTGGTATTTTCTTTCCATTTCTTGGATGATTTGTGGGGGGTTTGTCCCAACTCTTAAAGGATAACTAATATTGTAGAAGTTTGATGTTATTTACATTTGATTATGAGATGACGATCTTCTATAATATTTGTGTTGTTTTGAGCATGTTTAGTGGCTAATCTCTTTATTAGGGGGTAGAGGATCGATTTGGTTAATGATCTATGCTTGATAATTGTTTGTTGTTGTTGTTGGAATTGTGTTTATTATGTTAGAGTAATTGATCACTACTTGAGCATTGCTAGGATTTAGAGGAAACTGAAAGGTGATTCTAAATCTCGAAATTAGTTCCTTCAACGTTAGATGGATGGGGATTCCTAAGCCTAATATATTTTTCTTTCTCATTTGATATAGCTAAAGGGGCTTAGTTGATAGACGGTGACGGTAATTGATTGTAAGCCTTTTGAGAGGGTCTATTGAATGAGTGAGATTTACATTACCAACCTTAATCAAGCATAGTGATAAACTATTGAGAGAATCTACACCCTAATACCTTTATCATTCTATTTTCCTTAATCTTGTTTTTATTGTCATCATCTGCATTATCTTGTTTACTTGCTAATTTCAATTCTTAGTTTAAATCACCATTATTCTTATGTTTAGAATATTTAGGTTTATTTTCATCGTTTTAGCACATTCCATGCATAGCCCTTAAGATAGTAGCTCACACTACATCTTCCTTGTGAGATCGAGTCGGGTTAGCTCATCACGTCTATAATTGACCCCGTCCAATTGCGGGTGTGATCCAAAGTAATCGTTGTGTTGAGTCAAAACCAGAAATATAAATATAAATTTGGATCGTAGATGAAATAAATTTTGGCGCCGTTGCCGGGGAAGGCGTAAAGTTATTGTCTTTATGGTGCTATAATTGCTTTTGTCTATTTTGTGATTGTGAAATCTTTCTTGTTAAAGTATTGTGTTTGTGTTGCTTGTTTAAATTTGCTTTTGTGTTATGTTCTTGTGTTTGGCTTTCATATCTCTTTTCACAAGTTACGTGTGATCTCTGTTTTGTTTGTGGTTGTGTATGCTAGGGAGGCGAAGCCTCAATCAGAGACTAGCCCCTATGTTCGACAATATCCATCGACCAAGAAGATTCAACGTGCTCGATTGAGAAAGAGAGATGGATGCTAACCCCCTCAACAACCCCGATAATGCCAATGCCAATGCGGCTAGGAATATGAGAGACTTTGCTCGTCCCGTGATTGGGGCGTTGACTTCTTGCATAGTTCTTGGTGAAGCCGCACGGAACTATAAGTTAAAGAACATTCATTTTAGCCAACTTCCCTCATTCTATAGGATGCCGGCCGAAGATGCTTTGAACTTCATCTGGGAGTTCTATGCCGTTGTTCAAACCTTTCCTCTCCAAGGATTGAATGAAGATCAATTGAAGATGAGGTGTTTCCCTTACACCTTGAAAGATCGAGCCAAGACGTGGTTCATGTCACTACCAGCCAACTCATTGGCCAATTGGAATGCCGTCTACGAGAAGTTCATGGCTAAGTACTACTCCAATAAAAAAACCCAGGATTTGAGAGCTCAAATTGTTACCTTTACCCATTCTCCGGGTGAAGCATTTCATGAAGCTTGGGATCAATTTTGAGGTCTCCAACAGCAATGCCCGCACCACCATCTTGTACCCGAGTTACTCAACCAATTCTTCTACGATGGGCTTTCTCAAAATTTTCAATACATGGTGGATAATGCATCGGGAGGAGACATTGGAGGCCGGACCACCGAAGAAGTCTCGAACATTTATGAGACAATGGCCACGACTTCTCAACAAAAGAGTGCTAGGAGGAAGAGAGCTTCCATCAATGAAGCCAACCCTAGTTATGATGTGATGAAATAACTTGCCGAGTTGACAAGGCAAGTAGAGATGCTTCGAACCTCCGAAAGACCACCCCAACAAACGATGACCGTTGAGACTTATGCTATTTGTGGAGAGTATGGCCATGGGGCCAACTTGTGCCAAAATTCGATCGAGCTGGAATTAAGTGAAGAGACTCATTTCGATGCTCTTCAAGAGCAAGTGCATGCCCTTCAAGGATTCCAACCTCGCCAACCTTACAACCCATGCTCCCAATCATACAATTCGGGATGGAGAAATCATCCAAATTTCTCTTGGAGACAACCTCAACAACCACCTCAACCGCCATAACAACCACCCCCACCTCAACAAGCCGGAGGTGGCCAAGCTCCACCTTATCCGAGGCCGCAACAATATCCAGCCCAACCAAACCAACCGCCTAGGCCGACGTTGCAAGACACCTTGCAATCCTTCATTCAAGCCACTCAACAAAGGTTCGAATCCGTTGAAGCTTCCGTGAAAAGGATTGAAACCCAAGTGGGACAAATAGCCGGGACCGTTGGAGAGTTGGCCAAGCAAGCCAAGCCGGGCAAGTTGCCGAGCCAACCGGAACAAGCTCAAGCCATTACCGTACTTAGAGGAGGCAAGATGATTGATAACAAGGTTGGAGAGTCAAGCCCAACCGAAGAGGTTGAGAAAGAAGAGGAGGCTCCTCAACAACAACCAAAGGAGCCCGAAAAAGGAAATGAAGAAGTGAAGAAACCCACACTCCACAAAGCCACCAATCCCTACAATCCTCCAATTCCATTTCCAAGCCGGTTGAGGAATGAGAAGCAAGATACCCAATTTCAAGAGTTCTACAAGTTCCTTTCAAATGTGAACGTCAACCTTCCACTCCTTGATGTCATTCGCAATGTGCCGGCCTATGTCAAGTTCTTCAAAGAGCTAGCTTCCAAGAAGAGGAAGTTTGTGGAGGATGAGAAGATTGTGGTGTCCGAAGTGGTGAGTGCAATCCTACAACATCAACTACCACCCAAGCTCCATGATCCAGGCAGCTTTACTCTTAAAATTGCCTTGGGAAATGGTAAAGAAGCATGCGGTATGCTAGATTTGGGAGCCAGAATTAATTTGATGCCCTACTCTATTTATAAGCAATCAGAGTTGGGTGATTTAAAACCAACTAGAATGTGTCTACCATTGGCGGATAGGTCCGAGATTCCCTAGAGGAATAATAGAAGACATTCTAGTTAAAGTTGGTGGTTTGATAATCCCTGTGGATTTTGTTGTGTTGGATATGGGAGATGTCAAAGAAAGGGGTAAGGAGCACACACTTCTCTTAGGTAGACCTTTCATGACTACAACAAACACCTTGATAGATGTAAAAAATGGAACTTTAAAAATGTCGGTGTTAGGAGAAACCGTGTCCTTTTCCGTCCATGAAAACAAGGCTATTCTCGTCTCCTCATTTGAGGAAAATTGTTCTTTCATTGATACTATTGATACCTTGGCCGGGGAGGTTTTCTTGTAGGAAATAGACTCTCATTGGAGGAGTGAAGCCTTGTCTAAGGAACATGCTATGGAAGAAGCTTACCTCAAGTGTGGGGGCGACGAATTGGATGCCGAAGAGATGGAGATTTTGCTAGGAGAAGGAGTAGGCTTAATGGAAATTCTTACCTCAACCGTAGAGGAAGTAAAATCTACTCCTGAGCTTGAGTTCAAGGAGTTCCCATCTCATCTCAAGTATGTCTATCTCGATGACAAGGAAAGAAAGTCTGTGATTATCTTTTCCGGGCTTGAGAAAGACGAAGAAGATCTCTTGGTAGCCGTACTCAAGAGAAACAAGCAAGCTATTGGATGGAACCTTTCTGAAATCAAAGGCATTAGCCCCTCGATGTGCATGCATCGCATCATTCTTGAGGAAGGGGCCAAGCCAGTTAGAGAAGGGCAGAGACGGCTCAGTCCCGTGTTGATGGTGGTCGTGAAGAAGAAGATTCTCAAGCTTCTTGCGGAGAGAATTATCTATCCGATAGCCGATAGTGAATGGGTGAGCCCGGTCCACGTGGTGCCCAAGAAAGGAGGAATCACGGTGGTGGAGAACGAAAAAGGAGAGCATGTGGCTACTCGGACCACCACCGGATGGAGAATGTGTATTGATTACCGGAAGCTCAATGCCGCGACGTGAAAAGACCATTTTTCCCTTGCTTTCATTGATCAAATTCTTGATAAATTAGCCGGGCATAGTTTTTATTGTTTTCTCAACGGTTTATCGAGTTATTTTCAGGTGGCCATAGTAGCGGAGGACCAAGCCAAGACCGCATTTACGTGCCTGTTTAGCACATTTGCGTGTCGAAGAATGCCGTTTGGAATATGCAATGCACCGGGCACGTTTCAAAGGTGTATATTCTCTACCTTCTCCGAAAGGATTGGAGACTTCATTGAGGTATTCATGGATGATTTTTCGGTCTTTGGATCTTCATTTTTCGATTGTTTAGAGAAGTTGGAACTTGTTTTAAAAAGATGCATAGAAAGTAGCCTTACTCTTAGTTGGGAAAAGAGTCATTTTATGGTTACTAGTGGCATAGTCCTTGGTCATGTTGTGTCTAAAGAAGGAATGAGCGTAGATAAGGCTAAGGTAGACGTGATTGAAAAATTATCTCCACCCGTTAATGTGAAAGGTGTGAGAAGTTTTCTAGGCCATGTCGGTTTTTACCGTAGGTTTATAAAAGACTTCTCCAAAATTAGTCAACCTCTATACCATTTGCTTGCTCAAGATGTTCCTTTTGAGTTTGATGAAAAATGCTTGCATGCTTTTAATAGTCTTAAGGAGAAATTGATCACCGCATCCATTGTTGTTCCCCCTGATTGGTCTTTACCTTTTGAAATTATGTGTGATGCATCAAATTCCGTTGTGGGTGCCGTTTTGGATCAACGTATTGATAAAATTCTTCGTGTAATTTACTATGTTAGCCTCACATTGAATATTGCTCAAGTGAATTACAGCACTACCGAAAAAGAATTGCTTGCTGTTGTGTTTTCATTAGATAAATTTAGATCCTACATATTAAGTTCTAAAGTGATTGTGCATAGTGATCATGCGGCTCTTAGGCATTTGTTGACCAAACCCCAAGCTAAACCTAGACTCATTAGGTGGATTTTGCTTATGTAAGAATTTGATATTGAGATCAAAGATAGAAAGGGGTGTGAAAATGTGGTTGCGGACCATTTATCTCGCCTCCCCGTTGATGAAAATTTTGATTTATCTCATGAAAAAGGAGTTGATTGTGATTCATTTCCATATGAGCATGTTCTTGAGCTTAATTCCTCTCCTTGGTATGCCGACATTGTTAATTATCTTGCTTGTAATAAAATGAGGCCTAACCTTACCTTTCAAGAAAGGAAAAGATTTTTGGCAATGTGTAGGTATTACTTTTGGGACGATCCCTACCTTTTCCACTTGGGAAAAGACGAAGTGATTCGAAGATGTGTCCCGGAGGAAGAGCAAACCGATGTTTTGGCCTTTTGCCAATCTTCTCATTGTGGTGGCCACTTTGGTGGGCAAAAGACGGCCCGAAAGATCTTGCAATCCGGTTTGTATTGGCCCTCAATTTTTAAGGATGCTCATATTTATTGTCTTTCATGTGATAAGTGCCAAAGACTTGGAAATATTGGGAGAAGAAATGAAATGCCTTTAAATATCAATCTTGTTGTTGAAATTTTTGATGTTTGGGGTATTGATTTTATGGGACCATTTCCCTAACTTATTTGGCTTCGAGTATATCCCGTTAGCAGTCGATTATGTGTCAAAGTGGGTTGAAGCAATCTCCACTACGTCTTGTGATGCTAATGTGGTTATCAAGTTTGTGCAGGAGCATATTTTGAGTAGGTTTGGATTTCCTCGAGCAATAATAAGTGATGGAGGAACGCATTTCACCAACAAGCTCTTCGAAAGATTGATGAAGAAGAATGGAGTGACTCACAAGGTGGCTACTCCTTATCATCCTCAAACTTCCGGTCAAGTGAAGACGAGCAACAAGCAAATCCAAAACATTTTGAAGAAGACCGTAAATGTGACGAGGAAAGATTGGTCTACAAAGCTCGCGGATGCTCTTTGGGCATACCGGACGGCTTACAAGATTATTCTAGGGATGAGCCCTTATCGCCTTGTGTATGGAAAAGCATGCCATCTCCCCGTTGAGATCGAGCACAAGGCCTATTGGGCCCTAAATGCGGTAAATTTTGATTTAACTTGTGCAGGAAAGGAACGAGCCTTGCAATTGACCGAGCTCGATGAGTTGAGAAATAAAGCTTACGACAATGCGAAGATTTACAAAAATAAGGTGAAGAAGCTTTATGATAGGCACATTGTCAAGAAGGAGCTCGCCCCGGGCATGAAGGTTCTCCTTTTCAACACTCGTTTGTAGCTCTTTACCGGAAAACTCAAGTCACGATGGAGTGACCCGTTCATCATAGAAGAAGTGTTCCCATACGGCGTTGTCACATTGAAAAACCTGGGAACCAACAATACATTCCAAGTGAATGGCCACCGAGTCAAGCCATATCTTGAAGGTTTTTCCCAAGAAGCCGATGTCGAGGATTTTAAGTTCCTCAATTCCATCTAACCTTCCGAAGGACTTCATCTAGTTCAAGACATTAAAATGAGCGTTGCATGGGAGGCAACCCATGATTCTCTTATTTGTACTTATGTTATTTAATCTTTACAGTGTTTGTGTGTTTGAGTTTTTCGCGTTCTTGGTGTTTGTTTTGCACGTGTAAAGTCGGAATGATGCTGGGACGAAAAAGGAAAATTTGGCCAAGTGCCGACCTGTGGCCACGCACCCCGCGCGACTGCGCGGCACCACTCTCGGCGGACAGGGTCCGCGAGCGCGCAGCCCCCGCAGGCGCGCGACATGTTTTGGCACAAAAAGGTTCCTCGCGAGCGCGCAAGGCGTCGCAGACGCACGGCCCTTCTCGTACCGCGGTCACGCACGGCCCCGCGGTCGCGTGCCCTCCTCCCTATATAAGGGAACCACTCGTGGAACCCTAATTCCACTCCACTCTTGCGCCGCGTTTTGAGACTCCATCTTCTCCTTTATCCGTCCCAAAGCTCCTTCCTCCTCTCCCACCACTCAAATCCTAACAAATTAAGTTGAAAAGACCCCCTCTTCGCCTCATGCACACATGTCACCAACCTCGTTACCACGACCGCATCGATCTTCCGCGCCCGCGCGACATCACCTCCCAGCCTCCACGTCATACGCCGCCATTGTTCAAGGCACCACCTCGCCCCACCGTCTGGGCGCCGCTGTGGTTTTCCTTTTCTACCACCGAGCCCCGCGACCGTGCAGAAGCCCGCGGCCACGCACCCTTCTCCTGTATGCTCCCGCGGCCCCACACTCTCTGCTCGCGCCCTTAGTGTGCCATTACTTGCACGGCTTTCCATTCCAAGCATTTTCTCGACTGCAGTCTTGTCCTACATTGCTCCACCATCCACCATGCCGCCAAGGACAAAGAATGCTTCTTCTTCTCACCAAGATGGCGATGAGAATCTTCAAGAGCTTTATGGTTGCCCGTTCCGAGTGCGTACCCATGCAGAAGGTAACCGCTATCAAGCTTTCACTGACTATGAGATTACTTCCCCTCATTACCTTGATTAGAACTTGTTGAAATCGTTGAAAATTGATGGGAAAGTGGAAAAATACTTGAAAGTGTTGACTTTGGATAAATTTGTAAAATTGAAGTATGTTGGCTTTAATCCGTTGTGCCTTGAGTTTTTAGTCACTTTCAAGCTTGATTCTGTGAATTCAAAGATTACCTTTCGTATGCTTGGAGAAGAATTTGAAGTGACCCTGTCCAGAATGAAATCCTATTTCGGGTTTTCGACAAATGGGCCATGAGATAGGCCATCCAACTTCAACACAGCTACCACCTGGCAAGAGCTCACCGGCTTCAATAATTGGGATCCTCAGGAGACACCTACTGGCTTTATCAGGGATTCTGCCTTTGCCATCATACATAAGTTCCTCGCCTACTCTATTTCGGGGAAAGAACAAGCCAACAAATTCAATGACACAGAGGTGTATCTTATTTGGTGTGCCCTTCATAACACCAAGGTCTGCCCGTCTTACCTTCTCTGGACCACCATCCAGCAGATGACTAGGCGCACAAAGCAGCATCCATCCTTTTGTGCTTTCATCACTGCCCTTGCTGTTAAGCTTGGCCTGATTCCAGACTGAGGCCCTCTTCCTGAAGGCCAAAGCAAGGTTAAGGAGTATATGATCACTGTGGATGAGCTCAAGCGAGCCCAGCTAGTCCTTGATGAAAGGAGATTGGTCCCTCTCACTGATCGGCCCTGTGTCTCCAAGCTAATGAATGCTCAGCTTGCAGCCCTCAGACGTGACAAGGAAGCCAGCTCCTCTTCAGCTCCACGTGGTGATGATGATGATGAGGACGAGGAAGAAAATGAGGAAGAGACTGAGGAAGAGCAGGAGGAAGCTCAAGGCGAAGAGGAAGATGAACAAGAAGGTCAAGCCCACTACCAGGCGCCACCTTATCCCTCCACGATGCCCCAGCATGGGCATCAGATGCCGCAGGCCGATTGGAGGTCCTTCCAGGACCACTTTGACACCACCATGGGCAGTTCCAGCAAAGATTCCAGTAGAATTATGCCGACTCCATGGGCCAATTTCAGCAGCATTTTGATACGTCCATGGGCCAGTTCCAGCAGACCTACAGTAACACCATGGGACAATTCCAGGACCGATTTGATGCTTCGATGGGTGAGTTTCACCAAGAGTTGGGATCCCTCCATCAGGATGTTGGAGACATGAGGCAGGATATCTATGGTCGCCTCAGTAGGCATGACGAGAGGATGACAGCCCTCGAAGAAAGCTGGAACAACTGGATGATCTCCTATCCATACCCGCAGCCTCCTCCACAAACTTATGATCCACCACAGCAGTGAAGTTCTTTCGTAGTTTTTCTTGTGTATTTTTATGTTTGTGTGCGTGTTTTTATTATTTCCAATTCACTCTTTTTGTTGTTCGTTGGTTGTATTTGTCGTGTTGTTTTGTAGGAACCAACGTGTGTTGCTGGTCTTATACGATTTGTGATGTGTTTCTCTTCCCTTTTACTCTTATTGCATCTTGTTTTTCATTCATTGAGGACAATGCATGTTTTAAGTGTGGGGGAGAGCTTGTTATGTTATGTTGTGGATTTTGTTGTTCATATGAAGTTTTTGTTTTAATTTATTGTGTTGATTAGGTTGATTTTGATATTAATGTTAGTTGTTCTAGTTATACAGGTATGTTGTGATTCTCCCACTTAGTATCTTGTTTTGCCCGATTGTCAAATTTGAACAATTTTTGATATGAATCTTCAAGGAATTATTTTCAAATCGATTATGAATGAATGAATTATTTCGTGATTTCACTCTTGAACATGAATTATCTTTGAATGTGATCCCAATTTGATGATTGGTGTTGAGGGGTCTTGCCCTTGAAAGATTGGGAAGCATGCTTAGCCTTGTTCATGAAAACTACTCCCCTTAATCAATTATCCTTGTATTTATGATATATATATATATATATAAAGGGGGGGAATAAGGATCTCTACTCCTCTAATTGATTTATTCAACAATGAGTATGGGAAACCACATAAGGACACTAGGGATTTCCTCCCTATGGTTTTACCTTGTGAATTTTGATCCATACCCCTATGAATTTGTTTAAATAAAGGGGATTGCACTCCGGATTCTACTCCTCTCATGTGTTTGTCAATCCGTTCACATATTGCATGATGAGTATGGGAAACCACATTAGGAAGCTCGGTTAAGCTCGATGATTAGACCTAATAACCCTCGTCCTATGTTGCAATCCCTTATGTTATTGTAGTTCGTTCTTAATAAATGTGGATGTGATTTATGGGGATGTAATTTAATTGAATTAGGGCTAACGTGTTCTTCTTAGACTTGAGAGGACAAGCAATTCACTTGATTGGATATTGTGTTCACATTCTTGGATAATGAATGTTTTTGTGGGAACCATGCAAATTGTCAATTACATAATCGCCTTGTGAGTATTTCCTTCTTGCTTCATATTTTTAATTTCTTATTTGCTCGAGGACAAGCAAAGAGCTAAGTGTGGGGGGAGTTGTTTGGTGTTTATTTGTGTTGTTTTATTGCATGATTTTACATGTTTTATTAGTATTTCATAATACCTTTTTCTAGTTTATTTCTAGATTTCGTGTGATTTTCTTCACTTGTTGCTCTCATGGTGGAATATGCCAAGTTTTGAAAAACTTGAGCTTTTGTTTGTATAATCTGGATTTTTAGGTATTAAGGTGGTGATGAGCGAAGACGAGAACCGAAGAGATGAACCCGGAGGAAGTGGCCAGGGACCACGCGACTGCGCAAGCCGAGCGGCCGCACAACAAGGCCCTGCGGCCGCGCGAGCCCCGCGACCGCGCGAGGGTGCTCTCGACGGAGGCACCCAGCGGGCGCGCACTACTCTGCGGGATCGCGCACAACCTGCACCCTGCGGGCGCGTGGCATTCCGCCGGCTTGCAAGATGTCCTGTTTTACCCGATTTGCCCTGTCTTGCACTCGACTCTCGCCTTTTCTTCACCATTTTGCACCAAATGGCATATCCTTCACCCTTCCTCCTTTTTGCATTTTGGATATTAGACTTTTGGGCCACCCTAATCTAAATAATAGGGGAATAGGGATTAATTCAACCTAACTCTAGCTTTGGATTTTTGTTCCACAAAATCTTCCACAAATTCCTCTCACAATTAATGCTCCCTTACCATCACCATACCACCACCTTTTCTCTCACATACCTCCCATACCTCTCTCTCTCTCTCTATCAATCTATCACCCACATCTCTCTCCCTCTCCCATTTTATCTCATATAGATTTTTGGGGATATCATTCTCACCATTCACCATACTCCACTCACTTCATCTCTCCACCTCTCCACCTCCATTTTCTCTACCCACACACACTCTCACCATCATCTCTACCATTTTCTTTCACCATTTTCACCATCATCATCACCGCTCAAGGAAAGAGGAGAAAATGAACAAAAAGTGAACAAGCCAAGGAAGAAGAAGAGGAGACGAGAAGAAACCGACTACGAGCCATCCGCGGAAGCTAAGCTCGTTAGGAGGTTTACTTTTGGTATTTTCTTTCCATTTCTTGGATGATTTGTGGGGGTTTGTCCCAACTCTTAAAGGATAACTAATATTGTAGAAGTTTGATGTTATTTACATTTGATTATGAGATGGCGATCTTCTATAATATTTGTATTATTTTGAGCATGTTTAGTGGCTAATCTCTTTATTAGGGGTAGATGATCGATTTGGTTAATGATCTATGCTTGATAATTGTTGGTTGTTGTTGTTGGAATTGTGCTTATTATGTTAGAGTAATTGATCACTACTTGAGCATTGCTAGGATTTAGAGGAAACTGGAAGGTGATTCTAAATCCCGAAATTGGTTCCTTCAACGTTAGGTGGATGGGAATTTTTAAGCCTAATATGTTTTTCTTGCTCATTTGATATAGCTAAAAGGGGCTTAGTTGATAGACAGTGACAGTAATTGATTCTAAGCCTTTTGAGAGGGTCTATTGAATGAGTGAGATTAACATTACCAACCTTAATGAAGCATAGTGATAAACCATTGAGAGAATCTACACCCTAATACCTTTATCATTCTATTTTCCTCAATCTTGTTTTTATTGTCATCATCTGCATTATCTTGTTTACTTGCTAATTTCAATTCTTAGTTTAAATCACCATTAATCTCATGTTTAGAATGTTTAGGTTTATTTTCATCGTTTTAGCACGTTGCATGCATAGCCTTAAGATAGTAGCTCACACTAAGTCTTCATTGTGAGATCGACTCGGGTTAGCTCATCACATCTATAATTGACCCTGTCCAATTGCGGGTGTGGTCGAAAGTAATTGTTGTGTTGAGTCAAAACCGAAAATATGAATACAAATTTGGATCGCAGATGAAACATCTACCGCCTTGTTCCCTTTGCTCTCGAGCTCACCGTGCCACCACGAACAAAGTATGCATCCTCTTCTCATCACGATGGCGATGAAAATCTCCAAGAGCTTTACGGTTGCCTGTTCCGAGTGCGTCCCACGCAGAAGGTAACCGGTATCAAGCTTTCAATGCATATGAGATTACTTCTCCTCGTTACCTTGATTGGAACTTGCTGAAATCATTGAAAATTGATGGGAAAATGGAGAAATATTTAAAGGTGTTAACCTTGGATAAATTTGCAAAATTGAAGTATGTTGGTTTTAACCCTTTGTGCCTTGAGTTCTTGGTCACCTTCAAGCTTGATTCTGTAAATTTAAAGATTACCTTTCGTATGCTTGGAGAAGAATTTGAAGTGACATTGGCTAAAATGAAATCCTATTTCGGATTTTCTCCAAATAGGCCACGAGATTGGCCATCCGACTTCAACACAGTTGCCACCTGGCAAGAGCTCACCGGATTCAACAGTTGGGATCCTCAGAAAACATCTACCGGCTTCATAAGGGACCCTGTCCTTACCATCATGCACAAGTTCCTCGCGTACTCCATTTCTGGGAAGGAACAAGCCAACAAGGTTAATGCCACGGAGGTGTATCTCCTTTGGTATGCCCTTCACAACACCAGGGTCTGCCCGTCTTACTTCATTTGGACCGCCATCCAGCAGATGACTAGGCGCACAAAGCAGCATCTATCCTTTTGTGCTTTCATCACCACCCTTGTTGTTAAGCTTGGATTGATCCCAGATAGAGGTCCTCTCCCTGACGGACAGAGCAAGGTCAAAGAGTATATGATCACTATGGATGAGCTCAAGCGAGCCCAGCTAGTTCTTAATGAGAGAAGACTGGTTCCTCACACTGATCGGCCTTGTGTCTCAAAGCTTATGAATACTCAGCTTGTGGCCCTCAGACGTGCTAGGAAAGCCGGCTCATCTTCGGCTCCACAAGGTAATGATGATGATGATGAGCAGGACGAGGAAGAGAATGACGAGGAGCAGGAAGAAGACCATCAAGAAGAAGAAGAGAATGAGCAAGAAGGTCAAGCCCACTACCAGCCGCCGCTTTATCCCTCGATGATGCCCCAGCATAGGTATCAGATGCCGCAGGCCGATTGGAGGTCCTTCCAGAACCACTTTAACACTACCATGGGCAGTTCCAGAAGAGCTTCCAGCAGAATTATGCCGACTCCATAGGTCAATTTCAGCAGCATTTCGATATATCTATGGGCCAATTCCAGCAAACCTACACCAACACGATAGGGCAATTCCAGGAGCACTTTGATGCCTCGATGGGCGAGTTTCACTTAGAGTTGGGATCCCTATGCCAGGGGGATATGAGACAGGATATCTATGGTCGCCTCGACAGCCATGACGAGAGGATGATGGCCCTGGAAGAAAGCTGGAACAACTGGATGATCTCTTATCCATACTGGCAGTCTCCTCCACCACCTTATGATCCACCGCAGCAGTGAAGTTGTTTTGTGTTTTTCTTGTGTATTTTTGTGTTCGTGTGCGTGTTTTTCTGTTTTTAGTTTACTCTTTTCGTTGTTCGTTAGTTGTATTTGTCATGTTGTTTTGTAGGAACCAGCGTTTGTTGCCGGTCTTCTACACATTGTGATGTTTTCTCTCCCCTTTACTTTTATTGCATCTTGTTTTTCATACATTGAGGACAATGTATGCTTTAAGTGTGGGGGGATGAGCTCGTTATGTTTAGTCTTGTTGGGTTTTATTATTTATCAGTTTTTGTAAGAATTCATTGTGTCGGATTATGTTGATCATGGTGTTGTTGTTAGTTGTTTTAGTTATGTAAGATTTGTTGTGATTCTCCCACTTAGTATCTTGTTTTGTCCAATTGTCAAATTTGAACAATTTTGGATATGAATCTTCAAGGAATTATATTCAAGTTGATCATGATGAATGAATTGGTTTCGTGGTTTCACTCTTGAGCATGAATTGTCTTTGAATGTGATCATAATTAATGATTGGTGTTGAGGGGTCTTGTCCTTGAAAGATTAAGAAGCATGTTTAGTCTTGAGCCATGAAAATTATTCCCGTAATCATTTATCAGCATAAAAAAAAAGAAAAAAAAAGAAAAAAAAATAAGGATCTATACTCCTCTAGTTGACTTATTCAACTATGAGTATGGGAAACGTTTCTTCCCTAACGACTTTACCTTGTGAATTTTGATCCACACTCCTATGATTTGTTTAAATAAATGGGATTGTATTCTGGATTTTACTCCTCTCATGTGTGTGTCAACATGTTCACGTGTTGCATGATGAGTATGGGAAACCAAATTATGAAGCTCGGTTAAGTTCGATGATTAGACCTAATGACCCTCGTCCTATGTTTGAAATCCCCTATGTTGTTGTAAGTTTTGTTTCTTAATAAATGTGGATGTGATTCATGGGGAATCAATTGACTTGAATTGGATCTTTCGTGTTTTTCTTAATCTTGAGAGGGCAAGCAACTCATTTGATTGGATCTTGTACTCACCTTCTTTGATGATGAATGTTTTTGTGGGAACCATGAGGTTTGTCAATTACATGATCACCTTGCGAATATTTCATTCTTGGTTCATAGTTTTAATTTCTTGTTTTCTTAAGAACAAACAAAGAGCTAAGTGTGGGGGAGTTGTTTAGTGTTTGTTTGTGTTGTTTTATTTTATGATTTTGCATGTTTTATAAGTTATTTTCGAGTACTTCTAGTAGTTATTTTTAGATTTTGTGTGATTATCTTCACACGTTTTTAGGTATTAAGGTGGTGAGGAGTGAGGATGAGACAAGCCCTTACGGAAGAGATGAACTGGAAAGAATGAGCCATGGAACCACGCGGCCGCGTGAGCTGCGCGACCTCGCAACACGGCCCCGCGACCACGCGAGCCCCGTGACCACGTGAGGGGGCTCACAGAAGAAGGCACCCAGCGAGTATGCACTCTTCCGCGGGCGCGCGCACCCTCTGCCTCCTGTGAGCGCGCGGCGTCCTGCCGGCGCGCGGGACGCCCTGTTTCTTCCCGATCGATTCTCAACTTACACTCACCCTTCATCCTTTCTTCACTATTTTGAACAAGGGGACACTTCCTTCAACCTCCCTCATTTTGCATGCTGGATAGGAGACTTTTGGCCAACCTAATCTTAGCAATATGATCATAGGGATTAATTTCCCTAAATCTAGCTTCGGACTTTTACTTCTCCAATCTCCCACCAAATCTCCCTAAATCTCTCTAATTTAATGCCTTCTCATGATTACCCATCTTATCACATTTTCTCTCTCCTCACCCCTATACCTCTCACCATATTTCTCACCATCTCTCACTACTCTCTCTCGATTCTCTCTCTATAGATATCCCCATTTTGATTTTTGGGGATATCACTCATCATTCACTCACCACTCTTTCACCATTCACTTCATCTTCTCCATTCTCCCATTTTTCTTTTCTCCACACACATACACACCATCTCCATCTACACCATTCTCTACCATCATCACCATCATTCAAGAAGAAAGGAAAAGAAAAAGACAAGAGAGAAGCAAGCTAAGGAAGAGGAAGAAGAGGTTAGAAGAAATCGACTTCGAGCTATCCGCGGAAGCTAGGCTTATTTGGAGGTTTTCTTTTGGTATTTTCTTTCTAGTTCTTGGATAATTTGTGGGGGTTTGTCACAAACTTGTGAAGGATAACAAATATTGTAGGAGTTTACGTTATTTTCATTTGGTAATGAGATGATGCACTCTTATGATACTTGTGTTGTTTTAAGCATGGTTATGGGTTAATCTCTCCATTAGGGGGTGGAGGATCGATTTGGTATTGAATTATGCTTGTGATGGTTGGTTGTTTTTGTTGGAATTGTGCTTGTTTATGTTGAGTACTTGATCACCACTTAGCATGGCTAGGCTTTAGATGAGACTGAGAGGAGATTCTAAATCCCGAACTAGGTTCCTTCAACGCTAGGTGAATTGGATTCATAAGCCTAGTATATTAATCTTGCTCATACGATATAGTGGATAGAGGTTTAACGGATAGACGGTGACAGTAATTGAAGTTAAACTAATTGACGGGTCTATCACGTGTTTGAGATTAATATAACCAACTTGAAGCGAGCATAATAAAAAACCAATGAGAGAATCCACACCCTAATGCTCGTATCATAATCTTTTCCTCAATCTTGATACCATCATTGTTCTTTGCATTTACTCGTTTCATTGCTTGTTTTAACTCTTAGTTTAAATCACCATCAAATCCATGTTTAGAATGTTTAGTTTTTTTTTCGTTGTTCTAGCACGTTGCATGCATAGTCTTAAGTCAATTGCCCACAAGAAGTCTTTCTTGAGAGATCGACTCGGGTTAGCTCACCGCATTTATAATTGACCCCGTCCAATTGCGGTTTTGGTTCCAAGTAGTTATCACATGTTGAGTCTAAACCGGAAAACAAATTTGACCCGAAACAACCGTCTCTACTCGAAGAGTCACTCGGAGTGAGTCCGAGTGCCTTATGGGCCTGCTATCAGGGTCTTAAAGACTGCTGATGAAGAATGCGAGAGCCCCCTCTCCTTCTGTAGAAGAAGCTGAAACTGTGCCAGAGGATGTCTCTGATAGTTCCGATCCAGAATCAGGTTCTTTTGATTCAAGAAAGTTTCTTTCTGCTTATCATCAATCTTTATTTAAATTGGTGGTTGGATGATCGCTTGTGACTGAGCGTAAATTGATTGAGTCTGATCTTGAGGGTACTGGAGTGGTCCAGATGTTGCATGATTCCTTACTTGATAAGTCTGCCTATTCTGCTCCCGCGTATGTTCTGGCTGTTGTTCATGAATTTTATGCAAATCTACGTAAGTCAATTAGGGATGTCTCGTCTGATCATGCATTTTCTACCTTTGTTCGTGGTGTGTGGATTGATTTTTCTCCTCCTGTGATCAATTCTTATCTGGGTCGAGCACATTCTGTTGCTCCTGAATCTGTCCATGTCTTGGATGATATTGTTGTGGAATTGACGGGAGGAAGTAGGCTGGTTTGGTCTAAGGGGAGAGCATTGATGGCCTCTGACTTGAGTGTGAAGTACTCAATTCTTCACAAGATTGCTATAAAAAACTGGCTCCCGAGCAAGCATAGATCAACCCTGGGGAAGTCGTTGGCCATACTACTTTACAGAGTTGGAACACTGGCGGTGTTCAACTTAGGGCGGGTCATTTTTGACCATGTGGTTGTCCATGCAGAGTCCCCTAGAATCCAGCAGCCTCTAGGTTATTCGGGTTTGATTTTCTCTATCATCATGAATCGGCATGATGTTCTGACTGCAGAGGATGTGTTTGCGCCAGAAAAACCTCAATTGGTGATCAGCCACAAGCTTTTCTCTACTCAGCATGCTTGTGATATTCATGTCGGTAACGCTGCTCCAGATCCTGCTGTTGAGCCTGCATCTGTTCCACGCAGATTTGCTCATAATCTTTCTATCAATGTTGTGTTCTTTGACAAGCACATCCAATCCCTGGAGCAAGAGGTAACCTTCCTTGATAAAGCCATCCGAACCTGCCGAACTTGAAAACAGGAGTTGGAGTCCTTGATGATGGATCTGAAAGCCCGTGCCCTTAGCTTTCCCTCTCCGCTTGATGTGCCAGGATCAACTTCTGTTAGTGGACCCTCTGTTGTTGCTCTTGATGTTGCTGCCCAGCCAAACGCATCGCCTGTCCCTAGATCTGTTCCAGACGATGCTGATGCCTCCCTGCTCTGATCTCTTTGCCGTTATGGCAGACATTAAGAGGGAGAAGAATCTGAATGCTGCAGGAAGAAAGAGTGATGAAGGAAGAGCACATGTGCTCTTTTCCAAACTTTGGGTTTTTGTTTTATCAAACAATGTTTTGTTTTGGGACGCTTGTATGTCTATTTTAATTTTGTTGGTTTGTACTATTCCTAACAATGCAGCTCTGCCTGCGACAACTTTTGTTCGTGGATGTTATTGATAAACTCCCCAGCCCAGCTTGAGGGGGAGTTCGTGGTGAAAACTGTTCTTGACAGTTTTTATAAATATCATATTTTGATTTTTTTTTTATCTGTGGAGTTCATTCATGAGAAGTCCAGATTAAGAGTTATTGTCTTTCATAAACGCCAAAGGAGGAGATTGTTAGTGACATCGTCATGCACTAATTTTTGGTTCGTGTTTGTATTGGCGAGATATAGAAGACAAAGTGTTTCAGGGTATGTGCCTGAAGACAAAAGTTCCATTGTGCAAGTTTTGAAGAACAGTTGGTGAACTATTCACTCTGATGTTCCTGACAGACCCAGTAACAGTTTAATTATGGCAGTTTCCATGCCGGAAAGATCTTGCACCCGATTAGTTTAGAAGCTCAAGATATAATCGTTTGACTACTTTATGGTGTAGATACCGCGCTGAATTTAACCTTACTACGCAAGTTTGGAAAGATCACAAGTCAATATTCACTTACCTACATCGGCGGAAATATCCAACGGTGTCATTTGAAGTGAAGACTATTTGAAGACTAATTCTTTGTACAATGGGTGTGGACATTATTAGATTCTCTTAGCATATTATTTGAGAGTCAATTTCGTTTGTGATCCATGTATTAGCTAGTAGTTATTCCATAAAAAGATCAACGTGATAGTCTAGCATTTTAATGTTTGAGTGAAAACACGTGAGGGGTGGTTTTAATCCATTTTGTATGCAATCTCGGGAGAGATTGTAAGTTGAAGTCGTGGGTAGCTAGAGGGAGTCTAGTGTCACGGTTGAGGAGATCTCACAGCTTTTATTTAGTGAAAGAGTTCATGAAGAAGAACGGGTAGCATAAGGAGAGAGTCCTGTATGTGTAATAGCCTAAATACACTTCATGAAGGAGTAGCAAATGATCTTCAAGTTTGGGCGAAGTCCCCCAGAGTAGGTTGATTAACTGAACTGGGTTACCAATCTCGTGCGTTTTTTAACTGCTTTCTATTTATGTAAATCACACTTAGCACGGATTGTTGTTTTTTCAGAATTTAATCTAAATTAAGCAAAATAGACCAAATAAAAATAAAGTAAAAGTATAATATGATTATATAGTTAAGAGGGCTTGAACACTTGACCAAAAATATAAGTGAAATAATAAGCACTTAACCACTAGGGTAGAAGAGTTTGTACAATATTAATTAAACTGTTTTAATTAAATACACTCATAAATGTCTAAGTAAAAAAGAGAACTATAAAATTCATGAAAGTGGATTGAACCTTAGACCTCTAACATAAAAGTTGAACTCACACCATTAAACTAAACATCATTTTCAAAAATAGTTTAGTGGTTTTAATTAAATAAAATTCATAATTATCTTGGAATAAAAATAAATAAAATATTCAAAAGGTTTTGAACCCTTGTGATGTGACCCGGGACCTATGGGACACGACACGGATGAAATATGCAGAAGCTAAGGAACGGAACAACGTTGGATACGTAAGGGAACAATACGATACGAACAATGAATTAAATTACAACTCAATTAAACGAACAATTTGACTCGATAATATGCAAATAACAACTGAATAAGACTCGATCTTACGAACTCTAGACTATGACAATATCAAATAAAACACAATACCAATGATAGAGAAAAGAGGCGAATAAGATAGACACAAGAACGACTCGATTTAAGGCTAGAACTTACTAGGAATTTGGACAACGAGCGAAGACTCGATGACGAACACGTAGGACACTCTTGAAGGGCTGGACTCACGGCGGTGGTGGCTAGGACAGCGGCGGACGTCGGGGATGGTGGTAGGAAAGTCGGCGGTGATATGTAGTGTTGTGGATTGGATAGATTCGGCGAACCCGTGTTGTAACAACTAGAACGCGCACGTCTAGCTTCTCTAGATAGCAATTATCCCAAGTCATGATTGAACCCTGAAGAACTTGATTAAGACTATTGATTTTCTAGAACAATAGAATTGTTGATAAAAGTTTGATCAACCGAAGGATCGTGAGACAGATTGAGAATAACTCTTTAATTCATGCAATTATCTAACTTTCATGTAACAAATGGATGTCCTATTTATAATAATAGCTAAGGACGAAAATTAAAGCCTAAGTAACTAGATAGGACCGAAAATCTACTAGTCCTAATCAAACTAGGATAGAATCAAAAGATACCAAAAATAAGATAACAAAAATCTAACTAGATAAGGATAAATCCCAACTAACTTTAGGCTTGATTATTCTCGTCTAATTGGACCTAAATTACACGTCCATGGGCTGAATTAATGTATGAATTAATTCGGTCCATATAGTGTAAAATATCTGCCACCTTTGCATGAAAAACAGCAACTTGTCGGATTCCCATGCAAACGCGTAGAACTCTTCATGCACACGTCCAAATGGCGCGATTCTTCTTCTCACATCTTCATGCTTCGTTCTTCTTCATCAATAGACAGCATGGTGATCAACCTTGGGCTGCTCGACACTTCATCTTCATGCAACTCGAATTTGTGACAAATAGAAGCTTGTAAATAAGCTTGCAACTTCTTTGCTCGCAAACGCGTCATAGGACCTCTAAACTGCAGGTCCGGATCATCTTCTTTATTACTTTGCACGATCTCATCACCTTGACTTATGGTTATTAAACCATAATATTAGCCAAGCATGGTTTTAGTTAAATAAAGACAGTAATGCATGCATTAATTAAAGTAAAATAAAAATCAACTATTTCTAAGGAGGATTGAACCATAGACCTAAAATATTAATTTTAAACCTTAACCATTAAGCTAAGGATCATTTTCAAAAATTATACTCAAATTTTATTTATATATAGTTCATAATTATCTTGCATAAAATGTTAATAAATGATTTTTAAAAATACAATGAGTCTTAAAATGCATCACACAAGATTTGAACCCTAAACTTATCATAATAAAATCTGGAACACAATCATTGGACTAGGGGATATTTTCAAAAATTATAACAAACATTTATTTGAATATAACTTAAATGATCTTGGATTAGTTGTGTAGAAATAAAATGTTTAAAAGGGGTTTTGAACTCTTGACCAATTATCAATAAATTATAAGATTAACCATTACATCATATATCAATTTCAAAAATAAGTGCAAGCTTTTAATTAAATAAAGTCATAAATACCTCTATTAATTAAAATAATAAATTGCCTCAAATGGAAATGAACTATAGATCTCCCAACATAATTATTGTATCCCGTACCATTTTCATAATTAAAAGCATGTTTTTATTTAAATAATTCCGAAATACATGCATTATTATTTACAACAATAAACTTCCTCAAGTAGATTTGAACTTTAGCCCTTTCAATACTTAAATAATGACTTTTCCATAAGCTATAATTCATATTTTGAAATATAACATAAGCTCTTTAATTAAATAGGTTAATAATAATAATAATAATAATAATAATAATAATAATAATAATAATAATAATAATAATAATAATAATAATAATAATAATAATAAGAAGACAGAAGGAAACTCACACACTCACCCACTGACTGCACGCGCACACACACACACACTAAACACACACACACAAAATCAAAATCCACTATATTCATTTCTTCAACCACTTATTCAACTTGCAAATTGTTCAAGAACACTAAGAACACTCAAATCAAGACCAAAATAATATTTAAACATAAAATAAATCAAAACAACCCATACATCCATAATTATAATCATAAGAATCGAAGTAGAAATCGAAAAATAAAGAAAGAAATAAGGTTTTAAAAGGTTAGGGTTTAACTCACTCTTAGATCCAAAAATCGGATGCCTAAACCTCAAAATCTTTCAAAAATAATCAAAGAAATGGAAAGAGAAGAATGAGAGGAATAAAAAAGTGCAATTGCATGACAAAAATTCCACTAGAAAATTTTTCCGGCAGTGGAGGAGGCGGCGGCAACTAGCGGCAGCGGAGGCGGTGGTGGAGAGGGGAAGGAGAGAGAGAGAGAGAGAAAGAGAGGGGGGAGGGGGTTGTTCCCCTTTGAATGAAGTGTGAAATGGTAGAAATGAGGCTCAAAGTGCTATTTGGGGTATTTATACCCCTCCTAAATAAACCCTAATTAGAATTTAAATTAGAGAAAAAATCATATCTTGGTCAATTGAATTCATATATTTGTGAGACCAAGTTCTATGGATTTGTATCGACAAACACTATCATCTAATGTATTCGTTCGTATTGTTTCGATAATAATTGGGCCATAAATAAATAAAATTGTAATTGGTCTAGAAAGTCCATCATTTGGACCTTTTAATAGAATGGACTCAACCAAGGATGAAAATATCTCGGATATATCATTGATATTGACATTGCGATATGGATATTGGGGGAAAATATCTTTTTTCCCGAGTATCGACAAGAAATCGCAATATATCGCAAGATATCGTAAGATATCACAATATATTGCGATTTTTTTAATATTTCTATAATATATTTTGATTTTTATATATATTTTTGTGATATTTTTTAGGTCTTCAATGTAATTATTTGAGTTGCAATATTCTTTGCTTTATAAAGACATTCACTTTGCAAAAAAAATAAGAGAAAGAAGACTGGGAAATCACCGGATGTCTTAGAAAGAAAAGTGAGATATATCCAATAGAATCAAGGATCATAAGTATATATATGGTTTGCTAAAGGATGTGGTGCTGGAGGTTGGTTCTAAGAATATTGTACAGATTGTTGTTGATAATGGTTCCGCTTTTGTGAAAGCAGGAAAAAAACTCATGAGTAAGTATGATCTGTATTGGATACCATGTGCTGCTCACTGTATCGACTTAATATTTGAAGATATTGGAAAAAAAGAGACTGTTGCAGAGGTAATTGCAAAGGCTAGACAATTAACCAATTACATTTATAACCATGGTTGGCTACTTGCACTCATGCGGGAGATGTATTAAGGAGATATTATACGCCCAGGAGCTACACGTTTTGCAACAAATTATAAGGTTGCAGAGCAAGAATATCTAGATTTGATAGATATAACAGCTGATGAAAATGATGAAAAAGGAAATCCAGTTTTTTAATGGGTTCACCCTGCACATTTAGATGATAATGAGGAAAATCTTGATCCAAAAATAGTTGTTATGGCTCGTGATTATGGCATTGATATGAATCAAGTATTACAGAAAGAAGTGGGTAATACTTCTCATGATTCAAAAACAGATAGCTCAACAGAGGATGGGGGAAATAGTAATGAGGAAATGATGAAAGTGGTGGAAATGATGATGGTGGTGGAAATGGTGGGAACAATCAAGACGATTATGGTTCAAGTCATACATTATTGAGTCCATTCAGTTGTGAGGCCAACTTCACTCATGCAACACAAGATATGGACCACGAAAGTAGAGGTGGAGGTTCTGGAATAGGTGCAATAGGAAAGAAATACATAAGGAGACATGCATTGACTTAAGAAGAAAGTCCAAGGACTGATATTGAAGAACTTTCTGTCAATCTTGATTCTATGAATATGAGTGGCACTGATCATAGTGATATATCCTAAGATTCATATGCTTCTTACACATATGGGAGTTCACAAATTGATTGGACTACTCAAAATGTGTATCAACAAAATAATTGGGTCAATGGACATTATCCAATTCATGGTGAAGCTGTTGGAATAAATCAAGAAATATATCAAGCGCATGTGCATAATTATATCCATAATTACTCGAACATGATAAGTTGGTACCAATATTGTTTAGAACAAGATAACATTCTATCAACTATATTTGAACCTCATAGATCATCATTTTGGTATTAATTGTACTTTATAATGTTTATTTAGTTATTTTATGTTGTATTATGTATTATTTTGTCAAATATATTTTCTCAGACGGTATTTATATAATGTATTATTCATATATTTGCTTTCAAAATACAATTCTATCAAAAAAATTAGTGGAATATGTGCATAATAATATGTCATAATAGTTCCTAAAATTTCATGCTAAATTTCCAAGATTTTAATATGATTTCCATCATTTTTTTCAATTTTCTGCGATATCGATATGCGATATCGATATATTCGTATCCATAAAATTGAAGTTGAGATATATGTTGCGATAGCGATATTTTCATCCTTGGACTCAACTTAAATACTTGGGCTCTAGAAAATTCATCGGGCCTCTATAATTGGATTTAAGGTGTTATATGGACAATTATACATTGTCATTTATAAAATCATGCCGTTTGAAATATTCCAATTTGATCTTATTTTTATTTAGGCCCTAAAATTTAATTTTCTTTCTGTTTGTCATAACTACACAAAATTGATCTTCTTATATAATTAATTAATATTTTTGTGTTATGACCCTAATGTTACTAGAATTAGACGAGGAATAGATCAGGAGTGGCATCACTGGTGTTGACAAAGCTGGGCTTCTCAAGACTCATTTTTTAGGGTTTTGTGAAGAGAGGGATGATTTGGGAATGAATTGCCAAATTTTATCTGATGTTGTTAAGGCAGGAACAGTTCGAGTTACTATTACCAAACGAGGCCGCATGGCATTGGGTTAAATTAAAGAGTTAGGTCACATTTAGTTAATTGGGCTTGTTTCCCTTTTTCCTAATTATTTTAAAGAAGGACTGAGTCCACTTTATTAGCTAGGGTTTGGTAATTTACAATCAAGTGGTCCCAGATATTGTATGGTTTAAATAGGGCATTTCTCCCTCAACTCTCTCTCCTTTCTCCCGATTATCTTCTAAACTTCCCCCTCATTTATGTTCCATTTGCTTCAAAATATAAACTTTATTACACTACTGCTATTATATTACAATATCCAACACTTTTCTAGAAACGTAGGCAGGAAGAAGAGTAAAGGAAATAGGGAAGCAACTGAAATCATAACATTTGGTATTCAGAGTTGGTCTTCCTCGGCCATGGCGGTTGAGACTTGATTGAAATAACTGCAGAATGGGCAAACCAAACTCCACCAGATCTGGCAAACAAAAACCATGAAACATGATGCATCATAACAGAAAATGCAAGAAAACATGGAGAATATGCAGAGAAACATGGAGAATATGCAAGAAAAAATAGAAGATATTCAGCAAGGTATGACTAATAAACTTGATCAACTTGCTAAGTCTATTGCTGCTTTGCAAGTGCAACTATCAAATAGCTCACTTAAGAAAGGAATTGGAGATGTGGAGTCTATTTTGAGTGCACCCCCACAACACTATGTTGGAGATGGATCTTAATCCATAACCCAATATACTTATAGAAGTGGGGCTCTGGCTGAACCTTATGCCAATCAGGTGTTTACCCTTTTACCTGGGGTGGATTTTCCCAAATTTGATGGCACTAACCCCCAAGGGGTGAGTATATACTGTGTGGGCTATTTCAAGATGATTCCCAACCTACCAGATGAGCAAAAAGCTACCTTGGCTACTATGAGTTTTTAATGGAAGACTGCACTTGGTTTTCAGAATTTTAGCTCAAAATATGGAGATGTCACTTGGGATCAATTTGTGGAAGTAGTCGCAGCAAGGTTCGGGGACATTAAAGAATCTTAGGTTGTAGTTGAGTTTAATAAACTCAAGCACAATGGGGATTATCTTGATTATGTTGATAAATTTGAAGAGCTAAAGGAATGCTTACTGATGTGCAGTAAAGACTCTTATATAGAGGCTTATTTTGTTGCCAGCGGGTTAAGTGAGGAACTGAGAGCAGCTGTCTCCATGTTTAATCCTACCATCCTTTAGTAGGCCATAGATTTGGGAAAGAACCAGTTGGGTACCCTGGAAGCCTAGTTTTGTCAACACTAGTGATGCCACTCCCAACCTCTTCCTTGTCCAATTTCAGTAACTCAGTTCATCCAAGGCTAGGAATTTTGGGTGGTAAATGCAAGATGTTATGCTGCAACACTCCCTTAGATTGCTCCAACTTGAGGGTTGTGATGTGATTTTAGAAGAGGACTGGCTCAAGGCCTGTTCCCCTATTGAACGAGACTATGAACTAATGGTTGTGACTATTAAGTGGATGGGAAAGAAGCTAAAATTATTTGCTAACAAAACACACACTGAATGCCAGTTCATATCCTATCATTTCCTTTTCAAGCTCCTACACAATAAATTAAAAATTAATGGAAAAGGTGGAAGAAGTCTTTGTGGTGACTATCAGTGCTAACACCTCCGCAAAGAATCATCAACTTGAATGACTCATTACATAATTTGAAGACATCTTCAAAGAGCTAGAAGGTTTACTCCCTACTAGGGGAGTGGAACATCAGATCCTATTGAAGCCAGTAACTGTACATAAACATCAATTCCCTTACAGATCTTCTCATCAACACAAGGATGAGATTGAAAGAATTGTAAAAGAGCTGTTGGAATCTGGGGTAATTCAACACAGCAGAAGCCCTTTTGCTTCACCTGTGTTGCTGGTAAAAAAGAAGGATGGAACCTGGAGACTCTGTGTGGATAACAGGTACCTAAACAACTTCACTATTAAACATGACTATCATATACCTATTATTGATGAGTTGTTGGATGAGCTGCAAGGGTCTAGTTACTTCGCTAAAATAGACCTAAGGTCTGGCTATTTCCAAATTCTTATGGAACCAAAACATAGACACCTCACAGCATATCGAACTCATAATGAGCATATGAGTTCATAGTAATGCCATTCGATATGTGTAATGCTCCTACAACCTTCCAGTTATTGATAAACCAGGTTTTTAGGAATTGTTTGAAGAAACACACCCTAATATTTTTTTTATGACATATTAATCTATAGAAAAACTTGGGAACACTATTTGACACACTTGAGAGAGGTCTTTACCCTATTAAGAAAGCACAGCATATTTGCTAAAAGGTCTAAATGCTCATTTGACAGACAAGCATTGATTATTTGGGTGATATTATTACTGGGGAATGGGTGGCCACAGACCCCCAGAAGATCGAATGTATGGAAAAATGGCCGCAACCTCAGAATGTTAAGCAATTGAGGGGTTTCTGTAACAGCCCAGTCCCTAGACGGTCATTTTTTATAGGGATGGGGTGTTAGGTGTAAAAGTCGAAAGGAAAATTAGAAATCTAGGGAGGGTGTTTTTAGAATTAAACTAAGTTAGCGTCTCAAGAACTTAGGAAACTTAACTTTATGACTTGGAAGGACTATCGTTTTCAATGAATCAATAAGGGTTAAAGGATTCAATCGAGTCAAAGGAATACCAAATCATAGGCCAACCGAAATTTAAACAGAATCCAATGACAAACAGATAGGAATTTGACTCTTTAAATAGATAAGACCTCATCATAGGTCTCATCAACTAAGACAAATGAATAGGTCAGAGTCAAACATATCTTATTGTCCCATTCATAGGATAAGGTAAGGAACAACTCAAGATTAACTAGAAACGAGTATAATCATGCTTGAGAGAAAAGCCCATTCATATGCGAACAACAACAACAAGCATGTAAGACCCATTCATAGGTCGACTGAAAATGAACAGATACCAATATGTTCGACAATAGGACTTCTCAAATAACTCGGAATCAATAAAAGAACAACTGGTATATCAAAAGAACATGCTTCAAAGACTTTATTGATAACTAGGATCATAGCATTTAAGACATGTTATTATCAAGAATCAAGTTACATATATCAAGACTAAATACTAACATCAGAGTACTTAGCAGAAACATAGCGGAAGAAAATTATGTAACCATATAGAGCAACAAACTTGAAACCTCAAACAACCCCACCAGCAACACATCACCGGCCTCAGCATCTTAACCTGAAAACATTTGAAAAAGAGGGTGTGAGCACTAATGTAATAGTGGGCTTTTTCAAGAAAACTCTTTAATAAACTTTGAAATATCCAATTATAAACTGGCAGCATATGGGGAGCAAAACGCAAAAGCCCTCTCCATATCCGCAAAACCTTTCTCTTTCTTTTCCGGCACCTTCCTTGGCTCAAACCTGGGTTCTACTGCACCCTTAGGCCTGCTTTAGGATAAGAGAGGGGTTACCTCAAGTATCCTCCTGAGCATGCGAGGGGATTACCCAACAGTGACTCCCATTAATCAAGATTCAACTCTAGTGACACGAAGGTCACAGCATGATAATGCAATTAAACTATTCTTTAAGCTCGATAACCTGTTTACAACAGAAACTATATCCTTCCTTAAATTCCTCCTTACTTAACCTTAACCTTCTCCTGAACTTAGCTAGCAAAACCAAGCCTAGAGCAATCGTCTAAGGCTAATTCTTTATTTAAGCATGATCTCGGTCTATGAGGGATTTATAACTTACCCTAAAAGGAAATACTTAGCTAAATAAGCTTTAGCAAAATTCAACATTCCAATACGAGGAAATGAACATGGATAAATATCGATTGCAATTAAAGCAATTCTAAACATCTCATGCTAGCATAAATTGTATATAAACAATTCTAGCATATCTAAACATGCTTGAGAGCTCACTTAACTTATAATAACATCCTTTACTTTATCAAACTCAAATAACAATTTAACAATATCATGCATAAAACTTCCTTCCTTTCTTTCATTTCCTTGTACAGAGACTAAACATGCAGAGTATAAAATACTTTTATTGGATATTTCATCATTGTCCTATCATGCTTCTAGAGCTTACTAGCTCAAACTTTATACTTAGTTTAGAATTATCCACCTCGATGATGAGCACCTCGATAACAAGCACGTAGATGAAGCAACGAGCTGGAAATCCTTTCTCGGGCCTCTTTGGGGTTTACCTCTTCTTATGAAAGTTGATCAATGACTTAGCGGCCCTATTCAAGATCCTAATAAGAAATCAAAACGATATCTAAACCCTCGACCCTTAACTATAACTTAAAACACGAGAATTTAAACAATTTTAAATGCTCGAAATTACCGAAAATGGGGACGCAATTACTAACTCAAATAATCAAGATTCTGGATGATCGGCCACTGCTACATTGTAGATCTTCGGAAGAGCTTCGATTTGAGTACTCATGGGCTCGTAGTTCCAACCGAGGCGAAAGTTATGGCCTCCGGACAAAACCCTGCCGAAGCAGTCGCACCAGCCCCCCCGCACCCGCGGCGCCCCACGCCCTGGCGGCACAACCCGTGCCCATGCCAACCCCCGTGCAGGCGGCACCCCTTGCGCGCCCACGCACCTCTTTGGCCGAGAGGGCACCCCTCGCCGGCGGGAGCCTGCGCCGCCGCGCACATCCTTGGCCGAAGGAGCTCCTGCGCCGCCGCGGGGATCTCCGCCGCCGCGCTCCCTACTCCGCTCTTAACTGTGAGGTGCGCTCATGAAGAGCGCTCCTCAATCTCTCTCTCTAAAATTTCCGAAATGAAATGAAGGATGAAAATAACGGAGGGGGAGGGGCTCTAATTATAGCTAAAAATTATGGCTTCCCCGAGAAGCTTCTGCAGTGTAACAATACTACTTTAAAATATCGGGTTTGGTTAAAAGGCGCATTATTCGATGGTGAGGTCCAAATGACCTCATTCACAAAATTCGAAAATACCGGGAGGTTCGTTGGCTCAAGTACTATTGAACCAACTTGACTCGGGGTAAAGAACGAGTCATCTTGAAGGAAAACGAGAAAAGATTCTCTTTTAAAAAATAAAGCTACTATTCCACACAAGGGATAAATAAAATTCTCGAGCGTTCGATTGACCTTAGAATGAAAATCCGAGAATGCCAACGGATTTCTTGAGAACTTTCCTATAGGGTAGGCTTGAAAAAACAAGGCTTGGGTCAACACACGAGATTTCAGAAAGTTCTAACAATCACGCTCTTACGAAAAAAGACTATTCATAACTTCTTTAAACGCGTTTTAAATCACCGGGAACTCAAACGACTTCAGATTCAAAATCCGAAAGCACCGGCATTTTCCTTGGGTCAACGCCTTTCAAACATGACCAAATCAACTATAACTGAGCTCGGATCGAAATTCTCGAAAAGATGATTTCACGAAAAACGACCCTAAAATCGCGGTTAACTACCAAAACATCTTTATCTAGGCTCCGATTAATTTCTTTAATTTTATAAATAAACTCTGAAAATCTGGGATATTACAGACTACACCCCTTAAAAAAAATTTCATCCCGAAATTTAATTCCCCTCAAATGGAGATCTGGATACCTCTTCGAAAATCTACAGCCTTCTGAAACGACATAGGTTCGAAATCTTTACTATACGGCTAAGAATACCCTGAGGCCTTTCTTTATAAATTGGTCCTCATGCAGGACTAATACTTCTATAATCGTTCTTCTTTTCCTTCTGAAAGCTTGAGCATCTTCTATCTTGTTCCTCCTTATGAAATCTCTTTCGAAATATCGCTTCACATGAGCTCCTTATGATCTTGCATTCGAATGGACCCTTAAAAAGCTATTCGAGCAATGAAAGAAATAAAAGAAAAGAAAAATTCACCAAGCTTGCTCCTCGCGCACGGACGATATCAACGAGTCCATCCTTCTTTTGTTTCGCTTGGCTTTGCTTTTGCTTCTTACTTCTCGCAGCTTTGAGAAACTTCAATGAATTCGAACTAGATGATAAACTTAAATTAATCGAGCACCTCCTTCAATGGTTCCTTGCACGCTCTATCACGTTTGAAAACTTGCTTTATCTTCATCTTTAACTTCTTGAGGTTCAACTTCTTCATCTTCTTGGGGCGTACTTCGTGATGCATCTCAATCTTAAGTTCTCGAAGCAACTTAAGTCTAAACTTCATCATCGCAGTCGTCTGACTTCATGGCTCCTGCTGATGGTCACCATCGCTTGCAGGTGTAATGACCGCATGTTTGGGCTTTAACTGCATGCTTGAAACTTTCTTGTCGACATTCCTTAGATCGCCTCCAAACGCAACGAGCCTGAGAAATCTTCTGGGAAAGGCGCGTCCTAAACTTAGAGAATACTATCTGGCACTTACTTGGATTCTACTCCCTTCTAGGAAATACTATCTCTTATTCCTCCAACGATAACTAAAAGGAATACTGCTATAGCTCTCTGCTCTATTTCAAGATCCACACTTGAGTTCTATAAGTGGGAGCAAAATAAATGAATGCCTCTGAGTGAGGGCTTTATCTTGATCAATTATTCTTAAAAAAAAAAACTTAAAAGCTGAAAGAGATATAACACTAGGTTATATATGCCAAAAACATTGCCTATTCAGAGGACTTATAAACTTGAAGGATTCCTGCGCATAACAAAGATATGGAAGAAATCAACGGTTAGCAACTGAAAATCGTGCTAAAATATTTTCTCAAAGGCGTCAGTATAGACTAACAAGGAAGTGTTATTACTGATTCTTGATGATCAAAGAAGTATCATCCAAAAGATTTCAAATTATCCAAGAGGATATAATTAAAGAATTTCAAATAGTACAAATGAAGAATTTCAATTGATACGAAGCTATTGAAGGGCAATTGATTCAATTGACACGAGCATAAATCAATTTCAAAGGAGAATGAATAAATCAATCCTATTGACATGAGAATGAATAAATAGACTCAACAAAAACTTCTTATCAAATGAAACTCTCAATTTATCAAACACTAGATCTATCTTCTTAACGGTCTTCTTCGGGTTCTCTCTTTCTTTCTTGAGCTGCACGCACTTTTTTCGTTACGAGGCTAGAGAGACACGACAAAGCGACTTGATCTATGGCACCTTCTAAACTCAAATGATCCGACTTCAACTTCTCCTGGAAACACCAACGAATGTGTTTTCATACTATCTTAGCTACAGTCGTGACGACAATATTCATCTTTATTAATCGACTTGAAATAAGCGACAACTCGGGGCATTGAACACGGTGTGACCTTGAATGTATGTTATTGAAGCAATGAGTCTTTATCGAAAGAAATGAATCTTCATTCCTTACAAACGCGATTAGATATTCAGACGAGACTTCTCTTGAGTTGAAAGCTCTTGCGTTGGGATTCCTTGAACTTGCATTAGATCCGCAATCTGATAACTAGCCTTTAACTTGACTGCTTATCTTGTTGCTTCTTGCTCGAAACTGAACTTCATGACCTTCTTCTCGATTCTACTATAATCTCGAAACCCCTTTATCCTTCTTATGGATGCTCTATAAATATTCTTTCAAACAACTCTACTTAACTCTAGCTCCTTGAGAGAGAACTTACTCAATCTAGGTTCTTAAGAGAGCCTAAAGGGAATCATATAATCCTCCTTAATTCAAGCTCTCTACAGTCTATGTTCTAACTATATTCTCTATGCCTCACTCATCCTCAACTCTTCCTCAAATCCTTTCCTTATGGGCAGTAGACGAGCCTTTATCACAAAGAAGACTTTTAAATCAACTTTTCAAACTTTATAACTTAAAATTTTGACGATCCAAAACGACCGACTTAGTCAGAGTATGTACAGAAAATAATATTCTGAAAAGATTTACTACTTGCTCAAGTCCATAATGACTCAATACTCTTTACCAAATAATTGATCTAGAACTTACTTCAATAAGTTCCACTTTAAACTTTGGTAACACCAAAAAAAAAATATTTCATAAAGAAATTATGATCGATTTTCATTTAAGAAAAATCAACTAACCTTGTCTTTGCTCAAAACTTTTCTCCTTATCCTATACTTTCAAAAAGTTATACCAAATATAATCAAAATACTTTAACTCGATCATACCTTTACTTTGTTGAAGATGCGAGGGTGATGGTGAGCTGGGGGTTGCTGATTAATACCTTTGAACAATTCAATATACAAATAAGAGTTCAATCAATTACTTCAAGAAAAGACAGGTCTGCGGTGTTTGCAAACCTGGCTCTGATAGCAACTGTAACAACCCGGTCCCTAGACGGTCATTTTTTATGGGGACAGGGTGTTAGGCGTAAAAGCCGAAGGGAAAATTGGAAATTCAGGGGGGGTGTTTTTAGAATTAAACTAAGTTAGCGCCTCAAGAACTTAGGAAACTTAACTTTATGACTTGGAAGGACTATCATTTTCAACGAATCAATAAGGGTCAAAGGATTCAATCGAGTCAAAGGAATACAAAATCATAGGCCAACCAAAATTTAAACAGAATCCAATGACAAACATATAGGAATTCAACTAAGACAAATGAATAGGTCGGAGTCAAATATATCTTATTGTCCCATTCATAGGACAAGGCAAGGAACAACTCAAGATTAACTAGAAACGAGTATAATCATGCTTGAGAGAAAAGCCCATTCATATGCGAACAACAACAACAAGCATGTAAGACCCATTCATAGGTCGACTGAAAATGAACAGATACCAATATGTTCGACAATAGGACTTCTCAAATAACTCGGAATCAATAAAAGAACAACTGGTATATCAAAAGAACATGCTTCAAAGACTTTATTGATAACTAGGATCATAGCATTTAAGACATGTTATTATCAAGAATCAAGTTACATATATCAAGACTAAATACTAACATCAGAGTACTTAGCAGAAACATAGCGGAAGAAAATTATGTAACCATATAGAGCAACAAACTTGAAACCTCAAACAACCCCACCAGCAACACATCACCGGCCTCAGCATCTTAACCTGAAAACATTTGAAAAAGAGGGTGTGAGCACTAATGTAATAGTGGGCTTTTTCAAGAAAACTCTTTAATAAACTTTGAAATATCCAATTATAAACTGGCAGCATATGGGGAGCAAAACGCAAAAGCCCTCTCCATATCCGCAAAACCTTTCTCTTTATTTTCCGGCACCTTCCTTGGCTCAAACCTGGGTTCTACTGCACCCTTAGGCCTGCTTTAGGATAAGAGAGGGGTTACCTCAAGTATCCTCCTGAGTATGTGAGGGGATTACCCAACAGTGACTCCCATTAATCAAGATTCAACTCTAGTGACACGAAGGTCACAGCATGATAATTCAATTAAACTGTTCTTTGAGCTCGATAACCTCTTTACAACCGAAACTATATCCTTCCTTAAATTCCTCCTTACTAAACCTTAACCTTCTCCTAAACTTAGCTAGCAAAACCAAGCCTAGAGCAATCGTCTAAGGCCAATTCTTTATTTAAGCATGATCTCGGTCTATGAGGGATTTATAACTTACCCTAAAAAGCAATACTTAGCTAAATAAGCTTTAGCAAAATTCAACATTCCAATACAAGGAAATGAACGTGGATAAATATCGATTGCAATTAAAGCAATTCTAAACATCTCATGCTAGCATAAATTGTATATAAACAATTCTAGCATATCTAAACATGCTTGAGAGCTCACTTAACTTATAATAACATCCTTTACTTTATCAAACTCAAATAACAATTTAACAATATCATGCATAAAACTTCCTTCCTTTCTTTCATTTCCTTGTACAGAGACTAAATAGGCAGAGCATAAAATACTTTTATTGGATATTTCACCTTTGTCCTATCATGCTTCTAGAGCTTAATAGCTCAAACTTTATACTTGGTTTAGAATTACCCACCTCGATAACCAGCACGCACATGAAGCAACGAGCCGAAAATCCTTTCTCGGGCCTCCTTAGGCTTCACCTCTTTTTATGAAAGTCGATCAATAACTTAGCGGCCCTATTCGAGATCCTAACAAGAAATCAAAACGATATCTAAACCCTTTGTCCCTTAACTATAGCTTAAAACATGAGAATTTAAACAATTTTAAACGCTCGAAATTACTGAAAATGGGGACCTAATTACTGACTCAAACGATCAAGATTCTGAATGATCAGCCACTGCTACATAGTAGATTTTCGGAAGAGCTTCGATTTGAGTACTCATGGGCCTCGTAATTCTAACCGAGGCGAAAGTTATGACCTCTGGACGAAACCTTGTCGAAGCAGCCGCACCAGCGCCCCCACGCCACGGCGGCACAACCCGCGCACCCGCGCCGACCCCCACGCCGGCGGCACCCCTTGCACGCCCGCGCACCTCTTTGGCCGAGAGGGCACCCCGCGCCGGCGGGGGCCTGCACCGCAGCGCACTTCTTTGGTCGAGGGAGTGTCTGCGCTGCCGCGGGGATCTCCGCCGCCGCGCTACCTGCTCCGCTCTCAACTGTGAGGTGTGCTCACGAAGAGCGCTCCTCAATCTCTCTCTCTAAAATTTCCGAAATGAAATGAAGGATGAAAATAACGAAGGGGGAGGGGCTCTATTTATATCCAAAAATTATGGCTTCCCCGAGAAGCTTCTGCAGTGCAACAATACTGCTTTAAAATATCGGGTTTGGTTAAAAGGCGCATTATTCGATGGTGAGGTCCAAATGACCTCATTCACAAAATCCGAAAATACCGGGAGGTTCGTTGGCTCAAGTACTATTGAACCAACTTGACTCGGGGTAAAGAACGAGTCATCTTGAAGGAAAACGAGAAAAGATTCTCTTTTAAAAAATAAAGCTACTATTCCACACAAGGGACAAATAAAATTCCCGAGCGTTCGATTGACCTCAGAATGAAAATCCGGGAATGCCAACGGATTCCTTGAGAACTTTCCTATAGGGTAGGCTTGAAAAAACAAGGCTTGGGTCAACACACAAGATTTCAGAAATTTCTAACGATCACGCTCTTACGAAAAAACACTATTCATAACTTCTTTAAACGCGTTTTAAATCACCGGGAACTCAAACGACTTCAGATTCAAAATCTGAAAGCACCGGCATGCTTCTTGGGCCAACGCCTTTCAAACATGACCAAAATCGGCTATAACTGAGCTCGGATCAAAATTCTCAAAAAGACGATTTCACGAAAAATGACCCTAAAATCGCGGTTAACTATCAAAACATCTTTATCTAGGCTCCGATTAATTTCTTTAATTTTATAAATAAACTCTGAAAATCTGGGATATTACAGTTTCCTAGGCCTAACTGGATACTACAGGAAATTTGTGAGGAATTATGGGACTATCAGCAAGCCCTTGACTTCCTTACTTAAGAAAAATGGATTCAAGTGGAATTCTGAAGCTGAACAATCATTCCAGCATCTGAAGAAGGCTATAGCACAATCCCCTGTGTTAGCCCTCCCTAGCTTCACTCAGTCTTTTACAATTAAGACTGATGCTAGTGGGGTGGACATAGGAGTTGTATTGATGCAGAAGGGGAAACCCATCATTGCCTTCTTAAGCAAAGCTCTCTGCCTCAAGAATCAGGCTTTGTCTATATATGAAAGGGAGTTCTTAGCTATCCTAATGACTATCAGTAAGAGGAAACACTACCTGCAAGGTCATAGATTCATAATTAAGACTGATCAATAGGCACTTAAACACCTGCTGGACCAGAAGGTTATGAATCCTATTCAACAGAAGTGGATAACCAAATTGTTGGGGCTGGACTATGAGATACATCATAAAAAAAAGGGACAGAGAACATGGCAATTGATGCCCTGTCAAGAGTTCAAGAAGTAGAGAATGAATATCAGGCCTTAAGCACCATTACTCCCTTATGGATGCAAGAAGTGTTGCAGAGCTATGAAGGGGATTCTACTATTGTTAAAATCAGAGAAGCATTTGGAGGCTGGTCCTAAATGGGAGTCTAAATACACTATGACTTAAGGATTAGTGAGGTACAAATGTAGAGTCACTGTGGGGGCTAATCAAGAGCTTAGGAGCAGAATCTTATCTACTATGCAGAGCTCCCTATGTGGGGGTATTCAGGGGTTCATGGGACCTATATGAGACTCAAAGAAGCATTTTATTGGCCTGGTATGAAATCTAAAGTGGTGGCACTGGTGAAGGCATGTGATGTCTGCTCTCTCAACAAAGCCTAGTGGTGGTGTTACCCCAGGATTACTACAGCCTTTACCTATACCAGACCAACTCTGGAGTCATATAACAATGGATTTCATTGAAGAGTTGCCTAAGTCATGGGGAAAAGATGTTATTTTGGTGGTCATTGACAAGTTGACAAAGTTTGGTCATTTTATGCCTCTCTCTTACCCTTTTTCAGCCCAAAATGTAGCCAAACTATTTCTGGATCACATTTATAAATTATATGAGATGTCTGTCAGTATAGTGACTGATAGGGACAAGGTTTTTACCAGTCTATTTTGGAGGGAACTATTCAAGGTCTTGGGGGTAACACTAAACTTCTCTTCAGCCTACCACCCTTAAATCGATGGGCATACTGAAAGGTTAAATCAATGTCTAGAAAATTATCTACGGTGCATGATTTCTTCAAATCCCAAACAATGGCTAAAATGGATATCTCTTGCAGAGCACTGGTATAATATCAATCACCATACTGCCTTGAAACTCACACAGTTTCAAGCACTATATGGCTATGCTCTTCCCTATCTTGCTACATGACCCAATTTGGATACCTCTAACCAAGAAGTGAAGGAAACAATACAAGAATGGAAGCTTATGCTGCAGCAACTAAAAGAGAACTTACAAATAGCTCAAGAGAGGATAAGAACTTATGCAAACAAGTCTAGAGAAGAAAAATAATACCAAGTTGGGGAGCAAGTATATCTAAAACTTCAACCCTACAGGCAAAATTCTGTTCAAATAAGAGAGAATCTAAAGTTTTCTTCCAAGTTTTTCGGCCCCTTCACCATCCTTGAGCAGATAGGTCCTGTTGCCTACGAATTAGAGTTGTCAGAGGGCTCACACGTACACCCGGTGTTCCACATGTCCCTACTTAAGAAAAAGATAGGAGAAAACTTTGTGCCTTTACCTACCTTACCTGAAGCGACGAGAAATGGGCTCTTTCACCTATACCCTGGAGCTATGTTAAATTCGCGGGTTTTGCAGAGGGGCAAAGAGGTCGTTGATCAGATACTAGTGAAATGAGGGATGAAAGATTAGATCTTATCTTGTGGAAGGATACCAAGTTTATGAAGAAAAGGTTTTCTGACTTCGATCCTTACGGACAAGGATCTAAATTAGAAAGGGGTAGTGTTATGACCCTAACGTTACTAGAATTGGACGAGGAAGAGGTCGGGAGTGTGATGTGACCTGGGACCTATGGGACACGACACAGATGAAATATGCGGAAGCTAAGGAACGGAACAATGTCGGATGCGTAAGGGATCAATACGAACAAAGAGAAAATAAGAAAGACTCGACTAGAAAAGGACTCGAAAGGTGTAGAACTTACTAGGAGACGAAGACTCGAACTAAGACTCTTGGATGACTTCGAACGGTGGCTGGGATGACGGCGTACGATACAGACGGTGACGGAGGACGTCGGGAAGGTGACTTTGGCGGTGATGAAAGATAGAAGGACAAATCAGGATCGGCGAACCCGTGTTGTAACAACTCGAACGCGCACGTCTAGCTTCTCCGGATAGCAATTCTCCCAAGTACTTAATTATACCCTGAAGAACCTAAATAAGACTATTGATTTGCTAGAACAATAGAATTGTAGATAAAAGTTTGATCAACCGAAGGATCGTGAGACAGATTGAGAATAACTCTTTATTTCTTGCAATTGTCTAACTTTAAATGTAACAAATAGATGTCCTATATATAGGGACATAGGGCACGAAATTTAGACCTAATTAAGTGATAAAAATCAATCCTAAACTAATCCTAATCAATCTAGGATAAAATCAAAAGATACCAAAAATAAGATAACAAAAATCTATCTAAATCTAACTAGATAAGGATAAAACCCAAACTGATTTTGGGCCTTCAAAATTCGCCTCTTATTGGACTTGGGCTCTTCAATAACGTGTTGGACTATTATTGGATGAATCCACACGTTAATTTCAACGTCAACCCAGTCAGTATGCCCATACCGACTGTCTTCATGCAATCTGGTCAGTATGCTCATACCGACTGTTTTCATGTCTTCCTTCTTCTTCATCAACGGACAACATAGTGATCAATCTCGAGCTGCCCTTCACTTCATCTTCATGTATCTCTAACTTGTGCCTTATTGAAGCTTGTAGATACGCTTGTAACTTCTTAGCTCGCAAGCGCGTCATTGGACCTCTAAATTGCAGCTCCGGATCATCTTCTTCTTTGCTTGGCTCATTCTCATCATTCCCCCCTGTTGAAAAGAATTCATCCTCAAATTCACAGGCTCATCATCATCGAACTCATCATCTGCAGAAAAGGGACTTAAGTCAGCAACATTGAATGTAGATGAACACTTGTACTCACCGGGTAAATCAATGCGATATGCATTGTCATTGACTCGACTCAACACGGTGAACGGTCCATCTCCTCTAGGCATCAATTTCGACTTTCTTAAGTTAGGAAACCGTCCGGGACTCAAATGAATCCAAACGCGATCTCCGGGCTGAAAGATCATCGGTTTGCGCCGTTTGTTCTTTTGGACTGCATTGCGTGCGCCAACTGCCTCAATACGCGCACGTATTTTCTCATGCATCTCCTTCACTTGATCCTCTTTTCTTGTACCTTTAAGACTTGTTAGATGCTCAACAGGTAAAGGTAAAAGATCAGTAGGCGTTAGCGGATTAAAACCATAAACAACTTCGAATGGGGACATATTAGTAGATGAATGCACAACTCGATTGTAAGCAAATTCAGCATATGGCAAACAATCTTCCCACGATTTCAAGTTGTTTTTAACTAAAGAACGCAGCAAAGTACCTAAAGTGCGATTAACTACTTCAGTTTGTCCATCAGTTTGTGGATGACATGCAGTAGAAAACAACAATTTGGTACCTAATTTTCCCCATAAAACTCGCCAAAAATGTGCAAGAAACTTAGAATCCCTATCACTAACAATAGCTCTAGGTATTCCATGCAAACGAACAACATGCACAAAAAAACAAGTTGGCGATATGAACAGCATCATCGGTTTTCCTACAAGCTATGAAATGCGCCATTTTGGAAAACCTATCGACAACCACAAAAATACTATCTCGACCAGATCTAGACCGTGGCAAACCCAAAATAAAATCCATAGATAAATCAATCCACGGGGAAGAAGGGGCTGGAAGAGGAGTATATAAACCAAAAAGATGTGAAGTAGACTTAGATTTTCGACAAGCAATACATCTACTACACACATTCTCAACATCATGTCTCATATGCGGCCAATAAAAGTGTTCATGCAGCAAGTCTAATGTTTTTGACACACCAAAGTGACCCATTAAACCTCCCGCATGCGACTCTAAAATCAACAGCTCACGCATAGAAGACTTAGGAACACACAAACAAGAACCCTTGAACAGAAACCCATCATGCACGAAAAATCCATCTCTAGCCTTAGCAAGTTTCGAACATGCTTCATATATAGGTGCAAAAAATGGATCTACTGCATATAAGCCCTTAATGTGATCAAATCCCAACAGCTTAGCATGCATTAAGTTCAAGAGAATGTACCTTCGTGAAAGTGCATCGGCCACCACGTTTTCAGCGCCTTTCTTGTACTTGATGACGTACGGAAAGGACTCGATAAACTCTACCCAACGTGCGTGCCGTTTATTCAGATTTTGTTGGCCCTTTAAATGCTTCAAGCTCTCGTGATCCGTGTGAATCACGAACTCTTTTGGCCATAGATAGTGTTGCCACGTCTCCAAAGCTCTCTTCAATGCGTACAACTCCTTGTCATAAGTAGAATAACGAAGAGCTGCATCGTTGAGCTTCTCACTAAAGTAGGCGACTGGACGCCGTTCCTTCATTAAAACAGCACCAATCCCTTTGCCCGAGGCATCACATTCAATCTCAAAAGTTTTATTGAAGTCCGGTAAAGCAAGAACAGGTGCATTACATTAACATGTTTTTAAAGTGTTAAACGCATGCTCTTGAACAGGACCCCATTCAAATTTGCGATCCTTCTTACTTAGCTCAGTAAGAGGCGCAGCAATGCTGGAAAAATCGCGCACAAAGCGACGATAAAAGCCAGCAAGTCCATGAAAGGACCTCACATCAGACGCCGATTTAGGAGTCGGCCATTCCTCAATCGCCTTGATTTTGGAACGGTCTACTTCTATACCGCGTTCACTCACAACAAAGCCAAGAAATATGACTTCATTCATGCAGAAAGAACACTTAGACAGATTACCATACAATTTTGCAGATCTCAAAATCTCAAAAACATGTCTAAGGTGCTGCAAGTGTGTAAGTGGCGTGTCACTATAAATCAATATATCATCAAAATACACAACCACATACTTTCCAATCACTTCACGCAAAACATAATTCATCAAGCGCATAAATATGCTCGGTGCATTAGTGAGACCAAAAGGCATAACAAGCCACTCATATAAACCATGCTTTGTCTTAAATGCAGTTTTCCACTCATCCCTCTCTTGCATACGGACTTGAAAATAGCCAGATCGTAAATCAATTTTCGAAAATATGCATGCTCCAGACAACTCATCTAGCATATCATCTAACCTAGGGATGGGAAAATGATACTTTACAGTGATTTTATTGATTGCTCGGCAATCCATGCACATACGCCATTCATTGTTCTTATTTGGCACTAAAATGACCGGAACGGCGCAGGGGCTCAAACTCTCACAGATTTGCTTCTTCTCCAACAGCTCATTCACTTGCCTATCTATCTCTTTGGTCTCGTCAGGGGTCGTACGATAGGCTGGTCGGTTCGGAAGGACTGCTCTGGGCACGAAATCGATCTGGTGCTCGATCCCGCGAACTGGAGGGAGACCGCCAGGTATCTCCTCGGGGAATACATCTCGAAACTCCTCTAATAAGGGCTGCACATCACTAGATAATGACTCGTTAGTAGCACTGCTCTTATAAGTAAGTAAGACAAGAGGCATACCTGCTTTGACGGCTTTTTGGACTCCTTTTGCTGAAATAAACAAGCTCTGAGTGTAAGGCTTGTTTGTACTCGACTTGGACGACTTTCCTACAGCTTTAGGGTCGTCAATGGGCTGTTTTGGAGGTGAAGGGGTGGCGGCACTGGACTGAGTATTGGTCAGTATGCCCATACCGACTGTCTTGGGCATACCGTCGATTGGGGTTTTCGGAGCCCGTTTTACGGCTGCTTGCTTCTCCTTCTCCTCTTTAAACTTCTCTTGCATGCATTGCTGATCCATAGCAACGGCTTTAGGCGACAACGGTTTCAAGGTGCTGCGTTGGCCATCAATTTCGACAGTGTAGGTATTGGCTCGTCCGTCATGGACTACACGTCGATCAAACTACCAAGGTCTTCCCAACAAAAAATGTGCAGCATCCATAGGGATGACGTCGTACAAAATAGAGTCAAAAAACTTATGGATTGAGAACGAGACACTTACCTGGTGAACCACGCGGATCTCGCCTCGGTTTGTAAGCCACTAAAGCCTGTATGGGCTCGGATGTTGCTTCACTGGGAGACCAAGCTTCTCAACTGCATATTGACTAATGGTGTTGATGACACTGCCACTGTCAATGATCATAGAGCACGTATGACCTTGAATCACAGCACGAGTGTAGAAAATATTTTCCCGTTGGTGCTCTTGATCTTCCTCTCGAATGATGCTCAAACTCCGGATAGTGACTAAACTGACTTGTTGAACTTCTGGATCAATTTCAGTAGATTTGGCATCATCTTGGCTCGAATTCTCATGGGATGTGTCGACCTCTGGCTCATCTTCATCCTCACTGGCTGACTCGACTTCGTTTGACTCCGTCAAATATAGAACACGCCTGTTCGGACACTGAGCTTGAAAGTGGCCCCAACCTTGACATTTGTGACATTGAACGTCACGAGCTCGTGTAGGGGTTGTGGGGGTTGAACTCCCTTGATTTGGCCGTGTAGGGGCTGGTCTCGGTGGTGTAGACTCGGGTCTACGACTGGGCTGCGGTGCAGTGCGATCAAAACATCGAACGGGCTGTTCTGGAGCACCCTTGGACCGTGTAGGGTCGGATGGGGTTGTAGGAGGCGTACCTCATGACCAAGATTGGCGTGGAGGGGCTGAACTACTAGCGGTCTTCCTCCGGCCATCTTTGAGCTGTCGTTCAACTTTTGATGCGTAGTGTACCATCTCTTCGATGGTGGAGAAATCACGCAACTCGACTTCACAAGCTATGTCTGGATGCATTCCTTCGATGTACCAGATGATGGTAGCATCTATGGACTCCTCTTCTCCAATACGAATCATGGTCGTCTCGAGTTCTTTATGATACTCTTCAATGGTGCGGTTTCCTTGCCGAATTGCATTCAGCTTTTTCTCCAAGTCTCGTTCATAATGAACGGGAACAAATCGGCCTCGCATCACATCTTTCATCTCTTGCCAAGTGTCAATCAAAGGCCATCTATCATGGCGGCGGTGTTTTTGTTGATGATCGAACCACGTCGCTACGTAGCCTCTGAACTCCATTGTAGCGAGCTGCACCTTTTTGACTTCGGGGAAGTCGTAGCACTCGAATATTTTGTCTACCTTATGTTCCCAATTGAGGTAAAGATCAGGATCATGAAGGTCTTCGAATTTCGTGATGCTCGTCTTAATGTTATTCAGCAATGTTTCGGCATCTCCGTATCGGGGTCGTTCATTCCGAACTGCACGATACTGGGGACCACGGAGTCGGTGTGCATCTCTTCTTGGAGGCACAAATCCAGCTTCCTCTTCAAGTTCAGGTTCGAACTCAAATTTGTCAAACTCAGGTGGATTTAGCTGGATTCCGGGAGCTGGAGACGCATTAGGGGCTGCGTTTCTCCGTTGTACATTCGGATGTACGGCTCCGGTGTTGGCTCCTTGAACTGCGCCATTTACTGTAGTGGTTGCAGTAGTGGCGGCGTTTCCTTGCACTATGGGAGCTGCAGTTGACTGAGTTTTGAGGGACTCAATCTGCTCCGTGAGTTTGGCCAAGGCATCGGCCATACGGTTCTCAGATTCGCGCTGCATGCGCATCATATGCTGAGACAGTGCATCAAAATGGTATTTAGAGTCTTTGGCGTCCCACTAATTTTCAGCGGTGTAGGACGTCTCTTCCATTGCATGGGACGATTTGGGATCGTCCAAAGGGGGTGTTTGTTGACCTCCTTTAGTATTCGATGGTTTGGTGTTCTTCGGATTCATTGTACCTGCACAGACGAACAAACGTGAAGAAATAAAGGCTGTACCTCACAATCCTCACAAACGCTCGTGTTTAAGCACTCTTGATTTTTCCACTCGTGTATATCTCTCAAATGATGTGGTGCACGTGTGGAGTGAAAATTTGGGGGTGGGTTGATCGAAAAATTTAGCAGCTTCTCTTGACTAGCTCCTCTGGGTCTTCTTCAAGCTCCAACGGATAAAATCAAGCCGGGAGGTTGCTAAGAGTAGAAGTAGACGTGTGGAATGAGTAATTCACGTAGATGGTGTATATGAACCACGGGTGTACGGGTGTATGGACTATAAGGTGTATAGGGTGAACCGGGTGTAGGTGTAGATGGACTGAAATTTTCTAATCCTAGATGGTGTATGGATCGAAAATAATGGATGAGGATGGAAGATTTTGAATAGATATGGATTAAGATGGAAGGAAATCTAAACAAGGAAATAAATCTAGTAGATAAGGAAAAAGACTTTTGGATGTATTTAACCAATGTGAACACAATCTAAAAATCCCTAAATATATGGAAACAAATCTAAAAACAAGGAAATTAAATCAATAACACAAGAATTAAATTGAATTTTTTTTTTTTAACGATTTTTTTTTGTGTTGTAGGGATTCGATCCATCTGCTCTTTTCTTCTTTTTTTTTCAATGAACAATGGAAATATTACAACTCGAAAGACTCAAAACGAGAAAACGAACAAAAACAACGTATTGAACCACGAACGATAGAAACCGACGTGGCTCTTGATACCAATTTATGATGTGACCCGGGACCTATGGGACACGACACGGACGAAATATGCGGAAGCTAAGGAACGGAACAACGTCGGATGCGTAAGGGATCAATACGAACAAAGAGAAAACAAGAAAGACTCGACTAGAAAAGGACTCGAAAGGTATAGAACTTACTAGGAGACGAAGACTCGAACTTAAGGCTCTTGGATGACTTCAAATGGTGGCTGGGACGACGGCATACGATACAGACGGTGACGGAGGACGTCGGGAAGGTGACTTTGGCGGCGATGAAAGGTAGAAGGACAAATCAGGATCGGCGAACCCGTGTTGTAACAACTTGAACGCGCACGTCTAGCTTCTCCGGATAGCAATTCTCCCAAGTACTTAATTATACCCTGAAGAACCTAAATAAGACTATTGATTTGCTAGAACAATAGAATTGTAGATAAAAGTTTGATCAACCGAAGGATCGTGAGACAGATTGAGAATAACTCTTTATTTCTTGCAATTGTCTAACTTTAAATGTAACAAATAGATGTCCTATATATAGGGACATAGGGCACGAAATTTAGACCTAATTAAGTGATAAAAATCAATCCTAAACTAATCCTAATCAATCTAGGATAAAATCAAAAGATACCAAAAATAAGATAACAAAAATCTATCTAAATCTAACTAGATAAGGATAAAACCCAAACTGATTTTGGGCCTTCAAAATTCGCCTCTTATTGGACTTGGGCTCTTCAATAACGTGTTGGACTATTATTGGATGAATCCACACGTTAATTTCAACGTCAACCCAGTCAGTATGCCCATACCGACTGTCTTCATGCAATCTGGTCAGTATGCCCATACCGACTGTTTTCATGTCTTCCTTCTTCTTCATCAACGGACAACATAGTGATCAATCTCGAGCTGCCCTTCACTTCATCTTCATGTATCTCTAACTTGTGCCTTATTGAAGCTTGTAGATACGCTTGTAACTTCTTAGCTCGCAAGCGCGTCATTGGACCTCTAAATTGCAGCTCCGGATCATCTTCTTCTTTGCTTGGCTCATTCTCATCAGAGTGGCATCACTGGTGTTGACAAAGTTGGGCTTCTCAAGACTCAATTTTTAGGGTTTTGTGAAGATGGAGACAATTTGGGGATGAATTGCCAAATTCTATCTGATATTGTTAAGGCAGGAGCGGTTCGAGCCACTGTTACCAAATGAGGCATGGCATTGGGTTAAATTAAAGAGTTGGGCCACATTTAGTTAATTGGGCTTATTACCTTTTTTTCTTATTACTTCAATTAAGGACTGAGTCCACTTTATTAACAAGGGTTTTGTAATTTACAATCAAGTGGTCCCAAATATTGTATGGTTCAAATAGGGCATTTTCTGGCTACATCAAGGTTATGAAAAAGTTAACTTAATTTCTCCCTCAACTCTCTCTCCTTTCTCCCGATTATCTTCTAAACTTCTCCATCTTTTTCTGTTCCCTTTGCTTCAAAATATAAACTTTATCACACTACTGCTATTATATTACAATATCCAACACTTTTCCAGAAACACAGGCAGGTAGAAGAGTAAAGAAAATAGGGAAGCAACGAAAACCATAACATTTTTTGCATATCATTTTATTAATTTTTAAAATTTGAAAATAATATATATAATCCAAAAAAATCATAATATTATAAATTTAAAAAATAATAATTATTTATGCATTGTACGAGAGAAATACTAGTTTAAGTATAAGATTGATACAATTTAGTTCTATTGTTTTAGGGGAAATTAGACCTATTACTAGGCAGTAAACTATTTGAAAATATATTCTACATATCGATCCTTGTAGGACTGCAATAAATTATTTATTATTAGGGTTAATTGCCTTAAAAATTGTGAACTTTGAGTTTAGTTGTAAATGTAATATGAACTTTAAAAGTAGAAAATTAAAACACCAACTTGGAATTATGTGTTATTCAACATTCCTAAATTGTGTAAATCTATAAATATAGACAAAAAAAACTAAAAAAGGGAAAAAAAGGCAACATATAAGAGTGTAATAGTTTCATGGGCAATTTGGAGTTATGACACATTTGGCCCCACACCCAATGATTGGGGAAATGTACTTTTTATGTTTTTTTCAGAACTAACATTAAATGCACCCCAAACCCTAAAGTTTAAAAACCCTAACATATAAAAATAAATACATGATCGATCCTACCAGTTTTTTGTAGACAATTTATTTTTAAAATTAATAATAATGAATAACAAAATTAATAGTAATGATAATAACGAAATTAATAGTAATGATAATAATAATAAGAATAACGAAAGTAATAATAATAAGAATAACATTTTCATGCATGGAATAAAATCTTGGTATATCACGTCTCTTTTGGATCAAAATTTATCTAAACTCAATTTAAATTTGGAAAAAAAAATCAGTGGCCTGTGAATCAATTCATATTTAATACCCTAATAAATTTTGGTAATCATCCTCGATCCACACTCTCTCTCTCTTTCCCAAGAATTTAATTTATCAATAACAAAATCTTGGTTTTTAACATAATGACAATTTAAATTGAACTCTAACGAAATTTTAATTTTAATATAACGAATGTTAATTTTAAATATAACGACAATTAAATTCACGCATAACGAAAAATAAATTTGAACATAACGAAAAATAAATTTCAACATAATGAAAATAAAAATTTAACACATAACGAAAATCTAATTTAATCAGTAACGAAAGTTTTAAAATATAGACAATTATAGACAATTTATAATAACGAAACTTTATAATATAGACAATTATAGACAATCTAATTCTCATAACGAAAGTTTTATAATATAGACAATATATAATAACGAAAAATAAATATGAACATAACGAAAATAAATTTCAACATAACGAAAATTATATAATGAAAATTATATAACGAAAAATGTGATTACTTATATAACGAAAGTCAATGTGATTGCTTATATATTATATAAAAATTTGTCCCTTTCTAGATAAATATGAACACAAAGAAAAATAAATTTCAACATAACGATGTAGTGATGGATAAATTTATATTGATAATAACGAAAGTAATAATAATAAGAATAACGAAATTATGATAATAAGAATAACGAAAGTAATAACGATAAGAATAACGAAAATTTATCAATATATAACGAAAACTTATCAATATATAACGAAAACGTATAACAAAAATTTATCAATATATAACGAAAACTTATGACAAAACATTTATAACGTTATGCATCAATGCATTATTCTGTTATTTCTGTGTGGTCAACATGAGGTAGGTAAAATGCATAAATATTTGTATTTGCATAGGTAGGTATTAGTTGGCCCAAATTAAATGAAATTTAATGCATTTAATTTTGTGTAAGAGAAGTTGATGTCATTCTCCTATATTTACACTACACCGATGCATCAATTCAACCCACACCCAAATAGAAGAAATAGTTTGAGAGTTTGGTGAAGAAAATCTCTGAATTCACATAAAAAATGAATGTTTGATCGTGCAAGTGAGAAGATCATCGTTATCAACAAAACATCAACATCGGTGAAATTTCGCGGAAAAATTCTCCAAAATTGAAAGGTACGTTTCAAGTCTTGTTACGTTCCTTACTTAGAAAATTGTTTTAGGTTTTATTTAGCCAAAATTATGTTCCTGCAATTAGGTTATAACAAAGGCATAAATGATAGTTTTAATTTTCTTGTCGTTATGGTTAGTTTCAATTATTGTTAAAGTATAACCCTAGTTTTAATTTAATTTTCGTTATTGTCCAATTGAATTGTCGTTTTGGTTAAATAATTTTTTTCGTTATGGTTAGATAATGTTGAAATTTAATTTGTGTTAATGGTTATCGTTAGGGTTAGTTAATGGTTAAATTTAATTAACGTTATGGTTAAATAGAAATATCATAAGGATTAGTTAATGGTTTAGTAGAATTATCGTTATGGTTAAATTTAAATTTTCGTTATGTTTAAATTTAAGTTTCGTTATTCTTAAAATTTTTATTTTCGTTATGTTGGAATTTAAATTTTCGTTATTCTTAAAATGTCATTTTCGTTATTGTGTATTTTAAATTTTCGTTATTGTTAAAAATAAACTTTCGGTATTGTTTAATTTGAGCATTCCTTATGTTAAAAAAAATTTCATTATGGTTATTTGTTGTATTTAAATTTTGTGAAGATATTATTAATTTAAAGTTTCATTATTTTTAAAACATAACTTTCGTTATTGTTTAATTTAAAGTTTCGTGTGGTGTGAAATTTAATTTTCGTTATTGTTAAATTTAAAGTTTCTTTATGTTTAGAAATTAACTTTCGTTATGGTTAAATTTAAATTTTCGTTATGTTTAAATTTAAGTTTCGTTATTCTTAAAATTTTTATTTTCGTTATGGTGGAATTTAAATTTTCGTTATTCTTAAAATGTCATTTTCTTTATTGTGTAATTTAACTTTTCGTTATTGTTAAAAATACACTTTCGTTATTGTTTAATTTGAGTATTCCTTATGTTTAAAGTTTCTTTATGTTTAGAAATTAACTTTCTTTATGGTTACATTTAAATTTCCTTATGTTAATAATAAATTTTCGTTATTGTATAAATTCAATGTTAGTTATGGCTAAATTTATATTTCGTTAGGTATAAAATTAATTTTTGTTATGTATAGTTATGCTTATTTTTAAATTTGTTTTAGGGCAGATGGTTAGACGTCGTATTATTGTACGACATAGTGGCCGATGGGATAGAGCTCAGTACGTAGATGGTGTGGAGGAGTTGATCATCATGTCATCGGATGATTTATGTTTTAGGTCACTGATCAGAGAGATACATGAGTTATTGGAGACCGATCCCACATGTGTCGAGTACCAGTTATCATGGATGTCGAGCACCAATAGTGGTAGACAGATCAAGACAAGACTGAAAGATGATGCTGGTTTGCTTGACTTGCTCCATGAGCAGAGTCAAGAGATGGTTGTGTATGTTGTTCAGAGAGACTGCAGCAGCTCAAGGGTCATCCCTGACACCGAGCCTGAGTACAGAGAACCAGTCAGAGAGGAGGTTCGTGATGATACGCAACACTATGAGGCTCCAGAGGACGATGCATTCCCGCATGAAGGAGGAGAAGAAGAAGAAGAAATTCCTACTACAGATGAAGAAGCGGAGGAGAATGTGAGAACGGACTTGCTCGAATCAGTGTTCACAGAGTTCACAGAATGGATTTGTTCTACAGGGGGTACGGGATGATTGATAGGCATGACCGGAGGAGCATCATCGTCAAACACTAGGGCTGAAGATGTATCTGAGAGGGGTGTGAGCAATTGGCTTGTTCCACTCGCGAATATTGACGTTGCAGGCCCACTGAGTTGGGACGAGCCTTCAGCAGCCAATACGGATGAACTTCAGAAGGGTGCGATTTTCCGCACCAATGATGATTTGGCCCTGGCCGTGGGACTGTATCACATGCAGAATAGAGTGGAGTATGCCGTGTATCGATCGAACAAGACACGGCTAGTCTACATGTGCAAGCATGGCAGGGAGTGCCCGTTCAAGCTGTGTGCCGTTGTGGATGGAGTTGTTTGGAGAATCTACAAGTTTGACGGCACTCACACTTGCCACATGGATATGAGTCGAGTTGCCCCACGACAGGTGCCTGCACGGGTGGTTGCAAAGTATTTTACACGTAAACTGGGCGATGAGGGGGTTGTTCTGAAGCCCAAAGAGATGGTCTCCGAGCTTCTACGTGAGTACGGGATCCAAATTGATTACAGTTTCGCTCTGCGCTCGAGGAACATTGCAATTGAGATGATCTATGGGGACTTTGATAAGTCCTATGCGCAATTGCCCGCATTTCTACACACGTTGCAGCTACGCAATCCCGGGACATTGTACGAGTTTCAGACGAACACCGTACATGAGCTGCAGTATATATTTTTGGCACTCGGACCGTGTATCAGTGCCTTCCATGCGGGTGCAAGACCAGTGGTCGTGATTGATGGGACACACTTGAAGGGGAAGAACAAGGGGATTTTGTTTGTTGCTGTGACGAAGGACAGCAATGAACAGGTGTTACCTATTGCAGTTGGTATCGGTCCGATCGAGAATGATGACACTTGGATCTGGTTCCTGAATCGATTGCATATCACTTTGGGCGAGATAGAAGACCTCCTGATCGTGTCCGACCAGCACAAGAGCATTAAGAATGCTGTCGCGGCTGTTTTTCCAAGAGCGACACACGGATTGTGCTATTATCACCTACAGACCAAGATGGCAAAGCGCGAGTCCAATGTCATTGGGTTGTTCAAGGGGGTTGCATATGCATATCGGACAGATGTGTTCCAGAGGCACTTGTCAGCATTGGAAATGCTGAGTAGACCAGCATACGAGAAGCTTTGTAATATTGGTCCGCAGCATTGGTCCCGATCGCAGTGTCCCGTACGGCGTTTCGGATTCATGACATCTAATGCGGCTGAGCCACTCAATGCCCGTCTACTGTGGGCTAGGAGACTGCCTATTTGCTCAATGCTTGAGTCGTTCAGGAAAATTGTGGAAGAGTGGTTTGTTGAGCGTCGGGCTGCAGCGCAGACGTGGGATCACGTGTTGACATAACCCACTGTGGACAAGTTATCCAAGAATGTCGAGCAAGGACGATGTTTTTCCGTTCGATGCACAACCTTAGCACACCTGTGGAAAGTAGAGGTGGGCATGAAGTCTTTTATGGTCGATCTTCATCATCGGACCTGCAACTGTCGTGAGTTCGAGTTGGATTTGATCCCGTGTAGCCACGCTGCAGCAGCGATCAGGTACATACTTGTTTAAATTTTTTAACACTATCATTGTTGTGAGTAATCATGTTTTTTAACTATAATTCGTGTTCACACGTAGATTCTCCGGTGGAAACATATACGAGTTTGTGGATAGATGCTACAAGACGGAGACAATTGCCAGCATGTACGACTCAGTCATCATGAGCTTACCCAGTCAAGAAGATTAGATTGTCCCGCCTGACGGTCTTCCACTTGTGCGCGCTCCTGTGATAACAAAACAGGCCGGTCGTTCTAGAATGTCTAGAGCTCGGGGGGGTGCTGAGGCGTCATCCAGTCAGCGGAGGCAGATCTGCACTAGATGTCATGTCCTGGGCCATAACAGACGCGTATGCACAGCCCCGGTGCCCATTGTCGGTATGGACTTAAATGCACCTCCAGAGAGCGCACCACTGGAGTCTGTACGTAGAAGAGCACCTAAGAAGTGTGGTATATGTGGTGAGACATCTCATACCCGTCCCAGGTGTCCGAGTAGACAGACGGAGGACCTAGATTGATCATGTCTACATTATTATCGTTGGCTTGCAGTGATAATATGGTTTTTCTCGACCTTGGTTGTATTTGTTTAAAATGATAATGATGTCTACTTTGGTTATATTTGTTTAAAAATCATGTAGTCAACAAACATATTTGAGCGAAATGAACGAGCAATGTCAAATGCAATACATACATGAATAAAATGAACGAGCAATGTCAATGTCAAATGCAATACATCATAAGTCACTCTAGACGGCCATAGCTAAGTGAGAAGATCCTCTTTGCTACGGAAAGCCGATATCTCTGAATATCATATTGCTTGACATCAAGACCAGGAGTGCCAAACAACAAACGATCCACATACATCATAGCATAAACACCACAACTGATGTTGTCGAACTGCGCAAACTGCTCTTGGATAGTCTTGTCCAGTGTCATGGCTAAGAGATGTGTATCTGGCCTATTCCGACCTCTCCAAAAACCAGCACTCCACATGACGCGTGGCAGTAGACGTAGGAGCGGTAGCAGCTCTCGATCACGCCTCTGACCCATCTCTCTATTCTCCGGGAGGTGCATCTGGAACAATAACGAGTCATACAACTCGACCCTCCACGTCTCGAAACAGATACGTACAGTGACCCAGTGAGCATTTCCAACATTGCATATCATGATCGCCTACATAAATGATAATGATTAACGGATGAATATAAAAAAATCATCATAAATAGTATGATAAGTGTACTTGAAAGTTCACTTACATAACGAGCTCTCGTCCATGGGACCTCCTGGATGCTACCCTTGCCTCTAATTACATCAAGTAAGACATTTGGAGGATCCCAGTGCAGATATCTGTCCTCACCATACTCCTCCACACAGTCAGGATCTCTTGGATGAAGCTTCTTCCATGCTGACTGTAGCTGAACCTGAAAAAAACACATGAACAAATCAAGCTTCGACACACAGAGATAATGAAATACAAAAAAAAGAAAAGAATGTCTCTTGAACTTACAAAAAAATATGGAGAGCAAATCACAACATCGCTCTTGTGCCTTCTGAAAAGTCGTCGCTTCACCTCAAGCAAGAAATGTGCAATCATCTCATAATCAACGAGCTCATTAACATCCTCCATACGCTCAAAAAATGCCTGCCAGAGTGTGCCAGCGGTGGGAATAACCTGGATATTCACCCCATGACCCTTCCTCCTGAATTCTGTGTATCCAAAATCTACCCTACGCGCTTCATCCGCCTCCAGTAACTCAAATATCGACGAACGCGTGGCAGACGAGGGGCCAACAAATGACGGCTGGGTAGACAACGGGCCTGGAGATGACTGCGCGTCTGACGAAGGGCGCGAAGAAGATCGACCCACAGATGATCTGCCTCTAGCTTTCCCCCCTCTCATACGGGGGGACATATGACGCGCTGTGGGGCCCCTGGGTGGTGTGGGGTCTCTAGGAGGTGGTGTGGGGTCTCTAGGAGGGGGTGTGGGGTCTCTAGGAGGTGTGGGACCCCTGGGAGGTGGTGTGGGGTCTCTAGGAAGTGTGGGACCCCTGGGAGGTGGTATGGGGTCTCTGGGCACCGGTGTGGGCCCTCTGGGTGGTGTAGGCGACCTGCATAGCCGACCCATAACAAGGTCTTCCAACCGCCTCATCTGATCAGATAAGCCTTCAATCATCCCTCTGATACTGTTCTCCATCTGTCTGAAATTATTCTCCATCTGACCCATAATGCGGGCTTCTGAGGCAGCAACAACGTGGATAACACGATCGAACCAACCAGGACGTGGACTGGACTCTCCACGGCTCCCCTCATGGCTCCTCCTCGGGCGCTTACTGTCTGTCGGTCGAGGAGGGCTCTCACTGCGGTCCGGTCCCTGCTCCGAGGGTCCAGATTCCTCATCCGGCTCGTCTATCAAACGGTGTGCCGTCTGTGGAGCCTGCTGCTGTGCAGTACGGGCACTCCTACGCTATGGTGCTGGGTTGACGACGTCAGAGATCCCCTTGCATGTCCCCGGGACCACACGACGGGCAACCCCAGTCAGCAACTTCTTCTTGGAGACCTTTCGAGGTACCACGTACCTCACACCCAACAAACTATCTCCATCCAAGCTCTGAACATATGGGGTCAGGAGCTCCACTGCTGATGGCACCATCGGATGGACATCCATCTGCACCAATAACGAACACCATGTTAATATTAACCAATATTACTTCAATTTAATAATTAAAATTATTTATATAAAAAAGGTTACCTGTCTATCAAAAAATCTGGAGAAGTCGATGCTCGGGGCTATGAATAACCACCTCAATAAGCGAGGTGTGGTCATCTGACCTCCAGGGACGCCCAAATGACAGACAATCTCGGAGAAAACCTCACAGGCCCATGCCTGGTTTAAAACATAGAATATCATGTAAGTATAATATCAAATCAACTAAAACATAAATTTTTCATGATAAATTCGACTAATTACCTGAAATGCCCAAACAGGTCCGTACCAATGATACGCTTCGTCCCCCTGTGGGCCCATATCCCATCGAGCTCTAGGGAGAATGCTGACAAAGTGCATCAGGATCTGAAATGTGTATCCCCCCCATGGAAAAGAATTCCACGCATCAGCATCCTCCACCAGGGCCCACACCCAGTCATCGATCGTACGTCCAGGGTCCTGGCAAAATAACATCCGGTACACGATCAGGTGTTCGCAATCTTCACGTAATCTGGAGGGTGGTTGGCTAGACGCATCGCCGTGAACTTCTCATACATCTGTGCAATTGTCGTCTTCTTCCCTTCAAATAGCCGGTGATAGATGCCCCTGGCCGGAATCACATGAGCCGCATTCGGATTGAAACTGGACGGCCCGAACCGTAAGCCCGACACCAGTGCGAACTCTGAGGGCCCAAAGTGTAGTGTCATTCCACTCACATGGAAGCAACACTCTCTACCCTCGCGTGCAGGATCCTGGACACGCACTTCGCGACAAATCAATGCATGCAACGCCTTCCGGGCTATGTTACCCCCCCTAAAGTCCACGAAGTGTCCTAAGCATCCAGATCTGAACGTCTGGATCGTATTCTCACCGCCGAAATGTTGTAACACCTCCCTAATCTTGTCTACTAACTCCATCTTAACGTACATATTCACAGTCGGCTTGAACCTCTGGAGGGGGCGTCTAATCCACTCGATCTAAATTTCACAATAGAAAATTAGTCTGTTATTATTATTATTATTATTATTATTATTATTATTATTATTATTATTATTATTATTTAATAATTAAAGAAGTATAATTATTTATATTAATCCGTTTTTTATATTTTTATTTTTTTACTATTATTATTACTTACACGATTATTATTATTATTATTATTATTATTATTATTAGTAAAAAGTATTATTAATTATATTAGATGTTTTTGTTATTTTTATTTTTTACTAATAGTATTAATTAGACGAATATTATTATTATTATTATTATCAAATTATTGTTGTTGTTGTTATTATTATTAGATTATTATTATTATTATTATTATTATTAAAAAGGTATTATAATTTATATTAATTGTTTTTGTTATTTTTATTTTTTACTAATAGTGTTATTTGGACTAAGGTTATCGGTTGAGATTACTTTTAATTAATTTAAATTAAATTGTTATTAAGGCACCACGGTAATGCTTTATTAAATTAAATCATAACGATTGATTAAATACATAATTATATTAATTGTTTTTGCTATTTTTATTTTTTAACTAAATTAAATTACTTGTAATTAAATTAAATCACAATGATTAATTTTTTTATTATTTTATTAATTTATTATTATTATTATTATTAAAAAAGTATTATCAATAACGAACTAAATATTTAACACTTCCGAACATCTAATTGAACCCAATAAGGAAAGTTTTAATATTAACATATCAAAATTTAAATTTAACAATAACGATAATTAGATTTAATAATAACGAAATTTACATTTAACATAGATGACATAAACGAAAGTTTAAATTTTAGCATAACGAAAATAACATAAACGCATAACGAAATTCAAAAATCAACGTAACGAAAATCAAAATTCAATGTAATGAAAATCTAATATAAAAGGCATAACGAAATTATTTAAAAGGTATAACGAAATTATTTAAAAGGCATAACGATTAGCATAACGAAAATCAAACAATTAGCATAACGAAAATCAAAGCATAACGAAAATCAAACAATTAGCATTACGATATATTAAAAATAAAAAAACGATTAATTAAAATAACCTTTCGTAATATACTTTCGTTACATATTAAGGGCATAACGATATATTAACAATATAATAACGATTAATTAAATTAACATTTCGTTATGCACTTTGAAGTTTTTTTTAATTACTTTCGTTATGCAATTTAACTACTTTCGTTATGCATTAAACAACTTTCGTTATGCATTAAAATAGTTTCGTTATGCATTTACACTTTCGCTATGAAGGAAACTACCATCGTTATGCAAATACACTTTCGTTATGCACCAAGACTATCGTTTTACATCTAAAAATCTCACGTTACTCTAGATCTAACAATTAAACATGGAAATTTCTTTCACCAAAACATGCTTATGTATTCTCGAAACAAGCTAACCTCTGCCGGAATTTCTCCTGCAGAACCCGTCCGAAGATCTCTTGTATTCTCCATCTTCGATTAACAGTTCTAACAATTAAAAATAAATGGGTGATTAGATTATGATGATGATGCACGAGAGAGAGACGAGAGATGGGAGAGGGGGAGATTTCAATTACCTTATCCATTTCGTGGCGGAGTCAAGGGAGCAGACATGATTTTTTTTTTTTTGGGTTTTTCGTTACTTCTTCTAATCTATACAGAGGGGGAACGAAAGTAGTTACAAAATTTAATACCGAAATGGAGAGCAGATGAGAGAGAGCAGATGAGAGAGTGAGAGAGTGTAAAGGGGGTGGTTACAAAATTTAATACAGAGATTTCGAATAATTATTACCACAGCTTTGTTTTTTTTTTTCAAACTAACATTGAGTTTGGATAGACGAGAGAGGGAGAGATTTTATCCGATTTTATTCCATGCAAATCTTTTATTTTTTCTGCATGAAAAGTACAAATATGTAAGATGCTTTTTCAGAAAAGTAAGGGAATATTCAGTTTTTTTGGTCAAAGATTTTAAACATAGTACAAATTGCCCATATAACTCCTACCCCTTTAAAACTTGTCCAACTATATCGATTTTAGCATTTTTTTGTCTAGATAAAAATTTCTCCCTTCCTAAATTTTTATAAAATAAATTGACCTCCAATTTAATATACAATTTGCTCGTCTCTTTGAACCCGTCATGACTTGCATCAATTTTTGAAAATGATGTCAAAGTGACTGCCATTGTATGTTGGATTGAAAGTCAATTTTCTTTATAAAAATTTGGGGATGTTGAATAAAACACAAATTCAAAATTGGTGTTTTAATTGCCTATTTTTAAAGTGCATGTTAAATTTGTAACTAAGCTCAAAGTTCATGATTTTTAAGGCAATTAACCTTTATTATTGTATCATTTAATAATGTCTAGGGTTGTAAACGAATTAAATACCCTGATGGTTGAGTTCGGTTCGTTAAAGAATATTCAAGATGAAACATGGCTCAAGCTCGATTCGAGTGTTTTTCCTCTTATTCGAGCTCAACTCGATAAATATTTGTCATACTTAAATTCGGTTCGAGCTCTACTCATTAGATGCTCGAAAAATAACACATTTAATTCACATATTTGAGCTCGAATTAGAATTTTTTTTTAATTTACTCATTCAGAATATTTGTAAATATATTCATGAGTTGGTTGGGTGGAATACTATTTCATTTCATCTTGATTCGAAACTCAATCCATTGAAAAAATAAATAAGCATTTTTGGAATCAAGCTCCGGATTGAGCAACGTCTCTGGTCGTTTACGGTCCAACACCAGTGTCCTGTCCTATGAGATGATGGTTTTTTTTTACGGTGTGGTATTTTATCCCTATCGTTACGTGCAACGTCAGCAAAGGCCCATAACTATTGTATTTATGGATTTATCATTTATCGATGCGTGTGCCCGCGAAAGATATTATCTTCTTGTTTCTTAGTTTCTGCTCAAACACAGCACAACAATTGTCACGATTTGGTGGGATGGCGGCAGCAACATCGACGGCGAAGATCGGCTTGCTGTTGGTCGTCCTCGTACTTGTCACGATTCAGGTAGAGATTGCAATATCTCTCTCTTTCCGAGCTCCTTTAACTTCATTTAGGGGCTTCATGTCAACGCCTTCTGTTCTGGTTTGGATTGGTTGAATGAAAACTACAAAATACATACATGTTTATTCATTATTGCTTTTGGTTTTGGTTTGATTTTGAAATTCATCGTGAAATTTTGTTTTAGGTCACGTTTGTATTAAGGTATTTGATATTTGCCCAAATCAGTTCAAAATAAGACTATCCTTGTTTGAATTCATCCTTAAATCTGAAGTCTGTGTATATACTAATATACAAACACTTGCAAGGTAGTTACAGTCACTCCTAAATTTATACTGCAGGCTATTGCAGGGAAAACTGCTCCTCAGCTAAAGCTTGATAGTAAGATTCTTCAGGTAGTCTTTCACATACAAGAAAAAAAAAATTCTATTTCTTTTCTCATTTTATACTCAAGTTGAACTGAAAAACATGCAGGAGTCGATCGTTAAATCGATTAATGACAATGCTCAAGCCGGATGGAAAGCTTCTATGAACCCTCGATTTGCCAACTATACTGTAACTTTCTTGATTGAAATTTATCGACGTGGAATTAGTTGGCTTTGCTCATATTCTAATCAGCCCACACATCATTTCAACCTCCCCAAAAGTAACTAATAACATAATTATACGTACTAATATGATCCTCAGGTTGGCCAATTTATGCACCTTCTTGGAGTTAAACCAACGCCAGAGGGTGATTTGAAGGGAATCTCTGTTGTTACTCACAAGAAAGGTCTGAAGTTGCCGGAAAATTTTGATGCGCGAACTGCTTGGCCTCAATGCAGCACAATTGGGAACATTCTTGGTCAGTGGTTTTGCCCTATTGACTTATGTTTCCTTAAGATATGTGCACGCACTAACTATTTTTATTCTTTTGTCCCCCTACCTGGTTTCTTCCACTATTTTTTTTTCCAAATTGAAGATCAGGTAACCTGCTTCTCTTGTCTCACAACTTTCCTTAATAATGGTATTTGCCAATTCCTACCTGATTTGTTTTATTCTTATTAGGGGCATTGTGGTTCGTGTTGGGCTTTTGGTGCTGTTGAGGTTCTCTCAGATCGCTTCTGCATTCATTTGGACTTGGTTTGTCCTCCAGTTTCCATTTCCTAATGCAACCAGTTATATTAGTAATAGGCTTGAGATCACTAGCATACCTATTATTCACTCTTTGTTTTGTAGAATATTACTCTCTCAGTCAATGATCTCTTAGCATGCTGTGGCTTTATGTGTGGTGATGGTTGTGATGGAGGGTACCCGATCTCAGCTTGGCGATACTTTGTCCATACGGGTGTTGTGACTGCAGAGGTAGCCTTTTCTGTTATGAGGCATAGGAGTTGGTTTTTGGCCGTTCATCAATTTGCATTTGTATTATGTAGCAGCTTAACATTTTTTTTTTTTGTGGCAGTGCGATCCTTACTTTGATCATACTGGCTGCTCCCATCCTGGATGCGAACCTGCATATCCTACCCCCAAGTGCGAGAAGAAATGCAAAAAAGACAACCTGCTCTGGAAGGATTCAAAGCACTTCAGCGTCAACGCATATAGAATTAGTTCTGATCCTTACAATATAATGGCTGAGGTTTTCACGAATGGACCTGTTGAGGTCTCTTTCACCGTTTATGAGGTAAACGGAGAGATCTAAATTCTTATTACGCAGGGGGTGCTTGTTTTAGAGGAATGGGAAAAAGGAATGGGTATGGTAGTAGGGGGAAAGAACTGTCAATCCCCCCCCCCCCCCACCACCAATAGATTGTTCCCCTTTAACAAACTAATTTGCATTCTCATTCCCTATTAAAAAAAAAAGAGCACTCATATATTAATATTACTCCCATTCCCTCATTTAAAAACCATCAACCAAGCAAACCCTCCATTCTTATGGAAATTTTCCATAAATCGTTAAAATGTTGTTAAGCCTTGGATATATATTTTTAGGGCATTGGTGATTGGCCCCTTAAGATTATTTTGTTATTTATTCCAAATCTATTTCATTGGCATTTCAATATGAATTTTTTAGCCTCTGAATCTTAATTTATTCGATTCTTATATTTTCTTCTCATCCACCAAAACTGTTTTCACTGTGGCTATTATTTCCTTTGGTTCAGGATTTTGCTCTTTATAAGTCAGGAGTTTACAAGCACATAACAGGTGATGTGATGGGAGGTCATGCTGTTAAGCTGATTGGCTGGGGAACTACCGACAATGGAGAGGACTATTGGGTATTGGCCTCGTTGAGATCTTAAAAATTCGAGTTTATTTTAATAGTTGGATTGTATACTTACTTTTGGTTTTGTCCATGCAGCTCTTAGCCAATCAGTGGAATAGAAGCTGGGGTGATGTATGTTTTCTGTTACTCTACTCCCTTACCCTTAAGATATTTACCATTTGCTATTGCAAATTTGAGTTGTGTTGTGACTTGAGGAAAATGTGCCATTTATGAGGGGCAAATATTCATGCTTAAAGATGTTTAGGAAATTATAACTCTATTCTTTGTTGATGCTGGGCTTTGTTTATATGCATTTGTACAATATGGCAAAATCCTGAATATCAGATGTGTTTTGGGATGGCAGGATGGATACTTCATGATCAGAAGAGGTACAAATGAGTGTGGCATTGAAGAAGATGTCGTTGCAGGATCGCCTTCTAGAAGAAACTTGATCAAAAAGTACGGTCATGTAGATTCAGAGCGTGATGCCTCAATCTGAGATCAAAACACCATATCATCAATACATTTGATCCCAGATATGCATAAAAATGCCATAAGAAAAAATAGTTTATCCATGTAAACTGTGGCTTGATGAGTACTTGTGATGTGCACTTCATTATGGCTGCTGCAATATTACCAAAAAAACATACATTTAACTGGGGTTGGATGAGTATTTCACTAATTGGTATGTACTATGTATTCTCTATTGTTGACTGCTGTAATATTATCAAGGGGAAGTGGAAATAGCCCCATTCTGTTTTCCTAAAAATAAAAACCCCATGTTTAATTAATGGCCTAACCCTCTCTGCACGTTCTCCTCTTTTGATGGGTACTTGTTCGAATGTTAAATATTCTTATTGTGACTATGCTACAAATTTATTTCGAACAATTGCAATATGGATCGTTAGTTTCAATCTCATCTAAGACAGTTTATTATGAGTACATGATATGTACAGAAAGTGAAGGGCATTTCTATTAGCGCTACGAAATTTGCTCTGTGCACCACAAAAAAAAAAATTTAAGTAGAAATGAAATAAGTTTGAAGTTACTTAAATATTCTTCTTTTTTTTAGTACATACTTAAATATTCTTTAAGCTTTTGAAAATTATTCAAAAATCCAATACTCGTTCGGAAACTAATTTTTGAACCTGTTGAAGGTGGTTCGAAAATCTAACACTTGTTCGGAAACTTTCACCACCTTCAACATTTTCAATAACTAATTTTCAAATGAGTGTTAAGTTTTTGAACACAACTCATTTTCAAAAATATAACACCCGTTGGTTTAGAAACTAATTTTTGAATGAGTGTTAGGTTTTCAAGCATAATTGATTTTGCTTGTGTTAGATTTTTTATAGTAAAATAAGTTATATTGTGTTGTGTGAAGAGTAAAATGTGAATTGTAATAAGTGTGTGAAATGCAAAGAATAAAATTTATAATGCAAATAGAAACACCCAAAATGAATACATATTTTTTTTTTTTTTTTAAGAATCAATACACAACACTCAATATATATACACACACATATATACCTGATCCAGTTAATTAAATGTGTAATCACTAATCAAGATTTTGTAGAAATTTTGGAATGATTTTTCTTAAATATATATGATGTATATAAAAAAAAGGAAGATAAGATGATAATAATAGAGTGTAGAATAAAAAAAAAAAAAATAGATGTAGATGAATGAAAAGCATATTCTCCCATTCCCTATCTGTTAAAAGAAGCGAGTTTGCGCAGGTGGCGACTCCTGCACGGTTTTCACGTTGCCAACTTGGAATGCTGATGCCTAAGCCTAACAATAACAATACAACGGTTTCTCCAATTCTTCTGCCGGAGAGAATTGAAAGAGAGAGAAACTAGAGAGAGAGAGAGGGATGCTTCTGCGGTTCCTTGTCAAATCTCAATACATTGTTTGTGTTTGAGTTAACATTCATGAATGAATAAATTTCTAGTCTCCCAGAACGGTAAGTAAGTAGGAGAAATTCAACAACACTCCTTCCATTTTCCTTTTTTCTTTTAAATTATCTTTAAAACCCAAAATCCAACTCTCAACGTTGTCCATTATCCCTTTCTCTCTCTAGTTGGGGCATTATTATTATCAGGAAAGCAGAATCATCTTCCTCCATCCGGCATCGGAAAAGAATCTACTGTGAATCGAGGGTTAGTGGTTTTGGTGAGGGGGAAAGTATCAAAGAAATTAATGGTAAGCATGTTGATACCCAAGGAGCCGGAGCAAGTAATTAAACAGAGAGATGGATCCGTGCTGGGGAAGAAGACCATTCTCAAGAGCGACCATTTTCCCGGCTGCCACAACAAACGCCTGGTCCCCCATATTGACGGTGCCCCCAATTACCGCAAGGTCAAGATTGATTTTGATGTTTTATGTTATTTCCAAACTCATTTCTCTCTCTCTCTCTCTCTCTCTCTCTCTCTCTCTCTCTCTCTCTCTCTCTTTATCCCTACCCTCACTGCTGCAGGCAACTTCCTTGCCTGTGCACGGCGTAGCTATTCCAACTATGGACGGAATCCGGAATGTTCTCACGCACATTGGGGCTCACATGAATGGGGACCAGATTCGTGTGCTCTGGATTAGTCTTCGCGAGGAACCGGTATTTATCCGCATCCACTTCTTCATTCTCAATAATATATGTTGGATATTTTACTTTATTATAGAAATAATCTCACCGACTTCTCATAACAATGGTACTTGACTCCATTTATGCATGTACATTTCATAGTATACATCCAGCTGCACATCCCATACTTACATCAGTACATGCACAAACATACAACAATGCATTCATATCTACACAAACACATATTTGCGGTTTCTGTTTTGCTACTTAAACGCCTCATTTTGTATTAGAAATTACAGAATTTGTTGATATAGGTGACAAAAAGTTTATGAAAGACAGACATACAACAATTTCATATCTACATGAAGTCATGAACACATATTTGCGGTCTCTGTTTTGCTACTTAAATGGCTCATTTTGCATTAGAAATTACAGAATTTATTGATATAGGTGTCAAAAAGTTTAGGGAAAACAAACAAATTGTTACTTACGAGGTAATATTACCTGGATGTTTATCAAGTGGGAATAATAAATTTTAAGCTTGTTTCAGGTGATATTATTAGTATTCATAGTGTTACTAAGCATTTTGAAATTTAAAAAATGTGAATTAGCAATCATAATTGTTAGGTTTTAAGTGCTTATCGGAACCTACATATGACTATTTTGTAAAAAGAGAGAGATGAGAAATGTTAGTTTCAGAAACGTGTTTTTTCTTTCCAGATAGTAGGAAGTAGTTTCTAGGATTGATCATAGATCCTCTTCGTGGAATTATGTTTTTGTGTACAGCGTAGATTAAGACATTAAGTCCTACTAAGCCTATAGATTTGAGTTAATTACATATTAATTTCTGCATCCTCGAGGTAGTATTGTTGCATGTTACTCATTGTTCTTAAGTGTTCTGTGTTCTTAATGAGCATCAGCTTCTTCAAAAGATAACAATACTGCAATGAGTAACCTACTATGGGCAAAATGGAAAGAAAGCTACAGGCATTTTTAGCCAATAATTAAGTCTTACAAACTGGGAGCTAGCATTAGTGATTTTTCTAAAAAGCGGATGGAGTATTTAATGCAATATTATTTTGATCTTCCTTATTAGTCTCTACTTTATGAAAACCAAGAATATTATCCATGATTGAAGTAGTTTTAAAATTTAGTTCCTCCTGGTTCTTTCTTATTTTTAAGTGTGCAAAGGGTAAGATTATCATTCCATTCGGCTTTTATCATATATATCTTTACATATGTGATCCAGCAAAGCTACACAATTCTTATGCTTTTATTTGAGGATCAAGTTGACTTCAATTTGGAAGATTTTGATTTCTACTTCGGAACATGGGTCAGGTTTGGGAGAAGATAGTGGGAGAATATGCAACTGTAGAATCTTCCTCCTTTCCAGCATGCATCAATAATAATTGTATTGTTTTTGTCCATACTACATGAGAGGCAAACATCATTATTTAGCTTCGCTTAGCTGTAATGTAAGTTTCACTTTCATTTTCTGAGCGAGTCTTCTTTCCTTGAATCTTGATGCATACCAAAGACACAATTTTGAGTTTCTCACTGCTGTCTTCTTAATTCGAAACTTGTTTAATAGGCAAGATTTCCGTTAAGAGTTTTAACTATATATGTTGTGTGTGCATTACTCTTTAGTTATATAGACTAGAATCTTTTATGTTTTTTTATAATTTTATTGGTAACGTAGTTCTACGGTATGTTGAATTCTGATTGGATCTGAAAGTCAGAACTTCTTTTCTATCTCCATGGTATGTTGAGTTCTGATTGGATCTGAAAGTCAGTAAGACGAAACGTTATTGGCCATAAACAGTCCAAGTTATTGTATTTTGATCCATTTACAGTTTTCATGACTAAGTGAAAAATCCGGTAGATATGGCTAATGAAGTCTACTGTGAATAAAGCCATGTCTTGCTGTAAACTGAATTATTCTTGGTAATCGAGATCTCTTGACAGGAACCCCTTGCACGACAACTACTAGATGATTGAAGATCAAGTTTTGAAATTTTGACTTTGAGTTTCATAGTAACTCTGACAATTGATTCCTTAACATTTGTGTTGCCTAGAATGGCATCGTTTGTTAGTTAATGAATTCTTCTTACATTCATCAAGTTGATTGTATCTTTTGGTTGCTGGAACTTGAAAGTTAGCTGTGTAATTGTGAAATTCATTGAGAACTTCCCTGGATATTTCTTTTTAATCGATTATTACTAATTGTAAATGAAACAGGTGATATACATTAACAGTCGGCCTTTTGTTCTACGTGATGTCGAGCAACCCTTTTCGAATCTTGAATATACGGTATGTAATAGCCCTGAAATCTTGCCTAGTGTCTTCCACTTTTTATAAACTTTTGTCCTTACTAAGCAGAATGCTTGGGGATTATTATGTGGATGGAAGTAAATCCTTGGCGAACTTTTAAAATAGGATACTGTAATGTATAATTTCTGACTAATGTAGGTAGAGTTACTATCAACAGTAAGAAGAAATGGACATGGATCAGTTCCAATTCTCTAGCAATTACTTCTGAATATTAGAATGTTCATCATTTTTTTATGGGATATGGCCTTAGTTAGGAGCAGGACTGCCTTGTGATGACCTAAATGAAGGCGTTTCGATGTACTTATTTCCTTTTGATATTTCTACTGTACTATCTCATATCTTAAACTCTTTTTAAAAGCTTCTCTCTGCTGGTGAATATTAGTATAGCACTGCTTGTTAGAGCTTCATTTCTTTAGGAATACGGGTTCCATTTGTTGGTCTTCTGTGTTTCAAAAGGCTCCTCCAAGATTGATATTTGGCCCCATATAAACCTGCCTGTAACCAAGAGAAGACATTGGGCTATCTTTGTTGTTTAACCAGTTTCTGGGGTTAAATCTTGTGGGCAAAGTGCCCTCTCATGTTTGCTTTGTGACAAACCGTAGGCATTCTGACCTGAAACCATGATCAAACCAACCTATCACCTTGCTTCACTACACATGTTGGACATTTTCCAGCATGGCTTTATTAAATTGAAAAAAGTTTCCCCGTGTTTCCTGTCAGTTCTGAGATGAATATTCTTTAGGTTAACCGGATGTCTTGAGAGCTCTGTACTTTATCCTTTTTCTGCATATAATCTGCTTCAAATTTTTAGACTTTCCGTAGTCTGCATCTTCATCAATATTTGTTTTTCAAATAAAAGTAGGGCATTAACAGGGTCAGGGTAGAGCAAATGGAAGATCGATTGAAAGAAGATATCCTTACAGAAGCTGCTAGGTATGCTGTCTCTCTTATATCGTTCTTTAAGACATATTGTTCAATGTTATAACTTGGTTGTTATTATGGTCTCTTCCCATGGTATATAGTCAGTTTTACAACCTTTGAATTAACAGATATGGAAATAAAATCCTTGTAACTGATGAACTACCAGATGGTCAGATGGTGGATCAATGGGAGCCAGTTTCACATGATTCTGTTAAAACACCTCTAGAGGTACGCATACATGCTCTAAAAATGAAGTAAACTAAACTTTATGTTTACACCATTCTATCTTTTTTCTCCAAGTCAGGTCTATGAGGAATTGACAAATCAGTTCCTTGTTGACTATGAACGCGTTCCTGTAACAGATGAAAAGTCTCCTAAAGAGCAGGATTTTGATATTCTGGTAAGTTCCAGTTTTAGATGTAGTTGAAGTTAACATCATTCATAGCACTCATACAACCAAATACAATCTTCAGTATGCTTGGGCCAATATGTCTTTTGGAGCACTCCTGAATTTTATTGCTTGATATGTCATTCCATGTTCCCGAAAATCATGCGCCCCATACATGCTCAGAACCCCATCTCTGTAGTATGACGTAGTACCGTGCAATTTCTCCTGAAATCATAAACGAGATATATTGCAGAAAATGGATCTAAATGGTCTGAAGCTTTTACTTAATTCTTGAAAGGTGGAGCATCTTTGGAGATATTTTACTTATTCAAGATCTATTTAATATGTAGACACACGAACTTAAATATTTTAGGATTTTTATTGGTCTTGACGATTATCATCATTGTCTTTTACGTAGATATAGAGTTGAAGCACATAAAAAGGCCTCACATCCTATTGCATATGCAAGTCTTTTGGTTATGAAAATGTAAGAGCTACTGTCAATTTGGCAATGGGATCTTTATAGGTGTTTGAGGATCAAAAACAATGCAATAGATGATGAAATGAAACCCTTTCACATATAATGTAGTTAAGTATTCACTGAGCAAGAATGCAATTGCTAATTAACAGATAAGCTAACAAACAAAACTCAGTAAAGACTGCATTTTTAGCTGATGCTTTACTACTTTAATTAAACCATTCTCCCTTTTTCCTCATTTTAATTGTAAGTTGACAATTGCTAGCCTCCATAACTAATGCAAGGAATTTTGGTCCAATACCTATCAATATCAAACTTGTATGTGCCAATGTTACCTTGTTTCCTGATACCCTTTATTTTTTAGGTCCAAAAGATTTCTCAAGCGAATGTAAGGACAGAGATTGTTTTTAATTGCCAAATGGGGCGTGGACGAACAACCACAGGGATGGTGATCGCAACACTAATTTATATTAATCGCATTGGAGCTTCAGGTGATTTTTGTTGCTTTCCACATCCTAATTTTTACTGTAATATTGGAAGCCCTTGTATCATTATGATTAGCAGGTAGGATATTTTGAAAAAAAATATTGTCTTTTGGAAACAGTCTTGTATATCATGTCTCTATTGACACTTTGATTTGATTTCCTTTATTTATTTGCTTTGATTTAAAATCTTATTTTTCTTCATTATTTTTATTTGAGCAGCTTAATTAAATTACCTGTAAATTGAATTATTAAAATGTCTTTCTCCCTTTCGTTAGTCTCTGTTTCTATTTTATGCAATATATTAAGGAACTAATTGTTCATATTAAAGATTGCAAATAAAAAGATGAATGCTTTATCACCGAGGTTTATTGTGATATGTAGACCATTTGACTTTGGTAGTAAATGTAATTGGGCTTAATGCTTAATAATTTTAATGCATATTTAAGGATTAAATTGAAGTACAAGAAAATTAGAATCAACTTGTCTCATGACTAGATAGACAAACTTAAAAACTTAAAATATTCTTATATATTGTTGGCCGTTCTCTTTTATGCCTATCCAGCTAGCTGCTTCTTGCTTCTTTGCTGACTACGAGGTTACCATAGATGATGTGAAACATCAATAATTGTGTTGGTTATGAAGTTAATTCACATGTCCTTGTGGTTAATGGATGCATATCATCAAATGTTTTAATTCGATAGAAGATCTATTCATATTTCTGCTTGTTTTATCTCATTTCAAGTTAAGGCAGTTCCAATATATTTCTATGCAGGTATCCCTAGAACTAACTCTATGGGAAGAGTTTCTGATTTAAGTTCTAGCATTTCAATTGAGTTACCAAATTCAGAGGAATCTATCCGTAGAGGAGAATATGCTGTCATTAGAAGTCTCATTCGAGTTCTAGAGGTACCAGATATATCTAGCTCCTACTTCCATTGTTTACAGTGAACTCTTTTTTCCTTTGTTTTCTTTTTTCCATAAATTTATATTGACTAATTCATGTCTTAAGGGTGGTGTTGAAGGCAAGAGACAGGTTGATAAAGTCATTGATAAATGTGCGTCCATGCAGGTAGTCTTTCCCGTATTCAACTTGGGTGCTGCATTTTCTCAATTCTAGTTAGCAGACAACATAGGATAATTGAATGGGTCTTAGTACTATAGTCAAAATCTAAATTGTTTTCTGTATTATTTTGACAGAATCTACGTGAAGCTATTTCTAGTTATCGAAGTAGTATTCTGTGTCAAGCTGATGAAATGAAGAAGGAAGCATCTCTTTCCTTTTTCGTGGAGTACCTAGAAAGATATTATTTCCTTATTTGCTTTGCTGTATATCTTCATACGGAAAGAGAAGCTCTATATCCTATATCTCCTGCTCAGTGCAGTTTCACTGAGTGGATGCGAGCTAGACCCGAGCTTTATAGTATATTGCGCAGGTAATGGTGAAGTTCTTTTCTGTTAAGTATCAAACTGGCGCTTGAGGTCTCTCATTCAAGTGAATGTAAGATGGTATTCCTGGTAATTCCATCTTCTAAATTACTCCATGTTAGCATCTCTGTAACATATTATATCTACAAGATGCTCTCTTTGGTAATGGATTTGTATTCGACTATTCGTCCAACTTTGACATTTCTAGTAGGAATATATAAATCCTTATGAGCTGTGTTATTTTTATGGGTTGTTGTTTTGATGGCATATAATTTGTTCATCTGTCAAGACAAATGAAATTATATCTGCTTGGTCAGGTTTGTTGAACTAATATAATGAAACTGCTGACCAATTTGAATCCATCCATGGGAATGGTAGTTTAGACTTTGCATGAAGTAGTGTAGTACTATCGTTACAAATGCTTTGTTGAAACATGTCTGATTAGAAGTTATGCACATTAAAAAGAAAACTTTTAAGACTATGGACCTACAGTGTCTTGCTAGATTGACATGTTGATGCAGAATGAGATTAATAGGGATGAAAAGATTGTGTAGACCTATAAATACTCCAAAAACACTATCAGAGCCAATATTTCTTATGGTGAAAATTGAAATCTAGGAAAGCCAAAGTAGAGAACTTTGATTGAGAGTTTTAAGTTTGAAAATATGATCTAGTAGTTGGGTCCTACAAAGATGACACCACTACTCAGTTATAATAGTTCTAAGTTCTATTTTCAAGACAAATCATAAATACCAGTTTCGGCTCATTTATTTCCTAGGTTACGCTTAAATTATCACAATTCTCTAATTTTTTCCTTGTCAATAATCTGCATCTCAGGCTGTTATGGAGGGCCATCTGCACATTAATTATGTTAAGACAACAATTGCTTTTAGTGTCAAACTAAGAGGGAGAAGTAGATTAAGGGTATTTATACCTAAATTCCTGTATCCAAGTTTAGTTTAGTTTATCGTAAGGTTTGTTTAATCATGTACTGTTGCGTACTCAAAATTATTTCATGCATCTTATTTGAGGAATTGGGATTGAGATGAACCGCAGTTTCTCTAATCTAAGTGCCACCTTGCAGTTAAACAGAGAATCTCCTTGCTGCACATAATGTTAATAATGCAAGTATGGAGGATAATTCATTAGTGTCAACATCTGTTAACATCATCTGATGCCATCTGCAGATTGCTGAGGAGAGACCCAATGGGGGCACTAGGTTTTGCCAATTTAAGGCCACCTCTACTGACAAATGTTGAATCTGCTGATGGCCGTCCTTTAGATATGAGTCAAGTTGCTGCCTCAAGGAATGGAGAAGTTCTTGGAAGTCAAACAGTTCTCAAAAGTGACCACTGTCCTGGTTGTCAACATCCTTGTTTACCGGAAAGACTGGAGGGTGCTCCCAATTTTCGAGAAATTCCTGGGTTTCCAGTTTATGGTGTTGCTAATCCAACTGTTGATGGAATTCGATCAGTCATTCAAAGGATTGGAAGCTCAAAAGGTGGCCGTCCAGTGCTGTGGCATAATATGAGAGAAGAACCTGTTATTTATATAAAAGGAAGACCGTTTGTACTTCGTGAAGTTGAAAGACCGTACAAAAATATGCTGGAGTATACGGTATATAACATCATATTCCATGATTTCTGAAGTAGAAATATGCAAAAAGTGACAACTCTTTTGACCACGGACATACTGAATGATAGCATGAGATATTGGTTGAGGTGTACACTCCCCCCCCCCCAAAAAAAAAGAAATCTTTCTTTAGGGTTAAACTTAAGAGGAAACAGTCTTGTCTGTAAAAAGGCCAATGTTGTGTATACTGGGATCTTTAACAACATAACTATATATGTTCTTATTTATTTGCACCAAAGCAACATTGATATTTTTCCTTTCAAGTTCTATTATGATTATAGTAAAAAAATGGTTCATTAGCTCTGTCATAGCAATATTTCGAGTGAAAATTGATAACACAAGTTGGTCTTCCAGATGCTTGCAGAAGAATGCTATTGTTACACCAATAATCGTAAATCCATATTTCTTTGATTTGAAATATTTGCTTGTTTCTCGTTTCCATTTTGAGTGTTCCAAACATATTTCTAATTTTATCTTTTCTTAGGTGTTATACTATCTAAATAATCACTTTCTCCAATACACTAATTTTCTTGTATATATGTGTCAAGGGAATTGACTGTGAAAGAGTTGAAAGAATGGAAGCTAGGCTGAAAGATGATATTTTGCGTGAAGCCGAGCGTTATCAGGGTGCCATAATGGTCATCCATGAAACTGATGATGGACAAATATCGGATGCTTGGGAACACGTGAATGCACATGCTGTTCAGACCCCAAGGGAGGTATTTAGGTGTTTTGAAGATGATGGTTTCCCCATCAAATATGCCCGTGTTCCGATTACTGATGGAAAAGCTCCTAAAGGTTCTGACTTTGACACTTTGGCCATGAATATCGTATCTGCCTCCAAGGACACGGCATTTGTTTTTAACTGTCAGGTAGTTATCGTTTCAATTTTCAGTCAGCCAGTATCATGGTCCATATCGTTGCAGGTTTTCTTTACTTTTCTGAATGTATAGTTGCTATCTGTGCTAGCATCCTTACTCAATAAAGTTTTATACAGATGGGGATTGGAAGGACAACAACCGGTACTGTTATTGCTTGCCTTCTGAAACTCCGGATAGACTACGGGAGGCCTATCAGAGTGTTAGTAGATGATCCATCGCAGAAAGAGCTCATTAGCCACAGAGATGATGACAGTGAAGATTATATTCCATCATCAGTATCTTCTTCTGAGGGAGTTAGGTCCGGAGAAGACTCAGGTCATTCATTTGGGATTAATGACATCCTATTGTTATGGAAAATTACAAGATTATTTGATAATGGGGTGGAATGCCGAGGAGCATTAGATGCTATAATAGATCGATGTTCAGCACTTCAGAATATACGCCAAGCTGTCTTGCAATACAGACAGCTATTTAATCAGCAGCATATGGAGCCTAGAGAAAGAGGAGTTGCATTAAATCGTGGTGCTGAATACTTGGAACGTTATTTCCGTTTAATTGCTTTTGCAGCATATCTAGGAAGCGAAGCATTTGATGGCTTTTGCAGACAAGGAGAGTCAAGAATGACTTTTAAAAGCTGGTTACATCAGAGACCAGAGGTTCAAGCCATGAAATGGTCTATCAGATTAAGACCTGGACGGTTCTTTACTATCCCTGTAAAGCTCCTTCCTCTACCGAAAAAACTCCCAAGGGTTGCATTTTTCTTTACCTTCTGATTGACTGTATCTGATTTCAGGAGGAATTGAGAGCCCCACATGAATCTCAACATGGAGATGCTGTAATGGAGGCAATCGTGAAGGATCGTAATGGCTCAGTTTTGGGGAAAGGCTGTATTCTTAAGATGTATTTCTTTCCTGGTCAAAGGACTTCTAGTCACATACAAATCCATGGTGCCCCAAATGTATACAAGGTACCAAAGAGGGCTATTTTATACAAATGTGCATGATTCAATCTTGTTGATGGCCAAAAATGATGTGATAGCCTCAAAATACAATGCACCTCTTTGAAGAATGCTAGTAACAATAAGACGTGTATGCTGATTTTCTGTCTTATGTATTTTTCTGGTTTGATTCAATTGACTTCTCTAAGTGTTTATTTTGTGTGTGTGTGTGTATGGTATATATTTATATTTACACACAATTTGTTTCTTTTAAGAGTAAATGTTCTTTACCTGCACTATGACAGAGACGAATTGAGTTATAATTCAAGTTCTAGGTGATCACAACTTCAAGAAATATGAATTTAGTTACCATTCCGATCACTAGATGATGACTTTATGATGTATAAATTGATTCACTCTGTCTAGATAATATTTCGAAACTATGTTTATTGGCAAAGCATGTCTCACTTTTGAGATTTCTTTGTTTAAGGTGGATGGATATCCTGTGTACAGCATGGCAACCCCGACAATTGCAGGTGCAGAAGAGATGTTAGCCTATTTAGGTGCCAAGCCCACAGCAGCAGGAAGTTCTCAGAAAGTAGTTTTAACAGATCTACGTGAAGAGGCTGTTGTTTACATTAACAACACACCTTTTGTTCTTAGGGAACTTAACAAGCCTGTTGACACACTCAAGCACATAGGAATCACCGGTCCAGTGGTATACAATCAATGCCAGAAGTTGTTCACGAGATAAACCTTGTTTATGAAGTGAAGCGGATTTCAATTTGCTAATCTGATTCTACTTTACAGGTGGAACATATGGAGGCACGTTTGAAGGAAGATATAATTTCTGAGATTAAAAAATCTGGCGGTAGAATGCTTTTACATCGTGAAGAATATAACCCTGCATCAAAACAGGCCAGTGTCATAGGTTACTGGGAGAATATTTTTGTTGATGATGTTAAGTCTCCAGCAGAGGTATATGCATCTCTGATGCATGAAGGGCATAACATGGCCTACCAGAGGATCCCATTGACAAGAGAAAGGGAAGCTCTAGCTTCAGATGTTGATTCCATCCAGTACTGTAAGGATGAGTAAGTATTCGATTCTGATTTGTATTTCAGATGGTGTTACTGTCTGAATTTCTAGTCAAATATACATGATTTGAGATGACATCACTGTATAAGTTTAAAATAGAGCTTCCGTAATGTCAGCATACAGCATGGCATTACAGATGATTTTGCATATTTGTCCATACATTTTTATTGACCTCTCTAGTCTCTATGCCCAAGACTATTTTAAAAATGCAGTAATCTGACTAGAACTTTCTTATGCTTATCTTCTCATTAATTTTTTTGAGATGATGCCATGTTAATATGTTATAGATAAGGATATGAGGTGTTTCTCTCTTTCTCTGTCTCCGTTTCTGTCTTTTGTGGGCCGGGAGAGGGGTGTCCTGTATTGTAAAAAACCCGTCCTTGAAAGTACAGCTAAATAAGATATATGATGAGTTTTTAAACCTTTTACATTTTAACCCACATAATGAGACAGTGGCATAAACGATTTGCTGTATACTGATGGATTTTAAACTTTAGAGTGCATATGTCAATTGAAATTGCAATTAAGAAGCTGCTGTGTTTGTGAATCCCTTTCTATCACGTGATTCCATCCTGCCCTTGTTATCATAGACACTAAAACTACTCTTTCCTTTCTTGTTTTTCTTAACAGCTCTGCAGGGTCTTATCTTTTCATATCACACACAGGATTTGGAGGGGTTGCTTATGCAATGGCTATCGTTTGTGTAAGACTTGAAGCAGAGGCAGCACTAAAATCACATGTCCCACAAACAGTTGGAATTCCATGCTCAACTGATTCATTTGAAGAACAATTTAACTCTGATGATGAAGCACGAAAATTGGGTGATTACAGAGACATTTTAAGCTTGATTAGAGTCCTTGTCCATGGTCCTGAGAGCAAGGCAGATGTCGACTCGGTCATAGATAGGTATGATCTTCTTTTGTGTACACATCACTTCTTCCTCTTTATCCGTATTTAAGCACAACCGCAAATGGGTGAATTCATGCTTTGATCTGCATCAGTGATAGAAAACTGTAACAAAACATTAACTTGCGAAAGAATGTATTGTATATAATATGACATAGATAATCAAACTAAACCTTACTTACAGTAATCCAATTAGCGGGCAAAAGTGACATAGGTAGATAAAAATATGTTAAAAAGTACATTATGCTAGGTCAGGTTTCTGTTTTACTATCTTTTTGCAAATAATCCAGGAATTACATCGCGTGAAAGGAATCTTCCTTCATCAAACATATATCTTGGATTGGATATTGTAGTTATTAAAGGCATCTGGAGCCTTAGGCATAAGTCTCAAGGTGCGCCTCCCGAACACAAGGTGCTAAAACAGAAAATACTAATAATAATTATAAATTTACGCGTGAAATTATATTAACCTCAGTAGTAAAAAGTTTGAAGTAAACAAAATTTCTAGCAACATTTGGTTTAATAAAAATAAAAGTAGTAATGTGGTAGTAAATTTGAAATCAGCTAATCTTTTAGCAACACTTTGTTGTGAAGCAAATCTAAAGATGCATGCACATTTCAGATGCAACCACTATAATAAATTGGAGATGATTGCAACTCATATAGGATGATTGTTTTGGATTCTCACCATTGAGTTATTTGACTTGGACAGTTGGACTTTGTGGCATAATAAATTAGACATTCAAATATGATGAAAATAGTATAAAATTGTTTAGGCTTTACAAAGTGAAATGGGAAAAAATGATATTGGACAGAGCCCTAATTGGTATTGGCTTTAGGTTATTTATCCATACAATGTTATTTATTGTTTCTAATTCCTGCTCTTAAAATTGTTTCTTTAGTCATCTAGTTATTTCTTCTCTTTTGAAGGTGTGCTGGGGCTGGACATTTGAGAGATGATATTCTCTACCACTACAAGGAACTTGAAAGGCTTTCAAATGAAAGTGATGAACATCGGGCATACCTCGTTGATATGGGTATTAAGGCTCTAAGGTTGGTTTCTTTCCAGAATAATCAGATATTTCATAGTTTCTAACATAAGAATAATGCCATCAATGACCTCTGGTCATGCAATATCTACACCACCCGGTGATTTTTCATTTGCATGCAATCTCTTAGTATGCTTTCTAGTTGTATGTAGCTACTACATTTTGGGCTGTCTCATAGTCCTTGTCTAATTCTGTGCGTGTGCATCACAGGCGATACTTCTTCCTGATAGCATTTAGATCGTATCTTTACAGCACTTCAGCCAGTGAGACAAGATTCACTACTTGGATGGACGCAAGGCCCGAACTTGGTCATCTTTGTAATAATCTTAGAATCGATAGATGAGTATGTATAATGTAGAACTTATGTATAGATTCCAATCTCTACGCTTTATTAAATAATGAAAAATCGAGAAACGAACAATGCATCTGATGGGCTGATTTGTTTGATGAACGTTATAACGAATTTTGTGGCCTCAGGTCTGTCTGAGGTAGAAAACTTTGGTGTCGAAGTCTTTCTTGAAGAAAAGAAGTGGAAGTTGGATATAGTGATTATAAATAGTTTTAAAAATCATAGTGAATATTCTCGTGTTGAATGAATATTGATGTACTGTTCTCATCTTATTATTATAGATATCAGATATATTTTCTGAACTGATGAGTCACATTTTTACATTATCACATCATAGACTGTATCAAACTATTTGACAGATGACAAGAAAGAACCATACAGAACTTGCTAGTCAATTCTTCTTCTAGCCCATCTTTCGAGTCTCATAAAATCATCCCGCAACTAAAAAAGGCTAATTACGAGTTTCTTTTTTTTTTTTAACTAAGTATATCTGTCATTCAATTCAATAGATAAACAAGAACAAGAAATATAATAAGGGTTCTGAAAATCACGAGCATCCCTAGTAACACAATGTGTCATAACTCTAAACTTCAAAAAAAGTTGATGAAATTGGCAGAAAGATGAATTAAATTAAACTTAAAAAAAGGCGTCCAGTAAGCAAAGAAGACAACAAGAAATCAAAGAATTGATAAAATGTTCCAATCTATACTGATATAAAAAGTGTGTTATTATAATTTTGGATTCACCTCTTATAACCTTATTTTATATTTTATCTAAGGGCAATAATGTAATCATCTATTGTTATATAATATTTTATTATTATTTGTATACAAATTATCTTATAATTTTGTATTTATCTATTATAACCTTATTTTATATTCTATTCTATCTAAGGGTAATTATATAATCATATAATATTTTTTAATATTTTTACAATGATTAACATTCTATTATCCCCATCCTATAAAATTATCGTCACAATTCCATCACATATATAAATAAACTAACAAAAATATTGAATAGCATAATAATTCTTCTGCTAATTATCTGCCAAGGTATTTTCAATATTATAATATGATATAATTATATTATTTAATATTTTTTTATTATGACTAATCAATGATTAACATTCTATTATCCCTATCCTATGAAATTATGGTCACAATTCATCACATATATAAATAAACTAACAAAAATATTGAATAGCACCATAATTCTTCTGCAATTTATCCGTCAATGTATTTTTCAATATTTCTGTATTATTTATTTATTTTTCATGTTGCGGTTTTTGTTCTATGTATGAGCGATTCAAATTTTCTGTTGCATTTTTCATGTTTCACTATCAAATTTATAGTTTTAATAATATTTTTATGAAATAAATAATCATAGTCAACATTTATCAACAAAAAGTAAATTTAAAAAAATATAAAATTTAATTATGAATTAAGTAATCGTAATAATAAATTATTAATTGAAAATTAAATATTAAAAATAATTACAAACCCTAATTGTGTGGGATGAAGTCTAATAAACAGCTGTAAAAATTAAATTAAATCATAAAAATTGCATAAATATTTAGAACAAATTTTAAAAATTATCATCAATGTAAATCTTTATTATCTTTTATTTGCGAAAACTCCAAAAAAAAAGTTACAAGGGTAGTAGTAAATTTAAAAAAATATATAAAATTTAATTATGAATTAAGTAATCGTAATAATGAATTATTAATTGAAAATTAAAGATTAAAAATTAATTACAAACCCTAATTGTGTGGGATGAAGTCAAATAAACAATTGTAAAAATTAAATTAAATCATAAAAATTGCATAAAATATTTAGAACAAAGTTTGAAAATTATCATCAATGTAAATCTTTGTTATCTTTTATTTGTGAAAACTCCAAAAAAAAATGTGACAAGGGTAGTAGTAAAGTAATACACAATTTTTAAGAACTAAAATCAAATCCAAATTCATATCCATAATCTAAATGACCCACATAGTATGTGTGCATGTGAACTCCTATATAATGTCTATGAAACTAAATTTGTCCTCGTATGATTTCAGTATCAATTTTCAAAATTTAAAAAGTCAATGAATAAAGTCGAAATTGTGAAATGTGCCAAAGCTTGACGAGTTGAGTTGGGTTGGATTAAGATTATGATTAATAGTTAAGTGATATAGTTAATTAGAATTGTAATAGTAATAATAATAATATATTAGATTATATGAAAAATATGTTATAATAGGTAAACCCAAGATTACATTATTTCTCTTAATGCTTTTGTGTCAATATTTTTTTAATATCTATCCTTGTACATATTTGAAATAATCTTAAATCATGTTTAATTATATATTCTACCTTTTGTCTGAGTAGAGTTTCGGATGTTAATATTTTTTGAATATCTATTTGTGTACATATTTAAAATAGTAAGTAATCATTTTTTCATGACAAATGCTTATTTAGGCGTCCTCTATAAAGTCTTGACCATACTTATATCCCTGAATTTTAGTTCACATTTATTAATAGTTGTGTTAAAATAACAAGGTTGTCTGATAAGATACAAAGTAGCTAATATGTTGCTTTAGATTAATTATAATTATAATAATATATTAAAAAATTAAGTTTCATCTAAAATTCATTTAATGTGAAGTTATTAAAACCACAAATCAAATGTTTTTTAATAGATAAATGTGTTACGAATATTAATATATATTCACCAGTTACTTTGTAAATTATTTTATGTTTTGTACTTTTTAATATTCTTAGTTGTTTTTCTACCCTTTAAATTAATTGATAACAAAAACAATTGATCTTTTACTTACGAAAACTTTTTTATTTTTCGATACAAAAGAAAAGCATAAGTATTCATAATGCATTGTATACGTCAAGTTCATCTTCAAGTGATTTCAATCATTAGAACAATTATTTCATCCATAATATATATTTGAATAAGTTCCATGATTTTGTTATATTTTTCCCTCTTCGAAGCTAATATTTAAAGTCTGGTTATATATTATTATTCAAATAACTTTTTAATCAATAATTTGTAACTATAATAGTATTTTTTTATAGCTACCGATATATTTCCACAAAGAAGACTTGTATATATGGAAATAAAATATCCTGATTCAAAACATCGAAGTTCATTGACCTGTTGTTTATTAAAATAATTATGAACGTAAGTGCGTGATCTAATTGTAATATTCAACGAACAAGAGTATCGTAACCTATAGAGACTGTAATTTCAATATTTCCCGACACAAGTACTTTGTTGACTATTTAGACCCTAGAATGTTAATTGTAGATTAGTTATTAAAATACAATGAATAATAAAATATTAAATAATATAAGATGATTACATTATTACCCTCATATATAATTTAAAATAAAATTATAATAGGTAAACTCAAAATTATAAAATTATTAGAATTCAAATAGTAATAAAATATTAAATAATATTAGATGACTCATTTGTCGCCTTTAAATTAAATATAAAATAAGGTTATAATAGATAAATCCAAAATTGTAAATCTTTTTGAAGATTGTTGTTTCTACAAAAATGAGAATAATTTCTCGATATTTGTAAAAAATCATTCAGGATGTCACTATAGAGACATTTTTCAACAAATCAATAATCTAGAATTCAATCTTCTCATGAGTGAATCGATGAAAATGGAACTTGAGTGTATTATGCACATGGACACCATAAGAGATGATGAAGATACATCTTGGTATGATTAGTTAGATGAAGTAGAACTACATAATATTGAAAATATGATGGAACCATGCATTGTACTATTTTGTATTTATATTTAAAAAAAGAAAAGAAAAAGAAAAGGTACAAAATGAGGTATTAATGCACTCAAGAAATCAAGGAAGCATACTTCAAGATATAACAAAATGAGAAAATAAAGACTTGACATAAAATAAGGACTTACACCATTCTTATCAAAACTTTCTAAAATTACAAAAAAGACTCGGAGGAGTTCGTCCATAAAAGGAGGTACTCCGTCAAACAAAGATACACAATTGAACATGAAATTTACACACACAAAGATACATTATTTATAATTTATTTTGATACAAACTAATTTATTTAAACATGCTTAATATAATTTTAGTATAAATTAGGTGCAAGGCGCATTACATTATCTATGCATAATGTTCCTCGAGGGAATGAATTGAAAAGGTCATATATATAGTTCAAAAAAGGAAAGGAAAAGAAAAGAAAAGAAAGTTTTGCATTGAACACAAAAACGCAGTTGTTAAGAGTGGCAGGCGAATGCACACGTAAACATTCAAAATCAAAGAAAATTTGCAGCACCGTCATTGAAGAGAAGAGATGCTGCTATAAAAGTCTGTGTATGTATATATATATATGTAGTTGAAGCCTAAGCATAGGCATTCATTAATGTAGGGTTTGTTCTTGAATTGGATGGACATCCCTGGTCTGTTTTATTTTAAAATTCAATACAATATTGATTGTCTGATGAAGATTTAGGGCAGATTTTGGTATACATATATTCGAGAATGGTTCCATTGAAGGACATAGCAAGAGTGGTGGATGGGTTATCTCTGGTGGCTAGGGAGACCATCGGCCGCCGGCCATTGGATGCCCTGATCAAGGGAGCCCTTCTCTCCGCCACCGACGTCGCCGGCCTTACCAAAGGAAACCTTCGTACTCTCGACACTCCTCGCATCCACATTGATGATGATGATGATGATAGCAATAATAATGATAGTAATAGCAGCAGCGTCGTCATCTTTGATAATCATAATAATGATACCGAATCGCCAGAGACGCCCCTTGCAGACGCCGCTCTTCCTCCCCCTCCCCCTCCCCCCGATCCAGATTCAAATTCTCAGACTGCTCCCTCCACCTCATCAATAACCCCTGCCCCTCTACGGAGGAACCCTCGGGAGAGGAGAGTTCCTTCCACACCTTTCTCCAGAGCCATTGGGTAATAGTTAATAGTTAATACCAACCACCACTCTTTTCTTTTCCGCTTTATGCTATTCTTCTTTCCTTTTCTGTCAATTAACCACTGTTGTATCCATTCATGTGAAAAATGTTGTTGAAGGTTTGCTGGACTTGGTGCTGGTCTTGCGTGGGGCACGCTCCAGGAATCTACAAAGAGAATCATGTTTGGGACACCGGACTCGGCAAACAATCAGCACGCTCTTTCCCCTTTCTTGTCCGAGGGAAATGCAGAACGTTTAGCTCTTGCATTATGCAGAATGCGCGGAGCTGCTCTCAAATTAGGCCAAATGTTGAGCATCCAAGATGAATCTCTTATACCTGCTCCAGTATGTACACACATCTTTATTCACCTGGAGTTCATGCATTATTGTCTAAGCTCTTATGCATACTCTCAAATATGTTCTCTCTCATCTATGATACATCCTCAATTTTTATTTTTATTTTGGAAGATAACTGTGATTGTAAAAATGTTAAGGCAATGTCGTACTGCACTTATATGATTCATATTCCTCTCAGATTTTATGTACAGTTCATCACCTTGTATGCAATTATGTTTTTCTGTTCTAGGACACTGAATTCTGGTAGCTCTTTGGATGGTTTAGGATTGTATACTTTGCTGAATCATTAAGCATTGTGAATCTTGTGGAAAGAGTGAAAAAAAATTTGGTTCTAGTGTTTTGAGAATGCCATGAAGTGAAACCTGAACGTTCTAGATCATGGAAATTGGGAAGTTTGATTCATGCACTAGTTAATTCAAGAATAGATGATTGATGTTAAGGCTGTCTGTCCACGTAAAGATATTCATATAGAAGGAGACATGGGAACTAAGTTTAGAGTGGCTTTCAAATGACTTTTAATAAAAGGCAAATTATTGGATGCAGATGAGATGGGTACAATCTTGTGTTTTCCGGAGTCCTAGCTTCTACGTTCTCCTTGAATCCATTGACTCATGTGCTGATTCTTTTGTGCTTTTTACTGCCAAGTGGAAAAATGATGCTATCATTTTCATAGCTTCCAAACTGTAATTCTTACATTCCTCATTAACTGTGCTATATGGATGCCCTTCCAGATCTTGCACGCTTTGGAAATTGTTCGTCAGGGTGCTGATCGGATGCCGAGAAATCAACTCAATCAGGTTTTGGATGCTGAACTGGGTACTGACTGGTCCTCCAAGTTGACAAGTTTTGACTATGATCCAATGGCTGCAGCGAGTATAGGGCAGGTGTCAAAGTTTTTCCTGGCTATTTTGAGTTTATCATTGATTCTCTTGAGTGATTTATAACAACTGCTTCCTATTTTCCTCACATTTTGGAAGAGACTCTCCATGATTTCACTTAGAAATTACCTTAAACACATATTATGCAAAAGTATCAGTGGAATAAGGTTTCTCGACATATGTAGAAGTTATAAGCTGTACTTTGGAATCTGCTATCACTCACATATTATTGATTCAATGAATTTAACAGAAGTGAAGGAGCTGCCTCACATATGATTGATTCAATGAATTTATCAAAAATGAAGGAGTTGCCTTACCCTTTTTTGCCTTTATGGCACTCTCTGACATATGATACAAGGAAAGCAGCTGCTGTCCCACTTACCTGTCAATATTGTAGCATTGAAAGATAAATATATAAGTGGTAGTAAGCCTTTCTTTACAGATTGTTTTTTTAATCTGAATACCGTGATTTGCTATTCTATAGCTGTCTTTCAAATAGCCAAATCAGAAGGTAATAATGTCTCTGGACTTAGAATATCGATCGGCAGTGAGTATGTCGGGCAGATTTCTAATGCAATGGGTAGGTGGTGGAAAATGATTTATTCCGACTGCGATATATAGTATCAAAACCAAAGGGCTTTTCCATTTACCTAAACACAAATGTGAAGTCATTGACTTTCACCAAGGACTATGTTTCTTTTCTTTTCATCTATGCCTCTTGTAATTGGTTGAAGGTTTTCACAAGATCCTACTCATCGGCAGCTGTTGTGTTTCATCTTCTGATGCTTCTCAAATATCTTTTAGGTCCACCGGGCAGTCACAAAGGATGGTGTGGAGGTCGCAATGAAAATTCAGTATCCTGGAGTTGCAGATAGCATTGAAAGCGACATCGAGAATGTCAAACGGCTACTAACTTATACAAATTTAATACCAGAAAAAATGTACATTGACAATGCAATGAAGGTATAGTTTCCGAATTACTGAATTATCTGTCACTTTCCCTTTGTGATTGGCTTTATAAAGATTTCCAAGGTATATCATGATAAGATTCAATGTATCCCATTGAAAGCAAACATGGACCTTTTTCACCTGAGTTTCATGTTTTCATGCAACATATGATTATGTAATGACTTGTGATGCTCAAAATTTATGATGACCCTGTCATAGATGGTGCAAGCCTGTTGTTTAACCTTCAACAATCCTTCTCGTTTGCCTTTTGTGTTAGAGCTTTTCTTGCTCTGCTTAATGGTTTTGACAATTCTTTCTTTTTCTATTTAGCTCGATTATGCTTGTAGAACTGAGAAGCTTTAATTGGATTTTCTAAAGTACTTGCTTAAGTCGTTGGGAATCTACTCTTGTACTAAATTGAATTATGCCTTATGGTGCAAATGAGTTTCTTTTGATAATAAATTCATGGCCCAGCTAGTTAGAGGATATGTGGGGGGTATGACTAAGTTTAGAGTTGCTTGATAGGTTTCAAATTATAAAGAATTCAAGTCTTTTTTTTTTCCCGTTCTTTTTGTTTCACATAGATATTGGAGTGGTATTTTTAGTTAGGATGTTATCACTATTTGGGGGATAACTCTTCCCTTTGTTATTTTCTAGTTTGTCTAATAAAAAATTCCCATCTTCTATCAGAAAAGGTTGCCTACTTAGGGGATTTTCTCAATTTCTTGTTAATAACTCATCAGGATCTACTGCCAGTTTTAGTGACGGGCCCAAGAGTTTTGTTCAACGAGTCCAACTAAACATAGTTTAACATTAAAAATATTATGCATAATTTAAAAATAAAATTATAAACTAATATTGATTATGATAATGTCATTATGTTAACTCAATTACGTTATTTCATTCAAAAATAAATAATTTTATGCAATTACCTTGTGCCTTTCACTTATATTCTTCATAATTTAAAACCATTATGTAATAGTTTTATCGCTAAAGTTGATAAATTTATCTTATTTGATTTGATTATGTACTAAATAATGAAAAAAAGGAAGCAAATATGCAATCAAAATTATTAGCGAATGTGCACTAATTGTTTATTTATTTACATGACATTTTCAAAACCACAAGTCACAATGGTCAAAGAAACTAAAATAAATCCTATCAAAAAATTATACTGTGTTAAAAATTATAACAAAAAAAAAACCTTAAAACTCCCAATAATTTTTTTTTTGTTGTTTTAAAAGGAGTTAGAATCACCACTAAATTAAAAAAAATAAGCACACATAAACAATCTTCAACGAAAATAAATACATATTTTGGAGATGAAAATCAAGATACTAAGCTCAGACATTGATGACGTAGGACAGTGTAGTAGTATATTGTAATAACTTGTTAATCTAGCGAGCTCAAAACTTTTGTCAATATAGCAACTGTGCACATATAAGTTTTAAAAGTTGGATACACCCTGCAGAATCTACCTTCCATAATTGTATGCTTAGCAATTACCAATCATAATCTAGAAGCTCTGAACAATTCCCATTCCAATATTTCTTGCATCTGGCTTTTTGCTGACAAATGCGGTCGTGAAATCATTTCTTTGTGGGTGTAACTTTGCATAAGACTTTTCAATTTATGCATCGTCAAACACTATCCTACTTTTCTAGAGAAAAGTGGTTTGCCATGACATTTTTCCATATTATGCATAAAGTCCGCAGATTTCGGATGCCATAGAAGTGTGATTGTTAGAGTTTGTGCTTGTCCTTCACAGGTTGCCAAAGAAGAACTTTCTCATGAATGTGACTATGAATTGGAGGCCAAAAACCAGAAAAGGTTTCGTACTTTGCTGTCCAACACAGAAGGGTTTTATGTTCCATTTGTGGTGGATAATTTATCTAGTAGAAGAGTTCTAACTACAGAATTGGTTCCCGGTATGTGTTCTTATCTTTTTTTTTTTTGTATATAGAAAAGAAAGATATCCTGTGTTGGATACTTATTTATAAATTAATCAGTTCTTTAATTATAATAATAATAATAATAATAATAATAATAATTATTATTATTATTATTATTATTATTATCTTTTGGTTTAAGACGCATGATTGTAGTAAAAACATATTTTAGATTCAGACCTTGTTGATAAGGAAATTACGATGTAGTTATGTTCCAATTCTTCTTCCTTGTAATAAGTCCTAGATTTAGAAGACACCATCCAAGCGAATGGGTTTCTTGCCTCTCTTATAATTATAGGCATTTCCTTCAACGCTGCTTATAATTACATACATAGTTGATACCGTATAAAAACTTATGACGGCAACTGTGTCACTTGAGCAGGCATTCCAATTGATAAGGTTGCATCTCTAGACCAAGAGACTCGCAATTATGTGGGGAGAAAGTTACTTGAGCTTACTTTGATGGAGTTATTTATCTTCCGTTTCATGCAGGCATGCTCTCTCTCTCTGTCTCTCTCTCTCTCTCTCTGTCTCTCTATCTCTCTCTCGCAAACTAATACATACATGCATATGATGTTAGTTGTTGTGGCGTGTGAATTTGCATAAGGTAGTGGTGGGAAAACCTAAACTTTTAGTTTCCTGCCTTTCCCTTTAACTAGTGGGTTTCTATTTGTAAAGAATTTTATCATATTTAAGAAATTAACAAAGAGCGTCCTTAAGTTATCACGTGTCAATTATTTATTTGAACCATACATTGGGCTTTATTTCAGATGTGAGTCGTATCACCCTTACGTAATTGTCCTATCAATTCGTATGGTCATGATTGTTGTTTATAATGACATTTGAGTTTGACTTGGATGAATTCAATCCGCTGCGGTTGCATCAATCTTGACCGCTGAGATTAAATGGATGAGTGTTTTGGATTAGTTCCTAGTTTGCAGGTGCCCATTGGGTTCATTACCCATTATCATCCCTATTCATTATGGTAGTTCCAACATTTGTGGCCTTTTTTCATTGGGCAGCAATTTATTGTGCATTTGGATTAGTGGATCTTATGACACTTGTTGCAGCAACACATTTCCACTCCGATTTAGCATAATAAGGTTGCCAAATTACTCGTCTATGGTTTTGGCATAATATACCACTTTTGACCCTGAAATTTGCATGCTCTGGTTGAGTGGTGAACTAGCGGGTATTTCCTTGCCATAATGGGTGTACTATAATGTTTTGTAGTGGGTTGTATGTGAAGATAACCTGTTACATAAGATTGTTAGGAACTTAGGGGTGGGAAACAACACTTCAGGATGGCATTCTCTTTTATAAGAGCCACATTGTGTTTCCCAATCATCACTTTGTTCTGTCAAGTTTATTAAAAAGTCTCATTTTACTCACATGGGAGGGCATTTGGGGAGTCTCGCACCTATCTCGCCTTGCTGCTGAAGTTAAATTTGCTTAGAATGACGTGGTGGGTGACAAAATTTGTGGCTGAATGCTTAATTTGTCAAAATGAATATGATAGTTGTTCCCTGTAAGGTCTTATTTAACTTCTACCTATTGTCCCTTAATTTGGGAGGATATGAATGTAGACTTCATGCCAAATAATCCCTTTCGATTGCTATTGATTGTATATTGGTGGTTGATTTTTTTCAAAGCTTGCAAATTTTGTATGTCTTAAGCACTTGTTCACGGTCTGATAGGTGGTGCAACTATTGCTATTGATTGTATTGGTTGTTGATTATCTTAACACTCATTTTTCTGACTAGCTTTTACCCGGATCAGATCTCCCATGCCCTATCGTGTTACATTATGTGTGCCATAACTAGTCTTTTTTTATTTTTATTATTTCTTTTAATAAACCCTAATTGGCCAAGAATGAACACTAAATAAAAAACTTTAATTAAATTAAATCATAATAAATTAAAAATTAAAAAAATAAAGCCTTAGCACAAGTGATGCTACAAAGAATGTCATAGGGGATCTGGTGTTGCTTTTGCCCTCCTTCTACAAGTAGTTTGATTCATAAGTATTTGTTTTTTCATTAGTTTATTTAAAAGAATAAATATGAGAACACGCTTATGGATATATATTGCAAATAACTGCATGTATATGATTTTAGTCTTAGTATATAGTTGAGTCGTAATGTTTTTAGTCATATATACCTACCTCCGCGTGGCGGGCACCGCCGGCCGGGTTAGAGGCGTGCCAGATGCTTGTACCTCAGTTCCCAGAGCGTGTCAGCTATATTGTCAAGCTTAGTGGATAACATTCTTCTTTCTTGGTTTTGGGGGATAGCTCATCATCTGGACAGTAAGATATGTTGGAGGCTAAATATGTGGAGGTTCAAAGTAGATGCAGTCCATGCGGAGCAAACTGGGCTTGTATACTTTCTATTGGCTTCCAATCTGCTATTTTTGAATATGATGATAGATACATGGGTAAATGGTCTATTCAGTATTGCTAATGATGTGTGCATTTTCTTTTAATATAAAAATTTGCACTTTTCCAATGACCAATAATCAAAACAGTCCATCAACATCTATGGAAGTTATACAATGCCCATTTATAACTTTCGATTATTGTCTGAAATTATGTTTGAAAACAGAAAAAGTTCCATCAACAGCAGTTTGTCTTAATTCTCACACCACCATCTATTTAATACTTCTTTTTTGCTTTAATCTAAAACAGACTGATCCCAACTGGAGTAACTTTTTATATGATGAGACGAAAAAATCCATCAACCTTATAGACTTTGGAGCAGCGAGGGACTACCCGAAAAAATTTGTAGATGATTATCTAAGGATGGTGAGGTGCATTGTTCTGTTATTTTGGTGTGCAGTAGTTGAGTTGGGTTATAATTGATAGTTGTTGATGCAATCAGGTTGTTGCTTGTGCAAATAGCGAGAGAGAGGCGGTGATTGAGATGTCGAGGAGACTTGGATTTCTTACAGGAATGGAGTCTGAAGTTATGTTGGAGGCTCATGTGCAGGCAGGTTTTGTGGTGGGGATGCCGTTTGCCAAGAGCGGAGGCGGAGGCTATGATTTTGGATCGACGAATATTACTCAAAGCATTTCGAATCTGGGGGCGACAATGCTGAGGCACAGGCAGACAGCCCCTCCAGAGGAAGCATACAGCCTTCACCGTAAGCTTTCGGGTGCTTTCCTCGCTTGCATAAAGCTTCAAGCTGTTGTTCCTTGTAGGGACCTCCTGCTTCAAGTTTACCAGAATTATCACTTTGCTGATGAAGGAGATGATACTGCTCAAATTTCCTCACCCTCACTTTAATTACTTTTATTCTCTTATCATCTATTCAATTACAAGAATTTGAATAAATATGAGACTAGTAAGTAGTAGTAACTCACTTTTTTTTAGCCTATTTTCTTATTTTCCTATCAATTTATGTGTAATAAATATAATAGTAGTAACTGACTTATTTTTTTGGTAGTTAATAGTTATGGGGGGCTTTTTTTAAAATGTTTTCAAATGTAATTTACACTCTCTTTTTCGTTGTATCTCTCTGCTGACAATGTAGATTCATTCAAAATACAATTTCTGGAATTTTGATAAGCAGTTGTAGGATTCTTTATAAAAAAAAAAAAAAAAGAACTTGTGTAGACTTAGCATGTCATTTGCGATTTATTGAGTGATTTGATTTTCACACGTCAATTGCGATTTACTAAACTGAAATATTAGTCTATAAAAACGATTTTGATCAAACAAATTATATGGACTCGATCACCGTCTAATTTTTTTATAAGGAAAAATAGTTAAGGATCTTGAACTACTAGGTGGGTATAAGTAGGTCATCGAACTTCTTATCAGGTTCAAATAGACTCAAATTTCAAAAAATGATTCAACTTGGATTTCCTACTTCTCTTAAACTTAATGGAAGATGGAAGTTGACGGAACTCTGTCCCAAATTTGATGGTGAAATTCCAAGGTCAATTTTGATTCTTCATTTCGTTAATCAAACAAATTGATACTATGATTAGATAATCCACACTTTGAAGTTTAGAGCCCCTTATTCAGTTCAGCATTTGATATCACATCGATGTCGAAATTTCAAGTATATGCCAAAATGACTCTGATATTTTCCATCTAATCACTTAATTCATCATCCGACACTATACATTAAAAAACCATCTTTACTCCCTCTACAAAACTTGCAAAGTTCATTTAGATTAAGAGATTATGAGTAGAAATCAACAATGTGGTACCAAATGAAGAAGACACGGACAATTTAAGTAATTTGCTATAATTTTTTCCCAATAATTTCAACAATTTTGTTGATTTCAGAATGGCACTCATTGCTTCTAATTTGAAAAATATAGTTTAAAGTGTGTAATAAAGACTCAAAAAATATTTTCCGAACTCACTAAACATTTTCAAAAAATACTTTTGAGCTCTCATGGTTTATTCAAAAACAATTTTCGAACTTGTCAGAAATTGATCGAAAATATTATTTTGAACTTGTGCACGCAGGTATTATATTTATGAAATTATTATAAAAATAATTTAAAATTGGAGAAAAGTTGAAGTTACCAATAAACTCTTTTTTTAGGGGATTTAATAGTAATTGATAGCTTGTTTTAGAAAGGGAGTTAGAATTGTAGAAAGATTGTTAATAAACCAACCAACCAACCGCTACTTACATATACAAATACAATATAGCAAATATGGAGGTGGTGGAGGAGGAGGAGGAGGCGGCGGCGGTGGCGGCGTTTGTGAGGAAAGAGGTTGGAGACTGGGACGACGAAAGCAAGATGCGAGCGAGATTCAAAGCCCTGAGCGGACAGAGGTCGGATTGGGATGCACTCTACTGTTTCTGGAGAGATTTAATCATCAAAACTGCTCGCCATCTCGGCGTCTTCGTCATCCGCCCTTCCCGCGTCACCGGCCATTGGTTCCGCCGCCGCCCTGACGGCTTGTCCCCTTTGTGCCTTGATCGCGTCCTCCTTGAAATGCACCGCGCCGGAGACTTGCAGACTACGAGTTCCTCCTCCCACTCCCAGTCCCGCCTCCCTCACTTTTTGCGCAGGGCGCTCGATTTTCTGGCGGCTGACGACCGCCCTCTGTCTCTCACTGGCGACTACTACATTCTCGCACCGCTCTTGGAGGTAGCTGCCACCTACCACCTCCCTCTGCTTTGCAATTTTATCATGTTTTCTCTGAATTTCAAGTTTTGTTCTGTTTAGGAGCGAACCCTAGAAGTAGTGGAGAGATTGTCGCAAAATCACTGGAATAGTAGCTGTGTTGTGACCATGGAAAAGTTTGAGGGTATTTGTTGTGTGGGATCTTCTTCTAAGGCAGAAGAAGCTCTTGCCATTTTGGATTACTTGTCAGCACGGGGAAGGGCAACACGCCTCCTCATCAACAAACCTCCTCATCCTCATCCTATAGAGGTACGTGCTTCCATTCAATCGAATCGAATACATTCTGTATAATGATTGATAGGGCTGTAAACGAACCGACCCCAGCCTAATGTTTATTGGAGCCGAACTTTGAATAGCTTGCGAGCACCTCTGTTGTATTACCAAGCATGTTTAAGTGTCTCTCGTTTTCTCTTTCTTTCTGAAACAGGGAGTGAAGGTGTGTCTTGCTCCTGGAGCTGCTTCTACTGCCTCAACATCGGATTACACTACGCTACACTTAACTTGGACTGCCGACAAGCTTGAGAAGCAGCTTCATTTGATTGACCAGCGTTATCATAAGTAAAACTCTCACAAGCAGTGGCTAATCACTTCTTTTGCCTTTATGTTTAATCACATTGTTGAATTTGACTCTGTACAGAAGCAGGAATTCAGCTTTAGCTTCTCTTAAAGATGGAAACAAGAAAGTTGCCCTGAGATATGCCAAAGAACTGAAGCTGGCATCTCAAAGTAGAGAAAGATGCTCGGCACTATTGGACCAGGTGGAAAGAGTTCTCCAGGCTATCACGGATGCCGAGTCCTCTAAAAAGGTTGGTTTTACATGCTAATCGTATCATCTTTTGCTTGTTGAACGTGACATACATACTCTTTGTATCCATGCTTAATATGGTCTATAGTTACTGAACCCTGTTTGAGTATGGCCTGGCCAGGTATTTAATCCTTAAACACACAAAATTGGTGCTTGATTTCATTAGTTTTACTCATGCAGGTGGTGGAGGCCTTACAGAGCAGCAAACGCGCTATGCAGGAAAACCAAATTAGCATTGAAGAAGTTGAGCTGTGCCTGGAGGAACTTGATGAGAACATCGATGCTCTGAAACGACTTGATAATGCTTTAGGTAAGCATTCATTGTCAGATTTCTGTTGTGTTGGTGGGCTTGTTGTACTAAATTCAGCCAAGTCAATTATTCGTGGAGGAAATTTAAAAAATGCCGGGGGCACAACTGTCTCGCAGAAGATCATGTGTGTTGTTCAGCGTCCATCATTGATAAACCTTTACCACCATACTATTACAAATTACGTTAGTGGTATTTGTCCACATCTCACTCCTCCCTCATCCCATAATAATTAGATAGATCTCAGCAACCATTCTTTGGTAATTAGAATTTTTGTGTTTTGTTCATTGTTTTCTCTGGCACTCAATGCTTTGCAAAATCTCAAACTGCATTCAGTGCCTTGGTTAGCAGCAGGGGAAGAGATCGAAGTTTCTTTTATCTCTAGTTGTGTAACGTGCGTGATTGTAATTTTGCAGAAGCAACTACAGCATATGGCGAGATAGATGATGACGATATGGAAGAAGAATTTGATGCGCTGCAGATGGAAATAAACAGCAAAAAGAATCAAGTCCCACCAAAAATTGCAGAAGAAAGTGATGCTTTGAGCAATGCTATGTCAAATCTTCATATCGAGGAGGAGGAGGAGGAGGAGACGGAAACAGGTGGCAATGGAAATGAGTCGAAGGAGGGTGGCCTTGAAGCGGCTTGATTTTATTTTATGTAAACGGATAGATAAGATATGAAGGCAGTTGATTTAATGCACAATGTATACCTCCTTGTAAAATTGTATGTTTGATTGATGAATGACGATGTCTTGGTATTATACCAGCGAAATTTAAAAATAGTTAGTTGTTATTGATGTTGCCTATATCTATATATATATATATATATATGAGATTATACGGGTTGATGAATATGCAATGCGGCGATTGGTAGGTCTGACTATGAAATCTCTTGTGAAGAAACCTAATTTAGAGGAAGGCAGAAGGCTGCATGCTCTGCTGCTCACCCATGGTCATGGCCATGACACAGACTCACTCTTGGACTTGGTGCAAGTCTACGCCGGTTCCGGCAGTCTGCACGAAGCCATGCTCGTCTTCGGCAAGCTCCGCCCCTCCTCCGCCCACAGCCACCACAGCATTGCATTTGCCTGCAATGCTATTCTGCGAGCCCATCTCGACTCTTGTCTCTTTTCTGAAGCACTTAACTTGTTCACACACCTCGTGTCTATGCTTGCTTTTGTACCCGATAACTATACGTGCCCGCTTGTTTTGAAGGCGTGCAGGTCGCTGGAGGAGGTCAGAAAGGTGCATGGATTGATCCGATTCGCGGAGCTCCATCGCTGCTTTAAGCCCAATGTCTACACTAAATGTGCCCTCATAGACATGTTTGCCAAATGTGGAAGCTTGGATGATGCCCGCCATGTTTTCGATGAAATGCCTCTGAAGGAGAGGGACTTGCCTTCTTGGACTGCTATGATATGTGGGACCGTACACCAAGGCCAGGAGCTCCAAGCTCTGCGCTTGTTCAGTATGATGATGAGGGTCGGCGGCCTGCACCCCGATTCAGCTCTCATGGCTGCTATTCTTCCTGCTTGTGGCCGGCTCGAAGCCAGGCAAATGGGAATGGCTCTGCAAGCCTCTGCTTTGAAGAGTGGTTTCCACGATGATCTGTTTGTTGCCAATGCTACGATCGATATGTACTGTAAGTTGGGGGATACTCAGCTAGCTCACACCATATTTTGCAGCATGCCTTACAGAGACGACGTTTCTTGGAGAACGTTAATAGCTGGTTATTCACACAATTCACAGTACACGAGGAGTCTCGAGCTCTACGCAGAGATGATCAGTTGGGGTGTTATTCCCAGCGGAATGGTTGTCGCAAGTATTCTTCCTGCACTTGGCAAACTCAACTTATCACAAGAGGGGAAAGTGATGCATGGCTTTATCTTGAAACGAGGGTTCGACTCTGATGTTGTCGTTGGCAATGCACTGATAGACATGTATTCCCTCTGTGGATTAACTGGAGAAACTGAAATTCTCTTGAGCATCTGGTCGGATTGGGACCTCATGATTTGGAATTCTGCGATTTCTGGGAATGCTTCTGTTGAAAACTATGGTATGGCACTCACAATCTTTAGGAAGATGTGGGAATCAAAATTTATACCAAATTCCATCACTTTGATGAGCATCCTTCCAATATGCACCAAAATGGGGGCACATAAGCAGGGCTTGGAAATTCACTGCCATGTGATTAGGAACGGCCTTGACACGGTTGTTTCAGTCTGCAACTCGATTATTGACATGTACTGTAAATGCGGATACCTCAGGCATGGACTTAAGGTCTTCGATAAAATGGTGGCGAAGGATATCATTTCGTATAATACACTCATTTCTTCCTACGGATTTCATGGTTATGCCAAGCAAGCACTGGTGCTCTTTGATGAAATTAAATCCTTGGCAATGAAGCCAACCAAAGCAACTTTTGTAGGACTCCTCTCTGCATGCAGTCATGCAGGCCTAGTAGACGAGGGCCAGACCCTGTATCGTTCCATGATCGTTGATTATGGTATACGACCCAACACGGAACACTACTCGTGCATGGTAGACCTGCTTGGTAGAGCAGGCCGCATTAATGATGCATGTAGCTTCATCAGGGCAATGCCTGAGGAACCAGATGCTAATGTTCTGGGATGCTTGCTTTCTGCATGTCGACTCCACAATGTGATGGAGAACATGGATTTTCTTGATGTCGAAGATAAGTTCCACGACTCTGGATACCATATCCTCATCTCCAATATGTATGCATCCACAAAGAGATGGAAAGATGCCTCAAGGGTTAGAGCTCTAATAAAGGAGAGAGGTTTAAGAAAGAAACCGGGTAACAGTTGGATACAGATAGGTCATCGGACTCATGTATTTGATGCCAGAGATACAACACATTCCGAGTTTGAAAAAATACAAGAAATCCTGAAAATATTGCTCTCAGAGATGAGGGAACAGTATCTGCAGGTGGATCTATTCCTTCCTCTTTCATCACTCTGAACTGGTATGAAGTTAGATTTTACTCTTGAAACTGAGTGAGGACCTAGCATTATGAATCTTTGCTAATATCACATCTTACATCAAACCTTAAGTTAATACAAACTACCAAGTAACGGACAATGTAGCTCGACCAAAGCTGCATCCCGTGTTAGAAGTCTAAAACCGACTCAGTGAATGTGCATCTTTTATCATGGTTGTTGTGCTGATCTTTGCAGCGATGCTGATGCTACAGGTAGCAGTGCATTCATTGGCAACGGCATCTGAAATCGGGTTCCATATCCAGCAAAAGGTAAACCAAATCTCAAATCAATAGCACTGCAGCCTATTATAGGATATTGGGTTGGTAAAATCATCTGTGTTGGTGGCACACACAATCCAGCAAAAAATGGCATGATCTGTGAGAAAGGTAATATGTTAATACAAGTTGCTGCATATAATTCCTGTATTTGTTCATGAACTGAAGGTCACCTGTAACTGAAGCTGAAGTAATTTTAGGTACTCAATAGCTTCATCAAGAACAGAAACTTTATCAATCTGGAAGATAAACTGCAACTAAATTAGAGAGGGTTCTTGAAATAATTTCTTGCAAAGTTGTCTATTTTTCTAATATGTACAAAATTATGACCTTGGTGCAATTAGGTATGAGGCTACGTAAAGCCCGCAGTCTCTTACTGATTTTATCTCCACCCCTCTGTTAAGAAACATTTCAGAACTATCAATGAATACATCATTGTTATTTGGGATTCAATTAGAGAACAAAACTGACCTGAGATAGGTGATGCACTTGAGCTACTCGTTTCCTCTTCATTGATGCATTAACATTGTAAGATCGATCATCATCCTGCAAGAAACATGTGTGTGAAATGTTGATGAAAGAATATATATATGTACACACACACACACACATACATAAAGTAATGTCATTTAGGTTTTTGAAGGAGAAGCATGCAAAACTCTAATCTGTGATTATATAGCCATACATTGGAATGAGATTCCGAGTCTTGTGTTGTTTTTGAGTAGGCAGATGTGCATGGTGTATTAGACTCTAAGGATGTCTCTCTGTGATGCTTGTGTTTGCGACTCGTAATCGAGCTGAAAGTGTTTGTTTTATGATGGTTTGGTGAATCCATTGAAGCAACAGCTAACACAGCTTAATTGCTTTATGTATGTATGTATATATATAGTGAATGAAGTCTTTGTTGATGATGAAGAAAAGAAATATACATATTTGGATTGGGAGCCTGTGTTGAATTTTTAATTTTAATGAATGAAGAGTTGTCACTTTCCTTCATTTTCAGTTTCAAGTGCCGTAGCCAAGCAATGCATTACCATTGAGCAAAGCCCCACTCTCTCCCAAACCATTTTTTTTTCACGTGATAAACCATTCACTTCACGTGCCAATCCCTCTGCTTTTGTCTCCCTCCCTACTTTATTTTATTACATGTCTATAGCAACTTCACACCATGGTTTCGTACATCTCTGTCTCCTTATCTACATCCCCACCCTCACCGGTCACTATTTCATTTGCATCCAACTATGAATGTCAATTCAGTCCGAAATCAATAGACTGACCTGAATAGCAAAAAAAAAAGGATCAGGGCCACAAAATTCTACCCGAACAAAATTTAGCCCAAAATGAGTCAAACCGAATAACCTGATAGGCCGAAAATAATGAGTTGATCCAAATTGCCCTGATTTTTATTGTTTAGCTGTATATTTTGATTTAATATTGAAAATTTTAAGTTTGATCTAATTTAATTTAAGGACTAAAAATATAATTCCTGAAACTTAAATGATTTATTTAATTAATTAGTGATGAGTTATATTATATTTAATGTTAATTTGTTAAAATTAAAAGTTTAAGCGACATGAATTGACAAATTTATACATATTAAAGTTTTTTCGTAAACTTTCTGGCCCGACGACTAGCCCGTAAATTGAAGGGTTAGAATTAGGACCAATAATTTACAACTCGAATAAAATATAACTCGAATTGGCCTGAACTGAATAGCCCAACTACGAACTGATCCAAAATCTAGTGGACTGCCCGGTTGATATGCCTACATCCAACTCCTACTTATAACAATACCTCAAAAAAAAAAAAAAACAAAAAAAACAAAAAAAAACCAAGCATCACTTATTTCGCTAATATATTGCCAATAATAACCACTAAAGGGTTGGTTTCTATATATGCATGCTATTAATAACCTTTTATAATCTCAAGTCAACATATATCCCTTCTCCACTAAAATATAGCACATAAAAACAACAAATTGGCCACTCTTCAAAAAGCTGGCTGTCTCGACAAATGAATATGAAGTGCTTTAAGGTGTAAAATAAGGATTTATAGTAGCATAATTGACCAACTTATAATACCAATGCTTGTCTCAATGTCTCAACTCAATCCACCATGTTTCAAGCACTCTGCCACCCCAACTTTTAGTTGAAGCATCTTTTCCTTAGCCATCTGTCAAATCAAAATTCAAAGGTTATTTTGAGCTTTACCATTAATTTTCATCAATCTTTTGGAACACAAGATAGCTAGCCTGCAAGTAATTATCAGTTAAGGGTCTTTATTCAAATGACACATTCCACCAAAACAATCGGAATACCTTGCTTCAACTATTGCAATACCTCACAACCATAAAATTTCAAATTCCAAATAAATTTAACTCACTTTCTCGACAGCCATGATTCTGCATTCAGCATCATCGAGTTGAGCATTGATTTCTTGCTCCACTTGTGATAGAAACTTCTTATGTGCTGCTTCTAAGGAAGTCAATCAGCAACGAAAGTAGATCAGTATATGTCCAAGCTCAGCGAAGTAGATGTTACATGATAAACAACATCAGTTCATGATTTTAAAAATCTATTGTTACAGTTTTAACAAGTAAATTAACAGATAGAAGGGTTATGTCTCCTAGCTTTTATTTTGCTTAACTCAAGGATAATGCTTCAGAGGAAATTGTATCATATAAAAAACATTCAGTTCTGATTAAGACAGGACACATGCAGCGATATCAAGATCAAGTAAAGAAACATTCCCTCTCTCCCCCTACCCCTGGCACATTTATGCTGTAAACCGTGTTTACAATAGATTAAAAAAAGTAAAGAGTTGTACGTCATGTTTGTTGGTTAACATTACGGAATTGAAGCTTGGTATGATTTCCTTCTTCAGTTTTTTATTGTAAGAAAAAAAGAACAGCATGCTTGAAGTTGCTAAAGGTTCTTACAGATTCAGGAAATGCACCTTAAAGACTGGATTTACAGTTCCACAACAAGCTTACAGGTTAAAAATAAACGTTTGGTTGATTTAATTAACTTGTTGGTTCTATTTTATGTTTTGACTAAACTACATTCCACTAGGATATGAACGCCTATTTCATGCAGAGAATAAGAGAAAAATAAAATAAAATAAATAAGTTTAAACTAGTCAAACATCACAGACTTAGCGCATGACTTGCTTGGGAAAGTATACCAAATTAAAAGAGATATTTCCTAAGAGTTAGAATATGCATACTTTGCTTTTCCACAGATCTTTTGAGCTCAATCTGATGCTCTTCTAGATCTTCAATTAGGCCGCCACAATCCTGAAGGTGCTGCTCAACCTCTGCTTTGAATCTTTTATGTATTCCAAGCAACTCTTCCTGTTTTTCTGTAAGACGGATAGGAATACATGAAGACTAGAAATTCAAAAGAAACTGGCACGTGCTTCCGAAATACCTTCCATGTCCTAGAGAATTGAAGTTACAGTAATCTCCATGAAAGAATTTTGGTGTACATCACTTATAGTAGCATTGTGCAGAAAGAAACTAATTTTAATGTTCAGAAGAGGCAGCTAACCCCATCAGCCAGTTGAAAGCCAGGAATTCTAGAAGGTGGATGGTTAGTTCAAGTCGATTGGTTGGGAAGAGATTCGCAATTGTTGATTAAGCGTAATCTATCTCTGAGAACTCCATCAAAATGGTAGAATGACATCTGAGAGTGTAAAGCCAACAGAGTTCCATTTTACAGTGAAACCAACAAAGTCGTGTAAATGAATTTTAGTTCTTTCCTAGAGATTGTTTGTTTCTTCTATGAAGTCTATTTGCTGATAAACTTAATTGTTGTCAGCCAAAAAAGATAAAACTCCAGAATCTTAATCATTGATATTTTACTTAGCCTAATTAGAGTTAACAGGTTGCCTTATTGAACTGATGCAATGACCAAGGTCACAAAGCCAAGTGTAGTACTTAGAGTCCACATAATCACCTGCCACATTGATGCTTAATATGTGTCGGAAGAGAAGAAGTGAATAATCCTAGGTAGTCCTAGTGACTTCTGGTAAGTCCATAATCATGCATTTCAGCTAATCATTCTAAAAATGTTCATAAAATATTATCCCGTGGCAAATGAAATAATTGTTGTTACTGAATGATTTTGACCTTTTACATAAACGTAGATCCTAACTTTCTGTTTATCTACCATTCCCTTCCCTGGATCCTCTAGGCCATATCAAGCTACATTAGTGGCTAGTCAATCTATACTGAGAGCAGGTAAAAAAATGCTAATAGATGGCGTAATATTGATTCCACTATTATTTTGGTGTGCTCCTAATAGCTGATAGCAATGGGCAGGTTAAAAGCTCCATCCTTTTTAAGCAACCACTATAAACTTTTTAAGCTTCAAGATGGATACATGTAAGGTAACATCAATTGGTCCAAGAAGACTAAAAACTAGATCAAGTTACCCCGCTACATTGAACACGCCTAAATTGATCAGGCCCACTAAAGCAGGAACTGCCATCATCTAAGCATATACGCAGTTAGGTCTAATATAGTATAGGATTGCCCCGTTTACTTGATCAACTTGTCAAGCTAAGTTCCCAGAAAACACACCTTGAAATCTAGTTTCCAGCTGTTTGCTTGTTGAATGACTCAGATTGGTCAGCTTTACCCTGGATCCACAAGCATCACGCTCAAGAGAAAAAACCTTTGGATACGCAATCTATTATTATTTTTAAATACTAAAAAAAATCCTATGATTTGAGCACTTACATGTCTGTTTTAATAAGAGATTCAGCATTCTGTAATCGGAAGAATATTTCCTCAACAGCAGCCCGCAAAATATCAGCAGACCTTCTGCTACTTATTGACTTCAGTTTGGTTTTAATATGAGCCAGAGCCATAGTAAATAGTGCTACAGCCCTAAGATTCATAAAATAAAAAAAATAATAAGCAACAGCATTGGAATAGCCACTTCCTCATATTATTTTCTTTACTTAGCAGAGACAGGAATACCTGGTCAAATCATCCCCGTGATTCTCTTCCAAGTACATTTCAAGCTTACTAGCGTCATGTACCCCTTCTCGTTTTTGCAAATGGGAAAGAGGTTACAAGCATGTAAGGAAAAATATAAATCGAAAAACAGACAGATGCAATAAGGAAGCACACTTTTGGAAGAAGTATAATTCTTTTGCTAGAATTAATAAACCTTTTAATGAATCTGAAGCAGGACTAGATCCAATCACTCCAACATCTTTGTCATTGTCATGACTTTTATTGGAATCAGGTAGAATGTTCTCAGATATACGGATTTCAGGAGATAATTCGTCTGATTCCCTGTAATCTGCATATCCATATCATAATGTTAATGTGATGCAAACAGAACAAGAATGCTTGACTTGTGAAACTGCACCTTACTAATGAAGCGAAACGACCTAACAAAATTTCTATAAAAGAAGACGTTGCATATGTTAGAGCATAATCATGAATGTGTCCAGCACACTCATACTATCACTCAGGAAGGAGATGTAATAGATTTAGATTCCATCTCTAGAGGGTAAAGCAAATAAATGGAACATAGATCCATAAAAATACATAATACTAGGTCGAGGCATAAAGGCTATGTTCAATAAAAATACATAATACTAGGTCGAGGCATAAAACCTTTATGAGATTCATCTTCAGAGCTCTCAGAATCCATCTCATCAGTAGATGATTTGGAGATCCGGTTATCACCATCTTCATCCATTACAATGCTTGGTTTCACAAGGAAACTACTCTTCGGGCTTTGTTTGTATCTACCAACCTTAAAATTTATTAAGGAATAGTAAGATGTGTACAATAATGTAATAACGGCTGTCATGATAAGTGCCACTTAATTAATTTTTGTGCTGAAAGTAAGGATACGGTTGGTTCCTGTTGCACATCTGGTCTGCATTCAGCTGATTTTGGACTCAGCAAGCTTTTAAAACTTCGTATGTTTGTTGTGTTAAATATTTTCTCAGCAGGACCTTGACCATGAAGTTCTTCCTGCTTACTTTTCGGTAAACTGCCATGTGACTTGATCTCCGAAGGAGGGGTAGAAGGATCATGCACAGAGTTCCTTTTCTTTTTTAACAGAGAATCAGATATGTCTTCTTGCTGATTCTTCTTTGAAGTTTTAATATCCATTGACTGCTCCACATCCCCCTGATCTGTCATCGTATTAAGAGGAGACTCAAAAAAACTATTATTCTTGGTACCCTTTTTCGGTAAACTGCCAGGTGACTTGATCTCAGAAGGAGGGGTTGAAGGATCATGCACAGAGTTCCTTTTCTTTTTTAACAGAGTCTCAGATATGTCTTCTTGCTGATTCTTCTTTGAAGTTTCAATATCCATTGACTGCTCCACATCCCTCTGATCCGTCATCGCATTAAGAGGAGACTCAAATGAAGTATTATTCTTGGTACCCTTTTTTGGCTCATCAAGTACGTCATTTCTCCTGCCACTAGAACTGCTAGCATTGGAAACTTTATTCTTATGCACCATCAATTTCTCCACAGCTGGTATTGATCTGCTTTTTTCCAATTGCTGTCTCTCTTCTACATTTTTAGGCTTAACACCCTCATGAGTTTCTGGTCCAAAGCTCATTCCCAGAATCTTTTTTCTCTTACTAGGTAAAGAACCATCATTGGAATTATCATATAACCCCCCAGACCGATCTCCTTTGAATGAGAATATTCTCTTTCGCTGACAGTCTTTTCTGTCGATAGATTTCGTGGCTTCACTGTTTTTACTTTGTTTTCTAGAGGAAACTTTCCTCCGGGTTAATGAGCGAGTCATTGGCCTTGTGAAAATATGTGTTTGAGAATCACTTTCAATAGTGTCCGAATTCAGGTTTATCTTTTCAATAGGACACTGCTTCTTGTTCCTCTCTTGATCCAGATGCAACTCCTGACACTGAAGACTGGGGAGATGCTTGTTTGGTGAAGGAGCATTTCCTAAGATCTCCCAAAGCTTCATCCTCAGAGTTTCATGGCCCCCAGTTTCTGTTGTCCTATCTTTACCTTGTACTTGTTCTTTTTCCAGCCGAACTCCTTGTTCAGTTGAATGTACCAGATTCTCCATGTGTTCTGCATCATCAACCTTCCCAGACTCCATGGAACGGATATCTTTACCAAAATTCTTATGTCTACATATATCAGATCCTAAGCCAGACTTAGCAGGAAAAAACTTGAGAGAATGGGATGCAGATGCTTTCTCTAATAGCTTTGATCTGGGACGTGTTCTTCTCGTGGCTGGAAAACTTGGAGTACGTTCTGTATCTTGAACTGCAACTGAAGAAGATACCTTTGGGTTGAAAGATCTGGTGGAAACCCAAGGGGAGGCATCCTTCGGTTCCACTATCTCATGTTTTTCCATAAGTGGAGTATGCCCTTCACGATCTTTGACAACATTCCTTTTGCTATAAGTTTCAGTTTCAGTAATAGGGGGGCCTGGTTCCTGGGGATCTTTAGTTTTGGCCTTGGAAATAGAATCAACAAGAACTCCAATAGACATCTTCCTGGATTGGCTGCAGTACCGGTAGTTGCTGCTAAGACTCCAACAATCCCTCATTCGTTCCTAACATGTTAAAGTAGATAAATCCAATAAGGTTTCTAGCTTCATAAACTCTATACGAACCAATGAAAGAGCTGAACAAGCTGAGATTATAAAATAAGAGTATGGGTAAAATGAACCAGATCCATTTCTAGAAAAGTTACTTATTACTTTTTAAGGGTTTAGATGAAAGGTTCTGGAATTGGCCGATCAAAATAAGCATGAATTACACAATAGGTAAAAAATTAATCTATGATCAATGTCGGATTAAAGGTAGCATGCAGAAACTCACCTCCTGAAGATCGGTCTGTCTACCAACATCCATTTCCAACGTCTCAACAGAATTTGCTATATCTCAGTAAATCTTCGGCTCCTACATATTTTTCAGGAACATAAATTACTAGCACAAAAAGGAAAAGAGAAATCAGCAGAGAAATAAGTAGAATTACACAGAGATCAAGCGGTTTAGCCCTGAAATCTCAAATTCGGGGCAGCTAGGGCTATCAAAAAAACCTTTAGATCTGAGATTTTAGCAGAAATTTCAAGTTCGAAACAGATGCCGAGAAGTTCAAAATGAAAAATAAAAGAAAGGGAAAATTAGATCAATCAAAACTAAAAGCCGATAAGCTAGAATGGTTTCTTACAGGTAAATCCGTCCATGCTGAAGCAATATTTTTTCCGGAAATAGTATGAGTGTGGGAATTGGGATCGAAGAATTATTGAAGGTAGAGGAAAAGGAAGAGCCAAATGGAAAAATGAGGCGGGAAACAACAACGCACGGCTCCTGCATGTGACGTCTCACAATTTTGATTATCAACCTTCACCCCCTCTATAATTACAATTTAATTTAATTCTCAAACATCTACAAGGTTTAATAAAAATAACTCAATATTTTAATAATTAAAATTTAATTCTCAATATTTTGGTATTTTAACAGAAATAACCCAACGTTTAATAATAACAATTTAATTCTCAACGTTTAAACGTTTTAACAGAAATAACCCGATATTTTAGGCGGAAAAAACCACTTTGATCATTTTCAGCAAAAATGTCAGTTCCTTATACAGATTCTCTAACTCACTTGAGAGTAGATGTGGTCGAAAATCGATCAAAATAGTATTTTCACCTAAAATATCGGGTTATTTCTATTAAAATGTTCAAACATTGGGAATTAACTTATTACTAAACGTTTGGTTATTAATATTAAAATGTCAAAACGTTGAGAATTAAATTGTAATTATTAAAATGGTGGGTTATTTTGTTAAAATTTTCAAACGTTCGGAATTAAATTGTAATTAGTCCATATTAAAACCTATATAATTAAGGTATTTCTATTTACTCCATATTTTTTCTTTTCCCGCCATAAAAAAATGCAAAAATAATTATTTTTAGGATTATTAAAATATATTTGTTATACTTAAACATATTACAAGTTTTTCTTTTCATACCACAAAAATAAAATAATATATGGTTAATTGCTTTAAAAATCATAAACTTTGAGTTTAGTTACAAATTTAACATGAACTTTAAAAGTAAATAATTAAAACACCAACTTTGAATTTGTGTGTTATTTAACATCTCCAAATTTCTATAAAACAAATTGACATCCTAGCCAACATAGAATTTGCTCATCTTTTTGAATTTGTCATGACTCGATCGACCATCAATTTTTTAAAATGACATCAAAGTAGCCACAAGTGTATATTGGATTGAAGGTGAATTTGTTTTATAAAAATTTGGGGATGTGGAATAACACACGAATTCAAAGTTGGTGTTTTAATCACCTACTTTTAAATTTCATTTAAATTTACAACAAAGCTCAAAGTTCATGATTTTTAAGATAATTAATTAACCCAATAATATAATGGAAAATAACTAAAATGTATAATTGTAAAGAACGCTCTCGTTAGAAGAGTATGACTGTTAGTAAGAAGAATATAATGAAAAATTAATAAAAATATATAATTGTAAAGAACACTCTCGTTAAGTGCAATTAGTCAAAAATATTATTATTATGCCAATTTTGAATATTAAATCCATATTTTAACTGAATCATTCATGTGTGTCATTATCTCATAAAAGAATTAACACAGAGTAATTTTCTAAACGCAAAAATTCCTATACACTCAATGCATGAGTCTGCTCATCACACGGATTCGACACGCCTCACGACCCTAATTATAAATACCTTGACAGACCCAGTTTCTTCATTTCTCCCACATTTCACCTACTGCGATTCGAAGCTAACCCTAGCCGCGCCAACTCTCCTGATCCTTCACCCTCCGCTCTAACCTTAGACGCTCGTACCGGTGATCGGATCCTCTCACCGTCGACGTCTCTCTCGTTGATTTTTCACCCTTTCCCCCCATTGCGATTAGAACTCTAACCTAACCGTCTGCTCTTCCGATCCTTCACTCTCCGTCCTAACCCTAGACACTCACACCGCTGATAGAATCCTCTCATCCCCGACATCTATTTCTCACCCTCGACATCTCTCTCGCTCTCGCAGTCTCCCAACCTCTTCCGTCTTTCATAGTAGATCTACCGCAATTTATCCGACGTCAAGCCCAAGGTCACCGGTCACATTCTCAGCATTTCAAGGTTAGATTCTCCATTTTATGCTTATATTTCAATGTGTTTTGTTTTTTCCCATTTTGCTCGATTGTTAACTGATATGTGTATTTTTTTATGTATTTTCCCATTTAGTGTTTTATTTGATTAATACTTGTTTATTTTGGAGATTTTCATACTGTCTGTTTTGTTTAAATATGATGTTTATTTGATAGTTTGAAATCTGGGTTTGATATTTCTCTGCAAATATACGTCACATTGCAATTGAGTTTATCTTCTTTTTATGATTTTCTTATTTTTTGTCGCTTAGCTTCATATGTTTGTTTAAAATATATGGACACTTGTATATGATTTGTTGATTGAGTTAGACATAAAACTGTTGTCATCTTTTTTGGGATTATAATATGCTATATGAAATGTCTGTCTGGGGCATAAAACGTGTACTACTTGAATCTAATGTGATTTTTATGTGAATTTTATTTTTTGTGTTTCTATATGTTTTTTAGTTCAATGTATGCCAGGAAATATATTGAATCAGAATATATCTTTTATTGTATTTGATTATTTTATTTATTTAGTATTATGTTTTACACATTTAAAATATGATTTTATACATGTATAAGTATGGTGTGTGTGTGTGTGAAGTATATGTACCATTTTATACATGTATAAGTATCTTAGGGGTTTGTTTATGAACTATATGTACCATTATATGTATTTATAAGTATCACAGGTGTGTGAATGTGAATTATATGTAGTATTTTATTCATGTATAAGTACTATTTCATACATGTACAAGTATCACAATTTTATGAAAATTTGAGGTGTCTAGGTATCAATTTATACATGCATATGTATCACAATTTTATGAGAACTGGGGTGTTTGAGTTTAGTATTACTTTTAGACATTTTAAGTATCAGTTTATAAATGTATGAGCATTATATGGGTTTGTCTCTGAACTATATATATGTACCATTATGTGCATATATAAGTATCACAGGCATATGAATATGAATTATATGTATGATTTTATTCATGTATAAGTACCCTTTCATATGTGTGCAAGTATCACAATTTTATGAAATTTGAGGTGTATGGGTATCAATTTATACATGCATAAGTATCACAGTTTTATGAAAAATGATGTGTTTCGAGTATAGTATTACTTTTAGAATTTTTAAGTATCAATTTATACATGTATAAGTAGCATATTGGTATGAAAACTGAAGTGTAAGAGTTTAGTAATAGTGTCAGAATTTTTAAGTATCTTTTTATACATGTATAAGTATCACAAATTTGTTTCAAAAATTTATGATGTTTGATATTCGTATTAGTTTCAGAATTTTTTAGGTTCCTTCTTTTATTTTTGAGGAAAGGTTCCTTCTTATATATGAATAAGTATCATAATTGTGTGAAAACTGAGGTGTAAGAGTTTAGTAATAATTTCATAATTTTTAAGTATCTTTTTATGCATGTATAAGTATCTCAATTGTATGAAAATTGTGGTGTTTGAGATTCGTATTAGTTTCAAAAAATTTTAAGTATGTTCATATACATGCATAAGTATGACTTGTGTTAGTATGTGAGTTATTGGTATCTAAACCAATTGAATCAGTTTTGTAAAATGAAATTTTTTGTCTGATGTTTATGTTTGGGTTGTCACTTTTATCATTTCTTTGTGTTATAGGTTTTCAAAATGACGAAAAAATTTAAGAAGAAGGAAATGAACTCAAAGCGTGTTGATATTATGTTAAAGTCGTTTGATAGGGCTTCAAAGGAGATAGATAATCCCATTGATACTAACGTGGACAATGAGTTCAAGAAAGGTGTGAAAGGGAAATCACCAGTCCGGTATATGTTATGAAAGTTATTATATTTTTGAATTTATTTTGTGTTTTGTTTGGAATTGATTTTCATGTTATCATGTGATTCTAATTTTTTTACCGTTTCAAGTCTGTGGAGGTGATGAAGTCTAAGAAGCGAAAAAAGTATGACAATGCCACATCAGATTCTGGAGGTAGCGGTCGTTCTAAGAAGAAGTCGGTGATAAAAGTTTCTGATACATCTTGTGTCGATAATAAAGAAAAAACAATGAGGTAATTTATTTTGTAAACTCTTACCTTTATGTGATTTTCCTTGTACTTTTTATGCATATATTTAGTACTTTATGTTGCAGTTTGTGAAGTATGTTTCTTTTTTTCTTTGAATTTTTTATTGCAGTGGAAAAGATTATACTGTTAAATGTCGGCCCTCTTCAATCTCTTCTCTTATCAGTTCACTAAATGCGAAGTAGCGAAGGACTGTAAAAGATATTGGGTTTGGAGGTTTGCTTTTCTTTCAAGATTTTGCATGTATTCATTGGTCAAATGTGTACTGGTTTATTGAGCATTTTAATCATGCCAGTCATTTGATGTGTTTTGATAATAGTGATAAGTTCGTCATCACCTCGAATGATATATGTGATGTGTTTTTACTTCATAGAAATGAAGGTAGGGTTGTGGTGAATGGTAGGAATGATCGATTCATTAAGTCATTTCTTAATGATTGGAATAAGAAATATTCTGAGAAGAGGCTTATCACAGTGCTTGGTGTCTGTAGTTTATTGGGGGATCCATGTTTGGCTGATGGGGGAGATGATTTTAAACGTTTGTCCATGATGTATGTTATGTCTGTTTTTTTTTGCACCTACAATGAATCAGACGACTGATCTTAATTTGATAAAATCAGTAGTCAAGGTTCATAGGATTTCAACCTTTGATTGGTGCTCTTATGTGCTGGACAAGTTTTGTAAAGCCATTGTTTACTTGGGGAAAAATTTGGATAAGAAAAATGTGATTGGTTGTGTTATTCTGCTTCCTATATTGTACTTGCATCGAATAAAGTGGAGGGGTTTCATAGATCCTAGTACACTGCCATTGATTAGGCATTGGAATGTGTCAAATTTTAACAAGAGATTGCTTGAGGAGACGAAAGCAGGAGGTTATGGTCAGGCGGAGTTCGTAAAAGGTGTATATCCTGTAAATTCTAATGAAAGTAGAGCTATTGGATCCTGTGAGGGTGATAAACCCTTGTTTTTCAATGGTTTTCATGCATTTTGAGGTCTAGTTGGATGGTAGTTGATTAGCATTGCATGTATGAATTAACAAGTTTCGCATAATTTTTCATATTTTGTGCAGTGTCACGTATTTGCTCATTTTGAAGGGATTTGATGCCATTTATTTTATGAGACTCAATTGAGCTTGAAAACTACTAAGAAGATAAAGGATCGAGTGAGGGGCGCGCTGCAACTTGAATCGGGTCAATTGGATGAGAAAAGAGTGAGAAAGGAGCAAAACGGTGAGGAGTGTCGGGCGATAGAAGCTGGCGCACGGCCCGTATAGGAAGAATCCTTAGTGCATGGACTGTGAGCCTCTTTAGTAATCTGGATCAGCAAGTTATGCATGGCCCGTGTGCGAGAAAGCCCTTAGCGCACGGACCGTGTGTCGTGAGGCGGTTTGAGGTGAATTTTCCTCTCTTTCCTTGTTCGACTCCAACATCCATCCAAACTCGGCCCAACTATTTAAGGCTTTTTTAAGTATGAAAATTACACAACTTTTACCCTATAGAGAGAGCACAGACATCATGGAGAAGATAGAGAAGAGACTACAGAGAGATTGAAGAAGCACATCATAGACTAAGTTTATTTCATGCTTTATTCAATTAGAATTTTCATGTTGAATGCTTTTGTTTATTTATTTCCTTTGGATTTTGAATACAACATGAGTAGCTAAATTCCTTAAGATCCTAGGGTTGTTGAATGTTGATGGATTTTATGATTTAACGTAATTTATTTTTACGTTCTATATCTTGTCTATGCATCCTTGTTTATTGTTGTCTTGTGTGGATGAATTGATCAACATTTACACTTGTGTAGTTAATTTTTTATTCACTCGAGAGAGGTTGATAGATTAACGGATTAGGATTACATAACACAATGCTGCTAGATCGAGTGATTGGTAGGTGTCGTGAGGGGAATAAATCTGAGGTACTAATTGGAGTTAGATAATAATTCGAGATCGAGAGATAAGAATTAGAATCTAATCTACATTTAGAACTTACTCGAGAGAGAAAGTCTAGATAATTTAGTGATTCTCCTACAAGATTTAGAATTAAATTGGTTTAATAAATTGTCTAAAAATTGAGAAATTCATTTAGCAGCAAGACCCTAGGATCTGTTTCTTCATCTATTTATCCTTTTTTCTGTGCTTGATATATTTATTTTATTTACGGCATTTAGTTAATTAAAATCAATCTTTAATTTAGTTCTCTAGATAAAGTAGGACAGTAAAATTGGGTACTTAGCCGTATTACATAGCTAGTCTCTGTGGATACAACCTTGCTCATCTTATTTTTGCTACATTTACCTCGTACACTTGCGAGTAGTAGTTTTAGTGAAATAAAATACCGATCAGAGGGTGTATGTGTTGATGGTATGGATAGTGGTCCATCTGTGAGGTATGAGATTGATACATCGGGGAGGTATATTCGTTATTTGCTTTCTCCAAATGAAAAAAATGATAAAAAGATTCATAATATTTCGGAAGATGTTAGTATTATCATTTTTTTGTTCTTTGTTTTTTTAGTTTATATTATTTTCATAAGGGTTAATTGCAGAATTTAACACAGCGTTTATCTCAATTTACAATTTTCACACAACGTTTAAAAATTTACAATTGAATGCACAACCTTTAACATTTTGATAATTTCAACACTATTCAAAATTTCTAGCCAAAGTTGTCCTGTGCGTGCCATGTCAGCAGATTATGTGTACAATAAATGTTTGTCAGCAGGCCACCTATACAATACACGTTTTTCTTCTTCTACATCGACACACATTCTCTCTCTATCATCTTTCTCTCTTCATACCAAACCCCTCCATTATCAAAAGAATCCACATCGTCGCCCCTCCCTACACAAATCAATATTTTTTAAATCACGAGAGTCAGAGTCATCACTCGGATCTCCACCAACGTCGCCAATCGAAAATTGGTAGAATATTTCAAGCCATTTACGACACTCCTTTGTACCTTACTCTGTGTTGACTCCATCACAACACCAACTCCTCTACTTTGGTGTCCTCCACCACTCCACCGTCATTGTCCTCTCCCGACCTAATTCAATTTCCTCAAAGGAAAAGCTCATGTTCTAATTTCGATTCCTTAATATCATTGCTTGATTCGAGCGTGTTTGAGGAAGAAGCTTCAGGCTACCGTTGAGAATCAGAAGAAGAAACAAATATTACTTGCACATTTTAAATTAACATTTCATTTCTTAAATCAATTGCACGTAAGATTACATAATAAATGCCGGATCTGAACACTCAAGAAATTACATAACAAAAAAAAAAGAAAATCTAATTCTAAATATTCTTCCATTCTGACAAATCGAACACCTTTAATTTTACTCAATCAATGCATCTTCACCGACCGCGGTGAAGTTATATTTTTGACAGCGGCCACAATCTTTCTCCCTCTCTTAACGTCATTACTCATGCTCATATGGAACGCTTACAAGATTCTGTGAAGTGTTTTACGAAACGTGATCCATATCAGTCTTCATCTTTTTGTGTAGCTGGTCCCATGTCTGATAGCGATGATTATTTTGCATCGGATAAGTTTTTTTGTCTTATAGATGAAGTGGTGGCGTCCTTCAAAGCTATGCAGGAGCACTGCAAGTCTTCTTATCCAACATTTGGCATTCGTACACCACATTCACCTGTCGTTGATGTGAATGAGGTTGCAATGGAAGGTGTGATTGCTGATTTATGTAAGGCTTCTACAAGTGGGAATGCAGTTGTGGTTGAGAATGAAGAAGTTGCAAACCAAGCTGAAGCAGCTGCTGTTGGATGTGAAGGAGTTCATACTGATGATGTTGCTGGATGTGGTAATACATTCATCATAATTATTCTTTATATTTTTTATTGAAATTTTTAATCAAATATATATTTGTTAATAACAGATGTTATAGTTTCCAATCATGGGAAGAAATAATTATCGAGAGATGCTGATGATGGTAAAATGTATAGTTTGTATTTTTATTGTGGTATTTATTTTTATTTTTGTATTTATTGACCTATTTTACTTATTTATTTCTCTTTCTAATGAAAATATGTAGATGTTTTTGTGGTTAATGAAGTTTTTAAGTCTGTTGGTCCGAATGGGTCTCAATATCTTGATTTTGACCCAATTGATCCTTGGCTTGTGGTGGATAATGAATGGTCTGTAGATGACAAAGTTGGCTTTCGGTCAGCTTTTATGAAAAAGAATGAACACTACATGAAGGATTTGACCACAAAGGAGAAGTATGTGGTTGATTATTTTTTTACAATCACCGTGCACCAATCAAGTAAATTATCTTTTTAGTTCAATTTGTGTATTTTGTTGATTATAAACTGATCTTTTTATATTTATAACTTCTCTTTGCAATTCAAATGTGTTTTCATGTAGGGACAATTTCTTTGTATCATTCTCGATTATGCAATCCTTACAAGACAACTCTTATGTTCATATATCAATCATTGATGTATGGCATTGCTACTTGATCAAGTGGAGAAGCACAATGCACGGATTTCTGAGAGGGATCAGTTAAAGTTGTATTTTACTGGTCAATGTTCAGTAAGTTTATCAGCACTTTTTTTTCATTATTTGTTGATACTTTGCTTGCACATTATTGATATTTTTTTTGTCTGTGTTGATGTGTTTATTTTTATTTTTAAATTCTTTCCCCTTTTTCATATCAATTGTATCTGGGTGATATGTTGAGATTGAAACGTGATTTGGAACGTGGGAAGTCAAATGTTGATGAGGAAATGGTGAAGATTCTTGAATCGAAAAGTAAAGGATTGAGAAGGGGCTGGAATGTTAGTATGCAACTTATAGGGTCTTTGAATGGTGTGATGACCGTTGAATTGATGTATTTCCCCATGCATTCATTTGGGCACTTTTTTCTTGTTGTGATAGATTTTCGTCAATGTTTGGTGCATTATCTAGACAATGTCAATCGTTCTTCTATTGCAGATTGTATATTTTGGCAGCTGTCAACTTTGTTGGTAAACTTTTTATATTGCTTGTTATGTTTATTTTGTTGTGTTGTTAATTTTATTGGTGTTTACATTATATAAATTTTGATTTTCTTGGTGTAGCATCAAGAGTTTGCTGATTTTTTTGGAGAAAATGGTCATCCGAAAGCGTCCGAATTGAAGTCTTATCCTGTAGTGAATGTTGAACTGGAGTGGTAAAAGATTTCAAGTGGTTTTGATTACGGGGTTTTCGTTATGAATCACATGGAAAATTTTGAAGGCAAACTCTATGCGTGCCCTGATTTGTTGCAGGTCCGAGTAGTTTAGTTATTTTTTTTACTTTTCTGCTTCAATTTTTTATGTTCTTTTTTTTTATAATTGAAATGTTTCAACTTTCTTTTTGTAGTCGTGCAGTAGAAGGAAGTTACGAGCACTGTATTGTGCTTGGATTATACTTGCAGGCACTAATGACTTACGGTTTGATGTTCCCCAATCTGTGCTGGACTTCATCAACAAGAAGAAGAAATGATCATACTGTGATTTCAATGATGTTTTTTTTGGGATGTTGTTAGATGACAGATACATTGCTATGATTGTTCAGCTTGATATTTTGTTTGTTGGTTTTGTCGGTTTTTCGTAGAAGGAGAAAATACTCTGTTTTTTGTATATATTGGTTGGATATGTTGGGAGGCTTTTGGAAATGATGAATAGATGGATGTCTGAAATGTAGTAAGAATGATGTTATCATATATTTTCTCTATGTTTTCTCATTAGAAAATGACCTTTCTAAGTGCAAAAGTTTATTGTATTTTTTTTGCTGATATTATGTTAAGTATATAAAAAGTATCACTTAATGTGAAATGAAGTACCAATGAACATGTAATTTGTCCACATTACATGCACAACAAAAAATTATCATATATGTTTAGAAGTAATTTTGCTTTAACTTTAGTTGTAAATTAGTTATTTAATCATCATTCACATTTGTAAAATTACCAAATCCAATCAATATTTTTTTGCAATTGAACTGTAAAATTATCGAAATAAAACAAAACGTACCATGGGGTTATGAAAAAAGTATCAAGTACGATAAAGACAGGTATCAATATTTATTTTGGATGCATATTTATTTTTAGAGACAATTGCAGTATCATTTGTATAGTTATAAAGTATCACATTTAAAAAAAAAATGGAACATTAGATCCTAAAGAATATCATTTATTCAGCGTGAAGGTATCAATTGAAAAATAAAAACGTATCATTTTTAGAATCAAATGTAATATTAGTTTAAGAAGCAACTTAAAATGCCAACATGTGTATTTTTGTGCATGATTTTCAATTCAACAATTAATTCACTTTTTTAGCTGCTATCAAACATGGACAACATTTTTTATCACAACTCAAAAAATCAAAATAAAAAATCAATCTTGAAAAATTTCTAATACAGTCCCCTTGTTTGGCCATTTTTCACATAAAAAAAGCAACTTGAACAACCGGAAGGAGTAGACAAACTAAGAAATCATGCATAAATGATTGTCTAAGAAATGAAATTACATCATAATAGTATTCCAAAATGATAAATTTCTTACATAATAAAATGACATGATCATTTTGATTCAAATTGAACTCTTAAAACATCCCAAGATAAATTTAAAAAATGAGGAATCTTCAATCCAAGAATCTGCAAAGTAAATTTAAGAAGTGAGTCGGCAGATAGAACATGTACCATTTAATAAATATGAAAGTATCAATTATGCTGAAGACAGGTATCAGCCTGATATCCATCTAAAACAAATGAGGGTTGGGAGTCTTGGAGCCAAACTCATTCAACTGGGTTGAGCTTCTTTCAGCATTGCTCTTCTTCTTTCGGCCTTTCTTAAGTTGCCCCTTAATTCTTTTTTTCCTTTCCTTGGCTGTTGCTTTTGCTGGATCGAGTACACTTACGGATGATGTGGAAATGTCCGTGTCTTCAATTAAATTCATTGTAGTTGTTACAACCTTAACACCATCAAATATACTCTTAGATCCATGTTCCACAAATCTTCTTGCTTCTTCATTAGCTTGGGCTCTCAGAAGTATAGTGTAGTAGTTCCTAGCCATTGTGTGCCTCCAAGCAATGGAATGTAGGAAGTCCGTATTGTTATGAGGTGCACTGTCAGCTTTGTCCCACAGATCCTTTTTTGCAAGTTTTGTCCATCTTTTCAAAATGTAGCAACCGGGTATTTCTTTGACTGAGTTTCTATCGAATATTCTCAAACAGTGGGAACAGAGCAATCCATACTCCTCAAATCTCCTGCACGTGTAACTTATGTAATTATCTCCGGAATAAAAATTCACCCTGCGAGTGGTCCGAGCATTGTGATTCTAGACATCACACACCCCGACTTCCAATTCTTCACCCACAATCTCGACAATTAATGATATAGATTTAAGGAACTCATCTTCAAAATCACGGAAAAACGAGAGTGTATACACCTCAGATGCGTACTTCACCATCCCAACCAACGGTAGACGTGAACCCGGTATTGCTCATGAGCATTCAAACCCATCAACTTCTTCTTTGCTTCTCCATCTCTACACCGTTTGTTTAAAGATTGTGTAGAATTCATTCAAGTTCGTAGCCTTGCTAGCCTTAAGTCCGATCGCACTGTTTGTGCTCTCACTTCTCTGTGAGGATAGGATTCCAGCAGAGAAGTACGATTTATTGTATGCAGTACACCACTTCTCTCTAAGCTCATAAAGACGCGAAAACTAAGAGTTATCTTCCAGGCTGTACTCATTTATCATCGAGTTCCAGCAGCCCTCAAACTCTTCTTCATTCACACATCTAGATAAACACCTTTGGAAAGTGTCATTGAATGACCGGTTATCCTTCAATTTTCCAAAACGACTGATTGCGTTCTGGTAGAAATGTCATATGCACAATTTGTATCTTATATCTGGGAAAACCTGTTCACATGTAGATTAAAATGTTAGTTACATTTTATCAACTGTTTTCCAATAAAAGTTACTGTGGAATGGTATCGTCATAAAGATTACCTTTGATAATGCACTTGTAATTGCAAGATCTTGATTTGTGAAGATTTTGACGGGGTATTTCATCTTCATTGATTTCTTGAAAACTTCAAACAACCACTGAAACGTCTCCATCTTCTCATCTGATATAAATGCACAACCGAACATGACATTTTTCTTATGATGGTTCAAACCAACGAACGGTGCACAAATAAGACCATACTTGTTCGTTCTATAGGTCGTGTCAAAGACTATGACATCTCCATAAAGTTGGTAATCTTCACACATCATAGAATCTCTCCAAAATACATCAAACAATCTGCCATCACTGTTCAACTTGAACATGTAGAAGAAGTCTCCATCTTCCACTCCCTCTTGACACAACCCGTCTATAAGTGTTTGTGCATCCCCAGCTTCAATTGCACTCATCGTCATTCTATTAACAAAATTCATGTGATCCTTCAATGTGTGACCAACCAGGTGATCGTCCTTTGCTTCTTTTGACATGTATCTATATGAATCTGTGGGTTTCAGTCCAGAAGAGATCATGTCTCCAATCACAACAACTTTGTCAACATTAATTTTTCTCTGAGATCTATGCATGTGACTCCATTTTTTTCTTGAAAGTTCATGATTGTGCTCCTCATTATGATCAATTACTTCAAGCATTTCATCGTCATTTTTCTTCACCCTCAAGAATGCCTTGCAGCCAGTGCGCGTGATGTTATTTTGCTAAAAGGTGATCTGATCTTGATTACTAGATTCACCAACTTTGCCATTTTTCTTAACACCTTCATTCGAGCATACATAGTATTTCTCAATCAACTGACAAAGACTATTTGTTCTTTGTGTATTTTTCATAACACCAAATCCAACATCCCTAGCATGCGTGCAGTACAATTCGTACATCTCATCAAAGGTTTCTCTTTGAACACCGAGCAAGGATCCAGACAAGCTCACGGTATCACCTAAAGTGCATGAAAGTATCAATTAAAATATTGTACAATATCAAATTCGTGTGAGTATAACCTGATCAGTCTATGGAAAATTTTTACCTTCATATTGTGCTCGTATAAGGATTGCCTCATTGTCAGAATCATCAATTATCACAAGAGCTTATGTATTATCTCCCACATTCATGTTAATTTCATCCATCCTAAGCAATATACACGTCCAAGTATAATTTTCAAATTCTCAACAAAAATTCCCAAAATTTCAATCTCAATTGTTAGAATATGCAAAATTAATTTCACAAATACAATCTACACAATTAAATAGATTTGATTGAATTCTAGAGAATCACCTTTAAATTTTCGAGTTGCAGAAAAAATGGATTGAAAATCGAATTTCTTCAACGTAGAAGATAATGTCGTCGTCCTAACCTTCTGGCGCGGTGGTGATGGTGGCGGCGTTCCCGAGAGGTCGCCTACTCTCTCTCGCCTTCGTCTCAGTCGCGATTTCCCCCCCCCCCCCCCCTCTCTCTCTCTCTCTCCCCGTTTTCTTTTTTTTTTTATTTAAGTTTGGGCTAAATTTTTCAGAATTGGGCTTGAGGCCCATCAGTCTCCTACACTCGAGAACGGCCCTTTTCTAAATTTGATTTTTTCTATAATAAATATTAGTTTATGATATGAATGGTTGTTTACATGCTTACACGATGCATTTGGTTGAAAATGTTCAGAAATAATTTTAATTGGAAAAGACACTACTTGCTTCTCTTGTTTAACATTTAATTATTGAAAATAACGAAGTTTGATATTACGTTCAATATTATACACACAAATATATGTATATGTTCACTTTTGTCCCTTATATTGCTATGTATCATTTATTATAAATTTCATAAAATTTACATCCTTAATCACGCTGATCAGTCTTAATACACACATATACACATATCCTACATAATATTAACTTAAAAAATTACGATCTAAATTAAATCGATATCGATTGACGAATAAAGATACGTACTGATTTGTATATCATATTATATTAATGCACTCGTTGTTACTATACTAAGCTCTTTTGTTATACATAGGTACAAATGTATGTATAATTATTTTTCTTTTCTTTTTTTAAATTCAAGAGAACATTTTAATGTAATATATATATATGTATATATATATAGTATATTAAACATTCAAGATGAGACATCCTCTTATAAATAATATATACTAATAATTAAACTCAACAAAAAAAAAAACATCATAATTGATCTCTTTCAACTAGGGAAGAGTCTACTGTGTACTTAGTTTAGACCGGAGCCATCAGTGACTCTTTAGCAAGAGTCACAGGAAAAACACAAAATTTGTTAAAAAAAAATCAAAAGTCACGATTTTGTGTGACTTGACGCGGATGGCCGACTTGAAGGCATCAATTACTTTACTTATCATGTGGCACCCTCTAATTGGGTGTCACATGTATATATAGTATAATTTAAATTATAAATATTTTATATAATTATAAAATATAAAATTATATCGAAATTCATAAAAAAAATATTTATAAATAGAGTCTAATATTGATATGTTTTTACACACAACTTAAAACTATCTTTTCCTCATACATTTTCTCTATACAAATTCTTAATCTCATATTTCTTCTTCATTTTAAGTTATGGATCCAAATCACTATCGTTTTATGTACTCGTAATTTAAAATTTCATGTGTCTCATTGTAGTTTATTTAATTATGTTTTCACTCTTATAATTTTTATTTTGTTGTTAAGTAAATTATTAATTTATAATTATATGGGTAATTTTTTTATAATTATTAATTAAAAATATTATTTTAATAACATGTTCTTATTATAAAAAATAAAATAATAAATATTTTATGTAGGTTGGAAGAAAAGGAGAAATTAATATTTTATTTGAAAGTTGGGTTGGATAAGGTCAATGATGGAGTATAAATTATATAAAGTTGGAGGTTGTAGACATGGAAGATAGAGAAATTAATATTTTATTTGAAGATTGGATTGGATGAGGTCACTAATATGGATATTCTTATATACACTTGGCTCAGATCTACTAACACGTGGCTGAGTAGTTTAAAAAAAAAAAATTAAGAATACGTTATGTTATTGTGCACTTATACGAGAAGCACTGTAGATGTGGCTCCTTGAAACTATTGATGCACTTAGGCCATCTCTAACAGTCTGCACTATAATACAACATCACTATCACTAAAATGCAGCAGATTCTCAATTTCATCTCCAACAATTTGCACTATAATTCTACACCAAAAGAGAATATTCCAGAATATTCCTTTTATTTCATTTACAATTATTATTTTATAATTGATAACATATAATGATTTATGAAATTTCATTTAATTAATGTCTATATTTAAATTCAAATTTTCATAATATTTATGAAAATATTTTTTTAACAAATATATTTGAATTAATATAAAATTAAAATACGATTCATTAAAATATTCCCGATCTTGGAGGGAGCGGAAGTGACCTTTCAGATTATCAGGAAAATATTTGTATCTTTTTATTTTATTTTATGTGTAATTTTATTTCATGTATTTTTATCTATTTTAGTATTTTTATGTATTATTAGGAAAATATTTGTATCTTTTTATTTTATTTTATGTGTAATTTTATTTCACGTACTTTTATCTATTTTAGTATTTTTATGTAGTTTTATTGTTGGTGTTATTTTATTTATTTTAGTATTTTTTATTGTTGGTATAATTTTTTTCTATTTTAATTTTATGTATCAATATTTGTATTTAATTAAATTTATCATATATAACAAATTTTAATATTAATTATTACAATATATTATTTAAAATACAATACAAATAACATAGACAAAATACAAAATAAAATAATAAACAAAACATAACATTAAAAAAATATATAAAAAAGAAATAGGATGCTACCGTCCCTCTCTCCAATCCCCTATTTTACCGCCGTGGATGCAGCCGCCCTTAGAGAAGAATTGTGCAACAATTTGGTGTTTTGGCGTCTCCTCACCTTTGAGGAGACGCCTGCTAAGGTTTCAGTTCAACAGTGAATTATTGGGAATGCCAACTAGTGGTTGGCAACTATAAATTAGTTTTATACTTATATAAATTCAACTATATTAGATCTAAATTAATTACCATAATTTATAATAAAATTATGTTATTATTTTTACACATAACATTTTGAGTATTGAAAAGTATGTTTGAAAAATAAAATAATTCCTTTATGAAGCAATTATATTTATTTACATCGGTCAGAAGCCTCAGTAGTTATTTGAATCGTCGATAAATGAACAACTTTATCAAATTATTTTATTGGCAAATCATTGAAATCTTATATAACTCATTTATGACATGGACAAAATATTGACAAATTACAAAAAAATTATCTTTTGCATATGTTCCAGAAAAAATTGAATTGAGTTGTTTATAAAGTTAGAAAAATAAATTACGAGAATATAATATTATACGAACACGGGTAAATATATTAAATTATATAAAGTACATAATTATTTTATTTTTATCATGATATATTTATGTTTTAAATTTATTTTCGCACCATTTCCAATAAAATTTTAAAAGCAGTCAAATTTTGATTTTAGTATATATCATAATTTTTTTTGAAAATAAATAAATAAATAAATATGATATTAGAATTTTACGATATAACACTTTAGTATGGTGCCACAACACAATATTATTAATTAATTTAACTTATAATTTAATTGCCTATATTTAGATGTTTTAACAAAAATACTCCAATGTATAAATAACTATTGACAGTTGCATCCAATACGAAAAAACAAGGAAAAATAATTTGTTCCACTCAACTTATAAATATGGTTTTATTTTATTATTTGAAACATATTTTCCAACTTATTATGTATAGAATAATAAACAAATAAAATAATTTTTGTTACCTCGAAATGACCAATTGTATTAAGTTTATAATTTCAAAGAACTAACTAAACTATGTTCAAAAATTTAAGAAGCTAATCAAGACAATTTAGTTTAAGTTTCACGACCTTTTTCGAAAAATAGTTTAAGGGGCAACTTGAACATTAACCCTATTATTAATTATATTTTTTTTTTGCTTAAGCTGACTTTTTTAAATTTGAATATAAAATATTATTTTTGTTCGGCCATTTTGTAAGGTAAATTTTACAATGAATGAATTAAATGAATTTTTTTCTCAAGAGTAATAAGTTGAAAATAATTCATACAACTAGTTTATTATATATTTTCCAATTTAAATGTCTATATTATAATATTCTAATGTAATGTGTGTATTATTTTAACATATTGCTCTTAAGAAAAAATGCATGTAATTCATTTATTATAATGTATATGCAAAATAGTCGAGTCAACTTAAGCATAAAAAATGTAATTAAAATAATAGGGTTAAGGTAAAATTTGCTTGTGAAACTATTTATCTAGTCTGACCATTAAACTTAAATTTAAATTATCTGAATTAGCCACTCGAACTTTTGAACTCAAGCTACTAAGATCACTTGGCTTTTTGAATATTAGAACTTAACTCGACTACCTTTGAAGGTAAAATACACACACATATGCATATATATATATATATATATAATATTTTATGGATAATATATAAGTTGGAGAATATGTTTCAAATAATAAAATTAATCCATATTTATAAGTTGTGTGGAACAATTAATGTTTTTTCCTTATTTTTTTGTATCGGACACAATCATTGGTAGTCAATTGAATGGTCGATTAGTAAACAGTGATATTCCTTTTTTTATCAACAAATTATTCCAATGTTACATGATTAATTTAGTACGTTTTTTTATCAACAAATTATTCCAATGTTACAAATGTTGGCATATATGAAAAAATTATAGAATAATTCATGTAGCATTTTTCCATCGAATTATTTTGGAATCCCATGCATGTGGTTAGGGGTAGCAATTAGGGCCTGGCTCGCCCATCGGGCCAATTGAAAAAATAACGCTCGGTCCGAAAATATTCGGGCCTATATTTTAGAGGCTCGGCCTGGCCCAAAAAAGCAATCGGGCCGCCCTTGAGCTTAGTGTATTTTTACAGTTTTATGTGCCTAGGCAGCCTAGTGCCTGGTGAATTTGGGCCACCCTCTATTCAGACCGACCCGACCTAAAATTAGTTTATGTCCTATTTTTGGCCCGGCCCAGCCCGGAATGCCGACTGGATTAGCCCATCGGGTAGGGCCGAAATTGGCACCCTTACATGTGGTACTTACACTGTTGCACCATTTTGTAATATCGATGGAGATGTTGCAAGAATATTTAATTCACATAATGATGATGCTGCATTTTTCTATGAATCTATATAAGAATTAACACTATGAACTTAATTTTGTTTATAGTAAGCATAACAAAATATGAGTAAGGTGACTCATTTTCTTAATCTCAGGAAGATGGGTTGCTTCACATAACTTGTGGGGCACCAAATTATGTTGCTCCTAAATTGGTGCTATTTTTTCGATTTTTTTCTCTAAATGGTTCTATTTCGTTATTAACTAATTTTATTTATTTGATTTCGAGGTGATCGACAATAAGCTAAGATGGACCTTTAGTCTTTATGTGTTACTCTATTTGTGCTCATGATCGATTGTCGAGTTATTTGACTTTTTAATGCAGTTAATTTTAGTCTTATTTGTTCTCTTATATTTTTAGGCAATAACATAGAATCACTTGTGTATGTGTGAGATGAGGAAATTGTATATTTTTAGGTTGGATTTTCCTTGTTTAACCAAATTTTGCGCAACACAAATTTCCATTCTCATGTCTTACTTTCTGAGCTTGTTAATTTGCAAATTTCTCCACTCTCAAAAAATGTGATTATAACATTTGATGTGGATCTTAAGCCTTATAATTGCATTCACATAATGATGATGCTGATTTTAATTGGGCAAGTGTCTCGAATAACCCAAAATAGATAAGTAAAAAAGAAAATGCACGTATACGATATGCATAACTATGCAAACAAACACATATTTTTTTTCGACGCCCCGTGATGGGCTTCGGACTGTGTTTTTCGACTTATCTGCGACGAATATTGCTCTCTGATCAGAAAAACTGCTAAAAATAATTGGAAAAATATACAGCAAATGACTTACATTGTCTATTTCTTCACTATTTTCGTGCTCCATGATTGATTTCCACCAAAAATCTCAATCCAAATAAATTTTGGAAGCTTTTGAGAATGGTTAGGATATGTGCTCCATGTATGTTTCGTTCTCCAGTTCTTTCGATTTCTGCTTCATTTTCAATTAATTTTGAGTGTTTATATTCACACCACATATTTTTCATTATACACCATATTTACTAAATACACCACAATTTAATTTAATTTTCTTTGTTTTTTTTACTTTATACACCACATTCATTTTCAATTTTACCCACGTTTAAAAAATCTTTCATTTAAAATCAATTAAAACAAAAAAGAAAGAAAGAAAGGAAAATTTTTAAAAATTTTGTTGTTAGAAGAGAAAAATATTAATAGTTTCTTTCTCCACTACCACTGCCACTGCGGACAACTCCAACCAACACCGCTTTGCCGCAGACAACTTCATTCGGCCCTAAAGCACAGAATCTTTCCTCGTCTTCGTCGAGGAGGTGGAGGACATCGTTGAAAAAACCAGCTTCGCACGGCAACATGAGGGTGCCAGTTGTCGAGTAGCCGAACTCCTACTAGACCTAGTTAAGGAGGGTGATGAATACTGGGAGGTTCAAGAACTGAATTGGGATGACGAAACAGTAGTGCTCCGTGCTGACATGGACCGCGATGGAGCTACAGAGAGTGCGGCGGTTTGCGCTGGTCGGTTCGTCGGAAACGTCGTATAAGGAGATATATAAGAGAATGAAGTTGCTTCCCCTCAAGCTTCTCGATTTCCAGTGGTTGACCACTTGTTTCAGCTGTGCGATTTGTCTGTTTTACGAGCTGAATTTAATTCAAAAAAATAAGAGATTTGTAGAAAATTAGAGAGAATTGAGATAGAAATAGAGAGAATTGGGGAAAGATTAGATTGACTTGGGGAACAAATATCAATTACAGCTTGCCCTTATACAAAATGAGAGTTGGATTTATACCAAACGACGATGTTGGTTATTCATTCTAATCAACAAAAGCGTGTTTCACCATAACAAAAGCGTGATATATCTATCACTAGAAAATAGAGCTTCAAGCTGGATTGTAACAATCACCTCTCTTCGGAAAAAAAAATGCCTTTATGCCATCAGATGTGGAAATTTGGACGTTATTTTCTCATAGTCTTCCTATGTTGATTCTTTTTCTGGTAAATGAGCCCACTGAACGAGTACCTCTGCTGCTGGACTATTATTTCTTTGGATCAAATGGCGAGCTAGGATTTTGATAGGGTACAGGATTTTCTTGCCCAAATCATCAAAAACAGGTAATGAAGTTGTAGTCCTGTCTGCAGAGCCCACTTTCTTTTTGAACAAGATACATGGAAGACTGGGTGCAACTTTGTATTTTCAGAAAGTTGCAGACGGTAAGCAACTGAACCAATCCTGTCAACCACACGGAATGGACCGGCATATTTCGAAATGAGATTCCATAGTTTGTTATTTCGCAATGTCCGTTGAAGGTAAGGTTTCAAATTTAGGTACACCCAATCACCGACCTCAAATTGGCACTCCATTCTTCTTTTATCAACCAACTTTTACATCCTGTCCTGAGCTTGATGCAAGAGGTATTTCAAGTGTTGTTGAATGATCTATTTCTCTTATAATAAGTGCTCAACTCCAATAACTGCATTAGACTGGTACGGGCCCATGAGCATCGGAGTAGCTCGATATCCATATAGAGCCTCAAAGAGAGATGTTTTGATAGAGGAGTGGTAGCTGGTATTATACCAATGCTCTGCATACGACAACCATTTCGACCATTATTTTAGTTCTGACCCACACATATGTCGAAGATAATTCTCCAAATATTGATTGACCCTTTCACTTTGTCCATCGGACTGTGGGTGGTACACAATGCTCAGATGGTGGTGAACCCCCAAAGAAGTAAGAAGCTGCTGCCAAAATTGACTCGTAAATAACTTATCCCGATTACTGACAATGCTCTGTGGAAGACCATGCAACTTGTAGACTGTCTCCATGACTAATTATGAAAGTTGAGAGGCGGTTATAGGGTGGCGTATAGGAAAAAAGTGAGCATATTTGGTATAGCAGTCGACTACCACCCAAATAGCATCTTTTCTGCCAGACTGTGGAAGTTGTTCGATAAAATCCATGGTAAGGTATTGCCAAGCTTGATCAGGCACGGGTAGAGGTTGCAGCAGGCCAGGAGTCTTCCTAGTCTCATGTTTGTTGACTTGACACACATGGCATTGTGACACAAGATAATGCATATCCTTCTTCAATTTGGGCCACCAAAAAATATTTTTCAATCGTTGGAGTGTAGTTGTCTCTCCTGAGTGACCACTAATAGTTGAAGTATGGAAATAATCAAGTACGGAACTTCGAAAATCAGTAGTCTCACCTACATAGAGCCTCTTCTTATACTTTAACACCCCATTTTCATAAGTATATCAAGACACATTGTACGGAAAGGTTATCATTTCAACAATAATTTCTTGTGCAAGTGTGTCGGTAGTATAACTCTTAATGACTTTCTCTATCCAGAGTGGTTGCACCATCGTGATAGCCATACATCCAGATTCTTCCTCTAATGTTTCTTGGAAAACCCGAGATAGAGCGTCAGCTGCTGAGTTCTCAGTTATCTTTTTGTACTCAATTTTGTAATCGAAACCCAATAGCTTAGTCATATATTTATGCTGCAATGGTGTATAATTTTTTTGCGTAAGAAGATGTCTTAAACTTTGCTAATCTATCTTGATCACGAATTGTCCATGCAGAAGGTAGTTTCGCCACTTCTCAACAGCCATAAGAATTGCCAAAATTTCCTTCGCATATATTGATAGCCCCAAGTTCTTAGGACTCAAAGCTTTACTAGTATAGGCCAAAGGGTGACCACCCTGCATCAGTATAGCTCCTAGCTCGTTGTAGCAAGCATCAGTTTTAATGATGAACTCCTTTGAGAAGTCTGGTAATTATAGTACATGAGTTGTTGTCATAGCTTGTTTAAGCTCGTCAAAAGCTTGTTGAGCTTCTTTAGTCCATAAGAACTGCCCCTTTCGGGTGAGGTTCGTCAATGGCTTTGCAATAATTCCATATTTTCTCATTAATTTTTGGTAGTAACCGGTCAACCCCAAAAACCCTCTTAAGGCCTTTACTATTTTTGGTGGAGGTCAGTTGAGCATAGCTTCAATTTTGTTTGAATCTTTAGCTATTCCTTCTTTCGAAATAACGTGGCCCAAATACTTCACTCGATCTCTTCCAAAGGCACATTTAGAATCCTTAGCAAACAATTTATTCTTAACCATCAACTGAAAAACCTCTCGAAGATGCTCCAAATGTTCCTCTAGAGTTCGACTATAAATTAGGATATCATCGAAGAACACATGAACTGATCGTTGTAGAAATGGCTGAACGATATGATTTATTAGAGCTTGAAATGTAGCTGATGCATTGGTAAGCCCAAATGGCATCACTTTAAATTCATATAACCCGGAGGTGGTCGCAAAAGCTATCTTATGCACGTCTTGAGGGTACATTCTAATTTGATGATAACCAGACCGGAGATCAATCTTTAAGAATATCTTTGCTTTCCCTGACTCATCCAATAAGTCATCCACTAGCGATATAGGGAAGCTGTCCTTGATAGTAAATGAATTGAGCTTGCGATAGTCGACACAAAACCGCCAGGTTCCATCTTTTTTCCTGATGAGCAACACTGGAGATGAACATGGACTACTACTCTCTTGTATGATCCCACTTTGTAGCATTTCTTGCACCAAAGCTTCGATCTCCACCCTCTACAAGAATAAGTATCGATAAGGAGGAATCTTAAAAGATGTAGTGCCCGGTTTAAGAGGAATTTGATGGTCATAGGCTCGGGTAGGTGGCAATCCCTTTGGTAATTCGAATATGCTTCGATATTCTGCAATAGAGGTTGAATTTTTGGGACTTGTTTGGTCTCTTGTGAAATTTCCTCCCAAAAAATTTTGCATATACATCCAAATACATTATCATGTCTCTTTCGGAACACACTCTTCAATTAATTTGCAAAGATCATACTAAAAGATACTCTTGGTTAGCTACCATGTAATGTGATATTTTGTCCATTTCTTTGGAATTGAATCCTCTGTTTCTCAAAATTGAAGGTCACGGGTCCCATTTGGCGCATGAAGTTTACTCCCAAGACCATGTCACAACCCCCGCAGAGGCTACAAACTTGTTTACGCTCATTTTCCATTCAAATTGAGTACATTTTGCATTGCATTCAGTTCTACTTCCATCAACTACAGTCACAATCATAGGTTTGGTGTATTCTAGCACATACCCAATCTTCTTCGCTGTTTCGAGGTCTATAAAACTGTGAGTCCTACCCGTATCAATCAATACACCTAGTTCGTGTCTGCCCGCCAATCCTTTTAACTTAATAGTAACATGTGCGAGCTGCCCCGCAAGTGCATGAACTGAGACTTGTAACTCTACATCTTCCTCATGTTTCTCCTCCACTAATCTTATTTCATCATCCTCCTCCAGGGAGTCCTCACCCATAATGACAAATAATTTCTTGCATTTGTGCCCGAAATGATAGGGCTCATCGCAGTTAAAGCATACGTTCTTTTTTCTTCTTAACTCCATCTCTTCCGGAGTCAATCATTTCACAGGAGGTATCTTCTCAGATTCACTATCAGCCAACTTAGTTTTATGACCTTTAGAGGCACTTAAATTCCCTTTCCAAGACCCACTTGCATTGCCATATGTTTTGTTCACCACCTTGCTACTATTATTTTGAGAATTTAATAGCCCTTCTCATTTCTGAGCCAACTGGATTGTTTCCAAAAAGGAATCAGGATTGAACATCTCCACCATTTGTCCTATGTCTTCTTTCAATCCGCTGATGAAACTCTTCACAAAATACTCTCCAGTGAGGAATCTGTTTGTTACTACCATAAATGCTTTCAATTCCTCAAATTCCTTAATATATACCTGAACTGGCCCCATCTGTTTCAACTTGTTGAATTGCCCAATTAAATTTTCACCTCCCGCATTCTGAAACCTCATCAATACAAGCTCGGCGAAATGGTCCCATAACATATTCTCTTTCCCTTCTATATAATCTGTGTACTATTATTCTGCGTCACCTTCCATATGCATAGCAGCCAACACGATTTTTTCGTAATCCGACATGTTGATCACAAAATATTTATGACATTTTCAAAGCCAATGTCGCGGATCTTCTCCATTAAATTTTGGAAAATCAATTTTCAGCAAATGTGAGTGGAGACATGTATGATTTTTCAAGTGTGAAGTCGAATGATGCATGTTTAGCGTAAGAACACCTGCTCATCCTCTACTAAGTGAGTTTGCGATAGGATTAGATGAAGAATAAGTGTTACTAGTTGCCGCAGCTACATCCACGGTCTAACTTTCTTTCCCGATCATGTGTTTGAGGATTTGTTCAATTTTACTTAATGTGGATTCCATTTGTTGTGACAGCTCTGCGATTTGTTTATGCATTTCGAGCTGGTTGTTCGCCTCTTCTTATTGCATCAATTGAATCTCTTGTTACCATCATATCGTATCCTTTCCTCTTGATTGTGCAACAACTCACTTTGATTCTGCACCAATTCTGCGAGTTCTTCAATTGTGTCAATTCGCGAAGTATTACTTTTTGTCATGGGTATCAGAGTTGGCAGTTAGGATCGCTTGCTCTAAGGCCAACAATATTACAAGCTGAATTTAATTCAGAAAAATAAGAGAAGAGATTTGCAGAAAATTAGAGAGGATTGTGATAGAAATAGAGAGAATTGGGGAAGGATTAGATTGACCTGGGGAACAAATATCAATTACATCTTGCCCTTATACAAAATGAGAGCTGGATTTATACCAACACGCTACATTGCCCAAACGACGACGTTGGCTATTCATTCTAATCAACAAAAGCGTGTTTCACCATAACAAAAGTGTGATATATCTATCAATAGAAAATAGAGCTTCAAGCTAGATTGTAACAGTCTGATCATATGTTCGTTTTCTTGATGGCTGACGACATTTTAGAGAGAGGAAGAGAGAAAAAGAGACTAGAAGTAGCAGATGATTTGAAGAAATGTGGAGTGAGGGAGAGAGGAGAGAAAATGGGTTGGGGAAGAAACGGGGTGATTCTTTTTTCTTTTGAATATTTTAAAAAAAATATTTTGAAATAAATACAATATTTTTTTATTTAAAAGGATATTTAAGTAAATTATTAATGATTTAATTTATAATTAAATTTAATAGTGGTGTATATATATAAACATCGTTAATTTTTGATATATTAGGTATTGTTTTCTTTTAATTTATGATTATTGAATTATTTTTTTGAATTTATAGTTATTAATTAGTAAGGATATTTAAATAAAATCATAAATAATTACTTTTCAATTAATTTAATATGTATTGTGTTTGAAAAAACATAATCTCTACATGAATCCAATGTTTATCTAGCAACACAATACCGTCCGTCCACGTGGAGATAAGCTTCCGTTTCACAATTTAATCAACCCCCTCTCTCCCAACTCTCCTCTCCGGCGAAGAAATGGCTACTCTCACCCATTTCACTGCCTTCACCCCTCTCTCCTCTCTTTCTTCATCAATCCCTCGCCACTGCCCATTCCGCTGCTCCATTGCAGAGGGTCCCGCCGCAATTTCCCCCTCTCCGGGGACGAGCGATGGGTCGCCGTTGGACTGCGTCATTGTGGGCGGAGGCATCAGCGGCCTCTGCATTGCTCAGGCCCTTTCCACCAAGCATCGTAACTCCAATCTCATGGTCACGGAAGCGAGAGAGCGTGTCGGAGGAAACATCACCACCGTCGAGAGGGATGGTTATCTCTGGGAGGAAGGCCCCAATAGCTTCCAGCCCTCCGATCCCATGCTAACCATGGCTGTGGACAGTGGGTTGAAGGATGAGTTGGTGTTGGGAGACCCAAATGCCCCTCGTTTCGTCTTGTGGGATGGGAAGCTGAGGCCGGTGCCTTCCAACCTCACCGACTTGCCATTCTTTGACTTGATGAGCATTCCTGGGAAGCTCAGAGCTGGTTTTGGTGCAATGGGTCTTCGCCCGCCCCCGCCAGTTTGTTTCCCCTCTTTCTTCTTATGTTTTGTTGCTTCTGCATTGCATTGCATTCTTACCATTTCAGATTTTGTTGAAGGTTACAGGGTCATGAGGAATCGGTTGAAGAGTTTGTGAGGCGTAACCTTGGTGATGAAGTTTTTGAGCGCTTAATAGAGCCCTTTTGCTCCGGTACTACTTAAACTCTAGCACATGTAAAGCCTTTTCTAGTTTAGCACTTGCTCAAATTTTGTTTGGTGATTGCTTTACGACATTGCTAAGTTACATCGGGTTTTCTTGAAGCTTTTAAGATATACGGCATATTCTCTTGATAGACTCGAGCATTCCGATCTATACATGAAGTGATCTTATGCATACACTCATAAATGCAAAACTTCTCATGCCTTTATCATTAGAAAGTTTGGTGTTGCTATAATAGAAATGTTGGTTTGGATGCGGTTGTTTGACAAAAACAATCGTGAGACAGCACTTGACAATTTGATGTCTGTAAAGGATAACTATTGCTGGGTTGAAAAACTTCGTAAAATCTTTTCAATTTGAGTGTCAAGTGTATTGTGCTCGCAACAAAAGTGCTGAGATTCTCCAGAAGCTAACTAGATGCTGGGCTTCATAGGCTAAACTATGCCTACTCTTTCTGACTTCATCTATACACTAATAGATAGACACAAATTTGTTTCTCACCCATCAAGTTCTTACTCCATTTACTAACAACACCATGCTAAATTAAGAGGAAGACAACTTATTTTCTTCTAGAAAATAAGGAATGATTAAAAAAGCTATTCATTATTTTCAATTAGACATTTAGTTTTTTGTAGATAACTGCATTTCAATAAATGTAGGAGATATACACTTATTTGATGGCAAACATCGATTTTAGTTGAGATTGAAATTTTTTTGTATTTTTTTTTTCAAAGAAAGTTATTCATGCCAAATACACTTGTGGCCTATCATATTCAAACTCCAGGTGCCCAGGTCTTAATTGAAGATTCTGTATAGTAGCTTATAAGATTTTTAAGAAAAATTCAGCCAGATTCCTTTTTTACTCACAAGTCTGATTAAATGTATCATGTGGCTCAAGGTCCAAACATTATGCTGGGAATGTTTGTAGTATTTCGGGTATGATATGCATATTTTATTGAATGAATATTATATCACATTTCTCTTCTTGTACAGGGGTTTATGCTGGGGATCCATCAAAACTAAGTATGAAAGCAGCATTTGGGAAAGTTTGGAAACTGGAGCAAACTGGTGGTAGCATAATTGGAGGAACTGTGAAAGCAATTAAAGAGAAATCTAGCAGCCCAAAGGCACCGAGAGATCCGTAATTATATCCTTACCGAGGCCTTTCTTGTGATAGATTATTTTAAATGCGCGTGAATTTTCACATTTTAAATTAAATGCAACTCCAGGCGCTTACCAAAACCAAAAGGCCAAACAGTCGGGTCGTTTAGGAAGGGTTTGGTAACACTGCCTAAGGCAATTTCGTCAAGGTACTCATCATTTCTTATGCACTGTAAAAAAACACATAATTTTTCTCATTTCCTGATGCAGGATTCTTTGGTTTGTGCTCTCGATGGCTCGATGCTAAAAAAGGAATTGCAACACTCTGTTTTTAATTTTGAAAAAAAAATAGAATTCTAATAACTTTCGTCTTGTACATAAACTATAAATTCAAACATTTGATGTGATGAAATTATTGCTGATCATATTTGTGAAAATTTAAGGTCAGAAAGTAGCTATATAAATGCATTTTAAAAGTAAAAGATGCAGCAATGGACTTCATTAATTCATTGTTAATGTCACAAGATTTACGTATAAGAAATACTTGACTTCTTCAGTGATTAAGCTAGTAAAATGGGGGAAAAGGTGTTATTAGTTATTACTAATTATATATGTTTGTGCTCATTGCTCATGCATATGTTATATTTCTAGCTTAGGAAACAAGGTCAAGTTGTCATGGAAACTTACGACCATCTCTAAGTTGGACAATGGAGTTTACACGTTGACATATGAAACTCCCAGTGGAACAGTGTCTGTGCAGAGTAAAAGTATTGTCATGACTGTGCCATCCTATGTGGCTAGCACCATATTACGTCCACTTTCGGTATGTTGTATATATATTATGCGTGCATTCATTTAAATTCACTTATGTGTTGAGAATTGGTACTAGAACTGTCAAAACTCTATCTCCCTTACCACTGTACTAGGAGCAGTTAGGTTTTATTGATGGTTGTAGATCTTTAAATATGAACCTAAAATGTTGAAGGTGTTTTCATTAAGCTGTTCTGTATGTCTATTTTCTAGGTGTTCTATTTATTAGCTTTTCTAACACTATTATGTGTGCATCTATATTCTGTCTGTGTAGATAACTTCAGTAATAGTTATCTTGAATATGCAAATGTTTTATCACACAATTTTTTGCTATCTCTCGTACACATTTATTTGCAGGCTATTGCAGCAGATGCATTGTCAAAATTTTACTATCCACCTGTTGCTGCAGTCACCATTTCATATCCAGAAGGAGCAATCCGTGAAGAACGTTTGATTGATGGTGAACTAAAGGGGTTTGGGCAGTTGCATCCGCGTTCCCAAGGGGTTGAAACTTTAGGTAAATCCATTAGGATTAATTTATTGATTATTCCTATATATCATGCATGTAGAAAACTGTGAGTTTATGAGCATTATTCAAATTTATTATAGAGTGCAACTTAAAGCTGTATGTGCCGCTGATATAGCTCTATTGTTGTTTCCCCTTTGATTCTACAGGAACGATATATAGCTCATCACTGTTTCCTAACCGTGCCCCACCTGGAAGAATTCTTCTCTTGAACTACATTGGAGGAACTACCAATCCTGGAATTACATCTAAGGTAAAAACGTGTGTAAACAATACATGCTTATAGTGCAACTATTGACATTAGAAACTAGACTCTTTTAGAAGGAATAAAAAAAGGTTATAAGTTGAAATTCCTTTATTCAGTTAGAAATTGTTTCTGAAGTGCTTCTAAGTTGGTTAAGTTATTTCAAGGAGCTAATGTCGCATATATTTTGTTTAGGCTTAATTTTATAAATGGTTACTGTGCTTTACTTGAGCATTAAAGAAACGTCTTAATGTTCTTTTTCAGTATTTGATGGAGTCAAGTCAATTTCTTGTGAATTATACCATATGCACTAGGAATTCACTTTTGCATATTTTTCAGTTTCCATACTGGCATGTTTGGTTGGTTGCCTCACTACTTGTTGTTTGATCAGACTGAGAGCCAACTTGTGGAATCGGTGGACCGTGACTTAAGAAAGATGCTTATAAAAACTAATGCAGCGGATCCACTAGTCCTGGGAGTACGTGTGTGGCCACAAGCCATTCCACAATTTCTGGTTGGCCACTTGGATCTGTTGGATAATGCCCGAACTGCTCTGAGCAATGGCGGTTTTAACGGGCTTTTTCTTGGAGGTAATTATGCGGCTGGTGTAGCGTTGGGCAGATGTGTAGAGGGTGCATATGAAGTTGCAGCAGAGGTAACAAATTATTTGTCAGAAAATGTGTATAGGTGAAGTTCATAATTGGGGATTAGTTGAAGGTTGTGTAGGATGAGTAGTGGAAAGTTTTATTTTTCCACTGTTTAAGATAAGTCACATGCAGTTGAGAACTTGTATTGTGATTAAGTAGATTGCAAGAATTTGAGGTGAACATCAAAATTGAATAATATTTCCACTCTTGTATCAGATTCTGATGAGAGCATTTACTTGTACAAACTTTGTGAGCGGATTTTAGATATACATAATTTTTATACGATGAATGGCGACCCAAAATCCTATAACTTTTTACAGTTACAGAGTTATTGTGTATGAAATTGAAGTCAGTAGTGTTGTTGATATTGGCAATCCAAGTTGGGTCCGGTTGAGACGTTGAAGATGGCAGCGTACCGTTGGAAGTATCCAATCCGATCTAAGACGGAGGCGCTGGTGGGAATCCCACATTCGAGTCCTCCATTGATGATGTTGGTGACGAGCCCGAAACCGGCGGTCCGATTGGCGGCCAAATCCTGTTTCGTGGGGATGTAGCGGCTGACCATGACGTTGTGGCAGGAGGGCTTGGGGTTCTGCTCTGTCATCCAAAACCAAAGCGCGGTTTTCCATGAGATGACGGAGTTGTTGGAGACAATGTCCGGGTTGGCAAGGCCGTCGAACCCCAAGGCTCGTCCTGCTGGTCCGTAGTTGTAGTTCCTGCAGGCAGGAATAGAATCATCATTCCCGATGAGTCATGATTGTATTGATGAAGTGAAACATGCATGCATCTATGCATATGACAAATGAATTGGTTTTTTTCTTTTGTTTTTACCAGGATAGCTGAATAGGGCCTCGGCCTTTGTAGGACTTGCCGGGAGAACAAGGCCATTGAGTGTTGGTGTCGTCGCAGTAAATGCTCTGAGGAGCGACTTCTTCCTTGAAGCAGAGGCCCCAAGCGTAGGGGCCGTTGGGGGCGGTAGCCCATCCCCCGGTCGTCTCGTGGGAGATTTGAGCGAGAAATGCGGCGATCTCACGCTTCCTGGTGGCGGCGCTGCCGGTGTTGCCGAATTTCGGGAAGCATCGGGTGGCTTGCACGAAGGAGTCGTAGGTGAAGAAATCTTTGGCGGGGCAAACGGCGTCGTCTTTGTGTAGGAAGATGGTGTTGAACAACTGTCGAGGAATTGAAATTGATATGGAGCTGCCCATCGCCAACCCAATGTTCATCACCAACCAACACAAACACAAATGCAGTATTGATATTCTCATTGATAATATACTACCACTAGCCTTCATTCTTCAACCTACCATGCATGTATGCATATGCTTATATATATATATATATATATAGCGAGAGAGAGAGAGAGAGAGAGAGAGAGAGAGAGAGAGAGAGAGAGAGAGAGAGAGTCAGTGACATGGTCGTGAGCAACTAATCCAGTTGTATCATAGAGTCAGCGGTCAGAATTTTATACACACAACCATTATTGATTTATGATCCCTTTTACTCTCTTGGATAATTAATTTAATATGATTTTGACCGGGCACATACACCCATGATTAGACCAAGTCACACTAGCTACTAATTGGTCTACACCATAATTTGAATAATATTCTACTTTTAATGATTGATTTCATCGTCTTAAATATAAAATGTAATTAATACTTTCAAGTCATTTCTCAAAATCATCCAAAAATATGTCACATTATCGTTGCCAAAGAAAGCAGTATCAACATTTATCTTCACCCAACCAGTTAGAGGTTTATGCCAACCATCATAAACAGCATTGCTAGCCGGAGCCATGCCATTCGAAGCCCTTGTCAATGCTTTTGTTTCTAATGTAGTTGATGTGCCGGAATTTGGAAATATTGTGTCTAGCTGTAAAAAGATTTTAGAAGAGTATTTATTTAACATTGTAGCATATTCGTTATAATGACAATATTGTGGACATCGTTTTACTATGACGTGGATTTTTTAACTCTTATTGTTGGATTGAACTTCCTTTCCTGGTCTTCTTGATATGTTTTGTATTTTCTCTTCATTAATGTTAATGTTAGTATTTCCTCTCAAGTTAAAAAACAAAAATGTAAAATATAATTTAAGAATCTTCTCATTAATTAGTGAGTAATTTGGATGTCAGTGTTGGTAGTATTCCACTTTAGAAGGTGTTAAAAATGGAAAATGTCGACACCTCGCAATTGCAATTGCAATTGCGTTTACTTTTTTTTATTTATGAGTCGTCCAATGAAATAGTGCCGCAGTTCATCATCCAATGGCAATAATTAATAAGTGCTGTGATCCTGGAATTAATAATTAGTCACACTTATTTTATTTGAAAAAAAAAATCCCTATTTTTAATTAAATCTTTTAAACTTACAAAATAAAAGATTACCTACTATGGTCTATGCTTACGCCTGGCTCCTCAGCTTTACTAATAAGTAAAACTGCAATTGAATCATGTACAAGGATCTTTTATTGCATTTTTATTGCACATTTGATTTTTTTAGTCCTTTTTTTCTTTCAATTTCAATTTACTGTACTTTAACTTAATTTTATATTTATTATTTAAGGTCCATTCTATCCAATTAAGATGTGTTATATAATTTTTTAGTATTTAATTTTAAGTTTCTATTTGATTATTTGAAAAATCAAATTCTAAAAATATATAGTAAATCCTAAATTACAAGTGTAAAATTATACTAAAACACAACAAATTGAAATTGAAGAAAAAAAAAAACTAGTGTGTAATAAAAAACATAACAAGTACAATAGATAAGCGATTTTGTGTGGGAATGAAGTAGCTCTCTTTGCATTGATTATAATTTTTTCACAAACTCATACGTACGTGTGATCTAGGACTTAGAAAAATACTAAATGTAACGGCATTGACAAAATTCAATCGAAAGATAAAAACATAAAGGTATCTTTACGACGAATTGAAGAGAGTAGAACTTTGTCCATATGATTCGTATTTTAATTTTTTAAAGTCTATTAATTAATTTCTTTCCTTTTTTCAATTATAAAAAAAGATGAAATGAGGGAAAATTTGAAGCCGCCTGAACGTGCCCGAATTTTAGAATTTTAACTAAAATAAACATTTTTAAATTATATTTTGGGGATATATCTTACTTTTCAAGTAGATGTTAATTATGTCAACCCTAATTTTTTCCGCCTTATATTATATAATCGACAATGTTGTGTTTTTTTCACATGATATCATTAAGAAAAAAACTCACCAACGTCGTTTACATATCAGGAGGTTAAAAAAAAAAGACCAACACACAATTCACATGAAATTTCATGTTGCACTCCTTCTGTATATTCATGTTGCACTTTCAAATTACGAGTTTTTCTTCCATTTTTTTTTCAAGTTTATTTTTTTGTGATTTAGTATAATTTTAATATTATTTCTTAGGGTTTACCCCACCCAAGTAGAGTGTATAATTATTTTTTAGTATTTGATTTTCAGTTAATAATTCATTATTATGGTTAATCAATTCAAAATTCAATTTTATAATTTTTTAAGGGTGTTTACTATTTACACCATGACCTTTTCTTTTCACACCACAAAAAATTAATGCAAAAGTAATTATTTTTAAGATTACTAAAATATCAATTTTTACTTCAACACACTTCAAATTTTACTTTCCACACCATAAAAATAAAATAAAATAATCAACACACACACACACACACACACACACACACACATATATATATATATATATATAAACATTACCTTGATCCATCTTCTTCCAGTTTGACAACATGAGTTTGCATATATTTTAACTTCGACACCCTAGTTTCTCAAACTTTAAGGGGGGTGTATTGGTTGTGGATTTTGATGGATTTCATTGGACTTTTAAAATCCGGATGTATTCAATCCAGACTTTTAAAAGTCCAATGAAATTCTGGTGTATTCAATCCAGACTTTTAAAAGTCCAATGAAATCCTGCTGTATTCAATTCAGACTTTTAAAAGTCCAATGAAATCCTGGTGTATTCAATCCAGACTTTTAAAAGTCCTTTAAAATTCTGAGGTATTCAACAATCCACAGACTTTAAAAAGTCATTGACTTCAATGGATTTCGGCTGGATTTCACGTGAAAATTACGAAGGATGAAATCCGACCTCCAGACACGAGATTTCGATAGATTTGGAAAACCCGGCAAGCGCGGTGTCCCAGCGGCCAGTGAGGAGTTGAAATCGGGCACCCCAGCCGTCACCCGACCCCAGCGGCCGCTGGGATCAAGGCCGCTCGATTCCAACGGCCTCTGGGTTCAATTTTTCTTGCCGTGTACACCGATCGTTGTGGTCCAATGAGCGCTGGCGAGATGGATTTGAAATCCATTGAAATCGTTCAAAATCAGTCCGAAATCCATACGAAATCCGCCAGACTCTGTGTGGAGTTGGGAGACTCCATGTGGAGTTTTGGGAGACTCCATGCGGAGTCTATGGATTTATAAAATCCATAGAAATCCATGGACATTTTAAAGTCCAACAAAATCCATCAAAATCCTAATCCAATACACCCCCCTAAATTCAAGTACATTGTGTTTAAATCTACCATAGAGGGTGGAAACGATGAAGAAACAAGTAATATACATGATTTGCTATTGTTTGAATTGATTTTGTTTTGATTATTCGAGAATTCTAGCGAGTTTACACTTTTAAATCATCAAAGGGATTCAGAAATTTGTTCGGTATTTTAATTCAACCTAAACTGCAAGTGTACAACGAGGTTTCTAGTATAATGGCGAACAAGGTCGAATCCACAGAGACTTAAATTCTAGTTACTAGTTATTCTATCTATCCTAACGCTGCTATCTAGACTATCCAAGGTTTAGAGATTTTAAGCAAATGAAAGAAAACAAATAAATAACTCGCAAAACTAAATTCACAACAAATAAAGCTGCAGAGAAGAATTATCAAGAAGAAATGCGTATTCTAGGATTGAACATTCATCAAATACTCCATCTTATTAACTAATCCAATAACTATGTCTATGTTGGGATTTCAATCACACTAGAGCAACCACTTAGCTATTCAGAACCCTTTCTCAGAGAATTAAGAACATTGATTACATTATAAATAACAATGTCTCCATTCATTATCTAAAATGCAACTCCTAAATGATCCGTAGGTTTAAAGTGCTCTCACCAGTAATCTCAACTCTCTCGAGTGGTATTAATTACTATGTTAATTATTCTATTCTAGTGTTGAAACTCCTTTCTCGATTTATGAATCAACACAACAAATTACATCAATTAATGGCCAATCAATTGGCATAAATAAATACACACCGAGAATAATTAAAGTGAAATAAAAATCATAGACATAAAATTGGAATTAATAATAAAATTTCATAAATGAATCATGAATCAACCCTAGAATACTAGGGTTTAGTTGTTCATAATGAAATAAACAAAAGAAATCAAATTCAGGATGTTCATGGCTAGACAAGAATTAAACTAAATAAAACCCGGAAGAATAAATATGTCTCTAATCTTGACTTGCTTGAAATCCTCTATCGTGTTCTTCACGATGCTTTTTCTCCATAGCAAAACACCTGCTTCAAACTTAGTGTATGATAATTGATGTCAGATTTTCGCCCAAAAAGAATCCTTTTATACCAAGTTAGGAAAAAGCCCAAAAATACAGTGGAAATCAGACAAAGCCCGCTTCAGTCGCGACCAGAGTCGCAACCCTTCCGTCTGCGAATCCACGTGGCATGATGTGGCACCACGTGGCATGAAATTCATGGTCTTCACCCCGGTCGCGAATTTTCTTCTTATGAACCCCTCATCTGTCGCGACACTGTAGTATTCTACTTATAGGGATTCGTGACCCTGCAGTTGCGATCGGATCACGGGTAGGCTTCGCGGTTCTTTGCACGCTTGGTTCCATCCCATTTTTCTCGATCATTCTCTTCATATACTCTCTTAGGACTCCACCTTCACTTCAACCCTTTAAAGCATCCAAAATTGATCAACAAACCTGCAAAATACAACAAGAACGACCAACTCCCAAAAACTCGGAAAACTCGAATAAACTGAGATAAAACACATTTAAATTATACAAAACATGACACAAAAGTGTACCAAAATAAGTGTAAAATCTCAGTTTATCAACTCTCCCAAACTTAGAAGTTTGTTTGTCCTCAAACAAAGAATTAATACCTAAAACATGAACAAGACAAATTATGCACACAATCCACAATCTAGCAAATAGGATCTCAAGAATTAAAGAATCGCGCGAGTTCAACATTCAAAAGCCCGTCATATCCCACACATATGCCCTTGAAACTCAAGAAACACAATTACGCCAATGTTCTTCTCGGTTGTGTGTGTATCTCTCAACTCTCACAAGTCACATAAATCATGGTACACACTCATCGAATCTCAATCATGCAGAAATATCAACCATAAGCTTGCATTCTTTCTCATCTCACCAAACGAGACCATGCTGGAATAAAGAATCAAAAAGGACTTTTAAACATGTTGTAATGTAGGCTTTGGGTTGGGGTTGGAGATATATGGATAAAAGTGACTAAAAGATTTGCAAAAATCACATAAGTTTACAACTCTCTCAATTCATTTAGACCATTCCACTAAAACACCCATTTTTCTTCATTCAAGTACCAAGCTAGAATTCTTCTAGCTCATCTCCTTCTACATAACCTCTTTTTTTTTTTTTTTTTTTTTTTTTTTTTTTCTTTTGGAAACTCTTTGAGTCCCTTCCATTTTGTACTTGTGTTATTGGCATCGCTTATTTATATTTTTTTCTTTTTGTGTGCCAACATATGCCAACAATCCACAACAACCATACATCACTTCATTCTTTTTCAACCCACTAACATCCATCTTCCCCTCACTCCTATCTCCCACCCATTTGTCAATTCAAAACCAGATAGAGAATCTAAGAAAAAGGTAATCAGGCACAACGGGGCTTAAAAAGGAATCATATAAATTTCGGACCGTGTATGGAAAAATGGCTACAGAAAAGATGGCCTAAGATCATTTCCCAAATTCCGGACATAGTCAACATTTTGAAAGAGAAATCATGCAAGTTCTAGAGATACAAAAGCATGCTCGACCAACACACCAAAATAAAGATATGGGTGAAACACCCAATAGGAACAAAAGCTCACGGCTTAACATTGGTCTTAATCATGCTTATCAAGCTCAACAACACACGCATGTTCAAATCAAGACCACCGACAATTAAATAAATACATTCCCGTTCTCTCAATCATAAATACCAAACCATGAATTATGCGCATCATTCATACAAGTTCTCACAAAACCATTAAGATTAAAGCAAAAAAGCACAAAATTCCTCCAAGGGTGACTCGATTACTAAAAAAACTAACTACACGACTAACTAAGAAAGCAGGTAAATAAAAAAAACACGGTCTAGACACCTTAAGCACACATCCCTTCAAACTTATTCAACACTCAGAGGTAGAATAAGTTTGAAAAGAAGACGTAAAGGTATCTAGACCACTTACAGCAATCTCAGGAGGACGGGGGATGACGGTATGGCGGGTACCCAAATGGCATGTACGGGTAAAAGTGCGGAGGCATCTGATGCTGGGACGGGCCACGCTGAGAGTGGCTAGACAAGGCAGACTCTTGAGGGCGACCGGAGGTGGGAGTACTGGGGCCGGCACCATAGTGAGGGTAAGGAAAATACGCACTCGGGTGCGGTTGGAGTCCCCGAACCATGTCTCAAATATCATGGATCTCCCTGTGCATATCATGCACATCCGTCTCCAAAGTTTGAAACGCCGCATTCATGTTGCCATAATTTGTGTTCAAGGTGCCAACCGCTGTGTGCATCGAGCTGATAGCCGTATTCGTGTTGGCCATCATGTCAGTGAGAGAATCCCACTGCTCGTCAGTGCGCTCCTCCCGTGTCCTAGTGCGTGCTCTCCGTGCAGCTTGAGAAGATGACTCATCTTCCGTCCTTTGAACACTCTCTGGAATCTAGAACCGATCCTCTCCAACTGCAGCATCAATGATGGCACAGTGAGCTGGAGTATCCAACAGCTAATTCTCAGTGCGGGTGAGATCGGACACTGTGATGAGTGGGCAGTTAGGTAGGGAAAAACATGATTGCCCCTTAAGGTCAAGAGGTGGGCATTCATGCGGTTAGCCTGCATCCGGGACTGGCGTAAATTCGACAAGTCAATGGCTCGAGGACCCGGAAGACTACCGTAATGATGTGAAGGGATGCCCAAATGAGCAACTATCGGTGTGAGCATCCCACCAATCTCAATGGCATCGGTGGCCTGTGAACTTTGCCTCTTAAACTGCTGCATCAAGAAGGCGGCAAAGTTGAGATTAGTACCGCTCAACATAACCCACAAGAAAAGAATCTCGGGCATCTGAATTCCCGATGTCTCATATCATGCCAACATAGTGGAAGCAACAATCTTCTGCACATAACGAAACATAGGATTTGGCATTGTAGATGCCTTAGCCCGTTTATGATCGTACCGCGCCGATTCAGACTGTAGGTGCAGCCAGAAATGCTCAGCTCGAACTCCAAAGCGGTTGAAAATACCGCCATCAGGAACATGAAAGATGGCATTAACTTCCTCAGTGGTAAGACATGAGCTACATTCCCCAAACAAAATGACATGGTGTAAGGGCTTCGAATTTGCGTTGATTGCACTTCCAAAGTGCTGAGGAATTCGTATACCAAAACCAGATAAGTAGGACATCCCCCAGCTATAGCGTGGTTCCATCCAATACGGTTAATGAGGCCCCACATATCCTCGTGAATGCTAAGAGCTGTAGTGGTGGCAGAGCACGGATATCGAGTAGGGAAAATTTTCATCACTGCTAAGCGTCCCCAATCATCTCGTTGCTCTTGTGTCTGCAACTCGATACCGTATCTCTGAGGGTGGTAGAGAGGAGCTGCAGCTTCATCATCATCAGCAACCTCGGGCTTGAGCTCTTCAACCACATCGTCTTCTTCCAATTCGGGCTCATAGTCTTCGTCCTCAGAGTCATTAGTCTCAGAGCCCTCCTATTGTTCATTCTCCTCTGATTGATCTTCTTCTTCGAACTGGTCCAACTCCTCAGATTGGACCTCATCCTCATTGTCATATTCATGAAACTCCTCCTCTGAACTGGAAGAGGTGGGTGAAGGAGTGGAAAGAGTGGGAGGTCTGCTTCGTTCATCTGTGAGTAGAGGGCGCCTGCTTCTGCCCTCTCCTACCAATCGACTGAAAAAATTACCCCTTGCTATTTCGCACAACACGAGCAAAGTGCTACAAAAGAAAACACAAGGGATCACACCCACACTTCTTCCCCCAAACATGCGCAATGGCAACAACATCAACTGGCACCATCCCCCATTCCTTTCCATCATCTTCAATCAACGGGGTGGGGCAACAAATAAGAGACAAAAAGGAATAAACTCCACCAATCCCCCGAACACACCACACACAAATAGCACACCATAATGCATAAGACACAAAGAATTAGTAACACAAGCATATAAGCATGCTGTCTCCAACAAAAACCCACAATTCTCCCAAAACCATAGCATAACAACATTCAACCAACAAATCGAAAATTGACTCCACAAATCATATGAACATGTAATGCTAGTAGAATAGGGACAATGGAGACCAACAATTCCATCCAAAAAACATGGAGAACATGCAATCCTCAATTTTCCCCCTTTAAAACCTAGAATTTGGGTATTTCAATTTCTACCGTAAACCAAGCAAAAAAACTATGTAAATCAAGTCCTCATGTCATGGATAAATGAAATACGTAAGATTAGAGGGGAGAAAACATACCTTGAGTGGTGAATTTGAAGAGGAAATGAGTGTGTGTGCGTGTGTGAGTGAAGAAGAAAGAGTGAAAATGGAAAAAGAAGGAGAAAAAGTGTTTAAAACCAGATTGTGCGTCGCCACATCAGCAAGGGATTCACGACCGCGACTCGGGTCGCGAATTTTATTCTTTCAGCCTTTGAAAATTCACGACCCAGTCAGCAATCTTGCCACGTGGACACATGGGTTATTCGCGACCGATTGGAAATTCACGACCGGGGTCGCGAATTTTCTTCTGTGATACCCTCTCTCTGTCGCGACATTGCAGTGGAACCTCGGGATGATCCGCGACCCTACAGTTAGGGCTGTAAATGAACCAAACTGTTTGTGAGCTACTCGGGTATCGGCTCGAAAAAAGTTCGATCGAAACTCGTTCGTTTATTAAACGAGCCGAATTCGAGCTTTTTTTCGAGCTCGACAATTTTCTCGAGCCGAACTCAAGCTACTCGCGAGCTTCTCACGAGTAGCTCGAGTTCGACTATAAACGAGCTTTTATCGAGTAGTTCGCGAGCTTTTAATCGAGCTTCTAATCGAACTTTTAATCGAGCTTAATCGAGCTTTGATATATAAGCTAAAAAAATTTAAAGTTTCACCCCCAACAAGATTCAAGCATTAGCCAAATGTATTTCAATTTTTTATTATAGTCACTTGATCAAATTATTAACAATTATGTTAATTGAATCAAATAACGTTTTTATAACAATTCTCCAAAACTTAAATATATGTAAATATTTATATATTATATTTATATAAACATATATAATATCATATTATCAATTTATCAGATAAATATATTCAACTAATAATAATAGACTATATGAACTCTACGAAATCTAAGAATTAGTATTATCATAAAAAAAGGAAATTAATTAATGAGATTTACAAACATTAAGTTAAGCTTATTTTATTAAACAAAAAATAGGAATATGTAAATAGATTTATATGATAAAAAATAATGTAATAAAATATTGATTATCCAACTTTAAGATATCCATTTACAATTTATTTACTTAAAATATTAATACAAAATAGTATATTTAAATTTTGAACCAGTCTAACAAAAAATTATCTAATTATGAGGTAATTAAAATTATAGTTTATAGTTATAATTAAGAATTGAGATTTGATAATGAAATAAACACACATGAATTTGATTAAACCTATGATATCAAACAAACATCATTATATTGAATTAAATCACAATTATTCATCAACAAACAATTAATAGTGTCTAATAATTACTTAGTTCATTTGATTCGACAATATATATTATATCAATTTACTCAATTATTATATAATATACAAATATTATGTATACTTTAGCGTACCTCATTGAAATATTTAATTTATATACCAATTAAATAAAATAAAACTGAGACATAACAATAAAAATAAATTATGATTTATAAATCATATTATAAAAAACTTTGAAATTTGTGTTCGAATTAAGATTATTATAAATATTTACTTATCAGTTGGAACATGCGTGAATGTGTAGTAAAAAATAATAAACTAACAAGAATAATGAACTATATCATCAATCAACTAATATAATTACAATTTATATAAAAATGAAACTGAATAATCGATAAAATAGTAAGAAAATGAGATATGTTTGAATTATAATTTATAAATTGCATAATACAAAACACTTTGAAATTTGAATTTGAATTAAGATGATTGTAAAATATTTGTATGTTGAAGTTTGAAAGAAAAATAATAAACTATCATGGATAGTGAGATAAATTACTAATTAACTAATGAATACAATTTTTAAATAAAAAGTGAAAATGAATGATCGATAAAATAAAAATAAAATGAGACGTGAGTACATTATGATTTATAAATTATATTAGAATTTTTTTTGTATTTTAATTCAAATTAAGGTAAATATATATTAAAATTTGAATACACCTATATTAATAATGAAAAATAATTAAATGAGTAATAAGCATGACTACAATTACATAATTAAGTAATTAGTTTAAAGAAAATAAAATAAAAATAAACATAATTAAATAAAATCTAGAAAAGAAAAGAAAAGGACTCGATCACAAATTTTATTATTATCGAGCTTTAATCGAGCTTTTTATCGAGTTTTTTTAATCGAACTTGAACATATCCTTATCGAGTCGAACTCGAGCCGAGCTCGAATCGAACTCGATCATGAATTTTCTAATTCGAGCCGAACTCGAACTCAAACTCGAAGCTCGAGTCGAACTGAGTATAACTTAAACGAGCCGAACTCGAGCTCGAGCTCGAACCGAGTATAACTTAAACGAGCCGAACTCGAGCTTGAAGGTATTCGGCTCGATTCGACTCGTTTACACCCTACCTGCAGTCACGACCGGTGTCTCGCGACTCAGGTCGCGAATTATTTCTGGGCATCCGGTGATTATTCTTGACCTCCTATCCATGTTGTACTTCAAAACTCAAGCTCGGATGTGATCAAATGCACGAAAGAAGGTCCCAAGTAAAGGTTCAACCGACCCCAATCGTAACTTTCTTTGAATATGCCCAATGCATGAAAACACAGCATTGAAGGTTACTTAGAACACGGCTATCGGCAATCGATCTATTCCACAGCTATTACCTGCATAACTCAGCAAAAAGACACCAAACAAAGAAAACAAAACAAAAACAACCAAAAAGACTCTAAAGAAAAGAAAAAGAAAAACCGTTGGGTTGCCTCCCAACAAGTGCTGCATTTGACGTCGACAGCCAGATGATCATGAAGCTCAAGGCTCCATCAATTTGATGTGAGACACCTCATGTATCTGCTCCGGGCTGTAGTATTTCTTGACTCTATGGCCGTTGACAATGAAATACTCACCAGTTGCAGATAAAAACTCCATTGCACCACCAGGAAGCATCTTCTTGATCACAAATGGGCCTGACCACTTGGATCTCAATTTTTCCAGAAAACAACTTCAAACGAGAGTTAAATAACAAAACATTATCTCCAGGTAACAAATCCCTCTGAACAATTATCTTGTCGTGGAAGGCTTTAGTCCGCATTTTATAGAGTAAGGAATTCTCAAATGCCTCCGTGCGGAACTCATCCAACTTATTCAGCTACAGTACTCTCTTTTGCCTCGCTGTCTTGAAATCGAAATTCAATTGCTGGACAACCCAATATGACTTGTGCTCCAACTCCACTGGTAAATGAGAAGATTTTTTGAAAATTAATTGGTACGGAGATAAATCCAATGGTGTCTTGTACACAGTCCGATACGTCCAGAGCGTGTCATCTAGTAATAAGGCCCAATCTTTCCTGTTGGTGTTCACCGTCTTGTCCAAGATTTGCCGGATTTCTCGATTAGCAAGCTCAGCTTGGCCATTTGCTTGTGGATGATATGGCGTTGTCACTTTGTGCTTGATTCCATACATGGCCAACAATGTTTCCAGTGGTTTGTTGTAGAAATGTGTTCCCCTATCACTTAGTAAAGTTCTCGGTGTTCCAAAATGGGAGAACATCTTCTTTAGAAAGGTTATGACTACCCGGGAGTCATTGGTGACTGTCGGGATAGCCTCAACCCACCTCGAGACATAGTCTACGGCTAGTAAAATATACTGAAAGCCGCTAGAAGAAATTGGGAACGGTCCCATGAAGTCGATGCCCCCACAAATCAAATAGCTTGATCTCTACAATGTTGCTGAGTGGCATCTCATTCCTCTTGGAAAGTCCCCCAATTCGTTGGCATTTATTACACTCCCGGGTGAAATCATGGCAATCTTTAAACAGAGATAGCCAGTAAAAACCACTTTGAAGGACCTTGAAGGCAGTGCGGTTGGCAGAGAAGTGGCCACCATTCGGAGATGCATGGCATTGTAGAAAGATAGATCTCCACTCCTCTTGAGGCACACAACGGTGAATGACTGTATCAGAGCAATGCCGGAACAAGAATGGATCATCCCACATATAGAGCTTCACGTCATGGAAGAATTTCTTCTTTTGATGGGAAGTCAAGTCCGGTGGAGGCACACCTGCAGCTAAAAAGTTAACAAAATTGGCAAACCACGAAGATTAAGATTGTACCTGAAACAGTTGCTCATCTAAAAATTTCTCATTAATGGGAACATGAGCTTCTTCACCCTCCACAGGGTGCTCCAGTCTAGACAAGTGGTCCGCCACCATATTTTCACAACCCTTGCGATCCCAAATCTCGAGATCAAATTCCTGCAGTAATAAAATCCAATGAATCAAATGAGGTTTGACATCCTTTTTATCAAAAAGATACCTCAAAGCTGCATGGTCAGTGTAGACAATATAGTCTTCGCGCCAATGAGATAGGCTCGAAATTTATCGAATGAATACACCACCGCCAACAACTCCTTCTCAGTTGTCGTGTAATTTACTTGTGCCAAATCCAAAGTTTGATTGGCGTAGTAAATTACACGGAACAACTTGTCCTGCTTTTGACCCAAGGCAGCCCCAACCGCAATATCACTTGCATCACACATTATCTCGAATGGTTGCGACCAATCAGATATGATCAAGATAGGGACACTCACCAAGGCTTTCATCAAAGTCTCGAAAGCCTGCAGACACTCATCAGAGAAGTCAAACACAACTGATTTTTCCAATAAATGGGGTTTACCAATTTTAGAAAAATCCCGAATAAAATGCCGATAAAAATCGGCATGACCCAGAAAACTCCACACAGACTTCTCATTTGTAGACATGGGTAATTTCTCTATGGCGACAATCTTAGCCCGATCGACCTCCAAACCTGCAGAAGACACTTTATAACCCAAAATAATACCATCTCGTACCATAAAATGGCACTTTTCCCAGTTAAGAACCAGGTTAGTATCTTCACATCTCTGCAAAACTTGGGTGAGATTAGCTAAACATGTATCAAAAGAGTTGCCATAGACAGAGAAATCATCCATGAAGACTTCCATAATATTTTCAATTAATCCATGGAAGATAGCCATCATACACCTCTGAAAAGTAGCAGGTGCATTGCACAGACCAAAAGAAATATATCTATAGGCAAAAATACCATAAGGACATGTAAAAGCAGTCTTTTCTTAGTCCTCAGGAGCAATCATAATCTGATTATAGCCAGAATAACCATCCAAAAAGCAATAATACTCATATCCAGCTAATCTGTCTAACATCTGATCAATAAAGGGAAGGGGAAAATGGTTTTTTCTAGTGGCAGCATTCAACATACGATAATCAATGCACACACGCCAACCAGTCACGACTCTAGTAGCAATCAATTCATTCCCTTCACCCGCTACCACAGTCATGCCCCTTTTCTTAGCCACAACTTGAGTGGGACTAACTCACTCACTATCAGATATAGTAAAAATGATACCGGCATCTATAATTTCAAAACCTCTTTTCTTACTACCTCTTGCATAATCGGATTTCACCTACGTTGATTTTGCACACGTGGCTTATAATCATCCTCAAGTAAAATCCTATGCATGCATATAGACGGGCTAATCCCTTTCAAATCAAAAATAGACCAACCTATAGCACTTTGATGCTTTCTCAACACACGCAAGAGACTGTCTAATTGAGATTCAGAGAGGTACGCATAAACTATTACCGATTTGCTTTCATTCTCACCCAAGAAAGCATACTTGAGATGGGCTGGCAATGGCTTCAACTCCAACTTTTTGGGCAATTGAGGCTCTCCATCTTTAACCTTCTCGCTTTCATCCTTAGTGGTAGAAACTTGGATCCTCGTCTTGGAATCTCCTGCAATGAATTTAATTTAGCAATTGTATCAGTTAATTCTAAATTATCAAACTTAAATTCATTTGTGGAAAAATATGAATGGAGGAAACTTTCCTCCAAAGAATCCATCGGATCCATAAAGTCGGCCACATCTATGCAGGTATCCACTACTTTGAGAACTTTGCACTCTTCATTTTGCTGGGCATCCTCTTTGTCATGAAACTGCATGGCTTTGAAGAGAAAAAAAGTGGCACTCTCGTCATTGACACGAAGTGTTAATTCTCCTTTAGCCACATCTATCAATGCCTTTCCCGTATTGAGAAACGGGTGTCCCAGAATGAGAGGAACTTCAGCATCCGCCTCCATGTCCAACACCACGAAATCAACGGGAAAAATGAATTCATTGACCTTGACTAAGACGTCTTCAACTATCCCCGTGGATGTGTCACCGATCTATCTACCATCTGAAGACATATGGTAGTAGGCTTGATCTTCCCGATGTTCAGCTTTTGGAAGAAGGACAATGGCATCAGGTTGATACTAGCTCCCAAGTCGCATAAGGCTTTACCGGTATGATCGCCTCCTATGGTGACGGAGATGGTAAAACTCCCAGGATCCTTAAGCTTAGCTGGAAGCATCTTTTGAATCAGAGCACTGCAACTCTCTAAAAGGTTCACGGTGGCATAATCGCCCATTCTTCTCTTCTTGGATATGACATCCTTAAGGAATTTGGCATAGCTTGGCATTTACTGTAGGGCCTCCACCAGAGGAATGTTAATCTGCACTTTTCTAAATATCTCCAAAAATTTTGAGAACTGCTCATCTACTTTCTTCTTCTGAAACCTCTGAGGATAAGGAATGGGTACCGTAGATGATACAGGAGTGGGCTGAGGTGGCACTGGCGGTGATGCAGGACTGTTGATGGCTGGACCGAGACTGTCTGGATCATCTTCTATCTTCTCAGATTCCTTATCAAGAGTCGGTGCGAGTCTTGGATTTTTCGGTCCTTCATAAGAAGTCCCACTTCTCAGTTGTATCGTCTTGCACTATTCCTTGGGATTGATAGTTGTATTGCTAGGAAACTGACCCTGCTGATGCTGATTTCTGACTACTGTGGCTAACTGTCCCAGCTGCTTCTCAAACATCTTCATTTGAGTTACATGGCTCCAACGGCATTCTCAAGCTTCTCAATTCAAGATTGAGACTCTCCCATATATTTTTCCGTCTTGTCCATGAAAGCCATCAGAAGCTCATCCATCTTTGACTTCTTGTCTTCATCAATCACGCCATTGGTCACTGAGAAGCCCGATGGTGGTTGCAACACGGCATTGGGATTCTTATAAGACAGATTGGAACAATTACCTTGGTAAAATTGATTTCTAGATAAGTATTTTTTATTATTCCCATAGCCCCTCTGATTGACATAATTCACGTCCTCCGTTGCATTCCCTACAGGAGTGTCTGTGCCCGGCCGTGTCATAGCATCAAATCGATTGTTGATGGTGGCATTCAGAGTAGAAAGTTGGGCGGCCAGCTTAGAAATAGGATCTGTATCATCGACTGCTGCAGCCCTCTTCATAATCTTCACTTGACGATCATTGGTCTACTGATAACTATTGGTAGCCAAGTCTTCAATGATAGACACGGCTTGATCATGTTCTTTGTTAAGCAAGGACCCATATGCCGAAGCATCCAGAAGTCTCTTCACCTCCATGTCACATCCGTTGTAGAAGATGCAAACCTGATGATAAACCCCAAATCCATGATTGGGACATGACGCGCGGTCGTTTCGCGCTCAAAATGAATTTGTATGCTCCTGTGCCCACAGCGATCGTAGCTAGCTATGAGTAAGGGTCGATCCCATAGAGAGCTAATGCGATCTTACTTTCGAGTCACCAATCACAAAAGGGGGTTTGGTACCGTGGTCACAACAATGGAAATTAAATCTGCAAAAATATACAAGAGAGATATCAAATAATAAAAGGTTCCGGAACTTGAACTAGAATCCAGTTTAACTTATACTCACTCGATCATGGGCACGGCGACTTTCCTACACAATTAAATCACTCGTTATGGAGACCGGATTCCTCACTGCGTCTCCTTATTCATCCGTTCAGATTAGATTTAAAGGTGATACCTCATCCATTATACCCCTAACCTATCACCCACCCCCCGGTTCCCCAAAGAGATGTAAATGGACAGGAAGCGGTGTGCCCTAGATGAACCCAAGTTTGCTATGTTTACTGATTCCTCGTGTGCCCACAGCAACCCACCAATTTCCCAGTTACTGTTTGAATTAACACACAGTCACGATTCACTAATCCAACTAACCCTGGTGTGCCCTCTACAACTAATGAGTGATCAACCACATTAGTTATATTAAACTCACGCTCACTAGGAATAAGAACAAAAATCGGCAGAAACCTAATCGTGCAGTAATGTGCCCACATGGCCTCACGAGTATTTAAGTGTTTTGTTAAACCTTCATCTTTAGTTCAAATTCCAAAATATAGATCTAGCTACTCATACTAGAAAGAACTGTAAATATAAATTAAAGACATGATAAATAGGAAAAACTTACTGGAATTGAATAAAAACTCGTCCAACACCAACGATGAATAGCAACAATATTAAATATAAATCCTAACCTCTGTGGGCATAAAGCCCTAGATTGTCTTGCTGCCGGAGTAGCGTTAAAACTAAACTAATGGCGAAAGTAAAAGTGCAGAAACAATATGGTACGAAGTGTCCTTCTAAAAATCAAAACTAGTATATAAAAGAGTACAAAGATCAATTCAAATCCCCAAATATGGAGAGTCTTCAATATCTGCCGGATTCGCTATGCTCCGCTGGAATCTACCTGGATAAGGAAACTTTCTTATCTGTTGTATCTATGTGCCCACTGGAATCTGCCTGTATAAGGAAATTTCCTTAGGTGGTGGAATGAATCCCGATATTTTAGGGATGTCATCCTTATCTTCCAAATTGCTTCCCAAGAGTCCACCTATGAACAATCTTTCCTTCTTCTATTCAGATTTCGAAATTAATCAAGTTCCAATGCCAACTTTATCTTCTTTCAACAGAATCCCGCTTTTTCCGGGAATGCCCTCTTCACTGCCTCCTCTGAATCTGCGCGAGTACTGTGGGCACAACATCTTCTGCTCAGGTCTAATATGCCCATTTCATCGATTTCAGTCAATTTGAGGCCAAAATGCCTCTTTCGCCAGATTTCACTCCTGTTATTCCCCAACCACTTTTCTGGTTCTTTTCTGACACAAAAGACACTAAAAAGGACATTTAGAGCGACTAAAATGCCCAGAAAAACACGAAATAAATGGACTTATCACATCCACACACTTTAGTCATGATTGTCCTCAAACATGGGGTACGAAGAACCCAGAAAAAGAAAAACAAAAAGGAAAGGAAAAGAAACAGACACGAAAGAAACAAAACATGTAACTTGTTAATCCATGTGGGCACAGCGTTTCAACAACCAACTTTTCTAATTAATTGCATAATCAGTATGCCCTAGCAAGTCAAAATCGAATTGAGCGTAAAGGTCCTTCCACACTCTCTTCACCTAGTGTTTAGGCTTAGTGTTTTTACTCAAATTTATTCATTCTATACTTATTGATTCCATAAGCTTGCTAGTGCTCTTTCTTCAATTTCATTAAGTAGAAAAATGCATAAGTATCAAAAGGACTTTTATGGGCTGTAATGGGGCTCTTTAGGTAAGGTGGGGTTCTTTTGGTACTGGGCTAAAACTCTCAGGAGCGTTCACTGGACATACCACCATTTATTTTCAACTTACTTCCTCATGCCCTCATTTATCGTTCAGATTACAGAATTTATCATCATGGGCATTCTGAACATTCAGACTAGGGGGAATTTATTTTCTTTTTTTTCCCTTTTTTTTTGAATTTATTTTTTTCATCATTTTTTTTTCGTTTCCCCTATCTTTGTTCTTGCATTTTCAATTCTTCAAAACCGTCCAGAGACTTCTTCTACTTCTGGATTTTGTAATGCCCTGGCTTTATATAGTGAGGTATATCAACAAAACTGCCAAGGCACTTTATTGGCTCAAAAGGGCTGCAAAGCTATGTCAAAGGCTGGTTTTATTTGGCTTAGTGGGCTCAAGCAAGAAAATGCCTAAATCATCTACACATGCATTTTAAACTTTCTGATTTTAAAGTAGAATAAAAGTAAGTTCTAGAAATTCTAAGTATAGAATGTACACACATGAAAAGAGAATGCTGTAAAATGGGCATAACAACGCAGGTTCAAATCTCACCAGGTTAATGCTCAACTCATTCATCATCCCTGCTTCTAGTGTGGGCATGCTGACTCGATTAGCAATTGTATTAACATTTATAAACCAGAAACTAGTGCTCCCCAAATCTTAACAGATAGCATGCTGACTCAAACGACCCACCAACACACTTTGCACGAAGCAAAGTGTTCAAACAGACTCAACAATAAAAGACAACAACCCAAATGCCCCCACCCACACACTTTGCTTGAGGCAAAGTGGATAGAATAAAGGCAACACCAAAAATATTGAAAATCAAAAGAACATAAAAGAAAAGGAATTGAACCAGGTTGGTGGATGTCGGGTAAGTGAACCCAACATGTTTGAAATATGCAGTGAGAGTTTGCTCAATATTCCTCAAGAGGGTATCAACAGTCTGATACAGGGCATTCTCCATGCTATCCAGCCTCTTTATGGTCATTCTGGCAGCATTCTCTTCTTGCTGTGCCCTTCCGCCTAGTGTCTTTCTGCTTGTCCCTATAGAAAATGAAAACAGAATGCTCGAAAGGTATGCCTTCGGCACAAAATAGATAGGGTTGCTCTCCTCTCATCCTCAACTACATCTTGCATTTTTTTTTCAGGCATATAATAGAAAACTCTCCTAGTCTAGTTTGATACATCAGAAAAACACTTATTAAAATTACTGAAAAAGAAATAAATTAAAAACCTGGGTTACCTCCCAGTAGTGCCCTAGTTACTGTCGTGGGAACGACACCTTCCAATTTAGATATAAATGGGCTCCACGAGCCAGACCACTGTGACATCCTGGTCTGCATGTCCCAGGTAAGGTTTCAGTCTGTGGCCATTAACCTTGAAACGCCCTCCAGTATCTGGATTCTTCAGCTCAACTGCTCCATTGGGACATTCCACGTACACTTTAAATTGACCAACCCACTTGGTCCTCAGACTTCCTCTTATCAATTTAAATCTTGAATGGTACAAAAGAACTTGTTGCCCTGAAGTGAAGTTCTTCCTTCTAATCACTTGATCATGGAGCCTCTTCATTTTTTCCTTGTAAAGAACAACATTGTCATAGGCCTCCATCCTCATCTCTTCCAGTTCTTGAATCTGAAATTTTCTGGCATGCCCTGCTGCATCATTGTCCATGTTCAGCTTCTGCAATGCCCATCGTGCCTTGTATTCCAGCTCTACCGGCAAATGGCAGCATTTTCCAAACAGCATCTTATATGGGGACATCCCGATTGGAGTTTTGAAAGCAGTTCGGTATGCCCACAGTGCATCATCCAGATGTTGACTCCAATCCTTTCGACTTGGATTAACTACCTTCCCAAGAATGGCTTTAATTTCTCGATTTGAGACTTCAGCTTGTCCATTCGCTTGTGGGTGATAGGCTGTTGTCACACGGTGATTCACCCCATATTTCTTCAATAATTTTTGCAGGGTTTGGTTGCAAAAATGTGTTCTTTGATCGCTGATGATGGACCTGGGCACACCAAACCGGCTGAAAATATGAGATTTCAGAAATTCGGCTACCATTCTTGCATCATTGGTAGGAGTAGCCTTTGCTTCGACCCATTTAGACACATAATCAACTGCCAGGATGATGTAATGGTTCCCCCTTGAGTTTGTGAGGGGTCCCATGAAATCCATTCCCCAAACATCGAAAATTTCCACTGGCATGATGGGTGTCATGAGCATTTCATTCCTCCTTGTGACGTTCTCAACTCTCTGGCACTGATCCCATCTCTTGCATACGTTGTAGGCATCCTTGAAAATTGTGGGCCAAAAGAACCCACAGTCCAAAATTCTTCTTGCTGTTCGGTTTGGTCCGAAATGCCCTCCGCAAGCAAAGTTATGGCAATGCTTCAAAATATCCTCAATTTCATTGTCAGGGACACATCTTCTTATGATCTGATCAGCACACCTCCTCCATAGAATAGGACTGTCACATGCATAAAACTTGCTCTCATGCCTCAATTTATTCTTTTAGTACCTCGAGTACCCAATTGGCAGCTCTCCAGACTCTAAAAAGTTTACTATATCTACATACCAGGGCTCTCGTGTGCCCCATGCTGAGTATAGATGCTCATCAGGGAAGTGATCCGTAATGGGCATTGCATCACCTTTTTCATTCAGCACCCGACTTAGATGATCAGCTACCAAGTTATGTGCCCCACTCTTATCTTTTATCTCGACGTCAAACTCCTGCAAGAGCAGGATCCATCTAATTAGTCTCGGCTTTGTCTCCTTCTTGGCCATCAAGTGTCGTAGGGCACCGTGATCTGTGTAAACAATGCTCTTCGTGCCCAAGAGATAGGACCGAAACTTCTCGAATGCAAAAACTATTGCTAGCAGCTCTTTCTCAGTAGTGGTGTAATTACACTGTGCCCCATTCAGAGTTTTGGAAGCATAGTAAATTACATGGCTTTCTTTTCCTCTTTTTTGACCCAGTACAGCGCCCACAGCGTAGCTACTGGCGTCACACATAATCTTAAAGAGCATTCCCTAATCTGGTGGTTGAATAACTGGTGCCGTGACCAGTTGCTTCTTTAGAAAATTGAATGCCCTTTTACATTCCTCATCAAATTCAAAGGGGACATCTTGCTGCAATAAGTGAGTAATAGGCTGGGCAATTTTTGCAAAATCTTTTATGAACCTCCTGTAGAATCCAGTGTGCCCCATAAAGCCTCTAACTTGCTTCACCGAAGTGGGGTATGGTAATTTCTCAATCATGTCCACTTTGGCTTTATCGACCTCAATGCCCCTCTCGGAAATCACATGGCCCAGTACAATACCCTCTCTGACCATGAAGTGGCATTTTTCGTAGTTCAACACTAGGCATTTGTCCACACAACACTGCAACACATTCTCCAAATTATCTAAGCATCGATCAAAGCAGCTCCCATACACCGTGAAGTCATCCATGAACACCTCAATGCAGTTTTCAAGCAAATCGGAGAATATGCTCATCATACAACGCTGAAATGTGCCCGGAGCATTGCAGAGGCCAAAGGGCATTCTGCGGTAGGCAAATGTACCGAATGGGCATGTGAATGTTGTTTTTTCCTGGTCCTCTTAACTCACTACAATTTGCATATATCCTGAGTATCCGTCCAAGAAATAAAAAAACTTGTTTCCTGCGAGTCTCTCCAACATCTGGTTAATGAACGGAAATGGGAAATGATCCTTCCGCGTAACCGTGTTCAGCTTCCGGTAATCAATGCAAACTCTCCAGCCAGTTTGCAGTTGTGTGGGCACAAGCTCTCCTTTCTCATTTTTCACAACTTGAATGCCCAACTTCTTAGGCACAACATGGATTGGACTGACCCACTTGCTGTCTGAAATTGGGTATATAATGTCCTGGTCCAGTAGCTTAATTATCTCTTTTAGCACCACATCCTTCATTACCGGATTGAGCTTTCTTTGTGGATCACGAACGGGCTTTGCATCATCTTCCAACAAAATCTTGTGCATACAAACCGCTGGGCTAATGCCCTTTATATCTGCCAAAGTCCATCCGAGTGCCTCCTTGTACAATCTCAACAATCTCAAAAGGCGGTCTTCATTAGCTTGATTCAACCCCGCACTAATTATCACTGGGAGTGTCTCATTATCTCCCTAGTAGGCATACTTCAAATGCCTTGGCAATGCCTTCAACTCCAGCATAGGCGCTCTAACAATAGAAGGCATCATTCTGTCATCACTTCTCCGAATGGGCACACCATAGTCCACACAGCCGTATGGCATTTCTTCTAATGAATACAACATCATAATTCCTTCCTCGATGTCATCGTCTTCTTCCAGGCATCCTGGTCAATCAGTCCATCCCATAATGCCCATTCCAATGGCTTTCTGTTGCTCACCATGGATAAAGTAGAACGGCTCGGGGAATGAAATGTGTTTACAAAATTGCAATTTTCTGTATCCGGGGGGTGCTTCATGGCTTCAAAAATGTTGAACGTCACCTTCTCCTCATCAAAATCACACGTCAGTGTGCCCTTATCCACATCAATCTTGGTTCGAGTTGTCTTCATAAAAGGTCTTCCCAGCAACAAAACTGAAGATTTTGAAGTCGCTGTGCCCATGTCAAGCACATAAAAATCTGCTGGGAATATAAGCTCGTCTACTCTGACCAATACATCTTCGATCAGGCCTTCTGGATAAACATTAGATCGATCAGCTAACTGAATGACCACACGGGTCTCTTTCAAAGGTCCAATCTTCAATTCTTTGAACACCGGCAGGGGCATTACATTGATTGATGCCCCCAAATCCAGCATGGCCTTTTCAACTTTTTTGTCTCCGATGATGCAAGGAATCATGAACATCCCTGGATCATCACACTTCTTGGGTAACTTCCTTTGTATCACAGCTGATACATTCTCCCCAACTAGGAACCTTGCATCATCATTGAATCGCACCTTTCTTGTGCAAATTTCCTTCAGAAACCGGGCATACCGCGGCACTTGTTTGATTGCCTCAATTAGTGGAATATTGATTTCCACTTTGCTGAATACTTTTAGCATCTCCCTGATTTCTTCTTCTTTCCTATTCTGTGCCAATCTCCCTCAGCCATGGCATAGACAAGATCTTCTAGCCTTTGCTTTCTCTTTTCTTCTGGCGGCGGCAATAGGCGTACAGGATGCCCATCCTCTGGCCTTCTCTATCTGAAATTTTCATGGTCTCTCTAGCCAGGATTATAAGTCTGGGAATTGGGATCATATCTTCTGGAATGCCCATTCTGGCCACCTGCAACATTTACTTCTTCCACCGCGTCTTGTAGAGTTGGGCATTCATCAGTGAAATGAAGTACACTCTTGCATACTCCACAAGGTCTGGGCTTTTTCGCCATGCTCACACCAGACAAGATCTTTTCGATTTTGTCACACAATCTGTCAATTCTGTTGTCTTGGTCCGGTACCCTCTCTGATTCGTTGACAACTCGAATGCCCTCTCCGCCGAAGTCTCGGTTGTCTTCAGCCATCTCCGTGAGAATTCTAAATACTTCAACAGGCTGCTTGTTCAGTATAGATCCTCCACATGAGGCATTCACGATCGTCCTCTCATGTGGTCTCAATCTTCCAACAAAATACTGAATTAAATCGTGTTCAGTAATCTGGTGTTGTGGGCATTTCGCCAACATTGCCTGGAATCTTCCCCAATAGTCATAGAAACTCTCGTTGGTTCCCATCTTCAGGCTCCCTATCCTTCTTCTCATTTCTTGCACTCTGGATGCTGGGAAATATTTTTCCAAAAACTTCTGCTGAAGTTGTCTCCATGTGGTCACAGCGCCAGTCGGCAATGTATACAGCCAGTCCCGTGCCCCATCCTGAAGAGTGAAAGGGAACGAGACCAACCGCACATACTCCTCTCGTCTATGGGTGGATGGTTGAGTCTGGCAAACCATCTTAAAATCTTGTAAGTGTCTTTGTGGATCCTCTCCGGGCATTCCGTGGAACTTTGGTAAGATTTGGATAAAGTTTGCATGAATATCCCAGTTTTGAGTCACAGCTGGGAGTGTAATGCCCATCGGGTGCAGATTCATATTGGTCGGGAAAACCAACTGCCTTAAAGTCCTGTTATCCTCCGCATCTCCATTTGCGGCATTTCCATTTGCTGCGGCCATATTGATAGTATGGCCGTTCTCAAACTGTCCTTCCTCCTCGTGCCCTTTGTCTCCTTGATCTTCTTGATCTTCTAGTGGTGTGGGCTCACGAGGTCTGTTTGTAGCTCGTTGTGCCCTCTTCACTGCTGCCCTGTTTTTCCTCAAAGTCTTCTCTATCTTCGGATCGTACAATAGACTTTCTTCTGAAGAGCTCCTGGGCATCAACTTCTAGGCACACCAGCTTGGAAAGTAAAATCACTGGAAATCAGCTCCCCGACAACGGCGCCAATTTTGACGCGCGGTCGTTTCGCGCTCAAAATGAATTTGTATGCTCCTGTGCCCACAGCGAGCGTAGCTAGCTATGAGTAAGGGTCGATCCCACAGAGAGCTGATGCGATCTTACTTTCGAGTCACCAATCAAAAAAGGGGGTTTGGTACCGTGGTCACAACAATGGAAATTAAATCTGCAAAAATAAACTAGAGAGATATCAAATAATAAAAGGTTCCGGAACTTGAACTAGAATCCAGTATAACTTATACTCACTCGATCATGGGCACAATGACTTTCCTACACAATTAAATCACCCAGTTATGGAGACTGGATTCCTCGCTGCGTCTCCTTATTCATCCGTTCAGATTAGATTTAAAGGTGATTCCTCATCCATTAAACCCCTAACCTATCACCCACCCCCCGGTTTCCCAAAGAGATGTAAATGAACAGGAAGCAGTGTGCCCTAGACGAACCCAAGTTTGCTATATTTACTGATTCCTCGTGTGCCCACAGCAACCAACCGATTTCCCAGTTACCGTTTGAATTAACACACAGTCACGATTCGCTAATCCAACTAACCCTGGTGTGCCCTCTACAACTAAAGAGTGATCAGCCACATTAGTTATATTAAACTCATGCTCACTAGGAATAAGAACAAAAATCGACAGAAACCTAATCGTGCAGTAATGTGCCCACATGGCCTCACGAGTATTTAAGTGTTTTGTTAAACCTTCATCTTTAGTTCAAATTCCGAAATATAGATCTAGCTACTCATACTAGAAAGAATTGTAAATACATAAATTAAAGACATGATAAATAGGAAAAACTTACTGGAATTGAATAAAAACTCGTCCAACACCAACGATGAACAGCAACAACATTAAATATAAATTCTAACCTCTGTGGGCATAAGGCCCCAGATTGTCTTGCTGCCGGAGCAGCGTTAAAACTAAACTAATGGCGAAAGTAAAAGTGCAGAAATAATATGGTACGAAGTGTCCTTCTAACAATCAAAACTAGTATATAAAAGAGTACAAAGATCAATTCAAATCCCCAAATATGGGGAGTCTTCAATATCTGCTGGATTCGCTATGCCCCGCTGGAATCTGCCTGGATAAAGAAACTTCCTTATCGGCTGGATCTTTGTGCCCACTGGAATCTGCCTATATAAGGAAATTTCCTTAGGTGGTGGAATGAATCCCGATATTTTAGGGATGTCATCCTTATCTTCGAAATTGCTTCCCAAGAGTCTACCTATGAACAATCTTTCCTTCTTCTATTCAGATTTTAAAATCAATCAAGTTCCAACGCCAACTTTATCTTCTTTCAGCAAAATCCCACTTTTTTCGGGAATGCCCTCTTCACTGCCTCCTCTGAATCTGCGCGAGTACTGTGGGCACAACATCTTCTGTTCAGGTCTAATATGCCCATTTCATCGATTTCAGTCAATTTGAGGCCAAAATGCCTCTTTCGCCAGATTTTACTCCTGTTATTCCCCAACCACTTTCCTAGTTCTTTTCCGACACAAAAGACACTAAAAAGGACATTTAGAGCGACTAAAATGCCCAGAAAAATACGAAATAAATGGACTTATCAGGGCACTTTCTCAGCAACTCTTGAAATCTCTCTCATACTTCGTATAGATTCTCATCCTCATATTGGTGAAATTGAGTGATCTCACCTTTCAGCTTCAGAGTTAGACCGGGAGGAAAGAATTTATGGAGGAACTTGTGAGCTAAACACTCCCAGCTATCCACTTTACTAAGATCCAGTGAATAATACCAATCCTTGGCAGCATCCCTCAGATAGAAAGAAAACAGACGGAGTCGAATAGTGTCATCCGAAACCCCATTCATCTTAATGGTGCTGCAAATCTCTAGGAACTGTTGCAGATGTGCATTCGAGTTTTCAGTTTTGAGCCCTCCATACTGGTGCTGTTGAACCATGTCTACTAATCCCGTCTTCAGTTCAAAGTTGTTGGCATTGATTCCGGGACCGGGAATATGACCATGATTAAGCACTGGCGTAAACATCTGATTTATGGGTATAGGAACTGCCTCTCTTGCAGGTTCTTGCTTTTGCATTCGGCACTGCATTTCCTCCAACTGTCTCTGCACTTGCCGTATTTGCTAAACTGTAGCAGGTGCTCCCAGTTGATCTGCCATTTCTCTGCTTCTCCTTCTAGCATTGTTGTGCCGAACAGTAGCTTCAATTTCAGGATCAAAAGTCTATAGTGGCTCTTCTTTTGATCTTGTGCTCATACACAACCTGTGAAAATAGAAGAAAGAAAATGATATTTAAACAGGAAAAGAAAATAAAATAAAGAAACAATGTCTAGAGTAGCAATATAAAATAAATTCGAATAATAGTAAACAAAGAAATAAGTCCCTGGCAACGGCGCCAAAAACTTGTTCGGTATTTTAATTCCACCTAAACTGCAAGTGTACAATGAGGTTTCTAGTATAATGGCGAACAAGGTCGAATCCACAGAGACTTAAATTCTAGTTACTAGTTATTCTATTTATCCTAATGCTGCTATCTAGAATATCCAAGGTTTAGAGATTTTAAACAAATGAAAGAAAATAAATAAATAACTCGCAAAACTAAATTCACAGTAGATAAAGTTGCAGAGAAGAATTATCAAGAAGAAATGCGTATTCTAGGCTTGAACATTCATCAAATACCCCATCTTATTAACTAATCCAATAACTATGCCTATGTTGGGATTTCAATCACACTAGAGCAACCACTTAGCTATTCAGAATCCCTTCTCAGAGAATTAAGAACGTTGATTACATTATAAATAACAATGTCTCCATTCATTATCTAAAATGCAACTCCTAAATGATCCATAGGTTTAAAGTGCTCTCACCAGTAATCTCAACTCTCTCGAGTGGTATTAATTACTATGTTAATTATTCTATTCTAGTGTTGAAACTTCTCTCTCGATTTATGAATCAACACAACAAATTACATCAATTAATGGTCAATCAATTGACACAAATAAATACACACCAAGAATAATTAAAGTGCAATAAAATCATAGACATAAAATTGGAATTAATAATAAGATTTCATAAATGAATCATGAATCAACCCTAGAATACTAGGGTTTAGTTGTTCATAATGAAATAAACAAAAGAAATCAAATTCAAGATGTTCATGGCTAGACCAGAATTAAACTAAATAAAACCCGGAAGAATAAATCTGTCTCTAATTTTGACTTGCTTGAAATCCTCTGTCGTGTTTTTCGCGATGCTTTTTCTCCAGCAAAACCTCTGCTTCAAACTTAGGGTATGATAATTGATGTCAGATTTTCGCCCAAAAAGAATCCTTTTATACCAAGTTAGGAAAAAGCCCAAAAATACAGTGGAAATCGGACAAAGCCCGCTTCAATCGCGACTCTTCTGCCCGCGAATCGGCCCGCGGATCCACATGGCATGACGTGGCGCCACGTGGCATGAAATTCGCGGTCTTCACCTAATTCGCGATCGGGGTCGCGAATTTTCTTCTTATGAACCCCTCCTCTGTCGCGACACTGCAGTATTCTACTCATAGGGATTCGCGACCCTGCAGTCGTGATCAGGTCGCGGGTAGGCTTCGCGGTTCTTTGCACACTTGGTTCCATCCAGTTTTTCTCGACCATTCTCTTCATGTACTCTCTTAGGACTCCACCTTCACTTCAACCCTTTAAAGTATCTAAAATTGATGAACAAACCTGCAAAATAAAACAAGAATGACCAACTCCCAAAAACTCGAATAAACTGAGATAAACACATTTAAATTATACAAAACATGACACAGAAGTGTACCAAAATAAGTGTAAAATCTCAGTTTATCAAAATTACAATTTGAACGTCATGAAGACGGTTCGAAAAATTATTTATGACCCTATAATACTAGGTTCGAAAATAAGTTTATGAACACACCATTATGAGTTCAGAAATTTGTTTATGAATTGCCTTCTTTCATTGTGTTCATTTCTTAATTTTATTTTTTTTAGAGTTGAAGGATAAAATAGTGTTTTGGTGTGGTGTGTAAAAAAAGTGAAAAAAATTAAGATTTCTTGTGGTGTTTAAAGTATTGTGGTGTGAAAAAAAAAGGTTGTGGTGTAAATAGAAATATTGATAATATTAATTATGATTGTTTATGCTATAATTAATTTTTATTTTATAATAAATATTATTAAATTCATAAATTTGATAATAAAACACGAAAAAGTGCAAAAGAAAATTTGAACAATAATTCACCTCTACTAATTTTGTCATTAATGTTTCCAAAATATAAATATTTAAAAAATGTGAATATGAATCAAATTTCAAATGAGTGGAGTGGAGTAGAAATATAAAACAGACGGCCCAATATATTTTGGGTTGGGCCGTTAAGATTGATGTCTGCGATTGTAATTCATTCAAATTTGAAAAAAAAAAAAAAAAAACGAAAGACGGGAATTCGACCGTTGGATATGTGACTACATAATTTGTTGAATAGAAATTTGGAATTCAAAATTTGGAATTCAATCATCATATCATCATCATCATCATGTCTTCTTCCTCACCGAATCCCAGACGCCATGGTTGGCAGCGCCCTCTCCACCCCTTACAGGTAGTTACTGCTTCTGCTTCATTGCAAATTTGCAATCAATCTACTTGATTTCTCGCTGATTTAGAAGAATCTCCTTCTCCTGCAGATTGTGGGGATGTCTGTTTTCTGTTTCTTAGTTTCCTCTTTTTACTGCTTTCTGGGGATTTTCCTCGGCCACAGAATTGCAGAGATCGTCGTCAACACTGTCTTCTCCTTTGCGGTAATCTTAATTAATTAATTCTTTTGCATCATAATTTCTCTGTTTCTATTACTTATATGCATCTGAACCTTGTATTATGCTGCTCTAGGCACTCTCTGCTGCACTTCTGTTTATTAGGTGTGCTGCAACTGATCCTAGTGATAAGACTAGATTCCGATTTCGAAAGAAGAAGAAGAAGGCTAATGCTACTTCTATGAATATGGTCTCCATTAATTATGCCTCCCTCTTCGCTAGGGTTTTGTCCAGATTCTTCAAGAGAATCGAGCGCAGGATCATGAAGACCTGCATAAGGAGGAAGTACCTAGATCCTTGGAATACTAGAATTCAGATGGACCAGCCTCTTATCCCATTTCACCTTCTCCTCCAGGATGATTCTCTTACGCCTAATCCGAAATTCGACGAGGGCGATGTCTCTTTTTGCTCCCTCTGTGACTTTGAGGTCAATAGGTATAGCAAACACTGCAGGTCTTGCAACCGTTGTGTTGACGGATTCGATCACCACTGCAGAGTAAGCTAAATCTCTCTCTCTCTCTCTTTCTCTCTCACACACTATCGTTTTGTTTTTAACTTTTCCTCAATGAATTCAATTTGTTTAGTGGTTGAACAACTGCGTTGGGAAAAAGAACTACACAACCTTCATTCTTTCCATGCTCTCAGTCTTGATAATGGTTGGTGAAATTATTATGTTTTGATCTCTTGTTTTTTGCCATCAATCAATCTTTATTAAGTATGAATGAGTTGCTAAGTGATAGTCATGCAAATCTTGTTGATTCAGCTTACTATAGAAGGTGGAACTGCTATAGCAGTATTTGTAAGGTGCTTTGCAGATAGCAAAGGCATAGAGCAGGAGTTGATAAAAAACTACTCAGTAAAATTCCCCAGAGGAGTTCTTGCTGCTCTATCTGTAAGTAAATGAGTAATCTTGTCGTTTTTCTTTGTATTCATCATTCATCAAGCAAGGAGAAAGGAAACGCATCTTAACTAAACTCTTTACTCGTAGGTTGTATTGTTTTTGTTGACGAGTTACAGCACAGCTGCATTGGGACAGCTCTTTTTCTTTCATCTACTTCTTATCAGAAAGGTATAGTTTTTGTTGACACTACTAGGTTATTGTTTATTACATCGACTGTGCTGATTACTTCTGTGTTTTCAGGGAATCACAACCTATGATTACATTTTAGCCATGAAAGAAGAAAACCAGCTTGCTCTTGAACTAGAACTAGAATCACTCGAAGATTCAGACTTTTATTCTTCTGATGATGAGAGTACGGACTCAGATTCACCTCAAAAGCCTGCACTTCTTTCGCGAATTATATGCAATGATGGCAAGACGCAACAGGTAGGTAGTTACGTTATATATATATATATGTATGTATGTCTGCGTATTCATTGATGATTATCACGGCACATGACAATGATAAAACCTTTCAGATTAACCAACCAAAGTTGGCCATAAGGATTGATGGAGAACCTGCAGATAAAAAGCAAGGATTCCGAGCAAGCATAGACCCATGGAAACTAATCAACTTGAGCCGAGAGAAAGCTTTACTTGCTGCTGAAAAGGCGAGGGAAAAGCTTGTTAGAAGCAAACCTGTGGAAGAAGATGATCCATTGAAACCCCTACCCTCAGAAACGAGAAGTGGACCTCTGATTAAACCAGAGAAAGATTTGGTGAGCAGAGGAATGAGTCTAACACCCCTGGTTGTGAAAGGAGCACTGATGAGTTCACCAAGGCAGTTCTCTAGTCCAAGAAGACGGCTTACGTGTTCTCCCGTTCAGCCCCAGGCTGCATTGCCAACACCGAAGCACAGATACAGAAGTGATTTTGATTTGAAATTGACTCAAGTCTCGAGAGAACTCGAGACTTACATATCAAGGCAAGTCTTGTGCTCTGTCTTGAAGAATGAAGGCAGTGAAGCTTCTCCAAGATGATAACACCAGGCTACAACTACAAGTGCAACTTTCATTCTCAGCCTTTGAGAAAAATACTTGGCTTGTTTATTTGTTGTTTATTTGTAAGATATTGAAGGCTTATTATATCACACAGGGGATTCTTTATTGATTCTCATACACATTTATGTAAGAAAATGTAAGCAGCTTGGTTAGATTTCATGACTTTTAACATAATATTAAGATCTTGATTTTTCTCATATACCAAAACAAGCATAGAAGAAGATTCATTGCTTACAATAGAACAAAAGCTTCCTTGTCCAAGCCAATTGGTCAAATGTAGTGATACAAATCCATTTACATTCCAATTATAGTGCTACAACTGCCAAAATTCACTATTCACAACAACAAATGTTGCGGCTCGAGCATTTTCTGCTATCAACAAGTTCTCACTTGCTTGCCTCCTGACCAACAGCTGATGAAGAGGATATTGTAGAGGTTGCTGGATCAGGATTCTTATAATCACTTCCATTCGCATTGGCATCGAGTTTAGCTTCTTTCTGAAGCTCTCGATTCTTCTGCTCCTTCACCAAGACCGGTTGGAACTGATAAAATGAAGGAATACAGTTAAAGACTCGAATGGTTAAGTGAACGGACGGGGAGGGATGAAGATGCAATACAGAATATGAAGATTCAACAATACCTGGTAAATAGAATATATGACATTCCTTCTTATTCGCGCCATCATATCTACAAAGAGATTGTAGCCTTCCAGCTTGTACTCGATCAGTGGATCCCTCTGTGCATACCCTCGTAAACCTACAGCTTGCTGAACGAATTTTAGAGCCTGCAAGTGCTCCTTCCACAATCGATCAATGTTGGTCAAAATTAGGAACTTTTCTGCTTCTTTCATCAAACCTGGAGCCTCTTTCTCTACTATTTCCTGGCACAAGAGAGGAAATAATCCATAAAAAGAAAGAAACTAAACGACGTGTCATCAACTAGGCAACTTGATAAGCATTTCCTCGACCAATAGCTAATTATCCTCTACTATACTGGACTCACTTGAATTGACCTCAGAAGGATGTAATACGACTACAGATAACTAACCCGTTTCTGAAGATATGCCTCACGTCCACGAAGGTAAAGATAATCTCTTAATTCCTCATAATTGGAGCATTTAATTTGCAACAACTCTGGGGTCAAATCATTCAAAAGATAGCAGTACCTATAAAGAGAGACAAGTCAAACTATAGAAATAGCTAAAGGTTCCTATTGGCAGAATTGATCAGATCATCAGATATAGACCACACAAAACCACAAAGATTTTATGCTTTTAGCATGAAGGGCAGCATCAATGAACAGCACCGTATAATTGCTTTATAATGAAGAGAAAAAGCATCAAGAGGGGTAAACTAAATTCTTAGCACCAGTATATAAAAAGTGAAGCTTTACACATATACATCGCATTTCAGAGAACTTGCCCAAAATACCCTCGGCAGCTATAGACTGTGTTTGGTTGAGAACTGGAAAACACATTTTTGAACTTGCATTCAAAATTGTGTTTAGGACATGATTTGGCATCTATAGTAAAAACTGTCTTCTCCCATTCTTTTGGAATAAATATTTAACTTTCATTCACCAAAATACTCCTCTAAATAGTTTTTCTAGACATGATTTGACATCTAAGTCAAAATTCTCTTCCCAAATCTACAAAGTAACACTAATTTCACTCACTATTACAAAATTCTCCCAATTCCAAAACTCTCAATTCTCCAAATTTCTCAACTAGCACTCTAAATATCCCACCTCGTGGCCACCTCGACAATATGCCCAAGTAAGTTCACAAATTGTCCGTTCAGTAAACAATTTAGGAATAAACAGTATGGTGACAAGGAAGACACATTCAGAAGCCCATGATACCAGGATAGTACATGATGCAACGGAGTAGTGAACAAAGAAGGATTCTTGTTAGCCCTATTGGGTAAGACAAAAATCTCAATAGGATGCATTAAGTTCACTTCACATAGTTGTAGGAGGAAAGATTCAACTTACTGCTGAAGTTTTGCTATAAGCTTCTCAAAGTCCCAGCTTTCTCTTGGAGCATCACTAGTACCGATATTTGCCTGCATTATTGAGAAAATCAAATAAATAATTATGGAAGACGAAAACAGAAAGCATAAAGAAGATACAACCCATACCAGTGTGTTCAGATTTTTACCTCTATTATATCATCCATTGTTAATTCAGCATATTCAATTAGGAGAGCTTGGAGATCATCAGACTCTAAAGCTCGCCTCCTCTCTGTATACACTCGATCTCTTTGGCTGTTCAAAACCTCATCATATTCAAACAATTGCTTTCTAATGTCGAAAAAGTAGTTCTCCACTTTTCTCTGAGCTTCATCTAATGCTTTTGTCAGCATCTTGGATTCAATTGGTAAGTCCTCAACTCTAAAGGCTCTCATCAAACCCTGTAAGCCACAATTTTATTCACATCTGAACAACCATATCCTGAGTAATACAGAAAAAATCCTGGACCCGTAGATAACCTGAATCCTATCTCCACCAAATATGCGAAAGATGTTATCTTCCAGACTAAGAAAGAATCGAGAACTTCCAGGATCTCCCTGTCTGCCACTACGACCACGCAGCTGAATAGAGGCAGCAGTATAAAACGGAGGGAATTAAAAGCAGATAAAACAGCAAACTTAAACAAATAACTAAGTTCTCATCACTAATGAGGCACTGAATCCCTATGCCTGAACATAAGAAAGATGATAAAGCCCATACCTGATTGTCAATGCGGCGTGACTCATGACGCTCTGTACCCACAACATGAAGTCCACCAGCTGATACAACCTATGATGACATTAAAATAAAAAAATTGTTTATAAGAAGAAAGTCAGTCTCACAATTTTTCCTTTATGCAGGAAGAAACATGCATCATCCTGCCATGTTGAGCTGCTTTAAATAATAGATGAAATTACATGCCAAATGTTTCAATCTTGTGGTGCATATAGGTGCTTATATATAAGTTGTGTGTTAAACATCTGACACGTTCATGGATCAGATGCACCTAGGATGGAGAGAGGTTAGGTTGGCTCCTAAAAAGTAAATTAAAAAAAAAAAAAAAAAACTTACTGAGTGGGAGCAACAAGAAACCCCAGCAAATCTGCCACGAAAGAAATATATGTGAACAATTACCTTTTTTCTTTCTTCCTCCGTGTAAACCTTAAATTCTTTAACAATTTCCAGAAATGCGCCGCGCAGCTTTGAGATGACTTCATCCTGAACAGGACCCTGGATGTTGAAGTTTTAGATTTATTAGATATAAAGTATTATATGTGCAAATGCATATGTTTCAACTTTATGAAGCCTGAATTGCAACAAATTTCACCTTTTCACAAGAATATGACAGTCGCTCTTCTGCTTCAAGCTCAGTTAATGATTTTTGGCCCCATGTTTTGACAGCCAATTGTACAGCTTCCTCCGCTAACTTGGAGTTCTCCTTGGATAGTGTGCATGGAAACAGGCTCTCATTTACCTGGAGTTTGATTTAGTGATGTAAGGTCATAAAAAGAGCAAATAGAAGTAAGCTAGATGGAGAGAAATAAGATAAATGAAAAATTTCCCACCTTCCATGATTTCTTTGGAGGAGGCTTCTTTACAGAGACAAAAACTCCTTCAGCTGGCCTTACAACTCTGCATCAGTTTAAAATCAATATTCAACAATGTCAACCATATGACCACGTTGAATATCTTTCACACCCTCAACTTACTTCCTATCATGTCAATGTACATGTACGTTGATGCCCAAAATATCTGATTAATCAATTTAAGCTATTCCAACATCATCTAATCAAGCAAGTTGTCTAATATGTTAAAACTTGATTATTATTATTTTTATAATTAAGATGAAAATACTGAAATATATTTTCACAATAAGAAGCCTTTTCTAATTGAAAAGATAGTAGAGTGCCTGTACTTGTGAATTCAAACTAAAATAGCAAATTAAGGTCAAGAGTTTGTAGCACTAGTATAATGGACATCATAAAAGAGGATGCAATTTCCTCTCCTCGCAAGATTTCCATCAACGGAAGATCTATTGTATTCGTGCTCAGAAAAGCATTTTTTATTGATTAAGTTGAAAATGCTGAAAGATCTTTCCACTGTAAGCACCCTACCCTTTCTAACAGAATATATATTAGAGTGACTGTACTGGTGAATTCTAAGTAAATTAGTAAATTCAGGTCTAGAGTTTGTAGCTGCTGTATAATGGACATCATGCAAGAGGATGCAATCCCCCCCCCCCCCCGCTTGCAAGAGTTATATGAAATGCACCCGCACGCAAACACTCCATTAATATTTATGTTTTGCATATGGTCGATGTTGAGACGATACCTTGGCATCAACATCTCACGTAACTTTAACCTTGCCATAAATTCTGCATTACCACCAAGGATTATGTCAGTACCACGACCAGCCATGTTTGTTGCAATCGTAACTGCCCCAAGACGACCACTCTGAGCTACAATTTCAGCTTCTCTTTCCACATTTTCTGGTTTTGCATTCAGAACCTTTAAAGATATTACGTTACATAAGATAGTCCGCAGAAAAAGGTAAAAACAAGACACAAATTTCAGTAAATCATCAACTTTTCACATTAGAGACTCAAAAGAAGGTAAGTCTGTTATAAAAAAAAGTAATATTAACCTCGTGTGGAATCCCAGCTTCACGGAGCTGTTCAGACAGTGCATCACTTTGCTCAACACTGGTTGTGCCAACCAGAACAGGTCGACCTGTTTTATTCATCCGAGATATCTCTACCACAACCGACCGCCATTTCCCTGTAGTTGCTCTGAACACTACATCTGATTCATCCTTCAAGGTGTGGAAAAGGAAGGAATTAAAGTTAATAGCAGTCCTTTATATAAAGCAAAAGGTATAAAGAAAAAAATACAAGTAAAAATTGACAAAATCCACTCCTTCTACAAAGTCCCTGGTGTAGAGAGAGAGAGACACAGAGACTCTCCATATTTTTTCCCCCAGATTTTTCAATCTAAATCCAAAAATCATGGAAGGAAGCAAGTATTTACATCAATTTCTTGACGGGAAGGCAAGCATAAAATATAACCTTTCTTATCATGGGCTTGTTTGTGGGAACAATTGTTACTTTGAGTTTGTATATACTCTCAAATTCTGCACTCTCAGTAGCAGCAGTACCAGTCATGCCGCATAGTTTTGGAAACTGAATCAACCATTGCAACAAAACATCAGAAAAAGCTCACAGTAGTGAGAAAATACCCACTGTAGTACAAACCACAAATTGTGACTAGGCAGATTACTCAAGTATACACACAAACCTGGAGAAAGAAGTTCTGGTAACTGATTGAAGCCAGGGTCACAGTTTCATTTTGTATGGGCAATGCTTCTTTTGCTTCAACTGCCTGATGAAGTCCATCACTCCAGCGTCTCCCCTATGAGAAATGTAATAAACTCCTCATTTAATTTTCAAAGATAATACAGCAAAAGGAACTGCATTACTCATGTTCGATTTGAATATAGACGAAAAATCATATATTTATACGAAAAGGAAAAGAAATGGAGACAACATAACTCTACAGCCATGAAGAAATATGTTTGAATGACACATGTTGGTTCTTAGAATCTCAACTAGTTATAAATCTCAATCGCAAATTTTATGACTCTCACTCAAGTCTAAAAAGTCTAATGATTAATCTGATTTTAACAAATATCAGGAGTCTGCCATAAAAGAACAATTAGTGATAATATGAAGCAACAAATTAAAAGGCAATGCATGGCTCTCATTCCGAAAAAAAGAAGGTAATGTACACTCATCATATTATAATTGGTAAAATCGCAATGGCATCGGAACCAACATTAATCAACTTACAGACAAATAAGTTCATACTATACAAAAATGCAAACGAGCTGGGTTATACCTTGCATGTGAACAGTTCATACTCTGTAATGAACCAGATCTTTTTATATCTCTAACTAGACATCACATATTTATAATGAAGTGAAAAGAAATATAACCGACTAACCAGCCTTTCCTGGGCTCATACAGAATCACCAAGTGTCCAATGGATACTAACTAAAATACTTCTAGGCTGTCAGACTTGCAGAAATATCCAAATAATACATGCAAGCTATAATAACAAGCAAGAAAGAATGAAATCACAAATGCATTTAGACAACCCATGGTACAGTGGTTGGGGGGGGGGGGGGGGGGAGATAGGTCATATGAATTTCCCTGAAGGCTCAATAAGACCTGCACCCAGGAGCTATCTTACTAGAAGAAAGATGCAGCAATTTGTGTCATTAATAGAGTTGATATTTTTCAATTTCTTTCCATTTATCTTCTAGGAGTTCTCCAGATGTAGTTAAGAGGGTCACCTGCATTACTCGCCCAGTAAACTCATCCACTATAAGAACCTCCTTGCCTCTGATTATATAGTTCACATCTCTGAGAAAAAGTTCCTTGGCTTTTATTGCATTTAATATGTATGATGCCCACTGCTCTCTTGGATCATATAAATCTTTAACATCCAGAATTTCCTCAGCATCTACATAACCTTGTTCTGTAAGTAAAACGTTTTTTTGTTTCTCGTCAACCTGCACGTTTCACAATATCTTAGTAAAAAAGGTGCTAAATTTTGTATCCAGTTGCAACATAAATAGAATAATATACATATCATATGTTCAGCTTTGTCAATCGCAAACAGATACAACATGGCTTATATTTGGGTAACAGCTGAAATTTCTTGTCCGTGAATATATAGGCATGCAATCTGTATGAGGTTTCAGTATATTTGGGTAACAGCTGAAAATAGCCTATTCTTACCAAGATTTTATATAATAGAAAAATGGTTACAAGAATAAATAGCTCAAAGACTGGTCTTTTTTCAAAGGAACTAACGTATCAAAAACCATCATTAGTTGAAACTATAATTTTCTTACAGTATAATGTACATCCCGTTCAAATGCAGAGGCTATCTTAGCAGCTTTGTAGTAACGATCACTTGGTTTTTCTGCTGGTCCTGATATGATGAGAGGTGTCCTTGCTTCATCGATCAGAATAGAATCGACCTCATCAATCACACAGTAATTGAAACGTCTCAAGACAAGTTCTTCAACGCTCTGTAAGATCACATTAATAATTTCAGATAATCATTTGTTTATTTTAACATTATCCACATTAGCAAAGAGATTATAAAAGAAAGGATTACTTTCCGTGGCAAGATTATCTCTCAAGTAATCAAAGCCCAGTTCACTATTCGTGACATACGTGATGTCACATAAATAGTTTTCCCTCCTTTGTTCACTTGTCATATTCTCTGCAATCATTAGCTGAACGTCAGAAGTTGGACATTTAATCTCAGGAGTTGGTGTAAAGATTAAAGCTTCTAGATTATTTTTCTTTAACAAAATAATTACAATTCTACATCCAAGGCATACATCCTCATAGTAACCATTTAAAAATGGCATGAAACCTAAAGAAGATTCTATTGTAGCATGCAATTTAAAAGACACCAAAAAGAGTGACAAAAAAGAGAAAAGAGGAGGATTTGGATGAGTGAAGGTTTTGTATAAATTAACTGGAGAAGTAAGCTGTTCTAGCTAATGGTTATTCTTTATACCAAGAGAACCGGAAGGAGAGTTCTAAATCACAGAAATATTGAATGCAAATGGCTGGACTATAAACACCAATCCAGTAGTGACATGTAAGACGTACGCTGAATTAAGCCAACCTTCAATCCAAGGAAACGCGGAACTTGACCAACCCATTCGCAATCTCTTCGAGCCAAATAGTCATTCACAGTAACAACATGAACTCCTTTCCCAGCCAATGCATTAAGGAAAGCAGGCAATATAGCAACCAGCGTCTTTCCTTCTCCAGTTTTCATTTCAGCAATTTCTCCTTTGTGAAGAACCATACCACCTGTGCAGCATAAAAATGAGTGGAAAAAATCATCAGCAGACCAAAGAAAATGAAAAAGGATATCCGAGTAGAGACGCTAACCCACCTATCAATTGCACATCGAATGGGCGAAGGCCTAGAACCCTTCTAGAAGCTTCTCTCACCACCGCAAATGCTTCCTGCAGGGAAACAAATTGCTTCAAGACTAGGAAAGGAAATAGGAGCAGCAAATGCTTCTCTCACAAAGATGAATTCTTTGGTTGCAAGAATTAAAAAACAAAAACTTTGTTAAACTAGCTGAATGACCAAAGAGTGATCTATATAGTTGTTTTGGGAGTGAAGAAGAAGAAGAAGAAGAAGAATAGCAAAGCATACAGGTAAAAGCGAGTCCAGAGATTCAGAGCGTGAGGCGCGTTGTTGCAAGGCCGAAGTCCTTTCCCTCAATTGGGAATCGGAGAGAGACGAAACCTCGGACTCCATCTGATTGATGAGTGCTACGGTGGTAGCACACAGCTGCCTCGTCGACTCTCCGGTGTCGGTGCCACCTCCGAAAATCCCGCCGAGCAATCCGCCCAATGCCGCCACCGGGCCGCCGAGCAACCTCCTGGATGCTCTTCCCACAGCAGTTGCTCTACCTCTGGGTCTGGGGGGTTTAGCCGGAACATAAAGCGCCAACCAATTGGTGCTCCGTGAGACGGAGAACTTGGAAGATAGTGAGGTGGCGGTGACGGCGACGGAGGGGCGGTGGCCGGCAAGTGGCGGCGCAACTGCCATAACCGCTGATTAGCCGTTTGTGTTAGTTGAAGGAGAAGTTGAGATGGTCTGAATTCTGAAATTGCGAATGCGAATGCGAGGTCTCAATTTCACGCAAACGATAAGCCCACCTCACACTTCTTCCTAATTATCTAATACTACTATAATATACTCATATACTACACTACATAAATCAAAAATATATTATAAACACATCTAAATTCTTTTCATTTTACTTCCATCACTCCCCATAAAAATCAAAATGTAAATAAATGTCATAAAGATCGATTCAATTTTTTACTTGCATTTCTTCGTATTTCACACTATATTTCACTATTAAATTTATTATCTGAATAATATTTATAACGTATATAATCATAGTCAACATTTATTAATAAAAAATAAATTAAAAAATTATAAATTAAATTTTCAAATAGTTAAGCATAATAATGAATTATTAATTGAAAACCGAGTATTAAATACTAAAACATAATTATATATCATAATTGGATGTGGTGAACACTAAAAAACCTGTAAAATTAAACTAAATCACATAAAAAAATGAAGTAAAAAATATAATAAAAATTCATAATTTGAAAATACAACACGATGTGTAATACATAGAATGCAACATGAAATCTCAGGTGAATATAGATACTCTCTCTCTCTATATATATCAAATTCTAGAGAGTTATATTCATAGAATTTTTACAGTGTTTTGATAGGGGGTAATATTGAAACAAAAAAAATATTAAAAATGGTAAACATCAATTTTTTTAATATTTTTTTTAGGTATAAACATCAAATGTTTTTAAATAAGGTTTTAAAAGTATGAAACATTAAATAATATAAAAGGGAGCGAGTATTATTTTTAGAATTAATACATTAATACATACATCTATCGAAAATTACACTTTGAGTTTTTTTTTTTATAAAAACAATAGTCAACTTTTTTCAAAATTAAAATACATTTTTAATTTTTTTGCAAATATAACATTTAATCAATTTAACGATCCGAAAAAATCATATATAATTGATTGTATTTTAATATTTCTATTTCTCTAACCGTGTAAAAAAAATTCTCCAATCAATAAATCTTAAAATTTTATTAGTTACGTGTGATTTTCGAATAATAAAATTGATCAAATGTTAAATTTGTAATTTTTTTAAAAATGAAATATTGTTTTGTTAATTTTTAAAAAATAAATCATTTTTTTAAAAAGAATTCAAAATATAAGTATTAAGGTGCAATTTTTCCCAATTTAATCCATTTATGTGAAAAATTATTAGAAGTGAAACGTACATTTGTAGATTAATAAAAATAAATATAGTATATATAGGTAGGAGGGAGGGTTTAAGAGTAAAAGAAGCCGGGGGTGCATAGGATAAGGGTGGCGGTGAATGGAAAGCAGAGGTGAGTTTCCCCCAAATTAGTGAAAGCAAGCGCTGAGAGAGAGAGAGAGAGAGAGAGAGAGAGAGAGAGAGAGAGAGAGTAACGGTTAAGTTGCGGTTCCAAACCCTAATCTAATCTTGGCCGCCGATGGATCCTCTCGAAGACCCTCGCGCCGCCACTAACGGCGACGCCACCCACGTCTCTAAGAAGCTCAAGCCTTGTTTTATTTCGGATTCCGAAATTCGCGACGAATTCGCCCACCACCAGGCCGGAATAGCCCGAATCAACAACGGCAGCTTCGGAAGCTGTCCCGCCTCCATCATCGCCGCCCAGAGACGATGGCAGCTCCGATTCCTCCGCCAGCCCGATGAATTCTTCTTCAATCACCTTCAGCCTCAAATTGTCCATTCACGCACCGTTATTAAGGATCTTATCAACGCCGACCATGTTGATGAGGTCTCCGTCGTCGACAACGCCACCACTGCTGCTGCCATTGTTCTTCAGCATGTTGGCTGGGCCTTCGCTGAAGGCCGTTTTCACAAGGGCGACGCCGTTGTCATGCTCCACTGTGCTTTCCAGGCTGTTAAGAAGTCCATCGAGGCCTATGTCACGCGTGCTGGTGGCTCTGTGATCGTCGTTCACTTGCCCTTCCCCGTTAATTCCAATGAAGAGATCATAGCAGAGTTCCGCAAAGGCTTGGCTAGAGGTAAGGCCAATGGTAAGAAAGTACGGCTCGCCATAATTGATCATATTACTTCTATGCCCTGCGTTGTTATCCCTGCCCGCGACCTCGTTAGGATTTGTAGAGAGGAAGGTGTGGAGCGTGTCTTTGTAGACGCTGCCCATGCCATAGGCAACATTCATGTCGATGTCAAGGAAATTGGCGCTGATTTTTATGTCAGCAATTTGCATAAGTGGTTTTTCTGCCCTCCTTCTGTTGCATTTTTGTATTGTCGGAAATCTCCTGTTTCGCCTGATTTGCATCACCCCGTGGTTTCACATGAGTATGGGAATGGACTGGCCGTAGAAAGTGCGTGGATTGGAACACGGGACTACAGCTCTCAGCTGGTTATTCCTGAAGTTTTAGAATTCACTAATAGGTTTGAAGGTGGCCTTGAGGGAATTCGGAATAGGAACCATGACAAGGTGGTGGAAATGGCCAAAATGTTGGCCAAGGCGTGGGGCACGAATCTTGGTTCGCCTCCGGAGATGTGTCCGAGCATGGCTATGATTGGCTTGCCTTCTAGATTGGGAGTTTTATGTGATGAGGATGCAGTGAACTTGAGATCACACTTGAGAGACCATTTTCTGGTGGAAGTACCCATTCATTGTGAGGTGCCAAGAGATGGGGACACTGGAGCCATGGATGCCGATGGGTGCATAACTGGGTATGCTAGAATTTCTCATCAAGTGTACAATACGCTTGATGATTATATCAGATTGCAAGATGCAATTATTCAACTTGTCCAAAATGGAACCACTTGCAAGATGCTTCAAAGCAAATAAAGAGGTGTGCGATTTCTCAACTAAGAATGTAGTTCAGTAGTTTAATTTATCTTTTAACAATTGATTTGTTATTTGATGTTTGTCCACCATGTTTTGTGTGAGAGCAGAAAGTTGGAAAAGCATAGTAGAACATTTGTTATTGGCATTCGCATCTCAAACAGATAGGAGTTGACAGAAAGAGTGATTGATCAATAGCAGGCCCCTTAAGATATAAGCCTCTGCTCCGCAGCTAGTTGAACACCTTTTCTCCAAAAAACTTACTTGAAAGTTCAATGCCCCCTTAGTTCCATAAGCAGCTGGTATATAGGACCATTGTCTGCTTTTTAATATTGCAAAACATAGGTGTGTATAAAAGTATGAGGTATTCTTGTGTAAGTTCAAGTAATGATTTGTACTTGAAAGTCAATCTCTAATACATATCTCCAAAGAATCTCTAGGGTCTCAATCTTTGAGTTGAATCAGATTTCTGATTGGTTTAGCAGTCATTTTGATTTCCAAATTGACTTGGCTGATATTTCAAAATTGATCCTTATTCAGCTTTCTCATGTTCTGTGATAGTTGATTGGATTAAGATACTTGAATTTCATATGCCAGCTATAACTCATGCAAGAATATCAGTTGGCTATGTCTGCATTCTAGATTAAGTTAATTGATTTAACTTGATTATAACCTTAGTCATTTTCAGTTTTATAATTCTATGCAACCGATCAAAATCTATAATCTCCTAACAACGTAATATTTTTGCATTCTTAGATTGCAAGAGAATAACTAAATAAAGTCGAAAAATGAGTATAATGCTTCTGAAATTCTATTTCCTTATACTGAAAAGACTCTTAGCCCTTGTCTGCTCTTTTTCTCCTACTGTGGCTTCCCCTTTTTCTTCCCCCTAGTTTATGCCTTGTCTCTGTATTCATGGCCATTTCACATATTGTCCGGAATAAACAGGTATCACATCCCTCTCGATTCTTGTAAAATGCTAACCATCTAACAAGATGCTCAATGGAGTAAACGTGCTTACGTGCATGATGCAACAAAAGAATGTTGCGTAAAAGGCTGATATCAAGGGATCTTAGATGATGTGTTTTCCAGTGTTTAATATTGGGAGCGTGTAATTTCTTCCCTTCAGATACCAGTTATACTCTCTTGTGTCTCTGTCTATGCTAATTTCATAGCTGAGATAATTTCAACTTAAATCGCTCTTTATTTATATACTATGAATCTAAATGATTCCTTATTTTTAGAAATTATTCAGCAAATCGGCAAAAAGCTTGGTGCAGCTTTTAGAAGAGGAGAGTGGAGACCGTTTGGATGAATAAAGCGCGTGTGGCATGCCTGGAGGAACGGAAAAATTGGAGGGTGCCGCTGAATAGCGAAGCAAAGACTGTCGTGTACACAGTGGAAGTGTTATTTGACATTTGAGAGTTAACAACTAGAAGCTAACATCCTAGTTCGTGGGCATCTATAAGCTGAATCGGACTGAATAAATTTGTAACTATTTGTGAGTTTGTTGTCTTTGCAAATTGAGCCATGAGAGATGAGATGAGACTACAATTCTTGATTTTCCATTCTCGGCCTGCAATGTCTTGAAGATTTAGTTTGATGTTATGATGTAGTAGGTAGCTTTGATGCTTTTTTTTTCCTTCTCGAATGGAATGTCAACTTTCTCGCAGCCCGTCCGTCTGACGTGGTAAATTCTAAGGTAAGAGGGGTTGCATTGAATCCCCCTACTATTTACCATCAATTTTTTCTATTTTCAATATTTATCGGTTGACTGATAAAATAATTTTGATTTTGGGCTGTCATAATAGGTAATTAAGTGTATTCTTATTGTGACACTTAGAGGTGTTACAAACGGGTATTGTGTCATTTAGGGCATTATCCTGTGAGTAGCATAGTATTTCTCAATTAAGTATCACAATATGTTAATTGAAGTGTCATGGTAGATTTTTTCGGCCGTCGAAATTTTCATTTGTGGAGAAAAAGGAGGGCTGTAAATATTTGAAAATTAGTGAGTTCAAGACACATGTTAGGAATAGGTGCATTCCTACCACAATAGAATTTACCGACCTGATTCATTTAAAGACTAATGAAAAATTGGTCACACACCATTGCTGCGAGAATTTCTATCCAACTCATACATTACACCCGACACACATATTAAAAAAAGAGTGTGAGGGTAAGGGTTCATTATTTGGAGTGGATAAGAATTGTAAAAATTGTGAGTGCATGTTATCGCGTGCCAAAATTGTGTAGGTTAGTTTAGTGCGTGGAATTGTGGCATAAAATTTCCCAATATCTGATTAGACTACTCACGTAATTCTTAATCTTCAAATAAAATATTAATTTATTTTTCATCCACATCCACAATAATTTGCACTCCATCAGTAATATTCATCTAATCTGACATTTAAATAAAATATTAATTTATTTTTCTTTCAATTTATATAAAATATTTATTATTTTATTTTTTAATAACATATTATTATTAATAATTTTTACTGTATTTAAAAAATCCTACTTAATTTATTAGATATATTTTTTGAATTCATAATTAAAAAAATATCTATACAATTATAATTTCATGAGATATTTATAGACAACGCAATTCAATAAGGAAGAATGATATGAATCAGAATCCAATGCACTCATGCTCGACAAGAGCATGTGAATACATCAGAAAAATCATTTATTCCAAAACATAAGAATCCAATGCAAATAATGTGATAGATGCATGTGATTTTTTCAGATAAATTGATAAGGCATACGAATCATGTTAGCTTTATTTTTACATGTTAGCTTTACTTTTGTATGTTAGATTTAACTTTGCTTTTATATGATTGAGACATATGCATGCAGATTTATATGAAAAAAAATAAGCGTACTGAATATATATATATATATATATATATAAAATACATTAATTATATATATGTGAAGAAAAGACATGTCACAAGTACATAAACTGAGAAGTGTTAAGTTCTTCATGCCCTTCCCGAATTTAAAATTTAAAATTTAAAATAATAATAAATTAAAAAATAAAATAATGAACCACCCCCGACCTACCCATCAGAAAATCAGAAAAAAAAAAGTGAAAAGACAAAAAAAAAGAAAGAAAGAAAAAGTAGACTCGTTCACATAAGCTTTCGAACCCTGTGTTTGGTTTAACTATGTGCCATGTTTGAGGTTTCATTATGATATCATTGTAACTGTTTTTTCTTTAGCTTAACATGCTAATATATCTATTAATGAACTGCAGAAGTTCTACGAGAACTTATCAAGCAAGGTCAGACCAAAGGTCCCAAGTCCGTGAAGATGATCTTGAGGCTAAGCTCTTAGCTGCTGAAGAAAAAAGGTGAACTTTTGTTTTCTTGGTCTTATTTTCACTGTCAGTTTAAGGAAAGTTGTGCATCAGTGCCTCCTTAACTCCTCATTTATGTTAATGCTGAGCTTCTTAATTAGCTTTAATGTATTGGCTGTCCTTGATTGTGCTTATTGATTGTTGTACTTTTCATTCACAGATTGAGCATACCCGCAAATTCTCAATTTATGTAAAGAAGCTAGAATTCTCTAACCAAATTAAAGCTTTTGTTGTACAACAAATTTCAGCCTTTTGAAATGCCCAAATTTGTGATGGTTTCTAGAAAAAATTAATTCTAAATTTCTTTTTTTTTTTTTGCCCCTTAAATTAGGTGAAATGTTTTGATACTTTGATGTAGTATCAAAAAGGCACAATTGGTTGTATTATTGGGACAAACTCACTCACTTACACGAGCGAGTCTAGAGTGATTGCATCGATATCATCGAATTACTCTCGAAGAAAAGAAGAAAAAGAAAGGGAAAAATAGGTTATATTAATTAATTGTGTGCATGCTTCGATTATTTTGTTTCATTTGTGTTTTTGAACTTCTCAATTTATATTATTAATTAGGTATTGGGAAATCTTAATATGAAAAAGTATCATAAACTAAGTAAATCATATAATAGAAAATAAAGTTGAAGACGTTTGATGCATGTGTACCTGCATGATTTTACGTGTTCAAGTTTTGTGTTCATTACATTTCTCTCATACCAATTCTCACATCGAGTTTTGTATATGTGCTCAAACACATGTTATCATTTGTCTTTTACATATGTCGTATAATTAGTTCATTTTTCTACCAAGAAGATCAATGATGCATGAAAATTATACCTTTAGTTGTTGGTATAGTTTTTTTTTTTTTTTTTTTTTTTGAGCAAAGGTATAGTTTTTTAATATTGAGGTCAAAGAAGATGACAATTGGGCAATGAGAAGTTGGATCCAAAATTATGTCCAGGGGGAAAAGACAATTAGGAGGTGATTGATATAATAAAATCGAATGGAATGAGGGTTTGAATGGAATGATGATTCTTATGATTGATATATCTACAGAATGAAGAGCAAAATGAAATGTCAATTTTGTATCTTATATAATTAATATTTTATGTACTTTAAAATTTTTCTTATAATTGAATAAAGTGCATGTAGTAGCTAATAAATATCTATACATCCCTTCATCTATTTTTTTTATATTTCTAAACGTCATCTATTCTTTTTAGCAAAGTATAATTTGCTTATTTTATTGAAAAATATTATTCTAAGTGTCACGCTCCAATTTTCATAAAATAAAATAATAACAATAATAAAGAAGGGACGTCACTTTTATTAAAATATAAAATATTTAACTTTAATACAGCGGAAACTAATTAATAAAAACTCTTTGGAAATCCATCATCACACGTCACCACGCACATCGCCCGAGTAAATCATCAACCTGAAAAATATAATAGCTTTGGGGTGAGTGCTATTGACTCAGTGGTGAACACATTCATCCAAGTTATACAATTATAACAAATTATAATATGGTAGCCCGCGGCTAATAATATATCGGGACATATGCAACTTGTCAGCCAATAATAATTCTTGTAACCCGTAAGTTAATAACAGTGAACCTGCATAAGAGCATAACAATGATAAATAATAATGTGCGTCACATCATATTCCCCACCTTAACTTGAAACTTGACATTGAAAATAATACGACACTAGTTAATTCCACGCGCTGCCTAAATAAATTAAACATATAAATATTAATATAAAATTTAAATAAAATAAAATAAATAGTAAAAAAAATGCATGATTGTGGCCCCCAAACCCAAAACCACTCTCGGCCCATACCAATCAAAACCAACACACTTCATTTTCTTGCCTATCGTTATAATTCATTCTTCATATATATAACACTCACTTGCCCCCAAACTCACGTCTAGCACACCTTCCCAAAAATGAAATCATTATTCACTAATCCTATCTCCCTCTCTCGCCTATCTCACAATTGAAGCCTCCTCAGATTCAATTCATTCTCTTCTCCCCAGAGCTATCTCCCATCCCCACTACGCATTCTTCTCCATCACCGTCGGGAACCAGACTACGCCATGGAAGACAACCACCTTAGAGAGCCGCATCCTTTCTACACCGCCGCTCACACCACCAACCTCTGCTACTCTCCCCAATGAATGCAAAACGCACACACACTCACAATGTGATATACCTTCAGAATACTACTTAGAAGATTGATTTTTGTTTTGATGTGTTAAAATGAACCATTTAGCCTTTTTTTTATAGTGTGAATTTTGCAGATGAAAAGGTTGGGAGTTAATTGAAAAACTTAAATTCTTGAGATAGTGGTTAGGGAGAATGATTTGTGAATCCAAAAGGTTTTTTACCGTTTCAAAATCGAGAAGGTTCCGAAATAAAATCTTGTTCTGAAATCTGCAGGTTACGGGGAAGAAGAAGACATTGAGGTTGGAAAAAAAAAGGGTTTAGGGATTACTTGCATTTGGGCTAAAACATTTGGGCTAGAATTTAAAATAAATATTTGGGTAATCTCAAATAAATGTAGAATTTAAGCTATTTGGAAGAATGAATCAAACAATTAAAATAAAATAATAATAATAATAATAATAATAATAATAATGAAATAAAATCATATAATAATATTTATGATAATAATGATCATAATAATATAGTTAAAATATAAGCGCGACTTATAGAACGTAACCAAAATATAACATGCATGTTTAGAAAATTAACATTTAAAAAAAATTCGGGTCGCTACATTTGTAGTTGGTTGATTTCTACAATTAACTTTGTAGTAAGTTCGAGCTCTAGCAACCGGAAAGATTTCTCGAGGCCAAAGAACGAGATCGAAGTGAGATTAAACACATGTAAGGGAGATCAAGAATAATTCTGGCCAGATTGGTGATTACTCAAATGGCCCTTATGCTTCACCCATTTGTGATATTTATATCGGATGAAGCTGTAACCTTTTTCTGATAAATAAGGGATTCTCCCTTATTTTCGGGGATAGATACTTATCCCTTCAAGGGTTTTTGACCGAGTGATGTTTATCTTCTAAAGTCCCCTTTTGACTTGGTCTCTTGGTTTCGAACTCTACATTGGCTCGCTCTTTATCTCTTCTTCGACATCGACCCCCTCGACCTTAAAACCTTGGACTTCGCACACGTCTACCGGGCTCTAAGACCCTAGAACGCACATGGGCCTTGCTTACTAGGCCTTTAACGAAAATAGACCTCCACAATTAGCCCCTCATTACCTGAGGCTCGAGGATCGAGGATCATGTAATGAATGTCGCCGTAACGCAAAGGGACGATCATAAAATATTTTGGATGATTATTAAAGTCCTAAGTTTGACATTGTTAACAAATGATCACGAGATGGAAAAAAGGGTCTTGAAAGCAGACCTCGTAAGGCTCCAGACCTGAAAAAGGTCCTGGAGAGCTAAAAGGGCCGTGAGAGCAGACCTGGTAAGGTTCCAGACCTGAATAAAGGTCCTGGGGAGCTAAAAGGGTCGTGAGAGCAGACCTCGTAAGGCTCCAGACCTGAATAAAGGTCATGGGGAGCTAAAAGGGTCGTGAGAGTAGACCTCGTAAGGCCGAGGGTGAAATAGTCTTTTTAAAACTCCACTTGCCGACTTTCCACCTTCCTTTGAATCTCAACCGCCCGACATGCGGGATACACGGCTCAGATTAGTTTTGTGGGTTTAAAATTCAGATTTATCCAACTTATTCCCTCCTTTCTTTCATTCAAACACGTCCAATTATAACTTTCTTTGAAGATTTTGCTCGAATTCCTCCCTGATTATCACGCGCCTCCATCTTTCCCGACGTTCAAGATTCCTCCGTTTCTTTCCAGATTCTAAATTTCCAGGTTACTCCTCAATCTCCTCTCCGTTTTCTTGAGGAATTTCCAGACTAGGGTTTTACTTTCAGTAGTTTAAAAATGTAGGAGATTTAGGCTTGGATTTATGTGGATTTTACATGAGTAGGCTTGGTGGTGGTTTTTGGAGTTATTGTCGATTGTCGATAATTTTTATATTTTGCCGACGAAATAGGATTCAAACAGGGGACAGGTTCTTTGGTATTTCTGGGTATCAATTCTTGATTCTTGATAGGATCTTTTTCTCAGCGACTGCCTATAGATTCGCATTCCCGCTAGGATTTTCTTACATCATGAGTATGTCGGGCAGTGGTGATTCTGATGAGATGACTCGAAGTTGGGGCGGTGGAGCTAGGTCAGCCGAGTCGGAGCAATCTTCCGGCTCGGTCTCTGAATCTACAGAACTTGTTATCCCTTCGACCCAGCCCACTGTAGATAGACCTGCTATTATTCTTCGTATCGGAGGAGGGTCGGTGGTGAGCCGCCTCAAGGCTTCGAAGGTGGCCACCAAAAAACGTGTGGGTAAATCGAAGAAGTGAAAAGCCGAAGCTGCGGGCTCTCCTTTTTCGAACGCAGACTTCAAAGCCGCCGAGGTCGCCCCTCAAGTAGGAGTCCTACGACCTAATTAGGAAAATTACTTCTCCATAATACTCGGGGTCGGGGGTAGAGGTCCATGTCCCTAGGCCTTCAGATAGAGCCAATAGACCCCCTCCTAGCTTTACTGCTTTTTATACTTTAGTCATTGACAAGGGCATAGGGCTTCCTCTTCATCCTTTTTTTACCAAGATCTCACATTTCTATGGAATAGCCCCTACCCAGATATCACCAATAGGGCGGTATCATATGTTGGGCATGTATTACCTCTGGGAAAACCTAGGATTTCCCGAACCCAGCGTCGGGGAGTGGCACTCCTCATACCAAATTGTGGCCACTCCTAGTCAAAAGGGTTTCTATTACTTTACCAAGTGGGTCGGGGAACGAGCCCCTCTAATAAACACCCTTCCATCTTCGTTGGGGGATTGGAAGCCGAAATTCATTTTTGTTCCGGCGGAGACTTCGAGCGATAGGATCTTGCCAGCGTCGTTCGCTGAAGCCCGTTGGTCTTCGAAGCCTGTCTCCCTTTCTTTCTCTTTTTTTTTCTTTTTTGTTACAAATATCAGTGTTATCCTTAACTTTATGCTTTATGTTTTTCTGCAGGCTTCCACAAGTGAAAAGACGTATTAGGTACTGAAGCGGAGCGAGTCGAGGTTGCCTTCTCTCTTCCCAAAGAAGACCGTCAATTCAAAGTCGTTCGCCGCGGCCGAACCCTCTTTGACATGGGGAAGTTGAAGATTCGCCCTTCTGACGACAAGGTTAAGGCCTTAGCCGCATCTAAGGTGTTGAGCCCCTCGTCATCCGGCGTTAAAAAACTCGCCGGGGCCACACCTTCAGCCTCGCCACCTTCGAAGAAGCAAAAAGATCAGTCCGACCTCGAGGCTTCCATTCCTTCTACACTGCCCCAATCCGTGATCGATGTCGATGCCTTGGCTTCGAAGGGATCAAGCAGCCTAAAGGTGCCCCGAGGCCTTTCCTCCTTGATGTCCAATCCACCATTGCAGACGGCTGTTCTCCTTTGGAGTTCGAGAGAGAAGGCCTGGAAGAGCAGGATCGACTCGCCTTCCAAATGCTGTCGAAGGTTTGCTCATCTCTCTTCTTCCCTATTTTCTTTATGCGTTTTACACTTTATGTTCAAATGAGTGCTTGACTTAGAGCGGTCTACTATGTTACAGGCCCTTTTCTACCAATATCAGCTTCGGAGCCAGGTCTTGGGGCATGCTGAGGGCCTCGAGAAGAGATTGATGGAGCTTTCTGAGGAGCAGGAGAGAATTGCCGAGGAGAGGCGTGACTTTGCTGCGGAGAAGTTGGCCTTACTCGTAGAGAGAGACTCAGCTCGTGCTTTGGCCGCCGGAGCTCAGGTGCAGCTTGACCGGGCTTTGGATCACCAAGCCCGGCTGGAGATTTCGAAGGCCTCTCTGGAGTCGAGGTTGGCTGATGTTGAGGCGCGGATAGGGGAGCTCGAAGCCCGCCATGCGACTCTGGACTTCACCTCACTGTTCGATTCTGCCGAGTTTGAACCTTACAAGGAGCTCTTTTATCAGGAGGGAGGTTCTGCAGTGGTCGAGGCGATCAAGGAAAGGATGTCTGATCTCGACCTTTCCTTCCTTGAAGCTGATGACGGGGCAGAGACCGAGACAGTCAGGGGCTCTACGGACGGGACTGATGAGAAGAAGAGGATTGAGGCTGGGGAGGATGCTGCGAAGACGGCTGCCTCGGAGGTCGAGAAGGGTGTGGAGGACCATCCGTAGACTTCTCTACTTTTTCTGTAAAAATTTTGAGGACAAGTTCCAAACAATAACTGATGCTTTTCTTTCGTATATATTTTTTTTTTTGTGGGAACTTCATATGATGTCAGTATTTGTTTGCTCTTATAATTGAAGTTCTTATTGTCGTGATAGGATTGCAAGTAATTTTACTTTTCTTCTAAGGACTCCACCTGAGGTTAATCTAGAAAAGAAAGATGGATTAAATGTGAAGCGTAAGCACTGTTCATCCATTTCCGAACTCGTAGAAAATGGGAATCGGATCTCCTAGGCTTCTTCCTCTTGACTCTACTAAAAAGCGAAAGTGGGGGGCCCCTGGACTTCGGGTTCTGTTAGTTACTCCGAAGGTCAAGTCAGTAAACAAACCTTTAAGAAATAAGAATTTTGAAAGACAAATAAAGAGCGAATACATTACTCTTCGTTCGTGAGGCCGACTTCGAGGTCGATGTCTTGTTGACTTTTGTGGGTCGGGAACCCTATGCTTTGGGTTCTGTTAGTTACTCCGACGCTCAAGTCAGTAAACAAACCTTTAAGAAATAAGAATTTTGAAAGACAAATAAAGAGCGGATACATTACTCTTCGTTCGTGAGGCCGACTTCGAGGTCGACACCTTGTTGACTTTTGTGGGTCGGGAACCCTGTGCTTCAGGTTCTGTTAGTTACTCCGACGCTCAAGTCAGTAAACAATCAATGAAATATAAAACCAAAAAGGAGAAAAAGAAATGGAAGGTCGAAGAGTTTAGAAATGATACCGTTTCAAGTGGATGGCGTTCCAGCCGTTGGTTATCGAACGCCCTTCTTTTGATCGAAGTTTATAAGCTCCATTCCCTATGACTTTCTCGATCTCATAGGGGCCTTCCCAATTCGGGGCTAGTTTCCCCGCTCCGACTTCTTTTGTGTTCTGGAACACCTTCCTTAGCACCCAATCTCTTGTCTTGAATGTCCTTAGTCTTGTGTTCTTATCAAAGTGTCTCTTTATTTTCTGTTGGTAGGCAGATATTTTTATTGCGGCTTTATCTCTGAGTTCATCTATGGTGTCAAGGTTGACTTCGAGCTCGGAGTCATTGGTTTTACTCGACCATTGAGTTCTTGCCGACCCTATTTCTGCTTCTGCCAGGAGGACCACTTCCGAACCGTAAGTGAGGGTATAAGGGGTCTCTCCCATAGCGGTTCGTGCAGTGGTCCGATAAGACCAGAGGACTCCTGGGAGCTGTTCGACCCATTGTCCTTTATGTTCGGGGAGTTTCTTCTTCAAGGTGTTCAGTATTGTTTTGTTAGTAGCTTCGGCTTGGCCGTTCGAGGCCGGATGCCTTGATGTGGAGAAAGAGAGTTTGACGTTCCAATGGCGACAGAAGTCTTGGAATTTCGAACTTATAAATTGGGAGCCGTTGTCGGTGACTATTTCTTTAGAGACTCCGAACCTGCAAATAACATATTTCCATAAAAAATTACATACCTCGATATCTCTTATTCATGCGAAGGCCTCTGCCTCGGCCCATTTGGTGAAATAGTCTGTCACGATCAAGATGAAGCATTTCTGATTCGATCCCTTCGGTAGCAGTCCCACGATGTCCATTCCCCATTACATGAATGGCCAATGTATGGATGCGGTATGTAGAGGTTCTGGTGGCATATGATTCGTTTGGGCAATCCTCTGACACTTGTCACATTTTTTAGCATAGTTTTTGGCGTTTTCCCTCATAGTTGGCCAGTAAAAGCCGACCTTCAATGCTCGGTTAGCCAGGCTTCTGTGTCCTGAATGGTTTCCGCATTCACCGTCGTGGAGCTCGGTTAGAATATACTTTGCTTGGGTCGGGCTCACACATTTTAAATATGGTCCTGAGAATGACTTTCTGTATAAGGATCCGGAAATCATGGTGAATTTTGGAGATTTTGCTTGTATCCGTCTTGCTTCGATAGGCTCTTCGGGTAGTTCATTTTCTGTCAGGAATCTGCATAAGGGGGTCATCCAGTTTACCTCGATGTCGATTGGAAAAACTTCAAAGTTGTCACCTTTCCATACGGCGGGCCATTTGGCGTATAGGACTTGGATGTTTTTATCCTGACTAGTTTGTATGGCTGATCCCATATTAGCTAATGCGCCGGCGTGGCGGTTTTCTTCTCTGGTGATGTGTTGGGCTTCAATTTTTTCGAACTTGGCCGCTGCTTGTTTTGCGACCGCGAGGTATGATACCATCCTTGAGTCTTTTACCTGAAATTCTCCTTCAAACTGATTTATTATCAATTGCGAATCGCTCATGACTCGAAGTCTTTTAGCTCCTATGTCGGCTGTCAAATTTAATCATGCTATGAGGGCCTCGTATTCAGCCTCGTTGTTGGTGGTTTTGAACCCACGTCGAATAGATCTTTCTGTGATTATTCCTTCTGGATTAGTCAGTACTAAGCCCATTCCACTCCCCTTCGAAGTGCTGGATCCATCAACTTGGAGGGTCCAGTACTTTGAATCATTGTCTTTGAGGTTCGTTAGTACTTTTTCTTCTAGTTCATAGGAAAAGTCTGCAATGAAATCTGATAGGACTTATGACTTAATTGATGTTCATGGAACGAAGTCAATATCATACTCCCCGATTTCGATAGCCCATTTTGATAATCTTCCCGCGAGGTCTGGCTTTCTTAGCACTGCTCTTAAGGGGAACTCTGTGACTACTTTTATTGAATGGCTTTGAAAGTAGGGTTTCATTTTCCTGGAAGTCATTACAAGTGCTAAGGCCAACTTTTCGAGCAGTGGGTATCTGGTCTCGGCATCTAGCAGCGACCGGCTAGCATAGTATACGGGGTGTTGTCTTCCCTCGTCTTCTCTAACAGGCACTGCACTGACAGAGTTAGTAGAAACAGATAAATAAACGAGGAGTACCTCTCCGTCGATTGGTTTGGATAGAAGAGGTGGACTTGCGAGGTATTCCTTAAGGTCTTCGAGGGCTTTGGCGCATTCCGGGGTCCATTTGAAGTCTTTGTTTTTTCGTAGAGTCTGAAAAAATGCTCGGCTTCTTTCTGAATATTTGGATATGAAGCGGCTAAGAGCTGCTAGTCGACCGGTCAATTTTTGGACGTCTTTAGGGGTTTTGGGATATTGGATATTTCGAACTGCTCTGATCTGGCTGGGGTCGGCTTTGATTCCTCTTTTCGTTACTAGGTATCCCAGGAATTTCCCAGACGTTACTCCAAAAGCGCATTTGGTGGGGTTCAACTTCATATTGTATCGTCGCAGGACTTCGAAGGTTCGTCCTAGATGCATGACATGGTCTTGAGCCCGTACTGATTTGACTAGCATGTCATCGATATATACCTCCATTGTTATCCCGATGAGCTCTTTGAACATTTGATTTACCAACCTTTGGTATGTTGCACCTGCATTTTTTAGTCCAAAAGGCATAACTTTATAACAGAACATACCTCGATGTGTAATGAACGCTGTTTTTTCTTGGTCTTCGTGGTGCATTAGGATTTGATTGTATCCTGAGAATGCATCCATGAAGCTCATGAGCTCGTGGCTTGCCGTTGCATCGACTAGTGCGTCTATATGTGGTAGGGGGAAAGAATCTTTAGGGCACGCCTGATTGAGGTCGGTGAAGTCTATGCATAAGCGGTTCTTCCCGTTCTTCTTTTTGACCACCACGACGTTTGCTAACCATTCAGGATAATGAACCTCACGGATATGTCTGTTCTTTATTAGTTTGTCTATTTCATCGTCCATGATTTTGTTTCTTTCCGGGGCAAATTTGCGTCTTTTTTGCTTGATAGGGGTTTTTTCCGGGTCTACCTGCAATTTGTAAGTTATAATGGAGGGGTCGATACCTGTCATATCCTCGAACGACCATGCAAAGCAGTCGTGATGTTTTTTGAGGAATTCGATCAATTGTTCCCTGATGTTCGAGGTTAATCTGGACCCGATGGATACCTTATGATCTGAATGTTCGAGATGAATCTGTATTTCATCGAGGTCTTCGACTTTTGGTTCTTCGTAACTTCGATCTTCAGCGCTTGATGAGGTTGAGCCGACCTCTATCTGATTAACCTCGATGAATACTTTCTGTTTGAATGTAGTGACGTAGCATTCTCTTGATGAGATCTGTTCTCCTCGTACTGATCGAACTCCCCATGGGGTAGGGAATTTCATGATTTGGTGATATGCTGAGGGTACTACTCGGAGTTCATGGATCCAGGGCCATCCCATAATCACGTTGTACGCTGAAGGTGCGTCTATTACCTGAAATTTTGTGAGGAGGTTGAGCCCTTCAATGTAAGTGGGAAGCGTGATTTTTCCTAAGGTTGTTTTGTGTTCTCCGCTGAAGCTGATCAATGTTGTAGACTTCTTTACGATATCTGTTTCTTTCACCTGCATTTCTTTTAAAGTGCTAAGGAAGATCACGTTAGAGGAACTCCCGTTATCGATGAGAGTTCACTTGATTAAACAGTTCGATATTAAAAGATAAATGACTAGTGCATCGTGGTGTGGGAGTAAGAGTTCAGATACTTCACTACTGGAGAAGCTGAGGGTTGCCAGATCATCAGGTTCAGCTTCTTTAGGTATGTTTGCTGTATATTTGAGGGACCAGCAGTGTCTCTTTGCCGATGACTGGGAGACGCCACTGACCTCCGAACCCCCGATTATGCAATTTAGCATTTGATCGATTCTCGGGGGGTCGATGGGCTGAGTTTCCATATGATTGTCTCTTCTATTCCAATTCTCTTTTCCTTTTGAGGTCAGTAGATCGACTAAGTGGCCTCTTTTGAGAAGCTTGATCACTTCAAGTCTATGTGCGATGCAGTCGTCTATTCTATGCCCATGGTCATTGTAGAAGTCGCAAAATTTGTTCATGTCTCGCTCATTATCAGGTGTTCTCATCTTTGGGGCCCATTTGACATTTTGACCGAGCCCCTTCAACGCATTCACGACTTCCGAAGGTGTTATGCAAAGATTATACTCAGGTAGCCTTCTGTCTGGGCGTTCGGGTAGCCTCCTATCTCTGGGGTCGAATCTAGGGTTGCGAGGATATGGATCTGCTCGATACCTCTCATTTCTGATGTGAGACATGTGTTCCTTGCGAGGTTGATCGTTCCGGGGTCTAAATTTGGATGAGTTTGCTTCGTCTTCTTCCCATTTGATCTGTGCCCATGCTTTGGCGAGGACATCGTCCATTGTTTTGCACGGATATTTTGTTAATTCTTTGTAAAGATCTGAACTCCTTTTTAAGCCTTTCCTGAAGGCTGACACGGCGGTGTCGACGTTGCATCCTGGGATCGATACTTTTTCTCTATTGAATCGTCCTACAAAGCTTCGTAGGGTTTCCTCCGGTTTTTGGATCACTGTGTAGAGATTGTTGGCGTGTTTCTCGATCCTCCGGCTACTAGCGAACTGTTCAACGAACAGATCGTTGAGTTGGGCGAAGGTGGAGATCGACGAGTTTAGCAAACTTGTAAACCATTGGAGTGCTGGTCTAGATAGGCTGCTTCTGAACCCCTTACACATCCCGGCTTCTCTACTTTGTCATGGGATTGAAGTGGTGAACATCCTTTGTTTGTATTGTGCTATATGGTCATCGGGGTCAGCAGTGCCATCGAACAGTTTCATGGATGGGAAAGTAAATTTTGTAGGCATATCCACAAGGCTGATTTCCTCTGTAAAGGGAGAATCTGCGAAGCTTGTTGGGGCCATTTTGCGAATAGGGGCGGGAACTCCGGGGATTCGTGTGAGCATTTCTTCCAACCACTTTAGTTTATTCTCGACCTCGATTTCGGGTTGGATCTCGATGTATTTGAACCCCGGGAGAGGTCTAAGATACGGATCGCTAGCATCTTCCTTATTCTGTTGTCCTTTGCTGGTTCCTGCAATGTTTTGGTTAGCAGTTTCGTTAGCAGAATTTAAAAGTACCTGTTCGCGCAGCTGACTGGTTTTTCGAGTTTGAGGGGGTTGTCGATGAAATCCATTAGGGAATTGATTCGGTGGACTGAATATTTCCATCCGAGCTTTGAGAACTGAATTTTCTATTCAAATGGCCGCGAGTTCCACAACGGTGGAGTCGAGTCATTGTTGGATTGCTCGTAGCACTTGAGCAATATCTCCGTTTCCTCCTGCGGGAGGGGTTATTGATGGCGATTCCCTCCGATTGTCTTGAGGATTCGGGGTTGTACTGCTTCGGCCGTCGACTGTCATCTTTAATATGGTTGGTCAGAGCCCCACAATGGGCGCCAAATTGTAGTTGGTTGATTTCTACAATTAACTCTGTAGTAAGTTCGAGCTCTAGCAACCGGAAAGATTTCTCGAGGCCAAAGAACGAGATCGAAGTGAGATTAAACACATGTAAGGGAGATCAAGAATAATTCTGGCCAGATTGGTGATTACTCGGATGGCCCTTATGCTTAACCCCTTTGTGATATTTATATTGGATAAAGCTGTAACCTTTTTCCGATAAATAAGGGATTCTCCCTTATTTTCGAGGATAGATACTTATTCCTTCAAGGGTTTTTGACCGAGTCATGTTTATCTTCTAACGTCCCCTTTTGACTTGGTCTCTTGGTTTCGAACTCTACACTGGCTCGCTCTTTATCTCTTCTTCGACATCGACCCCCTCGACCTTAAAACCTTGGACTTCGATACACATCTACCGGGCCCTAAGACCCTAGAACGCACATGGGCCTTGCTTATTGGGCCTTTAATGAAAATAGACCTCCACAACATTCTCTACCACTTAAAAAAATTTCGTTCTCGAAATTTACTTACCTTGTCCTCAAATATCGGCTTATAGACTTAATGGTAACTCGTCTTATCATAAAGGCATTTCTATTCCTAAGTTCAAAATTCTCTTATCGATAATCTCAAGTAGTTCTAGATAGAGTGACCTCACCTTAGTCTATTTAAAGAAGTAATTCATCGCTAAATGTACTATAGATCAAATCTTATCAAATCCAAATTTATTCCAACTCAAACGTCCTTATTATATCTCATACTTGCTAACATAACTTATTTGATGGAACTAGCTAAGGCGTACTAAATAGGGGTAGAATAGGTAGCCTAGCACAGTCTCTCTTAAACTACTTATCACTAGTCATCGTAAAAGCACGTGCATTTCCCTTTCTTGGAATGTTCTTCTCTTGCTGATTGGGACAATTTGGGGCTCTGTGTCCGGGTTGATGACACCGGTAACAAACATTCTTCCCGTAGAAGCACGGCGGTTTATGACGTTTTCCACATTACGTGCAAAATGGTTTGATCAGTAGCATTGTTCCGGAATTCTCTTCTCCAGTAACTTTTGGTTTCTTTTCAGGCGAAGTTTCTTTTTCCTCAACTTGATCATCATAATGTCTCTTTCCGGAGGTGTTTGTTTTCTTAGAGGGAGGGCTCTCCAATTTCAGATGCGTGGCAACTGCTTGTGCTCGTTCCACCATCTCGGAAAATGTTGATGTTGCTCCTTGGGCTGCTAAAATCCCTCTAATCTCGGATCGCAAGCCATATTCGAATCGCCAGACTTTCTTTTCCTCGGTGTCCACCAGATGTGGAGCGTAGCGCGATAGCTTGTTAAACTTCCTTTCATAATCGAGAATAGTCATCGAGCCTTGCTCAAGATTCATTAATTCTGTCTCCTTCTGCTTGCGATAAGCTCTTGGGAAAAACTTTCCCATTACCAGTCCCTTGAAAGCATTCCATGTTAAGTTCCGACGGCGTTCTGCTGTCATGAGCTGAACTTGTGCCTGCCACCAATAACCTGCATCCTCTGCTAACTGAAAAATAGCACATGATACCTTTTCCACGTCCGTGCACTCTAAATGTTTGAAAATACTCTCCAACTCGAAAATCCATTCCTCTGTGACAAGTGGCCCTTCATTTCCTTTCAATCTGGGCGTCCCCATTTGATGAAACTGGGAAACAATGAAACTTCCTCCACTTCGTTGGTGAGGTAGCACTTCTTTCAAGGCTTGCGCCAACTCCTGAGCAAAGCTTAGTCTTTCATTTCTAACATACTCCGGGGTGCTTACCGAAAAAGAAGACTCACTATCCGATCGTGAGCTGCGGGTTCTTGCCATACTTCTATTTAACAAATTCATTAGCGAATTTTAAAGAGAAATTTTGAAAACAAAATTTAAGTAACAATTTTATTTATCAAAAGAGAAAACTCATTCAACAAAACACCAAAAGATAAGATTTTTTTTTTCGAGCTAGTCTAAACCAACTTAATCATTTCGTATTCTCTTCTTGGATCTCGCTGCTTCATCAGAATTCTCTTTGCTGGAACCCTCATGATCACTTACAAGATTTCTCCAACCTTCTCCGTAAACCAAATCACGCCAAATTCCCATGGTATCGGACATAAATGCATAAAAAAGGTCTTCTTCCTCTGATACGTAACCGATGAGGTCTTCAAGAACTAACCCGACCCAATCCTTCAATTGCTCAGGCACAATTTTGATAATTTTCTTGGCAGCCTCCATCTGATTTAGCTTACCTCCTTCTCTCCTTAGTTCCTTCCACATTCTTTCGAGTTTCAACAAATATTCTTCTACTTCGAACTCATAGTTCCAACGAATTCTCATGAAATTACTCCACAACATCTCTTTTCTAGACATAAGCTGTTTTCCCTTTTGCACTGAGGTTTTCTTATTGGTTGGCGTACGTCTTGCTGTCTTAACCTTGGGTACTAATTTCCAAGACATCTAAACATAAAATCTTATAGTCAATTTCGAGGACTAAAAATGATAAATAGCACATCATAGACATTGCAATAAATTGAACTTTTACCTCAGCTCAGTGTGATGTGGCGGACGCGATGATGGCATTTTATAAAACTTTTTTTTTTACAAGTCTACAGAAACGTAGACCCGCTCTGATACCAAACTGTCACGTCCCAATTTCCATAAAATAAAATTGTAACAATAATAAAGAAGGGACGTCACTTTTATTAAAATATAAAATATTTCACTTTAATACAGCGGAAACTAATTAATAAAAACTATTTGAAAATCCATCATCATACGTCATCACGCACATCGCCGGAGTAAATCATCAACCTGAAAAATATAATAGCTTTGGGGTGAGTGCTATTGACTCAGTGGTGAATACATTTATCCAAGTTATACAATCATAACAAATTATAATATGGTAGCCCGCGGCTAATAATATATCGGGACATATGTAGCTCGTCAGCCAATAATAATTCTTGTAACCCGTATGTTAATAATAGTGAACCTGCATAAGAGCATAACAAGGATAAATAATAATGTGTGTCACATCATATTCCCCACCTTAACTTGAAACTTGACGTTGAAAATAATACGACACTAGTTAATTCCACGCGCTGCCTAAATAAATTAAACATATAAATATTAATATAAAATTTAAATAAAATAAAATAAATAGTAAAAAAAAATGCATGATTGTGGCCCACAAACCCAAAACCACTCTCGGCCCATACCAATCAAAACCAACCCACTTGATTTTCTTGCCTATCATTATAATTCATTCTTCATATATATATATAACACTCACTTGCCCCCAAACTCACGTCTAGCACACCTTCCCAAAAATGAAATCATTATTTACTAATCCTATCTCCCTCTCTCGCCTATCTAACAATTGAAGCCTCCCCAGATTTAATTCATTCTCTTCTCTCCAGAGCTATCTCCCCTCCCCACTACGCATTCCCCTCCATCACCGTCGGGAACCAGACTACGCCATGGAAGACAACCACCTTAGAGAGCCGCATCCTTCCTACACCGCCGCTCACACCACCAACCTCTGCTACTCTCCCCAATGAATGCAAAACGCACACACACTCACAATGTGATATACCTTCAAAATAATACTTAGAAGATTGATTTTTGTTTTGATGTGTTAGAATGAACCATTTAGCCTTTCTTTTATAGTGTGAATTTTGCAGATGAAAATGTTGGGAGTTAATTGAAAAACTTAAATTCTTGAGATAGTGGTTAGGGAGAATGATTTGTGAATCCAAAAGGTTTTTTACCGTTTCAAAATCGAGAAGGTTCCGAAATAAAATATTGTTCTGAAATCTACAGGTTACGGGGAAGAAGAAGACATTGAGGTTGGAAAAAAAAATTGGGTTTAGGGATAACTTGCATTTGGGCCTACATTAAAAATAATTGATCATTTGGGCTAAAACATTTGGGCTAGAATTTAAAATAAATATTTGGGTCATCTCAAATAAATGTAGAATTTAAGCTATTTGGAAGAATGAATCAAACAATTAAAATAATAATAATAATAATAATAATAATAATAATAATAATAATAATGAAATAAAATCATATAATAATATTTATGATAATAATGATCATAATAATATAGTTAAAATATAGGCGCGACTTATAGGACGTAACCAAAATATAACATGCATGGTTAGAAAATAACATTTAAAAAAATTTCGGATCGCTACACTATGTATTTAATTAATCAATATAAAATAATTTGTATAAGTTAATAAAAATATATTTACTTCATAGAATTTATTATTTCAATTTTTCATTTGAATATATTAAATTATATCGAATACATAATTATTCTATATTGTATTATAATATATTTTATGTTATATTTATTTTGGCATCACTTTCATTTTTCTTCAACAAATTTATAAAAGCTATCAAAATTTGATTTTAACATATATTTTTAAATTAATTTTTGAAAGTAAATAAATGATATAAAAATAATTATGAAATAATAATAATAAATTAATTTGTCTAATTTTCAATTTATTTTTCTAAATATGATAAAACAATCTTGTAAGACATGATTATGTATAAATGTATCATATATATATATATATATATATATTGGCTAATAAGAATAGCTAAACCCATTGGAGGTGGGTGGAATAACTTTTCTCCTTCCTATGGGATTATTAATTCTTTCGGGAATGGTGATTTCTGATTTAATTATTTAAACCATAACAATCGCCGGAATGAGAATGAGTATATGAATAATCATTATATTCCATTTCTTTCCACCATATCAATCACCTTCTAAATTTATGTCGCAGATTGTTACTTATTTTGAAATGAAATTCTTTTATACTTTATATGAATGAACACGGTTAGTGCTCAAAATTTTAAATTATTTTTTATTTTTTTATATAATTTAGAATTTTTGTTATTGCTATATCATTTATGATTCTCTGTCACTAGTCGTGACATATAATTTAAGTTTTGCATTCAAATTTTTTTTATATAATTTAAAATTCATTTTATTGGTTAATACGATTCTTTTAAATTACAATTTAACTTAAACTTCCCATTTAAATAATAATAATAATAATAATAATAATAATAATATATTATTATTATTATTATTATTATTATTATTATTATTATTATTATTACATAAAAAAATCAAATTGTATATCGCTCAAGTAAATACAGGAAAATGTTAATTTATGTTGAGCATGTAGATTGCGAATTTTGAAGGATATGCCAAATGTTATTGTTAAATATAAAATGGGGCAGACTTGGGTGAGACCGTCTCATACATGAGACGTGTCAATACTCACATGCGGGGATCACTATTTATAGGTGAAGTATCATTAACTCACATGTGAGTAACATTATTTATACCCGCATGTGAGTATTGATCCGCCTCATGTATGAGACCGTCTCATACAAGTTTTTGTCATATAAAATATATCACTATAATCTAAACAATGAATTGAACAATAAAAATTGACAATAAACTATATAATTAAACTTATCTTTAGAATCAATTCTTAAAATATTATGTCTATCAGTGAAAATATTATCATATTCACAAAATATAAAACTCATGGTAAATGATTTGAAAGCGTAATTTACTCTGAATGACAAAGAAATTTTGATAAATTAAATTATGAAAAATATTTTTGAATGAAAGTAAAATTTGTAGAGGGTGGGGTTTGGGATTTGTCACCATCACAAGGTTATAAATATTACTAAGTTATAAACTTTGTAGTAAAAAATTATTTTAATGCATATTGTCTTTCAAAAATATAATTGTTGGCTGTGTGTTAGGTATGTGGTTTTCGTTATTAAATAGTTAGGATATGAGGATCGTTGTGTCATGAGTGATCTTACTTAAAAAATAATTGAGATTCAATTTTTGAGCGAAACATCATGTTCGATTCACATGTTAAATTATTTTATTGATTCTTTCGGATGGTGATTTCTGATTTAATTATTTAAACCATAATAATCGCCGGAATGAGAATGGATATATGAATAATCATTATATTCTATTTCTTTCCACCATATCAATCACCTTCTAAATTTATGTCGCAGATTGTTACTTATTTTGAAATGAAATTCTTTTATACTTTATATGAATGAACACGGTTAGTGCTCAAAATTTTAAGTTATTTTTTTATTTTTTTATATAATTTAGAATTTTTGTTATTGCTATATCATTTATGATTCTCTGTCACTAGTCGTGACATATAATTTGAAAATAAAATTTGTAGAGGGTGGGGTTTGGGATTTGTCACCATTACAAGGTTATAAATATTACTAAGTTATAAATCTTGTGGTAAAAAATTATTTTAAAGCATATTGTCTTTCAAAAATATAATTGTTGGCTGTGTGTTAGGTATGTGGTTTTCGTTGTTAAATAGTTAGGATATAAGGATAGTTATGTCATGAGTGATATTACTTAAAAACTGATTGAGATTCAATTTTTGAGCGAAACATCATGTTCGATTCACATTTTTTGTACAGATAGTTTCAATATTAATTATTTTCATATTTATTGAACATATAGCTTCAATATTAATTCTCTTATTGAATGAATAATGCACAGGCGATGTGCTAGTAGTGGTTAACATAAAGGGAGTGACTATTTGCACCACTACTTTTACTCTTTGCACCACAAAAGAAATAAAGAAAAAAATAAAATAATTGTGAAGTTACTTCAATACCTTTTATTACTTGTTCATACCACTAAAATTACTCAATGCACCACAAATTCAAAACTAAACAAAAATTAAAAAAGAAAACAAATAAATTGAATTATTCATAAACTTATAATAGTTTATTAGAAGTGTTAGATGCTATTATGGGTGTATTGATTGAAAATAATTGAGTTTAGAACATGTTGTGGAAGTTTTTCTTTTGTTCAGATTGCGATTTGGAAATTTTGAACATTTTGGAGTGGCTCGAACTCCATTTTTCGAACAACACTTGGAGAAAAACGGAGTTCATGGCGTTCGAATTTAAGTTTTCGAACATATTAGAGTGATTCGAACTTCAATTTTTGAACATAGTTCGTTTGAAAAATATTTTCTAACACCTTTATACACTGAAATTTTCTAAGTGTCGTTCAAACTTTAGTTTCCGAACAAATGAAGATTCTTCGAACTTTAGTTTCCGAACAAATGAGAGTTGTTCAAACTTTAGTTTACGGACCAAATTTTTTCTAAGTATTGAAGTCGTTCGAATTAATATTCTCGAACAAGGTGAACGTGTTTGAAATTGTTCTTCCGAACATATTTTTTTAACTAAAATAATTATTCATGAACTGAAGGGTATTAATGTAAATACATATCGTGTAAAGAGTAAAATATGTAGTGCATTAAATAAGCGAAATGTAAAAAGTAAAATAAGTGGTGCAAATAGAACCCCTGGCATAAATTCCATGTGTCATGAATGAACTCATTGTTAAGTTTTTACAGTAATTTATTTTTCGAAGAAATCAAAAGAAGTAATTTTTATTAATTATTATTTTGGAAGCAAATCCAAATCCCTAGAGCAATTGCACATCAACGATTTATGATTTATGAATTATGAATTATGAAACAGAAGGAATTCAATAGTGCGGTAGAATTTTGTAGCAACTCTTTCATTCGAACACCTCGTCTTGCTTAACCCAACTCCTGCATATTCACCGGAGTAACTGCGTTGCCGGCGCCGGCGGATATTTGGGAATGGAGGGTGATGATGCGCCGCCGCCAATTAGGCTGATGAACTTCGTTTCCGAAGATCAGGTTTTTTCCTAATTCCTTTCCTGCTATGATTATTGTTTTATTTTTTAATTGAATTATTGGGCGTAAACAAAAGCAAATAGTAAAATAATGAAGGGTTTCAGTTGGCAGAAGCTCGGAGGACCAGGGGAGCTAGGGTTGAAGATGGCACTGCTCAGAGAGATAGGCCCCTCTTTGAGGTTTGCCTCTCTCTGTTTTATTTATTCATTTATTTATTATTATTATTATTTTTTTTTTTTCCCGTTAATTCTTGCAAAGAGTAAGTTGTTTTCATTTCAATTTCTACTCAACTCGAGATTTCCCCGCTTTTCTTGTAGTTGCACAGTCACCACTGCTGCTGAAGTGATAGTATCCCTGTTAGCCATGATATGTGGATGAGTATTATGAATGTTCACACACTTTTGTAGCATCATTTCTGTCTTGCTCTCCAGACCACATGCATGTGGTATGTTTCACACGGCGTAAAGTGCTTGAGTCTTACTCTTCCTTTGAACTTTACAGATTTTAAAGGAAAATAAGGATAAAAAAGATGCCGAATTCAATGAACGGTTCAAGCATAGTAAGTTCTTCATTTTTATTTTTGTTTTCGGGCTTTCGTGATGTCATATTATATTCCCCTTAAGAAACACTAGTATAGTTATGAACTTGAGAACTGCACCTGTAGCCAGAACAATAGTTCTATTATCCCTTATAAGTTCTAATTAGTTTACTTGGTGAAGCTTGCATATGGTGCTGGTACTATCTTAGCTGCTTGCCCTTCCTGTATTTTGAGATGCACATCTCTGAATTCATGATCCGTACTATTTATGGATTCTTCTTGCAGGGCCACCAAAAGCTCTGGATGAAGATGAGACTGAGTTTCTTGATAAATTGGATATGGTGAGGCTATGCCTTCTGTTGACTTATAAATTGTGACAGTAATAATGGGGTAGTATAATACTTGAACGGACCAGTCTTTCATTCACTTCACTCAAAGCACTTTTTTTGCGGATCCCCATTTGCCACCAGTGGAATCACTTACGCAGTTGTTTGTCCACTTTAGGAAATATGGGATTATCAATCTTGGAATACTAGTACTTGGCTCTAATTTTAAATAATTCCTACATTAGCTTAATCTAAGGATGTTTATTTATGTACTTTAGATCTCTAATTCAGTTCTTTGGATTGAGTTCAGTTTACATCAAGTAGTATTCTATAGCACATTTCTATTGGCGGCAAAACAGTGTTAAATAGATTATATGGTTCCATTAATGATGATATTAGATGCTGCTTGCTTTGTCACCATTGATGCCTCCTCTGGCTCCTCATATCAGCTTAGAGTTTGATGAACATTGAACAGAGTAACACAACGAAAACGAACAGGAAAAAAAATTGTGCATAGTATAAATCTCTTTTATAGTAGCAGCAGCCAGCATGTATTTTTAAAGCCTTGATTGTTGGTCTGATGTTGGCTGCTCTGCAGTCACAAAGTAGGAGGTTGGGATCAATAGGAAGTAAGATCAGAATATGGAGGTCTAGGATTCTTAAGTCCCTGATGAATGGGTTATTAGAAATGGAGCAAACATTGTTTCCCCAAGAGTGACTCCTATTGTCTAAATTCAGCCTGTCTGCATCTATACTTTAAAATATGAACTTGTCCAAGATCAGCCTGCCTGCATCTGTACTTTAAAATATGAATCTGAAGGAAACTTGTGCTCTCTTTCATGTATACTTACTATAGGGATAAGTTTGTATAGCTTTTGATTGCTCCTTACAGTCCAAGAGAGAATATGAGCGACAAATTGCAGAAGAAGAAGAGCAACATCTGCGTAGTTTTCAGGTATTTTTCCTGTAGTCCTCACCTGAATGTTCAATAGTAGTTTGGCACATAAAATTTTTTATCTGTAATCCTGGATATTAGGCAGCAGTGGAATCACAGTATAATGTTGTGCATGAGCTAAAGGAGACTCCTTCAGCCCCAAAAGATCAGGTGATTCAACGAACATAATGTGCTGATGAAACTTATTATAATCATATGCCTCTTCTCTAGCTTACATTCCGGTAATTGAGCAGGTTTTTTTGACAGAGTTTGTGTTTTATGTATGGCGATATAGAGCGCCACTAAATTTCATATTCACTCACATACACATTCGACTATATAGTGTAAAGCATGATTACATTTTGGGTCTGGACATATTTGTAGATTGCATTAGGTAGTGCAAGAAGGAGGTAGGGGTTATAACTTATATGAGAGATCTCCAGGGCTGTAAAATCATCAAGAGGTGGGGGGGGGGGGGGGGGGGGGTACATTGAATTCTGTGTTAATTAACCGAGGAGGTGATGTAGGTTTTTGAACTTTGCTCTGTGTTAGGCCAAGCATTTCATTCTTGCTGTGTAACTTGAAGCAATAGTTAAAGCTGTAATCTATTTCTCAAGATGACTAGTTTTGTTGTGTAGGATAAAACTTCATTTGTGGGAAAGAAGAATCCTCCATCTCGGGGTCTAGGCATGGTAATCAAAGTGAAGCCCCAAGCTAAGAAAGCAAAAGTAGAAAGCAGAGATCAAGAAGAAACACCAAGTGCGGTGGTGCAAACACATGACAGCGGAAGGGAACCCGGGGGGAGAAGCGAAAAAGCCGATAGGGTGTCCGAGAAAATGGGCACTAGTGATGCAGTAGTAGCTACAAGTGGATTGGTCTCGTATAGTGATGATAGTGAGGATGATGAGTGATATATATATATATCTCTCTCTCTGCCTGAGACTTGCAATATTATTCTTTCTTGTGTTTGGTTTGAATTTTGGCATGCCTTGAGATGAGGTGCAATTAAAACTAGTGGGAATATATGGAACTAGCCAGTCAAATTTTTAAAAGATTTATTTTAGCCAGTAACTTTTAAACATATTTTATTTGGTCAGAATTATTATATTACCCCTATATTTATTTTTAATCTATTTCAATTCCCCCACCATTCAACCGCGCGCGATTCACATTTCACATTTTGAAATGAGATTTTGGAAAAATCTCTCTCTTCTATATCTATTTTCTTCAACACTAATGGAATCTGCAACACTGAAAATTCAAGCGAAGATTTCTCTAGATTTAAGCCGTCGACCTTCGAAAATTCATGTGAAGATCTTTCTCTCCAGATTTCTCCACCAACGAGCCGTCGACTTTGATAATTCAAGCGAAGAAATAGAAAATCCTAAATTTGATTCGAAGAATATTGTTAGATTGTTAGGTGTTGTTTGTTTTTGAAGTTTGAAGTTTATTTTCTACACATAATAGACATGCTTTGATAATAAAATTACCACTAATATAGTTGATGTTTGAAAATCTGAAAAAATGAGATATTTCTGCAACTTTCGAAAAATCTGAAAAAATGATGTTCTTAAATGCGTGCGAGCTTTGCGCGCATGCTTGTGAGCGCAGTTAAGAAGAAAATTGCGCGCACCTGAGGCCAAATTATCAACAGTTGTTCTGCCGATGCACATAAATTATCAATCAATATCATGCCGATAGTCTGCCGATGTCTGCGCGCGCGCTTACTTTGTGTGCGCATGCCTTATGCACGCATACTTGTGGGTGTCCACAAGAAGAAAGTCACGCGCACCTAAGGCCAAATTATCAACAGTTGTTCTGCCGATGCACATAAATTATCAATCAATGTCATGCCAATAGTCTACCGATGTCTGCGTGCATGCCTTGTGCGCGCAGTTAAGAAGAAAATTACGCGCATGAGGTCAAATTATCAACAGTTGTTCTGTCGATGTACATAAATTATCAACCGATGTCATGCCGATAGTCTGCTGATGTCTGCGTGCGCGCATGTCTTGTGCGTGCTGGGTCTTGCGCGCACTTAAGAACAATTCAGCGCGCAGTTAAGAACAAAATCACTTTTTTTTTTGTAAAAGGTGAACTTCAGTGCTCACTGCACTAGCTCGACATGGACGAACTATGACGAGAATTATGGTTTAAGAAATGAAGATCAACGATGAAGATGAAGATCGACGATGAAGATGAAGATTGACAATGAAGATGAAGATGAAAAGCAGATCTGAAGATAAAGATCGACGATGAAGATGAAAAGCAAATCTGAAAATGAAGATGAAAATGGACGATATTTTAATTCTCTTTCTGAAGATGAAAAACAGATCTAAAGATGAAGATGAAGATAAAAGCAGATTTGATATTTTTTATTTTTTTTATTTCTAAAGAATATTTTGGTCCAACTAAAAAAATATATTTAAAATTTACTGACTAAAATAATTATTTTAAAAGTTAAATGGCTAAAATAATTTTTACCTCCTGAAACTAACTTGATTTGGCATTATCTTGTCGTATAATTCTATTTTAAATTGATTGATTCATTGATTTGGCATTATCTTGTCATATAATTCTGTTTTAAATTGATTGATTGATTGATGAATTTGTTTGACTGGAACAGGAACAAGAACAAGTAGGTATTCTTTATAAAATGCACAGGATCTCCACTTTCCTCACTACTTTCTTAATGTACTAAACAAATTGATATATAATTACACTCACTATATACGTCATCCATGACGCTCCCACATTTATTTATTTATGGGCAACCCTCGATGTCCAGATTCACCCTTATATGTTTGTTTGGAGCAAATACACCATGACATTTCCTATAAGGTGCAAGCAAATAGCCCCTCCTCTACCCAATATAGTATTGTTTTTGTGCAAAATATCTTTTTATTCATAATTTTTTTTATCTCTAAAAAATATTCATTTTTGTATAATTTCCATTTTAAAAAAATGTATATATATATATATATATATAATCTCTCTTTAATTATATAGACCTAAAATCATTGACCTATTATTTTTGTTATTGTTATTATTTATTATTTTTGAGTTTCAATTTGTATTTTTGTGAATGAAGTTTATTAAAAAAGTATGGAGAATGCATGCAAGTTTTTTTAATAAACTTCATTCACAAAATTTCAAGTTTAATGGTGATAAAATAATATTCATTTTATATATATAGATTTAATTTTAGGTCTATAATTAAAGGAATATTATGAAAAAACATTACTTACTACTTTTCAGGGATGAAAAATATGAAAAAAAAAAAATTAAAGTTCTACACTTTTACACAAAAATACTATTTTGGGGAAGTGGACGGAGAATTTTGCACATTTTGATAAACAGTGAATTCGCCCATCCCCTAAATATTAGGGGTGTTTTTGCATATTTTTCCTTTCATTACCACACCATCAGTTAATAATAATAATTGAAGTGTGTGTATGAGTGAATTGAGTAGCAGAAGTTGTTATATTGGAAATGCAGAAGAGAATAGAATGAGTGGACATGCATGTGAAGTAAAATCTTTGTAAAATTAAAAAAAAAAAGTGATTGATCTAAGACGGCACAGACGTATGAAGTGCGACTAGTGAAGCGTAGAAGCCTTGGTTGATGTTGATTAGTGTTTGATGCTTCCCTTTCTCCACTATCACTCCATTCTTCACCACAGCTATCAAACTGGCTCCCTTTATCGTGGACAATCTGTGAGCCACGATCACCGTGGTCCGGTCCACCATTACCCGGTCCAGTGCGTCTTGAACCACTCTCTCCGACTCCGCATCCAATGCACTGGTAGCCTCGTCGAGCAGCATGATCTTGGGTGTTTTGACGATGGCACGTGCAATGGCAACGCGCTGCTTCTGCCCCCCGGAGAGCTGAACTCCTCGCTCTCCCACCATGGTGTCGTATCCATTAGCCAAGCCACTGATGAAGCCGTGAGCGTTGGCTAGCTCCGCTGCGCCTATGATCTCGGCCTCTGTAGCATCCCCGTCTTTTCCATAGGCTATGTTGGCTCGGATGGTGTCGTTGAACAGAACCGGCTCTTGGCTCACTAGCCCCATCTGTTGCCTTAGCCATTTCAGTTGGAACTTCTGTATCTCTACTCCGTCCACCGTTATTTGCCCCGAATCCGGCTCGTAGAACCTTTGCAGTAACGATATTACCGTTGATTTACCGCTCCCACTTTCCCCAACCAGAGCAATTGTCTGAAACAATTTGCCACATATGAAATTCAGCACAATTTTGCAAAGAAATAGCCCACTTAATTATTTCTTGAGAGGAGATGGGAAACATGCTCGATCAATAGCCACCTCTACAATGGTAATGGTATACCTTGCCGCTGTGTATTGTGAGGGACAAGTCTCGGAAAATCTGAATCTCCGGCCTAGTTGGATACTTGAAACTCACGTGTCTCAACTCGATCTCTCCCTTTATACTGTCTAGCTTCAAGCCAGACTCATCACTCGGATCAATCTTCGATTTTCTGTCGAGAAGCTCGAATATCGAAGCAGCCGCGCCCTTGGCTTTGCTCGAGTCCGGCGCTAGTGAGCTTGATTGAGAGATTCCTATTGCTGCCATTGTTAGAGCAAAGAACACCTGCAGCATAAGATTTTCTCAACTTTCTCATCACTGATCAATCAAATCGAAGGTGCAGGTGTGGTTGCTTACACGAAAAACATCACTAAATGTGATCTTGCCGTCTTGAACAAGACGAGCTCCTGCGTAGAAGCTGGTAGCGTACACGAGAAACAGCAAGGCGTAGGATAGACCAAAGCCTACACCACTCACCATTCCTTGCCTAATCCCATTTTTCATTGGACCTTCACACTTGTTTCTGTACATTTCCATCACCTTCTCCTCCGCGCAGAAGGATGCAACTGTTCGTATACTCCCCACTGCATCGTTAGCAACTTGACTCGCTTCTTCATACATGGCCTGCAACATAACTACATATATAATCATACACGAGAGAGAGAGAGTAGAGGAGTAGAGTAGAAAAAACCTTTGCATCTGAGCTGAAGCCTTTCAAAAACATGAGCTGAACATATCCACTAAGTCCAATGAGAGGTATCATAGCAAGAATGATGAGTGCTAACTGCCAACTAGCTTGGAAAGCAATAGCCAGCCCAACTACAGCTGAGGACAAGTCTTGAACCATCTGTGCTAGAGCATCGCCTACTAGAGCTCGAACGCTGGCTGCATCAGCCGATAGCCTTGCTCCTATCACACCACTCGAATGCTCGGCCTCATCAAACCACGCCACTTCCATGCTTACCACCTTCTCGAAGCACATCAGCCTGATTCTCTTGATCAACTTATTCCCTGCCACGCCAAAGAGATACGTCCTAGCTGGAAACGCCACCAATGATGCCCCCCCGAGCCCCACGAATATCAGGGCCCAAAATTTCGAGTCCTCACGCAGTTTATGTGGTGTGTCGAAAAAGGTCTTGATCACGCTTGAAATCAGTATGCCAAATATTGGCATTACTGCACCATTGACAATTGCAGCTATAGCTCCTAGTACCAGCACCGGTAGCTCAGGTTTATTAAGATAGGCAAGGCGACGGATGGAGACTTTAGGAAGCTTTTCATTGTCTAGTGTGGGTGTGGAGTTGTCGGATGGATTGATTGTTGTATGTGGTAGAGCAAATGATAGGGGTAATGATGTCCGACGGCTGCTGTTTCCTATATCAGATGATCCCTTACTAATGGAGCGATTGAATGACAGTTTTCGACTGGAGGAGTGGCGACCAGAGTCGGAGTTTTCTTTTTCATGGATGTTTTTATTTGTTTCTTGCAAGTGTATGAGCTGAGAATATGCCCCTTGAGGATCTTGGAGTAGTTCATCATGTGTTCCTTTCTCGACCATCTTTCCTTGATGAATAACCGCGATCATATTAGCATTCCGGACTGTGCTGAGACGATGGGCTACAATGACTGTTGTTCGGTTTACCATAATCCTGTCTAGTGCCTCCTGCACGATTCTCTCGGATTCTGCATCCAGTGCACTTGTAGCCTCGTCCAGAAGTAAGATCCTCGGGTCTTTAAGGATTGCTCTGGCTATGGCGATTCTCTGCTTCTGACCTCCAGAAAGCTGAGTGCCATGCTCGCCTACCATACTATTAACTCCCTGAGGCAATTTATCGATGAACTTAGCAGCATTGGCTACTTCTGCAGCCACTCTGATCTCCTCAGCAGTTGCACCATCCTTTCCATACGCGATGTTATCCTTAATGCTGCCCGTGAAGAGCACCGGTTCTTGGCTCACAAGGCCGATTTTTGACCTAATCCACTTGAGCTGCAGCTCTTTGAGATTGATCCCATCGATTAGTACTTGGCCAGCTTGTGGATCATAGAACCTCTCTATCAAGCTGATCACGGTTGACTTGCCACTCCCGCTCTGCCCTACCAAAGCCGCTGTGGTGCCACTAGGGATGAATAGAGAGAAGCCGGTGAATATCTGCTCGTCTGGCCTAGCCGGATAGCTGAAATGAACATCTCTTAGCTCAATGTCCCCGCGAATGTCTTGGAGCTTCTTCCCCCTCACATCATATGCATCTATTTCCGGCTTCCTGTTTATAGTCTCGAACATCTTGTAGGCTGCTGCTCGACCTGCTGCAAATGCACTCATGCAAGGGGATGCCTGTCCCAGAGACCTGCAGTGACATGTGTTGATGTTAGCAATGAAGTTTGTTGAGAGAGAGAGAGAGAGAGAGAGAGAGAGAGAGATGCATACATGGAACCAGTTAAGACTGCAATAATGACATTGAGCACTTCACCACCAGTATAACCTTTCTCCAAGATCATTTTAGCACCAAACCAAATAGCCAGAGCATAACTGCAGAATATAATGAACATTGCACTTCCAAAACCTAATCCGGTGGCCCATCCTTCCTGCACACCCGATTGATAAGCCTTGATGAGGGACCTCTGGTAGGCTGCCACAGCTCGTTTTTCTCCAGTAAATGAAGCCACCTGCATCAATCAATCATTCATTGGATTCATTTCAATCAACATTCTACACGTTTTATTCTGGTAGAGAGTAGAGAAGGAGATGCATACAGTTTTAATAGAACCAATAGTCTGCTCCACGACGGTTGCAGCCTTAGCGTATGCATTTTGGGCGTGAGAAGCCATCTTTGATAAGACAGCAGACATGACTCCACCGGAGATGACGAGAGGAGGAATGGAGGAGAGCATGACAAGAGTGAGAAGCCACCCTTTCATAAAGGCAATGACGAAGCCTCCCAAAAATGTTGCTACAAGCTGTATGAATTTGCCAACCTTCTCTCCCATGGCATCTTGAATTAGTACAGTGTCTCCAGACATTCGTCCCACCACTTCTCCGGTGTTGGTTTCCTTATCAAAGAAAGCAACGTCCTGCCTCAAGATTGTTCTCAAATAAAGACTCCTAATTCGTGCAGCCTGCCTTTCCCCGGTGATCATCCACCCGGTCACCTCTGCAAGTTAAGATCTCGAGAATGAATGAATGAATGAACGAACGAATGAATGAATGTACTGCTGCTGCTGCTGCTTACGCAGAAATGCTGCTGCACCACATCCCAGAGCCAGATACACAAACTTCAATGCTACCTACAATTTGGAGAGGAGAGGTAGAGATGAGTCCAAATATCCAATACAAGTTAAGATCTATGATTGATGATTGATGATGGAGTACCTTAGAAACAACAGAAACAACATCTTTGGTCTGGTTTTGGCCGAAAGAATCAACGAGATCCCCGAAAAGGACAGTCATAAGAGGTAGGGAGATGCCATTCCCCACAGCTCCAATGGAACCAATAATCATTAGTATTTTGTCAATGGAATCAGCAAAAGCAAACAGCTTGTAAAAAGCCACAGCATTCTCCTCATCATTCATCCTTAAACCAAATCTTCTTCAATTCTGCAGCAGATTGCAGACTGCAGACTGCAGAGCTGCTGCTGCTGGATACAAAAATCAATCATCAATCATCAATCTCATACAGATATATAAAGATACAGATACTGATACATATCAAGACAAGGCAAGTTAAAGACGAACACAACGAAGTCACACCAACTCAAGACATGCTTCTTCATCTACAAGCTAGCTTAGCTGCTCAACCCATTCATTCATATTATAATTTTAATTAAACATACCATATATTAATATCACAACTTATTGCTCTTTAATTTACTCTCTTCTAACACAATTAACTAATCTCAAAACAGATCAACCAAACCCTCCTTATATTGATTGAAGACTGCTAGGGCTACTACAAACTAGAAAACAAAACAAAAACTGATCTCAAATATATGCATATCAACTATAAAGCTGTGGTTTTATTGGAATATGGCAGTCTTTCTTTCTTTCACATTCAATCACACTCATGCTAGGCCAGGATGGATTGGGCCACAAAGTAAGCAAAGACATAAAGAGAAATTAATAAAGAGCTGAGGTGATTACTCAGAGGCAACCCAATTCAAGACTGCACAAACAGATTTCTGTCAGTTGGAAAGAAAACAAGATACATACTTTTTCAAGAAGCAGCTCAACTGGTAAAAGTATGTACAAAATATGTATAATTATAAACAAGAGAGAGAGAGAGAGAGAGAGCAACTGACCACTTTTTAAATATTGAGGATCTGATGATGGATCGGCTGGTCTGAAGCAACTGGTTTTAGTTAAGTTTAAAGGGCCTAAATCCTAATTTGAAGGAAAGCAAAGTTTAACAACTCACACACACACACACAATTACTAATATTTAAAAGGAGGGAGTGAGTGATAGAGATGCGTGCAATGTAATCAAAGCGTGAGCATCTGCATAGTCAGAAAGCTAAACTCAAGAATTCTAGTTATAAAGTATTGCTTATTTGGTGAGGAAGCACTGCGTGAACAAGTTGCTTCGTTTTTTCGATCAATATTATATACTGTAATTATATATATTTGGAAACATTAATGCATCAACACTCACGATAGTGTAAATATTATTTTAGTAACTTTAATATTAAAAAAAGTGTAAATATATATGTTATTCTACTTATTTTGTGGTTTAAACAAAAAAAAACTCTTATTATAAAGACTTTTATTCATTCCTTTGGACTAGTACCCATTCAAACGGCTAATTGATCACTTGATGATTAATTAACAACATGATCGAATTCACATAATTGGATAACAGATATATAATTGTCACCCCACCAAAAAGCAAAGAAAAAAAGAAAAGAGCCAAAATTGTAATAAAAAAGAGAAATAAAAAATAAAATAAATGTTACTTGCATTAAAAAAACAACAACATTTAAGCAATTTGAATTAGGGTTAATTACTATAAAATTCACGACCTTTAATTTGAATCAATTTACAATTTAAATACGATTTTAAAACATTGTAATAATAACCCAACCTTTTAACTTGTAGCAAAATACACACCTTCATAAAATTTCGACAATCGAAAAATTAGCATTTCATAATATGAAAATTCCTATTTTCAACTCCCATAAATCGAATTAATATGCTCACTTGGAAAATCATTCCCACATCATAATTATGATCATCAGGAACACGTTAGAAGTGTCGAATTTGCTACAAATGAAAAAATTGGGTTATTATTGCAACGTTTTAAAAGTCGTGTTTAAATTGCAAATTCATTCAAAGGTGGTGAAATTTTTGGCAATTAACCCTTTGAATTAATAGACGTCTTTCATGCAAATAACTATTTAAAAAAATAACTATAAATTACTTCCTCTGTTTCATTATGATTATTGTTTTAACTTTTTTTATTATGTCAAAATATTTGTTATTTTATATATTTTCACACAATCTCTCATCCTATCACAAACTTTATTTTAGGAAAATATAAGTGAATAATATTTTATGTCATATATGAAGGATGGTTATGTTAGTTCATAAAGTTAATTGTTAATTTTAGATAAAAAAAAATTAAAACAACAATGAAAATGAAATGGGGTGAGTATATTTTATAAGAATGATTATTAAAATTAAAATCAAACCTTCTATTTTCAAAAGTGGCTAAAACTAGAAGTACATTAACGGTATGTATAATGTAAGAATTTTCTTCTTTGGGCTCCAGCTCATCATCATCCTTTCTTGCCCTTTTTTAAGGCCGAATATATCAATATATTTTAAAATATAGACTTTGTTTAAAAAATATTTCATACTATCAATAATCTACCAAAAAATGAAAAGTGCTCGAATTACGAGTTCTTTATGTAAAAATATCTTCCTGTCTAATTTATATCCAAAAGTATTGGTGGGCCGATGAAATTCAACGTGCATATACAAAACATCAATTTTAGTCATCAATTTTAGTTCATGCATTTTTTTAGATTATCGATAGTAGAGACATTTTTAAATAAAATCTATTGTTTGAGATATATTATATTAATATATTTGGATATTATCGACAATTATTTTATTTTTAATTTTATTGGAGATTGTGTTGTGTTATTCACATTTATCGGTTCCGTATTAATTGTGTGCGTGCATTAATTAATTAACAATAAAGTAGCATTTTTTTTAGGCAACAGTAAAGTAGCATTGTTTTCAAAACTATTAGCATAAGGAAAGAATGATAAATTGGTAATTAGTAATAATAGTGGGGCCATAGCCATATTCTTAAGATTCGACGGATAGTTGGCGACGGATAGTTGGAAACAGGCACATCACCGCTATAATAATAATAATAATAATAATAATGCTTTTCTTTTTCGTTGCAAATTGAAATCGTGACTTAAAATAATACACTAATTTTAAAGGGATAAAGGACCAAATAAGCCTATGAACTTATTTGAGGGAATAATTAGGTCCTCGAACTTTTTTTGTCTCGATTGAGCCCCTCTTTTATTTTGGGCTCAATCAAGTCCCTCTGTCACACACCTCACAAACGGTCGTTAGTGAAGAATCAAAACGACGTAAAACGACGTCGTTTTTTATTTGCCCAAAAAAAATAATTAAATGACCCAAAATCCAAAAACCCGCCTCGCCCCAAAATCCATTAACCCGCCTCCGCCTCCGGCTCCCCCTCCCACTCCGCCGGCCGCGACCACCTCTCAGTCCTCGTCACCGGCACCGCCGGCTTTGTCGGCAGCCACGTCTCCCTCGCCCTCAAGCACCGCGGCGACGGCGTCGTAGGCCTTGACAACTTCAACAGCTACTAAGATCCCTCCCTGAAACGCGCCCGCCGCCGCAACCTCGACAAAGGTCTTCGACGTCAAGAGCAGAGGGGGATTGGGTAGAGGTTGGTCAGATCTCCTCCAACGCTAAATACCCACTCACCTGATTATTTTTTTAAGTCTTTAAATTTGAGGATTCGGTATTCAAGCTCAGGAATTGAGGTAAGCCTTCGCCTACATATTCTGAATCTGTATCTCCCTCATCTTTTTCATCTCTCTTTGTATCTGGAATTTTTTTTTATTTCTTTTTGTTGGTTGGAATTTTTGATTTTTGATTTGATTTCTGAGCTCTCCTTGACTTTTTTGATTTCTTTTTGTTGGTTGGGATTTCTGGAGCATAGCTAGAATCAGATTCTGAATTTTTTTCGTATTTTTTGTAGATTTTTTGGAACTAAAACAAGGCTGGAAATATAATTTTGACTGAAGAACATGAAAGAACAGAAATAATAAAAAAGGAAAAGAAAATTGGAAAAAACAAGAAATTAAAAAAAAATTAATTTTTTTTTGGGCAAATACAAAACGACGTTGTTTTGATTCCTCACTAACTGCCATTTGTGATGTGTGTGACGGAGGGGCTTGATTGAGCCCAAAATAAAAGTTCAGTGGCTCAATCGAGGCAAAAAAAGTTCGAGGGCCTAATTGTTCCCCCCAAATAAGTTCAGGGGCCTATTTGGCCCTTATCCCAATTTTAAATTATGTTCAGTCTTACTGTTACATACTATTACATGTAAAGTAGAGATCCTCTAGTCCCGGTGGGGATGACCTAGTGGTGGAATGAGGTTATTTGGAGACTAAAGGTCACGGATTCGAATCTCTTCAATACCACAGGTCGGGTGTGTGAGTAAAAAAAAAAAATCATGTGTCAATATTAAAATTATATATATTGTTAATAATGTTTTTTTGTAAAAATAAAATTTATTACATTATAACTAATCATAATTAATATTAATTGCCAAAATAAAAATTTTAAAAAATTATATACCTTAAGTTTGGAATAATCAACCTCAAAAATCAATAATATTAACTAAAAAATACAAATTAAATATTAAAAAATAATTATAGACCTAAAAAAATTATAAAATTATAGTAAACTTAAAGAATTAAAATTGAATGACGCACACACAATTTGAAATTAGAGGATCTAAAGTGTGCATATATGGCCTTTATTCTTGGAATATAATTTATCTTTCCAAAAAGTTATGGCCGGCGAAGCCAACCTTTTGAATGATTCCAATAACTATTACTACAACTTTCCTTTTTCAACTTGTTCTGTTTCCAAAAAGTTGTGTCATGCATGTTCTTCTTGTAAGAGTATTCAAGTTGTATTTATTTTCTTTTAGAAAAAAATGTTTCTTTAAAGATATCATCACTTTAACTTAATCCCCCCATGGATGGAGGCTCTGAATTGAGTATGAGTATGTATAGAGATAAAGACTTTGAATACAAGCTTGTTTTGAAAGCAAGGCATGCAAGCAAGCCTTTAAGGATATCAAGGCTTTGAAGGCAAGCTTATAAGTTCGAAGGTGCTCATTCATTCAGGCTTTCAAGACAAGCTTGTAGGAACTCCAGGGAAACTCCTGTGGTTCACGTTCCAAAAGTGATTCATAAATAATCTACTAAAAATAATTTAGGGATATATATAGAGAGAGAGAGAGACTTGGGTGAACCGTAACGGATCTCTATTTGACCCATGCAGTGGCGGAATCATAAATTTTCTTTAAGGGGGGCTATATTGCTTTGTGATGAACGATGGTTCCTTCATGTTATATTTGTTTGTGCGATCGAAGAAAAATAGTGAGAGAAACTGATGGTTCCCACCCTTTTATGCATTTAGTTCTCATTTTATATAAGCACATATATGATTTTTTTTTGTTAACACAACTTATTTCTTTTTATTTTTTTTCTTTAGTGAAATAATATTATTTTTACATTTAAAAAATCACTATATTATACATAAATATAAATTTAAAAAGAATAAGACTCCTTCCATTTCGTTTTGATTGTTGTTTTAGTTTTTTTTTTTATCAAAATATTTGTTGTTTTATAAATTTTCACACCATCTCCTCCAATTTTAACCCTATCTCAAATTCTAAAAAATATGGAAAATATTATTTTATTTTTAGAAAAATATAAGTGATTAAAGTTTTATGTTATATATAAGCGATGAGTATATTAATCCATAAAATTAATTAATTCTAGATAAAAAAAAAAACTAAAACAACAATCAAAACGAAATGGAGGGAGTAAAATAGATTACATTCAATCACAACTTATAACATCTACTTAATAAATATAGAATTCTAAATTTTTAATGCCAATTAAAATCCGTGATATCTCTATTTGAAATTCTAAGTTTCAAACACCCAAATTTAATTTAATAATCTATAAATATAATTATATATATTTAACAAAATCAAAATAATAAAGCTTTAGACTATAAATATATGTTTAACAAAATTAAAATAATAAAATTAAAGCGGATATCAAAAGGACAAAATAAGGATAAATCATAAATAAATAAAAACTAGTATTTAGACTAAAAAAATATAAAATAGAATAAAAATGACATGATCCGATTGAGTGATTGTTGTCCATTTTTTGTTTAAAGGGAAATGCTTTTATACTCTCTCTTATCCATCATTATTTTTTTTATAAAATATAATTTATTAAAATAGTTTAAATGTTAGAGATTCCCTGTGGCCCACCTTTCCCTTCTTTTCTCTCCTCCTCCCCATCTCTCTACTCTCTACTCTCTCCTCTCCTTTCTCTTCACCTCCTCAAGCAGTCACGCTACAGCAAAATGGTTGCAGAAAAAAAAAATGTCATCATCTTTCATTATTTTTTCTTCCCTCATCTCATCACCTCCGAAGATCATATTAATCCTCCAGAAATGCCATCAAGGCCGAAAGATTGAGGGGGCTGAGGCAGAAAGATCAACCACTCTCCATAGCCATTCTCTGGCGATATTCCGATCAAGGGGCTCCCCCTAGATCCGCCCCTGGACCCATGAGGTGGTCATCTCTCCCTCTCTCTTCAGTGGTCCCCCTTTTCCTCTCAATCCCCTTTTCCATTTTTTAGTATTTTTTTTTTACTTTTTAATTTTTTAATTTTTTTATAAATATATATTTAATTTTTTTGAAATAAATATATACCATAAAATAAAATTACTGAACCCTAAAATTGAATTAAATTAATTTAATTTTTGTATCTGGCGTCTAACTAAATGCATTTTCCGGATGCTAATGTGTGGGCTCATGCACTGGGTTCGATATAAAATGAAGATTTAAAAAAAATTGAAAAATAAAAAAAATCAAAAAGAAAAGAAATTGAGGGCTGTCAGACGCTTCATAGGTAATGATACTTCGCTACATTGCTAGTGATATTTTACTTCATACATAGTAATACCTGTTGTCTGGAGCATGAACAAACATATTAAAAAAAAGATGAATGAATTAAATAAATTAGAAGTCCACATTATGATTTATGTAGAAAATAATTCATTTTTTTTCTTAGCATGTGAAAACACTTTGTAGTTAATGATACTTCGATTCATATTAAATGATATTTCGACATATAATTAGTGATACTTTACTCCATACATAATGAATTAAAATATCACTAATAATGAAGTGAAATATCATTACATATGAAGCATCTGGCAACCGCCATTTTCTTTTTTTTTTCTTTTTTTTTTATTTTCTTGATTTTTTTTTGTTTTTTTTTCTTCTATTTTTTTAATCTTCATTTTATATCGAGCCCAGTGCATGAGCTCGTGCGTTAGCGTCGAACGAATGCATTAAGTGAGACACTAGATATAAAAATTAAATTAATTCAATTCAATTTTAGGGTTCACTAATTTCATTTTATAGTATATATTTATTTCAAAAAAATAAATTAATTCAAAAAAATTAAATATATATTTATAAAAAAATAAAAAAAATTAAAAAATGAAAAAAAAAAAAGACTAAATAAAAGAAAAAGGGGATGGAGAGGGGAAGAGGGACCACTAAAAATAAAAAAATAAAAAGATGAATGCCTCATGAGTTAAATAGAGATCCGTGTAATGTAAGAGATCCATTAGACGATCTTATACAAGTGTGCCTCATATATATATATATTTATATATATATATATATATGTTGGGGTTTTCTCGAATTGTACCCCACATGATCTATTTGGATGCCATTAATTCTAACTCATGTAAATCATAATTTTATGTGTGACATTAATTATCCTATGTTGAATTAACATGCAAGTTTCAATTTCGAATCTATTGCAGCGGAATAAAATATAACCTATCGAAATCGGTACTTACAAAATTTGTCGGGTTGCTCACGGGATTAAAGATTTAATGCCGTTGTTGATGGAGAACACATGATCATGGTGAATCTTCATGGTGTTCGAAACACACATCTCTAATATTCTACTTCTTGGTCTTCTGCTGTATTCCCGGACCTTGTTTAGATGCAGGGTGGGCTGCAGACTACTAAACGGTTGTGGAAACTCTAGGAATCAAGAGAGCACTTAGAGGGGCTGTATTGGATGTGTTTTTCCTTATAATTTTCGTGGCCCCCTCCCTTATTATAGGGGAGGGGGCGAAAATTAACTCTCCAAGCCCTATTGGGCTTGGGCCTCCCACTCTTGTTCCATTCCCAGTCCACTTAGGTCATATTGGGCTACAACAGAGATCTAAAAGAATATTAAATTGGCCTACTAATTTATTTAATTTCTAATATCCATGACATGGATATAAATAAATAAATTAAGTATTATTTTTATTCCACTAAAGAAATAATACTGACCTACCAATTTAATACATGTTTGCGAATATGCTTTCTCCTTTAGTTCAGCCATTCCCCATGTTTAAGATATAATGTCCATTAATTAATTATGTAAGCTTCTGACATCTATAATTAATTAATATCTTGTTCCTTGAGTAGTACTGCACGATTTCCGTTTATCATGATAAGAATAAATTAATATTCTGCCTGCAGGGCTTTCCATGATCCTTGTGCTTCTTCAAGGGGACACCATCAACCTGGCGCACCAGGACACGGTGCTCATGCATATTGCATGACACATCATGTATACACTGTTATTACCCAAGATATCGAGTTTATTGACCCATGAAAGGATCTCACCCATTGATAAATCAAAGTAACAAACAATGCACACATATGCTCATCAATAAAACATGAGTTCAGAACCCGAACTCTGTGGATCTTTATTCTCTCACTTAAGGTCAGAATAGAGAACAATATCCTATCGTGATCCTGCTCAATACACAAGCCAGTGTACTAGAATAATCAGTTAGTCAAGATAAACTAACTATCAGATTATTCTACGGTGTACCAATGGTGGGTTCAGGACCATCTATGCCGTGAGCCTTTTAATACATTGCAAGGAATCCGATGATATGATCTCTACCATATGTTGACCCACACCATATCATCTACAATGCAAGTATATGGAACCATGCATATAAATATATAACAATAAATATATACACAAACAGTGAATGAAATTATTATTCAATCTATATTATCTTAATATTGTTTATTGTATACAAAGACAAACTTTCCAGTATACAAAACCAACAATCTCCCACTTATACTCGAAGCATGTCTTTCAAGTATAAACAACACACTGGCTAACTCTCCAACATAACATAAACTCCAAAACTGCCCCGGGTCTGCAGCAACTCCCATTATCTCCACTTGACCATTGAAGGTCTGAGCTTGGAAGGCTCGTGAATGGGATATCCATTTTTGTCTTCCAATGCAATCTTGACCACTGCCACATCTTCCTCCCTTATATTTTGTATAAGGTGGTACTTTAATCCTATGTGTTAATTGTCCCATGGACTCTGGATTCCTTTTCAAATTTGCTACTGCACTGGAGTTATCACAGTGTGCCGTGATACTCCGAAGGCAAATCAGGAACCACACCCGAGTCCAACAAGAAGCTATGGAGCCGTACAGTCTTTCGTAGCCTCAGAGCCAGCCACATACTTGACTTTCATGGTGGAGTGAGCATGCATTTCTGCCTTACTCCTTCATGCCACAACTCCCCTTCCCAATTTAAACACATATGCTGAGGAAGATTTACTCTGATCCTTTTTATCGGTTTTGGAAAAACTAAGTCCATATAATCCAAAGCAATTAGACTGTCCGAGTAGTAAACAAGCATACTATCTCAAGTCTTCTTGAGAATACTCTTTTCCACAGTCCATTGTCCTTAACTAAGGTTAAAATTGATATCTTTCCACTATGCCACTGCATAGTAGATATCGGTCTTTGCGCATAGCATACCATACGTGAGAATTTCTTTTACTGAAGCATAAGGAATCTCATTTCCACTCATCCATCTCATTATGTGTTTGGGGAGCACATTTCCTTGAGTAGATGTATTCCATTCTTGAAAGGTATAAAACCTTTCTTGGAATCTGTATGTTGAATCTAGCTAGCACATTTTCGATATAGGTAACCTGGGATGAGTACATCAGCCCAAATCTTTCATATCGAAATGATTGGACAATCACACTCATATGTTCGATAACACCTTCTCATTGTTACCCAATAAGCAAGTTGTTATTTAACATATGGTACTAGGATAACCACCACGTTTCCGTCATGCCTCTTGTATACACAGCCTTTATCCGATTTCTCCACAAATTCATATGACTGGATAACTTCGTTAGATCGGATATTCCAAGATTTTGATGCTTACTTAAATCCACGAATGGACCTCTGAGCTAGCACACTAAGTGCTATTGGTCTTTAGCAATGAATCCCTTTGTTTGTCGCATATAGATATTATCCTCAAGACTTCCGTTCAGAAAAAAAACTGTCTTGACATCTATTTGCCAAACAAATAAGTTAAAAATGAGTAGCAACCGACAAGAGATTCCAGATCTAACAATCTGTTGGATCCTCTCTTTCCTTTTGTAGATCCACTTTCACCAAATGAGTTTTACCCCCATTTAGTGGTTCTACAAGCTCCCATTATCATGGTGATCTATAGATCCCATTTTGAATTCTATTGCAATTTTCCAAGAAACCGCATTCTTATCTTGAACCACTCCATCATAGTTTCTGGGATCCAATTCATTTAGTCTTTCCAGAAAACCAGAAGATTCTTCTAGACTAAGGAATCTATTAGGTTGGCGTACAATCCTCCCACTGCGATGAAGAATTTTCTGTACATTCGTGACACATTGTGCAGTATTAGGTGGTACCTCTTCTTGTACACTTTGGTGTAGGATTCGAATGTCCCTTCCTCAAACCATTAAGAACTATCTTGTTCTTAACCTTGTGACTTATTATATAGTCTTCTTCTAAGAATCGGGCATTAGTGCTTACAACGTCCTTCTAATTCTTAGGACTATAAAATAAACCACTTTTCATTCATCTAGGATATCCAACAGACAATCGTCGTTTCTAGGTCATATCCGCAAAACGAAATAAACAACTTTGAATAGCTCATCATCCATCTAACCATTTTCAATAACATTCAATTTCTTCGCACCACTACGTCATTCTGCTGTTTGAATAGCATACGTAGTTAACCGGGATGCAATCCCATTCTCTGCCAAGTGATCCCTAAAGTCACCTAAGAGGTACTTGTCACTAGGGCCATACAAGCAGAGTGAATTAAACCTAATAACTTCTTTGAATCTACTCATTTAGCCTTAAAGGACACTTGGTCATCTTACCTTCTTAGCAGGATTTGCACAAAGAAACGATTCTAGGACCAGTGAGACGAATGGACCATCGTTTATCAAACTTTGAATCCTCTTAAGAATAGTATATCCAAGTCTTAGATGCCAAAGATAGGTTTGATTCCTTTGCGAAGATTCTTTCCTTTTATTGAGGTTGATCAATGTATTCAATAGTTATTTTATAGCGTTAAACATAGATTTTAGTGTATTTAAAGATGTCCATCCAATGTGCCAGAATAGATAAAATGTTTCTCAACCATGATAACAATCTAGTTATCAAAAATAACAAGATATCAATTCATAAAACCAACTTAGAAACAGAAACTAAGTTTCTAAAGTCTAGCACATATAGACAATCATTTTAAAGACTAAAATCTATCACTACTGAAAGGTATGTCTATGTCTCCCACTGATATAGCTGCCATTTTACCATAGCATTGCACATGTACATAGTGATCTCATCTTCACTCAAACGAGTGAGAGATACCTTTCCTTTTGAGAGGACACTCAGATTTACAATGTCTCGGTTGATTGTACTTGAAGCACATATCATTTGGACTTAAAGTCCTTTTGAGGTAACTATGTCATTTTCTTCATCGCCCTACACGCTTCCTTTGGTTGAGATGCATTCCTCTTCTTACCCGAAGATGCATTTCTCTCAGCCATTTGCGCTTCTGTGATACTTTTCACTAGCATCTCAGCTGTCTGAAGATCAACAAACATTTCTGATAAAGTGACATAATTCTTTATCATCCTAAAGTTCAAAAGAATTATTTAAGCTTCAGGGACAGACTATTAAACATCAAGTCGATTAAGACTCAATATCTTGTTCACCATCCAGGGTTTCGATCTCCGATAAGTAGCTTATCATCCGGAGAACGTGATCCCTTACATGAATGGAATCGACTATCTTGGTGCTTATTAGATTTTTCATGGCAATGCATTTTATTGTGTAATTCTGATGTCCGAAGAGTTTCTTGAGATTATACCATAAGAGGTTCTCACTACTTCATCAGAATACGCAACTAGTTTTTTATGACATTCCTCATCAAGTACAATTAATCCTTCAGCCGTTTAAGACAATGTTTTAAGTTCCGAATCCAGTCTTTAGTATTTCACCGATATAAAACTTTTGAGAATAGAAGACAAGTTGGAGAGTGCCAAGATAATATAGAATAGCAGAAAAGTAACATGCAGTACAGTCACACCATTTAGGATACTAAACATATAATTGAAATCCTCAAAAAGAATTATATGCATATCCACCGACATTTTAAAAATGTTTCTTATAAGCCACGTTAGTGTGGACGTTTATAAAATTCATTTTTAAATAGGTTATTAAACTTTAATTTATCTCCAGTCAAGTTTCCTTATGACAAGTAAATTAATAGTCGGAAAACATTCCCGATCATGTAATCTTCTAATTAATAAGCCACGTTAGTGTGGACGTTTATTAATAAATTACACCTAAGTGTGAACACCATCATCTTCACCCCAAGGGCACTAGTTCGAACTCATTGCTCCAGTTGGAGGAGTCAATTTATTCTAACAGTGTCCTACAGTTATCTATTAAGAGGTTTAATTTCTAGAGAGTCCAGTGATATGACACATCCGTTAGGGAGGATGACCTATTGTCAACGCGCATGTCCATCACTTCTCAATTAAACCAGATTAATGGAGACCGATTGAGATTTCTACATACTTTGGTATGAATCTCTCCCACTTAGTTATTTATACTTGAGGTTTTCATTTTTATCCCATTAGCATGCAAGATCATCACATAAAATGATAAACATCCACGACATGCATCCACACAACATTATAAGCATAATAATTTAAACCAACTATCATGGCATATTTCTCATGTTGTATTCATGAGATAATCTTGGAAAATCAGCTCTGGAAATCTGGACGTCATCCGCGCCACCAGCAAGTGTCTCGCCAAAACCCTAACGCGGATTTAGGGTTTCGGGACATGTCCGGGATGTCGTCCTTCCTTGATTGGGGCTACTCCACTTTCTTTTCTTGAGAAGAATCCCTTTCATTATCTAATTCTATAAGGATTTCTATTCCTAATTTAAATATTATCCTATCATATTTGAATAAATTCAAAGATATCAATTACCTTATCCAAATCCACTAGGATAAAGTAATCATTATCTTAAATATTCAATTTCCATATGATAAAGATTTTAATTATGGAAAATCCTAATAATATCTAGAATAATAAAGGAATAAAAAGATACAACTCAAGACACATGGAATTTCGAAAATTCCATCTAAATACTCTAACATTTATTTTTCCTATTACATTAAACCAACGTAATAAAATAAATGCTAGTCTAATCCATGGATTTTCTCATGGATAAAAACCTCGTAGCCAAACCGGCATACGACCATCAACAACCATACATTCAACATAAATTAAATCATCACATCACATAAATTAAAAAGCCATGATAGTTGGTATCACCTGCAAACAAAAACCGTCTACATACAACAACTATTAAATTTTAAGTGATAAACATAAAATTGCATATGATATCCATACATGATCATTTTCGAAAATTATCTTCAATTTAAAAATTGAAATTTTCGAAAATACTATAAGATTAAATTTGAAAATTTTAAAATTAATTAAAATATCCCACCAAATTAAATCTCAATACTTCGAAAATTACATAAGGAATAAATCTGGAAATTTTGATATTTATCAAAAATCTTTCCCAAATAAAATCCTTAATTTTCGAAAATCCCTAAACAATTAAATCTGAAAATTTTGATATTAATCAAAAATCTATTCCAAATTAAATAACTAGGTTTCAAAAATTCCAAGAATAATAAATCTGAAAATTTTGATCCACTTCAAAAACTTTCCAAATTTGAAATTCTATTTTGAAACCTATTTGGATTATAATTAGGTAAATTTTGATATCCATCAAAATTACCTTATCCAATTATAATCCCCCATATTTTGAAAATATCTCTAGGATTAGATATGGAAATTTTGATAATATCAAAAATCTATTCCAAATCTAATTCCATATATTTCGAAAAATATGGATTAATTTAGGGAATTAATTTAACATCAAATTTTCAAAATTTGAACTCCAAATTTCGAATACCCTAAATAAAATTAATAATTTAGAAATTTGATATTTATCAAAATCCTTTCCAAATTATAGATTAGGTATCAAAATTACTAGAATAAAAATATGGTAGTTTGATCCTCTTCAAACACTTACCAAATTTAAAAATTCTATTTTGAAACCTACTTGGATTAGAATTTGATAACTTTTGATATACATCAGAGATTACCTTCTTCAATTCCAATCCTCATAAAATTCGAACCCTATCCTAATTAAATATGAAAATTTTGATTTTCATCAAAATTCTTTTCCAAATTGAATTATAGGGGACGAAATTATGAAAAACAAATTTAGGGAATTTAATTACCATAATTTTCGTACCATATGATCTCTAAAAGTTGGAAAAGTTGATTTTAGTCAACAAATCATTCCCAATTCAAAACAATATATACGAAAAGCATAGGATTAAAAATTAGGACTTTGAAAAATCCATAACAATTTTTAATCTCTAATTTTCGAACCAACATTAGAATTAAATTTGGAAATATTGATAAACATCAAAATCCCTTCCCAAATTTAATACCAAAAATTCGAAAATACCAAGGAACAAGAATTGAGAATTTTCGAACTACACCAAAAATTCATCTCCAATTTTTTTGTCCAAAAATTCGAACTCCATGAACTAATTAAATCTGAAAATTTTAAAATTAAAATCCATCTACAGATTTAAACATACAATTTGAATTTACCATAGAATAAATCCTCGGCAGAGCCAAAACCTGCTCTGATAACAATTGTTGGGGTTTTCTCGAATTGTACCCCACATGATCTATTTGGATGCCATTAATTCTAACTCATGTAAATCATAATTTTATGTGTGACATTAATTATCCTATGTTGAATTAACATGCAAGTTTCAATTTCGAATCTATTGCAGCAGAATAAAATATAATCTATCGAAACCGGTACTTACAAACTTTGTCGGGTTGCTCACGGGATTAAAGATCTAATCCCGTTGTTGATGGAGAACACATGATCATGGTGAATCTTCATGGTGTTCGAAACACACATCTCCAATATTCTACTTCTTGATCTTCTGCTGTATTTACGGACCTTGTTTAGATGCAGGGTGGGCTGCAGACTACTAAACGGTTGTGGAAACTCTAGGAATCAAGAGAGCACTTAGAGGGGCTGTATTGGATGTGTTTTTTCCTTATAATTTTCGTGGCCCCCCTCCCTTATTATAGGGGAGGGGGCGAAAATTAACTCTCCAAACCCTATTGGGCTTGGGCCTCCCACTCTTGTTCCATTCCCAGTCCACTTAGGTCATATTGGGCTACAATAGAGATCTAGAAGAATATTAAATTGGCCTACTAATTTATTTAATTTCTAATATCCATGACATGGATATAAATAAATAAATTAAGTATTATTTTTATTCCACTAAAGAAATAATACTGACCTACCAATTTAATACATGTTTGCGAATATGCTTTCTCCTTTAGTTCAACCATTCCCCATGTTTAAGATATAATGTCCATTAATTAATTATGTAAGCTTCTGACATCTATAATTAATTAATATCTTGTTCCTTGAGTAGTACTGCACGATTTCCGTTTATCATGATAAGAATAAATTAATATTCTGCCTGCAGGGCTTTCCATGATCCTTGTACTTCTTCAAGGGGACACCATCAACCTGGCGCACCAGGACACGGTGCTCATGCATATTGCATGACACATCATGTATACACTGTTATTACCCAAGATATCGAGTTTATTGACCCATGAAAGGATCTCACCCATTAATAAATCAAAGTAACAAACAATGCACACATATGCTTATCAATAAAACATGAGTTCAGAACCCGAACTCTGTGGATCTTTATTCTCTCACTTAAGGTCAGAATAGAGAACAGTATCCTATCGTGATCCTGCTCAATACACAAGCCAGTGTACTAGAATAATCAGTTAGTCAAGATAAACTAACTATCAGATTATTCTACGGTGTACCAATGGTGGGTTCAGGACCATCTAAGCCGTGAGCCTTTTAATACATTGCAAGGAATCCGATGATATGATCTCTACCGTGTGTTGACCCACACCATATCATCTACAATGCAAGTATATGGAACCATGCATATAAATATATAACAATAAATATATACACAAATAGTGAATGAAATTATTATTCAATCTATATTATCTTAATATTGTTTATTGTATACAAAGACAAGCTTTCCAGTATACAAAACTAACAATATATATATATATAAGCACTTGTGTGCACTAGGTGCATCATCAGACGTATTGATCGGATCAACACGTTGACCGGTCAACGCCGGAACACGCGCATTGATCTGATCAACTCAAAAAAAATCCTTCAAAATCAGTATCAATTGTAATACTAAAAAATATCACTCAAAAACCCAAAAGTATCACCTATATCCTTAAAAGTATCGGCCAAATAAATATAAAAAATTGACAAAATCAATATCAACCATTACACTAAAAAGTATTACTCAAAATTCAAAAAGTATCATCTCTATCCTTATAAAGTATCACCTATTTTACCATTTTTTTTTGCGGGTTGACCAGATCAACACAAGTTTTATCCGGTTAAATGCGTTGTGGAAACATTTACTCGAAACAGAAATCGTAGAGAAATGATCGAGTCTTCGGATTTTGGAATGGAAAGAACGTAAAAAACAGCAGCCGAGTTTTGATTTGATCTGCAAGGACCGTGATTGGGAATTGCTTTTTGTACGTCATATGCCCACCTTTTTTGAAACATTTCCTATTTCGCCATTTTTCTCGTATTAATCTAGACCAGCTGATCTGAGATAAATGGTATCTGATATAAGTTTATATACATTTAGGGCTTGTTTGCTAGGTAGTATAAGGGTGGGATAAATACCTATAATACCCTAATACTTTGTTTGCTAGCAATATTGAAGCCCATGATTATGCAAGGGTCCGGTATGTGTTAACCATTTATATGGTATAACATATCACACCCTACTGGTGAGATATTTAATACCATAGAGAATTATTAAAAATTATAGACTAAAATAACCTTGCAGATATTAATTAAAAATGTTATTATAGAATATTCACACAATATATGGTAACTAATTAAATGATATTTTAGGAATTGAAATTTTATAGAGAATATAATACATCTAAGCAACACAATATATTATTAATACATATATTTTAATACACCAAAACAAACATGATATTGATATCTTATACGTGAAACACATCCCATGTCAAACACATCCAACCTTATACCATACAACCTAGCAAACGAGCCCTTAGTGCATATAATTAGTTTTTGCCATATATATATATATGTATGTATGTGTGTATAGGAGTTGGTTCAAATATTAATCCCCTACTCATGTAGAAATTAGGATCCAATCTTAGTCATTCATCTACCTAATCTGGATGGTTTATATTCAATGTTTAATTAGTGGCGGGGTTTTTGCAAAATATTCTAATCTGAGCCAATTTTTGATTTAATAAGGATAAATATGTAACAAAAAACCTTCCATATTTACATGTTCAATATATCCGCCGTAATCGTAGCATGAGATCTTAAAGAATTTTGATACACCCCTCACGCAACACAATCATCACAAGAAAAATTAATTGGTTGTTCTGAGGGTTTTGTGTATAGCGGTGAGAGAAATTCAATAAATTTGGCTTCGTCTCATGAGCATGTTGGTGTATCAATTGTTGTTGTATGCTGGAGTCCTTGTTAATTTGTTTAATGCCACGCATCCTAAAGGGCAGTAAATAGGTTGGATTAATGGAAAAAGTGTTGCCTCCATTGGCTTAGATACCTCAGTGGAGGTTGATGTGATTCTCAACCCTTCGTGGTTTAGCCGATGTATTTTAATGGTAGAACTAGGGTTTATAAAATATTGAAGAGATTTAGCATGCTTGTGGAATCTAATATGTGATATTGTGAGGATATGCTTGTTTGTGTTTTGGCATGTCTGGAACAAAGTAGCAACTGTTATATTATTATTAGCAAACCGTGAATAACATATTAGCTAACATATTGTATTCAAAAAATATATTTACCTTTCAAATTTTTATGTCTCTCAAATATTTTGTATCATATTAGTATAACACTAGCATATTTTTCTCGGCATATTAGCAAATCATATTTGACATAATAGCAATGTAACTTATTAGAACAAACACAATGTATTTTGCAATGTAAATTGTCATTGTCATATGGATAATAGCAAAATTATGTTACTATATAAGCTAATTATACATTATATAATAGCAAATTTTTTTTCACATATAAACTTTTTATATGTAGCTATGTTAACTAGCAATTTTTTCTTGCCTTATTAGCAAACCATATTATATTGGTCATAATAGAAATGTATCTTATTTGAACAAACACAACGTAATTTGTATACATTGTTATATGAATAATAGCAAAATTTTGTTCATATATAAGCTATTTATATGTAGCTAGCTATGTTAAGTAGCATATTTCATCCGTAACCATTTGTTAATTTGTTAAAAAAAAATTGGCTAATATGAAATAAACGAATTGCTAATATGTTAACAATTTTTTACAAAATTGAACAAACAAATGTTATGGAGTTTATAAATCAATAAAATTTCAAAACCCTGTGTGTCTATATAATGTCTATTATTTAAAGCACATTTGCTTATAATGACCTTCACTTAGCTTTAATGCGTTTATAAAATGTTAACAAAAATTTACGAAAAGAGAACTATATTTTGTGCAAGTAACGAATTAATAGGAATTTAAAATCCTAAATAAACTATATTCATAATTGTTTACTTTATCTGTACATAATATTGCTATATTTTCTAGACTAAACTGCTAAAATGTTATAATACTATAAAACTACACACTACAAACATTAATGATGCGTAATGAAATCAAACATTTTTCAGAATTAAAACGAATAAATGGATATATATATATATATATATATATATATATATATAATTCACAAACACTATGTGTAAATTGTAATGAAACAAATGATCGAGATATGTGAGGGATATTTCTTTCATAATCAAACACTATGGGTAACATATTCGAGATATGATAAAATAAATGAAATAATTAAATTAGAGGGCATTAAAACAGGAAATATCATATAATTAGAGATTTGATACACTAGAGGTTATTGAATTACTAATATACCCTCCTCCTTATATAAAAATAAAAAAATTGCAAATAAAATCCCACATAATTCAAATCAATCTTGACCATGAATCTGAAAGAGATGAATGACTAAGATTGTGCAAAACCCCAAATTTTTGAATTAAGATTAGAAGATTCTTAATAGTAATTAAATAGTTAATGAAGAAATTTAAATAAGATTTAAGTGAAGTCAGATGTCAGTCACGACTTTAGGAGTCAGTTTTTGGTGAAATCGTATTTTCAGAAATTTTGATCTTAACTCTGTTCTGGTCAAACTTGGTCTCGTTAAGAAGGTTTTAACTCAAGGAGTGTGCCGGTATTCCCGGAATTTTATTCTGAAGTCATTTGTGTTTCTGGTGATGAAAAATGTATTTAAATGGTGAATGAATAGTAACTTTTGCGTGTGTTCGTATTTTGAGAAATTTACGAAATCCTCCTCGATGATCCGAGTCTTGTTCTGTCAGGCCCCTCTTATGGGAAATGACTTAAGGAATCTGTTCGCGTTCACGGATTTCCATTCTGAGGTCAATCGAATGCTCCTGAGCAAAATCTGTCAGTCTGAGTGAATAGTAAAAAGTAATTTCAAAAAGGAATCTTGGCTCGTTTTTCTTCTGACGATCACGTCTTCATCCCGAGTCAAGTTGGTTCACTAATATTCGAGCCAACGAGTCTCCCGGTATTTTTAGATTTCGTGTCTGAGGTCATTTGGATCTCAACATCGAATAAAGAAGCTTTTAACCGAACTCGGGGTAACTTTTGCAGTATTCCTGCACTGGAGTGGTTTCTCAAGGAAGCCAACCCCACATCTATAAATAGAGGGCCACCCCCTTTATTTTCATTTGCTCATTTACCCTTCATTTCACTTCAAAGAAGAGTGGGAAAACTTTGAGAGAAAAGCTGAGAAAGTTCTGTCGAAGTAAAAAGTGTTCTTTATGAGTGTTCTACAAGACGACGAGCGGAGTGGTGTGGAAGAGATGCGGTGAGGAAATGTGCTAGGGGTGCCGTTGGGTCGTAGCAGGCGGTTCTACCGTCGTTGCGACTCGACGAGACGCCGAGCTAGCCACCTTCCTTTGACGCACCTAACCCCGTCTATTCTTGTTCGTCGGTCTCGATTCCATATCTTTTCCGTCTTTCAATTCTGCATTTACTTTCCGTTCTTCATGTTCTTCGTGTTCTTCATTATTACTCATTTACCTTCCGTCTAAAGTTGTATTTCGATTCTTATTGAAGATCCAAGTTAATAACGTTTACGTTATATTGCTCGCTTTATTCCTGTCGTTATAATTCTCGTTATTATTCCTTCTAATTAGTTTCGTTTATTCCGTTAAGTCCCGTTCAAGTTATATTTAAAGATTCCGTCGTTATTCTAAATGTTTAAAAAGGATCATCGTGTTTATGCTATTATAATGCCGATTTTTTTAAGCTAAAGCATGTCGTTTCATGTTAATTTAAATTATTGAAGCATGCTATTTCAAAATTTCTATCGTGTTCTTCGTGATCATCGAAGGAATCAACGAACACCGAAGAACCCAGATGAAGATTGCCCAGAATTGGACGTAGAGAGAAGCCGCCGAGGTGGGGGAGGGGGGGTGCGCCGCCGCGCAACACCCTCCACGGCCAACAGCCTGCCCGCTGGCACCTCTAAGCGCCGCGGCGGGGGTTGCCCGCCGGCACAAGGGTGAGCTGCGGTGGGGGCACCTCCGTGTCGTCCAGTGCCGATTCTTCCGGCTATTCTCGTACCCTCTTTTTGAGCTTTTCGAGTCGTGCTTTTCCCGAGTTATTTCCGAGTTATTTTCAAGTTTAATTTTAGAAGATTTTAAAGCTATTTCCGATTTATTTTGAGTAAACTTTTTAAGTTGTTTTCCGTCTTGAACTCGAGAAATCAAGATGAGATGTTCTTCAAATAAATTCTTCTCGAATTTTATAAAGTCGTAAAGTCGTGCAATCTGTAATTAAGTCTTAGATTTTAGTCTTCAAGTTAGATATCATTATTTCTCGTTTTAGATGGTTAATTTCTTTGAAGGAGGCCGCTAAGTCGATAATTCAACTTTTGTAGGAGGAAGTGAGCCTCGTGGGAATTCAGAGAAGGATCATCAGCTCGTTGCCACATCTTTTGCTCAGTGATCGAGGTGGGTAAATCTATACTCATCTAAAAGTTTGAGCTAATAAGCTCTAGAAGCATGTTAGGGCAAATGAGATATCCAATAAAATATTTTGCTCTGCCTGATTGATCTCTGTACAAGGAAGGAAGGAAATGAAATATTATGTGTTATTTGAGCTCTCGAGCATGTTTAGAAATGCTAGAATTGCTAAGTATTGATTTTACTCAGCATGAGATATTAGAATTGTTTTTAGTTGCAATTCATGTTTAATTACGTTCTTTTCATCGTATTTGAGCGTTGTATTTTGCTAAGCTTCGATTAGTCAAGAACTGTCTTCTAAGGTTAGGTTCAAATCCCTTATAAGCCGAGATCATGCTAAAGTATAGGATTAGTCCCCTAGACATTGCTCTAGGATTGGTTTTGCTAGCAAGGATTAAGGAAGGAAGGAACTTAGTATTTTGCTTAAGCAGGAATTTGAGCTCAGAGGACTTTGATCTTTTGATCATTAAGTGAGTCACTGCTGGGTTTACTCCCTCGCAAACTCGTAAGGATATTCGAGGTAATCTCTCTTATGTCCTAAGGCATGCCTAAGGGTGCAGTTGACATCAGGTTTGAGCTAGGATGGGCCCAAAGGAAAAGAAAAGATTTTACGGATATGGAGAGAGCTTTTGCATTTTGCTCTCCATATACCGTCAGTTGAATATTGGATATCTTAAAGTTTATCAAAGTATTTTATTAAAATCCACTGAGTACATTAGTGCTCACGCCCCTTCTTTTTCAAATATTTTCAGGTTGAGATGCTGAGGATGTTGGTGGCTGTGGATGTGGGTTGGCTGCCAAGATTATTTTGCTATAGTAATAAGTTTATTTGAAATCCCATGATGTTTCTGCTACTGTGATACACTTGTAATTATTCCTAAGCTATGTTATTGTTGGTTTTGTATACTAGAAGACTTGTCTTTGTATACTTTTCTGATGATATGAAATGAAAGTTATTGCAGTCACTGTTTGCATTTAGATTATATTCTATAATTGTTCTATGCAATGTTCCATATACTTACATTGTAGATGATATGGTGTGGGGAGTCACACGGTAAGATCATATCATTAGAACCTTGTATTGTATTAAAGAGCTCACGACTTAGATGGTCCTGAACACACAATCGGTACACCGTAGAATAATCTGACAAGTTAGTCTATCTTGACTAACTGATTATTCTAGTACACTTATTAGTGTATTGAGGAGGATCACGATAGGATACTATTCTCTGTCTCTGACCCAGTTACTGAGAGAATAAAGATCCACATAGTTCGAGTTCTGAACTCATGTGATATTGGCGAGCATATGTGTGCGTTGTTTATTACTTTGATTTATCAATGTGTAAGATCTTTTCGTAGATCGAATTCGATATCTTGGGTAATAACAATGTATACATGATGTCTCGAGCAGTATGCATGAGCACCGTGTCCTGGTGCGCCAGGTTGATGATGTTCTCTTGAGGAAACACAAGTTCATGTTGAAACCCTGCAGGTGGAATTTATTCCTTACATGATAAAGCTTGTGTGGTACTACTCGAGGTTTTAGATGTTAATTAATTATAGTTGTCAGAGGCTGACATAATTAATTAATGAACATTATATCTTAAACACGGGGAATGGCTGGACTAAAGGAGAAAGCATATTCGCAAATATGTATTAAATTGGTAGGTCAGTTTTACTTCTTTAGTGGAATAAAAGTAAAACTTAATTTATTTAATTATATCCTAATTTTATTGGATATTAGATATTAAATAAATTAGTGGGCCAATTTAATATTCTTCTAGATCTCTGTTGTAGCCCAATATGACTAAAAGTGGACTGGATATAGAACTTGAGATAGAGGCCTAGCCCAGTAGGGCTGGAGCATGAAATTTCGCCCTTCCCTATATATAAGGGGAGGGGGGGCACGAAATTTACATGATATTTTTCATAAGAAATCAGCCCCTCTTTGTCTCTCAAAGTTATCCACAGATTTCACAATTCTATCTAGTAGATTTCAGCCCACTCTGAATCTAGATACAGTCCGGGAATACAACAGAAGATCTTAGAGTAGAATATTGTGGTGGCCGATTTTATTGACATAAGTGGCGCCTATCATTGTTCATTCAACAACAAGATTAGATCTGTAATCTTGTCCTCAGACCGTCTGTCGATTTGTAAGTAGATTCATTTTCTATGTCTTCCGCTTTATTAGAATCGAATCTATTTTACATGCTATTTGATTAGACTGTGATAAACATGCATGTTATATAAAATTATGATTTGCATAAACATGGATTAATGAACAACCAAATAGATCATGCGGTGGTTTAATTCGAAAAAAACCCCAACAGTTATGTCTATCAAGATTCTAAGAATAGTTCCCCAGACATGATTATCTATATAAGTGGTGCATATTCAATTTTATTCCTACTTCTCGAGTTTATTTTCCTTCCGCCTGTGAAGAAGCTTATTCATGTGATATATGTTTATTCATTTTAACCTATGAATAAGGTCTATGCTTGTTGGTATCTGATTAAGTTAGCCATTTTATTTCGCTAAAGCATGTCTCCTTCTTAATCAAGTAAACCCGAGTACCATCTTCTATCCTTCAAAGTATATCTGTGTTCTTAAACCCTCTTTATAATCTTCCGTCTCATTTCGTTAAACCCTTAATAACACCCCGTCCCCATTCATTAATCCCTATCTCGGGACCGGGCTGTTACAGATTGAATCCTAATTTCTACATGAGAATGGGGTTAACATTTGAACCAACACACACAACACCGACACAGTAAAATATATATATAATCTATACAATATATAATAACGACTACGGATCCGCTTATAGAAAAGAATTATTTTCCCGCCTAAATGAGATTTCCGAATCTAGAAATAAATTTATATTTTTACAAATATTTAATTACTTATTTAATATAACTATATGTAATATATATATATGTGTGTGTGTGTATATATATATACCCATAAAATCCGCCTAATAAAAATATTGTATCAACTAATTAGTTTATAATTTGGTATTTTCCTTAATTAATGAGAGACATGATATATATGATATGTGATATATTGTATAAATTTATATTTTTACAAATATTTAATTACTTATTTAATATAACTATATGTAATATATATATATATATATATATAACCCCATAAAATCCTCCTAATAAGAATAATGTATAAACTAATTAGTTTATAATTTGGTATTTTGCTTAATTAATGAGAGACGTATATATAGGATGTGATATATTGTATAAATTTATATTTTTACAAATATTTAATTAATTAGTTAATATAACTATATGTAATATACATATCCCCATAAAATCCGTCAAATAAAGAATAATGTATCAACTAATTAGTTTATAATTTGATATTTTTCTTAATTAATGAGAGACATAATAGGATATGATATATTGTATCTTAATTATAATTGCATTAAATCCAATCTAACTTTAAATTCAGAGTATATATATACACTTTAAATTGATTAAATTGATATGTATAAATCTTATATACATGTTTATAGATATGCTATATATATATTAGATTTAGAGCACTCCCGCATATACTAATATATGAAAAGATTTGCAATTAATTAATGTAATGACTATATGTGAGTCATATTCAAAGCACACACGATTGAGATGTAACAATTTAGTTTGATATTTTTTAATTAATCGATATTCTTTTTTCCATAATTAACAATATTTCTTCTAATCCTAATATATTACATCTATATATTATTATGTAGAGGTGAAGCATAAGTCACACCGTTTTTTTTTTATCTATCAACGCTATTTTAGTCTCTTTCTTTTTTTCCATGGCACCCGTTTACAATTTGATTAGTCACATTGAAAAGACGGGGCCTTCCAGATGAGATTTGATTTTGAAGCTGCGGGTTGTTCGTGTATATGAACAACACGGCTATGAAAAATTCAAGAATAATCCAGCGTATGAATTGGTTTTTCATGATCGCCAAGGCAACCGGATCCACGGGAGCATTCGCCGAGAAAACCTTCCACACATAAAGACGGATTTCAAAGAAGGTGAATTGTATGTGTTTTTGTATTTTGACGTGCAACACAATAATGCCCTACAAAACAACACGTTGTGCGTTTAAATTCTCTTCTTCACTCGATACGCGAGTAGTCCATCTTACTAATGATCCGAATTTTCCATCACATATGTTTAATACGCAATCTTGCGAGCTTCAACAAGCTATGAAAATCTCTGATGCATCTATGAGTTGTCGCTGGCTTTACTGGTAATTCTACAAGCCCTCTTTCTCATTTTGTTTCCTGTACTCTTTGTTTGCTAATTCTACAAAAAAAAAACCTATTTCAAATACACACACACACACACACACACACACACACACACACACACACACACACAGAAAGTATGAAGAAGCTAACTACATCAGCAATATCAACTAGAAAACGCAAGAAGCTTCAGCCAACTAATGATGGTATTTCCTCATCTATGGAATCTAATTAATTGATTGTGTTTAATTCATTTATATGCAACATCTGTTATGCCTAATCTATTACTTTTGCAGATTAAGAAATTTAAATGAATTCATTACTCTATGAATTTGTAATGTCTTAATTAGAGATGTTAATATGAGTGATTAATTGCATCTACTATATTGGCTTTATTTCGCATCTCATCAAACACATATTTGATATCATATTTATGAACATTAATATTGTTTAATGTATTCTAGATAATATTTTCCTTGTTTAGTAAATTAAAACACATGTTTTTTGTTTTTTATTTATTTTGTATTCATTTTTATTATGTACAATGTTCAATATTATATTATAAATAATTTTATACAGAAAATCTCGATGTATCGTCCTCTAAATTATTGCAATATACGTTCGTTTCTAGCTCATGTTTGGCAATCGATAAAAGTCGCAGCAATGAATTCATCACTCAACTCCAAAGATCACCGACATGTCAAAACAATGATGGTATGTAAAAACTTTAAATGACTTTTTCCATATTTTGTCCATTGATTTTGCAAAAATCATAAAAATATTTATCTGTTGACATTGTCGATTTCTATATTGGTGTATCTTCTGTAATATATTACAATACTTTTATAATATTTTTTTTGAAATGTGTGTGTAGAATATCATATTCCATATTATATGACATTTCCTATTTTCTTTCAATCTATTTTGAACAAATGATTTAGTGATGCCGATTTTTTCTCCATGAACGAAAATTATTAATTTTCTCCACCAACTATATTATTTTTGAAATTTTTTCATAAACATTAGAATTTTTTTTAATATTTCACCTATGGCTACACCATTATTGTCGATTTTTTATAAGCATCAAAAATTATTCTTTTGTTTGTTTGTTTATGATATAGAAGATACAAGTAATTCTTGCTTCATTATGAATTTATGTAAAATATTCAATCAATTCTAAATAAACATCAAGTTGGAGTTTTTTAATTTTCTACACACTATAGAAAATTCAAATAATTATTCATAATTATTTTATATTCTATGATCTATTTGTTTTTCATTTTTTTATTTATTTTCCTTTTATTTTATTTTATTGGTTTCAATATGTTTAATCATTAAGGGAGGTAGCAACATGTTTATGATACAAAATTATCTTTTGGTATTGGTATATGTGGTATGAGCAATATTTAGACATAATATTAGCATATTTGAATACAATATTAGTATTTATTTGATGAATATGTATTGTACCCGACATATTAGAAAGCATCATTTTTATTTCATGCTAGCATAATTTTATATCCATGTCAACAATATTAATTTATGCTAATATCTTATATTTGAATTGCTAATTTTAATTCATATGTGTTTGCTGACTCAATTCTGAAATTAGCATATACTACCAATTTCTAATTACATAATACATTAATAAAGTTAGCATATTAAATTAACAAAATATAATTAGCTTATGTTTATATTAAAAAAATTGCATTAAAAATGTATACTAAAAAATAAGATGTGATTTTGCTAAGAATATACGTACATTGCTATTATGAATAATATACTTTGCTAATAAGTAGGTTAAAATTTGTTAATTTAATTCCAACAATAGGTTTTTATCATTAAACAAAATAATATAGTCGTTAAAAATTATATAGCAACATTATTATAATAGTTTTACAAATGACAAGTTTCTATTTTTTTTAGGTTCGCATACTTTTTATACGATGGTTGTATTAGTATATTAGGATTCATGCCATAAATGTGGGATCATGAAGATCTTTCTTATACAATTTTACCTTTATGAAATATATAAGCATTTGAAAAAAATCAAAATTTTGCAACTAGACCCCTAAATCAAGGATTAAATACTGACTATTAATATTAATGCGATTGATGGTTAATAATAGCTCATAGTTTCTACATGGGGATGACTTTTCATTTTAACCATACCATATATATATATATATATATATATATATATATTCTTAAATAATTAGATTTATATATTTCTTAATCGTCATCTATAACATTACACATAGGTTCTATTATTTGCACATGTCTAACAACTGATGGAGGTCATCGCAGTCAACTGTTCACGAACCTTCCGCGATATCCATTACATGAAATTGGAAATGGTACGTAAAAACTCAAAGTCATTTTTTTGATAACTTTAATAAATTTTGTTTACACTATCCTAACGTAAATATATTTAATTATATATAATATTTTTTGGGACAATTAATAATTCAAGGCAGCGGGCAAAAATATTAACAAATGAATTGTTTTCATCCAAAAAAATCCGGTGCACGACCATGGATGAATCAAGTGTGATCGACTTAACTGACAACATTGTTCCTTCAATCAACACTCCTTCTGTTGATGCCACTAAAGATTCGACAATATTTAATAGTATTTTGGATGTTGGGACCTGTCTAGCATTTTTTTTATTATAATTGTTAATGCATATTATTTTCTTTATATATTTTTTTAGATTATTGCGATATTGGGGATCCTATCTATAGTTGCCAGCATTGTGGTGCATTTTTTTGGTATGAAAAAAGGTAGCGAAAAGATTACAAGCCCTAGCACCCAACGTACTCCTTTTGTTGTTCAAGTGGTAAAATTAAACTTATGTCCCTAAAAAAGCAACCACAATTATTGTGTGACCTCATGTTTGGAGACCATCCGAGTAGCAAACATTTTCAAGACAATATTCGTTCATTTAATAGTATGTTTAATTTTAGCTCTCCCATGGTTAACTTTATGTTGTTGTTTCCAGAGTAAGAAGTCGCAGTGGTTTGAAAATCTTAATATGTGATAAGGAGAATACCAGTAGTTCATGCACAACGAATGTTGTGTATAAGGAAGTTTTTCAAAACATGTTAACTTAACGTATCTTTTAATTTATGGTATTGTAACTTTTTAAACCTTATTTTTCCATTTTATTCAATTTTATTTATGTATGTTTTGTGACATGAGTATATTCAAAATATTACTGCATACATAGAAGAAAATTACAAAAGTTAATTTTCGTATCATAGAAAAATAACTATAAAAATCTAGAATTTACGTACAACCTTCAATTAAAAAAGACATAAAAAATTTATCCCATACATCGCACGGGTGAAGTACTAGTAATACTCTATATAAGAACCGCAGAATAATAATACTCTATATAAGAATAACCTCCTTATAGTAATAAAAAGTTATGGTCCCAACTCGAGACCAGTTATAAATAAGAATAACATCTACATTGTAATATTCCGATTTTTTTAGGACAATCATTAAGAAATTTACCTCTATATTGTAATAAAATGACATTAAATTTTAAATATATTTAAATATCTATATAAAATATATAGAATTATTTAACTACATGTGTTATATTAAACTTAAGATTCTATGAAATATAAAGTTACATGTAACAATTCTTTAATTTTTTGGGTTAATACCACATCCTTTAACTTGCGCGTTCGAATTAACTCGTCAACACAATCATCTTCTTGTTGAATCCAAAACATTTTCAACTTGTCTAACATTTTTGAAGCTTCTTGATATGATACTTTTTCTATTTCTACACTATCATCATCTAGATTATCACATTGCACTTTTTATCTGATTCCTAAAATGATGTCTTATTCGGTTAATCGGTTAAAACACATAAATGAATCTTATATACCTTTTAAATTAATATTTTTAAAATATGAAATGACATTTCTAAATGTTGTATAATATATATTAATTTTTATATGTAAACTCTATATAAAAATAACTTTCTTATAGTAATATTTTTCTCTTGTGCCAATGATATTATTGTAGAGTGGTTTTACTGTATATAGATTCATTAAAAGTTGATGCTAACGGACCTTAATTTTCCCTGTAGTTTCTGGGCTGGCCCAACATTATACAGTACTTTATTACAAAAACAACACAACACGGTTCTTTTTTTCTTTTTTTCTTTTTTTCTTTTCTTTTTTTATTGTAGATAGAGAAAGTCAATTCCCTTGAAAATAATTCGTAAATTGAAATCTTCATCAGGATTGAAAGTGGTGAAGCAGTGGCGGGAGATGGGGTTTGCTTACGCACCACGTCATGAGCCGGGCTCCGGTTCGCGGCCGTGGCTGCGAGCAAACGATCCCGACCGGAATGATGCTGGACCCCTGAACCGGAACTACGTGAACCGGCCTCCCCCACCCGTAGTCTACCTCCATGAACCCCAGCCTTCCCCACTCCGATATGAACAGCGTCCGGTATTCCAGCGGCGGCGCGAATGCCTCCCCTCCGCCCCTCTCCCCCCATTTCCGGAACTCCTCCGGCAGCCGCCTCTTCCCTTCTTTGATCACCTCCACCACCTCCATCACGTCTTTCGCCACCAACTCCCCACTCCTCGCACTCACGCTCACCGGGAAGAAACAGTTGCCGTAGAACCCTTCCGGCAGCGCCGGCTGCACCAGATTCCGGCAGTTGGCGAAGAACACCAACTTCACTTCCGTATCCTCGTCCAGCCCGATCACCTCCGTCCGCCGCCGCCACAACATCGCCGCCACCACCTCGAATGTCGAACACCTCTCCCCCGGCCGCCCTCGTCGGAATTCTTGTTTCAGCTTCTCGATTTCTTCCATGGATATATCGATTATTGCCGGCTCGAGCTGGTAATCCGGAACTGGAATAGCTAGGGGAAATGACGGCGACGGCGACGGCTTCGCCGTCGGAAGGAAGTTCCTGCACCACTGTGGCCCGACGGCGGGTGTCTCAGCCCCTCTAGCCATATCTCCGACTGCATTGAGGAATTGGGCGGCGCCGAGTCCGTCGCAAATGGCGTGGCAGAATATGAGGCCGATGACGAAGCCATTGCATTGAAATTGCGTTACCTGCATCTGCACCAGAGGAGGATGAAGATGAGTTTGCGGCGGCGGCGGAGGAGGGAGGAGATTCTCGTAAGGGATGGACATGGCATCGTCGAAATAATGGAGGTCATCCAAGGTACAATCAGCCGATGCATCGACAACCCAAATGCCATCGCCGGTACAAGCAATTTGAAGCTCTTCATCGGAGCTCATGTGCAGCCTTCCTGCTAGAGGATAGTAAGGAATCAATGCCTTTGCCAGTGCTTCACGTATAAGTAGCGCCGCCGTCATCCCCGGCCCCGGGCCGTGTTTAAATACGTGCAGGGTTCGAGCGTTGCATCGGAGCACCGGCAGTCTGTCCACCACTGATAATTCAAGAACGCCCGACGGCGTCGGCCCTGATGGTGCAACCAAACCCTCACTGACTCTGCTAACACAGAATTCCATCCTTAATTTGTTTTCAAATATAATGGATTAATGGAGGATATATTTTGTTAAGTTGGGAGATCGATGTTGGAGATTTTATATATATATTGGATAGGGGATTGGTGCTTGGCTTAGAAGTATGTTGAGCAAATATATTGTTTCTTGTGTAAGTATTCTGTGTGGATGTTAGGTGTGAGAGACATGCCTTGTAAGTAATCAAGAGACATATATTATAATATATAGCAACAAAAATCAAATACGTGGTGAAACTGTCAAGTATAGTATTAGCAGAAAATTAATTAAGGAAGCATTGATGATGAAATTTGAAAGTTTAGTCTCCTTTTAGTATGTAGTAGAATGTGTGGATATTGTGGCCGAGGATAATGATAATCCACATATATATCCTCTACTACTAATCTGGGGGTTAATGTTGTAGTGTTTAATAATACTAATTAATAGGTGGCTTTTCTTGCATTGCAGTTGCAGGATCCTTTTTAGGTTCATATATATAAATCTGGAGTTGCATGTGCAATTAATTTCAGTCTCCCTATCTAATTATATATATTGGTATTCTCTATTAATCTTGAATGAAATAAAGATTGGAAAATTGAATGATGATTAGGAAGCTGCAGCCATGTGCAGTGCTACGAGTGATGCGTAGAAACCATCTTTGATGCTGATGAGAGAGTCGTGGTTCCCTTTTTCGACGATCACACCATTCTTGAGTAGAGCAATGATGTCTACATTCTTGATGGTCGAGAGCCTATGAGCCACAACTACAGTAGTCCGGTTCACCATGACTCGGTCAATTGCATCTTGAACCACTCTCTCCGACTCTGCATCCAGTGAGCTTGTAGCCTCATCCAGCAGCAGTATCTTGGGGGCTTTCACGATGGCTCGTGCTATGGCAATGCGTTGCTTCTGCCCTCCCGACAGCTGAACTCCCCGCTCCCCCACCATTGTCTCGTATCCCTGCTGCAATCCGCTGATGAATTCGTGGGCGTTTGCTAGCTCTGCTGCAGCTATGATTTCAGCCTCGCTAGGAAATACTGCCTTCCCATAGCCTATGTTGTCTCTGATTGTGCCACTGAACAGGATTGGCTCTTGGTTCACTACTCCCATCTGCTGCCTTAGCCATTTCAGCTGCAGCTTGTCAATATCAACCCCATCCATTGTGATCACCCCTGAATCGGGGTTGTAGAATCTCTGCAGCAATGAGATCACTGTTGACTTCCCACTTCCACTCTCTCCCACCATCGCCACTGTCTTCCCGCTGTCAATTGTCAATGAGAGGTCACTGAAGATCTTCACATTAGGCCTAGTTGGATACTTGAAGCTGATGTGTCTGAGCTCTATCTCCCCCTTCACATCTTGCAACGTTGTGCCAGATTCATCACTCGTGTCAATGTTTGATTTCCTGTCTAGGATTGAGAATATGGAAGCAGTTGCAGTCTTGGCCTTGCTCGAGTCCGGGGCGAATGTGCCCGATTGGGAAACAGCAATTGCAGCCATGTTTATAGCAAAGAAAACCTGCATATATGCATCCAGCAGATAATGTGTGATTATGAATTTTTGTGTGTGTGTTAGCTCCCTCAACCGATCAATAGAAACTTACACGAAACACGTCTTGAAAAGTAGTCTTTCCGGCCTCAACTAGGCGAGCTCCTGCATAGAAGGATGTGGCGTAAGCAAAGTATAACAAGGCTAAAGCTAGACCAAAACCGATGCCACAAATCAATCCTCGTCTCATCCCCGTCTTCAATGGGCCTTCGCACTTGTTTCTGTACATTTCCATAACCTTTTCTTCTGCACAATAAGAAGCCACAGTTCTTATGGTTCCCACAGCATCATTAGCCACTTGAATTGCTTCTTCATACATCACCTGAAACAAAAGGAGACTACTTATGTAATAATTAATTAACTAACTGAGATGATCATGAGCTAGCTCATCGTATTTGTCTAATTGAGTTCATGGTAATTAACTAATTATATATAACCTTAGCATCTGCGCTGAATCCCATCATGAACTTCTGCTGCACATATTCATTTAGTACAATGAGAGGCACCATGGCAAGGACGACGATAGCCAGCTGCCAACACGCGGCAAATGCTACAACAAGTCCCACTGTTACTGAGGTTAGATCCTGAACCAGTTGTGCCAGTGCATCACCAACTAGAGCACGAACCGTAGCTGCATCAGCTGAGAGCCTGGCACCAATCACTCCACTCGAGTTTTCAGGCTCATCAAACCATCCCACCTCCATGCTAACCACCTTCTCGAAACACATCATCCTAATCCTCCTTATCAACCTACAACCTGCTATGCCAAACAAATACGTCTGCAGTGGATATGCAACCAGTGACACTCCACCAAGAGCCACAAACATAAATGCCCAAAACTTGGAGTCCTGCCTCAACTTATGTGGTGGCTCGTACAAGGTCTTAATCACGAGAGACAGTAAAATGCCAAAAAGGGGAATTATTGCTCCATTTAGGATTGCAGCCAGAGCTCCTCCTGCTAAAGCTGGAATCTCGGGCTTGTTGAGAGCAATGAGGCGGCTTATTGGAACTGCAGGATGCTCCTTCAGTTTATGATCAGAAACGAGCTCTAAATCTGCTTCTTCACACTCAGTGATGGACCCCCTAGACAGGCTAAATGACATGGATATTGAATCGTGGCTTCTCCGGAGAAGTGATGTTTTATGGCTTGCTTGCCTGCTCAACTCTAACTCTTCAACACCCTCGTCTTCGTCTTCATCTTCATCTTCTTTACGTGCTTCTTGCAACCGTATAAGCTGAGAGTATGCTCCTTCTGGATCCTCCAGCAGTTGGGAATGAGTGCCTTTTTCGAGCAACTTACCTTTGTGAATGGCTGCAATCATGTTGGCATTTCTAACTGTTGTCAAACGATGTGCAACTATGATGGTAGTTCTGTTAACCATAATCCTATCAAGGGCCTCCTGGACTATTCTCTCAGACTCTGCATCCAGTGCACTTGTTGCCTCGTCTAGAAGTAAAATCCGCGGATCTTTCAGAATTGCTCTGGCTATGGCAATTCTCTGCTTCTGCCCGCCAGAAAGCTGAGTCCCCTGCTCACCAACAGCACTGTCCAACCCCTACGTAGATATTCAACATTTGATCATGTATTCATGTGTAATCAGATAGCTAGTGATCAATAATCACATAGATATATATACATACTTGTGGCAGTTTATCAATGAATTTAGCAGCATTGGCTAGCTCTGCTGCAGCTCTAATCTCTTGATGAGTCGCCCCCCCGTTCTTTCCATATGCAATGTTGTCCTTGATGCTGCCCATAAACAGCACAGGTTCCTGGCTCACCAAACCGATTTTGGACCTAATCCAGTTGAGCTGGAAGTCTTTGAGATTGATTCCATCAATTAGGACCTCACCACTCTGTGGATCATAAAATCTCTCCAGCAAACTGATGACAGTGGACTTGCCACTCCCACTCTGTCCGACCAAGGCTGCGGTGCTTCCCCGAGGGATGGACAGAGAGAATCCGGTGAAAATCTGGTCGGAGGGTCTGGCCGGATAGCTAAAATGCACATCTCTTAGTTGTATATCCCCATAAATGTCGTTCAAGATCTTCCCTGAACGTCTGCTATCTATCTCCGGCTTCCTATTTATAGTCTCGAACATCTTGTAGGCTGCAGCTCGGCCTACTGCAAATGCTGTCAAGCAAGGCGAACTCTGTCCGAGAGATCTGATGAACCGAACCAAACCAAACCAAATCATATAGCATATATACTCCATCCGTTTATGAACAAATGTCATTTTAGCACTATAACTTTACTTCACGAACAGTGTCATTCTACATAATCCAAGTGAAAAATTCACATTTGCTCTCATTTGATGCATTCACATATCCCTATTTGACTGACTCATTTAATGTATTTTTCACATAAGAATGTTCATTAATATGTGTGTGTTTATGTAGAACGACACTAATTTAGAAACGGAAGGAGCGTGTTTTTCTTTTTATCCAAATAACAAATTGAGATATATGTACTCACATAGAACCAGTTATAACTGCAACAATTACTGTAAGTATTTCTCCTCCAGAGTGGCCCTTTTCCAATATCATCTTTCCACCATACCAGACACCCAAAGCGTAGCTGCAGAACATGACGAACATAACTGCTCCGATGCCTAGCCCCGTGGCTAGCCCTTCATGCACGGCTGATTTATATGCCTTGTCAAGAGATTTGTTGTACTCAGCTACAGCGCGCTTCTCCCCTGTAAATGAGGCAACCTGCAAGACATATATACACACAAATTAAATAATGAATAGCTAGCTAGCTAGCTACTTTGATATAAAAATGGTGCTCCAACCGCCCAGTGCAGTGAGTACTCACTGTTCTGATTGCACCTATTGTTTGGTCGACGACAATAGCAGCAGCAGCGTATGCACTCTGGGCTCGGGAGGCCATCTTGGAGACGACTTGAGACATAATCCCTCCTGATATCATGAGAGGTGGGATGGATGATAGCATGACTAGTGTGAGAAGCCATCCCTTGGTAAAGGCAATGATAAACCCTCCAAAGAATGATGCCATTGACTCAACAAATTTCCCTACCTGCAATTTATATAATATATGATTAAGCTAGGTAGATCAATGATCCATATATAATTGCATATGAAATCACAACCTCTCACCAATTTTTGGTTTCACCACTTTTAAATCTTGGCAATAATACGGCAATTTTACCTATTTTGCAATTAAAACATCTACTAGTATTGGGAAAACTAATGCGATTGCACTAGTAAATGTTGTTTTAACTTTTAAGCATGTAGCAATAACTTGTGCCAATTTTCTTCCTCAAAAAAAAAAAAAAAAAAAAAAAAACTTGCTCTACTTTTTTCCTCAAAAAAACAATAAGAAAACTTGTGCCAATTTTCTTTCTAAATTTATTAATATTTTATATATGTAAGATTATTTTTTTTTTCAAAAATAATACTATATCTATTGTACATTGATGATTTTTTAAAAGAAAATATATGTTATGTATCAATATTTACAATATATTATATCTTACACTAGAAAATCCAAATCTAATTTAAAACTTCAAAAAGTATTGTCAATGTGTTTTATATGATTTAATCATAAAATAATATATATATATATATATGTTATAAAATTAACATAGCTTAATATTTTTTCATTCTAAGATGGTATTTAATATAAATATTACATAATCTACTATTAAATAAACGTAAATTCTCCTGTACATAAGATGTACATCAGACGGTCAACGCGTTGACCAAAAAGCTCATCAAAACAGGTGATACTTTCTAGGGATACAAGTGATAGTTTTTTTTAAAAAAATTTGAGCAATACTTTTTAGTATTACGATTGATACTAATTTTGATAGTTTTTTTCTTTATTTTTTTCTGGTCGTACTTTTTATTGATACGAATAATACTGTAATACCATAGAGAAAATTGCAAAAGTTATCCCATAGGACATGTCCTGCTGCAAAAATGATCCCAATATTTGCAATTGTGGTCCCAAATCAAAATTTATATGCAATATTGGTCACATAAGACTCAAATATGCAATATTGGTCCCATGCCCTATGGGACCACATTTACAATTGTAAATGCGACTAGAAAAATCACAAGATAAGAAACAATAATAAGCAATTTCACCGGCCTAAAATAAGAGACCTTCGAATGCAATTTAGTTTTGAGATAAATGAGATTATTGAGAAGCCATAGATTTGATCATTTATATATTTAAAATACTTGACTTCAAAAAAATTGTTAATCGAATGTGGATAATACATATATTTCTTTAGCTAACTATTTTAGTGAAAATCATGAGGCCTGAGACGATCGACTCGTTTGCCTCATAATAGAAACTACACAGTGTTACTTCATTTACACACACACAGACACACATACATTCTTGATTTATATATATCTTAATTAAATTACAAATAATGAAATTCAAATTAATATATTCACTTATGAATAATATTTTTTTTTCTCCAATCTATATATATATATATATATATATATATATATATATATATATATTTGAAAGTATCCTCTACAATTTTACATTAATATTAATTCTTTAGATTGATGAGTAATTGTGAAGTTTATTTTGATAAAATATGTAATTTTGTTAGAAATAATATTTTTATCATTTGGGGGGCATGACATAATTTTTGCAACTTAATTACTTTGACATTAATTAACCTATCTTTAATAAGAATAGATGAGTGACCAAAATAACATTTCATTACATATACTATCTTTAATACAAATATGTAGGCGATGATAATTTTTTTGGTGCTCATATAAGTTTACATCGCTCTTTTACAATGAAATTGTTTCAATTTCTGTTCATTATGTAACATTTTTGCTATTTTATTTATCTATTTCAATTCACTAGTATTTGAATTATTAATATCACATGATGTGAATCAGTAATTTATAAGTAAAAATATAAATTTTAATTATATTGAATAAATTATGCTTATAATTCAAGATAATTAAATTATTATATACTCGACCAATTTTAAAATTGAACATGATTTTTAAAATATTTTAATAATGTCACCTTTTGAATTGTGAAAAATTCGACATCTCTAAATTGTTTCTAAAAAATAAATTAGAACATACATTCATCATATAAAAAAGAATAGTAAAAATAATAGATATGAATGCATTGTATATATATATTAACTCAATTTATATCTTATTGGTTTATAAAGATATTAATGAATTGTCTAACATTTAATTTAAAAATAACATGTTAGTTGAAATTAGAAACTTATACACATGCTCACATATCAAATTGATGAACCACTCGAAATTATATATGCATTTTAAATATAATATTATGGAAGTCAATAATAATATTTATTAATTGTTACCATATATATGTATATCAAATGAATGGCCATTTACACAAAAATCACGCTAGAAATTTTATATCTACTACTATATGATAATAAAAAGTTCATATTGTAGATTTATTATATTACCCTATTGTGCATAATTTAAATATATTATAGGGATATATTAGTTAAATTCAATTTTTTAAAATAAGGATTTTTTATATATAGTAGTAGATTCATATGGAAACTAATATATTATATTAGATTTTACATTATATATACATATTATATATTATATTACATAATTACCCTTAAATTAAAGTTTCAGTAAGAATATAATAGATAAATCAAAATTTGTAAAATATCACACTTTTATAATAGTAGTAGATAGTAGATTTATATTCCCCTCTTATGTTTTAATTACTTAAGGCAAGTAAATATTATGGAAAATAATTTATAAATTTATTTAAAACCGTTCCGATTATTTTTTAATTTTATAATGAAGAATTTAAATTATTATTCTAATGGTCTATTCCTAAAATATTTCATGATTGATGAAAATTTCAAATGGACCTATTAGATTATTTTAAATCCATTTATTACTTCAAGTATACCCGTTTCGGTCCAAAAATCTCGAGAGCTCATATACTAGGTCCAAATTTATTTTAAGATATAATCTAAGGCCTAGTATGATATTAATAGAAGTTTACCATCTTATAGGCCAAACCCGAGACCTGAGGTATAGGAGAATCGACGGGATATTCGAATAAAGTTTCGGCTATATATTAGCTACAAGGTGGGTTTTGCTAACTAAAACCTTTATAAACATGTTTTAAATGTTTTCGTTCATGTTTAAATGAATTGAGATTTTTGCTCAACATGAATATAACAGTTTCGCTCTTCGTGGATATGATTTGACCTGCATGATGAATTCATGCATTGTCAATTCTATTGAGATATAGTTATGTGATCACATAGAGTCTGTCTCCACACATGATTAATTGAGGGCATTGATTTCGAAATAATATTGAATTGTTTGGTCATATGAGATGAAAATGTTTACATGTGTTTGGATGAACATGATAAGATGAGTGTTTTCCGGCACTCAGCCCATGTTTATAAAATGTTTTCAGATACGAAATGATGGAGGATGCTGACGTGGATTTAGAGACTTTGTTTGTTTTGGATTGTGCCAATAATATGTACTTTGAATGTTGAATATGGACCATTGGATCATGTTATGCTTCCACTTACTATTTTGAATTATATTAAAATATTTTAAAATCTTATTCTATTCTGTCGACATTTTAGACTTTTGAAATAATAGACTTTCAACGTTGACCAGTCATATTTGAACTTGTATGTGATTAGTTGTTTGGATAGTCTTCTCAAGTTGTGATTGGTTGATTTTAACTATAAGACAATTTGTTATAAATATTTTCTCTAAATATGTAATTTTTGTAAAATAAGAAAAATTATTTTAAGCTTTTGATAGCACCTTGATTTTCCGAAATTAGGGTGTTACAGATACTTTTAGACTTTTTTAAATGATACTTTTTAGTGTTACGAATAATACTGATTTTGACGAATTTTTTGGTCAATGCATTAATCGGATCAACGCATGTTGACCGTTTGATGTACACCTAGCACACACAAAACATGCCCTTAAATAAATCGTGTCCCTAATATTTAGGAACACAAAAAATACTACTTGATGTTTTAATTGCAAAAAGATGTAAAGTTGTGTAGTATTATTGCCAAGATTTAAAGTTAATGTCTAAAATAAAAAAATAATGAAAGGCTGTGATTTTTTTATGTGCAAAATTAAGCCTAAATGTTATGTATATACAGGGTGTTGTACCTTCTCTCCCATGGCGTCTTGAATGAGAGCAGTGTCGGCGGACATTCTTCCAATAACTTCCCCTGCATGGACTTCCTTGTCAAAAAAGGCAACATCTTGCTGCAGGATTGTTTTCAGATATAGATTCCTAATCCGAGCAGCCTGTCTCTCTCCACTAATCATCCAACATGCCACCTCTGCATATATAATTAATTTCATCCAATTATATAACTTGAAGAACAAGAATTCTATTCAATTCGAAATATATACATATGCATATACTTACGTAGAAATGCTGCTGCACCGCAACCCAGAGCAACATAGACGAGTTTCAACGATACCTATTTTTGATTAAAGAAAGTTTTAAGTTGTTGGCAGCTAAGCTAGCTAGTACATAATTAATCATATACTCCAATGTTTGTTTCTGAATAAGCGTCGTTATGGATAATATTTGGGTAAAAATTATCTTGTGTTTGAACTATTTGATTGCAATTTTATTGATTTATGATAAATTGTCAATATTCTGTTTGGGTTGAATAATTATAATTAAAATGTACCTAAATAATTATTAAAGTTGTATTATTTAGAAAAACTTGAAATTATAAAATTAAAAATAATCAATGCACAACATTGAGAAATAATAGACACATAAAAATAATTAATTAAAATAGTTTTATCTTCAGAAGCCTTCTTTTAATTACATTATTATATTTACATATCAACATTATCATAATAAGTATTAAAATTATAATTATTTTATTAGAACATGATGATAGATGGATAATTTTACAAGTGGTGTTGGATAGATGAATTTAATCACCCCAAAATTGCGATGATGAGTAATCACTTAAACAAAATTAAGGTGTCAGAATAATACTTATTGAGAAACGAAGTATATATATATTGCATATTTGCATATAATGCAGTTTAAATGGTTAAATAAATTTGTTAATTACCTTGGTGACGGTGGGAAGCACGTTATGAGTGTGGGAGCGGGCGAAAGCGTCGGTGAGTTGGCCGAAGAGGAAGGCCATGAGAGGCATATTGATGCCGTTGGCGACGGCGCCGATGCTTCCCACCACCATCAGAATCTTGTCCCACCCATCGGAGAAGATGAACAGTTTGTAGAATGGAACCGCATTAATTGATTGGGTCTCCATCGATCTTCAACAATCCACACACAACTTTATTAATGATCACTAATTATTTATTTAAGACTTGAGACTTGAGACTTGAGAGGATCATTTAATTTGAAGAACCGGATGATCAACTGAATATCAACACATATATGTATCATATATATATATATATATAAGTTTATTAGTTGGGTAGGCCCAAAGAGCTATTCATCATCAATCATTTCATTATTTTCAACTTTATATATATATATATTTTTTTTATAAATCAATTTGATTTTGCCAACACAAATCCCACTGTCAGATATATACGCCGCAGCTTCTAAATATTCATTTTTCAGATCAAAATCTATTTAATTATTTATTTATAATTTCCAAGTATGAAACAAACTTCAATTCCTTGCAAAATCCTACTTACTGAGAGAGGGACTGCAAATTAATCTTATTCTATTCTCAGCTTCAAAGACTTTTTCAGCTCCCTTCTTTTTTCTTCTTCTTTGATTAAATTTTAGTTGGGAAAAGGGATATCAATGGAGATATTCTTTTTTTTTTTTCTAATGTAAATAATTCTTTTTTTATTATACACACACACACACCCCCCTAAGAACACGTCGATTGAAAAGTAAAAATTTGGAAATTCTTTAAGATAATCTATTGGTCGAGTGGTGTAACTCGTGTAAGCTTGGGGTCAAAGATTTTTAATTCGAATTCTACCAACAAGGTAACATCCTATCAGATCTGATTTTCCAAGTGTGATTTATATTCGTAGCGGCTGCAGGTTATCCTCATTATGTAGAAAAAAATGTTGATACCTAGATCTCCAAGTTTGATTTTTTTTTTTGTGATTAATTTATGGTTAATTTTGCTCGAAAATTAATTGCGTTATACATGCTTTCATTATTTATATTAATTGTAACATAATTAAGTACTTTATGATGATGTTAAATTAGATTAGATGTTGATGGCTAGAGATCAGGCTTATTGTGATAATGATTCATGAGATATAAAATGGTTATCTGAGTGCTTTCTTTGGCCAATCGCTAGTGATACCAAAGATGAGGTTTAAGATATTTATCAAAACTCATGAGCGCTGCCATGTATTGTGATGAAGTATGCATACACATTGGATACATAGTGCAATTCGGAGATAAAAGAATACTTCTATTGGCATTTAAAATGATGTCCCAATAATTTATTTTGATGTTATTTCTCTTACCTAAATCTACCTTTATCTTTGTGTGTATAGTGTATTATTATTTTTGTAATTGATAATTTTTTTGGCATCAACACTGCTATGGTAGAGTCCGCTAAACATCGTCACATGTTGCAGTAAAATTTATTGGTATTTCCACATTTGCTATGATCCATGTTGGTCAAGTTTAATTGTTTTTACATTTTCATAGTGTTTTTCTTATATATTTGGTTATAATTGTTGGGTATCAGACCCGGTTGGGGGTTCACTTCTTGTTTTCCGACCTCGTGCGGTCCCCCTCACGGCTGCTCAGGCAGCAAGGAACTCAGATGAGAGAATCTTAGATGAACTCCAAGTATGCAAGGCCTCAGACGTTAGATCTAACAGATCTAAGGTATTTCTTCACAGGCAAAGGGCTTGAGGTACCAATCTGTAAACACAAGGCAAGTGTCAGTGAACCTTTAATAGTAGAACAGCTACCAAAACAGAGAAGACAAATATTAAAAGGAACAGATCAAGAATGAGTATATCAGAGAGTTGAGAATAAGAGAAATGTGTCGTGAAGGCACAAGTTGGCTCAGATATCTCCACGGCCGATGAAAAAGATGTTTCCGGCAACAGATCAGACCCAAACCAAGCGGGGATGGTGAAACGATAGGCAGTGAAGCTCTCACAGTGGCAATCAACCTAGAAACTACTCTGCCTTCTCAACTTACAGGCCAAACAGGAATCCACGGTCAGGATTCCGGCCATAGACACCGAGAACAAGGCAGATATAGCTTAGGGAAGGGAGATCGAGTTAGGGTTCAGAGACTGTGTGTGAGGCTTAAGGAAGGAGATGAAGCGACGCGGGTTAAGTAGAGGGGTTAGGAGGTAAAATAAGGTAGATTAGAGTTAAGGGGTGAATATATGGCAAGTACCGCGGGTCGGATTAGGGTTTAGAGTTATTGGGCTTTTAGGGATGGGCCACAGAGAAATAAAGAAAGAAAGCAATTTGAGTCTGAATGAAAATGAGGTCAAATTGGGCCAATACTCCGCAATCATGCATTATGTTTTAATTGATTGGAAGGACTTGAGTTGTTTTTGTGTTTATTGACTTAAGGATATTTGTCTATTGTGGTTATTATTATTTTTTTGTCATTGGATTATGTTAGCTTATGAATAATTTTGAAGTTAAATTTTGAATTTTGTTGTGATCATAAGAGTACAGTCTTCTTTTATCATACACTCAAATGTAGTATTCTTATATTGGTGAAATATAGCCTTATGAATTTAAATTATTTTTAATTTGAATATTTTAACATCTCATGAACTCTCTGCCAACTAATTAGGTTATTTACATTTGATGTTTCATAATATTGACTATAAAATTAATTTTTGATATTTTAGAATCATTATATCGAAATACATATATACTAATAATACTACGCCCTTCCCTCTATTTCTTTGTATTTATATGTAATCTAAAATTTAAAAAATGCATATAATGTTTCTCATACATTGCAACAGAGAAATGTTAGACATGTTACACATGTATGAGTATATAAAGAAAAATAATGAAATTCAATTTAAGGAAAAAAAACATTGAGGATAAATATATTAAGGTTGGAAAGGAGATACGATTAATCAAGGTATGTCGTCCAAGTTTCTCTACTTTGAAATATTTTATTAATGATTATCAGCTGTACTTCAAAAAAGTAGTCGACAGACTTGAATCATTGATTAAATAACAATTATCAATTATTTAATTAATAAATATAAATTTATCAGACTTAATCAATTAATTAATTAATATTAATTTGATGACTTCTCTACCAATCAGTCACAACTAATTAGAATTTAATATTATGAGTGAACATCATGTTTTTTTATTTTACCTTTTTTTAGTTTATATGTGTGTGTATATATATATATATATATGGCTAGAAGATTATTTCTTTTGATAATTAATGAATAATTTTAAACATGATAGCACTTTATCCGTGCATCGCGCATCGCGTCACGGGAGAAACACTAGTTTAATGTGGATATTAGGGGAGATTTTCCTCCTTTTTTTGATCTATATTCGGAGTGAACACAAATCTATCTAAGAGAAAAAATTGTCACTAAATTTATCTTATTGTGTAATTGATGCAATTTGAACCGGTTGATTAGCTTCATTGTATTTTATTACTCCATTCGTCTCATAAAATTGTAGTATTCTTCCCATTTTCATACAAATTATAGAAAAAATGCATTTAATATGCATTGGAATGATACAATTTTTATACAGGTGTCTTATATTTTTCTTATTTTATACTTTGATTTTCCTTCATATATACTATATTTCAAAGAATATATATTTATAAAATAATGTTTTAATTCAATCCCAATTAAGAAATATGATTATAATTTTAGGATATCCAAAAAAGGAATAATAAACTATAATTGTGGGAGGGGGAGTATTATTATTTTTTTAACAAGTAATTATAACTAAGAGTGAATTCTATTTAATGAGCAGTGATGATTATTTCAATTTTGACAATTAATTAAGCTTATTCTTGATATTGTTAGGTGAAAGTGGATGGTCTTCAAATAATGAAGATCACGTTGGCATCAATCTTATTTAGAATGATGGGCCTTTAACAAAACAACACTACTCTTTTTATATTCAAACGCAATTAATAATGGGAATTAAATCGACAGGAGAATTGAAATATTATATTGTATAATCAAATACTTCTCCTATCAGCATAAACAATTTGTGGTCAACTAGGATTCGTTTATTGGAAAAAATAACCGGATGAATAATTGAAAAAAATTTAGTCATTGGTTTTAAGATTTTGATCAACAACCCAACATTCTCAACTTTAAGCACAATAATAATTAATTAATCGTGTCAGTTTAGCTAGTGCTTCATTCCTTGTTGAAAATTCTTAGCGATTAATCATATAGGGAATTAAATTTGATATTATTATGCAATCTAAATATAAATTTGATACCTTTCCCTTTTTGCTAATATATATATATATATATATATATATATATATATATAGAGAGAGAGAGAGAGAGAGAGAATGGATCAAATGTAAACCATTCTTTGATGTGTACACTGTAAATCAATCTATCACCACACATTCAATAAAAATCGGCGCTCCAGATTTAATCAAACATGCAGTGGCATTTTTGTTATTTTCACTACTATTTTCAGCCTATAGGGGTGTTTTCATCTGTTTGTTGAAAAAAAGCTGATGTCATGCTGACTCAGCATCTAAAAAAATTCTTAAAAACTTCGAACGATCATAACTTGCTCGTTTTTCATCGGATTAACGCAAATAATATATCAAATTAAGGTCTTTTAATCCTCTTTCATTTAAGATCAGTGAAGCATATGTTTATTTGGAAAAATATGGATGAAAAATACAAAAGTTTCATTTTTCACGCGTATTTAAGCTCAGAATACTTCATTAGCATACGACATATGTTTTGTTAGCATATGACAATTTAAACTCAGAATACTTCGTTAGCATACGACATATGTTTCGTTAGCATATGACAAATGTTTCGTCAGCATCAGTTATATTGCGATAAAGATTTATTTAATTGTAATTAGGCATGCTTCGTTAGCATATAAAAAATGTTTCATTAGCATATGACAAATGCTTCATTAGCATATGCCAAATATTTAATTAGCATTGACTATATTACTGTAAATATTTATTACATTTCAATTAATATATGTCTCACTGACATCAATTATATTGTTATAAATGTTTATTCAATCTCAATAAGGATGTGTTTCATTAGCATATAACAAATAATTCATTAGTATCAATTATATTCACAATGAACAATACATTAATGCATTAAGAGATTTTTTATATGAGAATGTTAATGCACTACTAATGTTAGCATTGACATATGCAAACTAAAATATTATAATAATGCTAATGTAGTATAATTATATCTGATAATAGAATCATACGTGTTTAATGTTGCATGTATATTATTAATGTATAACATCCATCTTAATTAAGCATGATTCGTTAGCATATGACAGATGATTCGCTAGCATCATGATTAGTTATATTGCTATCACATCAATTTTAGAGTTTAACAATTTAATTTTATTGAATTTTATCATTTGTTGTTGTTAGCAATGTCATATGCTAACAGAAGTATTATGTAATGCTAAAGAAATGTTATACGCAATGCTAACAAAAGCAATAATGTTGTGGATTGAAGCCAAATAATGCAACTAACAACCTTCAATCAAACAAATATAACTTTGTCCACGATTCATATTTTTTTGAAATTATTTTTTGTTGAAAATTAGGCTTGGCTAGCTTTCCAACCATATAAAAGTCGCCATTTAATAATTTCTTAACAAAATCAGTTTTGTGTTTAAAGTTAGGAGTTGTGCATGAAATGATTCTACTTCGTTAGCATATGATTATGTATTCGTCAGCATATGATTGTGTCTCCGTTAGCCCTCATCCTGGAAGTCTGATTTTTTTTTTAATTTTAACCTAAATGCAAAAATTACCAAAATGCCACCGCGTTTTTTGAAGTTCCCTTTATTTACAGGAATGCCACCGCCCCTTTGACCAAATCTTGACCATTGGATTTTGATGGATGTGTGGTTAGAGATTGGTTTACAGTTTACACACCAAGGATGGTTTACACCAGAACCATCCCCTATATATATATATATATATATATATATATATATGTAATCTGGGGTATGACATTGAGTTTAATGTTAAACATGATGTCATACTGAATCCCCGTAACACTGTCTATAACATCTGTAATCTTAACATTTCCTAAATTTTAGGATTTATTATTTCTAATAAGTTATAATTATTTTTGTGTATCTTAAATCATATATATCCACGAATTTCGTATTTCAAATAAAAGGATATGCATGATCGATATATTAATATTCAAATAGAGTTTGATCAAGTCAAGTTGTATCTCCTATTTTTAGGCCTATTGTTATCTTGGATTTAACCACTTTATTTTTTAGAAAATGATTTACTGGAATTATAGGAAAATGGTGAAGAACATGGGTTGTGCTTCTAGCCACACCAAGAAGACGGTTTTCTTCAAAGTAGTAGAGTAGTGGTGGTTATCTACAACCCATGATCGACAAGATGACTTGGCTTTCAAAACCGATTCAAGTGAAGATATTTAAAGTAGTTAATTCTCATTTGAAGAGGCTATTCGAGCAGAGAAGATATCACCTTGAGAGTGAAAAGATCAAGAGCTCGAGTAACTTTTATGCAACTAGATTTCTAGGGTTCTATCTTCTTCTTTACATGTTTTCTTCGTCCAGTCAATTCTTATGATAAGATTGTTCGAGTTAGTTTAGATAGAAGAGATCAAAACTAGGAATCATTGGTGCATTGTAACTAAATTAACTTGTAGGTTAATTTGTTGTTTTGAATTTAATTTAGTCGAAAATTAGATTTAGGTTCATGTACTTTTGTTGATGTGTTGGGAACATTTGTTCAAACATACTCAACTATTTTGTTTATGCTTGTGTAAGCCTAATTTCTCCATATGGCAATCGCATACATGTTGTGTGTGATTTAAAATTTTATCCTCGTGCAATCTTGTTTTTAATCCATTGTTGTTTTTGTTAAGGTAGTAAAAATTACTATCTTTAACATTGTGTTTAACATTACAAACTGTCTTCTATTTTTAGTAATTTGGGCAACAAATTCCAGCAAGTGACATCAAGAGCCGGTACTTGATATACTAAGTATTCGATCCTTAGTTGCTAATTTACTGAAATGGATATTCAGATAAATCAGTGTTGTCCTCTGGCATTGGATAGTAATGGCAAAAACTATGCGATGTAGAAATCACGCATGAAGATGTATATCAAGTCCATTGATGAAAGGGCTTGGTTAGCTGTAATTGAAGCTTGGACTAATGATGATAGAATAATTTTTAACTTCAATTCTATGGCATTGAACGCCATTTTTGTTTCAGTAGATGTTCCATGTTTTAAAATGGTGTGCAACTACACATCGGCTTATCAAGCATGGAATATTTTGCAGGAATATTGTGAAGGATCAACAAGTGTTCGCCAAACAAAGTTAAGAATGCTTACTTCCAAATTCGAAATGTTGGGAATGATGGAAGATGAGATCATAACTTTGTACACGGAAAGGCTGTGTGAAATTTATGGTGAGCAAACTTCTTCGAACCCTTCCCGAAAGGTTCAACATGAAGATATCCACCATTGAAGAGGCTCATAATGTGTCAAATATGAGCCTGAGTGAAGCCGTGAGTATTTTGCTCACTTTTGAAATAAATCTTGAGAACCAGAAGTCTAACAATTCTTCTAAAGGAATTGCACTTCAATCCACTACGATGGTTCCCAATGTTCAAGATGATGTTGAAAAAATCCTGGAAATCAAAGAAGATGAAAACTTGAGCGTTGCACTACTTATTAAGAAGTTTAACTCTCTTGTTCGCTCTATGAAGAAGGGATCATCAAACTTTAAACCAAGAAGGTTGTTTGATTCTCCCTCTCCTGCATCATCTGGATCTTCAAAGTCATCTAAATCCTCTGATGACACCAGAAGGGACATTGACTCAGTCCAATGCAGAGTATGTTCGAGTTTTGGACAATATACAAATGAGTGTCCTACTGTACACAGGAAGCAAAGCAGAAACTATAATGCAGCCGTGTTAAGTGATAAATCTGATGATGAGAAAACTGAAAAGCAAACCATTTTGTTTGTTAAAGTAAATGAAGATGTTGATGAGATGATAAACGCATTGACTGACATTGATGAAGTCGATTTCGACTACGATCTTAATCTTAACAGTGAGACATCAGATCTTTCGAATAATGTCTCAACCGATGTTTCACAAGAAATTGCTAACATCCCTTCAAACACCACAAATTAGTATGAGATGACACTAATGGATGAATTTTGCAACACTGCTGAAGTATCTCAGGTCGAAGAAGATCAATCTGACATCAATCACAAGGAAGCTATTTGACACTTACACAATGTTGTGGATGAAGTCTGTGTCCAGTAGACTGAACAGTCAAAAGAATTTGGAATTCTCATGGAAGAAAACCAAATTCTAAGATGTAGAATGATGGATCTGGAAATTCGGCTTACTAAAAGTGATGCTGAGATGAACAAGTTGATGATGCATCGAAAATCTTTCGACAACTCAATCAGGGAACATCAACTCTTAATGAAGTTCTGACTTTGGGACAAACCACCCGAGCAGGTTTGGGCTATGCCTCTAGTTCATCTATGTCTGTTTCTAACAATAACTTTGTAAAATTTGTGCAAGGTGAAAGCTCGAAAGGTGTTTCAGAAAGTATGAAACATGAAGTCAAAAGGAGTGTTCCATCTAATGTCAATAACGATGTCAAGAGAAGCTTTCCAGACAATGTGAATACGGATGTCAAGCCGAATGTTGATGACAAAACAAAAATAAAAAAATACATTTGTTATTACTGTCAAGAACCTGGATATATCAAACCTTATTGCTTCAAGTATCATGATGATGTTGCAGCAGGGAAGATCACTGTGGAAACACCTTCCAATCTCAGCAAGAAGAAGAAGAGATCCAAAAAGACCAAAGTCTCTTGCAATGTGGTTTACACCTCTTTGAAAGTCAACATTGCAGGTACATGGTATTTTGAGTGGAGTTTGTTGGATCCGGAATAACCTTTTTTCATTGGTTTAATTCAGTTCGTTTGCATAAGTATTTTCTTTAGTTGGTTATTTCATTCTTCAATTTATTTTGTTATAAAATTCACGCGATTCTGGAGGTTTGGGCACACAGACTGAAAGTCAAGAGTAATTCTCGCCGGTCCTTTGGGAGACGATCCTGCTCGCCACTGTACTCTGCAGTTTGGGCTTGCCGACGAAAGTCAGAACATTTATTTTTGGTGAAAAATGACGCACCAAATTTTGGCGCCATTGCCGGGGATCGGTTCTAAAAGCAATGATTACTCAAATTTTTCAGTTTGTATTTACTTTGTTTTATTTTTAATTTTTCTGGTATATGACTCGTTCCTCTGCAGATAAAAATTTAGTGTTCGATCCAGAGCCAGAGAAAACGTTACACCGGTTAAGAAAGATTACTAAGGAGCCTACAAAGATTCTCGAAGTTGGTCCACGCCTCAACATGGCCAATAATGAAGATCCATCACCGAACCCGTAAGGCCTTGCCGTAGGGAGAGCCCTCATTCATGCTAACGTGGCTGATCATAGACCCAATCATGAGCCTCTCATCCGGGAGATCGGTCGTCTTCAGAGTAACAGACCCATCTATATTGTGCTGCCCCCGATTGCCAACAATGCGGAGATCCGACCTGCATTCATCCAAGTGTTGCCGAAGTTTGGTGATTTACCAGGAGAAAGTGCACACAAACATTTGTCTGAATTTGATCTCGTGTGCTCAACTTTAAGACCTACTGGTTTTACTGCTAATAACCTAAGATTACTCACTTTCTCTCACACCTTGCAGGGAAAGGCACGAGATTGGTTGTTTGATTTGCCACCGGAGTCCATCACCACCTGGGCGGAATTAGAAGGACAATTCCTGAGAAAATTCTTTCCTGAATCTCGAGCTGCAAATCTAAGGATGGCAATCAGTAGCATCAAGCAAAAGCCGAATGAAAGCCTGGCCGAATACTGGGAACGATTCCAGCAGTTGTGTCGCAAGTGCCCAGACTACGGGTTCACAGATTACCAATTGCTAACAAATTACTTTTACCGTGGCATGTCTACTTTTGACAGGAAAATTGTTGATGCTGCCAGTGGAGGATCTCTCACCAACAAGACCCTGGCCGAAGCTAAACAGCTCATCATTGACATGGCTTCTGGAGGACAGCAGTATGAAGATGAAGACGAAGATAGACACCGGCCAGTAAGGGCACTCGGCCGAGCTGAAGAGTCAGAAGTGAATGAAAAGATAGATGCTCTTACTTCCCTGGTCCGAGGCCTGGCTGTGGCACAGACAAGGCCAAACCGCTGCGGAGTCTATTCTGAGAATGGACACTTCACTGACGAGTGTCCCAATTTGCATGAGCACTCCACCGAGCAAGCCTACTATGGGTCCGGTGATGCACAATATGATGCCCAAAGATGGAGAAATTATGATCCGTACTCAAACACATACAACTCAGGTTGGAAAGACCATCCGAACCTTAGCTGGAGGCAGCCACAGGGCAGTCAGTATGCCCACACGGACCGATCTGAGCCATCTATGAGTGAGATCATGAAGAGTCTTGAGCAAAGCACAAGCCTAGTGAACAGTCTAGCGCAGAGCCAAAAGGCCTTTCAGCAGGAGACACAAGCTGCCCTGGGTAGTATGGGCATGCAGATCACGCAACTCGCCACGCAAATGAACAAGATGCAGGTGAATCAAGGCAAAATCCCATCCCAAACTGAAACGAATCCAAGAGCGCATGTTTGCACTGTTAGTTTGAGAAGTACGGAGGAGTTAACCGAGTTGGAGGCCAAGAAAGAAGAAAAGAAGCCGAAAGGGCATACTGAAGGGTCAAAAAAAGAATCTGGCGGAAGGAATGAACAATCAGCTATGTCTTTTCTCTTTCAAACCGAGCTGAATCCACGAGGGAATGTCAGTGTTGTGACCCTTCGAAGCGGCAAAGAATTGGTTGAGGTGGAAACAAAGAAGAAGAAAGACAACACGCAGTGTGGGCAAACTGCAGAAGCTGAAGACAGACCAAGCACAGAGGGCAAACAATCTGCTTCCCCGTTTGGCCTTACTGAGGTACAAGTGCCAACTAAATATTCTAACCCTATTAATGCAGCTCCTTTTCCTTCCAGGTTAACAAGGCACAAGAAAGAGGAAGATGAGAAAGAGATATTCGAGCTTTTCAAGAAAGGCGAGATCAACCTACCTCTGATCGATGCTATCAAGCAAGTCTTTAGATACGCGAAGTCCTTGAAAGAACTATGCTCTAAGAAGATACAATATGGGAAAGATGCAAAGATCACGGTTGGTGAGACTGTTTCATCCATTATTCAACAGAAATTACCTCAAAAATGCTGCGATCCAGATTCAGAGGAAGAAAGGGCAATCCACGAGATAGTCCAGCAGATAGACCGTTTGCCCTTACCGAACAATTCAGAACCGATTTTACCATCTCATATGAAGGCCCCTGTGTTGGGGCTGAAAGGGTAAGAAGCAAGGTTGGTCGATTTTTTGAAGAAACATAAAGGTGCGGGGATGGAAACAATTCCTTTCGACAGGGGTAGATCTGCTACCCCTGAAATTGTCTCTTAATCGTGTCTCCCCACGTCGAGCCTCCGACGTTAACTAAGGGCGCTTCTCGGGAGGCAACCTGAATCCTTTTCCCTTTTTCTTTTATTTTTGTCTCTTCATTATTTGTTTTGTTTTTGTTTTGTTTTGTTCTCATGCAGGTACCACAGTCGCTTCTCTCTTACCGGAAATTGAAGCTTTGATCAATACTGCTGCTACCCGGCTCGAGGACAGTCTAGGACGCCGAATTGATGTCATGGAGCAAGTTATCCACCACCTGGCGGGAGAGAGTTAGCCCTTTCTTTTCCCCTCCCTTTTAATAATTGTTCGTCATTGATTTGCTTGTTTTTTCTTTTTTTTGGTGTTTGCATTTTTATTTCTGTTATGTCTTGAGTTTACTTTTGTATTCCTCTCACAGTGAGGACATTGTGATCTTCAAGTGTGGGGGGGATTACCTTGTCAGTTTATTAATTATTGAAGTTATAAAAAAAATAAAATAAAAAAAAGAGTCGTTTTTTTTCGTTTTTTATGTTGGAAGATGACTAAGTATTGATTGCCACGAATTGATGAATTGAGGAGAATGGGCTGTGACTAGTTTGACTGGATGAATGGTTGTTGTTTTGTGATAGAAATGTGCCAAGTTTTAGATGAAATCTTGAATGATGAATCATGCTTCCAATAACTATTTTCTAAGCCTACAAATTGTGAGTTTTTGAGCCTATGAGCATGCAGGAATGAAGAGCTCAATTTTTGCATAATGAGTGTGTCTGATTATGTTTCTGGGATATTTTAATTGCTTTGCTGCCCCCATTGTCACCACCTTTGATGTCCTTCTGAAATATGATTAAGGCATTAGGGATACTCGAGCTATTGGCCCAAGAAAACACCCTACCCGTACATTGCCAAATAGTGAGCCAATTTGAGCCTAAAAAATCCAACTTTTATTGTTTACAGCCACTATATATGAGCCATAGCCTTTCTTTTAGCCTGCTTTTCGTCCCTGAAAACATGCAAGTACTTTCATGAATGGTGTTTAAGCTGCACAAGTGAGGAATATGAGGGCTTGAGAAGAAAAAAATGCATGAATACTCATATCCTGCTCCTCCGAAAAAAAGAAAAAAAAACATTTTGAATAAGAAGCAAAGCTTCTATATGAAAAAAAAAGAAAAAAAAAGAGAGAATCAAAAGAAAAAAATTGAGGAGTAGGATATGAAGAGAGCAAAAGAATCTGTGTGCTTAATTTTTGAAATAAGCCCTATGTTGATTTGAGGATTTTGCGGAGCTGTTCTTAAAAGAAATATACATTCTTGTACTTGCATCGTTTTCTTTGTACTCAGCTACTTTGGCCAAATGTATCCTACCTCGTGAACCTTTGCCCCATTACAACCAAAGAGGAAAGACCTTATGATTTATGAACGAAATTGAAGTGTGGCATTTTTGGGTGACATATGAGCAATTTTATGTTGAAAAGAGCTAATCATGACTTGAGTGAAAAAATGCCTCTTGACCTGTTTTTGAGAGTTAATGAGTGAATCTTGGTGAGGCTGGATTGATGAGTATGATTCTAACTTGATTGACAACATGTTGGCATGTTTCTTGAACAAAATTGGTTGGTGGTTTGTGGATTGATATATCGCAGCTCGTACTCTGATTTTTCACTGATTTGGGAAGTTGATACTTGGTCATTCATCCTTGTTGAGTCTGTTCTTTATTTTAAGGTTGCTCGAGGACGAACAAGGTTTAAGTGTGGGGGGATTTGATAGGACGTATTCTACTTGCTTTTATTACTATCTTTTGGTACCTTTTCTCCTTATTATTTGCCCTATACTTGTGTATTTTGGTAGAATGATGTGTTTGTTGAGTTGTGTAGGGATGTGTTTCAAAGATGGAGAAAATGACATGTTTTTGGTACAAAAGGATCCAAGTGAAGAAAGAGCAAAATTCGAGTCTGAGCAGATCAAGCCGCAAGGGCATGCAGCTGGAAAACTGGAGCGAGTTTCTAGAAGCTGGGCTTAGATACGCGACTTGGGCTTGCTAACTCCAACTCTCGGCCCAATTCCAGACCTGGACGCGGCTGCAACAGATTCCACCGCCTAAGAGTCCCTATTTTGCCAATTACCTAGTTGGGATTAGATTAGGATGTTAATTTCCATGTGGATACTATCTTAATTAAGGATATTATATATAGATTAGGACTTATCATAATTCCATTCGATTATTCACGCTGGACGCTAGAATGCAGCAACAGAGAAACACTTGGAGCAGATTTTATATTTCATCTTCTTCGTTAATTTATGTTGCTCGATTCCAGCATGCAAAGTAGCTAATTTATTCGTATTCCGGTGACGACGACGAAGCTCCGCTTATATAACTATGAGATCTAATTGTTTGTTCATAATTAATTGATGCATGTATCTGTTATTCTTGGATTTCAGGTCATAATTGTTCTAAGTCTATCGAGTAGTTGCAAATATTTGGTAGGTTGTGATTATTTACTAGCCAATTTAAATCGGTCATACGTAATCGTGGTTTAGGTTTAATAAGTGGTAAAACGGTTGCTCAAATAACTAGGGGAATAACAGAGTTAATTTTACAGTCCTGCGTCAGAGTATGTAAGTTAAGAATCGGGTCTTTCTCGTGCTCATTGCTGTCGGCTCATTAAACTCACAGAGCGTCTCTTACAGTTGTCAGTCGATTAGGGAAGTAATTAATGAAGCGTCTTCTTAATTATCAAAACAGTATGGAGAGATGAGCTCATGTCAGAAGCGTCTTCGGTGACTATAACCGATTTGCATGTCTTGATTAATTAATTCTTGCATCTGTGATCGGTGTTATAAGTGGAGTGGAGTTCGTTGGATCCGGAATACCCTTTTATAATTGGTTAATTCAGTTTGTTTGCTTAAGTATTTTCTTTAATTGGTTATTTCTTCCTTCGATTTATTTTTGTTATAAAATTCACGCGATTCTGGAGGTTTGGGCACGCAGACTGAAAGTCAAGAGTAATTCTCGCCGGTCCTTTGGGAGACGATCCTGCTCGCCACTGTACTCTGCAGTGTGGGCTTGCCGACGAAAGTCGGAACATTTATTTTTGGTCAAAAATGACGCACCAATGTTCTCGACATATGACCGATAATAAGGAGTTTCTTGAAGAATATACTACTACAAACAAAGGCAAAGTCAGCTACGGCGGAGGAGCTCAAGGAAACATTGTCGGAAAAGGTACATTAAATGTCAAACATTTTCCTAAGCTTCAGAATGTCCTACATGTTGAAGGACTGACGACCAATTTGATCAGTATTAGTCAGCTTTGTGACGATGGTATGCAAATCAAGTTTGATAAAAATACTTGTGAAGTGTTTGACAAACATGACAAATGCATAATGTTTGGTAGCCGTGCATCTGACAATTGCTACCATTCTGACAAAGATGAAACCTACAACATGACTGTAAATGATGAAACAAAGTTGATTCATCAAAAACTCGATCATATGAGTATGGTAAATTTGAAAAAACTGATTGTGTCTGATGTTGTTCGTGGCCTACCGAAACTGAATGTTGATCACGATGTTGTATGTGGTGCTTTCCAAAAGGGAAAACAAACCAGAATTCCTCACAAAAGCCTGGGTGGTTGTCAAACAATAATATGTTTTCAACTCTTACACATGGACTTCATGGGACCAGTCGATACAAAAAGTATGAGTGGTAAGAGTTTCATCCTTGTCACTGTTGATGATTTCTCAAGGTATACTTGGGTTGAATTTCTGCAGGAAAAATCTGAAACTTTCAAGGTCTTCAAAAGATTTTGCCGCACAATGTGTCTGCAATTTGACACCAACATTGCATGCGTAAGAACAGATCATGGAAGAGAATTTGAGAATGCTGCATTCGATAATTTTTGTGAAAGGAAATGAATACTTCATGAGTATTCAGCTCCCAAAACTCCACAACAAAATGGAGTAGTGGAAAGAAAAAATTGAACTCTGTAGGAAATGTCATGTGCAATGTTACAGGCCAAAGGGCTTTTAAAGAAGCTGTGGGCTGAAGCTGTTAACACAGCTTGTCACATCGAAAACAGAGTCTATCTTCGACTAGGAAGAAAGGAGACTTCGTATGAACTTCTAAGAGAGAGAAAGCCAAATCTCAAATATTTTCATGTGTTTGGATGTGTCTGTTACATCATGAATGATAGAGATCACCTTGGAAAGTTTGACTCCAAGAGTGACAAATGATTGTTCTTGGGATATGCTCAAAACAGCAGAGCATATCGGGTTCTTAATCTAAGAACTAAGGTCGTACAAGAATCTGTCAATGTTGTGTTTGATGATCTTGCAGGCCTGGCAACAAGAACTGAAGAAGATGATGTGTCATTTCTCTTACATGAACCAGATGTTGCCGAAAAGGAGTCCAGTAACACTGACAAAAGTCTTATGAAAAGTCATGATGTCAAATCCAATGTTTCTTCTCCTTCAGTGAAGGAATCAACATTACCTCAGACACCAGACTCAGACTCCTCATCTGAAAGCGTTGATGAATAACTTCCACTAGATCAGTATGAACCAAGACGTGATCTTCCAAGGAGAATCAAAAGAGATCACCCAAATTCCCGAATCATTGGTGATGGATCTCAAGGGGTCAAAGCTAGAACAAAGAGCTCAGCCGATGTTGCTGAATTGGTCAAAAGGGTTTGCATGTCAACAGTTATTAACCTTGTGTCCATAACATGCTTTCTATCGAATGTTGAACCTAAACATATCAAGGAAGCACTAAAAGATGAATTTTGGGTAGAAGCAATGCATGATGAGTTGATTCAGTTTGTTCGAAATAATGTTTGGGAATTGGTTCCAAAGCCTGAAAATAAAAATGTTATTGGAACTAAATGGATTTTTAAGAACAAGACTGATGAGTCTGGTAATGTGGTTAGAAACAAAGCCAGGCTAGTGGCTCAAGGATATACACAAGTAGAAGGAATAGACTATGATGAAACATTCACTCCTGTTTCTAGAATAGAGTCTATCCGTCTCCTACTTGCCATTGCTTGCCACATTGGGTTTACATTCCATCAAATGGATGTCAAAAACGCCTTTCTAAATGGCATTTTGAATGAGGAAGTCTACGTTGAACAACCAAAAGGGTTTGAATGTCACGAAAAACCAAACCATGTGCTGAAATTACACAAGGCCTTGTATGGGCTTAAACAAGCTCCTAGAGCTTGGTATGCTCGACTTACGAAGTTTTTGATTGACTTTGGTTTTTCAAGAGGTGTGGTGGATAAAACATTGTTTATCAAAAGGATTCACAAACACATTACTGTTGCACAAATCTACGTTGATGATATTGTGTTTGGATCCACTTGTTCTAACCTCCTTAGTGAGTTTATTGATGCAATGTGTAGCACATTTGAGATGAGCATGGTCGGCGAATTGGCCTACGTTCTTGGTATCCAAATCAAGCAAGATAAAGATGGGATTTTTATATCCCAAAGTAAGTATACCAAAAGTCTGATCAAGCGCTTTGGACTTGAAGCTGCAAAACCTATGAAAACACAAATGGGATCATCTGAAAAACTGAGCAAAGACGATGTTGGAGTCAATGTTGATCCAACAATGTACAGAGGAATGATCGGAAGCTTGGTCTACTTAACTACCAGCAGACCTGATATCATGTTTAGTGTTGGAGTATGTGCTAGATACCAAGCTCAACCTAAGGAGTCTCACTTGAAGGCTGTCAAAAGAATAATTCGATATGTTGCTGGTACAGTCGACTTTGGAATCATGTAGCGCCCCGGTCCCGAAAGACCGTGGAAATGGACGCCACGGGGGTGGGAATTAAGAAGCGGGAAAGAAATGGGATAATTAAATTAATGACGGGGTGTTAATCCAAAAGGATTAACGTTTGGAATAAAATTTAACAACTGAGTATGCCAAAGATAGGTTATGCCTTTCGGAAAATTAGACAGCATAACCTCTATAACTAGTGCGAATCCCCGTTTATAATGGCTTATAAGATAAGAATGGAAGCTGTAACAATTCAATAAGCCCTTTCATAGGCCAAACGGAAACAAATAACCAGATACCAATAATTAATAGACCCATTCATAGGTCGACAAAAGAAACAGACACCAATATGCTGAACAAATGAAGCCCTTCCATAGGCCAAAATGAATGATCAAATAGACATAATGAAAGACGGACTTCCTCCCCTTGGAATAATTATGTAGCTAAGCATATGATACATGTTAACTAAGAAGTCAACAAATGTTCAGAATCAGAGAAGCAGAATCATATCAACAAAATACCAAGATCAGACTTCTTAGCATTTAGCAAAAGAATACCATAAGTGTGAAAGCTCAATTCTTAATAGAATACTAACAAAAAGAGACAACGGAAAAATATGTAAATCATAATAGCCCATATCTCAGTCTCGTCACCTCCACGCTCCAGCCTACTGACCTGAAAATGTTTGAAAAGATTTGGGCTGAGTACTAATGCACTCAGTGGGCAAGTTTTGACAATTCAAGTTATGCAAATCATTTTATTAAAGTAATCTATCTGTGTTCATGCAGGTAGTGAAGCTTAGGAGGTTTAAAAGTTGGAAGCAACCTAAGTTCACCAAAATATTTTATCATGAAGCGCTTAAGAGTATAACCCGTCACTGCCCGCAACCCAAACTACATCACCAGCGCATAACGTTGAGTATGGCCATAGTATACCCAAAGAGTATAACCAATAAGTGTTTCATTTTAGTCTCACCGACAAGGAGTAGGGCAGGACAAACAATGCATGCATACTGTAGCTACTCACATTGACACAGCGCTGGTTTATGAGACTCCGACAACATACAGTAGCACGTAAATATTTAACACAGATAGTCACATATGCAATTTTAGCAAAGCAGAGCTTAATAACTCGAAAGATACAATTTAGAAAGATATAATAGCCCACCTTATACATACAGAAGTCCTTCCCTGGTTCCCCTAGGCTAAGATGCTATAACCATCTCGAGATTCAATCCTTCACCTTTCTCGTAAGTCACGCACATCCTACAAGGATCGATCTTCAGCTCAGAACGACTACTATATTTTCAGAAATTAATCTACTGTAACCCGAGCTATTATTTAATTTTATTCTTTTTAGAAATAGATTGCGCGACTCTAGAGACCTCGAATAATTCCGACAAAGAAGGAAATAAATTCCAAAATATTATTCTTGATTTATTGGGACCAACCGATTTGATAGGGGTCTCTTTTCAAAACTTGCCATTTTAATCGATTTTTATCAGATTTGTGCCACAACACTTTCCAACCGTTCGGAAATTACGAAAATATTCAGGGATGATACTATATATGCCAAGACTAAAGAATGAGAATTTTAGAATTTTTCGATAATACATGCTCCTGGTATAAAAATAACTGTCTACTTTAAATAATCGAAATTATTCAAAACTCGCAACGAGATCGCGAAACTTGGCAGGCTTATAGGAAATAATATTTGGAGCAATTTTCGAGAAGAGACATTTTTGATTTGACGACCCAAAATGGGTGAAACGGGAGTTTCGTAACAATATTCACAAATTTTAACTGAAAATGTATCGGTCTCGATCGAGCTCGATACTCATTGGATTTTCGCTCAAAAGTATAATTTTTGATAGTGCAGAAAATAAGGAATTTAATGGTGTAATCAGATCAAAGATCGGATGGCTAGAACATAAATTCGAGCTGAGCAGATTTATAATATAATATTCGGATCCGGATTTCAAACGACGAGAAATCAAAAATCTATTCCGATTAACTACAAGATACAAATGATCAAAGACTATTTATAAAAAGAAGATTTCTAATACGACTATCCAGGAAGAGTAGATCTGAGATTTACATAAAATGAAAATGAGGGAAAATACTGAAAACTCACAACATCAAAAATCGGAATCGGTAGAATTAAAGATAATCGAAATATAAGCATATTTAGAACTTGAAATTTCTAAATTCATCGGTTCGAATGACCAGAATCGGAGAAAGTACCTTCTCCGAGGAATTGGCGGCGGTCACGATGATTTTCCATCGTGATCATCCTTCGTGTCATCATTTCAATCATGTATTCGTGATCTACGCGTTGACACCTTCAAAATGACTATTTCAGAATTGAAATAGGAAACTAGAGTTGTACATTCTCTGGATGCTGCTCGGCGTTTCGATTTTGAAAATGAATGAAAAATGAAACCTTAAGCTCCTATTTATAGAGGAAAAATAAATAGGATAATAACGAATAAAAAAAAGAGGATAATGATGGAAAAAGAAAAGGATAATTACGAATAAGATAATCTTTTGAAAAAGAAATTGGATAATGACGGATATGCCTTTTTCTATTAAATTTATTATTTTCCAACTTAAAGTTGTGCCAAGAGTTCATTTGAACTCGAAATTTGAAATTTCAAAGGTTGGCATGATTCTTGAAATATTTTCTATCAACCCGAGAAAAAAAATCATAACATATTTTTAAGGCAATATTTGACCAAATTAGATTTAACAGATTTCCTTGGCTGCGATTTTCCTTTATTTGAGTCCTTTAAGGACCCAACTTATTTTCTAACTTACCAGAGGATAACATAAGTTGAATAAAATCTTCTAAAATATTTTGGGGTATTACATTCTACCCCCCTTAAATAAATTTCGTCCCGAAATTTCCATATCTTGAGAAGAAGTATCAAAGTACATCCTCAGGGTTCAAAACCTAAATTTTTGTACTTGCAGCCTAGAACCGATATGGGTCTCCTATTCTTTAGGTTGATTCTCAACCTTTATCCCTCTTTCCGTTTTCTTCTTGGTCAAATACTTCTTTGAAGAGTCTATACTCGCTCTTCTTTTCCACGCAAATTTATCTTTTCGAAAGCCTAAACGTTCGCCATCTCTCTATCCTTTGTGAGAGCTATCACGATGCACCGACTTCATATAATCTCTCCATGATTCGAATGAGCATGCTCTTGGACGGTTGGATTACAAATTCTATCAGGTTCGAACTGTGTTTTATCTCTTTCCTTAAAATATTGAGATTTGACGTTCACGTCTTCTTGAAGCGTGCTTGAATCTTATTTCCGATGCAAATTAGTCTTATTTTCCTTGTTATACTATTCTCTTTTCTTTAAAGTGGTAATCCGACTGTCTGGCTCCCACTAGTGATCACCTTCGCTTGCATGCATAATAAGAATTGCATGTCTAGACTTTAAATGTAAGCTCGAAACTTACTTGTTGTCATCCATTGATCATCTTAAATGTTACGAACTGAGAAATTACTTTAGAAATGTACTTTCGACTTTGGAGAACACTAACTGATACTGTTTCGGTTCCATTCGTCATTATGGAATACTATCATTCGCTCTCCTGACAATATACTTAAATGAATACTTCTATAAGCTCTCTCTTCTATTTGAAGACTCACACTTAAGTTCTATGAGTGAGATTAAAATAAATCAAACACCTCTGAGTGAGAACTTTATCTGATCAGCAAAAGCTGGAAGAGAGGTAACACTAGGTTATTTATACCAAAAATATTACCTTTTTAGGGGATTTATAACTCGAAGGGTTCTCACATTTTACAAAGATATATGAGAATAAGAAAAGAAAATCAACGCTTAAGAGCTGAGAACCATGCTGAAATATTTTCATAAAGGCGTCAGCATAGCCTAACAAGTAAATGCCATTGCTGATTCTTGATGATCAAAGAAGTATCATCCAAAAGATATCAAATTATCCAAGAGGATAAAATCAACGAATCCCAAATGGTATAAATGGAGAATTTCAAATGATATGAAGCTGTTGAAGGGAAATTGATTCAATTAATAAGAGAATAAATCAATTTCAAAAGAGAATGAATAAATAGACTCATCAAAACTTTCTAATGAAACTCTCAATCTATCGAACACTAGGTCTATCTTCTTAACGATCTTCTTCGGGTTCTCCTTCCTCCTTTCTTGAGCTTCACACACCTTAGTTTTTTTACGAGGTTGCTACGATAAAGCACGAGTCGGCTAGACTTTGCACTGGCTGGAAAAGCGACGTCTCGGGAATCATTTTCTACCCATCGGAAGGATACGAGAGAACGACTTGATCTATGATACCTCCTAGACTCAAAATAGTTTGACTTAACTTCTCCTGGAAGCTGAGTAAAACACTGGCAAACATATCTTTAAATTAATTTGGCAGCAATCATGACGACTATCTTTACCCTCATTCTAAAAAGTAATCTAAAACAAGCTACAAATCTTGAGAATGAAACACGCCAGCGCCTCGATTAGCCATCCACTGAGGTGAAGAGCTTTCTCTTGGAGGAATGAATCTTTATTCTCTGTAATCGCAACAGGATCGTTAAACATGACTCCTAAGTTGAAAGCTTGCGTAGGGATTTCTTGAACGTGTAATAGACCTACAATCTGATAACTAGCCTATAAATCGATTACTCGTTTCTTTTGCTTCTAGTTCAAAGTTAAAGCTTTATAACCTCATCTCCACATGGAGGTATAAAAGATGGTAATCAGTCTACCTCAATATTTCACTCAGGTGACAATTCTGATGTTGAACCTTGTTTGTAGCAGCCATCATCATTTAACATATCTACCCACGAAAATTCACAGTCTCCACATAGATCTTTGACTTATGTTTTTGTTTTCAAAATATTTTATTCCTTAATGTGTCCATCTTCCTAGTAACAACGCAAATTCTTGGTCAACTTTAACACATCTCAATCTGAAAGACTTCTTCTAACCGGATGTTGACCCCCATAGAGTAGGTTATTTCCCCAACGAACTCAAACACCGAATCGATCTCTTTCTTGGTATACATACAAAATCTCGTAATCCGCTCATCATGATATACATGTGGCAGTTATTCTGAGCCGTAAGTTTATGTTCAGTCATCAAAATGAATCGTTTTCTCAGTCAAACTATGTTCTCAACAATCTCATTAGTGTTTACAAATTCAGCCTAAGTTCAGCAACTATAGGCTAAGTTAATCTTACATTCTCCCACTTTCAAGTCCTTGTACTAATCCAAGAGTATGAACGATAAACACATTCCGGCTATCAATATTTACAGTATGCATTCCGCACGTTCCCAACATCACAAGTATGCACAAGGCATATATAAACAAGTTCATACATATAGGTAATCAACATAGTTTTTCAACAGAAACCAGTATGCTCACAGACATATTTCAAAACCAGTATGCTATCAACATAGCAACAGAGTACGCAATCAGCACAGTTAATCAGAGTATGCTATCCGCATAATAATCAATCTTTCGAGGAATTCCCGTCAACACGGCGAATCCTAATCTTTCATTTTTAGATAGACTTAACATTTCAAAAAAATAATGTAAACTTTTAAAAACTAAAATTTACATAAAAACATGCGTACCTTTTAAGCTGTTGCGTGAGTGACGAGCTGATGGCTTATATAAATTAACACGGAATTTCAATGAAAGATGAAATAAGACCCAGCAGGTCTGCAGAGTTGCAAACCTCGCTCTGATACCAGTCTGTAGCGCCCCGGTCCCGAAAGACCGTGGAAATGGACGCCACGGGGGTGGGAATTAAGAAGCGGGAAAGAAATGGGATAATTAAATTAATGACGGGGTGTTAATCCAAAAGGATTAACGTTTGGAATAAAATTTAACAACTGAGTATGCCAAAGATAGGTTATGCCTTTCGGAAAATTAGACAGCATAACCTCTATAACTAGTGCGAATCCCCATTTATAATGGCTTATAAGATAAGAATGGAAGCTGTAACAATTCAATAAGCCCTTTCATAGGCCAAACGGAAACAAATAACCAGATACCAATAATTAATAGACCCATTCATAGGTCGACAAAAGAAACAGACACCAATATGCTGAACAAATGAAGCCCTTCCATAGGCCAAAATGAATGATCAAATAGACATAATGAAAGACGGACTTCCTCCCCTTGGAATAATTATGTAGCTAAGCATATGATACATGTTAACTAAGAAGTCAACAAATGTTCAGAATCAGAGAAGCAGAATCATATCAACAAAATACCAAGATCAGACTTCTTAGCATTTAGCAAAAGAATACCATAAGTGTGAAAGCTCAATTCTTAATAGAATACTAACAAAAAGAGACAACGGAAAAATATGTAAATCATAATAGCCCATATCTCAGTCTCGTCACCTCCACGCTCCAGCCTACTGACCTGAAAATGTTTGAAAAGATTTGGGCTGAGTACTAATGCACTCAGTGGGCAAGTTTTGACAATTCAAGTTATGCAAATCATTTTATTAAAGTAATCTATCTGTGTTCATGCAGGTAGTGAAGCTTAGGAGGTTTAAAAGTTGGAAGCAACCTAAGTTCACCAAAATATTTTATCATGAAGCGCTTAAGAGTATAACCCGTCACTGCCCGCAACCCAAACTACATCACCAGCGCATAACGTTGAGTATGGCCATAGTATACCCAAAGAGTATAACCAATAAGTGTTTCATTTTAGTCTCACCGACAAGGAGTAGGGCAGGACAAACAATGCATGCATACTGTAGCTACTCACATTGACACAGCGCTGGTTTATGAGACTCCGACAACATACAGTAGCACGTAAATATTTAACACAGATAGTCACATATGCAATTTTAGCAAAGCAGAGCTTAATAACTCGAAAGATACAATTTAGAAAGATATAATAGCCCACCTTATACATACAGAAGTCCTTCCCTGGTTCCCCTAGGCTAAGATGCTATAACCATCTCGAGATTCAATCCTTCACCTTTCTCGTAAGTCACGCAAATCCTACAAGGATCGATCTTCAGCTCAGAACGACTACTATATTTTCAGAAATTAATCTACTGTAACCCGAGCTATTATTTAATTTTATTCTTTTTAGAAATAGATTGCGCGACTCTAGAGACCTCGAATAATTCCGACAAAGAAGGAAATAAATTCCAAAATATTATTCTTGATTTATTGGGACCAACCGATTTGACAGGGGTCTCTTTTCAAAACTTGCCATTTTAATCGATTTTTATCAGATTTGTGCCACGACACTTTCTAACCGTTCGGAAATTACGAAAATATTCAGGGATGATACTATATATGCCAAGACTAAAGAATGAGAATTTTAGAATTTTTCGATAATACATGCTCCTGGTATAAAAATAACTGTCTACTTTAAATAATCGAAATTATTCAAAACTCGCAACGAGATCGCGAAACTTGGCAGGCTTATAGGAAATAATATTTGGAGCAATTTTCGAGAAGAGACATTTTTGATTTGACGACCCAAAATGGGTGAAACGGGAGTTTCGTAACAATATTCACAAAATTTAACTGAAAATGTATCGGTCTCGATCGAGCTCGATACTCATTGGATTTTCGCTCAAAAGTATAATTTTTGATAGTGCAGAAAATAAGGAATTTAATGGTGTAATCAGATCAAAGATCGGATGGCTAGAACATAAATTCGAGCTGAGCAGATTTATAATATAATATTCGGATCCGGATTTCAAACGACGAGAAATCAAAAATCTATTCCGATTAACTACAAGATACAAATGATCAAAGACTATTTATAAAAAGAAGATTTCTAATACGACTATCCAGGAAGAGTAGATCTGAGATTTACATAAAATGAAAATGAGGGAAAATACTGAAAACTCACAACATCAAAAATCGGAATCGGTAGAATTAAAGATAATCGAAATATAAGCATATTTAGAACTTGAAATTTCTAAATTTATCGGTCCGAATGACCAGAATCGGAGAAAGTACCTTCTCCGAGGAATTGGCGGCGGTCACGATGATTTTCAATCGTGATCATCCTTCGTGTCATCATTTCAATCATGTATTCGTGATCTACGCGTTGACACCTTCAAAATGACTATTTCAGAATTGAAATAGGAAACTAGAGTTGTACATTCTCTGGATGCTGCTCGGCGTTTCGATTTTGAAAATGAATGAAAAATGAAACCTTAAGCTCCTATTTATAGAGGAAAAATAAATAGGATAATAACGAATAAAAGAAAGAGGATAATGATGGAAAAAGAAAAGGATAATTACGAATAAGATAATCTTTTGAAAAAGAAATTGGATAATGACGGATATGCCTTTTTCTATTAAATTTATTATTTTCCAACTTAAAGTTGTGCCAAGAGTTCATTTGAACTCGAAATTTGAAATTTCAAAGGTTGGCATGATTTTTGAAATATTTTCTATCAACCCGAGAAAAAAAATCATAACATATTTTTAAGGCAATATTTGACCAAATTAGATTTAACAGATTTCCTTGGCTGCGATTTTCCTTTATTTGAGTCCTTTAAGGACCCAACTTATTTTCTAACTTACCAGAGGATAACATAAGTTGAATAAAATCTTCTAAAATATTTTGGGGTATTACAAATCAGGTATTGTAAAGATACCAACACTAGCCTTATTGGATACAGTGATTCTGGCTGGGTAGGTGATGTTGATGATAGGAAGAGCACACGTGGTGGTTGCTTCTTTTTGGGGAGAAATATGGTTTCTTGGTCGAGCAAGAAACAAAATTGCATCTCCTTGTCAATTGCTGAATCCGAATATGTTGCAGCTGCTAGTTGTTGTGCTCAGTTGGTGTGGCTGAACCAAATGTTGAAGGGCTATGGCATGACAAGCTCATCACTTACCTTGCTGTGTGATAATTTTAGTGCTATTGAAATTTCCAAGAACCCTGTTCAACATTCACGCACTAAGCATATCGACATTCGACATCACTTTATCAGAGACTTGGTGGAAAAGGAGACCATAAACATCAAATATATATCCACTGAGAATCAAATAGCGGATATTTTTACCAAGCCTCTTGATTTCGAGAGATTTTCTGCCTTGAGAAAGTCTCTTGGAATGTGTTCTATTTAATTAGTTCTTTTTGTTTACTGATGTTGAACTCGATGTGAGTTCTTTTTATCAACATCAGTTGTTTATCATGTTTGTTCTTTATTTTAGTTATTTCTTTTAAGTATAGTTCAAGGCCTACTTAATGAATTTATTGTGTTTCTGCTTTTTATTTAACAAAATCAGCTACTTGAAATTCTGTATTTATGTTTGTGAATGATATACCCGTAAGTCTATAAAGTGAATTATAGTTGGGTTTATTCACTGTTTGTCTGTATTGTAGCTGATGTTGTGACCAAGATTGCAGAGAAATGATATACTTCAGAAATTACATGCCTCGAATTATATTGTGTGTGTTTTTTTTTTCTCTAATAAAAAAATAGAAAATATTTTCGGCCCCATAAAGATTCACTTTTTGAATTTTTGTGATAAGTACTAGAATTGCTATGGTGTATCCCTATCCACCAATTTCGTACTATTTAAATATTTTTTAAGTGGGTGATGTGACAATTGTGCAATTCCGATTTTTGAGGGTGAGAGTTATATCAACTCATTTTTGGAAATTTTTTTATTTCTCTCACTCTCTACTTCTCGAAGCCATTTCGTCTCCCACTCCTGGTCTCTCTTTTCTTCAAGCTTTTTGCAGAATATCAATGGCGGAACCCAAGGATCTCACTGCCATGTTCGAGATGAGGAAACAAATGTTCAAGAAGACTATGGGCACTCCATCCTCTGCCTCTGGTCCTGCTGGAACATCAGCTATCACTCCCTCTGCCACATCAACTCCCGCAGTCACTGCAACAGCCGAACTCACTCCAGAAGGACCAAAATTAGAGTCCGAGAAACCCTCATCTCCTCCAACAAAACATGCAGACACTGCCATGGATAAAGTCGAAGCTCCTGTCTCCACTCTGGTGCTAAACCCCACTCCGCTCCAGCAAGTCAGTCTAGGTGAAGAAGAAAACCCTATTGATCCAGATTTAGGGTTACACACTAGAGCTTTAGCCGAGAAAAAGAAAAGCTACCCTACCCACAAGTCTAAATGACTTCACGGTCAACAAGGGTCTGTCAAGGAAGAGGGCGATGAGGGTTCAAACAAAAAGGCTAGGAGAACTCTGAAGATGGAGGATAAACTAGTAAGGTCCCTGAAGGATGAGTCCAATAAAGAGGAGAATCCCCCTGACATCTCTCTAGATAAATTGTCAGTGATGTGGAAGCTGATGTTGAACAGAAAGACAAGCCTATCTCTGCAATTCCAGAAGTCAATGTTCCTGAAAAGCCTACTTCTTCACAGAGATGGTCTCATCTGGCACAACCAATGAGATAGTCTCTCCATCTCTCACTTATTCAGCTGATGTCAAAGATGATGCTGATTCTGGTGATTCCGAACCAGTCTATCCCCCAGGTTCTCCTCACGATGTTTCGTCTGCTTACAGTAAGACATTCTACTCCCAACATGCTAAAACACTTCATAAAACTGTTATTCTTCACCCAATAGGTGTCGAAAAATAAATTGATGTGCTTAGCTTTAAGAAGTATGGGATGGATGTTTTCTTGAAAGAAAGGGGTCTCTGGAAATCTGTCACTGCATTGTCTTCTTGTGAGCCTGATGTTATTGCTTAATTTTATGCGAATGTGTCTCCTGAGATGGGTGATAAGTCTAAGAGCAAATTTGGGGAGGTTTATATGCGAGATAAAATCTATGTTTTTAACCCCATGCTGATCAACAAATTCTTAGGTCTGGGTAATGATTCTGATGTTATTAGCCTAGTTTGAATTGATGATGTTGTAGGGACTGTTACTGGTGGTCTGGTGACTAAGTAGACTAATAAAATTTCCACTTCTAAGCTCACATTTTTCTACTCTGTTTTACACAAATTGATTGTGTGTAATTGGTTACCCACCACCAACACTTCAGTCTTCATTGTTGATCAAGCCATCTTGCTCTTTAAACTTGGCACAAAAATGCCCTTCAATCTCGGAGAATACATTTTTGATTGCATGTTGAAGTCGGCTGCAAAGACAAACACCATCAGCATTTTACCATTTCCCTGCCTCATCTATGCCATCCTAGTTGACCAAGGTGTGAAGCCAAATAAGAAGAAGATAGTTACTGAAACTGCAACTATCTCTATCATCAAGCTCAAGGAATGAAGATCATGTGATTGATCTCCCTTATACCTTCGGTCGAAGTTCAACAGCTGCTTCAAGAGATGTTGGGCATGATGTTGCTGCAGATAGTGCTCTCTTCCCTCCTCTTTCAAGAGGCGATATCACGAGTGCCTCCTCGCACTTGGTAAATATGTCTGTGTAGGTCTTAAATTCTTATGTCTTGTAGATGGATTCGTTAATTCATCAAAGCAATGCTCTGCAATGCTCTTCGAGGAGTCCTTTCTACACAAAAAGGGGGAGTAGCTGCTGGTGATGTTGCTGGTGATGATGGTGCTGACAGGGAGAAGGGTGGAAAGTCCGTGGCTAAGGCAAAGGGGAAGAAGAAAATATGATATTTTCTTTATCAAAAACAATTTTATTTCATGTTTATGTATTGTGTTGGACACAATTTTATTTTGGATGTGTTTACATCCTTGTTGGTTTTTGATGTACTAGATACTCATATTTTTTTGTTGGGTATTCATGGTTGGATATCCTTTGATAATTATGTTTTAATCATCAGCATCGGTTGATGATTTTGCTATATAAATTATGTTTGCATATGTTAATGTGTGATGTTTTTATGTTGAGAAATGTTTTCAACATTGATATTCTGTTTTTCACATAACTTATAGTATGTGATGGTTTATGTTGGGAATGATCTCAACATTGTGATTGTTTTCGCATGTTTTTAAAATGTGTTGTTTGCTATGATGAGAATATTCTCAACATTACATCTGTACAGGGGTAAATACCCACTAACCTTGTATATCATGTATAGGGGATTATACTCACTAACTTTTTTTTTCAGATAATAACTTAAGAGGGAGCAGACCTTAAGGGAGAGTTTTTAAACTCCAATATTTTTATTTTTGTATTCCGCTACGACTCTAATCCTATATATATTGAGTATAACGTGTTCCAGATGATGTTATCACTTTGTTCGATAATATCGCAATCAATGTCGTATCTAATGTTGTTCCATCATTCTCGTCAGATCGAGTATAACACTCGGAATATTAATCTTATCCTTTCCTAGTATTTTAAATTAATTTATTTTAAATTAATCTGAATATATTATGATGTTTATCACATTTTGATTTCCACTTATTTAGGGATTTATTAGATATTTTATTTATATTTAAAAGGTGGATAATGTTTGATTTTGACTTGTTAAAAATCTGTTCAAAATTTATAGGGGACGTGATGTTCCCACTATCCATTAAACACTAACCACTGCAGGTGAACGTGGGTCGCTGGAGTAACCGCTTCTATTGCACGATGTTGAAGAACGTGTGCCACGCAATGCAGAAGACGATTATCTCAAGTCCACTCCAGCAATGGATAGTGAAAGGCGGTTGATTCAAGTCCAAGTCATCTAGGATTATGATACAACTGCCAATACAAGATGGAGGAAGTATTCAAGGTCTCCTTAGACCTTAAAATCATTTATGCAAGCAGGTTATCACCGTGGTTTGTGAGAAGCTCTGAATCTTGCATCTAGTGTCATCTCTGAAATCTAAGACATCTTCCTCGACATCTGCCTAGCGTCCTAATCAACTGGAGACTTTCATTTGAGTTGTGTGTGTAGGTTAGATAGTCAACTTTGAGAGTCTAGGATTTAGAATGACTTGTTGTAATCTATCTAAGTGTTTAGATAGGTTTGTTTGAGTGATTATTCGAGTGAGTGAAGCTAGGATAGTCCTCTGTGTGTTTTATGCAGTGTTGTCAAGGGATTGAACCAAGACAACATTAGCATTGATTTTGTATTTCACTTGTGATAGTGAATTTCACCTTGAGGCAATCATACACCATAAGGAGTGTGATTTAAAATTTATTTAGTGCAAAGTTCTATTTACGTTTCCACTGCATGTTGAAGGCAATGTGGTAACACTAGCTTCAACATTTCATTTAACTTTAAAATTTACATTTGAAATTTACATTGTTTCAGGCAACAAATTCTATCAAAGACTCATATGGGATCCTCAGAAAAGTTGAACAGAGACGATGTCGGTGTTGATGTTGATTTTACTATGTATAGAGGAATGATTGGTAGTTTATTGTATAACATCTAGTTGTCCTGACATCATGTTTAGTGTTGGTGTTTGTGCGAGATATCAATCTCAGCCTAAAGAATCACATCTCAAAGCTGTTAAAAGAATTATTCATTATATTTCAGGCACTGTTGATTTTGGTATACGATATTGCAAAGACACCCACATTCAACTTGTAGGTTTTAGTGACTCTGATTGGGCAGGTGATGTCGATGACAGGAAAAGCACTACCGGTGGATGTTTTTATTTTGACAACAATCTGATTTCATGGTCAAGTAAGAAATAAAATTGTATCCCACTTTCCACGGCCGAATCAGAATATGTTGCTGCCGCTAGTTGTTGTGCTCAATTATTATGGTTAAATCAAATGGTACTTGATTATGGTATGGCAAGTTCATCACTGACACTTCTATGTGATAATGTTAGTGCCATTGAGATTTTAAAAAACCCAGTTTAACATTCACGCACTAAATATATTGATATTGGATATCACTTTATTCGAGATCTTGTGGAACGAGAAATCATCAAGTTGGATTATATTTCCACAGAGAGCCAAATAGCTGATATTTTTACTAAACCTTTGGATTTTGAGAGGTTTTCTTCGTTAAGAAAATCTCTTGGTATGTGTGTTGTTTAGATGATGTTTTTACAATCCTGATGATAAATTAAGACATATGTTGTGTGTCTTAACATCGAAAAAGAGTGTTTTGATTCGGATCAATTAAAGCTATGTTTGACTGTTATACTGTTAATTAATTCATGAGAATTTATAACTAGCTAACATCATTTATTTGACCGAATCTGATTAATTTAAAAAATTAATAAATAAATTTATAATATATTTGGGTTTGATGTGATAAGTGGATCTCCGTATCTTAAGATTTGAAGTTGAAAAGTGGGTCCTCTTAATCTCTCCTTTTCATACTTCCTTTTTGGCTTCATTCACTATTCATCTCTCTCTCTCCCTAACCATTCATCTTCATTCTCTCTCTTTTCTACAAAATTTTTTTCTCTCTTGAAGCTTTGCATCCATGGCCAATCCAAACCCTTATCAAGCTATGATGATGGTACTGCAAAAGATGATGGAGATGTCCCAAGGCACTCCATCCTCTTCCTCCGCTCCTGCCCCAACTTCAAACCCTATTCCATCAACAACACCTTCTCCCGTCCCCTTCACCACCCAAACCGCCGCTCCGACTGTTCCTTTTACCACCCATTCCGCCGCTCTGATTGTTCCTAAAAATACTGAAACCACTGTTCCTCCACTCTCCTCACCTACACCCTCATCTCCAACTGCACCACCCACGGGCGAAGCTATTCACCCTGATCTTATTATTCCTCCGGGAACCGAGATCCTAAACCCCCAACCTCTCCACTTTCATGTTTTTGGGGATTCTACAAATTCCATCTATCCAGATCTCAAATATCATAATGAAGCATTGGCCCATTCCTCAAACCCTATCTCTCATACTCGGAAGTCCAAACGCCTTCACAGTGAGTCATCTGTGAAATTAGAATAAGCCTCTTCGAAAAAGGCTAAGACTCAACGGTCTAAGAGTGTCACTCGCACTCTTCAAGATGAGTCCGACTCCTCTGCCGATCATCCTTCCTTTCCCAAAAGCAAACATCCCGGCTCTACTGATGTTGATCAGAAAATGGCTCACCCTATTGATCTGAACCAAGGTACGGATATTGACTCTGATTCTCCTCTAGATGTTTCTTCAGCATATAGTAAGGTTTTCTATTCTGAAGAAGCTAAAAAATCTCATCAACAAATTGTTAAGAGATCTTTCAGAGTTGAGAAAATGATAGATGTTCTTAGTTTTAAAAAACATGGGATGGATTTATTTCTAAAGGAGAGGGGTTTGTGGAAATCTGTGACGTCATTTATGTCATATGATCCTGATGTTGTTTTTGAGTTCTATGCTAATATAATATCTGATATGGGAGATCCTACAAAACGCTCTTTTGGAACTGTGTATGTTAGGGATAAAGTCTATCAGTTTTCCCTTACTTTAATTAACACGTTCCTTGGTGTTGGTAATGAGGACACAATCATTTCTTTGAATCTGATTGATGATGTGGTGAAAGTGGTTATTGGAGGCCTGGTGTCAACATGGATGAACAAAGTCCCAGCCTCTAAGTTAACATTTTTCTATTCAGTACTACACAAGTTAATAGTGTGTAACTAGCTTCCCATATCCAATGCCTCTGTCCTCACAGTTGATCAAGCCATTCTCCTGTATAATCTAGGAACTCAGCTTCCCTTCAATCTTGGTGCTTATATTTTTTATGCTATTATGAAGGTTGCGTCCAAATCCAGCTCTTCCAACATGCTCCCCTTCCCTTGTTTGATCTTTGCTCTTCTTAAGAGTCAAGGTCTAAAGGAGAGCAAGAAAAAACTCATAGTAGAGCCACTACTCTTTCCATTATGAAGCCCAAGTCCAATAAGACATGATCATTGATTTGCCTTACCACTCATCTACTACTCCTGTAGAGAATGCTCTCTCCGAAGCCCCTTTTGTCCATAGTCATTCTGATGTTGCTCATGACACGGTTTCTACTCCTAACATCCCTATTGTGATCTTGCCTCTGGAGTCTCTACAGCAACATATTGCTAATCTGGATGTGGCCATACAGCATCTCTCCACAGTTCAAGACTCTTTTCTAACTCTCATTTCTACACAAAAAGAGAGAGCTGATGATGATGCTGGAGATGTTGGTGATGGGGATGGCAAAGATGAGGGTGGGACTAAGGTTGATATTGATGTTGCTACTAAAGCAATATGGAGAAAGAGTGCTGCCAAGGGAAAGAGGAAGCTCATATGAAGCTTCTGATTTTATAAACAATGTTTCATTTTTTTTTTTTTTCAAAAACAATGCTTGTTTTGGTTTTATGTGCTGGACACATTTTTAAGATGCTTTGTACATCTTTGTTTTTTTTGTTATCATTATGTTATGAACAAGTCTTTTTTTTAGATGCTCGATGCATCTTTTATTGATGATTTTTTGCTCATTAGTATTCCTTATATACTTTATGTTTTGGTATTTGTTATATACCTTCATTGATGTGTGTTGTTGAGCATTGTGATGTTTTGGCATGTTGAATGATTGGTTGAACTAGTTTCTCAACTTGCTTTAATTGTTTAGTGTTGGATTTTAATTCAACATTAATTTGCATATGGGATTATTACCCATTCTATGTTGATTAGCTTAAGGGGGAGTTACCCTTAAGGGGGAGATTTGTGTCTCCATTTTCTGTTGCGACTCTAAGTGTACATAATACATCGAGTTGTATGTTTTGTGCAGAAAGGCTAAGATTAAGGGGGAGATTGTAACGTGGGCTATGACATTGAGTTTAATGTTAAACATGATGTCATACTGAATCCCCATAACACTGTCTATAACATTTGTAATCTTAACCTTTCCAAGATTTCAGGATTTATTATTTCTAATAATTTATAATTATTTTTGTGTATCTTAAATCATATATATCCACAAATTTCATATTTCAAATAAAAGGATATATATGATCGATATATTAATATTCAAATAGAGTTTGATCAAGTCAAACTTTATCTCCTATTTTTAGGCTTATTGTTATCTTGGATTTAACCACTTTCTTTTTCAGAAAATGATTTACTGAAATTATAGAAAAATGGTGAAGAACGTGGGTTGTGCTTCTAGCCACACCAAGAAGACAGTTTTCTTCAAAGTAGTGGAGTAGTGGCGGTAAATAACAATCCATGATCGACAAGATGACTTGGCTTTTAAAACCGATTCAAGTGAAGATATTTAAAGAAGTTAATTCTCATTTGAAGAGGTTATTCGAGTAGAGAAGATATTACCTTGAGAGTGAGAAGATCAAGAGCTCGAGTCACCTTTTATGCAACTAGATTTCTAGGGTTCTATCTTCTTCTTTACATGTTTTCTTTGTCCAATCAATTCTTATGATAAGATTGTTTGAGTTAGTTTAGATAGAAGAGATCAAAACTAGGAATCGTTGGTGCATTGCAAACAAATTAACAAGTAGGTTAATTTGTTGTTTTGAATTTAATTTAGTAAAAAACTAGATTTAGGTTCATGTACTTTTGTTGATGTGTTGGGAACATTTGTTCAAACATACTCAACTATTTTGTTTATGCTTGTGGAAGCCTAATTTCGCCATATGGCAATCACATACATGTTGTGTGTAATTTAAAATTTATCCCCGTCCAATCTTATTTTTAATCCATTCCTGTTTTTGTTAAGGTAGTAAAAATTACAATCTTTAACATTGTGTTTAACATTACAAACTGTCTTCTATTTTCAGTAATTTGGGCAACAAATTCCAACAATATATATATATGTTAGGAATGGTTCTACATCAGATGTTATCAACATTGTTGATAACATTGTCCTCAATGTTATACACGGTGTGTAACACCATTCTGACAACATTGACCGAAACATTACGTATAGTAATCTTATCCTTTCCTGGTTTTTAGGTTTAATTCTCTTTGAATTAATCTGATTAATTTATCTATCTTAATTAAATATATCCATGAGATTTGAATTTAAAATAGTGGATATAAGTGGTTAAGATAGTGAATAAACTTAATTTTGAAATGGTCAAAATTAGTTCTTACTTTGAAGGAACCACTCTTTTCTACCCTACTTTCTCTAACCGCCTTGCAGGTACTGAATGTGGGAAGACTAGTATAGCTCCCTTAATATTGCAGATTGTGTGAGAGTGGTTAGCTGGTAACGGTTGCAAAAGATGTAACATGGAAGTCAATGTTGCATCTAATGTTGTTCCGTCTTTTCCGTAACATCAGTCTATTCCAGGGTGATAATCTTTTCATTTCATGATTTTTAGAATCAATTTATTTTAAATTGATTTGATTATTTTGTGATTTTTATCACTGATTACTTCCATGATTTTACGGATAATTTAGTGGGTGAAAACAGGTTTAAATCATGGATTAAAACTAACTTTGAAACAGTCAAAGTTGGTTTCTATTTTTCAGGAACCATGATGTTCTCTCTGTCTTTGAATAACTATCACAGGTAGTGGAGCAGTTATCCGAAGTTGAAGAGAGTGTGACAAGAGGAGGTGATCTGGAGAGCAGTTACCTTTGGATCATTACTGTTAAGAATGATGTGTTCCAGATGATGTTATCACTCTGATTGATAATATCAAAGTCAATGTTATATCTAATATGTTCCATCATTCTCGTAACGTCGAGTACAACTCTCTGGAAGTTAATCTTATTCCTCCTCTATATTTTCGGTTTAATTAGTTATAATTAATCTGATATATTATTGAATCTTATCTCTTTATTATTCCCATGTTTTTAGTTGATTTATTCTAAAGGGATAAAGAGATAAGCTTCAAACTTTTAGGGTTTTGACTTTGTCAAAACAGTTCCTAATTTTAAGGAACATTTCTCCACTACCTTTGGGTTCTAACGTGTGTTTGCAGGTTGAAGACTTTGTGGGCAGTTATAAGAGTAGTGGTGAGTGGATTCCACGATGTGAAGACGTGTTACAGTGAGTGTTGCATGTAACATCGACTTCAACATCAATCGGTGGACCTAAAGTTTAATCTTGTTATTTTATATTTTTAGGATTAATTTAATTTAAATTAATCTGATTCTTTTGTGATTTATATCACATTTTATTTTCCACATATTTAGGGATTTATTGGTTAAATAATTCTGGATTAAATCGTGGATGATGTTTGATTTTAATTTGTTCAAAATCTGTTCCGAATTTATAGGGACGTGATGTCCCCACTCTCTCTTGGACACTAACCGTTGCAGGTGAACGTAGGTCACTGGAGTAACTGCCACTATTACACGATGTTGAAGAACGTGTGCTCCGCAATACAGAAAGCAGTTATTCAAGTCCACTACAACAATGGGAAGTGGAATGCGGTTGATTCATGGCCACACCTCTTGTGATCGTGGAGCAACTGCTGAAACAAGATAGGAGGAGTATTTAAGGTCTCCTTAGACCTTGACATCATTTACCCAACCTGATACATGCTGCTACGAAGAATTTAGAGAGATCGAAGGTTGAGTCCAGTGTCTACTGGAACTCGTCTACATTAACATCGACATCTCCCTTATTGTTTGAAACAACAGAGGTCTGTATCCTTGTTGTGTTTGTAAGGTGTAGATTAGATTGAATGTTACGAGTTCTTCTAGTAGACACTGTTTATCTACCTAAGTGCTAGGTAGTGATTTTTACAGAGGTTGTCTAAGTGAGTGAAGCGAGGACAATTTCTATTATTTTCATAGAGATTATTCAAGGGAGTGAACCGAGAATTATCTCTATGTTGTTTTATCTTTGATGCAAGTAGGTTATCACCGTGGTTTGTGAGAAGCTCTGAATCTTGTATCTAGTGTCATCTCGAAGATCCAAGACATCCTCCCCGACATCTGCCTAGCGTCCCAATCAGCTAGAGACTTTCATTCCAGTTGTGTGTGTAGGTTGGATAGTCAACTTTGAGAGTCTAGGATTTAGAGTGACTTGTTGTAATCTATCTAAGTGTGTAGATAGGTTTGTTTTGAGTGATTATTCGAGTGAGTGAAGCTAGGATAGTCCTCTGTATGTTTTATGCAGTGTTGTCAAGGGAGTGAACCGAGACAACATCATCATTGTAATTTTTATCACTTGTGATAGTGAATTTCACCCTGAGGCAATCACACACCAAAGGTGTGTGATTTAAAACTATCTTTCGTGCAAGTTGCTTTAAATTTCCGCTGCGTGTTGAAGGCATAGTGGTTAACACTGGCTTCAACATCAACTCTATTATTTGCACGTTAACATTTTACACAAGCTATTTTTTACTTGTGTTTTAAAGATATTTCTGTGTAAACTGTTCTATAAATTTCCTGTGACAATGTTGTTGGTAAAGTGAGTAACACTGACTACAACATTGTGTATAACTTTGCACGTGATTTTATTTTTCACAGTATTTGAGGCAATAAATTCTAACAAGTGGTATCAGAGCCGGTACTTGACATACGAAGTACTTGATTCGGTGTTGTTTACATACTGTGTTGATTATTTACCATGATCGATGTTTCCATTGCTCAATGTCGTCCACCATTATTTAGTTTTCTTGGAACAAATTATGCCTTATGGAAGGCTCGAATGCGTATGTATATCAAATTTATTGATGAACGTGCATGGATGACAGTTTTGAAGGAATGTTCTATTCCAAAAGAGACAAATGATGCTAGAAAAGTTGTCAACAAGGTTAAAAGTCGATGGAGTGTTGAAGAACAAACCATTTTAAACTTCTACTCTAAGGCTCTTAATGCTATTTTTGTTTGTGTTGACGTTCCTTGTTTCAAATTGATCTCAAAGTGTACTACAGCCAAGCATGCACGGGATATTCTTCAAGAACATTTTGAAGGATATATAGGCGCACGACAGAAAGAAGTTGCAGTTCAAGGAGTAACATCGTCATCAACATTTGAACCACCACCACCTCCATCAGTTGAAGGTGTAATGGTTTCTAGTCCGCTTAAAACTGCAAACTCCAGTAAAGATTCTTGTCTAATTGATACTAGTGTCGGCATCAATGTGAAGAAGAATGTGAACAATTATTTGAGGGATGGTGAATCAGGAGATCCGGAATCGAAAGAAAAGGATGACCAAGTTGTCTTACTTGTTGCTAAAGTCAATGAGTCTGATTCAGATGTTGATGTTGGATTGATTAATTGTGTTTCAACATATAGAACAACATTTGACAGGTATGAAAGCTCTGAAAAGTATAATACAAACTCTTTTAATTCTTCTATTTTATGTGAGATAGATTCACTAGAACATGACGACTTTGGAGCTAAAAGGGTTGAAGAAGAAGTAAAAGTGTTATATGATGAGCTTCTTTCCAAATGGATGAAACAAAACCAAGTTGTGGAATCACTTAATAAGGAAAATGAAGAGATGAAGAAGCAAGTGACGAATTTGGAAGTGATCCTCACAAGAAAAAAAGTGGAGTTGATTTATGTCAAGGAACAACTCAAAAATGCTACTCAATCTCTCGAGAAGTTGAAGCGAGGATCTTCCACATCCACCAAGGTATTGTCCATTGATAAGATTAATAGATCCAGATTTGGATGATGATTTTTAAGTGTACTTCTTTTGTTAAAGGAAATACTAGTGGTACATGTCACACGAATTCTCATAAACTTGATATACCTAAGATTGAAAAGAGGAATTTTGTCTGTCATTATTGTTTTTCTCCTGATCACATTAAGCCTTTTTGTTATAAATTGCATGATGCTGCTAGTAAAATGTCGGCCGAAATGTCTCCAAATATTAGATCAAACATCCATAGAAAAAATAAAAGTTTGAATCTGAAATGGGTGAAGAAATCTGATTTGGAATGTATATCCACAAAAAAACATTCAGTTGACACTCTGAATAAAGATCTTGATTTTGAGAGAGTTTCAAACATTTGGAAATCTCTCATTGCATGTGTGCTGTAGTGTTTGGTTTGTCGATATTGGGGCAATTGTTACAAATCTTGAACCCAACATTTTTTTTCTTTTATTTTTTTTATTCTTGGCATTCACATGTATTCATGCATTCTCTTTGTTTAAATTTGATCCGAATTATGAGCACACATGTTTGATTTTTTATTTTTACACATGGTTGTCAAGGTATATTAGTTTCTGAGAGCATAAAAAAAATGTTTTGCATGTTGTAGTTGATGATTTTTCTTGATTTTCTAAGATTGATTTCCTGCATGAAAATTTTGAAGTGTTTAAAGTTTTCCATGAAACCCCACTTGACCTTGAGTTCTCTCCTATGCTAGTGTTTCTTGTATTTTAACTAACCATGGCAGGAAATTTAAGAATGCTGATTGTGATGTTGTCTATGTAAAGGAAGGAAAAATCTGATACTACAAGAGAAGTTGCAATCCAAAATGTTTTTGAAAAGTTGTGCTGTGTACCAAAGCTGTCACACTGCATATCACATTGGAAACAGGGTCTCTCTTTGCAGTAAAGGAATGAGTGTTTGAAACATAAAAAGTAAAACTTCAAATACTTTCATGTATTTGAACATGCTTGATTTTTTGTGAATGGTTATGAGATGTCAATCAGAGTGTTGACCATGTTCTGTGTTCATGCAAATGCGATTGAAACTTGAAAGAACTTGGTCCAGCACTTTCGCACCAAACACATTGACATATGTCATCACTTTGTCCGGTATTTGGTGAACAATGGTATCATTCGCATTAGGATATATATCATCTGAAAAATTGAATGAAGATATCTTTTTAAAGGCCCTTGTTTTTTTTTAGATTCTATTCTTTATGGAAATCTCTTAGTTTGTACGTTATATAATCTCTGCATCGTCGATGTTGGACATTGTGTCGTGTCTGTTCTATCCAATATCTGTATTCGTTTGTGTCTTTTCATTTTTTTATTTCATATGCATGTTGCCTTTTGTTTAATCTTAGATATTTATTTGAGTTGTACTTTGATCGTGTTTAATGTCTCAATGATCAGTTTTTCTTCAAAGGAATGTCCATGGTATCAATGTATGATGATGATTAGTTTGCCTCGATATAAAACTATGAGCACAAGAGTGAGGCTTGGATGTTACAGATCATATGCACTCTCCTGAAAATGTACGATTATCACTTAATAACTCCGGGCACGGCGTTTGTGGCGACGATGCACTCAAGAAAAATGGTGGTAAGTTAATACATTTTCGATCGATTTCTATCTAGACACATGGCGTTCAATATGACAGTGTGCTCTGTTCAAAAAGAGGAAATCAATTGATCTCTTCATTCATCATCAAAGTTCAATGAAATTTGTGAACTGTGTTGCAACTGATGTTCACTGAGATGTTATTCTCGACATTAGTGTTTCTGAAATTTATATCTATATTAAACTGCATATTTGTCATTTTAGTTGACAGTCATGCATTTGTTTATATTTTTCTTGTGTGTTGTCTGGCCTTAAAAGATATGGCGCTTTCTGGATTTCTAAAGATATATATTCTAAAAAGGTGATACTTGAGTTCTACCTCTTATTGGATAAAGCGGGAGTCAGTTGATGTGTGAAGGGTGATTTGATGAGCCAATGTTTAAGAAAATTCTTCCCATAAACACTCTAATGTGGCTCTTAATTTCTCTCATTTCCTGATTGGCCCTTATGTTTTCTCATCATTTTCTTTAGTGTTTCTTCTCTAAAAGCTTCACAGGGTTAAAATGGCTGATCTAAAGGAGCTCTTTACCATGTTCAACGTGTTCAAAGATATGTATGAGAAGTCAGTTAAAAACTTCATCATCAACTTCAACACTGACTGTCACTTCAAATCATATCATGACTGAACATGGTGGTGCTGAAATGGATAAACCTATTATGTCTCATGCTCCAGATCTATCTACAAAGAAGAAAGATGATGAAATGTTATACTCAGTGACGTCTCCAACAACAAGTGTTTTGAATATGAAGCAACTAAATGTTTTCCATTTGGGAAGATGCTTGTAACCCCAAAGATCCAGATCTGAAACAGAATGTGACATGTCCTGCTGAAGGAGTAATGATGGTGGGTATCATGCATCTTATCAATATAAAAAAAATGCTTCATGAAATCAATGTTGTTGTCGAGTTGGAAGAAGTTCAAAGAAGCTGATGTCCTGACTACCACTAGAGAGAAGAAATAAAAAAGAGAAAAAGATCTTTTATGAAGAAAATATGCAGTGAAAGGAACAAGCTGATATGAATATCCATAATTTGAATGTTGCAGCTGAAGTTGTCTATATCTAGGACACACCAGTTTCAACATCAGTAGCGGCTCGGTATTTCTTTTCAGCATATTCTGACCATGATGACGACCAATCATTCAATTACAGGCAATACCTATTCCTCAGGTTCTCTCTATTATTTTAGAAATGCGTTTAGCATTTTTTTTCTCATACGACTCATGATTTGTCTTAAATTGTGTCTCAATGACCAATTAAATATGAGAAATTCATTGTACTGCTAAGCCTTGAGAAATATGATATGGATATTTATTTATGGAGAGACCTCTTTGGAAGACGGTAAACTAAGTTTTGTTCTTCTAATGCTAATGTTATATTGGATATTTTTTTAAAGCTTAGTGCCTGATGTTGGATTCTCGTGTGAGAATATGTATGGTGCAATATTTGTGCATGACAAGGAAGATCGCACTATGGATCTACCATAATTTGCTATTGCACTTTCTACCTTAACCCCATCAGAGGTCAATGTCCATGTTGATATTGACGATGATATTGCCGAGTGGACCAATACCAAATTGATTAAGCTGTCTGCCTCTAATCCTTTTGTTACTAATGTTCGTATTAATTATAGAACATATATTGAAGTCAATACTGCCCAGATGTTCCAACTGTCAGTCTTCAATTTCAAATCCTACATTGAGCAATTGGAATCCATGATTCACTTCAAAACATTGATGAATAATGTTATGGTGGACATGCAGGGAGACTTCAAAGTCTTTCTTTCTACACAAAAGGGGGGGAGTAGATTGATGATGCAGGTTGATGTTTTAAAGAGTTGAACTCTTTATGGTTTGTAAGCGTTGAACGCTTTTAGTTTGCTGATGTGCTGAACATCATTTCTATTTTGTCGATGTGCTAAACATCAATTTGTGAGGTGTATATGCCAATATACATCTTTACTTTTGATATTCATGTGATATCTATTTTTTTTTCATAGGATATGATTATTGATTTTTGATAATCTATGATTCATCTGAGTTTGTGTTTAAGATGATGTGTGATTCATCTAAAACTGTATTTTGATATATGCTCGCATATGTCTATTAAATTTTTGACATGTTACTCTAACATGTCAGTTCATGTGTGAACATCTCAATGTTCATATTCAGTTCTGTACAGGGGATTTTGAAATGGTCAAAATTAGTTCCTACTTTTAAGGAACCACTCTTTTCTACCCTACTTTGTCTAACCGCCTTGCAGGTACTGAATGTGGAAAGACTAGTATAGCTCCTTTAATATTGCAGATTGTGTGAGAGTGTTTAGCTGGTAACGGTTGCAAAAGATGTAACATGGAAGTTAATGTTGCATCTAATGTTGTTCCATCTTTTCCGCAACATCAATCTGTTCCAGGCTGATAATCTTTTCATTTCATGATTTTTAGAATCAATTTATTTTAAATTGATTTGATTATTTTGTGATTTTTATCACTGATTACTTCCATGATTTTACGGATAATTTAGTGGGTGAAAACAGGTTTAAATCATGGATTAAAACTAACTTTGAAACAATCAAAGTTGGTTCCTATTTTTCAGGAATCATGATGTTCTCTCTGTCTTTGAATAACTGTCACAGGTAATGGAGCATTTATCCGAAGTTGAAGAGAGTGTGACAAGAGGAGGTGATCTGGAGAGCAGTTACCTTTGGATCATTACTGTTAAGAATGATGTGTTTCAGATGATGTTATCACTCTGATTGATAATATCGAAGTCAATGTTATATTGAATGTGTTCCATCATCCTCGTGACATCGAGTACAACTCTCTGGAAGTTAATCTTATTCCTCCTCTATATTTTCGGTTTAATTAGTTATAATTAATCAGATGTGTTATTGAATCTTATCTCTTTATTATTCCCATGTTTCTAGTTGATTTATTCTGAAGGGATAAAGAGATACGCTTTAAACTTTTAGGGTTTTGACTTTGTCAAAACAGTTCCTAATTTTAAGGAACATTTCTCCACTACCTTTGGGTTCTAACGTGTGTCTGCAGGTTGAAGACTTTGTGGACAGTTATAAGAGTAGTGGTGAGTGGATTCCACGATGTGAAGACGTGTTACAGTGAGTGTTACACGTAACATCGACTTCAACATCAATCGGTGGACCTAAAGTTTAATCTTGTTATTTTATATTTTTTAGGATTAATTTATTTTAAATTAATCTGATTATTTTATGATTTATATCACATTTTATTTTCCACGTATTTAGGGATTTATTGGTTAAATAATTCTGGATTAAATTGTGGATGATGTTTGATTTTGACATGTTCAAAATCTATTCTGGATTTATGGGGACGTGATGTTCCCACTCTCTCTTGGACACTAACCATTGCAGGTGAACGTGGGTCACTGGAGTAACTGCCACTATTACACGATGTTGAAGAATGTGTGCTCCGCAATGCAGAAAGCAGTTATTCAAGTCCACTACAGCAATGGGAAGTAGAATGTGGTTGATTCAAGGCCACACCTCTTGTGATCATGGAGCAACTGCTGAAACAAGATAGGAGGAGTATTTAAGGTCTCCTTAGACCTTGAAATCATTTACCCAACCTGAGACGTGCTGCTACGAAGAATTTAGAGAGATCGAAGGTTGAGTCCAGTGTCTGCTGGAACTCGTCTACATTAACATCGACATCTCCCTTATTGTTTGAAACAACAAAGGTCTGTATCCTTATTGTGTTTGTAAGGTGTAGATTAGATTGAATGTTGCGAGTTCTTCTAGTAGTCATTATTTATCTACCTAAGTGCTAGATAGTGAATTTTACAGAGGTTGTCTAAGTGAGTGAAGCGAGGACAATTTCTATTATTTTCATAGAGATTATTCAAGGGAGTGAACCGAGAATTATCTCTATGTTGTTTTATCTTTGATGTAAGCAGGTTATCACCGTGGTTTGTGAGAAGCTCTGAACCTTGTATCTAGTATCGTCTCGAAGATCCAAGACATCCTCCCCGACATCTGCCTAGCATCCCAATCAGCTGGAGACTTTCATTCCAGTTGTGTGTGTAGGTTAGATAGTCAACTTTGAGAGTCTAGGATTTAGAGAGACTTGTTGTAATCTATCTAAGTGTGTAGATAGGTTTGTTTTGAGTGATTATTCTAGTGAGTGAAGCTAGGATAGTCCTCTGTATGTTTTATGCAGTGTTGTCAAGGGAGTGAACCGAGACAACATCAGCATTGTTATTTTTATCACTTGTGATAGTGAATTTCGCCCTGAGGCAATCACATACCAAAAGTGTGTGATTTAAAACTATCTTTCGTGCAAGTTGCTTTAAATTTTCGCTGCGTGTTGATGGCATAGTGGTTAATACTGGCTTCAACATCAACTCTATTATTTGCACGTTAACATTTTACACAAGCTATTTTTTACTTGTGTTTTAAAGATATTTCTGTGCAAACTGTTTTATAAATTTCCTGTGACAATGTTGTTGGTAAAGAGAGTAACACTGACTACAACATTGTGTATAACTTTACACGTGATTTTGTTTTTCACAGCATTTGAGGCAACAAATTCTAACAATATATATATATATATATATATGGTGGTTAAAATGCAAACCAATCATAGTGTAAGAATTAGAAACCCATCTTACACCATACAATCAATAAAGATATATGTCCTAGATTCAATAAAGGGATGGTGGCAATTCTGTAATATTTGAAAAAAAATTCGCACGGGGTATTAATGTAATTTGGTAATTCTTATAAAAATCGCGGAGGATTTGATAACATATCGTCATGCTAACGAAGTATTATCATCATGCTAATAAGCGTTATCTTTATGCTAATGAAAGTTTTTCTCATATTATTAATGAAAAATTAAATTCTAAAGAGTAATTATAAATTCTAATGGGATGAAATAAGTCATAATTCAGATATAATAAACTCTAATGATCTAAAAAATAGAATTAAATTCTAAAAATTAATTATAAACCCTTATTGGATGGAATAAACCACAATAGCAATATAAATATACAACATTAGCATAATGATATTGTTTTATTAGCACAATAAATAAACTATGTTAGTATATGACAATTCATCGTTAGCATAAGGTATAAACCTTAAATGGATGAAGAAAACCTAACTAATATATTCTAATTTGATGAAATGAACAATATATAATAATCAATTAGTAACTAAAACATAAAAACTAAATCATAAAAAATAATTATAATTCCTAATTGAAATGTAATAAATCATAATAACAATATAATCATGTGTACTACGTTAACATTATGATAATCATTCATTAACACAATGAATGCAATACATTAGCATATAAAAATGCTTAGTTAGCATACGTTATCAACTCATCATAATGCTGATGATCCATTATTTAAAAGCTAACGAAAATATTTTCACACTGGACATGAGTAAAAATGTATATTTTATATTTTTCATCTATATTTATTTGAACAAACATATCAATGACCAATCTTGAATTAAAGAACATGAAAAGATCTTTAATTTGCTATATTATTTGCGTTGATCCTATTTGAAACAAGTGAGTTATGATCGTTCAGTGTTTTTAAGATTTCTTTAAAAAAGTGATAACATCAGTTTTTTTATGGGGATTGGACAACTATACCTCCGTCTCCTTCTTTTTTGCCTTGACTTTGACATTTATTCTCAGTCATTATGTTAGGTAAAAAAATCAAGTAATCAGGTTTTGATGAAATGTCAAAACACGCTAGATGATGTGTCAAAACACTCAAGGTCAATCTGAGCTCACGTCCTTCTTAGGACTAAACCAAAGATGATGAAGACTAAAGATGAACTGAACGTCAAGCTTCACCAAAGGACAAACCGATGAAGATTATATCAAATTGGTGAAACTAAGCCCATGATGATTCTTAAAGGGACATCAAATAACTTCAGTTTGAGACCAACCTGAAAGAAGAAGTTGACAAAGCATGCGAACTTAAGACCAAACTAAAGAAGAAGTTGACCAAGCATGCGAACTGAAGACCAAACTGAAGAAGAAGTTGACAGAGTGTGCGAACTGAAGACCAAACTGGAGAAAAAGTCGAAGGAGCATGAAAACTGATGACAAAACCGGAGAAGCTATCCAAGCAAACTAAAGGCCTAACCAACCCAACTGAAGGCCAAACCAAGCAAACTGAAGATCGATCCAGCAAACTGATTGAAAAGTCATCTGAAAAGTCAACTTGACAAAAAGGCGTCTAAGTCAGAACGGTCATCTACCATAACTGAATCAAATACTACTGGACTCAAGAGCAAAATAAGTTGATGTATTTTAAGAGGTAAACTAAAACTGAAGTTAGCAAACGGTTCTGAATTCTTAACGGTCCTCTGCATCAACAAAATCTGATGGACTTTAATTAAAGTCTAAGAAATGACCAACGGTCATTTTGCACTCCTCTATAAGAAGAGTGAAACAAAGACTTGAAGAGACACTTTAAAGAAAGAACATCTTCTCCGCAAACATTCAAATTCTATAAACTGATCAAGTGTCTTGTCAGTTTGAACGATAGTGAGAAGATCAAAGTTCTGTGTCAGCTTGTTAAAGCATCATACTCATCTGCAAAAGTCAACTTGAGAAGAGAAAGAATCGAAAAATCACAAGCGTATACAGTCTACAGCTAGAGTCTAGCTAAAGCTCTTCTCAACAAGTTCTAGAAAAGCATCAACATCCACTCGATTCAAGGAGGTCAATCAGTTGATAACACAAGTTCAAGACCAACCATCTTGAAGATCGAAAGAGATTTAAAACCTTGAAAAGACGACAATAGCACCTAACTCTCCAACTAAGTGTGAACCGCCGCTAAAGTAACTGTCGTCGCAATAGCTAACTGTTGGATACTGCAGGTGTGAGCCATCGACCCAGCTAAGGTAACCTTGTAAAGAAACTCATTGTTACCAGGTTCAGCTAATTTTTATTCATTGTATAATTTGTAAAGTAAACTCAGATCATATAGTGAATTTATTCCTTCTGTGGAAGGAAGAGAGATCGTAGAAGTTTTAAGACTTCGAACCTCTATAAAATCGATTGTGTGTTGTATTGCGTTCATTCTCTTAATCTACTTACGTCTTAAACTTGCACACAAGCTCACTCAACTTACATCCATCTCAAACTGAAAATAGACAAACCGCTATAATTAAACGAGATTTAATGATATAATGGTTGAAATTTAATGGTAAAGATGGTGGTAATTTTGTAAATAATAGAGAAAAAAATAAAGAAATGGGGGTTGTTTTCATCCAAACACATTAAAAATGATGATGTCAGTAATTTAAAAAAATCTTTAAAACTTTAAAGGATCATAACTTGCTCGTTTTTAATCCAATGCACACAAAAAATATATCAAATTAAAGCTCTCTTCATGCTTTTTCATTTAAGATGTCGAAAGACTATGTTTAGATAAAAAAAATATGAACGAAAAATATAAAAGATAATTTTTTACGCGTACCCAAGTTGTAAATGCTTTCGGTAGCATATAATAATTATTCATTAGCATTATGATAATATATGCTAACGAAGCATTTGTCATATGCTAACATAATGTATTCATTGTGCTAATAAAGAATTATCACAATGCTAGTATAGTACAGATTTATTAGGATTTATTCAATCTCAATTAAGATTTTATTTCATCTCAATTATGGTTTATTCCATCTAATTATGATTACTAGTTTTTTTTGAATTTAATTTTTCATTTTTAGTTCCTAATTAATTATTAGGTTTATCACATCTAATTATGATTTTTAATGTATGTTGACAGAGTGTTGTCATATGCTAACATAGTGTATTCACAGTGGTGACGAAGCAAAACCATAATGCTAACATAGTACAAATATATTATTAGTATGATTTGTTCCAACTCATTTAGGGTTTATCACATTCAATCAATGTTTATTTCGTCTAATTAGGTTTATTTCATCCAATTAGGGTTTATTCCATTTAATTAGGATTTATTAAATCAAATTAGGTTTATAATTAATTTTTAGAATATATTTTTCGCTAACAATATTTGAAAATTTTAATTAGCATAACGATAATACTTCGTTAGCATGATGATAATACTTCGTTAGCATGACGATCTATTATCAAATCCTCCGTGATTTTTATAAGAATTATCAAATTACGTTAATACCCCCGCGTGAAAAACTTTTCAAATATTACAAAATTATCACCTCATTTTTAATCTAATCCGGACCTTTGATTTTTAAGTATTGTGTGGTGCGAGATGTGGTCCTCGTTCTCACATTAGGATTGGTTTTTACCTAACCCATATATATATATATATATATATATATATATATATATAGGGTAGGGTTCACATGAGAATCAACCTTCATGTGGGAACTAGGAACTAATCTCAACCATACAATGCTTTGATCTCAATGGTACATATTTAAATAAAAAGACGGTGGCATAATGATAAATATGAAGAAGTCAAACTTACCCCTGGTCAAAGCTGACATCAGCATCCTTACATAAAATTTATTTAAACTTTAAACATCCATAACTTGCTCATTTTTCATTAGATTAACGCAAATTATATATCAAATTAATGCTCTTTTCCTGCTATTTCATTTAAGATCCATTGTTCCTATGTTTATTCTAAAATATCTTTTTTCGTCCATAATAACGTGATGTTAAACTCAGAATAGCATGAAAAAATATTCACAATAGCATGGAAGTATACACATAATAGCATGAAAAAATATTCATAAAACACATAAATTTTATTCATAATACCAGTAGTAGTGTTCGTTAATGGTAGAACATTATATGTTCATACTAGCATGCATATATATATTCATATTAGCATGTATATATGTTCATAATAACATGATAATACTCTCATTTTAGTATAACGAAATTTATAAAAATAGACAATGGTTTTAAAGTGTTGTCTATATGATTTCTGAAAATTATGCTCAAATATTACAAGTTTGCCACCCCGCCTTTGACCAAAAATTGACCAAATTTTAGCCATCTAAATCAAAGCAATGGATGAATGAGATGAGTTCCTAGTTCTCACATGGGGAATGAGTTCTCATTTGATCCGCTCCATATATATATATATAGGGAATGGATCAATTGTAAACCATTCCCTAGTGTATAAACTATAAACCAATCTCTTACCATTCATCCAAAAAAATACACTGCCAAGATTTAGAGCAAAATACGGTGGCAATTACGTAATTTTCGTGAGTTTTTTCAGGCTGTGGGGGTATTTCCGTCATATATTTGAAAAAAGTTGATGTCATGCTAACTCCGCATCTCAAAAAATTCTTAAAAACTTCAAACAATCATAACATATTCGTCTTTTGTCGGATTAATGCAAATAATATATCAAAATTAAAGGTCTTTTAATCCTCTTTCATTTAAGATCAGTGAAGCATATGTTCATTTAAAAAATATGAACAAAAAATACAAAAATTTCATTTTTCACGCGTAGTTAAGCTCAAAATACTTCATTAGCATACGATAAATGTTTCGTTAGCATATGATAAATGTTTTGTTAACATCAATTGTATTGCTGTAAAGGTTTATGAAATAACAATTAGGTATGCTTCTTTAGCATATGACACATATTTCATTAGCATCAATTATACTGTTGTAATGATTTATTTCATCTCAATTAGAATATGTTACGTTAGTATTAATTATATTGCTATAAGAGTTTATTTCATCCTAATTAGGATGTTCTTTGTTAGCATATGGTAAATGTTTCATTAGTATCAGTTATATATTGATATCGAAAAATACATTAATCATTAAGATTTTTTTGTATGAGAATGATAATGCATTGCTAATGTTAACATTACCATATGCTAACAAAAATAATATAATAATGCTAATGTAGTGTAGTTATATATATACTAATTAACATAATCATATGTGTTTAATTTTACATATGTATAATCATTGTATAACTTCTATATCCCAATTAGACATGATTCATTAGCATATACTAAATATTTCATTAGCATCGATTATGTGATACCCCAACCCTTTTTGCTAAATTATAAATTATAATTTTGGTAAATGATTTTGAATTAATATCGTTTGAATATTCATTATGATGGTATGTTCGTATTTTATGTCGTTATTTCAATGCAGGTTGTCCCACTCGAGCCGATACGTCATAGCACGGTGATATTATACTGAGTGTATAATACAATTTGCATTTTTAATACTAAAATATCGAGTTATATGATAGTGAATGTGATTACATTCGAGTTTATTTTTGCCACACCTTGAACACCCTAACGTTGAGTTGATCGGGGGTTCAGGGGGCTAGGGGGTAACGTCCCCTGCTTTTTCGGTATATATTAAATGTGTTTTGAAATTTAAATAGAGTTGTAAATGTCTTTCAAAAAATAGCAATAGATCGAGTCTGCAACGCGACCATGGGACGCGACCTCATTCAGGCCGTGTACCGAGCAGCCTGCGACGTGACCACCTCCAGGTCGCGTGCCAAGAGTTCTGCAACACGATCTCGAGGCGTGACCGGTTGGATCGTGTGACACCACTTCAGAGAGTTGTTTTCCTTTGGCTCGAACGCGACCTCCAAGCGTGACCCCCCTTAGGTCGCGCCCGGCTTCGGAATTTCCATCCTTTAAATACTACACTTCACTCATTTCCTCTTCATTTCTTCTTCACTTGGGCGATTTTTCTCCCAATCCTCTCAAGAAATTCTTCAAGTTTTGGAGTGGATTCTCTCATTATCATCCATCAACCAAGGTAACTTCATACATCTTCTTCTTGGTGATTAAGCAACATATTCATGTTGATTTAAATCTAGGGTTTATATTCAAAAATTTAGGGTTTTCGATTTCATTGATCCTCTTGCCTTGATATCTTGAACATATGGTTTATTTACATCCTTGAAGCTATATGTGTTGTTAAATTAAGATTCCTATGGTTTATTATTGCTAGGGTTTGGATTTTTGCCCTGATTTCCCCTAAATATGTTGATGTTTGGTTGGAGGTGTTGTGATGGTTGTATGAAGTTAATTTTCATATATGTTAGAGCCATATGATAGAGGTTCATGTATTGGAAATTATGAGTTTAAAGGATTTAAATTGAGTCATGTTCTTGTGGTTCAAATAGGTGCACATAACTTGTTCGATTAAATGTCTCAAAGAGTTTTGATGTGTATTTTGAGTCCAAAATTTTATTATGAGCTCATATATCCATGGTTGAGCATGTGGATATGTATGAAAAATCTTAAAGCATGTATAGTATGTATTTGGTCAAAATTATGAAATAATTGTATAACTCGACGTCTAAAATGAAAAAAGGATTTAAAGGTGCTAGGCGACGTATTGGGGTTTGAGATGGACAACTTGTGCACGACAAAGGAGTATTTCAAGGTTGAAAGGATTTTGAAAGAGTCTCATAAGGTGGGGTAACTCTAAGCTGTGAACACGTGTGTAACACCTCAATTTCACTTTAATAGAAAAGGGCATGTTAACTATGCTTTTCATTAATAAAAATATTTTACTTGAAATACAGCGGAAGTTTCAAAGCATAACTCAACATTTATTACATTACATAAAGTCAAAAACAAATTAAATCCTTAATTATGCTTGACTACTTGACCACCATCATCATATCTTGTCCGCTACGCATCACCCGAGACAACACCTGAAAAGATAAGTAGATTTTGGGGTGAGTACTACTAACTCAGTGGGGAGTGTCCAATTATCCAAGCTATATAAAATTAAGCGAATAAGTGAGAATAGTAAAAGTGTTCAGTCCGTAGACCAAACCATATAGCCCGTAGGCCTTGTCTTGTTTATCCCGGAGGCCCGTTCTCATTTAGCCCGGAGGCCCATTTTCATCTTTAGCCCGGAGGCCCATGCTTGTTTAGCCCGGAGGACCATGCTCATTTAGCCCGGAGGCCCTGTACTGTGCTGTGTCATCACATACTCGATAATAAAATATAGAGAGAATAATTAGGACATGATCACGTAAAACCCCACCTTGACCTTGACCTTGACCTTGACCTTGATATTAACTGATTAAGTCATGTGCGCCCTATAATTAATTATCTTAAATTGATACAATGCATAACATGATGTAATAAAACTATGCATGAGGCTAATGTATGATGCATGCTCAAAAACAACTAACGCCAAGCTATCATGAGTGTGTGTGTGTGTGTGTGTGTGTATGTGTGTCTATATATATATATCAAGGAATGACAAAAAATGTTAAAAGAAATTAGCTAATGTATTGGTTAAATTTACAAACCAATTTACGTAACTATGCATGCATATATATATATATATATAATTTTGGTATGATATGCTTACTAAAAAAAATATGTAGCAATTTAAATATTAAAATTCGGGTCGCTACATCCTTCCCTACTAAAAAAATTTCATCCTCGAAATTACTTACTTAAACCTCAAACTGCAAAAAATCTATACATAACACCAACTCTCATTTCCTCACTAGTTGTAGCTTGCTGGTATCTAGATCTAACACTATCCTCATATACTTCTATGCTACCTTATCATCGATATACTTACTCTATCTAATAAAATAATCGTTATACTTCGTAAATCTCCTAACTATAGCTTAGAAATTCTCCACCAATCTTATTATATATATATATATATTTATAGAGTTCTAACTTAATAATAATAATAATAATAATAATAATAATAAATTTTATTAATCAAGAGCTTAATTACAAAAACGTGAATTCTAGAAAATATATAATCTAGTATGCTTTATCTTTTCTAAGTATTGCTAGCTTTGTCTCTTCCGTCTCTTATCTGAATTGGTCTCAATACTTAGTCCTCTATTTGAATCTCTTAATTCTCTTCCAAAGACCTTGCCTCTCCATTCGTCCATAAGGCAGAGCATGAATTTTTCAAAATCTATTGTTTCCCTAAATCCTGGAGTATATTCCAAAATTTCTTTAGCAATCTCCTTGGCTAAGGGCTTCAATAACTTGGGTATAGTTACACCGACTATTTCAGTAGCTATCATAGAGTCGAATTCTATCTACTCTTTCTTAATTTTCCTCCATATCCTGTAGATTCTCATCAATTGTCTTTCTACTCCTATTGTTTCATCCCATTGAAATTCCCATAGATCATCAATAAATCTGGCTTTGCGGGTTCTAATACGTTCTTCTACTGACAAAGTTAGTTGGTGCCTTTCTATTACAATCTTGTGTTCCGTGCAAGCTCTAATCATCTGGAAAGATTGCAATCTTAAAGTAAATCTCGAGGACTATCAAAACATTTTATAATTTCCATATAATCATAAACTTAACATGAAACCAAAACTTTAACTTATACCTCTTCTCGGAGTGATGCGGCGGATGTGATGATGGTCAATACTTACTTGCTTGCATTTTTTTTTAAGTATGCAGGAAAGTAGACCTTTCTCTAATACCACTCTGTAACGCCCCAATTTCACTTTAATAGAAAAAGGCATGTTATCCATGCTTTTCATTAATAAAAATATTTTACTTGAAATACAACGGAAGTTTCAAAGCATAACTCAGCATTTATTACATAAAATAAAGTAAATCCTTAATTATGCTTGACTACTTGACCACCATCATCACATCTTGTCCGCTACGCATCACTCGAGACAATACCTGAAAAGATAAGTAGATTTTAGGGTGAGTACTACTGACTCAGTGGGGAGTATCCAATTATTCAAGCTATATAAAATTAAGTGACTAAGTGAGAATAGTAAAAGTGTTCAGTCCGTAGACCAAACCATATAGCCCGTAGGCCCTGTCTTGTTTAGCCCGGAAGCCCATTCTCATTTAGCCCGGAGGCCCATTTTCATCTTTAGCCCGGAGGCCCATGCTTATTTAGCCCGAAGGCCCTGTACTGTGCTATGTCATCACATACTCGATAATAAAATATGGAGAGAATAATTAGGACATGATCACGTAAAAGCCCACCTTGACCTTGACCTTGATATTAACTGATTAAGTCATGCGCGCCCTATAATTAATTATCTTAAATTAATACAATGCATAACATGATGTAATAAAACTATGCATGAGGCTAATGTATGATGCATGCTCAAAAAAACTAACGCCAAGCTATCATGAGTGTGTGTGTGTGTGTGTGTGTGTGTGTATCAAGGAATGACAAAAAATGCTAAAAGAAATTAGCTAATGTATTGGTTAAATTTACAAACCAATTTACGTAAATATGCATGCATATATATATATATATTTATAAAATTTTGGTATGATATGCTTACTAAAACAAAATATGTAGCAATTTAAATATTAAAAATCGGGTCTCTACAACGTGTAAAGTTATAGTTATTGTTGTGCTTTGATTGTATAAGTATGTAGGGTCTTCGGACCGGTGATATAAATGAGACCCTTCGGGGCAATATAGAGATCCTTCGGGGTCGACAAAGAGATCATTCAAAGTCGACAAAGAGGTCCTATGGGATCGATATAGACTTGTTAATGTCCTCCATGGGGGATAATAAGCTCGCGGGCATCCCTACAGGGCTAAGATGTTCATTAACAGGGGCATCATGATGTTTGGACCATACGGGGTTGAGACTAGTCTCCACAAAGTAAAGAAATTTCCATATGTTATATTTTCAATTGTGCAATTGGCTATGACTGTTTGCAGTGTTCCCCACTGAGTATGTTGATAAATACTTACCCCATTTATTTAATGAATTTCAGGTTGAGGAGTTGAGGGATGAGTAGGAGCATTGTGAACACAAGAGAACCCCCATAAGCTTGTGTTTATTTTTGCATGATCTTCTTTTGAAATACTCACATTATTAATATTGCATTGATCATTCTTCTTTTGTTTTTATGATCAATGATCATTGGGGGTGTGACTAGCCCTATTTTGTAGTTATGCTGTATTTAATTTGATATACATATATATATATATATATATATATATATATATATATATATTATACAAAACATTTTAAAGGTGGGTCGTTCGACCTTGGAGCCATCTATGTGCGAATTATGTCAATAAACCCCTATGCTATGTATGTTAATTTAGGGTGTTAGACGGGAGGGTTGTGTAAGACCTATGATTCCGATAGGTTAGATGATTGTATGATTGTGTGGATGAGCTTACACGATACTTCTACTTAATACTATATTGTGTGACAAAAAAGATATGATAGGTTGCATGTTATAATTGCGAACTGCTCAATTAAATGTAAGCATACCATTATAAGTAAGTAAATTGTATGTTAAGTGACGTGGTCAAACGAAGTAGTTTGGGGCGTTACAGATTATATTACTTTAAATGTTTACTACATCTCAATTAAGATATGCTTCATTGGCATCAATTATATTGCTATAAATGTTTATTTAATCCTAATTAGGATGTGTTTCATTAGTATCAATTATATTGACAATGAACAATACATTAATATATATGTTATTATTTGTGCTAACGAATATTTTCATGTATGCTAAGTTAGATACTTTTAAATGCTGATATTGTGATATTGTGATGACAGGTAGCAACTCAAGTTCTGATGATTTGGAGACTAAAATATATATACCAAGTTGTGAGTCTACTATGACGCCATTGAAAGATTTATGAGGCATCTGCATATTTTTCTTTAGCTGAAAGAATCTAGTCTTTAAATCAACTAATTGGCCTGTATTTTTAGTTTTTTGTTTTAGTGTTTCTTTTTGTTCTTGGCGTTTCTTGTATTTTGTACCTTTAATGTAGCGTAAACTAATATTAATTTCTTTAGCATATTATTTGAATTACGTTATAAATATATTCTATATTGTATTCGTCTGGTACAATTATTCAATGCTAACAGTGTTTTATTATAATGCTAATGAAGTACTAACATATTGCTAACGAAAAACTGTATATTGACAGAGAACAATATACGTTAATGTTTTAAGATGTTTCCAAATTGATTATCTAATGCTAATATCTTATTAATATAATGCTAATGAAATAATAACATATTGCTAACGAAAGACAATATATTGACAACACATTAAATAATACATTAATGTGTTAAGATATTTTTTGTATGAAAATGCAAATACATTGTTAAAGTTAGCATTGTCATATGTTAATGAAAATATTGTGATAATGCTAACAGAATCATGTGTCTTTCATACTATATGTGATGATAATATAAATGAATATTAATATTAATAGTGAATACAAAAATATTTGCTAGCATAAATAAATGTTAATGTTATTGTTAGCATTGTCATATGTTATTCTTAGCATATGATAATGCTAACAATATAATTATACAACACATATGACTATAGCATTGGAATATGCTAAAGGAAGCATTATGCAATGTTAAATGAATGTATTATATAATGTTAACAAAATAATATTCATGTATTGGATTGAAGCCAAATAATAAAATTAATAATATTCAATCAAATAACCTTAACTTTATCCATGATTAATATTTTTTTGAAATTATTTTTTTGCTGAGAAGTAGGCTTGACTTGCTTTCCAACAATATTAAACCCGCCATTTAATTATTTCATAACAAAACCAGTTTTACATTTAAAATTACGTGTTGTGCATGAAATGATATTGCTTCGTTAGCATATAATTATGTGTTCATTAGCATATAATCGTGTCTCCGTTAGCCGGAGTTCTGGAAGTCCACATTTTTTCTTATTTTTTATTATTTTCACCTTGACATGAAAATTACTAAAATGTCACCGCATTTTTTAAAGTTCCTCTTATTTACAGTATTGGCACCGCCCCTTTGACTAAATCTAGACCATTGGATTTTGAACGATGTGTGGTGGGAGATTGGTTTACAGTTTACAGCAGAATCACCCCTATATATATATAAACAATATATATATATAGGATTTGGTTCAAATGAGAACTAGGTATTCACGTGAGAACTATAAACCATGCTTATTTATTGTAATTTTATAGCTTATTTTATTATATTTTAGTGCTAATTTTTTTTAAAAAAATTTATAGCTTATCATGTTGTATTTTAGTGCTAGTGACAATAGCACTAAAATACAATAAGATAAGCTACAAAATCATAATAAATAAGTATGGTTTATAGTTCTCACGGGAATAGCTAGTCCCCATTATAACCAACCCCTATATATATATATAGGGATGGGATCTGGTGAGAACCGGTCACCAGGTGAGAACCGGGAATCGATCCCATCCGTCCATCCTGAAAAATCGACGAAATAGATCAATTCAGATTTTCGGTGACATACTTGTAATTATCGTGAAAAATTTCAATTGGCGCGTCTCATTAAGGGCAAAATTGAAAAAAAAAATACTGTAGACATTGCTATCTTTTCGCGAAGAACAGAAATAAAAAACTGCCGAAATTCAACTTCTTTGCTGCGAAACTGAAATTACCGACCAAAAAACGAGATTCAAAGTGAAGAAATCAAAATCTACGACGCTTTGAATTAAAACTGAACTGAGCAAAGCAAAAATGGCAGAGAAAAAGACCGATTCAAGTTCAAAACTGGAGAAAGGTACAAAAAAGAACCCTACCTTTTCAGATTTCATTACTCTTTAATCACAAATTCAGAAAAAGTTGTAAAAACAGTTTTTCACATTGCTCGTTCGTTGATTTCCAAAAAAATACAGGATATAGTATCAATATGCGTAGTAGTTAAATTCATTGAACTGGTTTCGAAGAATTTATGTTGTTTTAACTGTATAAGAAACGTTGATTTTAGCATACAGAGAACACGAATTTCCCTGTACATGATTTTAAGGCATGTTAGAAAAATCCTCATTTTAGCATTTTGAGTAATACATTTTAGCATGTTGTATAACACATTTTAGCATTTTGTGTAATAAATTTTAACATTGTTTAAATTGAGTGGGATTGTCTTGAGCATTGTTTTCAGCGTTTCCTCTAATACATTTTAGCGTTCTGTGTAATAAATTTTAGCAAACTGAATAATAAATTTTAGCATTGCTCAAATTTATTGGGATGCTCTTGAGCATTGTTTTGAGAGATCTATTACTAAAATTGCATTTTAGCATTCCTTGTCATATATTTTAGCATTCTGTCCGATACTTTTTAGCATGTCATATTATGCAAATACAAGAAAATGAAAAGCAAGAGTTGTTAAGGAAGATCAAGAAAGAACAAAAAATACAAGGAATGAAGAAGATATGAAAAAAGAAGCAGCTACAACTGAACAAGACTACAAACTTGTTGAAGATGGCTACCCACTTCTGACAAGCAGAGCAATCCCATCCCCACTGACTAATGCAATCAAAAATTTCAATGAGGCACAAAGAGAAGCAGTGATCAATATGGGATTTGGTGAAATCCTAAAACCTACAAGTTAAAAAGTTACCGCACAAGATGACGTACTGGATTTTAAACAACTTCCATCCAAGAAGGTGTGAAATAGAACTTGCTGACAATGGAGGGAGACTGCACTTAGATGAAGATGATGTGCTATTGGTTCTTGGATTGCCGAAGGGCAGAACCTTGATAAGCAAAAGGACTAGAAACACAACATGTCAACTGATTGAAACTTGGAGGAAAAGATTTGCCGGGCACAAATATATGATTGTGCCTTCAAATGTTGTGACGGATATGCTTGAAGATGTTGAAGGAAGAGATTGGTTCAAGAGACAATTCATTGTGCTTCTGACATGTTGCTTGATTGAAAATGGTGGCAATGGTTATATATATCCTAACATCATGCACCATTTGCAAGATATTGACAATGTGTCAGAACTAAATTGGTGTGAGTTTATAATCCGATGTCTGGTGGAAACTTCACTACGGTGGCAAATAAACAAAGCAAGGGATTTCAGAGGACCAATACTATTCCTCACAGTAAAAATCCTCACAATCATTGTACTCTTATCATTTTAGCATAGATTTACAATAATTTTAGCATATTTATATACCAATTTTAACTTCTTCTTTCTGCATTGTTTCATATTACTCAAATTCAAATTCTAACAATATTTGCAAATGCAATAGCTTCTATATGTTGATAAGGTGATTTTGTATAATCAATATGTGCCAAGATCAGTGCCAGTTATTAGAGAATGGGATACGAACTTCTTTTTTGAGAGACAAGTTCTGGAAATTGATGCAGGAGGATTTGGTTTGGGTTTTATAGAGGATGCATTCATGGAGATCAATGATGATGCTAGACAGGAGTATCAAAGAGCTGATGTTGCGATTGCAACAATAGAATATGGAGGGCCAAGTAATGCTGAGATGACCAACCCTAAGAGACTGCCAAGATGCCGATCTCCAACTGTGAAAGATAAGCAATCTATAGCTCAAATGATCATTGAACATTCGAAGACAATAACCACATCAATGCAGACAATACTTGATCTAGTTAATGATCTTCCCAATGAGATGTTGAATGACAGTGTGTTCAAGAGGATGATTGATGTTGCACTTATGGTCACGAAAGCTGATCCATCAACCTCACCAGCACAGAATACACATAAATCATCTTCTCAAAGTGATGATGAATTCTGGGCATGTCCAAAACACATCAATGCAATAATTGAGATGGAGCAAGCTGCACTGAGGAGGGACGCTTTTAGGAAAATGATGGATGATGATGACCCAAGCTTCAACATAGGACTCACACAAGAAGAACAGAATGAAAAGTGGAATTAGATTTTGAAAGTATCGGGACTCTATGAAGTAGTGTATGCTACTGAAAACATGGATGATGAAATAAATGAAGAAATGGTTGAAGGTGAAGATACTGAAACAGAAAATGAAGAGGTACATTAAATTTTAGCATCACATGTATTCCATTCCAGTACAGTTCTAATCACACCTAGGCATGACATGACATCTGATAATGATATGAATCACATTACACAACAGATTCAACGGATAACATGTAAGCTTACAAGAAATGAAAATGAATTATACTGCTGGTTGATTGATAATGATGAATCAATTCTGTAAGTTCTTTATGATAATGTTTCATTATGTTTGATATCTGATAAGTGAAATGACTTAAAAAAAGAATACACTGATTTTACAGATCTCAATTTGTATACTCCGATGGTCGTGTGAGTATTACAATGCAAGACATGGGGACGTTGACTGCAGAATCCTATATTTACTCATATGTGATCGATGTCTGGAGTACAATATTGAACCACAATGAAGGAGTAAGAGGTCCATCATCTTGCAGAAAATTCTTTGCCACAACGGTTCCCACTCTAAGTGAAAATACATACCTGCATTCATATTATAACATTATAAAAATAAAGTATAACTTTTTAAAATTTTGACTGACAGTGCTTCTCTGTTTCACACCCACCAAAACACTTTGATGTAAAGAGAAGAATGATACAGTTCTCAGAACTGCTTCTTATGGAGATGAAGAGCTTCAAACACTTGAACATAGATGACACAGATCTGGTAAAATAATACTTATTCTAGCATGAAGAAATTCTAGGATACTCATAACATCTTACATTTTAGCATCTTATCTAATCTATTTTAGCATCTTATTTAATTCATTTTAGCATATTATCTAATACATTTTAGCATGTTCTTTTGCAGTACCTATTCCAAATATACTACTCACAACATTTTTTCATGATAGCAATTGATCTTGAGAAATAAAAAGCAGAAATAATTGACAATTCTTCAGCCATGGATGGTGATGAGAATGAAGTAAAATATGGCATCATCCCACAAACTTTGGTAAGCATATAATTACAACATCATTGTACATTTCAAACCACATAAAACTAATATTAAGAAACACAATGCAGGTTGAATTTTTAATTGATTTCCTCTACAACAATGGTCAAAAGAGAAGAGCCACAAAAATGTCAAAGCAGATGAAGCCTGCTGAAAGACTGAAGAGCCTGCTGAAAGACTGAAGATGCCATGGAGAGATGATACAAACAAATCTGACTGTGGGGCATCTGTTATGAGACATATGGAGACGTACAATGGAAATGGGTGGCAGAATTGGAACTGTGGCATAACTCCAAACAATTTGAAGCAGTTGAAATACATGAGAGCCAAATACTCTGCCGCAATACTTGCTGCAGACAATAACATTGAAAAAGAACGAATCATAGCTGAAGCAAAAATCCACTACAATCCTTCAATGGACACTGACTCTATTATTCTGAACAAGAAAAATTAGTTTGTATTATGTGTTTTTTGTATGAATATGTTTTAGCACAATCTTTGTTTGGATTTTGGTGTTTCATTTTAGATTGCTATATTATACAAGATAAGCAGTCTGAATAAATTTTAGCTTCATTGTCATGTAATTTCAGCTTCATAGTTCTTTAATTTCAGCATTATAGTCGTTCCATTTTAGCATCACTAAAAACCAATTGGGAAATAACGAATCAAGAACGAGAATGTAATGTTGAGCTGTCTAAATTAAATTTAACAACATATTCCTTTAATTTTAGCATAATAGTCCTATCATTTTAGCATCAGTGAAAAATATTGGCATCAAATATAAAAATACATGAACCAGAGTATCGTATTCAGCATTCTAAACTAATTTTAGCATCATAGTAGTATAATTGTAGCATTACATTATTCTCATTTGAGCATGTTAGACCCTGAACTGTAATAGTGTAATAATGTAATAAACACGAGTATTAGAAGCTTAAGATTAAAAATAAAAATTCCTAAAAATATTAGTATGTGATGGAGAAGTTAATCTAAAGAAATAAAAAATAATTAGTACGTTAAAATACTTATAAATTATCGAATAAAATAATTAGTATGTTAAAATATTCTATCCCGCCTAAATTATGAAGGACAAAAATGTAATTTTAATTAAATTTAGTAAACAGTTAACATATTCAAATTAAAAGTTGTGTCTGATCAGAAACCTGCAACTGCAATACGCATATGTTGATTGTTTTGAAATTCCGCTTTTCACAGAAGAATCATTCACGGAAGAAAAAACAGAACGAAGAAATCTAAAAAAAAACCCCGCAACCTCTAATCGCAAAAAATGGCAGGCAAGAAGAAACTTGAAGCCTCTACCAACAAAAAAGGTACACTTTTCATTTCTGTAACAAGAACATATATTCAAAGATCTGAACAAAAAAGTTAGGATTTGAACATATTTTAAACTAGTTGGATGTGTTTTTTTTTTTAACACTAGGAAAGCAAGCATAAACTTGTTTATAATTCTAGCATGAGTCTCGTAATGTAATACCGTACGTGTGCGGAATTTTTAAATGGTGAAAAAAGTAAGACAGTAAAGTTAATTTTTTTTAAATGCGATAATAATCAAGATACCATGTTTAACATAGAATAGAGAAGCCCCAATTTTAGCATGTTCTAAAACCTAGTTTTAACATAGTTTTAAAGGTATTTTTAAAATCTTTTTTCTAGCGTACTATTTAATGGTTTTTTAAATGATATGTTTAACATTGCAAAGCGTAGACCAAATTTTAGCATGTCCTAAAACTCCAGATTTAACATATTTTTACATTTATATTTAAAATAATTATTTTACCATAGTCTATAATGTTGTTTTAGCATGAGTAAATTCCAGTTTTAGCATCTCTCTGTGAGTTTTTTATATTGACAATGTTGAGTGATTGTGTGTTATGTAAACGTATGTAGATACTTTGAAGCGTAAAAATACAGAAACAAATTCATCTGGACAAACTGATGCAACAAATGTTGAAAGAAGAATGAAAGCAAGGAATGACAAGGACAGACAAAAATAAATTAAATCTCAATTTTTTGCTCGCATTCTTGAAGAAGAACTTGATTCTCAAAAAGATAAAGCTCAGTGTTCATTATCGAAAGTTGAGATGGTTATGGAGAAGAATACAAAGAAGCCAGAAATTTGGCCAACACTAAAGAGCATAGCACTCCCAGCACCTCTGACAAAAGCAATTAGGAGAATGAATGATGCACAGAAGGAAGTTGTCATTAGTATGGGATTTGGAGATATCCTATACTTGAATGTGTTCAATATCCCTCAAACGTTGAGCTTCTGGATTCTAGATAATTTCAATCCAAGGCGCTGCCAGATTGAACTTCCATATAATGGAAGTAGTGTTCCAATTACTGAGGATGATGTTGCAATCGCGTTTGAGTTTCCACAAGGTGAAACACTTGTCGAAAGAAGGAAAATGAATCATCCATGTAAGCTGATGGATAGCTAGAGAGAAGAGGTGAAGAAACAAAAGTACAAGATCCTACCGTCTGACATTGTTACAAAGATGATCGAGGACGTTGAAGGTGGAAGGTGGTTTAAGATATATTTCATGGTCTTGCTGACAAGTTGCCTTATAGAAAATGGAGGCAATGGTTATTTAGCTCCGAAGATCATGCATCTGTTAGATGATATTGACAATGTGTCAAAGTTCAACTGGTGTGAATTCACACTTAGAGCCTTAGTTGAGCATGCAATTACCTGGCACAGAAATAAGCAAAAAGACTTCACAGGCCCCGTCTTGTTCTTGACTGTAAGACTCCATATCTATATTTCATTTTAGCAAATATTTGTATACATTTTACACTATTTTTTATTATTATCATTACTAATTAGTACAATAATTGAACAATGCAATAGCTTGTGTATGTCGATAGGGTAGTCCTGTACACCAGGTATGTACCCAGATCTGTGCCGCTCATATGATAATGGACAAATGCTTTGTTAGTTGACAGAGAAGAACTCAAAGAGAGCGCAGGTGGATTTGGGTTAGGGTCAGTTTCTGAACCTTATTATGGTGAGGAGGATGAGACAGATGAAGATGAAGGAGACGAAGTTGAAGAAGAGGAAGATAAAGGAGAGGAAGATGAGGAAGAAGAAGAGGATGTGACTCACTATTCTGATCTCGGTTCGAGCTGCTCCCAACAACCTATTGAGCAAATTCGGAAAGGGATAATGAAGAATGCAAAGATAGCTGTTGCAGCTATCGAAAAAATAATTACTATTGTCAATGATGCTCCGCATGAGATGCTGAGAAAAAAAGAATTCAAGAGGATGGTTCAAGCAGCACTTCTGCTGACAAACGCAGAATCATCTCAGCAGAATGTAAACACAATACTAGAACTTTATGATGATTTCTGGGCCTGTCCAGAGCACATTACTGCGATTAAGGAGTTAGAGAAAGCTGTATTGAGAAGAGATGATGTCAAGAGGAAGTTAGATGGTTTCCCTACTCTGAGCCTGGATGATAACTATGAGAGATGGGACGCAGTCCTCAAAGTTGCTCAGGAGAATGAAAGGATGATTACAGATGAAAACGAAGAAAGAATTGCTAGAGAGAATGAGCCATTGGTACCTCTTCACACTCAAGATGAAGATGCATATGTTTCTCCTATTCATTTTGGACCAACTATGAGTGATGAAGAGCATACAGAGAAAGCTACTGCTGAGGAAGGAGATGAAGGAGAACAAACTAAGAACATACCTGAGGAAGAAGGTGATGGGGAACAGACTCAAAAGAAAGATAATGTAAGTAACATTCTGCCATTGATTTTGATATGAATATCTTGCTCGGATTATTGTGATCTTAATATCAGAAACATACTCCAAACTTACAGGTTGTTGGGACAAATACAGAGAAGGCTGGAAATGCTGTCACTCAAGAAGAAGAACATGAACATGAAAAAGAGCACGATGTAAATATGACATGTAACTCATTTTGGCATGCACAATTACATATTTTAGAATCAATCTGTAATTGAATTTAGCATTACCTGAAAAATTAATAATAACACAATAATCCAAACTTGCAAGTTGTTGATAAAAACAGAGAGAAACAAAGTTAAGCTGTGGAGCAAACTGTTGACACTCCACATGAAGATGAACAAGTTTGTAATGCTGAAGAAGAATCTGTAAGTTACATTTTAGCATGCTGTATAAATCATTTTAGCATGAACAATTACATATTTTAGCATCAGTATATAATTCAATTTAGCATTACCTGAAAAACTAATAATCACACAATAATCCAAACTTCCAGGGTGTTCATAAAAACACAGACAAAGAAGATCAAGTTGTGGAGCAAATTGATGACACTCCACATGAAAAGGAATAAGTTTCTACTGCTGAAGAAGAATCTGTAAGTTACATTTTAGCATTCTGTATAAATCATTTTACAAATTTGTCTAAATTTACTTTAGCATGCACTACCTTTCCAAGCAAAACATTGATAACATATTATATAAAATTTTCAACGTCGTCGCACTGTGAGAAAGGATAAGAAAAAGATTGTTGAGAAGGATTCTCATGCTGAGATAAATAAATATTAAATAATATACATATCATTATACTTCATAAAATTTTATCATGATAACCAATCTTCACATAAAAACTATGATTTCGTATAATCGTGTAGGGATACACAAGGATGGTCACAAGGAATAAATCATCTTTGAAGAAAACTGACAAGATGGTATCTCCTTATCAAGAGAGAGCCATAACAACAAATGAAAAGTTGACCAAGATTGAGAAGGAATTGTACATGTGGTTGATGATGAATGAGGAAGCGAATGAGTAATTTTCATATATGGTCTTTCAATATTTTTTCATATTATAAAACAAAATAATTTTGAAAACATCTCACAAAGAATTGATTTTTGCAGAAATGATTTTCTTTATTCGGATGAAGATGTCTTCATTGGAAGGAATGAAATGAAGACATTAGCTCATGGCACATACATTAGCTATGCCGTTATCGATGTGTGGAGCACCATCCTAAATCATAAAGAAAAACTGAGAGCTCCGAACTCCCCGAGAAGATTCTTCAGTTCAACGGACACAACTGTAAGTGATTTGGAGATCTTCAGTCCGATGCTAAAATGTGTATATCTCTATGCTAATATGTGTAATCCACGGTGCTAAAATTGTTATACTGAGGCTTTTTTTTGTATATTGTACAGTGGAAAATAATTTCAGAGCCTGTTGCAGCATGGGATGAGGAGAAAGGAATATTCAAATTCTGTGAGACACTGCTTGGAGAGATTCAGAGGATGAAAACACTCACCATCGCAGAAATTGAAATGGTAAAACAAATATATACATGAGATTATTAATTATAGAAGAACAAAACTCACATAATCTTACTATTCATGTGCAGTTCCTCTTTCCCACATACAATTCGAACCATTACTATATTGTTTCCATCTGTCTTTTCAAAAACAAAGTCGACATACTCGACAACTCTTCAGTGCTAGATGGTGAAGAAAGAGCCAAGTATGGTGACATCCCCGACCTCACGGTATGAACAACTAAACAAATACAAATGTTAATTATTCATCAGAACACCACTAACAATCAAAAATATACAGGTCAAATTTCTGGTAGAATTCCTGAGGAATAATGGACATAGTAAGAAAGCGGCACAACTGTTGAAGAATTTCAACTCTGCTGATGGACTGAAGATGCCGTGGAGGAATGAAACCAACAAAATTGACTGTGGGGTATTTGCGATGAGGCATTTGGAAACATACAAGGGAGACGGGCTCAAGAATTGGAAATGTGGAATAAAGCCAAATACTGTGCTGCAATTCTCACCGCAGATAGTAATATCTGAGCTGTGAGAAACTGTGATACCCCGACCTTTTTGCTAAATTATAAATTATAATTTTGGAAAATGAAGTTGAATTAATATTGTTTGAATATTAATTATGATGGTATGTTCGTATTTTATGTTGTTGTTTCAATGCAGGTTGCCCCACTCGAGTCGATACGTCATAGCACACAGTGATGTTATACTGAGTGTATAATACAGTTTAAATTTTAAATACTAAAGTGTCGAGTTATATGAAAATGAATGAATGTAATTGTATTTAAGTCGTGTTAAATGGAGTTGGAAATGTCCGGGAGTCGAGATAGATAAGGGGGTCGATTTGAGCACGCCGCGCGCCCGCGGGATGGTGCGCCCCCGCGGGGAGGCTGAGCGCCTGCGGGATGAGCGAGGCGCGCGCGCCAGCGCAGGGCTACGCGGTCGCGGGGAGCATTGGCCGAGAGCCCTCATGCGCGGTTGCGGGGAGGCGCGCGGTCGCGTGGGCTGGACGACTTTTCTGTCTGGATTTCTACCTATAAATACCACACTTATTCATTTCATCTTCATTTCTCCTCTCTTGTTGGACGATTCTTCCTCCATCCCTCTCAAGAAATTCTTCAAGTTTTGGGTGGATTCTTTCATCATCCTCCATCAACTAAGGTAACTTTATACCCTCTTCATCTTGGTGATTAAACACCATTTCCATGTTAATTTGAAACTAGGGTTCATACCCAAAAATTAGGGTTTTCGATTTTATTGATCCTCTTGCCTAGATATCTTGAACATATGGTTTATTTACCTCCTTGAAGCTATATGTGAAGTTATATCAAATTCTTATGGTTCATTGTTGCTAGTGTTTGGATTTTTGCCCTAATTTCCCCTTGTTTTGTTGATTTTTGGTTGGAAGTGTTGTAATGGTTTTATGAAATTGATTTTCATGTATGTTAGAGCCCTAGGATGAAGGTGTTTGTATTTGAAATATTGAGTTTAAATGATTTAAATTGAGTCTTGATCTTGTGGTTTAAATGAGTACACGTAACGTGCTTGATTAAATGTTTCAAAGAGTTTTAATGTGTATTTTGAGTCCAAAATCATAGTATGAGCTTGTATATCCATGGTTGTGTATATGGATATGTTTGAAGACCTTAAAGAAAAGTATAGCATGAGTTTGGTCTAAATTATGATTTAATTGTATGACTCGACATCTAAAATGAAAAAGGGGATTTAAAGGTGCTAGGCGACGTATTGGGGCTCGAGGAGGACAACTTGTGCACGGAAAATGAGTATTTCAAGATTAAAAGGATTTTAAAGCGTCTCATAAGGTGGGGTAACTCTAAACTGTGAACACGTGTAAAGTTATAGTTATTATTATGGTTGATTGTATATATATGAATGAGACCCTTCGGGGCAGAACAGAGATCCTTCGGGGTCGACAAAAGAGATCCTTCGGGGTCGACAAAAGAGATCTTTCGGGATCGATAATATACTCGTTAATGTCTTCCCTGAGGAATAATAAGCCTGCGGGCATCCCTACAGGGATAAAGACGTTCATTAACGGGGGCATCATGATATTTGGGGCCTACGAGGTTGAGGCTAGTCTCCACACAGAAAAGAAGTATCCATATGTTATATTTTCACTTGTGCAATTAGCTATAACTGTTTATAGTGTTCCCCACTGAGTATGTTGTTAAATACTCACCCCATTCATTCAATGAATTTCAGGTTGAGGAGTCGAGGCCTGGGTAGGATCGTTATGAACACAAGAGAACCCCACAAGCTTGTGTTTACTTTTTCATGCTCTTCCTTTGAAATACTTGCACTATTAATATTACATTGATCATTCTCCTTTTGTTTTTATGATCAATGATTGTTGGGGATGGGACTAGCCCTATTTTGTAGTTATGATGTATTTAACTTGATATTATGAAAAACATTTTAAAGGCGGGTCGTTTGACCTTGGAGCCTTCTATGTGTGAAGTATGTTATTGAACCCTATATTATGTATGTTGATTTAGGGTGCTAGACGGACGGGTTGTGTCAACCTATGAGCCCGATAGGGTAGATGATCGTATGGATGACGCAGATGGGCTTATACAATGCTTCCGATTGAGAATTATGACGTCATGCCTATTCATGCTTTTTGACCTAAGCTTCTGCTCATTTTATTATAAGTGCATAAAATTAAGTGCCTATGCAATGCTTCCCTTAAATACCATGTCGTGTGACAAATTAGATCCGATAGGTTGTATGTTATAATTGTGAAAAATTTGTATTGGGAATTATGATTTTATTCCTCATAATGAAACTTGACCTTAGCTTCCGCTCAATTTAAAATAAGCACTCCAAAATAAGTAAATAAATTATTTGTTAAGTGACGTGGTCAAACGGAGTAGTTTGGGGCGTTACAAGTATGTTAAGTGACATGGCCAAACGGAGTAGTTTAGGGCGTTACAAAGTGGTATCAGAGCAGGTCTACGCTCCTGTAGACTTGTTCTGTTTGTGTTTGAATTATGTATGAGAAATGTGGGTGGTTGTTCACGACGGCTACTCGGCTTGACTCCGATCCTAAGGTATGTACCTTTTTAAAGGTTTTCAAGTATGAGCAATATGAATGGGAGTGTATGTATAGACTGTGTTGGAAAAAGAAGTTAAAGAGTTGAATAAATCGTGATAGCATGATAAAGAAAAGAATGAATGGTCCGAAGTTGGACAATATAGATGAATGAAATGTATCTGTTGTCACGATCAGCTATGATGTTTTAAATTCCCGATACACACTTTATAGAAATGAAATCTTGAAAGTTGTGTGCTTTCTTGATTATGAAATGATGAAAGGTGCTTTAGTAGTCCTCGAATTAGCCTTAAGAATGACATAGACCTAACGAGCTAGTATGCCAGAAAGCTATTCTGAGCTTGGCATCTCATGCAAAGATAGTGGTGAATTGTTAGAGATCAGTATTCCTTCAGGAAAGAAAGTTTCTTCTAGCAAGATGGCGTATGGCCTGAAGCTAGAAATTAATAATAGAATGTTGAGAGCAGATCTTCAGGTCTTGGAGATGCGTGATCTCCACGTAATCCTAGGTATAGATTGGTTGAGAGAGAATCAGGCCACGATTCGATGTCGTGATCGTGAGGTCGAATTTGATTTTTCGGGTGAGCCTAAGTTAATCTTTTATGGCGCAAGAACGAGGTCAACTAAGAGGATCATTACAGCAACGAAGGCAATGAAGTTGTTGAAGAAAATAGGATGTCTGGGATTTCTCGTTAGTATAGTGGAGTTAAAGTCCACTAAAGTCCAAGTGTCAGACGTGCCAGTGGTGAATGAATTTCCCGATGTGTTTCCAGATGAGTTGCCAGGGATTACTCCTGACCGTCAGATCGAGTTCACCATCGACTTAGTGCCAGGTGCGATACCAATATCTAAAGCTCCATATAGAATGGCACAAAAAGAGTTGCAAGAGCTCAAGGTTCAACTTCAGGAGTTGCTTGACAACAAATTAATCTGACCAAGTGTTTCACCATGGGGAGCACATGTGTTATTTGTGAAGAAAAAGGATGGATCAATACGGATGTGCATTGATTATAGAGAATTGAACTGATTAACGATCAAGAACAAGTATCCGCTGCCAAGAATTGAAGCGGTGTGTTTTTGAAGATCGATTTGAGATCCGGCTATCATCAACTGAAGATCAAAGAGAGTGACATCCTAAAGACGGTATTTAGAATGCGTTATGGGCATTATGAGTTCACGGTGGTGCCTTTTGGATTGACCAATGCGCCTAGAGTCTTCATGGACTTGATGAATCGAGTGTTCCATCCGTACCTCGACCAGTTCGTAATAGTTTTCATCGATGATATCTTAATTTATTCAAGAAGCAAGGAGCAACATGCTGAGCATCTTAGAATTGTATTGGAGACTCTAAGGAAAGAGGAGTTGTATGCGAAATTTTCAAAGTGCGAGTTCTGGTTGGAGCGAGTGGCATTCCTTGGCCACGTGGTGACATCAAATGGAATTGTGGTAGATCCGTCAAAGGTGGAAGATGTTAGTAATTGGAAGACGCCGTCGAATGTTAATGAAGTCCAAAGTTTCTTAGGACTGGCAGGCTACTATAGAAGATTTATTAAGGGGTTTTCCAAGATATCGAGTCCTTGATGAGATTAAGAAGGAAGGATGAGAAGTTCCAATGGATTGAGACGTGTGAGCAGAGTTTTTAAGAATTAAAGTGACGTCTTGAGTCAGCCTCAGTGTTGATCATTCCTGATGGGACTGAAGGCTTTGTCATCTACAGTGACGCCTCGAAGCAAGGACTTGGGTGTGTTTTGATGCAACATGGAAAGGTAGTGGTGTACGCATCAAGACAGTTGAAGACGCATGAGCATAATTACCCGACGCATGATCTCGAATTAGCGGCTGTGGTTTATGCATTGAAGATTTGGAGGCATTATCTCTATGGAAACAAGTGCGAGATCTACACCGACCACAAAAGCTTGAAGTACCTCTTCACCCAGAAGGAGTTGAATTTGCGTCAAAGAAGATAGTTAGAGTTGGTGAAGGATTTCGATTGTACGATTTTATATCATCCTTGAAAGGCGAATGTTGTAGCCGATGCTTTGAGCCGAAAGAGCTATCTTCCAACCAAGCGAAGCCATTTGAAGTTCAACCGACTTGTGCTATTCCATAGAAACCTTGCCAAGAAGAAGGTACGTGGTGCTCAAGCAAGAGAAGACCCGAAGAAGAAAATCGTTAAGAAGATAGACCTAGTATTCGGTAGATTGAGAGTTTCAGTATGATAGAAGTTTTTTTTTGTTGAGTCTATTCATTCATTCTCGCGTCAATAGAATCGATTTGTTCATTCTCTTTTGGAATCGATTATTCTCTTGTTAATTGAATCAATTGCCCTTCAATAGCTTCGTATCAATTGAAATTCTCCATTTGTACCATTTGAAATTCTTTGATTATATCTGCTGGGATAATTTGGAAACTTTTGAATGATACTTCTTTGATCATCAAGAATTAGTAATGGCATTTCCTTGATAGGCTATGATGTCGCCCTTGTGAAAATATTTTAGCACGGTTTTCAGTTGCTAACCGTTGATTTTTTCCATATCTTTGTTATATGCAAGAACCCTTCAAGTTTATAAGTCCTCTAAAAAGGCAATGTTTTTGACATATATAACCTAGTGTTATATCTCTTCCAGTTTTTAAGCTTGTTAAGGAATTGTTGATCAAGATAAAGCCCTCACTCTGAGGCATTCGTTTATTCTGTCGCCACTCATAAGATTATTGAATAATTGATTTGTTTTGGACAAGGGTCGAATCATTAATATTTTTCCCCCTCCGTTGATTTATTTTAAATATAGAAAATAAAACCCTAACATCTTAGTATAAAAGATTACTTTTTTCTAGGGCACCATATTTTGTTTCACGCCGTCTCTCTCTGGATGCAAGTTCTTTGAAAATAGATTCAAGGTATTTTTTTCTCTTTTTGTCAAAGTCTAAACCATTTGTTCTTCAAGATTTATAGACCTAAAAGTCTGGAATTCTTACTAATGAAGTCTCGTTGTTATTGGATTGGTATAGTAATCATTATAACATTATCATTATTTTTTTTTTAATTTAGTCTATTTTTTTGTTAGGATGTATCTTTACTATATCGAATTTTGGGATATTAAATATTTGTTCATCTTCCATGTTTATGATATATCAATTTGAACGCCATTTTGAAATTTTAATATAATTTTTCATAATCTTGTTTGTCACTTTATTTCGAAAGAAAAAAATATCGGAGTTTGAATCATGAATGGAATTTTACATTTCTTGATTTAAAATATAAATAGCTATAAGGATAAAATATGAATGCTTGGTTTTAAAATGGTCACGTATAGGTATGTACATCCAGATGATAATATAGATTATTATATTGTATCATTGGAGTTAATAGCTCTAAATCTTGATTAAGGATTTAAATTAATATTTGTTTATTATCGATCATAGCTATAATTCATTCAATTCTTTGCATTTCAGAATCTAAGATTATATATTTATATATATATATATACACGTATATCTATATATATATATCAACACCTATATCATATATTTACACATACACATATACGTGTCACAATTCATATACATATAATCATGCATGTTTATATTATTAATTAAATTTTGAGTATCAAATAAAAATTTATTCTATGTTCTAAATTTATCCAATGGGTCTGCCAAGATTTCAGATTTATCTTAGGACATTGCATTCATATTTTGTATTGTTTTATTTCATTCAGGATCTCAATCACAAATATTTCATAGCTGTAAAGAATTTTTGCAGATTTGATTTGTCGCTAATTAATTCTTAATTTTTCAATTCTGGACTTCATATTAATCTTTATAGACATAGTTTTATTTTATTTTTATAATCTCATCTACAATCTGGACGTTGATTATTACATTTATAGTTCAATTTTAGTTAGGTTTTCATTTAAGATTCAAATATATATTTATAGGATTTATTAATGTTGGTATTCTAGGTGCGGCGCGACTAAGACAATAAGTTACTACTAGTATTTGATTCAAAAGGGTCATCAGTTCAATTAAGGTGTGGGATTTCATTTATTTTATGCCGTTGATTTATACTTTGCCCATTTTAATATCATGTGTTGGCCGTATTTCATGTTACTATCAATGAGCCCTTGGACTATGTGTTCATTCATTATTTGGCTCTCAGTATTTGTGCACAAATGTCAATGTCGCTATGCGATTCAATTAGTACTAATGTACTATCATGTTTCGGTACTAAGGTACTATCACTTTATCAGTATCAGTTATATGTGTGCTGCAGTTTTATTAACTTGGGCAAATCTCTGCATAATTTCCCACACTGAATATATTTTATATATGCTCACCCCTCATTTAATATTTTCAGGTAACTAAGTTTGGTGGCGTGTGGAGGATCGAATGGCAGTTCAAGTCAAATCACATTTCTTCCGCATATCATAGTTTAAATTTCTTTAAATTAGTTATTTCTAATTCAATGTTTTATGGACCATGTTGCTTCTTAGACATCTACTCATGTGATTGTCTTTTGGTTAATTTTATTTTTAGAACTTATCATAAACTTTTCAAATAAAAATATTTCAGTTTCATCTCTTTGCTAGTGTATTGAATAAATTTTTATTTTGTTAACTTTATGTATTTATTTTTCAGCTCAATGTTTCAAATAATTAAATTAGATTATTATTTAAGTTTTAAAAAAAATTATTTTCTCACATTTCTGCATCAATAAAAAAAAATCAGTTTAACACTTTAAGAAATTTAGGGTGTTACAGTGTGGTATCAGAGCCAGGTTTACCTTCCTGTAGACTCCGTGAATCATTCATGCATTTAAATTCATTTCATGAGTCATTTGATCACCATGCGCTCCAATGTATATCAAGGTATAAAGTTTCATTTTCAGTTGAGTGAGTATATGATTTATTGGTTGTTATAGTGAGATTATTATGTTTCAGTTATTTAAACTCATGAGATGATAAAATATTTTATTTATTGAACTTAGTCCTCGAATTTAGAAATAACTTAGAAAGCCTTATAAATCTTCTATATCATTTCTGTAGGACGATGGTGAGAAATACAAGAGCATGTGTCAACAACGCTAATGGTAACAACAACAACAACAACCCTGAGAATAATGGTCGTAATGATGGAGAGAACTTGATGCACCAATTTCTCGGTGCTATCAAGGGATTTGTGCAACAATCTAATGAGCAATCTAATGCATCAGACCAATATGTGCGTCCCACGAGTCAAGTTGTTGAACAATTTCGGCGTTACACACCTCCCCGATTCAATGGTCGAGATGGACCACAAGCTGCTGAGGATTGGCTGGAAGATTTAGACCGAATTTTCACGCACATTAACTGTACTGATGGACAAAAGGTAGCATGTGCAGTGTTCCAGTTTACTGCTGATACTGGACGTTGGTGGAAACACTTTGTGAGTACCTTAAATGAGGAAGAAAAAGATCAGTTGTCATGGGAAATATTTCAAGAAGTGGTATTAGATAAGTATTTCACCACTGCCTTCAAAGAAAAGAAAGAGACTGAATTCTTTGATCTTAAGCAAGGTAACATGACAATTGAAGAGTACGAGAGAAAGTTTACTCAGTTGTCAAGGTATGCTCCTCATTTAGTGGACAATGAAGGGAAACGGATTGCAAAATTCAAAAGGGGTCTAAGAGCTGAGATCAAGAGGATCTTGGCCGCTCAAGTGATTGAAGATTTCAGTGACCTAGTAAAACGGGCTGAAGATGTAGCCATGAGCCTTGACATAGATAAGCCAGCTCAAAAGCAAGTTGATAACTCTGGAAAAAGAAGATGGGATAATCAAGAAAGGAATCGGGGAAAATTTCCTCCTAAGAAAGGAAGGTTTGAGACGAGAGCTAATGCTGGACCATCGGGAATGAAACCTCAATGCTCAAATTGTGGGAAAAACCATGGTGGACCCTGTCATCAAGGAATAGGAGAGTGCTATTACTGCCATGAGCCAGGTCACTATGCAAACTTTTGTCCCAAGAAGAGAAATGATGTGTCAGTTGGAAGGGGACATGGAGAACCTGAGAGAAGAGGAAAGGAACCTGAGAAAAGAGGCAATGCTCGATTCTTCACCTTGGCTCATCAAGAGGCGACAGTGAAGAATAATGAAACAATGACCGGTATGTTACCTATTTTTGGAACGCCTGCTGTTGTACTATTTGATTCTGGAGCATCGCATTCATTCATATCTTCTAAATTATGCCGTATGAAAGGAATTGAATGTGAAGTAGAGAACTTAGCCTTAAACATAAGTATTCCTTCAGGTGAGAACATAGTGACTGATAGGATTGCTCGAAAGGTCAAGATGGATTTTGGAGGTAGAGAACTTGAGGCTGATTTATATGAGATAGATATGCATGACTTTGATGTGATATTGGGAATGGACTGGTTAAGTCAGAATCATGCAACAATCAAGTGTTATGAAAGAGAGGTCGTTATTCAAAATCCAGGAGAGAAATCGTTCTCATTTTATGGTGCAAGAATTGGAAGATCACCAGTGGTGATATCTGCTATGAAGGCAATGAGATTGCTGAAGAAGGGTAGTTATCAAGGCTATTTAGTTAATATAGTTGGCGTGGAAGATCAGAGATCGCCAATTGAAGGAGTACCAATTGTCAATGAGTTTGCAGATGTATTTCCAGAAGAATTGTCTAGATTACCACCTAATAGACAAGTGGAATTCACTATTGACTTGGTACCGGGTGCAGGCCCAATTTCTAAAGCACCATATAGAATGGTCCCTAAGGAATTGCAAGAGATGAAGGCACAAATACAAGAGCTCTTAGATCAAGGATACATTCGTCCAAGTGTATCACCTTGGGGAGCACCTGTTTTATTTGTCAAGAAGAAGAATGGATCGATGCGTATGTGTATTTATTATCGTGAGTTGAATAGACTCACAATCAAAAACAAGTATCCATTACCCAGAATTGAGGATCTTTTTGATCAGTTAAAAGGAGCGGGGGTTTTCTCAAAGATAGATCTAAGATCGGGTTATCACCAATTAAAGGTGAGAGAAAGTGACATACCAAAGACAGCGTTCAGAACCAGATATGGTCATTATGAGTTTGTAGTCATGCCATTCGGATTGACTAATGCTCCAGCAGTATTCATGGATCTGATGAACCGGGTCTTCCATCCATTCTTAGATAAGTTGTCATTGTCTTTATAGATGATATCCTGGTTTACTCAAAGGATGAGAAGGAACATGAGGTGCATTTACGAACTGTCTTAGAAACTCTGAGAAATGAAAGGTTATATGCAAAGTTCAAGAAATGTGAATTCTGGTTAGATCGAGTAGCTTTTCTGGGTCATGTAGTAACGGCTCAAGGGATTGAAGTAGATCCGGCTAAGGTAGAATCCGTGAGTAATTGGAAAGCCCCCATAAATGCTGGTGAAGTGAGAAGTTTCTTAGGACTTGCTGGATATTATCGAAGATTTATCAAGGATTTTTCCAAGATAGCTGGTCCGATGACACAATTGACACGGAAAGGGATAGAGTTTAAATGGACGGAGAATTGTGAGCAAAGTTTCCAAGAGCTAAAGCGGAGATTGACAACAGCCCCAGTGTTAACTATTCCTGATGATTCCAATGAGTTCATTATCTACACCGATGCGTCAAAGTAAGGATTGGGGTGTGTGTTGATGCAAAAAGGAAAGGTTATCGCTTACGCGTCAAGACAGCTGAAGACACACGAGCACAATTACCCCACGCATGATTTAGAGTTGGCAGCAGTGGTACATGCTCTTAAGATTTGGAGGCATTACCTGTATAGAGCTAAGTGTGAGATTTTCACTGATCATAAGAGTTTGAAGTACTTTTTCACACAAAAAGAGCTCAATATGAGACAAAGAAGATGGTTAGAGCTCGTAAAGGATTATGATTGCTCAATTCAGTATCACTCGGGAAAGGCGAATGTGGTAGCCGATGCTCTTAGTAGAAAGAGTGAGAGACAGTCAACATCAAAGCTGACTCAACAAGATTCATTAATTAAGGATTTTGAAAGATTAAGTCTAGAAATAGTGACCCTGGGTACAACAAAGGCCATGTTGGCAGCACTAGTGATTAAGCCCACTTTAAGAGAACGAATCAAAAGGGCTCAAGAGAGCAATGAGTTTTTACAAAAGATAAGAAATCAAGGAGTCGGGGGAAGTTTGAAGGGCTTTGCGTTAGATGGGGATGGTGCTCTCATGATTGGTGGAAGAATTTGTGTGCCTAAGGACAAAGAGTTGATGAGGGAAATCTTAGATGAAGCACATTGTACAACATATGTGGCACATCCACGAAGTACCAAAATGTATCAAGATCTTCGAAGGACATTTTGGTGAAGAGGAATGAAAAGATCAGTTGCTGAGTATGTGAGTAGATGTTTGATATGCTAACAAGTGAAGGCTGAACACCAAAGACCATCTAGATTATTGAATTCATTGGATATACCGGAGTGGAAGTGGGAACACATCACGATGGATTTTGTTGTAAGACTCCCTAAAATGATGCGTGAACTCAATGCAGTTTGGGTAATTGTGGATCGGCTTACCAAGTCTGCTCATTTTCTTCCAGTAAGGATGACATACACAATGGATCAATTTGCACGACTGTATGTTAGTGAGATTGTTAGACTACATGGGGTGCCAGTTTCAATTGTATCCGATAGAGATCCAAGGTTTACCTCTAATTTTTGGAAGAGTTTACACGCGGCTATAGGAACAAAGTTGAAGTTTTCGACTGCTTATCACCCTCAAACTGATGGACAGTCAGAAAGAACTATCCAAATTCTCAAGGATATGTTAAGAACATGCGTCTTGGATATTGGAGGAAGTTGGGAGACACATTTACCACTAGTTGAGTTTGCTTACAACAATAGTTTTCAGTCAACTATTGGGATGGCACCATATGAAGCGCAAAGTGTAGGTCACCTTTATATTGGGACGAGGTTGGTGAAAGGAAGATTTTAGGTCCTGAAATTGTTGAGAATACAGTTGAAGTCATTGCAAAGATAAGAGAAAGGATTAAGACAGCTCAAGACAGACAGAAATCGTATGCTGACCGAAGAAGAAAAGATCTGCATTTTGATGTGAATGATAAAGTTTTTCTTAAAGTGGCTCCAATGAAGGGAGTTTTGAGATTTGGGAAGAAAGGGAAGCTGAGACCACGATTCATTGGGCCGTTCAAAATTCTGGAACGCATAGGAGATGTAGCTTACCATTTAGCATTGTCTCTTGAGTTGTCTGCAGTGCATAATGTGTTTCACGTGTCTATGCTTCGGAAGTATCTATATGATCCCAGTCATGTTGTACATCACGAGAACTTACAAATCAATAAAGATCTTACCTATGAAGAGGAGCCCAGTGCTGTGTTAGATCGTAAGGTTCACGTACTAAGAGGTCGAGAAATACCATTAATAAAAATTCAATGGACTAGGCATGGTCCTGATGAAGATACCTGGGAGCGTGAGGAAGAGATTCTGGCTCGTTACCCTAACTTAGACCCAAGTAAGTTTAATTTCGAGGACGAAATTTCTTTTTAGTGGGTAGGGTTGTAACAGCCCATTTTTCCAATCACTGTTTAAATAAAATATTTATTTTAAATTATGTGAATTATCAAGATTAGTGAATTTTAAATTTCCACAATGTTCGAGTTATGATATAGTCTAAGTCGCGCCCCTAGATATATATTCAATTTTATTTAGTAAATTAAATTTAATTATTAAAATCATATAGAAAATCATGTCGCATGTATTTAGAATATTGGTTTGTGCACGTCACTACACACACATATACATATATATATATATATGGACGTAAATGGGAAGTCAAAATAAAAAAAAATGATAAGATTATTGAATAATTAATTTGTTTTGGACAAGGGTCGAATCATTAATATTTTTCCCCCTCCGTTGATTTATTTTAAATATAGAAAATAAAACCCTAACATCTTAGTATAAAAGATTAATTTTTTCTAGGGCACCATATTTTGTTTCATGCCGTCTCTCTCTGGATGCAAGTTCTTTGAAAATAGATTCAAGGTATTTTTTTCTCTTTTTGTCAAAGTCTAAACCATTTGTTCTTCAAGATTTATAGACCTAAAAGTCTGGAATTCTTACTAATGAAGTCTTGTTGTTGTTGGATTGGTATAGTAATCATTTTTTTTTTAATTTAGTCTATTTTTTTGTTAGGATGTATCTTTACTGTATCGAATTTTGGGATATTAAATATTTGTTCATCTTCCATGTTCATGATATATCAATTTGAACGCCATTTTAAAATTTTAATATAATTTTTCATAATCTTATTTGTCACTTTATTTCGAAAGAAAAAAATATTGGAGTTTGAATCATGAATGGAATTTTACATTTCTTGATTTAAAATATAAATAGCTATAAGGATAAAATATGAATGCTTGGTTTTAAAATGGTCACGTATAGGTATGTACATCCAGATGATAATATAGATTATTATATTGTATCATTGGAGTTAATAGCTCTAAATCTTGATTAAGGATTTAAATTAATATTTGTTTATTATCGATCATAGCTATAATTCATTCAATTCTTTGCATTTCAGAATCTAAGATTATATATTTATATATATATAGATATACACGTATATCTATACATATATATATATATATCAACACCTATATCACATATTTACACATACACATATACGTGTCACAATGCATATACATATAATCATGCATGTTTATATTATTAATTAACTTTTGAGTATCAAATAAAAATTTAATCTATATTCTAAATTTATCCAATGGGTCTGCCAAGATTTCAGATTTATCATAGGACATTGCATTCATATTTTGTATTGTTTTATTTCATTCAGGATCTCAATCACAAATATTTCATAGCTGTAAAGAATTTTTGCAGATTTGATTTGTCGCTAATTAATTCTTAATTTTTCAATTCTGGACTTCATATTAATCTTTATAGACATAGTTTTATTTTATTTTTATAATCTCATCTACAATCTGGACGTTGATTATTACATTTATAGTTCAATTTTAGTTAGGTTTTCATTTAAGATTCAAATATATATTTATAGGATTTATTAATGTTGGTATTCTAGGTGCGGCGCGACTAAGACAATAAGTTTCTGCTAGTATTTGATTCAAAAGGGTCATCAGTTCAATTAAGGTGTGGGATTTCATTTATTTTATGCCGTTGATTTATACTTTGCCCATTTTAATATCATGTGTTGGTCGTATTTCATGTTACTATCAATGAGCCCTTGGACTATGTGTTCATTCATTATTTGGCTCTCAGTATTTGTGCACAAATGTCAATGTCGCTATGCGATTCAATTAGTACTAATGTACTATCATGTTTCGGTACTAAGGTACTATCAGTTTATCAGTATCAGTTATATGTGTGCTGCTGTTTTATTAACTTGGGCAAATCTCTGCATAATTTCCCACACTGAGTATATTTTTTATATGTTCACCCCTCATTTAACATTTTCAGGTAACTAACTTTGGTGGCGTGTGGAGGATCGAATGGCAGTTCAAGTCAAATCACATTTCTTCCGCATATCATAGTTTAAATTTCTTTAAATTAGTTATTTCTAATTCAATGTTTTATGGACCATGTTGCTTCTTAGACATCTACTCATGTGATTGTCTTTTGGTTAATTTTATTTTTAGAACTTATTATAAACTTTTCAAATAAAAATATTTCAGTTTCATCTCTTTGTTAGTGTATTAAATAAATTTTTATTTTGTTAACTTTATGTATTTATTTTTCAGCTCAATGTTTCAAATAATTAAATTAGATTATTATTTAAGTTTTAAAAAAAAATTATTTTCTCACATTTCTGCATCAATAAAAAAAATCAGTTTAACACTTTAAGAAATTTAGGGTGTTACACATACTCTTCGAACCCGTGAGGTTCCTTTAATAAAAGTGCAATGGAGTCGGCATGGACCCAATGCATGGAACCGATGAGGCCACTTGGGAGAAATAAGTTGATATTATAGCTCGATATCCAAATGTAACCGAAATATTAGGCTAATTTCGAGGATGAAATTTTTAAAAGTTGGGGAGATTGTAATACCCCGACCCTTTTTACTAAATTATAAATTATAATTTTGGAAAATGAAGTTGAATTAATATTGTTTGAATATTAATTATGATGGTATGTTCGTATTTTATACCGTTGTTTCAATGCAGGTTGCCCCCCTCGAGCCGATACGTCATAGCACACAGTGATGTTATACTGAGTGTATAATACAGTTTGAATTTTAAATACTAAAGTGTCGAGTTATATGAAAATGAATGAATGTAATTGTATTTAAGTCGTGTTAAATGGAGTTGGAAATGTCCGGGAGTCGAGATAGAAAAGGGGGTCGATTTGAGCACGCCGCGCCCCCGCGGGGTGGTGCGCCCCCGCGGGGAGGCTGAGCGCCCGCGGGACGGGCGAGTACGCGGTCGCGGGGAGCATTGGCTGAGAGCCCTCATGCGCGGTCGCGGGGAGGCGCGCGGTCGCGCGGGCTCGACGACTTTTCTGTCTGGATTTCTACCTATAAATACCACACTTATTCATTTCATCTTCATTTCTCATCTCTTGTTGGACGATTCTTCCTCCATCCCTCTCAAGAAATTCTTCAAGTTTTGGGTGGATTCTTTCATCATCCTCCATCAACTAAGGTAACTTTATACCCTCTTCACCTTGGTGATTAAACACCATTTCCATGTTAATTTGAAACTAGGGTTCATACCCAAAAATTAGGGTTTTCGATTTTATTGATCCTCTTGCCTAGATATCTTGAACATATGGTTTATTTACCTCCTTGAAGCTATATATGAAGTTAAATCAAATTCCTACGGTTCATTGTTGCTATGGTTTGGATTTTTACCCTAATTTCCCCTTGTTTTGTTGATTTTTGGTTGGAAGTGTTGTAATGGTTTTATGAAATTGATTTTCATGTATGTTAGAGCCCTAGGATGAAGGTGTTTGTATTTGAAATATTGAGTTTAAATGATTTAAATTGAGTCTTGATCTTGTGGTTTAAATGAGTGCACGTAACGTGCTCGATTAAATGTTTCAAAGAGTTTTAATGTGTATTTTGAGTCCAAAATCATAGTATGAGCTTGTATATCCATGGTTGTGTATGTGGATATGTTTGAAGACCTTAAAGAAAAGTATAGCATGAGTTTGGTCTAAATTATGATTTAATTGTATGACTCGATATCTAAAATGAAAAAGGGGATTTAAAGGTGCTAGGCGACGTATTGGGGCTCGAGGAGGACAACTTGTGCACGGCAAATGAGTATTTCAAGATTAAAAGGATTTTAAAGCGTCTCATAAGGTGGGGTAACTCTAAACTGTGAACACGTGTAAATTTATAGTTATTATTGTGCTTTGATTGTATATGTATGAATGAGACCCTTCGGGGCAGAACAGAGACGTTCATTAACGGGGGCATCATGATGTTTGGACCCTACGGGGTTGAGGCTAGTCTCCACAAAGAAAAGAAGTATCCATATGCTATATTTTCACTTGTGCAATTGGCTATAACTGTTTACAGTGTTCCCCACTGAGTATGTTGTTAAATACTCACCTCATTCATTCAATGAATTTCAGGTTAAGGAGTCGAAGCCTGGGTAGGAGCGTTGTGAACACAAGAGAACACCACAAGCTCGTGTTTACTTTTGCATGCTCTTCCTTTGAAATACTTGCACTACTAATATTACATTAATCATTCTCCTTTTGTTTTTATGATCAATGATTGTTGGGGATGGGACTAGCCCTATTTTGTAGTTATGATGTATTTAACTTGATATTATGCAAAACATTTTAAAGGCGGGTTGTTTGACCTTGGAGCCTTCTATGTGTGAAGTATGTTATTGAACCCTATATTATGTATGTTGATTTAGGGTGCTAGACAGGCGGGTTGTGTCAACCTATGAGCCCGATAGGCTAGATGATCGTATGGATGACGTAGATGGGCTTATACAATGCTTCCGTGAACTACTATGTTGTGTGATAGTGTGAATTCGATAGATTGCATGCTAATTCGTGAAAAATTTACATTGAGAATTATGACGTCATGCCTATTCATGCTTTTTGACCTAAGCTTCCGCTCATTTTATTATAAGTGCATAAAATTAAGTGCTTATGCAATGCTTTCCTTAAATACCATGTCGTGTGACAAATTAGATCCGATAGATTGTATGTCATAATTGTGAAAAATTTGTATTGGGAATTATGATTTTATTCCTCATAATGAAACTTGACCTTAGCTTCCGCTCAATTTAAAATAAGCACTCCAAAATGAGTAAATAAATTTTTTGTTAAGTGACGTGGCCAAACGGAGTAGTTTGGGGCATTACAAGTATGTTAAGTGATGTGGCCAAACGGAGTAGTTTGGGGCGTTACAGAAACAAAGTAGAGGCAAGCTTATTCTACAGGGTGTTAAGTCAAGATGCTCCGATCAGTGTTGAACAATTTCTTCTATCTCAGTGATTTGTAATCTTAAAACAATTCTACTATTCTCAAGACAAAATTTATCATCAACATTATGTTTATAAATATTAGATTAATTGGATAATATTTAGTTTAGGTTGATGAATATTAGTATTAGTATTAGGTTGATGGATATTTTCTGTGATGGATATTCGCAAGTCTTACTCTTAGTATGTAAGCCGTTTGTACTAACATGGTATTGTTCTTTTGATTTTGGCATCATAGCATTTGTCTTCTAATTTAGCATCCTACTTCGCTCGTTTTAGCCTTATTCATTACACATTTTAGGATGAGTTTATAAACAAAATATGCAACGATGATTTAACTTGAATGTGACACAATATACCCTATTTGGGGATGGTGAACCCTAATAGGAATTTCATAGTTACTAGTTGGCATCAGATCAGAATTAATTGGAATGTAATAGACCCTAATTAGGAACGGTGATCCCTACTGGAAAATATCACACCAAATTTAGCCTCATATGTTTCGCATTTTAGCATGTTCTCATGAAAGGTGATTTCATTGGAATGAAACCCAATATACCCTATTTGGGGACGGTGAACCCTAATGTGAATCTCAGAACTACTGATTCAGATCATATAAACCCTAATTGGGAACGGTGAACCCTACTGAAAAATGTCACACCAAATTTAGCCTCATAAGTTTTGCATTTAGCATGTTCTCATGAACGGTGATTACATTGGAATGAAACTCAATATACCCTATTTGGGGACGGTAAACCCTAATGGGAATCTCACAAATACTAATTCAGATCATATAAACCCTAATAGGGAACGGTGAACCCTACTGGAAAATGTCACACCAAATTTAGCCTCTTATTTTAATAATTTCAGCCCTATTCATTTCTCATTTTAGCATGTTCTCATGAACAAAATATGCACAGGGAATCGAAGAACATATTATGCACAATAACTGTGATTAATAAAACTTAATAGTAATACAATTACTGCAAAGGAAATGTAATAAACACTTTTATTAAAAATCATATATATTGTTCAAAATGAATGTGCTGAAAACAATTCACAAACACGATAAAAAACATCATATTGAACTATACCCAATCACTATAATAACATCAAAATGGACAGTTCCTAGCATCATGATCTGACAAATTGTGGTAATTGCTGCACATTCTGGGTGCTTTGTTCTCCATTCTCTTCCTTACCTCATTCTTAGATATCAAACGACTGCTGCTACCTTTTGTTTTAACTGGAATTGGTGGATGAACAACTTCAAAAGGTGCATGTAAACCGTAGAATTGCTCAAACATCACTGTCTTTCTATGTGAAGTAGAATCCTCCATATCACCACACTGAAATAATGCTTTCAACTTCTGCAAGCCAGCTAAAAATGAATTCATCTTCTCCACATCACGCTCAACATAGCCCAAACAAGAATAAAACTTTGAAAACAACTGATTTAGCAAACTCCTATTATTATCCGAGACAACAGATTTACCAAATACCTCAGCACCACCACCATGAATATGCTTAACTAATGCAGTTCTTATCCAACGGGAAGCAATATATTTAGATGGTATTGAAACTATTTTTAGATGCTTTAACAAGAGGAAAACATGAGAACACAATATCTCATCCTTAATAAATTTCTTACAGCTACATTCAACAGTATCTTCTTCTTTGTTGTATGTCACCCTGTGAGTAATCTTACTCCCATCATCAACATCATACAGTAGCCGAGAATCACAGTGCTTAATTCCTGCAACACTGCATTTAAAACACGAAGCAACAATTTGTTCTTGCACCTTCTTTAAAATTTCAGAAGTGTAAATACTAGCTACATATTTTTCAATTTGTAATGGAGTCTTTGTTATTGGAACAGTTGATTCGTCAAGGCTCTCATGCAGATCATATGCATGTCTCTGTGCATCAATAGCACTATCAAAATGCATAAAAAATTCAACTAGATTTGATCTGAAATTGATGTAGCGGTTGAATAGACTGTTAGAACTCTCTGAAATTGAAGTTGTTCTATAGAGACCACTCATTGGTAGTTCCCTAAAATAGGTAGGAATCTAATATTCTCGAATGCTGAAAATAGAATTGAACCAACTATCATTGGTCAAACAATAGTCCACCATGATATTATTCCATTTCAAATCAAAATTTGAAGGTTCATTGTAATCTGACCAAACAACATCACTTAATCTCTTCATGAACGATTCATCTTTCCTCAGCGTACGAGGAGACTTTTCATGAACCGTCATCATGATATGCCACATACAGAGCCTATGCCTAGAATCAGGAAAAGATTGTTCTACTACAATCTTCAATGCAGGGTCTTGATCAGTGATTATCATACCAGGATAATTCCTCATACATTTCAAAAACTTCTCAAATACCCAAGAATACGACTCATTATCTTCACCTGACAGCAAACTAGCACCAAAACATACACATTTACCATGGTTGTCCTTCCCAATAAAAGGAGCAAATATCATGTTATACCTATCATTAAAACAAAAGAGAAACCACCAAGTACTACTGAAAGAAATAAAATACATCATGGGATCAATGGTAACATATATGGAACAGAATGCTACAATGCTATATACACAATGCTAAAATTTTAAATCCGAGATGTTAAAACTATGTTATATGGTGCGTCGTTTTTTCACCAAAAATAAATGTTCCGACTTTCGTCGGCAAGCCCATACTGCAGAGTACAGTGGTGAACAGGATCGTCTCCTAAAGGACCGGCGAGAATTACTCTTGACGTTCAGTCTGCGTGCCCAAACCTCCAGAATCGCGTGAAGTTTATAACAAAATAAATTAAAGAATGAAATAACCAACTAAAGAAAATACTGTTGTCCGCCAGAAGCCATCTCAATGATGAGCTGTTTGGCTTCACCGAGGGTTTTGTTGGTAAGGGATCCCCCGCTCGCAGAATCGATGATTTTCCTGTCAAAAGAAAACATGCCACGGTAAAAATAATTGGTCAGAAGCTGATAATCAGTGAATCCATGGTCCGGTCATTTGCGGCAGAGTTGTTGAAATCTTTCCCAATATTCGGACAGGCTTTCATTCGGTTTCTGCTTGATACTACTGATGGCCATCCTTAGATTGGCAGCTCGAGTCTCAGGAAAGAATTTTCTCAGGAATTGTCCTTCTAATTCCGCCCAGGTGGTGATGGACTCCGGTGGCAAATCAAACAACCAATCTCGTGCCTTTCCCTGTAAAGTGTGAGAGAAAGTGAGTAATCTTAGGTTATTAGCAGTAAAACCAGTAGGTCTTAAAGTTGAGCACACGAGATCAAATTCAGACAAATTTTTGTGTGCACTTTCTCCTGGTAAATCACCAAACTTCGGCAACACTTGGATAAATGCAGGTCGGATCTCCGCATTGTTGGCAATCGGGGGCAGCACGATGCAGATAGGTCTGTTACTCTGAAGACGACCGATTTCCCGAATGAGAGGCTCATGATCAGGTCCATGATCAGCCACATTGGCTTGGATGAGAGCTCTTCTTACGGGTTCGGTGGTGGATTTTCATTATTGGCCATGTCGAGGCGTTGATCAGCTTCGAGAGTCTTTGTAGGCTCTTTGGTACTCTTCCTCAATCGGTGTAATGTTCTCTCTGGTTCGGGATCGAACACTAAAGTTTTATCTGTAGAGGAACGGGTCATATACCAGAAAAATTAAAAATAAAACAAAGTAAATACAAACTGAAAATTTTGAGTAATCACTGCTTTTAGAACTGATCCCCGGCAACGGCGCCAAAATTTGGTGCATCGTTTTTTCACCAAAAATAAATGTTCCAACTTTCGTCGGCAAGCCCACACTGCAGAGTACAGTGGCGAGCAGGATCGTCTCCCAAAGGACCGGTGAGAATTACTCTTGACGTTCAGTCTGCGTGCCCAAACCTCCAGAATCGCGTGAATTTTATAACAAAATAAATTGAAGAATGAAATAACCAACTAAAGAAAATACTTATGCGAATAAACTGATTTAAACCAATTATAAAAGGGTATTCCGGATCCTACGAACTCCAGTCCACTTATAACACCGATCACAGATGTAAGAATTAATTAATCAAACCATGCAAATCGGTTATAGTCACCGAAGACGCTTCTGACATGACCTCATCTCTCCATACTGTTTCGATAATTAAGAAGACGCTTCATTAACTACTTCCCTAATCGACTGACAACTGTAAGAGACGCTCTATAAGTTTAATGAGCCGACAGCAATGAGCACGAGAAAGACCCGATTCTTAACTTACAGACTCTGACGCAGGACTGTAAAATTAATTCTGTTATTCCCCTAGTTATTTGAGCAACCGTTTTACCATGTCTTAAACCTAAACCACGATTACGTATGGCCGATTTAAATTGGCTAGTAATTAATCACAACCTACCAAATATTTGTAACTACTCGATAGACTTAGAACAATTACGACCCGAATTCCAAGAATAACAAATACATGCATCAATTAATTATGAACAAACAATTAGATCTCACAGTTATATAAGCGGAGCTTCGTCGTCGTCACCGGAATACGAGTAAATTAGCTACTTTGCATGCTGAATTCGAGCAGCAACAAATTATGTAATTGCGCTATGATGATATCGAGAAGAAGAGAAAATAAACTGGATTGAAACTGATCGCTGCTGCATTCTTCGCGTTTCTAGCGTGAATGATGATCGCAAAATAATCCCAAATACCTAATATATAATTACAATCCATAAAACTAAAGTCTCTAAAAGGAAATAAAGTCCTAAACTAGTTAATTTCCATGCATGATACTTCAAAAGGCGGCTAGGAAGTGTTTCCGCGTTCAGACTTCGCGCGCGGGCCGAGAATTGGGCTTTAGCAAGCCGAATACGCATTCTGGGCTGAGCCTTCTAGAAATCTGCTTTCATCATCCAGCTGCATGCCCTTGCAGCTTGCTCTGCTCGAAATTCTCCCTTTTCTTCACTTGTATCTTTTCATTCCCAAAACCTGCCTCTTTTCTCCACTTTTAAACCAGACCCCTACACATCTCAACAACACGTCATATATTCAAAATACACAACTAGGGGATGAATAATAAGGAGAAAAGGGCACCAAAAAAACATAATAATAACAGGTATAATACGTCCTATCAAATCCCCCCATACTTAACCCTTGCTCGTCCTCGAGCAACACAAACGAAAATAAAGAACCAACAAGAACAAAAGAACAGATTTGACAAGGATGATTAACTAAGCATCAACAACCCAAATCAATGAGAACTTAGAGCATAAGCTGTGATATACCAACCCTCAAACCACTAACCAATTTGTTCAAGAAAATATGCCAACACTTTGTCAGTCAAGTTAGAATTATGCTTCACAATCCAGCCTCACCAAGATTCACTCTTAATCACTCAAAAGAAAGCAAGTTCCGGTCAAGAGGCTCATTCACTCGAATATCATGACTAGCTATTTTCAGCACAAAATTGCTCATTTGTCATCAAAGTTACCACTCTTCAAGTTCTTTACAAATCACAAGGTCTTTTTCTTTGGTTGTAATGGGGCTTAGGTGCAAGAGGTAGGATATTTTCGGCTAATGTGGCTAAATGAAATCAAGCAAGTGTAAGTATGAATGTCCTTGAGGAGTGTAGCTGCAACAACATTTTTCCTTTTTAGCATGGAACCGGTCTTCTTCAAAAAGTGAGAATTTACTAATTGTTGCTCTTCTCTATACCCTGCTTCTCAATCTTTTCTCTCTTTTTTTCTTTTTTTTTTCTGAAGCTTTGCTTCTTTCATTCTTTTTTTTTTCTTTTTTCTTTTTTTCTTTTCAAGAGCAGGGTACAAAGAGTTATGATGCTTTTGTCAATTCCAGGCTTTAATTCCTTCAACATTGCAGTCTCAAATAACAATTCATACTAAACATTCCTGAATTCAGGGACAAAGAAAGCCAAAAGAAAAGCACAAGTTATTTTATAGTGGCTGTAAGCAAGGAAAATGGATCTACTAAGCTCAAAGGGGCTCACTAATTGACAATGAAAGGACAGGGCATTTTCTTTTGGAATATTGTCTCGAGTATCCCTAATGCCTTGATCCTATTTGCAAATGAAATTAAAAACGACAACAAAGTGGCAGCAAAGCAATTCAAGCATTGAATAACTAGTCAGATAACACTCATCAACAATAAACATTGAGCTCTTAATTCATGCATGCTCATAGGCTCAAGAACTCACAATTTGTAGGCTTAAAAAGTTTTGATTGCAAGCACAATTCATCATTCAAGATGTCATCCAAAGCATGGCATATTCTATCACAAATCCAAACTCTCAACCAGTCAAACCATCACAGCTCATACTTCTTCATTCTCATTAATTCAAACTATCAACACTTAAGCAAAATCCCAAGCAAAAACCAAAGAAATCGACTCACAAAAGAACCATTTTTTCTCTTTTTCCATTTTTTTTTCATTTTTTCATTTTTTACTTTTGACACAAATCACAAAATAGTAAGACTCCCTCCCATACATGGAAAGACTCAGTGTCCTCACTGTGTGAAGGGGTAGAAAGATCACAATAAAATCAGAAAAACAAAAACTAAAAGCAAACAAAACACATGCAGTTAAGGGTGGAAGTGGGAGGGATAAGAGGGAACTAACTCTGGTCCGCCAAATGGTGGATCACCTGCTCCATCACGTCGAGGCGGCTGTCAATCTCATCCAAACGGCAGCCAAAGCTGTCCTCAAGTCGAGCGGTGGCAGCAGTAATTAACTCCTCAATCGCCGGGAGGAGGGAGGAAGCAGCAGGCCCTGCAGAAATAGATCGACGCGGGCCTTCAATGCCCGGCCGGATAAGCTGATACTGGCCCTAGTCATTCACAAATAACAACTTCATGGCAGCAAAATCATCCAAGCGAAATAACATAGGAGGCATCGGCTCAGGGTCAGAAATGGGGATGTGGAGTCTCTCAACAAGTAATGTGACAAAGCAACCCAAGGGGGCGCAGCAAAGGGTGTGATGGGCATTGAAATGCCATCGCTTGGCAAGCCAGTACACAAAGTTCACCTTAGTTCCAGAATCCATGCAATCAAGTAGAAAAAGCTCTTGAACAGTAACCGAATTCAGCATATCTAATCTACCAAACACATTAGCAGATAGGAATCTATGGCAAAGATGAAGGGCATCATCCTTCAAATGCGATCCCTTAGAGGACCTAGAACTGTAAGACTCATCTATCGACAACCGAGCCCAAGTTTCATTAGCCGTTTGAGAGAACATGGCTGGAATTTCACAAAGAGAAGACCTGTACTTATCCTCAAGTACCGAGGCATCCGACTCAAAACCAAGTACAATGTTCAAGATAGTAATGAAAATGTGAAATTTACGACCACGTAGACAATATATGACAGCATGCTTATCATCGAGCCCCCTCGATGTATCAAAATGAAAAGATGATAAGAATTCGACAACTAAATCACGATGCACATCCATAGAAGCGTCAAGTAGAGGTTCCCATCCTATTCCAATGAAGAAGTTCCTAATACGATCATTAACCCCTAATATGGCAATATTATTCCAGTCAAAAAGGCGCGCGCTGACAAGAACACCGTTGATGTTCAAGGCGGTACGGCGCTGTACCTCTTCCGGTGGGAGGAATGTAGGAGTGGCAGAACTCGGAGAAGCGGCGGGGACTTTTCCTTTTGCCTTCTTCTTGGAGGACTTGGCTGGAGCAGAGGATGAGGGCGGCGGTTCTGAAATCGGAGAGGGAGCGAGGGTGCTCTCTAGTGGAGGAGTGAGAGCATGCGATGGGGAGGTAGTGGCCGGCAGGCTCGTGTGTGATGTGGAGTTGGCCGGAGAGGGCGGCGGTGAGAGTTGGTGGTCCGCCGGTGGTGGTGAGTCTGCGGTGGAAAGCTTCCGGCGAGCGGTAGTGCTGGAGGGTCCCACTGTGGCTCGGGGTTTCAGAATACGATGGAGGAAGGGCGGCGGTTGGTTAACTTCAGGGGAAACGGCCGTCGGAGATGGTGGGGGCGATTCCACCGGTGTCGACGACTTTTGTGGTGAGTCCTGCTCGGGAGATGGGGGGTCTGGCTCAGGGACAGTGACCTTGCGCTTGGCGGTGGATGTTCGCTTTTTACCCATGGTTGTTGACGGCGACGGAGGTCGGAAAAGCGATCGGGGTTGGCGGTTGAGGGGAGGCGGGAAGAGGAAGAGTTGGGTAACTTCTGCAAAAAAAAGGAGTAAAAGTTTGAATGAGAAGAAAGTTACCAAGTGGGGTGAAATTGAATTGGGGGTTAGGGCAAAATATCCCAAATTGACTTTGGGTTAATTGCAGGAAAGTCCCTGCAATTAAAATGAGATTCCGAATCCCCCCCACACTTAAGTGAGTGGTTATTTCCAAAACCGCGCTCCCGTAGGCTGTGTGCCCATGCGGCGTAGGACCGAATGGTCCCTCCTCTTTTTTGTTTTTGTTTTTTTTATGTTAGAGAATAAGAGTGCAGAATTAAAAGAATAAAGCAAAATTGAAAAATAAAAGAACAAGGGAACAAGAAATCGGGTTGCCTCCCGAGAAGCGCCATTGGTTAACGTCGAGGGCTCGATGGATTGGAGCAGCTAGTGGTGGATCATGGGGGCAGCAAGCTCAACCCCATCAAAACTGGAGAAAGTGATGTCGGTACAATATGGCTTGAGCAACTGGCCGTTTACCTTTAATATCTTGTGAGTATCCAAGCTGCGAATTTCTACAGCTCCATGTGGACTGACAGATAGAACTTCAAATGGGCCCAGCCAGTGAGATTTGAGCTTACCGGACATAAGGCGAAGCCGAGCATTAAAAAGTAACACTTTCTGGCCAACCTCAAAAGTTTTCCTCCGGATATATTTGTCGTGCAGGAGTTTGGCACGATCTTTGTAATAACTTGCACTATCATAGGCCTCCAGACGGATTTCTTCAAGCTCTTGTAACTGATAGTGGCGTTCAAAGTCGGCCAGGTGAGGATCCAAATTGTTTCACAGCCCAAAAAGCTCGATGTTCCAACTCTACTGGAAGATGGCACTGTTTCCCGAAAATCAGACGATAAGGGGACATTCTGATAGGCGTTTTGAAAGCCGTGCGGTATGCCCATGCAGCATCATCTAGTCGCAGGCTCCAATCCTTGCGGTTTGGGCATACGGTCTTCTCCATAATGTTTTTGATCTCTCGGTTGAAAACTTCAGCTTGGCCATTAGACTACGGGTGGTAGACTGTAGCAACTCGATGGGTGACTCCATACTTCTTGAACAGCGCTTCTAAGGTTCGGTTGCAAAAGTGTGTGTCTTGGTCACTGATGATGGCTCGAGGAACACCAAAGCGTTGAAAAATCTGAGCTTTCAGAAATTTGGCAACGACCTTAGAATCATTGGTTGGGATAGCTTTAACTTCAACCCATTTGGAGACGTAGTCCACAACTAACAGAATGTAGGAGTGGCCGAAAGAGCTTGGAAACGGGCCCATGAAATCCATGCCCCAAACATCAAAAATCTCGCAAATCAAAATAGGAACTTGAGGCATCTCGTTCCTTGAAGAAATGTTACCAAGGCGTTGGCAACGATCACAATTCTTGCAAAAGAAGTAGGCGTCTTTGAAGATGGTTTCCCAATAAAAACCACATTCTAAGACCTTGCGTGCTATTCTTCTTGGGCCAAAGTGGCCGCCACAGGCGTGGGCATGACAAAATCAGAGGATGGATGGAATCTCTTCCTCAGGAATACAGTGGCGAATGACTTGATCGGCACAAGTCTTCCATAAATAGGGCTCGTCCCAGATGAAATACTTGGCTTGGCTCTTCAACTTGTTCTTTCTGGCAGATTCGAAAGCTTTGGGAAAAATTCCAGTGGTGAGAAAATTCACCAAGTCAGCATATCAGAGTGCCCTTTCCGCAGCTGCAAGAAGAATCTCATCAGGAAAATCATCCGGTATGGGCATACCGTCGGATGCAGTCAACAGTCTACTCAAATGGTCGGCAACATGATTCTCGGCTCCCTTCTTGTCCTTAATCTCCAAATCAAATTCTTGTAAGAGGAGAATCCAACGAATAAGGCGTCGTTTATACTCTTTCTTGGATAGGAGGTACTTGAGCGCGGCATGATCAGTGTATACCACAACTTTGGATCCGACAATGTATGATCGAAATTTTTCACAAGCAAACACCACGGCAAGGAGCTCTTTTTCGGTAGTTGTGTAGCTGCACTGGGCTGGATTGAGAGTTTTCGAAGCATAGTAAATAACATGACTGTGCTTCTCAATCTTTTGGCCAAGGACAGCTCCAATCGCATAGTCACTTGCGTCGTACATGAGCTCGAACGGGAGGCCCCACTGCGGTGGCTGAATGATCGGGGCAAAAGTCAGCTTCTCCTTCAACAAATCAAAAGCTTCTTTACACTTGTCATCAAAGATAAAAGGGGCGTCCTTTTGCAGCAACTTAGTCATAGGTTGAGCTATCTTGGAAAAATCTTGAATGAAGCGGCGGTAGAAGCCGGCGTGGCCTAAAAAGGCTCGAATCTCTTTCTCATTGGAGGGGTACGGAAGCTTGGTGATCAAGTCGATCTTAGCCCGATCCACTTCGATTCCCTTTGCAGATATGACGTGTCCGAGCACAATTTCTTGTTGTACCATGAAATGGCACTTCTCGAAGTTCAAAACCAAGTCTGTCTCAACACACCATTGAAGAACTTTGTCTAAATGCTCTATACACTGCTCAAAAGAGTCGCCATGGACTGTAAAGTCATCCATAAAGATTTCGATGCAGCTCTCTATCAAGTCGGAGAAGATACTCATCATGCATCGTTGAAAGGTACCCGGAGCGTTGCACAAGCCAAATGGCATCTTTCGGCAAGCAAAGGTCCCTAATGGACAAGTGAAGGTTGTCTTTTCTTGGTCTTCTTGAGCCATGAAAATCTGGAAGTAGCCGGAGTAGCCATCTAGGAAGCAGAAATAGGATTTCCCAGCTAACCTCTCGAGCATCTCATCAATAAAAGGCAACGGGAAGTGATCCTTGCATGTGGCATCATTCAACTTCCGAAAATCAATGCACATCCACCATCCTGTTTGTAGCCGCATCGGTATCAATTCGTTGCTCTCATTCTTCACGAGCTGGAACCCAGACTTCTTTGGAACTACATGTACAGGACTAACCCAAACACTGTCAGAGATTGGGTAAATGATCCCCAATTGGAGCAACTTCAGAATCTCTTTCAACACCACTTCTTTCATTACTGGGTTCAACTTCCTCTGGGGATCGCGGCATGGTTTATGATTTTTCTCAAGAAAAATGCGGTGCATGCAGATGTCGGGGCTGATCCCCTTGATGTCGGTGAGGGTCCAACCGATGGCACCTCGGTGCTTCTTCAAAATGGCCACTAATTGATTTTCCTAGTCTGCGGTAAGGTCTTTACTCACGATAACAGGTAGAGTCTCTGCTTCGCCCAGATATGCATATTTCAGATGTTGAGGAAGAACTTTCAATTCCAGAGTCGGGGCCTTCACATGAGATGGAAGGATGGGCTCAGTGATGGGCGGCAAGGGCAAACAGCCCGCTGTATTCTTGGCAGGAAACTCATCGACTGCGTATAACTGCTGTATGAGTTCTCGGATCTCTTTTTCCTCTTCTGAATCTGCAATATGGTCTGGTATCCCTCCATAAAGTACCTGCTCTAAACTATCATCCCTGAAATGGCACTCAACGAAATCATCAGTAATGGAATCGATAATATCTACCATAAAGAGTGCCTCAGGATCTTCCACATGCTTCATAGCTTCGAATATATTAAATGTGACAACATCCCCATCAAATTCGAAACTCATCATGCCTTTATCAACATCAATCTTTGTGCGTGCAGTTTTCATAAATGGACGGCCTAGTAGAATTAAAGATCTATGTGCAGATAATGCATCATCCATGTCAACAATGTAGAAATCAACAGGAAAAATCAACTCATTCACCTTAACTAATACATTCTCTACGACACCTCTAGGGTATGTATTGGACCTATCGGCTAATTGAATGATGACTCGAGTATCTTTCATAGGACCCAACTGTAATTCCTTGTAAACAGAGAAAGGCATAACATTAATGGATGCTCCTAAGTCTAACATGACTTTTTCTACCTTTTTGCTCCCAATGATGCAAGGGATAGTGAACATACCTGGATCTCGACACTTTTAAGACAACTTTCGCTGAATTATGGCCGAAACGTTTTCGCCTACCTTGATTTTTGCATCCCTTCCATACCTTATCTTTTTGGCACACAGCTCCTTCAAGAACTTTGCGTATCTAGGAACTTGTTTGATAGCATCGATCAGGGGCAGGTTTATCTCGACCTTCTTGAAAAGCTCAAAGATCTCTTTCTCATCTTCCTCTTTCTTGTGCCGCACTAACCTAGAAGGAAAAGGAGTTGCATTAATAGGGTGAGGAGGTTTAGAAAAATCTGTACCTCATTAGGAGCAATCTATGCGGCAGGCTGTGTGCCCTTATCGTGGGGTCTGTTGTCAGCTTCTGCGGTTTGCCCATTCAGCGTGTGATTGTATTGCTTCTGTTTCTCAGTCTCTATCAATTCTTTCCCATCCCGAAGAGTCACAGCACTAACATTTCCTCTCGGATTCTGCTCTGCTTGAGATGGTAATCTTCCGGTGTGCCCTTGCAGCTTGTTCAATTGGGTGGCAAGCTGAGTAATCTGTGTGCCCATGCTGCCTAAAGCGGCTTGCGTCTCTTGCTGAAAGGCCTTTTGGCTCTGCGCTAGGCTGCTTACTAGGTTGGTGCTTTGCTCCAGACTCTTCATGATCTCACTCATAGATGGTGTGGATCGATCTGCATGGGCATACGGCTCATCCCTTGGGGGTCTCGGTGGCAAGTCTCCTGCTGCGGGCGGATCTCCAGGCTGTCTCCAACGAAAATTGGGATGGTCTCTCCAACCGGGATTGTAGGAATTGGAATAAGGATCATTATTCCGCTTCCGCCTGAAATTGTCTCCTCGTTGGGCATCATAATTGATTCCTCTGAGAGCATCTTGCTGTGCATCGCCTGATCCGTAACAAGCTTGTTCATTAGGTGACTCATTCAAATTGGGACATTCGTCAGTGAAGTGTCCGTTTTCGGAACAAACTCTACAGCGGTTTGGCCTTTCATGCGCCACAGCCAGGCCTCTGACGAGGGATGTGAGAGCATCTATCTTGTCGTTCACTTCTGACCCTTCAGCTCGGTCGATTGCCCTTACAGGTCGATGTCTTCCTTCATCTTCTTCTTCGTACTGCTGTCCGCCAGAAGCCATATCAATGATGAGCTGTTTGGCTTCGCCGAGGGTTTTGTTGGTAAGGGATCCCCCGCTGGCAGCATCGACAATTTTCCTGTCAAAAGAAGACATGCCACGGTAAAAATAATTGGTCAGAAGCTGATAATCAGTGAATCCATGGTCCGGTCATTTGCGGCAGAGTTGTTGAAATCTTTCCCAATATTCGGACAGGCTTTCATTCGGTTTCTGCTTGATACTACTGATGGCCATCCTTAGATTGGCAGCTCGAGTCTCAGGAAAGAATTTTCTCAGGAATTGTCCTTCTAATTCCGCCCAGGTGGTGATGGACTCCGGTGGCAAATCAAACAACCAATCTCGTGCCTTTCCCTGTAAAGTGTGAGAGAAAGTGAGTAATCTTAGGTTATTAGCAGTAAAACCAGTAGGTCTTAAAGTTGAGCACACGAGATCAAATTCAGACAAATTTTTGTGTGCACTCTCTCCTGGTAAATCACCAAACTTCGGCAACACTTGGATGAATGCAGGTCGGATCTCCGCATTGTTGGCAATCGGGGGCAGCACGATGCAGATGGGTCTGTTACTCTGAAGACGACCGATTTCCCGAATGAGAGGCTCATGATCAGGTCCATGATCAGCCACATTGGCTTGGATGAGAGCTCTTCTTACGGGTTCGGTGGTGGATTTTCATTATTGGCCATGTCGAGGCGTTGATCAGCTTCGAGAGTCTTTGTAGGCTCTTTGGTACTCTTCCTCAATCGGTGTAATGTTCTCTCTGGTTCGGGATCGAACACTAAAGTTTTATCTGTAGAGGAACGGGTCATATACCAGAAAAATTAAAAATAAAACAAAGTAAATACAAACTGAAAATTTTGAGTAATCACTGCTTTTAGAACTGATCCCCGGCAACGGCGCCAAAATTTGGTGCATCGTTTTTTCACCAAAAATAAATGTTCCAACTTTCGTCGGCAAGCCCACACTGCAGAGTACAGTGGCGAGCAGGATCGTCTCCCAAAGGACCGGTGAGAATTACTCTTGACGTTCAGTCTGCGTGCCCAAACCTCCAGAATCGCGTGAATTTTATAACAAAATAAATTGAAGAATGAAATAACCAACTAAAGAAAATACTTATGCGAATAAACTGATTTAAACCAATTATAAAAGGGTATTCCGGATCCTACGAACTCCAGTCCACTTATAACACCGATCACAGATGCAAGAATTAATTAATCAAACCATGCAAATCGGTTATAGTCACCGAAGACGCTTCTGACATGACCTCATCTCTCCATACTGTTTCGATAATTAAGAAGACGCTTCATTAACTACTTCCCTAATCAACTGACAACTGTAAGAGACGCTCTATAAGTTTAATGAGCCGACAGCAATGAGCACGAGAAAGACCCGATTCTTAACTTACAGACTCTGACGCAGGACTGTAAAATTAATTCTGTTATTCCCCTAGTTATTTGAGCAACCGTTTTACCACGTATTAAACCTAAACGACGATTACGTATGGTTAATTTAAATTGGCTAGTAATTAATTACAACCTACCAAATATTTGCAACTACTCGATAGACTTAGAACAATTACGACCCGAATTCCAAGAATAACAAATACATGCATCAATTAATTATGAACAAACAATTAGATTTCACAGTTATATAAGCAGAGCTTCGTTGTCGTCACCGGAATATGAGTAAATTAGCTATTTTGCATGCTGAATTCGAGCAACAACAAATTATGTAATTGCGCTATGATGATATCGAGAAGAAGAGAAAATAAACTGGATTGAAACTGATTGCTGCTGCGTTCTTCGCGTTTCTAGCGTGGATGATGATCGCAAAATAATCCCAAATACCTAATATATAATTACAATCCATAAAACTAAAGTCTCTAAAAGGAAATAAAGTCCTAAACTAGTTAATTTCCATGCATGATACTTCAAAAGGCGGCTAGGAAGTGTTTCCGCGTTCAGACTTCGCGCGCGGGCCGAGAATTGGGCTTTAGCAAGCCGAATACGCATTCTGGACTGAGCCTTCCAGAAATCTACTTTCATCATCCAGCTGCATGCCCTTGCAGCTTGCTCTGCTCAAAATTCTCCCTTTTCTTCACTTGTATCTTTTCATTCCCAAAACCTGCCTCTTTTCTCCACTTTTACACCACACCCCTACACATCTCAACAACACGTCGTATATCCAAAATACACAACTAGGGGATGAATAATAAGGAGAAAAGGGCACCAAAAAAACATAATAATAACAGGTATAATACGTCCTATCATTATACCTCAATTTATATATATAATGTTAAAATTAGAACAGAATGCTAAAATGGTATAACAATAATGCTAAAACTCTATACCCAAAGATGCTGAAATTAGAAAACATGACATACCTGTTCAAACTATATGTTGAATCGAACGAAACAACATCACCAAAAGCAGCATAATTTCTCCTTGATAGAGCATCAACCCAAAAAATGCGTGTCAGTCTGTCCTCTTTGCCAACACAATACTCAAAAAAGAACCCAGCATGTGATTGTTCCCTTAAATGAAACTTATCCAATACCATTTGAGCATCATCCCCATGAATGTATGCTCTCAAGTCATGAGCATAATTCTTGAAATCAACTCCAGTGCAACCTACATCAGAATAGCTCCCAACACCTTCCTTAAAAAACCTATAACATCTCATTGCACCTATGTTTACTCTAGCATAACTCAAAACAAAATTCTTGTGCACATCATCTAAATCTCTGTTCACCTTCATAAATTTTTTTGAAATCATTTGAAACTAATGGGTGAGTATGACGTTCTTCAAATAATTTAACAATGTATCCTTTCTCACAACAAAACCTGAACACAATATGAGCCCTACAATTAGATCTCTTAGAGACTCTACGCTTCTTTGTTTTAACTGCATCACTTGAATCACCAACCTTAACTACCGCATTCTTCTCACCTTCTCGACTACAGTAAACATATTTCCATATAATTGTATCATCTTTAGATTTCTTCTCTGATCCAAGATGAATGTCAAAACCAGATGATTCTGGATAGATCTTATAAAATTTCATACCCTCATCCAGAGTTTTAAAACTTTGTTCAACAGTTGACTTCAATTCACAATGTGGTATAAAATATTTTGTCATGCCAGGAGATATCTCTACAGTCATATTACTATGCTCACTTGAAACAGAAGACGCTGACACATTAAAATAAAAAAATTATAAACTGAACAATGTAAAATAATAATACAATCACATCAAGAGATATTCAGACACACGAATTTAATTTTAGTATTAGCTATGTAACATTATAGCATCGTTCAACATACATTTTAGTAACAAAATATTCTAATGTTTGCATGGTGTGTGTAAAATTATATAGCCAAGTCACAACATTTTTTATAAATGTTTGAGAGAGTGCGATATAAAACCAGCATCTTATAATGCTAAAACATATGTCACGACATGCTAAAACAAACACATTAACATGCTAAAACGTCTTATATTACTTACTCAATAAACAGATCAAATTGATGCATCTGTATATTCTCAAACTAAACCCTAGCATTCCTAACAATTAGAAAACAAATGATACAACACAAAACTGAACAAAAACAGATCAAATCAATAAAAAATAAAAACGTAAATAAACTCCAATAGAACGAATTATAGAATCAATACGATACAATGAATTCGAAATTAATCACCAGTAAAACTGAATCAAACAATGCAAAATTAAAAACATACCTTGAGTCGCCATAGAATCAGAGATGTAGAAATTTCACGACAAATTGATTTTCAACAATTACATAAATAAAACGATCTTCACAAATAAAAAACCGTGATACAGTTTTTTTATCTTAGCTGCAAATTATGAACGAAGAAGATCAAATACAATCAAAGATAAGATTTAAGGAAAGAATTTCGACTGAGATTAAGAATTTAAGGAAAGAATTTCGACTCCAAAAAAAGCGGGAGGATTAAGATGGAAACAAAAACAGAACAAAAGGTAAGAATTATTAAATTACTATATTACCCCTCCGTCCAGAAAGTTGCCGAAAATTACAACAATGCCACCGCCCCATCACTTAAATCTATTTTAATCTGGGCCGTCCAGATTTACTTAAACAAGGGTTAGGATTGGTTCCTAGTTCCTACCTAGAGGGAGGGTTCTCATTTGATCCTCTCTCTCTCCCTCCCTCTCCCTCCCCTCCCTCTCTCTCTCTCTCTCTCTCTCTCTCTCTCTATATATATATATATATATATATATATATATATATATATATCAGAGTTCAAATAGGAACACAAAACCTGTGTAGGAAATATGAAATAATATTAGCCATATGATTTAATTTTTTTGAGGGTCAAGATTCGTTCTTATTAGGAAGGATTAGATTGTAATTTTTCAGTAACTTAATTAGTGAAGGGTTATACTTGTAATTGACATTTTTATGTCCATATCCAATCCCACGATTTTAGGAATTTACCATAATCCTTTATTTTCGATTATGGGGGCTTTTAATTATTTGGATGGTTTTTTTCCAATTTTAATGCAACAAGATTATTCCCATAATGAGTCAACTAACACAAGATGGTTTCCCCTAATCCAATAAATGCGTTTCGGATTAAAGATTAAAAAACGTTGGTTTTGTTTATTAGGCATGAGAGGATGAAGCGCTTTATTCATTATTGTCAGACTTTTGCTATCCGTCATATTATTATTTTCTAACTAGTGAAATGGGATTTGCTAATTCAGAACTTTAACTTTAATGTAAGAGTTGAACTTTAATTGTCAAATAACAAATGACTTTATTCAGATTAGCGAAGTTTTGTGTATATGTTAGCAAATTATTCTGCTATAACTAGCAATTTTTTTACTACCACGAACAAAAACTACTTCATCAATCCTTGTCTAATTAACTATCCAACTCCTTCATTATTGTTGTTAAAATCTCTCTGATTATATAGTTGGACTTAATTATATGCAATTAATTTTATTTTGGACTCTAGCTAGCGCCAATTATTTGCCTCCCTTATGTTTATAATATTTCGACTTTGTTTTAAGTATTGTCTACAAGATTAAAGAAAATAGATTAAATTTTAGAATACCCCATATATATGACTTAATTTTAAGGGTTTTAAATGTATTTAAAGTAGTATAATTAACTAACGAAAAAAAATTAAATTCGTAAATATCTGGGTCAAATATGCACACAATAACAGAAATTGTAAGCTATATTGGTATCACAAACAAACAGAATATAGGCTATTATGCATGGGTTGATATTTTTGATCTTATGTATGGGTTTTGGAGTTGTGTTTATGTGTTATGATATCGGTCAGAATGTTGCTAGCTAATATATGATTTTCTAACTAGTTTTTCATTGTTTGCTAATTCAGAACCTACACGTAGTTCATGTACGTTGATGATTTTTAATTTGTATGATTTATATAAGTTGTGTTAACTGTGATGCTCAAATTGTATTGAATAAGATTTTTTGAAGAGGGAGTCTTGTTCGTCATTTTTTTTTTTACTATTTGGTAGATAAGGATGATAATTTGATATGTATTTTCTTGATTTGTGAAATTGATTACAGTTGACATCTTATATTTTAATTCTAATTTGAAATAGCATACAAGTGTATTTAATAGTTTTTTAGTATGATGATGGATGTGAACTTGGACTTCATTATTGAGTTCTCACATGCTTACTATTATGAATAGCATAAAGGTTTATTGTTCGTTGTTTTTGAATCCTGGTATTATGAATATGCTTTATTTATTGCTAACTATTGCAATAAGGTTTGCTAATTTATAAGATTTTAAGGTTTTTTATTTCAAAAGTCGAGATTGTATCCGGTTTTTTTATTTTTTTGTAATATAATATTTGCTAAATAATAAAGTTAGTTTTGCTAATTCAATACTTTTTACAAACAAACGAAATTTGTTTATACTATTGTATTGTATTCGCAAGGTAATAATATTATATTTAAAAAAATCAAATGCATCAACATGACACTAACCTACATACGGTTGTGTTTGTTTTATAAGTATTTGTGAGGTAATTGCTATCCATGAAATAATATTTTGCTATCTAATGCAATATAGTTTGCTAATTTATAAGATTTTAAGGTTTATTGATTCAAAAAGGTGAGATTGTATCCGTCTTTTTCATTTTTGTTGTAATATAATATTTGCTAATTATTACAATAAGGTTTGCTAATACAATACTTTTTACAGAATCATGACTCATTATTGCAGGTTGTGTTTGTTTTATAGTTATTTGCCAGACAATTGCTATCTGTAAAATAATATGTGCTAACTACTGCAATATGGTTTGCTGATACGATACTTTTTCCGTTGCTTGCTTCTCAAGCCGTGATCACCTTGATGGCTCCCACCTAAATAAACAAACATTCAACAAAAGGAAACATAAATTAACTAATTAACTAATATCCAAACCAACAAAATATGATAACCTGAAATAAACATTTTTTGCTAACAAGCGGCTGAATATTTGCTAATAGCAAATCTTTTATTTGCTAACACAATCCAATAAATTTGCAAACATTATACATTTGGTTTCTATAACAATAAATAAATAGGAGTTCACCACCGATAAAAAATTCAAGGTAAGAAAAAACACCTTCCACAAACCTACCAAGAGCCTAGCGGAAAAAAAAAATAAAGAATTGATACCATTAAACTATTTTTTGCCAGACACAAATATGAATCTGCTACTAATCGCGTGATTTAGAATTGCTAACATATTCATTTACATTTACTATAATTAACTATGTATTTGTAAATTGGTTCATAAATATCTAGTTACTACAAATTTTCAAATGAAATAAATAAACATTCAATCCACAACTGAAACCAATGACAAATTACATCCATTTCAAATAAAATAATTTTTTTTATTGAATTTTCAACATAATATGGAGGTAATAATCTGGACAATTATATATATTCTATCCACCTTATATAAAATTATATATTTGCTATCATGTGCCTAAATATTTGCTAACAACGAATCATTATTTGCTAACATATCCATTTACATTTGTTATAACCAACTATGTATTTGCTAGACACAAATATGAATCTGCCACTAATCGCGTCATTCAGAAATGCTAACATATTCATTTACATTTTCTATAATCAACTATGTATTTGCTAACTGGTTCATAAATATCTAGTTATAATAATATACACTAAATTGATATCAGATTCACATATTTGCCTATACAAACATACATAATCGCTAACAGTGACATACAAAATTAGAATGTCATTTTCAAAAAAAAATTATACTTGTTACATCTTTCCGCTGCTTGCTCCTCAAGTCGTGATCACCTTGAGGGCTCCTACCTAAATAAACAAACATCCAACAAAAGGAAACATAAATTAACAAATTAACTAATATCTAAACCAACAAAATATGATAAATTGAAATAAACATTTTTTGCTAACAGGCGGCTGAATATTTGCTAACAACAAATCTTTTATTTGCTAATGGAATCCAATAAATTTGCAAACATTATACTTTTGGTTACTATAACAATAAATAAACAGGAGTTCACCACCAATAGAAAATTCAAGGTAAGAAAAAAACACATTCCACAAACCTACCAAGAGCCAAACAGGAAAAAAGACCAAAGAATTGATACCATTAAACTATTTTTTGCCAGACACAAATATGAATCTGCTATTAATCGCGTCATTCAGAAATGCTAACATATTCATTTACATTTGCTATAATCAACTATGTATTTGCTAACTGGTTCATAAATATCTAGTTACTACAAAGTTGCAATCGAAATAAACAAACATTTAATCCACAACTGAAACCAATGACAAATTCCATCCATTTCAATTAAAATATTCCATCGATTTCAAATAAAACCTTCCAGAAATCAACAAAGAGCAAACAAACGAAATCTTCTTACTTATTCAGATTTATTTCCTAATAACATTCACAAACTTGCTAATCAAGAGCAGATTGTTTTACATATGTATCCAAACAAACGACAAATGTTTTCAGTTTCAACATAATTTGCTATATAACAAATTAATTTGCTCATATTGACCAGATTAATAACTTTGTAAACAAGGAAATTTGCTACCATATTCTAATATATTTGCTAAAAACATTCATAAATTTACTAATATCAAACACAAAAAAGAATGATATCGCATGCATCAATATTTCCTAATAAAACAAATCCACTTTATAACAAATGCTATCTGTTGCAATAATATTTGCTAATATAACACATTAACTTGCTAATGTCAACCAGATTAATTAAAAAACCAAAAAAACTCAACCAACATTCATAATCTGTAAAAATCAGTAGAAAACCAATTTAATCCTTCACCGGCAAACCCAAACAAAAATACAGTAAAAGCATAGAAGAACCAAAAGCAACAATTTGCGTCATTTACTCTGTAAAAACCAATAGAAAAAAAATCAACTAGAATTGAAACACATAAAAAACCAACTTTTAGCAGTTAAACCAACTAAAACTGATAGAAACGAAAAAATCTCTAACTAAAACCTGGGCTTCTTTTCGTTGAACGTCTACCCGAGATCCTCGTTTACTGTCAAAAGTTCGATCTCGAACTAAAACTTGGGTTTTGCCTCGTTGCAGAGCCGCCGGACATCCTCCTGTTGCTGTTAATGTCGCCGCCTGTCGCCGACTGTGTGTATTGGTTGAGAGAAGAAATTCGTATGCTCAAAATTCCCTCAAAACCCTAGACTTTTTACCTCCTAAATCAAACGAATTAGAAATCTATAGAAATTTCATAGATTTGGACGGTTCCCATATTCAGAAAAGCTTGATTTGCGGGATTTTATTTTTTACCCCTTTTTATCCAGAAGTATTGAATCACAGTAAAAAAATTGTTATTTAATCCCTAAAATCATAATTGAATCTGAACCGTTTATCTTGTGTTGATCTATGGTTTTAAATTTATTCCTATTTCCTACATAGGAGGGTGGTAAACACTTTAACTCACACATATATATATATATATATATATATATATATATATATCCTCAAATAGCAACCGCATTGCTCTCTGTCCAAATGCGACCCATTTTTTCAAGTTACGGGTTGCCTCACTTTTACGAAAGATTACTTGTGCAGGATAATGATTAAATATAATTATTTTTAAATAAGAAGTTAAATGGATTATGTTAGTTATAACTTGAAATTATTGAAGGTAGATGGATACCTAATATAATAAATATAAAATATGATGTGGACGGGTAACGGCTTACGTGTAATTTTCATTTATCCAATAAAAAGAAATATAAAATTGAGCATACGGTTGACAATTGCCCAGTTGAGTGTGTGGCGGAGACAGTTGCTAGCCTAATACCCATAATAAAATTTAGGGGAAAAATAACAAGCATACTCTCTCTATATATTAATTGGGACTATATTTATAGTCAGCTAAAATCAAGTTAATATACTTACATTTTTGTTAAATAAAAATCGTTGCATAACAAAATAACCATTTTATCATCATCTAATAATACATTTTCACATGGTTAATTAATAATTTAAGAATATAATTTAAAGGTACGATAATATTATTTTAATAAAAATGTAAGTGTGTAAACTTGATTTTACACAATTACAATAAAATATAGGGGCTAAATTTAGAAAATTTTAGTAGTCTAGAGATCCAAATATGCTTTTTCGCTTAAAATTTATAAATGGAAGTTAGCTATGAACTGTGTTCTTCCGTACAATTTACAGTATTTGGATATATAATTGTTTCTTAGGCCATCTCCAACAGTTGACTTTATTTTACAGCACTTCTATCTCTATTATACAGTATGGTCTTCACTTCCTCTCCAACAGTTTACTCTAAATTCAACTCTAAAAAGGAATATTCCATAATATTCTTCTTTATATATTTATTTTAATCAATATTTTCCCAACAAAAATAACTTTTAATGTTTTATTTGTATTTTTAATGCTTTGTATTTTCTTTCTTTTTATGTCTAGTAGTTTTATTATGTAATCTTATTAAATGCCATTTTATTTTGATGTCATTTTGTTTTGATATATAATTTTTTATGTCAATATTTTTAAGGAAGAAATAAATTAAAGTATAAGATTAATATATATATATATATATATATTTGTATATATATAAATTTAAATCATATAAATTAACAAAAAAAAAAAACGTGAACATATAAAGTTAACAAACAAACAAACCAAAATAAAAATCAACAATTCTATATCAATTTACAAAAAAAATAAAAAAATAAAAAGGGAACATAATAACAGATTTACATATATTAAAAAAAAAAGAAAAATGATGAATAGTAATAGAGCTCCTCTAAATTGATCTCCATTAATAGAGCCAAAAATCTCTATCTCTATTTTAGAGTAGCGTATAGAGTATCTCTTTAGGTGGGTTTTTTCATGTTTTCACTCTAAAATAGAGTTTAGAGGCTATTGTTGGAGATGCTCTTAGATTAAATCATTAGAGCACAACTAAAAATAATAATAATAATGGTTAATATTAAATAAATAAATAAATGAATTACCAATTCAGGACCTGAAAGATGGAAACTATCAATTCAGGACCCGAAAAATGAAAATTATCAATCTAAGACTTCAAATATCGCGAATTTCGATTTATTTTTATTTTTAAATTATTTGTAACAATTTATATTATTAGATTTAATAGATAATTAATAAAAAAATTCTCATTGAAATTAATATAAACATAATTAAATTTAAAGAAATCAAAATTCGTGATTTTTGAGGTCCTAGATTAATAATTTTCATCTTGCAGGTCCTGAATTTATAGTTTTCATCATTTAAATCCTGAATTGATAAATTACTCATCTTCCAAATTTTGAATCAATAATTCTCCATTAAAAAACTGGTAAAAACTTGGAAGAGACCATCTAACGTGATGCAATCTGGAACCCCAGAACTGTATCAGGTTGCAAAGCGAAATCCCTTGGCCAGAATCTCACAACGCGGACGAACTGTAAATATATTAAATCTACAACCTTACTATGATTGAAGACAAGAACCTCAGATTATTAGTGTAGACGCCACAAGCAGAGGTGATGAATCTGTTTGATAAGTCCGGGTTTGAACACGACACACGGTTCAAATCTCCGTGGAGAATTCTCAAATTCAATATATCAAAAGCTCTATAATAAAATCCAGTGCAAGCCCTTATATAGCTGGGCAAATAAAACAAACTCTAATTAGGATACTAGGAATAAAAAGGAAATAAATAAATACTAAAATTCGAAAATAATCAAATCCGCGAACATTGTGCTAGGCGTGACACGGGCCCACTCGCACCCCGAGTCACACTGACACTTGCGCCAGGTCCAAAGCAGAACACGTCTGATGAGGTCGTGCAAAGTAATAAAGAAGATGATCCGGAGCTGCAATTTAGAGGTCATATGACGCGCTTACGAGCGAAGAAGTTGCAAGCCTATCTACAAGCTTCAATTAGGCGCAAGTTTGAATTGCACGAAGAAGACATGCCGAGCAGCTCCAGATTGGTCAACATGCTTTCATTTGATGCATTTGATGAAGAAGAAGGAAGCATGAAGACGTGAGAAGAAGAAGCACGCCATTTGGATCAAAGTTCGAATTTTGGGACAGAAGACTATTTCACGTTAGGCGTGATCACGCCTAAGCTAAAGTTTGCTGTTGAGCATGAAGAATAATTAAATCATGTTGGGCCGATTTTATCCACTTAATTTCGGTCATGATTGATTATTTGGGGTCCAAGATGGTGTGGAATTGAAGGCCCAAACTTACTTGGGATTTATCTTTATCTAGTTAGATTTTTCTTATCTTATTTTTTGTATCTTTTGATTCTTTCCTTAAAAACAGATTTTGGATAAGGAAACAATCCTAGTTTGATTAGGATTAGTCTATGATCGATTTTATCATTCAAATAGGTCTAGATTTTCGTCCACTATGTTATAGTATAAATAGGACATCCATTTGTTACATTAAAGTTAGACAATTGCAAGAAATAAAGAGTTATTCTCAATCTGTCTCACGATCCTTCGGTTGATCAAACTTTACAAACATTCTATTGTTCTAGCAATTCAATAGTCTTATTCAAGGTTCTTCAGGGTACAACGAGTACTTGGGAGAATTGCTATCCGGAGAAGTTAGACGTGCGCGTTCGAGTTGTTACAACACGGGTTCGCCGATCCTGATTTATCCTTCTACCTTTACCACCGCCGATACCACATTCCCCGTCGACGTCCGCCGTGATTCCAGCCACCACCGCCGTGTCCATCCGTCCAAAAGTCCTCTTTCGTGTTGTCATCGAGTCGTCATCCGTTGTTCGTATTTCTAGTAAGTTCTTTATCCAATCGAGTCCTCTAGTTTTCTATCCTATTCGATCCTCTTTCTACTTTTCTTGGTGTTGTGTTTTATTTAGTATTGTCATAGTCTAGAGTCCTAGGTTTTGTGTTAATTCAGATCGCTATTGCATATTATCGAGTCTATTTGTTAGTATAGTTGAGTTGTAATTTAATTCGTTGTTTGAGTCGTATTGTTCCCTTACGCATCCGACGTTGTTCCGTTCCTAAGCTTCCGCATATTTTCGTCCGTGTCGTGTCCCATAGGTCCCGGGTCACATCATAAATTGGTATCAAGAGCCACGTCGGTTCTTATCGTTCGTGGTTCAATACGTCTGTTTTGTTCGTTTATTTATTTTGAGTCTTTCGAGTTGTAATATCTGAATATTCATTGAAAGAAAAAAAAGAGAAAAGGAGCAAAGGGATCGAATCCGTACAGCAAAAAAAATCGTCAAAAAAAAATCAGATTTTTATTTTCGGTATTTTTCCTTGTTGTTTTCGATTCTTAGTGTCTTTCCTAGTCTAGATAGATTGTTTCCATACTAGATAGATACTTAGGGATTTTAGATTGTGTCCATACTTGGTATTACACATCCAAAAGTCTCCTACCTTATCTACTAGATTTGTTTCCTTATTTAGATTTCTTTCCATACTCATCCATATCTAATCAAGATCTTTCATCCCTATCTACCATATTTTCGATCCATACACACTTATAGGTTCGAAAATTACAGCTCACATACACCTACACCCGGTTCATCTTATACACCACATAGTCCATACACCCGTACACCCATACACCCGTACACCTATACACCCATACACCCATGGTCTACATACACCAAAATCAGCAGGTTTACATACTCCACACGCCTACTTCTACTCTTAGCAACCTTCTGGCTTGATTTTATCCGTTGGAGCTTGAAGAAGACCCAAAGGAGCTAGTCAAGAGAAGCAGCTATTTTCAATCAACCCACCCTCCATATTCACTTCTTTCACACGTGCACTACATATTTGAGAGATACACGAGTGGAAAAATCAAGAGTGACATACACGAGCGTTTGTGAGGAATTGTGAGGTTCTACTTTGCTTTCTCTTCACGTTTGTTCGTTTTGCAGGTACTATGAAGAAAGGTACCACAGGAGAGTCATCTGAGCTGCCCATAGGCGAGCCTAGATCGCCTAACACCCCGAACGATCCATCTTACACGTCCAATGCATCTTGGGACGCGAAGCACGATTTCGATGCTATGGCACAGTACTTCAGACGGGAAAACCAAATGATGAAGGATAACTTCAACAATTAGATTACCGAGTTGACTGAGGAGATCCAAAGGCTTAAAGCTCAGCTATCTGAGCCCCAAACAGTCCAAGGCAATGCAGAGAGGCAATGTGCCGAGCCTCAAGACGAGCCTGAGGCCCGACGCCAGCAGCCGCAGTAGTCTCGAGCCGCAGCCAGGCCACCTCCAAGGCACAAGTTTGAACAATACCATGACTATGGGTTCGAGTATGATGCAGCCAGTGGTTATGAAGCCGATTTCATACCACAGGGATGAGGAGACTACAATGACTGCCCCCGTACACCTCATTGGCATGCAAACCGAGAAGATGGAATGCTCAACAACATCAAGACGAGCATCCCTGAGTTTGAAGGCCTTCACGACCTCAATATCTACTTAGATTGGGAGCGTAAGGTAGAAAAGATCTTTGCATGCTATGATTTTTCAGAAGTCAAGAAAGTACAACTTGCATGCTTAGAGTTTAGAGGCTACGCAGCCTCATGGTGGGAAATGCAGCAAGATCGACGCCGCAAAAATAGGAATCCTCCCATCGACACTTGGGAAGAAATGAAAGTGTTGATGCATGGGTGCTTCATTCCAGTCCACTATGAGAGAGAGCTCGAGAAAAAGCTCAATCGGATCAAACAAGGCACACGATCCATAGAAGAATATCACAAGGAGTTGGAGACTGTCTTGAACAGAGTCGGAAAGCAGGAGACCTTAAATGCTACCATCATTCGGTACATTGAAGGTATGAATCCTGATATTGCTTGTGAAGTCGAGTTGAGAGACTTCCACAGTGTTGAGAGGATGGTGCAGTACGCGTCGATTGTAGAAAAGCAGTTGAGAGAAGGCCGACGTTGATCACACCACAGTGCAACCCCTACACATCAACCTTGGAGTCGGGCAGCCCCTATTTCAACATCATCTGATGCCTCATGACTGCGAGGTCCTCCAGAACAGCCCGTTCGACGTTTTGATCGCACTACACCGCAGTCCAGCCGTAGACCCGAGTCTACGCCACCTGTTCAGCCAAGACCGAACCCTACACGGCCTCCACCGAGTGTGACGCCCCCCTAATGCAGCCCCTAATCAAGCTCGTGACATTCAGTGTCACAAATGTCAAGGTTGGGGCCACTTTCAAGCTCAATGTCCAAACCGGCGAGTTCTATACTTAACCGAATCAAACGAAGTCGAATCAGCCAGTGAGGATGAACAAGAGCCAGTAGGCGATGCCACAGTTGAAGAAGAAGTCGAGAATGATGCATCTCATGAAGACATCGATCCGGAAGTTCAACAAGTCAGTTTGGTCACAATCCGGAGTTTGAGCATCATTCAAGAAGAGGAACAAGAACACCAATGGGAAAACATCTTCTACACCCGTGCAGTGATCAAAGGTCACACGTGTTCGATGATTATTGACAGTGGCAGCGTGATTAATTCCATTAGTCAATACGCAGTGGAAAATCTTGGTCTACTAGTTCAACAACACACGAGTCCCTACAGATTGCAGTGGCTTACCAATAGAGACGAGATTCACGTGGTACATCAGGTAAGTGTCTCGTTCTCAATCAATAAGTTTTCTGACACTATCTTGTGCGACGTCATCCATATGGATGCAGCACACTTGTTGTTGGGCAGACCTTGGCAGTTTGATCGACGTGTTGTCCACGATGGACGTTTAAATACTTACACTGTCGACATTGATGGCCGAACTTGTACTTTGAGGCCATTACTACCTAAAGTCATTGCTATGGATCAGCAACGCATGCAGGAAAGGTTCAAAGAGGAAAAGGCGAAGCAAGCAGCCGCGAAACGAGCCCCGAAGGCCTCGGCCGCCGCACCCATGGCCGGACAACCCTCGGCCATGACCCCTATGGTCGGATAGCCCCCTGCCGTCCCTTCTTCCCCTTCCATTCCTACTTATTCGGACTCCTTAGCTATGGAAAAGAAGAATGAATCGAGTTCTAGTAAGCCTCCTGCAAAGAGCTTGTTTATTTCGGTTAAACGAGTTTAGAAAGCCGTTAAATCAGGTATGCCTCTTGTCCTACTCATATTTAAGAGCAGTGCTATGAATCGAGTTCTAGTTAGCCTCCTGCAAAGAGCTTGTTTATTTCGGTTAAACGAGTTTAGAAAGTCGTTAAAGCAGGTATGCCTCTTGTCCTACTCATATTTAAGAGCAGTGCTATTAATGATTGTTTGTCTAGTGATGTGCAGCCCTTACTTGACGAGTTTAAGGATGTATTTCCTGATGAAATACTCGGCGGGCTTCCTCCAGTTTGAGGGATCGAGCACAAGATCGATTTCATCCCCGGAGCCGTGCTACCCAACCGACCAGCCTATAGGATGTCTCCCGATGAGTCTAAAGAGATCGATAGGCAAGTCAAAGAGCTATTGGAGAAGAAGCAAATCCGTGAGAGTTTGAGTCTGTGCGCCGTTCCAGTGATTCTAGTGCCAAAGAAGAACAACGAATGGCGTATGTGCATGGATTATAGGGCAATTAACAAAATCACGGTAAAGTATCGTTTTCTCATCCCTAGATTAGATGACATGTTTGATGAGTTGTCTAGATCGCGTATCTTTTCTAAAATTGATTTGCGTTCTGGTTATTTTCAAGTACGTATGCATGAAGGTGATGAGTGGAAAACTGCATTTAAGACAAAGCATGGTTTATATGAGTGACTTGTTATGCTTTTTGGTCTCACTAATGCACCAAGCACATTTATGCGTCTCATGAATCATGTTTTGCGTGAAGTAATTGGTAAATATGTGGTTGTGTATTTTGATGACATTCTGATTTATAGTGACACGATGCACACACATATGCAGCACCTTAGACACATGTTTGAGCTTCTTAGAGGTTCAAAACTTTATGACAATTTGTCTAAGTGTTCCTTTTGCATGAATGAAGTCGTATTTCTCGGCTTTGTTGTGAGTGAACGTGGTATAGAAGTAGACAGTTCCAAAGGAATGGCCCACTCCTAAATCCGCGAGTGACGTCAGGTCTTTCCACAGCCTTGCTGGCTTTTTATCATCGCTTTGTGCGTGATTTTTCCAGCATAGCCGCGCCGCTTACTGAGTTAAGCAAGAATGATCGAAAGTTTGAATGGGTCATGTTCAAGAGCATGCGTTTAACACTTTAAAATCTTGTTTATGTAAAGCACCTGTTCTTGCTCTTCCAGACTTTAATAAAACTTTTGAAATTGAGTGTGATGCCTCGGGCAAAGGGATTGGTGCTGTTTTGATGCAAGAACGGCGTCCAGTCGTCTATTTTAGTGAAAAGCTTCAAGATGTAGCCCTTCGTTATTCGACTTATGACAAGGAGCTGTACACACTCAAGAGAGCTTTAGATACATCGCAGCACTATTTGTGGCCTAAGGAGTTTGTGATTCACACGGATCACGAGAGTTTAAAGCACTTGAAAGGCCAACAAAATCTGAACAAGCGTCATGCACGATGGGTAGAATTTATCGAGTCTTTCCCGTACGTCATCCAGTACAAGAAAGGCGCCGATAATGTTGTAGCTGATGCATTATCGAGAAGGTACGTTCTCTTGAACCTAATGCATGCTAAGATGTTAGGATTTGATGCAATTAAGGAGCTGTATGCATGTGATGAGTTTTTCGCACCAATCTATGCCACTTGTGGCACAAAATCACGAGCACATGATGGAGTTTTTGTGCATGAGGGGTTCTTGTTCAAGGGTTCACAGTTGTGTATTCCTAAGTCTTCTAAGTGTGAGTTGTTAATTTTGGAGTCGCATGCGGGAGGTTTAATGGGTCACTTTGGTGTGTCTAAAACATTAAACTTGCTGCATGAACATTTCTTTTGGCCACGTATGAAGCATGATGTTGAGAATGTGTGTAGTAGATGTGTTACATGTAGGAAATCAAAATCTACCTCACACCCGTTTGGTTTATACACTCCTCTACCAGCCCCGTCTTCACCGTGGATTGATTTATCTATGGATTTCATACTTGGTTTGCCACGGTCTAGGTCTGGTCGAGATTCTATATTTGTCGTGGTTGATAGGTTTTCCAAGATGTCTCATTTTATTGCATGTAGGAAAACTGATGATGCCGTACACATTGCCAACCTATTCTTTATTCATGTTGTGCGTTTACATGGAATACCTAGAACTATTGTTAGTGATAGAGATTCTAAGTTCTTAGCACACTTTTGGCGTGTACTTTGGGGTAAGTTAGGTACCAAATTGTTATTTTCTACTGCATGTCATCCGCAAACTGATGGACAAATTGAAGTAGTTAATCGCACTTTAGGTACTTTGTTGCGTTCTTTAGTTAAAAATAACTTGAAATCGTGGGAAGATTGTTTGCCATATGCTGAATTTGCTTACAATCGAGTTGTGCATTCATCTACTAATATGTCCTCATTCGAGGTTGTTTATGGTTTTAATCTGCCAACGCCTACTGATCTTTTGTCTTTTTACCTGTTGAGCATCTAACAAGTGTAAAAGGTACAAGAAAAGCGGATCAAGTGAAGGATATGCATGATAAAATACGTGCGCGTATTGAGACAGTTGGCGCACGCAATGCAGTCCAAAAGAACAAACGGCGCAAACCGATGATCTTTCAGTCCGAAGATCGCGTTTGGATTCATCTGAGTCCCGGACGGTTTCCTAACTTGAGAAAGTCGAAATTGATGCTTAAAGGAGATAGACCGTTCATCGTGTTGAGTCGAGTCAATGACAATGCATATCACATTGATTTACCCGGTGAGTACAAGTGTTCATCTACATTCAATGTTGCTGACTTATCTCCCTTTTCTGCAGATGATGAGTTCGATGATGATGAGCCTGAGAATTCAAGGATGAATTCTTTTCAGCAGGGGGGGAATGATGAGGTCATGCAAAGAAATAAAGAAGATGATCTGGAGCTGCAATTTAGAGGTCCTATGACGCGCTTACGAGCGAAGAAGTTGCAAGCTTATCTACAAGCTTCAATTAGGTGCAAGTTTGAATTGCACGAAGAAGACATGCCGAGCAGCTCGATATTAGTCAACATGCTTTCATTTGATGCATTTGATGAAGAAGAAGGAAGCATGAAGACGTGAGAAGAAGAAACACGCCATTTGGATCAAAGTTTGAATTTTGGGACAGAAGACTATTTCACGTTAGGCGTGATCATGCCTAAGCTGAAGTTTGCAGTCAAGCATGAAGAATAATTAAATCATGTTGGGCCAATTTTATCCACTTAATTTCGGTCATGACTGATTATTTAGGGTCCAAGATGGTGTGGAATTGAAGGCCCAAACTTACTTGGGATTTATCTTTATCTAGTTAGATTTTTCTTATCTTATTTTTGGTATCTTTTGATTCTTTCCTTAAAAACAGATTTTGGATAAAGAAACAGTCCTAGTTTGATTAGGATTAGTCTAGGATCGATTTTATCATTCAAATAGGTCTAGATTTTCGTCCACTATGCTATAGTATAAATAGGACATCCATTTATTACATTAAAGTTAGACAATTGCAAGAAATAAAGAGTTATTCTCAATCTGTCTCACGATCCTTCGGTTGATCAAACTTTACAAACATTCTATTGTTCTAGCAATTCAATAGTCTTATTCAAGGTTCTTCAGGGTACAACGAGTACTTGGGAGAATTTCTATCCAGAGAAGTTAGACGTGCGCGTTCGAGTTGTTACAACACGGGTTCGCCGATCCTGATTTATCCTTCTACCTTCACCACTGCCGATACCACATTCCCCGTCGACGTCTACCGTGATTCCAGCCACCACCGCCGTGTCCAGCCGTCCAAAAGTCCTCTTTCGTGTTGTCATCGAGTCGTCATCCGTTGTTCGTATTTCTAGTAAGTTCTTTATCCAATTGAGTCCTCTAGTTTTCTATCCTATTCGATCCTTTTTCTATTCTTCTTGGTGTTGTGTTTTATTTAGTATTGTCATAGTCTAGAGTCCTAGGTTTTGTGTTAATTCAGATCGCTATTGCATATTATCGAGTCTATTTGTCAGTATAGTTGAGTTGTAATGTTTGAGTCGTGTTGTTCCCTTACGCATCCGACGTTGTTCCATTCCTAAGCTTCCGCATATTTTCGTCCATGTCGTGTCCCATAGGTTCTGGGTCACATCAACGTCGCAGCTCAGAGCGGTCCACTCGCGCTCCGAGTCACGCTGACACTCGCGCCAGGTCCAAAGCACCACACGCCGCAGCTCAGAGCGACCCACTCGCGTTGTTACTCGTGCAAATGGGTGCGACCAGTCCACTCGTGCTACATCTCGCGCCTGTCTTCTCGAACGCTCGAACTCGATCATCAGCACCCCCACCTAGAATTGTATCATACCGGGTCTTTTGTATTAGACGGGTTAAATAAGACTTAAATTCGCCCAAAAACCCATCCAAACCCGTAAAAAGCAGTGAGCGCCCACGCGCTTATTATTATATATGAAATAAAGTATCACTAATTATAGGTAAAAATATATATCACTTACTATGAATTGAAGTATAATCATCTATGAAATATTTTTACAAGAAAATAAATGAATTATTTTCTGCATAAATCATAATTTGGAGTTTTAATTTAGTTGATTCATTTATCTTTTTTTTTAATATGTTTATTAATTCTCCAGACATCACGTATCATTATATAAGAAGTAAAGTATCACTAATTATGTGTCGAAGTATCACGTAATATGAATTGAAGTATAATTAAATATAAAGTATTTTCACATGCTAAAAAGAAAGTAAATGAATTATTTTATGGATAAATCATAATATGTGTTTTAATTTAATTGATTCATTTATCTTCTTTTTTGGAATATGTTTGTTAATTCTTCAAACATCACGTATCACTATGTAAGAAGTAAAGTATCACTAATTACGTGTCGAAATGTCACTTAATGTGAATTGAAGTATCATCAACTATAAAAAATTTTCACATGCTAAGAAAAACTAAATGAATTATTTTCCACATAAACCATAATTTGGAGTTTTAATTTAGTTGATTCGTTTATCTTTTTTGGAATATATTTGTTGGTGCTCCAGACAACAAGTACTATCATATATGAAGTAAATTATCACTAATTATATTTTGAAGTATCACTTAATATGAACTGGAGTATCAGTAAGTACGCAATTTTTTTTTTACTATTTATTTTTTAGATTATGACAGATATACTTTCATTGGTATTTCTACCAAGTATTGCTCTTAATTTAAAAGATTTTTTTAAACAAAAAAATCACGGTTCTTAGTTTTATTTGAAATAAAAAAGTCGATCAACAATTAATAACATATAAGTGTCATTATATATGAAGTGAAATTTCACTAGCAATGGAGAAAATTATCATTACCTATGAAGCGTCTGACAACCCTCATTTTCTTTTTCTTTTTTTCAATTTTTTTTCAATTTTTTTATTTTTCATTTTTTCAGTTTTTTAAAGTCTTCATTTAGTATCGAGCCCAATGCATGAACCCACACGTTAGCGTCGGATAACTGCACTGGTCGAAATGCCGGATTAAAAATATTAAATTAATTCAATTCAATTCAATTTTAGATTTCACTATTTTCATTTTAGAATGTATATTCATTTCAAAAAATTAAATTAATTCAAAAAAAATTAAATATGTATTTATAAAAAAACAAAATGAAGAAATTAAAAAGAGAAAAAATAAATTAAAAAGAAAAGAAAAAGAGGAAGGAGAGTTGGACCATTAGAAAAGAAAAATGAAAAAAAAAAACAAGAAAAAAGAGAAGGGATCACCTATAGTCAAATATAGATCCTACTAACGATCTAACAAATTACAAAAGTGTAACCTCCAACAAAAATATACAAAGTGAAAATTGAACCATCCAAAACTTGCAATTAAAAAAAAAACAAAAAAAAAACATACAAAGTGTCCTGAAAAAACAATTATAAGATTCCTGAAAAAGCAATTTAATTACAAGAAAATAGAAATCGTCATATGTCACGCTTGGGAATTGAATGTCAAAATTGAAATGGCAAGACTGAAGATTAAATAAAAAACTAGAAGTGGGTCCCACACGTGGCCGTCTCTGGCTAATATTCTCTTCTGCGTACTAATCAACCGTGTTTTGAAGTTAGAACTCAATAATCTCTCTCTCTCTCTCTCTCTCTCTAGCTACCTCATTTGATTTTTCTCTCTTGCACAAACAAAAACAAAAAAACTCAGCTGTAAAATTGCTATAGCTCTCTCTCTCTCTCTCTCTCTCTCTCTCTCTCTCATCTTCTTGCTCGCCCCTTTTCCAATTTCAGCTGTAAAAAACAAAATCTAGAGAGAGATATCACTTGGCTGACTATTGATGAATGGCAGCGGCGGAGCCATTACTGAGACCGACTCCTCCTCCTCCTCCTCCTCCTCCTCCTCCACAGCTCCGTGATTTCATAATCAATCTCCCTTCTTCTCTGCCCCAATCCCCTCTCGCTTACAATGTCAACGGCGAAGAAGAAGAGGAGGACGACGAAGAAGAAGAAGCAGCACTGGATTCAGCTCCGCCGCCGTCCTCCTTCTGGGCCCGCAAGAAGATGCAGCGGTGCAAAACCGCTCCCGCCATGGCCGTGATGAAAGACCACCGCTCTCATCTTCCGGCCGACCCCAATTCCAAATCCGATTCCTCTTCCCTAGTCCGGCAAGCCGCCATTTTACTCGTCCTCTACCTCACCCTGGGCATCGTAATATACTCCTTCAACCGCGACCATTTCTCCGGCGTAGAGACCCACCCCGTTGTCGACGCGCTCTACTTCTCCATCGTCACCATGTGCACCATCGGCTACGGCGACATCGCCCCCACGACCCCCGTCGCCAAAGCCTTCGCCTGCGTTTTCGTCCTCGTCGGATTCGGATTCATCGACATTCTTCTCAGCGGCGTCGTCAATTATGTGTTGGACTTGCAGGAGAACATGATCCTCGCCGGAATCAAGGCGGCGCCGTCGGCGCCTCTACAGAAGCAGAGTGGCGGAGGGGGGCGGTTCACGGCGAGGAATTACATAGTTGATGTGGCGAAGGGGAGGATGAGGATCAGATTGAAGGTGGGGGTGGCGCTGGGGGCGGTGGTGGTGTGCATCGGAGTAGGGATTGTGTTCCTGTATTTGGTGGAGCGGCTGAATTGGGTGGATTCGGTGTATTTATCGGTGATGTCGGTGACGACGGTGGGTTACGGAGACAGGGCGTTCACGACTCTTTGGGGGAGGCTGTTTGCGTCGGTGTGGCTGCTGTTTTCCACGCTGGCGGTGGCGCGTGCCTTTCTGTATCTGGCGGAGGCGCGTGTTGACAAGAGGCACCGGAAAATTGCGAATTGGGCGCTGCATCGGGCTATTACGGTGGAGGATTTGCTGGCCGCCGACATCAACAACAATGGATTCATTAGCAAATCGGAGTATGTGATATACAAATTGAAAGAGATGGGGAAGATCAAGGAAAAAGATGTGTTGCAGATTTGCGATCAGTTCAATAAGCTCGACCGAAATAACTCAGGGAAGATCACTCTTCCAGATCTCCTCAACACTCCTTTATAGCACCGCCGCCGCCGAAAAATATATATGTAGTTTGTAGGCTATTATTATTTTGCTTTTTGCTTGCCAAGATTAATGAATCATGTATTATAGTGTAGGACTGAATGATATGCACACATTAATTAATCACACACATCCAAATAATCATTATCAACTTTTATCAACAAAAACAATCAACCTTGATTTACATTTGTATTATTATTGGTTTTTAGCCTAAACTCTCAAATGATTAAGAGAAATGTCATGAATTTGCATAAATAATAATTTAATATTTGATTTTTTCAATTTACCCCAAATCTAGCCTAAGATTAATTTTTGGGCTTTAACTAGCGAGCATGTATTTTTTAGTTCAAAGATTTAAATGATATGAAAAATTATTTGTGTCATATCATATCCGGAGGCATCCTTTTAACAAAATAAGATTAAACAAAGTCTAAATGGAGGAAAGTGAACCTCTTAAAAAAATTGATTTCGCATCAACTATTCAAAGTACTAAAATTAAATTGAGGCTAAATTTGTGATGATCTTAAAAAATCATGTATTAAATTATTATTTATGGAAAATCATAATATTTTCATGAATTACTTTATAAATGTGGTTAAAAGTGATATTAACCCATTTACATTTACTCCACCCATCTTTCCAATCCACCATGAAGAAGAGCTCAAACAACTGGTCATTTTTTATTTATTTAATTTTTCTTATGTAAGAACATCTTCGAGAGAGTGCTATAAATGCTAAAAATGTGGAGCAAAACATTCAAAATCACCTCTACAACAGTTACTTTATTTTCTGCTCTATTTTCAAGAATGCTACAGTGCTGCTCTAATATTAGAGCCGCACTCTAGCACTGCTTGATCACTGTTCATTCTATTATTATTTTTCTCCTATTTACTATTCATTCTTTATTAATTTATTTGTTATTTGAAATACAGAATTGTACATCAAATAAAATTACTAAACATAAAAATATTAAAAATATGAATAAATCATTGAAAATATAAATAAAATAATATAATAATATTTTCTAATAATCAGAGAGACCACTTCTGCTTTCATCAATATCTGAAAAATCCATTCCAAAAAAATTAGTATGTGTTGAAACCGTAGGTTTAGTTTATAACCGTTGGATTGTTATATGTTTTGGATATGTTTTGCCTTTCTTTATTGTTTTCTTATGCCGGAAGAAATTCAGTTAAGATATTCTAGGAAGGTTGTTATGCTTGATCCAGAAGTTGATTAAGTCAAAGGTTGTTATGAAAGTTGCAGACTTGCGGCGAAAATTTAGGGATGAAGTGATCGAGTTGTTATTTGGAGTAAAGACCAAGTATTGAGTTTTGTATAAATAGGAATCAGGTGTATTGTGATAGATACGGATTTTTAGAGAGATATATTCAGATTATAGATTGAGTTTTGTATTCTGCAGATTTTCTACTAGATTTGGTTAAGACAACTTTAGTCTCAACTTTCTGTGAAGGAAGAGATAAAGTGTCTTAATATTTTAGTTAGTAATTTTCTAGTAGTGTTTTTGTAATTCACACATTCTATATAGTGAAGATTTTGCCCTGAGGCATTTCATGAGATTATAGAAACATAATCTTGTGAAAATTTCAATCCATTGTTCTGTTTTAAATTTCCGCTACGTATGCAAAGTTGTCTCAACTTTATACACAACTTTGTACACAACTCTGTTAAAACCGAGAGTTCGGTTTCTTCAGTATGTAATTTGTGTTTTTTTCTTTACAATATTATTATATTTTTTTTTTCTATGTTGCAATATTAATATGTAATTTTTGTTTTTTACAATATTATTATGAAATGTTTCTATGTTGTATTATTATTTAGTTTTATAAATTTTAATAGTTATTTTTTTGGAAATTTTTTGATAAAAATAAATTTAGTGTAAACTGTTAGAGATAAAGTGAAGATTTTACTGTATAATAGGTTGGAGATGTGGTAAAATGAAGCAAACTATTTGAGATGGCCTAATGATTATTTCTGACAAACCTGGCTTTCAATTCCCACTAAATCTAAATAACTTCCAACAGTATAAATTTAGGTAGATAGCAACACATACTTTGCTTATTGTTGTTGTGCTAATCAAGCTATATTATACACAGTTTAAATTTCATGTTACACCTTGTGTTTCACTATTAAATTTATGATTTTCATGATATTTATGATAAAATAAAAATTAATTATAACATAATAATCATTATTAACATTTATCAACAAAAATTGAATTAAAAAATTATAAAATTTAATTATGAACAATCAACATAATAGTGCATTATCAATTGGAAATTAAATACTAAAAAATATTTATAAATCCTAATTGAGTGGGATGAAACTTAAAAAATAATTGTAAAATTAAACTAGATCACAAAAAATGAAAATTGAAAAAAAAAATACAAGAAAGACTCATAATTTAAAAGTGCAATATAGAGTGAAACAAAGAGAGTGCAATAGTAGAAAATCTCATGTGAGATACTGTAACGCCCCAGTCCCACTAGGACCAAAACGTTACCAAAAACAAAAATATATGTACATGCTTACGCAATAAACACTTTTAAAAAAAAATTAGATTTAACTTTATAAATAATTTATAAACGGGCAACAACTCAACTTAAAAATATTCAAACCACGCACTCAGATGTTCTCAAAGTCAACTTCCAACAAGGCTTTTCAAAAATAGTGACTCACATAATCAAATTATGATCTGCCAACAAGTAGTGTGTGTGTGTGTGTGTGTGTGTGTGTGTGTGTGTGTGTGTGTGTGTGTATCCAAACAGGACACACATCCAAAAGCTTCACGGCCAACCCTTATATACATTCAAAACATTTGTATATATAATCAAAATTGACCACCTGTGTCAACAACTTTCAAACTTAAAAGTTTTGCAGAGTATCAACAGAAGCATTTAATATTTAACATATAAACATAAGTTTAAAGATGGTTTTAAACAAAAAATCACATAAGGGTCAGCCATCAAAACCCACTCCAGCAGGTCGCCATCAACTAGCTTGATCTCCAGGACCTGAAAATATTTGAAAATATTTGGATTGAGTGCCAGAAAACACTCAGTGGGCATTATTATTCATCCAAGTCATACTTTCATACTTAAAAATCAATCATAAACATACTCTATAACACAGTTTACTCTTCTTCATTGGATGAGAGACCCAATGTGATCACATGAATACTTTACGGTTACTTATCTAGACATTTAGTCACAAAGTAAACCGTCTATGCTTGTAAGTCGGAATTCCTCTGTGCATGAAGTCTCACAACATCCAATCATTGCGGAAACAATGCTATTAAAACATTTAACATGCTTTTCATGGACGAATTTAAAACATAGTTGTGAGTTATAGAAAAATCCACCTGGATGATCTCAAAGTGCAGTGAAATTTTTATGCGATGCTACTATGCTTCTCGATCGTCTCGACCTATAAAATTGAAATTCTAGCTTAGAAACCTCAAATACGTCAAATAACTTAAGTAATGATTTCCTATGCTTTGGGATCATTTGGGATTGAAATGGTGTCAATCGGGCAAATAATGTGCATTTGACAGAATGAATCAATTTAGATTGAGAATTTATCTGACTTCGTGAACAAAATTGAATGGATAAAGACGAATTGAACTAAATTCTATGACTAAGAAGCTTGATTTAACATTTAGGAATGAATTATAAACTTTAGAATTTCTTTAGGGCAAAATATAAAATTTTAGAAATTATAGGACTTAATTGCATTTTATAAAAGTCTTAATTTAATTCTCTAAGGACCCAATTATTATTTATAAGTTTTTAATTTGGGAAATTGAACTTAACTGAAATAAGTGGAGTAAATTGTAAAATTTAAAATACTTCAGTTAATTAAACTTATTATTTTATCAAATTTCCATTTTTCTTTCTAATCCCCTTGATTAACACCATCATCAAGAACTTACATGGCAATCACCATTCTTAACCACTGCCCCAACTTCAGCACCTCACGACTTCAAAACAGCACCTCTCCGCGACTTAGAGTCGCTGATAGCCCCTTCCCACACACACCTAGACTTACAAGTGAAAACATGTGAACACCTCCACACACACTCTTACCTACATCTAAACACAACCAACTCAAACCAAGACCCGACCAAACCATCTCCAACACATCTAGTAAATATTAACAAGACACAACAAGTTCTGCAGGCCCAAAAGCATAGAGGAAATGAAAGAAACGAAAGGAAACAAAGAAAAAAATCAGTTTTGATATTCTCGACAGATTTTTTCGTTGAACTTTCGACATGAAAATGAGGGGTTAAATGATGTTTGATCCAAGATTTGAAACCATATATAGATACCCTGATACAAGAGGTTCGAAACGGTATATAATACGTCAAAAACCAACGCTCGGATTGTCGGGAAAAGACTCTTCTTCTTCTCTTTTCTTTTTTCTTTCGACTTTTGCTTCTGTTATCTCCAAGATATCCCTCAATATGTATATATCCACATGTTCATTAGGCTACACGTGTACTACCAAAACACTCATCCTCTCACAGCAGCTACAAATGGACAACTTTGATTGATCATATAATTTATTCCTCTTTATTCTTTCTTTAATTCATCTCTTTTATTTTATAACCAACCTAAGAAGTAATTGAAAATGAACCTAAACAAATGGCCGAAAATTATCCTTTAAAAGGATAGAATTATTGGGATTGCTTGAAATATTTTTCAGTTCAAATTGTCAATTAAAAATAATTTCATTGGGAAGTCAATTGAAATTCGAGTTGGATGATCTTGGTACCAAAATGATCACATTAATCTCTATTTATACAATATGCATTCTAATTTTAATTAGAATACCCAACTAATTAAAGCCGATACTTTTATAAGTTTTATAGTGCCTCTAAGGCCATAATTTAACTAATCCAAAATAATTTGGATTCTAATTTCATGAAATTTCTCACTATATAATAAAATTAATTGCTATATTTTCGGGGTGTTACACATACAACACATATTTTGCTTATTGTTGATTGTTAATGTGCTAATCACACTAAACTATACTCCCTCTGTTTTTGAATAAGTGTCATTCTAGATGAATGCACATATATTAATAAAGATATTAATTAGATGTTTAAATTACCTTATACACTCTTATGTGAATACATTAAATGAGTTAAATATGATTGTTTGAATGCATTAAATAAGGACAAATATGAGAAAAATGTGAAATTTTTACACCTCAATTGTGTAAAATAACACTTTTTATGAAATAAAATAATAATGGCAGAGTGATACTTATTGTGAAATAGAGAAAGTACATATCAAAAAGGGAAATCAATTGTGTAGCAATCACAAAGGCACAAATTAATTAAAGCAATTATATTGATTTTCTATGTAATCTTATGAGTTCACCATCCGCGAATAATTTATTGCTCACCCAATGCAAATATCAAATTGAAAGTTTAATTGTGTGACAACATATTAATTAGTACCCCCTATATTTGTATTTAAACCTCATTTTGGATGGATGCATATAGATTAATAAATTAATTGAATTACTTTTATGCATCTTTATATAAATACATTAAATGAGTCAAATATAGATGTTTGAATGTATTAAATGAGGGCTTATGTGAGAAAATGTGAATTTTTTGTTTCAAATTTGAAGAATGACACTTTTTTTGAAACAAAATTAAAATGCTAGAATGACATTAATATAGAAACGGAGGGAGTAATATGTATCTAATATCTTTTCTTGGATAACATACCACACGCGTCTCTATTATCCATAAGGCTGTAAATGAGCCAAACTACTCGCGAGATACTTGGATATCAACTCGGAAAAAGCTCGCTTGAGACTGGTCCATTTGTTAAACAAGCCGAGCTCGAGCCTGCTAAATGAGCTTGCCATTTTCTCGAGCCGAGCTTGAGCTAGGCTCGTTGAGCTTGCGAGCTAATTTGGCTCGTGAGGTTCTCGAGTTTTTAACGAGTTGTATCAGGAGCTCGAGCCTGGCTCACGAGCTATATCACGACTTTGGCTTGCGAGTACTTAAACGAGTCGAGCTCAATCTAGGCACACGAGCTATTAGATTTAGAATTCGAGATACATACTATTTTTGTAATTTTTAAAATATTATTTATCTATATTGTATCTTTTGCCAAATTAATATTTCTCATTAAAAATAAAACGAAATTAATGGTATTAACTATTGAACTAATATTATTAAAGTTAAGAAACCAATGATCAAGAGTAATAATTATATATACAAACAGACAAACTAATGAACTATATATATATACATATTATATGTAATATAGTTATCTTATTTACAAATTTACATAGTATAATAATAATAATATGAAATATGGAATGATATTATATTAATATTATCAAAATTAATAAATTGAACGTTCAATAATAAATAGTAATTAGGTGATAAGAGAAATTATGAATAATATTTACAAAATAATATTTCTCAATTCACTAAATAATAAATATGAAATGAAATCAATAATATTAATCTAATATTATCGAAATTAAGAAATCAAATGCTTAATACAAGAGTAGACGAGTAATAGAAGACATTTAAGAAAAAAGGAAAGTAACAATATATAGTATATAATATATACATTATAATCCATCTTAGATTATTAATAGTTAAAACTTACATGAATATAAATTATAAATTATAAATTTATAATATATGTACAATAATAAAGGAAAAAAAAGAAATTAAAAAAATTACGATTAATATTGACAATTTGATAAAACAATACTCATCATTAAATATTAATATATGAAATGTAATCAATGATATTAAACTAATATTATCGAACGTAACAAAATAATAAAGGAAAAGGAAAATTAACAAAAAATAAAACTAATCAGATGTTCAAGAGTAATTATATTTAGCACCAATGTTATATAGTTAATCTAAAAATCTTAGTCATATATATACTATCGTCTATCGGTTAGTATTTTGCTATATAGTCAATATTAGTTAAAATGTACATAGCAATAAAATGAAAAAGAAATTAATAAAAAATAAGATTAATATTAACAAAATAATCATTCCCAATTCATTAAATAAGAATTTTGAAATGAAACAAATTATAATGAAAACATAATAATTTCTCAAAAAATTCTTATCAAAATTAAGAAATCAAGTTTAAGAGTAATAATATTCTTATTTCTTATCAGTTAGCACCAAGCTTGTATAGTTAAATTCTTAGTTATATATACTATTTATATTATAGCATATAGTTTATGTAACTATAGTTTATATTAGTTAATATGCATATACCAATAAAAAAATAAAGACTAACATTAAATAAGCTAAACTAAGAATAATAATTAAAAAAATAAGAATTAATAGTCTCTTAAATAATATAGAATCATTAATTTATATATTATCTTATAAATATATTGGAATAGTATATGACTTATGAGTTGTGATTAATGATTCATGATTTATGAATCTTACGGCACACACTCGATAACTAATACATGCACATGTTATATGTATATATATATTATATAATATGTTTATATAATAGTAACTATTAGACATACAATATAATTTTTTTTATAAATATAAAAGAAAAAGGAGAAATATAAAAGATATCAACATTGAGAAATAAATTTCTCCTCAAAAAAATATTGATAAATAACTAAACGAGCCGAGCTCAAGTTTGGGCTCGGATTTTAAATAATCAAGCCGAGCTTGAGCCCGAGTTTATTGAGCTTGAGCTCACGAATACTTAAACGAGTCGAGGTCAAGCTCAGTGATACTTAACTTAAATTGGCTCGTTTACACTCCTAATGTAATACCCCGAAATATTTTAGAAGATTTTATTCAACTTATGTTACCCTCTGGTAAGTTAGAAAATAAGGTGGGTCCTTAAATGACTCAAATAAAGGAAAATCGCAGCCAAGGAAATCTGTTAAATCTAATTTGGTCAAAAATTGCCTTAAAAATATGTTATGATATTTTTCTCGGGTTGATAGAAAATGTTTCAAGAATCATGTCAACCTTTGAAATTTCAAATTTCAAGTTCAAATGAACTCTTGACACAACTTTAAGTTGAAAAATAGTTAATTTAATAGAAAAAGACACATCCGTCATTATCCAATTTCTTTTTCAAAAAGATTATCTTATTCGTAATTATCATATTCTTTTTCCATTATTATCCTCTTTCTTTTATTCGTTATTATCCTATTTATTTTTCCTCTATAAATAGGAGCTTAAGGTTTCATTTTTCATTCATTTTCAAAATCGAAATGCCGAGCAGCTTCCAGAGAATGTACAACTCTAGTTTCCTATTTCAATTCTGAAATAGTCATTTTGAAGGTGTCAACGCGTAGATCACGAATACATGATTGAAATGATGACACGAAGGATGATCACGATGGAAAATCATCGTGACCGCCGCCAATTCCTCGGAGAAGGTACTTTCTCCGATTCTGGTCATTCGGACCGATGAATTTAGAAATTTCAAGTTCTAAATATGCTTATATTTTGATTATCTTTAATTCTACCGATTTCGATTTTTGATGTTGTGAGTTTTCGATATTTTTTCCCGTTTTCATTTTATGTAAATCTCAGATCTACTCTTCCTGGATAGTCGTATTAGAAATCTTCTTTTTATAAATATTCTTTGATCATTTGGATCTTGTAGTTAACCGGAACAGATTTTTGATTTCTCGTCGTTTGAAATCCGGATCCGAATATTATATTATAAATATGCCCAGTTCGAATTTATGTTCTAGCCGTCCGATCTTTGATCTGATTGCATCATAAAATTCCTTATTTTCTGCACTATCAAAAATTGTACTTTTGAGCGAAAATCTAATGAGTATCGAGCTCAATCGAGACCGATACATTTTCAGCTAAAATCTGTGAATATTGTTACTGAAACTCCCGTTTCACCCATTTTGGGTCGTCAAATCGAAAATGTTTCTTCTCGAAAGTTGCTCCAAATATTATTTCCTATAAGCCTGCCAAGTTTCGCGATCTCGTTGCGAGTTTTGAATAATTTCGATTATTTAAAGTAGACAGTTATTTTTATACCGGGAGCGTGTATTATCGAAAAATTCTAAAATTCTCATTCTTTAGTCTTGACATATATAGTATCATCCCTGAATATTTTCGTAATTTCCGAGCGGTTAAAAAGCATTGTGGTGTAGATCTGGTAAAATTTGGATAAATGACAAGTTTTGGAAAGAGACCTCTGTCAAATCAGTTGATCCCAGTAAAGCAAGAATAACGTTTTGGAATTTATTTCCTTCTTCGTCGAAATTATTCAAGGTCTCTAGAGTCGTACAATCTATTTTAGAATAGAATAGAATTAATTATAGCTTCGTTTATAGTAGATTAATTCGCGAAAATATAGCGATTATCCTGAGTTGAAGTTTACCTTCTGTAGTACCAGCTGAGCTAGAGAAAGAGTATCAGGGTTGATTCTTCAGAAGCTAGCTTTTCAGAATCCCGAGAAAGGTGGGTTATACTATACTATATCTTTGCAAATTGTATCTTTCGAGCTATTAAGCTCTGCTTTGTTAAAATTGCATATGTGACTATCTGTGTTAAATATTTACGTGCTACTGTATGTTGTCGGAGTCTCATAAACCAGCGCTGTGTCAATGTGAGTAGCTACAATATGCATGCATTGTTTGTCCTGCCCTACTCCTTGTCGGTGAGACTAAAATGAAACACTTATTGGTTATACTCTTTGGGTATACTATGGTCATACTCAACGTTATGCGCTGGTGATGTAGTTTGGGTTGCGGGCAGTGACGGATTATACTCTTAAGCGCTTCACGATAAAATGTTTTGGTGAACTTAGGTTGCTTCCAACTTTTTAAACCTCCTAAGCTTCACTACCTGCATGAACACAGATAGATTACTTTAACAAAATGATTTGCATAACTTGAATTGTAAAACTTGCCCACTGAGTGCATTAGTACTCAGCCCAAATATTTCCAAATATTTTCAGGTAAGTAGGCTGGAGCGTGGAGGTGACGATGCTGAGATATGGGCTATTATGATTTACATATTTTTCCGTTGTCCCTTTTTGTTAGTATTCTGTTAAGAATTGAGCTTTCGCACTTATGGTATTCTTTTGCTAAATGCTGAGAACTCTGATCTTAATATTTTATTGATATGATTCAGCTTCTCTGATTCTGAACATTTGTTGATTTCCTAGTTAACATGTAGCATATGCTTAGCTACATAATTATTCCAAGGGGAGGAAGCCCGTCTTTCGTTATGTCTATTTGATCATTCATTTTGGCATATGGAAGGGCTTCATTTGTTCAGCATATTGGTGTCTGTTTCTTTTGTCGACCTATGAATGGGTCTATTGATTGTTGGTATCTGGTTATTTGTTTCCGTTTGGCCTATGAAAGGGCTTATTGAATTGTTACAGCTTCCATTCTTCTCTTATAAGCCGTCATAAACGGGGATTTGCTCTAGTTACAGAGGGTATGCTGTCTAATTTTCCGGAAGGCATAACCTATCTTTGGCATACTCGGTTGTTAAATTTTATTCCAAACATTAATTCTTTTTAGACTATCACCCCGTCGTTAATTAAATTACCCCATTTCTTTCCCGCTTCTTAATTCCCACCCCCGTGGCGTCCATTTCTACGGTCTTTCGGGATCGGGGCGCTACACCTAATTATCCAGAAATTTGCGTGATTATGTAGCATATCTTATTTTAAAATAAAAGGCCCAACACTTTCCTAGCTAGGGATGTCACGGGTTAATGCATACATGCATGGGTTTGTAATATTATAATTAAGATTATAAATTAATTATGTAACCCAATTAATGTAATTTGATTCAGTATATACTGCACTTAGAAACACATAAGATTTCATATTGCACTTTGTATTTTATTCCGTGTTATACTTTCAAATTGTGTTTTTCTAATATTTTTTTCTTCATTTTTATTTTTGCGATTTAATTTAATTCTACACTTGTTTATTATGGTTCACCCCGTCTAATGAAGGTGTATAATTATTTTATATTTAATTTTCAAGTGTAAATTAATAATTCATTACTATGGCTGATAATTTCAGAATTAAATTTTATATTTTTTTAAATTTATGTTTTGCTGATAAATGTTGATTATGATTATTTTTGTTATAATTAATTTTTATTTTATAATAAATAATATTAAAATCTTAATTAGATAGTGATTTACGAAGGAATGCAACATAAAATTTGAACCGACTTAGAAGCCGATGAACACTTCTATTACACTTTGTGCAACACTCTATGCTACACTACACAATTTAATTTATTATTATTTTCATTTTTTTATTCGATGTTCAATTTCTTGTAATTTAATTTAATTTTACATTTGTTAATTATGGTTCATTTTATCCAACTAGGGTATGTTGATAATCAATTAAACTAAATCAGAAAAAAATGAAATGAAATAAAAAAAATGGAAAAAGATTGTATGTATATATATAGAGATAGTGTCTCCCAATACAATAGTGAAGAATATTGTGAAAAATATACATAGCTAAAAAGATTTAAGGTACGTAGCTAGATTGCGGGTGCCATGACCGAAGTAGAATATTTAATACAATCCACTCTGGAAAGGGATTTGAGTCTGCGGCAGCCACTCCGGCGCGTCGAGAAACTGGCCAACGGTGTATTTACCGGCTTCGGCGGCGCTGATCACCTTGAAACGTGAGAAATCCTTCGCCCGGCGATCAGTGTTAGCTCCGGGACCTTTGTTTCCGAACTCATACATCTCACAAGTCTTATGGTTGTTGGCGCCATCCCATATCTTCCACCCTTCCGGCCTAATAAAATCTCCGAGCGTGCTCTGCATCACCACCGTCACCGCCTGCGCCGACCACGGCCGGCCGAGGAAGGTCGGAATCTCGAACCTCTGTGGCCACAGGTAGTTGTCGGGGACGATGGTGCACCGGTGGAGGACGAGTCCGTTTGTACCACGAGCAATCTCTCTTCCGTCGGCGGTGATGGTGTTGACCTGCCCCGGCATCGGCCGCCTCACGATGATCTCGCTGTCTTGGATGACGCAGTCGCCCTTGCCGAAGATAAAGTCGACGGTGCCGTAGATGCGGCAGTTGCGGTAGAACTGCCGGCAGTTCTGGTAGTACAGGGTGTCTTGGTTGCCCTCGAAGCTGCAGTCGAACACCGCCGACTTGTCGCCGACGGAGCGGAACGCCACCGCCTGGTGCCCCTCGGGGCCGGCCTCGTTGCGGAAGGTGATTCCGCGGGCGATGAATCCCACAGCCTCGTTCGAGAAGGTGGCGGTGTGCATCGTCCCTATCTTCATCAAACCTCCATTCAACTTTCCGGTGACGACCGTTTTATCAATGCCGTCGCCGTAGATGAAGACGTTCGGCTTCTTCTTGTCGACGGTAACTTTTTCGTTATAAACCCCGGCCTTCACGTGGATCACGAATCTCCCTTTGAATTTGGGCGGGTACGCTGCCACCGCCTCGTTGATGGTCTTGAACTGCCCACTGCCGTCCTTCGCCACCACCACATTCGGCACGAGCTGATCGTTATTCTTCGCGAGGAGCTTCCGTTCAGCTGCCCCCATCCAGGTTGGGAACCCTTCTTCCAGCAGACGGCGGTGTGTCTGCGACTGCGACTGCGACTGAGGATTAGATTTAGGACTGAGTATGAGATGTTTGACGTCGAAGAGCTTCAACATCTGGGAGAGCTCGGCGACGATGTTGACGGCGTTGTGAGTGAGCTGCTCGGCGTTGATCATCCCATCCTGCACTGCGGACTTGTATTCGGGTTTCTTGATGCCGTCGGTGCAGGTGGTTTGGAAGGCGTAGACGGCGGTGATCCAGCTGAGCACCTCGTGCTGGCGGTGCTGCAGAGTGTGGAGGTCGGCGTCGCCGACCCTAGAAACGGCGGCCTCAAGCATGTCGACGGCGTACTCAAGCAGATGCTTGCAGTCCTCCACCGCAGCATGGTCGTATTCATCCTTGTCTTTGTCCACCACCACCTTCCCCGTCGCCTCGAGCGCCTTGTTGACCTCCTTCATCGCCGCCTCCACCACCGCCAGAATGTAGTCGTTCGGGGTGGCGGAGGTGTTCTTGGCCACCGATTCAAGAGTGCTCGCGCAGGCTTCCTTGTAGTCGGTTGGCCCGCAAATGGAGGTCACCATCTTCACCGGCGACTTCAAACTCTTCGCCTCCGCCGAACTCTCCTTCCGGCTTTCCAGCACCACCACCACTCCGATCACCATTCCGACCACCAGAAGGGTCAGCACTATAGGAACCGCAATCTTCGCCACGCCCATATTTATTTATTTTTTATTTTCTTTTTTTGCTTCACTTTCCTTCCTTTTTTATTTTTTATTTTTTTTACTGAAACCTAATGATAGGTTTCAGGGAAGGGGATGAAGTGAAGAAGGAAAAAAAGGAAATTTTTATTGAGGAATTAAGAAGAATTAATAAACCAGATGAACTGGTTTGGGAGGGGTGGGATGAAATGGTTTAAAGCGATGTATATTTATAGACTTGAACACAAATGGTTTGACGGACTTTTAGGTATAAATTATGGCGTAGGATAAGCAGTTATTCGAGTCATGAATTACATCTACATGTTATAGAGATTAATGGCAGTCCTCTCTCTCTCTCTCTCTCTGCGCGCGCGCGCGTCTGTGTGTGTATATATATTGTTATCACATTTCTTCTCTTAATTGCCCTACGAAATGGCACACCATGTACATATTTTATCATGTGCAGCATGGTTGTTATGATCACACACAAACTCGAAAACGAATTCAGATCCACTACTTTGGAGTGTGCGTATATCATCGTATCTCAATAAAAAAATTATATAATTTTAATAAAATTTTTCATAAAAATAAATTATAAAATGTACGATAGTATAATCAATCATAATTAATATTCCTAGGAAGTGATTTTTTTTTTAAAAAAACTAATTAATAACCCAATTTTGAAATAATCAACCCTAATAATTAATTATATTATATATGTAAAATAATTATTAACCCTAATACGGTAGAAAAATCATAAATAATAATCTAAAAGTAAACTAAACCAAAAGTAATTGAAATTGAAGAACAAATTGGAAGAAAAACTAACAAAATTGATGTTGGAACACAGATTAGACACACATTTCGAACCAGATAATCTTATGTGTATGTATAAATATAGATACAAGTGTATATATACAGAAGAGTGGATGAAATGCTCCGTACCCAAATCGTATTTCATCATATGTCCCTGTCATTAAAATTGTGGTTTTAATAATATTTACTAAATAAAAATTAATTATATTATAATTGACCGTATTTAATATTTACTGATAAAAAATTAAAAATTAAAATATATGTATATATATATATACATTCTAATTATGAAAAATTAACCAAAATAATAAATTATTAACTAAAAATTGAAAATGAAATATAAAAAATAATTAAAAATCTTAATTGGGTTGAATCAAATCTAATGAATAATGGTGAAATTAAATTAAAGTACACAAAATTGAGATTGAAGAAAAATGAGAGTTAAAATCATAAATTTTATAATGAGAACAAGGGATGAAATACTATAGAACTTGGGGATTCACGATCAATCGATCTCCGACGCTTAAGTCAGAAATAAATCAGAGACAAATTGATAGCAATATTATAATTATAAATGTAATGCAATCTGTCGCGATGCCTAGTTATCCAGTTTAGATATTCGTTTTTCTTCTTGAATGGGATTGGAAATCATGCCCATCAATACTCCCATTTTTCCTCTATTTATTCTGAGTTCTCTCAACTTTTTCCCTATTTTTCTGAGACTCTATCCCCTCTAAGATTTTGACTTGGTCTGCTCTTTATCTGCAGTGGGGTTTTGACCTGGCCTGGCTAAAGAAATCATTAGGGCTCTATAACTACTTGCAGAGAGTTTGCTGCTGTCGACCTCCACGATATGACCTTTGGCTTTTGATCTCACAAGAATCGATCTTTAGCCCGTATCGGGCTTCTAAGTTTATCACTTTAGGCTTTTACGGCTTATAGCCTCTACAATTAGCTCCTCATTACTTGATTCTTGTTTATTCAAGGATTGAGTAATGAATTTCGATTCTTAGAATAATATCCTTCGCGGGGGTCTTGAGGTTGATGCGATCTGGGACCCCATGACTTGTATCAGGTTCCCAGAGAACGAAATCCTCGAACCGAATTTCACAACACGAATGAACTATAGGTATATGAAACTTATAACCCAACGGTGACTGGAAATAAGAACCTCAGATGAAAAACGAAGGGTATAGATGAAGGGAACTGGTGTTGTCCAGTTATTGCATGATTCTCATCTTGATAAGTCTGTCTATGATGCTCCTCCGTTTGTTGCTGCTGTGGTTCATGAATTTTATGCCAACCTGTCTAAGACCATTAAAGATGTTTCAACTAATCACACATTCTCTGTTTTTATGCGTCGTCAATGGATAAGTTTTTCTCCTGCTGTCATTAATTCTTATTTGGGGCGTGATCATATTGTTATCCCTGAGTCTGTGCACGATCTAGACGAGGTCACTGTTGAATTGACGGGAGAAAGCCGTCTGGTGTGGCCAAAGGGGAGATCTCTGATGGCATCTGACCTTAGTGTGAAGTACTTCATCCTTCACATAATTACGGTAAAAAATTGGCTTCCAAGCAAGCACAAATCTTCATTGCGCAAGACGTTGGCTGTGCTGCTGTTTAAGGTTGGAACACTGGAGGTGTTCAATTTAGGGCAGATCATCTTTGATCAAGTGTGTGCCCATGCCAAGTCTACTCAAAGCTAGTAGCCATTGGGGTATCCTGGTCTAATCTTCTCCATCATTATGGCTCAGCACGATGTGGTGATTGATGAGGATGTGTATGAGCCAGAGGAGCCACTATTGGTGATAAGTCACAAGCTCTTCTTCACCCAACATGCCTGTGACATTCCTTCTGGTGATGCTGCTCAAGATCCTGCCACTGAGCCTCCATCTGTTCCACGCAGATTTGCTCCTTCACCTTCTGTTAATGCTGTTTTCTTTGACATGCATATTCAATCTCTGGAGCGAGAGGTGAATTTTCTGGATAAAGCCATCAAGACTTTCCGCACTCGAAGACAAGAGTTGGAGTCCCTTTTGATGGATCTCCGAGCACAAGCCTTAGTGATATGACCCGGACTATTAATCTAGGACGATAATAACAACGTAGCGGAAGACTTAAGAATCGAAACATGTCAACTTAAATGAAGGGAACAATCTAACTCGATAAACTACGAAAAATACGAAATCTAGACAACGAAAATACCTAGAACAATGACACAAATTAAATAACACAATCCAAGGTAATAGGGCTGTATAGGGATGAAATATAGGGCTGGAATTTGGATGAATTTCGTGTGTGAGGGTAGTGAAGAATGGTTTGGAGAAGCTAGGATATGATAGAGTACGAATGAACTTACGGTTTGAACGAACGGGTCGAACTTCGGACTTGGGAAGGGCTGCCGTGAAGATGGTCGACAGTGGAGGATGGTTTGACGTCGTGGATGGTGTTGGACGAGTGGTGATAGTATTGTGAATCACAACCCGATAGCCTCCTTGAATCTCGAGCGTATCCAAGGTTGAAATCTCCAAGTTGTTCCTCGATAGTGAATACCGGTCAATCCCTCAAGTGAATTGAGCAATACGCTTGAATAAGACTTGTAGTTGCTAGCTCCAAGAATGAATATTTTCGTGTGAAAAGTATTCAAAAGACGAATAGATTTGAGACACAAATTGAATGCAATAGCAATTTAATTCAACAATGTCTAAAGTAACAATGAAACAAAGATCCCCTGTTTATAAGTCTCATAGGGCACGAAAATAATAAGCCTAAAAGGCCTAAAAATTGATCCAAAAAGGATCTCTAACTATACTAGGAAGATACCTAAACTAGAATTCTATTTAAGGTATGAAATTGTCTTAAATACAATTCTAGTCAAACCTAATTAGATAAGGGACGAAAATTAACAAATAATTAATTAAAAATCTGATCTTCTATAGTCTAAATTAAATTAAAATAGTACTATAGTCTAGATAAAAATTATCGAGTGTCGGAACTACTCGGTATGGGCATACCGACCGAAACTAGTCGGTTTGGGCATACCGACGGTTCACGCACAAATGCACTTCAACTCTTCAAGTGTAATTCTCCATGGTGTGTTCTTAATCTTCAATGGTTAATAAATTAACCAACTTGGAATCGCCTCTTCCGGCTTCTTCATCTCCAATCTCGAGCTTTCTTCGAATCATCACTTGCAAGTAAGCTTGCAACTTCTTAACTCTTGATCTTGTGATTGGTCCTCGAAATTGCAACTCCGGATCTTGATCTTCGTTGTTGCTCATGGCTTCATCATTCCCCCCTGCTGAAAAGAATTCATCCTCGAATTTAGATCATCATCTTGATCGAACTCATCTGCATCAAAGGGAGATAAATCAACAACATTAAACGTAGAAGATCAATGCGATACGCATTGTCATTGACACGACTTAAGACGGTGAATGGACCATCTCCTCTTGGTGATAATTTCGATTTCCTCAAGTTTGGAAAGCGGCCGAGACTCAAATGAATCCAAACACGATCACCGGGCTGGAAAACAAAACGCTTGCGGCGTGTACTGCGGGCGGCGGCGGTTTGAGATCCCTTGTGCTCGATCCAGGCTCAAACTTTCTCATGCATCTCCTTGATAAGTTCAGCTCTCTTTAATCCCTTAACACTTGTTAGATGCTCAACAGGTAAAGGAATCAAATCATCAGGTGTTAGTGGATTAAAACCATAAACAACCTCAAACGGAGACATGTTAGTAGAAGAATGAATAACACGATTGTAAGCAAACTCAGCATAAGGTAAACACTCTTCCCATGATCTCACATTGTTCTTAATTAAAGACCTAAGCAATGTATCTAAAGTACGATTCACAACCTCAGTTTGACCATTGGTTTGTGGATGACATGCAGTAGAAAACAACAGCTTAGTCCCTAATTTTCCACATAGAACTCGCCAAAAATGTCCCAAAAATTTAGAATCCCTATCACTAACAATAATACGAGGAATCCCATGCAATCTAACACATGAATGAAGAACAAATTGGCTATATGAAAAACATCATCAGTTTTCCTACATGCAATGAAATGCGCCATCTTGGAAAACCTATCAACTACAACAAACACAGAATCTTTACCCAATCTAGACCTAGGCAATCCCAAAATAAAATCCATAGATAAATAAATCCAAGGACTAGATGGAGCAGGTAAAGGTGTGTACAAACCAAATAGATGCGAAGTAGACTTAGACTTATGACAAGTAACACATCTACTACACATGCGTTCAACATCACGTTTCATATGCAGCCAAAAGAAATGCTCATGCAACAAGGATACTGTCTTATGCACACCAAAATGTCCCATTAATCCTCCCGCATGCGATTCTAAAACAAGTAGCTCATGCATAGAACAAGTAGGAATGCACAACTTAGACTCTCTAAACAAAAACCCATCATGCACATAGAAACCATCAAATGACTTAGAAGAATTCGAACACTTAGCATAGACAGGGCTGAAAAAATCGTCCACTGCATATAGAGACTTAATGGACTCAAAACCAAGCATCTTAGCATGCATTAGGTTAAGCAACGTGTACCTTCGAGAGAGGGCATCGGTGATGACGTTATCTTCTCCTTTCTTGTACTTGATCACGTATGGAAACGACTCGATGAACTCGACCCATCTCACATGACGCTTGTTTAAGTTGCTTTGACCCTTCAAGTGATTCAAGCTCTCATGATCCGTGTGAATGACGAACTCCTTGGGCCACAAGTAGTGCTACCATGTATCCAATGCACGTTTCAAAGCGTATAGCTCCTTATCGTACGTCGAATACCGTAAACTGGTGCCATTTATCTTTTCACTGAAGTAAGCGATGGGGCATTTTTCTTGCATCAAAACAGCACCAATACCTATCCCGGAGGCATCACACTCGATCTCAAAAGTTTTAGAAAAATCCGGTAAACATAAAACAGGAGCAGAACACAATAAAGACTTCAAAGTATTAAAAACATGCTCTTGTTGTTTACCCCATTCAAACTTGCGATCCTTCTTACTTAGCTCAGTAAGAGGCACGGCAATGCTAGAGAAATTGCGCACAAAGAGACGATAAAATCCGGCAAGGCCGTGAAAGGATCGAACTTCTGACGCGGTTTTGGGCGTTGGCCATTCCTCAATCACCTTGATTTTGGAACGGTTAACCTCAATACCTCTACAACTCACAACAAAGCCTAAGAATACTACTTCATTCAAGCAAAAAGAACACTTAGACATGTTGCCATACAAACGAGCATCTCTCAAAAGCAAAAATACGCGCCTAAGGTGATCTAGGTGCGCCTGTGCACTGTGACTGTATATCAGGATATCATCAAAGTAAACAACAACATATTTCCCAATAACATCACGTAAGACATGGTTCATCAATCTCATAAATGTGCTCAGTGCATTTGTGAGACCAAAAGGCATAACCAACCACTCATATAAACCATGCTTAGTCTTAAAAGCTGTTTTCCATTCATCACCCTCATGCATGCGAACTTGAAAATAACCAGACCTCAAATCAATCTTAGAAAAAATAGTAGATCCACTAAGTTCATCTAGCATATCATCAAGCCTAGGAATGGGAAAACGATACTTAACTGTTATCTTGTTGATGGCTCTGCAATCCATGCACATTCTCCATTCATTGTTCTTCTTGGGCACTAGAATCACTGGAACTGCACATGGGCTCATCGATTCTCGGATTTGGTTATTCTCCAACAGTTCCTTAACTTGACGGTTTATCTCCTTAGTTTCTTCAGGTGACGTGCAGTATGCAAGATGGTTCGACAAGACAGCTCCGGGTACGAAATTGATCTGGTGCTCGATCCCACGAACTGGAGGCAATTCACTTGGAATCTCATCCGGAAATACGTCCTCGAACTCCTTCATAAGGGGCTGCACAACACTAGGTAAAGAAACATCGTTAGTAGCACTGTCCTTACAAGTTAAAAGAATTAAAGGCATCCTAGCTCTAATAGCCTTCTCAACACTTTTAAATGTACAAAACAAAGACCAATTCTTTTCTTGCTGTAAAAGGGCTGTATTGACGCCTTTTCCACAATCCTTGGCTTCGGATTGAGGTGATGAAGGGGCTGCAATAGGTGTGGAAAACGGAGGCGGCGGTGGCGTCTTCACGGCCGCGAGTGGGCTGTCCACGGTGGTGGCTCGAACGGCGGCTGTGGCGGTCTTCTTGCGCTCCTCTTTGAACTTTGTTCGCATTATTTATTGCTCTTCTTGAATGGCCTTGGGTGTTAGCGGCTTCAAGATGGTGGTTCGGCCGTCCTTCTTCACTGTATAGGTGTTCGCGAGTCCGTCGTGTACAACTTGTCTATCGAATTGCCATGGCCTCCCTAAAAGTATATGTGCTGCATCCATAGGAATATCATCGCATAATATAGTGTCAAAATAACGACCAATGGAAAAAGATACATGTACCTGACCGGTTACGCGAACTGTGCCTCTTTCTGTAAGCCACTGCAAACGGTATGGATTTGGATGCTTCACGGTGGAAAATCCAAGCTTGTCGACCGCGTACTGGCTCACTATATTAATAACACTTCCACTGTCTATGATCAATGCGCAAGTCTTGTCTTGAATAGCAACTCTGGTGTAGAATATATTCTCTCGCTGCGATTGTTGCTCAATTTCTCGATTTATGTTCAGACTGCGGATAGAAACTAGACTGACATGTGGAATCTCAGGCTCTTCTTCTTCGAGCTCATCATGGATATCTGCTTCAGCTGTGGCGTCGGCCTTGACTGGTTCATCATCTTCACTGGATGATTCGAGCTCATTCTGCTCTGTGAGGAATAAAACTCGTCGGTTCGGGCACTGTGCTTGAAAGTGACCCCAACCTTGACATTTATGGCACTGCACATCTTAGGCTTGACTAGGGGCTGAAGTTGGCGTCGTTTGGGGCTGACTTGGCCGTGTATAATTCAGCCTAACAGGGGCAGCGGGTGTAGGTTCGGTCCTACGGCTCGGCGGTGGTGTAGAACGGTCAAAACGTCACTCGGGTGGTCCGGATTGGCCTCGGGGTCAAGTGGAGTCCATAGAAGGAGTAGAAGATGATGTGGACGGCGTACCTTTGTTCCAAGAGGGTCGAACGGGGGCTGCAGTGTGATGAGATCGACGTCGGCCTTCTCGGAGTTGTCTCTCCACAATTGATGCGCAGTGCACCATATCATCTACACTCGCGAAGTCTCTGAGCTCGACTTCACATATAATGTCGGGATTTATGCCTTCAATGTACCTGATGATGGTAGCATTTAAGGATTCTCTTTTTCCGACACGATTCAGGGCGGTCTCCAACTCCTTATGATACTCTTCAATCGAACGGGTGCCTTGCTTGATCCGGTTGAGCTTCTTCTCAAGCTCTCTCTCATAGTGAACTGGTATGAAACGGCCTCGCAGGAAGCCTTTCATCTCCTCCCACGTTTCAACAGGCGGATATCTCTCTCTTCATCGCCTCTCTTGCTGAATTTCCCACCACGAGGCTGCATAGCCTCTAAACTCCAACGCTGCTAACTGGACCTTCTTGATCTCTGAAAAGTCATAACAAGTAAAAATCTTGTCGACTTTGCACTCCCAATCCAGATAGATGTCTGGATCGTGCAAGCCTTCAAATTCCAGAATGCTCGTTTTGATGTTATTGAGCAATCCGTCTCCATCTCCATATCTGGGCCTCTCATATCGAACAGCTTGTCTGGCAGGTGGTCTGGGATGATCACGGTGATCATCATGTCTCAGTGGTATGAACTCAGCTTCATAATCATCTGCGGCATCGAACTCGGGTTCGAATGCAGCTTGTTGGCGGCGGTTTTCTTGGAAAACGGGCTACCTCGGTGCGCCTCTCTACTGGGGTTGCTAGATTGCTTGGCTTGTAGCCGATTGAACCGAGAGCTGTTTGATTTGCTCGGCCAATTCAGCTACTTGGTTCTCGAACTCATCCTTCATCTGCTGGTTTTGACGTAAAAAGAATTGTGCTAGTACGTCAAATTGATACTTTGGATCCCACTGGGTTTTGTATGTGTAGAAAAGGTCATCAGGTGATTTGGGCGATAATGACTCGACCAAAGGTGGTGTGGAGGTGGTGGCTTCATTCTTGCCTTTGTCCATAGTGCCTACAAAACGAACAAACGTAAAGGAAAACAAGGATGGAACCTCACAGTCTCACGTTCACTCGTTTATTTTCACTCTTGATTTTACCACTCGTGTTTGCACTCAAAGTGTATGGTGATGTGTGTGTGTCATGTATATGGATGGTGGAAGATAGCATTCTTGTCGAATGTTGAGGGTACGGATTAATTGCATGAAGATGTAGATGAGTATCGCTAACTAAGATCAATGAATGAGATGGAGTGTATTGGTGTAGGTGGCATGGCTTAGGTGGCAAAGGATGGTGGAGCTGTGGGTCTAGGTGGCGTGTGGGATACATGGTGTTGAGTAGGTAGGGTAGTTTAGGGTTATATGGATCCCCAAGGGTAAAAGGAAAGAGGTAGGAAAGAAAAGAAAAGAAAGATTAGGTATTTTGGAAAGTGTTACACAATTGTGACACAATTCTAAATATCCTAATTGAACTAGACTCTAGAAGGAAGTAACCAAAAAGAATTTATATCTCAAATAGAAACTACCAACTAAGAAATAAACTAGGAAGGAAAGATCCCAAAAATAAAATAAGACTCTAATGGAAATTACCAAAAAGAAAATAAACTTGGAAGGAATATTCCTAAAATAAGATAAATCTCTAATGGAATGTACCAACTATAGGACTTGACTAAAAGGAAAGTACCAGCTATAGAAAAGTACTACAAGGAAAGTACCAAAATTAAAATAAGACTCAAAAGGAAACACAATGAATATACCTCTTTTTTTTTTTAATTTTCGAATTTTTCTTTTTCTTTTATCCGATTTTTTTTTTGATCGCCTTTTTTTTATCGGCTTTTTATATTTTTTTTTTAAATGATAGCTATACTATTACAACTCGATGACACGTACGAAAATAAAAGACACGTAGGACGACACGTAGGATAAAAGGACACGTTGGATTGAACCACGACCAGCAGAGCTGACCTTGCTCTGATGCTAAAATTATGATACGACTCGGACTATTAATCTAGGATGATAATAACAACGCAGCGAAAGACTTAAGAATCGAAACACGTCAACTTAAATGATGGGAACAATCCGACTCGATAAACTACGAAAAATACGAAATCTAGACAACGAAAATACCTAGAACAATGACACAAATTAAATAACACAATCCAAAGGTAATAGGGCTGTATAGGGATGAAATATAGGGCTGGAATTTGGATGAATTTTGTGTGTGAGGGTAGTGAATAATGGTTTGGAGAAGGTAGGATATGATAGAGTACGAATGAACTTACGGTTTGAACGAATGGGTCGAACTTCAGACTTGGGAAGGGCTGCCGTGAAGATGGTCGATGGTGGAGGATGGTTTGACGTCATGGATGGTGTTGGACGAGTGGTGATAGTGTTGTGAATCACAACCCGATAGCCTCCTTGAATCTCGAATGTATCCAAGGTTGAAATCTCTAAGTTGTTCCTCGATAGCGAATACCGGTCAATCCCTCAAGTGAATTGAGCAATACCCTTGAATAAGACTTGTAGTTGCTAGCTCCAAGAATGAATATTTTCGTGTGAAAAGTATTCAAAAGACGAATAGATTTGAGACACAAATTGAATGCAATAGCAATTTAATTCAACAATGTCTAAAGTAACAATGAAACAAAGATCCCCTATTTATAAGTCTCATAGGGCACGAAAATAATAAGCCTAAAAGGCCTAAAAATTGATCCAAAAAGGATCTCTAACTATACTAGGAAGATACCTAAACTAGAATTCTATTCATGGTAGGAAATTGCCTTAAATACAATTCTAGTCAAACTTAATTAGATAAGGGACGAAAATTAACAAATAATTAATTAAAAATCTGATCTTCTATAGTCTAAATTAAATTAAAATAGTACTATAGTCTAGATAAAAATTATTGAGTGTCGGAACTACTCGGTATGGGCATACCGACCGAAACTAGTCGGTTTGGGTATACCAACGGTTCATGCACAAATGCACTTCAACTCTTCAAGTGTAATTCTCCATTGTGTATTCTTGATCTTCAATGGTTAATAAATGAACCAACTTGGAATCGCCTCTTCCGGCTTCTTCATCTCCAATCTCGAGCTTTCTTCGAATCATTACTTGCAAGTAAGCTTGCAACTTCTTAGCTCTTGATCTTGTGATTGGTTCTCAAAATTGCAACTCTGGATCTTGATCTTCATTGTTGCTCATGGTTTCATCACTTAGCCTTCTCTCTTCACTTGATGTGCCAGGTTTTTCCGCTGCTGGAGGCCTTTCTAATGCTACTCGAGCTGCTACTGCTGTTGATAATGACCAGCCCTTTGCCACCACAGCCCCTGGTTCCATTCCAGATGATGTTGATGCCTCCCTGCTCTGAGTTTTTGCCATTTATGGCAGACATTAAGGGGGAGAGAGAATCTGCTGAAGGAGAGAAAAAAGTTGGAGGAAGAAGGAGGTTGATGATGAAGAAAGAGCATGTGTGCTCTTGATAAAAAAACTTTATTTTTCTGAACAAAAAATTTTCTGCCGGGGATGCTTGTTGCCCTGTTTTAATTTTTTGTTGGTCTACAATATTTTTTGATCAATCTGACAATGCAGCCGTGTCTGCAAAAACAATGATTGTGGATGTTGGTGAAAACTCCACATCTTAGATTAAGGGGGAGTTTGTGAAACTGTGCCTGACAGTTTCTTATAAATATCACTTTTTGATATTTTTTTATCTGCGGAGTTTATTCACATGCTGTGCAGATTAATGGGTATTGTCTTCCATAAACACCAAATGGGGAGATTGTTAGTGCCATCATTATGCACTAAATAGCATGTTTTGAAAAATAGTTGGTGAACTGTTCGCTTTGATGTTCCAGATATACCCAGGAATAGTTTATATATGGCAGTTTCCATAATATGAAGATCTTGTGTCGATCTAGTTTGGGAGGTCAAGATATGATCGTTTGACTACTTTATGGTATAGATACCATGCTGAAAATAACCCTACTACACAAGGAAAACATCTACACACATTTGGGAAGATCACAAACTATTATACGCTTACCAATTTACTGAAGATTGAAGACCAACGGTAACATTGAAGTGAAGCTATAAGAAGACCAATTTATTACAGAAATCGGTGCCCACTTACTTAGATTCTTTTAGAATATTATTTGAGAGTCATTTCTTTTGTGATCTATGTAATAGCTAGAAGTTGTTCCCTAAACCGTTCAACGTGATAGTCTAGCTTTTGAGTGTTTATGAGTGAAACACGTAAAGGATTTTATTAATCCATTTTGTATGCAATATCAGGAGAGATTGTAAGTTGAAGTCGTGGGTAGCTAGAAGGAGTCTAGTGTCATTGTTGTGAGGGGATCTCACAGGTTTCGTTCAGTAAAAGAGTTTGTGAAGAAGAACAGATGACATAAGGAGGGAGTCCTGTATGTGTAAGATCCTAAATACACTTCATGAAGGACTAGTGAACGAATCTTCAAGTTTAGGCGAAGTCCCTCCAAAGTAGGTTGATTAACCGAACTGGGTTACCAATTTCGTGCGTTTCTTTACTGCTTTTATTTACTGTTCTTACGTCTGTTCCCAACATATCGAAGAACACTTGTTTGCAGTACTTTTAAAACACACTTAGCAGAGATTGAGTTATTTCAGGATTTGTCCTCAAATCCGTACCTCCTTCTGGATCAAAGACGAACATGATCCGATCTTCAAAATCTTGTGGCTTAACTTGCACACAACACCTCTCCAAACTCATGAACATACAACCAGTGTCAAATGGTTGCCATCTCAACTCTATGAAATGCTCAATCATAGAACATACAAATAATTCTTGTGGCATGGCATGCGGTCATTTCGCGGTCAGAATAAATCTCAAGAGAGACTTATCCTTATGCCCACTGCAAGGCGTAGCTAGCAAAAAGAGTAAGTTTCGATCCCATAAGGAGCTGTAAATCTTATCTTCCAATGTCATGTTTCCAAAATTTGAGAGTTGTTGTGGTCTCCGTACGTTGTAAAGTAAATACTGAAAAATAAAATAACAAAATAAAACAAAACAAGAAAGAAAAATATTAGAGGTAACATATTTTGGATTAGAACTTAGATTTCGAACTTAACAAACACTTGACCGATCATAGGCACACTGATTACTTATGTGAATCTAATTATCTGGTTATACGCAACAGATCTCTCTCACTTACCTAATCTATCCTTTCTGTTTAACTTAGAGGTGATCTCTCGTCCCCTAAACCCTAACTTGTTACCCAACCCCGATCTCTCATATGATTGTAAACAACAAAGCAGCTTTATGCTTTAGACAGACCCAGATTTACCTAGACACTGATATCTCAGATGCCCTCAATACCCGTGATGTATCCCATCCCTTTATGACCAACACATAACTATGATTATTGACCATTTATAGAGATAGTGAACACAATTCTAATTAACGAGTGATCAACCACGATTAACTAGCTTAGCCCACTTTTATGTAACAAAGAAAATGATTACACGACGAAACTAAATTCACACAGTTTATGCCCATAAGCCTCACGATTCTTATGTGTTCATTAAATTCTTATTCTTATTCAATCCGAAATAAAGAGTCTAGCTGCTCATGCTAGACTTATAATAATAATAATAATTAAAAGAAATAAAAGAAGATATAATATAAATGAAAAACTTACTTATATTAAATAGCAAAAACAATCCAACACCAACGCTGGAATTAGTAACATAAACTGAAAATCCTAAGTGCTGGGGGCATAAAGCCCGAGATTGACTGCAGAAAAGTAAAATAAAACTAAAATAAAATATAAGTGTTATGGTGCGTTAATTCTTGTTCGGCCTTGTTGGTTTGTATACTAAAAGACCTGTCTTTTGTATACATTATTGATGATGTTTTATGATGATATAGAATGAATACTATTGCAGTCACTGTTTGCATTTAAATTCGTATATTTACATGCATGTTCACTATACTTACATTGTAGATGATATGGTGTGGATAAACACACAGTTAGATCATATTATTGGTTCCTTGTATTGTATTAAAAGGCTCACGGTCTAGATGGCACTAAACTCACCATCGGTACACCATAGAATAATCTGATAGTTAGTTTGTCTTGACTAACTGATTATTCTAGTACAAGGGCAAGTGTATTGAGGATGATCTATTTAGGATTCTATTCTCTATTCTGACCTTAAATGAGAGAATAAGAATTCACAGAGTTCGGGTTCTTAACCCCTATATGTTGGCGGATATATACGTGCAGTGTGTGTTTGCAGCTTTGATTCATCAAAGGATGAGATTCTTTCATATGATCAATAATATCGATATCTTGGGTTGTAACACTTATACTTATGATAGGTCGTGCAATATGTAGGGGCACCGTGTCCTGGTGTGCCAGGTTGATTTTGTCCCTTTGAGGGAACACAAGTTCATGTTGAAACCCTGCAGGTGGAATTTATTCTGTACATGAGTAAAACTTATGTGGTACTACTCAAGGATAAGATATTAATTAATTGTAGCTGTCAGAAGCTTACATAATTAATTAATGATCATTATATCTTAAACACGGGGAATGATTGAACTAAAGGAGAACACATATTCAGAAATATGTATTAAATTGGTAGGTTAGTATTATTTCTTTAGTGGAATAAAAATAATACTTAATTTATTTAATTATATCCTATGTTGATTGGATATTAGAAATTAAAAAAATTAGCAGGCCAATTTAATATTCTTCTAGATCCCTGTTGTAGCCCAATATTACTTTAATGGAGGAGATGGAAAAATGGATAGAGGCCCAAGCCTAGTAGGGCTGGGACACTGAATTTTGCCCACCCCCTTATATATAAGAGGGTAGAGAACAAAATTTAGTGTTAAGAAATCAGCTCTTCTTGAGTTCTGTTTATCTCCATAGATTCGATACCGATCTAGTAGATTTCAGCCCACCCTGAAACTTTATGTTTATCATAAAGTTACCTAATTCTAATCTAGATAGATTTGAAAATAGAATATTAGATTTGGATGAATTTGAAGTGGATCAAATTTCCAAATTTAATCTTCTTGTGATTTTTGAAATCTACAAATGTTTGAATTGGATATGGTAATTTTTGATATATATATATCAATAGTTATCTAATTCTAATCCAAAAAGATTTGAAAATAGATTTTAAATTTGGAAGAATTTGAAGTGAATCAAATTTCCAAATTTGGTATCTTGAAATTTTCAAAAATCTTAGTAGATAAGAATTGGAAAAGTAATTTTTGGTGTATACCATAATTTACTTAATTCTAATCTAGATAGGGTTGAAGATAAGATTTAAATTTGGATGGAATTTGAAGTGGATCAAATTTCAAGATTTTATCTTTGTAATTTTTGATCTTAGCCTATCCAAATATTTGGGATAGATTTTTAATCTATATCAAGATTTTCATATATTAATTTATTAGAGTGTTATCCGAAAATAAAAAAATAAATTTGGTGGATAATTTGAACAAATTTCCAAATTTATTCTTAAGATATTTTCGAGTATATCAAGATTTAATTTGGTGGATAATTATTTTAATTTCCAAATTATATCTTGTAGGATATTTTTGAAATATTTAATTTAATTAAATGATAATTTCAAACATAATGTCATGTGTGGATATCATATGTTATTTTATTCTAATCATGTAATTATGATTGTTGGATTTGTAGACTGACTTGTTTACAGGGTTACCGACTATCATGGCTCCTTAATTATGTGATGTATGTTAATTATGTTGGATGTATGATGGGCCGTATGCCGGTTTGGCTACGTGATTTTAATTCATGAGAAAATCTATAGATTAGGTCTAAGAATTTTATTTTATTATGTTGTTACAATGTAATAGGAAAGATAAAATTGTATAGACCAAGTTATTGAGTTGTAATTTTATTCTAGATATATTAGATTTTTCCTTTAAGGAATAGATATTCTATATTGAATAAAGTTTGAAGATCAACTCAAAGGAGGAGAGTAGTACAACTCAATAAAGGAAGTATCACTGATTCACGTCCCGACATCCTAAATGAAGCTAGGGTTTTCGGTGAGGCGCAGTGCTGGGGGCGGCGGCCATGCCCAAGTTTCCGGAGCTGACTTTCCAGATTTTATCTCATTCAGCAACATGAGATATAAGCCACGATAGTTGGTTTTTATTATTATTGCTTATTATGTTGTTTGGAGCATGGAATGGTGTTTTATCATTTTATATGATGTTTGCATGTTTTACAATGGGATACAATGAAACCTCAACCTTAAATAACTAAGTGGGAGAGATTCATACCAAAGTATATAGAAATCTCAAACGGTCTCCATTAATCTGGTTTGATTGACATGCGAGTTGATAATAGATCTTCCTCCATAACGGATGTGTCATATCACTGTTATCTCTAGAAATTAAACCTCTTAATCAAAATAGCTGTAGAACACTACTAGAACAAACTGACTTCTTCAACTGGAGCAGGGAGTTCGAAATAGTGGACTTGGTGCTAAGATGATGGTGTTCACACTTAGGTGTAATTTATTAATAAACGTCCTCACTAATGTGGCTTATTAATTGGAAGGTTACACGACCGTGATTATTTCCGGCTATTAATTACTTGTCATAAGGAAATTTGACTGGAGGTAAATTAAAGGTGGTTTTACCTATTTAAGAATGAATTTTATAAACGTCCACACTAACGTGGCTTATAGAAAACATTTTTAAAATGTCGGTGGAAAAGTATATAATTTTGTGAGGTTTTCGATTATGTACTGTTTATTCTAAAAAGTTTGTGACTGTACTGCATGTTTATTTTTCAGTTATTCTATATCATCATGGCACTCTCCAACCTGTCCTCTATTCTCAAAGAAAACAAGTTAATCGGTGAAAATTACAATGACTGGATTCCAAACCTTAATCTTGCTCTCACTGCAGAAGGACACAAATTCGCACTTGAAGAGTTTTGTCCTCAGAAGCCAGATGAGGGTTCTGACGAAGTCCAAAAGGTTGCATATGATAAGTGGGTTAGGTCTAATGAGATAGCACGCTGTTACATTCTGGCATCCATTTCGAATGTGTTGCAACATCAGCATGAACCTATGAAAACCGCTTATGATATCATGTACAACCTTAGGCAGCTCTTCAGTCATCAGAACCGCTTGGCACACCATTTGGCAATGAAGAAGTTAATGGATGTGAGAATGGCTGACTCCACGCCTGTCAGGGATCACGTTCTCACGATGATGGGGTATCTGGTTGAGATCGAGACCTTGGGTGGAGAGCTGGACGTCGATTCTCAAATCAACATTGTTCTTCATAGCTTGTCCTCGAAGTTTGAGCAGTTCAGACTGAACTTTAACATGATCAAAATGGATGTCAGCCTGACTGAACTGCTCATAGATCTTCAGGTGGCTGAGTTACTTCAAAAAGGAATTCGGAGGCACGCCTAGCTGAAAATAGAGTGTCTTCTTTCATTACTAAAAGGAAGAAGAGGAACACTCTAAACAAAGCTGCAGAGGGGGCGCCTAAGGTGAAGAAGTCCAAGACTAAGATTCCTCCTGAGGAATTTAAGTCAAAGACAAAGTGTTTCAAGTACGGCCAACCAGGTCACTAGAAGGCGGAGTGTCCTAACAAGAAGAAAAATATGGGTACGTCTCAATCTCTCATCTTTGAAACATGTTTAGCTACTTGTTCTACTTAGTCATGGGTAGTAGATACTGGAGCTACTGATCATGTTTGCAGGTCTTTACATGGGCTCCTGGCAAAAAGACAGCTGAGTGATGGAGAGATTTCAGTCTACATGGGCAATGCTACGAAAGTGGCGGCAGCTGTAGTGGGAGACATAACCTTTTCTTTTTAGTAGTGATAAGATTTTAGTTTTAAAGGATTGTCTTTATGTGCCTGGTTTTAGGTGAAACTTGATTTCAGTTTCTAAACTTTTTATGGATGGATATTCTGTTTCTTTTGATAACAAGGCTGTTATCTTTAGTGATAAACGTTTTATCTATTCTGGCACATTGGATGGACATCTTTATTTACTTAATCCTATGTAAACACTACGCAAATGCATTTACTGAATACATCGGTCATAAACCCCAACAAACGAAAAGAACATTCGGAACTGAATCAAACCTATCTTTGGCATCTTAGGCTCAGCCACATTAACCTTAAACAGATAAAAAGACTTGTAAACGATGGACCCTTGTCTTCATTGGTCCTAGAATCATTCCCTTTGTGTGAATCCTATTTGGAAGGTAAAATGACTAAGCGACCCTTTAAGAATAAAGAGAATAGATCTGAAGAGGTATTAGATTTGATTCACTCTGACTTATATGGGCCTATGTCAGTTTAGGCTCGAGGAGGGTACAAGTATTTCATCACATTCATTGATGATTACTCAAGGTATGGATACATATACCTGTTACGCCGCAAGTCAGAATCCTTTGAGACTTTCAAAGAATTCAGAGCGGAAGTGGAAACACGTACAAGTAAAAGTATCAAATGACTACGGTCTAATCATGGTGGTGAGAACCTCTCGAATGAATTTAGGGACTACTTAGCAGAGAGAGAAGTAACAAAACATTGTTAGAGATGGTTAGATCGATGATGAGCTATTTAGATCTGCCTATTTCATTATGGGGATATGCCTTGGAAACGGCAGCCTATATTCTTAACATTGTTCCATCAAAATCAGTCCTATCTATGCCCATAGAACTTTGGACTGGATGAAAGCCTAGTCTTGGACATTTTCGGATTTGGGGTAGTCCAACACATGTGCTGGATAAGGAAGCTGATAAGCTCGCACCATATACGGATGTTAGACTGTTTATTGGATATCCCAAAGGAACGAAATGTCGTTTATTTTATAGTCATAAGGATTAGAAGATCATTGTGAGTACCAATGCTCAATTCTTAGAGGAAGACTATGTAATAAATCACAAGCCAAGAAGTGAGATAGTACTCGAGGAGCTTCGAGGGAAAATTCGAATCTGACACCAACAGTACAAGAAGAGGAACTGCATATTACTGCACAACGTGTCACAGAAGTAGAGAATCGCCTCATCACAGTGGGAGGGTTGTACACCAACCTGACAGATTTATTGATTTGGGTGAATCTTCAGATTTCCCTGAAGGACTAAATGAATTCGATCCCAGGACCTACGATGAAGTGATCCAAGATAAAGATGCAGGTTCTTGGAAAATTGCAATGGAATCTGAGATTGGATCTATGGATCACAATCAAGTCTGGGAACTTGTAGAACCACAAGATGGGGTAAAACCCATTGGGAGTAAGTGGGTCTACAAACGCAAGAGAGGGCCTGATGGGAAGGTTGAAACCTTCAAGGCAAGATTGGTGGCGAAAAGGTATACTCAGAAAGAAGGGATCGATTATGAGGAAACCTTTTCACCGTTAGCCATGCTTAAGTCAATCCGGATTTTCTTATCTATTTCCGCTTATTTGGATTATGAGATTTGGCAGATGGATGTCAAGACAGCTTTCCTGAATGGAAGTCTTGAGGAAAACATCCACATGAAGCAACCGGAGGGTTTCATTGCTAAAGGCCAAGAGCACTTAGTGTGCAATCTTAAGAGATCTATTTATGGACTTAAGAAGGCGTCAAGGTCTTGGAACATCTTTTTTGAGGAGTTTATCCAGTCATATAGATTCGTGCAATGTCCGGATAAGAGCTGTGTGTATAAGAAGAGTGACCGAAACGTGGTGGCTTTCCTCATGCTATATGTTGATGATATATCTTACTTATTGGCAACAATAAGAAAGTATTATCTAACATAAAGGATGTTATGCTTATCCCAGACGACATATATCGACACAGTGCTAGCTAGGTTTAACATGCAGGATTCCAAGAAAGGTTTTATACCTTTCAGGAATGGAATTCATCTATCCAAGGAAATGTGTCCCCACACGCAGGCTGAGATAGATGAGATGAAGGGCGTTCGATATGCTTCGGTTGTGGAAAGCCTTATGTATGCTATGTTATGCACTAGACCTGATATATGCTATGCAGTCGGCATGGTAAGCAGATATCAGTATAACCCTGGATAAGGCCACTGGACTACGGTTAAAAATATTCTCAAGTACCTGAAAAGGACTCGAGATTATATGCTGGTATATCACTCTGATATTCTAGTGCCTTTAGGTTACACGGACTCAGATTTTCAATCTGATAAAGATCAGAGTAAATCTACCTCAGGCTATGTTGATGGTGTCCCCTTGAGGAAACACAAGTTCATGTTGAAACCCTGCAGGTGGAATTTATTCCATACGTGAGTAAAGCTTGTGTGGTACTACTCAAGGATAAGATATTAATTAATTATAGTTGTCAGAAGCTTACATAATTAATTAATGGGCATTATATCTTAAACACGGGGAATGGCTGGACTAAAGGAGAAAGCATATTCAGAAATATGTATTAAATTGGTAGGTTGTTCGATATTTATTTTCACGTAAACTGCAAGTGTACAGTGAGGCTTCTAGTATAGCAGTGAACAAGGTCGTATCCACAGATATTTAATAATTATTCTACTAGTTATTCAATTTAGTCCCTCGCAGTTATCTAGACTATAAATCATGATTGAATTTAACTAATTAAAAACTAAAATTAATAAATAAACTGAATTACCACAGAAGAAATCAACACAGAAAATCAAACACTGAAGAAAAGACGCATTCTAGGATTGGATAAGTCATTATTTAATCCATTCTCTTAATAAATTCATTTAATGTCTATGTTGGGATTTAAATCATGCTAGAACAATCACTCATGTATTCTAAACCTTCTGTCGAAGTGCCTAGATTGTAGATCACACAACAAATATTAACGTCTCTGTTCAATACCTATTATGCAACTCCTAATGGTTCCAAAGATTTATTATTCTCTAAATTAATCGCAACTCTCTCGAGTGATATTGACTAACCAGTTAATTATTCCAGATCTTGTGTTAAAACTCATCTCTCGAATTATGGATTAACACATCAAATTGTATCATTTAGTGATCAGGTAAATAATACAGAGAAAAGCAGGAATAATCAAAACATAATCAAATCATAGACACCAAATAAAATGAATTAAAAGAACTTCATAAATAAATCATAATCTAACCCTAGAATACTAGGGTTTTAGCTATCCATGTCAAAATAAATAAATAAAATAATCCACAAAATAAACATTGTATTCTAAGAATAAAGTAAATAAAACCCGGAGATTCTATTATGGCTTTGGTCTTGAACACTCTTGAATTCTTTAGTCTTGTTCTTCGCGTCTTCTTTTCTCTGCAGCAAACCTCTGGTGGCAACTTTTGGGTAGGTGGAATTGTGTGTATTTTTCGTGCATCAAACCCTTAAATACCAAGTTAAGAAAAGCCCAAAAATAGGTCAAAAATCGGACGGGCCCGCTGCATTCGCGACCTCGCTCGCGACCCAGTCACCTGCAACTCAGGTCGCGAGTCCATGTGGCACTGACGTGGCCAAAATTCACGACCAGATACCCAAATTCGCGACCAGGTCGCGGGTATTTCAAAGGAGAACCCCCTCTCTGTCGCGAACGTACAGTAAAATGGGAAAAGTGTGATTCGCGACCCCCCGGGTCGCGAATCCGGTCGCGGGTATTTTTCAGCATCGACAACCTCTCACTGTTTTGCTTTGTTCTCACTCGTTTCTTGTCCGATTGACCCGATTCTTTTTTAGACGCATTTCTAACTTGATTTCCTATCTTTCTAGGGTGTTCCCACACTCATTTGAAGTCCAGACAAAAATGGCATTAATTCCCTTCACAATGAACAAACATGTGACATTGCACAAAACATAGAAAACTATGCAAAACTCAACACTTCATGCATGCAATGCCAATCAAATACCACTCAAATGTACCTCAAAATACATGTAAAATATGATGTTATCATAGGTCAACATTATTTCTTTATTGGAATAAAAATAATACTTAATTTATTTAATTATATCCTAATTTTATTGGATATTAGAAATTAAATAAATTAGCTGACCAATTTAATATTCTTCTAGATCCCTGTTGTAGCCCAATATGACTTTAATGAACTGGAGATAGAAAAAGGGATAGAGGCCCAAGTCCAGTAGGGCTGAGATACTGAATTTTGCCCACCTCCTTATATATAAGTGGGTGGGGAATGAAATTTAGTGTTAAGAAATTAGCTCCTCTTGTGTTCTCTTTATCTCCATATATTCCATACCGATCTAGTAGATTTCAGCCTACCCTGAAACTAGATTCAGTCCGGAAATACAACAGAAGATTAATGAGTGGAATATCATAGTGGGGTGCCATTTACATCATACAAAACAACAATATTAGACCTTTAATCTTCCTCAACCCGTCATTTAATTTGTAAGTCATTTTTCGGTATTTTATGCTTTTGCTTTAGTAGAATTGGAAATCGACTATGCATATTTAATTGAACTCGGTTAATTAAAACATGTGTGATACATAAAATTATGATGTACATGATATTAGGATTAATGAACATCCAATTAGATCCTGCAGTGGTTCAGTTCGAAAAAACCCCAACAAGCCTCTGCCATGAAAAACATATATATAGGAGTACAAACACAAGGTAAACTCTCCCACAGGTCGGGGGATCTCCAGCCCAATTCGCAGCCGCCATGCCCAAGACTTTCCATATCTCGTAGATTCTCCCCTTATTTAGAAGATCCTGTGTCGCAGATTATGTACTCACCGTGCCCCAGTAGCGCTGACATGCAACTTTCCTTGTAGAGCCGATCCTCCTTCTGGAATATTCAAACTTGCCTTTAATTAAATTCTGATTTAACCTACACACGTACAAAACTACTATGATTCGGACCCATAAGAGGACGGGGTCGATTGTAGGACGGTGAGCTAACTCGGGTCGTGTCTCTTGAGGAAAGCTTAGAGGAGACTATCTCTTTATGCTATGCATGCAAACACATTCAAGAATTTAAATATAAACCTAAACATTCTAATCATGGATTTGAAGATTGTTCTAAACTAATGAATTTAAACAAGAAAGATTAACTAATCAAGCACAAACAATAACAAAATCAAGATGAAGGAAAATATTATGAGAAAAATATTAGGGTGTAGATTCTCTCATTGGTTTCTCACCTAGCTTGTTTTGTGTTGGTTTATTAATCTTAGACATACAATAGACCCTTCAAGTGGTTTAAGTTTAATTACTATCACCGTCTATCAATTAAACCCCTATCGGCTATATTATACGAATAAGATTAACACTTATGTAACCCAATCCACCTGACGTTGAAAGGACCTTAGTCGGGCTTTAGAATCTCCTCTCGGTCTCATCTAAAGCCTAGTAATGCTAAGTAGTGATCAAGTACTCAACATAACAAGCACAATCCCAACAACAAGAACACAACAATCACAAGCATGGATCGAAACCAAATCGATTATCTACCCCCTAATGAAGGAATTAGCCTATCATGCTCAAAACAACACAAACATCACAAAAGTTTGTCATCTCATAAATCAAATGTAAATAACATAAACTTCTACAATATTTGTTATCTCAAGAATTTTGGCACAAACCCCCACAAATGAGCTAAGCTAAGAGAAAGAAATACCAAAAGGAGACCCTCGAACAAGCCTAGCTTCTGTGGATGGCTTGGAGTTGGACCTCTTTTCTCCAGCCTTCTTCCTTGAGCTAAGCTTCCTTACCTCTTTTCCTCCTCTTTTATCTCCTTGTGGAGCAGTGGTGGTGGTGGTAAAAAAAAATGGTGAAGTGGAGAAGATGAGGATGGTGAAGTGAAGAATGGAATGGTGAGAGAGAGAATGAAAGATGAATATGAATGGTGATGGATGATCGGTTGAATATGAGAGGGAATGAGAGATATGGAAAGATATAGGAGATCAATCCATTAATTAGAGTGATGGGATGATTAATGGGAGATCAAGACTAAATTCCGTTTCCAAAGAGAGAGAGAGAGAGAGAGAGAGAGAGAGAGAAAGAGAGAGAAAGGCTATTAAAATGGGGTAGCCATTAGGGAAATTAATTTCCAAGCTCCTTCCTACAAATCTAGGCTACAAAAAGTCTTTTCCTAATCTACTTCTCCAGCTGGCCATGTGGAGGATTAAAGCATTGGTTCAAAATGGGTACTGATGATGGAGGGGAGCAAAACTAATCGCGGGTAAAAGACTAACCGAGGACTGGATTGATCGCACCCCGCGTACCAGCGGCGTGCTGCTCGCCGGCGGGGTCTTGCGCACGCGCGGGGGCTGTTTGGCCGAGAGGGTTGCCACGCGGCCGTGGCTATTGTGCGCACGGGGCGCTGGCCAGGGCTGCACGTCGCGGCCATAGTGCCAGCCACGTGCGTGGGTGCTTCTCCTCCCTCCTGCTTCTGGCTTTGCTTTCAGTTCAGTTTCAGTCATGGTCGCTCTTCTATTCAGTTCGGTCTATCAGTCTGGTTACTCAACTGGAGCTTAAGCTTAGAGCTCTGTAATTTTGCCACCTTAATGCCTTAAAGTCCTGCTTTTGGATACAAAAGCTCAAGTTTTGCACAAACTTGGCATATTCCACCGTAAGAGCAAACGTGAAGATAAAAGCATAAAATTAACACAGAACATACTAAAAATACTAAAATTGGCCTATAAAAGGTGCAAATTTCCTACAATAAAACAATACAAATAAACACTAAAAGACTCCCCCATACTTAGCTCTTTTCTTGTCTTCAAGTGTTTCGCGGTCTAAATTTATACTTATAATTTTCGGTTTATGCTCACTAGACAACTACTTAGGACCACACCCGCAATTGGATGGGGTCAATTGTAGAAGCGATAAGCTTAACCCGAGTCGATCTCTCAAGGAAGACTTTATGTGAAAGAACTATCTAAACACTACACATGCTTTCAACAAAACAACTAAAATAAAATCTAAACATTTTAACAGGGGGGTTGATGATTATTATGCTATTAATTCGAAACGGATAATAAGCAAGATGATTAAATGCAAAAACACAAATAAAAGTGAGATTAGAGGAAATACTTTTGATTAAGGTATTAGGGTGTAGATTCTCTCAATGGTTTTATCACTATGCTTTATTCAAGTTGATAATGCTACTCTCACAAATACGATAGACCCTTCTAATTAGTTTAACTTCAATTACTATCACCATCTATCCGTTAAACCTCTCTTAGCCATATCGTACATGCAAGATTGACATATTAGGCTTAGGAACCCCATCCATCTAACATCGAAGGAACCAATTTCCGGATTTAGATTCACAATTAAGACTCCTCTAAATCCTATCAATGTTCAAGTAGTGATCAATTACTTAAACATGAAAAAACACGATTCCAACAACAACAATCAACAATAACAAGCATAGATCAAACCCACATCAATTCTCTACCCCCTAATAGAGAGATTAGCCACTAAACATGCTTAAAACAACACAAATACCATAGAAGAAAGTCATATCATAAACCAATACAAATAACTCAAACTTCTACAATATTAAGTATCCTTCAAGAGTTTTGGGACAAATCCCCACAAACATCCAAGAAATACAAAGAAAATACAAGATGAACCTCCTCTGAGCTTAGCTTCCGCGGATGGCTCGTCGTCAGGACCTTCTCGTCTTCTTTTCTCCTAGCTTGGCTTGGTTCCCTTCTTCTTCCTTTTCTCCTCTTTCCTCTTGTGAAGGTGATGATGGTGGAAATGGTGAGAGAAAATGGTGTAGAGATTTAGTGTGTGAAATGTGTGTGAAAAGAGAGAGAAGATGGAGAGGATGGTGTGGTGAGAGTGAATGGAATGGTAGAGAGTGAATGGATAGATGTCCCCCAAAATCTAATAGAAATGAGAGAGGAGAGAGAGAGAGACGTATGAGAGAGGGAGAGAAGTGAAAGATAGGTATGGTGGAAGATATGGTGGTAGAAGAGAGAAAAGGTGGTGGTAAGGTGATGGTGATGGAGCCATTAATGTGAGAGATTTGGGGAGGATTTTGAGGAAGAAAAATCCAAAGCCTGGTGCTAGATTAGGGTGGCTCAAGGATCTCTTATACCAAATGACGGGGAAGGAAGAAGAATACTTGTTGCCAAATGAAGGAGAGGCGAGACACGAGTGTAGATTGGCGATGATCGGGTGAAACAGGGCAGGTTGCGAGCCGTAGAAGGCCTGGTATGCGCGCGCCCTCCGCGCCCGTGGGATGTCTCCGCCGAGAGCACCCTCGCGCGGGCGCGGGACTCGCACGGCCGTGGGGGTTTTGGGTGTCCAATGGTGCGCGGCCGCGGGCCCTTGGCTTCTCCCTCCGAGTTTATCTCTTCCGGTCCGGATTCATCTCTTCCGGCCTATCTTTGCTCCGTACCACCTTATTACCTAAAAATCAAAATATTGCGTACAAAAGCTCAAGTTTTCCAAAACTTGGCTTATTCCACCATAAGAGCAGCAGAGAATAAAATCACATAAAACCTATAGATAAACTAGAACAAAATACTAGAAAATACAAATGAAACATAAAAAAAATCAAATAAAAAAAACACCACAAATAAACACCAAACAACTCCCCCACACTTAGCTCTTTGCTTGTCCTCAACCAAATAAGAAATTAACAATATTAATCAAGAAGGAAATATTCACAAGGTGATCATATAATTGAAAATTTGCATGGCTCCCACAAAAGCATGCATTATCCAAAATGTGAACACAATAGATAATTAAGTGAATTGCTTGTCCTTTCAAGTCTAGGAGAACACGTTATCCTATATTCAATTAAATTACATCCCCATAAATCATATCCACCTTTATTAAGATACTACATAATGCGACAAAGGGGATTGCAAACACAAGATAAGGATCATTAGGTTAAATCATCGAGCATAACCGAGCTTCATAATGTGGTTTCCCATACTCATCATGCAACACGTGAAAGGATTTGACACACACATGAGAGGAGTAGAATCCGGAATGCATTCCCATTTATTTAAACCAATTCATGGGGGGAATGGATCAAAAATCACAAGGTAAAACCATAGGGAGGAAATCCCTAGTGTCCTTGTGTGGTTTCTCATACTCATAGTCGAATAATTCAACTAAAGGAGTACATATCTTTATTTTTCCCTTTTTTTTCTTTTATTATTATTATTATTATTATTATTATTTTCCTTTTTTTTAACGTAAATATGAGGATAAATGATTAAGGGGAGTAATTTTCAAGAACAAGGCCAAGCATGCTTCCTATTCTTTTAAGGGTAAGACTCTTCAAATCAATCATCAATTTGTGATCACATTAAAAAATAATTCATGTTCAAGAGTGAAACCACGGAACAATTCATTCCTTCATAAACAACTTGAAAATAATTTCTTGAAGATTCATATCAAAAATTTTAAAATTTGACCATCGGGCAAGGCAAAAAACTAAGTGGGAGAATCACAACATACCTAGATAACTAAAACCACATACTCAACATCAATATGATCAACAAAAGATTCACATAAACAACATAAACAACAAAACAACGAAATCCACAACATAACATAACAAGATCTACAACAAAACAACAAAATCCACAACATAACATAACAAGCTCTCCCCCGCACTTAAAATATGCATTGTCCTCAATGTATGAAAACAAGATGCAATAAGAGAATAGGGAAGAGAAACACAATACAAATCATAGAAGACCGACAATAGGCGTTGGCTCCTACAAAACATACGAGAAAAACAACCAACGAACAACAGAAAGGGGTGAACTGAAACAATAACAATACGCACACGAACAAAAAAATAAAAAGTACACAAAAACACAAAAGAACTTCACTGCTCTGGTGGATCATAAGGTGGTGGTGGAGGCTGCGGGTAAGGATAGGAGATCGTCCAGTTGTTCCAGCTTTCCTTGAGGGCCGTCATCCTCTCGTCATGCCTGTCGAGGCAACCATAGATGTCCTGCCTTATGTCGCCAACGTCCTGACGGAGGGATCCCAACTCTTGGTGAAACTCTCCCATAGAAGCATCGAATCGATCCTGGAATTGCCCTATGGTGTTGCTGTAGGATTGCTGGAACTGGCCCATGGAGGTATCGAAGTGTTGCTGAAATTGGCCCATGGAGTTGGTATAGTTCTACTGGAAGCTCTACTAGAACTGCCCCATGGTGGTGTCGAAGTGGTCCTGAAAGGACCACCAATCAGCCTGTGGAATTCGATACCCATGCTGGGGATCGTAGAGGGGTAAGGCGGCGGCTGGTAGTGAGTCTGTTCATCCTGATCATTGTCTTCGTCTCCTTGATCCTCTTCTCCTTCTCCTTCCTTATTCTCTTCTTCGTCGTTCTCTTCCTCGCCATCATCATCATCATCATCATCATCATCACATGGGGCTGAAGAGGAGCCTGCCTCCCTGTAGCGTCTGAGCACCTCACGTTGAGCATTCATAAGCTTGGAGAAGCATGAACGATCAGTGTGAGGAACCAGTCGTCTCGAATCAAGGATAAGTTGTGCTCGCTTCAGCTCATCAACTGTGATCAAATACTCCTTGACCTTGCTCTGTCTGGCAGGGATGGCACCTGTGGGTAGAAGCAAGCCAAGCTTGACAGCAAGAGCGGTGATAAAAGCACAAAAGGAGGGATGCATCTTGGTGCGTCGAGTCATCTGCTGGATAGCGGTCCAGATGAAGTGGGATGGGCAGACTTTGGTATTGTGGAGAGCACACCAAAGAAGATATACCTCAGTAGCATTGAACTTGTTGGCTTGTTCCTTCCTAGAAATTGAGTAGGCAAGGAACTTGTGCATGATGGCCAGGGCAGGGTCCCAAATGAAACCAGTGGGTGTCCCCTGAGGATCCCAATTACTGAAGCCAGTAAGCTCATGCCAGGCGGCAGCTGTGTTGAAGTCGGTTGGCCTCTCCCTAGGCCCAGTCATTGAAAACCCAAAATACGACTGCATTCTAGCCAATATCACCTCAAATTCTTCTCTCATCATATGAAAAGTAATCTTTGAATTTGCAGAATCAAGCTGGAATGTAACCAAGAACTCAAGGCACAACGGATTCAACCCAACAAACTTCAATTTCGCAAACTTATCCAAGGTCAAAACCTTCAAGTAGCTTTCGACTTTCCCATCAATTTTTAATGATTTCAACAAATTCCAATCAAGATAACGGGGAGAGGTAATCTCATAGTTAGTAAAAGCTTGATACCGGTTACCTTCGGCGTGAGTACGAACCGTGAACGGGCACCAATAGAGCTCTTGGAGATTCTCGTCTCCCTCTTGGTGGGAAGAAGACGGGTTCATTGTCCGGGGTGGCATGCTGGATGATTGAGCAAGGTAGAGCAAGGAGGAGCGATGAAGGTGAACAAGGCGCGCGGAGGAGGCGCGAGCAGTTGGCGCGCGGCCGCGGGGCAGTGCGCGGTCACGGGAAGTGTCGGGCACAGACGCGCGGCCGCGGGACGTTGCGTGGTCGCGGGCTCTTGCGGAGGTGGTGCACGGCCGCAGAAAAGTGCGTGGTCGCGGGGCTGCTGGCGGAGCTGGGCGTGACTGCGGCAGCGGAGTGGAAGCGACGGCAGCGAACGGCACGGCGGCTGGAAGAAGATGGTCTGCGGGCGCGGAGTTTCGACACGGTCGCGGTGACGGGGGTTGTGACATGGAGAAGAGGGTGCTTGGGCTGTAATTTGCTTGGAATTGGAGGGTGGAGGAGAAAGGTAAATTTGGGAGTAATGGAGAGGGTGGAGAGCCTCAAAAGCGGCGCAAAGGGTGGAGAAAATAGGGTTCCAAAACGAGTGGTCCCCTTTTATAGGGAGTGGGGCGCGCGGCCGTGGGGCGGTAGGGTCGCGCGCCCGCGGAGCGCCGCGCACCCGAGGGACTCCAATTTCGGCCAATTTTCTCGCGCGCCCGCGGGGGCTGCGCGTTCTCGGAGTCCTTCCGCCGAGAGGGGGGTCGCGCGGCCGCAGGGCTTGCGCGGTCGCGGGACTTGCCTTAGCCATTTTCCTCTGCAATTTCTTCCCCAGCTTCACTTCTACTTAACCTGCAACACAAACACCAAAAATACAAAAAACACACAAACACTAAAGAGATTAAATAACATTAGTAAAAATAAGATAATCATGGGTTGCCTCCCATGCAGCGCTCATTTTAATGTCTCGAGCTAGATGAAGTTTTTGGAGAATTCAATCGGAATTGACAAGTTTCAATTCCTCCATATCGGCTTCGTGCGAAAGCCCTTCATAGTATGGCTTGACTCGATGGCCGTTCACTTGGAATGTAACATTTGTCACCGGATTTTTCAATGTGACCACTCCGTAGGGGAACACTTCTTCAATGATAAACGGTCCGCTCCAACGTGATTTGAGTTTTCCGGGGAAAAGCCGCAATCTAGTGTTGAAAAGGAGAACCTTCATGCCCGGCGTGAGCTCTTTCTTGATAATTCACCTATCGTGTAGCCTCTTCACTTTATCTTTGTAAATCTTGGCGTTGTCATAGGCTTCGTTTCTCAATTCGTCGAGCTCGGAGAATTGCAAGGCTCGCTCCTTTCCCGCATTTGCTAGATCACAATTCACCGCCTTTATAGCCCAATAGGCTCGGTGCTCGATCTCAACGGGGAGATGGCATGCTTTTCCATAAATGAGGAGGTATGGGCTCATCCCTAGGATGGTTTTGTAAGCCGTCCGGTACGCCCAAAGAGCATCCGGTAACCTTTGTGACCAATCCTTCCTCGCGACATTCACGGTCTTCTTCAAGATGTTTTGAATTTGTTTGTTGCTCGTCTCAACTTGACCGGAAGTTTGAAAATGATATGGAGTCGCCACCTTGTGAGTCACTCCATTTTTCTTCAGCAATCTTGCAAAAAGCTTGCTGGCGAAATGAGTTCCACCGTCACTTATGATCGCCCTAGGGAATCCAAACCTACTCAAAATATGCTCCTGCACAAACTTGATAACCACATTAGCGTCACAAGACCTAGTAGAGATTGCTTCAACCCACTTTGAGACATAATCAACCGCTAAGAGGATATACTCGAAGCCAAATGAGTTAGGAAATGGTCCCATAAAATCAATACCCCAAACATCAAAAATTTCAACAACAAGATTGATATTTAAAGGCATTTCATTTCTTCTCCTAATATACCAAGTCTTTGGCATTTATCACATGAAATGGAGTAAACATGAGCATCTTTAAAAATTGAAGGCCAATACAAACCGGATTGTAGGATCTTTCTAGCCGTCGTTTGCCCTCCAAAATGGCCACCACAATGAGATGAGTGACAAAAGGCTAGAACATCGGTTTGCTCCTCTTCCGGGACACATCTTCGAATTATCTCGTCTTTTCCCAAATGGAAAATGTATGGATCTTCCCAAAAGTAATACCTACACATTGCCAAAAATCTTTTCTTTTCTTGAGAAGAAAGGTTAGGTCTCATCTTATCACAAGCAAGATAATTGACAATATCGGCATACCAAGGAGAGGAATTAAGCTCAAGAGCATGCTCATATGGAAATGTATCACAATCAACTCCTTTTTCATGCAACAAATTGAAATTTTCATCAACGGGGAGGCGAGATAAATGATCCGCTACCATGTTTTCACACCATTTTCTATCCTTAATCTCAACATCAAATTCTTGCACAAGCAAAATCCACCTAATGAGTCTAGGTTTAGCTTGTGGTTTGGTCAACAAATGCCTTAAAGCCGCATGATCACTATGCACAATTACTTTAGAACCTAAGATGTAGGATCTAAATTTATCCAATGAAAACACAACGGCAAGCAATTCTTTTTCGGTGGTGGTGTAATTTACTTGAGCACTATTCAAGGTAAGGCTAGCATAGTAAATTACACGAAGAATTTTATCAATACGTTGACCCAAAACGGCGCCAACGGCGGAATTTGATGCATCACACATAATCTCAAAAGGTAAAGACCAATCAGGGGGAACAACAATTGGTGCGGTGATCAATTTCTCCTTAAGAGTATTAAAAGCATGCAAGCATTTTTCATCAAACTCAAAGGAACATCTTGAGCAAGTAAATGGCATAGAGGTTGGCTAATTTTTGAGAAGTCTTTAATAAACCGATGGTAGAAACCGGCATGGCCTAGAAAGCTTCTAACACCTTTCACATTAATGGGTGGAGGCAATTTTTCAATCACATCCACCTTAGCCTTGTCTACACTCATTCCTTCTCTAGACATAACATGACTAAGAACTATGCCACTAGTAACCATAAAATGAGTCTTTTCCCAACTAAGAGTTAGGCTACTTTCAATGCATCTTTTCAAGACAAGTTCTAATTTCTCTAAACAATTGGAAAATGAGGATCCAAAGACCGAAAAGTCATCCATGAATACCTCAATGAAGTCTCCAATCATCTCGGAGAAGATTGAGAACATACATCTTTGGAAAGTCCCCGGTGCATTGCATAGTCCAAATGGCATCCTCCAACATGCAAACGTACCAAACGGGCACGTGAATGCAGTCTTAGCTTGGTCCTCCGATGCTATGGACACCTGAAAATAACCCGATAAACCGTCAAGAAAGCAATAAAAACTATGACCGGCAAGTTTATTAAGTATTTGATCAATGAACGGAAGGGGAAAATGGTCTTTTCTTGTGGCGGCATTGAGCTTTCGGTAGTCAATGCACATTCTCTATCTGGTGGTGGTTCGAGTAGCCACATGTTCTCCTTTGTCATTCTCAATGACCGTTATCCCTCCTTTCTTCGGCACCACATGGACCGGGCTCACCCATTCGCTATCGGCTATGGGATAAATGATCCCTTCTGCTAGGAGCTTGAGAATCTCCTTCTTTACGACTTCCATTAGCATGGGGTTGAGCCTTCTTTGCCCTTCACGAACCGGCTTAGTCCCTTCCTTTAGAATGATGCGATGCATACACGTAGAGGGGTTAATGCCTTTGATGTCAGAAAGACTCCATCCAATGGCTTGCTTGTTCATCTTTAATACGGCTACTAAGAGGTCCTCTTCATCTTTTTCTAGCCCAACAAAGATGATCACGGTCTTTTTCTCTTCATCATCAAGATAGACGTATTTGAGATGAGATGGGAGCTCCTTGAGCTCAAGCTCGGGAGTAGGCTTCACTTCCTCTTCGGTTGAGACCATGACTTCCATGAGACTCATGCCTTCTCCTAGCAAGATCTCCATCTCTTCGGCATTCAACTCGTCTCCCCCACACTTGAGGTAGGCTTCATCCATGGCAAGTTCCTCGGATGAGGTTTCTCTTCTCTAAGGAGCACCTATTTCCTGCAAGAAAACCTCCTCGGCCAAGACATCAATAGCATCTATGTAAAAACAATTTTCCTCAAATAAGGAGATGAGAATAGCCTTGTTTTCATGTACGAAAAAAGACACCGTTTCTCCTAACACCGACATTTTTAAAGTTCTATTTTTAATATCAATCAAGGTGTTAGTTGTAGCCATAAAAGGTCTACCTAGAAGAAGCGTGTGTTCTTTACTCGTTTCTTTCACGTCACCCTAATCCAAAATAAGAAAATCAACCGGTATGATCAATCTACCCACCTTAACTAGAATGTCCTCTATTATTCCCCTAGGATATCTCACGGACCTATCTGCTAATTGTAGACACATTCTAGTTGGTTTCAGTTCACCTAGCTCTAATTTTTTATAAATATAGTAAGACATCAAATTAATTCCGGCTCCTAGATCTAGCATAACACATGCTTCTTTGCTATTTCCCAAAGTAATTTTAAGAGTAAAACTACCTGGATCACGGAGCTTGGGTGGTAGTTGATGTTGTAGGATTGCACTAGCCACTTCGGATACCTCTATCTTCTCATTCTCTCCAAATTTCCTCTTCTTTGAAGCAAGTTCCTTGAAGAACTTGACATAGGCCGGCACATTTCGAATGACGTCAAGGAGTGGAAGATTGACATTCACCTTGGATAGGAGTTTGTAGAACTCTTGGAATTGAGTGTCTTGCTTCTCATTCCTCAACCAGCTTGGAAATGGAATTAGAGGGTTGTAATGATTGGTAGCCTTGTGGAGTGTGGGCTTCTTCACTTCTTCTCTTTCTTTCTCGGACTCCTTTTATTGTTGAGAAGGAGTCTCGTCTTCATTTTCAACCTTCTTGGTTGGACTTGGCTCTTCAACCTTGTTGTCTATCACCTCTCCTTCTCTAAGCACGGTGATTACTTGAGCTTGCTCCGGTTGGCTGGGCAACTTGCCCGGCTTTGCTTGCTTGGCCAATTCTCCAACGGTCCTGGCTATTTGGCCCACTTGAGTCTCAATTCTCTTCACGGAAGCCTCAACGGATTCAAATCTTTGTTGAGTGGCTTGAATGAAGGATTGTAATGTGTCTTGCAATGTTGGCCTTGGCGGTTGGTTTGGTTGGGTCGGGTATTGTTGCGGCCTAGGATAAGGTGGTGCTTGGCCTCCTCCGGCTTGTTGAGGTGGAGACGGTTGTTGTGGTGGTTGAGGAGGTTGTTGAGGTTGTTTCCAAGAGAAATTCGGATGATTTCTCCACCCCGGATTGTATGTTTGAGAGTGGGGGTTGTATTGTTGGCGCGGTTGGAAGCCTTGGAGAGCATTCACTTGCTCTTGAAGAGCATGGAAATGAGCTTCTTCACTTAATTCCGGCTCGATCATCTTTTGACACAAATTGGCCCCATGGCCATACTCTCCACAAATCCCACACGTCTCAACGGTCATAGCTTGTTGGGGTGGTCTCTCGGAAGTTCTAAGCATCTCTACTTGCCTTGTCAACTCGGCAAGTTGCTTTGTCACATCATAACTAGGGTTAGCTTTATTGACGGAAGCTCTCTTCCCCCTAGCACTCTTTTGTTGAGAAGTTGTGGCCATGGTCTCATAGATGTTTGAGACCTCTTCGGCAGTGCGTCCTCTAATGTCTCCTCCCGATGCATTATCCACCATATATTGGAAATTTTGTGAAAGCCCGTCGTAGAAGAATTGGTTGAGCAACTCAGGTGCGAGATGGTGGTGAGGGCATTGTTGTTGGAGACCTCGAAATCGATCCCAAGCTTCATAAAATGCTTCACCCGGAGATTGGGTGAAGGTAATAATTTGAGCTATCAAGTCTTGGTTCTTTTGATTGGAGTAATACTTGGCCATGAACTTCTCGTAGACGGCGTTCTAATTGGCTAATGAATTGGCCGGTAGTGACATGAACCACGTCTAGGCTCGATCCTTCAAGGTGTAAGGGAAACACCTCATCTTCAATTGATCTTCATTCAAACCTTGTAGAGGAAAGGTTTGAACAACAGAATAGAACTCACGGATGAAGTTCAAAGCATCTTTGGCCGGCATCCCGTAGAATGAGGGAAGTTGGCTAAAGTGGATGTTCTTCAATTCGTAGTTTCTTGCGGCTTCACCAAGAACTATGCAAGAAGTCGATACCCCAATCACGGGACGAGCAAAGTCTCTCATATTCCTAGCCGCATTGGCATTGGCATTGTCGGGGTTGTTGAAATGATTAGCTTTCATCTCTCTTTCCCACTCGAACACATTGAATCTCCTTGGTCGATGAATGTCGTCAAACATGGGGGCTATTCTCCGATTGAGGCTTCGCCTCCCTAGCATACACAAACACAAACAAAACGGAGATCAAACGTACCTTGCGGAAAGAGATATCAAAGCCAAACAAAAGGACATAAACACAAAAGCAAATTTGTACAAACAACACAAACACTTCAATGACACAAAAGCAAATTTGTACAAACAACACAAACACTTCAATGACAAATTCACAATTTCAAAACAACACAAAAGCAAGTATAGCACCAATAAGACAATTCTTAAAAGACTTCCCCAGCAACGGCGCCAAAATTTATTTTGTAGTCCAAATTTATACTTATAATTTCTGGTTTATGCTCACTAGACAACTACTTGGGACCACACCTGCAATTGGACGGGGTCAATTGTAGAAGCAATAAGTTTAACCTGAGTCGATCTCTCAAGGAAGACTTTATGTGAAAGAACTATCTAAAGACTACACATGTTTTCAACAAAACAACTAAAATAAAATCTAAACATTCTAACAGGGGGGTTTGATGATTATTATGCTATTAATTCGAAACGGATAATAAGCAATATGATTAAATGCAAAAACACAAATAAAATTGAGATTAGAGGAAATAAGTTTGATTAAGGTATTAGGGTGTAGATTCTCTCAATGGTTTTATCACTATGCTTTATTCAAGTTGATAATGCTACTCTCACAAATACGATAGACCATTCCAATTAGTTTAACTTCAATTACTGTCACCGTCTATCCGTTAAACCTCTCTTAGCTATATAGTACATGCAAGATTGACATATTAGGCTTAGGAACCCCATCCACCTAACGTCGAAGGAACCAATTTCCAGGTTTAGATTCACAATTAAGACTCCTCTAAATCCTATCAATGTTCAAGTAGTGATCAATTACCTAAACATGAAAAAGCACGATTCCAACAACAACAATCAACAATAACAAGCATAGATCAAAACCACATCGATTCTCTACCCCCTAATAGAGAGATTAGCCACTAAACATGCTCAAAGCAACACAAATACCATAGAAGAAAGTCATATCATAAACCAATACAAATAACTCAAACTTCTACAATATTAAGTATCCTTAAAGAGTTTTGGGACAGATCCCCACAAACAGCCAAGAAATACAAAGAAAATACAAGATGAACCTCCTCCGAGCTTAGCTTCCGAGGATGGCTCATCATCGGGACCTTCTCGTCTTCTTTTCTCCTAGCTTGGCTTGGTTCCCTTCTTCTTCCTTTTCTCCTCTTCCCTCTTGTAAAGGTGATGATGGTGGAAATGGTGAGAGAAAATAGTGTAGAGATTTAGTGTGTGAAATGTGTGTGAAAAGAGAGAAAAGATGGAGAGGTTGGTGTGGTGAGAGTTAATGGAATGGTAGAGAGTGAATGGATAGATGTCCCCCAAAATCTAATAGAAATGAGGGGGGAGAAAGAGAGAGAGATGTATGAGAGAGGGAGAGAAGTCAAAGATAGGTATGGTGAAAGATATGGTGGTAGGAGAGAGAAAAATGGTGGTAAGGTGATGGTGATGGAGCCATTAATGTGAGAGATTTGGGGAGGATTTTGTGGAAGAAAAATCCAAAGCTAGGTTTAGATGGATTAATCCCTACTCCCTAGTGCTAGATTAGGGTGGCCCAAGGATCTCTTATACCAAATGAGGGGGAAGGAAGAAGAATACTTGTTGCCAAATGAAGGAGAGGCGAGACACGAGTGTATATTGGCGATGATCGAGTGAAACAGGGCAGGTTGCGCGCCCGCGGAAGGCCTGGCATGCGCGCGCCCGCGGGGTGTCTCCGCCGAGAGCACCCTCGCGCGGCCGCGGGGGCTTTGGGCGTCTAATGGTGCGCGGCCGCGGGCCCTTGGCTTCTCCCTCCGGGTTCATCTCTTCCGGCCTATCTTCACTCCGTACCACCTTATTATCTAAAAATCAAAATATTGCGTACAAAAGCTCAAGTTTTCCTAAACTTGGCTTATTCCACCATAAAAGCAGCAGAGAATAAAATCACACAAAACCTATAGATAAACTAGAACAAAATACTAGAAAATACAAATGAAACATAAAAAAATCAAACAAAAAAAAAACACCACAAATAAACACCAAACATCAAGCAAACAAGTCATTTAAAAATATGAAACAAGAAGGGATGGCTTTCAAGGTGATCATGCTTATTGAGTCTTGTCACATGGTACTCCACTAAAGCACTTATCATCAAAGAGAGTGAACACAATTATCAAATCAGGTGAGTGGCTTGCCCTTTTCAAGAATAAGAAAAACATATTAGACTAAATCCATCTGGAACCAAATTCCAACAAATCATTTCCACATTTATTTAGAAAATTTAATTTTCAATAAAATCAGGGGATGCAAACATAGGACAATGATCATTAGGTAGAATCATCGAGCTAAGAGCCGAGCTTCCTAATGTGGTTTCCCATACTTATCATGTATAATTTTGAAAGAATTGACACACATGATATGAGTAGAATCCATAAGGCAACCCCATTTATTCAAACATATTTAGAGGGTGTGGATCAAAAATTCACAAGGTGAAGTCCTTAGGGAGGAAATCTCTAGTGTCCTTGTGTGGTTTCCCATACTCATTGATATGAGCTCAAGGGAGTCAAGATTACAACACAATAAAGTATGCAAGGAACGTAACACACGACGATTACATAAGGGAACAATACCGAAAACTATAATAAACTATGAATTATCAAAGTGCGGAAACTAAACAACGAATATGACTTGATAAACAGACTCCTAGGATACCTAGATTATGCCACAAATAAGCAAAACACAAATAAAATAAATGGTGAAAAGGTCACGGCTAGACAGATTGAAGATGGGCAAATTTAGGGCTACTATGGTTAGGGTTTATGAATGACGAGGGAGAGATGAACTTATGAGTTTTGAAAGATGATTCATGATGAAGTAATGATGATGAACGTTGGTGTTGATGGCTGAAGTTGAAGGTGGATGATCGGCAGCGTGTTGATGAAGATGGCGACGTGATTGTTGATGTAGAAAAATTCACAATCGAACCCCGTTGTATCACGAATGAAATACTATAGTTGAATACTCCGAAGTTGCAATTTACCTTAGCTCTTGGATGAACTAGAACAAACCTTGATAGGACTTTAAGGGTACAAATCTTAAGAATGTATAAACGAAGAAACAACATTTCTTGGAGTGAGACAATTAGAAATAATTCTTTTTAATTTCAAGCAAAGTCTAAAGTATCACAAATAATAGTTGATCCCTATTTATGCTAGCTAGAGAATGAAAATAAAGAAGGGAAAATAACAAAGGTTTGACCGAAAATAAAACAAAAGAATTACCTTAGGTAGAACTCTATTTAAAGTAATTCTAAAAAGACCAAAAAATAAATAAATAAAATCTATACTAGGATAAAATAAATCCCAATTAAGATGGGCCTTCTAAAGTGTCCTGTAGACTCATTCATGGGCTGCAAATTCTCACCACTTTATTCTTCTTGGGCTTCTTCATCAATTGCCAACAAATTGATAATTTTCGAGCTGCACTTGAATTCTTCTTCTCCAACTTCAAACTTCCTTCTAATTAATACTTGTAAATATCCTTGAAGCTTTTTGGCTCTTAGACACGTCACAAGTCCTCTAAGTTGCAGCTCCGGATCTTCATCTTCAATGCTATGCACGGCCTTATCACTCCCCCCTGCTGAATAGAATTCATCCTTGAATTATCAGCCGGCCATTGTTCCGTCAAGTCTAGCATGTGATGAACAATGCTCTATCTATCTAGTCCATGAAAAAGAGTTAAAGTAGCCCCCGATTGACGCCAAATCCGAGGAAGAACCAACTAAAGTCGAGGAAGAAGAAATGGAGGTTAATGATGCAGTTGAGGAAGTTGAAATAGGTGACAAGTTAGAGGAATTGCATCCGTGTTCTGAAAGGGAGAATGACATCAGTGGAGCAATGATTGAAGATCACAAGGAGTTCGAACCAACAAGCTTAGAAAAGATGCCAAATTCTAACATTTTTTATAAACCGTTATCTTGTGATGTCTATATTCTACAAGTTGTTGAAAATGTTCTATTAGATATTGGTGTAACCCCAAATTTGTTTGCACATGCCACACATTCTAAGGAGCTGAAGTTTCAACCATTTGACATAAAATGGAAGATTTTGAAGATGTGTCTTATGCAGCTTGTGCAAAAGGAGTTCGATGATCGGTTCATCTTAGTATTTGATCTCGGAGGTTCGAATACGAAGAAAAATTCTTTTCAAGAGGAGTAGAATGATGAGACCGTGACCATCCCTAGTAAAGAAGAAGATCAGTGTATGAAGATATGAAGCAAGAAAAAGCAATTTGGATGAGATGCATACGAGTTTGGACGTGTTGCATGAAAAACAGCTAATCTTGAATTTGCATGTATGGAGTTATTTGATCAATGTGGGCCACATTTGAGAGAATATTCCAGCCCACGTTTGGCATTATTAAAGGTCCAAATTGAAGTTTGAAGGTCCAAGTCCAATTGGGATTTATTTTATCTAGTTTAGATTTTTATTATTTAATTTTTGGTCATTTTTATCTTACCTTAATTAGACTTCTAATCAAGGTAGAAAACCTTTTTATTTTTGGTTTCTTAGTATTTTAGGACTTTGTTTTTGTTCGTAATCCTACACTATATAAAGGGATTAGTTGTGAATTTTATTTCTTAGATGTTGATTAATAATTTGAAGTTTATTTTCAATTGTCTCACGATCCTTTGGTTTATCAAACATTAATCAAGTTCTTTAGACCTAGAAAATCTAAAATCCTATTTCAAACTCTTTTTAGTTCCATCAAGTTCTAGGGGGAGTGCTAAACAATCTGGAGAAGATCGAAGTAGTTGAAAAGTCGGGGTTCAACTGAAGTTCTAATCCTTCTACCTATCATCATCATCATCGCCGACGCCATATACTTCATCCACAAGCCATAATTCATCCATCATCACTTCAAGATCTATCCAAGTAAGTGTTCCAATACCGTTCCATAATTCCTAGCCATATTTGAGCCATTCCCGCCCAAAATCCCAATCTGACGTACGCTTCTTTTGTTCATTTATTTGAGTTGCGTTTTGTCTAAGTTGTTTCATTAATATAAGTGTCTTAGGTGTCTTAATTATCGAGTCTAATTCACCATATTAATCGAGTCATAATCATCGTGTTTTAGTCATTTATATTGTCAAGTTTAGTCGGATTGAAGCCCTTCTTTAGTTGACGTGTGTTTCGATTCTATAAGACTTCCACGCGTTTTCTCTCGGTATTGATCATCATACCGGGATCATATCACTCATAGTCAATTTTACCAACTAGAGGAGTAGAAATCCTTATTTACCCCCTTCTTTTTCTTCTTTTTTTTATATATAAATGTGTGGGAATGATTTAAGAATAATTCTTCATGAAAAGAGGCAAAACATGCTTCATAATCCTTTGAAGGACAAAACCCACAACACAAATTATCAAATTATGATCAACATTCTAAAGACAATTCATGCTAGAGAATGGCACCACGAGAACAATTTATTTATCATGATCACCTCAAAAATAATCCCTTGAAGACTCATATTCCAAATTCCAAGTTTGACAATTGAACAAAAACATCATGCTAAGAGGGAGAAACGAAACAAAATACACAACATAACTAAGGCATCATAACAACACCAAGTGCAACATAATTCCACAAAATAAAATCTAACAAATCCTAATCATAAAAATATAAAATCCAACAACATAAACCAATACAAAATACTATAACAAAACACAATACTATGACAAAACATAACTTAAGATATCATAATAATAACAAGCTTACCCCCATGCTTAGAGCATGTATTATCCTCAATGTATGAAAACAAGATGCAATAGAATTAGGGAGAGAGAAAACATCACAAGTTGTAGAAGACCGGCAACAGGCGATGGTTCCTACAAAACAACACGACAAAACACGACCAACGAAAATAATAAAACAAAAACAGCTAAACAATGCACACGGACACAAAAATACATAAATAAAAACACTAAACAACTTCACTGCTCGGGTGGATGATAAGGTGGTGGAAGATGGTGCGGGTATGGCTAGGAGAGCGTCCAATTACTCCAGCTTTGTTCCAGGGCCGTCATCTGCTCATCTTGCCTGTCAAAGCGGTGGGAGACCTCCTGCCGCAAATCCCTGACATCTTGACGTAGTGTGCCCAGGTCTTGGCGGAACTCGCCCAAGGTATGATCGAAGTGCTGGTGAAATTGGCCGATAAAGGTATCAAAATGCTGCTGGAACTGCCCCATCATGTTGTGATAGTGCTGCTGGAACTGCCCCAGTGCGGTGTCATAGTGGTCCCGGAAGGACCTCAAGTCATCTCTCAGCATTTGATACCCGTCAGTAGAAGGCATTGTGGGGTATGGTGGCGGCTGGTAGTGTTGCTGATCTTCTTCTTTTTGTTGTTGTTCCCTTTGCTTGTCCTCTCCTTTACCTTTTTGATCGGGCTCTTGTTGCCAAGCTTGTTATGGTACAGAAGAGCAGCTGGCTCTAGCAGTTTGGCGTCAGGCGGCATATTGGGTATTTAGCAATTTGTCGACACAAGTCCTCTTAGTGTGAGGCACTAAACGTCACTCATCATAGATAATTTGAGCCCATCTAAGCTCGCCCTTATCAATGAGATACTGCTTTACTCTGGTTTGGCCCTGTGGGAGAGGACCGTTGTCTTAAGTGACCCCGAGTTTGACTGCCAATATAGAGATGAAGGCACAAAAGGAAGGATGTTGTGTCTCCCTTTTAAATCATTTGCTGGATAGACATCCACAAAAGGTATATCTTGATCGAGTTTACCTTATTTGCTTGCTCCTTGCCACTGATCGTATACGATAGGAATTTGTGTACAATGGACAAGACGGGGTGCTTGATGAATCCACTCGATACTCCTTTAGCGTGACAATTATTGAAACCCGTAAGATCAAACCAGGTATTGGCAACATTGAAATCAGTCGGCCTCTCCTTCATCCCTGAGGGCGGAAATCCAAAGAAATCCTTCATTATAGCCAATGTGACCACGTATTTTTCCCTAGAAGCTGGAAACTTATCTTGTTATCCTCCTCATTGAATTCAAATAACACCCAAAACTCATGGAACAAGTGATTAAAAGTAACATGCTTCATGTTAGCAAATTTTTCCAGTTTCAAAGCCTTAAGATACTTTTGAACCTTGGCATCAATTTTCAATGTACCCAGTAGTTCCCAATCTAGATATCAAGCTGCAGTGATATCAAATTCATTGAAGGCTCGGTAATGTTTACCTTCACGGTGGTTGATAACTAGGAATGGGCACCCATAGTATCCAGAATAGTCATCGACCTCCATAGTTTCAACTTCTTCTTCATCGACATCTTCTTCGTCATGCTCAGAGATGACATTTTTGCATCAGACCATGTTTGGAGTTGAGGAGATTGAGGTGGAAGAGTGTACAGGAGATGGGAAGAAGCTGGAATCCAGAAGACCACACCGACGATGAGATGCAGAGTTGGAGCGCGGCCACGGGCGCTGTGGTGAGCCTTCGCGCACGCGCAGCCTGGAACGCAGGCGCGGCGCGGCGCAGGGTTGTGCCGCGGTTGCAGGAAGGCATGGTGGAGGGCGGCGGCTATTGCGCGGTGGTAGTTTGAGCAGCGTGAGCATACGGTGCTTCACGGGAGCTGGGCATGGAGCTCGATATTGCATTGGCGGTAAAGAAGAGTTCGCGAGGTGGCAGTGTGCACGGCGGTGGGGAGATGTGCGCGGCGCGGTGTGAGACGCGGTGGTTGTGTACGGGTGCGGTAGCGGTGAAGGAGTTGTGGAGCTCAGTTTCAGTTGAGGGAAATTGGGGAGTGTGGCTAGACTGATTGAGAAATTAGGGATCTGGAATAGAACCCCCATCCTTTCGTCTTTATCCCCCCTTTTTTTCTTTTTTTTTTAATTATATATATATATATATTTCACAAAAGGCGCGCGACCGCGGGACGGCGCCGCGTGCGCAACGAGTCAAATTATGCACCCATGGGGGAAACGCCGCACTCGCGGCAGGAATTTTTGAGGCCGGGATTAGCGTGCCGACGTAGAGTGCACGCTTGCGCTGTGTTCTTGCTGAGAGGAGGGCATTGCCGCGATCGTGTGGGTGCCGCACCGGGGGCTTACACTTAGCTAATTTTCCTCACTAGTTTACTCGCCAACAACACACTCAAATTCCTGTCCCTGCGAGACAACAAATAAAATTCAAAACTAAAACATACTAAAAAGGAAAAAATTAATAAAATGTTAATGCAATAAAATCATTTTTTGCCTCCCATGCAGTGCTCATTTTACTCCTACAACATTGTTTGTCTCGTCAGTTTTAGGATAATCCTCACAAATTAGCTAAAGCTAAGGAAAGAAATACCAAAAAGGAGAATTCTTGAGCAAGCCTAGCTTCCGCAGATAGCTTGAAGTCGGATTCCTCTTCTCGTGCCACTTCCTTGGGCTTGATCTTCCTTGTCTCTTCTCTTCCTCTTTTATCTCTCTCTGGAACTGTGGTGGTGGTGAATGGTGAAGTATAGAAAATCTAGGGTGAATTTTTTGAGGGGAGAAACTGTCCTCAATCCCTCCAAAAGTGTCTATTAAAAAGTTGAGAGGAAATTTGTCAATTCCCCTTCCCCTTCCATCTTTGATTTGCTCGGGAACCACTTCCTATGGGTGTTTGAGATAATCTTTTTTATCCCTTGGGCAACCTTCTTCCCCGGAGTGCACTTGTCTGGGAATTTCTTCACTTTATCTTTTTCAATCTCCTTGCACTCACTTCCCGGGCTATCTTCCTGCACAAAAGCTTCCTCGGGTCCAACATCAATAGTATCAAGGGAAGAAAAATAATGGATCAAGGGAATAGCAGGTATATGAGCATCAAACATCGAGAAAGATACAGTTTCCCCCAAAACAGACATTTTTAATGTCCCATTTTTCACATTGATGAGGGTATTTGTGGTAGCCATGAAAGATCTACCCAAAAGAAGTGTGTATTCTTTCTCGGTCTCCTGGACATCCCCTACTTCTAAGACAACAAAGTTAATGGGGACTATCAACCCACCTACTTTCACAAGGATATCCTCAACAATTCCCTTGGGATACCAAATAGATTGATCAGCAAATTGTAAACACATTGTAGTGGGTTTTAAGTTCCCTAACTCTAGTTGCTTAAAAATAGAGTAAGGCATTAAATTTATCCCTGCCCCCAAATCCAACATCCCACATGCTTCCTTACCATTCCCTAAAGCAAGTTTAAGAGTAAAGCTACCTGGATCACCAAGCTTGGGAGGTAATTGATGCTACAGGATTGAACTTGCCACCTTGGGCATCAAAATGTGCTCATCTTTCCCGAATCTCCTTTTCTGTACCACCAGCTCTGTGAAAAATTTCACATAGGTTGGCTCATTTTGGATGATGCTCAGGAGAGGAAGATTGACATGCACCTTTGAGAAGAGTTTGTAAAACTCTTGCAGCTATCGCTCTTTCTTTTCATCTTTCAACTGGCCGGAATAAGGGATGGGAGGTTCATAGGGGTTCTCAGCTCTATGGAGAGCAAGCTTCTCTCTTTTAGCTTTCATTTCTTCAGCCTCCCTCTTCTTGTGTTGAGGAGCCCCTTCATTTTTAAAGGCAACTTCGTTTAAGTTGGGCTCTCCAACCTTGTCCTCCGCAATGCCGCCACTTTTGAGCACAGTTATGGCATGCACTTACTCGGGCTGGCTTGGCATTTTCCCATTCTGGATCCGCTTGGACAGATCACTCACTGTGTTAACAACTTGGCCCACTTAGACTTCGATCCACTTTGAAGTTACATAAACTTGGCGATCATGTTCATCATTATGTACTTGAACATTCTTGTGAACATTCAAGGTCAGAATGTAAAAACTTAAAGCAAATAAAGAACACGAGGTTGATAACCCTGTTCGATCAACTGATCAACGTCAGGGAGACTTATCAAGTCCGTGAAAAATAGTTTACTACTCCGTTGAATGGTTACAAAAGTTATTACAAGAAGGCTCCCATCACTCGATCGTTTTCTTACCCGATTCAACCTCTTTCACTAAACTGAATTGCGAGCTCCCCTCACAACCTAGAATCCCTCTAGTTCCCACAAGAAATCTCTCATGAGACTCCTCTAAGTGTGTATGAAAGTGAGTTTCAAACATGAACTAGAAACACAATGATCTAACCGATCGAACCCAGTCTACCCGAATACTATATGCTTCGAATATGAAGTCTTTTAACTCTCAGTCCTTTTGTGTATTCATAAAAATTCATGTCATCAAATCTAGTCTGATTGCCAGTCTATTTATAAAAAACAACTATAACCTTAACAAGGTAATCAGAAGTCCTACTTTGACTAGGATTCAATAAGGAAATAATTTCCTTAATTAAATTGGACTTTCCTAGTTTAGATGTCTTCCTTGAATAGAACTCCTTCTTTCCTTCTTGATCTTCATCACGAACAAGGTAGCTTCTATTCAGAAACGTCCATCTTGAATCTATAGCTTCAACTCCTTGAATCTAGCATGGCACGTCTCTTGTAATCTTTCTAGACAACCATGTACATGATCATGTCTCTGAACATGATGAAGTACATGTCTTGATCTTCAATCAGATTGGCAGCGGAATGTTCACAGAATGTCCAGAACATGTTATTCGAATATGAATAACCAAAACCTTTTATGTTTTTTTGAAATTACCATAATATCTAATCAGATAATGACAATCCCGAACACTTTAGTGCCGATAGCACTGATAATCTCCCTCTTTATCTTTATCTGGTTGCAAATCAGCTCCATGTTTTAAAAGAACACAACCCTTGAACTGTAAGATCAATGTACTTAAAAACATACTTGAATATTGTGAAGAATATCATATGATTTAGCTGTAATTCACTTTCTCATTAGCTTGTATCTGATCTGCTATATTGATTTTTTTTCTTTATATCTTTATCTTTTGATAGCAGTTTCAATTTTTTAGCAGATATGAATCATATAGGGAAGAAAAATCTGGTCCATAACAAAATAGCAATTACAAGCTATTAAAGCAAAAACAAAATACCTTGCAAAACGTGATGCAAGATAAGTAGAAAATAAAATAAACATAAGAAAAAACTTATATTGCATTACTCCCCCTATTTGCCATCGAGAAAGGTAAAAGAGTAATAACCAGCAACTACTCGGATTTGTCAGAGTTTTGTTCAGCATCATCTTGTTCAGGTCCTCCTTCTGCGTCAGAACCTTCTTCTTCATCTTCAGCTTCTGTCTCTTCATTAACCTCTTCTTCGGTCTCAGTTTCCTCTTCCTCATCAACTTATTCGTCAGCAACCTCCTGCACTTCTTCATGAACCTCTTCTGCAGTCTTTTCTTGAATAGCTTTAGCTTCCTTCTCTTGTGTTGCAGTATGTGCTTTCCCTTACTTTGATGCTAGTGTAGACTTTTTCTGAGTAGCAGCTTCGACAGTACTTGCAAGCTTGTGCAAGTTATGTACATTCTCAGGAACATTTACTGTTGGGGGAGGTAAAATTTTCACTTGATGAAAGATCAACAATCATTGCTTGAATCTTCATCTTCTCAGAAGTATGCTAAAAAATCAGACGAGTATGAAACTCCAAGCTTCTTTCTAGAAACTTCAGCACAGTCTCCTTTGGAGAGGATTCTTCAACAGTATCATCCAGTCCTTTCTTGGATGATAGGTACTACTTGAACTGGAGATGAAGGTGAGGATCTCTTATCTCAGGAGCAACCTTGATCACAAGAGGCTTGTTGAGTAGAACAACTTTGTCTTTCTTTGAAGAGACATTCTTCTTTTATTGCTTGATTAGGCAGTAGATTAGCGAAAGATAGCACAGAGGTCCCTTGACCTCTGTAGATTCTGCACTGGTGATAATCGTACCAAACACAAACTCACAAAAATTGAACTTCTTTCCAGTTCCTAGATGATACAGAATCTTCTCTTGAGCTTGAGTCACAGCTGCTCTGTGCTTTGTGGGTAGCCAATTATAGATCAGAATCCTAAACACAACACCATACTTGTGAGTCAGCTTAGAAGTTGGAATAGTCTGCGGATGCGATGGCCATTTATTGAAGATGCCCTGGGTCAGTTCCTCAGCAATCATCCCCCAATCATCAATTTCCTTGTACTCCCCCTCAGATGAATATCCCAAAAATTCATTAATGTGATCTGGAGAAAACTGCAGCATCTCTCCTCTAACAAACACTTTCTGAAAAACTTCAGACTCTGGATCATCAATCTCTTTGGATAGATTACAATAGAACTCAGACACAACATTAGGCCCAAACTCTTGAACCTTCTGCACAGTTCCTAAAAGACCATCTTCCTCCAACAAGGTATACACACTAATTGCTAACATTGTATCCTTATGAACCTTCTTCTCAGAGATCATTAACCTCTGCTTCATTCTCTCCCACAATTCAGTTTGCTTTAACGAACGAAATATAATTTGTCTTGAGGTACCTGAAACACGAACAATCTGTTTGTGAGCTTCAGACTCATGTTCACTTGACTATGAGTAAATATCTTCAGGTACATCTTTCGGTTGGACAACTTTCTTGGAAGAACCAGTCATTTCAGTAGCTTTTCTTTTCTTTATAGGCACATCAGTGGATGGTGGAGTGGAAGAAGCTCGGCTTCGAGTCACAGTAGTTCTGGGCACTACCTGCACCACATCAGTAGAGGCCTTCTTTTTAGGGGTTTTTTTCTTGACAGGTGATCTGGAAAATGGATCATATTGAGCAGATGCAAACAACTTCTTTCTCTATTGGATTAGCAACTAAAGGTCTGTGAATGGCCTTTTTCTTTCCTTTTGCAAGAGCAGCAACTATGGCTTTCATCTTCAGGCTTAATGGAATATCATCTTCTTTGTCTTCATCATCGCCTTCTGCAATAGAAGGTTGAATAGGCAATTTCAGTGCAACACTTGTTGGAGTAGATGTTTCTGCAATGTTCTTCTCTATAACATGTTCCTCAACATGTTCAGGCACATCTGAAGGCTTAACTTGATCATCAACAGCAGATCCCTTCTCTTTCTAAAGGGCTTAGGCAACAGGTGTTGTGACAATCTTCTTTGATGTAGAGGCTGTAGTCTTCTTGGTTTTCTTAACTGCAGTTCCCTTTGTTTTTTCCTTCTTTCTGTTGACATAGTATGACTTTGCGGCTTCCTTCAAAAGATCTCGGATTGAAAGACTTTGGGTCTTTATTTTCTTCGCAGAAGAAGCTATTTCTTGCTCTTCTGTCTCCATATCTTCTTCCTCTTCGTCTCCATTGAATGTTTCAATCAATTCTTCTGTATCTTTGCTCGAAAACTCATCATGAAGTGCCCTCTGAACAGGCTTCTTGTATGTTGATTCACCTCGAACCTGCCTATCAAACTCATCCTCCTCATAGAACTGATCTTGAGGTTTGGAATATGTAACATTTCCATACCTCATTCTAGGTTTCACGACTTTCTTGGGACGAATAAGTTTTCATTTCGGAGCCATTGATAATATATGGGTGATTAATAGGAATGATCAACAGGAGAAATAATGGCAAACAATGGAGGAAACTCAGAAAACTCAGAGGATTTATCGAGAGAGAAGGGTTTTTTATTTCAAAATTTTGAAAAATGAACATTTTCTCTAAACGGCTAAACATATATATAAGAGAGAATTCCATTCATAGAATAGGCTCAGGTTTCCGTTAAACTAAGAAACGGGAGGGAAATCCCAGAAAATCAGAGATGACGATAGCTCGTAAGAACTAGCCGTTGATAAAGATGTACACTGGTTTTTAAATATTGATCATGTATATCCTGAAGAACATTTTTCTGGGACTGTTCAGACCCTTTGTACATGAATGGTTCTTTCCTGCTGAGTGTGAAATAGACACACTCATACCCTTCTTCTTGGTTTTACTGAACCAAGCACAACCTAAGGGATGCTCTGAGTTTCTCAAATCAAGCTGCATCCAATCCCTTGATGAACAAATCAGCTAGTTGATCTTCTATCTTCATATGTTCAATCTTTAACACTTCTTCTTCAACCAGCTCTCTGATGAAGTGATGTCTGATGTCTATATGTTTGGTCCTCGAATGTTGCACTAGATTTTTTGAGATATTGATAGCACTTATATTATCACAGTACAGAATAGGAGTATCATGACTAACTTCATAGTCTTTCATCATCTGTATCATCCAGATGATCTGAGTAGAGCTGCTCCCTGCTGCAATGTATTCTGCTTCTGCTGCATATAGAGATATGCAGTTCTGCTTCTTAATAAACTAGGAAACAACATTGTTTCCTAAAAAGAAACAAGCACCTGAAGTGCTTTTTCTATCATCTGGAGATCCAACCCAATCAACATCACAGTATGCAGTTATATTTGCATTTGTATCTGAAGTATACCACAAACCATAATCGGCAGATCCATTGATGTACTTGATGATGTTCTTAACAGCCTTCATGTGACTCTCCTTGGGACAGGATTGATATCTGGCACATACTCCCACAATGTATGCTATATCTGGTCTGCTTGCAGTGAGATATAGGAGACTTCCAATCACGCTTCTGTAGAGAGTTTGATCAACTTCAGTTCCTACATCATCTTTTCCAATCTTGACTGTAGTGCTGATTGGAGTTCGTTTGTGCTTGGAATTTTCAAGCTTAAACTTCTTCACCAAGTTTCTGGCATACTTGGATTAAGAGATGAATATCCCTTCTTCTGATTGCTTTATCTAAAGTCCTAGGAAGTATTTTAGATCTCCAACAAGGCTCATCTCAAATTCAGTTTCCATGTCTCTGATGAAGTCTTTGACCATCTTATTAGACACTGATCCAAACACTATATCATCCACATATACTTGAACCACAATTACTTATGATTTTTCCTTTCTGATGAACAGTGTTCTATCTTCTCCTCCTCTGTTATATCCTTTGCTTACTAGGTATGTAGCCAGTCTTTCATACCATGCCCGAGGAGCTTGTTTCAAGCCATATAATGCCTTATTTAGTTTGAACACAAACTCTGGATGATGTGGATCTTCAAATCCTTTAGGCTGTGCAATAAACACATCCTTCTTTAAGAATCAATTCGGAAAAGCACTCTTGACATTCATTTGGTACAGTTTGAACTTCATGATGCATGTCATAGCTAGAAGAAACCTGACTGATTCAATCCTTGTAACATGAGAAAAGGTTTCATCAAAATCAATTCCTTCAATCTGTGAATAACCTTGAGTAACTAGTCTAGCCTTATTTCTTGTGATATTTCCAGCTTCATCGGTCTTTTTTTAGAATATCCACTTGGTTCCAACAATGTTAACTCATTCAGGTTTCTAAACTAAATACCAAATATCATTTTTCTTGAACTGTAGAAGTTCTTCCTGCATGGCCTCAATCTAGTAATCATCTTTGAGAGCTTTTTGGATGTTTTTAGGTTCAATTTTGGAGGTGAAACAGACATAGAATATCTCATCATGCATTCTCTTTCTTAGTTTGCTTCTGGTCATCCTTCCTTCATGAATATCTCTAAGTACTTCTGAAGTAGGATGATTCTTGAGATATGCTTCGAAAGCTTTTTATGCCTTTCTGTATGTTCTTCAGTTTCATTATCTATATCATCATGAACTTTAGGATGTTCAAAGACATCTGTGTGAACATCATCTTCAGGCGTATTGACAGTATTGTCCTGATCATCAAATCTAACATTGACTGTCTCAATCACAGCCTTTGTCTATTTGTTGTAATTCCTTAATGATTTACTATTCCTGGAGTATCCAACAAACATCCCTTCTGCAGCTTTGTGGTTTATCTTACTGAGATACTCTCTATCTTTTAGTATATAACATGTGGTTCTAAACACATAAAACTACTTTACTATTGGTTTCTTTTCATTCCAAATCTCATATGGAGTAGTGAAAGTACCTAGTCTGAGATGAATTATGTTGTTGATGTGGCATGCAGTATTGATGGCTTCTACGCAGAACATAATAATAACTCCTTTAGCAGCAATCATGGATCTTGCCATCTCCTGAAGAGTTCTGTTCTTCATTTCCACAACTCCATTTTGCTGAGGAGTTTTGGGGACTGAGTACTCATGACTGATACCATTCTCACTATAGAATGTATCAAAGTACTGGTTCTCAAATTCCTTTCCAAGATCACTTCTGGTTCTGGCAATAGATATGCATCTAATATAAAACATCAAAACAAAAATTCAGAGCTTAAATCCCACCAAAAGTCACCAGATCGCCTCAAATTTGAAAAGTTGAATCTCAGTTATATACAAATCATGCATCTGAAAATAAATGAGACAAAAAAATAAAAAGATGATAAAATTAGTAGAATTAAACATATATACCATCTCAGCAGCGGTGCTTGAAGCCTGTAGCTGCGCATTTCTCTCCTCTAAACTCTTTTCCTAAAACCCACAAATTGAAAAACACTAAATTCAAAATAGTGAAAAGTTAAAGCTTTCACCAAATTCAATACTCCATTCATACATCCATAAAAGTTAAAAACATGTCGTAACCTTAATTACTTGCAGTCGATTTTCTCCAGGTCGTCACTGTAGCAGACGACGATTTCGATGCAGGGAGTGAGTCAATCAACTTGGAGTTAGCCTTTGATTTTGGTGTCACTGGCCACCTCTCTAGCTGAGTCGACACGACGATTGAGGAGCTGAATTATGGAGGGCGATTACCAGAGTGAGGAACTGAACTGGAGTTGTTGCCTCCTACTTCCGTGCTGCTCGCCGAGAACAGTAACAAGGACAATGAAATTAGAGAGAGCGGTGTACTAAGGCCGAAAACCCTGGTGACGGCGGTGACTGAGAGGGAGCGACGATAGGTGAGGGGTGAGGCAGCGATTTGAAATTGGGGGATTTAGGTTTTTTTTTTAAATTAAAATCATAGCCATATGAAAATTGAGTCTCCATTAATCAAATCAAACTTCATAAAAAAAACCCAAAAAATAAACTCGCCTGCTTCTTAGCGGAATCCTTACGGATGACCTTGCTCGGATACTTGGCGACGCTGGCGATGAGATAGTGGCCATAGAGGCGGTCGCGAGTACCGTCATTGAAGTTCTTGACAATCGTCGCCATGTGGCCGGCGAACCGCCCCTGGAGGAGGACTATCACCTTGTTTGGCTTCAGGAACTTCACCATTTTCGGAGCTTCTGAGATTTCACCGTGTGCGTGTGGGGAGGTGAAGAGAATTGGGGAAGTTGGCTTAAATAGAAGGATTTTAGAGTAGGGCTAAATTTCAAAGGGTAAAAAAATTAATAGACAACGGTTAATTAAAATCTATTGTCAATGAAATTTTAATCGGTGTTAATTGACAACGGAATCAACTTAGCCCTTCTCTATTTCCATACTAACAACGGTTAATATTTAAACGTTGTCTAAATGAGTACAGACAACGGCTCTAAACCGTTGTCTATATTTAAAATAAATTAAAAAATAAAAACTCGGCTATAGACAACAGATTATATTAGCCGTTGTCTATCATTATAAAGACAACGGCTATTAGCCGTTGTCTATATAAAATGCGACGATAGACAACGCATGGATGAAAAACCGTTGTCTGTGCAATGAAAGATAACGCCTCTTACTCGAGCCGTTGTAAATAAACTGTTGTCTATAGCCGAATTTCTTGTAGTGGTTGCAGCATCATCATGAAATTTGAAGCAATGTGGTTTGATATGTCCAGGCTTTTGACAGTAATGATAAACATACTTCCGCACCTTTAAGCCTTTACATTGCTTCTGATCATCATCTTCAACATTATTCCTTGTCATTATGCTTGAGTTGTTACCTTTCACAAACTGAACAACATTGTTGGTTGAGAAAGACATAGAAGATTTATTGGAGAATCCCAGTCCAGCTCTGTCTATCTGTTCCAATGTTAAGGCTTCATTTAGGACATTCGTTCCTTGATTCCACTTCTGAAATGTTCATGAGGTGTCCTCCACTTCCTTCTTTACTTTGCTCATTTCAGCATCATTCTTGGTAAGTCTAATTTCCAGACTTACGACCTTTCCTCTTAGAAACTGATTTTCTTCCATGAGAAATCTCAGCTCTTTTGATTGAGTTCATCAATCAATACCATTCAGAGCATCAATAATCTGATCATCTTCTTCCATGACATTGATGAACAACACTCTCTGATCTAAATCATTTTTAGCATCAGAATCATCACTGGGAACATCATTAAAATTATTTCTTTGTCTTCTTCATGCTGTTGGACATTTATTTGAATAATGTCCATACCCGGAGCATGCTCTACATTGAATTGAATCAATGTCTTTTCCAATGTCAGCAACTTCCTTATTGACATTTGATCTTCTAGAATTTGATGTTGATGAGGATGAAGAGTCAAACAGTCGTCGAGGTTTGATATTTAAGGGGCTTTTCTTCATAGACCGGACAAGTGAGTTGAATTTCCTTATTAAGAGTGCAACACTCAGCTTTTCTTTCTCGTTGATTTCCTGAAGACCATCAACATCATCATGAACATCAAATGATACAGTTGTTGTCTGTAGAGCAATTCCCCTTGAAGTTGAGTTTGCTTTCTAGTTTTGCAGGTTCATCTCAAATGTTAGCAGGATGCTGACCGCTTCACTCATGCTCATGGTTCCCACATCATGTGCTTCCTTAATTGCAGAAATTTTCATATTGAATCTTTCTGGGAGAGTTCGAAGTAGCTTGCTAACCATGTTCTCATTGGATATTGGACTCCCAAGAGCGGTTGGTTGATTTGAGATCTCATACAATTTTTCAGCATAGTCAAGCATGCGTATATTTTCAAACTTGGATGTGAGCAGCCTTAGTTTGGTCTTCTTCACACTGGTAAGCCCGTCACAATGTTCCTAAGGAGTGGTTCGTGCTTGATATGCAGTAACACAGTTGCAAATCATCTTGAAGCATAGAACATCAACTGAAATAAAAATCGCATTCAGAGCGTGAGCATTAAAATTTGAGATTGTTTTCTCATCATTTGTCCATTGAAATTCTGGTGTTAACACAAAATCACCATTTGAACCTTCCATTCTAGGAGGACTCCATTCTTTAATGACTTTCATCCATGCTCTTTCATCGATAGATTTGATGTAAATCTTCATTCGAGATTTCCACATGACATAGTTACACTATTGCTATCTAGAGCAGAAGGATGACATTGATTAATCTAAATATCCATTAAAGATTTCAAGCAACATCGGATTGAGTACTTAGTGTGTCAAGTACTGGCTCTGATACCACTTGTTAGAATTTGTTGCCTGAAATAATGTGAATTACGGATGTATATTGCAAAGTTAAATGAAATGTTGAAACTAGTGTTACCACATTGCCTTCAACATGCAGCGGAAACATAAACAGAACTTTGCATAAAATAAATTTTAAATCACACTCCTTACAGTGTGTGATTGCCTCAAGACAAAATTCACTAACACAAGTGATAAACAAAAATAATGCTGATGTTGTCTCGGTTCACTCCCTTGACAACACTGCATAAAACATACAGAGAACTATCCTAACTTCACTCACTCGAATAATCACTCAAAACAAACCTATCTAAACACATAGATAGATTACAATAAGTCACTCTAAATCCTAGACTTCTCAAAGTTGACTATCTAACCTACATACACAACTGGAATGAAAGTCTCCAGTTGATTCGGATGCTAGGCTGATGTCTGGAAAGATGTCTTAGATTTCAGAGATGACACTAGATGCAAGATTCAGAGCTTCTCACAAACGATGGTGATAACCTGCTCGCATAAATGATTTTAAGGTCTAAGGAGACCTTAAATACTTCACCCATCTTGTCTTGGCAGTTGCTTCACGATCCTAGGTGACTTGGACTTGAATCAACGGCCTTCCACTACCCATTGCTGAAGTGGACTTGAGATAACCATCTTCTGCATTACGTGGCACACGTTCTTCAACATCGTACAATAGTAGCGGTTACTCTAGTGACCCATGAACTCCTGCAACAGTTAGTGTCCAAGAAGGAGGGGGAACATCATGTCCCCTACAAATCCGGAATAGATTTTGAACAAGTCAAAATCAAACATTATCCACGTTTTAATTCAAAATAAAATAATAAATCCCTAAAAATGTGAAAAATCATATGTGACAAAAATCACAATTTATTCAGATTAATTTAAAATAAATTAATCCAAAATACTAGAAAAGGATAAGATTAATAATTCGAGTGTTATACTCGAGGTGACGAGAATGACAGAACAACATTAGATATGATATTGATTGTGATGTTATCAAATGAAGTGATAACATCATCTGAAACACGTCATACTCAACACCTCTGTTCGGTGCAGACGAATTGTACTTAGGTCTGCGGGAAGGCTGTGGTGCAGACTGCTCAAAGCGGCGAGCAGGCTAGGAGAACTGGCCTTGAGGACGTGTAGGGGCTGTCCTAGGTGTGGAAGGCTGGGCCTCGAACCCACGGTGTCCTTGCTGGCGTAGAATAAGAGGAACATCGGCGTCCCTCTTTAAGCTGTCGCTCTACTATCGAGGCGTAGTGAATCATGGCCTCAATATTGGTGAAGTCCTTCAGCTCTACTTCACAGACAATGTCTGGATGCATGCCTTCGATGTACCGGTTGATTATGGCAATCAAAGTATCCTCTTTTCCAACCCGGTTCATCACAGTCTCTAATTCTTTATGGTATTCCTCAATGGTTCGGGTACCCTGGCAAATCTGGCTTAGTCGACGCTCCAATTCCCATTCATAATTAATAGGAATAAAGTGGCCTCTCATCACATCCTTCATCTCCTGTCAAGTGTCGATAGGCGGGTATTTGTCACGGCGTCGGCGGTTCTGGATGTTCTCCCACCAACTAGCCGCATACCCTGTAAAATCCATAGAAGCAAGCTGCACTTTCTTTACTTCTGGAAAATCATAGCAGTCAAAAATCTTGTTGACCTTCCTCTCCCAGTCGAGGTAAAGGTCTGGATCATGCAGTCCCTCAAACACAGTTATACTTGTCTTGATGTTATTCAACAAGCTGTCAGAATCTGCATATCGAGGCTGATACTGTGGATAGGCGCGGGCTGCATGCCTATAAGGCTGACGTAGTCAATCATGTCTCTGAAATGGCTTGAACTCTGCCTTTGATTCCTCTACAAAGTCACCATAATCTTCTTCAGCATCATGATCATAAGGATCGTTAAACTGCACTTGAGGTTGGCAATGCGGAGCTTGATGTGCTCTAGCATTCGTTTGGGCTGGCTCGATGACAAAAACTTCTAGTTGACGAGCTACTTTAGGCGGATGAGCTGCTGCTGGCTGTCGAGCTGCTCTTTCTGGCTGGACAGATTAGCCTTGAACTGGTGGTGGTACAGGCATTCGAGCAGTAAGAAGCTCGAGTTGTGCCATTATTTTGGCCAACGAACTGTTTAGTGTCTAAATGTGCTGTTTATTCTATTAATTTTGTTATGTCTAGTAAATTATTTTCTTTTATTTTGTGTTGATTAGGTGTTGATTTTACGTGTTTATTCTCATTTATTACTCTAATGGTGGATTATGTAAAGTTGTGCAAGAACTTGAGCTTTTGATTGCAAAAGCAGAATATTTAATGGCATTTTTTTGTAAATGGAAAAAGAGGAAATTGAGCTCGAGTAGTCGTAAAGAAAGATATAAAGAATGGGGACAAGGAGGACTTGGAATTGCACTCGATTGTACCTGAAGACGGAATATAGAAGGAAGGAGTTGAGGCCACCACCCGCTGCCGCGCCCCATGCCGCCGCAACGCATGAAGGCTCTCGGTGGAGAGCCCTGCGCCCACGGCACATGCCGCCGCGGCGGCTCCTTCTCTCTAGGCGCGTCTGTGCGGCGCCCCGCCTCGGCGCATGGGGTGCTCTTTTGGCTCTCCGAATCAGTTTTTCACCCTATTTCAAGTGCAATCCCACTCCAATGCACTCATATTTTTCATAGGTGGAATTAATTTAATCCTTGCTGAAGACTTTTTGAGCCATCTATTAGTAGGAATTATAGGATATCATTTCACCTAAGATTTCTTTCTAGATTTTTGGCTTCTTTTTCCTCAACAAATCGCCCACAAATCTCACACATTTAATGCTCCCTTATAATCAACCCATCTCATCACCTTTTCTCTCTCCCCTCGCCTCACTCTCTCCCTCTCGACTCTCTTTCATATATCTCCATTTTTTTGGACTTTGAAAAAGGAGGGATATCACTAATCATTCATTACTTACCATTCATTCACTTCATCTTCTCCATTCTCTCATTTTTCTTTTCTCTCTACACACACCACCTATACCATTCTCTACCATCATCACCACCATTCAAGAGATAAGGAGAAGAGAAAGACAAGAGGGAAGCAAACTAAGGAAGAGGAAGAAGAGGCGAGAAAAAATCGACTTCGACCTATCCACGGAAACTAGGCTCGTTTGGAGGTTTTCTTTTGGTATTTTATTTCTAGTTCTTGGATGATTTGTGGGGGTTTGTCCCAAACTTGTGAAGGATAACAAATATTGTAGGAGTTTACATTATTTTATTTGGTTATGAGATGATGAACTTTTATGATATTTGTGTTGTTTTAAGCATGGTTGTTGGCTAATCTCTCCATTAGGGGGTGGAGGATCGATTTGGTGTTGAATTATGCTTGTGATGGTTGGTTGTTGTTGTTGGAATTGTGCTTGTTTATGTTGAGTGCTTGATCACCACTTAGCATTGCTAGGTTTTAGATGAGACCGGGATGAGATTCTAAATCCCGACCTAGGTTCCTTCAACGCTAGGTGAATTGGGTTCATAAGACTAGTATATTAATCTTGCTTGTACGATATAGTGGATAGAGGTTTAACGGATAGACGGTGACAGTAATTGAAGTTAAACTAATTGACGGGTCTATCGTGTGTTTGAGATTAATATAACCAACTTGAAGCAAGCGTAATGAAAAACTAATGAGAAAATCCACACCCTAATGCTTTTATCATAATCTTTTCCTCAATCTTGATATCATCATTGTTACTTTCATTTACTTGCTTAATTGATTGTTTTAATTTTTAGATTAAATCACCATGAAACCAATGTTTAGAATATTTAGGTTTTATTTTCATCGTTCTAGCACATTGCATGCATAGCCCTTAAGATAGTAGCCCACAAGAAGTCTTCCTTGAGAGATCAACTCGGGTTAGCTCATCATCTCTATAATTGACCCCGTCCAATTACGGGTGTAGTTCAAAGTAGTTTTTAAGTGTGAGTCTAAACCGGATAAATAACAAATTTGTGGACCACGCTTGAACAAATTTTAGCACCGTTGCCGGGGAGGGTTTTAGGCATATTGTCTTTTTGTGCTATAATTGCTTTTGTGCTTGTGTTTGTATTCGTGACTTTGTATTTGGTTAGTGTTTGTGCTTTTTTTGTTGTTTTGTATAGTTGGTATTTGTTTTATTTTCGTGTGTTTGTACGCTTTCACCTCTCGTTCCACAGGTGCGCGTGATCTCTTTTATGTTTTTGGTTGTGTATGCTAGGAAGACGAAGTTTCAACCGGAGATTAGTCCCGTGTTTGACAACATCCATAAACCAAGGAGATTCGACATATTTGCTTGGGAAGAAGAGATGGAAGCTCACCAACTCAACCCCGATAATGCCAATGTTAATGCGTCTAGGAATATGAGGGATTTCGCTCGACCCGTGATTGGGGCGTCGATATCTTGCATAGTTGTTAGAGAGGCCGCAAGGAACTAAGAGTTGAAGAACATTCATTTTAGCCAATTACCATCATTTTACGGGATGCTGGCCGAAGATGCTTTGAACTTCATCCAGGAGTTCTATGCCATTGTTCAAACCTTTCCTCTACAAGGTTTAAACGAAGATCAATTGAAGATGAGGTGTTTTCCTTACACCTTGAAAGATCGAGCCAAGACGTGGTTCATGTCACTACCGGCCAACTCATTGGCCAATTGGAATGCCGTCTACGAGAAGTTCATGGCCAAGTACTACTCAAATAAAAAGACCCAAGGATTTCAGTCCTATTGCGTTGGCCTTCGGGATCGGAGTAATGATTAACAGGGACAGCCGTGGGCATTCGTATTTCATAGTCAGAGGTGAAATTCTTAGATTTATGAAAGACTTGAGAGCTCAAATTGTTACCTTTACCCAATCTCCGGGTGAAGCATTTCATGAAGCTTGGGATCAATTTAGAGGTCTTCAACAACAATGCCCGTACCACTACCTTGCGCCCGAGTTGCTCAACCATTTCTTCTACGACGGGCTTTCTCAAAATTTTCAATACATGGTGCATAAAGCCTCGGGAGGAGACATTGGAGGCCGCACCGCCGAAGAAGTCTCAAATATCTATGAGATGATGGCCACGACTTCTCAACAAAAGAGTGCTAGGGGGAAGAGAGCTTCCGTCAATGAAGTCAACCCTAGTTATGATGTTACAAGACAGCTTGTCGAGTTGACAAGGTAACTAGAGATGCTTCGAACCTCCGAGAGACCACCCCAACAAGCAATCACCATTGAGACTTGTGGGATTTGTGGAGAGTATAGCCACAGGGCCAACTTGTGTCAAAAGTCGATCGAGCCGGAATTAAGTGAAGAAGCTCATTTCCATGCTCTTCAAGAGCAAGTGCGTGCCCTTCAAGGATTCCAACCTCGCCAACCTTACAACCCGTACACTCAATCATACAATCCGGGGTGGAGAAATTATCCAAATTTATCTTGGAGACAACCTCAACAACCACCTCAACCACCACAAGAATCGCCTCCACTTCAACAAGCCGGAGGTGGCCAAGCTCCACCTTATACAAGACCGCAACAATATACGTCCTAACCAACCCAACCGCCTAGGCCGACATTGCAAGACATCTTGCAATCTTTTATTCAAGCCACCCAACAAAGGTTCGAATCCATGGAAGCTTCGGTGAAGAGGATCGAGACCCAAGTGGGCCAAATAACCGGGACCGTTGGAGAGTTGGCCAAGCAAGCAAAGATGGGTAATTTGCCAAGCCAACCGGAGCAAGCTCAAGCCATCACCATTCTTAGAGGAGGCAAGGTGATTGATCACAAGGTTGGAGAACCAAGCCCAACCGAAGAGGTTGAGAAAGAAGGAGAGGCTCCTCAACGACAACAAAAGGAGTTCGAAAAAAAATGAAGAGATGAAGAAGCCCACACTCCACAAGGCCACCAATCCATACAATCCTCCAATTCCATTTCCAAGCCGGTAGAGGAATGAGAAGCAAGACACCCCATTCCAAGAGTGCTACAAGCTCCTATCAAAGGTGAACGTCAACCTTCCTCTCCTTGATGTCATTCATAATGTATCGGCTTATGTCAAGTTCTTCAAAGAGCTAGCTTCCAAGAAAAGAAAATTTACGGAGGACGAAAAGATTGTGATGTCCGAAGTGGCAAGTGCGATCCTACAACAACAACTACCACCATAGCTCCGTGATCCAGGTAGTTTTACTCTAGAAATTGCTTTGGATAATGGTAAAGAAACATGTGGTATGATAGATCTAGGAGCCGGAATCAATTTGATATCTTACTCTATCTATAAATAATTAGAGTTAGGAAATTTGAAACCTACTAGAATGTGTCTTCAATTGGCAGATAGGTCCGTGAGATATCCTAGGGGAATCATAGAGGACATTCTAGTGAAGGTGGGTGGATTGATAATACCGATTGATTTTATTGTTTTGGATGTGAGTGATGTACAAGAAATGGGTAAAGAACACACACTTCTCCTAGGTAGACCTTTCATGGCTACAACAAACACATTGATTGATGTCAAAAATGGAACTTTAAAAATGTCGGTGTTAGGAGAAACCGTGTCTTTTTCCGTACATGAAAACAAGGCTATTCATGTCTCCTCATTTGAGGAAAATTGCTCTTTTATAGATACTATTGATGCCTTGGCTGATGAGGTTTTCTTGCAGGAAATAGGCTCCCATTGGAGGAGTGAAGCCTTGTCTGAGGAGCTTGCTATGGAAGAAGCTTACCTCAAGTGTGGGGGAGACGACTTGGATGCCGAAGAAATTGAGATTTTGTTGGGAGAAGGAGTAAGCTTGATGGAAGTTCTTGCCTCGACCGAAGAGGAAGTGAAATCCTTTCCTGAACTTGAGCTCAAGGAACTTCCATCTCACCTCAAATATGTGTACCTCGACGAAGAGGATAAGAAGTCTGTGATCATCTTTTTCGGGCTTGAGAAGGAAGAAGAAGATCTCTTGGTAGTCGTACTCAAGAGAAACAAGCAAGCTATTGGATGGAACCTTTCCGACACCAAAAGAATTAGCCCCTCAACGTGCATGCATAGAATCATTCTAGAAGAAGGGGCTAAGCCGGTGCGAGAAGGACAAAGGAGGCTCAATCCCGTGTTGATGGAGGTCGTGAAGAAGGAGATTCTCAAGCTTCTTACTGAGGGGATTATCTATCCAATAGCCGATAGTGAATGGGTGAGCCCGGTCCACGTGGTGCCCAAGAAAGGACGAATCATGATGGTGGAGAACGATAGAGGAGAGCATGTTGCTACTCGGACCACCACCGGATGGAGAATGTGCATTGACTACTGAAAGCTCAATGCTGCCACTGGAACAAACCATTCTCCCCTTCCTTTCATTGATTAAATTCTTGATAAATTGACCGGGCATAGTTTTTATTGTTTCCTTAACGGTTTATCGGGTTATTTTTAAGTGGCCATAGTGCCGGAGGACCAAGCCAAGATCGCATTTACGTGCCGGTTTAACACTTTTACGTGTCGGAGAATGCAATTTGGACTATGCAATGCACCGGGCACATTTCAAAGGTGTATGTTTTCTATCTTCTCCGAAATGATTGGTGATTTTATTGAGGTATTCATGGATGACTTTTCGGTCTTTGGGTTCTCATTTTCCGATTGTTTAGAGAAACTTGAACTTGTGTTGAAAAGATTCATTGAAAGTAACCTTACTCTTAGTTGGAAAAGGAGTCATTTTATGGTTACTAGCGGCATAGTCCTTGGTCATGTTATGTCGAAAGAAGGAATGAGCGTAGACAAGGCTAAGGTGGACGTAATTGAAAAATTGCCTCCACCCATTAATGTAAAAAGTGTTAGAAGTTTCTTAGGCCATGCCGGTTTTTACCGTCGGTTTATAAAAGACTTCTCAAAAATTAGCCAACCTCTATGCCATTTACTTGCTCAAGATGTTCCTTTTGAGTTTGATGAGAAATGTTTGCATGCTTTTAACACTCTTAAGGAGAAATTGATCACCGCATGCATTATTGTTCTCCCTGATTGGTCTTTGCCTTTTGAAATCATGTGTGATACATCAAATTCCGCTGTGAGTGCCGTTTTGGGTCAACGTATTGATAAAATTCTTCGTGTAATTTACTACGCTTGCCTCACCTTGAATAGCGCTCAAGTAAAATTACACCACAACCGAAAAAGAGTTGCTTGTCATTGTGTTTTCTTTGGATAAATTTAGATCCTACATCTTAGGTTCGAAAGTGATTATGCATAGTGACCATACGGCTCTAAGGCATTTGTTGACCAAGCCCCAAGCCAGTGTGAAAATGTAGTTGCGGACCATTTGTCTCGCCTCCCCGTTGATGAAAATTTTAATTTATTGCATGAGAAATGACTTGATTGCGATTCATTTCCATATGAGCATGCTCTTGAACTTCATTCATCTCCTTGGTATGCCGACATTGTTAATTATCTTGCTTGTGATAAAATGAGACCTAACCTTACCTTTCAAGAAAGGAAAAGATTTTTGGCAATGTGTAAGTACTACTTTTGGGACGATCCATAGCTTTTCTACTTGGAAAAGGTTGAGGTGATTCGAAGATGTGTCCCGGAGGAGGAGCAAACCGATGTTTTGGCCTTTTACCACGCTTCTCATTGTGGTGGCCACTTCGGTCGCAAAAAGACGGCCCGAAAAATCTTGCAATCCGATTTGTATTGGCCTTCCATCTTTAAAGATGCTCATGCCTATTGTCTTTCATGCGATAAATGCCAAAGATTTGGCAATATTGGGAGAAGAAATGAAATGCCTTTAAATGTCAATCTTGTTGTTGAAATTTTTGATGTTTGGGTATTGATTTCATGGGACCATTTCCTAACTCATTTGGTTTCGATTATATCCTGTTAGCAGTTGATTATGTGTCAAAGTGGGTTGAAGCAATCCCTACTAGGTCTTGTGACGCTAATGTTGTTATCAAGTTTGTGCATGAGCATATTTTGAGTAGGTTTGGATTCCCCTGAGTGATTATAAGTGATGGTGAAACGTATTTCACCAACAAACTTTTTGAGAAGTTGATGAAAAAGAATGGTGTGACTCACAAAGTGGCGACTGCATACCACCCTCAAACTTCCGGTCAAGTGGAAATGAGCAACAAACAAATTCAAAACATTTTGAAGAAGACCGTGAATGTGGCGAGGAAGGATTAGTCTACAAAGCTAACGGATGCTCTTTGGGCATACCGGACGGCTTACAAGATTATCTTGGGAATGAATCCTTACCGCCTCATGTATGGAAAAGCATGCCATCTCCCGGTTGAGATTGAGCACAAGGCCTATTGGGCCCTAAAGGCGGTAAATTTTGATCTAACTTGTGCAGGAAAAGAGCAAGCCTCGCAATTGACCGAGCTCGATGAGTTAAGAAATGAAGCATATGACAATGCAAAGATTTACAAGGACAAGGTGAAAAGGCTTCATGATAAGGCATTGTTAAGAAGGAGCTCATTCCGGGCATGAAGGTCCTCCTCTTCAACACTTGTTTGCGACTCTTTCCTGGAAAATTCAAGTCAAGATGGAGTGGCCCGTTCGTCATTGAAGAAGTGTTTCCGTATGATGTGGTAACATTGAAGAATCCGGCGAAAAACACCACGTTCTAAGTGAATGGTCACCGAGTCAAGCCGTATTTTGAAGGACAGTCCTAAGAAGGTTTTCAAGCGCGAAAATGTCACCTAGTCACCCCGGAAACCATGTCTAGCTCAAGACGTTAAAATGAGCGCTGCATGGGAGGCAACCCATGATTTTCTTATTTTTATATATGTCATTTAATCTTTGCATATTTTGTGTTTCATTTCTCCTTGTGTTTTTGGTATTGTTCCACAGGGTCAGAGCAAAACAGGGGAATCCTACTCAAAGCAGGGGAAGCAAGTTGATATTGGGGCGAAGAAGGAAGAAAATTAGCTAAGTGAAAAAACGGGCCGCCGCCGCGCATGGACACGCTGCGGCGGAGAGGAGGTCATGGCCAAGCCATCCCGCGCCCGCGCGTCCCTGTGGCTCAGCGCATTCCCTTCTCCGCCAAGCACCCCCGCGCCCGCGGCATCCCTCACCGTGGCGCATCATCCTCGTCTCGCGCCTATGTGCGCCGCGGTGCATACACCCACCGCGGCATGTTTTATCCTATCTCTTTCTCACTATAAAAGGGACCGTCATTCGGGTGCCCTAAATTTCCCACCAAATTGCGCCGCTCCTCTTCCAATTTTCCACAAATTCTTTACCCAACTCAAATCCCACAGCAAATTTTTCACCAATATTCTGCAAATTCATCCTCTACACATGCCCACCACCACTGTGTGCTTCTACCGCCGCTGCGTGTTCCTACCGCCGCCGCGTACAGTACCCGCCACCACTCCCCTCTCTTTCTGCTAAAATTTTCTTCGTCTTGCTCCAGGCTTCTACACTCATGGCCCCCAAAATGAAGCTCCCTAACCTTCTTAAAGGAAAGGGGAAAGGCAAGGCTAGCTCTAGCTCCCCAAATGAAGTGATTGACTATGCTCAACAATTTAGAGCCTCCTTCCTCATCACATCTCCTGAAGAAGGTAAGCGCTACACAAACCTCCGAAAACATGACATTTCTTCTCCACAATTTATTGATTGGAAATTAATGCGCTCTTTGGGGATTGATGAATCACTCGCCAAATATCTTAAGAACTTGGGTTTAGAAACATTTGCTAAAATGAGATTTGATGCATATAATAAATTGGTTCTTGAGTTTTTGGTATCATTTGAGCATGATGAGACGAAGGGAAAGATGATTCATTTTCAGATGTTTGAGCAAAGATATGAAGTCAAGTTAACCACAATGCATGACTATTTTGATTTTCAAACCTCCAGAATCAAAGAGAAGCCATCATACTTTAATGTTGGGAATGCATGGTTTGAAATTTCGGGTTTTCAGAATTGGGATCCAAAAGAGCCGTCAAGCAAGTACATCGAAGATCCAGCATTGTCCATTCTACACAAGTTTTTAGCTTACAATATCTGTGGGAAAGAGCAGGCCAACAAGGTTAATTCGATGGAGGCCTATCTTCTTTGGTGTGCTAAGAAGAAGAGAAAAATTTGCCCATCCACTTTCCTTTGGTCATCTATCAACGACTCGCTCAACTCCGAACTCCAGTACCCCTTCTTTTGTGCCTTCATTGCCGCTTTGTCTTTGAAGCTCGGGGCTCTTGAAGAAAATGCCCCAGCCCTTAATGGCTACACAAAGATAGCTCAATACGGCATCGACAAGGATGAGCTCAAAAGAGCTGAAATCATTTACAATGATCGAGAATTGAGGCCTCATGCCAAGCGGACCTGTGTACGGAATTTAAGGGACATCCAACGAGGCACCATGCAGCTCATTGGAGGAGCCGGATCCTCATCTGCACCACACCATGATCCATCCAATGAGCCCGATGAAGCGGGCAATGAGAAAGCCGACGAAGAGGGAGAACAGGAGGGGGGCGCCCACCACGAGCAGCTGGAAGTGGACCAATTCCAGCAGCCCCACCATTTTGGGCACCAAATGCCGAACACCGACTGGAGCGCCTTCCAAAGCTCTTTTGACAACACCATCGGCCATTTCCATCAGTCTTTGTGTGACTCCATGAACACCTACAGGCAAGACCACATCGCCCACACTTTGCAGTAGCAAGCGCGTATCGATGCCTCATTTCAATCAATTCATAAGGAGATAGGTGTCGTGCACCAAGACGTTAGGGACCTTTACTCTCGTGTCGATAGACACGACGACCAGATTCAGGCCCTGTAAGCGAGCTGGGATGCATGGACTCTTGCCTCATCGTTCACGCCGTAGAATCCATCACCTTATCCACCCCCGGAGTAGTGAAGTCTTTTATATTTTTTGTTTTTATGTATTTTCGTGTTTGTGTGCGTTGTTTTTCATGTTAGTTTGTTCGTATTTCATTTATGTGTTTGTAATATTGTTTTGTAGAAACCGACGTCCGTTGCCGGTCTTTTACAATCTTGTAATGTGCTCTCTTCCCATTTACTTTTATCGAGCATTGTTTTTCATGCATTGAGGACACTGTATGGTTTAAGTGTGGGGGAGTCATGAGCTTTTCATTGTGATGTTTTTGCCATGTTTTATTGTTAGTGATTGATTGATGTTTGTTTTGATTTTGTTGAAAGTATTTTGTGTTGATGGGATTGTAGGAATTTGTCTTACTTTGTTAACTTTTATTTTGATGTTATGTTGCATGTGTTTGTGACTTTATCATCTTTATTATGTTTGCATTTTTTGAACCTCCCTCTTAGCTTTATGTTTTTGTCCAATTGACAAACTTGAAAAAAATTGGAATATGAATCTTCAAGGAATTGTTTTCAAATCAATCATGATAACAATAAATTGTGATCGTGGTTTCACCCTTGAGCATGAATTGTCATTGAATGTGACCATAAATTAATGATTGGTGTTGAGGAGTCTTGTCCTTGAAGGATTAGGAAGCATCTTTAGCCTTGTTTTATGAAAATTACCCCGTAATCATTTATCCACATAAAAAACGAGATAAAAATTAAAGAATAGGGGCAATAAGGATCTCTACTCTTCTAGTTGATGACTTCGACTATGAGTATGGAAAACCACACAAGGACACTAGGGATTTCCTCCCTATGGTTTTACCTTGTGAATTGTGATCCATACCCCAAATAATTTGTTTAAATAAAGGGGATTGCATTCCGGATTCTACTCCTCTCATGTGTGTGCCAATCTATTCACGTGATTGCATGATGAGTATGGGAAACCACATTAGGATGCTCGGTTAAGCTCGATGATTTGACCTAATGACACTCGTTCTATGTTTGCAATCCCTTATATTGTTGTAAGTTCGTTTCTTAATAAATATGGATGAGATTCGTGGGGGACGATTTGAAATGATTCGAGTCTAATGTGTTTTTCTTAGTCTTGAAAGGGCAAACAACTCGCTTGATTGGATAATTAAGCTCATTTTTCTTCGACGATAAATGTTTTAGTGGGAACCATGAGTTTTGATCATATTGCATGATTGCTTTGCGAATATTTCCTTCTTTCTTCATGTTTTTAATTATTTGTTTGCTTGAGGACAAGCAAAAGGCTAAGTGTGGGGGCGTTGTTTAGTGTCTAAATGTGTTGTTTATTCTATTAATTTTGTTATGTCTAGTAAATTATTTTCTTTTATTTTGTGCTGATTAGGTGTTGATTTTACGTGTTTATTCTCATTTATTGCTCTAATGGTGAATTATACCAACTTGTGCAAGAACTTGAGCTTTTGATTGCAAAAGTAGGATATTTAATGGCATTTTGGTGGTAAATGAAAAAGGAAGAAATTGAGCTCGAGTAGTCGAAAGGAAAGATATAAAGGACGGGGACAAGGAGGACTTGGAATTACACTCGATTGCACTTGAAGACGGAACATAGAAGAAAGGAGCCGAGGCCACCACCCGCCGCCGCGCCCCATGCCGTCGCGGTGCATGGAGGCTCTCAGCGGAGAGCCCTGCGCCCGCGACACATGCCGCCGCGGCGGCCCCTTGTCTCTAGGAGATCCCCTCGCGGTGCCCCGCCCCGACGCATGGGGTGCTCTTTTGCCTCTCCGGATCAGTTTTTCACCCTATTTCAAGTGCAATCGCACTCCAATGCACTCCTATGTTTCACAGGTGGAATTAATTTAATCTTTGTTGAAGACTTTTTGAGCCATCTATTAGTAGGAATTATAGGATATCATTTCCCCTAAGATTTCTTTCTAGATTTTTGGCTTCTTTTTCCTCAACAAATCTCCCACGAATCTCACACATTTAATGCTCCCTTACAATCAACCCATCTCATCACCTTTTCTCTCTCCCCTCGCCTCACTCTCCCCCTCTCGACTCTTTTTCATATATCCCCATTTTTTTGGACTTTGAAAAAGGGGCGATATCACTAATCATTCATCACTTACCACTCATTCACTTCATCTTTTCCATTCTCTCATTTTTCTTTTCTCTCCACACACACCACTTATACCATTCTCTACCATCATCACCACCATTCAAGAGGTAAGGAGAAGAGAAAGACAAGAGGGAAGCAAACTGTAATAGCCCGGTCACTTAGGTGGTCATTTTTAATGGGGACGGGGTGTTATGCGTAAAACCCAAAGAAAATAAGTAGATTAATCGGAAATCCAGGGGGGTATTCTTAAAATTAAACTAAGTTAGCGCCTCAAAAACTTAGGCAACTTAACTTTATGATTAGGAAGAACTTATCATTTTCAACGAATCAAAGGAGTCAAAGGAATACCAAATCATAGGCCAACCGAAATTTAAACGGAATCCAAAGATAAACAGATAGGAATTTGACTCTTCAAATAAACAAGACCTCATCATAGTTCACATCAACTAAGACCCATAAATAGGTCGGAGTCAAATATATCTTATTATCCCATTCATAGGACAACAACAACAACAAGCATGAAAGACCCATTCCTAGGTTGACTGAAACTGAATAGATACCAATATGCTCAACTAGTGTGACTCTTCAATTAACTTGGAATTAATGAAGGAATAACTGGGATGTCAAAAGAGCATGCTTCTAATTCTCAAAACTTTATTGATAGCACGAATCATAGCAATTAAGACATGCTATTATCAAGAATCAAGTTACATTAATCAAGACTAGATACAAATATCAGAGTACTTAGCAGAAACTTAGCGGAACAAAATAATGTAACCATATAGAGCAACAAACTTGAAACCCCAGACAACCCCACCAGCAGCACATCACCGGCCTCAGCATCTCAACCTGAAAACATTTGAAAAAGAGGGTGTGAGCACTAATGTACTCAGTAGGGTTTTACGAGAAAACTCTTTAATAAACTTTGGAATATCCAATTATAAACTGGCGGCATATGGAGAGCAAAATGCAAAAGCCCTCTCCATATCCGCAAAACCTTTTACTTCCTTTCTTAGCGCCTTTCCTGGCTCAAACATGTTGTCTACTGTACCCTGAGGTATGCTTTAGGATAAGAGAGGGGTTACCTCAAGTATCCTTCTGAGTATGCGAGGGGGTTACCCAGCAGTGACTCCCTTTACTTTTAAATGTTCAACTCGGTGACTCGAAGGTCACGGCATGATAATGCAAATAAATTGTTCTTTGAGCTCAATAACCTGCTTACAACAGAAGCTATATCTTTCCTTAAATTCCTTCTTTTCTTAACCTTAACCTTCCTTACTTAACCTTAACCTTCCTTCCTTAACCTTCCATACTTACTTGACTTAGCTAGCAATACCAAGCCTAGAGCAATCATCTAAGGGCTAATCCTTTAATTGAGCATGATCTCGGCCTATAAGGGATTTATAACTCATCCTAACAGGTAATACTTAGCTAAATAAGCTTTAGCAAAATCCAACATTCCAATACGAGGAAATGAACGCGGATAAATATCGATTGCAATTAAAGCAATTCTAAACATCTCATGCTAGCATAAATTGTATATAAACAATTATGGCATATCCTTAGCTAATTAAGTTTAGCAAAACCCAATAACCAAATACTAGGAAATGAATGGGCATAAGTATAGATTGCAACTAAAAGCAATTCCAGATCACATGCTAGCATCAATTGTATTTAAACAATTCTAACATATCTAAACATACCTGAGAGCTCACTTAACTTATAATAACTTACTTTACTTTATCAAACTCAAATCATAATTTAACAATATCATGCATATAACTTTCTTCCTTCCTTTCTTTTCCTTTCGTTTCCTTGTACAGAGACTAATCAGATAGATCATAAAATATTTTAATTGGATATTCATCTTACCCTATCATGCTTCTAGAACTTAATAGCTCAAACCTTACACTTGCTTTAGAACCACCCACCTCGATGACGAGCATCTTGATAACAAGCACGTAGACGAAGCAATGAGCTGAAAATCCTTCCTCGGGCCTCCTTGGGGTTCATCTCTTCTTTATGAAAGTCGATCAACAACTTGAAACCTTATTCGAGATCCTAACAAGAAATTGAAACAATATCTAAACCCTTGCCCCTTAACTATAACTTAAAACACGAGAATTAAAAAGGATTTAGGCATCTGAAATTACCGCAAAAGGGGACGGAATATATGACTCGAATGATCGTGATTCCGGATGATTGGCCACTTTTACATCGTAGGTCTTCTAAAGAGCTTCAATTTGAGTACTCATGGACCTCATGGTTCACATCGAGGTGAAAGTTATGGCCTACGCACGAAAACGTGCCGGAGCTGCCGCAGCACCATGCGCCGCGACGGGGGTGTGCGCGCCGGCGCCCCCATGCGCCGCAGTGGGGGGCGGTGTGCGCCGGCGGCCCCCTGCGCCGCGGCTCTCCTTGCACTGGGGCGCCTCCATGTGCTACGGGGACCTGCGCCTCCGCGCTCCCTACTCCGCTCCTCTCTCTCTCAACTGGGGTGCCTCACGAAGAGGCTCCCCTCTCTCTCTCTACTATACAGAAATGGGGATTGAAGAAATGAGAAATGAGCGAGGAATAAGGGAGGGGGAGGGGTACTATTCATAGGAAAAATAGCGGCTTCCTCGAGAAGCTGCTGTAGTGCAACAATACTGCTTTAAAAATATCGGGTTCGGTTAAAAGGCATTTTATTCGATGTCGAGGTCCAAATGACCTCATTCACGAAATCCAAAAATACCGGAAGGTTTGTTGGCTCGAGTACTATTAAACCAACTTGACTCGGGATAAAGAACGAGTCATCTTGAAGGAAAACGAGAAAAGATTCTCTTTTCAAAAATAAAGTTACTATTCCACATAAGGGACAAATAAAATTCCCGAGCATTCTATTGACCTAAGAATGGAAATCCGGAAACGCCAACGAATTCCTTGAGAAATTTCCTATAGTATAGGCTTGAAAAAATAAGGCTCGAGCCAACACACGAGATTTCATAAATTTCTAACGATCACGCTCCTACGGAAAAACACCATTCATAACTTCTTTAAACGTGTTTTAAATCACCGGGAACTCAAACGACTTCAGATTTAAAATCCGAAAGCACCGACATGCTCATTGGGTCAAAACCTTCCAAACGCGGTTTAGAACCAAAACCGGTCATGACTTAATTGGAATCGAAATTCTCAAAAAGACGATTTCACGAAAAATAACTCCTAAAAACGCGGTTTAGAACCAAAACATCCTTATTATGCTCAAAATTCATGTTAATATTTCCTAATTAAAATTAGAAATTACTTAATCCTATTCTGAAAATCCAGGTTGTTACATTCTAAGGAAGAAGAAATTGACTTCGACCTATCCGCGGAAGCTAGGCTCGTTTGGAGGTTTTCTTTTGGAATTTTCTTTCTAGTTCTTAGATGATTTGTGGGGGTTTGTCCCAACTGGTGAAGGATAACAAATATTGTAGGAGTTTACGTTATTTTCATTTGGTTATGAGATGATGAACTTTTATGATATTTGTGTTGATTTAAGCATGGTTGTGGGCTAATCTCTCCATTAGGGAGTGGAGGATCGATTTGGTGTTGAATTATGCTTGTGATGGTTGATTGTTTGTAACAGTCCGGTCCCGAAAAGGGTAATTAAGTGGGAACGGGGTGTTAATCCAAAAAAAGATTAGTGTTTGGAATATAATTAACAAATGAGTATGCCAAAAATAGGATATGCCCTCTGAAAAATCGAACAGCATAACCTCTGTAACTAGAGCAAATCCCCATTTATAAACGGCTTATAAGAGAAGAATAGAAGCTGTAATAACTCAATAAGCCCTTTCAAAGGACATACAGAAGAAAATAAACAGATACCAACAATCAATAGACCCATTCATAGATCAACAAAGGAAACAGACATCAATATGCTGAACAAATAAAGCCCTTCCATAGGCCAAAATGAAAGATCAAGTAGGCAAAACAAAGAATGAGGCTTTCTTCCCTTAGATTAATGACAAATGCATCATATAGTTAAAGCATAAAGACATGCTATAACTAGACATCAACATGGTTCGTAATCAGAGAAGCGGAATCATATCAAGAAAATACCATAAGTCATCAAGTAGCAAGAAACATAGTGGGAATAATACTGTAATAGTAAAACATGATCTCAGCAGCCAACCCACTTCACAACCACCATCGACCTTTGCATCTCAACCTGAAAACATTTGAAAAAGAGGGTGTGAGTACTAATGTACCCAGTGGGGTTTTACGAGAAAACTTCTTTGATAAACTTTAGAAATATCCAATTCATAACTAACGGTATATGGAGAGCAAAACGCAAAAGCCCTCTCCATATCCGCAAAACCTTTTACTTCTTTTCTTGGCACCCTTCCTGGCTCAAACCTGATGTCTACTGCACCCTGAGGCATGCCTTAAGATAAGAGAGGGGTTACCTCAAATATCCCGCTGAGTATGCGAGGGTGTTACCCAATAGTGACTCCCTAGTGATCAAAAGATCACAACCTGGTGACCTAAAGGCCACAACCTGGTAACCCGAAGGTTACAATCCATGAGTATGCGAGGGGGTTACCCAGCAGTGACTCCCTAGTGATCCAAAGACCACAACCTGGTAACCCGAAGGTTACAATATGATAATAATCATCGTTTCTTGAACTCAATATCTTGTTTAACAACCATTTAATCTCAACATTTAATCCTCAATATTAAATCCTCAACCTTTAATCCTCAATATTCAATCTTAACAATCAAACCTCAATATTCAATCATGCTAGTATAGATCGTAGCCTAGAATGAATCATTTAGGTCTAATTCCTCAATCAATTCCATAGCCTCAACGCCTATAAGGGATACTATAGACAACCTACAAGGCATCATTCATTTAACTAAAGCTTCCTCATCATAATATCAATTTCCAACAATTAATCCTATGATCATGATCATTTATATCTCATATCAACAAACCAGGTTACATCAACTTATGCTAGCATCCATAACATATCATGCTTAAGAGCTCAAATAACAATTCATATCATCAATTCTCATAGCATAATAATTCCTTGTACAGAGACTAATCAGGCGAGTATAAAATCATTTAATTGGATATTTCAATTTTCCCTGACATGCTCCTAGAGCTCACTAGCTCAAATAATAGATGAGTATAGTATCACCCACCTTGATCGTTATTCTCAAGATGAAACAACGAGCTGCAACTCCCTTCCTTGATTCCTTTGAGGTTCGGCTTGTCCTACAAAATTCGATTATCGACTTAGCGATCTATTCGAAGATCTTAGGACCCAAAATCACATAAACGGAATTTCTTGTCTACGACTCCTCTACGAATTGCACGACTTTAGATACCTCTAATCGACTCATCCTAAACATGAAACATTGCTAAAATAATAATTTAAGATTGTCCAAATCAAAAGATTGATAAAAGACGATGCCCTGCTATTTTTACTCGATTTCGATATTTTTACCAAAATCCAACGACACCTTATAATCATCCAAAAATTATGAAATAAATCGAGTATGTCCCAAATCATAACAGCAGCCATATATATAAATTCAGGATTTTTCCGTCGACCTTTCATTTCAAAATAAAACCCGAATAACTTTCACGCTTTAGGTAAAATTCCAAACGACGGGATATTCAAGAATAAAATTCAACGATAAGCTATCCCAATGTAAAATAATATTCCGAACAACTTTCCAGTTGAAATTTTTTCGATTCGGGACCTCGAAAGGCCCCAAAATCCCAAAATACCGAAATTGATCGGTTACTGTAGCAGATTCCGTTTTCTGGCAATCTGGCCCATTTTCGGCTATCGGATGACATTGATATCAAAAGACGAAACGTAGATCACTTAAAGATGCACGAGATACTAAAATTTCAGCTTGATAGGACAAGAAATGAACCTAAACGAGACGTCGGAAGGTAGCAGCTGTGTGGAGGCGGCGTGCTGTCCGGCGACGGCGGCCGCTCTCCGGTGGTGGCTCCGGCAGTTGGTCGGCTGCTGGGCGACTCCTCCTCCGTGCTCCCTCGACCCAAACTTGCCCCGCCTCGACTCTCTCTCTCTCTCGATCTCACTCTCGATCTCACCCTCTCTCCCTTCTCTCTCTTTCCCTCTTTCTCTCTTCTCTATCTTGCTTTCTCTCTCTAGATTAGGAAATGGGGATCCAAACGTGGGGTGGGGGGGCTAATATATATATATAGGGGAAATTAAGGCTTCCTCTGGAAGCTACTGCAGTGCAATAATACTGTTTATGAAATTCCGGATTCGGTTAAAATGTGCTTCATTTGATGTCAAGGTCCAAATGACTTCAGACATGAAATCCGAAAATACTGAAAGGTTCATTGGCTCGAGTACTATTGAACCAACTTGATTCGGGGTAAAGAACGAGTCATCTTGATGGAAAACGAAAAAAGATTCTCTTTTCAAAAATAAAGTTACTATTCCACACAAGGGACAAATAAAATTCTCGAGCGTTCAATTGACCTCAGAATGAAAATCCGGGAACGCCAATGGATTTCTTGAGAAATTTCCTATAGGATAGCTAGGCTTGAAGAAACAAGACTCGGGTCAACACATAAGATTTCACAAATTTCTAATGATCGCGCTCATACGGAAAAACACTATTCCCGCTCTTACTTAATACGATTTTCATCGTCGGGACCTCAAACGACCTAAGATTGAAAATCCGAAAGTACCAGCATGCTCATTGGGTCAACACCTTCCAAACGTGACCAAAATCAGTCATCACCGAGTTGGAATCGAAATTCTCAAAAAGATAATTTCATGAAAAATAACTCTTAAAATCGCGATTTACAACTTAAACATCTTTATTATGCTCAAAATTCCTCTTAATAATTCCTAATCTTAATTAGGAACTCCTTAATCATATTATGAAAATTCAGGTTGTTACATTCTACTCCACTTAAATAAATTTCATCCTGAAATTTCCTTATCCTTGAGAAGGAGTATCAAAGTACATCCTCAGGGTTTAAAACCCTACTTTCTACCCTTGCCTTCTTGGAACCAATATGGTTCTTTTATCCTTTAGGTTGATTCTCAACCTCTAGCCCTCTTTCCGTTCTCTTTCTAGCTAAAATACTTCTTTGAGGAGTTTATACTCGTTCTTCTTTTGCTGACAGAGTTATCTTCCCGAAAGCTTGAACGTTGGCCACCTCTTTTTACCCCTTAAGAGAGTTATCGTGATGCACCATTTCATATAATCTCCACCTGCGAATCACGACAACACTGATACCGGAAAGCAAGATAAAATCGACGAGACTGAAGACACACATCAACAGGGACTCTATTATGTGGCAGACGCCAGAGGAAAATAGAAATGGTGGGAGTAATGCAATCATGCCAAATGGACCCGAAAAGAGGCCGATCGGGCCGCCGGTACCTGACCTGATCCCATGCAGAGGTCAAAGAGAACTCACCAGTAGAAGTCAAATTCCACCGCATGCTATCCCTCTCCCCCCACAACACAGGAGTCCGGCTCAGCGAATCAATCAACTCATCAGATAAAGCATAATGGTTACATAAAGCAAGCAAACTACGTACAGATCAAGACTCACCATCAAAATACCAATCAACAGAGAGGTGATCAAAAGTGGAAGCAGGATAGTAAGCAGATAAAGGCACTTCATCAAACCACACATCATCCCAGAAGCTTACCTGACCAGCCCCCAAGGACCACCTGATATGCTCCTGAGCCTGTGCACAAACTCGGATAAGCCTCTTCCACACCCTGCTATCAGACTTGCGCAACGGCACCCTCTCTGGATAATGCGGGCCACAATACTTCTGCTGAATATACCAGGCGCAAAGAGAATCCTAAGCTCTAAACCTCCACCACAGCTTCCAACCAAACGCTGTAACCAGATCCTCAAAACGGTGAATACCCAGGCCACCCTCAGCCATCAGCAAGCAGATAGTCTCTTAGTTGATCTAATGTGTCCTCCTCTGCTCCCCTATTGATCCTCAGAAGAACCGGACGATCATCTGCTCAAGCTGATGGAGCACCCCCTTGGGTGGATCCATCACCTGGAAGATGTGGAGAGGGAGAGTGGCAAGAGTGCTCTTGATGAGAGCCAATCTGCCGCTAAAGGAAATACACCGATGGGACCAACCATGGATCTTGGCAGTCAACCGCTGTCCAAGGGGCAAGAAAAGGGAACACTTTATCTGTCCTCTGTAGATCGGGACACCCAGATAAGTGTAAGGCAATGAGCCACGCCGGTACCCACAAACCACCTGAATCTGCTGCTGTCAAGTCGGAATGAACTTCTCAGTGATATAGAAACTGCTCTTATCCTGATTCACAAGCTGACCCGAGACCTCCACATAATGATCAAGACACCCCATCAATCTACCTAAACAGTCCGGCGAGGCTGTCGAGAAGATAATGATGTCATCAGCGTACGAGAGATGAGAAACATGGAATCCCCACTTCAACATCTTGAAAACCATGCTTGGATCCCCACAAATCAAACGGTCCAAAGTCCTCGACAAATAATCCGCAGCCAGCATAAACAAAGATGGGAATAGAGAATCTCCCTGTCTCAACCCCCGAGAAGAAGGAAAAAAACCCGCATGCGCCCCATTCACAAGAACCGAGAACCAGCAATCTCTAATGCACCTGCTGATCATGTCAATCCACATTGCAGGAAATCCCATATGCTGAAGAACGCCCAGAAGAAAAGGCCATTGCACTCGATCATAAGCCTTCGCCATGTCCAGCTTCAGAGAAATATTTGGGACCTCACCGCCCTGGTGAAGATCGTAAATTATCTCCTGTGCAAGCAGGACATTATCACTGAGCAACCGACCCTTGACAAAGCCACTCTGATTCGGGGCTAACACGGCAAGCAAGAATGGAGCTAGCCGGGCAGTCAGAATCTTCGTGATGATTTTATTGGTCACGTTGCACAGAGATATCGTGTGATAATCCGTCCAAGCAGCGGGCCTCTCCTTCTTAGGCAAAAGGACAATGGTCATGGCAGTGAAGCTGCGCGGCATATGGGACCCCAAGAAAAAGTCCTCCACCGCCCCCACAACATCACCGGCCACAAAGTCCCAACAATGCTGAAAGAATAACGATGTGAATCCATCCGGCCCAGAAACATTGTCCCCACTGATCCCAAAAACAACCTCTCTGACCTCATTTGCATCTGGCACAGCACACAAACCTCCAGTCTCCATCTCAGGTGGGATCCCATGAAGACAGCTAAAGTCTGGCTCCGCCAAATGAGGAATGTCAGACGTGAGAAGTCTCTGAAAGAATCCAGCTGCAAAAGCTCGAATTCCCTCATCATTATCAATCACACGTCCTTCATGCTCGATTACATGGATCCGAGACTTGCACCGCTTCTGTTTCACCCACCCTTAAAAGAATCTGGAATTCCTCTCCCCATCCGCAACCCATCTGACCGCCATCTTTTGCCGCTAGAAATCCTCCTCCATCTTCGACCTCAGAACATACTGGGCCACACAATGATTGAGATCAGCACGAGCCTCATAAATAGGAGAAGAATCATAAGCTGCCTGAGCCACAGTCACCGCCTCATCCGCCTGTCTCACACGGTCAAAAATACCACCAAAAACATCCCAGTTCCACTGCTTCAGCCGTCGCTTCACCCGCTTCAGTTTGCACTGCAGGTTCATCATGCCGCCAAATCCAGTCGGAACCGATTACTCCTCCCGCACCGTATCACGAAAAGTGTGGTGCCGCACCCACATGTTCTGAAATCTGAAAGCAGACTTGGGAATCTCGGTAAGAAACTGGCATCTGACCAAAAGAGGAGCGTGATCAGACGTATGCCTCGCGAGATGAGTCACCCTAGTCACGGCAAAAACAAAAGTCCAGAACTCCCCCAGCAGTACCCTATCCAACCTCTCCCTGAGCCCAGTAGACGGCCTCTCCCAAGTAAACCAAGCACCATCAAAACCCGGATCAATAAGTTGGCAATCTGAGATAGCATCGCCGAAGTCCATCATCTCCCTGTGACGATCAGAAACACCATTCTCCACCTCCTCATCAGTCAAGAAGACATTGAATTCGCCTCCAACCAACCACGGTCTCCCATCAATCAGCAAGGCAATGTCCCTCAACTTCTCCCACAGCTCAAATCTCTCTGCCCTTTTATGCCGACCGTAAACCAGAGACAAGAACACCGACCGCGACAGCAAGGGAGAATCAACCCGAACATGAAGCAACTGAGCAAAGTCAAACTCAACAGAAACATTATTTTAGACGGTCATCCTACATAGTAGAGGGGTTTATCTTAGAGTTACACATTTTTTCTTGAAATTTTGTAGGCAAATAGTTACCATCAGTGCATTAGCATACGATGAAGAATACTAATTTGAAAGAGTAAAGTAAATTGAATTTAAGCACCTGAACTATTATTGCAAATAGCACAAATATATTTATGCATATAACAATTTATTATTATTTTTTTGGACGGGGAGGGGATGAAATTATTAATTTTTTGTTTGATTTTTCAAATAATAAGAATTGTGTCTAAAATATGTATCGGTAACTCAAACTTTATACATTCATAAATAATTCAGAACGGGTATACTGTTACTTATATTATTAAAACAAATTGAATTTAAACACTAATTTAAAAGGCATTGTGAATGTGCTTTTAAATACGAATTAAGCATATGACAATGTATATTTATGCAAAATTACTAGTAATTAAAAGTAGGATATTTGACATATTGATGATATCAATATGATTATTAAATAATAATTATCTTTATTTTTATTCATAAATTGTTTATTCAATTTCTAAAAATATAATGTCATTTATATGTTAATAACTAGAAGACATAATAATAAGTTATTTACAATATATATATATTTATATATATATATGGGAGGGTTACAATGCAAATCCTACCTAGTGTAGGAACTAGGAACTCATCTCACACCATACAATCAATAAAAATCTATAGTCCATATTTGATTAAAATGAGTGGTGGCAATTTTGTAATATTTGAAAAAAACTTCGCGCAGGGTATTAAGGTAATTTGATAAATCTTAAAAAAATCGCGGAGGATATTTGATAACATATCGTTATGCTAACGAAGTATTATCATCATGCTAACGAAGCGTTATCTTCATGCTAATGAAAAATTTTCTCATATTGTTAACGAAAAATTAAATTCTAAAGTGTAATTATAAATTCTAATAGGATGAAATAAACCATAATTCAGATATAATAAACTTCAATGATCTAAAAATAGAATTAAATTCTAAAAATTAATTATAAATCCCAATTGGATGGAATAAATTATAATAACAATATAAATATAAAACATTAGCATAATGATATTATTTTATCAGCATTGCGAATAAACTATGTTAGCATATGACAATTTATCTTTAGCATAAGTTATAAACTATAAATGGATGAAGAAAACTCTAACTAATATATTTTAATTCGATGAAATAAATAATATATAATATTCAATTAGTAACTATAACGTAAAAATTAAATCATAAAAAATAATTATAAGTCATAATTGAAATGTAATAAATTATAATAATAATATAAATATGCTTACTACGTTAACATTATGATAATCATTCATTAGCACAATGAATGCAATATGTTAGCATATAACGAATGCTTCATTAGCATACGTTATCAACTTATCATAATGCTGGCGAACCATTATTTAAAAGCTAACGAAAGTATTTTCGTGCTAGACACGAGTAAAAATGTATATTTTATATTTTTCGTCTATATTTATTTAAATAAATATATCCATGACTGGTCTTGAATTATAGAGCATGAAAAGATCTTTAATTTGGTATATTATTTGCATTGATCCGATTTGAAACGAGTGAGTTATGGTCATTCAAAGCTTTTAGAATTTTTTTAAAAAAGTGATGACATCAGCTTTTTTTATGGGGATTGGACAATTATACTCCCGTCTCCTTTTTTTTACCTGGACTTTGACATTTAATCCCAGCCATTAGATCATCTAGGTGGACGGTATAAGATGGGCTCCTAATTTGTATATCAGAAAAAAGTGTATTTTTTATCCAACCCATATATATATATATATATATTAAACAATGTTAAAAATATGGTTGTAAATATGATGCAAACGTATAAAAAGTCGAGTTAACTTGTGCAATGTGTTGAATTATTCCAATTTTTTGTGTTGCATTATTCTCTATTCTATATTTGACTTTATATTTCTTTTTATTTTTTTCTTCAATTTTAATTTGTTGTACATTAGAGTAATTTTAGACTTATTAGTTTTATCCTACTCAATTAAGAATTATTATAAATTTTTAGCATTTTTTTAATACCCAATTAATAATTAAATACTAACAATTTATCATGACGAACCTTGAATAACATGTCTAAAACAAAACTAAAGTATAAGAAATTAAAATCGAAAAAAAAAAATCATAAAGAACCCAAAACAAAAGGTGTGATATCCCATTGAATGGATGATTTGACTTAGAAATTAGAAGGGAAGAAAAGAAAAGGAAATGACGTTTCTATTAACATCACCATTTTTTCTTAGTGCACCATAAAATCAAAATAATTAAAAAATAGAATTTTTTGATATTACTGAAATACCATTTTTACTTTCATACATCACTATTATTTCGCTATACACCACTAATTAAAATAACATAATAAATATTTTAAAAAATAGTAAATATAATTGAGAATTTCAAAGCTTAAGCATGAAACTTCATGAACAGATGGAAGCTTGAAACAAGAAAATCAGAAACCCTATTTCTCAAACGTTGGATAGCATGTTATGTGCCTAAATCACTATGGAGTTCAAAAATGAATGCCACTTTTCATGAGGCTTGTCGAGCTAAGAATTACAAGTCATTATGATTGGTTCGAAAAATTACAATCTACACAATAACTTGGATGTTCGAAAATTCATTTTTCGATATGGTGTGATTTGGTTCAGAAACTATATTATCAAATGACACTCATAAGGTTCAATAATTAGTTTTTCGAATAAATATCGAATAATTCACAAATTCAATTTATCGAACTAATCAATATTGTTTTGAACATGCACTTATATGTTTGGAAATTAATTTTTCGAACGGTGCCGATTCTGCTTTTTTTAACAATTTTGTAGGAGTTTATGGAAAGCAGTGTAGTTGGCCAATTAGATCATGAATTACTTTCTGATTATCAAGATGTATTCACCACAATTGACTTATTTGATTCTCAAGACCAATTGATCCATTGGGTGTATTGTGAACCTAAGAACTTATCAACTTATAACTTATATTGTTGGTATATTGTGAATTTCTTAATTTATTTTTTCACATGTATGGACTTGTGACTTATCGACTTGTGTTTGTTCGGAATTTATTTTTTCAAATTTTTTTAAGTACATAGCAAGATTTGTGTTTGTTCAGAAAATGTATTTTTTAAACTGAAACAGTGGGAATCTAAGAACTGTTTTTCAAATGCCCATATATCGATCCAAATAATTGATTTTTGAACCCAAACAATAGCGTTCATAGATACATTTTCAAACCAAATTATCCAACACATCTATTATAAATCATATCCAAATCCAATACAACAAATATAAAATATATCCAGAATATCCAACACATTTACTACAAAATATCCAACACGTCCAACATAAATCACATCCTAAATACAACAAATTCATGAGCTTGGAGAGTCGTTGTGTTGTTGATATTGGAGACACAGATACGTCTCTTTCAATAGCAACCTAAATTGCCACAACAACATGTGTCTGAAAACTAGATAGTATTGAATGACTGTTTCCCCTCCCCCGAACCCCTCAGAAATGGTCCTCTCAGTATCATCATCAGCAGCACCTTCATCTTCTTGATCGATGTTGTCCTCTATTATATTCACCTCTACTATTTCTTCATTAGCCATATTTTTCAATCATTCTCGTTCAGCTCTTTGAATGCATAATGCTTCATGACGTTCTGTCGCACATCGTCTCCTTACGAATGCAGTAAGTTTCCTCCAATAAGTTGATGTTGAAATATTTTAAAAGAGATTTAAGTACAATTTTATCAACTCTGAATGAGTTCAAAAAACTGTTTGCCAAATTCTACAGAGTTGCTTCAAAAAATATGTTTCCAAACAGTCTGTTCAATGAGTCTATTCGAAAAATAAATTGTTGAACTTGGTGCAATATATTTGACAAATTGGTTTTCCAAACTACACACATTTAGTTCACTATTCTATTTTTCGATTGTCTAGGCAATCAATCAACAATATACAGTTCGAACAAATTTACATTGATTTTTCCCCAAATTCCATCGTTCAAATACAGCAAATGATTGTAGCGAACAAATTCAGCAAATTCATCAATTCTAAGTTAAATTCAAAGTATGTTAAAACCAATTCCTCAAATTATCCAAGATCGAAACCTACAAAACTTAAATCGAAACCAAGAAGTTCAATTGGTAAGACTAACACCTAAAAAACTTACCAAAAGGTTCAATAGGGGTCGATTTTCGATAGAATCCATGAGGTTTGAAGATTTCATGATGCTGCTGCTGCTCCAAAGTTTCGAATAATCACCTTTCGACGGATTCAGTGTCTTCACCCTTTTTCTTCTCTACATTCGTTCTTAGCTTCTTCGTTTTTCGCTTCACCACTTCGAATGAATGTTTGGGAAATGGATCATGATATTATTTATTTTTATTTAATTTAAATTAACATTTTTAATATTTTAATAAAATAATATAATATTTTTAAAAGTTTGCATAAAAATGACATTGTGTGTGATGTGTGAAAAAAATGAAGAAAAAATAATAATAATAATAATAATAATAATAATGTCTACAGTAATTATGATCATTGAGTAAAGATGGTGGTGTTAATAAAAACATCCGGAACCAAAATGTTATTACATTAGTAACTGTAGTTAACTAGTAGTTATAGAACGTGGACGTGGAGGTTGGCGCATCAGTCGTGTGAGCGGCGAATTCAAAAGGTGAAGTGAATCAATGAATTGAGGACAGAGAGAGAAGAGAGAGAGGGAGAGAGGCGAGTTTAGGAATTATGCAAAGCGATGATGAGGCGAAGATCTTGCTGGGTTTTTCCCCTAATTCTCTTCCCTCGCCATCCCAGGTTCACGAATTACTAAATTTCTCTGCAAATCCTTTTTTTTTCAAATATGTCAATTTTAATTTTTAATTTTTAATTTTAGGTAAAGTCTGCTTACAGAAGGAAGGTTTGGGAAACTCACCCCGATCGATTTCCTCCACATCTAAAAGCTGAAGCCGAGTCCAATTTCAAATTGGTTTGTGGATTGCTGCTGATGATCACTTGAAATTAGGGTTTGTTGATCTATTGAATTAGGGCTTGTTGTTTGATTACTAATTATTAAATGCAGATCTCGGAAGCCTACTCTTTCTTGAACTCTCCAGGTAATTTTTTGCAATTATCTTTTTCAAGGTTTGAGTTTGAATAATTATTGGAATCATTATTAGAAATATTTGTTTGTTTTTGAGACTTTGGTTAGAATCAGAAATGGAATAGATGGATAGATGTCTAATTATTAAACCAAGTGGGATAAGTGAACCATTTTAGCCCTAAACTGAGTTCGTATATGGATTTGAATTTCATCACTACTTGTATTTTGGATGTTAAAAACCCACCATATCCATTGATTAAGATCTTCTAATCTGCCAAAAAACACAACACCATTTGCTGTGTTGAACATTGACGTCGTTTCGGCAAAGACGGTGTCGTTTGATCACATTTTTTCCTGTTTTCCTGCTAAATTTTCTTTTGCATCAAAGGTATGCCGAATAGTAAATATGGGAAAAGGAAATGAGGTAGTAGGGCTTTTAGAGCTGGTCTCTTGTATATCGGCTGTGCATAAGATATTATTTCAGACGGAAAAAGTATCACTTATATTACTGAAAAGTATTATTTCTAATACTAAAATGTATCACATTTATTTTACTAAAAATTACTGATAAAAACATTAAGGCAATGTCATTGTTGAAATTATTACTACATTTTTTGAATTGAAAAAAGTATCACTTCTAACCCTGAAAAGTATCATAAAATTTCCACCTGATTGTCTGACCCTATTCAACAAAGTCTGATGCAAGACTTTGAGTCGTTTTTATGTTTATAATCAATTTGCAGGGGGGAGCAGATCAAGAAGAGCTCCAACAGGTATGTAAGCAATATATGGCAAAAAAAAATTGTGCTTCAACTTCATCATCATCTTATGATTCACTACTATATACGGCAGTCATATATGTGGTTTTCTGGTGCAGCATCGTACTCTCGAGTTGTTGTTCGAACTGGAGTTGGAAGCCCAAATGGAGGAGGAATGAGAGTTGGTGCTTCAGCTCCTTTTCTTTTCATCATTTGTGGTGCACTTGGTCTTGCTGGATCAACTGCTTACAGGTTAATTTGGATAATTTGCAATCTCCAACAGTCATATATAACACATCCATCATTTAATTCATGCATGTTTCCCATCTCTCTGTTTCAGGGCTTATGGAAGACAGAAGGAGGCTCATCCTTCTTTCAATCCTTTTCTCCCTTGAACATCTAAGAAATTATTATATTCCACACACACTACATATTTACTTGCAGTACATACCCTTCTACATTGCACGTTCTCTCTCTCTCTCTCTCTCTCTCTCTCTCTCTCTCTCTCTCTCTCTCTCTCTCTCTCTCAAAACAGGTGAATAAATTCCCATTTGTACCTCTATTGTACAGGAATCAAATGTAGGGTTAATTACTAATTTTCCCCTAAACTTGACCCAGTTAAGCCCTTAAAGGTAAGAAATTTTATTTTGCTTGTTTCTAAATAAAATAAAATAGAAGATCATTTTTCAGATTCATTATTGTTATAATAAATTTTGTTAATCAGATTAGTTTTTTCATATTTGAACCTAATAATGATATGTTCAATTTTATATAATGTTTGTGAAAATGGTTAGAGTTAGCCGTCTAATGCAATATAATGTGAAAATTTATTTTTTATTTAAAAAACAAGTGAAACAAAGTTTATTGTAACAATAAGTAATCTGAAAAATAATTTGCTTGTGTCTTAGAAACCAGTAAAATATATATTTTTTATTTTACCTTCAAAGGGCTAACTAAGTTCAAAAGTTGAAAGGGCTAACTGAGATGAATTAAAAAGGGGCTACACTTGTCTCTTACGTTAAACGGATTTCCATCTGACCCGACCCGATAGTATATATATTAAAAAAATGGAATTACTTCTGATCTATGACAATTGCTCCTGCATTTCGCCTCTCCTCTTCTCGATCCAAACTCCTCCATCAAATTTCCCTCGCAGCTCCAGCCTGCCTGGACGGTGTCGTTGAGCCTTCGCAAACCGCTCGCCGCATTCCTCAACGACATCGCTGGAAAATTCAAGAGAGTCATCATCGTTCATGATTCAATGATGGCTGAGTTGCTTCAATACCTAATGCAGAATCCTACGCGCTTAACTGCATATTCTCTGGTTTCTTACTTCGCCAAAGATGAATTAGAAGCTTTGGCCTCGTTCGAAGAAGATGATGTGCCGGAAGAGACAAAATCTTTCAATTTGAGATTATGTTTAATTATGTATCAGAAATTACTATTTTGTAGGTGGTGATGATGATTGGTAAAAAATTGTTGCATTCTTATTAATCAAATAGTGTGTTCACGTGGTGTTTGAAAAAATGATTCAATGAGACTCGTAAATAATAATATTTCTTAAAAATGAAAATTATAAACGATTAACAACCTAGAAGTGTTATTAGCTATAAAGTTAAGTATCATTAATTATGGGTTAAAGCATCACTAATGTAATGAGCAGTTATAATACGATATTGAATTTGTTTGTTTAATTGCAGCATATTTTTTTTATATGTAATTCACTTCAGAATAACTCCAAACAATGTTTCTATTGGTTTGGCTTTGTTTGCACTTTGCGATCAGTTTATGTGTGGCACCTTATTGTCAATGAATTTCATCGTGAAAGACTGTATTATCAATTTAATCTTACATGATTGATATTTTGTTCCTATTTGCAGAGGATGTGACTCCGATTCCTATCGACAGCAACCGCAGAAAAGGTCGTAGAAGGGGAAGAAGGCTTTAATTTGTCATTCTGGTTCTCAAACTCGCAGTTGTGGTTTGGAAGGTTATGATCAGGGCCGGTCCTAAGATTTTGAAGGCATGTGCGAACACTAAAAATGGTGCCCCTAATCTATTAAAATTAAAATTTAAAAATTCAAATAAAATGAGATAAATTACACTTTGATGCCTATATTTTGAGTACTTTTTCAAAAATGACGTACTTTTTCAAATTAAACAAAATCGTACCCACATTTTCAATTTTTTTGCAATTCTAATATTTAACCAATTTTACGGTCCGAAAATCATATGTATTGATTGTAATTTAATATTTCTTGATTGGATGAATTTTTTCCACGTGATTGAAGAAATATGAATATTAAAATGCAATCAATTACGTACGATTTTATGACCGTAAAATTGGTTAAATGCTATATTTGAATTGTTTTTGAAAAAATAAGTATTTTTTTGTTAATTTGAAAAAGTGGGTCATTTTTTAAAAAGTATAAAAACTATAGGTATCAAAGTGTAATTTACCCTATAAAATACGCCTAAAAATATTTGTTTGATATGTTCAAATCATTAAAAGTTTGCATTCTTGAAAACTTTAAAATCATATGACTCGTGCGCATTCGCTAATATTTGAATGAACCTGAAACAAAAGAAAAAATATTTTGCAAACTACAAATATTATTTACAGATATTTCTCCTAACATTTTTTGAAGCAAACTCATACATAAAATTACCAAAATCACTATTTTCTAGCAACTCCTTTTCAATGGATATCAAAGCAGGTATATTCAATGTCACATATCAAAGAATGTCTATTCAATCTTTCTTGTGACATGGTCAATTGCAAGTAAGATTTTAATTAATAAATAAATAGCAATTTTGCAGATGCAACTGTAACAGTATGATCAATAAAATTCTATAAACAATGTATGCATTGGGAGAACTATTCAATCTCTTCAAGTAAGTCAATATATCTAAAGTTTTATGTTCTTTTGGTAAAAGATACCGCAAAGTTTTTAATTCTTGAAACACTTCTTGACCATCAAAATCACAAACTCGATCTCCATGCTTTAGAATATTCTCAAGATTTTCACAGATATTGATTGGGCTGGACCTATTATTATTTATAAAGTATTGGGTCAAATATTGAGCTGGTCTTTCTTATATTGTTTTTTAAAAGCCTGAATTAATTTTTATAAACTAACATATTTTAATATGACTACTGTTGGGGTTCTTTCGAATTAAACCACCGCATGATCTATTTGGTTGTTCGTTAATCCATGTTCATGCAAATCATAATTTTATGTAATATGCATGTTTATCACAGTCTAATCAAATAGCATGTAAAACAGATTCGATTCTAATAAAGCGGAAGACATAGAAAACGAATCTACTTACAAATCGACAGACGGTTTGAGGACAAGATTACAGATCTAATCTTGTTGTTGAATGAACAATGATAATGGCACCACTTATGTCACACACGGCCACTGCACAATTCCACTCCAAGATCTTCTGTTGTATTCCCGGACTGTATCTAGATTCAGAGTGGGCTGAAATCTACTAGATAGAATTGTGAAATCTGTGGATAACTTTGAGAGACAAAGAGGGGCTGATTTCTTATGATAATATCATTAAAATTTCGTGCCCCCCTCCCCTTATATATAGGGAGGGGCGAAATTTCATGTTCCAGCCCTACTGGGCTGGGCCTCTATCTCAAGTTCTATATCCAGTCCACTTTCAGTCATATTGGGCTAGAACAGGGATCTAGAAGAATATTAAATTGACCCACTAATTTATTTAATATCTAATATCCAATAAACTTAGGATATAATTAAATAAATTAAGTTTTACTTTTATTCCACTAAAGAAGTAAAATTGACCTACCAATTTAATACATATTTGCGAATATGCTTTCTCCTTTAGTCCAGTCATTCCCCGTGTTTAAGATATAATGTTCATTAATTAATTATGTCAGCCTCTGACAGCTATAATTAATTAACATCTAAATCCTTGAGTAGTACTACACAAGCTTTATCATGTAAGGAATAAATTCCACCTGTAGGGTTTCAACATGAACTTGTATTTCCTCAAGAGAACATCATCAACCTGGCGCACCAGGACACGGTGCTCATGCACACTGCTCGAGACATCATGTATACATTGTTATTACCCAAGATATCGAACTCAATCTACGAAAAGATCTTACTCATTGATAAATTAAAGTAATAAACAACGCACATATATGCTCGCCAATATCACATGAGTTCAGAACCTGAACTCTGTGGATCTTTATTCTCTCAGTAACTGGGTCAGAGACAGAGATTAGTATCCTATCGTGATCCTCCTCAATACACAATGAGTGTACTAGAATAATCAGTTAGTCAAGATCAAGGTTGCAGAAGGCGCTAGGCGCTAGTCGGGCGGCCGATGGGGGCCTAGCGCCTGGAGCGCCTAGGCGGGACCTAGGCGGATTCTAGGCGTTTTTTGAATTTATTATTTTATATATTTCTTAATAAATATAAAAAAAATCATATATAAATTCATAAATCTTAACATTTCAAATAATATAAATTAAAGTTTAAATCATCCAAAATTCAAAATAAAATAAACATATCAAAATTAAATTATTCAAAATTCATTAATATAATATCAAGAGCCAAAATAAAACAAACATAAATCATCCAAAATCTAAAATAAATAAGCATATCAAGAGCAAAAATAAGATTTAAATTTAATTATTAATTTATGTCTTCTAAATTCTAATTAAATTTAATTATTAATCCCTCCAGTTTTAAATTTTAATTTTAATTCTGAAAATAAGATTTTTTTTTAAAAATAGAATAGGCGGCCGCCTAGTCGGAAATCGGCCGCCTAGGCGCCGCACAAATCCGCCTAGGCGGGCCGCCCGCCTAACAGTGCCGACTAGCTCCTTTTCGCGGCGGATAGGTACCGACTAGCGCCTAGGCGCCGCCTAGGCCGATTTTTACAACACTGGTCAAGATAAACTAACTTATCAGATTATTCTACGGTGTACCGATGGTGTGTTCAGGACCATCTAATCCGTGAGCTCTTTAATACAATACAAGGTTCTAATGATATGATCTTACCATGTGACTTCCCACACCATATCATCGACAATGTAAGTATGTGGAACATTGCATAGAACAATTATAGAACATAATCTAAATGCAAACAGTGACTGCAATAACTTTCATTTCATATCATCATATCATCAGAAAAGTATACAAAGACAAGTCTTCTAGTATACAAAACCAACAACTACTAGTATTAAAAATTTATAAAATGGTGCCCCTAAATTAGTGAGGCCCATATGCGGCGCATCTCTCGCACACCCCCAGAGCCGCCACTGGTTATGATGGATTTTGTTATTCCTATTTAGTGTTCGAAAGATTGTAGTTCAAACAAAAATTGTTGATATTTTGTTTTGGGACATCGATCAATCATGAGAGAGTAATTTTGCTGGAACGAGCTTAACATTGCCTATTTTTATATGAAATATTTTTTTTCGTAAAAATTAACTATTATTGTGTGTGTTGCTTTCTATTTTTTTTAAATATCAAAATAGTTCTAAAAGTTATATTTTTATTAAAATTAAAATTATAGATAATTAAACATTAATTATTAAATTAACAACATAGAAGTATCATTAATTATCAAGTAAGTATCACTATTAATAAAATGAAGCATCACTAATATAATGAGTAGTTACTATTCACTATCGGGTTCAATTTTTAAATTGAACATTTTTTTACGTAGCTAATGATTCAATCTTTGAATTGCAATATATTTGAAATGATACTTTTCTTTCTAATTAGTGATACTTTCTTCCACAATTGGTGATACTATTATTTCTAATTAGTAATACTTTCTTCTGCAATTAGTGTTACTTTTCTTTATAATTAGTGATACTTTCTTCTGCAATTAGTGATAATTTTTTTCATAGTAATGAGACTCTACTTCATAGATAATGATACTTCACCACATAAATAATGATACTTATGTGTGAGTTAATGATATTTCACTCATAAATAATAATACTTGAGTTAATGATACTCCACTCATAGTTAATGACATTTATATATTCTCGATTCGATAATTAATGTTTAATAATCAATAATATCATATTATACTCAAATTTCGAGTTAATGATACTTCATCCATAATTAATGATACTTCACATCACAGTTAATTATATACCCCATAACTAATGTTATTTCTATGTTCTTGATTTGATAAGTAATGTTTAACCATCTATAATATTGTATGATACATCACTTTCGAGTTAATCATACTTCACTCCATTGTTAATAATACTTCATCTCATACCTAATAATAATTTATCTTGTAATACTTGCCACAAAAATAATGATACTTCATTTAATAGTTAATGATATTTCATGTCATAGATAATGATAATTCACCCCATAACTAATGATACTTTATCGCAAAGTTAATGATACTTTAACTCATAGTTCATGATACTGTAACGCATAACTAATGATACTTCTTTGTTCGATACTATTATATGAGTACTTCACGCTATAGTTAATGATATTTCACCTCATAGCTAATGATACTTCACATTCAAGTTAATACCTAATTATAGCTAATGATAATATCATATGACATTCCACATCATAATTAATGATACTTAATATCAAAGATAATGATACTTCACCCCATATCTAATGATACTTTTATGTTCTTAGTTTAATAATTAATATTTAATTATCAATAATATATTAATTCACATATTATAGTTAATTGTATATTATCATATTAATTCACATCCGTACTGAGAATGATTGCATCGTCTTTCTTGAATTTCACAGATATGCATTTTCTATTTGGTTCTTCGAGCACTTGACACTGTTGGTAAGCTTCCTATAAAGAATTAATCATGGAGTTATTCTCAATGTTGATAACATTCTGCATTGTTATTTTGACAGAGGATGACACTAGCATACCAAGAGAGGTTAGAGTTCCTATTCTGATATCTTTCCATCGTCTCATATATGACCAGGAATGACATTTTTCATGTGAGTGTTCAAATTCTGCCTTTTTTTCTTTCTTTCTGGTAATTGTGTAATAAAAGTCAAACAGGACGTTCTAAGAGCTCATTAACATTTTGATTCAGAGTAAGAGCTCTTTGCTTTAAACGTCAAGACTTTGTGAATATCCTAAAGAGTATTGCCATAAATGTTAGCTATTTTGCACAATAAGCATAAGAGATAATTAACTAGGCAGGTGCTACATGATGCTTCTCATCCAACGTCTATGGTCACTACACTTAAAACCAAATCAAATTCAAATTGCACAAGTATTGATTCCTTTTTGCATGAAGATCAGCGTTCCACTTGTCTCTCGGTCTGAAAATGTACACTACTAAAATTGTGAAGCATTTCAAAATTTATATATTAACCAGACTAGCAACACCATTAAAATTCCTATATAAAATTATAAGAAAATGGTTGGTCAATTATGGTGCTGACAACCAAATGACGTAATTTCCTAGGTACAAATTACATTATGAAAACAAAAAATTCAACTAAAAATTAATTAAAAATAGGTTGTCAATAACACTATGTGATGAATTTTCAGCATCAAATGGGATGAAATTCCAAGAATAAAATGAGAATTAAGCTCGACCAATCCTCTCAATATCTACAACCCCATCAATCCCTTTGAATGCACACATTAACACGAATAATATTATTGGATACTCCACCTATTAGATCAAATAAGGCTCAATTGACTGTAGATGATAATTTGATGAAGAGAACCCTAGCCACGCTGATTTGAGAATTTTTTGTTTTCAATTGGGGATCTGATCAGGGAACCTTTATAACGTCCCAATTCCTAATAAATAAGAATGTTACTAAAAATCCATTTATCCATATAAAATGTTCAAATATAATGCGGAAGCTAGAGAGCTATAAAGAATAAAAAAAACAATAAAAAAAATTAAAATAAACATCTATTTATATCTTATGTTATAATAGAATGATAGAGAACCTGCCTAACCTACCTAATAGATATCTTATAAATCAAGATCAATTTCGAAAAATTAGAATTAATAAGTCATAGTCCTTTGATATATTCTGCAAAATAAAATATATACATCCTAATTGGATTACATCCCGCCACAACATCAATAATCAAAAGCAAAATACTTGGGGTCATAGCCCACAAAAGAAAATACGGGTCTAGCCCTCCCCAAAAGCGTGCATCATAAGTCCAAAAAGATTAGATCATAATCTACAATAATAATCAGCGTTCGTCAGATCATCCAAAATATGATCAAGATATGTTAGTAATAACAAAAGCTATAATGCGTGTCATTGGGACAACGTAGTGGCCATTTTGTTCGCATGCTTCACCTCTCGACTCCTTAACCTGAAAAAAAAAAATCAAATAAATAGGGTGTGAGCATGCAAGCATACTCAGTGGGGTGTATATGCTGCAAGCAGTTATAACCAATTGTGTAGTGCAACATCACATAATGAACCTCTATAGCTTCTCTCTATCTGTGTGAGACTAGTGTCGGTCCATGTGGACCCGACCCCTTGGGGCCCGCCCTTGGGCGTCTATGTGTTCCCTTGGGATCTGACCCACTTGTGGGCCAAGGCGATTCATATGAATGAAACACGACACAACAATGATTATAACCATGTAACAACTACGCTTACAGATAAAAGTAAGCCCCACCTCAAAAGTTTACAAATTCAATTAAACCTCTTCAAGCTTGGAGTAGTTGTCCGTTCTTGAGCCTTGATTGCGCCACTCCTAACACTTGAAAATATTTTATTTAGTTCTCGGCCCTTTTAAACATGCAGTCTTCGAATGAACAAATTTGCTATCATATATTATTGTTATTGTTATTTTATAAACTTTGGTCAGTTTATATATATATATATATATATATAGGGAAAGGATCAAATAGGAACCAAATCCCCCCGTGAGAACCTAGGAACCACACATATTAGCAAATTATTAGTCACATATTAGCAATGTGTATAATCGCTAACATGTTAGCAATATGTTGCTAATATTATGATCTCGTCAAGTTAGCAAAATGAGTTTACCTCATGTTAGCAACATAATCTCTTGGTGTTAGCAATATAAATCTCGCATGTTAGATTGGTGCCTAGGTTCTCACGGGGGGATTGGTTCCTATTTGAACCCACCCCTATATATATATATATATATATATATAGGGGTGGGTTAAAATGTTTACCACCCCCCTATGTAGGAAATATGAACAAATTTAAAACCATAGATCTACTACAAATCAACGGTCTAGATTAAATTAGGATTTTAGGGATCAAATAGCAATTTTTTTACTCTACTTTATTATTTCTGGATAGAAAAGGGTAAAAAAGGGTAAAAAACAAATCCTGCAAATCAAGTCAATATAATTATGGAACCGCCTAAATCTATGAAATTGATTTTAGATTTCGAACCGGTTTACTTTAGCAGCCAAAAAATCTAGGGTTTAGTTTGAGCAAACTGTGAGCAGACCACATTTTTCATCAACCCAAGAATCACAGGCGGAGACGTCGGCAACATATACAGCAAAGGACGATGACCGGAAACCGTTCAACGAGAAGTAACCCAGGTTTTAGTTCGCGATTTTTTTTCTGTTACTTTGGTTGCTAACAGTTGTCTTTTTGTGTGTTTCTGCATCGGGTGGTTTTTTTTTGTTTTGCACTATTTTTTACAGAGAAAAGTGACGAGATTTGATTTTGGTTCTTCTGGTTTTTTGCTGTATTTGTTTGGCGGTTCGCAGATGCATGTTTCCCATGGGTTTTTTAATGAAAAGTGCTTGAAACTATGAATAATTCTACGAATTTGTTTACAACATTTAATTTGGACATTAGTAGCATATTACTGTGTTATATTAGCAAATATTATTGAAACTGATAGCATTGTAATATTTTTAAAGACATGTTTCAAACATTATTCTATTTATTAGCAGATTTATGAAATATTTATAGAAAATAATTATGGATATGCTTGCTAATTTCTTTGCAGAAAAAGTGCTACGATTCGAAGCAGACCACATAAGGGAATTATTTGTTTACTTTGTTCGAACAGGAATAGCAAATTAAATTAAAAAGTGCTACAATTTGAAGAAGGTTGTTGAGTCTTATTTGTTTGCTAGCTTTTTATATGCAGAGATAGCAATTAATTTGGTTATCGTTAACATATTAATGTGTTATATTTAGCAAATATTGTTGCTTGAGATTTCATTCTTTTCGTGTTTTGAAATTATCAAAATTATGAATGTTAGTAGCAGATTGCAGTTTTATTTGGTTAAAGATTGCAAATATATTAGACAGTAATAGCAAACTAAATTGTTGTATTAACAAATAATGTTGAAATTGATAGCATTCTTGTTTTCTAGCTTTTCTTATGCATGGATAGCAATTAATTTGGTTATCGTTAGCATGTTAACGTGTTATATTTAGCAAATATTGTTACTGGAGATTTCATTCGTTTCGTGTATTGAAATTATCAAAATTATGAATTATAGTAGCATATTGCAGTTTTATTTGGTTAATGATTGCAAATATATTGGACAGTGTTTGCAAACTAAATTGTTGTATTAGCAAATGATGTTGAAATTGATAGCATTTTTATTTCCTTGCTTTTCTTATGCATGGATAGCAATTTATTTGGTTATTGTTAACATATTAAAGTTTTTGAATGTTAGCACTGTTTTTTTGTTTCATGACATATAGCAGACATATAGTATCTTTATTAGCACATATATGGATGTTTATAGCAAATAAAACTGAATCTGTTGCCAAAGTTACTTAATTAAACAAGTGCTACAATTTGAAATAGTCTGCAGAAGAGTATTTGTCTTTATACCTTTTTTTAAACAAGGATAACAATTAATTTGGTTATCGTTAGCATATTATTGTGTTATATTTAGCAAATATTGTTGCTTGAGATTTCATTATTTTCGTGTTTTGAAATATGTGGGTGTCGGTTAGCAAAAAATGAGAATTTGAAAATTGTTGATTTGTTTCTTCCTGTTTTCCATCTTTTGATTGTTTGTTTATGTAGGTGGGAGGCATCTAGGTGATCACGTCACGAGGAGCAAGCAACAAACAGATGTAATAGGTATACACTTTTCGTGTTATATTTAGCAAATATTGTTGCTTGAGATTTCATTATTTTCATGTTTTGAAATTATCAAAATTGTGAATGTTAGTAGCAGATTGCAGTTTGATTTGGTTAAAGATTGCAAATATATTGGCTAGTAATAGCAAACTAAATTGTTGTATTAACAAATGATATTGAAATTGATAGCATTTTTGTTTGCTAGCTTTTCTTATGCATGGATAGCAATTAATTTGGTTATCGTTAGCATATTAATGTGTTATATTTAGCAAATACTGTTGCTTGAGACTTCATTATTTTCGTGTGTTGAAATTATCAAAATTATGAATTATAGTATCATATTGAAGTTTTATTTGGTTAATGATTGCAAATATATTGGACAGTGTTTGCAAACTAAATTGTTGTGTTAGCAAATGATGTTGAAATTGATAGCATTCTTCTTTCCTTGCTTTTCTTATACATGGATAGCAATTTATTTGGTTATCGTTAACATATTAAAGTTTTTGAATGTTAGCACTATTTTTTTTGTTTGTTCACATGTAGCAGACATAGGATCTTTATTAGCAAATCTATGGATGTTTATAGCAAATGAAATTGAATCTGTTGCCTAAGTTATTTAATTAAACAAGGGCTACAATTTGAAGCAGTCTACATAAGAGTATTTGTCTTTATAACTTTTTTTAAACAGGGATATCAATTAATTTGGTTATCGTTAGCATATTATTGTGTTATATTTAGCAAAAATTATTGCTTGAGATTTCATTATTTTCGTGTTTTGAAATATGTGGGTATCGGTTAGCAAAAAATGAGAATTTGATTCTATAGTATTTGGCTGGGTTTGAAAATTGTTGATTTGTTTCTTCCTGTTTCCCATTTTTTGATTGTTTGTTTATGTAGGTGGAAGGCATCCAGGGGATCACGTCACAAGGAGCAACCAACAAAAAGATGCAAGAGACATTGAAGCCATTATTATGAGGAATCTCTAGTATAAGGCATAATTCGATTTTGACACAATCTAGGTTCCTAATTGTGTTTTGAGTTTTTCCAGATTGATGATTATGTGGTGCATTATAGATTATGTTAAAATTTGAATAATTGTTTTACATTTATTCATAACTGAAAAATCAATGTGAATGATACAAAAAATCATAAGTAGTTAACAAACAAATATATATTGAATAGAACCTGACTGACATGTAATTAAATAACAAACTCAAAGTGAGAAATCGGTTCAATGAATTTGTGAAAAATTAAATGAACTCGCAAACGACATTGCAATACAAAGCAAAGAAAATACTTTGGATATCATCTGACTGACATTTAAATAAATGACATTGCGATCTAGCAAAAAATGCATGCATGGAAAAAAATTGAATTAGCAAATAATAATGTAGTAGTTAGCAAACAATATATTATAAATAGCGAAAGTCTGACAGTTAATTTACTCATATAGTCACGATGAGACCCTGGAACAATTCATGCGTGAAAAATAGATGAATTAGCAATAAATATTGAAAACGTTAGCAAATTATATTTTGGGAATAGCACTTGTCTGGCATTTTATTAAAAAGAGACGAATACTTAGCAAGTAATAGTTAGCAAATGGTTATTATACGATCGAAAATTGACAATTAAAAAAAGAAAATATTTTTAATATCAACTAAATGACATTTAAATAACTTGCATTGCAATGTCGCAAAAATGCATGTGTGAAAAATAATTGAGTTAGCAAGAAATATTGTAGTAGGTAGCAAACAATATATTGCGAATAGCGAATGTGTGACAGTGAATTAACTCACATACTCACAACGGCACTTGCCTGTCATATTATTAAATACGAAATCCAACAACATGTATATAATTGTGATGTGTATGGTAAAAAATAAAGCATATTCATAAAAATATGATTGAAGACAACAAACAATAAGCCTTTCTGCAATTCATATTAATATAGGTGTAATAAAATGAGAATAAAACACAAATTCGCATCCATCATTCTGTTCGACAAAAAATAAATAAACGTATCTGCTATTTCAAATGTAAAATAACATTTGTGAGAACAACTACCAAAATATGGAGAAATCAATACCGCTTAGGTAGTGAACAGTTCCTCGCATCATGACGTGCCTTTTTCTTGACAGTTGCTACACAATCGCAAGGGCTTGTTTGCTACTCTGATTGACTTCTCTACACTTTTGAACTTCTGTCTAACAAATGGTTTCAACGATGTTTCACACTCTGGTATATGATCACCACTTGCATGATTTTCTGTAGGAAAATTACTGTCCGCCATTTTTAAAAATTAAAATTCATGAAACTATATAAATTAATAATTAAAAACAAACATTATAACCGTGTAAGTAATATTGTTTCATTGTACACATATTAAAATTCATGAAACTATATAAATTAATAATTAAAAACAAACATTATGACTTTGATGAAGAACGCCTTTGAATGTCATAAGAACGCCTTGAATATCTTAGAGAATTTCACTTATGGAAGTTCTCAAATTCTTGAACTTTTCAAATGACTTCTGGTGTGATTTTCATTCTCCATATGGCCTCTATTTATAGGTGTAAGGAGAGAGAAATTCGGAGATTTAGGGCTGAGGTGGCACGATTTAATTGGCTCCTCAATATTTTGGACTTATCTTTATCAAATCCTTAATTTGTGCACAGATTTGACACGTGTCGACTCCTGATTGGTCGAGATTATCCACATATTTAAATATCAACATTTATTTATTTAATTTAGGAATTAATTCATGTAAATTTCTAAAATATAAATAAATGATATACTTTGATATTTAAATCTTTATCTCCAAATATTAAATGTCAATATCTTTTTATTTAATTTAGGAATTAATTTAATTAAATTCCTAAAATGTAAATAAATGATATATTTGATATTTAATTATTTGTATGGCATAATTTAATTTAGCCATTAAAATTTATCCGCCTGCAGTGAGTCTCTCACATATTTTTCGAGTATGATTTATTAAACAAAAGTGGGGTGTACTCGATTATACCCTCTGATAGCGATTACGGATTATTCTAAAAAATTGGAGGCTTTGACAAAGAAATACAAACACTAAAAGTTGGGATTTAGAATTAATGAAATTATATAAGATTGAGAAACTGAAGATGCAACATTTGACTGGCAAAATTGATATTTTATAGTCACTATAATCTTAATTTGTTTTTATATTTCATTTCTATATCTCACGACTTATCTTATTTTCGAACATTAAGAACAGGCCTTGCAAATTTAATTGGAGAGAGAATAGTTTCTACATTCTATGGGTGGGAGAGAACTGAGAAGGAATGATCAATCATATATTTTATAACTGCCCAGATAGTTAAAAAGTAAAAATTCATGCTGCTCGGTTGTAATTAGAAAGGTAGTTATATGTTAAATCAACCGGCATAAAATATCTTACCACTTACCGCATCAATTATATTCGAATAACTTTGGTAATAATTGATCTTCAATTATTTACTCAGCAATTCAACAACCAGTTGTACATGTACTAATTTATTATTTTCCAGTTATGGATGTCTTATTTATTATTTCAAGGTCATTGGAGTGGATATATCATTCAACTCATAATTAATTTCAAGATGTTAATTAAATCCTTTGAAGCCCAAAGTCAGTTTTATTTATTTTAGTGACAATTTTCTAATTAAATTCTCTCAAGCACAAAGCCAATTGTTTGGCGGTTAGCAGTATGAATGATGAAAAAACTAATGATAATATAATGATGTAGAAACAAAGAGTGATTTTTGAATGTTGAAAAAGGTCCAGTCCCTCGTATATTTTTTCTTAGCATCGATAATTTGCTCTATAAATATAAAGAATATGCAATGTTGAGGGGTTTAGTGTTGTGGGAAAAAAAAACAGCTAGTAAAAGCACAAAAATGACCATTACAAATATAGGTTGTGATAGAGCGAAGAAATCAGGTACTCAGAATGAATTGACAAATTTGAATTTGATTCGTCAAGCATCAATTTGGTTAGATTTTTGGACTTCATCATTTTGGAGATAAAGTGATGGAATGATTCATAGATTATTAATGAATCTTGTAATGGAGAGAGAACTCGCAAAAAAAAATTTGAATTCTTTTCAAACCAATAGTCTAATAAAGATATTTTAGGCATTTACTATAATTTTATTTTTATTTTATATTACAATATTGGCCCTATCGAGTTGTATTAATTTGTGCAATGAAACATTTCCATTTCTAATATACTATTAATTATAACAACTCTATTTTTTTTTTGGGAGGGATGTAAGGGGAATTGACGATTGAACTTTGAATAGGTCTCATTGTCTCAAACCTCCATAAGGATTATGAATACTAATAAAGCACAAGGATTATGTATCAGGATTCAGGACATCTTTATTAATTTATGATTATGTGAAGCTCAACTAGATTTTTAATGGAAGGTTCTATCCTAGGACTCGACCCATGCAATTCATCGGTGGATGTGCGCCACGTGGAGAGTACTTTTTCTGACACTTTGCAGGCAGAAAAACTCGGTTCACCTTTTTCGAACCCTGTTTGATGTTAACGGAGTTAACATTGTTGTTCCTTCCATTTGAAGCCGCGTCAGGTGGGGCCACCTCATGTCAGACGGGGTGCGGCACTATGTGCAGTTCTCACATCGCATTAAATGAAGGAGCACTATCTTGCATGGAGCTAGTGTAAAAGTTCTCGACGAATAGAGTATCTCATCGACGAGATTTGGGTAGATTTAGGAGATTTGAAAAATTTCTGTAAAAATAATACTTTGGCATAAAAGTGATTTATGTAACTTTTGGGATTTTGGGAAAATTTAATAAGATGTAATTCTGACCTAAACTTATTTAGGAATTAATTGTAAAGAACATGTAATTAAAAGAGTTAATTAGGCATAATTTTTTGTATTATATTTTATAGTTTGGATTGTTTCTTAACAATTAATTTTGTAAATTTGTTAATACTTCGAAATTAGTCCGAATTTTGCGTGCCAACCACATAACAACATTATATTATACAATGATAATAATTTATTTGTAAATCATAAATTTATGTATTTATAAGCAAGAATTAATTAATATTTATTACTTAAAACTAATATTATAAAAATTTCAATACCTAAATCTGAAATAATCAATCTGGAAAAAAAATTAGATAAGCGGAAAATTATAAAATAAGTATTAAAAATTAATTAGAAATCCTAATTGGTTGAAAAAATGAAAAATAAACTGGCAAAGTTGTAGTAAACCTAATGAAATAAAAACCGTAATAATTCAGAGGTTTGGAACTAAATACATTGTTTAACAAAAATTAGAGCATAAAAAAAATAAGAGAATTCATCGTCGAACAACTCCTTTGGTCGAGAACGCCTTCTAAAATCAAATTTATTTTTTCTTCAATTAATGCTGAGTGACGTCTCTAAGACAGACGCATGCAGAAAGTAAACAGACAGCTGTTTGCTACGCTGTTAACAGCGATTAAAAACTATTGTAGCGAACTGGTCTGCAAGGTGGGGACCTCTGATACAAACCCTATTAAAATATTATAAATCACTTTCGAGGTGTCGCGAATCCATCGGCGAATCGCAATGGGTCGAGTCCCAGGTAGAATTATACATTTTTAATTAGGTGCCAAGTGAAATACGTGTAAAAAAATTCACAAATTTTAAATTTAATCACTTTTTCAAAACCCTAATTTTTCAGTTTTTTTGTGTGGATATATATTGATATGATCCAATAACTAAAGATTAGGTAACAGTCACACTGCCATTATGATTTGAAATAAATGACCCCTAAATGTTTAACTATAAATAAACTTTATTGTCACAAATTAATTTACTTTTAAAGTCCATTTCTTCTTCTTCTTCTTCTTCTTCTTCTTCTTCTTCTTCTTCTAATAATAATAATAATAATAATAATAATAATAATAATATATACTCTAGAATGAAATTAGTAAACTCTAAAATAAAATCGTCAGCATCTTGTGCGATACATTCACTCAGAACTAACGTGTGAACTCGTACACCGCGTTCATAATTAATTTTTTTGAAATAAATATGTACTCTAAAATTGAATTAGTGAATCATAACATTAAAATGAATTATTTTATTTGATAACTTGTGCAGTGCTCGAGCTCGTATGTCTATAATTAATTTTTTTGAATTAAATATAGATTATAATTGAGATTAATAAATCATAATTAAGAAAAAATAAAAAATAAAAAAAATAAGTGCACAAGTCTGACGTTAATGCGTGCCAACAATTAATTTTTTGAACTAAATATAAATTATAGTTGGGATCATTAAACCGTAGTTGAGACTAAATAAAGGTTTTTTGGAAAAAATAATGATTGGGGGAATTTTTTATTTTTTTTACTACACGAGTCTCTTGACAGATTTGAGTGGATTTAACTTGTTTAACGGATTGTGACCCGTTAGATCGTCTGATATAAATCTTTATAAAATAAAATATTAATTAATGGGGGAGGAGGGATTTTCTCTCTCCTTAAATATTAATTTCATACATAGTTAAATATCTATATAAAATGTGTAGAATTATTTTAACTACATATGTTATATTAAACTTAAGATTGTATGAAATACTTATCTAAAGTTAGTTGTGGCAGTGCTTTAATTTTTTAGGTTAATATCACATCATTTAACTTGCACGTTATAAGTAATTAGTTAACACGATCACTTTCTTGTTGAATCTAAAACATTTTCAGCTTGTCCAACATATTTGAAGCTTATTGACACGATACTTTTTCTATTTCTACACTATCATTCTCTGGATTATCACCATGCACATATCGCGTTATTCCTATATGATGTATTCTTCGGTTAAAGCACATGAATGAATTTTATATACCTTTTAAATTCATGTTTTTAAATGTGAAGGGACATTTGCAAGTGTTGTATAATATATATTAAATTTTTTAAAAAAATAATGATTTTTATATGTAAACTCTATATAAGAATAACCTCCCTATAGTAATATTTTTCTCTGGTCCCAACGATATTACTGTATAGAGGTTTTACTGTATTTATTCTATTTTAGGGTTTTTATTATTTTTAGTAAGTTTCTAGTTTTTTGCATTGAGCATTCAAGTCACACCATCTCTTTGAAATTACTTGAAAATGGTCTAAAGAAATATAAATACATACTTGATACTTAGATTGATAGATTTAAATTGACAAAACTCATATCGATGACCGAGCCACTCTTATACTACTCCTTTTCTCAGTGAATCGGTACATAATGTAATCGATTCATCGGCGACTGAGAAAGAAATCGGCGGTCTATCGATTCGAGAGATCGCTCTGTGGCCTTCTCACCTGCGTTGCTTGCCTTGCCTTGCCTTGGATTTGGTCAGGGAGATGCAAAAATAGTACTTCAAGATCCATTACGTGTCCAGTTGAAATCGAACATTTTCACTAACCCCTGGTAACTGCGACTGGCTGCAGCTTCATGCACTGCTTCGGTCGAATTGGATTGATTCTTAAAGAAGGGTTGATAAATAATCTATTTTTAATTAGGTTATAAATCGATATTTTTTATACTCTCCCTTCCAATTATATAGTCTATTATCTAGACGCACGTAGATTAAAAATATTTATGAAAACAAGAGATTCACTACAAAAAAATCACGAAATAGCGACGGAAAATATTTACGTCGTCAATTGAACGGGCGACGGAAAATGTCTGTCTCCTAAATATGGTCGCTAAAAAAAGAAGGCGACAGAATTTTCCGTCGCCAAATATGACGACGGACTTAGCGACGGAAAATTATGTCGCCTAAAGCGTCGTGTAAAATGGTTGTCAATTCAAGGCGACCACGTTCGTCGCCTTCTGTGGCATCAGAAAAGGCAACGCAACATTTCTGTCGTAAAAAAGAATTATTTTAATTTTAAAAATAAAAAAAATCGGGCGACGAACCTTTTTTAAATTTTTTTTTATTTTTAATTCGGTTTTTTTAATTTCTTTTTCTTTTTAAATATTTATCAGTATCCAAATATAATAAAAGATCATAAAACTAATACACACACACACACTTGATTGTACATAATTTAATACAAATATATAATACATATATATATATATATATACAAAAACTGTAGCATAATAGTAGTCAAACATACAACTAAGATCTCGACCCACCATCAGGCCTTCCGGAACCGCTACCAGACACTCCGGATCCATTACCAATACCACCCGACTGCTGATTAAGAAGGCGCTCAAGCAGGAACTCCATCCTGGCCGGCTTCTTCAGTACCTGCTGCACAGAATCCTACTGGGCACTCAGCTTCTCATCCATCTGTGCCTACATCTCAGCCAGTTTCGCATCGAGCTTTGCCTGGGTATACAGCAACCCAGAGCCCTGGCTCGCTGACGATAAGGATCCTCCAGCTGCTGTAGGGCGACGAATGACAGGGGTCATGTTTCCCAGCCTGATAGCGCGCCCCTATCTGTCAGACGTCAGCACTTGACGGAAAATCTCGTCCATGTCCGGCTCCCTACCCTCAACTCTCCACTCCGTAGCCAAGGCATCACACTTATCCTGTATTTATTAAGATAAATGTAATTCATTTTTCAATATATATAAATTATTTATATATACGTATATATATATATTAAAATATTAGTACGTAAAATCTTACATTGTTCTCTCTCGCCTTGGTTGTGGTCCAATAGTTGTCTGGGCAATGAAGCTTGAGGTACGTCTGGTAGCGCATAAACATGAATAATTATAATAACTCATATCAGATCGCGCATATGATCCACGACATAAACAAAATAAAAACGAAAGTGTTAATTTATAATTCTATAAACATGAATAATTATTATAACTTGTATCAGATCGCGCATATAATCCACGGCACATCTGGCGCCTCCATGGTGAATCTGGCTGGAGGATCCTAGGCCATCGGGCTCGGTCAGGTGGTTTCTCTTGGCCAAGCGAGCCTTCTCCTGAGTCTCCTCCGTCTGCCAGTACGCTACCCATGCAGGCCAGTCCTCAAGTCGCATAAAATTGACCTTCTTGCCCGCAAGGTAGTCATCATTCTTCATATGGTACACCATGTCCCTGTACCGGTCCTGACATTTCTTCCAGAAGAGCAGAAGCACCTCATCGTCGGAGTGAGTCCACCTAAACTCCTTCTGTATTAACACATAAATAAACAACGACGTTAGTAACAATATTAAATAGCACAAATACATATAAATCAACAAATATCTTGAACTCAACCCAATACAGCATCCTCCTATTCAGGGGCACCTTCTTCAAAGCAAAGCTCGTAGGATTAAGATACATCTTGAAAATAGTTGTAATTGCCCTCGAAGTGGCGTTCGAGGGCACCACGACTCTGAAAATGCAAATTATATTGAATTATAATATACAAAAAGTAAATTAATTGAATATATATCAATATATATATATATCAACATACCTCTCTCTGCCCATAATCTCGAGCTTAACCTCATATCTCGAGTTAACTGTACGGGACTCCTCTCCCGTAGCATCGCTCTTATCCTGACCGGCGCTATCATCAACTGTACCGCCAGCGGATCCCATAGATGACATCGCTCGAGACCTAGCCCCGTGAGATTCACCACCTCTATCCATCTGACAAAAACAACTCATAAAGATATATATATATATATATATATACATATGATCTTAAACAAAAACATAAAATTCAAAATGACAAAAGTCATGAAGACATTCGAGACGATCAATTCTTCAATACTAAACAATTAATTATTTTGGACATCAAACATAATTAACACTATCAAATATCATCATCTAACTCTTCATCACTAAGTTCTTGATCAGATAAACTAATCTCTTCATCATCAGACGCAGATTCATCAAGATTGGTTTCTTCAATATCTACCAAACCACCCACTGGGTGAATGGGTAATAGATCGTCATCAATGTTTATAACGGGAGCTCGTAACTCTAAATGTTCATCATCTTGAAATGGTGGAGATATACTTGATGATGGTGCGTTGGAGGAAACATCTACGCTTGATCTGGTATTTATCTTACAAACTGTCAACCAATCACTCTTAGACCGATTCAAACTCGAGTATGAGCAATAGAACACTTAGGTTGTCTGGGTAGCCAGTCCAAATGCATCTTCTCCTGCATATCTACGTCCTTGGCGAACGGATATCATTTTATAATCAGGATGGACCATTGTCCCTCCGTGTTGACGTATCGAACCATTCACACTTGAACAAGGTCATCTTCTTAGTTGGAAGACCAAGATATTTAACCTCCAACAATCTCCCGTAGTAATCACTCTCATTAGTGGTGTAATTAGTGTCTTTAACACACACTCCACTATTAATTGTGGCTCTTCGTGACCCATGTGACACCATGTGAAACTTAAACCCATTCACGAAATAATCGTGACAAGTATTAATCCTACGTGATGGACCAACCGAGAGATCTACCAACAACTTATTAACGTTGTTTGAATGATCCTGAGCCTATGAAAACACGCAAAGTAAGAAAAATTAATATTTCATTTCAAGTCTAACAGATTATAGAACATAGACAAACATACAAAATTGACAATTGAGTGTGATTCTCATGGCCCAGGCACAATTCATTGTCCGCAGTAGCCAACATATCATAAAAGCATTGAGCTTCAAGATTGGGAGCTTCTTCAATGCCATTCATCTCATCAAAAATAAACTCTGGCCCAGCAGCATCCATCACCATCAAGTGATACGTATTCGGTTCATACGTCTCAACTAAATTTTCAGTCGGACTCATCTCTCCATGAAAGGTCCATGTGTAATAATTCGGCACAAAACTGTGCTGATAAATGTGCATTCGGACCTCAAATGGATTTCTATAAGGCCGATTCTTACACTTTGCACATGGACACTTCATATTTTCCCCATCTAAAAATGATGGATGGCTAGCTAGTGGCAAAGTCTATAAAATATTCGATCTTATGTGCAAATTCTAACAAATCAGATCCATCACGACTCCGTTGATACATCCAAGCTTGAATAGGAACTCGATTCATACTTGCCTAAATTATAAAATTAATTAGAAAAACAATTCGGCAGCATAATGATGTGAAACATATATTTTTGATTAAGTCATCGACGTAACTTAACTAGGTTCATTAACTGGCAGATACCAAACACCAGAGGAATCCAGGGGCTATCATCCCAATATATATACGTACAATTAAAATAGAGGGATCCAGGAGCCCTTATCCCAATCTAACTACATACAATTAATGTAGAGGGATCCAAGGGTCCTCGTCCCATTTAACTAACATATTGTTGGTAAAAACTATCAAGGTAGCCCAACTAGTGGTTTTGATGAGATGTTAACACATAGAAAAGTTCTATGAAAAACTATAGGTTATTCAGGCTGGAAACTGATTTAATGACCAAGTCAAATGCCATGGAGCATGATTAACCAGCTGAAGAGGATGCTTCAAGAAAACCAGTTAAAGCTGAAAAATGAAAAATATCCACTAGATAAGTAACCACCAGCTTAGCTGAAAGCTAATGAAAACTGATGAAACAAGAGCCAGCTTGAAAGATCAAGCTTGCAAGAAACCTAACTGAACTGATTGATTTACAACTAAGATCAGTCAGGCTGGGAGAAAAGCTTAGAGAAAAAGCCGACTGGAATCCAGAAATTGAAAGCTTTGTAGCTAAGCTGCCAAGACCTAGAGCTGAAGACCAAGGCAGCTGAAAATGGACCATTCCAGAACTGAAGCTTAGGGCAGTCAAGAAACTGCCAACTGGACGGTCTCAGAGTTGAAAGCCAAGGCAACTGAGAACCCATCAGCTAAAGTCCAGAACTGATAGCTGAAGCGACTGCTACCTGACAAGCAGTTATTGAAGATCTTGACACAAGATCCCTGAGAGATCCTGACAATCTTGGAGCAGAAGTTATTAAGTTCAATGGCTAGTACAATCAAAGCTTCAACGACTATAAGCATTAAAACTACTATCGATGGATCAACCAAACCAACGATTTGTAGAAACTTAACGGTCACAAAGATCACTCACCTATATAAGGAAAGTGAATCTCATTTTGATCAAGACTTTTCTCCAAAAACTAACTGTAGCGACCCGATTTTTCTAATATTTAAATTTGCTACATTTTTATTTATTTATTTTTTTTCTTTCTTCCTAAAAATATTTATTTTATTTATTTATGTGATATTAATTGATTAAGTCTAATAAGCCGCGCCTAAGTAATTTATAAGCATGAATTCATTTTAGCATATAGTAATTTTATAGCATGAGCATGCATTTAAATTTTTTTATAATTAAAGTGCCTAATGTGTTACATTTTATTTATTTTGTCCTAAGTTTATTTCTAGCCCATTTTAGTTAATTGAAGCCCAAGTATTTTTCAAGTCCAATGTTGAAGCCCGATTCTAAATATCTCATCCAATCTTCTTCTCTCTCCATCGATCTAAAAGAGATTGAGAGCAAATCTTTTTTTTAAATTTGAACTTAGCCAACTCTATCACTTTTTGATAAGGATCACCATGAGATCTCATATCCTATTCCAAATCCTAACCCTAATCTTCTAGTATAAGTAGAGGGCCCTATTCATTTGTTACCCACGCCAAAAAGAAAAAAAAAAGAAAGAAAAATCGTAGGGATCAACTGAGGTATGTGATGTTTTCATGCTTTATTTGCTTATTTCGTTTTGCATTGCATAATCATGAGGGGAGGAATAGAAGGCGGTGAGTGTAGTGGTAGCGGTTTCGGCAGATGGGGTTTGGAGAAGCACACCCACGGCGGTGGTTCAAGGTCGGCTGCATCGACGACATTGTTGCAGAGTTCCGCAGCGACATAGTTCGATGTTGTCATTCCGACGGAAAAACTCCAAGGCCAATGGTGTAGACGGCAAGGTGGAATTATGGTGATGACCTCGCTGTTCGACGGAAAAGAAACGCATGGAAAGATGAAGTGTTGAGAAGCGGCGAACCGGCCGTTGTCGTGAATGGAAAGCAAAGAAAAAGAAGAAGAAAGAATACTGATGCTGGGTTACGAAAGCTTGAGAGAGAGAGAGAGAGAGAGAGAATAGAGATGTTTGTGATATTAACTAACCTTTTGTTTTTTTCTGCAGATGGGCTTTAGGATTTTGGATTGGGCCATTGTGTGATTCATGTTTTTCTTTGGTCATTATAACTGTTTTCTATTGATAATTTGCATGATCAATTAGGATAGTAATTTGGTTGTCAAGCAAGCATGTCATGGTAATATATTGTGTGTGTGGGTGTGCGTGAATGATATATATATATATAATGTGATTGATAGATATATATATATATATTATATATGTGTTGTACGTGAATTATATATATATATATATATATTGCATGGGTGGTTGATTTTCATATATATATGTATAAATATATATGTAACGTTTATATATATATATATATATGTATAACTATATATGTAATGTTTATATATATATATATATATATATATTATAAGCATGTATAAATAAAAAGGGATTAAAAGAATTTTGTTACTATATTTGATTATTGTTTTAAAGCATGCATTATAGATAAACATTACGCATGATTTTATTTCTTTGTGCACTATATTAATTTACAATAAATAATTTATAGGAGGCGCGCCGGGCTTAATTAATTAATATCCAAGTCAAGGTCAAGGTGGGGTTTTACGTGATTTCTGTCCCGATTATTCTCTCTATATTTTATTATCAAGTATGTGATGACACAGCACAGTACAGGGCCTTCGGGTTATAAATGAAAATGGGCCTCCGGGCTAAATGAGACTGGGCCGACGGGCTATATGGTTTGGTCTACGGACTGAACAAATTTTTATTTATTATCATTTACTTGCTTAATTTTATATAGCTTGGATAATTGGACACTCCCCACTGAGTTAAAGTACTCACCCCAAAAACTTTATCTTTTTCAGATGGAGGCTCGGGTGATGCTTAGCGGATCAAGATACGATGGTGGTGGTCATGGTCTCGATTAAATAACGATTTTAAATAAATTTAGATATTTTTCTTATTAGAATTTTCCGCTGTGATCTTTGAGACCTTAATATTTGATTATTTGTGACTTTTCTTCTATCTATTAATAAAAGCATGTTTAACGTTTCATTTTTATTAAGAGTAATAAAATTGGGGCGTTACAGTTTGGTATCAGAGAGCGCTTACGTTCCTGAATACTAAAAAAAAAAAGCAAGTAAGCAAGTAAGTTAAGACCATCATCGCATCCGCAGCATCACCCCGAGTAAAGGTAAAAGAAAGGGTTTTATTTCAAGTTATGCAAGTATGATTATATGTATTGTTTATGAAAATGTTTTATAGTCCTCGAAGTTTTGGTTTAGATGGTTCGGTTAAAGAAGACGGCGAGAATGAGTACGTGAGGTCAAATTCCTGGTCGGCCATTAGCTAGTAGAGAGGAAGATTTAAAAGACCACTTAATAGGGAAGTTTTATGAGCTATGGTGGGATGATACAGCACCAGAGATGCAATTGTTGAAGATCCAACATCTTTGGAAGAAGATGGAACAGGCAAAGTGTGGGCTTGACCCAATCGAAGCTGCTGAGAGGGTCCAAAATATCATTGGATCTCCCCTTATGAGAGATTTTGCTGATGACGCACTGAAGGATTTGACTCTGGAGGTACCAAAAGGGCGGTCGAGTGTTGAGATAATAGATTTTGATGATTTTATCAACCACATTCTGCAAAATTGGAGGAAGGAGTTCTATGGCCGAGTTTCCAGAGGGGTTAGGATATCGCGTCAGAAGCCCTATGAAAGCTTGAATTTGGGAAAGAGGATGAGGCGAGCTAGTAGCATTTAGAAGAATCTAGTAGTTTGGTTTATCGGCATAGTATTATTTGTCTTTAGTTTTAGTCTCTAGTATTTAAATTCTTCCAGATTAATAGTATTATTTCGTTGCAAATAGTTAAAAGTTATTTCTTTTAAGCAATTAAATGAATAAAAGTAGTTATTATTTTTTTTAAGGATATTTTAACCATTTTGCTATGGTCGACAATAGGAATCATGCCACCAAAGAGGAATACACAACCAATCCAAGAGGAAAGCGAGGAAACGGAGTCAATGAATAATTTTGACAACAATGAGAATGGGGGAAATAACAACAACGACATGGATGCATTTGCCAAAAATCTTGCAGATGCACTAAGAAGAGTTCTACCCCAACCAAATCAGAATCAGAATCAGAACCGGAATCAGAATCAACATCAACAGCAGGAAGGAGATGGTATCTTGATGCATTTTTGCCAGTTGGGACCGCCCAAGTTGAAAGGAACTGGAGGGCCTCTAGCCGCAGAAGAGTGGATTCGGGAACTGGACCGAATCTTTGATTACTTGGGATGCTCAAATGCCCAAAGAGTTACCTGTGCGGTGTTCCAACTGACCGAGGATGCAAGGCACTGGTGGGAGGCAGTGAAGATCAGCATGAGCCCAGAGCAGCAAGCCAATCTGACCTGGACTGTTTTCAAGAAAATGGTCATGGATAACTATTTCCCAAAGGTGTTCCGAAAGCAAAAAGAAAAAGAACTGATGAATATAGAGCAGGGCAGCATGACCATTCTGGAGTACGAGCAGAAATTCAATCAGCTAGCTCGTTATGCTCCTCACTTGGTGGACACAGATGAGAAGAAGGCCTGGAGATTTGAAGATGGGTTGCGACCTGAGATTGGGGCACACTTATCCGCACTCAATCTCAGCACTTACTCAGAAATTGTGCAACGAGCTCGGGCAGTTTCTACCCGTCTGAACCTGGACAAACCTACTCCAAAATTTCCCAATAATGGTGGGAAACGGCGATGGGATGAGCGCAACAATCAGAACAGAGGAAGGAGTTTCCAGCCTGACAAGAAGCCGAGAACTGAAGGAGGAAGCAGACCAGAGGCAGCAACAGAAAAACCTTTGTGCCAGAAATGTCAGAAACGACACTATGGGAAATGCATGCTCGGAGAGAATGGTTGCTATCGTTGTTACCAACTGGGGCACCAAGCAATGAATTGTCCCTTGAACCGGAATTTCAACATCTCCAATGCCACCAGGAAAGGAAATGCGCGAGCATTTGCCATGAACCAGGAAGAAGTGGCCAAGACGATGATAGGTATCTTATCAGTACTCAACAAGTCTGCCTTAGTACTTTTCGATTCGGGTGCTTCTCATTCTTTTATCGCAAAGAGATTTTATGAAAAAGCTAATGTAAAGTGTGATGAGGAGACTGAACCTTTAAGAATAAGTATCCCGTCGGGCAAATCAATGAAGGCGGATCATTTGGCTAAAGGAGTCAAATTAGCACTAGAAGAAAGGACTTTGGAGGCTGACCTATTCATCTTAGAGATGAAATATTTTGACGTGATTCTAGGGATGGATTAGCTGAGTCAAAATGACGCAGTTATCAAATGTCGTGATCGAGAAGTCATTTTTCAGCAACTGGGAAGAAAACAATTCTCATTCAAAGGAACCAAGACGAGCAGAACACCTCACATCATCTCAGCGATGAAAGCAATGAAGATGATAAGAAGAAATGATTGCCAAGCATTTTTGGTAAATGTGATGAGCACGGAAGAGCAGGAGAAAGCCATGGAAGATATTCCGATAGTACGAGAGTACTCCGATGTCTTTCCCGAAGACATTACTGGCGTACCACCAAACAGACAAGTGGAGTTCTCCATCGATATAGTGCCAGGAGCGGCACCGGTTTCTAAAGCACCATACCGGATGGCGCCGAAAGAATTGGAGGAACTGAAAGTTCAAATACAGGAGCTTTTAGATAAGGGATACATACGGCCTAGTGTGTCACTGTGGGGTGCACCAGTCCTCTTCGTAAAGAAAAAAGATGGGAGCATGAGGATGTGCATTGACTACCGCGACCTAAACAAGCTCACTATCAAAAACAAGTACCCATTGCCCAGGATTGAAGACCTGTTTGATCAATTGAAAGGAGCAGGAGTGTTCTCAAAAATCGATTTGAGGTCGGGGTATCATCAGCTGAAGGTGAAAGAAGGAGACATTCCCAAAACAGCATTCCGAACCAGATATGGCCATTACAAGTTCACAGTAATGCCGTTTAGACTAACCAACGCACCTGCAGTGTTCATGGATTTGATGAACAGAGTGTTCCACCCATACTTAGACCGGCTTGTCATAGTATTTATTGATGACATTCTGGTGTATTCCAAGGATGAAAAGCAGCATGAAGAGCATCTGCGGTTGGTCCTAGATACATTGCGAAAGGAGAAGCTTTATACCAAATTCAGCAAATGTGAATTTTGGCTGGATCGAGTTGTGTTTCTTGGGCACGTGATAACAGCTCAAGGAGTAGAAGTAGATCCATCAAAGGTGGAAGCAGTGAAAAATTGGGAGCCGCCGAAGAATGCTGGTGAGATAAGGAGTTTCTTGGGACTTGCCGGATACTACAGACGCTTCATTGAAGGTTTCTCGAAGATAGCCGGTCCATTAACTCAGCTGACAAGGAAGGGCGTCAAATTCGAATGGAGTGAGAAGTGTGAAGAAAGTTTCCAGCTACTTAAACGGAAACTCACCACTGCACCTGTTTTGATTATTCCAGAAGGCAGTGAAGGATTTGTGATATACTGTGATGCTTCCAAACAGGGACTCGGATGTGTGCTAATGCAGCACGGAAAAGTGGTGGCCTATGCGTTAAGGCAGTTAAAGACGCATGAACTCAATTACCATACTCACGACTTGGAACTAGCAGCAGTCGTTCACGCATTGAAGATATGGCGACACTTTCTCTATGGGGGAAAATGTGAAATTTTCTCGGATCACAAAAGCCTGAAGTATTTCTTCACCCAGAAGGAACTAAACATGAGGCAAAGGAGGTGGCTCGAGTTGGTTAAAGACTACGACAGCACAATACATTATCACCCAGGAAAGGCGAATGTGGTAGCTGACGCGTTAAGCAGAAAAGGGACAAATACATCTCAGCTTGTACAAGAATTCGCTAAGATGAAAATAGACGTGGTTCCACCAGCAGAAAGTACTACATCAGTTTTGGCAACCTTGACAATGCGCCCGTTGCTGAGAGATTAGATCAAGGCAACACAAGAGAATGATAAATTCCTGTGCAAAATAAAGGAGCGAGTGTTGAAGGGCAATATTCAAAATTTTGCATTGGCAGATGACGGAGCATTAGTTTTCGAAGGAAGGATCTGCGTTCCCAAGAATAGCGAGATAAGAAAGGAGATATTAGAAGAAGCTCATAATACACCATATTCCATTCATCCCGGAGGAACCAAAATGTATCAAGACTTGAAGAAATATTTTTGGTGGAGGAACATGAAGAGATCTATCGGCGAATATGTGGAAAGATGCATGACTTGCCAACAGGTGAAAGCAGAACATCAGTGACCAACAGGTCTTTTGCAACCGCTCGAAATTCCGGAGTGGAAATGGGAAAATATCGCCATGGATTTCATGGTAGGATTGCTAAAAACGATCAAAGGAAACCACGCAATTTGGGTGATAGTGGACAGACTCACGAAATCTGCACATTTTCTACCAATGAAGATGACAAACAGCATGGATCGTCTGGCCCAGCTTTACGTAGATGAAATTGTGAGACTGCATGGAGTACCAGTAACTATTGTATCTGATCGAGATACGAGATTCACCTCAAACTTTTGGAGGAGTCTACAAGAAGCAATGGGAACAAAGTTAAGGTTCAGCACCGCTTACCATCCTCAAACTGATGGGCAGTCAGAAAGAATCATCCAGACGCTAGAAGACATGTTGCGAGCCTGCGTGATGGATTTTGGGGAAAATTGGGAAAGACATTTACCGCTGGTAGAATTTGCCTATAACAACAGTTACCAAGCAACCATCGGGATGGCTCCTTATGAAGCATTATACGGGAGGAAGTGCAGATCGCCTCTGCACTGGGACGAAGTCGGTGAAAAGAGGATTCTAGGGCCAGAGTTAGTCGAAAGGACGGTAGGTGTAATCAACAAGATTCGGGACCGTATCAAAATTGTGCAAGATCGACAAAAGTCGTACGCTGACCTTAAAAGAAGGGATTTTCATTTCGAGATCGGGGATAAAGTTTTCTTAAAGTTGTCGCCTATGAGAGGAGTCGTGCGTATTGGCAAAAGAGGGAAGCTAAGACCAAGATTTATAGGGCCATTCGAAATCTTGGAGAGAGTTGGGGAATTAGCATATCGACTTGCTTTACCACCAAGTTTGACCTCAATACATGATGTTTTCCATGTTTCATCCTTAAGAAGATATATTCACGATCCGGGCAATATCATGAATTTTGCCGAGTTAGGGTTAAGTAAGGATTTAACTTATGAGGAATACCCAATAGCTGTGCTGGATAGGAAGATTCACGTACTAAGAAATAGGGAAACGCCTTTGATTAAGGTCCAGTGGAGTAGACACAGTGTAGAGGAGGCTACTTGGGAAAAAGAAGAAGAAATTATGTCTAGATACCCGCAGTTTCTAGGCTCAAGTAAGTAATTTTGAGGATGAAATTTTTTTTAGTAGGGAAGGATGTAGCGACCCGATTTTTCTAATATTTAATTTTTTCTTTCTTCCTAAAAATAATTATTTTATTTATTTATGTGATATTAATTGATTAAGTCTAATAAGCCGCGCCTAAGTAATTTATAAGCATGAATTCATTTTAACATATAGTAATTTTATAGCATGAGCATGCATTTACATTTTTTTATAATTAAAGTGCCTAATGTGTTACATTTTATTTATTTTGTCCTAAGTTTGTTTCTAGCCCATTTTAGTTAATTGAAGCCCAAGTATTTTTCAAGTCCAATGTTGAAGCCCGATTCTAAATATCTCATCCAATCTTCTTCTCTCTCCATCGATCTAAAAGAGATTGAGAGCAAATCTTTTTTTTTTAAATTTGAACTTAGCCAACTCTATCACTTGTTGATAAGGATCACCATGAGATCTCATATCCTATTCCAAATCCTAACCCTAATCTTCTAGTATAAGTAGAGGGCCCTATTCATTTGTTACCCACGCCAAAAAGAAAAAAAGAAAAGAAAGAAAAATCTTAGGGATCAACTGAGGTATGTGATGTTTTCATGCTTTATTTGCTTATTTCTTTTTGCATTGCATAATCATGGGGGGAGGGATAGAAGACGGTGAGTGTAGTGGTAGCGGTTTCGGCAGTTGGGGTTTGGAGAAGCACACCCACGGCGGTGGTTCAAGGTCGGCTGCATCGACGACATTGTTGCAGAGTTCCGCAGCGACATAGTTCGATGTTGTCATTCCGATGGAAAAACTCCAAGGCCAATGGTGTAGACGACAAGGTGGAATTATGGTGATGACCTCGCTGTTCGACGGAAAAGAAACGCATGGAAAGATGAAGTGTTGAGAAGCGGCGAACCGGCCGTTGTCGTGAATGGAAAACAAAGAAAAAGAAGAAGAAAGAATACTGATGCTGGGTTACGAAAGCCTGAGAGAGAGAGAGAATAGAGATGTTTGTGATATTAACTAACCTTTTGTTTTTTTTTCTGCAGATGGGCTTTAGGATTTTGGATTGGGCCATTGTGTGATTCATGTTTTTCTTTGGTCATTATAACTGTTTTCTATTGATAATTTGCATGATCAATTAGGATAGTAATTTGGTTATCAAGCAAGCATGTCATGGTAATATATTGTGTGTGTGGGTGTGCGTGAATGATATATATATATATATATATATATATATATAATGTGATTGATAGATATATATATATATATATTATATATGTGTTGTACGTGAATTATATATATATATATATATATATTGCATGGGTGGTTGATTTTCATATATATATGTATAAATATATATGTAACGTTTTTATATATATATATATGTATAACTATATATGTAATGTTTATATATATATATATATATATTATTATAAGCATGTATAAATAAAAAGGGATTAAAAGAATTTTGTCACTATATTTGATTATTGTTTTAAAGCATGCATTATAGATAAACATTACGCATGATTTTATTTCTTTGTGCACTATATTAATTTACAATAAATAATTTATAGGAGGCGCGCCGGGCTTAATTAATTAATATCCAAGTCAAGGTCAAGGTGGGGTTTTACGTGATTTCTGTCCCGATTATTCTCTCTATATTTTATTATCAAGTATGTGATGACACAACACAGTACAGGGCCTTCGGGTTATAAATGAAAATGGGCCTCCGGGCTAAATGAGACTGGGCCGACGGGCTATATGGTTTGGTCTACGGACTGAACAAATTTTTATTTATTATCATTTACTTGCTTAATTTTATATAGCTTGGATAATTGGACACTCCCCACTGAGTTAAAGTACTCACCCCAAAAACTTTATCTTTTTCAGATGGAGGCTCGGGTGATGCTTAGCGGGTCAAGATGCGATGGTGGTGGTCATGGTCTCGATTGAATAAAGATTTTAAATAAATTTAGATATTTTTCTTATTAGAATTTTCCGCTGTGATCTTTGAGACCTTAATATTTGATTATTTGTGACTTTTCTTCTATCTATTAATAAAAGCATGTTTAACGTTTCATTTTTATTAAGAGTAATAAAATTGGGGCGTTACACTAACTCTTGCTATTTTGCAGATTGAGCTTTCTTTCTCCCTCCCCACAGCTCAAAGTTTAATCATCACAAGTGCGATAAGTCTTGCTGAGAAGATGTGCTTCAAGTTCCAAAGCAAGCCGCTAGCTGTCGAAGAAATCCATCCAGAGCAAAGCTTCTCAGCTCAAGCTATTCAATGATTAACTACTCAGCTCAGTTCAAGGAGCATTCAAGTTGATAACAGATTCAAGACTGTTTTTCTTGAAGATCAAGAGAGATCTAAAATTTTGTAAAAACGGGCAATAGCACCTAAAGTCTCAGCGAGTAGTTGGGACCGATAAGTGTGAGCTATCAACCAGAACTGACTAAGGAGGGGCGTATTGATAAGTCCGTTCTTCCGAGACAGCAACAGTTGAAGAGGGAACCGCGCTCGGTTTGAAGAGTGCCGTTTTCAGGTTCAACATATTTCTTCACTGTGTAGCTATAATAAAGAAACTTTACAATTGCATAGTGGATTGTCCTTCTAAAGAGAGGACGTAGAGACAGGAAGCTTCGAACCTCTATAAGTCTTGTGTGTGTTGTACTTTCTGCTTAAGCTTTATGCATAACTCTTAACTGCACACTATCGCACACAAGCTGCACTCAAGAGCAAAGATTTCTATCTCAACTGAGAAGTGCATAGATAAGCTTTCTAAGCGAGTCAAGGGCCCCGTATATTCTGCACAAAAGTTCAAGTTTTTGAGTTAGTTTATTCACCCCCCTCTAAACTGACATAGACTCGCACCGGGACCAACACATGCTTTCATAAATTCAAATTAACATGCTTTAATAATTTCATTTAACATGCTTTCAAAAATTCAACTAACATGCTTTCATAAATTCAAATTAACATGCTTAAATAAATTCAACAAACATGCTTAGATAAATTCAACTAACATGTTTTCATAAGAAATGTTCAAACGGTATTTTTTATTCATTTTTTAGGATATAATTGTGGAAACTTTTGGAATGATTTAGAGAAATTTGCATTCTCTTTGAACACATTTATTTTTATTAATAATGATTAATACGGAATATTTTTATCATTTATGTTACCTTATGTTCATTTTTTTAATAGAAAATTAAAGAAGAAAGAACGTGGTCCACCCTTGTTCATTTATTGTTAGAAAATGCTACTGGAAAGTTACCTTATGTTTTTTTTTTTTTTGCTTTCTTTCTTTTATTTAATATTTAGGGTTATTAATTTTTATTTGAATAATGATAATTGTATTTTTTGCCCTTTCGTTCTTTTTTTCTTCCTTTTGTTTATTCTTTTTCATTTTATTCAAATTTCTTATATTTTATTCAAACCCAAGTTTAAATTTGAAACTAGGGAGTTTCAAGAACTTTACTGTAGTTCAATCAAATTGTTGTTAAAATTTATGCACCAGTTTTATTCATATATATATATATATATATATATATATATATATATATATATATATCTAAAACACAATTTGAAACAAAAGCTTAAAAGTGAATAATCTGAAACAAAATTTTAAGTGACTTAATCAATTACCTTAATTTCAGCTCCTAATTCCACGTTCTTTTGCTAAACGCATGACCAATACCTCTATCAGATTCAAAACCGGTTTGTTTTATTCTATTTTCGTTCGAATTACTAATTTTTATTCATCGATCACAATCTGCGTTTTAGATCAAATGTTGACTGAAAAACATAATTTTACAATTTACAACTTAGATCAAATACTAACATGCAATTTACAATCACAATTAAAAAAAAAACACACATACACACACAAGGATGAGAACACTTACCGGCGGCGACGAGCGGCGGGGGCGAGCAGCGACAAGCTGTCATCGGCGGGCACAGCGGCGGTGTCCGCGCAAGTGCAGGCGGTGGTCGGCGTACACAGAGAGAGAAAAGGGGAGGGGGGAGGGTGGTCGGCGTCTCGGGACGGGGGTGTCCGATGGTCAACGTCTCAGGTGGAGAGGCGGCGTCACGGCGGAGGAGGGATTTAGGGTTTTTTTTTTTTAATTGGGGGGAAATAGGGAAGAAGGGACTGGAGCTCGATTATTACAAGACCAGGCGACGGAAATGGCGACGGACCATTCCGTCGCCCGATTAAATTATTTAAAAAAATATAAAAAATAAGGCGACAGAATATGTCCGTCGCCTTATTATTCCGTAAAAAAAAAGAATTAAAAAAAAATTAGGCGACGGAATAGTTCAGTCGCCTCATTTCTGCAGAATTAAAAAAAAAAGTGACGGAAACTGTCCGTCACCCCACGTGGCGACCGCTATATACGTCGTCTTTCCGTCGCCCGAAATTTTTTTTTTTTGTAGTGATTAAACCTAAACGTCCAATAATACATTTATTTAATATTTATGATTTTTAAAATTTAAGTGGTTAGTTTTTTAATTTTCAAGAATAAATAAGGGTGTATTTGTATATTACTATGAAAATTAATGTTACTTATAGTAAAGAAACTATATAATTGGGACGCTTCAAAATAGTAATAGATACTATATAATCCGGATGAAAGGAGTATTAATTAAGTGTTAAGTGTAATAGTAATTAATGATAATAAAAACGGCGGTGGATTAATCATGTCGGAGCATCAGTAAAGGTTAGAGAAAATTAATTGAATTAGGTAATGCGAAAACAAGTACCCGAAATATGAGAAAATATCGTATAACAATACAAACCATTAGGCTAGTGAATTTTAATTGGGAAAAAGACCACTGAATATTAGGGAATATACAACAATATCAATTTGGACTTACGAAATTGCTATTTTATATTCACTATATCTTTCATCTTTGTTTCTCTCTATGCCGAAATGCAATTCTAATAAGTAATAGTAATAAATACATTAATGATCTTAGTTTAATCTTATCTATTAAGACATTGATGCACGCCACTTGTAACATCACAAAAAGGACATAATATTCAACCACATAAGGAGATAGGAGACAAAAATTTATCATGAATATAAATAGGCATGACACTGAGCTAGCAGTAAATAAGTAAATTAACATCACAAGAGGACATAAATTATGAGCCGTAGCTTGAATTTATTATACAAATTTCTTTAGATGAATTTACTTAGCAGTAAAATAACCTAAAGATGACTCAGCATCCAAATGACTAAAAGGAGTTAAGTATGATTTTGGAGTCAAAAAATTGATAAAAAGTTAAATTCGTAATTTTTAAAAAGAATAAAAAATGTAGGCATCAAAATGCAATTTGCAATGTCCTGTAAGGTCTCCATCCTATGATATATGACCTTTTAGTCCACTTTATATTTCACTCTTTAATGTCTCAATCATCAGAAAATTAATAATTGCAAACAGAAAGTGGAGCAGATGATCACATTTTCCATTTTACACCTTGAAAGTCCCATATTGACAAGATGATCAATTAAGCAGACGAAATCCAAAATTCTCTAATAACAACTGATACTACATCTCATTCTGTCACAGAACTATGTCGGCATAAAATGATAGTAAATTCCATATAGTAATTGATTCATAAAAGACTAAACAGAGAAAACTCTTCCTATTCATTAGAAAGTTGCAGCTGCTTCATCAACTCCAATTCCATCTCCAATTCCAACCTCTTCTTCTTCTCATTCTCCACCTCCATCTTCAGATTCACAATCTCCTGCATCAGCTGTTCTTCCCGTCTCGTCTCGCCCCATTCGTCGCCGCCGAGCAATGCAATAACCTGCCCCACCCTCTGCCTCTGATCATCCAAACTTTCCCTAAGAAACAGCATTGAATCCAACACTGACGCCGCTGCACCACCTCCACTTCCGCTGCCTGCATCACAGCCCTCAACATTCTCTTCATTTCCCTTTTCTTCAATCACAACTTGTTCATCATCAGCTGGGAAAACAGGATCCAACTCGAACCCTTCCTCATTGAAGTTCCATCCACTAATCCTTCTATGCTTCACGATCTCTCCCGTGGAAGAATCATCTCCCTCGTCGTCTTCGTCGCTGCTTTTGCTCTTGAGACGATGAATCTGCGCCCGCTTAAACCTCTGCTCAACCGCCGGCACTTCCTGCAGCACATTCTTGATCAAGAAATCAGGCCCTTCGCAGTTCTTGAAAAACGAATGCTTCAACAACTTCTCCGGAGTCGGCCTCTTCGAAGGTTCATGATCGAGGCACAAACCAACCATATCCTTGAAAGACTTGGAAAACCTCTTGTTCTTGCTAGCCTTCGTTTTGTCGTATTGATCAGAAAACCGAAATTTCTTGGTGATCTTCATCATCAACGATTTGGAAGGAGGGAGATGAGAGAGAGGAGGCCTTCCATGGGCTAATTCCAACGCAGTAATTCCAAACGACCACATATCAGCCTTGAATCCATACCCTGTGTGTGAATGTATCACCTCCGGCGCCATCCAATACGGAGTTCCGGTGACATCAGTGAACATTCTAGACATTGCAGACGACGATCCAGACCAACCATACGACAGGCTCGACTCATAAACCGAAGCAGAGAACCCGAAATCGGCTAACTTCACCGTGCCATTGGAGTCTATGAGAATGTTGCTAGCCTTGATATCTCTGTGGAGATGGCCTTGATCATGCAGATAGGATAGAGCACACAAGATTTCTTTGAGAACTGCAGCGATGCATGGCTCCGGTAGGCCGTCGGGGTACGACGAGGCGATGATCGACTGAAGAGAACCGCCGGACATGAAGGGCATCACCACCCAAAGAGAGGTGTTGACGGTGAAGGAGCAGTGGGCTCGAAGAATGTTGGGGTGGTAGAGAAGAGTCAGGATCTTGTCTTCGCGTCGAACATTCTCGAAATCTTCCTTTGATTTTTCGAGATCGATGGCTTTGATGGCTACGACAGAGGACTCCATTGGAATGCAGATGGCCTTGTACACGATGGCGCTGACTCCTTTGCCGATTTCATCAAGAATCTTGTAGCAGTTTGAGTCGAGAGGGTAGTGTTGGTTGATGCTGATGGCCTTTCTTGGATGATCATCTTCTCTCTCTTCGTAAGCCATGAAGATGAAGGATTAAGTATGAGCGGTCGTTTCTTGATTGGTTTAGAGAGAGAAGGCGAGGAAATTTGTTGCGAGAGGTTTCTGTATTTGAAGATGAATGAGGGAAATACAAAAGAAAGGCTGAAGCGGATTCTTGTGAGAGAGAGTTTTATGCAGCGGTTTATGTGAACACGGTGAAAAGTGAAGGTCTCATTCATGTGATTTTTCAACTGCTTTATAGATGAAGGCGAGACAAAAATGGGGATTCGGTTTTTTTTGTTTTTGTTTTTTTTTTTAGCTTCAATATAAAAGAAATGAATTTACAAATGACGTAATGTAGTGGTAAATCGAATGAGCATTAAAAGATGAAGTTATTTTGCTGGTAAACCTGATGATAATATGTGGTACATGAGAAAAAGGAAGAAACAAAAAGTGGATGACTCTAGGTAGTGTGACTAGTGATAAATGAAATAACATGAATCTGAGATGGGATTACGAATTTGATATATATTTTCAGATATAGCAACAAAATGAAATAAATTTGCACCACAAAGGGGAAATTTGCACATTTGCCAATAATTAAACTTTTCACCGTTGAAGTGAGAAACAAGTGAAAATAAGTTGTATGCAACTGCAAGCGTATACATGCCATGGCAAGAAGGTTTTTAGAAATTTTATGTGAACTCGAAAGAGAAGCAACGCAATCTGGAAAATTATTCAATTCACAAAAACAAAAACCCATTCCAATTGAGTCCCTTCCTCATAAAGATAAATTGAGGAAATTAAAAAAAAAAAAAAAAAAAACTTTTTTCCCATAGAATGTAGTAAATTAGATTTTAGCTTTAGACATCAAATTTGATCCTTCATTATAAATTCAGCTAATTGTTATGCTTTCTATTAAATCCCTCCTGCCTTGAGATTTAGTAGCGCCTACGGTTCCGGTTCCGGTTTGTAACCGCCGGTTTGGAGCGCCGACGGTTAGCGCCGGTTTCCGAATTTTTTTTTATTCGAACTCGAATGGACGATTGGATTTTGATAAATTAAACAAGTTTATTTAAATTTTGATAAATTCAACACAAGTTTATTTAAATTTTGATATTATTATAATTTATATAACTTTATAATTTATAATTTTATATCTTACAATTTACAAGTTACAACTTTACAACTTACAACTTACAAGAATATTGAGAAATGAGAATACAAATTAATTTATCAAATTACATATCGTAAATTAATCAAACTATGAAAATATGAAATTACAATTTACAAATTTACAAGTTACAATTTAATACTAAATTACAATTTACAAGTTACAACTTTACAACTTGCAATTTACAAGAATATTGAGAAATGAGAATACAATTTAATTTATCAAATTACAAATCGTAAATTAATCAAACTATGAAAATATGAAATTACAATTTATAAATTTACAGGTTACAATTTAATACTAAATTATAATTTACAAGTTACAACTTTACAACTTGCAATTTACAAGAATATTGAGAAATGAGAATACAATTTAATTTATCAAATTACAAATCGTAAATTAATCAAACTATGAAAATATGAAATTATAATTTACAAATTTACAAGTTACAATTTAACACTAAATTACAATTTACAAACTATAATTAACATTTAACAATTTGACCAATTTAGGGGGGAAAAAGAAATAATTGAAATTTAGGCCTGCACTTCATATGAAGCTGCCTACGTATCCCTTACCTTGGAATCAAAACCCTCGTAGTTCATTTTACCTTTTTTCCTTGGCGAGTCTAGAATTCGAAGTCGTCGTCCCAATCATCCCCGGTTTGGCTCCCCCTTCAGCTTCACTCACCGAGCCAACTTCAATGAGCGGGTCATCCATCAAGTCATCCAAACGGTTCTCTTGCTCTCTTTGGTCGGCTTTGGACTCGTCCTTCAACATCATTTGAGCTTCGAGGTGATTCGGTGTCAAATTTGATCTTCGTTCGTCCAACATGTAACCGGATTCACTGAAAGCTTGCTCGACCGCAACTGTTGATGTCGGGACTCCAAAAATCTCCCTTACCATAATTGCAAGCAAAGGATACCACTCTTGATTTCGGGACGACCACTTGAGAACATCAAAATTATTGGGACCTGCATTTTCATCATCAGGGGGCACAATAGGGTCTTGCAAATACATTTCTAATTCATTTTGACTACGCCTAACACTTCCTCTACTTTGGAAAAAAATTTAGAATTCTTGTAAAACACTACTACGTGAAGATGAAGTATTTAATCCTAACGAAAAAGTACTACTAGAACTTTAAGAACGACTTGTTTGACGAGTTATACTATCACCATATTTTATCTCATATTTTCTGTAAAGTGAATATATAGACTCATAAATATCTTTTTTAATTTCTTCAGCAAGTGGCACATATATATTCATACCTCCGCCGTCGGGATCGGATCCTGTAAAACTCATACCAGATAAAAATCTATTATAGATATCAATCATGTCGTTAGTACCACTGAGTTTAAAAGTAGGATCCAATATTTTTGCAATCAAAAAAATATTAGGCACATGATCAAAATATTTAAGCCATTTTTTTACCATGGCTAGAATCATCTCTTGCAAATCGGGCTTATGACTACAAGAATTAAATTTTACAGCAATTAAACAACAATGATACATAAATTTACAAACAGTAGGGTAATACACATCAGATAAATCTTTTGTTGCATATTGGAAAACTTGTAAAAGCTCCATTAGCTCAATACAATCATCCTAATACGAAGATAATAAAATAAACGATTCAATATGCGTAGCAAAAAAAGAACATAATAATTCACGATATTCCAAAGTTGCAGAAAGCATTTCATAAGTAGAGTTCCACCTATTAGGCACATCTAAGTTAAAAATTTTAGCATGCACACCATTTTTCTTACATAATTTTTCCCACCTACGTCTAACTCTAACTCTGCCATGAATATAATCAACAGCATCACAAATAGGTTGAATTGAGTTATTTAATATTCTAAGTCCATCTTGAACACATAAATTTAAAATATGAGCAATACATCGAGTATGAAAATATTTACCATGCAAGGTTGGATTACATGCTTGAATTAATTCTCTAATACTAGCCGTATTAGCACCCGCATTATCAAAACCAATAGAAAAAATTTTATCAAGCATTTTAAATTGATTGCAAATTTTAATAATAGCCTTAGCAATATTAACAGCACTATCTTGACAGTTAAATCTACGAAAAGCAATTAAATATTTATTCAAATTCCATGAATAATCAATCCAATGCAATGTAACAGCAATATAATGACGACGGATAAATTTATCAGACCAAATATCAGAACAAATAGCAACCCTATAAGGAATTTTACTAATAATACTTTTCAATTTCGACTTATATCTTATATGCAATCTTTCAAGGATTCTAGTTATGGTCATTCTAGGTATTCTTTGAGCACCAGGATTATAAGCAACTTTCATACGACATTCAAAATTCATGCTATCAGCAAATTGAAGTACTAAAGATTCTTCACAAATAAAATAACACATTTGTTCCCTAGTAACTAGAAGGTCAAACCTAAATAGTTGAGATGAGTACGGCGTACCTTCACCTTGGCTTTCGACATTTTGACTGTTTATCGATTGGAAGTTGAGTTGCGATTGAGCTTGAGCATGCCCAAGTTCGACTTGATGATTGTTAGTGATGTGTGACCAGTATGTCCCATAGCCTCCTACGGTATGAAATTTGTATTGCTTCGGACAATAGTTGCAATACAAATCAAACACACCCTGTTCATTCTTCTTTGCCACCTTTCAGAAATGAATAGTAAAGAGAGCGGATTTCAGTGCCATATTTCTTGTTGGAACGGGAACCTCCGCCTCGTCTGTGTCGAGATCGATGGATGGAATTCCGCTGAAAGCACGAGATTCTTGATATCGTTACAATTCTTCAAACTGGATCCATCTTGCCACTTCTTCGTCAACTTCCATTTGAGTAGTAGGATTGTTGTAAAAACTGCCACCACTTGGATCGTTGTAGAAACCACCACCACTTGGATCGTTGTAGAAACCGCTATTGGCTCCGCCATAGAGTTTCACATATTCTTCAGGTTGTTGTTGTTGAAATTGAGGCGACTTCGTATCAGCATCATCAGAAATATGTACTCTAGAATGAGTACGACGATGACAACGTGGAGCTTCGGAACTATCAGCAATAGCTTTGCCTTTACCCTTATCAGCTCGGCTACCTCGGCTAGACATGATGATTAGGGATGATAGAAAATGAGTAGAAATGAAGAAATGAAGAAATTGAGATTATGAGAGTTGAGAGAGTTGAGACTTGAGAACTTGAGATTGAGGATTGAGAGTGGAGAGAGTAACTTTGTAAGATTGTAACTTGTAAAAAACTTGAATGAGAAAATGATATTGCTAGAATAGAGAGAATTAGAGCATAGAGAGAGAGATTGAGAGTTTGGTGTAAGTGAAAATGGTGAAGGAGATGGGGTATTTATAGGTGAAAATTGGGGAGTGGGGGGGAGTTTTAAAATTTGAATTTGAATTTTTTTGAAAACCAACGCCGGAACCGCCGGTTTTCAGCCAAACCGTCGGTTTGGGATCCAAAACCGACGGTTCCACATCATCGATCTGTTGGGGTTTTTCCGAATTGAACCACCGCAAGATCTAATTGGATGTTCATTAATCCTAATGTCATGTAGATCATAATTTTATGTAGCACATATGTTTTAATTAACCGAGTTTAATTAACATGCAAATCCGCTTTTCGATTCTACTAAAGCGGAAACATAGAATACCAAAAAAAGACTTACAAATTAAACGACGGGTTGAGGACAAGATTAAAGGTCTAATCTTGCTGTTGTATGAATGATAATAGGCGCCCCTTGATGCTATTCCACTCCTTGATCTTCTGTTGTATTCCTGAACTGAATCTAGTTTCAGGGTGGGCTGAAATCTACTAGATCGGTATGGAATCTGTGGAGGTCAAGAGAACACGAGAGGGCTGATATATTATGATGATAATTTCGTGCCCTCCACCCTCTTATTTATAAGGGGGTGGACGAAATTAGTGTCCCAGTTGGACTGGAATTCTATCTCTATCTCTTGTTCTATCTCCAATCCAATTCAGTCTCTTTTTGGGCTACAACAGGGATCTAGAAGAATATTAAATTGGCCCATTAATTTATTTAATATCCAATATCCAATAAACTTAGGATATGATTAAATAAATTAAGTATTATTTTTATTCCAATAAAGAAATAATACTGACCTACCAATTTAATACATATTTCTGAATATGCTTTCTCCTTTAATCCAGCCATTCCCCATGTTTAAGATATAATGTCCATTAATTAATTATGTAAGCTTCTGACAACTATAATTAATTAATATCTTTTCCTTGAGTAGTACCACACAAGCTTTACTCATGCACGGAATAAATTCCACCTGCAGGGTTTCAGCATGAACTTGCATTTCCTCAAGGGGACACCATCAACCTGGCGCACCAGGACACGGTGCCCCTACATATTGCATGACCCATCATAAGTGTAAATGTCACAACCTAAGATATCGAGATTATTGATCCTATGAAAGAATCTCACCCTTTGATAAATCAAAGCTGCAAACACTACACGTATATGTCCGCCAACATATAGGGGTTAAGAACCCGAACTCTATGGATTCTTATTCTCTCATTTAAGGTCAGAATAGAGAATAGAATCCTAAGTAGATCCTCCTCAATACACTCGTCCGTGTATTAGAATAATCAGTTAGTCAAGACAAACTAACTATCAGATTATTCTACGGCGTACCGATAGCAGGTTCAGTGTTATCTAGACCGTGAGCCTTTTAATACATTACAAGGAACCGATGATATGATCTAACCATGTGTTTACCCACACCATATCATCTACAATGTAAGTATAGTGAACATGCATGTAAATATAACAATTTAAATGCAAACAGTGACTGCAATTGTATTCATTCTATATCATCATAAAACCATCATCAATAAGGTATACAAAAGACAGGTCTTCTAGTATACAAAACCAACACGATCCGCCTCCGTACATTCCTATCCATTGATCGAGATCACGCGGATCGTGATCTCGGCCGTTAAAAAAATAATAAAAAAAAATAAAAAATATATACAAACCGCCGAAACCAGCGATTTGTGCAAAACCGCCACCCCAAACTGGAACCGAACCTTCATTTTACGATTGACGGTTACGGTTTACAAACCGTAACCATCCGTACCAACCAGAACCGGCGGCAAACCGTGTAACCAGCGGTTACAAACCGCCGGTTCGGTTACTTTTGGGTGCCTCTATTAAGATTTATTTTTGCCTATCTTGTAAGATCCATGAAGATCTGTACAAAATATTATAATTTCTATAATAAAGTAGCAATCTTGATAAAGAGAAAGGAGGGAGAATTGAGAGTAGAAATGGGAGAAATACTAAGAGAAAGAGAGGTGAGACTAGATCTAGAATATTTTCTTGTTAGTTAAACAAACGAATGGTGATTCTCTTTTAGCTTAGAAAACTGGGAGACCACCATTTTACATTAGAAAGCATAATATAAAATGGGTGAAAAATTAAAGTAGTCAAATTCAAGATAGCAAATTCTTTTTTAGCCAAGATTGATAGGTCATGCTTTTCTATTTAAAAAGTGGTGTAAAAGTCCTATATGCCCTTTTTGTCTCATTTGAACAATTTCCATTTCTTTTCTCATTAATTAAAAGATGCATGTGTGGCAATTTATTTTAAAAAAATCAAAAATCTGAGAATTAAATTTGGTAGGTGCATTGTTGTTGCATGCATTTAATTCCAAGAAAGAAGAAAACATATTCAACCAAATACTCACGATTTTGTCAAATAAAACCCACGCCCATTTTTTACAAAATATTGTTGGAGAAACAACAACATATATCCAAGAAATTTGAGGTTAGTTTTTTAATTTTTATAACCGTCAAGTTGTTCGAATTAGCCGTCAAGAAAATTTTAAGTAATTTATCCGCAATTTATGTTAATTTCGTAATAGATTTGTTTAATAGTTATTCAAGTTATAAGATGTTTGTTTTTGTAATTTTTAATGATCCTATATGCATAAATTATTGTAGATTAGGATATTTTGTGGTAGATTAACTTGAAGTTAAAGATTTTAATGTTTTGAAAAAATTAGTAGCATCGATTTTTTTTCGGCTATACAGTGTTCTCTTGAGTATTATTATCACAGTTCATAGATTTCGTGACAATATACTCTCAAAATCTATGAACTGTGACAATAATACTCGCCAGAAGAACACATCTCGTGGCTAAAAATTTATTGTCACGAAATGAATAGATTTCGTGACAATATATTCTCACGAAATCTATTCATTTCGTGACAATAATTTTTTTTTAAAAAAATTCAAGTGTCTTCATTTCGTGACAATATTGTCATGAGATCATAGAATTCGTGACAATATTATCAAGAGTTCACCTGAACCGTGACAATATTGTCACGAATTCTATGCTTCCATGACAATATTGTCACGAGATTTTTTTTTAAATTACTTTAATTACTGTTTATTGTTGATTTTCAGATGGCTTGACAACGTATTATTGTCCGACATAGCGGTATATGGGAGAGATCTGAGTATGTGGATGGTGAAGATTAGCTAGTGCACCTCCCATTTGACAATTTATCACGTGATAAATTGGTTGAAGAAATTCACGATTTTATGGAGACATCTCCAACAAGTGTTAGTTATACACTTAGTTATTTGACGAGGTCATTAACAGGAAGGACACTAAAAGGACTTTTGAAAATAGATGTTGATTTAGCTCGTTTAGTTCAGGAGCAAGATGAGCCGGTTGTATACGTTACTGAGAAATCAATTCTACAAACTCCAAGTAGAATACCGTCAAATGATGCTAATGATGAACCAATTGGAGATGATAGTGTTGATGATCTGTCTTGGGATGATGATGATGATGATGATGGCGATGATGACGACGAGAATTATGAGAGTGAAGTTCGGCGTAAGCAAATTGCTGAATTTTGTGAATGGATTCACGAGCCAGGGCGTCTCAATGAGTTTGTCAATATTCTACAGCATGGTGGACCTCACAACTTCTCATCTGAGGATTTTGCTCCTGATGTTGAAGCTCCAAATGTAGAGTTTCCTCCCTTGGGACATTAGTCTATTCATGTGGCCCATGTTGACGATGCACTAGTAGTGGTACAGGACGACCCATCCCCGACAGATATTGATGCGATAGCCGTGGGAAAGACTTTCTTGGAGAAGAAAGATTTGGTAATTGCTGTTGGAAAGTGGTATATGCAGCGTCAAGTGGAATATTCGATCTCTCGATCCAGCAAAAGTCGACTAATAGTTATTTGCAAACAAAATGAGACCTGCCCGTTTAAATTAGTGGCAAGTTCTAAGGGTGGCTTGTGGATGGTGATTAAATTAGAGGATAATCATACATGTCGGTTGGACCTGACATGTAATACGCCACGGAAGTTATCCTCTCGAGTAATTGCTGATTTATTTAAGAAGAGAATCCTAGATGAGGATTCTATCCTGAAGCCGATAGCAATGATAGCTAAGATATTGAGGGAGTATAGCATTGAGGTTGAGTACAGTGTTGCATTGCGGGCTAGGAATCTCGCAATAGAGATGGTTTACGATTCTAATGATCAGTTTTTCACGGTATTGTCTGCATATTTGGAGATGTTGAAGAGGTCCAATCCTGATACTGTTTATGATTTGGAGATTGATGGTGATGATCATTTCATGTACACATTTTTTGCTCTAGGAGTTTGTAGAGCGGCATTCAGAGTGTGTATGTGTCCAGTTATCGCCATTGACGGCACTCGTTTGAAGGGAAAGACCAAGGTTATTCTTTTCATCGTTGTGACGAAAGACGGTAATGAGCAGTGTTTTCCTCTTGCCATTGGTGTGGGTCCTATTGAGAATGATGCAGTCTGGACATGGTTCATGGAGTGGTTTAAGAGGGCCTTTGGAGATCGTGATGATTTGGTGATAGTCTCGGACCAACATGTGAGCATCACAAATGCTGTTAAGGCAGTGTATCCTACAGCGGTCCACGGATTGTGCTATTACCACATCGCGAAGAATCTAATTCGAGTAGGTCATCATGTGATTTCGATGTTTAAAAGTGCTGCATTTGCATATAGAGAGGAAAAGTTTCTGAAATATTTATCGATGATCTCCTCAAGCCGAGTCAAAGTTTACAATACATTGCTAAGTATAGGGGTTCATCATTGATCACGGTCACAATGCCCTTCACGTCGTTACAGCTTAATGACATCAAATGCAGCTGAATGTTTCAATGCTCGTTTATTGTGGGCTAGAAGATTGCCCGTATGTTCTCTCATTGAGGTTGTAAGGGATGTGATAGAGAAGTGGTTCAATGAGAGACGTGCGAAGACAATGTCGAGAGATCACATACTTACAGAATTTGCTTACACAAAATTGAGCTATCAAGTGGAGATGAGCCTTCAGTATGTTGTTCGAGGCCATAATGCACATTTGTACAAAGTACAAAAGAACGATAAGAGCTTCCTAGTTGACCTTCAAATGAAAACATGTGAATGTGGTGCATTTCAGCTCGATCAAATCCCTTGTTCTCATACAGCGGCTGCTATTAGGTACCGTACTTTTATAAATATGTCTTTTATAAACTTCAGCTATTATGTTTTTTAAGTAACACATTAGAACTATTGTAACAGGAGTGCAAGACATGACATATATGATTATGTGGACTTGTATTTCAAGCAAGTTACAATTTGTCTTGCATAACATGATCGTGTACATTTAGTGCCGAGTCAGGATGAATGGACAGTCTCATCTTTATTCAAAGTTTGCCCTCCTAAATTAGTTCCCCAAGCGGGTCGTCCTAAGGAAGGAAGATATCGTTCAGCAGGTGAAGGCTCAAGTACAAGAAGTAGAAGACAACAAGTATGCTCGAGGTGTGGAGGCACTGGCCATAATAGGAAGAAATGTACAGCCCCACAACAGATTGAGCATGAAGAATGGGATGCACCTGGCAAAGGGCAACGTCGACCTAAGAGATGTAGTATCTGTCGTCAACCAGGACACAACAAGGGCAAGTGTCCGAATAGAGTTCAACCTCAAATTTGATCGTGTTACGATTGAACGGATTAATATAAATATTTATGTAGTAAAGCTGATGTTTTGATATCACTGATATTGAGATATGATTGTAAAGACTGATGTTGTGATATGACTGATATTGAGATACGATTGTTATAGGGTTAATTCCATATTCAAATATAATTTTGCATTTTTTCTGGAGGATCTCGTGACAATAATTGTCACAAGTAGAAGATCTCGTGAGAATTATTGTCACGAGTAGAAGATTTCATGAGAATTATTCTCACCAGATCATCTACTCGTGACAATTATTGTCATGAAATCTTCTACTCGTGACAATAATTCTCACGAGATCTTCTACTTGTGACAATTATTGTCATGAGATCTTCTAAATCAACATTAACATTAATCAAGTCTAAGTACTAAATCAACATTAACATTAATCAAGTCCAAGTACTAAGTCAACATTAATCAAGTCGAAGTACTAAAACACCACATAAGTCAAAGCTCTACTCATGCTAGCCTCTGACAATGACCGAATATCCTAACAGCTAAAAGCTTCCTATACTTGTCCAAGTCATCCAGAGTAGGATCCATGCTGAATGTCTTCGATGAAATCAATCGATCGGCTTGCATTGCAGAAAAAACCCCACAACTTACACCATCTGTCTGCCTGAACTGATACATGAGTGGCGTTCTGTAATACTCCATCGGTCTGTAGATTTCAGTACGTCCGGCTCTCTCCCAATATTTGCAATGCTGCAGCAGTCCTGGAATCAAGTGCATCAATGACCAGAGCTGGTGCTCACGCATCGAATACGTAAGCTAATCCATCGGATCTATCATGTTATACAATAATGAATCGTACAACTCAACTCGCCATGCGTCTAGATGAATCCGAACGGTCACGAAATGTCCATCAACATGGTAAACGGTGATGATCTACAAACACAAAAATATACAAAACAGTCATAAAAGAAACATGTATCGTAATTGGAATTTAACGATGTTCACTTACATTCTTCGTCTGTCACCAAGGACCCGTCAATAACTGCTCCCCTCTGACGATGTGGACTGGCTCATCATCCCAACCCCACAATGCGTAGTCATAATGGAGGCATGTCTGCATGAATTCGTCATCTTCTGGATGAATGAGCTGATACTCTCGCACCAACTTATATTGTAACAAACAAATATTAACGTAATTATAAAATCAATTGACTTGTTAGATTAAAATAATCATTGAAAACTTACGAAGAATGATGACTGCAAGATGACTGTGCTCCGTGAATTCACCACTGACATCAATCCACGACCCTCGGCCATCCTGATTTGAAGGTAATACAAGATCAGATCCATACATTATGTGGACATGTCTCTGTTGTTGTCGAGCAATTCATCAAAGAAGGCCGAGGCAGTTCAATATCGACTAAATTCACTCTTAAGCGCGCGTCTGGCCCGCAACATCGAAAATCAACAATTTCCTTCATCGAGCTTGACACACCAGTTGAGCTCGTCCTAGTCAAGCTAGGTCTAACTAGACTGGAATGTGATCCAAGATCCTAATCGTCACCTGTGGCCCCTACACCCTCAACACGTACATCCTCAAGATGTGGCCCTCAACCTGTACTGAAATTAGTTAGTATATTTAAAAATATATGTCAGGCAAAATCATACAAAACACTACTTACATCGTAATCATGTACCATACGAGGTGCCGATCGCTGAGGACTCTCTTTCCGTGCATGTTCTTGATGTCTACCATGAGAGCTACTCCTACTACGGGACCGGGACCGGGATCGAGATCTGGGGATCGGATAAACTTCTTGAACATGTCCTTAATGAAATCCCTCAGTCTATGAAACATGTTATCGTACTCCTGCCTGTGTGCCCTCTCACGCTCCTCATCACGCTCCTGCAAAATACGGAGCATCTCTTCACCTGTTTGACGTGCCACTTCTCGCATCTGCCCAGCATGCTTGCAACACTGGTGATCCTCAATAGTGCTAGACGTGGGAGTGGCCAGTCTAGGACACTTCTCTGTAGGGCGAGTCCATTATCTCCTGGATGACTCAACTGCAAACATGCGAGGAATGCAACTCCCAGATCATCTGGAGTGAGAGGAAACTCTGGGAGGAGAGGGAGCTCTCGGGAGAGAGGGATCTCTATGCTGATGGGCTCTAGCTAGCTCTCGATAACTGGGCTTCATCATCTTATTGCGTTGCGCTTCATACGTCACGCCCATACAATCACCGAGCAAGACACTTCTGTAATATAGAGTGGCCATCTCATGCTCCCTCGACTGTAAATATATGAAGCATAATTGCTGCAGATGGTAAAGAATTGATTAGAAACACTTCAAATAATCAAGAAAACACACATTCTTTAAAATAAATGCTTACCTCATCAGAAAACAATGTGCCCAGACGCGCAGTCTTTATCTTAAAGGCCCACTTCAAACACCTGGGCAATGCGACTGGTGCTGGAACCTATGCACAATGTGCACCCAGTCGAGGTAAGGCCTCATATGCCCACACCTGTAGAATAAGATATTGATCAAATTATATTCAATAGAATAAGATTACAATCATAATCGTGACAAAATTGAGATTCATACCAGTAGAGCCCACACTGGTCCATAGAAATGATATGACAATCTGGCTTTTTCCTCCGTCTTCTTGAATTTTCTCCTCAGTTCCACCTCAGTAGACGGTACCAAAATCATATAATGCGTCAAGAGACTGAATGCATAAGCTCCCCATGGAAATGAGTTCCATCGATCCTGATCCTCGGCTAAGACCCATACCCAGTCATCTATCATGTGTGTCTGATCATATCCAAAGATCTAGTGTGCAGGAATAGGACATTGGCGACCATGACGTAATCCATGAGGTCATCTCCTAGTGAATAGGTCCTAAACCACTCAAGTAGGTCCTTCACTCTCAGAGGTGTCTTGTTCAACTCACGAGAATAAAAAGATCTCCTAGAAATCTGATGTGATACAGACGGATCAAAATCGGATCCTCCGAACTGCAGTCCAGTCACCAGAGCAAACTCACTCGGAGAAAATCTAATATTGGTTTCTCTAACCCGAAACCAAATATCGTGCTCCTCTGCACCGTCAATAATCACCTCCCTACTCAACAATGCGTGTAAAGCATTGTTACAACCGTTTCCACCCACGAAATCTATCAAATGCCCAAAACACGACTCTCTCCGAAACTGTTCGAATAGTTGGGGCCCACTACTGATCACATGTAATATTTCCCTAATTACACTCATATTGTCCTTCCAGTATAAATTAATCCCGCATGTGATGTTCTGTAAAACATCTCTTCTCCACACCCAATCACGCTATTTTTTAAATAATATACAAAAAATTAACAATAAATAATGAAAAAAATAAAACAAATATAATTAAATTAAAATAATTGGACATGATATAGATATCTACATGCTGAAAATTCATCAAATATTAAAAAAAACAAATCGTGAGAATATATTTACACGAAATGGGATATTGTGTAAATATATTCTCACAACAAGGGTTCTCGTGAGAATATATTAACACGATATCCCATTTCATGTAAATATATTCTCACGAATATTTTTAACACGATAACATATTTCGTGGCCATTATTTACATGAATAGAGATATCGTGTGTATATATTATCACGAGATCTCTATTCGTGAGCAATTTTTTTCATGAAATCATCAACAAATTCAGAATTAATAGTGCAAAAAACATGCGAATCGAAATCCACAAAGTTCAACCTATTTCACATATTCCCATATTCTAATTCACAAAAAACGATCATTCAAACATATTATGTGATGCAAATTGGCAAAGAAACATGAATTGGATTCCACATATTTAAATTGAGAGAAATTCTACATGAAATCAATCGATTAAATCATGAAATCGTTCAAGTTTAGATATCTAACCTGTTGAAATTCCACGGCCTAAGGCTCCAAATTCTCCATAGCTCGAGATCGCTTGAGGCCTGCCGTCGATGGGTTCTTCGATTCTGTGACTGTTCTCCAAAGTCGCGACAAAAATTGACTGGTTTTCATGAGGTTTTTCCGAGATTTTCGTCAGGATTTTTCCCCTTTTCATGAGTTTATTGCGGTTAATTTCGTGTGTATATTTCGGCTGTTTATTCGTGAGTTTTTTGCCCGTTAAATTCGTGACTATTCAAATCTATCTCACATGGCAGTCAAAGGAGTGTTTTTAACTCTCAAGCTCGTGACTCGTGAGAATATATTCTCCCGCATGTGAGTGTTTGTCACGGTTTTAATTTCTTCAAATTCAAAGATGAGTCAAAGAGGTAGTTATTGACTGGACCCACCATTTAGTAAGCGTATTTAAAACATCGTGAAAAAGTTTAAATAAAAAAGCATGAGTTATCAATGTTGGTGAAAAAAGCATTTGCTATTTGGTTCTTGAATACTTGTATCCATTTACACATATAAAATATCCTAGCATAAGGCCCAACAACAATATTTCATTATAAAAGATCCCTCTTCTTCAATTTCAATCCCAAAACACTGAGCACACTACCGTCATCACAAACTACACATACAACTAATCTAGAATATCTATTCACATATGACTATGAGGAAGTTCCTACATTACCAAAAATACTCAACTGCTCAAGAACACAAAGCAAAGCCCACACCCCACTTAACCTTTGCAATCTCTTCTGCTGCAACATATACTCGTGGCATCTCTCCGCTTGTCGCCTCATCTCAGCTAGCATCTTCTCTGATTCTTCAATAATATACTGAGGTTCGTACACCTCCATATATTCAAACCATTCCCCTAAAGTCATTTTCTCCAAATCCAGCACCATCTTCCCCTTGTTACATTCTTTAACCCCAGCAATACCTTCCGTTCCACAGTTGTTTTTCACCTCTATGTCCAAACATTGTTTTTTCACCTCTATGCCCCTAGCCTTTGAGAATATTATTTCTATTATTTCTTGAGCTATTTTCAAAACTTTTTGAACCTTTTCTTTTAATTTTTGAGGCTGTTTTATTTTGTTAACTAAATATATATTGGTTGGAATAACGGTGCATATGTGTTGATGGATTAGAACAACAAAACTGGTTTAAGCTTGTGAAGTTAATGCTGGATTTGAAAAAATGAATTTATGTATATATATTGGTTGTTAAATTGTTGTGAAATTGTGAATGTGTGTGTACGCTTGCGCGTCGGTTGGTGTGTGTGTGTTTGTTTGCGTTTCTTTTTTTGTTTTTATTTTATTTTTTATTTTGTTTATTATATAGATTCTATCACTATTTATTTAAAAAGATTGTGTTATTATTTAAAATCAAATCCTTGTCTAATGGATTAATCTCTACATTTTAACTATAAGGTCTAAAGTCCAAACCTTTTACACAGCAAGTTATCATTTTAATTAATGTTTGGACTTCTAACACTATTTAATAAAAATCATAGCTTAATTTTCAAACAAGTTGTTATGTCCCATTGGTTAGTGTCTTGTGATACCCCAATCCTTTTTGCTAAATTATAAATTATAATTTTAGTAAATGAAGTTGAATTAATATTGTTGAATATTAATCATGTGTGTATGTATGTATTATGCCGTTGTTTTATTGCAGGTTGTCCCACTCGAGCTGATACGTCATAGCACGGTTATATTATGCTGAGTGCATAATAGAGTTTGAAATTTAATATTAAAATTTATCGAGTTATATGATAATGAATGAGTGTGTTTATATTTAATTTATGTTTGTCATACCTTGAATACCCTAACGCTGAGTTGATCGGGGGTTTCGCTTTTTCGGTAAGTATTAAAAGTATTTTGAAAATCTAAGTCATGTTAAATGGAGTTGGAAATGTCCGGGAGTCGAGATAGATAAGGGGGTCTATTTGAGCACGCCGCGCGCCCGCAGGGAGGCTGCGCGCCCGCGAGGTGTTGCGTGCCCGCAGGGCGGGCAAGACGCGCGCGCCGGCACGGGGCTGTGCGGGCGCGGGGAGCATGGGCTGAGAGCCCTCATGCGCGGTCGCAGGGAGATGCGCGGCCGCGCGGGCTGGACGACTTTTCTGTCCGGATTTCTACCTATAAATACCACACTTATTCATTTCACCTTCATTTCTTCTCTCTTTTGGGCGATTTCCTCCCAAATCCTCTCAAGAAATTCTTCAAGTTTTGGGTGGATTCTTTCAACATCCTCCATCAACTAAGGTAACTTCATACCCTCTTCTTCTTTGTGATTAAACACCAATTTTATGTTGATTGGAATCTAGGGTTCATACCCAAAAATTAGGGTTTTCGATTTTATTGATCCTCTTGCCTAGATATCTTGAACATATGGTTTATTTACCTCCTTGAAGCTATATGTGAAGTTATATCGAATTCCTATGGTTCATTGTTGCTAGGGTTTGGATTTTTGCCCTAATTTCCCCTTATTTTGTTGATGTTTGGTTGGAGGTGTTGTGATGCCTTTATGGAGTTGATTTTCATATATGTTAGAGCCCTAGGATGAAGGTGTTTGTATTTGAAATATTGGGTTTAAAGTATTTAAATTATGTCTTGATCTTGTGGTTTAAATGAGTGCACGTAACGTGCTCGATTAAATGTTTCAAAGAGTTTTAATGTGTATTTTGAGTCCAAAATCATAGTATGAACTTGTATATCCATGGTTGTGTATGTGGGTATGTTTGGAGACCTTAAAGCAAAGTATAGCATGAGTTTGGTCTAAATTATGATTTAATTGTATGACTCGACATCTAAAATGAAAAAAGAATTTAAAGGGTGCTAGGTGATGTGTTGTGGCTCGAGGAGGACAACTTGTGCATGGCAAAGGAGTATTTTTAGGTTGAAAGGAACTTAAAGCGTCTCTTAAGGTAGGGTAACTTTAAACTGTGAACACGTGTAAGGTTATAGTTATTTTTGTGCTTTGATTGTATAAGTATGAAGGGTCTTCGGACCAGAGATAAAAGAGATCCTTCGGGGTCGACAAAGAGACCCTTCGGGGTACAACAGAGATCCTTCGGGGTCGACAAAGAGATCCTTCGGGGTCGATAATAGACTCGTTAATGTCCTCTCTGGGGGATAATAAGCCTGCAGACATCCCTACAGGGATAAAGACGTTCATTAACGGGGGCATCATGATGTTTGGGCCCTACGGGGTTGAGACTAGTCTCCACAAAAGAAAAGAAGTATCCATATGTTATATTTTCACTTGTGCAATTGGCTATAACTATTTACAGTGTTCCCCATTGAGTATGTTGTTAAATACTCACCCCATTCATTCAATGAATTTCAGGTTGAGGAGTCGAGGTCTGGGTAGGAGTGTTGTGAACACAAGAGAACCCCACAAGCTTGTGTTTATCTTTTTGCATGCTTTTCTTTTGAAAATACTCATATTATTATTATTACATTGATCATTCTTTTTACTTTATGAGCAATGATTATTGGGGATGAGAATAGCCCGATCTTTTGTAGGTATACTATGAAACCTTAACATATTATGTATGTGTTTTAAAGGCGGGTCGTTTGACCTAGAAGCCTACGATGTAAATTATATGTCAATGAACCCCATGCTATGTATGTTAATTTAGGGTGTTAGACGGGCGGGGTGAGTAAGACCTATGAGCCCAATAGGTTAGATGATTGCATGATTTTGTGGATGGGCTTACACGATGCTTCTACTTAAAACCATGTTGTGTGACATAATAGATACAATAGATTGCATGCTTTAATTGAGAAAAATTCATATTGAAAATTATGATGTCTTACCTTATTATGCTAATATCATGCTTTTGACCTTAACTTCCGCTCATATTAAAATAAGCACACAAAAATATGTAAATAAATTGTATGTTAAGTGACGTGGCCAAACGGAGTGGTTTGGGGCGTTACATGTCTAGACTTAATTTTATTAACTAATTAATTTTAATGATTAATTATTTAAAATCTTGAATAATTAATTTTTGAAATCATTTATTGTTGACATTTTAATGTAAAAATATTAAATTTATATATTGGATTTACATCACATAAATGATAATTATTTTTTAAATATTGAATATAGTATGTTAGTATAAACACTTAATGTGTATGCGCAAATGTATTTATAATAGATTATTAATTACTTTCATAAATCAAAAGAGAAATATTGATCAAATACCATCATCTCATATATAATCGAGCAACGCACGTGGGTAAATCTAGTTAGAGCATCTCCAATGCTAAGCACCTATTTGGTGCATATTCTGTACCAAATAGGTGCAATTTCAGCACCAAATTTTTTTGCAGTTCCAATGCTTGTAGAGGCCCTATTTCTGAATAGGCCCAAAAATCAGGCCCATGGCCATTTTAAGGTCTAAAGAGCCGAAGAGCTCAACATTTCGTGATCGATATGTCGAGGTCGACGCCTCATTAATCAAGGTCCAGAGGTCTAAAAGAGGAGTCCACGACTGAGCAAACTCTTGAAAGAGACCAGGTCAAAGTATCCGTTGAAGATAAATAAGACCCCGTCAAAAACCCTAAAAGGGATAGAGTTGATACCCTAAAAATTGAAAATCGGTTAAACTCATCAAATATATATATTCGTACTCTTCATAATAGGGGGAGGTTAAGATCATCAACTATTACTCATAAAACGCTCATTTCTGACTCATTCACGAGCTATTATCGAACGAGAGACCATCACTCGTGCAAAACACTAAAATTCATACAACACTCCCATACAGTAGAAACTCTTGATACTCTTAGCCCATCTTCACACGATCTATCAGTCGACATCTTAGTATTCTATAACGCCAAAACTAAGCTCTTCTATCCTTACTTAATATTTCTTTTTTGGTTTCATATTGTTATTATTTCACTAAATTTGATTCTGTCTTGAGCGTCGGAGTCCGTTCAATCGTTATGAGGATGTCGGGTGATTGATTGCATAATAAAAGCTCGTGAATGAGTCAAAAATGTGTGTTGCATCAATGATAGATGATTATTTATGAAGAGTGTGATATATATATCGGGGAGCTTTAACCGAATTCTGATATTTAGGGGATCATTTCTATCCCTTTTAGGGTTTTTGATGGGTCCAATATATCTTCAATGGATACTTTGACCTGGTCTCTTTCATGAGTCCGTTCGATTGTGGACTCTTCCTTTAGATCTCTGGACTTTGATTAATGAGGTGCCGGCCTAGAGGTGTCGTCCTCGAAATATCGATCACGAGGTGTCGACCTATTTAGCTTATTAAACCTTCAAATGGCTATGGGCCTGGTCTTTGGGCCTATGCAAAAATAGGGCCTCCACAGTTAGCTCTTCATTACTTGATTCTTATATTTCAAGGATCGGGTAATAAATGTCGGCGTTTTATTACTGATTCTCTCACTTTAATTCTATTGCTTAGATACTGAACTTATATTAGCTATCAAGTAGTGCCTAAAGACGAGTCCCTGGAGGGATCTTAGATCATGAAATCCAATTTCGAGAGCTCCGGGCCCGAAGTCAGGCCCTGAGAGAGCTTGTGAGGTCATGAGAGCGGACCTCGTGGAGCTCTAGACCTGAAGGCAGGTCCTAGGGAGCTTCTGAGATAGTGAGAGCAGACCTCATAGAGCTCCAAACCTGAAGGCAGGTCCTAGGGGAGCTTCTGAGGTCGTGAGAAGCGAGCTTTTGAGGTCGTGAGAGCAGACCATGTGGAGCTTCAGACCTTAGGTACGGATTTTACTTTTCCCGTTCCCTAGGACAACCCTCACCGCTGGATCAAGACACATGGGCTTAGATCGTTCTGTCCCTCCTCCCCATATTTCAAATCTCGAGAGGAACAGTTCCTTCATTGCCTTTTTCACAGAATCTCAAAAGTTTCTTTCATTTTAAACATATTTCCTTTGATAACCCTTATATGTCTTTCAAATATTTGAAAGAATCTCACCCCGCATTTTTCGCTAACCGCCTCCACTTTTCTCGCTCCAGGAACTACTCGGAGACTCTGCTGTGAAGATTTATCGGTTATCTGCTTCGCCATTTTCCAGGTTACCATCTCGTTCTCTTCTCTTTAATATTTGCACCGTAAACATATTTTTCCTGTATGATTTTCTGGAATGCTTGAGAAATTTCTAGGGTTATTTGCTAGAACTATGGTGGTGTGTTGATTTTTCTAGCTATTTACTTCATTTCTGGGCTGTTTTTAGAGGGTTTCGCAGTTGTTTTAGGGTTTGTTTAAATTTTTCGACAGCCTTCTCGGTGGATTTAGGGGATTTCAAAAGACGGTTAGGTTGTTTTAGGGTTTGGACTACTTGTTGATTTTTTGGGTTTTTGATTATAATGAGTGCAAGTGAGGACTCAAATGCCGAGAAAAAGGGGAAAAGTTACGGTGGCGGAGAGGATGAGGTTTTCTCCGGGTCGGAGTATCCTAGCAGTTCCCGCTCTCTTGAGATCATTAGAGCCATGGAAAAGGCTAAGGGAAAGAGGCCATTAGCTATCATTCCCCGCTCGATTGGGCGACCGGTGATTAGCAGACAGCAGGCCCCAGTGGATACGGCCAATCTATCGAAAATTCGAGGAATTTAAATTCATGAGATCCAGCCTATGGGAGAAAGGTTTCGGGCTGTGTATATTGCCTTGAAGGTGAACGATGAGCTCTTGAGGAAGTTGGCCTCACCTCCAATTTCAGGAGTTGGGGTCGAAATTTACTCATCTCGACCCTCCGAGAGAGCGCATTGACCTCCATCTTGGCTCACCGTCTTCTATACCCTGGTTATTGACAAGGGGGTCAGACTCCCTCTTCACCCCTTTTTCACCAAAATAGCGCGCTTCTACGGCATAGCTTCAGCCCAGATCACGCGGATCAGGTGGTTTCACATGCTAGGTATGTTCCATCTGTGGTCAGAGCTTAGCTTTCCAGAGCCCACTGTCAACGAATGGCATGACGTGTATAAGCTGGTAGCCAACACCTGACAAGTGGGTTTCTATTATTTTACCAAGTGGGTGGGGGAGTGGCTCCCTCTGATAACGACCTTGCCATCCTCTTCGGGTGAATAGAAGCCAAGTTCGTCTTTATTCCAGCCCAAACTTCTGGGCGCGATCTTTCTTGCCAAATTTTGTGAAGCCCATGGGTCTTTGAGCTGAGTCCTTTGATTACCTTACATGTTTTGAGCTTTATGATTTATTTGTTTTGTGCAGGCTTTCCCTTACGACGCGAATCTTCTAGAATTGAGGCCTCCCATATTGAAGAAACCTTCATTCTTCCGTCAAGTTTCGAGAGTTTGAAACAGTTCGAGCAGGTCGGACCCTCTATGACATAGGAAAGCTCAAGATAAAACCCTCTGATGCTAAGGTCAAAACGTTGGCCGCCGCTAAGATTGGAACTTTCTTTTCCTCCGGAATGAAGAGGTCTACGAATGATGGGGATGGAAGCCCTCTGCCTACACCTCTGCCGAAGAAGTCGAAGGATGATGCTCCTGTACTGACTCTTACTATGCAGCCTCCTTCTTCAGCGGTAGTCGACTTAGAAGCTCCTCGTTCATCTAAGAAGGCTCTCGTCTCTTCCAGTTCTCGAACAGTCTTCTTCAAACCCTTCATCGTAAACGTCCAAAATTATGTTGTTTGCCTAGGCGCCCCAGAGGCATATGAAAAAGACATCCTTGAGCAATAGGCCTTCCTATCTTTCGATCAAATGGCCAAGGTAATATATCTTTAATATTATTATATATTTTTTTATCCGCATGCATGATTCTGAATTTTGGTTTTAACCCCTTCTTGATGTTCGTTATAGGTACTATTCAGCCAATTCTATCTCTGCCAGCACCTCGAAACTCATGAGGAAGGGCTGCAAAAAAGGGTCTCCGAGCTGGCTGAGGAGCTAGAGAATGTGGTCGAGGAAATGAAGGACATGGCTGATAGGGAGTCAGTCATTCTAGTGGAGAGGGACGTGGCTAGGGCGGAAGTCGTGGGGGCTCAGGTGCTGTTGGACAAGAGCCTCGAGGCACAGGTCAGGGCCGAAGCTGAGAAGGGCGGACTTCAGACCTCATTAGCTGCTGCACAGTCCAGGATCAGGGATCTAGAGCCTCCCTTAATTTGAATGTCATTCTAGAGTCTGCCGACTTCATTCTCTTCAAGGAGGCCCTCTACCAGAAAGACGGGGCAGCTGTAGTGAAGGCCATTAAGGAGAACATGCTTGATCTTGACTTATCCTTCCTCGAAGCTAAGAAAGGGGTCGAGACACAAGAGGGTGTCCGCACTGACGAGGCTAATGTCGAGGTTGGGAAGGAGGTAGAGGTTCGCGAGGAGGGCAAGATTACCGGGGATGCCGATGGTGAAGATGTTGTTGAAGCCGGGGATAAGGCCTTGGCATAGTTGTTTTGTGAACACTTTATCAAACAATCTCGCTTTTTTCTTTAAACAATATGGCTTATAAATTTTTTTTTATTTGCATTTCGTGAAGGCAAATATGACGAACAACTTGGCTTTTTACCAAATTTAATTCTGATGTTTTGATCTTTTCGTTCTATGTGTGCCCATATTCAGTGTTTCACTTTAACTTGATATCTTTGAAATGATGTGATTTGCAAGTGTTGGCACGTATGCTTAGAATAGGAGTTAGGCAAAATAAATAACTGTAATCTTGAGAATACCTTTTGGGATTGCAGTCGAGCTTCGGAACTCACTTTTGTATTATGAGTCGAGTGTTAGGACCTTTTTTATCTGACTTCAGGAATCAAATTTACCCTTGAAGTTGAATTGGAGTTTATCACGGTTAGGACCCTATCGAACCCGAGGGGATTAGGACCCCTGTGCTTGGGGTTCTGTTAGTTACTTCAACGCTCAAGTCAGTAAGTCTTAAAAAATAAGAATTTGAAAGGTAAATAAGTACGGATACATTACTCTCTGGTTGTGAGGTCGACTTCGGGGTCGGAACTCCATTGACTTCTTGAGGGTTGGGACCCCTGTGCTTGGGGTTCTGTTAGTTACTCTGACGCTCAAGTCAGTAAACAAATCTTAAAAAGGAATAAAAGGAAAAAAGAAAGTGACATTGGGAGTTCTAAAAGTGATATTGTTTTAAATGCAACGTATTCCAACTGTTGGTTATAGGTCGACCTTCCTTAGTTCGGAATTTATAAGCTCCGTTTTCGACAATTTTTTCGATTTGTTATGGGCCTTCCCAGTTTGGTACCAATTTTCCGGCCCCACTTTCCTTCGTGTTTTGGAACACTTTCCTGAGTACCCAATCTCCGATTTGGAATGTTCGAAGCCTTATATTTTTGTCAAAATGTCGGCTTATCATCTGTTGGTATGCTGCTATTTTTATTGCCGCCCGATCTCAGAGCGCGTCGATAGAGTCGAGGTTTGCCTCGAGCTTCTTATTGTTCGATTGATTAGACTATTTAGTTCGAGTTGTACCGATCTCTACTTCTGCCGGCAACACAGCTTCCGACCCATATGTTAGGAAAAATGGGGTTTCTCTCGTGCTTGTCCTCGAGGTCGTTCTGTAAGACCATAAGACTCCTGGGAGTTGCTGGACCTATTTATTTTTGTGTTTAGATAGCCTTTTCTTTAGGGTGGTCAGGATTGTCTCGTTTGTGGCCTCTGCTTGACCGTTTGATGCGGGATACCTCGAGGTGGAGAACGAGAGCTTGATGTTCCATTCTTTGCAGAAGTGTTGGAATCTCGTACTTATGAATTGGGATCCGTTGTCTGTCATGATCTCTCTGGGAACTCCAAACCTGCATAAAATATGTTTTCATAAAAAAATTTGTACCTCTGTATCTTTGACCCGTGCGAAGGCTTCGGCCTCGACCCACTTGGTGAAGTAGTTTGTTAGTACCAAAATGTAGTATTTCTGATTTTTGCGTTTTAGTAGTAATCCTACGATGTCCATCCTCCATTTCATGAATGGCCATGGGATGGTTGCTATGTGTAGGGGCTCTGGGGCATGTGGTTTGTCTGTGTGAACCTCTAACATCGGTCACATGCTTTGGCATAGCTCTTTGCATCTGTTCTTGGGGTTTGTTTGATGTTTGAGTTCGTGAGAGTGGGGATAGTTGACTTTGAGTAGATCCGTTTGGAAAAAGGTTTGGTTGTGAAATAGCTTCAACCTTGGCCTTTAAGGTCAAGTTCTCGGTTCTGATTGTTGCGAGTTCAACTGTGGTGATATCCAATTAACGCTGGATCGAATGCATAAGTCGTGCAACATCACCATCGTCTTCAGGTGAAGGGGTCGCAGTTGCCCCATCTTTTCAGGCTTCCTGAGGGACGATTATTATGTCCTTGCAGCTGTTGTTCGTCATCTTGAAGTGATTGATCGGAGCCCCACGGTAGGAACCAAACTGTAGAGGTCAAAATCTCTACAATTGATCGTTTTTTGAGTTTGCCTCTGGCGATCTACAAGACAAAGAAAACACACGTGAAGCCGAAAGACCGTCGGGGAGTTGACGATCGAACGGACTCCGATACTCAAGTCAGAATTAAATTAATAGAGATAATAATTTAAAAATGAGTAATAAATGATGAATTGAATGATATGCGATAGTTATGAATTGGAGGGGGTCGAACTCTACTGCCGTAGAGAGTTATGAGCATTTTGGGTGATGGATTGCATGATAAAAGCTCATAAATGAGTCACAAATGTGTGATTGTGTCAATGATAGATGATTATCCGATCATCCCCCATATTATGAAGAGTGTGGATATATATATCGGGGAGCTTTAACCGAATTATGATTTTTAGGGGATCTTTTCTATCCCTTTTAGGACATTTGACGGGGTCCAACATATCTTCAACGGATACTTTGACCCAGTCTTTTCATGAGTCTGTTCAATCGTGGACTCTTCCTTTAGACCTCTGGACTTTGATTAATGAGGTGCCGACCTCGAGATATTGATCACGAGGTGTCGACCTATTCAGCTTATTAAACCTTTAAATGGTGATGGGCCTGGTCTTTGGGCCTATGCAGAAATAGGGCCTCTACAATCGCCGGAGCCCAAACTCAAAGAACGATTAATTATAGAGTTTTTGACCTCTATAATTTGGCACCCACCATGAGGCTTTGGTCGATCACTTCAAGATGACGAACAATAGCCGTAAGGATGCAACAACCGTCCCTCAGGAAGCCCGAAAAGATGGCGCAACTGCGACCTCCTCACCTGAAGGTGATGGTGATATTGCACAACTTCTGTATTTGATCCAGCGTTAATTAGATACCACCACAGTCAAACTCGCAGCAATCTGAACCGAGAACTTGGCCTTAAAAGCTAAGGTCGAAGCCTGAATGGATCTACTCGAACTCAACTATCCCCGCTCTCACGAACCCGAACATCAAACGAACTCCGAGAGCAGGTACTTCTAAACTCGACTCATGAATTAACTAATCATCTCACCACATGTACAAGCAAGGAACCCGTACTCAAGGGCAAGGAAAATGATGATTTCCCCATAGGACCCCCTCCTGGGTTCGAAGACTATGAGCCTGGATCAGAATCGGAGGTTGAAAAGAAGATCCAATGATTGGAAGATATATTGACCCGAATTCTAGAGGTTCCCACTCCCATTCGAAAAAATGCACCAACGAGCTTTGTAGATTTCCCATTCACCGATGAGATCAGCCTCATTGAGATGCCCTCGAAGTTTATCTTCCCGAACATGAAGCTGTTTGATGGTGCATCCGATCCCGATGACCATGTTGCCCAATACAAACAAAAAATGTTCACTACCACGATACCTCGACATGTCCGAGAAGCCAGCATATGTAAAGGCTTCGAATCCAGCCTCGTTGGCCCAGTACTCTAATGGTTCATCAACCTTCTCAATTCAACGATCTCGTCATTCGCCCAGCTTAATGATCTCTTCATCAAACAGTTTGCCAGTAGCCGCAAGATTGAAAAACATACAGATGACCTCTAAACAGCCTTACAAAGGTTAGAAGAACCCCCATGAAGCTTTGTGGAAAGATTCAACAAAGAAAAAGTATCAATCCCGAACTGCAACATTGATATCGCGATTTCAGCCTTCAGGAAAGGCCTCAAGAGAGACTCTGACCTCTACAAGGAGTTAACCAAATATCCCTACAAGATAATGGAAGATGTGCTTGCCAAAGCCTGAGCCCAAATCAAATGGGAAGAAGATGAAGTTAACTCATCTAGATCTCGCACCATGAATGAACATCTAAGGAAAGAACAAAGAAATAACACAACAGAAAGATTCAGAATGGACCCCTATCCATGAAACCCACGATTCGACTCGCAAAATAGGCGACCTCAAGAACCCCGGGTCGACAAGAGACTCCCAGAGTACAGCATCTGCATATCACCATTAAAAGTAGTGCTAGCCCTCAAAGGACTTGGCCAAAATGTGAAATGGCCTGCAAAAATGAAAGCCCCTGACAATGAACGTGACAGGAGCAAGTTCTGCAAGTTCCACAGTGATCATGAACATAAGATAGACGAATGCATCGCCTTGAGACTCGAAGTTGTAGAGCTCTTAAAGCGAGGATATCTCACTGACCTACTGACCCCCAAAGGGAAAGAGACCTAGTCGCAAAGAGAAAATCAAAAAGAAATATAACTGCCTGAACCCCCAAGGGTCGATCGCACTTTGAACTGCATAATAGGAGGTTCGAAAGTGAGCAGGATCTCATAGTCTTCAGCAAAGGGACACTGTTGCTCAATAAAATACAATGGAAACATCCCTAGAAAAGCCAAACAAGATGACCTAACCATCCTCGACTTCACCAACAGAAAGCTTCCAACCTCTCTCACCCTCATCATGATGCACTAATCATTTCCTTATTAATTTCTAATTATCTGATTAAGCGCGTTCTTATTGATAATGGGACCTCCTCTAAAGTGATCTTTCTGAGTACTTTGAAAGGGATACAGGTAAAGGAAACTGAAATCATTAAAAGGTCAACCACCTTAATCGGTTTCAGCGGAGAACATAAAGCCATAATGGGGAAAAATCACACTTCCCATCTATATCGAGGGGATGAATATCTTCACCAAATTCCAAGTAATTGACACCCCTTCAGCCTACAATGTCATAATGGGAAGGCCCTGGATCCATGAACTCCAGACAGTACCATCAACCTATCACCAGCTCATAAAATTCCCTACACCTTGGGGAGTTCACAAAGTTAGAGGTGAACAAATCACAGCCCAAGAATGTTATGTCTCCACCTTCAAACATAAAGGAGCTATGGAAATTAATCAAATCAAAGTCAGATCATCTTCAACCAGTGCCGAGAATCATAGTTATCAAGAACCCGAGGTGGAAGACCTCAACGAAGACCAAATACATCCTGACTTCCCTGACCATAAGGTACCGATCGGGTTGAGATTAACTACAGAAATATGATAGCAACTGATAAGATTCCTCATTGAGCACCACGATTGTTTCGCATGGTTGTTTGAAGACATGACATGTATCGACCCTTTGATTATAACATATAAATTGTAGGTCGATCCAAACAAAACCCTAGTGAAGCAAAAAAGGCAAAAATTTACCTCCGAACGAAATAAGATCATGAATGAAGAGGTCAATAAGCTACTTAAGCATGGACACATAAGAGAGGTCTAGTACCCCGAATGGCTAGCCAATGTTGTGGTAGTAAAGAAGAAGAACGGCAAAAATAGGCTCTGCATAGACTTCACCGACCTCAACCAAGTCTGTCCTAAGAACTCGCTCCCTTTGTCTCATATCGACGCTCTAGTGGACGCAACGGCCAGACACGAACTAATGAGTTTCATGGATGCTTTCTCTGGATACAACCAGATCCTTATGCATCCAGAAGATCAAGAAAAAACCACGTTCATCACCCATCGAGGTATGTTTTGCTATAAAGTTATGCCCCTTGGACTAAAAAATGCAGGTGCAACCTACTAAAGGCTGGTGAACCAAATGTTCGAAGAACTGATTGGGGACACCATGAAAGTTTACATCGACGACATGCTCGTAAAGTCTCCTAGAGCTCGAGATCACGTTGATCATCTCCGCCGAACATTCGAGGTCCTTCACCGCTATAATATGAAACTGAACCCCGCAAAATGTGCATTTGAAGTGACCTCAGGGAAATTCCTTGGGTACCTCATCACAAAGAGAGGTATCGAGGCCGACCCCAGCCAAATCAGAGTCATCATAAACATACAACAACCTCGGAATATCAAGGAGGTGCAAAAGCTCACTCGATGACTCGCGACCCTTAGCCGCTTCATCTCAAAGTATTCAGAAAAAAGCTACATCTTTTTCAAGACGCTACATGAGAACAAAAGCTTCAAATGGACTGCCGAATGCTCGAAGGCCTTAGAAGAATTGAAAGAATATCTGGGGAGCCTCCCTCTACTATCGAAACCCTACGATGGAGAGGTACTTCTAATATATTTATCTATTTTAACTAACTCTGTTAGTGCAGTTCTCATCAGAGATGAAGAAGAAAGACAACAGCCAGTCTACTACGCCAGTCGATCACTGTTAGATGTCGAGACCAGATATCCACAATTGAGAAAACTGGCATTAGCCCTCATCACGGCATCAAGGAAAATGAAGCCCTATTTCCAAAGCCATTTGATCAAAGTAGTCACAGAATTTCCACTCAAAACAGTATTGAGAAAACCATACCTCACAGGAAGACTCTCCAAATAGGCCATCGAGCTCGGGGAGTACGACATACATTACGTACCCTGGACCTCGATAAAATCCCAAGTACTTTTGGACTTCATTGTTGACTTTTCCTACGAGCCCCTGACCAGAGCAAGAGGCGAATCAATGAGCACCGAAGAAAAAAATTCGAAGTTCTGGACCCTTCAAGTCGATAGCTCCAGCACTTCGAAAGGGAGTGGTCTAGGCATCCTTCTAACAAGCCCAACAGGAGAAACTACTGAACAGTCAGTCTGATGCGAATTCAAAGCAACCAACAATGAAGCCGAGTACGAAGCCCTCATCGCAGGGTTAAACTTAACTAGTGAACTCGGAGCCAGAAACATCTAAATTCAAAGTGACTCCCAACTAATAATAAACCAATTCAAAGGAGAATTCCAAGCAAAAGACTCAAGAATGATCGTCTACCTCGCCATAGCAAAAGAAGCAGCTTCAAAGTTTGAAAAGATCGAAGCCCAACATATTATAAGAGAAGACAATAGACACGCTGATGCCTTGGCTAATTTAGGGTCAGCAATCGAAACTACCGAAGCTAAAAACATCCCAATATTATATGCGGAATGGCCAGCCATTTGGAAAGAAGAAGGTATGGAAATTCTGCCCCTTAAAAACAACACAAACTAGATGACCCCTCTCATCAGATATATAGAAGAGAACGAGCTCCCGAAAGACCCCCTCGAGGCAAAACGGTTCAAGGCCAAGGCACCAAAATTCACCATGATCTCCGGATCCCTATACAGAAAATCTTTTTCAGGGCCTTACCTAAAATGTGCTAGCCCCATACAGGCTAAATACATCCTAAGTGAGCTTCACGAAGGTGAATGTGGAAACCACTCAGGATACAGAAGACTGGCCAACCGAGCCCTAACGTCCGGGTTCTATTGGTCGACCATGAGAACAGATGGAAAGAGCTACGTCAAAGCATATGACTGATGCCAAAGGTTCGCAGAAATAAATCATATGCCCCCAGAACCCCTAGACACAGTTGCCATCCCGTGGCCATTCATGAAGTGGGGGATGGCCATCGTAGGACCATTATCAAAAGATGAAAATCAGAAATGCAATATTATGGTACTAACGGACTACTTCAGCAAGTGGGTCAAGGCCGAAGCCTTCACACGGGTCAGAGATACAGAGGTACAAATTTTTTTGTAGAAACATATTTTATACAAGTTCAGAGTTCCTAGAGAAATCATGACAGATAACGGATCACAATTCATAAGTACGAGATTTCAAGACTTCTGCAAAGAATGGAACATCAAGCTCTCGTTCTACATCCCGAGATACTCCGCAGTAAATGGTGAAGCAGAAGCCACAAACAAGACAATCCTGAATATCCTAAAGAAAAGGTTATTCAAACACAAAAATTAATGGGTCCAGTAGCTCCCAGGAGTTCTATGGTCTTACAGAACGACCTCGAGGACAAGCACAGGAAAAACCCCATTTGCCGTAATATATAGGTCAAAAGTTGTGTTGCCTAGAGAAGCAGGGATCGGTACAACTCGAACAGAATGGTCCAACCAATCGAACAACACGAAGCTTGAGGCAAACTTTGACTCTATCGATGAGCTCCGAGATCGGGCGGCAATTAAAATAGCAGCATACCAACAGATGATAAGCTGACATTTCAATAAAAATGCAAGGCTTCGAACATTCCAAGTCAGGGATTGGGTACTCGGGAAAGTGTTCCAAAATACAAAGAAAAATGGAGCCGGAAAATTGACACCAAACCGGGAAGGCCCATACCAGATCGAAAAGCTTGTCGGAAATAGAGCTTATAAACTTCGAACTAAGGAAGGTCGACCCATAGTTAACAGCTTGAATGCGTTTCATTTAAAACAGTATCACTTCTAGAACTCCCAATGTCATTTTTTCCTTTTTCTTTTATTCCTTTTAAAGATTTGTTTACTCACTTGAGTGTCGAAGTAACTAACAGAACCCCAAGCACAGGGGTCCCGACCCTCAAGAAGATAATGGGGTTTTGACCCCGAACTCAACCTTACGAACAAAGAGTAATGTATCCATTCTTTATTTACCTCTCAAATTCTTATTGTTTAAAGATTTATTTACTTACTTAAGCGTCGGAGTGGCTAACAGAACCCCAAGCACAGGGGTCCCAATCCCCTCGGATTCGACAGGGTTCTGACCAAGAAAAACTCCAACTCGACTTCAAAGTTAAATTTGATTCCCAAAGTTAAATAAAAAAAGTTCTGACACTCGACTCAGAATACAAGAATAGATCCCGAATCCCAACTACAATCCCAAAAGGTACCCTCAAGATTATTGCTAATTGTTTTGTCTAACTCTTATTCTACGCATACGTGCCAACACTTCCAGTTCTCATCATCTTAAAAGCGTTAAAATAAAGTGTAATATGTAACACGGGCACATGCAAAACAGTGGGATCAAACATAAAAGCATAAATTTGGCTAAAAGAAAGACATCTTGTCCAAACACAACTTGCCTTCATGAAAGGCAAAAAAAAATATTTACAGATAATTGTTTGTTTGAGAAGCATAATGTTCAGAAAAAAGAGAGATTGTTTAATAAAGTGTTTACAAAAAATCTAAGCCGAGGCCTTATCCCCGGCTTAAGCAGCATCTTCACCAACAGCATCCCCGGCAGTCTTGCCCTCCTCGTGAACCTCCACCTCCTGGTAGAGAGCCTCCTTGAAGGGAATGAAGTCAGCAGACTTCAGTATGACATTCAAATTAATGGAGGCCTCTACATCCCTAGTTCTGGCCTGTGCAGCGGCTAACGAGGTCTGAAGTTCGTCCTTCTCAGCTTCGGCCCTGACCTGAGCCTTGAGGCTCTTGTCCAGCAGCGCTTTGGCCTCCGTGGCTTCCGTCCTGGCCGTGTCCCTCTCTACCAGAATGGCCGATTCTCTATTAGCCATGTCCTTCCTTTCCTCAGCCACGTTCTCCAGCTCCTCAGCCAGTTCGGAGACCCTCTTCTGCAGCCCTTCCTCGTGAGTTGTGAGGTGCTAGCGGAGATAAAATTGACTGAACAACACCTACAATGAACATCAGGAAGGGGTTAAAACTGCAGTTCAGAACCATGCAAGCAGACAAAAAAAGGAAAAAATATATATAAAGGTATATTACCTTGGCCATCTAATCAAAAGATAGAAAGGTTAGCTGCTCGAGACTGTCTTTATCATAAGCCTCAGGGGCGCTAAGGTAAGCAATAGACTTCTGGATGTCCACGATGAAGGGTTTGAGGAAGACTGTTCGAGAGCTGAAAGAGGCGAGAGCCTTCTTAGATGAACGAGGGGCTTCCAAGTTAACTATCACTGAAGACGGGAGCTACATAGCAAGAGCAAGCACAGGAGCATCGTCGTTCGACTTCTTCAGCAGAGACGTAGATAGAGGGATTTCATTCCCGTCATTCGTGGACCTCTTTGCTCCAGAGGAAGAGGAGGTTCCAATCTTAGCACCGGCCAACGCCTTGACTTTAGTATCGGAGGGTTTTACCTTGAGCTTTCTGATGTCGTAGGGGGTCTGACCTGCTCGAACTATTTCAAACTCTCGAAACTCAGCGGAAAGAAGTAAGGCTTCTTCAATATGGGAAGCCTCAACTCTAGAAGGCTCACATCGTGGGGAAAAGCCTGCACAGAACAAAGAAATTGTAAAGCTCAAAGCTAGTAAAGTAACCAAAGGACTCGGCTCAAAGACCCACGGGCTTCACGAAATTCAGCAAGAAAGACCGCGCCCTCAAAAGTTTGGGCTGGAATGAAGACAAAATTGGGCTTCTATTTACCCAAAGAGAATGGCAAGGTCGTTATTAGAGGGGGGCGCTCCCCCACCCACTTGGTAAAATAATAGAAACCTACTTGCCCATCATTGGCTACCAACCTATACGCCTCGTGCCATTCGTTGACAGTGGGTTCTGGGAAGCTAAGCTCCGACCATAGATAGTACATCCCTAGCATGTAAAACCACCCGATTAGCATGATTTGGGCAGAAACTATGCCGTAGAAGCGCGTTATTTTGGCAAAAAAGGGGTGAAGGGGGAGTCCGACCCCCTTGTCAACAACCAAAGAATAGAAGGCAGTGAGCCTAGATAGAGGTCGATGCGCTCTCTCGAATGGTCGAGAAATCATTCAGAAGATAGTCAAGGCAAGACTGTTATAATTCTTTGAGGAAACACCCTCCAGAAAATATCCTGAGCCAGTCTGCGAGTTCTATTTGAACTTAAAAAGGAAAAATAACAAAATTGTCACTCAAGTCAGAGGAGTAGAAATTGAGATCACTCCAGAGCTACTATCACAAGCTTTTCATCTACCCAATGAAGGCTTGAAGATTGATGAAGTAGAAGTCAATCAATCAGAAGCTTACAATCGATGGAGAGGAGCAGACTGCTATGATTCATACAGAATCCCTATTTCAATCTCCTGCTTTCAAGAAGAGTATCAACTCCTGACTGGCAGCATTGGAAGAATGATGATTGGAGTGGCAGGAAATCACTCTAAGATGACAGAGTTTAAGTACAAAATTTGTCATGCTATTGACATGAACATCAAAGTTGATTGGGCGGGATTCTTCTATGAGCAGATCAAGAAGTTCGTAGATATCTTGGAAAAGCACTGGAGTGAAAAGACTTTTCATCAGAAGATGTGCTTTGTTAGTAGAATCAGTAAGCTGCTCGAATACACGCTTAGTCTTCTGGGAGATGAAATTGAAACACTACCAATGGAAAAAGGTGACTACTTTCCATCTTCCATAAAGCGATCGAAAGGTCTCAAGGTTGCTAGCATAAAAATTGGAGTCAAATCAAGGATGGGTGAGAAGGAAGCCAAGGGAAAAGGAAAGAATGCTCTTAAAGAATCGCACAAAGAAGATTCTGATCCAGAAGATAGTCTGCCAATCAATCAATTGATTAGAACACCAATCAAGGCTCAACCTCTGCAGCAAGTGCATCCAGGATCTACATCAATCTCAAATCTAGCAAGATATCAAGGTGATCAAATGGATCAAGAATGCACAGAACCAGCCATGGGTACTCAAATCAAAAAGGGGTCTGACAAAGAATCTAAAAAGACGGTCAAAGGCAAAGGAAAGAGGAAAACTGATCCACCTCATCCTCCAAAGTTTCTATCATGAAATGTCAAGATACTTGACATCAGTGAAATCAAAGAAGATGATATTGTGCCGTTTAGAGGAATTCCTCTACACAACTCAGGAGCCGAGTACTTCAGGACAACATCTGCACCAATGGGAGAAACAAGTGAAAACATACGAGCTCTTCTAAGAGCTATAGTTATCAAAAGTTGGGCAGATGCTCAAGTCACAGAATTCATTATGACCAACTTTGCAACAGACCTGGTTAGATCAGAGGCTCTTTACAAAGCATTTGTCAGATACTGCTACTGGTATCTATGGAGACATTGCTTTAACTCAGAAGCTCACTTTCTTCTGACTGCCTTCCATGGAATGAGCTTCTGGAGAAGAGAAGAAAAGTGGAGCATAATGTGTTCAGGACAAGGAACTCTAGAACAAAATCCAATCCATGTTCTGAAAGAAATGCTGGCCATTCGACAATGTCACAAGCAGCCAACTGAGCAAATATTAGCTCATGTAATGAATGATCTTCTCAAGTTAGCTCAAATTGAGCTTTCCGAGCCGCGCACCGAGGAAGATCAACAAAATTGGAGACACCCACAAGTTCATCAACACTGGGTGTTAGGTGAAATTTTGAGAATTAGAAGAGCCCAACAGCAGCAGGCTCTGGAAGAAATCAGACGAGAAGAACAAGCTATTCTTCATGGGATAGTAGATAGAGCCTCCACATCTAGACAAGCTGCAATTCATCAAGTGGCCAGACAGTTGGTATTTGATGAGTCGTCACCAGCTACTAAGATGGAGATTTTTCTCCAAAAAGAGACTTTTCAACCACCATCAATATCTCAAACAACTGAGGAACTAGTTAAACCCTCAGCCCCTCTAGTTATCTAAACAGAGCCTTCTCCTCCACCAGTTGATGATCAAATCACTGCTGAAGATCCAGCTGATCAAACTACTCAGCTAGAGATACGGACTGATGTGCGGGACATAGTGATCTTTGTTGATCCTATCTAAATTGCACAACAAGCTAAGGCTTAACCAGTATGGTTCCAGTAAGGCTTTGGATTCTTGAAGAAGTATTCAGGTTTCCGTTTAAGGAGAAGTAAATTTCGGGATGAAATTTCTTTAAGACTGGTAGGATGTAATACCCTAGATTTTTAGATCAGGTTTAGAGAATTCTTAATCATAATTAAGAATTTAAGGAAGAGATTTTTATAAGGATTAAGTGAAGTCAGTTGTCAGTCACGACTTTAGGGGTCAATTTTCGTAAAATTGTCTCGAAAATTTTGATCTTAACTCTGTTATGGCCGATTTTAGTCTTTAAGAAAGGTTTTAACTCAAGAAGTCTGCCGGGGTTTTTAGATTTTAAATCTGAAGTCGTTTGAGGTCCCGGTGATGAAAAACGTATATAAGGATTTATGAATAGTAACCTTTGCGTGCGTTCGTGATTTGAGAAATTTACGAAATCTTCCTTGTTGATCCAAGTCTTGTTCTATCAGGCCCCTCTTATGGAAAATGACTCAAGAAATCTATTAGCATTCACGGATTTCCATTCTAAGGTCAATCGAACGCTCGAGAGCAAAATCTGTCAGTCTGAGTGAATAGTAAAAAATAATTCAAAAAAAGGAATCTTTGCTCATCTTTCTTCTAACAACCTATTTTTCATCCCAAATCAGGTTGGTTCAATAGTACTCGAGCCAATGAGTCTTTCGGTATTTTAAGATTTCGTGTCTGAGGTCATTTGGATCTCGACATTGAATAAAGCAGCTCTTAACCGAACCTGGTATAACTTTTGCAGTGTTCCTGCACTGGAATGGCTTCCCACCTTTTCCTATAAATGGGGGAGTACCCCTTCACTCCAAATTGCTCATTTTTCACTTCTTCACACCATTTCTAGAGAGAGGAAAGTCAAGAGTAGTGGGGAGTCTCTTCGTGAGTTCACTCCCGAGTCGACGAACGGAGTGGCATTGAAGGGATGCAGTGGCGAAAGGTGCTAGGGGTGATGTCAGGTTGTAGCAGACGGCTCTGCTGCCATTGCAACTCGACGAGACACCAAGCTAGCCATCTTCCTTCGACGCACTCGACTCCGTCCATTCTTTTTCATCCACGTCGGATCCAAGTTCCTTCTTATTTCATTTCTGCGTTTATTTTTCTTCTTGTTATTATGATCCTCTTATTATTATTATTATTATTATTATTATTATTATTATTATTATTATTATTATTATTATTATTATCTCGTTATTTAGTTCAAGTTTCGTTAAAGTTCCGCATTTAAATTTTTTTCGAGATTAAGAGATAGTCGTGTTTATGCCGTTATAATGTTGATTTCTTTTCAAGTATAAAGCATGCTCATTTCTAAGTTTTGACTAAGCATTAAGCCTTTTTTTTAAGTTAAAACGTCGAGAAAAGAGAGAGGCAATCGAGTAACGCCTCGACCAAAACCTCAATCGAGAGTTTTTGAAGGCCGCGAGATAGCACGGACCGTGTAAGGCTTAGCATAGCCCTTGCAGAGCTCTCGGCGGAATCCCGAGAGTTTCTGGGTAGATAGCACGGCCCGTGCTAAGGTCTGCACGGACCGTGTCAGAAAGTGTTGGCGTGTTTTTGTCACCTCAAGGCCTAGCACGGCCCGTGCAAGGCTTCTGCAGTCAAGTTTTGCCTCCAAGCTTGTTCTAAACTCGAGTCTTTCAAACCCTCATGTTTTATAAAGGTTCTAAAGTCGTACAATGTCTGTTTAAGTCCTAGTTAAGGGAGGAAAGGTTAGGTGTTTTTTGATTTCTTGTTAGAACTTAAAAATCTTCGAAGGAAGGCCGCTAAGTCGATAATCAACTTTTGTAGGAATATGTGAGCCCCGAGGAGAACCAAGAAAGGATTTTCGGCTCGTTGCTTCATCCACGTGCTCGTCATTGAGGTGTTCATCATCGAGGTGGGTGGTTCTAAAGCAAGTATAAGGTTTGAGCTATTAAGCTCTAGAAGCATGATAGGGCAAGATGAATATCCAATTAAAATATTTTATGCTCTGCCTGATTAGTCTCTATACAAAGAAAGGAAAGGAAGGAAGTTATAGCATGATATTGTTTATTGTTATTTGAGCTCTTGATTAAGTAAAGGATGATTTGATATGTTGTGATATCTTATAGTTGATTTATTTAAAGTATAGATGATCATGATCATAGGTTAAGTTATTGTTGATATTATGATTGAGGAATGTTGTTTAAGTAAGTAATGCCTTGTAGGTTGATCATAGTATTCCCTTGTGGCATTAAAGTTATAGCCTTTATTAAGGAATGCAATCTAGATATTTCAATCTAGGTTATGATTTATGCTAGTATGATTTAGCATTGAGGCTTTCATATTGAGGTTTGAATGTGAGAATTCAAATGTGGAGGATTAGGTATTAAGGAGTTAAGGTTAAGGATTTTGATATTGAATGTTATGATTCAATTAATGTTAAGCAAGTTCTTGAGCTCAAAGAACAATTTTATTGCATTATCATGTTGTGACATTCATGTCACTAAAGTTATATTATTTGATTAAGTAAAGGGAGTCACTGCAGGGTAATCCCCTCACATACTCAGAAGGGTATTTGAGGTAACCCTTCTCTTATCCTAAGGCATATCTAAGGGTGCAGTAGACATCAGGTTTGAGCCAGGAAAGGTGCTAGAAAAGGAAGTAAAAGGTTTTGCGAATATCGAGAGGGCTTTTGCGTTTTGCTCTCCATATGCTGCTAGTTTATAATTGGATATTTCAAGGTTTATTAAAGAGTTTTATCATAAAACCCCACTAAGTACATTAGTGCTTTATTAAAGAGTTTTATCATAAAACCCCACTAAGTACATTAGTGCTCACGCCCTCTTTTTCAAATGTTTTCAGGTTGAGATGCTGAGGCCGGTGATGTGCTGCTGGTGGGGGTTGCCTGAGTTGTTTAAAGTATCCAAAGTTCTTACTTTATGGTTACGTAATTTTCTTCCGCTATGTTTCTGCTAAGTACTCTGACATCTAGTATTTGGTCTTGATACATGTAACTTGATTCTTGATAATAGCATGTCTTAAATGATATAATTCTAATTATCAATAAAGTCCTTGAGAAAAAAAAGCATGTGTTCTTTTGACATACTCAGATATTTCTTTATTGATTTTAAGTTATTTGAATAGCTATACTTGTTGAGCATTTCGGTATCTATTCATTACCAGTTGATTTGTGAAAGAGTCTTGCATGCTTGTTATTGTTGTTCGCCTACAAAGAGGTTTCTTCAAGTATGATTCTGCTCGTTTCCAGTTAATCCTAAGTTATTTTCTTGATCCGTCCTATGAATAGGACAATATGATATGTTTGACTCCGACCTATTAGTGGGTCTTAGTTGTTGTGATCTAAGAAGAGGTCTTGATTGTTTAAAGAATCAAATTCATATTTGCTTGTCATTGGATTCTGTTTAAATTTCGATTGGCCTATGATATGACATTCCTTTGACTTAATTGAACCCTTTGACTCATTTGATTCATTGAAAACAATAGTTCTTCCAAGTTATAAACTTAAGTTGCCTAAGTTTTTGAGGTGATAACTTAGTTTAATTCTAAAAATACCCCTCCCTGGATTTCTGATTAATCTTTATGCTTTACGCCTAACACCTCGTCCCCATTAAAAATGACCGCCTAAGGGACCGGGCTGTTACAGATGATTTAACCTAATGAACTATATCCTATGATTGCATCCCTGCGTTAAGCTTAAATAAATTAAGGAAGTTAGTATGAAAGATGTTTTGAAAGAATATTTATCGCAATTGCTTTGAGACTAATTTGTCTTCTTTATTGTTGGACAAGCAACATGCCTGGTGTGATAATTATCTTCATTTTCTTCGATAATGAGTGTTCTAGTTTGAAACCGTGTGAAATGGTTTATTGTGCATAATCAACTTGGGAGCAACCCCTTCTTACTTCATATCTTAAATTACTATGTTTGCTTGATGACAAGAAAAAGGTTAAGTGTGGGGGGTGGGTTGTTTAGTGTCTTTTTGTGATGTTTTTCCTATATGGATTGTATGTCTTTTGTGCATGTGTTTTCTTATTTTCGTGTTGTTTTAGTGTTTATAACTTCATATTTGATCCATTAGTGTGGCATGCATGTGTTGCGTAGACTTTGAGCTTTTGCTCTAGAAGCATGTATTTTATGACACAAAAGGTGAAAAAGCCGGAAGCCCAGCTGAAAAGGGCAAACTGAAGACCACAACTGAGGACACACCCAAACTGAAGCTCCAAACTGATGGCCAACTGGTGTCAAACTAATGGCCAGGATGTCAAACTGATGGCCAACTAGCTACAATTAATTTTGAAGTTCTACAATTAATTCATTAAGTGCTACGATTAATATTTAAATAGCTACGATTAAATTAAAAACTGATATGATTAATTTTTGAAGTTATACGATTAATTCTATAAGTGCTACGATTAGTTCATTAAGTGCTACGAGTAAATTAAAACATGCTACGATTAATATTTAAGTAACTATGATTAAGATTAAATAGCTATGATTAAAATTTATGGGCTACGATTAGTATTCTAATAATTTCTAACACACATAATAATGCTACGATTAATATGTTAGAGCTGTTGGGGTTTTTTCGAATTAAACCACCGCAGGATCTATTTGGTTGTTTATTAATCCATGTTCATGCAAATCATAATTTTATGTAACATGCATATTTATCATAGTCTAATCAAATAGCATGTAAAACAGATTCGATTCTAATAAAGCGGAAGAAATAGAAAATGAATCTACTTACAAATCGACAGACGGTCTGAGGACAAGATTACATATCTAATCTTGTTGTTGAATGAACAATGATAGGCGCCACTTATGTCAATAAAATCGACCACCACAATATTCTACTCCAAGATCTTCTGTTGTATTCCCAGACTATATCTAGATTCAGAGTGGGCTGAAATCTACTAGATAGAATTGTGAAATCTGTGGATAACTTTGAGAGACAAAGAGGGGCTGATTTTTTATGATAAAATATCATTAAAATTTCATGCCCCCCTCCCCTTATATATAGGGAGGGGTGAAATTTCATGTTCCAGCCCTACTGGCCTGGGCCTCTATCTCAAGTTCTATATCCAGTCCACTTTCAGTCATATTGGGCTACAACATGAATCTAGAAGAATATTAAATTGACCCACTAATTTATTTAATATCTAATATCCAATAAACTTAGGATATAATTAAATAAATTAAGTTTTACTTTTATTCCACTAAAGAAGTAAAAATGACCTACCAATTTAATACATATTTGCGAATATGTTTTCTCCTTTAGTCCAGTCATTCCCCGTGTTTAAGATATAATGTTCATTAATTAATTATGTCAGCCTCTGACAGCTATAATTAATTAACATCTAAATCCTTGAGTAGTACCACACAAGCTTTACCATGTAAGGAATAAATTCCACCTGCAGGGTTTCAACATGAACTTGTGTTTCCTCAAGAGAACATCATCAACCTGGCACACCAGGACACGGTGCTCATGCACACTGCTCGAGACATCATGTATACATTGTTATTACCCAAGATATCGAACTCGATCTACGAAAAGATCTTACTCATTGATAAATCAAAGTAATAAACAACGCACACATATGCTCGCCAATATCACATGAGTTCAGAACCCGAACTCTGTGGATCTTTATTCTCTCAGTAACTGGGTCAGAGACAGAGAATAGTATCCTATCGTGATCCTCCTCAATACACGATGAGTGTACTAGAATAATCAGTTAGTCAAGATAAACTAACTTATCAGATTATTCTACGGTGTACCGATGGTGTGTTCAGGACCATCTAAGCCGTGAGCTCTTTAATACAATACAAGGTTCTAATGATATGATCTTACCGTGTGACTCCCCACACCATATCATCTACAATGTAAGTATATGGAACATTGCATAGAACAATTATAGAACATAATCTAAATGCAAACAGTGACTGCAATAACTTTCATTTCATATCATCATATCATCAGAAAAGTATACAAAGACAAGTCTTCTAGTATACAAAACCAACAATCTCCCACTTATACTTGAAGCATGTCTTTCAAGCATAAAAACTAACAGGCTAACTCTCCAATCAAAACTATCGACTCAAACTGCGCCCCTAGGTCTGCATCTCACTCCCATTTTCTCCACGTGACCATCAAAGGTCTTAGCCAGCAGGCTCTTCGTGAATGGATCAGCCAGGTTGTCCTCCGATGCAATCTTGACCACCGCCACATCTCCTCTCTTAACGATTTCTCGTATAAGATGGTACTTTCTCTCTATGTCCTTACTTGCATTGTGAGCTCTGGGTTCCTTCGAGTTTGCCACTGCACCAGAATTATCACAGTATATCGTGATAGTCTTAGGCAAACCAGGAACCACGCCCAAGCCCAATAGGAACCCGTGGGGCCAGACAACCTCTTTTTCAGCCTCAGAGGCAGCTACATATTCAGCTTCCATGGTGGAATCTGCAATGCATTTCTGCTTAATGCTCCTCCATGCAATGGCTCCACTTCCTAATGTAAACACATAGCCTGAGGTAGACTTACTCTGATCTTTATCAGTTTGAAAATCTAAGTCCGTATAACCCAAAGGTACTAGACTATCAGAGCGGAAAACCGACATATAGTCTCGAGTCCTTTTAAGGTACTTGAGAATGTTTTTGACCGCAGTCCAGTGACCTTGTCCAGGGTTAGACTGATATCTGCTTATTATGCCAACGGCATAGCATATATCAGGCCTAGTGCATAGCATAGCATACATCAAACTTCCCACAGCCGAAGCATATGGTACTTTCTTCATTTCCTCTATCTCAGACTGTGTTTGGGAACACATTTTCTTGGATAGATGAATTCCATGCCTGTAAGGTATAAAACCTTTCTTGGAATCTTGCATGCTAAACCTAGCTAGCACTGTATCGATATAAGTCACCTGGGACAGACATAACATCATTTTGTGGCGATCTCGAATGATCTTGATGCCAAGGACATGTCCGGCTTCACCCAGATCCTTCATATCGAACTGCTTGGACAACCACACCCTAATGTTAGATAACTCCTTCTTACTGTTTCCAATAAGCAAGATGTCATCAACATAAAGTACGATGAATGATACCACATTTTTATCACATTTCTTGTACACACGGCTCTCATCCGGACTTTGCACGAATCCATATGACTGGATAACCTCGTCAAATCGGATATTCCAAGATCTCGATGCCTGCTTAAGTCCATAAATGGATCTCTTAAGCTTGCACACCAAGTGCTCTTGGCCTTTAGCAATAAATCCCTTTGGTTATCTCATGTGAATGTTTTCTTCAAGACTTCCATTTAGGAAAGCTATCTTGACATCCATCTGCCAGATCTCATAATCTAAATGAGCGGCAATTGACAAGAGAATCCGGATTGACTTAAACATGGCTACCGGTGAAAAGGTTTCCTCATAATCGATCCCTTCTTTCTGAGTGTACCATTTCGCCACCAATCTAGTTTTGAAGGTTTCAACATTCCCGTCAGCTCCTCTCTTGCGCTTGTAGATCCACTTACACCCAATAGGTTTAATCCCATCTTGTGGTTCTACGAGCTCCCAGACTTGATTGTGATCCATAGATCCAATCTCAGATTCCATTGCAGTTTTCCAAGAATCTGCATCTTTATCTCAAATTGCCTCGTCATAGGTCCTGAGATCCAATTCATTTAGTCCCTCTGGGAAATCTAAAGCCTCTCCCAGACCAATGAATCTATCAGGTTGGTGTACAACCCTCCCACTGCGACGAGGCAGTTCATGTACTTCCGTGACACGTTGTGCAATGTTTGGTGGTTCCTCTTCTTATACAACTGGTGTAGGATTCGATCCTCCCCTTAACTCCTCAAGGATGATTTGACTCCTTGGTTTGTGGTTTATCATATAGTCTTCCTCTAAGAATCGAGCATTGGTGCTAATAATGATCTTCTGATCCTTAGGACTATAAAATAAACCACATTTTGTTCATCTAGGATATCCAACGAATAGCCTTACATCAGTATAAGGAGCCAGCTTATCAACTTCCTTATCCAACACATATGCAGGGCTACCCCAAATCCGAATATGGTTCAAACTGGGCTTTCGTCCAGTCCATAATTCTGTAGGCATAGAAGGAACTGATTTTGACGGAACCAAGTTAAGAATATAGGCTGTTGTTTTCAGGGCATATCCCTAGAATGAAATGGGTAACTCAGAATAACTCATCATCGATCTAACTATCTCTAACAATGTACGATTCCTTCTTTCCGCCACACCATTCTGTTGTGGTGTTCCCGGCGCAGTCAACTGGGAGGTAATCCCATTCTCTGCCATGTAATCCCTAAATTCACTCGAGAGGTACTCGCCACCATGATCAGAACATAGTGACTTGATACTTCTGCCTGTTCGTTTCTCCACTTCTGCCTTAAACACTTTGAATTTCTCAAAGCATTCAGACTTGTGACGTAACAGATAGATATAACCGTATCTAGAGTAATCATCAATGAGAATGATGAAATACTCGAACCCTCCTCGAGCTTGAACTGACATAGGGCCGCATAGGTCAGAGTGAATCAAATCTAATATCCCTTCGGATCTATTTCCTTTTGACTGGAAAGGACGCTTGGTCATTTTACCTTCCAAACAGGATTCACATAAAGAAAATGATTCCAGTACCAAAGAAGACAATGGTCCATCATTTACAAGCCTTTGTATCCTCTTAAGGTTAATATGACCTAGCCTTAGATGCCAAAGATAGGTTTGATTCAATTCTGAAGGTTCTTTTCTCTTGTTAGGGTTTATGATCGATGTATTCAATAGTTGTCTTTACGTAGTGTTTTCAATTGGTTTAAGAAAGTATAAGTGTCCATCCAATGTGCCAGAACAGATAAAATGTTTACCACTAAAGATAACTACTTTGTTATCAAAAGAAACAGAATATCCATCCATAATCAATTTAGAAACTGAAATTAAGTTTCGCCTAAAACCAGGCACATAAAGACAATCTTTCAAAACCAAAGTTCTATCACTACTGAAAGGTAAAACAACGTCTCCCACTGCAATAGCCGCCACTCTTGTAGCATTGCCCATGTAGACGGTGATCTCATTCTCACTCAGCTGTCTTTTTACCAGGAACCCCTGTAAAGACATCAAACATGATCAGTAGCTCCAGTATCTACTACCCATGACTGGGTAGAACAAGTTGATAAACATGTTTCTACAACCAGAGTGTGAGATGTACCTCTTTTCTTCTTCTTATTAGGACACGCCGCCTTCCAGTGACCTAGTTGGCCGCACTTGAAGCACTTAGTCTTCGACTTGAATTCCTCGGGAGGAATCTTCGCCTTTGGCTTCTTTGCCTTAGGCGCCTCATCTGCAGCCTTCTTAGGTGTGTTTCTCTTCTTCCTTTTTCCACCAGAAGAAGACGCTCCTTTTTCAGCTATGTGGGCCTTAGGACTGCTCTTTTGGAGCAATTCAGCCGCCTGAAGGTCTATGAGCAGTTCAGTCAGGCTGACATCCCTTTTAATCATGTTAAAATTCAGCCTAAACTGCTCAAACTTCGAGGACAAGCTATGAAGAACAATGTCAATTTGAGAATCACCATCTAGCTCTCCACCCAAGGTCTCGATCTCAGATAAATACCCCATCATCATGAGAATGTGATCCCTAACAAGTGTGGAGTCAGACATTCTCGCATCCATTAGTTTCTTCATTGCCAAATGGCATGCCGAGTGGTTCTGATGACCGAATAGCTGCCTAAAGTTGTACATGATATCATAAGCGGTTTTCATAGGCTCATGTTGATATTGCAACACACTTGACATAGATGCTAAGATGTAACAGCGTGCTATCTCATTAGACCTAACCCACTTATCATATGCAACCTTTTGGGCTTCGTCAGAACCCTCATCTGGCATCTGAGGACAAACCTCTTCAAGTACAAACTTGTGTCCCTCAGCAACAAGTACCAAGTTAAGGTTACGAATCCAGTCATTATAGTTTTCACCGACAAGTTTGTTTTCTTTAAGGATTGAAGACAGATTGGAGAGTGCCATTGATGATATGAAATAACTGAAATTAAAACATGCAGTACAGTCACACAACACGTTTAGGATAAACAGTATATAATCGAAAACCTCACAAAAATTATATACTTTTCCACCGACACTTTAAAAATGATTTCTATAAGCCACGATCGTGTGGACGTTTATAAATCTCATTTTTAAATAGTTAAACCTTTAATTTGCCTCCATTTGAATTTCCTTACAACAAACAAATTAATAGCCGGATAAAAACACGGTCATGTAATCGTCTAACTGATAAGCCACGATCGTGTGGACGTTTATCAATAAATTACATCTAAGTGTGCATACCATTATCTTCGCACCAAGATCACTATTCGAATTTAACCGCTCCAGATGGAGGAGTCAGTTAGTTCTAATAGTGTTCTACAGCTATCCATTTAGGAGATTTAATTTCTAGAGAAATCTGTGATATGACACATCCGATATGGAGGAAGACCGATGTCAACGCGCATGCCCATCACTTCTCAATTAAACCAACTATTAATGGAGACCGTATGAGATTTTTACATACTTTGGTATGAATCTCTCCCACTTAGTTATTTATGTTTGAGGTTTCATTTTATCCCATTATCGAACATGCAAACATAACATAAAATGATAAACATCCATTGCATGCTTCAACATAATAAGCAATAATAATAATCCAACTATCATGGCTTATATCTCATGTTGATTGATGAGATAAAACTGGAAAGTCAGCTCCGGAATAGGCTTGTGGCCGCCGTCCCTTCACCGCGCCTCGCCGAAAACCCTAGCTCCATTAAGGGTTTCGGGACGTGAACCGGTGAACTTTGGTGCTGAACTACTTTCCTTCTTTGAGTTGATCTCCGATCTTTATTCAATACAGACTATCCATTCCAAAAGGAAAAATCTAATATTGCTAGAATAAAAATTACAACTTAAAATTCAACCTAACAGTTTTATATCTATTACATTAAAACAGCGTAAAATAAAACTTAGACCTAATTCATGGATTTTCTCATGGATAAAAATCACGTAGCCAAACCGGCATACGGCCAACATTCATTTAACATAAACATACATCACATAAAATAAAGGAGCCATGATAGTTGGTAAACCTGCAAACAAACACAGACTACAAATCCAACAATCATTTATTAAATGATCCACATAAAATAACATATGATATCTATGCATGAATATTAAATAATAATCGAATTTAACAATGAATTAAATTAATTAATTCGATATTATCCACAAGATAAAAATTAGAAATTAAAATAATTATCCACCAATTTGAATCATGATATTTTCGAAAATATATCTTAAAATAAATATGGAAATTATTTATAATTATCCACCAAATTTATTTAATATTTTCAAGCCACCCTAATTAAATAATAATTGGATATATTGATATATATCAAAAATCTAATCCAAATATTATCCATAAGAATCTAAATCTTTAAGAATAAGGTTTGAAGATTTGATCCTCTTCAAAATCTTCCAAATCCTATCCAAAATCAAATTCTTATCATAATTGGATTTTGATAATTATTTGTATATATCCAAAAACCACCTTATCCAATATTTAATCCCATAGATTTCGAAATTATCTAAATAATAAATTGGAGATTTGATCCATTTCAAATTCTTCCAAATTTAAAATTCTATTTTCAAATCTATCTAGATTAATATTAGGTAAATCAAGATATACATCAAATCTAAATCCTTGAGTAGTACCACACAAGCTTTACCATGTAAGGAATAAATTCTACCTGCTGGGTTTCAACATGAACTTGCGTTTCCTCAAGAGAACATCATCAACCTGGCACACCAGGACACGGTGCTCATGCACACTGCTCGAGACATCATGTATACATTGTTATTACCCAAGATATCGAACTCGATCTACGAAAGATCTTACTCATTGATAAATCAAAGTAATAAACAACGCACACATATGCTCGCCAATATCACATGAGTTCAGAACCCGAACTCTATGGATCTTTATTCTCTCAGTAACTGGGTCAGAGATAGAGAATAGTATCCTATCGTGATCCTCCTCAATACACAATGAGTGTACTAGAATAATCAGTTAGTCAAGATAAACTAACTTATCAGATTATTCTACGGTGTACTGATGGTGTGTTCAGGACCATCTAAGCCGTGAGCTCTTTAATACAATACAAGGTTCTAATGATATGATCTTACCGTGTGATTCCCCACACCATATCATCTACAATGTAAGTATATGGAACATTGCATAGAACAATTATAGAACATAATCTAAATGCAAACAGTGACTGCAATAACTTTCATTTCATATCATCATATCATCATAAAAGTATACAAAGACAAGTCTTCTAGTATACAAAACCAACAAAAGCTACGATAAATAATTTTTAACATACATTGTAACGATATGATTAATTTTCAAATTAATTCTAAGCCCGAAAAAAAATGTGAAACCTACCTGAGAAGATGAAGACATCTCCGGCAGTGCTCGAGGTCCTCGTTCCATCTCCGATGTATGCTCGTCGGCTATGACGTGTGAGAGAGAAGATTAATATATCAAATTATCACATGTGAAAAGGGAGTGAGAGAGAGAGGGGGAGAGTTTTCACCTTACGATTGGTGGATTTCCAATGGCGACAAGTTCAGAGAGAGAGAGAGAGAGATGGAGCGGTTGGCGTGCTTTAACTATTTTTTTTTTTTTCAAAAGGATCTTCGATGGAAAGGGGAAGTGAGATGAAGAATACGTGGTGGTTGGGTAATAAATTCAAACCCTAACTCAATTAATATTCTTTGGCAGTTACAGAGCAGCCTTTTGCAAAATATAAGTACAAAATACTGACAAAAATTAGATTTGATGGGCCCCAACCAATGAGTATTGTGTAAAATGAGTACAAATTACCCAAATAACTAATAAATGTTAAACCTTATTTACCTATCCCAAATTCACTATATGTTTGCCTAGATAAATATTTCTCCTCCTAATTTTCACAGCCTTTTACTTAACCAGGGCATTTTATCATTGGACTTTTAATCTCCAAAGTGCAAACCAACATTTATACTTTAACTTATGGGTTATAACCTTAAAAATTCTCTTTACTAAAAAAACATCTTTTAAAAAAGGTGGTGAATTTTACGGGAATTAAGAAAATTAATTACGTTTAAAGAAAATCCCACTAATCATTCATAATTTATTTATATATTTAAAAGAAAAAATAAATCTTGTAACCGATTCTTGTGAAATAACATGTGTATTAACTGTTATTATGTGATCTAGAATCGAGAATAATACAAAAAAAAGCACATAAATGAAATTTTGACTAGTACTTAAATAATTAAGATGCATATGAGAAACATGTGTGATGTTATAAAGAATCCCTTGACCCCAATATGGAAATCAATTTAGTAGCATCTTTGTCTGGAGACTAATTTTTGTAAATTAATTGGGTAAAATGCCGAATGTCAGGTTGGGAGGTATATCAAACCAAATTTTGCATGTTCACATCTCCATAAATAAATATAAAAAAAAACATACATACATACATACATACATATATATATATATATTTCATTTAAATATTTCTCCACTTTCATATATCCAATTCTTTATTCCTTTCTTGGATCTGCTATGTTTCCTTGTCCCTCTCCTTGCCTTCCAATTATATATTTCAAATATATATTCAGCTCTAATTATTACCATGTCCCTCTCGTGGCCTTCCCATTATATATTTTAAGAGTGATGCTATTCGGCCACACTGTGGCCGGCCATAATTTCATAATTATGGTATGTTATCATTATATGATAAGTTTTGAATTAAATCCTTAATTAATGATTATTAGTGTTTTACTATTATATCCTTCATATTTATTTTAGAAATGTTTGACTTGTATAATTTAAATATTCAAATGATCCACAAAATCTCATTAAAATATGTGTGGATCCTAGATAATATTTTATCAATAGAAATATTTTTTTCCAAAATTTTTTCTTTGATTTGTCATCCAAATATATATATATATATATATATATATATATATATATATATATCTCCACTATTAATTATCAATGTTTATATATATTATATAATTATATGTTGTGTTAATTCAAATCATCGGTACTGATGCATATATATATATATATATTATTCTAATCTATAGTTTATGTGTATTCGAATTTATTTTAAATTTTTATTTATTTGTTAAACATGAACTTAAATTAGAAAATCAAGAACTTGCCATAAATTATGAAGTACTTATAAATTATATTTAAATTGTGTTGAATGATAATGATAATGATAATGATAATGATAATAATAATAATAATAATAATAATAATAATAATAATAAGTAAATTAGTAAAAATGAATACGCTATTGTTCATAGATCAATTAGTACATTAATACATATTAGTGAATATTTAAATGTGAATCTAAATTTAAAAATTTCATTTAGCGTCGATTAATCTTGAATAAAATTGTGAGCCTTGAAGTATTCAATAAATAGCAATCGAAGCTCACTCGATAATAAACGAGTCAAGCTTCAGCCTTAGCACTACTCAACTAGTTAGCGAGCTTGTTGAGTAAATTAACTTGAAAATCTAAAATTATTGACATGATAAATTTTATATTTTTATACTATAATTATTAATAATTATATGGAATTCTAATTAGAATTAATTTCATTTGTGGTCCCACCGGGCACACCCGAATCCGCAAATGGTCCCAAAATTTTCTAAAATGGTCCTTATAAGAATTTTGACATCAAATGTAGTCTCGTTCGATTAAAATTCTCAAATTTAGTCCCATTTTTTAACGGGGTCGTCAAATATAGACGAGAGCCCTCCACGTGAGTTGTACGTGAGAGTACATTTCATTTTTGATCCCACTGGACACACCCGAATTCTCAAATGGTTCCAAAATCCGGAAATGGCCCCAAAATCGATGAAATAATTAATTAATAAGAAAATATTAATTATTAATGGCATAATTAATATTTTCTTGATATTGTCTAAAAATGTCATAAAAATTTAATTACTTAATTTTGATCAAAATAATAATTTATCCTTAGTTTTACTCGATTGACTAATACATGATTAAATTGACAATATTAAAATGAATAGGTAAAATTCAAAAAATAAAATAAAAACACACAAACTTTGTTTTGTTTTGTTTTATACTATTAGGCCTATTATTTATTTTCACATATAGATAATTACAAAATTAAAAAGATAATTTTTACTAGATATTTTTTCTTGATTCATTTTTTTAATAAATAGATAAAATAAATTATAATTAATAAATATTAATTATTAATTACAAACAATAGCTATTGGTGTTGTTAGTCAAAATAGTTTATAATTATTATTAATTAGATTACAATAAAAATAAAAAAATTAACGGCGTAATTAATGTTTTGTTGATCTTGCATTCTTGCCTAAATATTGTTACAAAAATTTACTTAATTTTGATCAAAACAATAAATTGGTCATAATTTTACTCAATTAACTTACATGGTTAAATTTTTTACTTAAAACTAAAAATAAAATTTTTACTAGACAAAATCTTTAAGAAAAGGAAAATAATAAAATTTGAATATCTTTGATAAAAATATTTTTTTTTAATTTGATCATCGAATAAGATAAATATGAAGATAATTAGCATTGAAAATCCATTATAAGCAAAACAAACATATGGATCAAAAGATTTTAATCGCATATATTAAATGTTAAAAGGTAAAGAAAAGTGTCAAGTATCTTCATCCACACATTTTGTAGTTGATAAATCCAAAAAAATTATTACTTTTAACGCGTGGGACCAAAAATGAGAGTAAAATTAACGGTAAACGTGACAGCAGGACCAATTTCGATGACCCAGGACCATTTTTGAAATTATTGGGACCATTTGTTGATTCGGTCGTGTCCTGTGGGACCACAAATGAAATTAATTCATTCTAATTAAATTAATTCATTAGAAGATAAGATTTAATTTTAATAAATTTAGTGTTGCTTGTGAATAAAGTAATATATTGTTAAAACCATACATACTAGTGAATATTTAAATGTAAATCTAAATTTAGAAATTTCATTTAGGGTCGATTAATTTTGTATAAAATTACGAGCCTTGAAGTATTCAATAAATAACGATCAAAGCTCATTCGATAATAAACGAGTCAAGCTTCAGCCTTAACACTACTCAGCTTGTCAACGTGCTTGTTAAGTAAAAGCAAAATACATTTTTAGGTCCGTATATTTTTACTTTTTATTTCATTTGGTCCCTATACTATTTTTTCGTTTAAATGGGCCCTTATACTTTTATGTTTGATTTCATTAGGTCCTTATATGTTTACGTTTTGTTTTATTAGGTCCCTGTACAATTTTTTCATATCTATATATATATATATATATATATATATATATATATATATAGTCCTTGTACATTTACGATTGATTTCATGAGGTCCTTATTCATTAGATGGCAGGTTAACTTTTCCGTTAAAAAATAACATGTAATCAATTATTATTTAATTGAATTACACATTATGTATAATTGGAATTTTATATTATTGTTATTCCCAAAAAAAAGGCAAACTTATAACCTCTCAATTCAATCTTTATGAACTAAATTACGTGAAAGTAAAAAAATTAACCAACTAGCAAAGTTAGAGATCTTTTTAAAAAAAATCATGCAACTACTCATTATTCATTAAAATTGCTTAAATTAACAACATAGAATCCGTTCAATATAGAACACTTTAAAATTCATACTTGAAAATTTATACAAATCAACATTTAACAACAAACCAAGATTTTTTTTAAAAAAAGTGGAATAATGAGGAGCTAGTAGCATGAAATTTTCAATCAATTATGGCAGTCAAGGTTGTAGAACTCACTAGGCGCTAGTCGGGCGGCCGAGGGACGTCTAGCGCCTAGATTGCCTAGTCGGGCCCTAGACGTTTTCATTTTTATAATATATAATTAAATAATGTTATTTCTTTATAAAAACCGAATTAAAACATTAATTGAATCTTAGTACAATGGTTAAGTTTATTGTTGAAATTGTTGTAGTTCGATGTTCGACCTCTTAAGCGCTCAAATCATAATATTTTTTTTCCTAAATTTGAGAAAAAAAGGAAAAAAATAGCATAATCTGCTAGAATCGACCCCATGACCTACACTAGCTACTACAAACAGCTCTACCAATTGAGCTATCGACAATTACTATACAAAAATCACACATAATCATATATAACCGCCTGATGAGCCGATTATACCATTTTCGTCTCAGCTAGGGGCCGCCTAGATTGATTTTACAATAGTACTGGCAGCACACTCATTGATTGATTTTTCTTGCTTTCACATAATTTAGTTAAGAGATTCTAAGATTTTCTTTTGTTTCTAAAAAAATATTTAAAAAAAAAATGATTTGTTTCAAAAAATATTTGTCTAAACTAGCTAATTTTCCTCATCTACACGTTTAAAACTAGGTAATTTAGATCTCAAAAAAAAACATTTGATTTGTTTCCAAAATAATTTCAAAATAATAATAATATAATGATTAAAGTTATGGAACTAAACTACCCAATTTTCTTTTCTTTTTTGTTTTTTTTTAACTAGCCAATTTTCATCCTATATATATTTCATATTTTGACAATCACAAATCACAAATTATATTCAATTCTACTCTTTTATAGTAATCGTGCAACGTGTTCTACTCGATTAATAACAAAATGTTTGACAGTTCCAGCAAAAAGTATACATCCAAAAAATTGTTCTCGCCATCACCACCACAGATGAAGCGCACCCAATCGTCTGAATGGACGGTGGCCCCTTCACCTCCGAGCCTTGAAATTCTCTATAAGAATATTCGAGAGGAAAATACGAAACTCAAAGGAGAGATAAATGAGTTTTTAATCATTTGATTAAGTTTTCGGATGATGTAATCATCAAAGACATCCTTCTGAAAAGTAGTCCCCTCACCAAGTTGTACGAAATGTTTTTGGAGATTAATAGATCCACTGATAATGATGACATTCCGCTGATCGTGATCTCTGACTCAAGCTTAAGTGAAGTGTAGCTCGTTTATCACTAATGCTTATTTTCTATGTTGGTACTTTTAATTTCTATCTTTTTTGTACCAACTTTCAATTTCTATCTTTATTTTTCATGTAAAATAGTTCGAAATTTTATATTTCGATCTATTTATCTATCATACAATATAATAAAAATTATGTTGGTTTCCATTTTGTTTTCATATTTATTATTGATTTCTTTAATGATTTATAAATCAATATCCTCGTTTAACAAATAAATAAAAATTTAAAACAAATTTGAATATACATAAGCTACATATTAGAAAAATATATATCATAAAATATTCTATAATAATATTACTACACATTATTATAAATTGCTAAATGTTAAAGTAAATTACAACAAAATTAATTTAAGGATTACATTCATGTTAAAAAAATATTTCCGTTTAACAAATAAATAAAAAATTTAAAATAAATTCGACTACACGTAAACTATAAATTAGAATTATATATATATATATGCATCAGTACCGATTGATTTGAATTAACACAACATATAATTATATAATATATATAAACATTGATAATTAATAGTGGAATATATATATATATATATATATATATATATATAGAGAGAGAGAGAGAGAGAACTAGAATATTCATGCATATGCTTATTCAATCCCAGAAACGTTAATTCTATTATATTAATTAAAACATTCATGCATATACTTATTCAATTCCAGAAACGTTAATTCTATTATATTAATTAAAACTTAAAAAAGTCGGACTAGATTAAACTTGTGCATGTGTCACGTGTCTGTATATTTTATATATATATATATGTATATATATATATATATTTGGATGACATATCAAAGAAAAAATTTTGGAAAAAAATATTTCAATTGTTAAAATATTATCTAGGATCTACACATATTTTAATGAGATTTTGTGGATCATTTGAATGTTTAAATTACACAAGTCAAACATTTCTAAAATAATTATGAAGGATATAATAGTAAAACACTAATAATCATTAATTAAGGATTTAATTCAAAACTTACCATATAATGATAACATACCATAATTATGAAATTATGGCCGGCCACAGTGTGGCCAAGGAGCATTATCCTATTTTAAATATCGCAAAAACTCCTGTGCATAAGATGTACATGAGACGGTCAACGCGTTGACCGGATCAACGCGCGTTGAATCGGTCAAAGCGTTGACCAAAAAAATTGTGAAAATTGGTGATACCTTTTAGGGATACAATTGATTTTTTTTTTTAATTTCGAATGATACTTTTTAGTGTGTCAATTGATACTAATCTTAACAGTTTTTTTCTTTATTTTTTTATTCTGCCCAATACTTTTTATTGATACAAATGATACTTTTTAACCTTTGAAATGATACTTTTCAGTATTATGAATGGTACTAATTTTGACGGATTTTTTTGTCAAAGTATTGACCGGATCAACACGCGTTGACCGTCTCATGTACATCTTATGTACAAGAGACTTGCCCTTTAAATATATATTCAGCTTTAATTAAGACTTCATCCGTTTCAGAATATACAGTAAAATTTCTATGTAGTAATATCGTTGGGACCAGAGAAAAATATTATTATAGAAAGGTTATTCTTTTATAGAGTTTACATATAAAAATTATTTTTAAAAAAAATATATATATTATACAACGGTTGGAAATGTCCATTCATATTTTAAAACACATGAATATAAAAAGTATATAAGATTTATTCATGCGCTTTAACCGAAGAAGATATCATTATAAGAATTAGGCAAAAGGCGCAAGATGATAATTCAGAAAATGATAGTATAAAAATAGAAAAAGTCTCATGTCAAGAAGTTTAAAACATGTTGGACAAGCCGGAAATGTTTTGGATTCAATAAGGAGGTGATTATGTTGACGAGTTACTTCGAATGCTCAAGTTAAAGGATGTGGTATTAACCCAAAAAATTAAAGTATTATCACAATCAACTTTAGATAAGTATTTCATACAATCTTAAATTTAAGGGCAAGTCTCCTATACATAAGATGTACATCAGACGGTCAACGTGTTGACCCAGTCAATGCTTTGACCAAAAAATTCGTCAAAATTAGTATCATTCATAATACTGAAAAGTATCATTTGTATCAATAAAAAGTATTGGCCTGAAAAAAATAAAGAAAAAAATTGTTAAGATCAGTATCAATCGAAACACTAAAAAGTATTATTCAAAATTTAAAAAAAGTATAAGTTGTATCCCTAAAAAGTATCACCCGTTTTCACAATTTTTTTGGTCAACGCTTTAACTGAGTCAACGCGCGTTGACCCGATCAACGCATTGACCGTCTGATGTACATCTTATGTACAAGAGTATTTGCGTAAGTTTAATGTAACATGTGTAGTTAAAGAGCTCTAGATATTTTATATAGATATTTAAATATATTTAAAATTTAATGCCATTTTCCTACTCTATGGAGGTAAATTTCTTAAGGATTGTCCTAAAAAACACTGGAATATTACAATGTAGAGGTTATTCTTATTTATAACTGGTCCCGAGTTGGGACCATCATTTTTTATTACTATAAGGAGGTTATTCTTATATAAAGTATTCTTATATGGAGGTTTTACTATATGGTGTCTTAGACCTTTTAGTTTGTATCAAAATATTTTGTAGTTTAACATTTTTCATTCTCTCTCCCAATTAGATGGCGATATTAAGATATTAGATCTTGATATCATATTTTAGGTTTGATTAGATTTTATCAAGAGTTAGTCTACACTCGACATGCTCATTTGTGTATTTGGATTACGTTATCAATTAGGAATTTTATCTAATTTAAGTTTTATATTTCTTATCTTTCAGGTTTCTTGTATCTTATAAATAAATATGTCTATATTGTTATTAGAGGAGTTGAAGTTTAATAAATAAGTTGATATTTACGTGGAACTTGGTACTCTTACGAGAATCAACAATGTTGTTCTTGTGTTTTTCCGAGTATTCTCAGAATCAATGAATTATACACGCTTCTATTTGCATCACAATTTTAACCCTTGAAGAACCTATGACGGAATGACAAATGGATGGAACAACTCACACGCCTATTCTATTCTAGCAAACGATCATATTTTGCTATCTACACCCTCACCTCTCTATAAATAATAGAAACTCAACACTTAAAAAGTGTTGATGCATATTTGAGAAAGTGTATAAGCAAGTGTGTGTGTATAAGTGCATACATAAAGTGAAAGCTAGAGAATATAAAGAACTCATAATCGGCAAGGCAAGCATAAGCAAACTTGTGTTAGAATCAAAATCAAGAGCTTATCTTCCCTTGAGAATAGAATAGAAAAGTCAGTTCCGTGTAAGATTTTCACTCGGTTTTAGATTACTCAACACCTGCTTATTTAAGAAGGACACCCAGTTGATAGTAGCTTAAGAATCCGTCTTAAAGATTGAAAGATATCTAAAATCTTTTAAAGATTTCAATAGCACCTAACTTTCCATCAAAGTGTGAGTCACAAAAATCGCAAACTGTCGGAAATTATAAGTGTGAGAAGTCAACCCAACTAAGATAATTATGTCTAGGAAGTCATTGGTACCAGATTCAACTAACTACTTCCTATATAATTTGTAAAAGTTTGTCCTCAAATTATATAGTGAATTTTTCTGCGAGAAGAAGAAAGGGAGGACGTAGAAATTTCAGGTTCGAACCTCTATAACTTCTTGTGTGTTGTATACGGATTTGCTTATCTGTATTTATACTTGATTACAACACAACTGATAAGGTATCAACTATATCTCACTCAACTAAATGCACAAACTGATTGCTTGAAAGAGTACAAATTTAATAACAAGTCAGGGGGCTATTTATTCCATATTTTACAGTAAATTTTGAAAAGAATTTATTCAACCTCCTTTCTAGACTTTATAAAACTCATTTGGGACCAACAAAAATATTGATTAATAAATCTAGGGTTTATGTACATTTCAGGTGATATTTTTGTATTCATTTTGAGTCGATTGTGTTGGGATTTTTTTGAATTGAACCACTGCAGGATCTAATTGGTTTCTCATTAATCTTATTATCATGCATATCATATTTTATGTGTTCATATGAATTTAATTGTGCCAAGTTGAATTAACATGCATAGAAAATTCCGATTCTAATAAAAGTGGAAACATAGAAGTCGAAATTCACTTACATATTCAAGACGGTGTGAGGACAAGATTAAAGGTCTAATCTTGTTGTTAAATGTGTGTATGATCGGTGCCCCACTGTTGCAATTCCACTCCTTAATCTTCTGCTATATTCTCGAACTGTGTTTAGATACAGGGTGGGATGTATACTACTAAACGGGTGTGAATATTATAGGGGATCAAGAGAGCACAAAAGAGGGGCTGAAACTACATGTATAATTTTCGGCCACCACCTCCTTAATATATAAGGGGGTGGCTGAAAATTCATCTTCAACTCTAATGGGTTTGGGCCTCTCACTCTTGTTCCATCCCCAGTCCACTTCAGTCATATTGGGCTACAACAGGGATCTAGAAGAATATTAAATTGATCTTATAGATTTATTTAATTTTCAATATCCAATAAACTTATGATATAATTAAATGCATCAAGTATTATTTTTATTCCACTAAAGGAATAATACTAACCTACCAATTTAATATATATTTCTAAATATGCTTTCTCCTTTAGTCCTGCCATTCCCCATGTTTAAGATATAATGTCTATTAATTAATTATGCAAGCTTCTGACGGCTATAATTAATTAACTACTTGTTCCTTGAGTAGTACCACACAAAATTTTCATGTATCGAATAAATCCCACCTGCAAGATTTCACATGAACTATGTGCTTCTTCAAAGGGACATCATCAATCTGGTGCACCAGGACACGGTGACCATACCTATTGCACGACACATCATATATGTATATGATACTGCCCAAGATATCGAGTTTGTTGATCCTATTTGAGAATCTCACTCATTGATAAGTCAAAGCAATATCATAACATATATATGTCCGCCAATACATATGGCTTAAGAACCCGAACTCTGTGGATCTTTATTCACTCACTTAAGGTCAGAATAGAGAATAATATCCTATCGTGATCCTCCTCAATACACTAATCAGTGTACTAGAATAATAAGCTAATCAAGATAAACTAACTATCAGATTATTCTACGGTGTACCGATGGTGGTTTTAGGACCATCTAAGCCGTGAGCTTTTAATACCATGCAAGGAAACTAATGATATAAAATTTACCGTGTGTGCATACTCACACACTATATCATTTACAATGCAAGTATATGGAACTGACAAATATATAATAAATAAATGCACACAATGACTGCAATAATTTATTCAATTTATATCATCAAAACATTGTAACATAGTATGTATACAAAAAGACATGTCTTCTAGTATACAAAACTAATAGATTGCATGTACATTTGTGACTTGTTTGGATGATTTTATCATATGTTGTTACGTCATGGATTTATCGAGTGTTGACATGAAAACCACTAGTTTTGGGTGAGTTTTGATCTAAGTGAGGTTGGTTGTGCTCAATCATGGCCTAAGAGGGTAGGAGAAGGTGAAATGAGGTCGTAAAATGAAGTGTCGAGCGTCAAAAGAAGAGCACGGACTATGCTAAGACTTGCACGGTTTGTGCTCCCCTAAAGACAACACTAGCATAGTTTGACAGAGGAGCACGAACCGTGCTCCACTTACGGCAAAGCAACATAATTTCTTCAGTCCAAGAGCACAGACCGTGCTCCTTTCAGCGACTTCTGACGGATTTCCTTTTAGGCCGGGCTTTCCTTACTTCTGTAGGCTTCAACTCCCTCTACTATTTAAGTGTTGTTCTTGGATGAAAAACACACCACTTTTTACCCTATAGTAGAGAAAAGAATAGCAAGAGACGGCGGAGAATGACAGAGAGCAACTGAGATTGAAGATTCAACTCGGCAAAAGTTGTATTTGCGATTTCTAGTTTATGTTTATCATGTTAGCCTTAATTATCAATTTATTTTCTTTGGATTGTAATTTGATGATGAGCGGCTAAACACTTGGAGAGTCTGGAATTTAAACAAAATTATGGATATTTGTGATTTCAATTAATACTATTGTTATGTTTCTCTATTTGCTTATGTTTTCTTAATTTGATTGCCTTGTGTAATTATCCGGCCAACAAATGCACTTGTGTAGTTAATTACTTATCACTCGAGAGATGTTAATTGGTTAACAGATTAAGAATACATAACATAACTCTGTTATATCAAGAGATTGGTAGGTCGTTGTGAGGAGAATAAATCCTAGTAGCATTTAGGAGTTAAACAACAACTTGAGATCGGGAGATGATTTTTTATGTTTAATCAACTTCTAGAACTTACTCGAGAGAGGGTCTAGATAACATCGAGATTCTCGTGCAAGTTTAAGAATTAAATAAGGTTTAAGATATTATTTGAACTCATAATTCATAGGCATGTAGACCAAAATCCATTTTCTCCCTGAAGTTCCCGTTTGAATTTTGTGTTCTTGTTTTATTATTCATTTTTTAGTCCCTAGTTTAATTTAGTTTAATCAACAAAACTTTTAATCCGATCATCTAGATAAAATAGAATAGTTTAATTGAGTACTCAATTAGATTACATAGTCAATCATTGTGGATACAATATATGTTCTCATTGCATTTTCACTATAATTTGCCTCATCCACTTGCGAATCATTTTTAGGAAAAAATAAATAAATTCACAAATTTATCCATATGGGTCAAAATCCAACAAGTGAAAATTTATGAAAATTTATTAATATATCATTAGTTAGGGACATAGGGTGTATTAATCATAATTCAAAAAAAATTATGAAAGCCGTAATAGCTTGAAACATAAATTGTAATTAGTTATAATTTAGAATATTTTAATTATAACTTTTAGACAAAAAATTGTAAGAGACTCTCTTACGGGTCTCTTATATTAGACGGGTTAAATAGGATCCAAATTCGTCCAAAAAAACCATCTGAACCCGCAAAAACAATTATGTGCAAGCGCGTATTACTATGTATGAAGTAAAAGTATCATTAATTATATATTGAAATATCACTTAATATGAATTGAAGAATCATCAACTACGAAGTATTTTCACATACTAAAAATAAATAAATGGATATTTTCTACATAAATTATAACGTGCGATTTTAATTTAGTTTATTCATTTATTTTCTTTTCTTTTTTGGAATATGTTTGTTAAGTCTCCAACATCATGCATCACTATATATGAAGTAAAGTGTTACTAATTATGTATTGAAGTATCACTTTATATAAATTGAAGTATTATCAAATATGCAATGTTTTTTTTTTGCTATTTATTTTTTAAATAATAACAAATATACTTTCATTGGTATTTCTACCAAGTCTTCTTCTTTAAAGTTTTTTTTTAAACAAAAAATTAGGATATCTTAGTTTTCTTTGAAATAAAAAATCGATCAACAACTAATAATATATAAGTGGCATTGCATATGAAATGAAGTTTCATTAGCAAAGAAGCTGAATATTATTACCTATGAAGCGCTGACAGTCCCCATTTTCTTTTCTTTTTTTTGATTTTTTCAAAAATAAATTTTAAATCTTAATTTTGTATCGATCTCAGTGCTTGAGCTCACACGTTAGCGCCGGACAAATTCACTGGTCGAGTCATTAAATAAAAAAATTTAAATTAATTCAATTCAATTCACTGGTGAGTAAATTCACTCAAAATGAATTTGACGAGATCAGCTCGATATCTAAGACTATTAAAATATGAAATGTCAAAAATGTAGTCTTCATTCGAATTGAATCCTACAATAGTGAAGATATATAAGAAAGATGGCATTCAGAAAATTATATTTTATAAATATTATACATATGATATACCATATGATGGGACTGGAAAATGGAAAGCAATTGGGTTCGTGGACTCATGTGCCCACTTTCTAGCCACCGTCTCTCTCTCTCTCTCTCTCTAGAGAGAGAGACACACACAACCCCCCCCCCCCCCCCCCCCCCCAGTAATATGGGAAATATTTAGGTATCTTAAAAGGAAAAATTAAACTTTTGGTATTTATATTTTTGATTTTTTTAAAATAATTTATTTTTTAAAAATTAATAAAACAGTATTAATTTTTTAAAATATTTAATCAGTTTTTCGCATGAAAAGGCAAAACCCCTATGTAATTGATTGTAGTTTAATATTTCTATTTTTCCAATCGCGTAAAAAAAATCCTCCAATTAAAAAATATTAACACACAATTAATTAGGTATGATTTCCAGACCGTTAAATCACTCAAATGTTATATTTGCAATTTTATTGAAAAAAGTGGGTGTTATTTTGTTGATTTTAAAAAAGTGAACTATGGTAAAAAAAAAAATGTTAATATCAAAGTGTAATAATTTTAAATTGAAAATTAAAATAAATAAATAAATCCGTCTCTATTTTTATTATTTATAATATAATTTTGTGAATAGCAAGGTGTGAATAATGGATAGCTCCAGTCCCGTTGTTCCCAGTACAGTTCACATGCCAATTCGACTATTGGTCCTGGACAGCTTTTCTACGTACGATTGATTTCTTATTTACATTAATTAATTAATTATCAGAAAACAAATCACCAAAACGAATTAGATTAGATTAGATTATACACCATATATATCACTAATGCCAATAATGAAAGCAACCAAATTTGCAATCATTGGCACATCGAAAGAGACAACATTGAATTGAGGAAACACATAACATATACTATATAATAAATAATATCCATAATATTAATTCAGAATGACATATTTGATTTTTATTTGTTAATTAGTAACAAAGTAAAATCGAGAGAGAAATAGAGGAGGAGGTGAATGAGACAAGGAAAGAAGAACACCATCAATATCTAATTCAGGTGGATGCCATTGCAAGACTAGACTTGCTTCTTCCTTACAATGTTACTACATCTTTTTCATTAATCGCCCTAACATCCTTATTCACTATTATCCATATATATATTAATTACCAACAACAAAAGCACATCAACAATTGAAGCAAAACAAGGTCGGTCATACAAACATTTAATAAAGAATTCGACTCAAGTTAATTTCATAATCAAATAATCTCAAATCATAAAATTTTATGGGTTTTATCATGTGCTAACGAAACGCACCTAATTGCGCTTGAATAAACATTTACAGTTAAAAAATTAATGCTATTGAAACGTTTATCATATGCTAACGAAACATTTATCGTATGCTTTGATCTTGAATACGCATGAAAAAATGAATCTTTTGTATTTTTCGTCCATATTTTTTCAAATGAACATATGTTTTACTAATCTTAAATAGAAGAGGATTGAAAGACCTTTAATTTCACATATTATTTGTGTTAATTCGATAAAAAAAAAAGCAAGTTATGATCAATTGAAGTTTTTAAGAAATTTTTTAGATGTTAAGTCAACATGACATCAGTTTTTCCCCATAAACGGATGAAATTACCCCTGCAGACTGAAAAAGTAGCAAAAATTACAATATTGCCACCGAATTTTTTTCCTAATCTTGGCCGTGTATTTTGTTAAATGAATGGTGGGAGATTAGTATATTATTTACACACTAGGGAATGGTTTACATTTGATCCGTTCCCTCTCTCTCTCTCTCTCTCTCTCTCTCTATATATATATATATATATATATATATATATATATATATATATATATGAATGAATGCAAGTGCAATCCTAACCATTGGAACATCGTACATTTGATGAAATAGTGTCATCTTTTCATCAATACTTACCAAATCCTGTCAACTATTAAATAACGACACTACATTTGCAATTCAGAGTCATTCGAACTGCATTATAACATAGTAGTTTTTTCTTCTTCTAGTCTTAGTCGGTCCTGACTCCTGAGTATTAAAAAGTTCGCTAAAATCTCAACTTATTGTACAATAACTCAAGCTTGTTATAGCCGTATTTACCTTAGATCAAGCGTACAATTACGGAACATTTTTATTTTTGGGAGTAATAATACAACTCTAATCTCGACTACAATTTCTTTTACGGAGAAATAATTGAACTCTAATATCGACTACAATTTATTTTATTTGCTCCATTGACTCATTTCTGAATAGATTGTATTAACAATATATTGTATGGCAATATAATTTGTTATTCTAAAAAAAAAAGAGTAATAGAGTTGTTTATGAGAGTGGACCAAAAGACGAGCAACACCATAAATTGGTCAAAGTAAAGGAAACAAATATCAGAATTGATCCTCCTATATTAATTTTGTTGCTCCACCTTTTTGTATTCTTTCGTTTTCCTTTTCTTTGTTTTGTAGGAAAAGGATGAAAACTAACCACTAAATGGGCCTCACACCTATTTAACTTCTACTCCATCGTTTATGGATCAACCTAATCTTAATTTCCCAATAAATTCTATCATTTTTCATTTTCTTTTGGACAAATTACACATCCACATCTATATTTTAGCCCTTTTTTTTAACATTAGTTCATTTTTTCAAAATTTATAAAATAGCACCCTTTTTTAAAAAAAAAAATCTGCAAATTTAATATTTGATCAATTTTGTGACCTAAAAAATCGTATATAATTAATTGTATTTTAAGAGTTTTTGATTGGATGATTTTTTTATCTGACCAGGGAAATAAAAATATTAAATACAATAAATTAAATAAGATTTTGTGTCAGAAAATTGATCAAATGTTAGATTTAAAACGAGCCCAAAAATGTAGTTATGAAAATGTAATTTATTTATTTATTTAATTTTTACTTAAAAAGTTTTATTTTTGTTAAATTAAACAGTAAATTATAATAAAATAAATCTTTTCTCATTTCTCACGTTGACAAATATTTCTTATATGAATCAAAAGATATAAATACATACATACATACATATATATATATATATATATGCATGAAAATGAAACTGGCACGCCTCTCTATAGTCTAGGTCCTCTAGGACCATTTCACAGACTCCAATCCGTATTTGTCCATTATTATAAATGTATAATCAAACACTAGACCCGACCCGATACATTTCTCTTTATTTTACTTTTGTAAAAGAAATTCAAAATTCAAAATTCAAATGGGCTTCAATAGTCTCATGCTAAAATTACGCATAAAATGATGTGTTAATATATCTTTCTGACTAAAATAAGAGAGAAAAATTATTTGCTAATTAAGATCCTAATTCAATTATTTTCTTATTAAATTTTTATCTTATGTCAATAATACTCTTAATAAAAATTGGTGGGCCACGGGTTACCCTCGACATCCAAAAAAAAAAAAAAAAATTGGTGGATCAGGTTTAAACCATTGACTCTCCCAAACAACTCATTTGTCTATTTTGAACATATTTCAAATTGTTTTCAAAAATTAATTCAAATTATTTTCAAAACATGCTTACACACATATAAGAAACTTGTTTTCTTGGTATTAAAACATTTGTCAAGCGTTTCTTTTTCAAAATATGCATCCTGCTTGTGCAAATTAATACGTAAAAAATAATGTGTTCAAAATTCAAGTGCATTGTGAACAAAGTTTCAAGGGAAATGTGAAAATTAGTGATTTGCATATATATACTCAAACTAAAATCTGAAATGAGAAAATTAGAACATTTGCGTGTGATTTTTAGGATGACAGACAAAACTAGAAAATGAACACTTTTTCTCTGAATTATGTTCAAATTGCACCCATATTTTGAACATAATTCAGAGAAAATGTGTCCATTCTTCACACGGTTCATATGAAACGTGTGCAAAATGAACATATTTTCGTTAAACCAACATTCTCATTTTGCACACGTTTCATATGAATCGTGTGCAAAATACACATATTTCTTCCTTTTGACTTTCAACCTTTTTAATAAGGTAAAAATGGCTTTTAAACCTTCTTTTTAGTTAGGAATGAATATTCAGACATTAGTTGTGCTTGTAAACATGTATTGAATGTACCAACTCTCTTTACTTATAAATACATAAATAACACAAGTAGATGTAGATACAATCTTGAAATAAACAAATACTAGATATTGACAATTTTGCTGACACGTTGAATTGTCTATTTTGCCCATGAATAAATAGGCGGTTTTTGAGGTGTCGCTGGTTTTATATACTCCCACCGTTTCATAATATTTGTTGTTTTAGAAATTTTATTTTATATCAAAATATTTGTTGTTTTAGATATTTTATTTTATATCAAAATATTTGTTGTTTTAGATATTTTCACATTCTTTTTCCCAAATTTAACACTACAAATATTTGGAGAGAGAAAAATTCACTAATTTTTTAAGAAAATATAAGAGAATAAGATTTTTATTTGATATAGAAGGAATGAGTATATTAGTCCAAAAAATTAATTGTTAATTCTATATTAAAATCATAAAATAACAAACATTATGAAACAGAGAGAATATATAAGTATGTAGTTTTGTTAGCCTACACACCCTTACGAGAACCTTTTATATGATAAGATGTGTATAATAACAAAACTTTGCGTATGTAAATCTATATATATATATATATATATATATATATATATTAGCATGATACAAAATATAAGGACAAATAAATAGAGAAAAAAAAAAGTGGATAATGATGCATTTTGCAGAGGAGTGGGGTGGGAACAAGTTAGTATTGGAGAGGAGAATAGAATACTGAATAAATAAAAAGTAGTTTTTCCATCCCATGCTCTCTCTCTCTTCTACACCACTTCCATAATAATAAAGTCCAGCATCTTTCTCAATTTTCACATGTCCCTACCCTCTTTTCTTCTTAATTTCCTCTTTTACCCTCCTTCCACAATTCTAATTTAACAAAATACTATTATCACTACACTTTATTTATTTCTTAATTTGACTTTTAAAAAATAAATAATAACGATTTCGAATCTCCATGTTATATTTATTTGGGAATATTACATTTTCATATCAATTTTTTGGATTTTTTTTAAATAAACGATTTTTTCAAAATTAATGAAATAGTATTGACTTTTATTTTTTTTCTTTTTGCAAGTCTAACATTTGATTAGTTTTTCGAAAATCACATGTGTTTTGGTTATATTTTAAGATTTTTTAATTGAGTGATTTTTTTTATTATTAGAATACAATCAGTTACATGAGATTTATTTCTTAATTTTTTTGAAAAAATTGGTATTATTTTGTTAATTTTGAAAAAAAAAAGATATTAGAAAAAACCCCAAATTATAGGCACGAGTAAGATACCGAAAGTGTAATTTTCCATATTTATTTTTGTATTTTCCAAGAAAACATTAAATACATGCGAGATTATGAGAAGTCACTTTAGTGTTTGTACGCACAATTCTGTAATTATTGAGTACTACGTATGATCCGTAGTGATTGGTGCAATCGACAGTTGGTTACTGGAGAGAGAGAGAGGGAAGTTTAGGGAGAGAGAAAGATAAACAGGAGAAGTTCCCACTTCCCTCAATACAAATAAAACCAATGTACTAATTCTAAAGAAACAAAAACCACTCACTCTCTCTCTCTCCCTCTCTCTCTCTCTCTCTCTCTCCACATTCATATCCCACCCACCTTCCTTCCGCACCTTTCGCCACCGTCCCGCCACCCAACTTGTCTTTACTTTATTCTTCCCTTCCTCCGCCGTGAACTTACTTGCGCCGCCTGCCAACTCTTCCATAATTCTTCTCTAAAGCTTTCTTTCGCTTTCTTAACTTACAAATACCGTACTGCTCTTCTGCCTTGTTTCGAATTTTCCCCTTTTCTCCCTTCTCAATTACGTAATTTTTGTTGCTGAAATTGGGAAAGGCCGTTGCCTGAGTTAGCTTATACGCTCGGTTGGTCGTGGAATCATGACTGAGGGCACCCATTCCGGATTTCTGTGTTCGTACGGAGGCTGATTCGGCGAAGCTAACGAGATTTGGAACTCGTGATCTGTGTTGCAGCTGAATTCGCTTCAAATTTTTGCTGTTAACTTTCATGGAGGCCGGAATCGGCGGTGAAGCTCAGCTGTATTACGGCATGACCTCCACAGATTTGCGAGCGGCGAGCAAACGAAGCTTGGAATGGGATCCGAACGAATGGAGATGGGATGGAGACCTCTTCATTGCTACGCCGCTCAATCATCAAAGCAAGCAGCTCTTTCCCCTCGAAACTGGAGGTTCCGCCACTCGAGCTTCCTCTAATACTTCTTCCTCGGAATCCGACGAATTGAATCGAGATACCAGGGAATCGGAAAAGAAGAGGCGGGCGAATGCTGTCGAAAACAATAATTTGGGCGAGAATCTGACTCTGAACCTCGGTGGCCGTGGTTATGCAACCAACGGCAACGGGAATGGGGAAGCAACTGCGGGGAAGAAGACTAAGTTGGCCGGAGCTGCATCTAATCGAGCCGTCTGCCAGGTTGAGGATTGTGGCACCGATCTGAGTAAGGCTAAAGATTATCATAGACGGCATAAAGTCTGCGAGATGCATTCCAAGGCTAGCAAGGCACTCGTCGGAAATCAAATGCAGCGTTTCTGCCAGCAGTGCAGCAGGTCTGTTCTCTTTCAAGTTTGTTGATTGTATTGAGCAATATGACTGAATATGGATGAGAAAATGAAAAATGCTATAAGCTTTCTTGTTCTTGCTAAATATTGAAAACTAAAATTACTAGGATTATTTGGAATTCGGTGTCTTTGCTGGTGTGAGGTAGTGTGTAAATGTTTCTAGGGTTAATTTTTCTTGTGCTGTATGATTAATTTTGCTGAACACCTTATTGCTGAGATTTGTTTTTCCGAGGTGTAGGTTTTTTTGTGTTTTTCTTCTGTATATGCGTGCTCTCAGAGCTCTGCAACTGTTGTTCTGGAATTAAGTTAATGCTCTGGGAAGTAATTGAATCAATGCTTACTTTCAGGTTTCATGCACTTCAAGAGTTCGACGAGGGAAAGAGAAGTTGCCGCCGTCGCTTGGCTGGCCACAATAAGAGGAGGAGGAAAACACAAACTGACAATGTCAGTAATAACAGTCCTGTCAATAACAATCAGACTAGCAGTTATTTGTTGATGAGCATACTGAAGATTCTCTCCAGCATGCACTGTAAGCAAAACCTGTTCCCCCATTCATGTTATACGAATTTGCAGAACTATTGTTGTTCATTATTATGACCTTTTGGGCCTTGTGCCAAGATGATCAACTCCCTTCCGACTTCCACCATTTTCAGCTAATAGGTTGAACAGCAGAGATGATCAGGATCTCCTGTCTCACCTTCTTCAAGGCCTTGCCAGTCAGGGATCCTTGCACTGGGAAACAAATGTATCTGCTCATCTACAGGAGTCTCAAGATTTGTTGAATAATTTGGCTTCTGTTGGAAACTCTGAATTAGTATCTATGTTGATCTCAAATGGCTCTCCAGGACAAAGATCTAGACAAGAACATTGCGTAACTCCTGGTGATGACATGCAACAAAAAGATGGAGATTTACATATCACATCTCAGAGGCCAGGCATTGTGTTACACACACAAGCTGGCTCTCAAATTTATGCTCAAGGACTGGAGACTTCCGGTGGAAGGAGCAAACTGAATAATTTTGATTTGAACGACATTTATGTTGATTCTGATGATGGAATGGATGAAATGGAAAGATCAACTGTTCCACAGGGTCTAGAGGCTGTTTCTATTGGGTGCCCTTCATGGGTTCAGCAAGATTCTCATCAATCAAGCCCTCCTCAGACTAGTGGAAATTCAGACTCTGCTTCTGCACAGTCACCATCCAGTTCCAGCGGGGAAGATCAGGTATATTAATCTCACCTTTAAACTTTTCATAGAAGAGTCTATTAGATAGAGACTAATGTGCTATTAAATTGATTTCATGGCTGCATATTTTTATTCCTATGAAGTTTTTAAGTAAAACACTGTAGCTATCTGAGCACCGTCAAAAGAAAATAAAGAACTCAATTTCTTGGAAAAGTTTTCCTTGTTTGCTTAGGAGATATATTAATTCGTTCATAAAAAAAACTTTATAGGTCTGCTAGACATGTTCTTGTTGTCAGACTCGTTTACATGCTGTCCGAACTCTCTGTCTGTTCTTCTCTTTCTTTCTTTCTTTCTTTCTTTCTTTCTCTCGTTGTGGGTTGCTGAAGCATCTATTGCTTGACTTGTCTTTGAGTTTTGCTGACTCTATAGCCCATACACCCCATTTAAGATGGCCTTATATTGTTGAAATTGACAAGCTTTAGAAATTTGTTTTGTATAACTTTTTTTTAATTGTGTATTTATATATTTTCTTCTTTTGATTTATGTTATTACAGAGCCACACAGATCGCATTGTGTTCAAACTTTTTGGAAAAGAACCTAGTGACTTTCCCATTGTTTTACGAGCACAGGTACTTTAACTTCCACTTGTTTAGTCACTCATACATCTTTATTATAATCACAGATTGCAGTTTTTTAGTGCTTTGCTTCCCATTCAGATTCAGCCTCTTATTTTTCTCTGACAGTTTAACTTTGTCAACTTTGAATTTCCAGATTTTTGATTGGTTATCCCACAGTCCTACTGACTTAGAGAGCTACATTAGACCAGGTTGTGTCATTTTGACTATATACCTTCGTCTATCTGAGTCTGCATGGGAGGAGGTATGGTTTCTCCTTGTATTATAGAAACATGATTATGAAATTGTGACTCACTGTCAATATTAAAATCATGCATCGACAAAAATCTAATGGTTTCGTTTTCTCGTTCCTTTTCTTTTTTGATAGCTCTATTGTGACCTGAGCTCCAGTCTAAGCAGACTTCTGAGTTTCTCTGATGATCTCAATTTTTGGAGTACTGGATGGATCTATGCGAGGGTGCAGAATCAGATGGCATTTGCTTACAATGGTTTTCTTCTGCTTTTTCCTCTAATAAGATTATTTGCTATGTAATCTTTGGATCGTGTACTCAGCAATTGCATATTTGTTGGAGGATATTTTATTCAGATCTGTTTGGCAGTGCAGGTCAGGTAGTTATTAATACATCTTTGCCTTTTGAGCCTGATAACTCTAGCTCAATTCTGAGCATCAAACCTATTGCGGTGGCATCATCTGGGCAAGCCCAATTTATAGTCAAAGGCTTCAACTTATCTCGACCTTCCGCAAGGTATTTGTTAGCAATTCACAATGTGATAAGCCATTCTTGTTTTATCACATATGAGCTCCTTCTTCCACTTGAATAATACTATGTTCTCGGCACTTAATCTTTGTTAAACTACTAATTACAAACAACGAATCATTATCCTCTGTTTGCTAGGTTACTGTGTGCACTGGAAGCAAATTATCTGGAAGCTATTAGCGAGGCAGTCGAATATGTTGATTCCCTTGAGGGTCATGTTCAATGTCTCAAGTTTTCCTGTTCGATTCCTGCAGTTATTGGAAGAGGTTTTATAGAGGTTGGCTATTCTTCTCATTGTAAAGTTGTCCATCCCACTAGGAAACATTTGCTGCTTCACATATGGTGCAGCACAGTGTCTACTAGTAATATGAAATGATTTTTCTTCTGTGATGGCTGGTCTGCTATTTTTTTATTTTTATTTTTTGGCTTTTGAGTTGACTAAGATTGCACCAATAAAATCTCATAAATTACAGATAAGCCAAGTTCTCGGAACATATGCCTGAGTTTTTTTATTTAAAATGTATACCTTTTTATTCTTTAAATAACAATTCGCAAAATTCCCTTCTCGTAACCTGAGATTATTCTTGACATTCAGGTTGAAGATCAAGGACTTAGTAGCAGCTACTATCCCTTTATAGTTGCCGAGGAAAATGTTTGTGCTGAGATTTGTATGCTAGAGAAAGAGATAGAATTGACAGAACAAGATAATTTACAGAGAGGAACCGGGAGAACAGCTGCAAGAGGCCAAGCCATGGAGTTCATACATGAAATGGGATGGCTTCTCCATAAATACCAGTTGAAGTCCCGATCTGGACATGAAGACTCTAACTCGGGTTTTTTCCCTTTTGAACGGTTCAAGTGTCTTGTAGAGTTCTCAATGGATCGTGATTGGTGCTCTGTCGTAAATAAGCTCCTAGACATCTTATTTTCTGGAACAGTGAGTGGCGGAGAGCAACCTTTGTTGAAGTTTGCTATGTCTGAAATGAGTCTGCTCCACCGAGCAGTACGGAAAAATTCAAGATCTCTTGTGGGGATGCTGTTGAGATATGTCCCAGAAAAAGTAGCAGATGAACTGAGTTCGGAATATGGTTCCCTGGTTGAAATTGATGGGGATCATATGTTCAGACCTGATGTTGCAGGACCCGGAGGTCTGACGCCTCTTCATGTAGCAGCTGGTAGAGATGGATCGGAGGATATATTGGATGCTCTGACCGATGATCCCGGAAAGGTAAATCTTGTTGTTTTGTAGTTTATTAGAATAGGATCTATGATTTTTTATAATTTTTCATTTGTTTTTCAGGTGGGAATTGAGGCATGGAAGAGTGCTCTCGACAGCACAGGATTCACTCCAGAAAATTATGCTCGACTGAGAGGACACTATTCTTATATTCACCTTGTTCAGAGAAAAATAAACAAGAAAGCACCCTCACCCTCGCCCTCACCCTCACCCTCTGGGCATGTAGTTGTGGACATATCCGATGACGGTCTGTCAGAGACGGAGAGCAGCACGAACCAGAAGCCAAATATGGAAGGGACCGCTGTCTTTGAGATAAAACACGTTCCACGGCCATGTGGTGTTTGTGCTCAAAATCTGTCGTATAGAAGTGGCAGTCGAAGTCTTGTCTACAGGCCTACGATGCTGTCGATGCTTGCCATAGCTGCTGTGTGCGTGTGCGTGGCGCTTCTTTTCAAGAGCTCTCCTCAAGTTCTGTTCGTGTTCCGTCCATTCAGTTGGGAGATGTTGGAGTATGGTTCCAGCTAAACAAAAACTTAATTTCTTCTTTTTCTTCCTCTATGTTTGAGTTATAATCGTTGTGTGTGTATTTATAAACTGTAAAGCTAAGTAGTTTGATTAGATAAGATTTCAGATTTTACTAGAAATAACAATAACTTAATGCTGTACTATCGAATCGTTTCTCCCGTCCCATTTTGTTCAGCGTTAATTGCCAAATAAATCACCACGTTTTCATTCTTTTGCAAATCAAACAACACATTTAAACATAGTCAATTGTAACATCGTATTTTAATTTGAATGGGATTAAATATTCTCAATTTTTCCAACCAGTTAAATATGATTATGTATGTCTAATCTTGACAGCCGCATCAGCACATGTGTAACAATGATGTCATTTTTCTTGTTTATGAAAGAGAAATATATTGAAAAAAATAACAAATCTCAATTTGTTACAAATGTGTGTTGATGTCACATGTGGCTGTCAAAATTGAGAATGTTTAATCTCATCCAAATTAAAACGTGATCTTGTAATTGACTAAATTTAAATGCGGTTGCAAAGGAGTGAAAATGTGATGATTTATTTAACCCTTTTATTAACTAATATAAGGCCATCACATTCCCAAGGGGGGGGGGGGGGGGAAGAGGGAGAGAGAGAGAGAGAGAGAGAGAGAGAGAGAGAGAGAGATTTATATCCAAATGATGTCATTCGTAAAAGAAACAATCAAAGCAAACCCGCACAATAGTAGGGCAAAATCCAAACATTCTTGAGAGTAACTACTAAATAGAGATAATGGTAAAGAAGCAGGCATAATACTATTATAGGTGTTATATTCTCTCTCAAGCTTGAGGTGCAGGCTTGTCCCATTTGAGGGGCTTGACAACCTCCCAAGTGAAGTCAGGGCCATCTCTCCCGAAGTGACCGTAGGCGGCCGTCTTAAGGAATCTGCCATTGCCACCTCTCTTCAAATCCAGATCGATGGAGATCATTCCCGGCCTGAAGTCAAAATTCTCCTTCACAAGCTGCAGGATTTCCTTGTCCGGAATCTTTCCAGTTCCATACGTGTCCACGAACACAGATAAAGGCTCCGGAACACCAATGGCATACGAGACCTGCACGATGCACCTCCGTGCCAATCCACTGGCCACAATGCTCTTGGCAGCCTGCCTCACGATGTAGGCTCCACTGCGGTCCACCTTGGTTGGGTCCTTCCCAGAGAAAGCACCACCACCATGTGCTCCCCAGCCCCCATAGGTGTCGATGATGATCTTCCGACCAGTGAGGCCAGCATCTCCATGAGGACCACCAATGACAAAGCGGCCGGATGGGTTGAGGTGGAAAATGGTCTTCTCATCGAGGTACTTGTCAGGGATAACAGGCTTAATCACATGCTCCTTGAGATCAGCAGCAATCTCATCATTGGTGACAGTCTCATCGTGTTGCGTGGAGATGAGCACAGTGTGCACACGAACAGGAACCATGGCCCCATTGTCGTTGTAGTACTCAACCGTGACCTGTGTCTTCCCATCAGGCCTCAGCCAAGGGCAGGTGCCATTCTTGCGAACCTCAGTGAGACGGGCACCGAGCTTGGTGGCAAGAACATGGCTGAGAGGCATCAACTCAGGGGTCTCATCCGTGGCATAGCCAAACATATGACCTTGATCACCAGCTCCGATTTCCTCAGGGCGTTTGGTGAGATGGCCATGAACACCCTGAGCAATATCAGGGCTCTGCTGCTCAATGTTGACAAGGACCTTGCAGTTGTCTGCATCGAGACCTACATCATCCGAAACAAAGCCAATAGCACGGCACGTATCACGGACAATCTTCTCGTAGTCAACATCAGCCTTGGTGGTAATCTCTCCAAAGACCATCACCATATTGGTTTTGGTGCACGTCTCACAAGCAACCTTGCTCTCGGGGTCCTGAGCAAGGCACGCGTCGAGCACTGCATCAGAGATCTGATCGCAGAGCTTGTCGGGGTGACCCTCATTCACAGACTCAGATGTAAACAGGAAAGTCTCCATATCTAAAAGCTAATGTACCAAGAAAAACAAAGCCCAGATAAATGCAATGCATCATTAATGTTAATAATAGGTTAAATCCAACTCAAAAGCATAGAATAATGAGATCTATGCTCATAAACTAAGAATCAAATTCCAAAAGGAAAGGCCATGGATAGTAACTACTAAACTAAACTATTATTCAGTGGAAGCAATGATTGATTAAAGCATCTCTATCCTTATCAACTATCAACCTAGAGAATATGAGCCAGCCTTATTTAACAATACAAACCAAATCATAAACATTTACCCACATAATTACTCAAAACAAACAAAACCCAGAATTTATGGCGATACTTAAATAAAGAAAAAACTAAATTAACACAAAAAAAGACGATAACAGAAAATACGAATCATTCATTTCAAACAAGTGTAGTAAAGTAAAGCTCAAGAAAAGTAGAGAGATTCGCGGAGAATACCTCTGAGAATTTAGAAGGGAGGTGTTTCAGATCTGAGTGAGTTGGGACAAAACACAACACAGGCTAAAATGATTTTTAACGGTTATTTATAGGGAAAGGAGGGAGAGAGAGAGAGAGAGAGAGAGAGAGAGAGAGAGAGAGACTACTAACCATTATCTTCTGACCGGACACCGGCTCACCAAGTCTCCTCCTTTTCTTCAAATGGTAAAAATAATCCAACGAATTTTCAACTATATGTTTTGCTCTTTTTCCTAAAACACATGAGGATTCTAAATGCTATTTTCATCCTTTTTTATAATCAAATATTCATTTATTATTTTGTTCGTAAAAAAAAATATCCCGATTTTTAATCTAGAAAATTCCAAATTCACCGCCATTCGCATTCGGGTAAATTACACTTTAATACATATATTTTGAGCTATTGTTAAAGTGGCTAACTTTTTCAAAATTATCAAACTATTACTAACTTTTTCAAAAATTTTATAAATTTAACATTTGTTCAATTTTACGGTAAAAAAATCGTACATAATTGATTGTATTTTAAGATTTTTGATTTGGATAATTTTTTTACGCAACTGGGGAAAATAATAATATTAAAATACAATCAATTACATATGTTTACGTGATGAAAAATTGATCAAATGTTAAATTTACAAAAAAAATTAAAAATTAATACTTTTTTGTTAATTTAAAAAAATGGTCATTTTTAGAAAAGAATCCAAAATATGGACAGCAAGTAATTTATCATTCGCATTCATATTGTTTCCTTAGGTGTAATAACTAATTAGTCGAAATCCATTTATTATTCATCTTTTTTTAGAGGATACAGGTTGTTATGACCTGCCGACTTTTATATTTTTGCCCGTTTAATTTAATTGATGTGATAAATATGAACTATGATTGATTGAACAAAATACAATGTACTATTATTGTATTTATTATGTGTTTGGATTATTTAACTGTAATTTTATTGATTTATGATAGATTGTCAGTCGGTCATTATTTAATTTGGATTCAAGGATTCTAATTAAAATATAATAGAATACCTATACTGTCCTCCATAAAAGAATTAACATCATATTATACCCTAAATTTTTAATAATGTTTCAATTATATCCCAATTTTCAAAAAAATAATAATATAATTTCTATCACAACCTTCTCTTTTCGTTTCAATTATATCACAGAATCAAATTCTGACAATTCCGGCAATAAACACATAATGTGATTCACCGGAAGCTTAAAATTTTTCAAGTCAAATGTGGAAATAAGACATTTTCATGTAATTTCATTTTATATACAAAAATAACACATAAGCTTCCGACAAGCCACATCATACGTGTTGTTGGAATTAGGTAATGTTATAGGATTGAAAACAAAAGAAAAAAGTTGGTATATAAATTATAATTTCTTAAAGGTTGGGATAGAATTAAAACATTATTAAAAATTTGAGATATAATATAATATTAATCCTCCATACAATAATAATATTTTATTTGGATGAGAATAGATGTGTAATTTGAAATTTTATCAATAAGTGATTAAAATAATTACCCTAATATTGGGTGATAATTTATGAATTAAATAGGTTATAGCAGTTCGGGTCCATCATCAATACCAAGTTCCTATCACTTGAACCAAACATATGATATGTTGGATTATTTCATCAATGAAAGCTAATCTTACAAATAAAACACGGTCATTTTTAAATTTATAAAACCTTAAACGTTATTTTACAATATTTGGATAATCAAACTTATAAGATATTAGTAATAATAAAATTGTAAATATAATCAAACCTAAAAAAAACAGTCATTACATAAACTATATAAACGGGATGTCTGAAATTTCAGTTGGATCTTCCAAGTCCACCATACTCACCAACCCCAACAACAAATAACTACAATTAACAATATCTATGAGAAGATGAAGAAAGATAATCACGAATTCAAAATATTTATTGATTGCCTATGATATTTACGATTATAGTGTCTCCAGTGAGGTGCAATTTGTTTTTTTACCAACTCGACGAGTTCACAAGTCAAATACCAATAAAAATAGACAAAAGATGTATAAAAAAAGGGGGAGGAAAAAAAACTTGATTTTTTGTGGCAAAGTTGAAAGAGAGTTTGATTTGGTCACCTACCCAACAAAGAGGAAGGAAATACTTAGAAGAGATGCAACCTCATAGTTACCAACAAAAAGTAGGCCCTGCAGTTTGGCAAAATTTTGACTAAAATAACCAGATTATTTAATGAATTCCCCCTCATAAAAGAAAACAATATTATTAATGGAATCATATTCTTGTAGCTAGTTTGCTAGACTAACCCAATTTTTTTGTATCACTACTAATACTCCTCCGTCCATTCAATAGACTTATTTTCTTTTTTTGAATGTCCCAATGGATTGATTTATATATATATTTAGCTCATTTATTAATATTAATATATTTACATTAAACATTAATTCATTATCAAAGAAATAAATATGAACATATTATGAGTTTTACTTGTTTAATTATATTTTTCAATAATTTTCTTAGTCCTACTGAATAATTCAACCAACCTACATGAATAATATTTTAATAAGAGACACAATATGATTTGCAACAAAATTTGACGGGTACCCAACCCATACATGTATGGAGTTCACAAGAGTCCAAAACCCACACTATTTCTGTCTCTCCATTGGTCCACGTATGTATTTTGTTGTGGGTCGAATCCAAGTAAAGTAACCTCCAAAAACTAGGGAAGTAGTACTGTAGTAGAAGCCTAGTAGTTAGCGTGGTCGGTAAAACATTCCACTCACCACCTTTGCTCTATCTAAACTTTCATGTCTGGTCAGAACTCAGCAATCAGCATTAGCCATTTTTCAAGCATTGGACTTCTGCATTCTCAAACTCCACATGATTCCGAGAAGCCGAGGCCCGTGCCGCTTAATAGGAATATGCACTCCAGTCGATCCTGCAAACACAGCCCAGATCAAAGGGATCAGAGCTGATCTTCAATGCAGCAACTAGTCAGCATTCGTGTTTGAACACCGTGATTCTCAAATAAATGGTAAAAACCAAGAAATCGTGCTCTGAATGCTAACTACAATCTGCTGCTTCAATTGAACCTCATCACTTTCACACACACTCATAAAATTACAAGTAGCTAAGTTGCAGATCCAATTCACTTACAATGACATCGGAGCCACCTATGTTTCATTATCTGCTGCATTTGTTGGACGGAATTCTATCATCTGCATCCCTCTTCCAGCAACTGCAATCTGATAATGATTTCTGGATTGACGAACAAACAATTAGGTGCTCGGTGAGGCATGGGGAGAGGGAACATAACTATCATAACGGCAAGTAATCTCAAATCTCACTCACCTGCCACAGATTTTGACGTCTAATGCTTCTGGCTCCGGCACACTAATGATCAAATGGGCACACTCTGTGAGCCTATCATGATTAAGATTCCAACACCTGATTCGCTGATCAAGACCAACAGAAAAAACCCAAATCCCGTCCGTCCATACACCTAGATAAGAAACAAATTATACAGTGGTTTTATTCTACCAAAGAGGGAAAAATTGGGAGAAGTTTCTAGAAACTGAACTATATTCTGACGATTAATGAAGATTAGATGAGCTAGTCGAGTTCATGTGACAGACATTTACTTAGGAACAGAAAACACCAAATATTTATAGCTCCTTAGAGCTTATTTCTTTATCAATCAAAGTTCTGTCTGCAGTTTAGAGCAAAGTAGGGCATGAGAAATTGAAGAGACTGTTGGAATACCTTTGACAGCAGAACTATGAGCCGAGGTGATCTTATCCAGATATGAAACCTGCATCTGATGGTTTTGGATCAGAAAATGGTGATTGCAAATGTTCATAACCGCTCGCATAGAGGTGCAGTGGGTTTTCACATTCATATTTTGGGACTTCTCCATCATAGGATTTATTTCCAAATCACATCTAAGACAATTAATTGCCTGATCGTCACCGCCACTTACAACATAGAAAGTGAACATAGAATCAGGAAGTCTAGGGTCTTCAATATCAGAAACAAAAAGGCAATTGACACCAGACTGGTGGATATTATCTAAGACCTGCACAGCCACCAATACACTTGTTTGTGGTGATAAATCATCAGTTTTTCTTCCTGACACAAGCGAAGCCTGATTGTCAACATTCAATGGAACCCAACCATTACTTTGTTCAGACATATATGTTTCGGATGTTCTGCGCACACAGTTGTCCGTTTCATTGGAAAATTCTGTTCTTTCATCAGAAACTGAATTGAAGTTAGCTTTTTCTCTCAATTTGCAATGTCCCGGTTTCTTCTTTGCATTTTGACTGTCTATGGATCGCCACCGTCTCCCTCCTTGACTGCCTCTACCAGTACGAGGCCGCTTCTGGTATTCCATGCAGTTTTCCATCTCAAACCCCACAATTTGCCTCATAAAGTTTTCAACACAGTCAGTCAGATCCCAGATAGCTATACTTCCATCAGTAGATCCAGTAATTGCCATGTAAAGACTTCCAGTTTGCATGTTTTCTGAAAGAAAACATATAATATATATATATATATATATATATATTCAGGAACAATAAAAACATCAACTACACTTCAGAAACAAGAACATGGTGATTCTATTATGATTTTCAAACTGAAGAGACAACTTGGGGGAATAATATCCAACTACATATTATGGCCACAATGAAGATATTGAGAACAGCTGGTATCATGAGATCTAATGTGCAAACTCTGGCGCTGATAATTCTGCATCTTAGAGGGCAACAATCAGTATTCAACAACACAATTCCCAATTACATGTAGGTGCCATTTTTGAAGGTTCTTTATTCTACTTCTGGAAACAAGCAAAGCAACATAGCTCACAGCAATGAAATATTGAAATGTCAAATCAACCTATCAACTCCAATGCTCAAACATTGAACTAGCAAACACATATTTATGGGACAGTTAAAAATGCACCAAGGTTTTTGTTTTAAATCCACTGACTTTCAAATCTTCCCTTAGAAGCAAAATAACTTTGAACTAGCAAACATATATTTTTAGTTTTCTTAAAAATACCACCCTTGATTGGTGCAATTTGTAAGGATTTTACAGTTCTTTTTTTAATAATTTGTAATTAGGCTAAGCCTCAAGGGTAGGTTTTGTGATTTTATTCATATTCATTTTTAACCCTGAAAAAGACTTCTCAAATAAAAAACTAAGCATGATTTTATATCATATTGTTCCTTTTTTACTGATGTAATACGTGTGAACTAAACCTAATGTGCATTATGTTGTTGAGCTTGAGATCAAGATAATCCAGATGCCTAAACAGACGATATATTTATGAAATTGTTAAGGGTGGATTTGGGATGCCACATAGAATTTTAATCAGAGATGTAGCTTGGTGCAAAATAGATGAATAATACGGAAAACTAAAATTTGATCCAAGAAAATTGTCTAAATCATCAACCCAGTTGAAAGCAATTGAGATTGTAAATGGAAACAAACTGGAATCATCTCAAGCCCTCAGCACACAAGTTTACTAACTCAGTCTATTTTGGGAAACTCAAGTCTATTCCTAACTTACCTTTTGATTGCAGCAGCTTAGGAATGACAACATGCTGCAAAGCTAGCACAGGCGATGACAAGGGAGCCAAAAAGGCAACATCAAACCTGCCACGAAGTTGAGAAGAATTACATAATAATCAGCTACCACTATCTAGAAAAGCAAAATATGCTATTTCAGGGAAAAGTAAAAATTTTGATGCTTTGAAAATATTTCAAGGGCAAACCCAATGCATACCAAAGCCGAAAAGGCAACACAAGAGCCCTCAGTGTGACTGTAGCATCTGAACTAGCCACAATAATAAAACAGACAGAAATCCTGCAGAAGAAACACTTACAGTAGAGGTTATCATGATGTAAGATGCAACAATAATTATCTGAATCAAAATTACCAACAGCATATGAACAAGAACAAAAAAACATTATTTTAACTTGAACAGACCTGGATCCAGCCTCTTTAACAAGAAAAGCAGTAACATCTAGGTATCTCCAGTCATTTTCAATATTATCTTCAGAGTAGAGGTTTGGTTCTGTGTTACTGCATTTTGAAGAGAGCGATTCACACGGAACAGTATCCGATACTGTCGTGATAGCATCTTCATGTGTTCCAGGTACTTCCTCAGTGTTTTGTCTTTTCATGTAATTGTTTTGTCTTAATGGCATATCTGTTGAGAGCCACTGGAAAGACAGTGAAGATACGGTTGCTGCTGATGAACCTATTGAATTACTTTCGTTCTTCTTGTCCACCCTGCTGCATATAGCCTCCACCCTATTTTTGCCAACTGTCATAATTTGTTTCCAAGCAGTGACAACCCTTTTTGCACCAACAGATATCAATATAAAAGGATCTCTACTCTCTGGCGTTCCATTTTGACTGTAAACTACATTAGAAATGTCAAAGGCATCAGGCATGAATAGATGCATCTTTGACACTGAGCATATTGATCGTACAGCTGATCCACCATGTTCCCCGAGATGTTGGGAGGATGACCAATTCTCCATGCCTAGTTCGTACCTGGAAATTTTACTACATCAACAGTTTGCTCTTGACTGAGAAATCGGTTAAGTATAGAAATTAAATATTCCAAGCTACATCATCCAGAGCTGTATCGGATACTTTCTGCCTAATAAGTGAGAATTAAATACCTAGTCAATCGCACTGTTCCATCTTCACAACCAGTTGCAATCCAACTAGATTCAGCAGTCAATCCGTGATTTTCATCTCGATCACATAATGATTGTGCAGAGATAAAGCACAATGAATGTATCTCCCTTCCATGAAATTGCAAATGGAGATTCCGAGGATATATTTTCCTATCATTTTCGGGCACCCAGTGCCTATGAATATATATGATATCATCCTGTCAGGACAGCAGGATTGCATGTTAAGCAGTAAATACTACAAACATGATCGAATTCAGAGTTGTAAACAGAAACAAATTTTGCATCTTAAGTCCCAACTAAATTGCACCACTGAAAAAAGATAGTAGTGTCAGATAATGGCTGTACGTGAACCAGTACCAAGGATAGGTCAATGTGGAAAAATGTGCTTCACCAATTCAACAATATCAGACATCTGGATGTGATAATCAAAAATCACATAACTAAAAACTTGAAAGATACCTTAACAAAAGAAAAGCAGTTCATCATCTCAGGCAAGTGACCAAGATAATATGAATGAGGACGCCGCCAACCACCACAAGTAATTTGTTGCACCTTTTAGAAAACATCCATCATCAACAATCAGATCATGTGAGCCTTCAAATATGCAGTTAGATATATGAACAATTGTGTGAAGGAAGATAACCTTCTGGATTTCTGGGCTAAATGCAAACCTCAAATGTCTCAAAATGTACTTAATGTAAATATCTAAATCCATGTTATGGGGAAATATAGACAGGGCTGCAAAGGAAACTTATTTTTCTATTTGCATACCGGACAATTAGCTTACACATTCCCATAATCATGGGGACAGAAATGGTTTCCAGTCAATGGAACAAGAATTAGATATAGGAAGCCCTTCACACAGACAATGAGACAATTAAGTGGAATTGACTCACATGAGTGAAATAGCAGTTTGGATACAAAGGTTTTTTTTTTTTCCCCAAAAAAATGAATTTCAATTTTGACAACAATTTATGGGGGCAGATAGTTGTTATCAGCAATTTCAGATATCTGTGAGATTATTGAATGAGAAAAAGATGTTGAAGCTTGGATGGGAAAGACAACCAATACAAGGATGTAGGCTTTTCCCATGTGTGTGTGAGAGTGAGAGAGAGAAGAACACCTTTGTCCCTGCAGTTAAATTCCATATTATAAAATTTTCTGATGCAAAACCAACTGCATATTTGCAAACAGCAGAATCATCAGAACGGTCGGTGGTGAAGACAGATCGGATTGCGCTTAATTCTTTGACTTGCCTCATCCCTATAAATTCCATACATCGCAGATCCCTTTCATACTGCAAGTAGCATATGCATCCATCTGCTCCTGTCTGTTTCAGGGTAGGGTGGGGTTGCAAATTAGACTACCAAACTAAAATATCAATCCACCTCATGCTAGCAAGACAAACTTGTGTAGTATCTCAATACTTTACAAGCAAGAGGAACATACTTGTCTCTTTATCAGTCAATATAGAAGTTTCACTATAGTAGTTTATTTGTCATTTCAGCATAACTGAAATACGAAATTAGTATTATGAATTTATGCTCAGTACTTTTAAGAATTAAATCATACCGAGCGTATCTCAACTTCATCTGAAGACAGACTAGAAATATAAACACTGTTAACACTTGATACTCCGTGAGCACCTTTGAAGTAATGCACTGGTGATGCTTTCACATCTGTAGAAGCAGAAGTACTGTAGAGTAGGGCCCTTCGCAAAGAAAACAGTAGCAAATTACCGCGAATATCCCCACATACTAACAACTGCAGAAAACAACAAATTCTAGTAAATTTGAGATTATATGGTGATTTATCTCAACAAGACTACTGATAATCTTCTTAGGATTTTTTTGTGGCATGGTGAACTTCATTATGACAAATGGTAAACAGATTGAAGTTTCAAGATTTTAATTAGGAACTTCAGAGTACAGAAAATGAAAACTCATCCAACCATCATGTCTAGCCCATTCAAAAGATTTTTGTTTATTTTTATTGTAGAGGACATGCTCAACAGTGTAGTAGTCCAAACAATGAAACTGGGAGAGAACATGGTGATATTAACCTCTTCATCAAATGAAGCATCCAGACACATTATTCTCTTCCCAAAGCAAGAAGCATACTCTGCAATTAAGAATGCATCATGACTTCCTTTATCAACAAGAAAATCAGATTGCAAATTGTGGCATAGCTTCCATAGCTTCAATCTACCACCAGGATCAGCAGTGAAGATGAACCTTCATACAGGAATTAATAATATAAGGATAGAAAAAGAAAAAAGAAAAAAAAAAAACACACACACATTTTCAATATATTGAGCATGACTAATACGAGATGCAAGTTTTTAGCAGTGAAGTCATGAGTTGTCAGAATTTATGAATAGCATTAAAGGACCTATCTTATGTGAGACATGCCGGAAGAAGGGAAAAATTAAAATTTATTTTTTAAGATAAATCTATTTAACTATTTTTAGTGTCTTATTGCATGACAATCCCACTAGTTAGCTACCGGCTAAAGAAACAAAAACATAGACGATAGATAGTCAGCTATTTTCCTGTAATTATTTCCGCTGCTCTAATTGTACTCATAAGTCATAGGTGAGATAGATCCTTAATATTTGAATAATGATCTCAGAGTTAGACCATCACTTTAAATCCTGCTATTTGACAGGTAATGTTGCTTTAGCTAGAACTATACATTACCTAGCTTCTGGCGACTTGCACCAATAAGTGCCTAAGAGATGTCTCTCTTCTTCAGCTGGCCAAGTAAACGTAAATTCAACTTCTCGTTTCCAACCAGTCCCAGCTACATTAACGATCGTCATTCTCCCTTTACCATCTCCAACAGCAACCCAATCTTCACATCTGTCTAGGGGGTCAGAACATTTTGATAATAAGTTCATACAGATGATCGGTGCTTCTTCACTGATACGAGCAAGTTCAGTCCATGCAGCAGCTTCGTTATTGCATAGACTAACATGGTACAGATAGCCATTGTTGGTAGCCACATAAAGTGAATCTTCACGTGAGAAGTTCAAACAGCGGACATACTCACTTTTGCTGAAAGAGTGTATTAAAGGTCAGTAGCTCTCGATGCATGATGAAAGAACAGAAAAACAAATATGTACGAAGTAAAATGAGAAAACGCTTTCCAAAGTCAGAAGTATACACTTACCCAGAAAGTAAAAAAATGAGAAACTTACAACAAAAAGAATTTCAATAGTACCATCATTTTGAATGTATTTGAGCATGTATGCACAAAGAATTATGTATTTGGTGCAAATATACCTGTCCATGAGCCCACAGTACCCTAACAATTTCGGTATAGAAAGAGCATAAACTTCTTTTCTATCATTGAAATCCTCCGATGCAACTGATTTTTCTAATGCTTCAGAAGAAATACAAAACTGATGAAGCTTTATTGCTGAATCAAAACCAGCAGTTACTAGAAGTGAAGAGCTGGGATCATATAAACATCGCCACACTCCCCTTCCGCTGTACAAGACAATAACATACAAAATTTACGAGATTAATTAATGAAGTAAGCAAGCGGCCATGCACCAAGAGACTTTCACCAGATCATAAGAGAACCAAGAAGAGACTGATATGAGAGAAGTCAAGTTTTCAAGCACATGCTACAATTCAAGTTGAGGATGCTCATGTTATTTTATCAAATAAAATAATCATCCTTAAATGGTTTACAGACTTACTTCGCCATATGGAATATCAGTAAGGGGACATAACGAGAGTAGAGAAAAACCATAAATAGAAATCTGCAATAGCGACAATGTGGTCAACTTTTTGTAGCTTACATGTGCTCCTTGATCTCATTAAGTTCTCTGCCATAATGGTCCCAAACACGGCATGTACAGTCCTCACCAGCAGTGAAGATTAACTGTGCAATTTTACAAGCCAATAAAACAGGTCAATGAAAGCTGAATAGCAATTTTCGCATTGTGTAAATAAACATTTATTTGGTAAAACGTACTACATATAAAACAGTCTTCCAGCAGATAAAATAAAACACAGTTGAATTAGGGATGACAATTGGTCCAGTTCTTACCCGAACCTGTGATGAACCCACTCTGAGCCAACAAACAATTAAAACACAAACAAATAGACACCAGCCACCCAAGACCTACTTCCTGGAGTAATATGACTACATCAAAAAATATGAGCTCATATGTTATTGACACTTAACTGCTAAAATTTTGCCACCTCCCAGATTCAATTTTTTATCTACTCAGGGAAGCACTTACTAGATAATTTCAAAGATCACATCGGACAAAGCCAATTACTATAGATTATTGCTGAAAATACAAGCCATTATTCTGAACAATCGCTTTCCTTTTGCTTTTGAGAAATATTTCAATTCCAAATTTTCTATATGAGACAGGCTTAAAAAGGATAGACACATAGCTGGTTGCAAAGAAAAGAATCTAGAGGAGAAGGAACATGAGGTTCATTCAACAAATTGTTGCCCTCATCCAATATGCACATAGTATCTAACTCTGGCAATGTCAGGGTATATATAAAAAACCTAACATCCTTACAAAATGACAAGAAAAATCATGAAGATAAGCTTACAGATTCAAATATGCAGCAGTCCCAAATCCTTGCATTATGCCCAAATAGAACAGGGCCCTCTAATTGATTGACACTTTCCTGCACAGCATTGCATGAAATTCCTTTCTCTGCCTGAACCTCCCATATACGAGCACTGAACTAATCAAGAAATGGCACATACCATAAAGAGTCATAAATCAAGTGATCTTTGGCTAGGTTAACTAATAGGATAATAATGAATTGAAAATATTATCCACCTTCGGTCATCAGAAACAGAAACAAGTTTAGTCCCATTAGAGAACCACGCAATGCGAAAAATTGAACCTTCATGCCCTACAAGCCTACTTATAAGAGCATCCCTATAATTGGGGCCAGGATAAAGGAAATCCTCGTCACTGGTCAGCTGCACATGGCCTTCCACATGACTTTCAATATGTTTGGCACGATTCTGAAAAACAACTTTCCAAACAACTACCTGCCAAAATCAAACAGCCTCTCCAGCTTGGTCACTAGATTCTATTTCATGCAGAAAGCTTCAAATTATAACTTTTGATATCATGAAATTCTGGAGATCACAGTGATGAATGATAGGAATATGCCATTTTATGCACCCGAGGGTGTTTCACTGGGAAAAACATGTGGAAATCTCAAGGAATAGGAACAAGATCAAGGTGCCAATTCATTGGAAGACATAATTAGTATTTTAGCAGCAGAGATGCATGTCAGAGATACTAATGTCATACAATATAGAAAAACTGACACAGTGTAAGTGATTAAGTGAAACAAGAAGGTTACATCAAGGGGTGCACACGTGCAAATCAAGACGATTAACATGTATGCACCTCTGTATAATCTTACAGCTCAATCCTAGGATCATTCAGTGGCTGCATAGGATGAAATGCACACATCAATGTCTCTTTATGCAGAGAGAAGTTAAGCCTTCTTTTATTGCTAATCAAATATTCATTTGGCGTGTCTCAAGGTTCAGCAGCCCTGCCAGCATGCCACCAAAATCCATTTTAATTATTATTTCCGAAATTTCTAAGTGGTATACAATGTTCTTAGAGGCTCAATGGAATCGACAGAAAGACTACTAGAAAAACACAAGGAATACACACATTATTTAACTAACATTAATTAAGCCAGAAGACTATAAAAGGAGAAAGAAACAAAGGTTTTTGTTTTTTTAAGAGAGAATGAGCGACTAAGTCGGTCCAAGAAGAACAGGGTGAAGCTGACTATGAAGAAAAGAACATAAGAAAAGAAAATGACTTTTAAGTGTACCTCATTGAAGATAGTACCAGATGCAATGCGGAGAGAGTCAATTTCATTCCCAAACATCCTCATGGAGTACAATAGGCACCTCTCTAGGAAGCATCATAGACAAAAGAGGATCAGTGCTGATCGTTAAGAGAACACCGAAGGCAATATCTTAGCATGCTATAAGGAAAAGATAGTAATCTCAAATATCCAAATTTTATTTTGGAACATTTCAAATATCAAATTTAGAAGAAATAACTTGCATGAAAATAAAAAAATGCCAAAAAGACTCAGGAAAAGTAAATTTGACCACATGAAATTCAAATCTTGCAAAAGCAGTCTTTGTATATTCTAATTCTTGATCATTCTATATATAAAATCACATTTAAGGCAAAATCAATATATGCAAAACTTACCAGTGCATTGAACTACGGAGTACATATTGTATCCGGAGATATTCCAGAAGTATACAGAATTGTCACTGCATCCGACGGCAAGGTAACACGCATCCTCACTTGCAGTTGCACCATCCTACTACAGAAAAAGAAAAAAGAAAAAATCACTCCCCACTGCAAGCTAAATCATGGAAAAAAACACAGCCTAAACTAGTAAATAACCTTCAAGAAGCAAACATCCAAAATCCAGTGGCCAAATTTAGGCAGCGAGTGAATAAGAGTGAGTTCCAAACGCAGAAAAGATTCCTGCTGGCTCCCCGATTCAACTCGCAAGGTGAAAAGCTTAACTCTCCTCTCCCCATAAACAGAAACCCGAAAAGAAATAGAAGCACCCGCCAACTGTTTGTGAGAATTCTCCAAAGAGATCCCATGAACACGAATCCCTTGAAAGACTTCAAACGACTTCACTAGATTTCCACTATCCAAATCATACACCAGAATCTGGGAACCAGTTCCTGTTAAAGGGAACTGTAAGGTTAGTATAAATACACGAGACATGGAAAAACATAAAATTGTGTCGGAAAGAAACCAGCGAGGAGGAGAGGGAGAGGAGAGAGGTTGGCGGGAATATGGAGGAAACAGAGTGCTGAGATTTCTCCGAGATACTGGCCGCGGCGGAGCTGCCACTGACTATGCTCTGTCGCCGCCATGCTCACAGTCACGGCCGCTGCTACCAGTTTCTTCTGAGAAGGGTTTAAGGCTTTAACTCAAAAACAAAATTAAAATAAAAATTAATTACAAAACCAAAATAAATATTCAAAAACAACAAAATTAGAAGAAAATAAAATGTTGTAAATCATGAAAAAATAAAATATTGTAAATCATGTGAAAATGAAAAATAAAATAAAATATTGTACATAAAAAAGAATGCGGAAAAATTATTAAAAAAAAAGAATGTATCTAGCTACAAAATTCCAACTAAAGAAGAAAAAATAAATTATAAAATAATAAAAAGAAAATAAAATATTGTAAATCATGTAAAAAACCAATGTATATTGCAACAAAATTCCAATTAAAGAAGAAAATAATTATAAAAAATAAACAAGATAATAAAATTTCAAATTAAAGAAGAAAAAAATAAATTATGAAAAAATAAAAAGAATGCGGGAAAAGTATTTTAAAAAATTCCAATCAAATAAAACAATAAAAATAAACAAGATAATAAAATTTCAAATTAAAGAAGAAAACATAAATTATAAATAAAAAGAACTCGAAAAAAATTATTTAAAAAAAATCCAAATTAAAGAAGACGATGAAAAAACAAGATAATAAAATTTCCATTAAAGAAGAAAAATAAATTACAAAAAAAAAATCAAATATTGTAAATCATGTAAAAAAATAAAAAAGAATGCGGATTTTTTTTAGAAAAAAAACCAGAATGCGGTGAACGTCGATCGAACACGTGACCTTCAGATCTTCAGTATCTCCCAACTGAGCTATCCCCGCTAATGTGATTTTATAAAATAAAGTTGAAATTAAAATTGAAATTAACGATAAGGGTAACACAATGAAGACATCGTTGTTTATTTATCTGTTTACGTATTTTCACTATCCAATCAATCATTTGGTTTTCCTACCCCAATCCAATATTTCCCTTCTCCTTTTTTTTTTCTCTCCGCTGCGAATTTTGAACATCCAAAGAGATATGGGAAAGATGCAATCTTTCAAGCAACAGTTTTCTATCGGTTAATTGCCTTCTCTTTTCAGCTCAATTTTCTTCGCTTCTTTTGTTTTAAAGAAATCGACAGTTCCCCTAATTTTTATTCTTCTTTTGCAGAGGAAAGGGTGCAAGAATCACAGGACATCATCGCCAAATATCCTGATCGAGTCCCTGTAGGTCTTTTCGTTGCTGAATTTCATTATCTAATTTAAAGGAACTACCTTGCTATGATCATCACATCTGCATCTTCTTGTTTGATGTTAATGTTGTCTGGTGATGTTATTGACTTCATTTTGCTGATTATTGCTCTTTTTTTTTTGCCCTAAACCTCTGCAAGTACATTTGAAATTAAATACTCAGTCTTTGAATCTTTTAGGTGAAGAAATTGTCTTCGAATTCCGATAATATGTGTGTTTGTCACTGTCAAGTTCGCCTTGGTTTTTGACCATCTGCAGAGTGGTGTCCTATGATGATGTTATGGAGTTTATTTGTTGGCTCTTACTCTGTTATGGTTCTTTTGCTTCCCCTCTATTGAGTATTTGGGATATCAAACTCGGTCCTTGAACCTCATCTGAGAAGAAATTTTGTCTGGAAATCTTTTTCTAAAGTGTATTTGTCATGGTCAACGAGTTCCTTGGTATTTGACAAAGATAAATTGCTTGAACATGACAAAAACGAGTATAATAGCAGCTCTTTAGATTTGATATTGACAAAAGTTGGGATATTTTAAGTATTGTCCTAGGATCAATTTTTAAATGATCAAGTCTTCAAAATGAAAAGATGGTTGGTGGTTGTAGCCTTTATAAAATTCTCTAGGATTCACTCTTGTATATGTTGGCTCTGTATTTTTTAATTTTTTTTGGGTTAGAATGGAAATGGTTCTTTTTGATAACCTTACATTTTGCTGCATTATATTTTAACTCGTTTACTTTTATATTTAGTTCAGGTCGAGTTGGAAGATAGTATTAAATGAAGTCGCATTCAAAATTCTTTTCATAGACAAATATTGATTGGTGTCCAGCAATTTTTAATAATGCAAAGATCAACAAAAGAAACTTGCTTGAAAACTGAGTTCCAAATATTTTGGCCGTAGTGGATATAGCTATTAGCCTATTTGTTTTCAAGGTTGTTCAGATGCTTCAAATAAATAGATGATTTTTTTGTGCCTTCAAATGCTATTAGTGAGATTATACAACTCGTGGTTGTGTTGTGATATCATGTTTACTTGGCGGGCCTATTGTAGGTTGTTGCTGAAAGATATTCTAAGTCCGACCTTCCTGAGATGGAGAAAAGGAAGTACGTCTTTCTTTCCTTGTTAACCATTGTGTATTCATGTAGTTTTTACCTGCCCAGAAGTTTGATTTGTGAGAAAAACATTTCTACTCAAGTTGCAATTACATTGCATTCTCTTGCTGCATAACGGCTTTATGCCACCTATAGTAGATATCTTGTTTCATTTATCTGTCATGCCAAAATTCTTATGTATATTTGTTCTGGTTCATTCGTAAGTAAAGAATATATCCGGGCAATGCATGTTTCCTGATTTTTTATGTGAAAACATAAAATATTTTTGCAAAGAAGTTCCTAAATTATATGGCCAGAAACAATATATATTAAGACTTAAATTCAGATTCATTTAAAGTCTAATACTGTATAGGATTCAGACTCTTGAGAGTCATCAGTCATTTATGAATTTGATTTTACTTATTTAAAGAGTCTGTGCCTTTCAAGTTTAAAATTGATGAATTTGTTACCACTTTTTCATATGGTCTGCTAACAGATTCCTGGTACCTCGTGATATGTCCGTCGGCCAATTTATCCACATCTTGGGGGCGAGGCTCCGCCTAGCTCCTGGGAAAGCTCTCTTTGTATTTGTCAAGGATACATTGCCACAAACAAGTAGGATCTCTTCTCCCATTTTTTTTGGGCAGTCGATGATTTCTTTTCCCATCTCATTTGGTTCTTTCTTCTTTTATGTTTCATTGGCAGCGAGCTTGATAGAGTCCGTGTACAATTCATCCAAGGACGAAGATGGGTTCCTCTACTTGTGCTACAGCAGTGAGAAAACATTTGGTAGCATGCATTCATAATCTCATATCTCAGCTAATGCTTATTATATCTCAGCCCTAGCTACTTAGCAGATCATGTTTGTGACTGTATGTATATATTCAAATGGTACGTATACATTTGTGATTTGTTGTTGGGGCTTTGTACATTTTCCTTGACGATGTGTTTTGTGTTTGCTGGAATGCTGGAATGTGAGGTGAAAACCATACTCGCCTTTCCACTAGCTTTTCATAACTAATATGTGCAAATAAATGATACAAGAGGTCTTGAGCGCACCAATCTGATCACCACTAATATGTGCAAATAAATCATATTTCCGATGCGTGTCGAGTGCAAGCGAAAATATATATTGTTATTATTATTTACTCTTTTTTCGATTTTCAGCTTTTTTGTACTTTTCCCCTCCAAAAAAGTATATACGTTAAAATAGAACAAATGATCCTAAAATTAAAGTGGATTAATTTACTTTTTTTTTGAAATAAATATATATCTTAAAATGAAACTAATGATCCTAATTGAGAGTAATAAATTTTAATTTAAATATATTAAATCATAATATGGATGTAATAAATTCATATAGGTCGGTACTCCCTCCGTTTCTATTTAAATATCATTTTGGATTGAATTAATACACACAAATTAATAAATTAAATAAATTATGTAATACACTCTTGAATAAATATATTAAATTAATTAAATATAGATGTTTGAATGCATTAAATGAGGACAAATATGAGAAAAATTTGAATTTTATGTCTTGAATTTGTAAAATGACATTTTTTTTAAAATAAAATTAAAATGCTAGTATGACACTTTTTCTAAAATATTTGACCCAACAAAGTGGTCCACCCTCTTTTTCCTTTTCTTTTTAATTTTTCTTTTTAGCAGTCTCCCTCCCCTTCCCCTCTTTTTCTTTTATTTTCAATTTTTAATTTCTTCTTTTAAATATATATATATATATATATATATATATAATTTTTTTTAAATTAATTTTTTTATCTGGTGTCTCGCGCAATGCACTTCCCGACGCTAACGCGTGGGCTCGTGCACTGCGCTCGATAATTATGTTTTGAAAATAAATATATACCCTAAAATGGAATTAGTGAACCCTAAAATTAAATTGAATCAATTTATTTTTTTTAAATCAATTTATTTTTTTTATCCGGCGCCTCGCGCAGTGCACTTGTCCGACGCTAATGCGTGGGCTCGTGCACCATGCTCAATAATTAATTTTTTTAAAATAAATAATATATCATAAAATGGAATTAGTGAACCCTAAAATTAAAAATTGAATTAATTTATTTTTTTGAATCAATTTATTTTTTTTATCCGGTGCCTCGCGCAGTGCAATTGCCCGACGCTAATGCGTGGGCTCGTGCACTGTGCTCGATAATTACCTTTTTTGAAATAAATAATATACCCTAAAATGTAATTAGATAAACCTTACAATTAAATTGAATTAATTAAATTTTTTGAATCTTTTTTTTTTTGGCGTCTAGCGTAATGCACTCGCCCGGCGTCTTGGGTGGGTTTGGAGTGGGTTTGGGTATTATTTGATCCGTCTAACGTAAGAGACCTGTTAGACGATCTAACACAAGTGTTTGTCAATACTTATTACTCCCTCCGTCCCAATAGTAAGGTCCCTCTTGCCTTATTTGGACGTTCCAATAGCAAGGTCCACTACTCAATATGGAAAAAAATTAGGGAGTGGGCCCTACTTACTTTACCCATTCTCAATACCCACTTATTTTACCCACTCCTTAATGAAGTGGACTCCCTTACTTTTACTCACTAATTTTACCCACTAATCTACTCCTCCAATCTCCGTGTCCAATAATAAGGGGATCTTGCTATTGAGACAGAGAGAGTAGTAATTAGTGATATTTTTTTAACAATACATGGAAATCATAACAAATTGACGATTCTCTTTCGCCGCCTTTGCATGACTTAATTTAGTATTTAATTTTTGGTACTTAGTTAACAATTGATTATTTAAAATTTAAAAACACTAAAAATAATTATGAATTCAAAATTGAGTATGGTGAACCCTAATTAACTGATAATTTTAAAATTAAATTAAATCGAAGAAAAATGAGAAAAAAAACTTAATAAATTTAATGTTGTAAAGGAGGTGGCACGATTAACCATCTACTATCTTCTAATTAATTGAAGGCATTTAATGTGATATCTTGTATAGTAATTAAGTTCCAAGTTGTGTGAAATTAAATTAACTTGTTAACTATTGACCAATTCTTAGTTCCAACCCTATGAATTGCAACTTGTCACATGTAGACTCCAGCCATAAAATACAAGTCAATTATAACTTAGATCCAGATCACTCACTTGAAGTTTTCACATTCAGACAAAATGCAGAATTCTATATATCATATAAAGAGAAATTAAATACTTCCTCAGTCTCATTTATATAGACTTATTTTCCTTTTTTAGATGTCTCAATATATAAGTCTGTTTCTATAACTCATTTATGAATGTATGTACCCTTATTTAATGGTTTAGATTAAACATTAATTCATTGTCAAATATATTAAATATGAGTATATTATATAAAGTTTACCCAGTTAATTATTTTTTTTTTAATAATTTTCTTAATTCCAGTAAAGCATCCCAATGTATAAATGGAAACCGAGGGAATATTGTAATCATCCACCACATGATCATGATGACAACCATTTATATATATATATATATATATATAGAGAGAGAGAGAGAGAGAGAGAGAGAGAGAGGCAGCATTCCCAAAATTACAGAATATATAACTAGTTGATTAATATAAGTTATAACTCATGATCTGAATCTGATCATACATTGATATTGATATATATATATTTGAGGTACGTAGGTTTAGCGTTTGAGTTGAGTGAATGCAGGAAGCGGATTAACATGTGTTATTACAGGAGAGAGGGAGGCAGAGGTGTTGCAATAATATTATTCGTGGTTAGTTGTTTGGTTGGTTGTGGTGAGTCCTGGCGCAGACAGCCAGTGATTTTCAACTTCGGAGATTCGAATTCGGACACAGGTGGGTTCGCTGCAGCAAACGGGTTCGAGTTTGGATATCCTTATGCCCGCGCCTTTTTCCATTACTCCACGGGTCGACTCTCTGATGGTCGACTAATCATCGATTTCCTCTGTAAGTATATTATATATATATATATACACACACACATCCATTTTACTTTATTAAAACTACTACTATATATACTTACTGTTAATACAACAATCATATACGAGTTTCTCAAACCTTCACTTCAAAAACCATTCATAAAATCTTTATTTACCCCTTGTGGCCAGGTTTTTTGTTTTCAAAGTTGAGAATTATATAATATTATAGGAACAGTTGTATCTTTATTTATATATTCATATGCTAAAGTCTCAGATCTTCTCATCAATATAATAATTTTATCATTTGTCTTTAATTTTTATCCGAAATCTTTTCTATCAATTTTCAGTCCACTAATTATATATTTATATTGTAAAATCTTGATAGTTTATGTATTCAATTTATACATGCACAATATATTCACACAAACACATATGTGTGTGTGTGTATATATAATTTTATTTTTTTAGTATTATTAAATGGTTTTATGAACAAAATTTTTGGTTCCGTCGCTGAGAGCATAGTAACCAATTCACGTTGAAATTAATTTGGTGATTGAGTGCAGGTGAGAATCTGAAAACTAGTTATCTAAAACCTTACCTCGACTCACTAGTATTCGATTCCTCAAATGGAGTGAACTTTGCGGTAAGTGGCGCAGCCACTCTCCCCAAAAATGCTCTATTCAATTTGGGCGTTCAGATTAATCAATTCGGTCTCTTTCATAATCGCTCCCTCTACCTCCACTCTAAAGGTATACACAACAATATATAGAATTAATTATACTTCAATACTCAACATTTGTATGTTTTATCACTTTTGTTATGAAGTTTCAAGCATTACATTTCAATAAACACCCAACATTCAAAAAATTAATACTTATAATACTAATGCAAATTTTTCGATGTTCCAAATATTGACGTGGAATGTCGGAAGCCTTACGTGAGGTGCATGTCGAGGCATTTGAAGGTAAGGGTTGACATTCCACATCAATATTTGGGATACTAAAAATTGCATTAGTGCTATAGATGTTACTTTGCCAAATTTTGGATATTAAAGTATAGCTTTTGAAACTTCAAGACAAATGTGGAAAAAAAGAGAGGAAAATGTTGGATAATGAAGTATAACATATTATATATTTGTTTTAAATAGTGGGTAGGCCGGCAGGCAACGTTGTGATTTGTAAATGATGAATTGATGAGCAGGTGAAAAAGATATTTTGGGGAAGAAAGATTTCAAGAATGCTCTTTACATAATCGACATTGGAGAAAATGATTTGACTGTCGCATTTAACTCATTTCCTTACGATCAAGTTCTTGGGAATATCACTTCTATCATCTCTGGAATAAAGGATGCTATGTGGGTACGTGAGGACTCCATCGAATAGGGATGGAATCAAAAAAAATTCATTAATCCTATGTACAATATTAATCTTTTTGTTCCGCTCATGTTTCAGATTATATATATATATATATATATAGGCTATATACCGACGTGGTGGAAAGAACTTCTGGGTACATAACACAGGGCCATTAGGTTGCCTACCTCAACAACTAGGCATAAGAAAACCAAACGCAACCGAAGTGGATGAGTATGGGTGTATTTCCATTTTGAATGAAGGCGCAAAAGCATTCAACTCCAAGCTAAATGATCTTTGTGAAGAACTGCGTGTTGAGATGGAAGATTCCACTATTGTCTACGTCAATGTTTACTCCATCAAGTACAATCTAATTGCAAATTCTTCGTCTTATGGTGAGTACTGACCACTATTACTCTTTACTCTTCACTCAATCAATTAATTTCATGAATATGACTACTTTTCTATATTGCCACTAAATTGTATTCGTAGGTTTCAAGAATCCATTAATGGCATGTTGCCAATAGTATTGTTGCATCTCAAATATTGTCCAAAAAATATTCAACCCCTCCTCTTCCCTTTAACTTCTTTTGTAATAATTAATACTTCCTCCCTCCCTCCCATAGTTGTAGTCTCTTATTCTTTTTTTGTTCATCCCAAAACTATAATCTACTTTTTTATATATGAACATTATATTTTCATTTTTTTAATATACCCATATTTAATGTTCTTTGAAATTAATATTCATTATCTTTTGAATCAATAAATAAGAGCATCCACTATAGGAGTGAATTTTCAGTACAAATGAAATGATATATACTACTAAATTAGGTACACTATAATGAGAGAATAAAATTTTGATACAAACTAAGAAGTTGGTTCAGCTACATGTACCGATTTCTTGATTAGAAAGGAAGCATGAAAAGTATTGACGGTGCTTCTCACTGCACAAGAAAACAATAGTGCGTGGCCCGCACGCATATAAAAGTTGATGGTGCTGGAATTCGGCTGAAAATCACTGAGGTGATCCCCATCTGCGTTTTTCCTTTTGTCTCTCTCTTCATTTCTCTCGCCACTATTTAATTTTTCTATCTCCTCCATTTCTTTCACCCACCACTGATAGCGTCATCACTATTTTATTTTCCTTTTCTCTCTCTTCATTCATCTCACTACTATTTTATCTTTCTCTTTTTTCCTCTCTATATTCACTCCAATTTAATTTTTTTTCTCTTTGTGTGTAATTGATTGTTGAAATTTCTCTTTTATTAATTTATTTCTTAAATTCAATTATCTAATTTTGTTAAAATTTGAAACTATTTTTATGTATTTCAATTATCTAATTAGTTCGTTTAAGAAATTTCTATATATTTCAATAATTTATTTTGCGTTTTATTTTTTCAATGTTGTACTCATTTTTATAGTATCAATATAATTGTCTTTTTTATTGGATGATTTATCTAAAATTTGATTCATTTAAAAAAAATTAATAACACATTTAATAATAATTTATAAATATTTAAATTTAAAATTTAATGACACATTTAATCTATATAATATATAATAACGACTCCGCATCCGTAAATAGAAAATGATGATTTTCCCTCTTAAATGATTTTACACTTATAAAAATTATAAATATAGTATCCGAATAATGAGTTATATAATATGCAAATTAATTTTAAGGGCAAAGGGAAAAAAAACACCCGAATTATCTGTCAAATCTCACTTAAACGTACGAATTATTTTTTGACACAAATACATACCTAAATTATTTAAAAAGTACAATTGACCCTTTAAACTGTTCAAAAAAGAACAAACTGGCATTTGACATTAATACCATCAGTTTTTTCCGTTAATTAAAATGTATCAAACTCAATTCTATCACATATGAATGTCGATTGGACAAAACAAAACCACGGCCAAATAGCCCACACTATGGAATTACAAACCCAATATTTTAATTTTAAAATTCAACATTGAATCGGTGTATCGAGATTTAAAATCTAATTCGTAATATAAACGATTGTCACTGATATTTTTCCATGTAATTAGTATATCGTTTGACACTTGATTGATAAATTGATAGTATAATTAGAAAGTAATGACGAGGGCTTTCTAACCATATCACATTACATGGTTTTATCATTCGTATCAATTATAATTAAGTCGAAGAATTTATATGAATTTTATTTAACGGAAAAAACTAACGGTGTTAAACAAAAAGTGTGAATTTGATATATTTTGAATAGTTGAGGAGGCCGGTTGTACTTTTTAAACAGTTTAGATGTGTATTTGGGCCAAAAAATAGTTCATATGTCTAGGTAGGACTTGACATATAGTTCAAGTGTTTATTTAGACCTTTACCTTAGTTTTAATATAAAGTTTGATAAATATTGTATGCAATATCTTCCTAACTTAGCAAGACTAATTTTAGGGGTTTTTTTAGGGGTTTATTTTGTGTTTTTTAGGGTTTTTTGGGGGTTTTTTTAGGGGTTTATTTTGTGTTTTTATGGTTATTTTGGGGTGAAATCGGATAAAAAAATGAAAAAAAAGTAAAAAAACTGCTAGAAAAAAAATAGACGGGCGCGTGGGCTCCATACACCGCGCGTGGGTGCGTGTGGACCGCGCGCGTGACCCCACGCGCCGTCTGAAACAGTGCTATTTCCAACACTGCTACATGGAATACCAACTCATAATAAATTTATCTATCTTATCCGTGCATCGCACGGTTGGTCATTCTAGTAATAATATATATAAATATCTATCAACTTTGGCAGTTTTGTAACAATTTTCAATGAGATGAGCTTGCATGCATGTATTAACTTTTGCATGTCTTTTCACTGTGGATAATCAATTTTGCCAGCTCATTAGTCATTGTGAAAACTCATCTCAATGATTTTTTTATAAGAAAATTGGTCTATAAGTAGAATCATTTAGCTTATCAATTATACCTATCTTACAAATTCTCCAAATTTTAAAATGGATAAAAACTATTGAACGAATTTCTTCAATTCTTCTAATTCAAAAGAAAATTTCAACTATCTTTCCCAAAATTCCAACCTTCCCCCACCAAATTCCAACATTCCTCCACAAAAAATTCAACTTTCGTCCTCAGAAGTTTAATTTTAATCCAAACTCTCAAATGAATCCAATGAGTACTCCAGGAGCTACTCCGTATATGATGTATCCATCGGACTGTTATCAATACCCACCGTTTAGGCCCCTCATCATGGATTTTCTTATGGAAGTCCACCAGAAGTTCTTTCAAAATTGACAAGAATGGTTAGTAAGGATGGAGGAAGCACTCCTAGTTCTGGACATGGTTCATCTCCTCCAGGGCTCGATAACATAAATCATGAAGCAGATTTTGAAGCTGAAGTTGAAAGAAAAATGTTATACAACAAAGAAGGATAAACTGAACACTAAAAGAGAATGACGTTCTTGCACATTGTTGGGTGAGTACCAGCGAATATTCGGTGGTCAGAACTGATCAAAAACTAGATCAGTTCTGGATAAGGATGGCAGCAAACTACAATAACAATCGTCCAGCTAACACTCCGGTGAGACCTTAAGAAGCATTGAAGACACATTATTATACAACTCAAAGAAGTATCACTACTTTTAATGCAGAATACATGATGCGAGATTTACTCTCTTAACTTTGTTTTACATTTATGCTTGTGTCATGCCTACAAGTGTATAAGCATATTTGTAGAAAGGATGAAACGAGGTTGGTCCACAGGGAATGAGAAATCAAATTCGATAACACAAGTACCACAACTATAGATGCACGGATTATCTATACTTCAATTAAGTAGGAGTTGATTTTTTAATCCAACAATACCAAAAACATAAACCAAATGATCAAATATCAAAACATAAACTATTTTAACCAAAGAATCAAATTAGAACAAATGCAAGAAAGTAAGGCTTAAAGGAAACGATTTAAGATAACAAATAAAAACAAGACTCTAGGACATGGATACATAATGCTCCTCTTGAACACACAACAAGGGTTATCACTACAATCATGCTCCGTTCAATGATAGGAAGACCACGTAATTACATAAGAACATCTCTAAATATCTCTTAAGTGTGTATGCGATAAGGATGATTATCTCTAATACATTCCAAGATCACAACTACAAAAAGCACCAAGGGTCTAGTTTCCTTCCATATATTCGATATTCAACTAAGAAGACAAAATACATAGATTCAATCCATACATGTTTATGATCACAAGATTGACAAAAAACATGTGATTCATACATTTTATGTTAAATGAAGGCCACTCAAATAAGACCATTCAAGAACTAGCATGAATCAAAACCTTGATAATCAATTTTGCCAGCTCATTAGTCATTGTGAAAACTCATCTCAATGATTTTCTTATAGAAAATTGGTCTATAAGTAGAATCATTTTGCTTATCAATTATACCTATCTTACAAATTCTCCAAATTTTAAAATTGATAAAAACTATTGGACGAATTTCTTCAATTCTTCCAATTCAAAAGAAAATTTCAACTATCTTTCCCAAAATACCAACCTTCCCCCACCAAATTCCAACATCCATCCACAAAAAATTCAACTTTCGTCCTCAGAAGTTTAATTTTAATCCAAACTCTCAAATGAATCCAATGAGTACTCCACGAGCTACTCCGTATATGATGTATCCATCGGATTGTTATCAATACCCACCGTTTAGGCTCCCTCATCATGGATTTTCTTATGGAAGTCCACTAGAAGTTCTTTCAAAATTGACAAGAATGGTTAGTAAGGATGGAGGGAGCACTCCCAGTTCTGGACATGGTTCATCTCTTCCAGGGCTCGATAACATAAATCTTGAAGCAGATTTTGAAGCTGAAGTTGAAAGAAAAATGTTATTCAACAAAGAAGGATAAACTGAACACCAAAAGAGAATGACGTTCTTGCATATTGTTGGGTGAGTACCAGCGAATATTCGGTGGTCAGAATTGATCAAAAACTAGATCAGTTCTGGATAAGGATGTGTAGAGCCCCGAATTTTTATTAATTTATGTCAATTTAAATTTTTTTTATTTAAAGCATGCTATTAATTGTTTAAGTCCTATAAGTCGCGCCTCGAGTAAAGTTTAACATATGTGGAACATATTTATAAATGCATTACATTTATTTCTTTTAATGAGATTTATTAAAGTTATATTTATTTATTTATTTAAATAAATTGGGCCAAAGTCATAAAAATTATCCTCCTATTTTACTTTCCTAGCCCATTAAGGAAGCCTTTTTGGATTGAGCCCATTAGCACTCATTTTCGGATGTAGCGCCTCCATCTCCATGCTTTTCCACCACTCCACATTAAACCCTAAACCTAATTACCATGTTCAAGCAAACCCAAATATTAGAAAGAAATCAAAACAAATGTCAACATTTTCATAATCCCTTCCCAAGCTCTAGTATATATAGGAGGGCTCTCTTTGAATTTAATAACACAAAAAACATTCAGAATTCCAAGCATTTTCGAGTTCCCTCCTCTCCTCTTGAATATTCAGTTGCTCTTTATCTCTCGTCTGGAAAACGTCTGAGGTATCCCTTTCCTTCTATTTTGTTTTTCCTTTTGGATTGTAAGAATCGCCAGAAATTTCCCTTACCTACTGAGTTATGTTCCCGACAACACGAACTCCCCATGGAGAAAAAAAAATTGTGAAATATTCTAAGTTATACTTCTGTCAAAATTTTGGACAATAAATACCACACATTTGGTTGGTCAACTCTAAATATAAAGTAGTCCTAAAAGTTATCTTGGTTCTGCAAACCATTCACGCACGCATACCCATGTGTATATATATATGTTACACCTTCACACACACTCACTCTATATATAATATTATATATATATATATAGACACACACACGTTTACACTTACGCACACACCTAGCACTTATAGTAATAAATATGTATATATATAGCGCGCGCGCACACACACATGTAATACCTATAATTATTTAATTGCATATTCAAGCACTATCATGTGAATATAAATATATATGCGTGTATATATGTATCAACAAATATATTTATTATGTGTAAGTGTGTGTATATATATAACACTTATATATGTGTATGGTTATTGTCTAAAGTATGTGATTTGTTTTAAATAGAGTGAAATCATTTTATGAATTAAATTAATTATTAATATTATGCTAGGCAGTGCGTGGATCTAATTAATTCTTTACTCAAGGTTAAAGTCAAGGTTAAGGTGGAGATTATATGTTGAAATATTTTACGGTTATCTCATCTATATTTTTGTACAAGTTATGTGAAATTGCAGTACCGAATCTTCTAGACTATAAAGTACCGAGTCTTTGAGACTATAAAGTACCGAGTCCTTTGGACTATAAAGTACCGAGCCTAAGGGTTGAATCAGAAATAAAGATTACAGGATTTGGTTTTAGGAAAAACTATCAAGAAACCCCTAGATCAAGTTTTGATGAGATGTCAAAATGATTTATGAAAAACTGACCAAAGTTCAAGCTGTAGATCGAAGCTGATCAGCCCAGGACATCATCAAAGAAGAACTCTAGAAGAGTCAAAGTCAACCGATCTGAAGAATGGCCCACAAGTTGAAAGACACGTCATCTAGTCTAAAGTTCAACTTGGCTGAGGAATCATACCAGTCAAAACAAGCTGACAACCAAGTCAGCTAAGCTGAGGGAGAAAAGAGTTGACTGAAGAATCTGATAAAGCATCAGTTTAAGCTTGAAACTGATAGTAGCCAACTGGAGCAATGGCCAATCTCAGCTGACAAGCCCAGAACTGCCAACTGGAGCGATAGCCAGACTCAGCTGATAAGCCAAGAACTGCCAACTGGAGCGATAGCCAGACTCAGCTGATAAGCCCAGAACTGCCAACTGGAGCGATAGCTAGACTCAGCTGATAAGTCCAGAACTGCCAACTGGAGCGATAGCCAGACTCAGCTGATAAGCCCAGAACTGCCAACTGGAGCGATAGCCAGACTCAGCTGATAAGCCCAGAACTGCCAACTGGAGCGATAGCCAGACTCAGCTGATAAGTCCAGAATTGCCAACTGGAGCAACATGCAGACTTAGCTGACAAGCCCAGAACCGCCAACTGGAGCAATAGTCAAACTCAGCTGACAAGCTCAGAACTGACAGCTGGGACGATAATGTAACTGAGCTGAGAAATCCAAAACTGCCAACTGAAATTCCAAACTGCCGAGAGAGCTGAAGCCAGAAGACTTCTGGAGTGTATTGCTTAAATCAACGTATCTTGGAATAAATGCTCCTTCAAAGATCCTGGAATTTAATGAAGATCGATTGGCAGAGTAACGGCTACTTCAACCAAATGATCCAAGCGATCATTAAAGACCACCTGCCGTTGATGAGCCATCAGAGCCACTGATCAATGGACAATGGAACTCAACGGTCATAAAATCACTCCTCTATAAAAGACGAGTGAATCAGAGTTTTAAACACTCTTCGCAACCACAAATTCTTGCCAACCTTCGCATATACAAGCAGAGCTTTTCTTTTTCCCTCCCACTCAAGCTCAAGTGCAATGTTTGATAAAAACTGCGAAAGTCAAACTGAGAAGAAGAATTCACTGATTCAAGATACCAGCCAGCTGTTGACGATCCAGCCAGGGCAGCCTTCTCAGTTCCAGTTATTCAACGATCAACTACTCAGCTCAATCAAAGGAGCACATCAGTTGATACACCCTGTTTAAGACTCACCTCTTGAAGATCGAAAGAGATCTAAAACCTTGTAAAGACGACAATAGCACCTACCTTCCTAGCGAGCAGTTAGGGACTTCAAGTGTGAGCCGTCGACCAGCTGAGGTAGCGAGCAGTTACCAGGTTCAGCCAACTGTCCTTCATTGTGTAATTTGTAAAGAAAGTCAAGTTATATAGTGAAGTTGCCCTTCTGCGGAAGGAAGAGATGACGTAGAAGTTTGAGACTTCGAACCTCTATAAATCTCTTGTGTGCTGTACTACATTGATCATTGCATATCTCTAACTGCACACAATATCACACAAGCTGCACTCAAACTGTTTCAACTGATTATCAAGTTGGTGCATAGATATGTTTCATCAAGCGAGTCAAAGGGCCCTGTTATTCCGCATCTAAAGTTAAATTTTTTGAATCAGTTTATTCATCCCCCCCTCTAAACTGATACCGACTCGCCCGGGACCAACATTTGGTCTACGAACCAAAGATTTTATCTTTTCACATATTTACTTGTTAAAATTATAATTTGGATAACGTAAATTTTCTCCACTGAGTTTAAAGGAACTCACCCCAAATCTTTTAACCCCTTTTAGAAAATGGCTCGGGCGATATGTGAGCGAGTAAGATGCGATGGCGGTGGTTGTTTAAGTTTATTTAAAATATAAATTGTGAGATAATATTATTTCCAAATTTTCCGCATTTATCTTTTAAAACTCTGATGTTGTATCTATTGTAATGATTTTATTAAGGACCCGATTTTATGGGATTATTTAAAGCATGGTTAACGTAAGCACGATTAAATTAGATTTTTATTTTTGACTTTATTTTTGTAATAAATGGTGATTTCTGATTTAAACTTCCGTTGTATTTTAAGTAAATCATTTTATTAAATGAAGAGATTTAGTAACGTGTCATTTTCTTTTAAAAGTGAAATTAGGGCGTTACAGTTTGGTATCAAAGAAGGTCTACTTTCCTGCATACTTTAAAAAAAAATTGCAAGCATGTAAGTAAGTACCGATCATCATCGCATCCGCCACATCGCTCCGAGAAGAGGTAAAAGTTCTCAAGTTTTATGCAAGCATGACTATGTGAAACTTATATTTATGAGAAAATGTTAATTTAGTCCTCGAGATTTACCCTAAGGATTTTGTTGCTAGATGGCTAGAAGTAGGTTGACTACTAGGGCATGCAAAAGAGTTTCAGTTAGTACGCGTGTCGAGCCTCGCGCAGAGAGATTATGGCATGATTTTATGCAGTACAAGAGGATTAGAGAAGTAAGGGTAGAGAGACATTTAGTAAGGCTTTTAAGAATGTGGAAAATAATGAAACGTGAAGGAGGCGAGCTCAAGCCAGTTAAAGCTGTTCAAAAGGTGGTGAAGATCATACCAGCAACTCTCAAACCCAAGGCGGAAGATCTATACAAAAAACTCCTAGATTATTCCCCTGGGATAGGAGAAACCTTAGATTTTGTGGAGTTCATATACGGCATTCTAGCAGAATGGGGTCGAAACTAGTAGGAGTTTCAGATAGAGCATCTCTATGATTTATTTATTATTAGTTTCATTGTTTCTAAGTATTAAGTATTCGATAAACCGAAGACGGATTAATAAAATTATTTATTTATTTTTCTAACGTTTATTTACCAATATGCTCGTCAATAGGAAAATGCTGCCAAGGAGAAATACGAGAGTTATCATGGAAGATGAAGAAACTGAGTCAGTTTTCAATTGCGGGCCAAACAATGAAAATGGCAACAACAACAACGACAACATGAATGGGTTTACGCAGAACCTCACGAATGCCCTTAGAGGCATACTACCCCAACACAAAAATGCAAATCCACAGAATGAAGGAGGCAACATCTTAACCCAATTCCGACAGTTGTGACCTCCAAGGCTAATAGGGACTGGAGGACCATTGGCTGCTGAGGAGTGGATCTGGAAGCTAGAGAGAATCTTCAACTACCTAGGCTGTACGGATGCACAGAAGGTCACATGCACCATTTTTCAGTTCGCGGAGGATGCAAGCCACTGGTGGGAGGCTGTGACACTCAGCATGAGCGAGGAGCAATAAAGGAACCTGACATGGATAGCTTTCAAGAAGTTGGTTTTGGGGAATTATTTCCCAAATGCCTTCCGCAAGCAAAAGGAGAAGGAATGATGAACTTGGAGCAAGGCGACATGACCATCCTAGAGTACGAGCAAAAATTCAACCAGCTGGCTTGATATGCACTATACTTGGTGGACACAGATGAAAAGAAGGCTTGGCGATTCGAAGATGGGCTACGTGCGGAGATTGGAGCATATATATCGGCTCTAAATCTCACCTCCTTCTCTGAGATTGTGCAGAGAGCTCGAGCGGTGTCTACTCGCCTAAACTTAGACAAGCTTGATTCAAGACTTCCCAAAAACGGTGGGAAAAGACGATGGGATGATCAAGATTGAGAGTGAAATTCCCAGCCTGAAAAGAAGATGAACGTTGCCGGAAGAGAGACGCCCGAAGTGACATCACGTTCCCCGCAATGTCAGAAATGACATAAATACCATCCGAGAGAGTGCAAGTTAGGAACACGAGCTTGCTTCAAATGCCACAAGGAAGGACACATGGCTTGGGAATGTCCGTTGCATCAAAATAAAAACACCGAGAGAGGAGGAAACATCGAAAGAGGAAGCACTAGAGGAGATGGAAACGCAGAACAAAGAGGAAATTCTCGAGCTTTTGTGATGAATGGAGATGAGTAGAGAAAGGGAGATGGCATCACATTAGATTTATTACCCATTTTTAGTTCATTTATGCAGTTATTTTAGTTTTAGTCTCGACTTTTAGCATTCGTGTGTGAGAACATTTTCTAAGTTGGAATAATTTTTTTTTATTTTGGTAATGATTGATCTACATAGCGTATGTCGATAACAAGTTGTTGAAGACCGGAAATGAAGTGCAAGAAGATTTAAGACACAAGATAAAGAACGAAGTGGCGTAATCAACGTATCAGGATGGCTGAATCACAACTACAACTTCGACGTCTGCTGCGATTTTGAGAAATATTTTCCGTGTTCGAATAAGATAGTTAACCTAGGATCTAGCAAGATTTGGATCGATTAGAAAAATTTTAAGTAAGAGGACGTAGCAATACCTATATTTTTTCGAGTTAGGAAGATCTCAGAACTTAGAATTTATAGGCAATGAGCTTGGCATCGGCAATGTCGCAAGATAGATGATAGATTTTGGTATAGATACCGTAGAGTGGGAAGAACACGTAAGCAATTTCGAGGACGAAATTCTTTTAAGTGAGGGAGGATGTAGAGCCCCGAATTTTTATTAATTTATGTCAATTTAAATTTTTTTATTTAAAGCATGCTATTAATTGTTTAAGTCCTATAAGTCGCGCCTCGAGTAAAGTTTAACGTATGTGGAACATATTTATAAATGCATTACATTTATTTCTTTTAATGAGATTTATTAAAGTTATATTTATTTATTTAAATAAATTGGGCCAAAGTCATAAGAATTATCCTCCTATTTTACTTTCCTAGCCCATTAAGGAAGCCTTTTTGGATTGAGCCCATTAGCACTCATTTTCGGATGTAGCGCCTCCATCTCCATGCTTTTCCACCACTCCACATTAAACCATAAACCTAATTACCATGTTCAAGCAAACCCAAATTTTAGAAAGAAATCAAAGCAAATGTCAACATTTCCATAATCCGTTCCCAAGCTCCGGTATATATAGGAGGGCTCTCTTTGAATTTAATAACACAAAAAACATTCAGAATTCCAAGCATTTTCGAGTTCCCTCCTCTCCTCTTGAATATTCAGTTGCTCCCTATCTCTCGTCTGGAAAACGTCTGAGGTATCCCTTTCCTTCTATTTTGTTTTTCTTTTTGGATTGTAAGAATCGCCATAAATTTCCCTTACCTACTGAGTTATGTTCCCGACAACACGAACTCCCCATGGAGAAAAAAAATTGTGAAATATTCTAAGTTATACTTCTGTCAAAATTTTGGACAATAAATACCACACATTTGGTTGGTCAACTTTAAAGATAAAGTAGTCCTAAAAGTTATCTTGGTTCTGCAAACCATTCACGCACGCATACCCATGTGTGTATATATATATATGTTACACCTTCACACACACTCATTCTATATATAATATTTTATATATACACACACACACACACACACACACGTTTACACTTACGCACATACCTAGCACATATAGTAATAAATATGTATATATATAGCGCGCGCACACACACACGTGTAATACCTATAATTATTTAATTGCATATTCAAGCACATCATGTGAATATGAATATATATGCATGTATATATATGTATCAACAAATATATTTATTATGTGTGTGTGTGTGTGTGTGTGTATAACACTCATATATGTGTACGGTTATTGTCTAAAGTATGTGATTTGTTTTAAATAGTGTGAAATCATTTTATGAATTAAATTAATTATTAATATTATGCTAGGCAGCGCGCGTGGATCTAATTAATTCTTTACTCAAGGTTAAGGTGGGGATTATATGTTGAAATGTTTTACGGTTATCTCCTCTATATTTTTATATAAGTTATGTGAAATTGCAGTACCGAGTCTTCTAGACTATAAAGTACCGAGTTTTCGAGACTATAAAGTACCGAGTCCTTTGGACTATAAAGTACCGAGCCTAAGGGCTGAATTAGAAATACAAATTACAGGATTTGGTCTATGAACCAAAGATTTTAGCTTTTCACATATTTACTTGTTAAAATTATAGTTTGGATAACGTAAATTTTCTCCACTGAGTTTAAAAGAACTCACCCCAAATCTTTTAACCCCTTTCAGGAAATGGCTCGGGCGATATGTGAGCGGGCAAGATGCGATGGCGGTGGTCGTTTAAGTTTATTTAAAATATAAATTGTGAGATAATATTATTTCCAAATTTTCTGCATTTATCTTTTAAAACTCTGATGTTGTATCTATTGTAATGATTTTATTAAGGACCCGATTTTATGGGATTATTTAAAGCATGGTTAACGTAAGCACGATTAAATTAGATTTTTATTTTTGACTTTATTTCTGTAATAAATGCGATTTCTGATTTAAACTTCCGTTGTATTTTAAGTAAATCATTTTATTAAATGAAGAGATTTAGTAACGTGTCATTTTCTTTTAAAAGTGAAATTGGGGCGTTACAGGGTGGCAGCAGACTACAATAACAATCGTACAGCTAACACTCCGGTGAGACCTTAGGAAGCATTGAAGACACATTATTATACAGCTCAAAGAAGTATCACTACTTTTAATCAAGTTGTAGAATTCGCTAGCCGCTAGTCGGGCGGCCGGATGGGGCCTAGCACCTAGGTTGCCTAGGTGGGACCTAGGCGGAATCTAGGCGGTTTTCTATTTTTTATAATTTAATAATTTATTATTACATATTGATATTTATGTATTATTTTTTTCAATTACCCTACTTCCCACATCGACTATATAATGAAAATTAAGGAATGGGATGTTGTATACAAAGCTCGAATTAGAGTTTAAATTTTTTTTCAACCTATTCTACATCCCATATTGGTTTTTACATTGAAAACTAGGATGGGGTTGTTGTATAAAAAAGAGGCTAATCATAAATGATAACCTCACATTTATTCTTCAACTTTGTTCCCTTTTTTTTTTCATCCCACATTGGTTTATAGATTGAACAAATGGGATGTAGGTTGATGTATAAAAGTTGGAAAAACCTCAAATTTTTTATTTGGTCTTATTTTGAACCAAAATATTCAAAGAAATAAAATAAAAAATTAATCGGCCGCCTAATGGCCGATTAATCGCCGAGGAGGCCGCCTAGGCGGTGAGGAATCGGCCACGCTGATTTCTCAGCCGATTAGGGTGTTTTCGGCACGGCTAGGGGCCGCCTAGCGCCTAGGCGCCGCCTAGCCCGAATTCTGCAACCATGCTTTTAATGCAAAATACATGATGCGAGATTTACTCTCTTAACTTTGTTTTACATTTATACTCGTGTCATGCCTACAAGTGTATAAGCATATTTGTAGAAAGGATGAAATGAGGTTGGTCCACAGGGAATGAGAAATCAAATTCAATAACACAAGTACCACAACTATAGATGCACGAATTATCTAGACTTCAATTAAGTAGGAGTTGATTTTTTAATCCAACAATACCAAAAACATAAACCAAATGATCAAATACCAAAACATAAACTATTTTAACCAAAGAATCAAATTAGAACAAATGCAAGAAAGCAAGGCTTAAAGAAAATGATTTAAGATAACAAATAAAAAACAAGACTCTAGGATATGGATACACAATGCTCCTCTTGAACACACAACAAGGGTTATCACTACAATCATGCTCTGTTCAATGATAGGAAGACCACATAATTGCATAAGAACATCTCTAAATATCTCTTAAGTGTGTATGCGATAAGGGTGATTATCTCTAATACATTCCAAGATCACAACTACAAAAAGCACCAAGGGTCTAGTTTCCTTCAATATATTCGATATTCAACTAAGAAGACAAATACATAGATTCAATTCATACATGTTTATGATCACAAGATTGACAAGAAGCATGTGATTCATACATTTTATGTTAAATGAAGGCCATTCAAATAACACCATTCAAGAACTAGCATGGATCAAAACCTTGACAAAACACAACTATAGATTAAACCCTAGCCAAGAACAAGATTCACATTGTTTTTCCACATCCTAGAGCCCTTAGGGTTCTAGCCAACCATATCTACATTAAAGGCAAGAACAAAGAAGGAAATAACAAAATACATCCTAAAAACAAGTGTAGAAGAGTAGAGGAGAAGATAAAACCCAATGATGAACAATCCTCTTCAATCCTATGGCTTGAATCTTCAAGATGAATGGATGCTTCTTCCACTTCCTTTTCCCCTTCTTGTTCTTCAATTTCTCTCCAAGACTTGTGTGTTTTTCGAATGTAAAGTGTTCTACTTGAACCCTCCAAAAGATGGGGATATAAGGACCAATAATTGAGTACCAAAAGTCCAAAAGCGGATTTGTCTGTCTTGAGCGTGACCCTGAGAAACTCGTGCCTAGGGGTCGAGTTTGGAACAAATTAAAAGAAAACATGTTTCTGAAGTGGCTGAAACTCGGGCCAACGGGTCACGCCTGGGGTCGCTCTACAGAAGGGGTAAGGCGCGACCCCCCCGTGCTCGCGCCCGGAGTGTTCTGTGGCGCGCCCCCTCCCAAGCTCGCGTCTATAGGCCGCGTTTCGGCTTCATGAAATCAAGCCTCTGAAAGGCCCTACACCGCGACCTTGGCTCGCATCCGGAGGCCGTGTCTGCATGGGTTTTGAGGCGTGACCAAGAGAACTCGCGTCCCTTGGTCGAGTTTGAGCCCAACACTTGGTTTTCTTCGTCTTTTTTCGTCTCGTGTGGTCTTTGTTGATCAAAATCCAAATTTGACTTTAATTTGCATTGTTTTAACCCAAAAAGTCCTGTATTGGCCACTTATATTAAAATTAAAGATAAAAACGATATTTACAATATTTACATCAATATATACATAAAACCTATTGCATTTATAATTAAATACAATAAAAAAAATGAGTGTAATTTAGACACTCATCAATACATTTCCATGAAACAAGGTCGGGGAAACGGTCACAATGATGTCGACATACTTATGGAGGCACCTAAGAAGTGGGAGCATAATTACAACAGATAATCCTTCAAATTTTTAGGCATGTGACAAATTCTTAAGGATTGTCCGAAGTGGAACAACCCAGATGAACGTGATCACCGTAGTAAGAAGGCGATAAAAACTCTCATGTCAAGGGTGTACACATCATCTTCCAACAATGATAATGTTGAAGAATGTGTCCGTCCCATGGGTTAAAATACGGCGAAGAAAAAAGAGAACAAGAAAGTCGAGGAAAATATCGGTGGAGCTCCTTCTTTGCAAGATGTTCAACCTTTGATTTCAGAACATATGGAAAGGTATGAATGAATTCAAGATGGAAAAATCGATCAACTTAAAAACCAGAATAAAGTGACTGGGTATTTCATACTCACTAAAGATACATCCGAAATGAACTCCACCGCCCTTGAAGCACACAACATCATGGTTGCAGAAATTAAGAAGAAATGGGGATACAATAATCCACTCTTACCTGTTTAAGTTTATTTAGCTACTCCGTATTTTTCATCATGTACTATATTTTCATTATAACTAGCATTTCGCCCGTGCATCGCACGGGCGAGATACGTATATTTAATTTATTAGAAATTCATATTGGGCCTAACATGCATTACAAAATCGACTTGTCTCAACTTAATAAAATGGCACTTGACAATTTATCGAACCAGCTTGGGGCATTTAATATGTTTAATCTTATTTTATTAAAATATTATACTTCTTAAAATTATTCATCTAATCATTAAAGAAATTAATCCTTGGAAGTTCGCTGTCAAGGCCTCTCACCATATTTCTATCAATCACAATATTTAAAGCATTCTAAGTGGAAAAATAAAAGTTGTTAATTGATAAAAAAAATTAAATTAAGATTGGAACAATATTTTTAAATTTCGTAATATTTAATAATTTAATACATGTGAACAATCATCGTACAGTGAGATGATATATGATTACTAAAATATACACATTTGGTTAAAATATTATGACACATACATATAACAATTTAAAAGGTGCAAATTTTGGAACATTTCTTTGTCTATAACATTCTTTATTGATTCACAATTGAAATCATCATTGTCAAAATTTAAAAATTATACAAACATTTAATTTACAATAATATATATTAAACTTTTAAAGTAAAATCAACAAATTAAAATGATCAGTGGTAGTTAAATTTGCCAAACTCCGTGTATGTATGATATTCAATTCTTGAGGGCATGTATTATCAATCAAAGGTTAAGCCATCACATTTATCGTTTTAGTACTCATTTGTTAAAATAAATAATGTAAATCATTTAATAAATCCTTTAATAAATTTAATAGATAATTAATAAATGAATTTAATTAAAAATTAATTAAAAATAAAAAATCAAAATATATGATCTTTGTTGTATTAGATTGATAAGTTTCATCTTTAAAGTCCTGAATTGATTATTTATACCTTTCAAGTCTTGAATTAATAGATAAAACTTCTTAATTTACATATCTAATTCATTTGGTTATTATTCAAAAATAAAAATAAAAATATTTGATTATATTGGTTGTCTTTAATTACATAGATTGTATTGTGATAAGTGTTTCTTTGTAGATTTCTTGCAAATTTTTTTTGTGTGTGTTTAATAGGTTTTTTAATTTTAATCCAAGTGAGATTTGCATCATATTGGTGAAGCACGTAATTAAATGTTGATTTCATGAGTAAGTAATTAGAATCAAATAATTTTGCTTGGTAGTCGGCTTTGGTTCAAAATTGATTGTTTTAAACTGAAGTTCGAACTATTATTAATATATTATTACATGTATATATAAAATATATAAAAAAATTAAATTTGGGATGAACCAAATCTACATCCTTGTACTTGAAAAGTGTTGTTTGTTATTTTTAGGTTGCATGTTAGGGTTAATTTATAGGAATTAATTTTTGATTTTAGAGTTAAAATTAATTTTGAATTTCTTCAATAAACATCTCACGTATATGTAAGGTGTATATATATTTAACGTAATTGTAGTATGCGTGTCCAAATAATTATTATTAGGCATGTAATTATCGTAATTGATGGATTATTTATAGAAACACATTGATTGATTGATTGGTTTTCAACACATCTTATATATGGCTTAATCATTACAAATTGATTAATATATCTATATATATAAATAAAATCAATCAATACGTATTTGTAAATTAAATGTTAAAAATGGCAATTAATTAATTTTAAATCCAAACATGTACGTGGAAAATATATCATATATGTAGTGACATATAATAAATTAAGATTTTATTATTTCATTGTAGAAGTTGAGCAATGGTATTAATCTAGATATTTTCACTATAATAATTGAGATATTTTTATTTCATTAGTTTTCTTTCGGTTACTACAATAAAAAAATGTAAAAAGAATTAGAATCTCAAGGTTCAGCTATATGCCTATATCAATTGAATGGTAAATTGCATAGGTTAAGAGAAAATTATTTATTTTCAAAATTCGATTCAAGTTCTTTACAATTTATTTCCATGTTAGTATGATAAAACTATAAAATATTTTATTAATTCACTATTGGTCATAAATATTACATACATCTTAATTACCATGACTGTGATATTTTAGAGACAACAATATTCAAAGTAAATAAAAGAAAAGAAATTAAATGTTATAGTGATAGACCAAAACTACATTGGATTTTAAACAATATTAGAATAACTACAATAAAAATTTTATATCATTCGTTTGCTATATATCTTATTTAGATTTTTTTTAAAAAAATTCTGGCTATGTTGCAATTGAATGAAGTGACATGTTTCTTTGTCGTTTACATGGAAATTGATATGAATGTACAAAACTAATATAAAGAGAACACAAATCTCACAATTGTGAGAAATTACTTCAAAGTGGAAAAAAAGAATGTGTCCATGTAAGTTAGTCGTATGCTCTCAAATTGAGTTTGGGCACTCATTCATGGCTATAGCTTGATTTGTTCGAAGAAGTTGAAAAAAGAGAATAATATTTCCCAGATGCTACTTGTAGTATCTGCTACAAAATATAATATATGGACAAATTTGGTCATAACTACACATACAAATGTAATAGATTGTAAAAATTAAAAAACGATAATAAAATGCAATGAAAGTCTGAAAATCGAGTTTGATATAGACATTATGAATATTGAACATAAATATAAATAAATCATAATATTAGTCGAAGAAATTGAGTGACAAATTTCTTACAAATTTATTTTGTAGAAGCTATAAAACCATAATAAAATGCAATTAAAGTCTGAAAATCGAGTTTGATATAGACAGTTTGAATATTGAACATAAATATAAATAAATCATAATATTAGTCGAAGAAATTGAGTGATAAATTTCTTACAAATTTGTTTTGTAGAAGCTATAAGGCTAAGTGAACATATCCAAAACTCGTTGGCTTAAGAGTACGAAAAAGATACACGTGCATATCAATTCAAGAAGATCATCCATCGATTGAATATATAGTAGCATCACTTTCCTACTTTTCATCTAAATCAATGCATTCTATAATTAACACAAAATCAATGAATATATATATTAATGATTGTATTATTGATTGATTGATATTATTACCATAATTTTACATTATATATATGTGCTATTTTATAAGGTGGGGGATATTATATTAATATGATATACATAATTGAGATTTACAGATTTGATTGACCAAAATATCGGTTCAATTGAGGAACAAAATTGCTAATTCATTAAATACCAAGATTTTCGATACATAGAATAATACAACATATATTATAGAAATAAAAAAAATAAAGTATAATCTACAATATAGTATCTAGACGAACATTTGATATACAATACAATATAAAGTGGATATTCGCTTCCATAAAATATAAATTTTCAACACGCGTAAATATTCAATTGTGGCTTGGAGACTTTTTAATTAAGTAACAAATATTAATATTATAATTCTAAATGCGGTGATGTCTTTTAGGCGGGAAACGTAGATTTTTCTATTTCGGGATGCGGATTCGTTATTATATATTATATAGATATATTACCGTACATCTTATATTCTCATAAATCAATTGATGTTTCTTTCTATATATAATAATATAATATAATAATTCTATAATTAAATTTTAGCTTAATTTTCACAAATACATTATTCATTTATTCTGGTTAAAGACACGTACACATCATATCTACATATATATTCTATATTAATATATTATTATTATTATTATTATTATTATTATTAAATTACACTAATTAGATGTAGATTAATGATTTTAATTTTCTTGACATATTTTTTTATTTATTATCCCTAGATTTGGAGATGATTATTATCAATAAAATAATAGTACACATAATTGGGAGATACATGATGATGGATTTGCAATATATATAACCCAATATTTATGGAAATATATAATTATGAAAAATAAATATTGAATAATACATAATATGATATTATATTTCTATTTTTGGAAGATGAAAATGAGCGGGAAAATAAAAAATTTCTATATGCAGATCCGGAGTCGTTATTATATATTATATAGATTATGTATTATATTTTCATTACGAATATTGATGAATGAATTTGCTATTCATCTTGTTGTGGTTCTCGATCTGGGGAGTTGAGGAGGCGTGAGTAGGTCATCATAATCAATATCTGTAGTGGAGTAGTTTCTTTGCTCTCTCGGAGGAATATCGTTTTTCTTTTCTTCTCAGCTCAGTGATTTGAGAGTCGCCATTATCACTTTTTTTCTCTGCAGATTTAAGCAGTTTCAAAATCTTTAATGATCTCGTGTCTTGATTAAGCCGATAAATATGGATGAGTGATTATGCATATCTATTTGTTACATTTTTACCCCTATGAAATATTGCAGGATCTGAAAAATCAATCTATTTGCAATTAAACCCCCAAATCTCCAATTGATTTTTGACCGTCTAGATTAAGTAGATGAGTGGTTAAGATTAGTTCCTAGTTCTTACATAGAGGGTAGATTCTCATTTTAACCCACCCCTCAATAATATATATATATATATATATATATATGGGGTTGGGTTCCAGAAGGAACCATATCCCATGTGAGAACCGAGAACCAATCTCAACCACAATTTTGCCTATTTGGACGGCTAAGATCTGTTCTAAAATTAAAAAAAATGTGGTGGCATAATTGTAATAACGTCCAACTTCGCTGCCCCTGAATCTTAGTAAGGGTAAAATCAGAAATTTCAATGTATATGTGATTCACGCGTGTATTTTTCAATTTAGTGTTTTAGCATTGCCATTCCCTATTTTAGTACTGTCATGATTTATTTTAGCACTGTCATGACTTATTTTAGCACTAACATGAACTTTGTTTAGCATGATAAGAAACTCCCAAATCAACTTTCTTTTTGCGAAGTACAATCTCACCATATTTCACAGAAGCAATCAATCTCAAAGATTGAATGTTAAAGAGAGAAATAATTTGGAGAGAGAGTGTGTTTCATGAAATTTCTAAGCCTTCTGTGTGTTATTCTTGGATTTCTTGCACAAGTTCTTCACCCATTTGAAGTTGAGTAATTTCTTCTTGCTCTTTTCAGACTCATCCTTCTCCTTCTTCTCAGGGAGCTCCGACGGCACTGGTTGAGGGTCCCACTGATCCGGCCATGACTGCCCATTCGACTCGTATATGTCCATGCTTCGCGCCTTTTCTTCTTTTCTTGTTTTTTTTCCTGAAAAAACTATAAAATCTTTGCGAGCAACATAAAGCTCTAGAGGCACAACATGTTCAATATTGGTGCAAATTAATGGGTAATAGGCCAAGTAATAAGATGCAGATGAATATTCATTATATTCATAGAGTTAATTATTTAATTAATTAGTTGAAGAAGCAGAAGTGCATTTGATGTTGATATATTTTGCGTGAGGGTGGTGGGCGTAGTACTGTCCAAATTAATTGGAATGTAATAGAAAAAAAAGGCTAGTTGGAAATGATGGAGCAGGCATTTGTGACATACATTACATTACATTATTCCAGAAAATGATTTTTTATTTTAGCAATGTCATGACTTATTTTAGCACTGTTATGACTTATTTTAGCACTAACATGAACCTTGTTTAGCGCTTTTTTTAGCTCTATCATGGCCTTTTAACATTGTCATCAAACAAATTAATTATATTTGAATTCCTATTTTAGCGACGTCATGGCCATTTTTAGTACTGTCATGACTTATTTTAGCACTAACATGACCCTTGTTTAGCATGACAATTGTTTAGAATCCTATACTAACCAATAAACCAATCTTACTAACATATTCAGAAAAATGAAATTCCACCATTTTTTCTTACTTCATTTGCTATATATCTTCTGCTTCCACAATTTAAAGTCAACACCATCTCTTAACAATACTTTTTTCTTTCTTTCTTTCTTTTACGAAAAGTCACAACAAACTCAATGAAGTCAACTTTTAGCATATACAAGTTCATTGTTTTTAATTACCTATTTATGAACCCCACGACCTTAGATCGGACAACAAATCAATGCAATCACTAACAATCATATCTTGTTAATTTGTTATGGATGGATAATTACAAACTTTAAACATTTTTCAATTTTTCTCATTCACTTTATAATATATATAGATATACACACGCACATTTTCTTTGTATATATACTGTCTATATATGCGTATGTATGATTCCAAATCAATTAAATCCAAATTGGACAGCAAATCAAGCGGCCAATCCCATCCTAATAAACAATCATATCTTGTTTTAGATAAATAATTATGTGCTTACAATTTTTTTTTTCAAATTTAGAGTTTTAGCATTCTCATTCCCTATTTTAGCACTATCATGGCTTATTTTAGCACTAACATTACCATTATTTAGCATGACAATTGTTTAGCATTACAATAAAAAAATATTATCGGCATCTTTTTATGCTTCATGATCTTCCATTTTTAGCAATGTAGTTTAGAGTTTAGCATTGTATATGTGATTTACGTGTATATTTTTTAATTTATGATTTTAGCACTGTCATGACTTATTTTAGCTATGTCATGACTTACTTTAGTACTGTCATAATTTATTTTAACATTAACATAACCCTTGTTTAGCATGACTCTTGTATATTAGCATTGAAATTTACAATGTTAAGTGTCATTGAACGAACAAGAATGCGATCAACTGGATGATTAAAAATACAAGGATTTCATTAATAGATAATGATTTTACATTACATACAAAAGATTGTTATTTTTATTTTTATTTTTTGAGAATGTTTATTTTTATATAATTCTTCGAACACATTTCTATTTTTTAGAAGTGGAAACTATATTTTATGAATCTCACTTATTATAATTTACAAGTCGAAAAAATTAATAAAACTTTAAAATTAAAAAAAAAACTCAAACAAGACTCAGAAAAAAAATCTTGATGTCAAATACTTTCCCAAGAAAAAATATCTAAATGTCAAATATTGAAAGAAGATAGATGCATGTCTGGATAAATGAATGAAATAATGGTTTGTAACCTAATTATTTGCATCATATAATTAGTAAGAAAAATTGAGAGACAAGATTGATGACAACATAACACACTACGTACTGTGTTTAGTTTATAATAGAGGTAATTTGAATCTACCTTCTTCTCTTTCTCCAAAACTGATGATCATGCAGTCGAAAGAATCATTCATCTAGAATAATGAAGAATCATAGTAGTGCTAAACTAGGTTACAACAGTGCTAAAATAGTTCACAGTAGCGCTAAAGTAATGATAGTGAAAACTTCAAAATAACAACTTAATCAGCTTTGTCAACCTAAGTGTTAAAATAGTTTACAGTAGTGCTAAAATAGGTTGCAACAGTGCTAAAATAGATCACAATAGTGCTAAAGTACATAGCAGTGCTAAAATAGTTCACATTAGTGCTAAAATAGGTTACAACGGTGCTAAAATAACCGGGGCCGTCGTTGATCGAGATCGAGACGTGAGACCTCCAGCAATCTGAGCAGAAGAGGTGGCCGCAAGCGGCGGATAATGTGGTCTCGATGTCGACATTTTCCATGCAAATTTTGCAGTAATTCTCTGGCTTCGAAGAGATTTCCTTGCTCGATATTCCGATGTATGTTGCTAAAGAAAGACATAGTGAAAGGGTAAAATCATGTCAACTTGAATATATCTGATCCAGTATGAGCATCAACGGCACTAAACACATCATAAAAAAAACACATCATCAATATCCAGAGCTAATTAAATCATAATTTTGTGATGATGAATTTTTGAAGTTAAAAGTTTGATATATAATATATACCAGCAAAAAAGAAGAAAATAGTAGAAAATGAGTAGCTTTGTGCAAATTCAAACTTAGTTCAGGAATCCAGAATCCACGAGTTTATGTCGGAACAATCATCCACAGACAAGAAGAGGAACCATTTTCCATTTCAAAGACCCAATTCCAATCGTGGATGGAAGAAGAATTGTGTATGAGAAGCGAAGCGTGAAGGGATTATCTGTAACGGCTTCTTGATGCCCGTGGATCCATGGGCGCCAAGCATTGATTCAGAGAGCATAGCATCGCATCTCTTTACTTTCTCTCTATTTCCCTATCTGGGTTTCTTGTATTTCGTCTAATTAAATAATAAATTTCATAAATTACGAAAATACCCTCACTTCATTAAAAAGTTAATATAATTACACTAAAGCCACCGCGTTTTTTAATCTTGGAGTGTATCTTGGTCGTCCAAATAGGTGAGATCTGTGGCTGAAATTGATTTTTAGTTCTCACATGGGGGTGTGGTTCTCACATGATCTCATCTATATATATATATATATATATATATATATATATATTTGCTCAGAGCGCCTTCAATTCCTACAATCAACTGTTTGCATTTTGAGGAGCCTTGATGGCATAACGTGTGCATAGTTTGACAAATAAAAAAATAGAATTGATATTCATTTGGCCAATTCAGATTATTTGTACATTGTTTGACTTAGCTTGCTCTTTTAGCCAAGTTCAATTATTAATATATATGTTTGGTGTTTTCCCATAAAAAAAATATTATTTGTTGAATTTTTTATATAATATAAATTTAGTTTGAAAAAATAAAAATATAACATTTAAATATTTAAAATATATTAATATAATTAAAATGGAAAACTTAAATATATATATATATATCTAATTTTTTAATTAAATAAATTTATTTGAATCTTTTTGAAACCAAATTTATTTGAATTTTTAAATATATTTAAATTCAAAATGTTTAAATAAGCTTTTCATTGAGGATGACTTAATTTAATGATGCTTGTACCTAGACCATGCACTTCAAGTTGTATTCCTCTTGATAACATTCGATTTGCCTTAAAATTTTAATTTAATACTAATTAAATGAATAGTAAATAATTATGCTTGATCTGAGGTAAAAGACTGAGAAAAGTGTAAATACTATTATTGAGTTACAATTTAGAATTTGTTCATGTAAAACAAAATTTATTAGTTATTCAACGTGGAATGAATAAAATATTAAAATATATAAGATTTAATTGTTTAAATACAATAAGATATTAAAGACACAAGAAAATAAATAAAACAAAAAATCTAAAAATGATGAAATTAAAAATATTAATATGTAAATACAAATTCAAAAGAAAATACATTCGAAAATTCTGTCATTTGGATTTGAAACTTAGAATTCTAATTACACGAAAGGAAATATCAAGGAAATAAATAAATATTTACATGGTGAAATTAAACCCAATTAAATATTTTCTAATGTCAATAATTGGATGCAATTAAACTTACAATTAGAAAAAAAATGAACCAAAGCGAAAGATATGATAATTAATTCAATCGAAAGAAATAATATTAAACATACCTCTATTATATTCAAAGAAAGTACACTTAAACAAACCAAAACCAACTCTAAAAGTTAAAGAAAATGAAATGACAAAATCTCTTTATTCCTTCTACTTCATCTAAAATGCCTAATTTTCCAAAGTTAAAAAAGAAGTAACGACATATGATATCGAGGAGCTTTTCTGCGGCGTAGTGCAAGCTCTTATTTGATTTGTTTTTAGTGAAAACTTGAATTCCATGCAATTGAAATAATCAACATACGCTGATAAATTGAATGGATTCATTAAATTTCAAAAGCATCCATTCGAACAGTTTCAATGGCGATTTGAAGCGACGATCAATTTGCACAATAATTTATTTTCTTATCATTTGTACAAATAAAAAACATGGATACCCACAATGATCGACCAATCACCCACACCTTACAACTAAATTTCCAAATATAATAAACCTCAATGCCACATCCAGTTATGATCATGTAAATTGTATACATATAATAACAAAACTGAAATCTCTGAATTGATCACAACTTCATACCCATTTTTTTATGTTTAATTTGCATCAGGGATATACACAAAAATTGAGCCAAGATGGTCGAACATATCCCTACAAAATAGAAGAATAATAATTTATCAACTCCGAACATGATATGAAAGTATGATAATAATAAGAATTTTTCTACAAAAATACATCAAAACATACTACGAAAATAAATTATTTATTTTATAATTTTTTTTCTTCTGATATCTCCACTTCGAAGAGAGAGAGAGAGATAAGATTTATTTTTTATTTCAAAAGTATATATGCTATGAGCTCATGAATGTTGCAACCACCATCAATTTATAGTAGTGAGCATTGAAAATGTGAGTAAAAGATTTAAAATTTAATTGACGTAATAATATACTTATATTTATTATGATTGATTTACCGTAAATTAGAATAGATTTATATACCCATCAATATTCATTTGCGTGGGAAAATTATGGTTGACTAATGAATATTATATTATATAAGTTAAATTGCAATACTTATTATGACACATGATTTGCTTGCCTAATTATGATCGCTAATACATTATAATAGAGAATAAAAAAATATTATAATTGTTGTAAATATATCTAATAGATATATATGATATGAGTGATAGTCAAGTTACTAACTCTAAAACCCTAACTCTTGTACTATTATATATAGAGGTATTTGGTCCTCATATTAAATACAGACAATTGATGTTCTATCTCGTCTCTCTCTAGTTTACAACACTTTATCAGCACGATTATTCTATCCTCTTCTTCAATTCTAGAAGTCCATCAATCCTAGAAGAATTGTACGAATAGCAAACATAGCCAAACTTGAGTTCATCGCCCTTGACATCTCGGGCAAGAATTATATATCATAGACTCTTGATGCTGATGCTCACCTGATCTCAAGGGATCTAGGGGAGACAATATGTAGCAACCCACTTTACGTGATTTAAATTATTTAATTATTTCTTTACTTAATATTTGAGATTTAATCTATTTAGTAATGCTCGATAGACTTAATTGAATTTGAGGGAGTCCGAAATTGCGCCTTAATATTATAAATACTTGGAATTAATACTAGAATTTTAAAAGCTAACTTTTGTGCCTTATAATAATAATAATAATAATAATAATAATAATAATAATAATAATAATAATAATAATAATAATAATATTATTATTATTATTATTATTATTATTATTATTATTATTCAGTCTTGTTTATTTAGATAAAATTTATTTTGCTAATTATTATTTTAAAAAGGGTCATTGAATTATTTATAAAAAAAACAATTAGGATAGAAATTGGTATTTCTACTTTCTCCATTCACTGTACACGTCTGTACACATACATGCCAATTCAGCAAAAATTTAGAATACACTTGTCGAGATATCCTTCTCTTGTTGATCAAACCCTATGAATGCTCATCTCTTCCCTCCCTGCATATTAACATAAAAAAAAGAAGAAGAGAGATGTTTTTCCCAACCAATACTCTAAGTCTGTTGTTAGAATTCAAATTTCACAGCAAATCCATCATTTCCTTTAGAGAGAACTGATTGCTTGAATTTTCAAATCTCAAGTGTTGCAGCAAATTTAATCATCTTGGTAAATTTAGTTTCAGCTCAATCTTATGTATTTATTGTATAAGTTATATACCATTACACCACAACATATACTTTCATTTTCAATGAACCAAAAACCATGAATACTTGTACATCTCTAATTTCTACATCATAATTCTCCAACACAATACCCCAACAAGAACTACATCAACATCATCCCACAAACACACACACACGGTCTTGTTTTCATAAACTAAAATTATAGAATTTAGACAAAAAAAAAAATATACATATAAAGAAAATTAAGAGAATAGAATAGAAGAGAGAGAAACAAAGTTGTTAGCTGGGCTAGTGTACGATTGCTCTTGAGTCGGGTTAGTGTCGGGTCTATCGAGTGATGGCGTCGAGTTGGGCAGGGGAGACTGGCAAGGCTTAGGTCATGGGGGTTCTTGGGTTGTTTAAGTCAGTTGTTGACGGATAGCAGCAAGCTTACCGGAGTTGAGGAGAAAAGAGAAGGGTAATGTAGTCTCGTCGGAGAAGATGATCGAAAGAGAATATGAGAAGAAATTAGAGTTTGGAGCTTACCGGAATTGCTATTATTTTGATACTAGGTGTGGCGCAATTAGGACCCTCGTCTATTTTGTGATTCTCTGCTCAATTTTACGTGGTCTCTATTATCAGGTGGGTAAAATTATTATCTTTGAAATAAAAGTATATGATATATGCTTTTTCAGACAGAAATGTTTTTAAATCCAACTTAAATTATCGTGGATGGAATATGGATAGCGTTTTATACGCATCATATCAGAATAGCGTTTCGTACGCATAGAGGCATTTTATACACCAGAATATGTCCTATGCATAGTTCAAGATGTATTCTAGAATCAGAAGAAGAGTACCCTAAATCCATTATTCCTGCGATTTATTTCTGTTGGATAAAAAGTAAGAAATGCTCATGATCCCCCGCCACTGAATACGTTTTAAGCGTGCTCACCCCACATTTTTAAATGTTTTCAGGTCAGTGAGCTGGGAGCAGCGCGATGGAAATGGGGGTCAACTTTCTCAAAATGTTTCCAATGCTTGACCTTAACTTTTGCACTTGTTTCTGAAAGTAACTATTTTGAATTTAGTATTTTTGTGTTTGTTAGTAGTTTTTGGTCTAACTTAATGTAGTGGTTTGCTAATATGGTTTTATTAATATTAGGAGTGTGAATTTTATATTTTAGAACTTGTGAGTTCCTTTTTGAAATGAACTTGGTGTTTACGTAATGCAGGTATTTTGTTCTGAGTACATATATTTTTAAAAATATAAATTTTGTGTTCTATTTTTCTTCTTAAGATTTCTAGCATGATTATTTTAGAAAGGAAAAAAAAAATTATTCGAACTGATATTTTTATTAATAATTTTCCGCTTTAAAGAATAGAAAGAGTAACATTTTAAATTATAGAATTTAGGGTGTTACATTTAGTGGTATCAGAGCAGGTCTACCTTCCTGTAGACTAAATGTGTTTGAAAGAATTTATATTTTTGATTTTATGGTACGCCACCCATTTCTGCCACATGCACCTGCTCCAAGGTACTTTGTTTGATTCATTTATTTATGTTTGCAAAGTTGTTTAATGTGGTGAGCATTAAGAAAATTTCAGATATTATGTGAGAATGATGAGAAATGTTGAGAAGTGATTTATGCAGAAAAGTTTTTATTATGTTTAAATGCATTCGATGAATGAGAAAAAAATTATTTTAGTCCTCGAAATTTAGAGTGAACATAGAAATATTTTTCAATAGATGGTTTCCCTATTTAGATTCAAAACATTCAGATACTTATCATTTGGCTTGAACTTAGTAGTATGTTCTTCTTCGTTTATTTATACGTATTACAGAAGTATGAGACGTGGACGACCGCCTCTTAATCGTAATCCACCACCGAATCCTGAGGCCAATCAACCACCTAATGCAGATGGTGGCAATTTTATGCCAGAATTGATTAGAGCACTACAGGGATTCGTACAGCAACAAACACATGCTACAGTGAACCAAAATGCAGTACCTAATGCACCTGTCCCGCCAACCACTAATCAGGTGGTCGAACAATTCCGTCGCTACACTCCACCTAGATTCAATGGTAGAAGTGGGCCACTCGTTCTCGAAGAATGGATAATGGAGCTCGAACGGATCTTCGAACACATAGAGTGCGATGATGCACACAAGGTCTCATGTGCAGTCTTTCAATTCACTGAGGATGCTGGCCTGTAATACCCCAAAATATTTTAGAAGATTTTATTCAACTTATGTTACCCTCTGGTAAGTTAGAAAATAAGCTGGGTCCTTAAAGGACTCAAATAAAGGAAAATCGCAGCCAGGAAAATCTATTAAATCTAATTTGGTCAAAAATTGCCTTAAAAATATGTTATGATATTTTTCTCGGGTTGATAGAAAATGTTTCAAGAATCATACTAACCTTTGAAATTTCAAATTTCGAGTTCAAATGAACTCTTGGCACAACTTTAAGTGGGAAAATAATAAATTTAATAGAAAAAGGCACATCTGTCATTATCCAATTTCTTTTTCAAAAGATTATCTTATTCGTAATTATCCTATTCTTTTTCCATCATTATCCTCTTTCTTTTATTCGTTATTATCCTATTTATTTTTCCTCTATAAATAGGAGCTTAAGGTTTCATTTTTCATTCATTTTCAAAATCGAAACGCCGAGCAGCTTCCAGAGAATGTATGACTCTAGTTTCCTATTTCAATTCTGAAATAGTCATTTTGAAGGTGTCAACGCGTAGATCAGGAATACATGATTGAAATGATGACACGAAGGATGATCACGATGGAAAATCATCGTGACCGCCGCCAATTCCTCGGAGAAGGTACTTTCTCCGATTCTGGTCATTCGGACCGATGAATTTAGAAATTTCAAGTTCTAAATATGCTTATATTTCTATTATCTTTAATTCTACCGATTCCAATTTTTGATGTTTTGAGTTTTCGGTATTTTTCCCCATTTTCATTTTATGTAAATCTCAGATCTACCCTTCCTGGATAGTCGTATTAGAAATCTTCTTTTTATAAATAGTCTTTGATCATTTGGATCTTGTAGTTAACCGAATTAGATTTTTGATTTCTTATCGTTTGAAATCCGGATCCGAATATTATATTATATATCTGCCCAGTTCGAATTTATGTTCTAGCCGTCCGATATTTGATTTGATTACACCATTAAATTTCTTATTTTCTGCACTATCAAAAATTGTACTTTTGAGCGAAAATCCAACGAGTATCGAGCTCGATCGAGACCGATACATTTTCAGCTAAAATCTGTGAATATTGTTACCGAAACTCCCGTTTCACCCATTTTGGGTCGTCAAATCGAAAATGTTTCTTCTCGAAAGTTGCTCCAAATATTATTTCCTATAAGCCTGCCAAGTTTCGCGATCTTGTTGCGAGTTTTGAATAATTTCGATTATTTAAAGTAGACAGTTATTTTTATACCAGGAGCATGTATTATCGAAAAATTCTAAAATTCTCATTCTTTAGTCTTGACATATGTAGTATCATCCCTGAATATTTTTGTAATTTCCGAGCGGTTAAAAAGTGTTGTGGTGTAGATCTGGTAAAATTTGGATAAATGATAAGTTTTGGAAAGAGACCTCTGTCAAATCAGTTGATCCCAGTAAAGTAAGAATAACGTTTTGGAATTTATTTCCTTCTTCGTCGAAATTATTCAAGGTCTCTAGAGTCGCGCAATCTATTTTAGAATAGAATAGAATTAATAATAGTTCCGTTTATAGTAGATTAATTACCGAAAATATAGCGATTATCCTGAGTTGAAGTTTACCTTCTGTAGTACCAGCTGAGCTAGAGAAAGAGTATCAGGGTTGATTCTTCAGAAGTTAGCTTTTCAGAATCCCGAGAAAGGTGGGTTATACTCTACTATCTTTGCAAATTGTATCTTTCGAGTTATTAAGCTCTGCTTTGCTAAAATTGCATATGTGACTATCTGTGTTAAATATTTACATGCTACTGTATGTTGTCGGAGTCTCATAAACCAGTGTTGTGTCAATGTGAGTAGCTACAGTCTGCATGCATTATTTGTCCTGCCCTACTCCTTGTCGGTGAGACTAAAATGAAACACTTATTGGTTATACTCTTTGGGTATACTATGGCCATACTCAACGTTATACGCTGGTGATGTTGTTTGGGTTGCGGGCAGTGACGGGTTATACTCTTAAGCGCTTCACGATAAAATGTTTTGGTGAACTTAGGTTGCTTCCAACTTTTAAACCTCCTAAGTTTCACTACCTGCATGAAGACAGATAGATTACTTTAACAAAATGATTTGCATAACTTAAATTGTGAGAACTTGCCCACTGAGTGCATTAGTACTCAGCCCAAATCTTTTCAAACATTTTCAGATCAGTAGGCTGGAGCGTGGAGGTGATGAGACTGAGATATGGGCTATTATGATTTACATATTTTTCCGTTGTCTTTTTTTGTTAGTATTCTGTTAAGAATTGAGCTTTCGCACTTATGGTATTCTTTTGCTAAATGCTAAGAACTCTGATCTTGGTATTTTGTTTCTCTGATTCTGAACATTTGTTGACTTCCTAGTTAACATGTATTATATGCTTAGCTATATAATTATTCCAAGGGGAGGAAGCCCGTCTTTCGTTATGTCTATTTGATCATTCATTTTGGTCTATGAAAGGGGCTTCATTTGTTCAGCATATTGGTGTCTGTTTCTTTTGTCGACCTATGAATGGGTCTATTGATTGTTGGTATCTGGTTATTTGTTTCTGTTTGGCCTATGAAAGGGCTTATTAAATTGTTACAGCTTCCATTCTTCTCTTATAAGCCGTTATAAACGGGGATTCGCTCTAGTTATAGAGGTTATGCTGTCTAATTTTCCAGAAGGCATAACTTATCTTTGGCATACTTGGTTGTTAAATTTTATTCCAAACATTAATCCTTTATAGATTAACACTCCGTCGTTAATTTAATTACCCCATTTCTTTCCCGCTTCTTAACTCCCACCCCCGTGGCGTCCATTTTCACGATCTTTTGGGATCGGGGCACTACATGGCCACTGGTGAAAGTCGTACAAAACCGGCATGACCGAAGAGGAACATCAAGGCTTGACTTGGGATAGGTTTAAAGAGATCGTTATGGACAAATACTTTTCTCGTGCTTTTCGTAAGAATTGAAGCAAGGAAATATGTCTGTGATAGAGTACGAGCGAAGGTTTAATCAGCTCTCGCGTTACGTATCACGTCTTCTAGACACTGAAGATCAAAAAGCTGACTGGTTCATGAGAGGTCTTCGACCAGAAATACGTGGAATTCTAGCGGCACAGAGGATTGTTGACTATGGGCAATCTGTCAAACAAGCTCATGAAGTAGCTACTAGACTAGAAGTAGATAAAGCTCTTCCAAGAAATGTGGATCCTCGTGGGAAGAGGAAGTGGGACAATCGAAATAGGGGAAATGTGAATTTTCCCATCAAGAAGGAGAGGACGGAGAGGACGGAAGCACGTTCCGTAAATAAAGCACCTACAGGAGTTCCTCCATGTCCAGAATGTAAGAAACCTCATACAGGACCTTGTTTTTGGGGTAAAGGAGTTTGTTATACATGTCATGAGCCAGGGCACATCTCAACAAATTGTCCCAAGAAGCGGCGTGAAGAGCCGAAGAAAGGTGGTAATGCGCGACTTTTTGCCTTCACACAATAAGAAGCTGGGGAGAATAGTGGCACGATGTCAGGTATGATATCAATTCTTGGAATGCCAACTTTAGCTCTGTTTGATTCTGGTGCTTCACACTCTTTTATTTCAACTGAGCTTTATGCTAAGCTAGGACTAAGTTTAGAAGTAGAAAACTTAGCCCTCAATGTTAGAATTCCTGCTGGAAAGACATTAAGAACTGCTAGGGTTGCTAAAGATGTTAAATTGGATTTTGGGGGGAAAGAGCTTGTAGCTGATTTACATGCTCTCAAGATGCAAGAATTTGATTTAATCTTGGGAATGGACTGGTTAAGTAGAAGTTTTGCGACTATACGTTGTTATGAACGAGAAGTAGTATTTCAAAAGCCAGACGAGGAAAAATTTATCTCCCACGGAGCTAAGTTAGGTGGAAGACCAAGAATTATATCAGCAATGAAAGCTATGAAGATGTTGAAGAAATGTGAATGCCGAGGATTCTTGGTAAGTATTGTTGGGACTACGCCAACTAACCCAACATTGGATAATGTGCCAATAGTTAGAGATTTTGTGGATGTATTTCCCGAGGAGATACCCGGATTACCGCCAAATCGACAAGTGGAGTTCACGATTGACTTAATGCCAGGAGCAGCACCAATGTCTAAGGCACCATATCGAATGACACCATCAGAGTTACAAGAGTTGAAGGCCCAACTTCAAGAACTACTCGACAAAGGGTATATTCGGCCAAGTGTTTTGCCATGGGGAACTCCAGTTCTATTTGTGAAGAAGAAAGATGGTAGTATGAGAATGTGCATAGATTATCGAGATCTAAACCGTCTCACAATAAAGAATAAGTACCCTTTACCGAGAATTGATGATTTATTTGATCAACTTCGAGGGGCTAGCGTGTTCTCAAAGATAGATCTGAGATCAGGATACCACCAATTGAAGGTGAAGGAAGATGATATTCCTAAGACGGCCTTCAGGACAAGATATGGTCATTATGAGTTTGTGGTGATGCCTTTTGGATTGTCTAATGCACCAGGAGTGTTCATGGATCTAATGAATCGGGTATTTCATCCATATTTAGATCAATTCGTCATTGTGTTCATTGATGACATCCTGATTTATTCAAAAGATAAGGAGCAACACGCAGCGCATCTGAGAGTTGTGTTAGAAACTCTAAGAAAAGAGAAATTGTATGCTAAATTCAAAAAGTGTGAGTTTTGGTTAGATCGAATAGCATTCCTTGGGCATGTAGTGACTGCTGAAGATATTGAGGTTGATCCAACAAAAGTAGAAGCTGTCAACAATTGGAGTCCACCAACAAATGTGGGAGAAGTGAGGAGTTTTCTGGGAATGGCTGGATACTACCGGAGGTTTATTGAAGGATTCTCCAAGATAGTTGGACCACTCACGCAATTGACACGAAAAGGGGTACCTTTTGAATGGATAGAAAAATGTGAGAAGAGTTTCCAGGAGTTGAAACGGAGATTGGTAACAGCACCAGTATTGACCATCCCTGATGGATCAAAGGGATTTGTCATTTACAGTGATGCATCAAAACAAGGACTAGGATACGTCTTGATGCAACAGGGAAAGGTAGTTGCTTATGCTTCTAGACAATTGAAGCCTCATGAGTTGAATTATCCCACTCATGATCTAGATTTGGCCGTTGTTGTACATGCATTGAAGATTTGGAGACATTATCTCTATGGAGGTAACTGTGAGATTTATACGGATCATAAAAGTCTTAAATATTTCTTCACTCAGAAGGAATTGAATATGAGGCAAAGAAGGTGGCTGGAATTAGTTAAAGACTATGACTGTACGATCATGTATCACTCCGAAAAAGCCAACATTGTGGCTTATGCACTTAGTCGAAAGAAAGTGAATCCTACTAAGGGAATCACGCAGCAAGAAGAATTGATTAAGGATTTTAAGAACTTGAGTCTCGAGGTTGTGTCCACACCTGAAGAAGCTAATGCTATAATTGCAGCATTAGTAGTGCAACCGACGCTACGAGATAGAATTAGAGTGGCACAAAAAGAAGATGGTTTTCTAGAAAAGATGCGAGCAAGAGAAGTGTCAGACGATTCTAAGGGATTCATGATATCATCAGATGGGGCTCTACTCTTTAAGGGCAGAATTTGTGTGCCGAACAACGAGATAATAAGAGAAATTTTAGATGAGGCACATCGAACACCTTACATGGCACATCCTGGAAGTACTAAGATGTATCAAGATTTAAAAAGAAATTTTTGGTGGTATGGCATGAAGAAATCGATTGCTGACTATGTTGCACGATGTTTGGCTTGTCAGCAAGTAAAATCGGAACACCAAAGACCGTCAGGATTGTTGAATCCTCTGGAAGTACCAGAATGGAAATGGGAACATATTACCATGGATTTTGTGGTCAGACTTCCCAAGACCGTGAAGAATCATGATGCGATTTGGGTTATAGTTGATCGACTGACAAAATCAGCTCACTTTTTACCTGTACGAATAACGTTCACCATGGATCAACTCGCTCAGCTATACATTCGAGAAGTAGTCCGATTACACGGAGTCCCAGTGTCTATAATATCAAATCGAGATCTTCGTTTCACATCAAGATTCTGGAAGAGTTTACATGCAGCATTAGGCACGAAGCTAAAGTTTTCGACATCATATCATCCTCAGACAAATGGCCAATCAGAAAGAACTATACAAATATTGGAAGATATGTTACGAACTTGCGCCATGGATTTAGGAGGTAGCTGGGAGGCGCATCTACCGTTAGTGGAATTTGCTTATAACAATAGCTTCCACTCTAGCATTGGCATGACTCCATATGAGGCACTATACGGACGAAAGTGTAGATCACCGGTATATTGGGATGAAGTTGGAGAAAGAAAGATATTAGGTCCTGAAATTATCGAATGGACGGTGGAAGTAGTGGATAAGATTCGAGATAACCTTAAAGTTGCTCAAGATCGACAAAGATCATATGCCAACAAAAGAAGAAAAGATTTGCATTTTGAGGCAGGCGACAAAGTGTTTTTGAAGGTCGCTCCTATGAAGGGGGTGTTGAGGTTTGGGAAGAAAGAAAAATTGAGACCTCGTTTTATCGGACATTTTGAAATTTTAGAACAAATTGGTGATGTGGCTTATCGTCTAGCTCTACCACCCGGATTGTCATTGGTACACGATGTCTTTCATGTTTCTATGCTAATAAAGTTTTTACATGAGCCAAGTCATACCATCAACTATGAAGACATACAACTCAATAAAGACTTGACCTATGAAGAGGAGCCTGTTGCTGTTCTCGATAGGAAGATACATGAGTTAAGAAATAGACAAGTTTCACTAATTAGAGTACAGTGGAGTAGGCACGGGAAAGAAGAAGCAACTTGGGAACGCGAGAAGGAGATCCTACCTAAATATCCATCCTTAGGACAACCTGGTAAGATAAATTTCGAGGACGAAATTATTTTAAGTGGGTAGGATTGTAGCAACCCACTTTACGTGATTTAAATTATTTAATTATTTCTTTACTTAATATTTGAGTTTTAATCTATTTAGTAATGCTCGATAGACTTAATTGGATTTGAGGGAGTCCGAAATTGCGCCTTAATATTATAAATACTTGGAATTAATACTAGAATTTTAAAAGCTAACTTTTGTGCCTTATAATAATAATAATAATAATATTATTATTATTATTATTATTATTATTATTATTATTATTATTATTATTATTCAGTCTTGTTTATTTAGATAAAATTTATTTTGCTAATTATTATTTTAAAAAGGGTCATTGAATTATTTATAAAAAAAACAATTAGGATAGAAATTGGTATTTCTACTTTCTCCATTCACTGTACACGTCTGTACACATACATGCCAATTCAGCAAAAATTTAGAATACACTTGTCGAGATATCCTTCTCTTATTGATCAAACCCTATGAATGCTCATCTCTTCCCTCCCTGCATATTAACATAAAAAAAAGAAGAAGAGAGATGTTTTTCCCAACCAATACTCTAAGTCTGTTGTTAGAATTCAAATTTCACAGCAAATCCATCATTTCCTTTAGAGAGAACTGATTGCTTGAATTTTCAAATCTCAAGTGTTGCAGCAAATTTAATCATCTTGGTAAATTTAGTTTCAGCTCAATCTTATGTATTTATTGTATAAGTTATATACCATTACACCACAACATATACTTTCATTTTCAATGAACCAAAAACCATGAATACTTGTACATCTCTAATTTCTACATCATAATTCTCCAACACAATACCCCAACAAGAACTACATCAACATCATCCCACAAACACACACACACGGTCTTGTTTTCATAAACTAAAATTATAGAATTTAGACAAAAAAAAATATACATATAAAGAAAATTAAGAGAATAGAATAGAAGAGAGAGAAACAAAGTTGTTAGCTGGGCTGGTGTACGATTGCTTTTGAGTCGGGTTAGTGTCGGGTCTATCGAGTGATGGCGTCGAGTTGGGCAGGGGAGACTGGCAAGGCTTAGGTCATGGGGGTTCTTGGGTTGTTTAAGTCAGTTGTTGACGGATAGCAGCGAGCTTACCGGAGTTGAGGAGAAAAGAGAAGGGTAATGTAGTCTCGTCGGAGAAGATGATCGGAAGAGAATATGAGAAGAAATTAGAGTTTAGAGCTTTCTGCTTTGTTTTCCATTCACATTTGAGAAAGAGAGGGGGGGCAGATGAAAGGAGAAATAGAGATAGGGCTTTAGAAATGGAATTTGGGGGATTTCTAATTTGGTTCCTTATAGCAGTCGAGAGTAAGGGTTAGGGAGAAGAGAGTGAAAGTGGAGTTTGGGAATTTTGGAATTTTGGGAGTTGACTTTCTTTTCTTTATTTTGGTTGGAAACTTGAAATTTAGATGAAATGATGAACACGTGAAAGTGTGGGAATGAAAGAAAGGTTAGGAGTGTTGGGCTTTGTACTTTGTTTTAGTTTAATTTATTTAATAGCCCATGAACATCAAATAGTTAAATAAAAATTTATTTTCATAACTTTGGTTATACTCCAAAAATATTTTTGTAAATTTAGGTTAGTTCTGTAAATACTTTTAAAATATTAAAATTAATCTAGAATCACATTTACCCATTATTAGTCCTAAAATTTATAAATCTCATATTTTAATAGGTTATATTTTGACACAAATGATTTAATTGCTATTATTTTGATACTAGGTGTGGCGCAATTAGGACCCTCGTCTATTTTGTGATTCTCTGCTCAATTTTACGTGGTCTCTATTATCAGGTGGGTAAAATTATTATCTTTGAAATAAAAGTATATGATATATGCTTTTTCAGACAGAAATGTTTTTAAATCCAACTTAAATTATCGTGGATGGAATATGGATAGCGTTTTATACGCATCATATCAGAATAGCGTTTCGTACGCGTAGAGGCGTTTTATACACCAGAATATGTCCTATGCATAGTTCAAGATGTATTCTAGAATCAGAAGAAGAGTACCCTAAATCCATTATTCCTGCGATTTATTTCTGTTGGATAAAAAGTAAGAAATGCTCTTGATCCCCCACCACTGAGTACGTTTTAAGAGTGCTCACCCCACATTTTTAAATGTTTTTAGGTCAGTGAGCTGGGAGCAGCGCGATGGAAATGGGGGTCAACTTTCTCAAAATGTTTCCAATGCTTGACCTTAACTTTTGCACTTGTTTCTGAAAGTAACTATTTTGAATTTAGTATTTTTGTGTTTGTTAGTAGTTTTTTGTCTAACTTAATGTAGTGGTTTGCTAATATGGTTTTATTAATATTAGGAGTGTGAATTTTATATTTTAGAACTTGTGAGTTCCTTTTTGAAATGAACTTGGTGTTTACGTAATGCGGGTATTTTGTTCTGAGTACATATATTTTTGAAAAATATAAATTTTGTGTTCTATTTTTCTTCTTAGGATTTCTAGCATGATTATTTTAGAAAGGAAAAAAAAATTATTCGAACTGATATTTTTATTAATAATTTTCCGCTTTAAAGAATAGAAAGAGTAACATTTTAAATTATAGAATTTAGGGTGTTACACAATCAAAGAAGGAAACAAAGCATCTCAACAGGATTGCGCTAAGGCACTGATTTTCCTTTTTCATCATCTTCATGATGATCTAAAGACGGAATATTTGACCGTCAAAGATCCGAGTGAGTTGTGGACAAACCTGAAAGAAAGGTTTGATCATGAAAAAACTGTCTTCCTTTCTAAAGCTCGTTACAAGTGTTACAGTCTTTGACGCTACAATTGATAATACTCACTTAGAGGTCTCCGACTTCTTTGATGACCCAAAAGAAAATAATATGGATCAATTGATTGGTGGTGGTGTGCTTGAAGACGATCATATGTACATTGTTTAGTCATTTATCATTTATTTCTAGTTGATAAGAAGACATTGCTTATTTACTTTCACATCGTTGTTTTTCCGTTAAAACAATTGCTTATTTTCCTTTCGTATTTTTACTCAATAATAATTGATCTTCTTTTAAAAACATCTCAGACATTCAAATGGAATCTTGTGATATTTGTCTTGCTGATAGTGCCACTACACACACCATTCTCCAAAATAAGAAATATTTTCTTAAGTTAACATTAGGTGAGGATAATGTTAACACAATATCAGGTGCATCAAACATCATTGAAGGCTCCGGAAGAGCTTGTATCATTTTACCAAATGATACTAAATTAGATATTGAAAATGCTTGTATTCTAGTAAGTCCAAAAGAGACTTTCTAAGTTTCAAGGATATCCGCTATAATGGATACCACATCGAGACTATATCAGAAGGTGGAAATGAATATCTCTGTATAAATTCTTTTGTATCCGGCCATAAACGAACAAAAGAAAAATTATCAACACTACCTTCTGGGATGTATTACACATTCATAAAGGCAATTGAGACAATGAACCCAAAGTTCAATGACACAAAAAGATTTATGCTTTGGCATGATAGGCTTGGACATCCTGGAGCAATTATGATGCGCTGAATAATCAATAATTCATATGTGCACAACATGAATAATCAAAAGATTCTTATGACAAATGAATTCCCATGTGATGCTTGTGCACAAGGCAAGTTTGTCATTAGACCTTCATATACGAAGGTTAATATTGAATCTCCATCTTTCTTGGAGAGAATTCAAGGAGATATTTGTGGACCTATACATCCACCATGTGGCCCTTTTCGATACTTTATGGTATTAATTGATGCTTCTTCTGGATGGTCACATGTATGCTTGCTTTCTACTAGAAATGCAACATTTGCTAGAGTACTTGCTCAAATTATAAAATTACGAGCTCAATTCCCAGACAATTCAATTAAAAGAATTCATCTTGATAATACTAGTGAGTTTACATCTCAAGCATTTAAAAACTATTATATGGCTATTGGAATTGAGATTGAACATTCAGTCGCTCATGTCCATACTCAAAATGATTTTGCAGAATCGTTTATTAAACATCTTCAACTTATTTCTATACCATTACTTATGAAGTCAAAACTCCCAAATACTGCTTGGGGTCATGCCATATTACATGCGGCAACATTAGTTCGTATTAGACCATTAGCCAACCATGAATACTCCCTAATGTAAATTATTTTTGGTTGAGAACCAGATGTTTCTCACTTACGAACTTTTGGTTGTGCGGTTCAGGTCCCAATTGCACCTCCACAATGAACAAAAATGGGTCCCCAATGAAGGCTTGTGATATATGTTGGATTTGATTCACCTTCTATTATAAGGGTATATTGAACCTTTAACGGGTGATTTATTTACTGCACGATTTGCAGATTGTCATTTTGATGAAATGACATTTCCAACATTAGGTGGAACGAATATATATCTAGAAAAGCTCAATGAAATATCTTGGAATGAGAAAATCTTGTCACATTTTGATTCTCAAACTAATCAATGTGAACAAAAAGTTGAAAAGATTATTCATTTGCAAAATATTGCAAACCAACTTCCCGATGCTTTTGTAGATACAAGAAAAGTGACACAATCTCACATACATGCTACAAATACTCCAGCTAAAATTGATGTTCCTGAAGGTGTAAAACCCCCAAAATTTCAGATAAGGTTTAGAGAATTGTTAAGAATAATTAAGAAGTTAAGGAAGAAATTTAAATAAGGTTTAAGTGAAGTCAGATGTCAGTCACGACTTTAGGGGTCAGTTTTCGTGAAATCGTATATTCAAAAATTTTGATCTTAACTCTGTTTTGGTCAATCTTGATCTCGTTAGAAAGGTTTTAACTCAAGGAGTGTGCCAGTTTTCCCGGAATTTTATTCTGAAGTCATTTGAGTTCCCGGTGATGAAAAACGTATTTAAAGGGTGAATGAATAGTAACTTTTGCGTGTGTTCGTGTTTTGAGAAATTTTTGAAATCCTCCTTGTTGATCCAAGTCTTATTCTGTCAGGCCCCTCTTATGGGAAATGACTCAAGGAATCCGTTAGCGTTCACGGATTTCAATTATGAGGTCAATCGAACGCTCAGGAGCAAAATCTGTTAGTCTGAGTGAATAGTAAAAAGTAATTCCAAAAAGAGAATCTTTGCTCGTCTTTCTTCTAATGACCCCGTCTTCATCACAATTCAAGTTGGTTCACTAGTATTTGAGTCAACGAGTCTTCTAGTATTTTCAGATTTTATGTCTAAGGTCATTTGGACCTCGACATCAAATAAAACAGCTTTTAACCGAATCCAGAATAATTTTTGCACTGTTTCCGCACTGCAATGGCTTCCAAGGGAAGCCAAAGCACCCCCTTTAAATAAAGCATCACCCCTCACTCTTTTCCCACACCATAATCACTCATTCTTCATTTCTAGAGAGTGGGAAAGCTTGTGAGAGCCGAGAGAGTTCTGTAAAAGTATAAAAGCGTTCTTCGTGAGTGTTCTGCAAGATGACGAGCGGAGTGGCGTGGAAGGGATACAGTGAGAGAAGGTGCTAGGCGCTGTTAGGTCGTAGAAAGTGGCTTTGTCTCCGTTGTCACTTGACGAGATGCCGAACTAGCCACCTTTCTTCAATGCACCTAACTCCGTCCATTCTTGTTCGTCGGTCTCCATTTCTATTTCTTTTTGTCTTTTAGATTCCATATTTACTTTCCGTTCTTCATATTCTTCATGTTCTTCATTATTACTCATTTACTTTCCGTCTAAAGTTATATTTCGATTCTTGTTGAAGTTCCAAGTTAATAGCATTTCCGTTATACCGCTCGTTTCATTCTCATTGTTATGATTCTCGTCATAATTTCTAGTAATTAGTCTCATTTATTTCGTTGAAGTTCCGTTCAACTTTATATTTAAGATTTCGTCATTATTCTAAGTGTGTAAAAAAGGATTATCGTATTTATTCTGTTATAATGCTGATTTCTTTTAAAGTTTCAAGTATGTTCATTTTTATATTTTACTCAAAGTTCGAAGCCTCATTTTAAGTTTAAAACGTCGAGAAAAGGGAGAGGCGAACGATTAACACCTCGACCAATACTTCAATCGAATGTTCTGGAGGTTCGTGAAAGAGCACGGACCGTGCAAGGATTGCAAGGCCCGTGCAAAGCCGTGCAAAACTCTCGGCCCCAAGTTCTAAAGAAACCGCACAGACCGTGCAAGGCTTGCACGGCCCGTGTCGGAAGTCTGGGCGTTGTTATATCTCGCCCATTAATTAGCACGGCCCGTGCAGTGCCTCTGCCGCCATGTTTTGTCTTTAATCGTATTCTAAACTCGAGTCTTTCAAACCCTCATGTTTTCTAAAGGTTCTAAAGTCGTGCTATCTATGTTTAAGTCCTATTTAAGGATTGTATAGTTCGATGTTGTTCGATTTTGTGTTAGATGTTAGAAATCTTTGAAGGAGGCCGCTAAGTCGATGATTTGACTTTTGTAGGAAGAAGTGAGCCTCGTGGGAATTCGGAGAAGGATCATCAGTTCATTGTTTGATCTTCTATCCAGTAGTCGAGGTGGGTAAATCCATACTCATCTAAAATTTGAGCTAATAACCTCTAGAAGCATGTTAGGGCAAATGAAATATCCAATAAAACATTTTTGCTCTGCCCGATTGATCTTTGTACAAGAAATAAAGGAAAAGAAGATATTACGTGTTATTTGAGCTCTCGAGCATGTTTAGATATGCTAGAAATGATTAAGTATTGTTTATGCTGGCATGATATAATTAGAATTGTTTTAATTGCAATTTATGTTTATGCACGTTCATTTCCTCGTATCTGAATGTTGGATTTTGCTAAAGTTTAATTTAGCTAAGCATTGCTTTTTAGAGTAGTGATAAATCCCTTATAGGCCAAAATCATGCTTAATTAAAGGATTAGCCTTAGACGTTTGCTCTAGGCTCGATAATTCTGGTCAGGTTAAGGAAGCTAAGGAATTAAGTTAAGGATTAAGGATAAGGAAGAAAGGCTAAGTTAAGAAAAGGAGAACATAGTTTTGTTATAATCAGAAATTGAGCTCAGATTTCATGATCTTTGATCATTAAGTTGAGTCATTGCTGGGTTAATTCCCTTGCAAACTCGTTTGGATATTTGAGGTAACCCCTCTTCTATCATATGGCATGCCTAAGGGTGCAGTTGACATTAGGTTGAGCCAAGGTTGGGCCCAAAAGTAAAGAAAACATTTTGCGGATATGGAGAGGGCTTTTGCGTTTTGCTCTCCATATACCGCCAGTTGATTATTGGATATTTCTCAAGTTATTAAAGAAGTTTTTATTTAAAACCCACTGAGTACATTAGTGCTCATGCCTCTTCTTTTTAAATGTTTTCATGTTGAGATGCTGAGGATGATGGTGGTTGTGGATATGAGTTGGCTGCCAAGATTGTTTTTCTATAGTCTAAGTTTCTTTTGAAATCCCATGATGTTTCTGCTACTCTGATATACTCTTTATAATTCCTAAGTTATATTATGTTTATCGAGATTCTACAAATATTCCCCAGACATGATTATCTATATATAAGTGATGCATATTCAATTTTATTCCTGCTTCTCGAGTATATTTTCCTTTCGACTATGAAGAGGCTTACTCATGTGATATCTGTTTATTCGTTTTAACCTATGAACGGGTCTATGCTTACTAGTATCTGATTAGTTAGTCATTTTATTCCGCTAAAGCATGTTTTCTTCTAAATCAAGTAAAACCGAGTATCGTCGCCTATCTTCAAGAGTTTATCATTGTTCTTAAAACCATCTTTGTTAATCTTCCGTTTTTATTCATTAATCCTTTAGTAACACCCCGTCCCCATTCGTTAATTTCCCCTCTCGGGACCGGGCTGTTACAGTTGGTATCAGAGCCAGGTTTGCAACTCTGCAGACCTGTCTCTTTGTTAGATAAGTTATGTGCTTTTGTGCGTATAAGTTTATTCTGTTATAAGTGAAAGCAGCAACCCACAGCTCGCCATCACCCTCGTATCCTCAACCAAAAATCAAGGTATGATAGTATAGAGATTTTGGATTTTAGATTCATGAATTTTGGAATACAGGAAAGGAAAAGATTTTAACAAGCATACCTCTTTTATGGATAAAGGAAAAACTTTGAGAATAAAATTTTGAGTAAAAAGTATTCAAGTAAGATGATTTCCTTATGTCAAAAGTTTTTGAAAAGAAATCCTCGATCAGAAAGAAAATGTTTAAATTCATTCTCAAAGTTTTGTTTTAAAAGGAAAAGTAAAATTTCTGTTTAAAGATTTTGGGCACCAATTTTTTTTTTTGTAAAAGTCAACTGCTTAAAAGGATCTATGCATGCAAAATAAATAGTCTGAATATAGATAATAACATGATCTTAAGAAAACCTTAGGTCTCCCTTTTATGAGCTAGACTGATTAAGCTTCATGTTTCTAGATGGTTAAGCATTGTTCGACTGCTAGGAATAATGTGCCTCTCTTTCGCCCTGTACAAGAAATGAACGACTTTGGAGGAACGCCAGGAAATGTATTCGACTTGGAAATATGCATCCGCATATGTGAGCAAGCACCGCCCGCTGAGAGGCCAGCAATGTATCATATCCTGCAGAGCACAATTACCCGTGATCCCGATACTTATGCTGTAATCGGAAATCTGACAGAATTCTCCTCAGCCTTGATGGCTCTTTGGAAGTCAAAGTATGACCACGTGAACGCTCTAGCCGAGCAAAATCCCTCCCTCATGGTGGAACCAGAACTGCTAAGGGCGACTCTCAATAGTCCTCCTGGATTTCAAACACCGTGCCATCGTGCCAAAGAAACCTCAGGAGCAAGACCCTTGAACGTCCGAATCATGAATCACACCGAGACTTTATTCTTCAGCACTCCTCAAATGCACCAGTGGGCCCCCGCCAATCAATCAGTTGCCCCTCAGAGTCTGGGACAGTGTATGCCCCATCAGTCCCCCGAAGGAAGCTTGAGGAAATTCAAATTCAAGGTACCAGAGACAAATGAAGATGAGGAAGAAGAGTACCTAGAGAAGAAAGGTGAGGAAGAGGTGGAATCGTTATGCAAAAGGAAATGAAAGGGCCCAGCATATAGTTAAGCTTTAGAATTAGTCAAAAGAGGTGTTTTTGTTAGAACACCTTGCTGATTTGTCTATCCATGTATCCACTTTAATCCAGATCTTATTTTATAAATGTATTAATCAACCATTTAGATTTTAATAGTGGCAGTAATTCTCCAAAAGGCTGCCTTATTTTCAGATGTAACCAAGAACCTCTTTCATTAATGCCAAAATTCCTCTTAATGAGACAATTTTTCTCGCTTTGGTTGATCTATCCTGCATAATCCAAAGACCTTATCGAAAGGCATTTTATTTTGCTTTGTGCAAATTCGAGCAAGCGTCGCTAATATTTAGGATTCTTTAGAATGCCGTCGAGAAGACATCAAGCCGAGATCAAAGGAGAGAATGAGGCCGCAAGCAAGCAAGTCCTGAACCGCGGCTCGAGAGCTAAGAATGTGTTTCTCAAATACAACCCTCCGCCTTTTAATAGTTTAGGAGACCCGATGAGAGTCAAGAAATGGGTTTGTTCCTTAGAAGTGAATTTTCAATTTTTATAGCTTGTTTTGAAGATGAAGAATTAGGTTGTGCTCTTCTATGCACTTGGCTGATACGGACTACTAATGAGAGTCTGCTCGAAGGACGATAACTTAAAGAGCAATGGATGAACTATGGTTGGGAAGACTTCAAGTACGAGTTATATTAGAAGTATATCCTGGTTTGCTATCGTAAGGTAAAAGAGATTGAGATCTGAGGCAAAAAAAGAGGACGTTGTCAAGTACGATCAAGATGATCAAGAGTTCAACTGGCCATCAAGGCATGCTCCATATTTGTGGAAGAAGGCGCGCATAGATCAGGTCACTTTGTCGTATCCCTTTCAATAGGTGAAAGTGATCTCACGATATCGCTTTTCCCGGCCAAGTGTAGCTAACTGAAGTCCAGCTGACTCATGCTATTTCTGTATTTCATAGCAACCTCGTAAAGAAGAAGATGTGTAATGCTCAAAGAAAGAATGAGGGAGAACCCAAAGAAGATCGTTAGGCAGATAGACCTAGAATAGGTAGATTAAAAGTTTCAGTAAGATAGGAAGTTTTGGTGAGTCTATTCATTCATTCTTGTGTCAATTGAATCAATCGCCTTTCAACAACTTCATATCAATTGAAATTCTTCATTTATATCATTTGAAATTCTTCAATTATATCATCTTGGACAAATTGCAATCTTTTGATGATACTTCTTTGATCATCCAGAATTAGTGATATCATTCCCTTGTTAGGCTATGCTGACGCCTTTGTAAAATATTCAGTACGGTTCTCAGTTGCTAATCGTTAATTATCTTTCATACCTTCGCTACACGCAAAAACCCCTTTTGAGTTTATAAGTCCTCTGAAAAGGTAATGTTTTTAGTATAGATAACCCAGTGTTATATCTCTTCCATCTTTTGGAACTTATTAAAGAATTATTGATCAAGATAAAGTCCTCACTCAGAGGCATTCGTTTCGTTTTGCTCCCACTCATAGAACTCGAGTGTGAACTCTTGAATAGAGCAGAGAGTATAAAGCAATATCCCTTTTAAGTCATTATTGGAAGAATAAGAGGAAGGAAGTAAAATCCAAGTAATGTTAGTTAGTGCTCTCCTAGTAGGACGCGCATTTCTAAAGTAATTTTCAGCTCGTCATGTTTAAGAGACGATCTAAGGAAAGACGTCAAGTAAGTTCCGAACGATCAATCAAAGTTCAAACATGTGATTTTTACACTTGCAAGCGATGGTGACCTCCAGTAGAAGTTATGGAGTCAGGATACTACCTTAAAAAGAAAGGATGGCTGTGATGAAGGAAAAGGAAGGAAAGTTTGCAATAGACGACATTTCGGTCATAAGAAATTTCCAGACGTATTTTCGAAAGAGCTGCTAAAATTATCCCCATATAGGCAAGTGGAGTTTGCCATCAAGTTGGAACCAGGAGTCACCCCGGTCTCGAAAGCCCTATGCAGAATGGCGTCTAAGGAGTTGCAAGAACTCAAGGTTCAACTGCAAGAGTTATTAGACCTAGATTTTATCTAACCTAGTGTGTTGCCTTGGGAAGCCCCAATCTTGTTCGTGAAGAAAAAGGATGGCACATTGAGAATGTGCATCGACTATAGAGAGTTGAACAAGTTGACCATCAAGAATCGATACCCTCTCCCAAGAATAGATGATCTCTTCGACCAGCTTAAGGGAGCAAGTGTATTCTCAAAGATAGACTCAAGATCTGGGTATCATTAGCTGAAAAACCGAAAGGAGGATATTTCTTAAACCGCTTTTAGAACTCACTATGGACATTACAAGTTTGTAGTAATGCCTTTTGGATTGATCAACACCCCAGTGGTGTTTATGGATTTAATGAACTGAGTTTTTCACCCGTATTTAGATAAGTTTGTGCTAGTTTTTATAGATGATATCCCCATCTATTCGAAGGACGAAGAGGAACACCAATAGCACCTAAGAGTGGTGCTAGAGACGTTAAGAAGAGAAATGTTGTACGCTAAGTTTAATAAGTGTGAGTGTTGGCTCAAGGAAGTTATGTTTTTTAGGTCATTTAGTTTCAGTAGAAGGAATCAAGGTGGATCCAGCCAAGATTGAAGTTGTAAGCAACTGGAAGTCTCTAAGGAACGTGAAATGAGATAAGAAGTTTTCTAGGACTCATGGGATACTATCTTAAATTCATTAAAGGATTCTCGTCGATATCCAAGCCCATGATGCGACTGCGGAAGAAGGACTCCAAGTTTAAGTAGATGCCAGAGTGCGAGTAAAGCTTCCAAACCTTGAAGAAGATGCTAACCACAGCCCCAGTATTGACCATTCCAGAAGGGAATGAAGATTTCGTGGTTTACACAGATACATCAAAGAAAGGAATAGGATGCGTGTTGATTCAAAGAGGAAAATATGATTGCTTATGCTTCGAGGCAGCTTAAGAATCACAAGCAGAACTACCCCACACATGACTCAGAAGTAGCAGCAGTTGTTCATGCACTGAAGATCTGGAGGCACTATCTCTACGGAGCTAAGTGTGAGATTTTCTCAGATCACAAGAGCCTGAAGTATTTCTTCAAGCAAAAGGATCTTATCATGAGGTAGAGAAGATGGTTAGAACTCATCAAAGATTATGACTGCACGATTCACTACCATCCAGGCAAGGTGAATGTGGTAGCTGATGCCCTAAGTAGGAAAGAAAAGGGCAGAGTTAGGATTCGTTCAAGTCCAAGAGGACCTTCGCAAGTAGTTCAAGAAGTTGAGAATCGAGGTGCTATCACCACCTGAAATCATTCAAGCCCAGATCACCATGATAGTCACTCAGCTCGACCTAAAGTAAAGGATAGTTGAAGCACAGAAAATAGACGAGTTTCTAGAGAAGAAAAGACCAGAAGCACGATTAGATACCTCGCAAGACTTCGCAAAAGCCGCCGATAATGTGTTCTTATTCAAAGGAAGGCTACGTGTGCCAAGCAAGGAAGAACTAAAGGAGAAAATCATATGTGAAGCACATGACACACCATACACAGCACATTCTGAAAGCACCAAGATGTGTCGAGACCCCAAGAGGAACTTCTGGTGGAATAGCAAAAAGAGAGAGATAGCCACCTTCATGGAAAGGTGTTTGAACTATCAGCAGGTAAAATCCTTCAATCAAAACCTTCTGGTTTGCTCCAACCCATAGAAATTCCTGAACGGAAGTAGGATCATAGTAGTACGGACTTTGTGGTAGGTTTACCAAAGTCTAAGTGGTGGAATACCGCTATTTGGGTAATCGTGAATCAATTATCAAATGCAGCACATTTCATTGATGTTGATATAATAGATGGGCTAGATCAATTAGCCCAGATGTACGTTAGAGAATTTGTGCGAATGCATGAAGTGCCAGTCTCAATTATATCAGATCGTGATACGAGATTTATGTCAAAATTTAGAGGAGCCTACAAGAAGCTATGGGATCAAAAGCCTAATTTCAGCACAACCTTTCATCCTCAAACGGATGGCCAATCCAAAAGGACTATCTAGATTCTAGAAGACATGCTTAAAGGAGTAGTCATCGATGAAAGAAGAAACTTGGAGGAGTTACTGCCATTGGTAGAGTTTGCGTACAACAATAGCTAATAGTCATCGATCGGCATGGCCCCTTATGAAGCTCTATATGGAAGGAAGTGTAGATCGCCCTTGTATTAGAATGAAGTTGGAAAGAGAAGGATACTTGGACCTGAAATGGTCCAGGAAGCGGTCCAGAAGATCAAGCTTATTCGTCAGCAAATCAAGGAGGCTCAAGATAGGTAGAAGGCTTATGCGGACGAAAGAAGAATGAAGCTGAGTTTCAGCATTGGAGATAAAGTATTCTTGAAGGCATCTCCATCCAAAGGAGTGGTTCATTTTGGCGAACGAAACAAGCTAAGGCCCAGATTTATTGGACCTTTTGAAATTCTAGAGAAGGTGAATAAAGTAACCTACAGGTTGGCCTTACCACCCAACATGAGTGATGTTCATGATGTCTTTCATGTCTCAATGTTGAAAAAGTACGTGTTTAATCCAATACTCATGATTAGTAAGAAAGAGATAGTCCTGAATGAGGAATCAACATATGAAGAGAAGCCCCAGGCCATTATAGATCGAAAGATCCAGAGGTTGAGGAACAAGAAGATCAATCTTGTAAAAGTAATCTGGAACCATCATGGTTCATAGGAGGCAACCTGAGAGCTTGAATCCGAGCTACTCAAGAAGTACCCTGATGTCCCTTATCATGGTTAGTAAATTTCGGGATGAAATTTCTTTAAGGGGGATAGGATGTAAAACCCCAGAATTTCAGATAAGGTTTAGAGGATTGTTAAGAGTAATTAAGAATTAAAGGAAGAAATTTAAATAAGGTTTAAGTGAAGTCAAATGTCAGTCACGACTTTAGGAGTCAGTTTTCGTGAAATCGTATATACATAAATTTTGATCTTAACTTTGTTTTGGTTAATCTTGATCTCATTAGAAAGGTTTTAACTCAAGGAGTGTGCCGGTGTTTCCAGAATTTTATTCTGAAGTCATTTGAGTTCCCGGTGATGAAAAGCGTATTTAAAGGGTGAATGAATAGTAACTTTTGCGTGTGTTCGTGTTTTGAAAAAATTTGTGAAATTCTCCTCATTGATCCGAGTCTTATTCTATCAGGCCCCTCTTATGGGAAATGACTCAAGAAATCCGTTGGCATTCACGGATTTCAATTCTGAGGTCAATCGAACGCTCAGGAGCAAAATCTGTCAGTCTGAGTGAATAGTAAAAAGTAATTCCAAAAAGAGAATCTTTGCTCGTCTTTCTTCTGACGACCCCATCTTCATCATGATTCAAGTCGGTTCACTAGTATTCGAGCCAACAAGTCTCTGGTATTTTTAGATTTCATATCTGAGGTCATTTGGACCTCGACATAGATTAAAGCAACTTTTAACCGAATCCAGAATAACTTTTGCAGTGTTTCCGCACTGTAATAGCTTCCAAGGGAACCTAAAGCTCCCCTTATAAATAAAGCATCAACCCTCACTCTTTTCCCCCACCATAATCACTCATTCTTCATTTCTAGAGAATGGAAAAGCTTGTGAGAGCCGAGAGAGTTCTATCAAAGTAAAAAAGCGTTCTTCGTGAGTATTCTGTAAGACGATGAGTGGAGTGGCATGGAAGGGATGCGGTGAGGGAAGGTGCTAGGTGTCATTGGGTCATAGCAGGCGGCTCTGCCGCCGTTGTGACTCGACGAGATGCCGAGCTAGCCACCTTCCTTCGACGCACCTAACTCCGTCCATTCTTGTTCGTCTGTCTTGATTTCTATTTCTTTTCGTCTTTTAAATTCCGCATTTACTTTCTGTTCTTTGTATTCTTCATGTTCTTCGTTATTACTCGTTTACTTTTCGTCTAAAGTTATATTTCAATTCTTGTTGAAGTTCGAAGTTAATATCATTTCTGTTATATCGCTCGTTTCATTCTCGTTGTTATTATTCTCGTCATTATTTCTAGTAATTAGTCTCGTTTATTTCGTTGAAGTTCCATTCAAGTTCATATTTAAGATTTTGTCATTATTCTAAGTGTGTAAAAAGGATTATCGTATTTATTCCGTTATAATGCCGATTTCTTTTAAAGTTTCAAGTATGTTCGTTTCTATATTTTACTCAAAGTTCTAAGCCTCATTTCAAGTTTAAAACATCGAGAAAAGGGAGAGGCGAATGAGTAACGCCTCAACCAACACTTCGATCGAAAGTTCTGGAGGTTCGTGAAAGAGCACGGACCGTGCAAGGATTGCACGGCCCGTGTCGGAAGTCTGGGCATTGTTATTTCTCGCCCATTAATTAGAACGGTCCGTGCAGTGCCTCTGCAGCCATGTTTTATCTTTAATCGTATTCTAAACTCAATTCTTTCAAACCCTCATGTTTTCTAAAGGTTCTAAAGTCGTGCTATCTATGTTTAAGTCCTATTTAAGGATAATATAGTTCGATATTGTTCGATTTTGTGTTAAATCTGAGAAATCTTTGAAGGAAGCCGCTAAGTCGATGATTCGACTTTTGTAGGAAGAAGTGAGCCTCGTGGGAATTCAGAGAAGGATCATCAGCTCGTTGTTTCATCTTCTATCCAGTAGTCGAGGTGAGTAAATCTATACTCATCTAAAGTTTGAGCTTATAAGCTCTAGAACATGTTAGTGCAAATGAGATATCCAATAAAATATTTTTAGTTTGCCTTATTAATCTTTGTAGAAGGAAGAAAGGAAAAGAAGATATTACGTGTTATTTGAGCTCTCGAGCATGTTTAGATATGCTAGAAATGATTAAGTATTGTTTATGCTGGCATGAGATAATTAGAATTGTTTTAATTGCAATTTATGTTTATGCACGTTCATTTCCTCGTATCTGAATGTTGGATTTTTCTAAAGTTTAATTTAGCTAAGCATTGCCTTTTAGAGTGGTGATAAATCCCTTATAGGCCAAAATCATGCTTAATTAAAGGATTAGCCTTAGACGTTTGCTCTAGGCTCGATAATTCTGGTCAGGTTAAGGAAGCTAAGGAATTAAGTTAAGGATTAAGGATAAGGAAGAAAGGCTAAGTTAAGAAAAGGAGAACATAGTTCTATTATAATCAGAAATTGAGCTTAGATTTCATGATCTTTGATCATTAAGGCGAGTCACTGCTGGGTTAATTCCCTCGCAAACTCGTTTAGATATTTGAAGTAACCTCTCTTCTATTCTATGGCATGCCTAAGGGTGTAGTTGACATCAGGTTGAGCTAAGATTGGGCCCAAAAGTAAAGAAAAGATTTTGCGGATATGGAGAGGGCTTTTGTGTTTTGCTCTCCATATACCGCCAGTTGATTGGATATTTTTCAAGTTATTAAAGAAGTTTTTATTTAAAACCCATTTAGTACATTAGTTCTCACGCCCCCTCTTTTTAAATGTTTTCAGGTTGAGATGCTGAGGATGATGGTGGTTGTGGATGTGGGTTGGCTGCTAACATTGTTTTGCCATAGTCTAAGTTTCTTTTGAAATCCCATGATGTTCTGCTACTCTGATACACTTTTTATAATTCCCAAGTTATATTATGTTTATCAAGATTCTACGAATATTCCCCAGACATGATTGTCTATATATAAGTGATGCATATTCAATTTATTCCTGCTTCTCGAGTATATTTTCCTTTCGACTATGAAGAGGCTTACTCATGTGATATATGTTTATTCGTTTTAACCTATGAATGGGTCTATGCTTCCTGGTATCTGATTAGTTAGTTATTTTATTCCGCTAAAGCATGTTTCCTTCTAAATCAAGTAAAACCGAGTATCATTGCCTATCTTCAAGAGTTTATCATTGTTCTTAAAACCATCTTTGTTAATCTTCCGTCTTTATTCATTAATCCCTTAATAACACCCCGTCCCCATTCATTAATTTTCCCTCTCGGGACCGGGCTGATACAGAAGGACTAATAGTTTTGGTAGCAAATGAGTCTAAAATTCATAAAAAACGTGGTCGACCAGTTGGTTCCAAAGATTCTGTGCCTAGGAAAAGAATGGGGCAAGATGGAAACCAAACAATGACGAAAATGATTAATCAATCAAATGAAAGTGATGTAATTTCTAAAGAATTACAAGTATCTGAAAATCATGAGATCTCAATAAATTATTTATCTTCCAATCAGATACTAGAAAGAAAACATATCATTGTAGATGATATATTCGCCTTTCATATAGCTCATCAAATTTTAAATGAGGATCCTGAACCAAAATCTATTACAAAATGTAAACAGAGAAATGATTGGCCAATGTGGAAAAGAGCTATGGAAATGGAATTAAGTTTCTGTGATAACCGAAAAGTATTTGGACCTATAGTCCTAACTCCGAAATCTGAAACCCCTATTAGATACAGATGGATATTTGTTAGAAAGAGAAATAAGAAAAATGAAGTTACGAGATATAGAGCAAGACTCGTAGTACAAGGTTTCTCTCAAAGATCAGGAATTGATTATGAGGAAACATACTCTCCAGTAATGGATGCGATTACTTTTAGATTTCTGATTAGTTTGGCTGTGTCATAAAGGCTTGCTATGCGCCTTATAGATATAGTAACCGCCTATCTATATGGGTCATTAGATAATGACATATATATGAAAATCCCTGAAGGATTTAAAATGCCTGAAGCATTAAAGTCAAAACCCAAAAGCATGTTTTCGATTAAACTGCAAAAATCGTTGTATGGGCTGAAACAATCTGGCCGTATGTGGTATAATAGATTGAGTGAGTATCTGTTGAAAGAAGGATACAAGAATGATGATATCTGCCCTTGTGTTTTCATAAAGAAAACTGAAAGTGGATTTGTAATTATTGCAGTTTATATCGATGATTTGAATTTAATTGGGACTTCTGAAGAGCTCAATAAAGCTGCTGAATATTTGAAGAAAGAATTTGAGATGAAAGATTTGGGAAAGATAAAATTTTGTCTTGGTTTGCAAATTGAACGTGTCCGAGGAGGAACGTTTATTCACCAATCCACATATACAGAAAAAGTGTTAAAGCGCTTTTACATGGATAATGCACATCCATTAGCATCACCAATGGTCGTTATATCTCTTGATACGAAGTGATGTGATCTCAACAAGGCTAAGAACACAACCAACAAAGCACGCAGAACAACAAGAACGAACACACGCCGGTACAAGTAAGGATTCAATACCAACAACTCGATTATAACTGGAATATCAAAGTAAATTGCGGAAATAAACAACGGATGACTTGATTATTGAACTGAATTAGACTCGACCTATTAGACACTTAAACAACCTAGATTATGACTCAACTAAATAAAACACACACAAATAAATAGACGAGTGGGCGATTTTTGGTAGATTATGTATAGGTGTTATTTAGGGCGAAATAAGCACGTATTGTAATACCTCGTAAAATAATTACTGCTTAATTATAGTTAATTGTTGAAATTACTATTTAGTATAGTAATTTTCAGTTAGATTAGGGTCGAAAGTATCCGTTAAGTTCCATGAATTTCAAGGTCAATTAATCCCCGTAGGTGGGTTAATTTTTCCAGTTAGGGTTTAAATCCCCTTTTCAGTTATGGAAAGCCGGAATTGGAATTTCAGATAAATTCAATTCATATTCTTTTAAATTTGCGGTGTGTGGTTATCGTGAATTAGATATTCCGATGAATATTTACAGGACTGGGAGAATCAGAGATTCTCTAGTCATTAGTGTTTAAATTCAGATAATTTAAACAGGGTGATTTAAAATCCAAAATAATTAGATATTCTCTAGTTCGGATGTTTTAATGGTCGAAAAATTAAAACCAATATTTCAAAGTGGTGTTTTAAAAATCAATAATTTTAAATAAACTATTGTTTTTAAGTAAGTGAATTATTTTAACAATGTCGGTTTAGTTCGAGATTTTTCCGAAGATGGAAAATATCACGATAGACGAACAATCGGTATTTAAAACCGGTATTTCTTTTCAGTCAACCAAAAGAAAGGGGAGCCATGCCTCACGTCTCTTCACCATACCCTATCTATCTACCTACTCTAGGTGGCCATGCTTCTCCATTTATTAGCTCAAAGGAATTGAGAGAGATCAAGAATAGTAGCTGCCCTTCATTTTCTTCTTCATTTCCATCTTTGCCTCGTTCTTCCTTTCTTCTTCATTCTTTCTGCACAAAAGTTTGAAAGAGAGAGAGAGAGAGAGAGAGAGAAAAAGAGAGAGAGAGTGAGAGAGAGAGAGAGAGAGAGAGAGAGAGAGACAAGAACATCCATATCCATTTTCATTTTTTTCGAAGGAAGAGAGAAAGAGAGCGAAGTAACAGAGCTTGTTCCAGCTTCTTCAAGCTTTTCCATTGTGTTTCAAAGGTATTTCGAAATTAGAAATTGTTGATATATGTTTCAGTTTTGTTTCGTAAGATATATATATATATATATATGCTTGTGTTGCAAAAACTTTGAGAAGCGTGTTGGATTAATGTAAAAATGAATTGTATATGAATTATAGCATGTTTTTAGCTTTCATTTTTGGATTTTGTTTGGGGATGAAAGCTTGAGTTGAAGCTTTCATGGAGGTTGTCGTCGTTCTCGGCCTCACACCCGTGCGAGCGTGCGCGAGAACGCCGCGGGGGAGAGCGCCGCGGGGGGGGGGGGAGAGAGAGCGCCGCGGGGGCACACCAGCGCACCCAGCAGCGCCGCCGCGCACGTCCGCGCTTGATTTTTGGCAGACTCGCCACCCTTCGGTAAAACGGGCATAACTCCCTCGTTTTACGTCGGATTGAGATACCGTAAATTTTTCCGGAAACTAGAATTAAGTGGCTTTCTAATGGTATAGATCTCATTCTCTAATTCGTTCTGAGTAAATTATGAAAAATCGGCAAAGTTGGGTCATGTTTCGGTTTTCATGAAGTCATGGCAGTTCTGCCACATTTCAGTAAAACGGGTATATCCGTTTCATTTGTTATCGTCTTAAGCCATTGTAAATTTTTAAAAATTCTAGACTTCCATGTCTTTCTAATGGTATATAGCTCAGTCCGTAACTCTTCCTGAATCGATCGGGAAAAATCTTCAAAGTCAGGTCACGAGTTTGTTTTCGGAAATTCTGGCAATTCTGCCATCTTCTAGTAAAATGATCATAACTTTTTCGTTAGTTATCGTCTTGAGTAACTGTAAATTTAGCCATAAACTAGACTTCTGTGGCTTTTCATTGGTATATGGCACAATCCCTACACTTTAGTGAGTCAAAACAGAGAATTTTCCAAAGTTAGACGTTGTGCCAAACGATGTTTAGTCAACGAACTTAGCGATGATTTTGTTCCTAGAATCTAGTTGTGATAATGTTAAGGTATTTTTGATACCTTAAATAATGTCGATGAATATCTTTTTATGGTTAAGATCTAGGGTCAAGATTTACCCTTAAACAAGAAAAATTTAGAACGGATACTAGACCTTAATAGGCCTTCAATTTCATGTTGAGTCCAAATAACGTTTTTGGTTCAACGTACTCAGATTTATGTTAACTCTATGAAGGCGAGCTGTCCAGTGCAAGATAAAGTACGAGGAGGAACTTTTGCTGCAGTTCAAGTGTTAAAACCTCGGTGAAAGGTGGGCTTTCTTTTTAACGGACTCTTAGTCCAAATAATGATTTGAGTTTTTACTCACATGCAGTTAATTAATTCTGATGCAAATAAATTATTGTCATGCATAGAATGTTTTGTTTTGTATGATATCCTTATCTGCATTTAGTTAGCTCGCAAGGGGCTTTCTAACTCTTAAATCGATCAGGCCTCGTGCTAACTTAGCGTGTTAACCGAAGTTTGTGTACACTTGAGTCGGTGATATTAGGAAGAGGGAAAGGCTGAGCGGAGCTATTCCTGACTAAGACATCGACGATGCTAAATGTGCATGGAAAAGGCTGAGTGGAGCTATTCTTCGGCATTTAGTTATGTTAAGCGTTCGAGGGAAAAGGCTGAGCGGAGCTATTCCCCGACGTTTGTGGAAAAGGCTGAGCAGAGCTATTCCTCGACTTTCAGTGGGATATGGATGATCATACAACAGAAAAGAGCGCTCAATGACATAAAATGATTTAGTAAAACATAGGGCCTTTTAGATAAAACCCCTATGTGTTTACTCAGATGCATGACAAGAAAATGAGTTTCAGTTCAAAAATATTTTTTTGGCAATGTGTTCACTGAGTACCCTTGTACTCAGCCCTGCATGTTTGTTTTTAAATGTGCAGGTTGAGCTGGTGTGGAAGGGAGAAGTGCTGAGAGTGGAGTTCTTTTTGGTACAAGGCTCAGATGACCTTGTATTACTATTATTATTATTATTATTATTATTATTATTATTATTATTATTATTATTATTATTATTATTATTGTCTTTCTTTTGCTTCCGCAACTCAGTTATATCACAAGTTCAACATTTCAGCTTTTGTTATGGACGAGTTCCATAACTCGATAATCAATTAAGTACTGTTATTATTCTATCTCTTGTGAGTACTTAAAGTTAGTTCAGAATTCGAGCTCACAGCAATTATCGTTCCTGGAATACAGTAGTTCCTTCTTTTATTTAATTATTTCCGGTTCGCGCCTTGATCCATCCTTTATTGGGATTGAGTCGTGCCAGTCACACTTCATATTAATCAGATATTAATTTGGGGTCGTGACACGTATAGATGATGAACGAATTACGGAGGTGAATTATGACTGGAGTTTGGTCGATGGATGTTGATGGGCATGTGTAATAGTTAGATGAATGATAGTGAACGATGGAGATGTAATTGAAGATAGAAGAAGATTACTTACTCAAACCCCGTCCTGTGGTGAAGACGGAACGCGATTTCTCGTAAACTTCGATTGGCAGCAACTCCCCCTAGACTCGATGGAATAGAAAAGAGCTTGAGATAGGACTTATGATTTGCTAGGTCACAAAAACGTGTAACTGTGTTAATCAACCGATGGATCGTGAGACAATTGAGAAATTAATCTTTTATTTCATGCAACGTCTAACTTTAAAATAACATAGAGTAATCCTATATATACTAACATGGGGGACGAAATTAAAGAGGTCTAAACAACTAGATAAGGCCAAAAATCTACAGTCCTAGTCAAACTAGGATTGTTTCCTTAATTAAAAATATGTTTTAAGGAAAAATCCAAAAATACCAAAAATACCAAAAATAAGATAATAAAAATCATAAACTAGATAAAATAAAACCAATTGGACTTGAGCCTTATAATTAACGTGTAGGACTATTATTGGATGAATCCACACGCCAACTTCAACTTCAACCAGTCAGTATGCCCATACCGACTGTCTTCATGCCTTAGTCTTCTTGGTCTTCAATTATTAATACCGTGACAATTCTCGGGCTGCATTTATCTTCTTGCTCTCCAACTTCGAATTTCCTTCGAATCAACACTTGTAAATATTGTTGAAGCTTCTTAGCATGAAGTCGAGTAACTGGGCCTCTCAATTGCAGCTCGACATCTTCTTCATCATTGTTTCTTGGCTTGGTCTCATCACGAAGAAAGATCCATTTCGACCTATTGAAGATGGTGAAACGATACTTGGTCCTGAAATACCATATCTAAGTGCAATTGGAGCATTAACTTATCTGGCTAATTATACTAGGCCAGATATAGCTTTTTCTGTAAATCTTCTCGCAAGATATAGCGTTGCACCCACTTTGAGACATTGGAATGCTGTTAAGCACATTTTACGTTATCTGAAGGGTACCATAGACCTTGGGTTATATTATTCAGAAAATTCCGATTCTTCTCTGGTAGGGTATTCGGATGCAGGATTTTTATCCGATCCACATCAAGCCAAGTCAATCCGATCCACATCAAGCCAAGTCACAAATTGGTTATGTTTTCACATGTGGTGGAACTGCTATATCATGGAAGTCTGTGAAGCAAACCTTGACTGCAACATCCTCAAATCTGAAATCATTGCAATCCATGAAACAAGTCGAGAGTGTGTATGGTTGAGAAATATGACAAGTCACATCCAAGAGTCGTGCGGATTAGCTTCATCAAAGATCAATCCAACTGTTTTATATGAAGACAATGCTGCTTGCATCGCGCAACTCAAGGAAGGATACATCAAAGGTGACATGACGAAGCACATTTCTCCTAAGTTATTCTGCACACACGATCTCCAAAAGAGTGGTGATATCAACGTCAACAAATTCGCTCAAGTGACAATTTGGTGGACTTATTCACAAAGGCATTACCAACATCAACATTCAGAACGTTGGTACACAAGATCGGCATGCACCGACTCAAAGATCTACAGTGATCTCAAGATCAGGGGGAGCAGTTGTACTCTTTGTCCTTCGACTAGGTTTTGTCCCACTGGGTTTTTCTAGCAATGTTTTAATGAGGCAACATTTGTTTTAGAGATTGGTCACTCAAGGGGGAGTGTTGTAAATATATCTAATAGATATATATGATATGAGTGATGGTCAAGTTACTAACTCTAAAATTCTAGCTCTTGTACTATTATATATAGAGGCATTTAGTCCTCATATTAAATACAGACAATTGATATTCTCTCTCGTCTCTCTCTAGTTTACAACAATAACATAATTATTAAGTAATTGAGACGTTTTAAGTAAATAAAGAAAATTTGACTAATTAAACATACCTTAATTATTGATGTTTAAAAAGGCCACCTTGTATTTTTAAAATAAATTAGTCTATATCTTATATTATATATTATCTTAATATATATACGTAACTTATATGTCTTAATATATTGTCGCAAGTAGTTTATATAATTATATATCTTGATATATATATATATATATCATATCTTATATGTGATATTAAATAATATATATTTCTTTTTTTAGAGATATATTTTAGACGGGAAAATTTGATATTTCTATTTACGCAAACTATCTTACTTTTGGATTCTAATATATATATATTAATGATCTCGTGTCATGATTAAGCCGATAAATATGGATGAGTGATTATGCATATCTATTTGTTATATTTTTACCCCTATGAAATATTGCAGGATCTGAAAAATCAATCTATTCGCAATTAAACCCCCAAATCTCCAATTGATTTTTGACCGTCTAGATTAAGTAGATGAGTGGTTAAGATTAGTTCTTAGTTCTTACATAGAGGGTAGGTTCTCATTTTAACCCACCCCTATATATATATATATATATATATATAGATATATATTATTGAGTTCAAATCTTTAATGACAATGTTCTTCATTTTTTTATTAAAAAATATATAATTTTTGTATCACTTCTGATTTCTTTTTCTTTTCTTTTCTTTTTTAGATTTTTGAAACTCTAAATATGCATATGCAATCATGGGGCTCATGGTATTTTGTTTATCTAAGGTGGGTCGTGAAGCTACATGTAAGAACATAATAGTCCATTTATAAATACGAAAATATTATGACACTCTAGTATCTCAGTCGATTTTTTCTTTTATAAAGATGGAAGAGGTGATTAATACATATTTTATAAAAAATACACAAGTAATTCATAATTCGGTCAATAAAATTTATATATTTATCTCTTAACTTCATAATTGAATATAATTTTATGAGTACATATAATTTTTACGATCAAACATCTACATGTACATCGCACAGGTGGTATACTAGTATATACATATATATATATATAGATTAGATTAAAACGAAAAAATGAATATTTTTTTAGGAATTGTTTAAAAAGGAAATATGTATTAAATACCACATGTGTGTATTGTTTTTACCTGATGGACCCTCTATTCCCAGTTCGTGTTTCATCTTGTATTCCAATAATTGAATAATACCATGTGTATTTAAATTGATCACTAAAAAAAATTAAGTAAACATGACATAAATCTAATTGTTGGAATACAAGACAAAATACCAATGATCCCATCTTTGTTTTTAAAGTGTGGTGTACTAGCGGTTCAATTTTTCTGTTGCATTTTTTCATATTTCACTCCTTGTTTCACTATCAAATTTATGATTTTAATAATATTTATTATAAATTAAAATTAATTCTAACATAAATAATCATTTTCAACATTTATCAATAAAAATGAATTAAAAAATATAAAATTTAATTTTTGAAATAATCAACCATAGTAATGAATTATTAATTGAAAATTAAAAAATTAAATACTAAAAAATAATTATAAATCCTAATTGGATGGGATGAATCATGAAAAACAATCGTAAAATAAAATAAAATAAAATAAAATAAAACTAAATTAAATCACAAAAAATAAAAATAAAGAAAAAATACAAGAAAATATCATAATTTGAAAGTTCAACACGGAACACAAAAGATGCAAAAGGAATCTCATATGGTGTACTAGACCGATCATATCCTCTGTGTCATTCTTGATTACATCCTCTACGCCACAACTAATTTCTTTAATTTTTTTTATTGTATAGTAATTGAGAAAGATAAACTTAAATAAAAATTTAAAATTAAATTAAGTCATAATAAATTAAAAATGTAAAAATAATTATGGTGCACAAGTCACAATTAGAAGTTGGTAGGAGAATTCTTGCCTACTCCCTAAGGTAGAATTCATCGGTCATAATAAATTTAATGAGATACTTACATATGTCCTATTAGATTTATTTTGATAAATGAAAGTAATAGATCTATGATGGCAAATAAGGCTAGGGGTGGCACGGTAAGGTATACCTTACTTTTTTCACCATACCTTTACCTTACCTTACTAGTACGGTATGAAGAAAATTCATACCGTTACCTTACCTTAAGGTTCGGTATACCTTTCAACGGTATACCTTAAGTTCGGTATGAAACAAATGGCATACCTTTGTCGTACCTTTAGTTCGGCATACCTTACCGACATCGGTATACCTTACTAATATCGGTATACCTTACCGACATCAGTATACCCTATCATACCATCCTAAGATATATCATATATTTCATATATTTACTCAAAATATATGAAATACTCCTAATACGATCAAAATTCAATAAAATAAAAACAAATATCTTCATGTCACGATAATTAAAGTCCAATAAAATAAAATAGATATAATAATTCAAATTTAACACTCCAATGCAACAATTAAATAAAAACAAGTGATATCCCAACAAATACAAGAAATAAAAATAAACCGAGTCTAGAATGTTTCCCAAAAAGTGTTAATATTGTAAATTTACTAGATATTTATAAATGTATAACATATTTACTAGTATTATATATCAATCATGTTTTTATAATTAATATAAATTGTATAAAAATATTATAAACTTACTAAATATTACAAATTTGAAATCTTTTACTTAGAAATCGTAAAAATTATTTACTAAGTATATACTAACTAAGAACACACTTAGCATTACAATGCATTAAGTATAACATAACATTAATTATAAGTGTTAATATTGTAAATTTACTAGATATTTATAAATGTATAACATATTTACTAGTATTATATATCAATCATATTTTTATAATTAATATAAATTGTATAAAATATTATATACTTACTAAATATTACAAATTTGAAATCTTTTACTTAGAAATCGTAAGAATTATTAACTGCGTATATATTGACTAAGAACACACTTATCATTACTATGCATTAAGTATAATATAAGATTAATTATAAGTGATAATATTGTAAATTTACTAGATATTTATAAATGTATAACATATTTACTAGTATTATATATCAATCATGTTTTTATGATTAATATAAACTGTATAAAAATATTATAAACTTACTAAATATTACAAATTTGAAATCTTTTACTTAGAAATTGTAAGAATTATTTACTAAGTATTAATTAAGAACACATTAAATTATCATTACTATGCATTAAGTCTAACATAAGATTAATTATAAGTGTTAGATATTTACATATATATCATATTACTAAGTATTATATATAAAGTATCTATAATTCACATATACATATATTTATAAAATATCACAAATATAGCGGTATATATCGTTGTAACGGTATATACCGTTGGTGCGGTATATATCGGTATAACGGTATATACCATTACAACGGTATGCCGAACTAAAGGTATATGTAGAACTAACGGTATATACCGCACCTACGGTATATATCGGTGCAACGGTATATGCCGAAGTAACGGTATATGCCGAATTACGGTATATACCTTAAAAATTCAGTATACCGTCGGTATCGGTATACGCCGGTATACCTCGGTTTTTAAAATTCTATACCGTTACCTTACCGAAAAGTCTCGGTACGGTATCATACCTTATCGAAAATACCGATATACCTTAAAATCCGATATTCCGATATTTTTTTCAGTACGGTAAGTACGGAGGTATAACGGTATTTTTCCCCAGCCCTAGATGAGCCACTGGCCTAGTAGGTAAGAATTTCCCAAGTTGGTACGACCCAGTGGAACTATAATTTTCTTCTTCAATTAAAAAAAAAAAAGAATTGATAAAAAAAATGAAAATATACAAAGATCAAGCTTCCCCAAACGAATTAAGAAAAAGATAAATTCAAAATTATCAGCATCAACCGATAATAAAAGATTGGATTTTCTCCAAAATTGAGTCAACGAATTGCGAGAAAGTGGTGGTTGACAATGTCCGCAAACGAGGGACTGAAAGGAGGAGATGAATTTGTGTACAGGATCAGCACCGCCGAGGAATGGGAGGAGCTGCGGCGGAGCGGCGCTACTTTCGGTGGAAACCTCGACCAATCAACTGGTTGTTTCCACCTCAGCAAGCTCGATCAGGTTATTCTTACTCCCCGTATCTTTGAGCAATTATTTAGGAATTGAAGTGATTAATGCAATTCTCGGTGGTAAATAATTGTGGTTTGGGGATTCCATTAGGGCTATATGATTCCTTGTTGAGATTGTAATTATGAATGATAAATTGATAATTGTCTACGGAAAGTGATAATTTTTCCGCTACTTGTGAAGAAATTATTCCAAATTTGATGAAACCATAACTATAATTTCACTTAAAAATGCCTGTTGGTATGAATTTTTTATTTTAAAGACTATCTTCATCTTACTCGTGTTAATTGCAATATTTCTAGTTTCTTCACACTGCAAAATAGCATTCACTGCTGAAATAGTTGATCCAAATAGAATGTGGAAATAAAAATGACCATCACTGGATTTCCACCATATTCTTCTTTCTTAATTTCCATTCACCCTTAGATCATCTCCAACCTAAAACTCTAAAATGCACTACTTAATACTCTATTTCAGAAATATTCTCCAACCCACATACTGTATGTTTCATACTTTATTTTAATTTGTATTCTGTATCCATTTTCAATATTATCATATTACAAATATTAATTAATTTTGTATATGTATTTCATTTTAGTTTGTGTTTGGTTGTTTTAATTTGTTGGTGTTGTATCATTTTTCTATGTTTTGATTTAGGTAATGCATATTTATTCGTCTCAATCAAAATGTGATCATGTATCGCATCAAATTATGTAATCCTACTTTAAATTTAATAAAAAAAATATGTAATATAATAAAATTAAAGAAAGAGGCCAAAGGAAAAAAAAAATACCACAAAAAAATAATAAACTATATTTTTGCAATATAATTATAATTATATTATTAATTAATTATATAATTATAATATTGACTTAACGGTATTAAAAGTAATTTTAGGAACTTCAAATAGTAAAATGCAGAATGGAGTATTGAATAGTGATACTCCATATTCGGAGTATCATTGTTCAATAATCCATACTCTAATTGCAAAATGGAGTGGGGTTGGAGAAGAATGCGTACTCCAAAACGGAGTAGGGTTGAAGATGTTCTTACAGTTTCTTACTGCCGGATTAGGATTGTCAATAAAAAAAATAAGGCTTTTTGTCTAGATAATTTACCAAGAAGATGGATTTTAGCAAATTGGACTAGAAAAGGATGTTGCCCTTATTTATGTTTCAACTTTCAAAATATGTATCTTCCTAGCAATTATGTGCAAGCTGAGAATTATTTTGCTGTAACATACATGATTTTTCTCTCTCTCTCTAGTACAGTTTTAGAGAAACACATTGTACATTCAATAATTGAAATTGACATTGCGACTTGTACTGCAGGTCCAATCAACTTTGCAAAACTTTTTCTTGAATGTTAAGGAAGATCTGTACCTACTCCAAATAGAAGCTAAAAAGGTATGTCGACGTTAAATTATGGATTCATCTTCTAGCTCCAAACGTGTTTAGTAATCTGAACAGAACACCTGTTGTTGCCTAAGTTGGTGAGATGAATCTAGTTCCTGTTAGACTCTTATCTCATAGCTTGTAGCAAATCTGTTTCATATATGTTTACATCAAATGCAGAATGTTTTGATGAGCTAACACATATAAAAATTGTCGCAGCTTGGAACTGGTTTGGTTTATGAAGCTGCAGACGACTCCAATATATTTCCTCATTTTTATGGTCCGTCTCGGAGCTTTACCCCTCTTCCATTAGATGTCGTCACAAAGGCAGAGAAGCTGACCCTCTCGGCCGGCAAATTCAACTGCAGTCTTCTGACTTGAACCATGTTTAGTCATCACTCTGAGCTAAGTTGTATCTATGTTGTATTGCTTTTATGTGGTGTTGTTTCATTCATATTCAGTCATTAGATATCCAGCATAAATATTGTCTGTCATGATATATAACTAAAGATTTGGTTAAATTATATATGTATTGATCATGTAAGAACTAAGAAGTATTGCCTTTGATTTGATATATACTATAAAGTTATTTGCGGATGATTCACCCTCTGATTTTGGCTAGTTTTCTCTATGAAACAAGTTTCTGCTATAATTTGTATCTGCATATGTTTAAACTTTAAACTGGTTGTTCGAATCAAATTCTGCTGGGCAGTCTGGATCTATATGGTAAAGTTCTTCATATGGAGAGCTTACATTTTTTTTTTATTGGATGACAAGGTAACTCGCAGCAACTATCAAGGTACGCATTGGGTAGACTTCACTCCCATGTAATAGCTTGCAAATTACACAAAAAAAAAAATGTAAACCACACTTGAAAAATCATGTATTGCATGCTAACACCTAGCGGTTTGTGATATTTATATAGGTTAATTGTCAAATAAATCACCACATTTCTACTCTATTACAAATTAGACATTACATTTAAACTTAGTCAATTCCAACATCACATTTTAATTTGAATATAATTAAACATTCCCAATTTTTTCCGGTCAGGTTAAGTATGATGTGTCCGATCTATAAACTACGCTGGTAGCCACATCAACACACATGTGTAACAAACGACGTCGTTTTTATTATTTTCTCCTCTTTTTTTATTGAGAAAATCATTTTTATTTAATTATTTTATTTTTAAAGAAAAAAGATATTGAAAAAATAACAAAAGCGACATCATTTGCTAACGTTATAGACCAGACACATCATACTTAGTAGTCAGGAAAATTAGAGATGTTTAATCCCATTCAAATTAAAGTGTTTATATATTATATTACTTTTTAATTTGAGAGAGAGAGGAGTTTGGGTTGCTAGATTCTTCCATATTTGTGGTTTATCCACAATATTGGCATGCACTAAACCTAACACAAAATTAGAGAAAATGGGGTGTATGTCTATCAAGTATCAACTGAATGGTAACAGTAATTAGTGTTTAGATGAAGATTATGCATTTGGACAAAACGCATTATTCCACAATAAGAGAGAGCATTTATTCATCCACCACATAATGACAACCATTTTATTTTTTGGTAGATAGTGGCCACATCTCCAATTTAGCGACTATTAATTTAATTTGGTCATGTCTATATGAATGTGCAGTTTTTGTATCATTTGACACAGTAAAAATGGCATCTTCTCTGCAGAAAGGGTTTTTCCTTTCTTCTGTGGCATTTCCAGTGCTGATGTTTTACCTCCCTTTTGTTGGTTCAGAGTGCAGCAGGAAAGCGGTGATTTTCAACTTTGGCGATTCGAATTCAGACACCGGTGGCTTCGCTGCTTCAATGGGATACGAGTTTGGATATCCCGATGGCCGTGCTTTCTTTCATCGCCCAACTGGTCGTCTGTGTGATGGTCGACTGATCATCGATTTCCTCTGTAAGCTGCAAACTCCATCTCTCACTTTAATTTTATTACAAACTTATGGATACTATTATTATTTAGATTAGGTTATTTTATTATTTAATAGATGTTTACCTTCTAAGATAGAGACATCGTTAAGTTTTAGTATTTTAATTTGGCAATTAATTGCATATATAAGTTAATATGTAATTTATTAGTGGATATATGAATTAATTAAGATCGAATAATGATTCTGATTGAATTCTCTCTCTCCCTCGAGCGTCTCTCTCGTACCTCTTTCTCTCTCTTCTCTTTAATTCTTTCATCTTCCTATCTCTTACGGAGTTTGCACGCTCGTGGTGCGTTGATATGCCTCTAGGATCGTGTCAACTTAGATGAACTTTATCTTATTACCAATTAATTAAATCTATATATATTGTTATTGATTGATGAGCTAGTTTAATTGTGTTCTAGCTTGAGCCATGCATGCTAGAGTTAGAGCCACCTCCGATTCTATTCATTATTCTAATAGTTCTCCACCCGTGAAAGACAACACCTCTGTCTTTATCTCTCTCTCTCTCTCTCTCTCTCTCAAAAGTTGCATTTAGTATGCTCGTGAATCTTGTAAATTCCACCAGTTTTTGTTTTTCTTATAAATAGATACAGTGCATGCACTATTTTAGGCTATAATAATTTGTGGGACGAAAAACACAGTTATAATGTAAATTAAAGAAAATATAAATAAATATGTATTTAAATTAATTATTTCTAATAAATCGAGCAATAATGTCACAAATTTTAATATTATGGACAATTTGATCACAACGGTAAACACAATTATATTATAAGCCAATAGAACCATAACATTAAAGTTTTGAAGCCATTACTTCATAGATCCATAAATGTAATTTTTTTATATCGAATATATAATGAAATAAACTCAAAGCAGCACTTCTAAATATAAAATGTAAAATATTAATAAGAAAAAAGGGAAACAAGAAAATGAACTTACACAAGTCACGTAGCAGCAGAAATGAAATTAATATAATTTTAAATTTTTTAATAAAATTATTTATTTAGCATTATTCTATTTTTGTCTCATCAATTAATTAAGCTCATTACCACACCTAGATAAATTAATATGCCCAATATATAATGACCTGCGCACCACCATACGAGTCAAAATGGAGTATTGGATATGAGCAAAATCATTATATATATATATATATATAAGAATTTTTGTGTGAAAAAGATTTTAAAATTAGTAGGGATGAGCATACGGTCGGTTAATCGGTATTGGAGAAAATAACAGTGAATATAAAAATTATACTAATACGTTATTTGACACTAATATTTTGTAGCTCATCTCAATTTTTCCAAAAATTTATGCTTCAGTTCGTTTTTTTGTAACCTACACAATTATATTATGTATATTTATAAAAAATACAGTATGCAATATAAATCATATAAAATATTATGTATAATAATTTAATATATAATTAAAAAAATAAAAATACTCCAATTCGCATTTTTTGTAAGCAACACAATATATCTTGCATAATTATATTGTGTATATATATAAAATATAGTATACAATAAAAATCACATAAAATATTATATATAATAATTTAATATATTATATACATGATACAATATAATTAAAAAAATAAAAATATTAAATATGAATTTATAATTCGGTCGGTTCGGTCGAAAATCAAATATTTGGGGGTTGAAACCGAACCGACCGAACTTACTATCGATTTTTCAAAATTGTAACCGAACTGTAACATCCGAATTATACTAATAACCGAAATCGAACCAACCAAAATATTTGATTTGGTTCAGTTTTTCGGTCCCGGTTCAACTATGGTCACCCCTAAAACTTGGATTGCCGGCATATTGGTTGACTTGCTTTCCATACGCTGATGCGAGCCTCCGCCACAGAGGTTTGAATCCTGCTCAACTTCATCATCCATCAATTTGTTTTTTTTTTTAATTTGTTATTGTTTTTAAACGTTTCATTTTAATTTCGGTTGAACCCATCAGATTTGTGTTTTTATATATATTTTTATTTTAGTTTCTAATTTATTTTGTTTTTTAACGTTTAATTTTATTTTCTAGTGTCCCACATGTATTTTCTGTAATTTTTGACCATTTGTTAATTTCTTATTTTATTTGGGTGTGGGCCGGGGCATGTATTTTGTATTTATCGTAATTTTTTTAAATTTTCTAACATATTATTGTTGTAATTTTTTTAAATTCCTCATTCTCATTTTTTTCCCGTATTATAGTAACCAAATTAAAGTAAAAAAAAATGCACATAAGATATAAGGTTAAGAATAAACAAAAAAACTACTTAAAATGAAGACATAATTTTAAAAGAAACACTACATATCTACAAAAAAAAACATATAAAATATATAAATTTAAGAATAAAAAAGAGTAATTAAAATGAACACGTCAATATTTCAAAAGAAACACAATATATATCTGCTCAGTCAAATTAAATCATACATTCATAATATTCATGTTAAATAACTTTATATTTCAGGTTGAATTTGTTTCTTAATTTGCAATTTAATTTCAATATATATATATATATATATATATATATATTCAAATAGACAGTTCAACATATATACAATGGGAAGTTCTAAACACAACCCCCGATTTACTTTTCATAACCCCCTTTTATAAAAAAAAAGTAATATTAATATGATATGACCTTTTTAGCCTTTAACCCTCAACACTTCAAAACCTAACATAACCCCTACACATTATATATATATATATCCTCATTTGTGTTCAATAACTGAAATTAAAAAAGAGACAGATACAAGATGGATAGTGGTTATCATAGCCCTTGCACATTCACAAATATGGTTTTGATGCATATTTCTCGCTATTTACAAATAAATCTTGGAGAATTGTGAAATAAAACAAGATTACAAACATTTGGAGAAATTGCGAAAAGATCGGTTGTAAAAGGAGGATCTTCTTGGTGAGTGAACTGCTCATTCAATTCTTCAAAATATATCATTCAAAAAAAAAAAAGTTATCCAAAGTATATATGGTGCTAGCTAGAAATAAATATATTTTAACTGCTCACACACATCACTCAATGGATAGATCTTATAATTAGAACAGAGACATTAGAGACATCGTGAATCCTCGTCTAGAACGACAACTAAACAAAATACACACGATGTGGTAAGAGAATTTAACGAATGTCTATCTGTCAATCAATTAGTGTAACTGTAGGAAGAGATTAATTCAAATGTTGAACTCCACATGTACCCTCACTCTCATCACAAGTGTGTGTGCGTGTATTTGGAAAAATTACTTTTACATAGCATAAAAAATATGTAGCAAAATTATGTCTTTGAACGTGCAGGGTTTATGGTAACCGCGATTTTATTTGGTTCTCTCTTTTAATTATGTATGGAACATGAGTGGGGGCTGTAATTTATATGGGCTATGCTAGGGTTTAAGTATTCGGGACAAATGAGTAAGAAAGTCTTATCATATTAATATTTATATTTTACCTCAAGGAAATAATGCAATTCAAATTAAATATTATTCTAAATTTCCCAACTATATTCCCAACAATTGATTTGTGAAAAAAAAAAAAAAAATAGATCAGAATTGTGAAAGTGAAACGTGAGACAATCAATGACAATTTTAGACTCATTTATGAAAATTTATGAATTGAATATAAATATGAATGGTTGAAAGAGTATTCAAGTTGTGAAGCTATGTAAATTTGAAAAAATAAAATAAAATATGGTATATAAAATATTATGTACTTATAACCATCATTCACAATGTAATATGATATTGTATATATAAAAAATTAACTTTATTTTTTAAATATTGTAAATGTGCTTATAGTTATATTTTAAAAAATTACAAAAATGATGTATATTAAAATTTAAATACTTCTATATTATTACTATTACAAGTTTACAACAAACATACATATATCAATTATTTTAAACTTTAAACATATCAAATTATTTCCGTACATCATACGGAAGAAATATTAGTGTGTATATTTAAAAAATAATGAAAATTTGAAAGGGGCTGCGGCTGCTCCCACCAGTCCCCCAGTGTCCGCCTGCTATAGGTGTAATTCGTGATCAAAAGTGGACAGAAAACAAATTAAATCTTATAACTTGAAATAAGTTAATTTCAAGAAATTAAATTAATAAACGAGTAAGAAGCTATCGATATGATAATAGATTTTGTAATAATTAAAAGTAATGTATTTTCCACAGGTGAAAATGTAAATACCAATTATTTGACTCCTTATCTGGAATCCTTGGAGCCGGATTTCTCGAATGGAGTTGATTTTGCCATAAGCGGATCTTCCACTCTCCCAAGATACGTTGCATTCAGTTTGAACATTCAAGTCCTTCAATTCAAACGCTTCCGCAATCACTCTCTCCAACTCTACTCTAAAGGTACGTATATGGTCGATTCTAATGATTTAGTTGCACGAGTCGAAGTAGAAAATAAGGCCTTCGTTTTTGTCTTATAATTTAATAAATAAATTTAACAACACCATATGCAAAATTATTATGGTTTAAATACAACTCGCCTAACGGTTTAGCAGCAAATTAAAAGTATGAATTAAATATGTACAATCAAGACACTCGATTTTCGTCTTATAGTTTAATAAATAAATTGAACAACACCATATGTAAGATGTTTATATTCTGGTTTTAATTCAACTCGCCTAAATAAAAAATTAGATTTAGGATTAAATAAAAAAACTTGGAAAAAATTCAGGTAAGAAGGGATTTGATACCTTAATTATCCTCTTTAATTACTTGTTTCACAGACTTTTACCACTAGCTCAATTTCACATTTGAAAATATTTTTATAGTTTTATAATACTATATATAAAAAAAATTGGTGCCTCTAATTCTTTTGTATTATTCAAGGTCAGAGGCGACCGACTCACTTGTCTCATGCAGAGAGCGGTCCTCAGTATGCCGTAACGTGCAACCTAACATAAGATGGCAGGGGGGGTGAGGTAAAATCATCTAGTCCACATTTTCTATTTCACTATTGTGTCTCATTATTAAATTTAATATTTGAAAAATATTTATTACAAAATTTATTATAGTATAATCAATCTACATAATTAACAATTATTGCTAAAATTTGAAATTTAGAAAATGATATACCCCAATTTTGGAATAATCAACCCTATTAATCAATAATATTAACTAAAAACATAAAATAATTATTATATATAAATATAAACCCTAAATAATAATTATAAAATTAAACAAAACCAAGACAAATTAAAATTGAAAAAAAAATGGATGAAAAGCTAATAGAAATCAAAATGGGACACTATGGATGGTGGCCCCACTCACCACACCAATTTTTTTCTATATGTTTTTTTACCATCAGTTAGTTTCGCCCCTGACGACTGTGATTTTTTTTTATATATATACGGTGTAGTGAGGCACCCTCCTCCCAAGTATTTTCGTCCAGTCTAAGTCCACCAACGGTTACATATATATATGTGTGTGTTATATCATGCATGCATGCATACAGATGCTCTAATTAATATGTTTTTGTTTAATTTCAATGGTTTTGTATTAGGTTACAAAAATGTTGTGGGAGAAGATGAGTTCGCAAACGCACTGTACATGATCGACATTGGACAAAATGATTTAACAAAAGCATTTAACTCCTTCCCGTACGACTTCAACCAGGTTGTTGAGAAGATCCCTTCTTTCATCTCAGAAATAAGGGATGCTATGTGGGTAAGCATGGCATATATATATATATATATATATATATATATATGTGTTTTAATTTGATATCATATATTATTATTAATGGGGATGAATGGATTATTAATTTAGGCCATATACCTAGTTGGCGGGAAGAACTTCTGGGTGCACAACACTGGGCCGTTGGGGTGTTTGCCGGAAAAACTCGGCACACGAAAACCAAACGCCTCCCAAGTGGACTCGCATGGGTGCATTACATCTATGAACGAAGCTGCGGAAGCATTCAACTCCAAGCTCAATGATCTGTGTGGGGAACTACGCGATCACATGAACAACTCGACTATCGTGTATGTGGATATCTACTCCATCAAGTACGCCCTCATTGCAGACTCTTCCTCCTACGGTTTCAAGAATCCGTTAATGGCCTGTTGCGGATATGGTGGACCGCCTTACAACTTCGATCCCAGGATAAAATGTCGAGATGCAGGATGCAACTTGTGCCCACAAGAAGCACCATTGCCATACATAAGCTGGGATGGAGTTCATTATACAGAGTCTGCAAATGCCATTGTTGCTTCCAAAATTCTTTCAACTAAATATTCCACCCCCCCTCTTCGATTTAACTTCTTCTGCAATAATGCTTCAAATGTTTGAACTTGGAATATTAATTGTCTTGGTTGGATTCGTCTATCTTCTACTTTTCTAATCTATTTTGTTTGGCTATTTAGTATCCAATGAAATCATCCGCTACATTTTCTGCAACATTTCATGCTTTATAGTGAAAAATGTAAATTTTTATTCGATTTTAATTTCCTATATATGCTTAAGTTTGATTTTGTAATTATTAATTATGGTTCATTCTATGCAACTAGGGTAGACATATAATTATTTCAGGAAATAATCAATTATTAATTAAAAATTAAACACTAAAAAGGAATTAAATTTTAATATCACACACAATGTAGCAGATGATTTGATGCGATTTAGTAGTAATGGATTGTCAAATAATATATGTGCTATATATTTCTATACCATTCTTTTGGTTTTAAATTAAAACGAAAGAGTTAGAAAACAAGATTAGTTATTATCTATTAAGTAATAATAAATTATCATATGCGGGGATAGCTCAGTTGGGAGAGCGTCAGACTGAAGATCTGAAGGTGTCACGTGTGTTCGATCCACGTTCACCGCAAATAATTTTGATATATATATATATATATATTTTTTTTTTAATTTTGATATTTTTTAAAACATTTACTAGTAATTGGGCCTCGTCATTTTCTTATGAATCTGCTTACGCAAAAGCCCAAAAATTGGACTTCGATTCTTGGTCTCTCTCTCAATCCAAGGGTTGATGGCGGTACTCTTTTTTAAAATCAATATACACATTTTTAAAATATTTTTTTTTTTTGGGACTTATATGGCAATATTAGGAAGATGTTCTCTCTCTTTTTTAATCAAAGTACATATTTTAAAAATATTTTTTCAAAAGAAAATTGGGGACATATGACAATATTAAGAATTAAGCTGTTAATTTTGTTGGTCCTGACTTTTTTTTTTTTTTTTTTTAAATCTCCTGCTATTTTAACTCGAAAAAAAATGGGAGCATATATTTCAATATTCAGGATACGTAAATTATGAAAGTCTTAATATTTTTTTTTACCTCATGCTGCATTAACGATATTGTGTTATTTTTAACGAACAGATAAAAAGTGTTCCTCCAATATGTCTTTTAGATTAGGCCCATTTGCTTTCGGCTATAGTCTGGAATATTCTAGGGCATTTTGCATTTACTGGTCTCTTTTTTTCTAATCTTGCATTTACTGGTAATCAGGCCTCATCATTTTCTTATGAATCTGCTTAACGCAAAGCCCACAAATTGGGCTTCACCTCTCTCTCTCTCCTTTTAACTATAGTCTGGAATATTCTAGGGCATGAACCTCAATAATTATGTAACTCACTCACACGTTCTAAATCATCATTCGCTATACCAAAAGATTAAAACACTTGAGATTTGAAATATTGAAATAGCGATGGATCAAAATGTAGCATTATTTAGCATGCCATCTAAAAAAAATAAAATAATCAAGTATTAGCGTGGGGGCCTACACTCTTAACCAATGGCTGACATGCAAAATGAACTTCCTCCTCACTATTATTATTTTATTACGTGCTTTCTCTCTCGTCCTCAAATTTCTCAATGATTTTGTTGCTACAATCAAAAATCCCTTTGGTGCTAGACAAAATCATTTCAATGCTACCCTAAAAAGTTATTAAAGGAAAATTCACCGTATAAACAAAGATCATCATTATCTTGCACAGAATTGGAAAATTATATATAAAAAAATTAGTATTACTATTATCTTGAAAATGTGAGAATAAAAAAACATGGCTCAATACATAATTACTATTACTATTGGAATGCAGTGGAGTCGATATTCTTGCTCAAATATGAATTTATGATTTGCGTGGCTACAAGTGTTTTAATTTTTGTTTGGGCCATGGCCCATATCTGCCAACCTTTTTTTAATGCTATAGATAGATAAGTATGCGTCTCTCAATTAGCCTAAAAGTTGAGAGTTATAATTAGGGTTAATTACTTTTTAATAGTCAATGCTCGAGATTACTCACGTCACATTTCGTGTTGCATTCCCAGTATTTCATCCCGTATTGCACTTTTAAATTAAGAGTTTTTCTTATACTTTTTTTTTCAATTTCATTGTTTTTGTGATTTGGTTTAATTTTACAATTGTTTATTAGGTTCACCCTATCCAATTAGGGTCTATAATTCTTTTTTAGTATTTAATTTTATAATTTTTTAATTCATTTTTTTGGCTGATAAATGTCGACTATGATTATTTATGTTATAATTAATTTTTATTTTATAATAAATATTATTAAAATTATAAATTTAACAGTGAAACACGGAGAAGTGCAACAATAAATTTGATCTGAAGATTACTAACAACTTTGTCTCAAAATTTACACAGAGATACACAATGTTTGCATAATTTGATAAATCTAGCTTGCACGAGAACAAAATTACGGGCATCCCAAATCTTACGTGACTTACTTTCTTTTTTTTTTAACTCCTTTCCTTCTCGTGACTTACTAGAATCAAGCAGATTGGTGTATATTTTAGTTGGTTATATACCAATCTCATTAATTCTAGCAAGTCATGTGAGATTTAATTATGATGTCGAAAATTTGTTTACATGCGAGACTTGTTAGATTTTTCATACGTTGGATATTATATCAATATGTAGGTGAGTTGCCTACCCGAGCCCGAACTCGTTTAAGGGAAAAATAGTTTTTTAGACTTTGAAACCAATTAAAATATTAACAATTTAAAAAATATTGAGTATTAAAGTGTAATTAACACGTATAATAATCAATTATCATATTATCCTAATTTGTATAAAATTAAATTGAACGCTTAAATACCCAAATCCAAATGAATTAATTCATGCACGATCACGCATGTGTATAGAATGTTTAAGGTATACCTAGTGTAGCTTCATTACATGCAACGTATAATCTATTAAATTTGTCATTTGCTTAAAATATCTGCAATTATATTCTTATGTTAAGTAGTGTAAGGACATGAGGATTAGTGGGATTTAATTAATTTTAATTTGTTCTAAAAAATGTGTCATGACAACCTTGAAAGTCGAAAGTAACACCAAATGCGTCCAAATTTGAAAGCGATTATAATAGTTTTCTTTTTAGTTGAAAGGCTATTATAATAGTTGATAAAGTGGCAAAAAAAATAAAGAAATTAAAAAAAAAGGATGGGTTCGATAATGTCATTTGTTTGACTACCCATTGCAATTTCTTTTCCACGCAATTATTAATGAGTGCAATAGTTATTAGCAATGCCAGCTTTAACTTTTAATATAAAGTCAATAATTGCTTCTTAAATTAATGGTTTCTTCACTCTAAAGAGAAAGGAAGAGATATATTGATCATCAGAAAAAGTCGATGAGCATTTGCTGCACTAACAAGAAGAAGATATCAAGTTGAATTAATATTCTAGTATTCGAGGGCGTAAATCTTAAGAATTGTATTGGCGAGTATGATATGATAATTAATGAAAAAATTGAACATAGAGGGTGTAATAAAATTTGATGGTGGAAATTAGAAGAAAATCATTTTCATTGAAGCATTGTTTTTAAATTCGGACCGAATATCCAATTGGTCAATCAATTGAATTAAGTCATGGAGTCACCGGTTCAATTAATTGAACTGTTTCGAAAAAAGCGAATGACATGTTATTTTATTTTATATTATATATGTGTGTGTGTGTGTTTAATACTATATTACTATATGACAAAATATTAATACAAATCAATATCATAATAATTATCGATTAAATTTAAAAATGGATATACAATTTTACTAACACAAACGAAACACAAAATTGTTTAGTGATATTTGTTTTGCATTAAACTAATCCGAGTAAATATTCATGAAACTTATATTTTAGAACCTATAAGTTTCAATAACTAATGCTTAAGAAAATATATATATATATATATATCAGAGTTCATATAGGAACACAAAACCTGTGTAGAAAATATGAATGAATATCAATCATAGGATTTGATTTTTTGGATGGTGATGATTCGTTTTTTATGGGGAGGATTAGATTGCAATTATTCATTAATTTAATTAGTGAAGGGTTATAGTTGTAATTGATATTTTTATGTGAAGATCTAATCCCACAATTTGGGGAATTTGCCATAATCAGTTGTAATTGACAATTATAATCAGTTGTAATTATAGTGAAGGGTTATAGTTGTAATTGATAGTTTTTTTCCATTAGCTGTCACGTTGCTTTATTTTTTAATAAACAGGTTATTTATTAAACGGTTAATTAGAAGTTCAAAGAATTCATTAACTTATGAATTATCCGCCATATTATTATTTGCTAACTAATGAAACGGGATTTGCTAATTCAGAACTTTAATGTAAGAATTGAACTTTAATTGTCAAATAATAAATGACTTTATTCAGATCAGCGAAGTTTTTTATATATGTTAGCAAATTGTTCAGCTATAACTAGCAATTTGTTTACTACCACGAACAAAAACTACTTAATCAATCATTGGCTAATTAACTATCCAACTCCTTCATTATTGTTGTTAAAATATCTCTGATTATATACTTGGACTTAATTATATGCGATTAATTTTATTTTGGACTCTAGCTAGCTCCAATTATTTGCCTTTTTTATGTTTATAATATTTCTACTTTATTTTAAGTATTGTCTACAAGATTAAAGAAAATAAATTAAATTTTAGAATACCCCATATATATGACTTAATTTTAAGGGTTTTAAATGTATTTAAAGTAGTATAATTAACTAACCACAAAAAAAAAAGCAAATTTTAAATTCGTAAATATCTGGGTCAAATTTGCACACAATAACAGAAATTGTAAGCTATATTGGTATCACAAACAAACAGAATATATGCTACTATGCATTCATATATTTGCTAGTTATAGGTAAATAATTTGCTAACATATACACAAAACTTCGCTAATCTCAATAAAATCATTTGCTATTATCAGTTAAATATTTTGCTATTTACAACACATGTGTTTGCTAGTTATGGGCAAACAATTTGCTCACAAACAAAAAAATCACTAATCACCATAACATATGTATTACAAATGCCAAAATTAACTGCTTTATAGATGTTTACTACACACATATATTTGCTAGTTACGATAAAATAATTTGTTAACATATAAAACAAAATATATTTTGTATTTTAACGGAGGACCATTCGCATGTTGATCTGCACCTGCTACATCTTCTGGAATATCACCAAGATTATCTGCACCATAAGCTGCAGATAATTGCTAACATATGCATATTTATTTGCTAACAAGATACATTTATTTGCTAATGAAGACCAGATTATTTGCTAATTGTCTTCTTCTACCCCTTCATTGCGAATGTTACCCACATCATGAGCTTCATTTAACGGAGAACCATTCGCATGTTGATCTGCACCTGCTACATATTCTGGAATATCACTAAGATTATCTGCACCATAAGCTGCAGATAATTGCTAACATGTGCAGATTTATTTGCTAACATAAAAATTAGCTAACATATGCAAATTTAATTGCTAACAAGATACATTTATTTGCTAATGAAGACCAGATTGTTTGCTAATTGTGTTCAACAAAATACCAATTGCTATAAGTTTCATTCAGATTTCCTATTAGAACAAATATTTTTACTAATACTGTCCAAATCAATTGCCCTTCTGTATTCAGCTTCAAATTGTATCAATTTTATAACAAAAAAATTAGCTAACATATGTAGATTTATTTGCTAACAATACTCATTCATTTGCTAATAAAGAGCATATAGTGTGCTAAATATATTCAAACAGATAACAATTCCTATCAGCTTCAACCATATTTCCTAATAGAACATATAACTTTGCTAATACTGCCCAAATCAATTGTTATTCTCTTTGAAAAAAAGTAATAAACAAACTGCCCTTCTATACTCAGCTTCAAATTGTAGCAATTTTGGTTAATATAAAAATTAGCTAACATATTCAGATTTATTTACTAACAATATACATTTATTTGCTAATAAAGGCTAGATTGTTTGCTAACTGTATTCAACCAAATACCAATTGCTATCAGTTTCATTCAGATTTGCTATTAGAACAAATAATTTTGCTAATAATGTTCCCCCACGAAGAACTTGTCCAATTTCACCTCTTTTTTGAACATGTGTGCATCATGCATTATAGAAAATCCAAAAAAAAAAAAAACCCAACAACATTCATATATTTAATCATCACTACTTTCAACCACTTTTCATTGAAAAACTCAGTAGAAACAATCATCGGCGAACCACAAAAAAAAGCAACTTCCATTAAAAAAAATAAATATAAAACGAGTAGATCCTAAAGCAAACATTGCCGTAACTTTTCCTTTAAAAAATGGTAAAAACAAACAAAAAACCCATGATATTCATGTATTTTTGAACAGCCAAAAAAAAGAAACAGTAGAAATCCAGAACCAAAATAAAAAATACAAACTTCATCTGCAAAAAAAAGTGAAAAAGAACACTTCAAGCAAAAACACACAAAAAAAAGGTTGTTAGCAACCAAAGTGGCAGGAAAATAAAGAAACCACAAACTAAACCTGGGTTACGCCTCGTTGAACGGCCGTTGGACATCCCCCTTTGCTGTTACTGTCGTCGCCCGTCGCCGACTTTGTGTATTGGTTGAGGGGAAATTTCGTCTGCTCAATACAGAATCCTAAATCTAAAACCTAGTTTTTTTTTTGCTGCAAATGAAATCCATCCAAATCTATTGCTCGATTTGGCCGGTTAGCGTAATTAATGGGGGCGTATTTTGGGATTTTTACCCCAACCCGTTTTTACCCTTTCACATATAATATTGTATAATAATATTAAACATATTGCTATTTAGTCCCTAGAAATGAAATTGAATCTGGACCATTTATTTAGACTAGATCTATGGTTTAAGTTTGTTCCTATTTCCTACATAGGGGGGTGGTATCCATTTTAACCCACCCCTATATATATATATATATATATATATATATTAAAAAATTATTTCTTACAATATTTTTAAAATATATATTTTTGACTAGTTCGAATTGGGTCATATAATATCTAAAATAGAAATTGTTAGTGAAATTGGTGTGCACTAGCTTAATTATCATTTATTTCGGTAAATCATATATTGTGTTAATCGTGGTTCTTGTAGTGTACCAATCCACAATCCATATCCATTGTGCAACTCAAGGAACATTTCGGACCAAGGGTGTCAAACTTAGAAAGAATTATGTTCCTCAAGATGTTCAAGACAATGGTCCTGACGGCTATTTATGACAGTTTTCTTCTGGAGAAATCGACCTTGGGTTTCTGATTTCTAATCAATCAAGTTAGGTTTTTGACTGTTGTTTTCGTGGAGATTTACTTTGAAGTTTCACCCTAATAGTCAAAGGAAAACTTCCGCTCAAGAAGGCAAGAAATCTTATCAATATGGAAACTAACTTCATAAGGCAAGACTCAAAGAAAGACAAGTGATTTGAGCTCCTATATGAAGGCCATTCGACTGCAAATGAATGGTGCGCACAATCTGAGTTTTGCATTACAATTATAAGTGTCGAGTTGTAATAAATTGATAGGTTTTCATTGCGTCGACTAGTGTTGTTCTTATTTAAGTTCAACATGAATTTCCAGTGGGTAGCTTGTCGTTAGAACAAACACTTTGGGGGTACAATGTTGCTACTGAAGACCGTAACCTCGCGGAGGTTTCTAGAGAGGCCAAGTATGGGCATTTGGGTCATAGGCGGTTCTTACGATTTCAGTCCATTGAAGAAGGGATAGTGTGCAAAAGGTTGTTCAGATAGGTGGTCATGTTGTACAAGTCCTTGTCAAAACTAACTTTGAATGAGTGAATTGGTTCTCTACTGGATGAGGCCCCTAGATATAGGTGTCTACATCGAATTGGGTAATCATATATTGTGTCTGTTGGTTTTATATACTAGAAGACTTGTCTTTGTAGACACGTAAGATAAAACTTGACACGTCGGATTGAACCACGACTAGCAGATCTGACGTAGCTCTGATGCTAAATTTATGATATGGCCTGAAAATACCTAGCCAAATTTAGAGACACAGCGAAAGACTTCTAAGAATTGAAATACATCAGCGAATGAAGGGTTTCAATCCGACTCAACTTAACGAGCAAAACAAACTAATATAGACAATTAAAAATACTCAAACTATGACACGACTATGCAACACAAAACGAACTCCAAGGAAGAGAATCATGAAGGATTGAGGATGATTTGAGGTGGTAGGTAATGTGTATGGTCTGGTGAAGAAGGGTTTGGAGTAGATAGGATATGTTAAGAACAGATAGAACTTACGGCATTGTTGGACTTCATGTCGAACTCGATTGATGGCTTGAACAAGGTAATGGACGTTGGTGATATTGATGGTAGTCATCGAGTATGGCTTGCGGAAGATAGATATGTCGTTGTGAATCACAACCCGATAGTCTCTTCGAATCTCGAACGTACTCGAAGCTAAAATCTCTAAGTTGCTCTTCGGATAGCTAATACCTGTTAATCCTTCTTGTGGATTAAGGGATACCCTTGAATAAGACTTGGATTTGCTAGTTCTAAGAATATTGCTTTGTATCTAAAACAACAAATGAATTTAAATAGTTGAGACATAATTGGATGCAAAAGCAAAATAACTTCAATAATGTCTAAAGAATAATGTTCACAATGTTCTCCTATTTATAACAATTGGGAGCACGAAATTATAAGCTAAGGATGGCCGAAATTTAGGCCTAAAAGGATTAAAAGACTTGTCCAAAGTTGGACTAGAAAATTATCTAGACTAAAATTCTAACTAAGATAGGAAATTACCTTAAATAAAACCTAGTCAACCTAAGACTCAAAGAATTCAAAAATTACATTAATTAAATACAAAAAATGACTCAAAATAAATAAATACTATAGTATAAAATAAAACTGTAGCATAGGTACGAAAATCCCGATCAAAACAAAATGGGTATTGAAATCTGCAGGGTCGCACGATCCGTGCTCCTAGCCGGGGGTTCTGTACGGTCCATGCGGGAGTCTCTGGTTGAGATTTTCTCATGGCTACACGGGTTGTGCAGGGGTCTTCATGAAGTCCCTTATCTTCGAGCTTTAAACGGACACCAATCTCGAGCTATCTTGACTTGGTTCTTCCTCGAGCTTCTTGCGAACTAATACTTGAAAATAATCTTGTAATCTCTTGGCTCGTAGTCTTGTAACTGGACCTCTCATTTGAAACTCCGGGTTTAGCTCGTCATTGCTATGTATGGACTCATCACACTAGAAAGAAGTTGTAATATGACGCCCCCAATAGCTATACGACGAAGAATGATAAATCGCGACACAACACAAAACACGACTACCCAACTCAACAATAACCAACAAGACCAATCAAGAAACTCAATAATATCCAAAAATCAATGCAAGAACAAAGGTATCACAATAGGGCTCGATCAATTTCAGTTTTTTTTATCGAATGTTTTTTATACAATTTTTTTAACAATGAAGATCGATCCTTTTACCTCTACTGTGTCACACAAAGAATTTGGATTGAACCAAGACCAGCAGAAACTGATGTGGCTCTAATACCAAAAACTATGATGCGGCCAATCGATATGCGAAAGTTAGAATCGAACTACGTCAACTCAAGAAAGGGTTCAACCCAACAACAATTGAATAATGAATAATAATTATCCCAATAAAGTAATCAAATACAGCAAATAATTAATCAATTAACAGAAACCCCAAATTATCAAATATACATGAACCCTAGAAATTCGAAGGTGGAAGAAATTGAGGACGATGAAAGTGAGGATGATGATGATACGGAAACGGGTGTATTGAAGGCGTGGTGGTGGTGGTAATTGATATGGAAATGATGGAAATTGAAAAGGATGAAGAAGTTTACCCGGGACGAACCCCGAATCTACTTGAATCTGGAATGCGAATATGGAGCAACCTTCATGTCTTGATTAACCTGTACACTACTGGATGCACGAACGAATCAATTGATTTCAAGTTTGTAGATGCTAAGAAACAAACCTTACCAAGAACCTATGTTTACGTTTGAGACGGGAAGTAGCGTAAAAGCTATTTTCTTTCAATTCCAGTCTACAAAAATAACAATGAAGTTCAGCCCTATTTATACATAGAGAGAAAATAAAAGTCCTGATTTAATATTCTACATAAACTAGGAAATAAAACATAGAGAAAAAAGTCAATCCGGAACGCATCCGAGTTAGACACGATTCGGTGTCACTCGCACCTCGGGTCATGCTGTAACTCGCACTCACTCCACAGCAAAATAGGTCACGGGTGCAACCGGATCACTCACGCCTCAGGTCACACTGTAACTCGTGCCAAAGCCAGACGGGTCGCGGACACGATCGGCTCCACTCGCGCCTCCATTAAATATGTAGCTCGCGCCAACTGGCGTGATCGGTTGCTTGCGTCCTGGCTCACGCTGTAGCTCATGCCAATCTTCAACACTCATCATGTTTACCAACTTGTGCTTCTCGGACTCGGTCCTTTCATCTTCAAACATCTTTTGCACGTAGCACTGGAAGTATCCTTGCAGCTTCTTGGCTCTAAGTCTTGTCACAGGACCTCGCAGCTACAATTCTGGATTTAGATCGGTGGTGCTACTACCAGACTCATCAGCAGTGTTCTGCATGGTGTTTCAACTTCATGACATCTAATGCGGCCGAGTCACTCAATGCTCGTCTATTGTGGGCTAGAAGATTTCATATTTGCTCAATGCTTGAGGTGTTCAGGAGTATTGTGAAAGAATGGTTTGTTGAGCGAAGGGTTGCCGCGCAGAGTTGGGATCAAGTGTTGACTCCAGAAGCTATGAACAAGTTATCAAAGAATGTTGAGCATGGACGATGTTTTTCCATTCGATGTATGACATTAGCACACTTGTGGAAAGTTGAGGTTGGCAGGGAATCGTATATGGTCGATCTTCAGCATCGGACTTGCGATTGTCATGAGTTTGAGTTGGATTTGATCCTATGGAGCCTACTGCTGCTTAGTCCGAGAACTCCTACGCAGTCGTGATAGGCCACGATGTCAGATGTCCTAGCACATGCCCTCGGGACCACACGACGAGCCACCTCAGTGAGCAACTTCTTCTTGGAGGCCTTTCGAGGTATGACATACCTCACACCCAGCACACTCTCTCCATCCAAGCTCTGAAAGTATGGTGTCAGAAGCTCCTCAGCTGAAATTGTTGTGAGCTGCATAGGCGAGGAACAATCTGATGGCCTCCAATCTTGCAACTGGTGTGAATGTCTCATGAAAGTCGATTCCTTCACTTTGAGAGTACCCCTTTGCTACCAGTCTGACCTTATTCCTTGTGATCACACCTTATTCATCCAGTTTGTTGTGAAAGATCGACTTAGTCCTAATGACTTTTTAGGTTTTCGACCTGTCGACAAGAAACCAAACGTCGTTTCTTGTGAACTGGTTCAGCTCTTCTTGCATCGCAATAATCCAGTCTGAGTTTTCAAGTGCCTCCTTGATGTTGGATGGTTCCATTTCCGAGATAAAGCATGTGAAGAGAGCATGCTCAGTTGATCCTCTGGTTTGGACTATGCTTCTTGGATCACCAATAATTTTGTCGACTGGATGGCTTCGGAGCCATTTGGGTATGGTGGCTTCTGTTGTGCCTTCAGCTAGTTCTTCAGTTGCTCCTTCAACTAGACCTTCAGCTGCTTCATCAGCTGGTTCTTTAGCTGATCCATCAGCTACTGCCTCGGCTCCAGTTTGTTCGTTAACTTCACTGATTCTTCCCCCTGTTTCAGTTATGGGGTTTGAGATCTCAGTATAATTTGTGTCCTCATTGACCAAGTTGTCTTCAACTGGTCTGGAATCAGTTTCAATGTCATCTTCTAGTGAAGCTTCAAATCACTTTGGAACAATGTGATCAACATGGTCCTGCGAGTTTTCAGATTCACTAGGTAGCGCTTGTACTGATGTACAGTGTTTCTCCTTGTTCCTGTACTCATCAGCAAGCTCATCAAATACCATATGACATGTTACTTCCACAACTAGTGTTCGTTTGTTGAACACTCTGTAAGCTTGTGAATGAGGGGCATTATAGCTGAGAAAGATCCCTTCATCAGCTTTGGACTAAAGGCTTTTGGTTGGGTTTTGCCATTGTTGTGGATGTAACATTTGCAGCCAAATACCTTAAAGTAAGACATAGAAGGCTTACGATCCTTGAACAACTCATAGGGCGTTTTGTCATGGTGATGACGATGGCACTTCTATTCTGAGTATGGCAAGTTGTGCTGACTGTCTCGGCCCAATAGCTTTGAGCTATGTTGGCATCTACTACCATTGCTCGAGCTGCTCCTTGAGCGTGCGATTTCTTCTTTCAACTACGCCATTCTGTTGAGGAATTCTTACAGCTGAGTGCTCATGAGTGATTCTTAGTTCACTCAGAAAATTGATCATTTGCTGATTGACAAACTCAGTTCCATTGTCGGATCTTATCCTTTGAACTGATTTTCCCTTGTCAGTTTGCAATCTTCTAATCAATGTTGATAGCTTGGCAAAAGTCTCATCCTTGCTTCTCAGAAACTCCACCCAGTATATCTTGAGTAGTCATCATTTACTACAAGAGTAAACTTCTTGCCTCTGGGGGTTGGTGGCTTCACTGGTCCAAATAGGTCCATGTGTAGCAACTAGAGAATGTCAGTTGTTCCTTGAGGATGGCTTTTGTTCTTGAATGATGACTTTACTTGCTTTCATTTCTGACATGGTCCGCAGACTCCAGCTTTCTTGTAAATCTCCTTGGGAAGCCCCTCAACCAACTCTTTCTTGACCAAGTAGTTAATTGTTTTGAAATTGAGATGATTCAGTTATCGATGCCATAGCCAGCTTGCTTCAGTTGATCCTTTGGAGAGAAAGCAAGCTTCTGAATAGCCGATTGACTAGTCAACAACATACATGTTGCCCTTTCTTACTCCAGTCAGGAGTATGGCTCCAGTTGACTTGTCTCTGATGTCACAAAAGCTGTTGTTAGAGTCGATTGAGTATCCATTATCACAAAGCTGGCTGATGCTTAGCAGTTTGTACTTCAGTCCTTCAACATGTGACACGCCATTGACGACAACTTTCCCTTTGACTATAAACCATTCTCCAATGGTTCGGCTCTTTAAGTTGTCTCCAAAAGTGACTAGTGGTCCCTTAACCACTTTATAACCATCGAGATCATTTTTGTCTTCGATCATATGCTTGGAGCACCCGCTATCCAGATACCAATTGGCTTTGGCCTTTTTCTTGGATAGGATGCTCTTTTCCTGTAAAACAAAAATCAGTTTTTAGGTACATGCATAATATCGGGTCCTGAGAGGTTAATCATGTTTTTTGGGAATCCATATCCGCCACACTCTTGGCTTTCCATATTTCAGAGATCCTTCAGAATTTGATCTCTTGATCAGCTTCGGACTTCTTGTCACTCTTCGACTGAGAGTTGTGTCATGTGATCTGTACCTCTGATGAGAATTAGGATAAAAGACTTCTACTAATATCCTCTCATCTTGTGACCTTAATGCTCTTTGTCTTGGCCAGTTTCTTCTGAGCCTTTGACCTTGAGCCTTTTGACCTTTGTGAGATGGCCAATTTGCAAACCAGTCATAGTTGGGATTGAGTCTTGGTTCATCCCTTGAGTCTAGATACTCATTGTACTTGGTTGCAAGGTCACTCGGAGTGAACTCCTTCAAAGAGATTGGATTATGTTTGCGTGCATAATACAATCTTGTATGCACATTTCTCTTGGGATTAGAAGAACTCCCAGGTTGATGTGTTGTTGGCCTTTGATGATAGGCTTGGTTTGAGGAGTTTGCAGATTTTTGCTGAACTGATGGCCTATTTTGAACTGATACCTTTTTCTGATAGACTGGCCTTGGGTGAACTTCAGGTCTCGATTGAGCTGATGACCTGGAATAGAATGATGACCTTTGTTGAAAGGTTGACCTTAAATGAGCTTTTGATTTTGATCGAGCTGATGATCTGGACTGATAGGCTGGTTTATGTTGAACTGGTGGCTTTGGCTGAGCTGCAAGCCTTTGAAAGACTGATTGTCTTCGAGTTGACTTTCTCGACTGATCAGTCTGATTTCTGGGCTGAGCTTGAGGAGTCTCTAAGATACCTTTATCTTTTCATTTCTCAACTGAGGGTGACTGAACTGGTCTTGTGAATCCTTTTAGGATTCCAGATTCATAGCTCTGAATAACTGCCTTGCCCTTCTCTACGGCAGTGAACTTACTATACCCCAGCCTTGGACTCCCTGCTTCAACTCTCTGATGACTTAGAATCTCATCTAGAGTTTGGGATCCCATCTTGAATTTGAGGGTCAATTCCTCTTTTTCAAGGATTTCAAGTTCGAGCTGCTCATTCTCAGCTTCCAGTTCAGCATTTCTAAGCTTCAGCTGATTAATTTCAGCTGGTTGAGCTTCAAGACTTTTCAGTCTTTCATTTTCAATGCTCAGCTCTTCCACTCTACTTCTTAGCTCATCATTTTCACCCTTCAGTTCAATATGCATGCTCGATACATAAGCTAACTGATCTTCTAGGATTCTTAACTGTTCATCCAGTTCATTCCTAGAGATTGAAGCTTCATGTATATGATAGAAAGAGGTTATAGAATCTGTTGTACTAACCTCTTCATCCTTGTCGGCCATGAGGCAAAGTAGGGCTTCATTATCTGAGCTGTATCTATCTAAGTCGATTCCAGATGGGTAGTCTGAATCATCCAGCATGGTATTTTCGGAGTTAGCAATCATTGATTTCCTCTTGAAGAAGCTTCTCCTCACTTTGGCCTTCTTGTCTTCAGGGAGCTCTGAACACTCATATCTGTAGTGCCCTTGCTTATGGCAGTGGAAACATTCTTCTATGTTTTGGTTAGCCACCCTAAATTGTTCAACTGATCGCTCAGCTGGCTGCTGGTTTCTTTCTCCCTTAGCAGCTTCATCAGCTTGGGGTAGAGCTGATTGTTGATTTCTGACTTCTCTCAGCTTTTCTAGTAATTTAGTCATTGACTGGATTTGCTCATTTATACCCTCAGTCACGATCTCCTTCTTATCAGCTGACTCTCTTCTTTGATCAGTCATCAATCCCCCTGGATTCTCTCTAGCAGGTGAGCCTCTTGGTTAGAAGTTATTTCTTCCATGGGCTTCTCTGAACCGATTTCTTTCAGCATAGAAAGAGGCATCAAGAGATGAAGAAGTGGATGCTTATCTCTTTCGGTTCAGGCAGTATTCATGAGCCTTGAGAGATCCAAACATTTCTCTAGGTGTAATGCTATTCAAGTCTCTTGACTTTTTAATAGCAATTACTTTCATATCCCATTCTTCTGTGAGATTGTTGAGAATCTTTGAATTCATCTCACAATTGGGATAGCTTCTTCCTAGATTATTCATCTCACTTATTATGCCTAGAAATCTTGTTTCAAGTCTTGAGATGGTCTTTTCCGGCTGCATCTTGAAGGATTCATATCTGTCAACCGCGAGCTGGAGCTTGTTTTCTTTAATAGCCTCAGACTCTTTGCATAGATCTGCAAGTAAGTCCCAAATCTCCTTGGCGGTTCTGCAGTTCTTTATATCCTTCATGCGATCCTCGTCTAGAGTTTGGAATAGTGCTGCTTGAGCCACAAACTCTAGATTCTTCAACTTCTTCTCTTCACTTGTGAGAAGATGAGTTGGCTTCAGGATCCTTGCCGGTTGATTGACATCCACAACGTAGACTTCATTGTCCATCATTATGTTGATTGGACTGTCTTCAATAACCTCCCACATGTTTTCATGGATCGAGCATAGATGAGCCTTCATCATTCTGCTCCAATTGTCATAATTCTCAACTGCAAAAAGATGTAGGTTATGGTTTCCCATAGCTTGAAACATTAGCACAGATAAACAGATCTGATTCAGTTGGTCTGCAGAAATAGTTGATCCTTAGAATCAACTGCTCTGATACCACTTGTTGGTCTCGGTATGAGTCTATGTCAGTTTAGAGGAGGGAAGTGAATAAACTGACTTAAAAACTTTAAGCTTTGTGCGGAATATATGGCCTTGACTCGCTTATGACAATTTATCCGTGCACTTAATCAGTTGAGACTGATGGTCTAAAGGCTTTGCTTATCAGTACAGCTTGTGTGCTATTGTGTGCAGTTTAAGAGCATGCAAGAGCTTTAAGCATAAAATACAGCACACACGAGACTTATAGAGGTTCGAAGCTTCCTGCTTCTACGTCCTCTCTTCCTTCCGCAGAAGGGCAGTCTACTATGTAAGTGTAAAGTTTCTTTATTATAATTACATAGTGAAGAAATCTGTTGGACCTGAAAACAGTACCCTTCAAACCGAGCACGACCTCCTTTCTAACTGTTGTTGTCCCGAATGAACGGACATTCGGTACACCCTTCCTCAGCCGGTTTTTAGGTCGACAACTCACACTTACTGATCCCAGCTGCTCGCTGAGACTTTAGGTGTTATTGTCCGTCTTTACAAGATTTTAGATCTCCCTCGATCTTCAAGAAGGCAGTCTTGAATCTGTTATCAACCTTGAGTGCTCCTTCAACTTGAACTGAGTGCTTGATCTTTGAAGAACTGAACTGAGAAGCTTTGCTCTGGCTGGAATTCTTCATCAGCTAGCTACTTTCTTGGAACTTGAAGCACGCCTTCTTAGTTAGGACTTTTTGCACTTAAGAGATTTAAGCTTTGAGCTGTGAGGAGGAAGGAAGAAAGCTCAATATCTGCAAAATAGCAGGAGTTAGATTGATGATAGTCTTGGCGAAAAAAGTCTTGGCCAAAATGAGATTCACTCTTTTTATATAGATAAGTGATTTTTTGACCATTGTGATTGGTGATTCAGTTGATTTCGCCAGTGGCAGTTTAATGCCTGTAGCCATTTGAAGCTTTGAATGAACTAGCCATTGAATTTAATGACTTCTACTCCAAGATCGTCAGGATCTTTCTAAGATTTCCTTTCAGGATCTTCATTGACTGCTTATCAGAGAGAGCAGGTATTTTGGCTACCAATTTTGGACTTTCAGCTGATGGGCTCTCAGCTGTCTCGACTTTCAGCTCTGAGATTGTCCAGTTGGTAGTTCCTCAGCTGCCTTAAGCTTCAGTCCTGGGATGGTCCAGTTCAGCTACATTGATCTTTGGCTGCTTAGCTTCAAAAGCTTTCAGTTCTGGACTTCCAGCCGACTTCTTTGTTTGAGCTTTTCTGGCTCGAAGTTATCTGAGCTTTTCTCCCAGCTAACTGTTGGCTCCTCTTAACTGACTGATCTTTGATCAGTTCAGTTTTAGCTTTCAAGCTGGCTCTTCTCTCATCAGTCTTTCTTGGCCTTCAGCTAGACTGATGATTACTCATCTGTGGATGCTTTCCAGTCTTCAAAGTTCTATTCCCCCTTTAGCTTTTCTTAAGCTTTGAAGAGTTGACTTTGACTGGCCTGATTGAGGCATTCTTTTAAGCTGATTGGCCATGTTTCAAAATAGCTGACTCTCGCTCCAGCTAAGCTGAGATTCGAAGTCTTACTTGGTCATTGCCCCCGACTTCCAACTTTAAATAACCTGCAGTTTTTCATGAAACTTTCGCATATGTTTTGACATTTCATTAAAACCATCAATTGGGCTACTATGATAGTTTTTCCCAACAATAACGAAAAGGGTTACAATTATCATTAATGCATAACGATACAGTATGGCATAATAATTAAGTCATAATTAAGGATAACGATTAAGGCATCAATAAGACATACCGATTAAAACATAAATTGAGACATAATGATAATACAAATTAAACATAACGATAGTAAAAATTAAATAACAATAGAGTCATAATTAGTGCATAACAATTAAGGCATAAAGAAAGCATAATGATTAAGGTATAAATAAGGCATAATGATCGTTAAAGCATAAATTAAGGCATAACGATAATAAAAAAAACACATAACAATAGTAAAAAATTAATAACGACAGTTTTAAAATGCATAAGGATAATAACGAAACACAACTAGATCGTTACCATATCACAATATATATCGTTATGCACACTATCCATTCTTAAAGCATACAAATACAAACATTAAAGCAGAATATATGAGCCGAATGCTATAAAAACTATCGTTATTCACAATATTTATTGTTAGAGCATACAAACACAAACATTAAAGCACAATTGTAGCGCCCCGATCCCGAAAGATCGTGAAAATGGACGCCACGGGGTGGGAATTAAGAAGCGGGAAAGAAAGGGGTAATTTAATTAACGACGGGGTGATAATCTAAAAAGCATTAATGTTTGGAATAAAATTTAACAACCGAGTATGCCAAATATAGGTTATGCCTTCCGGAAAATTAGACAGCATAACCTCTGTAACTAGAGCGAATCATCGTTTATAACGGCTTATAAGAGAAGAATGGAAGTTGTAACAATTCAATAAGCCCTTTCATAGGCCAAACGGAAATAAATAACCAGATACCAACAATCAATAGATCCATTCATAGGTCGACAAAAGAAACAGACACCAATATGCTGATCAAATGAAGCCCTTCCATAGGCCAAAATGAATGATCAAATAGACATAACGAAAGACAGACTTCCTCCCATTGTAATAATTATATAGCTAAGCATATGATACATGTTAACTAGGAAGTCAACAAATGTTCAGAATCAGAGAAGCAGAATCATATCAACAAAATACCAAGATCAGAGTTCTTAGTATTTACTAAAAGAATATCATAAGTGCGAAAGCTCAATTCTTAACAGAATACTAACAAAAAGAGACAACGGAAAAATATGTAAATCATAATAGCCCATATCTCAGCCTCGTCACCTCCACACTCCAGCCTGCTGACCTGAAAATGTTTGAAAAGATTTGAGCTGAGTACTAATGCACTCAGTGGGCAAGTTCTCACAATTTAAGTTATGCAAATCATTTTGTAAAAGTAATCTATCTGTGTCCATGCAGGTAGTGAAGCTTAGGAGGTTTAAAAGTTGGAAGCAACCTAAGTTCACCAAAACATTTTATCGTGAAGTGCTTAAGAGTATAACCCGTCACTGCCTGCAACCCAAACTACATCACCAGCGCATAACGTTGAGTATGGCCATAGTATACCCAAAGAGTATAATCAATAAGTGTTTTATTTTAGTTTCACCGACAAGGAGTAGGGCAGGACAAATAATGCATGCATACTGTAGCTACTCACATTGATACAGCGCTGGTAGATGAGACTTCGACAACATACAGTAGCACGTAAATATTTAACACAGATAGTCACATATGCAGTTTTAGCAAAGCAAAGCTTAATAACTCGAAAGCAAAGATAGTATAGTATAACCCACCTTTCTCGGGATTCTGAAAAGCTAACTCCTGAAGAATCAACCCTGATACTCTTTCTCTAGCTCAGCTGGTACTACAGAAGGTAAACTTTAACTTAGGATAAACGCTATATTTCCGGAAATTAATCTACTATAAGCGGAGCTATAATTAATTCTATTCTATTCTAAAATAGATTGCGCGAATCTAGAGACCTTGAATAATTTCGACGAAGAAGGAAATAAATTTCAAAACCTTATTCTTGCTTTACTGGGATCAACTGATTTGACAAAGGTCTCTTTCCAAAACTTTCCATTTATCCAAAGTTTACCAGATCTACGCTATGACACTTTTTAACCGCTCGAAAATTACGAAAATATTCAGGGGTGATACCATACATGCCAAGAGTAAAGAATGAGAATTTTAGAATTTTTCGATAACACATGCTCTCGGAAATAAAATAACTGCTTAAATTAAATAATCGATATTATTCAAAACTCATCCGAAAATTACGAAATTCGACGGGAGCATAGGAAATATTATTTCGAGCAACTTTCGAGAAGAAATTTTTTCGATTTGACGACCCAAAATAGGTGAAACGGGATAAAAACCGAAACTGATCGGTAACAATATTCACAAATTTTAGCTGAAAATGTATCGGTCTCGATCAAGCTCGATACTCGTTGGATTTTCGCTCAAAAGTACAATTTTTGATAGTGCAGAAAATAAGGAATTTAATGGTGTAATCAGATCAAAGATCGGACGGCTAGAACATAAATTCGAACTGGGCATATTTATAATATAATATTTGGATCCGGATTTCAAACGATGAGAAATCAAAAATCTATTCCGGTTAACTACAAGATCCAAATGATCAAAGACGATTTATAAAAAGAAGATTTCTAATACGACTATCCAGGAAGAGTAGATCTGATATTTACATAAAATGAAAACGGGGAAAAATATCGAAAACTCACAACATCAAAAATTGGAATCAGTAGAATTAAAGATAATCGAAATATAAGCATATTTAGAACTTGAAATTTCTAAATTCATTGGTCCGAATGACCAGAATCGGAGAAAGTACCTTCTCCGAGGAGTTGGCGATGGTTACGATGATTTTCCATCGTGATCATCCTTCATGTCATCATTTCAATCATGTATTCGTGATCTACGCGTTGACACCTTCAAAATGACTATTTCAGAATTGAAATAGGAAACTAGAGTCGTATATTCTCTGGAAGCTGCTCGGTGTTTCGATTTTGAAAATGAATGAAAAATGAAATCTTAAGCTCCTATTTATAGAGGAAAAATAAATAGGATAATAACGAATAAAAGAAAGAGGATAATGATGGAAAAAGAATAGGATAATTATGAATAAGATAATCTTTTGAAAAAGAAATTGAAAAATGACGGATGTGTCTTTTTCTATTAAATTTATTATTTTCCAACTTAAAGTTGTGCCAAGAGTTCATTTGAACTCGAAATTAGAAAATTCAAAGTTTGGCACGATGCTCGAAATTTTTTTCTATCAACCCAAGAAAAATATTAGAACATATTTTTAAAACAATTTTTGACCAAAACAAAATGTAACAGATTTTCCTGCCTGCGATTTTTCTTTATTTGAATCATTTAAGGAGCCAACTTATTTTCTAAATTACCAGAGGGTAACATAAGTTGAATAAAACTTTCTAAAATATTTCGGGGTATTACAACAATATATATCGTTATGCTATAAAAACAATCTTTAGGCAAGATCTCGAACACAATAGCATTATCGTTATGGGGTAAGCAACTATCGTTATGCTTTGAACAACTATCGTTATGCCCTAAACATCTATCGTTCATCAAGATCTCGACATATTACCACTATCGTTATGGTTTTACAACTATTGTTATGGTTTAAGAACTGAGTTCGTTCGGTTATGGTATGCACACACTATCATTATTGGATAAAAACTAACCTCTCTCCGTTTAGAGGGGTTGCTTTCTGCCTGATTTTGTTCCTCCATTGATGTCGTTGTCTTCTTAGTCTTCATGGTTTTTCGGCCACTTGTGTTCACGATATATTTTTTTGGGTTTTCCGGTGAAGTGATTTGAAGAGGAGAGAGTGTGAATAAAACTGTGTTGGGAAAGGTTAAAACGATTGTTTTTCATTCAAGATTTGATTCAGATTTTATTCCCACTTATTAAAACGTTGAAAGTACAAACTGTCATACCTTTTGAGAAAAAGATTTTTTTTATTCTGATTTTGTGGGCCGAAGGGTGTAAATATAGTACAAATTGTCCAAATAACTCCTACACCCTTAAAACTTGCCCAACTATCCAAATTTTAAAATTAAATTGTCTAGATAAAATTTGAAAATTAGAATTCCGGATAACCAAGCTATCATATTTATGGAGGATACACCATTTTTGTAATGAGTGGTCCGCAATTAAATGTAAGGATGAATATCACATGACATTGGTGAATAATTAATAAACTAACACATATTAAATAAGTTCTAAATGTTGAAAACTAATTAAAAATATTAAAAACCAAGATAATAACTTATTCATTATTAATCTTAAACTATTTTTTCCAAGTATATTGATCGATATGATCAAGTGTAAGTATTATATACTTATTGGGCGATACTTTTGAATCAAAAAGAGATATTCCCTTGCCCACCATTTCCGAACTTTATATAATATAAAAAATTTGAATTTGCGATCTCTTTTTTCCACTTCATTAATTTCGTACCATTTTCTTTACATTTAAATAATTCTTTTTTTTTTCTTCTAAAAAAATAATAATTCTTTTTTCTATTTTCTTTTCACTTTTATTTGAAGTCTTTGTTGCATGGACAAAATGAATCGAATAATGATGACGCTGCTAATAACATGCTTCTCCACCATTCTTTTTATTAATCCCCCAATGGGAGTAATAATCAGTCGAATGATGAAGCAACCTTTGCAGATTAATTAATCAAATACTTTAATTACAATAAATGTAATGAAACCAAAAAGAGAAAAAGAAACAATTAAAATAGACATATTTTCCTCAAAATTTAAAAATTTAAAGTACTTTGTATATATATATATATAAATTATATGCTTTTAGTTTATGTTATTAATTAACCATATGTGTTGGCTTTTATGAATATGAGCATCATGAAATAAACTTCTTCTTCCGGGATGAAATCCTCTATTCAAGATTTGGTGTTCCAACCCGTATTCCATAATCGAATTCACAAGTTTAATTATAGATATTACAAAAATAAAAATTAATTTTAACATAATCGATCTAGTTGCATTTGTCAACAAAAGATTGAAATTTAAAAATTATAAATTATATTTTTAAAATAATCAACCATAATCATTTCTTTGAAAATTAAATACTAAAAAATAATTATAAACCCTAAATGGATGGAGTGAACCCTAAAAACAATCAAAAAATTAAACTAAAAACATAATAAATTAAAATTGACTAAAAAATGGAAGAAAACTTCATAAATTTGTTTGTGGAACACGAGTTGGAACACCAAATTTAGAATAGAGGATCACATCCGTCTTCTTCCCCCGCCCCTTCAATTATATTCAAAATAGAGATCCTTTCTTATTTAGGCCCCGTTGAAGCTCATAAATTAGCTTGAAAAGTCTTAAGTGCGACTGTTTTATGGGACAAAATTCGTAAGGAGTTAATATTTGAATTCAAACACAATCAAACATTGATAAAATTACAAACGTAACATGGAATATAAGTTTTACTTTGGATCTTGACCCGTCTTATGAATTTCGACTCATAAAATGGGCCACACACAAGTTTTTATCATTAGTTTTGTTCACTGAAGTACTATAGTTTATATTATTTTTGTCTTACATTTTATTTATTTAAAGAATGTACACTAAGTGTACACAGCGCGTGCACACACTGTATATAGTCTTATTTACTCTATCCGTCCTATAATTGTAGTCACCTATTCATTTTTCTCCTGTCCCAAATTTATAGTTCATTTTTCTTATATATGTGCATTAAATTTTAATTTTTCTTAATATAACCCTATTTAATGTTCTTTAAAATTAAAATCTCTTATCTTTTGAATCAATAAATAAGGGTATATAAGGAAAAAATTATTTAATTTTACTTTTCCAAGTACATCAAATGATTTTTTTAATATGTGTAAAAAAGGGAAGGGGGGCTACATTTCTGGGACGGAGGGAGTATATATTAGCCTACACACTTTTATCAGCACTGTCTCTGTGGCGGCCACCTCACCAATTTTTATTATAAAAAATAAATTATTATAACATGACTAATCATAAAATTATACACTCTAATTATGGAATAATTAACTATTAAAATTATTTATTAGCTAAAAATTTGAAAATTAAATTCTAAAAAAATAATTATAAACAATAATTGGTTGAAATAAACCATAAATAATAATTACAAAATTATACTAAATCAAGAAAAACAAAATAAAAACTAGTAACATGGGTTCCACATAGATGGTATCTCGTGTCTGCGATGTTGTGTAGAATAACAAAACTATCCATATATACGCGTGTAATTATAATATGATTAGAAAATGAAATTATCAAATTGATCGCGCGTGTAGGTTTATTGAGTTTTTTTTGTTTAGGTTTATTGAGTTATTGACACGTCCATTTATATGTTTCCAATTACGTGTGAATCGTGAACTTTTTTATCTTACACGTCTCTAAAATTAAGTTAAATTTGGTGATGGGAGTGGGAGAATTAAAGTTGAACGTCAAAGTTTCTATTCACTATATAAACAAAAATGATGTGAAATCATTTTACAGAATTAAATACGTCAGGTCAAAATTCAGATTAAAATTATATTTATAATTCTGTTAATATTTAATTATATTTGAATTTAAATCTTAACCTGTTTTATAAATTTTGATATTAATACGATCTCACACGAGATTTCCTCAATTATATAAGTGAATTAAAATAAAATCACGTCATGAAAAACGACAATCTCTCAATTCGCAATCTCCAAATCAAAGTGCATATATGTTTATTTCAATTAGCAGAAAATATTATGAAAGTATGCTATATACACACACACACGTAATACAAGTGATCAAAGAGTCGAGACTGACAAACAATTTGTAGGCGAATAACGACATTTCGCATTCAATTATGAATCATACAAACTATATAGGTCAATGACTTACGTAATAACCCCCTCTCAAGTGTGGTGTAATTGTGAATTATTAAATAGAGCCTAAAATATCTATATTCGAATTTTATTTATTTAAAATAAAATCTCAAAATATCTCAAGTAACGATTAGTACAGATGCTCATAGGCATAGTTTCTCGACTCTATAACTAGCTACATCGAGTCATTCTTAAATATATAAATTCCAAGATTACATAAAATCCAATTATAAAGGAAGTAGTCTTACGAGGGCAAATAAATAAATGTTTATGGCAAAAACATGGGTACAACCGTACTACTCAATTGCTCCGATCTGATGACAATTTATATGATATTTTTCAATGTTAAAAGTAATAATTTTCGTTATTAGAAATGATACTTTTTTCAATATAAAAAATATTACCGTCTTCTTATTTTTATCCATTAATTTTTAATAAAAAAATATATTTTTTAATAAAAAAATATATTTTTTAATATTATAAGAGATATTTTTTGTTGTCATATATATACATGTATATATATATATAATTCCTAAAGAAAGAATAGCAGATTTATAAAAAGTCAACCTTTTGAAAAAAGAGAAAAGAAGCAAGAAAAATAAAATAAGAAAGAGGTGAGTAGAAAGCTGTCCCAAAAACATTATTGAATTAAAATAGTGGCTAGTCAGTGCATGTATGTACGCGGTTTGCTGAATTATTTTTCTTTTTATATCAGAAAATAAATAAGAAATGAAGAATTATTTGTCTTAAAAGTTTTGCTGTCATGCTACGTATGTTTCATTTTTTATTTTATTTTTTATTTTGGACTCATCATCAATTTCATTAGATTAATAACACAATTAATTTCATAAGCCGGTTATTAGTTTTATGTAGTGCGGGCATCTTTTCGTGGTAGTGAGTCTAGTGACATAATTTACCGCCGACTAATCCTATGATTTCTTCCGAATATATAATTCCAACATATGTGTGTGTAGTTGTAATAAAATTATCATGTTCATATTCATATAAAAGAAATTCTTATCATATCGTATTTGATCTTATTATGTCGTGTCGACACGAAATATGATATGATAACATGAATTGCGAGGTTTAGGAAAAACATTAAAATAATTATACTGAGGTATGTTTGAAATAATTAAAACGTACTAAACCTTTGCAATTGTAGGAACATTAATATCAACGACTTGAATTGCAATTCATATATTATAAGGCATTCCATATTCTTGCAGTTCTTCATTATTTATCCAATCATCTGCATTTATTGAATGTCGTGAAAATTAAAAAAAAAAAAGAAGGATAATGAAAAAAGGGTTGGCTAGTTGAGCCGTTTTAGAGAATTGGTGACTGCTATTCACTGCAAAATGCACGCCAGCTTGTCTCGAACTGTAACCTTCTTCCTGTTCATTCAATAAGAGCTTTTATTTATATTCAATGAGTTGAGTCACATTTTTTGGCATTTTTTTAACTCTACAACTTGTAATTCTATGGTGCATTGTTCAATAATACTACTGCAGATCCCTTTCAGCCCCCCTTTTGACCTCTCTCTCTCTCCCCCCTCTCAGTCCCAGCTACAGTCTCACTTTTTTCGTTTTTCCAACTATATCTGAAGAATCAAGCTCTATATATATTTGGGATCTTCCTCTCTCTCTTCTCACATTGTGTTTCTCCTGTGTTATGAATCTTGATTGCATATTTTAAGGCTCTGGGTTTTCAACATTCTTGAATGTAAACTCTTCTTGCATTCGTTGTTCTGTGTTTTTCTTGCATCTCACTCGGCCCTATTTTCTCATTTCTTGACTCAGAAAAAATAAATCAAAAGTTGACATTTTTACTGATCAAGATTCAATCTTGATTGGTGAAGTGCTGTCATTCGTTGATATTGGAAGGGGGCGATTAGTATTTCAAAATTTATGTAACTTATTGGGAAACTGCTTTATCTTCTTGGAGCAATGCAGTTTCTTCCATAGCCATTTCTGAGTTGGATTTGTCTAAATTCTTACTGAGCCATTCTTGAAAAAGATAATAATCTGGGAGTTTCCAAAATGGAAGAATCATTTGTGCCCTTTCGTGGGATTAAAAATGACATTCAAAACAGACTGCTTTGTTACAAGCAAGATTGGACTGGTGGAATCAAAGCTGGTTTCAGGTATGCTAGCCCTCAATTTCTTAGATATATATATATATATATATATATTTATATATGTATATTGTTTTAGCATACTCCTAGAATTTGCAATTTCTTTGGTGTAATAGTGTCTGTCCCATTGATTTTTTTTTCAGGATATTGGCCCCTACTACCTACATATTCTTTGCCTCTGCTATTCCAGTTATTTCATTTGGTGAACAACTGGAGAGAAACACAGGTTTGGTTATGTGTTTTAGATTTACGTTCCTTAATCATCACATATATATTGATGAATGATGATTTTGATGTTTAAAGCTATATACTTATAGATTGCTTAAACGTAATGAAATTTGTTTGTGATCAAGCTAGGATTATGTTAATTTGTTGTATAGGAAATGGCATTAATGATTTAATTAAGATGTTGTTTTGATTATGATGTACCTAAAAATTGCAGATGGAGTTTTAACTGCTGTTCAAACTTTGGCATCCACTGCTGTTTGTGGAATTATACACTCGATAATTGGGGGGCAACCATTGCTGATTTTGGGAGTTGCTGAACCTACTGTTATAATGTATACATTCATGTTCAACTTTGCTAAGCAGAGATCGGATTTGGGCCGTGATTTGTTTCTCGCTTGGACCGGATGGTGAGCGAGCTTTATCTCAAGATTCAGACGTTATTTGGTGATTCTTGTTTGAGCTGTTATTATCATTTGCCTAATGATGTCTCAAAAATAAAAATTTCAGGGTATGTGTTTGGACTGCAGCTTTGTTGTTCTTGTTGGCTATTCTCGGAGCTTGCTCGATCATCAATAGATTTACCCGTCTGGCCGGGGAATTGTTTGGAATGCTCATTGCAATGCTCTTCATGCAGCAAGCAATCAAAGTAAGAATATTGCGTGGTTTTTGTCATACTATTTCTATTCTTTCATTAATTCAAGAATTAGAGAATCCCTTTATTTCATTAACAACTTATAATGGATTTCAGCTTCTACAATATAACATTAATTCCTCAATTGCTCGTGTTAGGGACTTGTGGAAGAGTTTCGCACACCAAAAAGGGAAGATAGTAGTCTACCGGAGTTCATGCCTTCATGGCGGTTTGCTAATGGCATGTTTGCTTTGGTTCTGTCGTTCGGATTATTGCTAACTGCATTGAGAAGCCGAAAAGCTAGGTCATGGCGGTATGGGTCTGGTTAGTATCATCTTATGAACAAATTCATCGAGAGAATTTAGAAAGAGTAGCTTCCACCTTTGATTGTTACAAGAATAGGTGTAATATGATTGCTTACTATCTCATTACAGGTTGGCTTAGGAGCCTTATAGCTGACTATGGTGTACCATTGATGGTGTTGGTATGGACAGCAGTGTCGTATATTCCTGCTAAGAATGTTCCGGAAGGGATTCCAAGACGTCTCTTGAGCCCAAATCCATGGTCACCAGGTGCCTATGAGAATTGGACAGTGATAAAGGCAAGCTCATTGCTTAAATTTGTTAACCATTTCCTTCAAATTCTCCGATACAACATGAAAAGTTGATGGTTCGTGGTGACTATTATTTCAGGATATGTTAAATGTACCCCTTCTCTACATACTTGGGGCTTTCATTCCTGCAACAATGATCGCAGTCCTTTACTATTTCGACCACAGCGTTGCATCTCAGTTGGCTCAGCAGAAAGAATTCAATTTGAGAAAGCCACCTTCATTCCATTATGATTTACTGCTTCTAGGATTTCTGGTTCGTAGAACTCACAGTTGCCTGATCTTTAGCTATATAGACTATTTCGTATTCTTTCATTGATCTAATAAACAAACACTTGTTCGTTTTTTTTCTTCTTGGCAGACATTAATGTGTGGTCTACTTGGCATCCCTCCAGCAAATGGTGTCATTCCACAGTCCCCAATGCATACGAAAAGTCTAGCTACTCTCAAACACCAGGTCTCATCTTTTGTAACATTCCCTGTCCCAGTTGCTCCGATTTTGTAGATTCAGGGAACATTCTTGCAGATTTTGTAGTGTGTTTATGTCCTTACAAATAACCATTCTAAGCTTATTTCTTGAATAATACAGTTGCTTAGGAACCGACTTGTTGCCACAGCACGAAAGAGTATGCAAAAGAATTCGAGTTTGGCGCAATTGTATGGAAGCATGCAAGAAACTTATCAGCAAATGCAGACTCCTCTCATCTACCAGGAGCCATCAAATAGAGTATGCTCGTCCACTTAATTTCTCTTATTCACTCAACTAGGAAGTAATTGTTGCATTGATCTTGTCCGAGCTAGTATCTTTAGATTCCCGTAGCAGAAATGAATAGACATATCATATATGGTCATCAGGGTTTGAAGGAGCTGAAAGAGTCAACGATTCAGTTGGCATCGAGCATGGGAAGCTTTGATGCTCCAGTCGACGAGACAGTTTTTGATGTTGAAAAGGAGATTGATGATTTGCTGCCCATTGAGGTCAAGGAACAACGTGTGAGCAACTTGCTGCAAGCCATTATGGTTGGAGGATGCGTTGCTGCAATGCCTGCGTTGAGAATGATCCCGACGTCTGTGCTGTGGGGATACTTCGCTTTCATGGCCATTGAAAGCTTACCGGGCAACCAGTTCTGGGAAAGGATACTACTGCTGTTCACTGCACCAAGCAGACGATACAAGTATGTGCTGCTTGCTTCAAATATCTCAAACCTCGAAATTTTATGAACTAACCATCTCATGTAACAACTGCTAGGGTTTTGGAGGACTTCCACGCCACATTTGTCGAAACTGTGCCTTTCAAGACCATTGCGATGCTCACGCTATTCCAAACAACGTATTTGCTGCTTTGCTTCGGTCTCACATGGGTGCCGATTGCAGGAGTCCTTTTCCCTCTGCTTATTATGCTTTTGGTCCCAGTAAGACAGTACGTCTTGCCAAAGTTCTTCAAAGGGGCTCACCTTCAAGATTTAGATGCTGCGGACTATGAAGAAGCACCGGCTGTACCATTCAACATTCCACCGGTAGATTATATCATGTTCTAACTAGTTCATTTTCATCAAATCCTGCAATGCTCGTGTTTGGTGTCTTAAATTCTTATTGTCCGTGCAGGAGGGAGAACTTGGGTCTCGACTATCTTTTGCAGACGGAGGAGAGATCTTAGATGGAATGATCACAAGAAGTCGGGGTGAGATCAAGCATATCTGCAGTCCAAAGGTCTCAAGTTCATCAACAACTCCTGCGAAGGAGTTCAAACTCCAGAGCCCCCGTCTCTCGGAGAAAGCATACAGTCCGCGTGTAAGTCAGCTAAGAGGAGAGAGAACGCCTCAGAGAGGAGTTCCCAGTCCGAAGATTGGAGAACAAGTCGGGCCGTCTCATCTGGGAATAAGTCCGCGTAGCTCGACTTCAAACCAGTGAGAAACAACTAAGATCTGTGGAGATGGATCGAGCTTGATATAGTCATAATTAAGTTTTTTTTAGAGGCTTTGAGTTGGTTGTGTTTATTGTAAAATCTTCTCCAACAGGGGGAGACCTGTATAATTAACCTTACATTCATTCCTTAAATTAATGCTGAAAATAGTAAGTCAATTTCTCATTTTTCTGTCACTAAGAACATGCAAATGCACTTCACTATAGATCGAGGGTGTGGTCTGGGTAAATTTTGATCATGTATTATTATTGCTTACCAAACCACAAGGGTTAGTGCAATAGGTTCAACATATATGCATCACTTCTCTTAATCCCTTTTGCTTATGTCCGAATCGGCCACATTAATAAGGCAATCTGGGAAATTAGACAACCAAGAACTCGAAGAACAAAGAAACGAAACATATCTAGTTAGAGAATGAACAACGTCCTCATTAGCACTACCATACATATATGAAAAATCCAGAGTTAATTTCGATTTTGATCCTATAGGACATTGGGTATTTCAATTTTGGTTCCGACACTCATTTTTGGTCCTTTCTCAAAAAAATTGCCCAATTTTAGTCCCATAGGTTTAAGAATATCATTTTTGGTCCCATGATTTCAAGGTAAAAAAAGGGACCAAAATCGATACTAACTCCGTTTGGGATAAAAAATGATAGTGTCGGGATCAAAATCGAAATACCTGATGTCCTATGGGACCAAAATCAATATTTTCTCGAAAAACCCACGGCAAAGCCGCCTGGTGCATTGTTAAAAGTTGCTCATTGTCAAGCATATTATCACGACCGCTAGGGTACACAATAAGGTGAATAGAAATGAGAGATTCGGAGAAAATTCGGACCGGACTGAGATCGTTCTCTATGCACAAAATAATACCTAGTAAATTTGCCATGAGTTCAGAAGGTCGAGCAGCAACATCAATGATTTGTCCAAAACACAATTACACAAACAAAGGGGTGTGTTAAACAAGTGATAGAGTTGTTAGTGAACATGTATATATCATGCAACAAAATAAAAACACACATGAAAATGATAGATAGATAGATACAAAACTAACAAAAGGGAAAGAATTTAATAAAGTTTGCTTTCGAAAATGTACAGTGCAATGCACAAACAAATTAAAAAGCAGGGGTCAGAAATGAAGTGAAGATCAAGAGATTGAAGGGTCCTACGTTGTTTGATCATTACAAACACGAAGACGAAATCAAAAGAGAAATGTTATAAAATATTTGTGGTCTGCTACCATTGACTTACCAAGTGGGAAACACTTTCATGTCACTTCTGTAATCATCATACAATCTTTGTTCCTATTTTTCAATGCCCTTTATAATTAATCAGACAAAAACACAAAAGCAGCTGCTGATACGACCCGAGATAGAGATAGTGTTAGGGTTCTAATTGTCTATATAAGTTGATGTGTACGTAATTTATTATCAGATGTATAAATTAAGAATTATTCTGATTATATTCATCTCTCTCTCTCTCTATATTCCTATCTTTTAAAGAGTTTGCACTTGTTTGAAGTGGTGCTACGTTGATACACGCCGAGAGTCGCATTAATCAGTTGCATGACCCTTTTCCAGGAAAAAGGCTACTATACACACAACATTGATATTATAATACTTCTTCTGGTTTCCCTTCACTTTTTACACATATTAAAAATATATTTAATGTACTTGAAAAAGACAAATAATGTTAATTTCAAAGAACATTAAATATAGGTATGTTAATTTAATACATATATATATAAGAAAAATAGATAATAATTTTGGAATGAACAGAAAAGAAATAAGAGATCATAATTATGAGATAAAGGGAGTATGAGAATATGAAGTCCGAGATAATAATAATAATAATAATAATAATAATAATAATAATAATAATAATAATAATAATAATAATAAAGCGGCCACCTCAATTATCTCAAGTAAAATCTAGCCCTCGTGACACATGATAAAGATTTGGTGAATTAATTTATGAAATAGAATGTGATAATAATAAAGTTGAAGTTAGGCGGGTCGGCTAAGATCAATTAAGACAAAAACATCCGCCATTTTCGGACACAAATCAACACAAGTCAAGAAGAGAATCATGGATGCCTTCTTTTTATCGAATCTCATATATAATCATCAAACTCTTGAATTAATTTGTTATTCTTATCTCATATATATATATATATATATATGTATGCGCGCGCGTGATGATATATTTACCTTAACTTTATTGTTTTGAACCAATTTGTAATAATGCCATTTAATTGGCAATATATAGTCAATTACATAATGAATTTCAGACTCCACCCTGATTTGATCTTGTGATAATGTTTTTGATGAATTCTTATTGATTATGTGCAGTGCCCCAAACTCGGAGGCCCGATGTACTAATGAAATAACCCATGAGAAAAAAAATTCAAAGCCTAACATAAATTATTTTTTTGAATTATGAAAATTCCAACATCACTTTGTTTAAAATAAGACATTTCGAATGACCAATTAAAACATGTTCAATTATGACTAGTCAAAAAATTATCTATCAATCTTCAAAATATACCAACAAGGCCACGACGCTCACACACATCCATAAAACATTTAAATAATCCATAAACATACATCAGAAGCATAAATAATTATATCTGTTGACCATAACTAAATAGAGTCAATATTTTCAAAATTAAAATATGATCAACTATACAAGATGTTCCCATTAATCCACATTTGCTACCTGCCATCATCAATTACTTGAAAATATTTTTAAATAATGGGGCTGAGTGCCAGAAAACACCCCATGAGAATATTCATACATTCGTCCAATAATTTGCAAAAAGAATATCAATAAATCCACATTCGACATTGAAGTTACATAAACTGTGCGATCATGTTCATCATCATGTACTTGAACATTGTTGTGAACATGCAAGGTCAGAATGTAAGTACTTAAAGTAAGTAAAGAACACGAGATTAGTAACCCTGTTCGATCAACTGATCTATGTCAGGGGGACTTCACAAGTCCGTGAGAAACAGTTCACTACTCCGTTGAATGGTTGCAAAGGCTATTACAAGAAGACTCCCGTCACTCGACCCCTTTCCTACCCAATTCAACCTCTTTCACTAAATTGAATTGCAAGCTCCCCTCACAACCTAGAATCCCTCTAATTCCCACAGTAAATATCTCCCAAGACTCCTCTAAGTGTGTATGAAAGTGAGTTTCAAACACAGACTAGAAACACAATGATCTTGCTGGGGTTTTTTCGAATTAAGCCCCACAGGATCTAATTGGATAATCTATAATTCTACATGCATGCAAATCATGATTTTATGTGTGATGATATAAAATCAACACGTTGAACATACTATGCAAGTTCATCGAATTAAACGCAGCGGAATAAATTAATTCGAATGAATCTACTTACACAGATTGTAGGGTTGATGACGAGATTACATGTCTAATCTTGTTGCTGTAGAAGAACGGTCGAACTTGGCCTTTTCTCCACTGTATTCGAGCACCACCAAGGCTGCAGAGATACTCCTTGATCTTCTACTTTATTTTCGATACCCGTTTAGATGTAGAGTGGGCTACAAGCTACTAAACTATATGGATAACCTAGGGAATTAAGTGTAACTAAGAGGGGCTGCTCGTGTACCACTAATACACGCCTCTTCCCTCTTTAAATACAGAGGGAGGCGTGTATTTTGGCTCCCAACACTGATGGGTTTGGGCCTTTCCACTTATTCCATTCCCACAGTCCATTAAGGTATTATTTGAGCTACAGTAGGGATCTAGAAGAATATTAAATTGGCCTACTAATTTATTTAATATCCAATATCCAATACTTAGGATATAATTAAATAAATTAAGTGTTATTTTTATTCCACTAAAGAAATAACACTGACCTACCAATTTAATACATTTTACTCAATGCATTCTTCTTTAGTCTAGCCATTCCCCATGTTTTAGATATAATGTCCATTAATTAATTATGTAAGCTCTGACAGCTATAATTAATTAATTCTTCCATTCCTAGAGCAGTACCACACAAGCTTTACCATGTACGAAATAAATTCCACCTGCAGGGTTTCACATGTACTTGTGTTTACTCAAGGGGACATCATCAACCTGGCACACCAAGATATGGTGACCAAACACAGTGCATGACCCATCATGTGTGAATATGTTACTACCCAAACTATCGAGATTATTGACTTTATCAAGAATCCCACCCATTGATAAATCAAAGTAATAATCATAACACACATACGTCCATCACTGTGTAAGGCTTAAGAACCCAAACTCTGTGGATCTTTATTCTCTCCCTTTAGAGTCAGACCAGAAAATAGTATCCTGTCGCGATCCTCCTTAATACACGCATCAGTGTATCAGAATAATCAGTTAGTCAAGATAAACTGACTATCAGATTATTCTACAGTCTACAATGGTTGGTTCAGGACCATCTAAACTGCGAGCCTTTTAATACTTTGCAAGGAATCCGATGATATGATCTGCACCATGTGTTTACCCACACCATATCATCTACAATGCAAGTATAAGAAAACATGCATGTATAAACGTATAACAAAGTAAATAGATGCACATATAGTGATTGCAATAATAATCAATCTATATCGTCAAAATCATTGTTAATAGTATACAAAGACAAACTTTCAGTATACAATTCTAACAATCTCCCACTTATACTTAAATCATGTTTTTTAAGTATAGAACAAAAATTGGCAAAACTCTCAAACTATATACAAATCTCAAAATGCAATCTCGGGTTTGTATCTTACTCCCATTTTCTCCACGTGACCATCAAAGGTCTTAGCCAACAGGCTTTTCATGATTGGATCAGCCAGGTTGTCCTCCGATGCAATCTTGACCACTAAAACATCTTCTCTCTTAAAGATTTCTCATATAAGATGGTACTTTCTCTCTATGTGTTTACTTGCTTTATGGGTTCTAGGTTCCTTCGAATTTGCCACCACACTTGAGTTATCACAGTATATCATGATACTTCTAGGCAAATCAGGAACCACACTCAAGTCCAATAAGAAGCTCCGGAGCCAGACAGCTTCCTTTGCAGCCTTAGAGGCAGCTACATATCAGCTTCTATGGTGGAGTCAGCAATGCATTTCTGCTTGATGCTCCTCCATGCAATGGCTCCGCCTCCCAAGGTAAACACATAACCCGAGGTAGATTTACTCTGATCTTTATCGGCTTGGAAATCTGAGTCCGTGTAACCCAAAGGAACGAGACTATCACCGCAGTATACCAGTATATAATCTCTAGTCCTTTTCAGGTACTTGAGAATATTCTTTACTGCAGTCCAGTGTCCTTTTCCAGGGTTAGACTGATATTTTCTTACCATGCTAACTGCATAGCATATATCAGGCCTAGTGCATAGCATAGCATACATGAGGCTTCCCACAGCCGAAGCATATGGAACTCCCTTCATCTCATCTATCTCAGGCTGTGTCTTGGGACACATATCATTTTGATAGATGTATTCCATGCCTGAAAGGTATAAAACCTTTCTTGGAATCTTGCATGTTAAACCTAGCTATCACTGTATCGATATAGGTCGCATGGGATAAGTACATCATCCTTTTCTGGCGATCTCGAATGATCTTGATGCCAAGGACGTGTCCAGCTTCTCCCAAATCCTTTATATCGAACTGCTTGGACAACCACACCCTTATGTTCGATAATACCTTCTTATTATTTCCAATAATCAAGATATCATCAACATACAGTACTAGGAATGCCACCATATTTCCGTCACTCTTCTTGTATACATAGCTCTCATCCAGGCTTTGGAGAAATCCATATGACTGAATGAACTCGTCGAACCGGATGTTCCAAGACCATGATGCTTGCTTAAGTCCATAAATGGATCTCTTAAACTTGCAGACTAGGTGTTCTTGGCCCTTAGTAATGAATCCCTCTGGTTGCTTCATATGGATGTTTTCTTCAAGACTTCCATTCAGGAAAGCTGTCTTGACATCCATTTGCCATATCTCATAATCCAAATGAGCGGCAATAGACAGGAGAATCCGGATCGACTTAAGCATAGCAACCGGTGAAAATGTTTTCTTATAATCGATCTTTTCTTTCTGAGTATAGCCTTTCGCCACCAATCTAGCTTTGAAGGTTTCAACCTTCCCGTCAGATCCTCTCTTACGTTTGTAGACCCACTTGCATCCAAAGAGTTTTACCCCATCAGGTGGTCCTACAAGCTCCCAGACTTGATTGTGATCCATAGATCTAATCTCAGATTTCATTGCAATTTTCCAAGATTCTGTATCTTTGTCTTGTACTGCCTCATCATAGGTCCTGGGATCCAATTTATTAGGTCCTTCCGAGAAATTTGAAGATTCTTCCAAACCAATGATTCTATCAGGTTGTCGAACAACCCTTCCACTGTGACGAGGCATTTCTCGTACTTCCGTGACATGTTGTGCAGTTACTGGTGGTTTCTCTTCTTGTATAGGTGGTGTAAAATCTGTGTTCCCACCTCGAAGTTCCTCAAGAACAATCTCACTTCGAGGCTTGTGATTTATCACATAGTCTTCCTCTAAGAATTGGGCATTGGTGCTGACAATGACCTTCTGATCCTTATGACTATAAAATAAACCACCCCTTGTTCCTTTCGAATACCCAATAAACAGCCTCATCTCAGAACGTGGCACCAGTTTGTCAGCTTCCTTGTCTAGCACGTATGCTGGACTACCCCATACTCGAATGTGACCTAGACTGGGTTTCCGACCAGTCCATAGTTCTAGGAGCGTGTGTGGAACTGACTTTGAAGGGACCATGTTCAAAATATAAGCTGCAGTTTCTAGGGCATATCTCCAAAATGAAACAGGCAATTCTGAATAGCTCATCATCGATCTAACCATCTCTAATAAGGTTCTATTCCTCCTTTCCGCTAAGCCGTTCTGCTGTGGAGTGCCAGGCATAGTCAACTGTGATGTAATCCCATGCTCTGCTAAGTATTCCCTAAATTCAGTTGAGAGATACTCACTACCACGATCAAATGTAGTGTCTTGATACTTTTGCCTGTTTGTTTCTCCACTTCCGCCTTACATGTTTTGAAGAACTCAAAACACTCAGACTTGTGATGCAATAGGTAAATATATCCATATCTTGAGTAATCATCAATGAACGTGATGAAGCACTCATACCCTCCTCGAGCCTGAACTGACATAAGGCCACATAAGTCAGAGTGAATCAAATCTAACACCTCTTTGGATCGATTTCCTTTAGAAGGAAAGGGCCGCTTGGTCATCTTACCTTCCCAATAGGATTCACACAAAGGAAACATTTCCAAGACCAATGATGCCAATGGTCCATTGTTTATAAGCCTTCGAATCCTCTTAAGGTTAATATGACCAAGCCTTAGATGCCAAATATAAGTTTGATTCAGTTCATAAGGTTCATTTCTCTTATTAGGGTTTGTGATCGATGTATTTAAGAATTGTGTTTGTGTAGTGTTTTGCATAAGATTAAGTATATAAAGATGTCCATCCGATGTGCCAGAATAGATAAAATGTTTTCCACTTGTGATAACGACCTTGCTATCAAAAGAAACTGAATATCCATTCAAAAACAATTTGGAAACCGAAATCAAGTTTCACCTAAAATCAAGCACATAAAGACAATCCTTTAAAACTAAAACTCTATCACTACTAAAAGGTAAAGACACATCTCCCACTGCAACAGCCACCACTTTCGTAGCATTGCCCATGTAGACGGTAATCTCACCTTCACTCAGCTGCCTTTTCACCAAGAACCCCTGTAAGGACATGCAAACATGATCAGTAGCTCCAGTATCCACTACCCATGACTAGGTAGAACAAGTAGCTAAACATGTTTCAACAACCAAAGAGTGAGAAATACCCTTCTTCTTCCTCTTGTTAGGACACGCAGATTTCCAATGTCCCTGCTGACCACACTTGAAACACTTCGACTTTATGAAGTCCTCTGAGTGTACCTTAGCTTTGCCCTTCTTGTTTTTAGGGTCTTTAGGCACCTCCTTTACAGCTTTCAAGACGTCCTAGCTAGGTGCGCCTCCGAGCTTTCCTTTTGGAGATGCTCGGCTGTCTGAAGATCCATGAGCAGTTCTGATAAAGTAATATCCTTCTTTATCATATTGAAGTTCAGCCTAAACTACTCAAATCTCAGAGATAGACTTTGAAGCACAATGTCGATTTGGGACTCGGTGTCTAACTCGCCACCTAGGGTCTCGATCTCCGACAGGAAGCCCATCATCTGGAGAACGTGATCTCGTACCGATGTAGAATCTGACATCTTAGTGCTCATCAGATTTCTCATAGCTAAATGTCAAGCCGAGAGATTCTGGTATCCGAAGAGCTCTTTAAGGTTGACCATTATGTCGAAAGCGATTTTCATAGACTGATGTTGATGTTGCAACACACTTGACATAGAGGCAAGCATGTAGCAACATGCCATCTCATCAGCTCTAAGCCACTTTGCATAAGCTGCGTTCTGCTCTTCACTAGAATTCTCATTTGGCTTTTCCGGACATTCTTCATCAAGTACAAACTTGAAGTTCTCAGCAGTAAGGACAATGTTCAGATTTTTTATCCAGTCTTTATAGTTTTCACCAACTAGTTTATTTTCTTTGAGAATCGAGGACATGTTTGAGAGTGCCATGATGATATAGAATAACTGAAAATAAACATGCAGTACAGTCACAAACTTTAGAATAAAAACACATATAATTCAAAATCCGCAAAAGAAATTATATGCATATCCACTGACATCTTAAAATTATTTCTTACAAGCCACGTAGGGTGGACGTTTATAAAATTCATTTTTAAGCAGGTTAAAACCTAACCTTTAATTTACTTCCAGTCAAGTTTCTTTATGACAAGTAAATTAATAGTCAGATATAAACCCGGTCATATAACCTTCTAATTAATAAGCCACGTAGGGTGGACGTTTATTAATAAATTACATCTAAGTGTGCTTACCATTATCTTCACCCCAAGACCATTATTTCGAATTTTACCTCCTTGGTAGCAGGGCCGATTAGTTCTAATAATGTTCTATAGTTATCCGTTAGGAACTTTAATTTCTAGAGAATCCAGTAATATGACTCCTCCGTAGGGAGGCCGCCCATTACTTCTCAATTAAACTAGATTAATGGAGTCCGTTTTGAGATTTCTACATATTTTGGTATCTATCTCTCCCACTTAGTTATTTAAGTTTGAGGTTTCATTTTTATCCCATTTAAACATGCAATTAAATCACATAAAATGATAAACAACCATTGCATGCAAACAACATAATAAGCATAATAAGTAGGACCAACTATCATGGCTTATATCTCATGTTGTTAATGAGATAAACTTGGAAAAATAGCTCTTGGAAATCTGGACAACCCACACGGCCGCCGCCTCTCATGCGCCTCGCCGAAACCCTAGCTCCTTTAAGGTTTCGAGACGTGTTCGGATATCCTTCCTTTTCGAAACTGCTCCATTTTCCATCTTTGAGTTGATCTCCTTCCCTTATTCTATATTCTATACTAGAATAATAAGAAAAATAAAATACAACTCAAATACTCTAATAATTTATTTTCTATTGCATTAAAACAACGTAATAAATAAATTGCCTAGACCTAATCCATGAATTTTCTCATGGATTAAAAACTTCGTAGCCAAACCGGTATACGGCCAACCATACATTCAACAATAATTAAACATCACATTCAACATAAAATTAAAGGCCATGATAGTTGGTTTCACCTGTAAAAAATACCATCTACAGATACAACTATCACAATTAAATGTTATCCATAAAATAGCACATGATATCTATGCATACCATAATTTTTGAAATTTCCACTTTAATATGATTAAAGAATTCGAAAATTACATACTTGATTTATTTGGAAATTAAAATAATTATCCACCAAATTAAATCAATAAATTCGAATATATCAATAAAATTCCTATTTGGAAATTAGTCAAAATTATCTACCAAATAATATCTTATTATTCGAAATTATCACTTAAGATTAACTTTGAAAATTAATTAAAATTATCCACCAAAGTATATCTTGAGAGTACCGAAAATTACCATAAGATAAAATTTAAAAATTGATCACAAATATCCACCAACTTACATCTTAAATTTTCGATACACATTAGGGAATTAAATCTGAAAATTTTCGACCATAGTCAAAAAATTAATCCTCCAATTTCAAACCTTAAAATTTTCGCCCCCCCTTAATTAATTAATTAATTTGGAATTTTGATACAAGTCAAAATACTATTCAAATTATATTATTAAGTACCAAAATTACTAGAATTAAAATTAAGGTAGTTTTGATCCTCTTCAAATAGATACCATAATTTAAATTCTATCTTGGATCTAACTTTGATTAAAATAAGGCAACTTTTGGCAGACACCAAAAATTACCACATACCAATTTTAATCCTCCAAATTTTCAACCCCCTCTAGTGTAGGATATGAAAATTTTGATAACATCAAAAACCTATTCCAAATCATGTACCAAATACCCCAAAATTTTGGATCAAATTAAGGGACAATTAAACACAAAATTTTCGAAAAATAGGGAACTATATTTTCAAAAATTACACATGAAGTAAATCTGAAAATTAACGAAGAACATCATAATATCATCCAAATTCATATTTCATGTAGGGCGAACAAATCATGCAATTTAGAATATGAATTTTCAAAAAAATCAACTAGTTCAAAATTGCAACATGATCGAAAATAGCATTCATTAAATCTGAAAATTTAAGCACATAAATTCATCATCAAAAATAATGAAATTTTCGAACCATAACATAGAATTAATCCTAGATTAATATCGATACCTGCTCTGATACCAGTTGTTGGAGTTTTTTTGAATTACACCCCACATGATCTAATCGGAAAATCTATAATTCTACATGCATGCAAATCATGATTTTATGTGGGATGATATAAAATCAACACGTTGAACATACTATGCAAGTTCATCGAATTAAATGCAACGGAATAAATTAATTCGAATGAATCTACTTACACAGATTGTAGGGTTGACGACGAGATTACAGGTCTAATCTCATTGCTGTAGAAGAACGGTCGAACTTGGCCTTTTCTCCACTGTATTCGACCACCACCAAGGCTGCAGAGATACTCCTTGATCTTCTACTGTATTCCCGATACCCGTTTAGATGTAGAGTGGGATATAAGCTACTAAATTGTATGGATAACCTGGGGAATTAAGTGTAACTGAGAGGGGTTGCTCGTGTACCTATTTTGGCTCCCAACCCTGATGGGTTTGGGCCTTTCCACTTATTCCATTTCCACAGTCCATTAAGGTATTATTTGGGCTACAGTAGGGATCTAGAAGAATATTAAATTGGCCCACTAATTTATTTAATATCCAATATCCAATACTTAGGATATAATTAAATAAATTAAGTATTATTTTTATTCCACTAAAGAAATAACACTGACCTACCAATTTAATACATTTTACTCAATGCATTCTTCTTTAGTCCAGCCATTCTCCATGTTTAAGATATAATGTCCATTAATTAATTATGTAAGCTCTGACAGCTATAATTAATTAATTTTTCCATTCCTAGAGCAGTACCACACAAGCTTTACCATGTACGGAATAAATTCCACCTGCAGGGTTTCACATGTACTTGTGTTTACTCAAGGGGATATCATCAACCTGGCACACCAGGATATGGTGACCAAACACAGTGCACGACCCATCATGTGTGAATGTTACTGCCCAAAATATCGAGATTATTGACTCTATCAAGAATCTCACCCATTGATAAATCAAAGTAATAATCATAACACACATATGTCCGTCACTGTATAAGGCTTAAGAACCCGAACTCTGTGGATCTTTATTCTCTCCCTTTAGAGTCAGACTAGAGAATAATATCCTGTCGCGATCCTCCTCAATACACGCATCAGTGTATCAGAATAATCAGTTAGTCAAGATAAACTAACTATCAGATTATTCTACAATCTATAATGGTTGGTTCAGGACCATCTAAACTGCGAGCCTTTTAATACTTTGGAAGGAACCCGATTATATGATCTTCATCGTGTGTTTACCCATACCATATCATCTACAATGCAAGTATAAGGAAACATGCATGTATAAACGTATAACAAAGTAAATAGATGCACAAACAGTGACTACAATAATAATCAATCTATATCGTCAAAACCATTGTTAATAGTATACAAAGACAAGCTTTCAGTATACAATCCTAACAGATCTCACTGATCAAACCTAGTCTACCCGAATACTATATGCTTCAAATATGAAGTCTTTTGACTCTCAGCCCTTTTGTGCATTCGTAAAATTCATGTCCCCTAAACTAGTCTGATTCCCAGGCTATTTATAAACAACAAATATAGTCTAAACAAGGTAATCAGAAGTCCTGTTTTGACTAGAATTCAACAAGAAAACTTTTCCTTAATTAAATCGGACTTTCCTAGTTTAGATGTCTTCTTTGAATAGAACTCCACCGTTCCTTCTTTGATCTTCATCACGAACATAGTAGCTTCTATTCTGAAATGTCCATCTTGAATCTGCAGCTCTAGATCTTTGATTCCAGCATGATACGTCTCTTGTAAACTCTCTGGACAACCATGTACATGATCATGTCTTTGAACATGATTAAGTACATGTCTTGATCTTCAATCAGATTTGCAGCGAAATGTTCACAGTAATGTCTTCGAACATGAATAACCAAAACCTTTTTGTGTTCTTTTGATATTGCCATATTGCCATACAGATTATGGCAATCGCGAACACTTAAGTGCAGATGGCACTAACAATCTCTCCCTTTGTCTTTATTTGGTGGTAAATCAGCTCCATGTTTTAAAAGAACACATCCCTTGAGCTGTAGGATCATGTACCTTAAAACGTACTTGAATGATTCGAAGAACATCATATGATTCAGCTGTGTTTCACTTTCTTATCAACTTGTACCTGCTCTGCTATATTGAATTTTTTATCTTCTTTTTATCTTTTGATAGCAGTTTCAATTTTTTAGCAGATATGAATCATATAGGGAAGATATAAAATCTGTTCAATATCAAAATAGCTATTACAAGCTATTAAAAACAAAATATCTTGCAAAGCATTAATGTAAGATAAGAACATAAAACATGATAACATAAAAACTTATGTTGCATTACTCCCCCTATTTGCCACCGAGAAAGGCAAGGGAGTAATATTCAGAAACTACTCGGATTTGTCAGGGTCTTGCTCATCATCATCTTTTTCAGATCCTCCTTCTTCAGAACCTTCTTCAGCATCATCATACTCAGTCTCTTCTCCATTATCAACTTCCTCCTCATCTTCCTCTTCATCATCAATCTCTTCTTCAGCAGCCTCTTCTTCATGAGCCTCCTCTACAGTCTGCTCTTGGACATCTTCTGCTTTCTTATCTTGTGCTGCAGTCTGTTCTTCACTTTGCTTTTGAGCCAGAGAGGAATCCTTCTGAGTTGTAGCTTCAGCTGTACTTGCAAGCTTGTGCAAGTTACGAACATGTTCATGAACATCTGCTGCTGGAGAGGTAAATTCATCTCCTGATGAAAGATCAACAATCATTGCTTGAATCTTCATCTTCTCAGAGGTATGCTCAGAAATCAAACGAGCATAAAACTTCAGGCTTCTCTCTAGAAACTTCAGCACATCTTCTTTTGGTGAAGACTTTTCAACAGTAGCATCCACTACTTTTTTGGATGACATGAACTACTTGAACTGGAGGCGAAGATGAGGATCTCCTATTTTAGGAGCAACTTTTTTAATCACCAGAGGCTTTTTAGAAGGAATGACCTTGTCATTCTTAGAAAAGACATTCTTCTTTTGCTGCTTTATGATGTTGTAGATCAATGAAGGATAACATAGTGGTCCCTTGACCACTGTAGATTCTGCACTGCTGATGATCTTGCTAAACACGAACTCACCATAATTGAACTGCTTTCCAGTTCCAAGGTGATACAGAAACCTCCCTTGTTCTTGAGTCACTGCCGCTCTATGCTTAGTTGGTAGCCAATTATGGATCATAATTTTGAATAGAGCTCCATATTTGTGAGTCAGCTTGGAGGTAGAAATCGTCTATGGATGAGATGGCTATTTGTTGTAGATGCCCTGGGTCAGTTCCTCAGCAACCATCCCCCCAGTCATCCATTTCTTGATACTCCCCCTCAGATGAACAACCCAGAAACTCATTAATGAGTTCAAGGGAAAACTGCAGCATCTCTCCTCTAACATAGACTTTCTAGAAGTCTTCATACTCTGGATCATCAATTTCCTTGGTTAAATTGTAGTAGAACTCAGTAACAACCTTTGGAACAAACTCTTGCACCTTCTGTGCAGTGCTTAGTAGACCAGCTTGCTCCAATAAGGTATACACTCTAGTAGCCAATAGTGTATCCTTATCCACCTTCTTCTCAGAGATCATAGACCTCTGCTTCACTTTTTCCCATGATTCAGCATGTTTGGAAGAGCGAAAGATTGTTTGATTTGAAGTACCTAGAACACGGACTATCTGTTTGTGAGCTTCAGACTCATGTTCACTTGAATATGAGTGATCATCTTCAGGTACATCCATAGTCTTCGCAGCTTTCTTGGCCTTCTTGGAGGGACCAGATGGTTCAACAGCTGTCCTCTTCTTCATTGATGTAGCAGTGGATGGTGGAGTGGTAGATGCTTGACTTCGAGTTACAGGAGTTCTTGAACCAACTGCACATCAGCAGTAGAGGCCTTCTTTCTGGGTTTTTTCTTCCTGACTAATGATCTGGTAAACAGATCATATTGAACAGACGCCAGTAGCTTCTCCTATTGTGGAACATAAGTCTTCTTAGCAAATTCAGAGGATGAACTTTGAATGACTTCTTTCTCTGTCGGATTAGCAAATAAAGGTCTTTTAATGACCTTTTTCTTTCCTTTTGCTATAGCAACAACAATGGCTTTCACCTTCAAGCTTAAGGGAATATCATCTTTCCTATCTTTAGCATCACTTTCTTCAGTAGAAGGTTGAGTAGATGACTTATGCACGATACTAGCTGGAGTAGATGTCTCTACAGTACTTTTCTCTACAACATGTTCCTTAACATGTTCGGGCATATCCTTAGGCATAGCTGGATCATCAACAACAGATCCCTTCTCTTTCTGAAGGGCTTAGGCAGTAGATGCTGTGACGATTTTCTTTGATGAAGGGGCTGTAGTCTTCTTCGATTTCTTGACTGCAGTTTCTTTGGTTCTTGTCTTCTTCTTGTTGACTTTGTACGATCGAGTAGCTTCCTTTAACAAATCTTGAATAGAGAGACTTTGGGTATTTGTTTTCTTTGCAGAAGAAGTAATTTCTTGTTCTTCTACTTCCAAGTCTTCTTTCTCTTCATCTCCGTGAAGTGTTTCAATCAGTTCTTCTGTATCTTTGCTCGAAAATTTATCACGGAGCATTCTCTATACAGGCTTCTTGAATGATGATTCACCTCGAACCTGTCTATCGAACTCATTCTCCTCATAAAATTGATCTTGAGGCTTGGAATATGTAATCTTCCCATACCTCATTCTAGGTTTCATGATTTTCTTGGGACGGATATATTTGCGTTTCGAAGCCATTGAAAATATATGGGTGTTTGACAGAGATGATCAGCAAGAAAAACAATGGCAAACAATAGAAAAATTTCAGAGAACTCAGAGGATTTATAAAGAGAGAGGGGTTTAAGATTTCTGAAATTTGAAACTAATGAGCGTTCTCTCTTAACGGCTAAACTTATATATAGAAGGGTACTTCGTTCAAAGCATAGGCTCAGGTTTCCGTTAGACTAAGAAACCGGAGAGAAATCCTGGAAAATCAGAGATGACGATTGCACGTTAGAACTAGCAGTTGATAAAGATATACTCAGGGTTTGAAACATGATCATGTACATCTGTAAGAACATTTATGGGAGTGTTCAGTCCCTTTGTGCATGAATGGTTCTTTCCTGCTGAGTGTAAAGAAGTCACACTCATACACCTCTTCTTGGTTTTACTGAACCAAGCACACCCCAAGGGATGCTCTGAGTTTCTCAAATCGAGCTGCATCCAATCCCTTTGTGAATAAATCAGCTAGTTGATCTTCTGTCTTCATGTGTTCAATCCTCAGTACTTTTTCTTCAACTAGCTTTCTGATGAAGTGATGTCTGATGTTTATATATTTTGTCCTCGAATACTGCACTGTATTCTTAGAGATATTGATAGCACTTATATTGTCACAGTACAGAATATGAGTATCATGACCGACTTCATAGTCCTTTATGATCTGCATCATCCAGATGATCTGTGTAGAACTGCTCCATACTACAATGTATTCAGCTTTTGCTGTAGATAGGGATATGCAGTTCTGCTTCTTACTAAACCAAGAAACAACATTGTTTCCTAAATAGAAACAAGTAGCTGAAGTGCTTTTTCTATCATCTGGAGACCCAGCCCAATCAGCATCACAGTATGCTGTAATACTTGCATTTGTATCCGAAGTATACCATAATCCATAGTTAGTAGTTCCATTGATGTATTTGATGATGTTCTTGACAACCTTCATGTGACTCTCGTTAGGATAGGACTGATATCTGGCACACACTCCCACGCTATATGCTATATCAGGTCTGCTTGCAAAGAGGTAAAGAAGACTTCGAATCATACTTCTGTATAGAATTTGATCTACTTCAGTTCCAGCATCATCTTTTCCAATCTTAACTGTGGTGCTGATAGGAGTTCTTTTGTGCTTAGAATTCTAAAGCTCAAACTTTTTAACCAAGTTTCTGGCATACTTGGATTGAGAGATAAAAATCCCTTCTTCTGACTGCTTTATCTGAAACCCTAGGAAGTATTTCAGATCTCCAACTAGGCTCATCTCAAATTCAGTTTCCATGTCTCTGATGAAGTCCTTCACCATCTTATCAGACACTGAGCCAAACACTATATCATCCACATATACTTGAACCATAATTACTTGTGATTTTTCTTTTCTGATGAATAGTGTTCTGTCTTTTCCTCCTCTGTTGTATCCTTTGCTAACCAGGTACGTAGCTAGTCTTTCATACCATACTCAAGGAGTCTGCTTTAAGCCATAAACAACCTTCTTTAGTTTGAACACAAACTCTGGATGATGTGGATCCTCAAATCCTTTAAGTTGTGCAACAAACACATCCTTTTTCAGAATTCCATTCAGAAAAGTACTCTTGACATCCATTTGATACAGTTTAAACTTCATGATATAGGCTATAGCTAGAAGAAGTCTGACTGATTCAATCCTTGTAACTAGAGCAAAGGTTTCATCAAAGTCAATGCCTTTAATCTGAGAATAACCTTGAGCAACCAGTCTGGCTTTATTTCTTGTAATGTTTCCAGCTTCATCAGTCTTGTTCTTGAATATCCACTTAGTTCCAACAATGTTGACTCCTTCAGGTTTCTGTACCCAATCTCAGACATCATTCTTTTTGAACTGTAGAAGTTCTTCTTGCATAGCCTCAATCCAGTAATCATCTTTGAGAGCTTCTTGGATGTTCTTGGGTTCAACTTTGGAGGTGAAACAGTCATAGGATATCTCATCATACATCCTCTTTCTCATTCTGCTTCTGGTCATCCTTCTTTTATGAATATCTCATATTACTTCTGAAGTAGGATGATCCTTGATGATTTGCTTCGAAGGCTTTCTGTGTCTTATTGTCTGTTCTTCAGTTTCTCTATCTGTATCATCATGAACCTTAGGATGTTCAAAGACATCTGTATAAAGATAATCTTCAGAGGTATTGACTGCATTATCCTGATAATCAAATCTGACATTAACTATCTCAATGACGGCCTTAGTCTCTGACGCGCGGTCATTTCGTGCTCAAAATGAATTTGTATGCTCATGTACCCATAGTGAGCGTAGCTAGCTATGAGTAAGGGTCGATCCCACAGAGAGCTGATGCGATCTTACTTTCGAATCACCAATCACAAAAGGGGGTTTGGTACCGTGGTCACAACAATGGAAATTAAATCTGCAAAAACAAACTAGAGAGAAATCAAATAATAAAAGGTTCCGGAACTTGAACTAGAATCCAGTTTAACTTATACTCACTCGATCATGGGCAAAATGATTTTCCTATACAATTAAATCACCTAGTTATGGAGACCGGATTCCTCGCTGCATCTCCTTATTCATCCATTCATATTAGGTTTAAAGGTGATTCCTCGTCCATTAAACCCCTAACCTATCACCCACCCCCCGGTTCCCCAAAGAGATGTAAATGAACAGGAAGCAGTGTGCCGTAGACGAACCCAAGTTTGCTGTGTTTACTAATTCCTCGCGTGCCCACAACAACCCACCGATTTCTCAGTTACCGTTTGAATTAACACACACTCACGATTCGCTAATCCAATTAATCCTGGTGTGCCCTATACAACTAAAGAGTGATCAGCCACATTAGTTATATTAAACTCACGCTCACTAGGAATAAGAACAAAAATCGGCAGAAACCTAATCGTGCAGTAATGTGCCCACACGGCCTCACGAGTATTTAAGTGTTTTGTTAAACTTTCATCTTTAGTTCAAATTCCAGAATATAGATCTAGCTACTCATGCTAGAAAGAACTGTAATACATAAATTAAAGACATGATAAATAGTAAAAACTTACTGGAATTGAATAAAAACTCATCCAACACCAATGATGAACAACAAGAACATTAAATATAAATCCTAACCTCTGTGGGCATAAGGCCCCAGATTGTCTTGCTGTCGGAGCAATGTTAAAACTAAACTAATGGCGAAAGTAAAAGTGCAGAAATAATATGGTACGAAGTGTTCTTCTCTAACGATCCAAACTAGTATATAAGAGTATAAAAGATCAATTCAAATCCTGAAAAATGAGGAGTCTTCAATATCTGCCGGATTCGCTATGCCCCGCTGGAATCTGTCTGGATAAGGAAACTTTATTTTCTGGTGGATCTCTGTGCCCGCTGGAATCTGCCTGGATAAGGAAATTTCTTTAGGTGGTGGAATGAATCTCGATATTTTAGGGATGTCATCCTTATCTTCCAAATTGCTTCCCAAGAGTCCACCTATGAACAATCTTTCCTTCTTCTATTCAGATTTCGAAATCAATCAAGTTCCAATGCCAGCTTTATCTTCTTTCAATAGAATCCTGATTTTTTCGGGAATTCCCTCTTCACTGCCTCCTCTGAATTTGCGCGAGTACTGTGGGCACAACATCTTCTGCCCAGATCGATTTTCATCTGATATGCCCATTTTATCCGTTTCAGTTAAATTGAAGGCCAAAATGCCTCTTTCACCAGATTTCACTCCTGTCATGCCCAAACCACTTTCTTAGTTCTTTTCCGACACAAAAGACACTAAAAAAGGACATTTAGAGCGACTAAAATGCCAAGAAAAATACGAAATAAATGGAATTATCACACCCACACACTTTAGTCATGATTGTTGTCAAGCATGGGGTACGAAGAACCCATAAAAGGAAAAATAAAAGGGAAAGGAAAAGAAATAGACACGAAAAACAAAACAAAACATGCAACCTGTTAATCCGTGTGGGCACAACGTTTCAATAAACCAACTTTTCCAATTAATAGCGTAATCAGCATGCCCTAGCAAGTCAAAATTGAATTGAGCGTATAGGTCCTCTCACACTCTCTTCACACAGTGTTTAGGCTTAGTGTTTACACTCAAATTCATTCATTATATACTTATTCATTCCATAAGCTTGCTAGTGCTCTTTCTTGAATTTCATTAAGTGGAAAAATGCATAAGTATTAAAAGGACTTTTATGGGTTGTAATGGGGCTCTTTAGGTAAGGTGGGGTTCTTTTGGTACTGGGCTAAAACTCTCAGGAGCGTTCATTGGACATACCACCATTTATTTTCAACCTACTTCCTCATGCCCTCATTTATCGTTCAGATTACAGAATTTTTCATCATGGGCATTCTGAACATTCAGAGTAAGGGGAATTTATTTTTTCCTTTTTTTTCCATTCCCCTATCTTTCTTCTTGCATTTTCAATTCTTCAAAACCGTCTAGAGACTCCTTCTACTTCTGGTTTTTGTAATGCCCTGGCTTTATATAGTGAAGTATATCAACAAAACTGCCAAGGCATTTTATTGGCTCAAAAGGGCTGCAAAGCTATGTCAAAGGCTGGTTTTATTTGGCTTAGTGGGCTCAAGCAAGAAAATGCCTAAATCATCTACATATTTATTTCAAACTTTCTGATTTTAAAGTAGAGCAAAAGCAAGTTCTAGAAATTCTAAGTATAGAATGTACACACATGAAAAGAGAATGCTGTAAAATGGGCATAACAGAGCAGACTCAAATCTCATCAGGTTAATGCTCAACTCATTCATCATCCATGCTTCTAGTGTGGGCATGCTGACTCGATTAGTCTGGTGCCCTCTTTGATTCACTGACAACCTGAATGCCCTCTCCACTGAAGTCTCGGTTGTCTTCAGCCATCTCCGTGAGAATTCTGAATTCTTCAACAGGATTCTTGTTCAGTATAGACCCTTCACATGAGGCATTCACGATTGTTCTCTCATGTGGTCTCAATCATCCAACAAAATACTGAATTAGATCGTGTTCAGTAATCTGGTGCTGTGGGCATTTCGCCAGCAATGCCTGGAATCTTCCCCAGTAGTCATAGAAACTTTCGTTAGTTCCCATCTTTAGGCTCCCTATCATTCTTCTCATTTCTTGCACTCTGGATGCTGGGAAATATTTCTCTAAAAAATTTTGTTGAAGTTGTCTCCATCTGGTCACAGCCCTGTTTTTCCTCAAAGTCTTCTCTATCTCCGGATCGTACAATAGAGTTTCTTCTGAAGAGTTCCTGGGCATCAACTTCTAGGCACACCAACTTAGAAAGTAAAATCACTAGAAATCAGTTCCCCGGCAACGGCGCCAATTTTGACGCGCGGTCGTTTCGCGCTCAAAATGAATTTGTATGCTCCTGTACCCACAACGAGCGTAGTTAGCTATGAGTAAGGGTCGATCCCACAGAGAGCTGATGCAATCTTACTTTCAAGTCACCAATCACAAAAGGGGGTTTGGTACCGTGGTCACAACAATGGAAATTAAATCTGTAAAAATAAACTAGAGAGAAATCTAATAATAAAAGGTTCCGGAACTTGAACTAGAATCCAATTCAACTTATACTCACTCGATCATGGGCACAACGATTTTCCTACACAATTAAATCATCTAGTTATGGAGACCGGAATCCTCGCTGCATCTCCTTATTCATCCATTCATATTAGGTTTAAAGGTGATTCCTCGTCCATTAAACCCCTAACCTATCACCCACCCCCCGATTCCCCAAAGAGATGTAAATGAATAGTAAGCAGTGTGCCCTAGACGAACCCAAGTTTGATGTGTTTACTTATTCCTCGTGTGCCCACAAAAACCCACCGATTTTCTAGTTACCGTTTGAATTAACACACAGTCACGATTTGCTAATCCAATTAACCCTGGTGTGCCCTCTACAACTAAAGAGTGATTAGCTACATTAGTTATATTAAACTCACGCTCACTAGGAATACGAACAAAAATCGGCAGAACCCTAATCGTGTAGTAATGTGCCCACACGGCCTCACGAGTATTCAAGTGTTTTGTTAAACTTTCATCTTTAGTTCAAATTCCGGAATATAGATTTAGCTACTCATGCTAGAAAGAACTGTGAATACATAAATTAAAGACATCATAAATCGGAAAAACTTACTAGAATTGAATAAAAACTCGTCCAATACCAACGATGAACAACAACAACATTATATATAAATCCTAACCTCTGTGGGCATAAGGCCCCAAATTTTCTTGCTGCCGGAGCAGCGTTAAAACTAAACTAATGGCTGACATGCTCGTATTTTAGTCCTAATCCGAGCATTATTTCGTATGTTTTTGTCTTGTTTTAGTTTGTTTAGTAATCATTTAGGGTAATATTAGTCGTTAATTAGAATAAGTGTTGCTAACACAGTTAATTCAGAAAACAGGTTTAAAATGAGCAACCCGGGACTCGAGGATCGAAGTGCGCATCGAAAGGGACCCGAAAGCTGGATCGGACGGGCGAGAAAGCACGAAGACCGAGTCAGAACCGGGAGACAGGGCAGGGCCTGCAACGCGGCGCGACCCAGGGCCTGGGGCGCGACCCGCGGCTCGACGTCCGCGGCATGATTTCAACCACCTGCAACGCGGCGCGACCCAGGCCCGGGCCAGCTCGGGTCGCGCCTCACCCTGCGCGGCGCGAGCCGCAGGGCGCGACCGGCCCCGTGTCGCGCCCCTGTGTCACATTTTCGGGAATTTTTGGTTTTTGCTTTAATTTTCACCCTATCTTCCCACATCTTGTATATATTGATACCTTAGCTCAAAAAATGAGCATCCAACTTCATATTTTTCCATTTTTAGAGAGAGAAAGAGTGTTTAAGCTTGGGAGCTTTGGAGCTTGTGGAACAAGAGCTATTTTGGAGATTTTAATACAAGTTTCCGGGTTTCATCTTACCTTGATCTATGCTTCTATTTTATGTTGTTTTGTTTGTTATTTTGAATATGAATAGCTAAATTTCTTGGTATCTAGGGTGTTGTGATTTGGTGATGGGTTTGTGAATTAAACATGGGTTATTGCTTAATCTTCCCCTTCTTTCTCATAAATCATGGTTTGATTGCTTCTATTCTTTGATTGGCCATCTTAGGATAGAATTTGGTGTATAATTGAGTTCGAGAGAATCAATTGTGCATGGGTAAATGATTTATGGTTTCAATTTTGCATTAGATCTAGAGATTAATGTTTAATTGATGTTTGTTGATTGATTATGCTTGATTAAATTAAATTGCAATTTAGCCCTAGAGATAGGGGAATTGAGTTTAGTTGAAAGGTCTTAGTTGCTCGAGAGAGGGCTTCGACTAAATTTGGTATCAATTGTTGTTTGGGGAGATTATGCATAAATCCATTGTTTAATGAACAAGTTTTCACTAATGAACAATGCCCTAGAGCCATTATTTCTCATTGAGATTTTTATTAAGCTTTTACTCTCTTTTATTCCTTTTGTGTTGCTATCTTTTTGTTTAATATTGCAAATCTTGTTTTTCTAGTTAAATCCCCAACAAATTTTTGAATTGTTTAACTAGTGAATGAATTTGATGTTATGATGCTTGTAGACTCAAAAATGCATTTAAATTCCCCGTGTTCGACCCGGTCTCCTATGCTTCGTATGTCCACTTGCATAATCGAGATTTGGAATGTATAACTTGCTTCGTGATCATATTCTTTGCATAAGAAAAATCTCATCAATGGCAAAAGTAAAAGTGCAGAAACAATATGGTACGAAGTGTTTTTCTCTAACGATCCAAACTAGTATATAAGAGTATAAAAGATCAATTCAAATCCCCAAAAATGGGCAGTCTTCAATATCTGCCGGAGTCGCTATGCCCCGCTGGAATCTGCCTGGATAAGGAAACTTCCTTATTTGCTGGATCTCTGTGCCCGCTGGAATCTGCCTGGATAAGGAAATTTCTTTAGGTGGTGGAATGAATCCCGATATTTTAGGGATGTCATCCTTATCTTCCAAATTGCTTCCCAAGAGTCCACCTATGAACAATCTTTCCTTCTTCTATTCAGATTTCGAAATCAATCAAGTTCCAACGCCAGCTTTATCTTCTTTCAATAGAATCCCGATTTTTCCGGGAATTCCCTCTTCACTGCCTCCTCTGAATCTGCGCGAGTACTGTGGGCACAATGTGTTCTGCCTAGATCGATTTTCATCTGATATGCCCATTTTATCCGTTTCAGTTAAATTGAAGGCCAAAATACCTCTTTCACCAGATTTCACTCCTGTCATGCCCAAACCACTTTTCCGGTTCTTTTTCGACACAAAAGACACTAAGAAAGAACATTTAGAGCAACTAAAATGCCCTGAAAAATACGAAATAAATGGACTTATCAGTCTTTTTATTATAAATCTTGTATGATTTACTATTTCTGGAGTATCCAGCAAACACTCCTTCTACATCTTTGTTGTTCATCTTGCTGAGATATTCTTTATCATTGAGAATATAACATGTGGTTCTAAACACATGAAAGTACTTCACTGTTGGTTTCTTCTCATTCTAAATCTCATATGGTGTAGTGAAAGTACCTGGTCTGAGATAAACTCTGTTGCTGATGTGATATGCAGTGTTGATAGCTTCTGCCTAGAACATAGCAACAACTCTTTTAGCAGCAATCATGGTTCTAGCCATCTCCTAAAGAGTTTTGTTCTTTCTTTCAACAACTCCATTCTGCTACGGAGTCTTGGGGACTGAGTACTTATGACTAATTCCATTCTCACTACAGAATGTGTCAAAGTACTAATTCTCAAATTCCTTGTCATGTTCACTTCTGATTCTGATAATCTGATCATCCTTTTCAACTATGGTCTTGTAGGCTAATCTCTTGAATGCTGTGAAGGATTCACTCTTGTCTCTGAGAAAGTCAACCCAAGTAAACCTTGAGTAATCATCAATGCAGACAAGGACATACTTCTTTCCTCCATAGCTTTCCACAGTCATAGGCCTCATTAGATCCATATGAATAAGATCTGAAATTCTCTTAGAAGTTCTGTCCTGCACTTTCTTATGTTGAGATGTGGACTATTTTCCAATTTGACATGGACCACATACTTTTTCTCTGTCAATTCTAATCTGAGGTGACCCTCTGACAATCTCTTTGCTGATAATCTTCTGGAAATTTTTGAAGTTGATGTGCCCAATTTTTTGGTGCCAGATCTCTGACTCTTCTATAGATGTTCTTTGACATGTTACAGAAGATTATGCAGGTACATGTAGCTGATAACAGTTGTCAGCTGATCTCTTTCCTTCCACGAATAAGTCATTGTTCTTATTCATAACCCTGCAACTTTCTTTGGTGAAGACAACAGTCATGTCATCATCACACAACTGACTAATGCTTATTAGATTTGCTTTGAGTCCATCAACAAGCATAGCCTTCTTTAGTTTGGGCATTTCTTCAACAATTAGCCCCCCTTTTCCCATTACATTGCTCCTTTTTCCATCTCCAAAGGTAACGAAGTCTAACGAGCAAGCTTTCAGATTTTGCACCACAGAGCAATCTCCAGTCATGTGTCTTGAACAACCACTGTCAAAGTACCAGCTGTCTTTGTCTTCAACTCTTAGTGAAGTATGGGCAATCAGACTGGTCTGCTTGACAACCCATTGCTTCTTCTGTGCAGACTTCTTCCCTTTCTGAGCAGCAGATTTCTTCTGGGTGTTGCTGGAATGTTGAGACACAAATCTTCTTCTTATTCTTTTTCGATCAAATAGATACTTTTCACAATGTGGTCGAATGTGGCCTTTTTCTTCACCATAATGCCAGGCAGTTCTTTTTCTATTGCCATTATTAGCAATCATCTTTTTATTATTGTTTCTCTGGATGTTCTGAACATTATTTTGTACAAGCACTGGCTGGCTTGTACTTGCTTTGACGAACACTGTCTTGGATTGTCCGTCATTGTATCCAAGACCTGGTTGACTCTTCCCTGATGTCCTGGGGTAGTGAGAATCTTATCAAGATTCTCAGATCCATTATTCAGCATGTTGACATTCCTTTTGATGGACTTCATTTCTGCAGATAACTCTTCAATCTCCTTCTTTTGCTGTTGGATTAAGGCCTTCTGTTCTCCATCAGATCTGATCAACTCCTCATTTTCTTTGAGAAGATCTTTGTTGTGAGATTGTAGAGTTTTGTTAATCTCAGCTATTTCAAGTCATTTTTCATACATACCCGAGGATGCTATCCGCTTGAAGTTGTTTTATTTCTCACTACGGGATAAGGCTCGAACATGGTGGTTGAATCAACCACCCGGCTCATTTGCATCATGGAATGACATGCTCTCTAAATTCCTTCAGAAGTTCTTTCCCCCTGGAAAGACATTAAAGCTAAAAGGAGAGATAACTCAGTTCAAGCAGAGAGACGAAGAATCTATGTGTGATGCTTGGGAAAGGTTTCGAGAGATGCTTCGCAAATGTTCGGGTCATGGTTTTGGTATGGACCACCAAGTTTGCATATTTTATGGTGGATGTAAGTCCAATGTGAGAAGTATTCTTGATGCTTCGGCTGGGGGGTCGCTACTAAATCGAGGACCCGAAGAAGCTATAACAATCATCGAAGAAATGGCCTCCAACGCCTATCAATGGCCGGGGGAGCGGGAAAATGTACAAATTTTGAAAAAGGTGGATACCACAAACAATGATGTTATAGCTCTTCTAGCAGCTCAAATGACCACCATGAATTCGAAAATAGAGGCTATGGTGTCACCAAGACCGGAGTCCTCAAGTATGCCTAATTTGGAAGAAGCGAGCTTTGTTGGTCAAGGAGGTTATGGGGGTTATCAAAGGCCTTTCAACCAAAACTTCAAGCCGCATTTCGGAGGGGCACAAGGACAAGGTGGTAACCAATACCATCCTAGGCCACCACATCCGAATCTCTCCTACTCCAACCCAAACAATCACATCCAACCACCTCCTGGATTTTCTGTCACCAATGGAGTCATAGATGAAGATAAGAAATCCAAAATGGACGAGCTCCTTATGGCTTTTATGAACAAGACGGAAAAGTACATGGGTGAGACTCAGACTCGTTTTGAAAAATTGGAGAATCATGTGGGAACCATCGGTACCCAAGTGAATATGCTAGAGAAACAAATGAGTCAGCTTGCTACATACATAGGGAATCAACACCAACAGGGAAAATTCCCGAGTAACACAACCATCAACCCAAAGGAGCAATGTAAGGCTATACATGTGTTGAGTGTTGAGGCAAGGAAGGATTTGGAGGTTTCTTGTGTAAATCTTGATGAAAGAAAAGTTGAAAAGGGATTGAAAACCAATGAAGGTGACCTGAGAGTGGAGAAGAAATTGAAGGAAAAAGCGTCAAATAAGTCGTAACCATCCCCTTTACCTCCCATCCCTGTTGTTGTCCCTTATCCTGAAAGATTGCAAACGAATGAGCAAGAAGCACAATACAAGAAATTCTTGGAGGTATTTCGGAAAGTCCACATCAATTTTCCTCTTTTGAACCTACTGCAAAGAATGCCAAACTACGCAAAAGTTTTTAAAGAAATGTTCGCAAAGAAGAAAAAGTTGGATAAGTTTGAAGTATTGAGCCTTACAGAGGAGTGTAGTGTTTTTCTTCAACATAAATTACCGCAGAAGCTACAAGATCCGGGGAGTTTTGTTATCCCATGGGAAATTGGTGAAAAATCGATTGGGGAAGCACTTTGTGATCTTGGTGCAAGTGTGAATCTTATGCCCCTATCTTTCTTCCATAAGCTAAAAGTCGGGAAGTTGAAGCCAACGAATATTAGCTTGCAATTGGCGGACCATAGCATTACTCAACCCAAGGGGATCATTGAGAATGTTCTTATGCGAGTTGATAAATTCATTTTTCCAGTTGATTTCTTGGTGTTGGATATGGAAGAGAATGAAGAAACACCACTCCTCCTGGGAAGACCATTTTTGAATACCGCAAGGGCCCTAATTGATATGGAGAAGGGAGAACTCACTCTTAGAGTTCATAAGTTGTCAGTCATGTATCATATAAAGAAGAGAAAAGAGGTTCCCAAAGAAGAAGGGCACAAGGACCCGGAAGAGTGTAAGGTAATTCGAGAAATCAAACCAAGCAAGTTAAGCGGGCAAAAGAAGAGTGAAGAAAACATTCCCAAGAAATATTCTAGAATCTTCAACCCGAACTTGGGTGAAATACCTCGGAGAATTCAAAAGGGAGCTTTGGTGTGGCGAAGGAAGCCACCAGATCTCATTGGTTGACAAATTGACCTATGGTATCCCGTCGAGCTAGCGACGTTAAACTTAGCGCTTATTGGGAGGCAACCCAATTTCTTGTCTTCATTTCGTTTATTTTAGTTAGTTTTGGTGTGTTTCAATTTTATTTTTTTTTCATGTTATTTGGTTTTTGTTATGTTTTTCTTGTTTCTATTGAGGTGTTTTAAGTGTTTTGATGTCTTGAATTGGAAAGTTTTGTTTGAGTTTAGCATGTTGGAGAGTGTTTGGAAGCATGAGGAAGGTTGAGCTTTATTTTAGGGGATTTCTATGCTTCATAAGAAAATTGTGGTATTAATGAGTGTGCATTGTTCCTCATGCCCCATTTTGGTTATTTTGATTTTTATAAGTTGACCCTTCTCTCTTTATGCATGCTCATGGTGATTTGAATGAGACTCCTTTGTTTATAAATGTTGACGTTGGTAGATGTGGGATTTTTGGTAATGGAGTGCCCTTTGGTTGATATTGTGAGAGATGTGTAGAGGTATAAAAAGGATGATGTTGGATTGTTGAAAGGCTTGAGATCCAATGCTTATGTGATTTTGTTAATAGCCTATGCCGATGGACCCCTTTTTGCCTCTTTTTGGTTGTGTTAGAATGACGCCCCTCATTGTGTTTGCAAGGTACTTGAGTGTTTGCTCCTCGAAATTTTGCAAAAACAATGGCAAGAGGGAGGCGTGGAAATCGAAGGAGAGCCCGTGATGAAATACGAGTTGAGGAAGAGCAAGAGGAAGCACAAATGTATGAAGAGCAATTTAAGGAAGAAGCCTCGGAGCAAGAATGAGAGTCTGTCCCTCGATTTCGGTCCCACTATCTTTCCACTCAAACTTGTCCTTTCCTTGGAATGGAACAAGTTTGGGGGAGGGGGTGTAAAGTGGTGACCGATAATCGCCCTTTTTCTGCTTTTAGTGAACATCTTTATTTCAGTTTATTTGGATATTTGGATGACTGTTATTTAATTAGGATTTGATATTTGGATTTAGTATGTTATGTTGGTTTGTATGGATATATTTGATCTTTAGGATCATCTTTATTTCAATATTTGGGTTTGTAATAAATGCTTAGATTAGGCTTTAATCGTGTGTGGTAATCTTTTTCCTGCTTGAGCTTGTGTTTGTCTTGCTTAATTTGGTGACGGAAACAGGGAAAGATAGATATGGAAATCATGCCGGGCCTATGATGATTTTTTTTATGTGATTGTGCAAAAATGTTGAAAAATGCATGCATGAGAAGAGTGTTAAGCCGAAATATCATGCGAGTCAAAATCGTGGAAACTTGGCTTGATTTCTAACCACTTGTGAGATTTGGGCCTATTTTGTTCTTTCATGTGTGATTCGTCAATGATATTTGCATCTCTAGAACTTGCTTCATAACTTTCATGTATTCTATATGTGCTTAGAACTTGAAGATGACCTAAGGCGGTTTTTGTCGAAAATTTTGAGCCTTATTTATTCATTCCTTTGAAATTTATCCTTGTTAGCCCCATTGAGCCTTTGGTGATTGATTTTTGTTGAATAGCCCGGGGTAGAGGGAATTTAAGGAATGAAGGAATTGTTATTTCAAAAATCGTGGGTAGCAAAATTCGGATAGAAAGAAAAAAAATTGTGAAACATGTTTTAAAGCCTAGAAATGTGAAGTTCAAGGCCTTCCCCTTGAAAAAAAAAATGGGAATCATTAGAGTCGTGATGTTGAATTAAATTGAAAAAATGAATTTAATGCCGACTTTAGCTCCTTGTGGAAGAATGTGTGAATCAATGTCTTAGGGGGAAGGAATTAAAAGGAAAAGAAGAGGCTAAGGATTATCCGTCTTTGCTTAAGCTTGGTCATTTTATGCGACATGGGTAGAAGAACACTTTTAGTTTCACTAGGTTTGGAATGTTAGTAGGATGTGGGAAAGGACTTGGAGTCACTCCTACCTAAAAATTTCCCTACCCGTCCAAAGAGCCGAACGCTATAACCCTAAAGACCTATGTGATTCTTGTTTAAAGCACATTGGTGAATCATGTTGAGTTATTTTGCAAGCTTATGGTGGTATGCTTTTATTACTTGATGTTGAGTGAAAATTTGTCCCTTATCTCCATGTGTGAGGATCGTTGCGACATAATTGCCCTTCAAAGAGAGTGGTCATTTTTCTCATGATTTCGCTCTTTTGATATTAAGCTTTGATCTCATTCTTTGCATAAAGATTTCTGTTTGCAAAAGCTGAGGCATTCGTGGTTATGTGTTTCCTTCTTGTCTTGATCTTTCCTTGTTCTTTCTAAATGCTTGTTTGAGGACAAACAAGAGTTCAAGTTTGGGGGAGTTTAGTCCTAATCCGAGCATTATTTCGTATGTTTTTGTCTTGTTTTAGTTTGTTTAGTAATCATTTAGGGTAATATTAGTCGTTAATTAGAATAAGTGTTGCTAACACAGTTAATTCAGAAAAAAGGTTTAAAATGAGCAATCCGGGACTCGAGGATCGAAGTGCGCATCGAAAGGGACCCGAAAGCTGGATCGGACGGGCGAGAAAGCACGAAGACCGAGTCAGAACCGGGAGACAGGGCAGGGCCTGCAACGCGGCGCGACCCAGGGCCTGGGGCGCGACCCGCGGCTCGACGTCCGCGACATGATTTCAACCACCTGCAACGCGGCGCGACCCAGGCCCGGGCCAGCTCGGGTCGCGCCTCACCCTGCGCGGCGCGAGCCGCAGGGCGCGACCGGCCTCGTGTCGCGCCCCTGTGTCACATTTTCGGGAATTTTTGGTTTTTGCTTTAATTTTCACCCTATCTTCCCATTTGCAGCCATGTTGATGTTATGGCCGTTCTCAAACAATCCTTCCTCCTCGTGCCCTTCGTTTCCTTGATCTTCTTGATCTTCTGGTGGTGTGGGCTCACGAGGTCTATTTGCAGCTCGTCGTGCCCTCTTCACTGCTGCCCTGTTTTTCCTCAAAGTCTTCTCTATCTCCGGATCGTACAATAGAGTTTCTTCTGAAGAGTTCTTGGGCATCAACTTCTAGGCACACCAACTTAGAAAGTAAAATCACTAGAAATCAGTTCCCCGGCAACGGCGCCAATTTTGACGCGCGGTCGTTTCGCGCTCAAAATGAATTTGTATGCTCCTGTACCCACAACGAGCGTAGTTAGCTATGAGTAAGGGTCGATCCCACAGAGAGCTGATGCAATCTTACTTTCAAGTCACCAATCACAAAAGGGGGTTTGGTACCGTGGTCACAACAATGGAAATTAAATCTGTAAAAATAAACTAGAGAGAAATCTAATAATAAAAGGTTCCGGAACTTGAACTAGAATCCAATTCAACTTATACTCACTCGATCATGGGCACAACGATTTTCCTACACAATTAAATCATCTAGTTATGGAGACCGGAATCCTCGCTGCATCTCCTTATTCATCCATTCATATTAGGTTTAAAGGTGATTCCTCGTCCATTAAACCCCTAACCTATCACCCACCCCCGATTCCCCAAAGAGATGTAAATGAATAGTAAGCAGTGTGCCCTAGACGAACCCAAGTTTGATGTGTTTACTTATTCCTCGTGTGCCCACAAAAACCCACCGATTTTCCAGTTACCGTTTGAATTAACACACAGTCACGATTTGCTAATCCAATTAACCCTGGTGTGCCCTCTACAACTAAAGAGTGATTAGCTACATTAGTTATATTAAACTCACGCTCACTAGGAATACGAACAAAAATCGGCAGAACCCTAATCGTGTAGTAATGTGCCCACACGGCCTCACGAGTATTCAAGTGTTTTGTTAAACTTTCATCTTTAGTTCAAATTCCAGAATATAGATTTAGCTACTCATGCTAGAAAGAACTGTGAATACATAAATTAAAGACATCATAAATCGGAAAAACTTACTAGAATTGAATAAAAACTCGTCCAATACCAACGATGAACAACAACAACATTATATATAAATCCTAACCTCTGTGGGCATAAGGCCCCAAATTTTCTTGCTGCCGGAGCAGCGTTAAAACTAAACTAATGGCTGACATGCTCGTATTTTAGTCCTAATCCGAGCATTATTTCGTATGTTTTTGTCTTGTTTTAGTTTGTTTAGTAATCATTTAGGGTAATATTAGTCGTTAATTAGAATAAGTGTTGCTAACACAGTTAATTCAGAAAACAGGTTTAAAATGAGCAACCCGGGACTCGAGGATCGAAGTGCGCATCGAAAGGGACCCGAAAGCTGGATCGGACGGGCGAGAAAGCACGAAGACCGAGTCAGAACCGGGAGACAGGGCAGGGCCTGCAACGCGGCGCGACCCAGGGCCTGGGGCGCGACCCGCGGCTCGACGTCCGCGGCATGATTTCAACCACCTGCAACGCGGCGCGACCCAGGCCCGGGCCAGCTCGGGTCGCGCCTCACCCTGCGCGGCGCGAGCCGCAGGGCGCGACCGGCCCCGTGTCGCGCCCCTGTGTCACATTTTCGGGAATTTTTGGTTTTTGCTTTAATTTTCACCCTATCTTCCCACACCTTGTATATATTGATACCTTAGCTCAAAAAATGAGCATCCAACTTCATATTTTTCCATTTTTAGAGAGAGAAAGAGTGTTTAAGCTTGGGAGCTTTGGAGCTTGTGGAACAAGAGCTATTTTGGAGATTTTAATACAAGTTTCCGGGTTTCATCTTACCTTGATCTATGCTTCTATTTTATGTTGTTTTGTTTGTTATTTTGAATATGAATAGCTAAATTTCTTGGTATCTAGGGTGTTGTGATTTGGTGATGGGTTTGTGAATTAAACATGGGTTATTGCTTAATCTTCCCCTTCTTTCTCATAAATCATGGTTTGATTGCTTCTATTCTTTGATTGGCCATCTTAGGATAGAATTTGGTGTATAATTGAGTTCGAGAGAATCAATTGTGCATGGGTAAATGATTTATGGTTTCAATTTTGCATTAGATCTAGAGATTAATGTTTAATTGATGTTTGTTGATTGATTATGCTTGATTAAATTAAATTGCAATTTAGCCCTAGAGATAGGGGAATTGAGTTTAGTTGAAAGGTCTTAGTTGCTCGAGAGAGGGCTTCGACTAAATTTGGTATCAATTGTTGTTTGGGGAGATTATGCATAAATCCATTGTTTAATGAACAAGTTTTCACTAATGAACAATGCCCTAGAGCCATTATTTCTCATTGAGATTTTTATTAAGCTTTTACTCTCTTTTATTCCTTTTGTGTTGCTATCTTTTTGTTTAATATTGCAAATCTTGTTTTTCTAGTTAAATCCCCAACAAATTTTTGAATTGTTTAACTAGTGAATGAATTTGATGTTATGATGCTTGTAGACTCAAAAATGCATTTAAATTCCCCGTGTTCGACCCGGTCTCCTATGCTTCGTATGTCCACTTGCATAATCGAGATTTGGAATGTATAACTTGCTTCGTGATCATATTCTTTGCATAAGAAAAATCTCATCAATGGCAAAAGTAAAAGTGCAGAAACAATATGGTACGAAGTGTTTTTCTCTAACGATCCAAACTAGTATATAAGAGTATAAAAGATCAATTCAAATCCCCAAAAATGGGCAGTCTTCAATATCTGCCGGAGTCGCTATGCCCCGCTGGAATCTGCCTGGATAAGGAAACTTCCTTATCTGCTGGATCTCTGTGTCCGCTGGAATCTGCCTGGATAAGGAAATTTCTTTAGGTGGTGGAATGAATCCCGATATTTTAGGGATGTCATCCTTATCTTCCAAATTGCTTCCCAAGAGTCCACCTATGAACAATCTTTCCTTCTTCTATTCAGATTTCGAAATCAATCAAGTTCCAACGCCAGCTTTATCTTCTTTCAATAGAATCCCGATTTTTCCGGGAATTCCCTCTTCACTGCCTCCTCTGAATCTGCGCGAGTACTGTGGGCACAATGTGTTCTGCCTAGATCGATTTTCATCTGATATGCCCATTTTATCCGTTTCAGTTAAATTGAAGGCCAAAATACCTCTTTCACCAGATTTCACTCCTGTCATGCCCAAACCACTTTTCCGGTTCTTTTTCGACACAAAAGACACTAAGAAAGAACATTTAGAGCAACTAAAATGCCCTGAAAAATACGAAATAAATGGACTTATCAGTCTTTTTATTATAAATCTTGTATGATTTACTATTTCTGGAGTATCCAGCAAACACTCCTTCTACATCTTTGTTGTTCATCTTGCTGAGATATTCTTTATCATTGAGAATATAACATGTGGTTCTAAACACATGAAAGTACTTCACTGTTGGTTTCTTCTCATTCTAAATCTCATATGGTGTAGTGAAAGTACCTGGTCTGAGATAAACTCTGTTGCTGATGTGATATGCAGTGTTGATAGCTTCTGCCTAGAACATAGCAGCAACTCTTTTAGCAGCAATCATGGTTCTAGCCATCTCCTAAAGAGTTTTGTTCTTTCTTTCAACAACTCCATTCTGCTACGGAGTCTTGGGGACTGAGTACTTATGACTAATTCCATTCTCACTACAGAATGTGTCAAAGTACTAATTCTCAAATTCCTTGTCATGTTCACTTCTGATTCTGATAATCTGATCATCCTTTTCAACTATGGTCTTGTAGGCTAATCTCTTGAATGCTGTGAAGGATTCACTCTTGTCTCTGAGAAAGTCAACCCAAGTAAACCTTGAGTAATCATCAATGCAGACAAGGACATACTTCTTTCCTCCATAGCTTTCCACAGTCATAGGCCTCATTAGATCCATATGAATAAGATCTGAAATTCTCTTAGAAGTTCTGTCCTGCACTTTCTTATGTTGAGATGTGGACTATTTTCCAATTTGACATGGACCACATACTTTTTCTCTGTCAATTCTAATCTGAGGTGACCCTCTGACAATCTCTTTGCTGATAATCTTCTGGAAATTTTTGAAGTTGATGTGCCCAATTTTTTGGTGCCAGATCTCTGACTCTTCTATAGATGTTCTTTGACATGTTACAGAAGATTATGCAGGTACATGTAGCTGATAACAGTTGTCAGCTGATCTCTTTCCTTCCACGAATAAGTCATTGTTCTTATTCATAACCCTGCAACTTTCTTTGGTGAAGACAACAGTCATGTCATCATCACACAACTGACTAATGCTTATTAGATTTGCTTTGAGTCCATCAACAAGCATAGCCTTCTTTAGTTTGGGCATTTCTTCAACAATTAGCCCCCCTTTTCCCATTACATTGCTCCTTTTTCCATCTCCAAAGGTAACGAAGTCTAACGAGCAAGCTTTCAGATTTTGCACCACAGAGCAATCTCCAGTCATGTGTCTTGAACAACCACTGTCAAAGTACCAGCTGTCTTTGTCTTCAACTCTTAGTGAAGTATGGGCAATCAGACTGGTCTGCTTGACAACCCATTGCTTCTTCTGTGCAGACTTCTTCCCTTTCTGAGCAGCAGATTTCTTCTGGGTGTTGCTGGAATGTTGAGACACAAATCTTCTTCTTATTCTTTTTCGATCAAATAGATACTTTTCACAATGTGGTCGAATGTGGCCTTTTTCTTCACCATAATGCCAGGCAATTCTTTTTCTATTGCCATTATTAGCAATCATCTTTTTATTATTGTTTCTCTGGATGTTCTGAACATTATTTTGTACAAGCACTGGCTGGCTTGTACTTGCTTTGACGAACACTGTCTTGGATTGTCCGTCATTGTATCCAAGACCTGGTTGACTCTTCCCTGATGTCCTGGGGTAGTGAGAATCTTATCAAGATTCTCAGATCCATTATTCAGCATGTTGACATTCCTTTTGATGGACTTCATTTCTGCAGATAACTCTTCAATCTCCTTCTTTTGCTGTTGGATTAAGGCCTTCTGTTCTCCATCAGATCTGATCAACTCCTCATTTTCTTTGAGAAGATCTTTGTTGTGAGATTGTAGAGTTTTGTTAATCTCAGCTATTTCAAGTCATTTTTCATACATATCCTTGTAGGTTTGAACAAACCCTTCATGGCTGAAGTCTTCATTGTCTGAGTCTTCATCTTCTGCAAGTTTGAATGGATCCTGAATTTCTGAGATTTTTGCTGTAAAAGCATAAGTCTCTTCTTCTAATTCACTACTACTTTCTTCAGAATCATTATCACTGAAGGAGGTATTGAAATTCTTTTTATTCTTCTTCAGAGTATTGGCACATTCAGCTTGAATATGTCCAAAACCATCACATTCTCCGTATTGAATTCCTCCCTTTGAATTTGATGCTTTAAACTCTTTTTGGTCACTGTTAGAGTTTCTGTCTTGCTGAGAATTACCAGATGGTTGTCTTCTGTTGTTTAACCTTCTGGAAGACTGCTTGTTTACTCTTTTTAGCATTCAGCTGAAGTTCTTGGTGATAAGGACCATATTGTTCATTGTATCTGAATCGAGAAAATTACAAAAGTGATCCCATAGGACATGTCCTGCTGCAAAAATGGTCACAATACTTGCAATTGTGGTCCCAAATCAAAATTCATATGCAATATTGGTCCCATAAGACTCAAATATGCAATATTGGTCCCATAACACTCAAGTATGCAATATTGGTCCCATGCCCTATGGGACCACTTTTACAATTGTAAATATGACTAGAAAAATCACAAGATAAGAAACAATAATAAGCAATTTTATCGGCTTAAAATAAGAGACATTCGAATGCAATTTAGTTTTAAGATAAATGAAATTATGAGATCAAAATACAAAATGAAAGAAGAGAAACTGGTTTCTGGTGAAAATATCCAGTAATTATGAACCAGTAAAAAAGCTTCCATTTTAGGTCAATGAGATAAATAAAAAATCACAATTTTCAGGTAAAAAAATCCACATCAAAGATTTTATAGAAGACAAGACCACAAAATATGTTGAGCAACAATTCAGTCACATCTAATAGAATCTTTCAAACAATTAACTAAATTTAAACAAAAATATTAGCAGAAAAGGTAAAAAGAAAGAAAATAAATGATTTCATACACATGTATATTAATGCCCAACTCAAGGATTTTTCAACCCATTTGCAAATTAAAAATCAAATTTGAAACAAAAGTCAATTTGTAAAAGTGGTCCATAGGACATGGGACCAATATTGCATATTTGAGTCTTATGGGACCAATATTGTATATAAATTTTGATTTGGGACCACAATTGCAAGTATTGGGACCATTTTTGCAGCAGGACATGTCCTATGGGATCACTTTTGTAATTTTCTCTATTTGAATCAAGTACAAGTTTTTATTTCTGTACATGTTCAGGCACATCCTCAGAGATTTAAGCTTTAAGAGCAATACCTCTCTTCCTTGAGCTGCTGTCTTCATCCTCCAGATTCATCTCGAACGTCCTTAATGACCCCATCAATTCATTAAGCCTCATACTCTTGATGTCATTGGCTTCTTCAATTACAGCAACTTTGTAGGCAAACTTCTTTGGAAGAGATCTGAGAACCTTCCTCACAAGATTTTCATTGCTGATAGGTTCTCCGAGAGCAAAACTTTCATTTGATATGCTTCTTAGTCTGGCATTAAACTCACCAATGGATTCAGATTCTTCCATTATGAGGCTTTCAAATTTTGAAGTCAGATTTTGAAGTCTTGACAGCCTCATAGAACTAGCTAGTTCCTTCAAAGGTGGTTTCTAGTATATCCCATGCAGCTTTTGCAGTCTCACAAGTTGAGATTAGACTAAATGTCTCAAGATCCACCACATAGAATATTGCATTGAGAGTCTTAGAGTTGACATTATATCAGTTCTTCTACGGCACAGTCCACTCTCCTTCTTCAATATCCACATGCCTTCCTTCTTTGACAACAGTTGGATTTTCCCATCCTTCAGTGACACTCTTCCATACGAGTTCATCAAGTGATCTCAGAAACGCCCTTATCCTTGCTTTCCATGTGATACCCCGACCCTTTTTGCTAAATTATAAATTATAATTTTGGAAAATGATGTTGAATTAATATTATTTAAATATTAATTATGATGGTATGTTCGTATTTTATGCCGTTGTTTCAGTGCCGGTTGTCCCACTCGAGCTGATACATCATAGCACGGTTATATTATACTAGTGTACAATATTGGTTGAACTTTCAATACAAAAATGTCGAGTTATATGATAGTGAATGAATGTGATTGTATTTAATTTTAGTTTTCCATACCTTGAACGCCCTAACGCTGAGTTGATCGGGGGTCTCGCTGAATTTCGGCAGGGTTTCGTCCGGAGGTCATAACTTTTGACTCGGTTGGAACCACGAGGCCCATGAGTACTCAAATCGAAGCTCTTTCAAAAATCTACAAGTCTGAAGTGGCCAATCCTCTAGAATCTTGATCTTTCAAGTGGCTTGCGGCGCGACCTCAGTCAGGCCGTGGACCGAGGGGCCTGCGGCGCGACAGAGAGGCGCGACCTCCTCCAAGCCGTGTGCCAAGAGGTTTGCAACACGACCTCGAGGCGCGAACGGTCAGGTGGTGTGACACCACTTCAGAGAGCTGTTTTTCTTTGGCTCGAACTCGACCTCCGAGTGCGACCACCCCTAGGCCGCGCCCTGTTTCAGAAATTCCATCATATCAATACAACACTTCACTCATTCCTCTTCATTTTCTTCATGTAATTGGGCGATTTCCTCCCAAATTCTATCAAGAAATTTTTCAAATTTTAAGATTAGATTCTCTCATCATCCTCCATCAACCAAGGTAACTTCATACCCTCTTCATCTTGGTGATTAAACACCATTTCCATGTTGATTTGAATCTAGGGTTCATATCCAAAAATTAGGGTTTTCGATTTTATTGATCCTCTTGCCTAGATATCTTGAACATATGGTTTATTTACCTCCTTCAAGCTATAGGTGAAGTTATATCGAATTCCTATGGTTCATTGTTACTAGAGTTGGGATTTTTACTCTTATTTCCCCTTGTTTTGTTGATGTTTGGTTGGAGGTGTTGTAATGGTTTTATCACTACAAGAAAATCGGCCATAGAGGTGTTGTCTATTAGCGGACGCTAATAGGCAACGGCTAAAACCCGTTGTCTATTGATTTATAGACAACAGTCATATTACCCGTTGTCTTTCTGAAAACCGATTGTTGTTAAAGTAGTTGTCTATTGACGTAATAACCGTTGTCTATAGTTAAAAAGACAACGGTTTTTATGCTGTAGGCGTTGTCTATTAAATTATAGACAACGCGAATATCGACCGTTGTATTTTTTAAAAAATTCAACAACATTTTTTATGACCGTTGTCTTTTTTTTAATTATTTTCATTTTTCAAGTTTCTTTTAATCCAATTTCAGATCTGCTTGCTTACAAATTTTCTCAAAATACCAAATAATTAAAAGTCAACAACAATGAACTTCATATAATGTAACATATACAATGTACAATTACATTCATGAATATGCAAAATCCCAAATACTTATCATATCCAAATATCCAAAATACTCAAGTGAAAGATCCAAATACATTAGTTCATATCAAAATACTCAAGTAAAAAGTTAATGAAAACCTCCTAGATGTTCTATTCTTTCTGTCCTTTTGCTCATTCACTTCTCTTTTTTCCTGAAATAAACTAAATACAACAAAAAATAAATGAAAAAAAGTCTAAGTAATCAATTAAATATTACAACAATTAATATCATTTTAAAAGAAAAAAAGTTGAGGTATGAACTTACATTGTCAATCCGTAAAATCTTTGATACACTCAGCCCGCTATTTACGAACTTCATCGATTTCATCTATTTAATTTTACGTCATCATAGATTATTGAATAGCATGTAAATAGCAACTTACTTTTTAAAAGACAAAAAAAAAAAAACAGAATAGTCAAAACAATACTAAAAAAATGAAAACATAATATATATTTAAGGGGCAAAAAATCAACCTAACCTTCATTTTAACATCTAGTTGTCGCTATCTGCATGTTCTTAAGGATTTAAGTGCAAAAATATACGCAAAAATGGTTATAGAACTAAAACTAGTTAGCCACATCCAAAATAAACAGATATTCTAGATGACTCAAGTAACTTTTCTAATCAGATATAGGCTTATTTCTAAAGCATACAGATACATATATTCACCAAAAATATCTCTTAGAATGAGTGGTTTCTTAGAAACTTCATTACAAATATCTTAGCACATCAAGCCCATTCAAATTACATTAGAGGTAGAAGTAGAGGAAATATATTTGCCTGCACAGTCGGATGAATAGATTTCAGCAACCTTAAATAAGGAATATGTTGCTTGAGAAACTGATTGTAGCAATTAACTGCAGCAAAGCACTTTAACAATGTAATGTGATGCAGGGAGAATTTATCCAGATATATTATAGTGCACATAAGTTACATCAACATCAGTTCCAAATTAAATAAACATTTCTCCAGACATAACATTTATCTATTTTCCGTATAAAGTTTGACTAATTAATTAAAATAAAACTTCACTTACAAGTAGATCATTTATCTACAATCTCAGCAATCTGTCCAAATATTATGCAAGGGCACAAAAATGTCATGCAACCTATAAAAAAAGTTGTATACATATATAGTAACTCATGAACTATTTTGATTAATTTTTAACAAAATAAAAACAATTTATATCTCCGAGTGTGTGAAATTCTTGTATATTGTATAAATAATCAGAAGAAAAAAAATGATAGAACTTGTGAATAAGAACTCACATTCCTCAAGTGTGTATATCTCATGAAAAAAATATTTAAACACCAGAACTCCACTTTGACTACAGATGGAACAACTGTAACTAAACAAATTAAAGAACCCATGTCTCAGAAGCAAATTGAGAACTCAAACAAAATAATGAGTAAATTACTGTTCATAAGAATGATTTAGTATTATTAATTATAAGTAAGCAGATTAATACCATTTGATTGATATAATCTGAACTGAATGTAAATTATTTATCTCAGATGGTTACATGTCTAGTTTAAAGGAAGCTTCTTTACTTTTTAACCACTTAATAATCAAAAATTTAATTTTGTATTTGAACAAAAATAAAATCAAACAAACCTTTTGGATGAAATCACTGTCCAAGCAACCAAATATAACAGAAGGATCATCTAAGGTAGCCAGTGTCCCATCATCTAGTAGCTCCAACACTACCTGATAATTTAACAAAAGGAAACATCAGATTTAGAGCATTATTTAGCCATTTACTTCTTAATAATAGTTAAACAAACAGGAAAGTCTATTTTACATGCAATGTGTTATACTAATAATTCGAAATACTAAATGACTTTGTTAGAAGCATCCAATAGAAATATCTATGTAAAAGTGGCTCATTCTTGCATAAGGCCTACACAGAAGAAAAAAAAACATAAATGCACTGATTTTTTTTCTTTTTATTTTGCAAGTTTCCTCTATCAGGATTTATAAATAGATTAAGATGATTCATCTTCTTTTCTTTGTTGATTTATTCTCTATCAACTTGGAGGCTATAACCTATATTAATAAAGTGCCCAAAAATAGTAGAAAGGGTTAAATGCAATAATGCCCTTCAAGTAGGCTTGTTATCTGTATTTCAATCCCCATTCTATAAAGCCGATTAAAGAGCAATGAGACCTTCTGCAGAGTAGGAAGGAGCTCTGACCTAAAAATCTACTTGTAGAAATAATTCCATGTGACTATATATACATGTTGCTGATCTGGAATATGTCCCTTACTATCCATATCAAGAACATACTGACTACAATTCTCATCTTTCCAGACTAATACCAAAGGGGTATTTCCTGATTCATAATGTGCATGCCTGAAAGAGTCAGAAACAATAACATTCAGAGTTTGAGAGGAAAGAGACAGCCCCATAAGCATACTAGGAAGTCAAGAAAGTATGAACAGTAACAAAACATTAAGCACTAAACAAATTTGAGAAGACAGAAAAATACAATATCCTTTGTAGAAGGTAATCATAAAAAGAGAAAAGAGAAGTATGATTAATGATAAAAACAAGTTGCAAGAGATCCTCCATTTTAGTGAATAAGGTAAAGGTCGGCAGAATGAATGTAAAATAGTATCTACAATAAAGCCAAAAGAAGAAAATCGAGGAACAAGACATGAAATTAGCTGCTCTGAAATAACCATTCTAATTTACTTATATATTTTAGGCATCAAATAATGGTATAATGTAACTTTCAATAATACCCATAAAAAAATGGCGAATATTCACATTCACCAACAAAGTCACCAAACAATAAGTAAGAAGTAGAATGATCAGTAATAGAATTTGAATTTTGTTCTTTCTCAGTTAGTTTTCTCAGTTATCATAGTGTAGTCGTGTTTTCTGTATAACAACTTTAGGCTTATTTCTTTTCCAGTTGTGGATCTGTCTTGTAACTACTTTGACAGAACATAATATACAATACAAAATTTCTTCTCTCCCAATTCTGATCTCACTCTCTTCACGTGGAATTTATTTTTCATTTTAATCAGATATCAACAAAGCGCGTGAAAATAAAACTTATCTCATTCAGAATCACAATGCTCGGGAACATCAGCCCACACCAAAACATATACAGAATATTTATCTGAAAATTATTTAGCACGCTAAAACTGAAATGAAAACAAGATAGACAAGGAAACAAATTCAAGATCCTAAATGGCTTGAAAATCATGTTCTTATGTAAAAATTCATCCATTGTGCCTTGAGCTATCGTATCTTGTCGATCAGAGATCTCAAAAAGTTGATAAATTTATTGTAAAACCTAGGGTTCATCTAAGAACCATTTTCGATTTTTGGGGCTAACAATGCAAAATATTAAAAAATAGACCTATAGAAACTCACCTCAATTGATTGTTGTAGACGGCGGCGGCGGAGCTATGTGCTGTAGATGAGGCGGTGGTAGCAGAGCTGTTGCAGACGGCAGCAGCTACAGAGTTGTATTACGGCGGCAGCGCTGTGTGTTGCAGGCATCGGCGGAAGCAGAGCTATGTTTTGACGACGTCGATGCTGGGCGTTGTAGACGACGGCGGTGAATCCGTGTTGCTTTGGGCGGTGATGAAAGGGTTCGTGTTGGGGGGCGGCTGTGAGTAGGGCAGGTTCTGTGTTTGGTGGAAAAATTTGTGTTGTGGTGGGAAAATTTCACAGATTAAAAAAATTGAATCTTAGATGAAAAACGACGTCATTTCAATCTGTTTCACGACAACGGTCAAAGGGTGCGTTGTCCATATACTGTTGTCTAAAGAAAATACGGAGATAGACAACAGTTACGGAATAGCCGTTGTCTTTTAATATATAGACAACGGTCAACTGAACCGTTGCATGTATAGAAAATAATAAAAAAAATAAAAAAAGGTGGAGATAGACAACGGCTGACTGCATAGACGTTGTCTATTGAGTGTTGTCTATTGCCTATTTTCTTGTAGTGTATGAAATTGATTTTCATGTATGTTATATCCCTAGGATGGAAGTACATGTATTGGACATTGTGGGTTTAAAGGATTTAAATTGAGTCTAGTTCTTGTGGTTTAAATGGGTGCACGTAACGTGTTCGATTAAATGTTTCAAAGAGTTTTAATGTGTATTTTGAGTCCAAAATCATAGTATGAGCTCGTATATCCATGGTTGTGTATGTGGATATGTATGAAAAACCTTAAGGCATGTAAAGCATGTGTTTGGTCAAAATTATGAAATAATTGTATAACTCGACGTCTAAAATGAAAAAATAGGATTTAAAGGTGTTAGGTGACGTATTGGGAGTCGAGATGGACAACTTGTGCACGGCAAAGGAGTATTTCAAGGTTGAAAGGATTTTTAAAGCGTCTCATAAGGTGGGGTAACTCTAAACTGTGAACACGTGTAAAGTTATAGTTATTGTTGTGCTTTGATTGTATAAGTATGAAGGGTCTTCGGACCGGTGAAATGAAAGAGATCCTTCGGGGTCAATAAAGAGGTCCTTCGGGATCAATATAGACTTGTTAATGTCCTCCCTGGGGGATAATAAGCCTGCGGGCATTCCTACAGGGCAAAAGATGTTCATTAACAGGGGCATTATGATGTTTGGACCCTACGGGGTTGAGACTAGTCTCCACAAAGTAAAGAAGTATCCATATGTTATATTTTCACTTGTGCAATTGGCTATAACTGTTTACAGTGTTCCCCACTGAGTATGTTATTAAATACTCACCCCATTCATTCAATGAATTTCAGGTTGAGGAGTCGAGGCCCGAGTAGGAGCATTGTGAACACAAGAGAACCCCCACAAGCTTGTGTTTATTTTTGCATGCTCTTCTTTTAAAGTACTCACATTGTTAATATTACATTGATCATTCTCTTTTTATTTTTATGATCAATGATCATTGGGGAAGGGAATAACCCTATTTTGTAGTTATGATGTATTTAACTTGATATTATGCAAAACATTTTAAAGGCGGGTCGTTCGACCTTGGAGCCTTCTATGTGCGAATTATGTCAATGAACCTTTATGCTATGTATGTTAATTAAGGGTGATAGACGGGCGGGTTGTGTAAGACCTATGAGCCCGATAGGTTAGATGATTGTATGATTTTGTGGATGGGCTTACACGATACTTCTACTTAACACTATGTTGTATGACAAAATAGGTATGATAGATTGTATGTTTTAATTGTGAAAAGTTGATATTGAGAATTATGATGCCTTACTTTATCATGCTAATTGACCTTAGCTCCTACTCAATTATATATAAACACACCATTATAAGTAAGTAAATTGTATGTTAAGTGACGTAGCCAAACGGAATGATTTGGGGCATTACAAAGTGGTATCAGAGCAGGTCTACTCTCCTTTAGACTTGTTCTGCATGTGTTTGATTTATGTATAAGAAATGTGGGTAGTTGTTCATGACGGCTACTCAGCTTGACTCCGATCCTAAAGTATGTACCTTTAAAGGTTTTCAAGTATGAACAATATCAAATGGGGGTGTATGTATAGAGTGTGTCGGGAAAGAAGTTAAAGAGTTGAATAGGTCGTGATAGCATGATAAAGAAGAAAAAGAATGGTCCGAAGTTGGACAATATAGATGAATGATGTATATATCTATTGTCACGATCAACTATGATGTTTTAAATTCCCTACACGCGCTTCAAAGAAATGAAATCTTGAGAGTTGTGTGCTTCCTTGATTATGAAATGATGAAAAGTGCTTTAGTAGTCCTCGAATTAGCTTTAAGAATGACATTAACCTAACGAGCTAGTGTGCCTAAAAGCTTTAGGATGCCTCCGCATCGTGCTCTTGTTCCGCAAGGAGCAGATGAATCAAGTAATGAAGGGGGTGGTCTCCATGATCCCCCACCATGAGAGAACAGGCCTGACTTTGCCCGAGGTTTCCTTGAGACGCTCCAAGGTGTCATGGCCCAGCAGATGGGGCAATGAGGAATAGCTGAAGGAGCAAGGCTCCAAAAAGAGGCATTCGACGTAGTCGAGCAGTTTAGAAGGATGGGGCCATCTAGGCTTAAAGGAAGTGAAGGTCCAGAAGCGATAGAGGAATGGATCCGGGAAATAGAGCGGATCTTCGAGCACATTCAGTGCACCGAGGTACAGAAGGCCTCATGTGCTATCTTCCAGTTTGTAGAGGAGGCGAGCTTCCAGTGGGAAACCTATTCCCGAACTATGACGCCCGAGCAACGCCAAGCTTTGGTGTGGGCTGACTTGAAAGAGTTGATCCTCACCCGGTACTTCCCCGAGTCTTTCAAGACTTAGATGGAGACCGAATTCCTCAATTTAAGGCAAGGAGGAATGATGGTGATTTAATGTGAAAGGCAGTTCAACCATCTCTCTCGCTATGCTCCGTACATCGTGGATACGAATGAAAAGAAGGCCCGACGCTTCGAGCGTGGTTTGTGTCCCGAAATTACAGGGATTCTATTAGGCCAAAGGTTCAGAACTTATGGCGAAGTAATTGAGAGAGCCCAAGCCATCTCTCATGGGCTCCAGTTGGACCAGAAGGACCAAAGGCAGCGTGAGGCCTTTGGCAAGAAAAAATGGGAGCCGCAGGACAAAAGAAAAGGGAAAGCTCCTATGCAAAACAAGCCGTGGCAGCAGAGGCCAGGCCCACAGAGAGGAAACAATGATAGGGCTCCTTGCCCTAAATGCCAAAAGTTCCATCTAGGAGAGTGTCGTGCGGGGCAGAGGGTCTGCTTTACATGTGGGGACCCGAGCCACATGTCCTATGACTGCCCGAAGAAGAAGAAGGAGCAAGAAAGAAAGGTAAAGCCCCGATTATTTGCTTTGGAAGGTGAGGAAAAGAATCCGAGTGCATGTGAGGATACTATGTCAAGTATTCTTGGAGTATCAGATGTTCCAGCTTTAGTGTTATTCGATTCGGGTGCATCACATTCCTTTATATCTGCAAGTTTCTATTCCAAGCTTGGTATTTCATGCAAAGATAGTGGTGAATTGTTAGAGATCAGTATTCCTTCGGGAAAGAAAGTTTCTTCTAGAAAGATGGCGTATGGCCTGAAGCTAGAAATCAATGATAGAGTGCTGAGAGCAGATCTCCATGTCTTGGAGATGTGTGATTCCGACGTAATCCTAGGTATGGATAGGTTGAGTGGGAATCATGCCACGATTCGATGTCGTGATTGTGAGGTCGAATTTGATTTTCCGTGTGAGCCTAAGTTAATCTTCTATGGTGCAAGAATGAGGTCAACTCAGAGAATCATTACAGCAATGAAGGCAATAAAGTTGTTGAAGAAAAGAGGATGTCAGAGATTTCTCATTAGCATAGTGGAGTCAAGGTCCACTAAAGTGCAAGTGTCAGACGTGCTAGTGGTCAATGAATTTCCCGAGGTGTTTTCAGATGAGCCGCCAGGGATTTCTCCTGACCGTCAGATCGAGTTCACCATCGACCTAGTGCCAGGTGTGGCACCAATATCTAAAGCTTCGTATACAATGGCGCCAAAGGAGTTGCAAGAGCTCAAAGTTCAACTTCAGGAGTTACTTGACAACAAACTAATCCGACCAAGTGTTTCACCATGGGGAGCACCTGTGCTATTCGTGAAGAAGAAGGATGGGTCAATGCGAATTTGCATTGATTATAGAGAATTGAACCGGTTAACGATCAAGAACAAGTATCCGCTGCCGATAATTGAAGACTTGTTTGATCAACTGAAGGGAGCTGGTGTATTTTCGAAGATCGACTTGAAGTCCGACTATCATCAATTAAAGATCAAGGAGAGTAACATCCCAAAGACGGTATTTAAAATGCAATATGGACACTATTAGTTCACGGTGGTACCTTTTGGATTGACCAATGCACCTGGAGTCTTCATGGACTTGATGACTCGAGCGTTCCATCCGTACCTCGACCAGTTCGTAATAGTCTTCATCGATGATATCTTGATTTATTAAACAAGCAAGGAGCAGCATGCTGAGCATCTCAGAATTGTACTGGAGACACTAAGAAAGGAAGAGTTGTATGTGAAATTTTCAAAATGCGAGTTCTGGTTGGAGCAAGTGGCATTACTTGGCCACATGGTGACATCAAATGGAATCGAAGTGGATCCGTCGAAGGTGGAAGCCGTTAGCAATTGGAAGACGCCATCAAATGTTAATGAAGTCCGAAGCTTTCTAGGACTAGCAGGTTACTATAGAAGATTTATCGAGGGGTTTTCCAAGATATCGGGTCCTTTGACGAGATTAACAAGGAAGAATGACAAGTTTCAATAGAGTGAGAAGTGTGAGCAGATTTTTCAAGAATTAAAGCGACGTCTCGTGTCAGCCTCAGTGTTGACTATTCCTGATGGAACTGAAGGCTTTGTCATCTACAGCGACGCCTCAAAGCAAGGACTTGGTTGTGTTTTGATGCAATATGGAAGGGTAGTGGCGTACGCATCAAGATAGTTGAAGATGCACGAGTATAATTATCCGATGCATGATCTCGAATTAGCAGCCGTGGTTTATGCATTAAAGATTTGGAGGCATTATCTCTATGGAAGCAAGTGCGGAATCTACACCGACCATAAAAGATTGAAATACTTCTTCACCCAGAAGGAGTTAAATTTACGTCAAAGAAGATGGTTAGAGTTGGTGAAGGATTACAATTGTACGATCTTATATCATCCTGGAAAGGCGAATGTTGTAGTTGATGCCTTAAGCCGGAAGATCTATCTTCCAACCAAGCAAGAGTAGTTGATCAACCAGTTTGAGAAGATGAATTTAGAGGTGGTGGATCCTTCCAACACCACTCAAGGGATTTTAGTAGCCTTAGTGGTTCGACCAATAATTCATGATCGAGTTCGTGAAGCGCAAGTTGACGATCCTTTCTTATGCAAAATGAAGAAAAGAGCATTGGAGGGTTCTATTCAGGGATTTGCCGTTGCAAGTGATGGCACACTATTCTTCGAGGGAAGGTTGTGTGTGCCGAAGAACGAAGAGCTCAGAAGGGAGATTCTTGAAGAAGCACATAATACTCCGTATTCTGTGCACCCAGAAGGCACGAAGATGTTCAAGGATTTGAAGATGGTTTTCTGGTGGAGAAATATGAAGAGGTCGATTGGCTAATTCGTCTTGAAGTGTATCACTTGCCAACAAGTGAAAGCTGAGCATCAACGCCCTTTAGGATTGTTGAATCCACTCGAGATTCCCGAGTGGAAGTGGGAGCACATTGCAATGGACTTCGTGGTAGGATTACCTCCATCAGTTAGAGGTCATCATGCAATCTGGGTTGTTGTCGATAGGTTGACCAAGTCTGCTCATTTCCTTCCGGTGAAAATGACGTTTAGCATGGATCGATTAGCTCAGATTTATATCGATGAAATAGTACGTCTTCACGACATTCCTGTGTCGATAGTGTCAGATCATAACACAAGGTTTACGTCCAAATTTTGACGAAGTCGGCAAGAAGCTATGGGAACACAATTAAGGTTCAGCACGGTGTACCATCCTCAATCCGATGGTCAATCTGAGCAGACCATCCAGACATTGGAGGATATGCTTCGTGCATGTGTTCTCGATTTTGGTGGAAGTTGAGAGAGCCACTTGCCACTTGTGGAGTTTGCTTATAATAATAGTTTCCAAGCGTCGGTTGGAATGGCCCCGTATGAGGCATTGTACAGGAGGAAGTGCAGATCTCCTATTCATTAGGATGAAGTGGGGGAGCATCGACTCTTAGGTCCCGAGATCATTGAGAAGACGGTGGAAGTAATTGAGAAGATAAGAAGAAGAATCAAGGTAGCTCAAGATCGTCAGAAATCCTATGCCGACGTGAAGAGAAAAGACGTGAGCTTTGAGATTGGTTACAAGGTATTCTTGAAGATTACACCAATGAGAGGAGTGGTTAGATTTGGGAAGTAGGGTAAGTTGTAGCCACAATATGTGGGACCGTTCGAGATTCTAGAGAAAATAGGTGATGTTGCTTATCGCCTGGCACTACCTCCGGATTTGGCGGGTGTGCACAATGTTTTCCATGTGTCGTTGCTTAGACAATACGTGTCTGACCCTAGTCATGTCATTTCTTATGACACAGTGCAAGTTTCACAAGACTTGACGTATGAAGAACTCCCAATTGCTGTGTTAGACAGAAGAGTTCACACTCTTCGAACCCGTAAGGTTCCTTTAATAAAAGTTCAATGGAGTTGGCATAGACCTGAAGAGGACACTTGGGAGAAAGAATTTGATATTATAGCTCGATATCCAAATGTAACAGAAATGTTAGGCTAATTTCAAGGATGAAATTTTTAAAAGTTGGGGAGATTGTGATACCCCGACCCTTTTTGCTAAATTATAAATTATAATTTTGGAAAATGATATTGAATTAATATTGTTTGAATATTAATTATGATGGCATGTTCGTATTTTATGCCGTTGTTTCAGTGCAGGTTGTCCCACTCGAGCTGATACATCATAGCACGGTTATATTATACTAGTTTACAATATTGGTTGAACTTTCAATACAAAAATGTTGAGTTATATGATAGTGAATGAATGTGATTGTATTTAATTTTAGTTTTCCGTACTTTGAACGCCCTAACGCTGAGTTGATCGGGGGTCTCGCTAAGTTTTGGCAGGGTTTCATCCGGAGGTCATAACTTTTGACTCGCTTGGAACCACGAGGCCCATGAGTACTCAAATCGAAGCTCTTTCAAAAATATACAAGTCTGAAGTGGCCAATCATCTAGAATCTTGATCTTTCAAGTGGCTTGCGGTGTGACCTGAGTTAGGCCGTGTGCCGAGGGGCCTGCGGTGCGACCAAGAGGCGCGACCTCCTCCAGGCCATGTGCCAAGAGGTCTGGAACACAACCTCGAGGCGCGACCAGTCAGGTCGTGTGACACCACTTCAGAGAGCTGTTTTTCTTTGGCTCGAACTTGACCTCCGAGTGCGACCACCCTTAGGCCGCGCCCTGTTTCAGAAATTCCATCCTATAAATACCACACTTCACTCATTCTTCTTCATTTTCTTCATCTACTTAGGCGATTTCCTCCCAAATTCTCTCAAGAAATTCTTCAAGTTTTGGGATTGGATTCTCTCATCATCCTCCATCAAGCAAGGTAACATCATACCCTAGGATGGAAGTACATGTATTGGAAATTGTGGGTTTAAAGGATTTAAATTGAGTCTTGTTCTTGTAGTTTAAATGGGTGCACGTAACGTGTTTGATTAAATGTTTCAAAGAGTTTTAATGTGTATTTTGAGTCCAAAATCATAGTATGAGCTCATATATCCATGGTTGTATATGTGGATATGTATGAAAAACCTTAAGGCATGTAAATCATGTGTTTGATCAAAATTATGAAATAATTTATAACTCGACGTCTAAAATGAAAAAATGGGATTTAAAGGTGCTAGGTGACGTATTGGGAATCGAGGTGGACAACTTGTGCACGGCAAAGGAGTATTTCAAGGTTGAAAGGGGATTTTTAAAGCATCTCATAAGGTGGGGTAACTCTAAACTGTGAACACGTGTAAAGTTATAGTTATTGTTGTGCTTTGATTGTATAAGTATGAAGGGTCTTCGGACCGGTGAAATGAAAGAGATCATTTGGGGTCGACAAAGAGATCCTTCAGGGTCAATAAAGAGGTCATTCGGGATCGATATAGACTTTTTAATGTCCTCCCTGGGGGATAATAAGCGTGCGGGCATTCTTACAGGGCCAAAGATATTCATTAACAGGGGCATCATGATGTTTGGACCCTACGGGGTTGAGACTAGTCTCCACAAAGTAAAGAAGTATTCATATGTTATATTTTCACTTGTGAAATTGGCTATAACTATTTACAATGTTCCCCACTGAGTATGTTGTTAAATACTCACCCTATACATTCAATGAATTTCAGGTTGAGGAGTCGAGGCCCGACTAGGAGCGTTGTGAACACAAGAGAACTGATGAAGCCATGAGCAACAATGAAGATCAAGATCCGGAGTTGCAATTTCGAGGACCAATCACAAGATCAAGAGCTAAGAAGTTGCAAGCTTACTTGCAAGTGACGATTAGAAGAAAGCTCGAGATTGGAGATGAGGAAGCCGAAAGCAGCAGCTCGAAGTTGGTTAACTTGTTAACCATTGAAGATCAAAACACACTATGGAGAATTAGACTTGAAGAGTTGAAGTGCATATGTGCGTGAACCCGTCGGTATGCCCAAACTGACTAGTTTCGGTCGGTATGCCCATACCGAGTAGTTCCGACACTTGATAATTTTTATCTAGACTATAGTATTATTTTTATTTAATTTAGACTATAGAAGATCAGATTTTTAATTAATTATTTGTTAATTTTCATCCATTATCTAATTAGGTTTGACTAGAATTGTATTTAAGGCAATTTCATACCTTGAATAGAATTCTAGTTTAGGTATCTTCCTAGTATAGTTAGAGATCCTTTTTGGATCAATTTTTAGGCCTTTTAAACTTATTATTTTCGTCCCCCATAGCTTATAAATAGGGGATCATTGTTACATTAATACTTTAGACATTGTTGAATTAAATTGCTATTGCATTCAATTTGTGTCTCAAATCTATTCGTCTTTTGAATACTTTTCACACGAAAATATTCATTCTTGGAGCTAGAAACTACAAGTCTTATTCAAGGGTATTGCTGAATTCACTTGAGGGATTGACTGGTATTCGCTATCGAGGAACAACTTGGAGATTTCAACCTTGGATACGTTCGAGCTTCAAGGATGCTATCGGGTTGTGAATCACCACAACATCACCTTCCATCAACACCGTCGACAACCGCCATACAGCCCCTACGCACGCCTCAATCCAGCCCCACAAGTTCGAGTTATCGTCGTCTGTTAGTTTTATCCGCAAGTCCATTCAAACATTATCATATCCTATTTTCTCCAAGCCATTCTTCACCATTCTTCACACACGAAAATCCAACCATAACCCCAGCCTATATCTCATCCCTATACAGCCTTTATTCCTTGGTGTTGTGTTATTTAATTTGTGTCATAGTTCTAGGTATTTTCGTTGTCTAGATTTTCGTATTGTCGTAGTTATCGAGTCGGATTGTTCCCTTCATTTAAGTTGACGTGTTTTGATTCTTAAGTCTTTCGCTACGTTGTTATTATCGTCCTAGATTAATAGTCCGGGTCGTATCATATTTTGGCATCAGAGCCACGTTAGCTCTGCTGGTCGTGGTTCAATCCGACGTGTTATTTTATCCTACGTGTCGTCTACGTGTCTTTTATTTTCTTACGTGTCATCGAGTTGTAATAGCATAGCTATCATTTAAAAAAAAGGCGATCAAATAAAAAAAATCGGATAAAAGAAAAAGAAAAAAAAATCCGAAAATTAAAAAAAAAAGAAAAAAAAAGAGGTATATTCATTGTGTTTCCTTTTGAGTCTTATTTTAATTTTGGTACTTTCCTTTTAGTCAAGTTCTATAGTTGGTACCTTCCATTAGAGATTTATTTTATTTTAGGAATTTTCCTTCCAAGTCTATTTTCTTTTTGGTAATTTCCATTAGAGTATTATTTTATTTTTGGGATCTTTCCTTCCTAGTTTATTTCATAGTTGGTAGTTTCTGTTTGAGATATAGTTTCTTTTTGGTTACTTCCTTCTAGAGTCTAGTTCAATTAGTATATTTAGAATTGTGTCACAATTGTGTAACACTTTCCAAATTACATAATTCTTCTTTCCTTTTCTTTCCTACCTCTTTCCTTCTACCCTTGGGGACACATCTAACCCTAATCTACCCTACCCTACTCGACACCACCTACCCCACACGCCACCTAGACCCACGGCCCCACCCCCTTTACCACACAAGCCACACGCCACCTACACCACATACTCCATATCATCCATTGATCCTAGTTAGCGATACTCGTATACACCTTCGTGCAATTAATCCGTACCCTCGACATTCGACAAGAGTGCTATCTTCCACCCTTCATTATACACGACACACACACATCACTATACACTTTGAGTGCAAACATGAGTGGTAAGATCAAGAGTGAAAACAAACGAGTGAACGTGAGATTGTGAGGATCCATCCTTGTTTTCCTTTACGTTTATTCATTTTGTAGGTACTATGGATAAAGGTAAGAACGAAGCCACCGCCTCCACACCACCTTTGGTCGAGTCATTCTCGCCCAAATCACCCGATGACCTTTCCTACACATCCAAAACTCAGTGGGATCCAAAGTATCAGTTTGACGCATTAGCACAATTCTTTTTGCGTCAAAACCAGCAAATGAAGGATGAGTTCGGAAACCCAGTAACCGAATTGGCCGAGCAAATCAAACAACTCTCGGTTCAACCGGCTACAAGTCAAGCAGTCCAGCAACCCCAACAGAGAGGCGCACCGAGGCAGCCCATTTTCCAAGAAAACCACCGCCAACAAGCATTCGAACCCGAGTTCGATGCTGTAGATGATTATGAAGCTAAGTTCATTCCACCGAGGCATGATGATCACCGTGATCACCCCAGACCATCTGTTAGACAAGCTGTTCGATATGATAGGCCCAGATATGGAGATGGAGATGGATTGCCCAATAACATCAAAACGAGCATTCCAGAATTTGAAGGCTTGCATGATCCAGACCTCTATCTGGATTGGGAGCGTAAAGTTGACAAGATCTTTACATGTTATGACTTTTCGGAGATCAAGAAGGTCTAGTTAGCAGCGTTGGAGTTTAGAGGCTATGCAGCCTCGTGGTGGGAAATGCAACAAGAGAGGCGACGAAGAGAGAGATATCCACCTGTTGAAACATGGGAGGAGATGAAAGGCTTCCTGCGAGGCCGTTTCATACCAGTTCACTATGAGAGAGAGCTCGAGAAGAAGCTCAACCGGATCAGGCAAGGCACCCGTTTGATTGAAGAATATTATAAGGAGTTGGAGACCGCCTTGAATCGTGTCGGAAAAAGAGAGTCCTTAAATGCTACCATCATCAGGTACATTGAGGGCATGAATCCTGACATTGCATGTGAAGTTGAGCTCAGAGACTTCACGAGTGTAGATGATATGGTGCACTACACATCTATTATGGAAAGGCAGCTCCGAGAAGGCCGGCGTCGTTCTCATCACAATACAGCCCCTGTTCGACCCTCTTGGAACAAAGGTACGCCGTCCACATCATCTTCTACTCCTTCTACAGACTCCACTCAACCCCGAGGCCAGTCCGAACCACCTGAGCGGCGTTTTGACCGTTCTACACCACCGCCGAGCCGTAGGACTGATCCTACACCCGCCGCCCCCGTTAGGCCGAGTTTCACATGACCAAATCAGGCCAATACGGTGCCAACTTCAGCCCCTAGTCGAGTCAGAGATGTTCAGTGCTATAAATGCCAAGGTTGGGGTCACTTTCAAGCACAGTGCCCAAACCGACGAGTTCTATTCCTCACGGAGCAGAATGAGCTTGAATCAGCCAGTGAAGATGACGAGCCTGTCAAGATCGAAGCCAACACTGAAAAAGACGCCCATGAGGAGCTCAAAGAAGAAGATCCTGAGATTCCACATGTCAGCTTGGTTTCTATCCGCAGTCTAAACATAAACCGTGAAGTTGAGCAACAATCGCAGCGAGAGAACATATTCTACACCAGAGTTACTATTCAAGACAAGACTTGCACGTTGATCATCTACAGTGGAAGTGTTATCAATGCAGTGAGCCAGTACGTGGTCGACAAGCTTGGATTTTCCACCGTGAAGCATCTAAATCCATACCGTTTCCAATGGCTTACAGATAGAGGCACAGTTCGCGTAACTGGTCAGGTACATGTATCTTTTTCCATTAGTCGTTATCCTGACACTGTATTATGCGATATTATTCCTATGGATGCAGCACATATACTTTTAAGGAGACCATGGCAATTCGATAGACAAGCTGTACACGACGGACTCGCGAACACCTACACAGTCAAGAAGGACGGCCGAACCACCATCTTAAAGCCGTTAACACCCAAGGCCGTTCAAGAGAAGCAAGAAATAATGTGAGCAAAGTTCAAAGATGAGCGCGAGAAGACCGCCGCAGCCGCCGTCCGAGTTACCGCCGCGGACAGCCTTCACACGGTCGTGAGTTTAGCACCGCCGCCGCCTTCCCTTTCCACGAAAATTGCAGCCCCTTTATCACCACATTCCAACGCCAAAGATCGTGGAAAAGGCGTCAATACAGCCCCTTTACAGCAAGAAAAGAATCGGTCTTTGTTTTGTACATTTAAAAGTATAGAAAAGGCTATTAGAGCTAAGATGCCTTTAATCCTTTTAACTTGTAAGAACAGTGCTACTAATGATGTTTCTTTGCCTAGTGTTGTGCAGCCCCTTATGAAGGAGTCCGAGGACATATTTTCGGATGAGATTCCAAGTGGATTGCCTCCAGTTCGTGGGATCGAGCACCAGATCGACTTCATGCCCGGAGCTGTCTTGCCGAACCGGCCTGCATACCGCACGTCGTCTGAAGAAACAAATGAGATAGACTGTCAAGTTAAGGAGCTGTTGGAGAAGAAGCAAATCCGAGAGTCGATGAGCCTATGTGCAGTTCCAGTGATTCTAGTACCTAAGAAGAACAATGAATGGAGAATGTGCATGGATTGCAGAGCCATCAACAAGATAACAATTAAGTATCGTTTTCCCATTCCTAGACTTGATGATATGCTAGATGAACTTAGTGGATCTAAGATTTTTTCTAAGATTGATTTGAGGTCTGGTTATTTTCAAGTTCGCATGCATGAGGGTGATGAATGGAAAATAACATTTAAGACTAAGTATGGTTTATATGAGTGGTTGGTTATGCCTTTTGGTCTCACAAATGCACCGAGCACATTTATGAGATTGATAAACCATGTTTTACGTGATGTTATTGGGAAATATGTTGTTGTTTACTTTAATGATATCCTGATATACAGTCACAGTGCACAGGCGCACCTAGATCACCTTAGGCGCGTATTTTTGCTTTTGAGAGATGCTCGATTGTATGGCAATATGTCTAAGTGTTCTTTTTGCTTGAATGAAGTAGTATTCTTAGGCTTTGTTGTGAGTTGTAGAGGTATTGAGGTTGACCGTTCCAAAATCAAGGCGATTGAGGAATGGCCAACGCCCAAAACCGCATCTGAAGTCCGATCCTTTCACGGCCTTGCCGGATTTTATCGTCGCTTTGTGCGTGATTTCTCTAGCATTACCGTGCCTCTTACTGAGCTAAGTAAGAAGAATCGCAAGTTTGAATGGGGTAAACAACAAGAGCATGCGTTTAATACTTTGAAGTCTTTATTGTGTTCTGCTCCTGTTTTATGTTTACCGAATTTTTCTAAAACTTTTGAGATCGAGTGTGATGCCTCTAGGATAGGTATTTGTGCTGTTTTGATGCAGGAAAAATGCTTCGTAGCTTACTTCAGTGAGAAGCTCAACGATGTCAGTTTGAGGTATTCGACGTACGATAAGGAGCTCTACGCCTTGAAGCGTGCATTGGATACATGGCAGCACTATTTGTGTCCCAAGGAGTTCGTCATTCACATGGATCATGAGAGCTTGAAACACTTGAAGGGTCAACACAACTTGAACAAGCATCGTGCGAGATGGGTCGAGTTCATCGAGTCATTTCCATACGTCATCAAGTACAAGAAAGGAGAAGATAACGTCGTCACCGACGCCCTCTCTCGAAGGTACACGTTGCTTAACCTAATGCATGCTAAGATGCTTGGATTTGAATCATTAAAAGCTTTATATGAAGTGGACGATTTTTTCAGCCCCATTTATGCTAAGTGTTCCACTTCTTCTAAGTCTTTTGATGGTTTCTATGTGCATGATGGATTCTTGTTTAGAGAGTCTAAGTTGTGCATTCCTACTTGTTCTATGCGTGAGCTACTTGTTTTAGAATCACATGCGGGAGGATTAATGGGACATTTTGGTGTGCATAAGACATTATCCTTGTTGCATGAACATTTCTTTTAGTCGCATATGAAACGTGATGTTGAACGCATGTGTAGTAGATGTGTTACTTGTCATAAGTCTAAGTCTACTTCGCATCCATTTGGGTTATATACGCCTTTACATGCTCCATCTAGTCCTTGGATTGATTTATCTATGGATTTTATTTTGGGATTGCCTAGGTCTAGATCGGGTAAAGATTCTGTGTTTGTTGTAGTTGATAAGTTTTCTAAAATGGCGCATTTCATTGCATGTAGGAAAACTGATGATGCTGTTCATATAGCCAATTTATTCTTTATTCATGTTGTTAGATTGCATGGGATTCCTCGTACCATTGTTAGTGATAGGGATTCTAAATTTTTGAGACATTTTTGGCGAGTTCTATAGGGAAAATTAGGGACTAAGCTGTTGTTTTCTACTGCATGTCATCCACAAACCGATGGTCAAACTGAGGTTGTGAATCGTACTTTAGGTACATTTCTTAGGTCTTTAATTAAGAACAATGTGAGATCATGGGAAGAGTGTTTACCTTATGCTGAGTTTGCTTATAATCATGTTATTCATTCTTCTACTAACATGTCTCCATTTGAGGTTGTTTATGGTTTTAATCCACTAACACCTAATGATTTGATTCCTTTACCTGTTGAGCATCTAACAAGTATTAAAGGATTGAAGAGAGCTGATCTTATCAAGGAGATGCATGAGAAAGTTCGAGCCCGGATCGAGCATAAAGGATCTCAAACCACCGCCGCCCGTAACACACGTCGCAAACATGTTGTTTTCCATCCTGGTGATCGTGTTTGGATTCATCTGAGTCCCGGGCGCTTTCCAAACTTGAGAAAATCAAAGTTGTCACCAAGAGGAGATGGTCCTTTCACCGTCTTAAGCCGTGTCAATGACAATGCGTATCGCATTGATCTACCTGATGAGTATAAGTGTTCTTCTACGCTTAATGTTGCTGATTTATCTCCCTTTGATGCAGATGAGTTCGATCAAGATGATGATCCAAATTCGAGGACGAATTCTTTTCAGCAGGGGGGGAATGATGAAGCCATAAGCAACAATGAAGATCAAGATCCGGAGTTGCAATTTCGAGGACCAATCACAAGATCAAGAGCTAAGAAGTTGCAAGCTTACTTGCAAGTGACGATTAGAAGAAAGCTCGAGATTGGAGATGAGGAAGCCGAAAGGAGCAGCTCGAAGTTGGTTAACTTATTAACCATTGAAGATCAAGAACACACCATGGAGAATTAGACTTGAAGAGCTGAAGTGCATATGTGCGTGAACCCGTCGGTATGCCCAAACTGACTAGTTTCGGTTGGTATGCCCATACCGAGTAATTCCGACACTTGATAGTTTTTATCTAGACTATAGTATTATTTTTATTTAATTTAGACTATAGAAGATCAGATTTTTAATTAATTATTTGTTAATTTTCGTCCATTATCTAATTAGGTTTGACTAGAATTGTATTTAAGGCAATTTCATACCTTGAATAGAATTCTAGTTTATGTATCTTCCTAGTATAGTTAGAGATCCTTTTTGGATTAATTTTTAGGCCTTTTAAGCTTATTATTTTCGTCCCCCATAGCTTATAAATAGGGGATCATTGTTACATTGATACTTTAGACATTGTTGAATTAAATTGCTATTGCATTCAATTTGTGTCTCAAATCTATTCGTCTTTTGAATACTTGTCATACGAAAATATTCATTCTTGGAGCTAGTAACTAAAAGTCTTATTTAAGGGTATTGCTCAATTCACTTGAGGGATTGATCGGTATTCGCTATCGAGGAACAACTTGGAGATTTCAACCTTGGATATGTTCGAGATTCAAGGAGGCTATCGGGTTGTGAATCACCACAACATCACCTTCCATCCACGCCATCGACAACCTCCATACAGCCCCTACGCACGCCTCAATCCAGCCCCACAAGTTTGAGTTATCATCGTCCGTTAGTTTTATCCCTAAGTCCATTCAAACATTATCATATCCTATCTTCTCCAAGCCATTCTTTACCATCCTTCACACACGAAAATCCAACCATAACCCCAGCCTATATCTTGTCCCTATATAGCCTTTATTCCTTGGTGTTGTGTTATTTAATTTGTGTCATACTTCTAGGTATTTTCATTGTCTAGATTTTCGTATTGTCGTAGTTATCGAGTCGGATTGTTCCCTTCATTTAAGTTGACGTGTTTTGATTCTTAAGTCTTCCGCTACGTTATTATTATCATCCTAGATTAATAGTCCGGGTCGTATCAAGAACCCCCATAGGCTTGTGTTTATTTTTGCATGCTCTTCTTTTGAAGTACTCACATTGTTAATATTACATTGATCATTCTCCTTTTGTTTTTATGATCAATGATCATTGGGGAAGGGAATAGCCCTATTTTGTAGTTATGATGTATTTAACTTGATATTATGCAAAACATTTTAAAGGCGGGTCGTTCGACCTTGGAGCCTTCTATGTGCGAATTATGTCAATGAACCTTTATGCTATGTATGTTAATTTAGGGTGATAGACGGACGGGTTGTGTAAGACCTATGAGCCCGATAGGTTAGATGATTGTATGATTTTGTGGATGGGCTTACACGATGCTTCTACTTAACACTATGTTGTATGACAAAATAGATATGATAGATTGTATGTTTTAATTGTGAAAAGTTGATATTGAGAATTATGATGCCTTACCTTATCATGCTAATTGACCTTAGCTTCCACTCAATTATATATAAACACACCATTATAAGTAAGTAAATTGTATGTTAAGTGACATGGCCAAACGGAATTGTTTGGGGCGTTACATTCCAGTAGGGATAGTTGTTGCCTTCTAGCAGTAGTGGTTTGACCGTAGATCCTCCTTCTTTGATTGCACTCTTGGTTGGACTGCAACCAAAACCTTCACACAGATACGTACTTTTCAGGACTCTTTTCGCACTTAAAACCAAAGGTGACCCGCTCTTGTACCAATTGAAGTTACATAAACTGTGCGGTCATGTTCATCATCATGTACTTGAACATTGTTGTGAACATGTAAGGTCATAATATAAGTACTTAAAGTAAGTGAAGAATACGAGGTTGGTAACCCTATTTGATCAACTGATCTACATCAGGGGGACTTCACAAGTCCGTGAGAAATAATTTACTACTCCGTTGAATGGTTACAAAGGCTATTACACAAAGACTCCCGTCACTCGACCCCTTTCCTACCCAATTCAACCTCTTTCACTAAACTAAATTGCGAGCTCCCCTTACAACCTAGAATCCCTCTAATTCCCACAGGAAATCTCTCCCGAGACTCCTCTAAGTGTGTATGAAAGTGAGTTTAAAACACAGACTAGAAACACAATGATCTCACCGATCAAACCTAGTCTACCCAAATACTATATGCTTCAAATATGAAGTCTTTTAACTCTCGGCCCTTTTATGTATTCGTAAAATTCATGTCACCTAAACTAGTCTGATTCTCAGGCTATTTATAAACAACAGATATAGCCTAAACAAGGTAATCAGAAGTTTTATTTTGACTATAATTCAACAAGGAAACTTTTCCTTAATTAAATCGGACTTTACTAATTTAGATGTCTTCTTTGAATAGAACTCCATCCTTCCTTCTTTGATCTTCATCACGAATAAGGTAGCTTCTATTCTGAAACGTCCATCTTGAATATGCAGCTCCAGCTCTTTGATTCCAGCATCATACTTCTCTTGTAAACTCTCTGGACAACCATGTACATGATCATGTCTCTGAACAAAAGTAAATACATGTCTTGATCTTCAATCAGATTGGCAGTGGAATGTTCACAGTAATGTCGAGAACATGGTTTTCGAACATGAATAACCAAAACTTTTTTATGTTTTTTTGATATTGTGTAACGCCCCGATCCCGGGATAAGGGCATGGGACCGGTGCGCTACTGGGGAAAGGGGAAAGGGGTTGTTACATAAAGAAAATTATAGAAATAGGATTATTGCCCCAAACATTTGGGCAACATAACCTTTGTAACTGAAATAGAACTACCCATGAGAGCGTTTAGAAGGAATAAGGTTAGTGCCCCAAATATTTGGGCAGCATAACCTCTGTAACTGGAATTCAACCACTCTCCAAGACATCTTAGACGGAACTTGAATCAATAAACAATCATCAAAGAGAACTTATCCCACCAAATAACTGTAAAGGAACATCATAGGAATATGCAAAAATCATAACATGCCTTAAACCAATGAAGACAAGTTGTATCAGAGTGAACGGAACAAGCACGGAGCATCTTTATTCAACTCAAGTGAATTGTTTGAAGCACTTAATTGATTTAGAGTATCTAAGATCTCTGAACAACACAAAAAGAGCAAGCATATAACAAAAAGCTAGCCCTTGCCTTAGCTCCGTCATCTTCCAGCCTGTCTCTCAACCTGAAAATATTTAGAAAAGATTTAGGCTGAGTACTAGCGTACCCAGTGTGCAGATTTTAATAAACAGTTCAAAATCATTTTATAAATATGAATATCGTATCCACACAAGTATAACAATGGAAATGTTTCAAATCTAAAAAGCATTCCATGTATACAAAGCTTCTTTTAATCTTATTGCACGCTCTATCTCAACTGTCCCTTCCTACTGTATCTTAACTTATATACACGTCCTGCAGCCCAGCTGTCTAATAAAGGATAGTGTATACGGTCCCAAAGTTTTAAGGATCCGAACTCGAGTCTAGTTAAGCACTCAATATTTTCGTAGGATACTGGTGAACGTCAATAGTGAGCCAAAATATTTTGATACAGATATTCATGCTTCACAGTTGATAAATAGTTGAGCTTATAATTAGCTGAATATAATTTAAGAAAGATATATCCCACCTGGATGGCAATCACATGGCAGCACAATAACTTCAAAAATGGTTCATTAATCATAGCAGGCTCTGCAGGTCCGACAAGGATCGATCTTCGACTCAGAATAATCGCTATATTTTCGGGAATTAATCTACTGTAATCCGAGCTATTATTTAATTATATTCTCTTTAGAAATTGATTGCGCGACTTTAGAGACCTTGAATAATTCCGTCAAAGAAGGAAATAAATTCTAAAATATTATTCTTGATTTACTGGGACCAACCGATTTGACAGAGGTCTCTTTCCAAAACTTGTCATTTATCCAAATTTTACCAGATCTACGCCACGACACTTTTTAACCACTCAAAAATTATGAAAATATTCAGGGATGATACTATATATGCCAAGACTAAATAATGAAAATTTTAGAATTTTTCGATAACATATGCTCCCGGTACAAAAATAACTGTTTAAATTAAATAATTAAGATTTTTCAAAACTCATTCAAAAATTACGAAATTCGACGGGCATATAGGAAATTTTATTTTGAGCAACTTTTGTGAATAAACTTTTTTGATTTAATGACTCAAAAGGGGTCAAAACGGGAAAAACGTGAACTGATCGGCGTCGTTTATATTTTCTGTTTTCTGATGATTTCGCCGGTTTTCGGCCATCGGACGGGAACGTGTTCAACATACGACATGTAGTACACATTTAAATACACGACATATTAAAAATTGGGCTAAAAAAGACGAGAAATGAACCGATATGACGACGACAAATGGAGTGTCGGGACAGTTCTTGAGCAATTCTGACTCCAACTCTCACATTGCTTATTCTTATCCATGGCAGTTTCGTGGTACCATCGTTAAGTTAATCACTTTATTCTTCTGACTCTGGGTCTTCCGATCAAGAATGTCCTGGAGCCTTTCGTCATATTCTCTAAATTGTTATTTAGCATCATATCTTCTTTTCTGGTCACGTGGTTTAAGATCAAACACGTACTTCTTCAGAATCAAGATGTGGAACACATCATTGAGGTTGGGTGGGAAGGCCATCTTATACGCTACTTCATTAATCCTAGCAAAAAGACTATTTCTCTCGAGTCGTAAATTTTACGAAGACGTATACTTTGTCTTAGTCCACTTTAACTTGATGCGCATAACTCTTCATACGTTCTTCTCTACAACTTTCTTCAAATTTTTTCTTTAACATCATCCTTTGAGTCGAGAAAAGAGATAGAAAATAGATATCTATCCGCTTGAATCAAAGTATATTATATCGATCATCGTATACGTCACCCGGAATTTAAGACATGCAGTCTCGAACTTGTCCTTGCTTCTCGATCACAAATGTATTGAGACGGGAGTAGCGATAATAGATCTTTCTATCACGATTCTTCATCGACATTCGAAATTCTCCCAACATGCTCCTCAAATACATATACACGCGAGCCGCATTTCCTAAAAATCCATATAACTTAAGCCATCTAAAAGAATATACCTAACCATTCTAAGTTCTTCCTACATTCAAGTCTACAAGACACTACATAATCGTTCCCATCTTTCTGAATCAATCCGCTCTTTATAATACTCATCAGATTCTCGATTGAACCGAAATCCAGATGTCCTAGACATCCTATTAAATCATAGGCGAACCACGGCCTTACCGTGAACCCTCTTTCATGTAGGATTCAATCCAAATCCAAACATGACATAACACATTCTTTTGAAATTTCACATCACAATAAATTGACACATTTAATGGAACCAATCTATGGGCTCATAATCTTGAACGTGGAAAAACACTTAATCAACCTATGTTCCACAAGAATCTTAACAATCATCAACGTAAAATTCAATCTACCTATCTAAAGAAAGACACTTAGTTAGCCTAAATTCTCAAGAACAACATGATAACTTAACATTCAATCCAAAGTTCAAGCTACTATAGTCTAGATTCTTTGATATGATCAATCTAGAATCCATTCACAACTCATTCTTATCACTTAAAGTAATTCTAACATCTTTCAATTATTTCCATCCTTTGGTCAAAACCAAAATCCAGATGTCTTGACATCTTTGAATAACTTTAGACAAATCACGAACCCTCATCGTGAAACCTTAATATAAGTTTGAATCACAATACTTTATAGTGAAACCTGGAGATAACTCTCTTGTAAATGAATCACAACCTCTTGTCGTGAAACCTGGAAATAATTCTTAACCAAATGATGAATCATGAAATATAAGCATGAAACGTGAAAACATTTTTCAATAAATAAATCACGATATCAAATAGTGAAACCTTAAAATATACGTATCATGACCTCTCACCATGAAATCTGATAATATAATCATGACCTCTTATCATGAAACCTGGTAATTGAATCATGATCTCTCATCATGAAACCTGAAAATATAAGAATCATAACCTCTTATCATGAAACCTGGTAATAGAATCATGATCTTTCATCATGAAATCTAAAAATAGCTTTTGAATCATGATCTCTAGTCATGAAATCTAAATAGAACGAATCAAGATTTTTGATCATGATACTTGAAAATAGCTTTAATAAATGAATCATGATATCTAACCATGAAACCTGAAAAAAATATTTTGCGTAACAAACTGCACTCTTATGTGCGTCAATTTTAAAATACATGTGTACCTTTTGTTGAGGGTGGCGTAGATGACGTGCTGAGGGTTGCTGAACAAATAGTCGAAGTGAAAAGATATAATTCCAAATTCAAAGAATAATTCTGCAGGTCTACAGAGTTACAAACCTGCTCTGATACAAATCTATAATGCCCCAATCCCAGGAGAAGGGCACGAGACCGGTGCACTACTAGGGAAAGGGGGAAGGGGTTGTTGCATAAAGATAATTATAGAAATAGGGTTAGTGCCTCAAACATTTGGATAACATAACCTTTGTAACTGAATAGAATCACCCACGAGAGCGTTCAGAAGAAATAAGGTTAGTGCCCCCAAATATTTGGGCAGCATAACCTCTGTAACTGGAATTAAACCACGCTCCAAGGCGTCTTAGAAGGAACTTGAATCAATAAACAATCATCAAAGGGAACTTATCCCACCAAATAACTGTAAAGGAACATCATAGGAATATGCAAAAATCATAACATGCCTTAAACCAATGAAGATAAGTTGTATCAGAATGAATGGAACAAGTGCGGAGCATCTTTATTCAACTCAAGTAAATTGTTTCAAGCACTTAATTGATTTAAAGTGTCTAAGATCTCTGAACAACACAAAAATAGCAAGCATATAACAAAAAGCTAGCCCTAGTCTCAGCTCCGTGATCTTCCAGCCTGCCTCTCAACCTGAAAATATTTAGAAAAGATTTGGGTTGAGTACTAGCGTACCCAGTTGGCAGATTTTAATACACAGTTCAAAATCATTTTATAAATATGAATATCGTATCCACACAAGTATAACAATGGAAAGGTTTCAAATCTAAAAAGCATTCCACACATATAAAGCTTCTTTTAACGTTACGTGCACGCTCTATCTCAACTGTCCCTTCCTACAGTGTCTTCACTTATATACACGTCCTCCAGCCCAGCTGTCTAATAAAGGATAGTGTATACGGTCCCAAAGCTTTAAGGATCCGAACTCGAGTCTAGTTAACCACTCAATATTTTCGTAGGATACTGGCGAACGCGAACAGTGAGCTAAACCATTTTGATACATATATTCATGTTGCACAGTTGATAAACAGTTGAGCTTATAATTAGCTGAATATAATTTGAGAAAGATATAGCCCACCTGGATGACGAGCACAACCTGGATGACGAGCACATGGCGGCACAATAACTTCAAAAATAGTTCATTAATCCTAGCACGCTCTGCAGGTCCTATAAGGATCAATCTATGACTCAGAATAATTGCTATATTTTTGAGAATTAATCTACTGTAATCCGAGCTATTATTTAATTATATTCTCTTCAGAAATAGATTGTGCGACTCTAGAGACCTCGAATAATTCTGTCAAAGAAGGAAATAAATTCCAAAATATTATTCTTAATTTATTGGGACCAACCGATTTGACAAAGGTCTCTTTCCAAAACTTGCCATTTATCCAAATTTTACCAGATCTACGCCACGACACTTTTTAACCACACGAAAATTATGAAAATATTCAGGGGATGATACTATACATGCCAAGACTAAACAATGAGAATTTTAGAATTTTTCGATAACATATGCTCCCGGTACAAAAATAACTTTTTAAATTAAATAATTGAGATTTTTCAAAACTCATCCAAAAATTACGAAATTCGACAGGCATATAGAAAATATTATTTCGAGCAACTTTCGTGAATAGACTTTTTAGATTTGAAGATTCAAAAGGGGTCAAAATGGGAAAAACGTGAACTGATCGGTGTCGTTTATATTTTCTGTTTTCCGACAAGTTCGCCGATTTCCGGCCATCGGACGGGAACGCGTTCAACATACGAAATGTAGTACACATTTAAATACATGACATATTAAAATTTGGGATAAAAAGGACGAGAAATGGACCGATACGACGATGACGAAAACTGGTGACCGTGGGGTGGTTTCTCGGCTATGGCTGCTCACCGGCGCTCTGGCGACGGTAAGGCGGTGGCAGCTCCGGCATGGGGGGGGGGGACGGCAGGGAGGCCAGCTCCTCTCTCACTCACTCAACTCTTGGCCTCTATTCTATCTCTCATCAATCTCTCTCTCTCTCTCTCTCTCTCTCTCTCTCTCTCTCTCTCTCTCTCTCGCCTCTCATCTCTTTCTTTTCTTTCTTTCTTTTTCCTTCTTTCTTTTTCTTTCTTTTTAGTTTCTTACGGCAATTGCCAATTCACAGGGGGTGATAAGGATCAACGGGGGGATAGTTATCTAGATCATTTAGGATATTTTGGAATAAATATTCGGATACAAAATATTAATAAAATGTTTTTTTGAACTCGATTAAAAATTACTTTATTTCACCGGGAGTTCAATTGATCTCGCATTATAAATTTAAAAATATCGGGAGGTTCATTGGGTTATTTTCTATTAAATCAATTCAAAATGGTATGCTGAAAATACCATTTAATAATAAAACGAGAAAAAATTCCTTTTTAAATTGAATAAAAAAATTACTATTTATTTTACCAATAATATTGTCAGGAGTTCGTTTGATCTCTAATTAAAATTTTGAAAGTATCATTGAAATTTTCAGGTCGTTCTATTTTCACGAAAATCATTATTGACCACACGTCAAAAATATTTAAACTCTAATTTTTTTTCAATATTAAATAATACCTAAAGTCGAGTTTTTATCTATTTTACTTTATTTTAGCTCCAATAACTTTTTGTAGCCTTCTAAATAAATTTAGAAAACTTTTAACTATACTCCAAAAATACGGGGTGTTACATCCTACTCTCCTTAAAAAAAATTTCGTCCCGAAATTTACTAATCTTGAAATGGAGTGTCGGGACAGTTCTTGAGCAATTCTGACTCCAACTCTCACATTGCTTCTTCTTATCCATGGCAGTTTCATGGAACCTTCGTTAAGCTAATCACTTTATTCTTCAGACTCTGGGTCTTCTGATCAAGAATGTCCTGGAGCCTTTGGTCATAATCTCTAAATCGTTATTTAGCATCATATCTTCTTTTCTGATCACGTGGTTTAAGATCAAACACGTACTTCTTCAGCATCAAGACGTGGAACACATCATTGAGGTTGGGTGGGAAGGCCATATTATATGCTACTTCATTAATCCTAGCAAAAAGACTATTTCTCTCGAGTCGTAAATTATACGAAGACGTATACTTTGTCTTAGTCCACCTTAACTTGATGCGCATAACTTTTCATACGTTCTTCTCTGCAGCTTTCTTCAAATTTTTTCTTTAACATCATCCTTTGAGTCGAGAAAAGAGATAGAAAATAGATATCGATCCGCTTGAATCAAAGCATATTATCTCGATCATCGTATACGTCACCCGGAATTTAAGACATGCAGTCTCGAACTTGTCCTTGCTTCTCGATCACAAATGTATAGAGACGGGAGTAGCGAGAACGGATCTTTCTATCGCGATTCTTCATCGACATTCGAAATTCTCCCAACATGCTCCTCAAATACATATACACGCGAGCCGCATTTTCTAAAAATCCATATAACTTAAGCCATCTAAAAGAATATACCTAACCATTCTAAGTTCTTCCTACATTCAAGTCTACAAGACACTACATAATCGTTTCCATCTTTCTGAATGAATCCGCTCTTTATAATACTCATCAGATTCTCGGTTGAAGCGAAATCCAGATGTCCCAGGCATCCTATTAAATCATAGGCGAACCACGGCCTTACCGTGAACCCTCTTTCATGTAGGATTCAATCCAAATCCAAACATGACATAACACATTCTTTTGAAATTTCACATCACAATAAATTGACACATTTAATGGAACCAATCCATGTGGGCTCATAATCTTGAACGTGGAAAAACACTTAATCAAGCTATGTTCCACAAGAATCTTAACAATCATCAACGTAAAATTCAATCTACCAATCTAAAGAAAGACTTAATTAGCCTAAATTATCAAGAACAACATGATAACTTAACATTCAATCTAAAGTTCAAGCTACTATAGTCTAGATTCTTTGATATGATCAATCTAGAATCCATTCACCACTCATTCTTATCACTTAAAGTAATTCTAACCTCTTTCAATTATTTCCATCCTTTGGTTAAAACCAAAATCCAGATGTCTTGACATCTTTGAATAACTTTAGACAAATCACGAACCCTCATCGTGAAACCTTAATATAAGTTTGAATCACAATACTTTATAGTGAAACCTGGAGATAACTCTCTTGTAAATGAATCACAACCTCTTGTCGTGAAACTTGGAAATAATTCTTAACCAAATGTTGAATCATGAAATATAAGCATGAAACATGTAAAATATTTTCAAAATTAATCACGATAATAGATGATGAAACCTGAAAACATTTTTCTATAAATAAATCATGATATCGAATAGTGAAACCTTAAAATATACGAATCATGTCATCTCACCATGAAATCTGATAATATAATCATGACCTCTTATCATGAAACCTGGTAATTGAATCATGATCTCGCATCATGAAACCTGAAAATATAAGAATCATAACCTCTTATCATGAAACCTCGTAATAGAATCATGATCTTTCATCATGAAACCTGAAAATAGCTTTTGAATCATGATCTCTGGTCATGAAATCTGAATAGAACGAATAACGATTTTTGATCATGATACTTGAAAATAGCTTTAATAAATGAATCATGATATCTGACCGTGAAACCTGAAAAAAATATTTAGCGTAACAAACTGCACTCTTATGTGCATAAATTTTAAAATACATGTGTACCTTTTGTTGAGGCAGCGTAGATGAAGTGCTGAGGGCTGCTTAACAAATAGTGGAAGAGAAAAGATATAATTCCAAATTCAAAGAATAATTCTGCAAGTCTACAGAGTTGCAAACCTACTCTGATACCAATCTATAATGCCCCGATCCCGGGAGAAGGGCACGAGACCGGTGCACTACTAGGGAAAGGGGGAAGGGGTTGTTGCATAAAGATAATTATAGAAATAGGGTTAGTGCCCCAAACATTTGGACAACATAACCTTTGTAACTGAATAGAACCACCGATGAGAGCGTTCAGAAGGAATAAGGTTAGTACCCCCAAATATTTGGGCAGCATAACCTCTGTAACTGGAATTAAACCAAGCTCCAAGGCATTTTAGAAGGAACTTGAATCAATAAACAATCATCAAAGGGAACTTATCCCACCAAATAACAGTAAAGGAACATCATAGGAATATGCAAAAATCATAACATACCTTAAACCAATAAAGATAAGTTGTATCAGAGTGGATTGAACAAGCGCGGAGCATCTTTATTCAACTCAAGTAAATTGTTTCAAGCACTTAATTGATTTAGAGTATCTAAGATCTCTGAACAACACAAAAAGAGCAAGCATATAACAAAACTAGCCCTTGCCTCAGCTCCGTCATCTTCCAGCCTGCTTCTCAACCTGAAAATATTTAGAAAAGATTTGGGTTGAGTACTAGCGTACCCAGTGGGCAGATTTTAATACACAGTTCAAAATCATTTTATAAATATGAATATCGTATCCACACAAGTATAACAATGGAAAGGTTTCAAATCTAAAAAGCATTCCATGTATACAAAGCTTCTTTTAACCTAACGTGCACGCTCTATCTCCACTGTCCCTTCCTACAGTGTTTTAACTTATATACACGTCCTCCAGCCCAACTGTCTAATAAAGGATAGTGTATACGGTCCCAAAGCTTTAAGGATCCGAACTTGAGTCTAGTTAAGCACTCAATATTTTCGTAGGATACTGGCGAACGCGAACAGTTAGCTAAAACATTTTGATACAGATATTCATGGTGCATAGTTGATAAACAGTTGAGCTTATAATTAGCTGAATATAATTTGAGAAAGATATAGCCCACCTGGATGACGAGCACATGGCGGCACAATAACTTCAAAAATGGTTCATTAATCCTAGCATGCTCTGCAGGTCCTACAAGGATCGATCTTTGACTCAGAATAATCGCTATATTTTCAAGAATTAGTCTACTGTAATCCGAGCTATTATTTAATTATATTCTCTTCAGAAATAGATTGCGCGACTCTAGAGACGTCGAATAATTCTGTCAAAGAAGGAAATAAATTCCAAAATATTATTCCTCATTTACTGGGACCAACCGATTTGACAAAGGTCTCTTTCCAAAACTTGCCATTTATCCAAATTTTACCAGATCTACGCCACGACACTTTTTAACCACTTTGAAATTATGAAAATATTCAGGGATGATACTATACATGCCTAGACTAAAGAATGAGAATTTTAGAATTTTTCGATAACATATGCTCCCGGTACAAAAATAACTGTTTAAATTAAATAATTGAGATTTTTCAAAACTCATCCAAAAATTACGAAATTCGACAGGCATATAGGAAATATTATTTTGAGCAACTTTTGTGAATAGACATTTTAGATTTGACGATTCAAATGGGGTCAAAACGGGAAAAACGTGAACTGATCGGCGTCGTTTATATTTTCTGTTTTCCGGCGATTTCGCCGGCTTCCGACCGTCAGACGGGAACACGTTCAACATACGAAATTTAGTACACATTTAAATACACGACATATTAAAATTTGAGCTAAAAAGAACGAGAAATGGATCGATACGACGACGACGAAAACGGGTGACCGTGGGGTGGTTTCTCGGCTCTGGCAGCGGTTATGGCTGCTCACCGGCGCTCCAGCGACGGCAAGGCGGCGGCAACTCCGGCATGGGGGGGGCGGCAAGGAGGCCAGCTCCTCTCTCTCTCTCACTCAACTCTCGGCCTCTATTCTCTCTCTCATCTATCTCTCTCTCGCCTCTCATCTCTCTCTTTTCTTTCCTTCTTTCGTTTTGTTTTCTAACGGCAATTGCCAATTCACCGGGGGAGAAGGGGTGATTAAAAGTTGGGGGAAGGGGTGATAAGGATCAACGGGGGATGGTTATCTAGATAATTTAGGATATTTTGGAATAAATATTCGGATATAAAATATTGATAAAATGTTTTTTTGGACTCGATTAAAAATTACTTTATTTCACCGGGAGTTCAATTGATCTCGCATTATAAATCTAAAGATACCGAGAGATTCATTGGGTTATTTCCTATTAAATCAATTCAAAATGGTATGCTGAAAATATCATTTGATAATAAAACGAGAAAAAATTCCTTTTTAAATTGAATAAAAAATTACTATTTATTTTACCAAAAATATTGTCAGGAGTTCGTTTGATCTCTAATTAAAATTTTAAAAGTATCATTGAAATTGTCAGGTCGTTCTATTTTCACGAATATCATTATTGACCACGCGTCAAAAATATTTCAACTATAATTTTTTTTCAATATTAAATAATACCTAAAGTCGCGTTTTTTATCTATTTTACTTTATTTTAGCTCCAATAATTTTTTGTAGCCTTCTAAATAAATTTAGAAAACTTTTAACTATACTCTAAAAATACGGGGTGTTACATATTGCCATATTGTCATACAGATTATGACAATCTCGAACACTTAAGTGCAGATGGCACTAACAAACATGTCATAAATCACACATTCAATAAACACAGTGGAGACCGGCTCTAATGTGATCGCATATAACCTATAACATATGCATAAAATATTCGAAAATCCTCATATGAGTCGTATTAAAACCACAATGTGCAACATAAATATAATTCATTTTTCATAAATGGACGAAAGTTTAAATATATTTTCGAAAGGATTTTGATAAATAAACGGATTTTAAAATTATAATTAATACTTAAGACTTTCATACTTGATTTTTCAATCTTTAAAAATAAAAAATATATATTTAATAAATATAAATTTTGATGTTTGATTTTTCAATTTTTAAAAATAAAATATAACGAGTACCCAATGGGTATTGTAATGACCCAGTTGATTTTAAATTGGTCCTTACCCATTTTCCTGAGAATGGTTGTGTAGCGACCCGAACCCGAAGGCCCAAGTGCTAACGAAACACACACCAAAACAATAGACCATAAAATTTTTCGCAATTCCAAATAAACATTTTCTTTGGATCTTAAATATTTGGGCAGCATTACGTTTAAAATATTTAAATACCCACGCTCACAGGCGTTTACTATTCAAACCTGTATGACCAAGACTAGTCAAAATTCAACTCTCGACATTTAATATGCGCCCAAAAACCACAACATTCACAAATGTCCATAAGAAAGTTAATTGTTCTCAAATCATGAAGCGGAAGCATAAAAATTTATATTTATGACCTCAAATATACATAATCGATAATCAGAAATAATAAAAGGGTCAACATAGTAAGAAATCCACATTGGTCCACGTCAGCCGCTAGCCGTCATCCAATACCTGAAAATATTATGAAGAATAGATGGGCTGAGTGCCAGAAAACACTCAGTGGGATTTTTAATTTTCTGAAATATGCTTGATAATTCAATAAATAGTTTGCATATTAACGTATTTACTGTTATGCCCATAAGAAAAAAAAATATGCTTATTAATATACGGAAGGTTAACTCAATATGGTTCCCTATCATAATAGTTTCACCGAAGTGACATGCTTGTACCGTAGTACCATAATTGCACAATTGTGCCATACCGCACCGAAGTGCTATAACATACCGCACCGGAGTGCTCATACCGCACCGAAGTGCTCATACTGCACCGAAGTGCTACATACCGCACCAAGTGCTCATACCAGGAACCATAGAGTTTAGCAACTTCCGATAAGTCATAAAAAGAATATTTTGAACTTTGAAGCATGCTTTTATACAACATATTTTCCTCGTCAACATAACGCGATTTTGAAACATAAAATCACGTTTAATTTGAAATCATTGAGCCATGAGAGTAATCTGAAGCATGCTTAAACTTAAACATATGTAATCATAAATAGATCACGCTTTTGAACATAAGTCACTGTCGACTATAAATCGTAGAGCCATAAAAGTACTTTGAAGCGTACTTTATCATAAATATATATATTATCATAAATAGAATACGTTTTTGAAACACAAGTCATGTGTTGAATAAATATCATTGAGCATAAAAGTACTTTGAGGCATGTCTTATCATAAACATATTTTATCATAAACATAACATAATTTTGGAACATAAGTCTCGTATTGGATAGATATCACCCACCTTATAACTATAGCAGCTAAAACTTTGATTGTACTATGTTCGTTCTAAGCCTATCGTCTCGAATAAGATTTATCGTAAGATCATATCGTAATATCAATTCATATCCAAAAGTCATTCCGTAGATGATTTCATAGAATAACATTCTATTTGCACATAGAAGAGTATAGAATTACCCACCTCATTTAAAATCCTGGGGTAGAGCAACGACTTAGGGCTCGTTCCTCTGATTTCTCGAGCTCAATTCGTCCTAGGCTTGTCGTCTTGGTAAAATTCTATACATAAAGGCCATATCTTAGTCATGTGTTTAAACCCTATCCAACCATATACTATAACGTAAGAAACAGTCAAGGAATATAGTCCCTAAACTAATAAACTAAGACGACAATGTTTGGCAATCGAACAATAATTCTAGCTTACTAGTTATATCGGAGTCTTGATCGCATTAACATGTATTTTAAACCATAGGATTAAAATTATAATACATAATATACGGTTTATAAGATCATAGGATAGCTTGACTATATTAAATTATCATATCATTGACTTAATCTTTGAATGAGATCAAAATTAAGCAAACACGGAAGAAAACAAAAATAAATAAAATTGTGGCTAGGAGGGCTTGAACCCATAATCCCTTATACAAAAATAACAATCTTTAACCACCAAAATTAAGTGGACTTAGACAAGTAAATTACTAACTAATTTTACCAAAAATAAATAATAATAAAAATGCTATATATAAAAAAAAATGAATAAAAATGTACATTAAGGAGACTTGAACCTGGAACCTCGAAGATTGTGAACTAGAACTCAACCACTAGAGCAAACAATTATATAAAAATTACATCATACTTTTTATTTAAAAAGGTCACTAGGTCAGAATACAAAAATGGATTAAATGATAAAAATATCATTGTCAAGGTTGGGTTACGACCCTGCACATTTGTTGCAACCTTGAATAGCAATCCACTAGACTATGCAGAATAGTCTGGCACATAATTAGGTCTTTAATTAAATAAGGTTAAACTATTCCCAAAAATTAAAAATGGTTAAAAGCTTTTATAGAAGGTCTCGATCCCTACTCCATCATAAAAAAAAAACTATGGTCCCAAATCCTTGGGCCAACACAATGAACTGAAATGGCATAATTATTTTAATAGTTTAAATTAGGATTTACTTGGAAGAATTAAAATAAAATAAATCATTAAGATGCAAGCATGAGTTTGGAACTGGGTTTTTATCTTCAATAAATCTGGGTATGAATCATTTCCCAAATTATAACTTACTCCTCACCTAGTACTTAGCATGAAGTTTTAGAAAAATAAAATATAGATCAAACACACACAACTCACGCACACAACACATCAAAATCCCAACATTTTATCAATTCCATTACATATCCTACTCCAAGCATCTCCCAACATACAATAGCAACATATATACAAACATCAACACAAATTAAATAAACCACTCACATTCAAAACATTTCCCCTGTTTTTACCTCTTGTACCAGTTTCAGTAAATCAAACATATCTTCTCAACCAAAACTCCGAATCAAGTCATTCCAACCTCTATAGAACCCTAAGACATATATCTAAAAATGTTCCTCAAATACATATTTCCATATTTTGACATTAAAAGAGCTAAAAAATCGAAATAAGTTGAAGCAGGGAATCTGTCCGAAAATGCAACAGCTTCTGTTTTCCGGCGTTTTGGCCGGTTTCCGGCCACCGGGTACTAACGATATTAAAAGATAAAACGTAGAACATATATCAACGTACGACATATCCGAAAATCAAGCTAAAAGGGTAAGAAATGGACCCGTACGATGTCGACGTACGATGTCGACGAAGGTGGAAGACCGCAGCGAGCTTAGGCTGCTGGTTTGGCTCTCGTCGGCGCTCCGGCGAGCTGCCGTTGCTGCTCCGGCGTCGGTGGCTGGTCCGGCCACCTGCCCAGCTGCTTCCCCCTCCTCTCTTAACCCTTGGCTCTCTCTTCCCTTCTTTCCTTCTCGTCTCTCTTTCTCTATTTCTCTCTAATCCATCTCTCTCTCTTGCTTTCTTCCTCTTCTTCTTTCTTCCCTTTCTTTTCTCCTTCCTTTCTCCCCTTTCTTCTCTCTCTTTCGATCTGCCCAGCCCTCTCTTTCTTTTCCCCCTTTTCTTTTCTTTTCTCATTTCTCTCTCTCGATAGATATATCATAGGAATAGAGATAATATATACACATATATATACACTCATATGCATACATATATTTATATCTATTGGGCTTGGTTTTTTTTAAAAAAAAAAGAGATGTCATGGGCTATTATTTTGGGCCTCTTATATAAATAAATTGGGCTAACAATAAATAGATTCTTATTAGAATAAAATGAGATTAACATTAATTTTGAAATGGGCCGAGTAATTGGGCCAAACTCGGGTTTCGACAAAAATTATCGTCTAATCTTAATTCATTCTCGTTCAAATAATAATTGGGCCTAAATAAATAGAATTGGGCTAGAATTAAATTTTGGGGCGTTACAGGTTGTTCAAATAAAATTTTAATATTATGTTACGTTCCTATAAGTCGCGCCGAAATAACTTGTAATATACATTTAAGGATTATTTCATCATTTATTTCTTATATTTTAATTATTATGGATTATATTTTAGACCCAAATAAATTATTTTCAAGAATGTCTAAAGTTTATTAGCCATGTTTTAATCAAGCTTTTTTTTATTTCAACTAATCCATGAAGAAATTGAGATTAATAGATTTTTCTACAAATCACTTCAACAATTATTATCAATCTTTTGCTCAAATTTTGGGATTTGATTCAAATTAATTTCCCTAAAAGTATGATGTTTCCATTTTCAATCCAAAATTCTATTATAAATAAGGGCCAATCCTCACTATTATTGATACCAAGCAAATAAAGTTATATTTTGACTTCTCGAAAGAAAAATCATCTCTAGTTTTTTTACTTTTGCATGGTTTTGAGGGGGGTGGGATTGTTCTTGGTTGTTTTAAGAGAGAGAGAGAGAGAGAGAGAGAGAGAGAGAGAGAGAGAGAGAGAGAGAGAGAGAGAGAGAGAGAGAGAGAGAGAGAGAGAGAGAGAGAGAGAGAGAGAGAGAGAGAGAGAGAGAGAGAGAGAGAGAGAGAGAGAGAGAGAGAGAGAGAGAGAGAGAGAGAGAGAGAGAGAGAGAGAGAGAGAGAGAGAGAGAGAGAGAGAGAGAGAGAGTGTGGTGTGCTAAGGGACACAATTCATGCATTTATGTTATTAGTTACTTCATTATCCCAATAATATATTATTTTGAACTCATGCATTTTTAAATTACTTTTATGCTCATTATTATTATTATTATTATTATTGTTGTTGTTGTTGTTGTTGTTGTTGTTGTTGTTGTTGTTGTTGTTGTTAAATTATATTAAAGTAATGATAATTATTATTTTTAATATTTAATGCTAGGCGGCGCGCACGGATCTAACTAAGATCTTTTTCAATCAAGTTTTAAAGTCAAGTAAAGGTGGGGCATTCAACGTTGAAATTAAAGTACATTTATCCCTATTATGCTTGTACATGATGTGCAGGTTCTATTGATGACAACCTTCGAGTTACTTAATGATGGTCTACGGGCTTTATGTTTATGATGACCCCCTCTGGGTATTTATGATGACCTATGGGCTTTATATTTATTGATAACACCCTTCGGGTTATTATGATGTGACGGCTTATGGGCACTATGCTATGATGACTTGTTATGTTGTGTATTTGTATAATTTGGATAAATGTGGATCCCATTGAGTTAATAGCACTCACCCCAAAGCTATTATATTTTCAGGTTTATGAAGCTCGGGCGATGACGTGGAGACGGGGTGATGGTCAAGATTAATTAAATATTATTTTAATTTAAATATTTTTTCCGTTGTATTAAACTCTATTATTTGAATAAATGAGATATTTCTATTTATGAAATTTTGGGACGTCACATGTATGCTTCCCCCGCCGGGTAATCCCCGCCCCTTACCCGCTCCTATTTAAAGGGGGTGAGGGCGAGGATGGGGTCAATTTAGGAGATGGGTATGTGGGTGGGGAAGTAATTCCCGACCCCGTACCACCCTGTTTACATTCCTAGTCCTAAGTCAATCGTTGGATGAGGGCCTTAAACTTAAATATATGTATAACCTTAATCATCTGATACTCGTTCTAATCGTGTCTCGAACTATGACCTATACATAAGAACTATGTCTTAATAACATAATAATGTTCTAAACATATTCTATAATATAAATTAAGGATCTAGGAAACGAGTCCCTAAAATAAGAGTGTAACCTGACGTCACTTACAGGTCGAATGAGTGATCATAGTTTAAAAATATATCGGAGTCCTTGATCATGCAAATAAATTCTTTAAATACATAAATGGAAAATTATAATACTTAATATATGATTTAAAGAATCATATAGTAATATGAAAAATTGATTTACTATATCATACACTTAATTTCGAATTTCATCAAAACTAAGCAAAACAGACTAAATAAAAAACATAATTTTGTAATCAAGAGGACTTGAACACATAACCAATAACATAAAATAAAATAATAAGACTTTAGCTACTAGGCTAGAAAGATATATACAACATAACCTAAATTGTTTTGATTAAATACTTATCATAAATGCTTTAACTTAAAAATGAATCATAAATACTCTCATAAATGCTTTGAATTAAATACATAAAAGAAGAATTAAAAATTGCATCAACAAGTTTTGAACATTATATTGGACCTCTAGTAGAAAATTAAATCAATAACCACTGGACTAAGTCGCTCATCATTAGTTATATAATGTTCAAAATCATCTTAGATTAAAATAATAAAAATGAGTTAAAAACTCATCACTAATTATATAATGTTCAAAATTATGTAGTTAAGGGTTTCGAACCCTTGACCTATATATGATGAAACTGGATTCCAACTCGTAGACTAGACATTAATATTTGTGTTAAGTGCTGTCTGACATTGCTGTTCTATGTTGAACTTAATGTCATACAGACTCCATACGATATTGTCTGTGACATTCGTCGTGACTAATCTTATCCTTTCCTAGTTTTTAGGATTTATTATTTTTTTAATAAATTAATTTTTTATATATATCTTTAATCATGTGTATATCCACGAAATTAATATTTTAAAATAATGGATATATATATATATATGATTAATATATTATTTAAATAGAGTTTGAATAAGTCAAAACTCTATCTCCTATATTTTAGGTTTATTGTTATCTTCTATTTAACCTTTTCTTTTCAGATATTAACGTGCTGGAACTCTAGAGAAATGGTGTAGAATGTGGGATCTTCTCTCAGCCACAACAAGGAGCGATTTTTCTCCAATCCATGAAAGTGGTGGTGGTTATTTCAACACACGTTCGAAGAGATGACATGGCCTTCAACCGATTCAAGTGAAGAGTGCATATAAAGAGTATGATCTGCACTTGAAGAGGCAATTCGAGCAGAAAATATCTTGCCGCTGTGTGTAAAGATTGAAGCTCTCGAATCACAAACTTAGCATAGATTTCGTTCTTCGTTCCTTCTTCTTTCTCTAATGTTTATTGTTGTTCAATCAATTCACGAGAATAGGTTGTACAAGTTAGGATAGATAGTAAGGTTGTGAAATCATTGCTAGTTTATCTACAAATTAACGGTAGGTTAATTCGTACTTTTGAATTCGTTTTGGTTGTAAACTAGAATAGGATTCATGTATTTTTGCTTGATATGCCGAGAGCCTCAGCGTCCGACATCATCAGCTTGATTCGTGGATTTTTGCTTGATGTATCGAGAGCCTCAGCGTCCGACATCATCAGCTTAACCACTATGTTGGCTCATAGTAGCATGATTTCGCCATGTGGCAATCACATACATGTTGTGTGTGATTTAAAATTAATTTTTGTGCAAATTGTTCTTTAAATTTCCGCTGCGTGTTGAAGGCATAGTGTTTGACACTAGCTTCAACATCAACTCTAATTATTGCACTTTGAAACTTTTCACAAGCTGCTTCTGCTTGTGTTTTAAAGATATTTTCGTGCAAACTGTTTTATAAATTTCTGTGACAACGTTGTCGGTAATGTGAGTAACATTGACTACAACATTGTGTATAACATTGCACGTGATTTTGTTTTCACAGTATTTGAGGCAACGAATTCTAACAAGTGGCATCAAGAGCCGGTACTTGACACACTAAGTACTCAATCCAGTGTTGCTTACATATTGTGATGGATGTTTCCATTTCTCAATGTCGTCCACCAGTTCTTAGTTTTCTTGGAACAAATTATGCCTTATGGAAGGTTCGAATGCGTATGTACATCAAATCTATTGATGAACGTGCATGGATGACAGTTTTGAAGGAATGGTCTATTCCAAAAGAGACAAATGAAGCTGGAGAAGTCGTCAACAAGGTTAAAAGTCGATGGAGTGTTGAATAACAAACCATTTCAAACTTCCACTCTAAGGCTCTTAATGCTATTTTTGTTTGTGTTGACGTTCCCTGTTTCAAAATGATCTCAAAGTGCACTACAGCCAAACATGCATGGGATATTCTTCAAGAACATTTTGAAGGATATATAGGCGTATGACATAAAGAAGCTTCAGTTCAAGGAGCAACATCATCATCAACATTTGAACCAACACCACCTTCATCAACTGAAGGTGTAATGTTTTCTAGTCCGCTCAAAACTGCAATTTGCAGTGAAGCTTCTTGTCCAATTGATATTGATGTCGGCATCAATGTGGAGAAAGATGTGAACAAGAAGAAAAGAAATGACAAAGCCCATGTTCAACCAACTAGAAAGTCAAAGAGAATCTTCGATCAAGCCATATTGCGAAGACAAAAGATGAAGTTGAACAATCACTTGAGTGATGATGAATCAGGAGATCCGGAATCGAAAGAAAAGGATGACCAAGTTATCTTACTTGTTGCTAAAGTCAATGAGACTGATTCATATTTTGATGTTGGCCTGGATGATGTTTCAACATCCAGAACAACATTTGACATGTGTGAAAGCTCTGAAAATTATCATACGAACTCTTTTATTTTATGTGAGACAGATTCACTACTACAACATGATGACTTTGGAGCTAAAAAGGTTGTAGAAGAAGTAAAAGTGTTATATGATGAGCTTCTTTTCAAGTGGATGAAACAAAACCAAGTTGTGGAGTCACTCAATAAGAAAAATGAAGAGATGAAAGAGTAAGTGACGAATTTGGAAGTGATCCTCACAAGGAAAAATAGAGAGTTGATTTTTGTCAAGGAACAACTCAAAAATGCTTCTCAATCTCTTGAGATGTTGAAGAGAGGATCTTCCACACCCATCAAGGTATTGTCCATTGATAAGATCAATAGATCTGGGCTTGGGCAAGTTGAATCTTCTACCACAATATTTCCTAATTATTTGAATGAAGATTTTAAGTCTACTTATTTTGTCAAAGGAAATGCTAGTGGTACATGTCACACAAATTCTCATAAATTTGATAAATCTAAGATTGGTAAGAGGAATTTTGTGTGTCATTATTGTTTTTCTCCTGGTGACATTAAGCCTTTTTGTTATAAATTGCATGATGCTGCTGGAAAAATGTCGGCCAAAATGTCTTCCAATATTAGATCCAACATCCATAGAAATCATAAAAGTTTGAATCTCAAATGAGTGAGGAAATCTGATTTGGTATGTGTATCCACTGAAAAACAATCAGTTGGAATTTTGAGCAAAGCTCTTGATATTGAGAGAGTTTCATGCTTTCGGAAATCTCTCAATGCATGTGTGATGTAGTGTTTGGTTTGTCGATGTTGGGGTAAATGTTACAAATGTTGAACCCAATATTTGGTTTATTTTTTATTTTTTTTGGCATTCTTATGCATTATATTATTTTTTATGTGTTATCTCATGCATTCTCTTTGTTTAAATTCAATCCGAATTATGAGCACATATGATTGTTTTTTTTGGCACATGGTTGTCAAGGTATATTGGTTTCTAAGAGCATGAAAAAAAAAATGTTTTCCATGTTGTAGTTGATGATTTTTCCTGATTTTCTAAGATTGATTTCCTGCATGAAAATTTAAAAGTGTTTAAAGTTTTTCAAGAAACTCTACTTGGCTATACGTTCTCAATTTTATGCTAGTGTTTCTTGTTTTTTAACTAACCATGATAGGAAATTTGAGAATGTTGATTGTGATGTTGTCTATGCAAAGAAAAGAAAAATCTGACACTACAAGAGCTGTTGTAGTCCAAAAGGTTACTGAAAAAGCTGTGTTATTACTGATGTTGTCACACTGCATATCACATTGGAAACATGGTTTTTTTTTTTTGTAGAAAAGAAATGAGAGTTTGAAACAGAGAAAGCAAAACTTCAAAAACTTTCATGTATTTGGATATGCTTGCTTTGTTGTGAATGATTATGAGATGTCAATCAGAGTGTTGACCTTGTTCTGTGCTAATGCAAATGTGATTGAAATGTGAAAGAACTTCGTCCAACACTTTTACACCATACACATTGACATATGTTATCACTTTATCCGAGATTTGGTGAACAAAGGTATCATTCGCATTGGATATATGTCATCTGAAAATTGAATGAAGATATCTTTATAAAGGCCTATGTTTTTTTAGAGATTCTATTCTTTATGGAAATCTCTTGGTTTGTGTGTTATGTAATATTTGCATAGTCGATGTTGAACTCTTTGTCGTGTCTGTTCTATCCAACATCTGTATTTCTTTGTTTTTTTCTCATATGCATGTTGCATTTTGTTTAATCTTAGATATTCATTTCATTTTCACTTTGATCGTGTTTAATGTCTCAATGATCAATCTTTCTTTAGAGAAATGTCCACGGTATAAACGTATGATGATGAATAGTTTACCTTGATATAAAACTACAAGCACAAGAGTGAGGCTTGGATGTTACAGATCATGTGCACTCTCCTGAAAATGTACGATTATCACTTAGTAACTAGGGGCACGGCGTTCGCGGTGACGATGCACTCAAGTAAAGTAGTGGTAAGGTAATACATTTTTGATCGATTTCTATCTAGACACATGGCGTTCAATACGATATTGTGTTATGTTCAAAAAGAGGTAAGAAATTGATCTTTTCATTCATCATCGAAATTTAATGAAATTTGTGGACTGTGCTGCAGCTGATGTTCACTGAGATGTTATTCCCAAAATTAGTGTTTCTGAAATTTATATCTATATTAAACTGCATGTTTGTCTTTTTAGTTTATAGTTTTGCATTTGTTTATTTTTCTTGTGTGTGTGTCTGGCCTTAAAAGATATAATACTTTTTGAATTATTAATGATATATATATATATATATATTCTAAAAAGGTGATACTTGAGTTTTACCTCTTGTTGGATAAAGAAGGTGTCAACTGATGTGAAGGGTGATGTGATGAGGTAATTTTTAAGAAAATTCTTCCCATAAACACTCTTTTGTGGCTCTTAATTTTTCTCATTTTCTTGATTGACCCTTATATTTTCTCATCATTTTCTTTAGTGTTTTTTCTCTAAAAGCTTCACAGGGTTCGAATGGCTGATCCAAATGAGTTATTTGCAATGTTCAATGACATGTATGAGAAGTCGGTTGGAACTCCATCATCAACTTCAACATCGACTGTCACTTCAAATCATACCATGACTGAACATGTTGGTGCTAAAATGGATGAACCTACTAGGTCTCATGCTCCAGATTTATCTATAGTACAGCAAGATGATATAATGTTAGACTCAGTCATGTCTCCAACAACAATTCTTCCATTTGAGAGATGCTGGAAGCCCCACAGATCCAGAACTGAATGTTACATATCCTGCTGAAGGAGAAATGATATTAGGTATCATGCATTCTATCAATATAAAAGAGGCTTCATGAGATCAATGTTGTTGTCGAGTTGGAAGAAGTTCAAATAAGCTGATGTCTTGACTACCACTAGAGAGAAGAAATCAAAAGATAAAAATATCATTTTTTTAAAGAAAATATGCAGTGAAAGGAACAAAGCTAATATGAACAACCAAAATTTGAATGTTATAGTGGATGTTATCTCTATGCAGGACACACCAGTTTAAACATCAGCAGTTGCTCAGTTTTTCTTTTCAGCTCATTCTAACCATGATAGTGCAATGGATGTTCAATCATTCAATACAGGCAATACCTATTCCTTAGGCTTTCTCTATTTTTTTAAAAAAAAGGCTTTTAGCAATTTTTTTTAATTCTCATGCGATCCATGATTTATCTCAAATTGTGTCCTAATGACCAATTAAATATGAGAAATTTATTGAAGTGCTAAGCCTTAAAGAAATATGATATGGATGTTTATTTATGGAGAAACCTCTTTGGAAGATGGTAACTAGGTTTTGTCCTTTTCATGCTAATGTTATATTGGATTTTTTTTAACTTAGTGCCTAATGTTGAATTGTCATGCAAGAACATGTATAGTGCAGTGTTTGTTCATGATAAGGGAGATGTAACTGTGGATCTACCATATATTTGTCATTGCACTCTCTGTTTTATCCCACCAGAAGCCAATGTTCATGTTAATGTTGACAACGATGTTGTTGAGGGGATTGGTACCTCAAATTGATTCAGTTGTCTGCATCTATTCCTTCTATTAATAATGTTCTAATTAATGATAGAACAGATACTGAAATCAATACTGCCAAGATGTTCTAATTCACCACATCACATTCTCTGAACAATGATATGGTGGATGTGTTCGCAGCCTTCAAAGTCTTTCTTTCTACACAAAAAGGGGGAGTAGATTGCTGATGCTCGTTGATATTTTAAAGAGTTTAACTCTTTATGGTTTGTAAGCGTTGAACGCTTTTATTTTGTTGATGTGCTAAACATCGCTATTATTTTGCTGATGTGCTGAACATTATTTTACTTTGCTGATGTAATGAACATCATTTTTGGCATGTGTATGTCAATATACATATTTGCTTTTGATATTCATGCGATATCTATTTTTTTTTAATCATGAGTTATGATCATTGATGTTTGATGATTTATAATTCATCTGACTTTGTGTTTAAGATGATGTGTGATTCATCTTAAAATGTATTTGATATATGCTCGCATATATCTGTTAAATTTTTTGCCCAAATATGTTTTTAAGGCAATATCTTTACTTATGAGTTTTGTGCAGAAAGAATAAAGCTTAAGAACATCATTTCCGTAACACTTAACGTGTGTTTTTCTAAGCTCTATTATTTCCTAGTTTTTTTAATATGATTTATTCATATCCTTGGTTTTGATATCATGGGATATCTTGTTTGGATGTTGACCAGTTTTGATCATGTCCTGTTTTGATGTTAATTCATCTTAATATTTTAATATATGCTTGCATATATCTTATTTATATGTTAATTCAACATTGATCTGTATATGGAAAAATTACCCATTGTATAATGATTAACTTAAGGGGGAGTAACCCTTAAGGGGGAGATTCATGTCTCCATTTTCCACTACGACTCTAATTGTACATAATACATTGAGTTGTATGTTTTGTACAGAAAGACTAAGATTAAGAGGGAGATTGTTGAGTGTTGTCTGACATTGCTGTTCTATGTTGAACTTAATGTCATACAGACTCCATACGACATTATTTGTGACATTCGTCATGACTAATCTTATCATTTCCTAGTTTTTAGGATTTATTATTTTTTTAATAAATTAATTTTTTATATATATCTTTAATCATGTGTATATCCACGAAATTAATACTTCAAAATAATGGATATATATATATATATATATGATTAATATATTATTTAAATAGAGTTTGAATAAGTCAAAACTCTATCTCCTATATTTTAGATTTATTATTATCTTCTATGTAACCATTTCTTTTCAAAGATTAACGTGCTGGAACTCTAGAGAAATGGTGTAGAACGTGGGATCTTCTCTCAGCCACAACAAGGAGCGATTTTTCTCCAATCCATGAAAGTGTGGCGGTTATTTCAACACACGTTCAAAGAGATGACATGGCATTCAACCGATTCAAGTGAAGAGTGCATATAAAGAGTATGATCTGCACTTGAAGAGGCTATTCGAGCAGTAAATATCTTGCCGTTGTGTGTAAAGATTGAAGCTCTTGAATCACAAACTTAGCATAGATTTAGTTCTTCATTCCTTCTTCTTTCTCTAATGTTTATTGTTGTTCAATCAATTCACGAGAATAGGTTGTACAAGTTAGGATAGATAGTAAGGTTGTGAAATCATTGCTAGTTTATCTACAAATTAACGGTAGGTTAATTCATACTTTTGAATTCGTTTTGGTTGTAAACTAGAATAGGATTCATGTATTTTTGCTTGATGTGCCGAGAGCCTCAGCGTCCGACATCATCAACTTAACTACTGTGTTGGCTCATAGTAGCATAATTTCACCCTGTGGCAATCATATACATGTTGTGTGTGGTTTAAAATTAATTTTCGTGCAAATTGTTCTTTAAATTTCCGCTGCGTGTTGAAGGCATAGTGTTTGACACTAACTTCAACATCAACTCTAATTATTGCACTTTGACACTTTTCACAAGCTGCTTCTGCTTGTGTTTTAAAGATATTTTCGTGCAAATTGTTTTATAAATTTATGTGACAATGTTGTTGGTAATGTGAGTAACATTGACTACAACATTGTGTATAACATTGCACGTGATTTTGTTTTCACAGTATTTGCGGCAACGAATTCTAACAATTTGAAATTTATTTCACACTTTAATTTAGTAAGGCAAAAAGATTGAAAGGAAATAAAATGGATCTCATTGGATTCCAACCAATAGACTAGACATTAATATTTGAAATCTCTTTCACACTTTAATTTAATAAGGCAGAAAGCTTGAAATGAAATAAAATGGATCTTAAAATATATATATAATAGGATTTGAACCTTAAACCTCCAACATAAATTCTAAACTCCCACCATTAGGCTAAACACATTTTTTGAAATTTATGCTAAGATTTTATTTAAATCCCGAAAGATTTTGAAATAAATACATAAATAAACACCTTTTTCGAAATTTATGCTAAAATTTTATTTAAATTCAGAAAGATTTTGAAATAAATACATAAATAAAAAGATCTATAGGGGTTTTTAATTGTTAACCTTTAATCAATAAATCTTTAACACTAATTCCATTATACCAAATGATATTTTTGAAATTAGTGGCAAGCTTTAATTAGATAAAATCATGGTTGTAGAAATCGGGCTAGGCGACCGCCTAGGCTCTAGGCGGCCCCTATTCATGCCGAAAACACCCAAATCGGCCAAGGAATCGGATAACCGAGTCCCGGCATCTAGGCGGCCTCGGTAGAGATTCATCGGGCGATTAGGCGCTGATTAGTTAAACTTTTTTTTTGAAATTTTTAGTTCAAAATATAACCTTTTATACATCAACCTACATTCCATATTTCAATCTACAACCAATGTGGGATGTAGTAAAATGGAAAAAGGTTGAAAAACTAATTGAAAGATTTCATTAAGATAGCCCACTCTTTTATAGAACAACCCACATCACAACTTTCAATCTAAAACCGATATAGAAAATATTGAAAAAGATTGAAAACCTAATTGGAGCTTTTATACAATAACACACATCTCAATTATCAATATATAATCGATGTGGGATGTGAAGTAATTGAAAAAATTAATATATAAATACTATTGAATATGACGTGTTCCAGATGATGTTATCACTTTGTTTGATAACATCGCAATCAATGTCGTATCTAATGATGTTCCGTCATTCTCGTCACATCGAGTATAACACTCGGAATATTAATCTTATCATTTCCTAGTATTTTGGATTAATTTATTTTAAATTAATTTGAATAAATTGTAATTTTTGTCACATATTATTTTCCACGTAATTTGGGATTTATTGGATATTTTATTTCTGAATAAATCGTGGATTATATTTGATTTTGACTTTGTCAAAATCTGTTCTGATTTGATAGGGACGTGATGTTCCCACTCTGTCTTTGATACTAACCGCTGTAGGAGATAATGAGTCACTGGAGTAACCGCTAATATTGCACGATGTTGAAAAACGCGTGACACGCAATGTAGAAGACGGTTATCTCAAGTCCACTTCAGCAATGGGTAGTGGAAGGCGGTTGATTCAAGTCCAAGTCATCTAGGATCGTGAAGCAACTGCCAAGACAAGATGGAGGAAGTATTTAAGGCCTTAAAATTATTTATGCAAGCAGGCTATGACCGTGTTTTATGAGAAGCTCTGAAACTTGCATCTAGTGTCGTCTCAAAGATCTAAGACATTCTCCCAAACACCATCCTAGCATCTCAATCAACTGGAGACATTCATTCCAGTTGTGTGTGTAGGTCAGATAGTCGCCTTTGAGAGTCTAGGATTTTAAGTGACTTGTTGTAATATATCTATGTGTTTAGATAGGTTTGTTTGAGTGATTATTCGAGTGAGTGAAGCTAGGATAGTGAACCGAGACAACATCAACATTGTTTTTATATATCACTTGTGATAGTGAATTTCGTCTTGAGGCAATCATACACCGCAAGGAGTCTGATTTAAAATTTATTTTTGTAAAGTTCTGTTTACGTTTCTACTGCATGTTGAAGGCAATATGGTCACACTAGCTTCAACATTTCATTTAACTTTGCTATTTACATCTGAAATTCACATTATTTCAAGCAAGAAATTCTAACAAATACCAATATGTAATAAAAATTAATAATATATATGAAAATTAGAAACCGCCTAGGCTCCGCCTAGATTCTATCTAGGCCCCGCCTAGGCAACCTAGGCACTAGGCCCCCTCCCACCGTCCGACTAGCGCCTAGCGAGTTCTGCAACCTTAGATAAAATCATAAATACATCCATTAATTAAAACAATAAACTGCTCTCAAGTAGAATTGAACCTTAACATTTTAATACAAATATAATTACATATCCAGTAAGCTAGAATTCGGATTTTGAAATATAACCCAAGATTTGTAATTAAATAGTGTCGGAAATATCTGCATTAATTAAAATAATAACCTATTCCAAATATATTTGAACCTTAGACATTGTCTTATACATTAAAAAAAGTAAAGATTATCCATTGAGTTAAAGATTTAGATTAAATTATGGGAGAAATTTGAAAGTATTCAAATTTGGAATAACAAATTCTTTTCTAGTCAAGTTCCATATCCTATTCTTTTCAATTCAAAAAGTTGTGTAAAAGTCTTATGTATCCTTACTAACATAAGTTGAAAGTCAATCTCACTTTTTTTTTTGTCTCGTGCATGTAAATATTTGCCTATGTGATTTATTAAAAAAAAAGGAAAAAATTGGTAGTTGGGTTGCAATTACTTGCATTAAAATCTCTCCAATGCACACATTGAATAAAGAAAACTTTGAACCGGTCGAGTTTGCTTGCAATTTTGTTGGAGAAACAACATATCCTCAAGAATTTCAAAATGAGTTTTTTTTTCACTGTCAAGCTGTTCGAATTTGTGGGGTTTAATATCCTTTTAAAAATTGGTTGGACCTGAGTCGTAATGGGTCGCGAAAGTTATTCTCCAAGGTTATTGTCACAAATAGTTTTTCATGAAAAATATTATCTCGAGAACTCATTTCGTGAAAAAAAATTGTCCCGAGAACTCATTTCATGAGCACATATTCTCACGAAAGCTTGTTCTCGTGAGTGAGAAAGCTTGTTCTCGTGAAAATATTGTCACGAATATTGCTACAAAATTAACAACCCACATAATAAATTCGACAATCCAGATGACAAAAAGGCACAATCTAAACTACATATTTCACAATTTTCCAACATTAAAACATATTCTAAGATGTTAATTCACAAAACTCCACAATACAAATGCCCTAAATTGATCAACATATATAATGAAATCATCTAAAATATTCAAAACAATAAAAAATTTGAATTTAGGGTTCTATCCTGTTGAGTGTTTATAATCAGTAGCCCATGACTTGAGATTTTTCATGGCTCAATATCTTAGGCCTCATGAGGGAAGTTTAGGCATCGATGGAATTTTTTGAGATGGAGACTGTCGCCAATGGATTTTTCTCGTGAGTTTACTTAGTCGAGATAAAAATTGAGGGCTTTCATGAGTTTGCTGCTTCGTGAGATTACAACAACTTCATGAGTTTGCTGTTTGTTTTCGTGACAAAAATGCTAAGAGGAGATAGACATTCGTGAGTAGGCTGCTTCAAATTAAGGTTTTATGGTAAAATCAAATAGGAAATAAAGGAGTCAAATGAATATATTGACAGGACCCAGCTTTTAATAAGTGTATTTAAGAAATTGTGATAAAGTTTGAATAGGAAAGAATAAATTATAGAAGTGAGTTAGAAAATAATTTGTTATCTCAACATTAAATACATGAAGTTATTCACACTTAAATTATCATCCACTCTTTTTAGTTAATAATCCTAGAATAACTTTAAAAAAACCCTAAAGAACACACACCCTTCACCGACTCGCGCACACACATCCACGCAATACATCAATTGAAAAAAAATACATCTTTTGATTTCTATAGCCTTTTTCCTTCAAAATTACCAACCAAATATCAATAGTTTTCATCTCTCATTTCACCCATTCTACTTCTAATGTGTTCAAGAACTCCAAAAAAAATAAAAATATTAAATAAAGACATCCTTTAAAATGAGAAACCAAAATAGACCATAAATATATATATCTATAACCATAAAAATCAGAATAGAAACTTAAAAATAAAGAGAGAAATGAGGTTGTATAAGGCTAGGGTTAAACCCATTCTTAGATCCAAAAATAGGATGCTTAAACCTCAAGATCCCTTAAAATAATTGGAGAAGTTAGAAGAGGCTAGGGGAAGAAGAGGATAATAAGAATATAAATACATGTAAAATTGGAAGTCATCTGAAAAATTCCGACGACAAAGGGCGGCTCCGACAAAGGAGGGAGAGGCGAGAGGGGAGAGAAGAAAGGGGGAATGTGGGGTTGTCCTAATTTGTTCCCTAACAAAATGACCTAAAATGGAAATGATGGGTATTTATAACACTCCTCTCATTAACCCTAATTGAGATTTAATTTAGAAATTAAATCATATCTTGACCACTTGAATTCATATATTAGTAAAATCAAGTTCTCTGGATTCGTATCGACGAGCACCATCATTTGTTGTATTCATTCATCTTGTTTCGATAATAATTATACTGTAAATAATTTAAATTCATAATTGGATTAGAAACCCCATCATTTGGACCTTTTATTAAAAATGAACACAACTTATAAAAGAAAAAAAAGATACTCTTGTATTGTATAATGGAAAACATATAACATTGAACGTCAATTCTCCTATACATTAGGTCACATCAGATGGTCAATGCGCAAAATAAAAATGGTGATACAGGTGATATTTTTTAAAGATACTGATGATATTTTTTATGTTACGGTTGATATGCATTTTGACGGGTTTTTTTTTCTGGCCGATACTTTTTAAAGATACATGTGATACTTTTGGATTTTTGAGTGATACCTTTTAGTGTTATGATTGATACTAATTTTGATGTTTTTTTTTGCACGTTGATCGTCTGATGTGCACTTGGTGCACACAAGACCACTACCTCAACATTGAAAGGCTTGTAAAAATAAACAGTAAAAAATAAAAATGAGGGGTATGTGTATGCATACGTAAATCAATGTAGTACCGCACATAGTGACATGTACGGACTGTAAAATGAAATAGGGAGAAATTTTTATCTAGACAATAAAATGTAAAAATCGGTATAGTTGGGCAAGTTTTAAGGGGGTAGGAGTTATATGGGCAATTTGTACTATATCTGAACACTTTGACCGAGCACATCAGAATATTCCACCACTTTTCTGAAAAGTCTATTACACAAATTGGTACTTTCCATGCAAAAATAATAAAAGATTTGTTTGGAATAAAATCTCTCTCATCTATCCAAACTCGATTTCAATTTGAAAAAAAAATAGGGTTGTGGAGAATCAATTTCATTAATATCGTTATTAAATTCTTGTAACTACCTCTCTACTCTCTCTCTCTCACATCTCCTCCCATTCTCGCATGTTTATACTTCTCTCTCACTGAGCCGTGTTCGCTGAAAAAAGAAAAAAAAATTATTTCTCTGAAAAAAAAATCTTCGCCGGCATCAGATTGGCTTGAAGACGATGGAGGAACGACATGAAGATGTAGACCGACCGTCTGAAGCCCAAGCGGGAGAGGTTAGTCGAATAGTTACAGTTACCATTATGTTTTAATAGTTGAACAATAGGTCGGATCTTGCAATTGAGTTGAAAGTAAACCCTTTTTGTTGATGAATCTGTAACGAGTGAAGTAGATGACAACTGTGATGGCCATTTTAGTAAATGGTTATGGTTTTTGTTAGCAATCGTTATACTTATTTAAATGAATCGTTATGGAATATTAGTTTAAATCGTTATGCCAATTTGAAAATATCATTATGGCCTTTTGTTATGAGTTTTTAATTAATCGTTATGCTAATTTGAAAAATTCGTTATGACATTCGTTAATCATTATGGTTTAATCGTTATGCTAATTTGAAAAAAAATTATGGACTTTTGTTATGAGTATTTAATTAATCGTTGCTAATTTGAAAAATTCATTATGGCCTTTCGTTATGCTATTTTTAACAAATTGTTTTGCTATTTTATTAAATCGTCATGGCTTTTGTTAGTTAATCGTTATGGCTTTTTTAACTAATAGTTAAGAAAATTTTATTAAATCGTTATGCTAATTTTATGAAATCATTATGGCATATTTCTAATTAATCGTTATTTTTTTTTAATTATTTGGTAAGCTATTTTTATTAAATCGTTATGACACTTTTTATTTAATCATTTTGGTTTTTTTAATAAATTGTTATAGATAAATCGTTATGGTTAAATCGTTATGCTTAAGTTGTTATGCTTAAATCATTATGGTTAAATCGTTATGCTTAAATAGTTTTGTTAAATCGTTATGGTTAAATCATTTTATTAAATCGTTATGCCTATTGTACTAAATCGTTATAGTTAAATCATTCTATTAAGTAGTTAAATCATTATGGTTAAAATAATAATAATAATAATAATAATAATAATAATAATAATAATAATAATAATAATAATAATAATAATAATAGTGTAAATAATACTATTAGTAAAAAATAAAAATAACAAAAACAATTAATATAAATAATAACACTTTTTTAACACTAATAATAATTATTATAATACAAATAATAATAATTATATACAAATAATAATAGTAATAATAATAATAATAATAATATCAATAACAATAATAATAGTAATAGTAAAAAATAAAAATAACAAAAACATATAATATAAATAATAACACTTTTTTAACACTAATAATAATAATTATAATAACAAATAATAATAATTATTATAATACAAATAATTAATAATAACGTAGCTTTAAATTTAAATTTGAGATTAAATGTAAAATTAACATAATAATAATTTAATAATAAAACTTTAATAATTATCTAATTGTGTATTGTAAATTTAATTTTAGATTCAGTGGATTAGACGCCCCCTCTAGAAGCTGAAGCCGAATATTTTGATGTACATAAAGCTGGAGCTAATAGAGAATATTATGGAGGTCTTAGAGCATTTTGGTGGTCAGGATACGATCCAGATGTTTAGATCTGGATGTTTTGGACATTTTTTGAACTTTAGGGAGGGTAGTATAGCACACAAGGCAATACATGCCTTGATCTGTCGCGAGGTGCGTGTCCAGAATCCTGCACGCGACGGTAGAGAGTGTTGGTTCTATGTCAATGGAACCACACTTCACTTTGGGCCCTCAGAGTTCGCACTGGTGTCAGGTTTACAGTTCGGCCCGTTGAACTTCGATCCGAATGCGGCTCATTCCATTCCACCCAGAGGCATATTTTACCGATTATTTGAGGGGAAGAAGACGACTGTGACACAGATGTATGATAAGTTCATATAGAAGAGGCTAGCCAATCATCTTCCAGACTATGTGAAGATTGCGAACATCTTGGTCGTGTATAGGATCTTATTTTGCCATGACCCCTCACAGGCGATCGATGGCTGGGTATGGGCCCTGGTGGAAGATGCTGATGCTTGGAATTCTTTTCCATGGGGGGCTACACATTTCAGATGCTGATGCACTTTATCAGTCTCATCCCCAGAGTTCGATGGGCTATGGGCGGAGAGAAGGATGGAGCGTATCATTGGTATGGACCTGTTTGGACCGTTTAGGTAATTAGTTCAATTTATCATGATAAATTAGTTAAATTTACGTTTTATCTACTTCATATTTTAATCAGAAGATATGATAATTTTTTTTACAGACATGGGCCTGTGAGGTTTTCCCCGAGCTTGGATGTCGGTTGGGCGTCGTTGGAGGCCAGTTGACGACAACTCGCTACTTGAAGTGGTCATTCTCATCCCGGAGCTCTGATTTCTCTAGATTTTTTGATGGACAAGTAAGTTTTTTTATATAAATAATTTAGAATATTAAATTTATGTGTTAATATTGACATGGTTAATACTCTGATGCAGTTGGATATCCAATTGATAGTGCCATCAACTGATGAGCTTCTAAGACCATACTTTCAGAGTTCGGAGGGAGAGAGTGTACTGAGTGTGAGGTATGTCGCACCTCGAGCGCCCTCCAAGAAGAAGTTACTCACTGACGTGGCTTGCCGTGTGATCCCGAGGACATGTACTAGGTCCTCTGACATCGTGGGCCCATCACGGCTTCGTAGGAGTACCCGGACTACACAGCAGCATCGATTGATTGATGAGCCGGATGAGGGTGTTGGACCCTCAAAGCAGGGGGTGAGTCAGAGGACCTCGGATGAGGATCAACTGTCAGATCCTAGAGTGAGCCCTCCTCGAGCATCACGAGCTAAGCGCCCTAGGAGGACTGAGGAGGAAAGCAGTATAGAGCACGAGATGAGGATACCGGGGTGACGTCCGGGGGAGTCGTCTGATAGCTGGTTCGGTCACTTTGTTGATGCCGTTGCTGGAGCTGTAGAAGACCGAGTGATGCGTCGTGTGGGACAGATGTTTGATACATTTTCTACGCGGATAGAGAACATCATTCAGGATCGACTGCGTAAATCGCCCACCCCGCCTCCCAGAGGGCCCACACCTCCCAAAGGGCCCACGCCTCCCCCTAGGAGGCCTATGCCCCCAGACGGCCCACGCCCCCAGAGAGCCCACACCGCCCCTTCCCAGAGGACCCACGTCCCCTAGAGAGTCCATTCAGAGTTCAGAGGGAGAGAGTGTACTGGGTGTGAGGGATGTCGCACCTCGAGCGCCCCCTAGAGGGCCCACACCTCACCCTCATCCTCCCTCTTGTACGAGAGGGGGCAGAGGTAGAGGCAGATGATGTAGAGGTGGAAGTTCTATTGGTCAATCGTCGGCTACCCGATCGTCTGCTGGTGATTTTCCTGGATTTTGTGTGGCTGTCTGCCCATCACGGAGTGTTCGTCCATTGGCCGCGATACTGAGTCTTCTGGAGAGACAAGATCGAGAAAAGTACATCACTGGTTATGTGGCATTCCGACAGTCGCAGAATCATGATAATGTGCTCCTGATCGCGAACAACACTACAGCCCACCAGTCACTTTTTGACAGAGTTGAGGATTACTCACGGGAGATCGATGCAGAAATCATTGACAATTTCATCCTTGAAGTAGGTCAACAGCTACGTAGACAGCAGAGGACTGATGTTGTAGTTTCCTCTACCCATTTATTTGTGAGTTAAAACTTCTCTTTTCATATTCAATTACTTTCTGTCTCATTTTAATTAATATGTTAATATATTTTTTGTAGACGTCACTGAAAGGAGCATGGGCACGCCTCCATCCGGATGATATTGAGTGTCGGTACCCGTATGGAGATGATAGATATCTATGGTGGGCTCCCACGGAGGGCGTGAAGGATATAATCAAGGGATTAGGTGGCGTCTTTGAGGGTCCGTGGACCAGGGCTAAGCATGTAAGTGATCTTCAAGTCTACATCATGTTTTATTTATAAGGATTTGTATTTGTTTATCTCATAAAGTGTTACTGTATTTGCAGGTGATCATGATATGCAATTTTGGAGGCCATCATTGGGTCACTGTCCGTATATGCCTTCGGACTTGGACTGTCGAGTTGTATGACTCATTATTATTCAAGATGGACGACCCGAATGACATAGAGGTTGCTGATAAGCATGATCGAGAGTTGGTATCACTTCTTCGTCTACTGCCACGCCTCATGTACATCTCTGGTTATTGGAGTGGTCAGACTAGGCCAACTAGCCATTGCTATGCACTGAGGCTGGACAAGTTTATCCCAGATCAGTTTGTGCAGTTCGACGGGGTTAGTTGTGGCATTTATGCTATGATGTATGTGGATCGATTACTTTCCGGAGTCCCTGACTTAGCTGTATCCGAGGAAGATATTTAGAGATATCGTTATTCTGTAGCAGTGAGGATCTACTCACTTAGCTATTCACACCGACCCTAGTTTCGTGGGTGACGATGATATTAGTTTATGTTTATCGTTACTCGTTTGTTCTATTGATATTAGTTGATGTTTATCATTTCTTCCATTGATATATGTTTATTGACACATGATTTTAAACTAGTCTAAACAACGTGGAATTAACAAAGTAAACAAAGTAAAGTCACCTTAACGAAGATAACAAAGTAAAGTAGAATCCACGAAGCAAACAGGGTAAATGTAGACATGATCAATCTAGATCGGTAGTCTGTCTAGTCGGACACCTGGGACGGGTATGTGTCGTCTCACCACAAACACTACATTTCTTAGGAGCTCTTCTACGTGAACCCTCCATAGGCACATCCTCTGGAGGTGCATTTAAGTCCACACCACCTATTAGGATCTGGGCTGTGCACACTCGTCTGTTGTGACCAGGGCCATGACATCTAGTGCAAATATGTCTTCGCGAGCTAGATGCTGCCTCAACGCCTCCTCGAGCTTTTGACATCCGAGGATGACCAGCTTGTTTTTTAATCACTGGGGCAAGCACAAGTGGTGAACCATAAGGTGGCAAAATCCACTCTTCAGAACTGGGTAAGCCCATGATCACTGAGTCGTACATGCTGACTACAGTCTCCGTCTTGTACCACCTATCCACAAAATCATATATGTGTCCACCGGAGAATCTATGTGTGCATACAAAAAATCATAGTTAAAAATGATGATGGTTGAGCAAATGGATTCTTAACAAAAAAAAAACATGAAAGTTGCATACCTGATCGCCGCTGCAGCATGGCTACATGGGATCAAATCCAACCCGAACTCACGACAATCGTAGGTACGATGCTGAAGATTGACCATAAATGACTCCCTGCCAACCTCAAATTTCCATAGGTGTGCTAATGTCGTGCATCGAACGGGAAAACATCGTCCATGCTCAACATTCTTCGATAACTTGTTCACAGCTTCTGGAAACACGTGATCCCAACTCTGTACGGCAGCCCTTCGCTCAACAAACCATTCTTCGACAATACGTTTGAACACCTCAAGTATTGAGCAAATAGGAAATCTTCTAGCCCACAGTAGACGAGCATTGAGTGACTCAGCCGCATTAGATGTCATGAAGCTGAAACGTCGTGCGGGACACTGCGATCGGGACCAATGCTCTGGACCAATTCTACAAAGCTTCTGGTATGCTGGAGTGTTAATCAATTCCAATGCTGACATATGCCTCTGGAATACGTCTGTACGATAGGCATAGGTAGCCTTCTTAAACATGGCAATCACATGGACACCGCGCTTCGCCATCTTGTTCTGTAAATGATAATAGCACAATCCGTGTGCTGCTCTTGGAAAAACGGCTCCGACGGCATTCTTAATGCTCTGGTGCAGATCTGATATAATCAGGAGATCTTCAGTCTCCCCCAGAGTGATATCCAACCGACTCAGGAACCACTTCCAAGAATCATCATTCTCGATCGGACCGAGACCAATGGCAATAGGTAATATTTGTTCATTCATGTCCTTCGTCGCAGCAACAAACAGAATTCCCTTGTTCCTCCCCTTCAAGTGTGTCCCATCAATCACGACCACTGGTCGTGAACCCTCCTGAAAAGCTCTGATGCACGGTCCGAGTGCCAAAAACATATACTGGAACTGATTTTCAGGGGTCGTCAAAAATTCGTACAATGTCCCAGGGTTCTGCAGTTGCACCGTGTGTAGAAACGCAGGTAATTGCGCATATGATTTATCATAGTCTCCATAAATCATCTCAATAGCAATGTTCCTCGAGCGCAAAGCGAAACTGTAATCGATCTGAATCCCGTACTCGCGTAAAAGCTCAGACATCATCTCTTTGGGCTTCAGAACAACCCCCTCATCCACCAGTTTAAGAGAAAAATGTTTTGCAATGACCCGTGCAGGCACCTGGCGTGAAGCAATGCGACTCATATCCATGTGGCAAGTGTGAGTGGAGTTGAACTTGTAGATTCTCTAAACAACTCCATCCACAACAACACACAACTTGAACGGGCACTCCCTGCCATGCTTGCACATGTAGACCAGTCGTGTCTTGTTTGATTGATACACGACATACTCCACTTGATTCTGCATATGATAGAGTCCTACAGCTAGGGCCAAATCATCCTTCGTACGAAAAATAATACCCTTGTAAAGTGTGTCTGTATGTGCTGCTGAAGGCTCCCCCTAATTCAGTGGGCCAGCAATGTCCAGATTGGTAAGCAGAACAACCCAATTGCTCAAGGCCCTCTCAGGAACATCCTCAGACCTAGTATTCGATGATGTTGCTCCTCCCATCATACCCATCAATCGCCCTCTACCCCCTGTCGAACGAATCCAACCACAAAACTCCGTATACAATGATTCGAGCAAGGTCGATATGTCGTTCTCCTCTTCATCTTCATCAGTAGAGGGCATCTCTTCTTCTTCGTCGACTTCTTCTTCTTCCTCTCCTTCGTGCGGGCCTGCATCGTCATCAACATTCTGCTCATCTCTAACCGGATCTCTTTCTTCTGGCACGGTGTCAGGGATGACCCTTGAGCTGCTACAGCCTCTCTGAACAACATACACAAGCATCTCTGAGCTCTTTTCGTGGAGAAAGTCAAGCAAATCTTCATCATCTTTCAGTCTTGTCTTGATCTGTCTGCCACTATTGGTGCTCGACATCCATGATAGTTGGTACTCCACAGATGTAGGATCGATCTCCAGTAACTCATGAATCTCTCTGATTAGTGACCTAAAATAGAAACCATCCGATGACATGATGATCTGCTCCTCCACACCATCTACGTATTGAGCTCTCTCCCATCGGCCACTATGTCGTACAATAATACGATGTCCAACCATCTGTCATAACATAAAATTCAAAAATAAGCATAACGAACCATCTGTTATAATACACCAATAACGAAATTTAAATATACATAACGAAAGATTAATTTTATCAATAATGAATCTTATTTTTTAAACATAACGAAAATTTAATTTTTAACACAACGAAAACGTAATTTAAACATAACGAACATTTAATTTTGCCATAACGAAAGTTAAAGTTCCCAATAACAAAAATTCTCTTTTTAACTTAACGAAATTTTAATTTATGAATAACGATAATTTAAAAGGAGAAAAACGATAATGAATAATGATAATTAAATAAACAATCGTTATGGGCTTTTATAACCATAACGATTAACAATAGTTATCAATAATTCAATAGTTTAACTTTCGTTATTCTTTTTTAAATCAATAAACATTATCAATATTCTTTTTTAAATAATTCAAGAATCATTATCAATAGTTGTTTAACTTTCATTATTCTTTTTTTAAATAAACCTTATCAATATTTTTTTTAAATAAACGTTATCATATTTAAATTATCGCTATAATTTTTAATCGTTATCAATATTTTTTAACTTATCATAAAGGATAACGTTATCAATATCTTTTAAACATTATCATATTTAAAAAAGGATAACGTAAGTTAAAAATATCACAAACCTAGTAAATGATCGTTATTCTTTTAATTAAATTATCGCTATCTTTGTGATAACGATAATTTAATATCTTTGTGATATCTTTTAACTTTCGTTATCCTTTTTTAAATAAATGTTACCAATATTTTTTAATTTTCATTATTCTTTTTTTAAATAAACGTTATCATATTTAATTAATCGTTATAATTATAAATCGTTATTCGTTAATTTTTTAATCAAGAATCGTTATCAATATCTTTTAACTTTCGTTATCCTTTTTTAAATAAATGTTATCAATATTTTTTAACTTTCGTTATTCTTTTTTTAAATAAATGTTATGGCTTTTTAAAATTATCGGTATCACTATTTATGGTTATTTCTTATTCTTTTTATTCAAGAATCGGTATCAATATCTTTTAACTTTCGTTATCCTTTTTTAAATAAATGTTATCAATATTTTTTATCTTTCGTTATTCTTTTTTAAATAAATGTTATCATATGTAAATTATCGTTATTACTATTAGTCGTTATTCATTATTCTTTTTATTCAAGAATCGTTATCATTATTTTTCAAGCTATTTATTATGCCTTCTATTTCTATCGTTATCCTTTTAGCCTAACGTTATAGAATTAAAATCAAGAAACCACAATTTAGATATTACTTTAGAGCTAGAAACGTAACAACAGATAACCTAATCTAAAAAAAAATCATAAGTTTATTGCAGAAATAAACTCGAAACGTACCTTTCAAAATTTAGAAACTTTTACACAGAAATGTCGAGGGTGTTTTGCAGATGAAGACGACGTTGCTTTCTTCAATAATCCTGTGTATCAAGCTCTCAACATATTTCTTCCCTTTTCTTTGAGGTAATTCGACATATTTTTTATGTTTTGTGTTTTGGGTGTTTCGGATCAAACCCTAACTTCAATATATGCACATTACACCACCAACCATTCTTATTTATAATTAAATGGATTAAATTTAATTTAATTTCAGTCAACTACTACCTACCTATACAAATACATATTTATGCATTCTACCTACCTCGTTTTGGCCGAAGCATAAACAAAGAATAATGCATTGATGTTCATTTCATGTTGGCAACTAATACTCAATCGTTATGGGATAAAAATGTATATACCATTTCGTTATCATTTCATTTAGTGTCTATATCATTTCAATCGTTACTTATTGAATGCTCTTCGTTAATCGTTATTAAAGTTTCGTTATGTATAATTAAATGCATACGTTATATCGTTGTGCATTAATAAAATTCATTCGTTATCCATTTATTAATTCAAAACAGAGCATAACAAATGATAATCATTATGTAACAAATGATAATCATTATGTAACAAATGATAAACATTATGCTAAAGATTAATCGTTATTTTATATTTCGTTAATGGAACGACGGTTTTTTTTAAAAAAATTCGTTACGTGCATTAACGTTAGTTTTTTAAAAAAATTTATTATGCTTATTTTCATTTTCATAACGTTAGTGGAAGGTCACCTTTTTAAATAATTTTCGTTAAACGTTAGTTTTTTAAAAAACTTCATTATGCTTATTTTCGTTTTTAACAATTTCGTTATTTTAAAGTTTGACACTTTCTAACCCTAACCCTAAAATTCATGAAATTTGATTTTTATATGTTAGGTGTGTGCATTTATTGGGTAGTTATTAAAAGTGTAAATAGTACACTTACATAATTATTGGAATGTGGGGATAAGTCTGTCACAGGGGTATTGTAGACATTTACATTCTAAATTGCCCAAATAACTCCTATAGCCTTATATTTTATTTTTTTTCCCAATTACTATTTTGTTTTGCCTCTTTTTATCCATTTACACAATGAAATATATTAATCTTAAATACATTAAAAAAAAAACACACACACACACACAGTTTTCATTAAATAAAACAATCCAGATCTTTGTTCAAAATTGCTACTTTAGTTTATCATGTTTAAAAGTTTTTTTTAATGTAGTCACTACTATAGCAATCGGATAATTTGGCTAATTTGTAAGTTTGATCAAATTGAGTTAAACACTAAATTAATGACATTTTTTTTGTTAGATAAAAGTGAAATTTCGTAGGATTGGACAAATTCCTACGACGGTAGGTTTTTATGTTTATTGAGACTCCACAAATTATTTAATATTTTGACCAAATTGGATAAATGTGTGATAACTGTTGACATAATGGGTGTATTTTAACAATGGGCTGAGAGTAACGGCCCATTATCTTGGGAAAATATCAAAATCTGGGCTAGCTTTGAAGTAAATATTCGAGTGCCATATGGGCCTATCAAATCATTCTGACCCATTTAACAGAAACGATGCTGTAAATTCGATGCCGCTCGCACGGGCGGTACCCGGAATTTTTTAATTAAAATACATATTTTAAAAATATTTTGTCAAAAAAAATTGAGGACATATATGACGAGATTAAAAAGATTTTAATTATATTGATTCTGATTTTTTCACATCTTACTATGTTAATAATTGGCTTGGTTTTTTTAACGATATCATTAAAAAAAACACACAAATGCCGTTAACATAGTAGGAATTGAAAAAAAATCAAGACCAACATAATTAACATCTCTTTGATCTCGCCATAGGGCTGGTCCTGACATTTCAGGGCCTCATGCCAAAAAAAAAAGAGGGATCCTAATTTTTTCACTAGCATTTTGAAGTTTCATTATTGTCTTCATAATCAGCAATCTTGAAAAAGTGTAATCAACAACTACAATATATATAAAAAAAGTATAAGTATCAATAATTATCGACCGGGGGGGGCTAGCCTATCGGAGGCCCTCTGCGAAATTTAAAATTGGGCCCTTTGTTAAAAAGGGAAATATGTCAAAGGGTCCCAAGCGCAAGTAGTAAAAAAAAATGTTGCAATAAAGAATCGAACCCGCATCAATGCAATGCCAAGAAACTTGAAGAAAACGATTTTCCACTAAATTAAGTGATTAATGGATAATATTTTCAACTATTTATCTATATATACATATATGGACCTATATATATTCGGGGGCCCTCGATTTTTCGGGGCCCTGTGCGGTCGCCCACCCTGCACACCCTCAAAACCGCCCCTGATTATCGAAATAATTTATTTCAAAATGGGCAGTGAAATTTTATTTGAGGTTTACAAGGAATCCAAGTTCACTAATTTTTCTGGAGCTACTTCTTCGGATGATGTTTCCAACATCCTAGAAGTTTTTGAAAATATTTTTGATTGTAATAATTTAGTAGGCGAAAATATATTAGACAAAATTAAAAAAATTATTCAATAAAGAAAATATTATGACTGAACAAGTACATCTTTGATAAGCCCAATATAAATTTTAAATTGCTATAATAATTAGAACTCTGAAACAAGTAATAATATTTTTTTCTAAAGATGTAATTATATATACACATATACAAAAAAAAGAGAGAAATATTTATCTAGGTAAAATTATATTAAAATTGGGGTAGGGAAGCAAGGTTTAAATTCTAGTAATTATATACTTATATTAGGTCAATTTGTACTTTACACAATACCCATTGAATGAGGCTAAAAATCTGAATTTTGTTAGAATTTTATTCTTATATTTTGCAAAAGCTTTCTTGTAACTGCTAGAGAACATTAATTGATTTAGTGTTGGAATTTAATACCCAACCACCATGTCTTCATCTGTCCTTCCCTTTGATGGTGATCCATTTGAAAAAATAAATGATACATTTGAAAAAAAAAACAGTTAAAGCACTCTGCTGCATCTCTCACTCTTGGAACTTCTCGTTGTTGAAAATCCACCGATTGCAAGGTGAAAACTCTCTCTCTCTCTCTCTCTCTCTCTGCATGTGATAGCTTGATGTATGAATCTATCTCCCTTTTTTTTAGAGAAGTGTATCACACGCCATAGCCAACAAGCAGATGTCGGATATGGAACGAGGATCTGAAGCACAGCTGGAGACGTCTTCATCTTCTTCTCAAGTAAGTTTCAAATTTTCCCAGGTTTATGATTAATTTTTCAATATTAATCGTACCAAATTAAAATTAATCGTAACTTGATTATTTGTGTTATAATACTTTTAGAAATTAATCGTATCAACTTAAATATTAATCGTAGTCCTTATAAAAATAATTGTAGACTTAAAAATAATTTTAGAAATTAATCGTAGCAACTTAGAAATTAATCGTAACTACTTAAGAAATTAATTGTGTCTGCTTAGAAAATAATCATAGCCTTAAAAATAATTTTAAAAATTAATCGTAGCCCTTAGAAAATTAATTGTAGTCCTAAAAATAATTTTAAAAATTAATCATAGCCACTTAAATATTAATCGTAGCATTTAGAGAAATATTCGTAGCCAGTTAAGACATTAATCGTAGCCACTTAGAAATTAATCATAGCTCTTAGAAAATAATCGTAGTTTTAAAAATAATTTTTGAAATTAATTGTAGCCACTTAAATATTAATCGTATCCCTTAGAAAAATAATCGTAGCCACTTAAGACATTAATTGTAGCCACTTAAAAATTAATCGTAACCCTTAGAAAAATAATCATACCCTTAAAAATAATTTTAAAAATTAATCGTAGTCACTTAAATATTAATCGTATCCCTTAGAAAAATAATCATGACCTTAAAAATTAATTTTAGAAATTAATCGTAGACACTTAAAAATTAATCGTAGCCATTTAAAAATTAATCGTAACCCATTTATTATCAATCGCAGGCATTAGTACTTAAGTACTAATCGTAGATAATGAAACATTAATATTAGCCCATTAATTATTAATCGTAGACAATTCAAGATTAACTATATCCCTTAAAATATTTAATTATAATTTTTCCTAACACCTATATTTAATTATTAAAAGCATTTTAAATAATTAATAATTTAAACTAATGTTTAATTGTAATTTTACAAATGTTGTTAGATTGATTAGATTAGACAGTCGCTGCAGCGCTTGAGGCTGATGATCATGGCCTATGCTAGGACGGAGGTAGTTGAGCAGATAAGAGCTACATTACATGCGATAGGTGGTGATGATGCTCTGCAGTTGTTTAGATCTGGATGCTTTGGATATTTTTTGGACTATAGGAGTGGTGACGTCCAAAAGAGGGTTATTCATGCAGTGATGAGTCGTGAGGTGTTCGTGTCAGATCGTGCACTGGAGGGACATGAGGCATGATTTTAGATTCATCGATCTGTGCTGCATTTCGATCCCAGTGAGTATAACTTGGTGTCGGGATTAGGATTCAGCAGCTCTATATTTGATCCGAATGGAGCGCACGTTGTTCCGCTGAGAGTGGTCTATGACATATAGTGCAAAACTGTCTGCGTGCACTAGATGATGCCTCAAATGGTGCTCTAGCTCTCAACATAGGTTGACTACCAACACGACGACCTATCTTAGGTGCCATCACCACTAGTGATCTTTCTGAACGACCATTGCTTGACAACTAATCTGAACACTTCAAACAGTGAGGAAACTGACAACCTCCTAGCCCACAACAAACGAGCATTGAGACTCTCCACCGTATTAGATGTCATGAAACTGTAGCGTCGTACAGAATATTGTGAATAAGGCCAATGCTCTGGGCTGATATTACACAGCTTCTGATAAGCGTTTGGACAGACAAACTCCAATGCTAACATACTCGTCTGATATGCGTCTGTCCGATAGTTGTAGGCAACATCTTGAAATAGTGCAGCCACGTGTTTTCCTCTTTTCATTATCTTGTTCTTCAAATGATAATAGCACAAACCATCTGCAGCTTTCAAAAAAATGGACTCTACAACATTTTTAATGTTCTAATGCTGATCCGACATGATAAGAAGGTCGTCTATCTCACCTAAATCCATCTGCAAATGACCTAAGAACTATGTCCAAGATTCATCGTTCTCTATCGGTCCGAGCCCAACTATAATATATAATATTTGTTCATTGTCGTCCTTCGTTTCAGCAACAAATAGAACACCCTTGTTCTTTTATTTAAGATGGGTCCCATCAATGATGAGCATTGGACGTGCATAATGGAGAAAGGCCCTGATACACGGTCCGAGAGCAAAAAATAAATGCTTGAACCTAGCTCCCGAGTGATCTGCATGTCATACACAGTCCCTGTATTCAGCAATTATAAAGTGTGCAAACATGCAGGCAGCTGCTTGTACGACTAAATCAATAAGGGAAGCCACCTAATTGCTCAAAGCCCCCTTAGTAGTATGCTGAAGACTGGTAGTATATGATACGGCTCCCGTCAAGCTTAATAATTTGTCCGTGCGTCTAGTAGAATAAATCCATCTACAGAACTCTACCAACAATGATTCGATCGGGGTTGTTCTATCATTCTCTTCTTCTTGTTCTTCTCCTTCTTGTTCCTCTTCATCAGTAGCTGGAGTCTCTTCTTGCTCTTCTTCATTCGCTGGCGTCTCTTCTGCTTCATTGTGCAGGAAGTCACCACCATTATCAGAGTTACTTGGAGCCTTATAGTATTGTTGGAAGTAGATGATATGATCATCTCTACTCAAATTTCTCACTTTTGTGTTAAATGGCCCGACTACAGAACTGCTCAAATGTTTCGCAGCCACGTACACGACTATCTTGGCATTCTGTTCGTGAAGCACATCGAGTAAATCTGCATCATCCTGCAAAAAAGCCACGTACACGACTATCTTGGCATTCTGTTCGTGAAGCACATCGAGTAAATCTGCATCATTTTGCAAAAAAGCCATGATCTGTCTGCCGTTGTTGGTGCTCATCATGTAAAATAACTAATTTATTTAATTTCTAATATCCAATAAACTTAGGATATAATTAAATAAATTAAGTATTATTTTTATTCCACTAAAGAAATAATACTGACCTACCAATTTAATACATATTTATGAATATGATTTCTCCTTTAGTACAACCATTCCCCGTGTTTAAGATATAATGCCCATTAATTAATTATGTAAGCTGCTGACAACTATAATTAATTAATATCTTATCCTTGAGTAGTACCACACAAGCTTTACTCATGTAAGGAATAAATTCCACCTGAAGGGTTTAAACATGAACTTGTGTTTCCTCAAGAGGACACCATCAACCTGGCGCACCAGGACACGGTGCCCCTACATATTGTACGACCCATCATAACTGTAAATGTCACAACCTAAGATATCGAGATTATTGATTCTATGAAAGAATCTCACCCTTTGATAAATCAAAGCTGTAACACTACACATACATGTCCGCCAATATATAAGGGTTAAGAACCCGAACTCTGTGGATTCTTATTCTCTCATTTAAGGTCAGAATAGAGAATAGAATCCTAAGTAGATCCTCCTCAATACACTTGACCGTGTACTAAAAAATCAGCTAGTCTAGATAAACTAACTATCAAATTATTCTACGGTATACCGATAGCGGGTTCAGGGCCACCTAAGCCATGAGCTCTTTAATACATTATAAGGAACTGATGATATAATCTAACCGTGTGTTTACCCACACCATATCATCTACAATGTAAGTATAGTGAACATGCATGTAAATATAACAATTTAAATGCAAACAGTGACTGCAATTGTATTCATTCTATATCATCATAAAACATCATCAAAAATGTATACAAAAGATAAGTCTTCCAGTATACAAAACCAACAATCTGCCACTTATACTTGAAGCATGTCTTTCAAATATAAAACAAACTGGCTAACTATCCAACTCTAACTAAAATCTCAAACGGCAACCCCGGGTCTGCATCTCACTCCCATTTTCTCCACGTGACCGTAGAAGGTCTTAGCTGGAAGGCTCTTCGTGAATGGATCAGCTAAATTGTCCTCCGATGCAATCTTGACCACTGCCACATCTCCTCTCTTAACGATTTCTCATATAAGATGGTACTTTCTCTCTATGTGTTTACTTGCCTTATGGGCTTTGGGTTCCTTTAAATTTTCCACTGCACCCGAGTTATCACAATATACCGTGATACTCTTAGGCAAATCAGGAACCACGCTCAAGTCCAACAAGAAGCTCTTGAGCCAAACGGCCTCTTTTGTAGCCTCAGAGACAGCTACATATTCAGCCTCTATGGTGGAATCTGCAATGCATTTCTGCTTTATACTCGTCCATGCAATGGCCACGCCTCCCAAGGTAAACACATAGCCCGAGGTAGATTTACTCTGATTTTTCTCGGATTGAAAATCTGAGTCCGTTTAACCCAAAGGCACTAGACTATCAAAGCGGTATACCAGCATATAATCTCGAGTCCTTTTCAGGTACTTGAGAATATTCTTAACTGTAGTCCAGTGGCCTTGTCCAGGGTTAGACTGATATCTGCTTACCATGCCAACTGCATAGCATATATCAGGTCTAGTGCATAGTATATCATACATAAGGCTTCCCACAGCCGAAGCATATGGAACGCCCTTCATCACATCTATCTCAGCCTGCATGTGGAGACACATATCCTTGGATATATGAATTCCATGCCTGAAAGGTATGAAACCTTTTATTGGAATCATGCATGTTGAATCTAGCTAGCATTGTGTCGATATATGTCGCCTAGGATAGGCACAACATCCTTTTCTGGTGATCTCGAATTATCTTGATGCCAAGGACGTGTTCGACTTCTCTCAGATCTTTCATATCGAACTGCTTGGACAACCACACCCTTAGGTTAGATAATACTTTCTTACTGTTTCTAATAAGTAAGATATCGTCAACATATAGCACGAGGAAAGCCACCACATTTTCATCACACTTCTTGTACACACATCTCTCATCCGGACATTGAACGAATCCATATGACTGGATAACCTCGTCAAAATGGATATTCCAAGACCTTGATGCCTGCTTAAGTCCATAAATTGATCTCTTAAGCTTGCACGCTAAGTGCTCTTGGCCTTTAGCAATGAAACCATCTGGTTGCTTAATGTGGATGTTTTCTTCAAGACTTTCGTTTAGGAAAGTTGTCTTGACATCCATCTGCCAAATCTCATAATCCAAATGAGCGGCAATTAACAAGAGAATCCGGATTGACTTAAGCATGGCTACAGGTGAAAAGGTTTCCTCATAATCGATCCCTTCTTTCCGAGTGTACCATTTCGCCACCAATCTTGCCTTGAAGGTTTCAACCTTCCCGTCAGGTCCTATCTTGCACTTGTAGACCCACTTATAGCCAATGGGTTTTACCCTATCTTGTGGTTCTACAAGCTCCCAAACTTGATTGTGATCCATAGATCCAATCTCAAATTCCATTGTAGATTTCCAAGAATCTGCATCTTTGTCTTGGATCGCTTCGTCGTAGGTCCTGGGATCCAATTCATTTAGTCCTTCAGAGAAATCCAAAGATTCACCTAAATCAATGAATCTGTCAGGTTGGCGTACAACCCTCCCACTGCGACGAGGCAGTTCTCGTGCATCTGTGATACGTTGTGCAGTATTTTGTGGTTCCTCTTCTTGTACTGTTGGTGTCAAATTCGAATTTTCCCCTTGAAGCTCCTCAAGTACTATCTCACTTCTTGGCTTGTGGTTTATTACATTGTCTTCCTCTAAGAATCGAGCATTGGTACTCACAATGATCTTCTGATCCTTAGGATTATAAAATAAACCACCTTTCATTCCTTTGGAATATCCAACAAACAGTCTAACACTCGTATGTGGTGCCAACTTATCAGCTTCCTTATCCAGCACATGTGTCGGACTACCCCAAATCCGAAAATGCCCAAGATTGGGCTTTTGTCCAGTCCAAAGTTCTGTGGGTATAGATGAGACTGATTTTGATGGAACCACATTAAGAATATAGGCTGCCGTTTCCAAGGCATATCCCCAGAATGAAATAGGCAGATCTGAATAGCTCATCATCGATCTAACCATATCTAATAATGTTCTGTTCCTTCTCTCCACCACGCCATTCTGCTGTGGCGTTCCCGGCGTAGTCAACTGGGATGTAATCCCATTCTCTGCCAAGTAGTCCCTTAATTCATTCGAAAGGTACTCACCACCATGATCAGACGGTAGTAATTTGATACTTTTACTTGTACGTTTTTCCACTTCCGCTCTGAATTCTTTGAAAGTCTCAAAGGATTCTGACTTGCGGCGTAATAGGTATATGTATCCATATCTTGAGTAATCATCAATGAATGTGATGAACTACTTGTACCCTCCTCGAGCCTGAACTGACATAGGGCCATATAAGTCAGAGTGAATCAAATCTAATACCTCTTCAGATATATTCCCTTTATCCTTAAAGGGTCGCTTGGTCATTTTACCTTCCAAATAGGATTCACACAAAGGGAACGATTCTAGGACCAATGAAGACAAGGGCCCATCGTTTACTAGTCTTTGTATCCGTTTAAGGTTAATGTGGTCAAGCCTAAGATGCCAAAGATAGGTTTGATTCATTTCCGAAGGTTCTTTTCATTTGTTAGGGTTTATGATCGATGTATTCAGTAAATGCATTTGCGTAGTGTTTTGCATATGATTAAGTAAATAAAGATGTCCATCCAATATGCCAGAACAGATAAAATGTTTACCACTAAAGATAACAACCTTGTTATCAAAAGAAACTGAATATCCATCCATAAAAAGTTTAGAAACTGAAATCAAGTTTCGCCTAAAACTAAGCACATAAAGACAATCCTTTAAAACTAAAATCCTATCACTACTAAAAGATAAGGTTACGTCTCCCACTGCAACTGCCACCACTTTCGTCACATTGCCCATGTAGACCAAAATCTCTCTATCACTCAGCTATCTTTTTGGCAGAAACCCCTGTAAAGACATGCAAACATGATCAGTAGCTCCAATATCTACTACCCATGACTGAGTAGAACAAGTAGCTAAACATGTTTCAATGATGAGAGATTGAGACATACCCTTCTTCTTCTTCTTGTTAGGACAATCCGCCTTCCAGTGACCTGGTTGGCCGCACTTGAAGCACTTTGTCTTTGATTTAAATTCCTCGGGAGGAATCTTAGTCTTGGGCTTCTTCGCCTTAGGCGCCTCATCTGCAGCTTTCTTTGGCTCGTTCATCTTCTTCCTTTTAGTACCGGAAGAAGACGCCCTTTTTTCAGCTAGGTGTGCCTCCGAATTTTCCTTCTGAAGTAACTCAGCCGCCTGAAGATCTATGAGCAGTTCAGATAAGGTAACGTCCTTTTTTATCATGTTGAAGTTTAATCTAAACTGCTCAAACTTCGGGGACAGGCTGTGAAGCATGATGTCTATTTGAGACTCAGCATCCAGATCTCCACCCAAGCTCTCGATCTCAGCTAGATAACAACGTGCAATCTCATCAGACTTGACCCACTTATCATAGGCCAACCTTTGCTCTTCGCCAGAATTCTCATCTGGCTTCTAAGGACATTCCTCTTCAAGTACAAATTTGTGTCCTTCCGTAGGGAGAACAAGATTAAGGTTTCGAACCCGGTCATTGTAATTTTCACCGATTAACTTGTTTTCTTTGAGAATAGAAGATAAGTTGGAGAGTGTCATGATGATATAGAATAACTGAAAAGTAAACATGCAGTACAGTCACAAACTTTAGGATACTCACATATAATCGTATACCTCAAAAAATTATATGTAATCCACCGACATTTTAAAAATGTTTCTTATAAGTCAAGTTAGTGTGGACATTTATAAAATTTATTTTTAAACAAGTAAAATCACCTTTAATTTAACTCCAGTTAAATTTCCTTATGACAAGTAAATTAATAGTCGAAAAAAACCACGACCGTTTAATATTCCAATTAATAAGCTACGTTAGTGTGGACGTTTATTAATAAATTACACCTAAGTGTGAACACCATTATCTTAGCACCAAGTCCACTATTTCGAACTCCCTGCTCTAGTTGGAGGAGTCAGTTTGTTCTATTAGTGTTCTACAACTATCTTGATTAAAAAGTTTAATTTCTAGAGATAATAGTGATATGACACATCCGTTATGGAGGAAGACCTATTCTCAACTCGCATGTCAATCACATCTCAATCAAACCAGATTAATGGAGACCGTTTGAGATTTCTACATACTTTGGTATGAATCTCTCCCACTTAGTTATTTAAGTTTGAGATTTCATTTTATCCCATCGTAAAACATGCAAACATCACATAAAATGATAAAACACCATTGCATGCTTCAACCAACAAAATAAGCAAAATAATTAAAACCAACTATCATGGCTTATATCTCATGTTGCTGAATGAGATAAAATTGGAAAGTCAACTTCGAAAACTTGGGCATGGCCATCGCCCCCATCACTGCGCCTCGCCGAAAACCCTAGCTCTAATTAGGGTTTCGGGACTTGAATCAGTGATACTTCCTTTCTTAAGCTGCACTACTTTCCTTCTTTGAGTTGATCTTCAAACTTTATTCAATATAGAATATCTATTCCTTAAAGGAAAAATCTAATATATCTAGAATAAAATTACATCTCAATAACTTGGTCTAAAGTTTTATTTCTATTACATTAAAACAACTGTAGCACCCCGATCCCGAAAGATCATGAAAATGGACGCCACGGGGGTGGGAATTAAGAAACGGGAAAGAAATGGGGTAATTAAGTTAATGATGGGGTGTTAATCCAAAATTTAACAATCGAGTATGCCAAACATAGGTTATGCCTTTCAGAAAATTAGACAGCATAACCTCTGTAACTAGAGCGAATCCCCGTTTATAACGGCCTATAAGAGAAGAATGGAAGCTGTAACAATTCAATAAGCCCTTTCATAGGTCAAATGAAAACAAATAAACAGATACCAACAATCAATAGACCCATTCATAGGTCGACAAAAGAAACAGACACCAATATACTGAACAAATTATGCCCTTCCATAGGCCAAAATGAATGATCAAATAGACATAACGAAAGATGGGCTCCCTCCCCTTGAAATAATTATATAGCTAAGCATATGATACATGTTAACTAGGAAGTCAACAAATGTTCAGAATCAGAGAAGCAGAATCATATCAACAAAATACCAAGAAGATTGGACATTACACTTATTCTAACTATTAGATATATATATATATTCCTAATTAAATTTAGATAATAAAATTTTAGAGGTATTACAACAACATGAAATAAAACCTAGACCTAATCCATGGATTTTCTCATGGATTAAAAAACACGTAGCCAAACCGGCATACGGCCCATCATACATCCAACATAATTAAAGCATACATCACATAATTAAGGAGCCATGATAGTCGGTAACCCTGCAAACAAGTCAGTCTCCAAATCCAACAATCATAATTACATGATTAGCATAAAATAATATATGATATCCACACATGACATTATTTTTGAAATTATCTTTTAATTAAATTAAAAATTTCGAAAATACCTCCAAGATATAATTTGGAAATTAAAATAATTATCCACCAAATTAAATCATGTAATACTCGAAAATTCCATAAGATTAAATTTGGAAATTTGTTAAAATTATCTACCAAATTTATTTCTTAATTTTTGGATAACACCCCAATTAATTAATATTTGAAAATCTTGGTATAGATAAAAAATCTATCCCAAATATTTGGATAGGGTTTCGAAAATTTCAAAGATAAAAATTGGAAATTTGATCCACTTCAAATTCCTTCCAACTTTAAATCTTATTTTCAACCCTATCTAGATTAGAATTAAGTAATTTATGATATACATTAAAAATCACTTTTTCCAATTCTTATCTACATGATATACTTCAAACTCTTTCGAAATTTAAATTCTATTTTGAAATCCTTTTGGATTAGAATTAGGTAACTATTGATACATATCAAAAAATACCTTATCCAATTCTAATACACATATAATTTCAAAAATTTCAAAAATATAAAATCTAAAAATTTGATCCACTTCAAATTCTATCCAAATTTAATATTCTATCTTCAAAACTATATAGATTAGAATTAGGTAACTTATTGATAAACGCCAAAAATACCAAATCTAATTTTACACTTCCTAATATTCGAAACTACCCACCAAATAAATCTGGAAATTTGATCTTCATCAAAAACTTCTCCAAATTTATCCAATAGGATCGAAAATTGCAAGAACAAAAATTAGGGAACATCAAATTTTTGAAAAATTTGATCCTCAAATTTTCGAATATTTACCTTATTAAATCTGAAAATTTTGACTTAAAATTACATAGATTAACACAAATTCAAATTTTCGATATAAATCAAAATTGCATCCGAATTTGTATCTACAAATATCGAAACCTATACCTAATTAAATCTGGAAATTTGTTAACATCAAATACCATTCCAAATCTAATATGGTATAGATCGAAAATCACAGTGTTCTCCAAAACTAGAATTTTCGAATTACATCAAAAATTCATCCAACTTCAAATACATAAAAATCGAAAACCATACATCTTTAAATCTGAAAATTTATGCACCATAAATTCATCATCAAATTCAAACATATATTTCAAATTTATCCTATGATTAAATCTAGAACAATGCCAAAACCCGCTCTGATACCAGTTGTTGGGGTTTTTTCGAATTGAACAACCGCAGGATCTAATTGGATGTTCATTAATCCTAATGCCATGTAGATCATAATTTTATGCAGCACATACGTTTTAATTAACCAAGTTCAATTAACATGCATAGCTGGTTTTCAATTCTACTAAAAGCGGAAACATAGAACACCGAAAAACGACTTACAAATTAAACAACGAGTTAAGGATAAGATTAAAGATCTAATCTTGTTGTTGTATGTATGAAAGTCGGCGCCCGCTTATGTTATTCCACTCATTGATCTTCTGTTGTATTCCCGGACTGAATCTAGTTTCAGGGTGGGCTGAAATCTACTAGATCGGTATGGAATCTATGGAGAAAAAGAGAACAAAAGAGAGCTGATATTTTTAACACTCATAATTTCGATCCCCACCTCCCTATTTATAGGGTAGGTGGTCGAAATTATCAAGCCCCAGAACTACTGGGCTTGGGCCTCTATCTCTTTTTCCATCTCCAGTCCATTAAAGTCATATTAGGCTACAACAGGGATCTAGAAGAATATTAAATTGGTCTGCTAATTTATTTAATTTCTAATATCCAATAAACTTATGATATAATTAAATAAATTAAGTATTATTTTTATTCCATTAAACAAATAATACTGACCTACCAATTTAATACATATTTCTGAATATGCTTTCTCCTTTAGTCTAGCCATTCCCCGTGTTTAAGATATAATGCCCATTAATTAATTATGTAAGCTTCTGACAGCAATAATTAATTAATATCTTATCCTTGAGTAGTACCACATAAGCTTTACTCATGTACATAATAAATTCCACCTGCAGGATTTCAACATGAACTTGTGCTTCATCAAGAGGACACCATCAACCTGGCGCACCAGGACACGGTGCCCCTACATATTGTACGACCCATCATAAGTGTAAATGTCACAACCCAAGATATCGAGATTATTGATTCTATGAAAGAATCTAACCATTTGATAAATCAAAGCTACAACACTACACATACATGTCCGCCAACATATAGGGGTTACGAAGCCGAACTCTGTGGATTCTTATTCTCTCATTTAAGGTCAGAATAGAGAATATAATCCTAAGTAGATCCTCCTTAATACACTTGACCGTGTACTAGAATAATTAGCTAGTCTACATAAACCAACTATTAGATTATTCTACGGTATACCGATGGCGGGTTCAGGGCCACCTAAGCCGTGAGCTCTTTAATACATTACAAGGAACCGATGATATGATCTAACCGTGTGTTTACCCACACCATATCATCTACAATGTAAGTATAGTGAACATGCATATAAATATAACAATTTAAATGCAAACAGTGACTGCAATTGTATTCATTCTATATCATCAGAAAATATCATCAATAATGTATACAAAAGACAGGTCTTCCAGTATACAAAACCAACACTCGGATCAGTCTGTAATAATTTGTCCACTTCTCTTACCAGTGAGCTAAAATACAGTTTATAGGTTGACATCACCACAAGTTACTCATTACCATCTATGGATTCTAATCTTTCTCATCCACAACTGTGTCTTATAATAATGCGACATCTAACCATCTCCATCTTAAATAGAAGCATACAGTTAATTAAATAAAGCTACGATTAATTTAAAAATAATGATGTGATTAATTAAAATACTATGGTTATAACCTGCGATTAATATCATAAAGGTCACGACTATACACTTTTAACATACACTTAATATAGTAAATGCTATGATTAATTAAAATAAGGATACTATTAATATAATGTAGCGCCCCGATCCCGAAAGATCGTGGAAATGGACGCCACGGGAGTGGGAATTAAGAAGCGGGAAAGAAAGGGGTAATTTAATTAATGACGGGGTGATAATCTAAAAAGGATTAATGTTTGGAATAAAATTTAACAACCGAGTATGCCAAAGATAGGTTATGCCTTCTGGAAAATTAGACATCATAACCTCTGTAACTAGCGCGAATCCCCGTTTATAACGGCCTATAAGAAAAGAATGGAAGCTGTAACAATTCAATAAGCCCTTTCATAGGTCAAACGAAAACAAATAAACAGATACAACAATCAATAGACCCATTCATAGGCCGACAAAAGAAACAGACACCAATATACTGAACAAATGAAGCCCTTCCATAGGCCAAAATGAATGATCAAATAGACATAACGAAAGACGGGCTTCCTCTCCTTGGAATAATTATGTAGCTAAGCATATGATACATGTTAACTAGGAAGTCAACAAATGTTTAGAATCAGAGAAGCAGAATCATATCAATAAAATACTAAGATCAGGGTTCTTAGCATTTAGCAAAAGAATATCATAAGTGGGAAAGCTCAATTCTTAACAGAATACTAACAAAAAGGGACAATGAAAAAATATGTAAATCATAATAGCCCATATCTCAGCCTTGTCACCTCCACGCTCCAGCCTACTGACCTGAAAATGTTTGAAAAGATTTGGACTGAGTACTAATGCACTCAGTGGGCAAGTTTTACAATTCAAGTTATGCAAATCATTTTGTTAAAGTAATCTATCTGCGTTCATGCAGGTAGTGAAGCTTAGGAGGTTTAAAAGTTGGAAGCAACCTAAGTTCACCAAAACATTTTATCGTGAAGCGCTTAAGAGTATAACCCGTCACTACCCACAACCCAAACTACATCACCAGCGCATAACATTGAGTATGGCCATAGTATACCCAAAGAGTATAACCAATAAGTGTTTCATTTTAGTTTCACCGACAAGGAGTAGGGCATGACAAATAATGCATGCATACTGTAGCTACTCACATTGACACAGCGCTGGTATATGAGACTCCGACAACATACAGTAGCACGTAAATATTTAACACAGATAGTCACATATGCAATTTTAACAAAGCAAAGCTTAATAGATCGAAAGATACAATTTGTAAAAATATAATAGCCCACCTTTCTCGGGATTCTGAAAAGCTAACTTCTGAAGAATCAACCATGATACTCTTTCTCTAGCTCAGCTGGTACTACAGAAGGTAAACTTCAACTCAGGATAATCGCTATATTTCCGGAAATTAATCTACTATAAGCGGAGCTATAATTAATTCTATTCTATTCTAAAATAGATTGCGCGACTCTAGAGACCTCGAATAATTTCGACGAAGAAGGAAATAAATTCCAAAACGTTATTCTTGTTTTACTGGGATCAACTGATTTGACAGAGGTCTCTTTCCAAAACTTGTCATTTATTCAAAGTTTACCAGATCTACGCCACAATACTCTTTAACCGCTCGAAAATTATGAAAATATTTAGGGATGATACTATACATGCCAAGAGTAAAGAATGAGAATTTTAGAATTTTTCGATAATACATACTCCCGGCATAAAAATAACTGTCTACTTTAAATAATCAAAATTATTCAAAACTCGCAACGAGATCGCGAAACTTAGCAGACTTATAGGAAATAATATTTGGAGCAACTTTCGAGAAGAAACATTTTCGATTTGACGACCCAAAATGGGTGAAACGGGAGTTTCGGTAACAATATTCACAGATTTTAGCTGAAAATGTATCGGTGTCGATCGAGCTCGATACTCGTTGGATTTTCGCTCAAAAGTACAATTTTTGATAGTTCAGAAAATAAGGAAGTTAATGGTGTAATCAGATCAAAGATCGGACGGCTAGAACATAAATTCAAACTGGGCAGATTTATAATATAATATTCGGATCCGGATTTCAAACAACGAGAAATCAAAAATCTATTTCGGTTAACTACAAGATCCAAATGATCAAAGACTATTTATAAAAAGAAGATTTCTAATACGACTATCAAGGAAGAGTAGATCTGAGATTTACATAAAATGAAAATGGGGAAAAATACCGAAAACTCACAACATCAAAAATCGGAATTGGTAGAATTAAAGATAATCGAAATATAAGCATATTTAGAACTTGAAATTTCTAAATTCATCGGTCTGAATGACCAGAATCGGAAAAAGTACCTTCTCCGAGGAATTGACGGCGGTCACGATGATTTTCCATTGTGATCATCCTTCGTGTCATCATTTCAATCATGTATTCGTGATCTACGCGTTGACACCTTCAAAATGACTATTTCAGAATTGAAATAGAAAACTAGAGTCGTACATTCTCTGGAAGCTGCTCGACGTTTCAATTTTGAAAATGAATGAAAAATGAAACCTTAACCTCCTATTTATAGAGGAAAAATAAATAGGATAATAACGAATAAAAGAAAGAGGATAATGATGGAAAAAGAATAGGATAATTACGAATAAGATAATCTGTTGGAAAAGAAATTAGATAATGACGGATGTGCCTTTTTCTATTAAATTTATTATTTTTCAACTTAAAGTTGTGCCAAGAGTTCATTTGAACTCGAAATTAGAGAATTCAAAGTTTGGCACGATGCTCGAAATTTTTTCTATCAACCCAAGAAAAATATTAGAACATATTTTTAAAGCAATTTTTGACCAAAACAAAATTTGATAGATTTTCCTGCCTGCGATTTTCCTTTATTTGTATCATTTAAGGACCCAACTTATTTTCTAACTTACCAGAGGGTAACATAAGTTGAATAAAACCTTCTAAAATATTTTGGGGTATTACATATAAATAATGCTACAATTAATTACAAACATGGCCATGATTAGTTACATACAATGCTACGATTAATTAACTAATGCCACGATTAATTTTAAACAAAGCTACAATTAATTGACTAATATAACAATGTTACGATTAATTTTAAATAAAGCTACAATTATTACATACCATGCTACGATTAATTTTAACCAATGCTACGATGAATTAACTAAGGCCACGATTAATTAACAAAATCTAAGATTAATTTTAAATAAAGATACGTTAATTAACTAAGGCCACGACTAATTAACAAAAGCCACGATTAATTTTAAACAAAGCTACAATTAATTAACTAATATAACAATGCTACGATTAATTTAAACAAAGCTATGATTGTTACATAAGCTACAATCATGTTTACGATTCATTTTAACAAAAGCTACGATTATTTTAACATAAGCTATTAATTTTAACAAAAGCTACGATTATTACAAACCTTGCTACGATTCATTTTTAAAACCTAAACTAAGCTACGATTAATTCTTAACCTAAGCTGCAATCCATATCAATAACTTATATGAGGTTACAAATAATTTAGAAAAGGCTACAGCATTGAAATTTGTTTGCACCAATTTCATAAAAAATGGACAGTACAAAACATACCTTTCGAAAGAAAGTAATTTTGGGGTATTACATATAAATAATGCTACAATTAATTACAAACATGGCCATGATTAGTTACATACAATGCTACGATTAATTAACTAATGCCACGATTAATTTTAAACAAAGCTACAATTAATTGACTAATATAACAATGTTACGATTAATTTTAAATAAAGCTACAATTATTACATACCATGCTACGATTAATTTTAACCAATGCTACGATGAATTAACTAAGGCCACGATTAATTAACAAAATCTAAGATTAATTTTAAATAAAGATACGTTAATTAACTAAGACCACGACTAATTAACAAAAGCCACGATTAATTTTAAACAAAGCTACAATTAATTAACTAATATAACAATGCTACGATTAATTTAAACAAAGCTATGATTGTTACATAAGCTACAATCATGTTTACGATTCATTTTAACAAAAGCTACGATTATTTTAACATAAGCTATTAATTTTAACAAAAGCTACGATTATTACAAACCTTGCTACGATTCATTTTTAAAACCTAAACTAAGCTACGATTAATTCTTAACCTAAGCTGCAATCCATATCAATAACTTATATGAGGTTACGAATAATTTAGAAAAGGCTACGGCATTGAAATTTGTTTGCACCAATTTCATAAAAAATGGACAGTACAAAACATACCTTTCGAAAGAAAGTAATTTTAACCAAAACATGCAAATCTTTTCACTCTCGCATTGCTCAAATTTTTCTTCTCAAACTTTTGCTCTTGGGTGTTTGCGTCTATTTATTTACAAAATTTACCTACAATTCTTACACAACATTAAAAATATGCATTAAATTTGGTCAACCAATTTCTACCTCATGTACTTTCTAATTCTTTTTATTTAATAAAGCTAAATGCATTCAGTTGAAGTAGTGACCTAGTGAAACTATTCACCCAAAAATTAATTGTAACCTTCATCGTAATTTAATCGTAGAATCGTATCTGTACAAGTAATTTTTAAAATTAATCGTACATTGTTAAAAATAATTGTAGCTTTGTTAAAAAATAATCGTAACTTTTAAAAAATTAATCGTAAAATTTTTAGAAAAAAACATTAATCGTATAAATCTTAATCGTAATTTTTAAATCGTAGTTGTTTCATAGAGGTATCTGAGATATTTACACTTCAAATTACCCACAAAATTGTTGACTTTTTTTCCAATCACTATTTATTTTTACCTATTTTTATCCGTTAAAAAAAATTGTATTCCCTAAAATTTGAGAGGCCATGGACGTTGTCCATGTTTACCATCCATCAGATCATAACCGTCTTGCCATGTATGTCCTCAAATTTTTTTTGACTAAATACTTTTAAAATGTGTACTTTTGCTGAATTTAAAAAAAAAAAAGGGACGGTGGCCAATAAAGTGGCGTCTAATTTTTCGAAACGATGTCATATGAATTTGATCGGCGCATGCAAAACACATTGCGTTTGCATGAAGCACGTGGTGACAAGGGTCCACGCTCTAATTAGTAATTAATAACAAATTGGAAGCTCGGCCTTGTCTTTCAACGTTTCCACCCCCTCTCTGTTTTTACAAATAAAATAAAATGTGGTGACTATATACGAGATCATATATAATTGTCCCGAAATAAAGTTATATAATCCTTCTTTTTTTGAATAAATGTCATTCTATCATTTTAATTTTATTTCAAAAAAAAAATGGCATTCTATAAAATTAAAACAAAAAATTCACATTTTTCGCACATTTGCCCCATTTAATGCATCCAAACATCTATATTCAACTCATTTAATATATTCACACAAGGGTGCATTAGGTAATTTAATTAATTTATTAATTTGTGTACATTCATCCAAAACGACACTTATATAGAAATAAAGGAATATATGCTTGTGTTGGGATTAGAGTCGCCATTATATTTTGGGGACTCATGATAAAATTAAAAAAAAGGTCAATAATATTTATTTTCACAAACATTTTTGAAGCTTTTTCCACAGTTATCTTAATCATTCTAAATCTTCAAAAAATGCAATCAAACTTACAAACATATGAGAAAAATATAAGTATATCTATCGAAAAAATTAAGATCTTCAACATTTTGAGAAGCAAAATCACGGACAGTGATCCTCTGCTGTGCCTTTGGCACATCACACCATCCTGTGCAATAAAGTGGTGCTGTTTCAATATGTTTTATTCCTAATAAAAATTCTAGAAAACGACGTCGCAGCCAAATTCCCCCTTTTTGTTTCATTTTCCTAATTCTGGCCACGTTTTTATTTTATTTTCCCACCAATAACCCAAACGACATAATATTTTTTTGTATGGAACCCACATCTCAAGAAGAAAACTTGCGTAGCCATTCAACGGAATTGTTTGAAGATCAAACCTCCTTTGTTTCGACTCAAGGTTCTATAGTAATTTTTTTTGGTTCATTGATTATACATTAATTAATTTTCTTCATTTGAATACAAAAGTTAGTATGCAAAAATATGTGTTTCTTATTTTTTATTTTTATCAATCCAATTTCATATTGACCATATGTTACTGATTATTTAGTGTATTGTTAATTATATTATGCTGTTAATAAGTTTATTGTATTTTATATGCATCAGGAAAATTTAGTGTGTTTGTTATTGATGGGATTCTAGTTCAAATGTTGAGTTCAAGCCTAGAATTGGTATGTAATTTGATAGTTTAGATGATGCATGGAAGTATTGGGTTGAATATGGAGGGAAATCAGGATTTGGAGTTAGGAAACATTATTGGAATAAGAACAAGAAAACTGGCATGATAACATCATAAAAATATGTTTGTTGTAAGGAAGGTGTCCGTAAAGCAGATAAGAGAGATTCTTTGACACTCAATCCTCGACTTGAGACTCGAACAGGTTGTAAAGTAAGATTGTGAGTGACTTGCGTTGATGGTAAATATAAGATTAATGAGTTTATCGACGCACACAACCATCCTCTCCATCTTCCAGAGACAGTCCACATGTTGTCATCACAACGTAAAATTACCAAAGTTCAGGCACATGAAATTGATTTGGCAAATGATGATGGGCTTAAACATAAATCAACTTATGATTTAATGTCTAGACAAGCAGAGGGCAGAGATGGTCTTGGTTACACCATATTAGATGCTAGAAATTATCTTCGATCTAAGAGACAAAGAAGCATGGCATATGGTGAAGTCGGTTGTCTAATATGATACTTTCGACAACGGTTATCTAAAAATTCATCATTTTATGACGCTAATCAGATAGATATGGAAGAGCAAATAACAAATGTTTTTTGGGCTGATGCAAGAATGTTGATCGATTATGACTACTTTGGTGATGTTGTATCATTGGATACCACATATTGTACGAGTCGTGCTCATAGACCACTTGCTATCTTTTCAGGTTTCACTGATCATAGGGTAGCAGTGATTTTTGGTGCAGCACTTTTGTATGATGAGACAGCAGCTTCATTTAAATGGTTATTTGAAACTTTTCTAGAAGGGCACAAACAAAAAAGGCCTCTCACGGTATTCACTGACCAGGATCAAGCTATGGCAAAGGCTTTACATGAGGTGATGCCTGATATATTCTGTGGATTGTGTACATGGCACTTAATGCAAAATGGCATCAAGCACTTGGGGAACTTGATGAAGGAAGGTTCATATTTATTGACTGATTTTAAGAGGTGCATATATGGTTTTGATTATGCAATCCAGTTTGAGGAGGCATGGAGTATCTTATTAACAAAATACAATGTTCAGGAAAATACGTGGTTGAAACATATTTACAGTATTAAGGAGAAATGGGCAATTTGTTATATAAAGAATGCTTTCACACTTGGCATGACAAGTACACAACTTAGTGAGAGTGTCAATTCTAATATTAAGAATTGTATAAAGCCTGACTTAGACATCACATAATTTTTTAATCATTTCGAGTGGGTTTTAGAGGATAAGCGGTACAACGAGCTGAAGTGTGAACTCGAGGCATGCCAAAAGCTACCCAAATTGAGGTTGGAGAGCTCTCCTATGTTACGACAGCTTTCTGAGATTTATACCCCAGCTATATTTGATCTTTTCCTAAAGGAGTTTGTTTTGTCTGCAGCTATGCAGCTACATACATAAAGTATAAAAGTGAAACGCGGTCATTTTGTGAATATGTTATTGGACTAGTCGATCAAGATACAGAATGGAGGATGGCATTTGATCATAGGACCAAATTGATTTCATGTAGTTGTCGAAGATTTGAGATGATTGGATTATTGTATTGGCATGCTATAAAAGTATATGATGTGATGGATATAAAAAAACTTCCAGAGCAGTACATTTTGAAGAGGTGGACAAGAGAGGCCAAGAGTGGTGTCGTACAAGATTACATGGGCAATGATGTTGAGGAAGACCCTAAACTACAAAGTACGAAACGGTATCGAAAACTATGCTTAATGCTTATAAGATTGGCAACTGAAGCATCCATTCACCCATCTACATTCACTTTGGTGCATGATGTAGTGTGTGGTCTAAGCAAGCAGGTCATGTCAATGCGTTTAACAGAAGAGAGCCAGGACAAAACTTGTTCTCAGAAGACCTCGGCAACGGTACCTTCCATGACACTATCAAAAGGATTCAAGAAAAAAGATGGTGGGAAAAGGACAAAACGATTGAAGAGTTGGGTAGAACTACAGTCGAAATGAAAAAAAACAAATCCTAGAGTCAAGGTATGCTCACTTGTTTTATATGATATTTTTGAAAAATAAATTAAATGAGTTGTCATATGATTACGGTTTTTTTTGTACAATTATTGTAGGAAATTGGAGCAAATAATGAGTTTTTCATTTCTTTTTCAGCACCTCGTGCATGCCTCCAAACCATTAGAAGTCAATTAAATTTCACTGAATTCTTGATGGTAAAAAAATTGTACAACTTAGTGATTTTTTTTATTTGTTTTGTAATTATTAGTTCTAATCTATGTTTTCGTTTAATGTAGGCACCACCTGACCATCCTTTATATTCTCTTGAAGGAATGAATTTCAATAAAGATACATCTAATATCAACAATCAAGATTGTTGAAGTTCTTGAGTTATTGAAATATAAATACTTGAATTATTTGACACATTCAGTATGATTACTGCCAGTTTTTATTCAAATGAAATTTGTTGTTGCGTGATGACAGTGAAAACGGCTAATAATTTCGAAAGAAATAGATAAGCATGTTTGATTTTTTTTTACCATGGAGAATTTGGTGGATTTGATATTTCATGTAGCCACAACTCATAATTTCAAGATTTACTATGATAATGTTGCTTTTGTTCTCTTCCATGAGATACACAACAGAGGGAAAAAAATGTCTTGTTTAGATAGTGGTTTAATCATTATTTAAGCTTAGAAATAATTGAGTAATGTGAGTATTCCAACTATGGTGTTGTTGTTCAATAAATTTGTTCAGACAAAAAAGTTTGAGAATTATGGCCACAGCATTGTTTTTTAAAATTTTGTTAAGAACAAAAGAAAAGATTTAAAACGCCGCCATTTGAGAATTATGGTCAAATCATCATTTTTTTAAATTTTTGTTAAGAACAAAACAACATAGTTAAAATGCCGCCGTTTTATGGAACAGGATGTTGTGCTGTGCTTTTTGCTACAGTAGGGGATCACTATCCCAAAATCACCAATAAGATTATCAAAATATAAGTTCAGAATTGAGAGAGTGGAGTCAAAGAGAAGGGAGCGTTTGATGCCTAATTAATTTTTTTTAGAGGACCGTTTCAACTTTATATACACCTAATTAAATTTATTTTTGGAGATGACCCTTTGAATATACCTAATTAATTTATTTTGGAGGGGAGCCCAAAAAAATGGGGTCCTGGGCAGGGCCGGCTATAAGGGTGAGCCATCTGATACACCGAACAGGGTCCACACTTTTCAAGCGCCCAATTTTTTTTTATAGTTTAAATGTATATTATATTAATAAACTAATAAATAAAAGATACAATTTCCGGCTGGCGACTGCACACGTTTCTTTCTTCCCAATTCCCAGAAATCGATTGATTATTCTCATTTCTACACTCATCCATGGTTCCTCAGTTTCAAAGTCTTACTTTTCATTAATTCTTTTTTTTTTTTCATGAAAACATCCCAAATCCTCCTCTCTTCTACTCAATTAACATCTATGAATACGATAAATGTATGCCACAAACGGTTCTTTTTTTTTCTTATTCTATGGTGATCAGGCATATTCTTCGTGCTTATTTTGATACCATTTCATGCATTAATCACTATCTAGCTAAGTGTTTTTGGGAGAATTTGATGTGTCTGTAGAGATGTGCAGGTAATTGGAATAAGTGAAGAAATACACTCTCTTTTGAGGAATGCAACTAAGGAAGCTCGTAGAACGGTCAGTATGGGCATACCGCCAGGGGATTGGGCCGAGGAACTTCAAAGATGAAGTTGTGCGCGCGACTTGGGCCTGTTTTGTGCGAGAATTTGATCCAGTCCAAGCATGAGTGCGGATTTCTGATCACCACCGCCTTCAAGGAGTCATTCCTTTAGCAAATACCTAGTCTCGATATAGTAGGATTTATTTCCTTATTGGATGCTTAATTCTAGGGATATTTTTCTCTATATTAGGATTTGATTTTCATTAGTAGGACTATTCCATAATTTTAAAAAGACAGCAGCAATGAACAACGCTAATCTCTAGTGCCGATTTTCATTCCTCTTCTTCGTCTGTTCATGTGCGTAAATTTATACAACAATTCGACGTTGATTATGAGCACGCAAGTTAACTAACTCTTCTATTCTGGGAACAACTCACGAAGCTCTGGCCAATTTGAACTGAGAGACCTAAATATTTATCTTTGTTAATTTATGTGCGTGTATTTATTATTCTTTGTGATCCGAGTCGTGATTATTTCGATAATACTGAGTAGTTGCAAATATTCAATGTTTAGGAATTAATCACTCGCCAATTAATTCGGCCATCCGCAATTGTGGTTTAGAATTGATAAGTGGTAAAACGGTTCGTAAGAACCATGAGAATAATAATGTGATTTTAATAGTCCTGTGTCAGAGTCTGTTAAATTAGAATTGGGTTTCTCTAGATCTTCAAGCGGTCAACTCATTAAATCTATAAGAGTGTTTCTTACGGTTGTCAGTTGACTAGGGGAATATTTAGTGAAGTGTCTTCCTATTTATTGAGAAAATATGGAGAAATAAAGCTGTGTCAGTAAGTGTTTTCAGCAGCCATAACCGATTTGCATGTGCTAATTAATTGCATTTTTGTGTCGAGGATCAGTTTAGTGTGCCAGAGTGGAGTAGTTGGTAACCGGAATATTTTCATCAATTCGTTTAAAATCGTTGCTTTGATTGTCATTTAAATTCTTGTTGAATTATTATTTTCATGTGTTTAATTTTACAAACAGAAATTCCCCATTTAAGAGTTTGGTTCTGCAGATTGAGTAAGCCACATGTAATTCTCACCGATCCCTTGGGAGATGACCTTACTTGCCACTGTACTGAGCAGTGTGGGCATACCGACAGTAGTCGGAACAATTATTTTTGGTGAAAAACGACACACCATATGGCTATAAATTATTTGCAACAATCAACAAACAAACCTCTCCAACTATATCGAGGTATGTAATTTGCTAATTGTTTGTGATTTTAGTTAGCATAGGGTGCTTGTCTACTTGAATGCTTGATAATGATTAGAAGGGCTAGAAAAGAAGGGTACGTGGTATATTACGTAGCGTGTAATAATCGTAAATTGGCTACTCTTTTTTGCCCTCTTTTGATTCAGCAAATTGGGTGTTATAATTGGAATATTGGAGATGTAGTGTTCATTGAATTATGGTTCCAGGCCTCCAGTAGAATGGCTACTCGATTACATTAAGGAAAATTGCATTAGATGGTTCGATTATGTTGTAATGGTGCTTCATTATTGTGCTTAGGAAATGTTCGAGATGATTCAGGGAGGCTAATAATCTAATTTTCTTTATTTTCCAACAATTATATTGCAGAATCTTCGCTGCTCTGGAAGGAATTGAAGGATATATTTTGGTTGGAAAAATAACATGTTGCAATTCTAGGTTGTTTCAATCCCTTCTACAGTTTAAACTTTACTTTGATATTTTTAATTATGCCTCCTAAAATTAGAAAATATGCTTCTGGACATGAAAAACGTGTGAAAGAGAAAAAAGTAGAAGTGTTAATTGAGTCTCAAAGAGGTGCTATTGATAAGTGCCATTGAAAATGATATTTTAGAAAAAATAAAATATGAAGACTTGGTGAATGAATTTGCTTTGAAGAGTATTAGAAGAATATCACACCACAAAAAAATCTCGGTATAGCGATGGATAGGTCCGTCGTTAAACTCTGATTTTTCGTCGTTAGAATGAACTAACGATGGACTAACGACGGATACAATCTGTCGTTAAACCTTCAGTCAGCATGATGTCTAACGACCGCCAATGTCCGTCGTTAGATTATTAACGACCGATCTAACGACGGACATATCTGTCGTTAAATTGGTCCCTATTTCTGTCGTGGGGAATTATTAACAACCGACATATCCGTCGTTAAATCGGTCATTAATAATCTAACGACCGATATCATCCATCGTTAAAAGGTCGGATTTTTATTTAATTTTTTTATTTTTATTTTTAATGACGGACTCGTCCGTTGTTAATTATTGTTAATTTTTTTTAATTTTTATTTTTAACAACGGATTAGTCCGTCGTTAGATTTTTTTTTTGCGTTTCAATTTTATTTATTTGAAAATATTTTATATTAAATAAAATAGATACAAATTATTATATAAATATTCAGTTGGAATAAGAGAATAAATAAACGTATAAAAATAATTATCCAAAATCATATATACAAAACATGACAAGTTTAAAAGTTTAGATAATATATCAAACATAAAAATAAAAATATCAGTCTTAATCAAAGACAAGTAAAAATATATGATCCTAAATGTGTGGAGGAGGCTGAAGCTGAGAAGATGACCCACTAGCACCGGTGTCCCCGAACCGACGCTGCATCTCCTGCATCTGCTGGAGGAGAGCAAGCTGCTGATCCATCATCTCCTAGTGATTTTGCTCCAAGGTCTACTCTCGCTGCTGAAATCGCTCCTCCTGTGCCTGTAGCTCCTGGATAGCAGCCTGAGAGTCGTAAATCTGAGAGCCCATTGAATAAGTGCTGCTACTCCTCTGAGTACGTCCGATGTGGGCAGCAGCTCAGTTACCTAGCCAGAAGACACGTCTCTTGTCCACACCCACGACATCGATATAGATCTATGTCGTGTCTGGCGGTACCTCAGATGAGTCAGGAGGCACCTGACTCCTCTGCTCAATCGCCTCACGTACCTCGCCCTATATTTATTAAATGATTAAGTAAACATAACATGTCATATGAAATGAAAATACACTTACATCAAGTAAACATTTAATTTGAATACACTTACAGCGATGCGCTTCGACTTCTGATCAGAGTAATTGGCGTCATTGCTGCCATGCAGTCTCATAAAGGTCTCCCACCCTATCTGACCAGTCGTGAGACCCCTTTCTGAAGCCTAAATAATAAAACAAAGATATTAATTAGTACTCACACAAAAATTAAACATAATACTTAATTAAATTAAAAATAAATTATAATATTAAGAGAACAGACCAATGATGCAGCATGCACATGAGCACATCGGGAACCGCCCTTGTGCTTCACTATGCCAGTACCAAGGCCATCCGGCTCAGACATTCAGTTCTTGCTTGAAATCTCAGCCTTCTTCGTGACCTCTGGCCTGTCCCAGTACGCCAGCCATGACTCCCAAGCATCCTGAGGAATGCACACGGGTCGACCCTCCCTCATCTGCTTCTTGAACGTGTACACCATGTCCTTGTACCTCACAGCCTCCTTAGCACTCCATAATCCCTCTGTCATAGGAGTGAGAGCAGAATCCCAAGTGAACTCCTTCTGCACAAAGTTAAATAAACATATATCACACAACATATATATATATATATATATATATATTTATTCAAATACAATTTTATATACATAAGACATACCCTGAACTCCTCAAAATAGCGCTGCCTAACATCCACTGGCCAGTAGGACCAGCAACATATCCTACAGAAGAACCCTCCAAGTCTAACCCTCCAACTCTACCACTAAGTCCGGTGGATGGGGATGGAGATGCTGCAGAGGCTCTGCTGGAGCCTCATGAAGGACGACCACCACCTCTAGCTGACATCTGAAAAATTAAAATAAGTATGCTTAATAAACAAATACAACACAATGAAATGAATTATTTTATTTCTAATTATGCAAATGAACCTCACACTAATCATCACAATCACTATCATAATTATCATCATCGCTAATATTGTTATCATCTGAGGTGTTAATGTCTTCATTATCATCGTCATCATTTTCTTTTTCTTCAATATCGATCAAACTACCATTTGGATGAACTAGTAACGGGTCATCATCTATCATAGGAGAACGCAGATTATATACTACATCCTCTTGAAATGGAGGAGATATGATAGTATTAAATTTTGTTTTATTGAGACATCGTAGGTAGGCACACCTACTTTCCACAAGTTGATCAATTCCGATATTAGTGGTTGTAACAATACATCTAATTTCTCTTTCAGATTGCGTGGCCCTGGCACAAGTACTCTTAGAAACATAAATTGTTCTTTCATGCTCATCCATGGAGGAAAATTGTATAGCGTAATAATAACGGGCCACGAAGAATATTGTTGGCCTGATTGGCTGAAAGGTTGGAAACCGTCTGTTGAAAGACACAAACGAACATTTTGAATTTTCGATGCGAAATTAGGAAAAGAATTATTTAGATGCTTCCATGCAGGAGAGTCAGCTGGATGTCGCATCACCCCGTCATCAATTGATGGTTCATGCCAACGCATATACTTTGTTGTAGCATTAGATGCATACAACCTCTACAATTGATGCGTAAGTGGAAAGTAGTGCATATTTTTGCGAGCCACTTTTGTCTTTTGTCTCTTCTCTGCACGCCGACTGACTTGCTTGAATTGAGATTGGCCATAAATTTTGCATTTTGCTAATTCAGTATCACCCGCCCAGTAGATCATGCAGTTATTGATACAACAATCAATCTTCTCAACAGGTAACCCCATCCCGCGAAGTAATTTTTTAGTGTTGTAGAAGTTCGAGGGGACCTGATTGTTTTCTGGACCTGATTGTTTTCTGGAACAATCTCCTACATCAGCTGTGTTATCTGATCAAAGTACTTTTCCGACATGTTGTTCTCGGACTTGATGGCCATCAGATGTGCCACCACTGATAGCTGGGAGTGTTACTCACAACCGGGCCACAATTCTTTATCTGTAGTCTTCAACATGTCGTAAAAGCACTGTGCATCAGGATTCGGAGTCTCTTCATCATAATCTGTGGCATTTATGTTGTATTGTGGACCAGCAGCATCCATCACCATCGAATGATATGAATTTATACATACATCATCGATCATATCCCATTCAATACACTCGGGTCTATTAATTTCCCCTTGAAATGTCCAAGTATCGTAATTCCAAGTGAATCCGTGTTTCGCAATGTGGAGTCGAACGGTATACAGTTCTTGAAATTGAATATTCTTACATTTATGACATGGACACTTAATTTTATCCCTATGCATGAAGGCAGGTTGGCTACAAGCAAACTCGGTAAAAGATTCAAGTCCGTTCAGAAAGTCTGGATTTAAAGCACCATCGCCAAGATAGCGTCGATACATTCATTGACGATCTAGACTCATTGTAGCACTGAATCTATAAAATTTTATCGTTAAGAATAAGTAAGCAATTCAGTAAAAATTTGGATAACATCTATGTGAAAATCCTAGTCCCAAGTTCTCGACTCTACGCTAATTGATCTATGTTCTTCTAATTAACCAACCCAACAAAAATAAACAACACCACAATCAAATTGAATTCAAAAATTACATAAGTAAGCAATTCACTAAAAATTTTGGTAGCACCTATGTGAAAATCCTAGTCCTAAGTTCTCGACTCTACGCTAATTGATCTATGTTCATCTAATCAAATTCTACCAACCAAAACCAACAATTCATATTTACAATCTAGAGGGATCTACGGGCCCTCGTCCCATACAAATTAAACAAGTAATAAAGAGGGATCCAGGGGTTCTCGTCTCATACAGATTTAAATAAGTAATAAAGAGGGATTTAGGAGCCCTCGTCCCAGATAAATTTAAAATTCATTATTTTGATAAAATTAAAGTAAATTTTTATTTACTTTCAAACTATTCAAGCCTAATTATTTATTTTGCCGACCCTATAATTAGTGGGTCCAATGTTACGATCTATTGATGGTCTTCTATTGTTAATTATTTTATATTTTGTTATTGCCTATTAATCTTATATTTATTGAAAGAAATAATTCAAAATGTCAATTTCAATTATATAAAATGTATTTTTTTAAAGATTTTTCAAATTATATATCTAACTCTAGCTATTCCCTATTATTTATTATTTTATATGACATGAACTACTTTTTGGCGTCGTTTTATTTCACGTCACAAGCTGAAATTTCCAAAAATCTACATTTTAGTGTAAAATGTAAGGAGTCCATATTATTTTACTCTTTAGTCCTTATGTTAATGAAATAATATTTTTTTGATATTCTATTTTTGTGTATCTCAATATGAAAAAAATAGTCTGCCTAACTTGTGCTTTTTTGTTGATAGTATATATTTTATTTTGCTACCTAACTGTATCATCTCTAAGTTATCACCAAATAAAATATATACTATAAACCTAATTAACATAAACATGAAAATCATATATATCAAGAGATAGGCATATATTTTATTTTGCTACCTAACTGTATCATCTCTAAGTTATCACCAAATAAAATATATACTATAAACCTAATTAACATAAACATGAAAATCATATATATCAAGAGATAGGTATAAGAGGAAAATCTGTAGAATAATAAATCGTGTGAATTTCAAATAAAATATGTGGAGTCTAATTGTGATACGACCAAATATAACGCGGAAGCAAATAATCGAACAACGCCAACTATGTATGTGATTCAACCCAACAATAAACTAAACAATACTGAATTAAGAACCCCAATATACTATACTAAATCAAAGAATTCGAATTCAATAAGAATTAAACACAAAACAATCCAAATAACACATAAAACCCTAAATTAAAGACACGAACATAAACCTATGCAAACGACCTCGGATTGAGCTCATGATACGACCAAATATAACGCGGAAGCAAAGAATCGAACAACGCCAAATATGTATGTGATTCAACCCAACAATAAACTAAAAAATATTGAATTAAGAACCCCAATATACTATACTAAATCAAAGAATTCGAATTCAACAAGAATTAAACACAAAACAATCCAAATAACACGTAAAACCCTAAATTAAAGACACGAACAGAAACCTATGAAAACGACCTCAGATTGAGCCCCAATTTTAACACAAGGTACAATCTGTAGAGATGCAACACATATCCAAAATTCAGCTCAAAAAAACGTATAGGTTAGGAGATCGAATGGTGGGAAGTTTCTGACCCGATTTAGGGTTTTTAGACCTAAATCGATGAATCTGACTTTCGATCTGGAGTGGGATGATTTTGAGGGTGTTTTTGATGATATGGTAGTGTTAGGGACGTGGGTGGTGGCTATGGTGGTGGTGGAAGGATCGATGATGAAGAAAAATGAAAAGGACAGGTGAAACTTACCCGAAACGAACCCCGAATCGACGAGAACTCGGAACGCGCCTATGGAGTAACCTTCAATGGCTGTCTAACCCGGATACTACGAGATATCATGAACGAGACAATAGATTTCAAGCTTGAATTCACCAGAAACAAACTCTACTAAAGAACTGTTGAATTTTGAGACAAGTTGAAAAGCTTTGCGCTGTTTTTTTCATTCAAAACGTGTCTGCCTTCAATAGGAACGAAAATCCCTAATTAATAAGGAATGAAAATTAAAGTGTATTGGGCCTAGAATTCGAACTGGGCTAATTAAAACTACTACTGGGTCCAATATCACTTAAACAGATTGTGATAATTGAGCCTGCTAAATAAATAAATCCACAACTGAAATAATAGACTTGAAATAAATAAATTAACTAATTAAATCAGCAAGGAACGACTTTGCCATGGCTTCAATTGAGCTCCTCGATGTTTAAAATAGTCACCAACTTGGGCTGTTTGAAATCAGCTCCAACATCCTCCTGACTGGGCTGCACTGTTCGATTTGGATTACCTCTGTTTGGTGCAGGTGAATTGTACTCAGGTCTGCGGCTCGGCTGCGGTGCAGACTGCTCAAAGCGGTGAACGGGCTGGGACTGCTGATCTTGATAACGTGTAGGGTCTGTTCTAGACGTAGAAGACTCGCCTCGACCCCACTGAGTCCGTGCCGGCGTCGACTGTGATGGTCTCCTGCGGCCATCTCTAAGCTGTCGCTCTACTATTGAGGCATAATGAACCATGGCCTCAATACTGGTGAAGTCCCTCAACTCGACTTCACAGGCGATGTCTGGATTCATTCCCTCAATATATCGGTTGATTGTGGCAACCAATGTCTCTTCTTTCCCAACTCGATTAAGGGCTGTCTCTAGTTCCTTGTGGTACTCCTCTATGGAACGTGTACCCTGTCTGATTCGGTTCAGTTTCTTCTCGAGGTCACGCTCATAATGTACCGGAATGAAACATCATCTCATGACGTCCTTCATCTCATGCCACGAATCAATAGGTGGGTGGCGCTCTCGGCATCGCCAGTTCTGCTGGAACTCCCACCAGGTGGCTGCATATCCTCTGAACTCTAATGATGCTAACTGGACCTTCTTCTGCTCAGGAAAATCATAGCAGTCAAAGATCTTGTCAACCTTTCTCTCCCAGTCAAGATAAAGGTCTGGATCATGTAACCCCTCAAACTCATGGATGCTTGTCTTAATGTTATTCAACATGCTTTCAGGATCCACACGTCGGGCTGCATGTCGGTGGTAAGGTTGACGTGGTCGATCACGTCTCTGAAATGGATCATACTCATCCTCAAATCCCTCTGTGAAATCACCAAAAGCTTCTGCAGCATCTCGATCATATGGATCGTTAAACTGCACCTGAGGCTGGTGATGCTGAGCTTGTGGTGCTCTAGCATTTACTCTGGCTGGCTCGATTACAACAACTTCTGGCTGATGAGCCGCTACTGGTTGTCGGTTTGCTCCTTCTGGCTGGACAGGTTGGGCTTGAACTGGTGGTGCTGCAGGAATTCGAGCAGCAATAAGCTCGAGCTGTGCCATCACCTTGGCCAATGAACTATCCAGCTTATGCTCCAGTGCTTGATGATGGTACTGGGCATCCCACGGCTGTGGCATTGATGAAGCCGCGTCTGTAGGAGTACTAGGCGATGCGGGTGCCTTATCAGTCATCTTGTTATATCCATCTCTGGATTCCATTAGTACCTGCAAAACAAATAAAACAAAGAAAACAAAAGAAAACAAAAGAACAGGACCTCACACTTTTTTTTTACTCTCGTGTATAGCACTCAAAGTGTATAAATTCTCAATAAAGCTCGAACTCCAGCGACTCACAGTAGAACTCGAATTCCAGTAGTAGAATTGCTACTGACTCCTCCAGCTCTAGTCAAGAGCTCGAACTTGACTCCCAAAGTACCACGGCGTACACAAAACACCACGAAGTAGGCTATAAAGGGTAAAGGTTGGCTATAGGGGTGAAAAGATAGGAAAATTCGAAGAAACGGCAAAACCGGAGAATGTTCAACAGGCGATTTCACCCTGAAAATGGCTGAATTTGGCCAACCGTACCTATATGTCACAGCGAAGATGAGAGTTTTGTTCAGCAGGTTGAGACGCTTTCGGAATGGTATTATGGGCAAAAATCGGAGTTCTAGAGCAAATTTGGCAGAAAACCGATTTTTGACTGCAAAGGCAAGAATAATGCTGGGTGTGATCGGTGGGTGAATTTTCAGTGGATAAGTGTGGGAAGCAAAGGCAAGAATAATGCTGGAATATGGGTCGATGTGTGCTGAATTATGGAGCTAGATTGTACCAAGTGTGAATACGAGCTCAACAAAGAAACAAAAATAAAAACCAACTAGGCAACAAATCCCAATCCTACTAGGAAACAAATAAATCAACTCCTATAACACTAGACACAAAATTTTCGACCCTCCCCCTCTTCTCTAGCAAATTATGACTCCCCAACAACACAAGAAACTGCAAAGTGTCGTCCCCAATCACTATACGACGAAGAACGGCAAATCGCGACACGACTTCAAAGAAAACAAGACAAATACTACCCAAACTCAACAAGACTAATCAAGAACTATCAAGAACTTCAAGAATGAATCAAGATACTCAAGAAACACGGTGAACACAATAGGGCTCGATCAACTTTCTTTTTCTTTTCTTTTTTTTTTATCGATTTTTTTTTCTTTTTTTTTGTACAATTTTTTTTTATAATGGGGTCGACTACTTTTGCCCCTACTGTGTCACACACAAATTTGGATTGAACCACGACCAACCGAAGTCGACGTGGCTCTGGTACCAAAATTATGATACGATCAAATATAACGCGGAAGCAAAGAATCGAACAACGCCAACTATGTATGTGATTCAACCCAACAATAAACTAAACAATACTGAATTAAGAACCCCAATATACTATACTAAATCAAAGAATTCGAATTCAACAAGAATTAAACACAAAACAATCCAAATAACACGTAAAACCCTAAATTAAAGACACGAACAGAAACCTATGCAAACGACCTCGGATTGAGCTCAAATTTTAACACAAGGTACAATCTGTAGAGATGCAAAACATATCCAAAATTTAGCTCAAAAAAACGTATAGGTTAGGAGATCGAATGGTCGGAAGTTTCTGACCCGATTTAGGGTTTTTAGACCTAAATCGATGAATCCGACTTTCGATCTGGAGTGGGATGATTTTGAGGGTGTTGTTGATGATATGGGAGTGTTAGGGACGTGGGTGGTGTCTGTGGTGGTGGTGGAAGGATCGATGATGAAGAAAAATGAAAAGGACAGGTGAAACTTACCCGAAACGAACCCCGAATCGACGAGAACTCGGAACGCGCCTACGGAGTAACCTTCAATGGCTGTCTAACTCGGATACTACGAGATATCACGAACGAGACAATAGATTTCAAGCTTGAATTCGCCAGAAACAAACTCTACTAAAGAACTGTTGAATTTTGAGACAAGTTGAAAAGCTTTGCGCTGTTTTTTTCATTCAAAACGTGTCTGCCTTCAATAGGAACGAAAATCGCTAATTAATAAACCTAAGGAACGAAAATTAAAGTGTCTTGGGCCTAGAATTCGAACTGGGCTAATTAAAACTACTACTGGGTCCAATATCACTTAAACAGATTGTGATAATTGGGCCTGCTAAATAAATAAATCCACAACTGAAATAATAGACTTGAAATAAATAAATTAACTAATTAAATCAGCAAGGAACGACTTTGCCATGGCTTCAATCGAGCTCCTCGATGTTTAAAATAGTCACCAACTTGGGCAGTTTGAAATCAGCTCCAACATCCTCCAGCTTCTTCCTGACATAACACTGAAGGTATCCTTGCAGCTTCTTGGCTCTAAGTCTCATCACTGGACCTCTAAGCTGCAACTCAGAATTTGAATCATAAATGCTAGCACCGGGCTCATCAAATTGTTACATGAAATTTAAAAAAGAGTACTGGAATTAATGATTTAATTTGTGGGCAGAAAAAAAAAATTAAATGAAAATGAGAGAGAGACAGACCTGAAGCAGAGAGAGAGGGGCGGCAGGGCTGTGCAGTCGGGGGCGGCGGCGCAAGGCAGAGAGAGAGAGACAGTTAGAGAGTATGAGTCGGCGAGCTCTCGGCGGCGGGAGGCTGTGGCGGCGGCAGAGGCGAGGCAGAGAGAGAGAGAGAGAGAGAGAGAGAGAGAGAGGGGGAGAGAGAGAAAGACCTGTCGGGAGAAACGTGTGGTCGGCAGTGGCGCGGTCGTCATCGGTAGAGGTTGTTCGCGGCGGAGGGCTAGGGTTTTCTTATTTGGGATCAAAATCGGAAATGAAAGACAGAGCCCGCTTATTTTCTAATATCATGAATTTAACGACGAATGCTATCGTCGTTAAATTAAATCTGAATTAAAAAATTTAATTAAAAATTAACGACAGATTATATCCGTCGTTAAATTTAAATAAAATTAATAATCAGAAAAATCGAATATTAACGACGAATTGCATCCGTCATTACATTAAATTTGAATTTATAATTTAAAAATCGAATATTAATGACGGATTTCATCCATCGTTACATTAATTTTGAATTAATTATTTGAAAAATCAAATATTAACGACGGATCTCATCCGTCGTTAAATTAAATCTGAATTAATAATTTAAAAAATAAAAAATCATCCGTCGTTAAGATTAACGACGGTCGGTCCGTCGTTAAACCTACACGTGAAAATTTTCCGCAATTTTTTATGCCTGGAGAGTTTAACGACGGTGAATTCGTCGTAGATCCGCCGTAACTAACGACGGATTGTTATCCGTTTCAAAATTCGTCACTATACCGAGATTTTTTTGTAGTGTCATTTTTTAGATAGAATGTTTATGTATGTTTAAGATGTTGTTGAATATTGAATTTTGAAGGTTTAATTTTTCATTTTATTAACATATAACGATTATATTATATTTGCCATTAAAAGTAATATTAATTGTATTTTACTGTTAAAATGGTCTAATTTATATAATGGCACACGGCCTTCAAAATGTTTGAGACGGCCCTAGTCTTGAGCAACGGCTCTCCTCTCCTTGGGTCTGGCTTTAGCTGATCGATTTAATCTAGAAGAGTTTTGTACGTAAAATTCAAGCTCATGATATTTTAGTTATCCATAATTCACCTATTCTACTTATAAGTCACTTCAATACTTTTATTTCTTTGTTTATCCTAAACAAATATGATATGTGTGATTAACCTATTCTACTTTAACATTTTGCGTAAATAAATTAAGTTTAGACATATAACTCCGAGAAAGAAAAGAAAAACCGTATTTGATGAAATAAAAAAAGGAACTTGATATATATTTTTGTAGCATATAACCAACAATATATGCACCCTATAAAAAATAACAGTACAACAAGAGAAAGATCAAAATAATATACTGTATTTCATTTGGTCGGACTGGAGATTGTTGGATTTAGTTTCTCCACATTATTATTAGAGGATTTTGGCAACACTGGCGGCACCTGCTTCTTGAACTGTATTTCTGTAGTGAAATCTTCTAGTTGAAAAGCCGGCGCCCAGCCGACGGCCGATGACGGCGACGGCGACGATCTCTTTCTCTTATTGTTATGGTTTTGGTGCAGTTGGTGCAGTTTATTCCTGAAGTTCCTCATCAGCGCCAAGAATACCTCCATGTTTTCATCGTCGTCGTCTTCTTCTTCCCTGCGGTGAGAAACTGTGCTGTTCTTGCTTTCCATATATTGAAGAAATAGTATAAACAATTAATTTAGAGATATTGGAAAAATGTAGAAATGCAGGGAAGGAGCTAGCTAGAAAAAGAGTAAGTCGTTGTTGGAATGAAGACGACGACTGCAAGCAAGAATTTATGGTTTGAAAAATGTGTTGGGAGTCGAAATTGGACTAATTTGAACATCATCGCATGATGTCAGAGACGATGACGTGTGCAGAGCTGACGTGGTAGAGAGAGAGAGAGAGAGAGAGAGAGATGTCATTATGTAATTATTTGTCATTAAGAGTCAAATTATGGTTTCGTAGTTGACCAATCGATATATATTAAAACCAACAATAATCTCACGCCATTTGCCTCGATCTCTCAAGTCTTACGGACGTATAATGAATCCAATTATTAATACTCTCTCAAGGATTTTAAAATTATACTTGATTTAAGATTTTATTAAATATGTGGGTTTTGACTAATTAATAACCTATGAAAGTAGTAATCTCTTAATTTAAATGAGTAGATAAAGGTGGCGCGTGGCTCAAATATTACTCGTGTTAAACATGCACCTTTTGAAAACAGAGTCAGAAATCGGCCCATAAACACACGTTTCCTGTTTCTTGTCCTTTGGTTTAGACTAGATGTACACTTACTCCTCCCCTGTCATTTTTATTTCGTTTTAGAATTTTAAACATAACTAAGACATGAATATTTTGATAAATATACCACTCCCTGTGCAATTATTTTTAAGATACATTTTTTCTAAAAATATAAAGATTTCTCTGCTCCTATATTTCATGTTTGAGGAATTGATTGGTATGATATAATTGAATTATGTATGAATGGAATGAGGATTTGAATGGAATGACGATTCTTATGATTGATATGTCTACACAATGAAGAACGGAATGAATTATCATTTTTTTTATCTTATATACTGAATATTTTATGTAATTTCAAATCTTCTTCTAATTGAATAAAACGTGTGTAATAGCTAATAAATATCAACACATGCCTTAATTTATTGTTTATATTTCTAAATGTCATTTTTCTTTTTTAGTATATGATTTTTTCTAATTTTTTTAGCAGATTATAATTTATTTATTTTATTGAAAAACTTTATTCTAAAACATTTAATTAATCAATATACAATAATTTGTATAAGTTAATAAAAATATTTTTACTTCATAGAAAAAACTTTAACATTTCAATTTTTCATTTGAATATATTAAATTATATCAAATATATAAATATTTTATATTGTATTATAGCATATTTTTATGTTATATTTATTTCGGCATCCTTTTCATTTTTCTTCAACAAAATTATAAAAGCTATCAAAATTTGATTTTAACACATATTTTAAAAATAAATAATAATAATAATAATAATAATAATAATAATAATAATAATAAATTATTTAATTTGATTTTTGATTTATTTTTCTAAATATGATAAAATCATATTATAAGACATGATTATGTATTAATATATCATATATTAAATTTTTTGATCATTGGGAAAGACTAAACCAATGAGGATGGGTGGAATGGCTATTCACCTTCTTTTGGGAATAGGGATTCCATTGAGAATGACGATTCCCAATTTAGAATGATACCAATTGCCGGAATGAGAATGGAGATGAGAATGATCATTCTATTCCATTTCATTCCACTGTACCAATCACATCCTAAGAGATTTAATAGGCTAGAATTGAGAGTGTGAAAATTAAATATGCAAAACAATAATAATTGTTTACCAGATACAAAACCTAAAACGACAAATAAAAATTTACTGAGAAAGTGTATGTGTGTGTGTGTGTGTAGGGAATGGTTCAAATAGGAACTCAATCCCCCCGTGAGAAATTAGGAACCAATCCTAATTTTAGATTTGATTAAATCTAATGACCATAATTTAGTCAAAGTTTTAGTCAAAGTAAGGCGGCTTGTAATATTTGAGAACTTAATGAAGGTGGGGTTAATTTTGTAGTATATAAATTAGGTTATGTTTTTCGGATTTTGGGCCCAGTTCTCGAAATTAAATAGACAACACTTTAAACTCGTTGCCTTTTTCTGGCGTTGAATTAATATGCTAACATGAGAGATTTATATTGCTAACATCAAGAGATTATGGTGCTAACATGAGGTAGACTCATATTGCTAACTTGACGAGATCATAATATTAAATTGACAAGTATTAAACACCACACATATAACATTGGACCACATTTAAAATAATATTGTGTAACATGTGTAACATCATTCATACATACAACATATTGCTAATATGTTAGAAATATACACACTGCTAATATGTGACTAATAATTTACTAATATGTTAGTAATATGTTGCTACTATGTGAATAATGATATGCTAGTATGACTTAAATTCTCAAATATTACAAGTTTTCAAAATAATATTAAGCATCGATAAAGTTATAGTTGTTTATGAACTTAACTATATATAGCCCATACTTTAACTATTTTCTCATGAAATCAGCTTAAGATTCAAAGTCGTGCATAAAAATTTTCATGTTAGCAACATAAACACAAGATATGAGCAATATTATGATATCATATTAGCAATATCTGACAGTTACGAGTTGAATATACGTGAAAAAAGTTTTTTGTATTTTTCATCAATTTTTGCTCAAATAAACATATGCACTATGGATCTTAAATGAAAGAGCATGAAAAAAATCTTTAATTTGATATATTTTTTGCATAAATTGGATAAAAAATGAGTAAGTTATGATTATTTAAAGTTTTTAAGAATTTTTTAAAAGATGATGACATCACTTTATTAAAAAAAATATGGAATTACCCTTTATTTTTTGAATTTTACATATTTACAACTATATCACCGTCTTTTTATCCACCATGTCATCAAAATCCTTGAATTTGATTGGTTTCTAGGTTCTCACGAGGGGATTGGTTCCTATTTGAACACACCTCTATATATATATATATATATATATATGTATGGAGTGGTTTTAGAGAGAGTCATACCCCGTGTGAGAACTTGAAACCAATCCGTATCATCCAATCTCCCTAAAATTGGACACGGTGGCATTATCGTAATAATGTCAAAATTCGTTGCCCCTCAATCTTACTAAGGGTAAAATTAAATTTTTTTAGAATTTAGGGTTTTAGCATTGTGATTTTCTATTTTAGCATTGTCATGGCTTTTTTTAGCATTGTCGTGACATATTTTAGTATGACTCTTTTTTCGCATTAGCATAAAAAAATGCCATCGCCATTGTAAAAAAAAAAAACCATGAACAAACACTATTACATGTTGAATTATCAATATAGTGCAACCATTATTAGCATTGCAATCTCTCATTTTTAGCATTAACATAACCCTTTATTAACATTGTGATAAAAAACTTATCATGGTCATTATACCAACAAATATGATTTGTGGTACTAACATTATTTTTAACTGTATTTGCATCATCATATCTCATTTTAGCATTATCATTAAATTATAAAACACAATCGTGAACAAATGCTTATAGTTTTATTGAATTAACAATGTCATAAATCCCACCTTAACATTATTTTATGATGATTTAGTAGCTTCATTTTTTGTTTTTTTGGTAATCCTAACTGTTGTTAATCTGTGATTTATCTGCACATTTTCTTGCTTTTTAGCACTATCATTTTAGAGTTTTAGCATTGTCAGCTCTCATTTATTTTAGCATTATGATAACACTTTACTTACCATTAGCATAAACTATCTTAGAATTATCTTTGAAACTATTGTTCATTACTTTTATCATGTTAATAACTAAATTTAATGCATTATCATTAAAGTAAATAACTTATTAGCAGTATAAAGAACTATATTAGTAGTACAGACACTCTTATTAGCATTATCAAACTATTCGTTATTTATTTAACCTAACTGCAAGTGCACAGTGAGGTTTATAGTGTAGCGGTGAACAATAGTATCGTATCCACATGGATTTAATAATTAATCTACTAGTTATCTAATTTAACCTCTCACAGTTATCTAGACGGCCAATATTTAATGGGATATTTAATTACCTAATAAAAACTAAAATTAATAAATAAACTAAATTACCACAAAAGAAATCAACACGGATAATCAAACACTGAAGAAAAAAAACATTCTAGGATTGGATACTCATTATTTAATTCATTCTCTTAACCAATTCATTTAATGTCTATGCTGGGATTTAAATCATGCTAGAACAATCACTCATGTATTCTAAACCTTCTCTCGAAGCGCCTAGATTGTAGATCACACAAAAAATATTAACGTATCCGTTCAATACCTATTATGCAACTCGTAATGGCTCCAAAGATTTATTGTTCTCCAAATTAATCTCAACTCCATCGAGTATATTGACTAATTAGTTAATTATTCCAGATCTTGTGTTAAAACTCATCTCTCGAATTATGGATTAACACATCAAATTGCATCATTTAGTGATCAGGTAAATAATACACCAAACAGCAGGAATAATCAAAACATAATCAAATCATAGACACCAAATAAAATGAATTAAAAGAACTTCATAAATAACTCATAATCCAACCTAACCTAGAATACTAGGATTTTAGCTATCCATGTCAAAATAAATAACTAAAACAATCCACAAAGCAAACATTGTATTTCCAAGAACAAAGAAATCCGGAGATTCTATTATGGCTTTGGTCTTGAACACTCTTGAATTCTTTGGTCTTGTTCTTTGCGTCTCTTTTCTCTGCTGTTTTTCTCTGGTGGTAACTTTTGGGTAGATGGAATTGTGTCTATTTTCGTGCATAAAAAACTCTTAAATACCAAGTTAAGAAAAGCCCAAAGATAGGTCAAAAATTAGACAGGCCCGCACGATTCGCGAGTGCGTTCGCGACCAGACCGCCCGCAACTCGGGTCGCGAGTCCACGTGGCACTGACGTGGCAGAAAATTCGCGACCAGGCTCCAGATTTGCGACCAGGTCACAGGTAATACAAACGAGAACCCCCTCCCTGTCGCGCACATGTAGAAAAGTTCCTAGGAGTTGATTCGCGACCTAGTCACCCGCGAGTCTGGTAGCGGATATTTTGCGGTTTAGGCAGTCTCTCACTATTTTGCTTCGTTCTCACTCATTTCTCGTCCGATTGACATGATTTTTTTTGCAACGCGTTGCTAACTTGATTTCCTGTTTTTATAGGGTCTTCCCTAGATCATTTGAAGTTCACACAAAAAATGGCATTAATTCCCTTCACAACAAACAAACACATGACGTTGTACAAAACATAGAAAACTATGCAAAACTTATCACTTCATGCATGCAATGCCCATCAAATACTACTCAAATGAACCTTAAAACACATGCAAAATACAAGGTTATCAACTCCCCCAAACTTAAAACATGGTTTGTCCCCAAACAAAGAACAAAACTAAACTTAGAATTCAAACAATACATAACTCCACAATTTATAATCTAGCATCTACAACCTCGAAAATCTTATCGGGAATGACAAAAACAAGCACAATACTTACTCAAATTATGAACACGTGCGATAGATTTCAACGAACAAAATTAAAGCCAACGATCCTCACCAGTGTGTCTTTCGCTCAAACACTCAAAGTGTGATAAAATAAGGATAAGCACTCATCGAAACATTGAACTATACACTTGATCTACCATAGGCTTGTAAGCAATCTCAACTCTCCACTAACAATGTGCTTAAAAATAAGATCAAATAGGACTTTTGTTAAGGTTGTAACGTAGGCTCGGGTTAAGGTTATAACTATTTGGCTCAAGTGACTCAACAATTGCAAAATAATTCACCACTTTTACTTTCTACTCCTAACTACTTTTCACATTCAAACACTAGTTGGAATTTTTCCAACTTCCTCCTACACATCCTTAAGTCATCTATATATTTTTTTTAACTCATGGACCTTTGGTCTCTTGTCTTATTTCTTTTTATTGGCACTGTTTTTTTTTCTTTTGTGCTCTTTTCATAATGTTTTTTTTACTCACATAGCACCGTCTTTTGTGTACCAACAAAAACCACCAATTATCACCATTTTTTTCATATTTTTCCTCTACCCCAACTCCAAAATTCCCTACCCTTTCTCCCATTCCTCCATAAGAATCAACAACTGAAATCCCAAAAAGCTTTCAAAGAAAAGGCAATTAGGCACAAAGGGCTCGTAAAGGAATATAATGAATTTAGGACAGTGCATGGGATAAATGGCTAAAGAAAAGATGGTCTATTATCATCTACTACTTCAATCACACAACTCAATCTCAAGCAAGATGGTATGCAAGTTCTAGAGAAACAAGTGTACAAACAACCAACACACAAGAACAAAAATCAAGACAATAGTCTTATAGGCTCAAAATTCTCACAGCTCATCATTGACCAAAATAAAGCTCGAAAATCTCCAAAAGACATGCTCATTCAAATCATGTTATACATGCTCAAATCATCCCCAATCAAGTAATCTCGATTATAAACACTAAACCATAAACTATAAAGTATATATCCTCTAAATCCCACGTAAAATTCAAGACCAAAATTCAAAATTTTTCAAATTTCCGAGAAAATGAAACTAAATAAATAAAGCAGGTGAAACAAAATAAAGGTCTAGACACTACAAGCATATATCCCCCCCCCCAAACTTATTCAAATCCACGAAATGGAATGAATTTGTAAGAATGCATGAGGGTGTAGTCGACCACTTACGACGATCACATGGATGTCCGTTCGGGTTCACTTTCCTCCCCCAAACTTGTCGAAGGACAAGTTGATTAAAATTGCTATCCCTTAAATTACAGCATCCATCCGTTCTTCACCTACACAACTCAGAAAAAGAAGTGAAAAATAAAAATAAGAAAAACTAAACAAAAGGAAATGAAAATAGTAAAAACACATTGAGTTGCCTCCCAACAAGCGCTGCATTTAACGTCGACAACCAGAAAAATTTGGGAACTCAAGTTCCCAAAAGCAAGGAAACTGGTATCCCCCATTCTCTTCCCCAATAATCCATATCCATGCCTCTGCTATCAGTAATGCAGCCAGATTCTTGAGTGTTGATGGTATTACACTCCACAGCTGCCTTGTGCTCCTCAATATCAAACAGGAACTGGATGTGTTCCTCTTCAAACCTGAGAGTCAGAATCCCAGTGTCCAAATCGATGTTGGCCCGTCCAGTGCACAAAAAGGGTCGTCCCAAAATGAGAGGGATGCTCTCACCTTCCTCCATATCTAGCACTACAAAGTCCACCGGGAAAATAAAGTCCTTCACCTTTATCAACACATCTTATATGATTCCCTCGGGGTAGACTACAGATCAGTCAACCATCTGCAAGCACATGGTTGTGGGCTTGAGTTGCCCACAGTTTAGTTTCTTGAAAAATGACAGCGGCATCAAATTGATGCTCGCCCCCAAATCACACAGTGCCCGACCATCCAACTTGTCTCTAATAGTAATGGGAAGTGTAAAACTCCCCGGATCCTTCATCTTAGCCGGGAGCTTCCTTTGGATGATGGAGCTGCAGTTCTCTGGAATATGCACCATTTCGAACTCCTCTATCTTCTTCTTCTTGGATAAAACATCTTTAAGAAATCTTGCATACTTGGGCATCTGCTGCAGTACCTCCACCAAAGGAATGTTGATTTGCACTTTCTTAAAGATCTTGAGGAATCTAGAAAACTGTGCATCCATTTTCTATTTCAGGGTTTCCTGCGGGTACGGGATAGTCACTGTGGGAAACACTGTAGGACCCATCTGAGGAGTCTTGATGGTGGAATTTGGTTTGTCAGAAGCAGTTTTGGAAGGAACAGTTGCAGCGGCAGCAATAGGCGCAGAAACCTCAGTATGCAGATGGATTGCATTGCACTGTTCTTTGGGATTCACTGTGGTGTTGTTGGGGAACTGTCCTGATTGGTGCTGATTCCCTACAACTGTAGTCAGCTGACCCAGTTCCTTCTCGAACATCTTCATTTGCACACTCATGGCACCCACAGTATTCTCCAACTTCTCTACTTGAGCTTGCGACTCTCCTATGAATTTATCAGTTTTTTCCCCTGAATGCCATCAACAAGTCATCCATCTTCAGCTTCTTCTCCTCATTAATCATGCCATTTGTTATTGAGAAACTAGGAGGGGACTGCACTGCATTGTTGGGGTTACCATAAGAAACATTGAATCGATTACCTTGGTAGAACTAATTTCCTCCTCGGTAATTGTTGCCATCATAGCCACCTCTTTGATTGATGTAGTTCACATCTCCCACTGCATTTTCTATAGGAATACTATACCCGGTCGCTCCATAACATCAAATCTGTTGTTGATCGTGGTATTCAGAGTAGACAGTTGGGCGGTAAGCTTAGAAATATGATCATTATCTTCAACTGCTGCAGCCTCTTCAGTATCTTCACTTGCCGATCATTAGCCCACTGGTAACTTTTTGTGGCCATGTTTTCAATAATGGACTCGGCTTGATCGTGTCCTTTGTTCAGCAATGACCAGCCTATAGAGGCATCCAAAAGCCTCTTCACCTCCATATCGCATCCGTTGTAAAAGATGCAGACCTGATGATCCACCCTAAATCCATGATTGGGGCACTTTCTTAGCAACTCTCAAAATCTCTCCCAAGCTTCATATAAATTCTCGTCTTCATACTGGTGAAACTGAGTAATCTCATCTTTGAGCTTAAGAGTTAGACCGGGAGGGAAGAATATATGCAGAAACTTGTGCGCCAAGCACTTCCAGCTATACACCGTACTGAGATCCAATGAATGATACCAATCCTTGGCAGCATCTCTCAGTGAGAATGAGAATAGTTGAAGCCAAATGGCATCATCCGACACCCCGTTCATCTTGATTATGCTGCAGACCTCCAAGAATTGTTGCAAGTGTGCATTCGGATTCTCAGTCTTGTGCCCTTCATACGGATGCTGCTGCACCATGCCTACCAATCCCGACTTCAATTCAAAGTTGTTTGCATTAATGACTGGACCGGGAATGTGTCCGTGGTTGAGCACCGGTGTGAACAGTTGATTGATCGGTACCGGAGCTGCTTCTCTTGCGGCTTCTTGCTCTTGCATTCTCCGCTGCATTTCTTCCAACTGTCTCTGCATCTAACGCATCTGTTCAACCGTAACAGGAGCTTGCTGTTCTGCCATCTCTCTTTTTCTCCTTGCGTTTCTGTGGCGAGCGGTGTCTTCAATCTCAAGATCGTATTTTTCAAGAGATCCTCTCTGAGATCATGTATGCATACACAACCTATTCACAAGAAAAAGAAAATTATAAAATTTTAAAAGGAACTAAACTAAAAACTGAAAAATAAATGTCTAGATTAACACAAGAAATTAAATCTAAATAATAGCAAATACAAATTAAATCCCCGGCAACGGCGCCAATGAGGTTTATAGTATAGCGGTGAATAAGAGTATCATATCCACAGGGATTTAATAATTAATCCATTAGTTATCTAATTTAACCTCTCATAGTTATCTAGACGACCAAAAATTAATGGGACATTTAATTACCTAATAAAAACTAAAATTAATAAATAAACTAAATTACCACAAAAGAAATCAACATGGATAATCACACACTGAAGAAAAAAATGCATTATAGGATTGGATGCTCATTATTTAATCCATTCCCTTAACTAATTCATTTAATGTCTATGTTGGGATTTAAATCATGCTAGAATAATCACTCATGTATTCTAAACCTTCTCTCGAAGCGCCTAGATTGTAGATCACATAAAAAATATTAATGTGTCCCTTCAATACCTAGTATGCAACTCCTAATTGTTCCAAATATTTATTGTTCTCTAAATTAATCTCAACTCCATCGAGTGATATTGACTAATCAATTAATTATTCCAGATCTTGTGTTAAAACTCATCTCTCGAATTATGAATTAACACATCAAATTACATCATTTAATGATCAGGTAAATAATACAGAGAACAGTAGGAATAATCAAAACATAATCAAATCATAGACACCAAATAAAATGATTTAAAAGAACTTCATAAATAACTCATAATCTAACCCTAGAATACTAGGATTTTAGCTATCCATGTCAAAATAAATAACTAAAACAATCCATAAAGTAAACATTGTATTTCTAAGAATGGAGAAATAAAACCCGGAGATTCTATTATGGCTTTGGTCTTGAACACTCTTGAATTCTTTGGTCTTGTTCTTCACGTCTTCTTTTCTCTGCTGTTTTTCTCTGGTGGTAACATTTAGGTAGGTGGAATTGTGTCTATTTTCGTGTATCAAAAACCCTTAAATACCAAGTTAAGAAAAGCCTAAAGATAGGTCAAAAATCGGACAGGCCCGCACAATTCGCGAGTGTGCTCGCGACCAGACCGTCCGTGACTCGGGTCGCCAGTCCACGTGGCGCTGACGTGGCAGAAAATTCACGACCAGGTCACGGGTAATACAAAGGAAAACCCCCTCCCTGTCGTGCGAATGCAGAAAAGTGGCCAGTAGGTGATTCGATACTAGATTCGCGACCCAGTCACCCGCGAGTCTGGTCGCAGATATTTTGCCGTTCCGGTAACCCCTCACTATTTTGCTTTGTTCTCACTCATTTCTCGTCCGATTGACCTGATTCTTTTTGTAATGCGTTCGTAACTTGATTTCCTATCTTTATAGTGTCTTCCCAAGCTCATTTGAAGTTCACACAAAAAGTTGCATTAATTCCCTTCACAACAAACACATGACATTGCACAAAATATAGAAAACTATGCAAAACTTATCACTTCATGCATGCAATGCCCATCAAATACCACTCAAATGAACCTCAAAACACACGCAAAATACAAGGTTATCACAAACTCTGTATTAGCAATGTAAAAAAGAATATCAACTATGTGTATAACATTACAGAAAAGAATATTAGTAACATTAATAAAAAATGAGTATGAGAAGTACAAAAAAAATTGTATCTACTTCTTTAATCTTGACTGCATTTTTTATTACACTTTTTGCAGATCCTTAAAGGTTTTTTTTTTTTTTTGCATTCAATGTTTGTATCTTCTTTTGATTTTATATGACTTCCACTACCTTTAGTCTTCACACAGTTAGGTGAAAGCACCTCAACTTCACTAGGTACAGACAACCCATAAAATTTAGAAAATAATCCATACAGTCCTTGAATTTCTGAAGAACCCAGGAATAAGATTCAGCATCCTCACCCGACATTAAAGTAACCCCAAAGGTGATAAGCATCCCATGATTGTCCTTTCCAGTAAAGGGTGCAAAAATCATTGAATACCTGCCAACATATAAAAGATCACAAATCTCTGTTATTATAATGTCTTTCTCATCATAAATAAAAGACTACAAATGTTAACATTGTCACCTACCAAATATTCAAACATCAACTACCAATTAATTGAATGTTCCGGTTTACACTACACACACATAACTACTACGAACCGGACCCACAAGAGGATGGGATAGTTATAGGGCGGTGAGCTAAATCAGGTCGTGTCTCTCGAGGAAAGCTTAATCTGGGCGATTACCTTTCTATACTACAATTTTCAACATGCACATGAATTTAAACACAAACCTAAACATTCTAAATAAGGGTTGGAAGAGTTTTACCTAACTATTAAATAAATCAAGTAAAATTAACTAGCAACACTAACAATAACAAAGATGAAGGAAAAGATTATGAGAAAAGCATTAGGGTGTAGATTCTCTCATTGGTTTCTCTCCTAGCATGCTTCAAGTTGATTATGTTAATCTTAGACATACAATAGACCCCTTCAAGTGTCTTAACTTCATTTACTGTCATCGTCAATCCATTAAACCCCCATCGACTATATTATACGAACAAGATTAACAATTAGACTTACGTAACCTGGTTCACCTAACATTGAAAGAACCTAAGTTGGGCTATAGAATCTACTCTCGGTCTCATCTAGAGCCTAGCAATGCTAAGTAGTGATTAAGTACTCAACATAAACAAGCACAATTCCAACAATAAAAAACCAACCATCACAAGCATGGATTGAAACCAAATCGATTATCTAACCCCTAATGTAATGAGCTAGCCCCTCATCATGCTCAAAACAACACAAGAATCATAAAAGCTCACCATTTCATAAATTGAAAGATAAATAAAATACAAACTTTTACAATATTCATTGCCTTGAGAGTTTTGGGACAATCCCCACAAATAAGCTAAGATAAAGAAAGAAATACCAAAAGTGGAGGTCTTCGAGCAAGCCTAGCTTCTATGGATGCTTAAAGTTGGACCATCCTTCTCATGCCTCTTTCTTGAGCTTAAGCTTTGTCCCTCTTCTTCTCCTCTTTTCTCTCTCTTTTGAACCATGGTGGGGAAGTATGGAATGGTGATGGAATGAGAATTTGTATGGAAAGAAGTTATGAAGATGAAGTGTGAATTTGAATGAGTGATGGAGAATGGTAGATGAATGGGGATTACTTAGTTGATCAATAGAGAGAGAGAGAGAGAGAGATGTAGTTATTAAGGGAATTTTATCCCAAAATTCTCCTACTCCTCTAGGCTTCCAAAAGTCTTTGTCTCTTTAATTATCCAGCTGGCCAAGTGGATGGTAAATACTGAGGATTAAGGCTCACAGACGTAGCTTGAAACTGATCGAAGGAGGCCAAAACTGATCACGGCTGAAACTGATCTCGGAAGGCTTAAACTGACCGTCCCGCGCCGGCGGCATGCCCCATGCTCGCGGGACGGGGTGTCGCGTGCTCGTTGGCGGTCGCACACTCATAGAGGTGCTTCACCGTGAGCACTGCCCCACGGTCGTGGAGGTCTCCACGCTGGCGGGACAGGTCAGTTTCAGTTTTGGCTTTTCTTCAGTCGAGCTTTTCGCCTCCAGTTTCGACGCTTCAGCTGAGCTCCTTCAGTTGCAGGTCCAGTTTTCCTTTTCAGCTGGAGCTTAGTTCATCAGTTGTGCCTCCAGCTCAGCTCTCGGTCTTCAGCTGCAGCTTCAACTCTTTTAGTTTGACCCCAAAGCTGATCAGTTTGGGGTGCTATTTTGGCCCCGCAATCAGTTTGGTCCTTCAACTTGACTCATGAGCTGGAGCTTTTCCTTGGAGCTTCACATCTCTACCACTTTTATGCCCTAAAATTCTGCTTTTGGAGACAAGAGCTCAAGTTTTGCACAAAACTGGCATATTCTTCCAAAAGCAAAAATGAATGAAATAACATAAAAATATCACGAAAACAAAGGAAATACATATATCAAAGATACAAAATTCCTACCATAAAATAGTACAAATAAACACCAATCAATAATGTCTTTCTCATCATAAATAAAAGACCACAAATGCTAACATTTTTGTCACCTACCAAATATTCAAACATCAACTACCAATGCTAAAAAATGAAATGAAATTGCTAAATTCAACTATAAGTGCTAAAACTTCGTATGGAAAATGCTAAAATCACAGAATGACAATCTAACTAATTAGTAGATGTTTAATGTTTATTTGTGATGTTTTTCTTATCGTAATTCTATATCTTTAGTGTGTGTGTTTTATTATTTTTTGTTGTTTTGGTGTTTTTAGCTTTATATTTGATCATTTGGTATGTCATGTCTGTGTTGTGTAGCCTTTGAGCTTTTGCTCCAAAAGTAGGTATTTTATGCCACAAGAAGTAGAAAAAGCGGAAGCCCAGCTGACTGGGGGGGCAAACTGAAGTCCACAACTGAGGACATATCCAAACTTATGGTGAAACTGATCCCAAATTGATGGCCCAACTGATGCCAAACTGATGACCAACTGGAGCCAACTAAAGTATCAACTGATTTCATTAGCTGAAGATCTGAATTGAAGAAGCTAACTGATGGCTAAACTAATGTCTTACTAAGGCTAAACAGAGCCAACTATCCAACTAAGCAGTGAACTGAAGCTCTAAGTTGAACTCAGTCCGCACTGTGTATGAACTGGAGCATTAAAACCGGAGCTAGATCACGAACTGAAGCACACAGCCGAGGCGGAACCTCCAGCCCAGGCGAGACGGAACCCCCAAACTGAAGGTTTGAAATGAGCAAAACTGAACTAAAGCAACAAATCAGAACCGAGTGCAAACCAAGCCTAACTAACGCGGGTACCCCAGCCACCGCTGGGGGAACTCTTCGGCCAAATCACCCCGCAAGCATGGAGTGCCCCGCCGGCACGGGATCCCATACCCTGCCGATGTGGGACTTTCTGATTTTCACTTCAGTTAGTGTTGTGACCTCCAGTTTCACTATCCCAAACTGGCGCTGGGAGAAGTTTTTGTCCTGCTTCCAAGGGTATTTTCAGCATTTCTCGACGGATCACTGTGTATGTGGGCAGGTTGCTTTTGGTATTTGGTTCTTAACTCTCCATCAACTCTCAACCACCATTCATCCACATTTAATTCACACAGAGAAAGAATGAGAGAGTATCTCCCTATAAATGGAGCAGAGAAAAGAAAACGAAAAAAGGCTTCCAAAGGGGAGGACCTCCCAACTAGTTTGAAGGGGTGAGACCCTCAGACCAGTTTCGGAGGGTCCGTTCCATTCACCACATCATCTTCACCACATAGAGAGAGAGAGAGAGATGATCAGTTTGGGGAACGTGACATCCTCAAACTGATCAGTTGAGAGAAGAGGAAGTAGGCAACCTGTTGAGGACTAGAGAGAGAAAGGGACGATCAGTTTAAGAGACGTGACACCCTCAAACTGATTAGCTTGGAGTTTTGGAGAAACTGGAGCAGAGAGGAAGAAGGAGAGGAAGAGATCCAAATCTTAAGCCGGGGCTGGTTAGCTAGGCTTGCTTGAAGATCTCCAACTCTTTTGCGTTTCTTTTCAGTTTCTTGTGGGGATTTGTCCCAAACCTTGTCGAGATAAACAAGATTTATGTAAGTTTGTATTTTATTTATCTTTGGTATTTGCAATAAAGAACTTATGTTATTCTTGTTTGTTGTCTCGCACGATGAGGGGCTAATTCCACACATTAGGGGTAGATAATCAATTTGGTTTCGATCCATGCTTGTGATTGTTGATTTTCGTTAATTGAATTGAGCTTATTTTTGTTGAGTGTCTGATCAATATTCAATATTGCTAAGTAATAGATGAGATCGATAGGAGATTCTATTGCCCGACTAGGGTTCTTTCAACATTAGGTGGACTGGGTTTATAACCTAAATGTTAATTTTGCTCGTATAATCTAGTCGGTGGGGGTTTAATGGATTGACGGTGACAGTAAATGAAGTTAAGCCTATTTATGGAGTTTATTGTCTGTTTAAGGTTAACGAAACCAACTTGAATCAAGCTAGGAGAGAAACTAAGGAGAGAATCTACTCCCTAATGTCCGTATATATTAGTTTAGTTCATTTTATTTGTTTGTATGTTTACTTTCTCTTCTTTCTCTCGCTTTGGTTTAGTAGATTTTAGTTTAATCTCCTCAACCCCTGTTTAGAATGTTTAGACTCATATTTATTTTCATGTGTGTAACACGAGAGGGACAAATCTCCCTGTTAAGCTTTCCTCTAGAAACACGACTCAGGTTGACTTACCGCCCTACAATTGACCCCGTCCTCTTGCGGGTCCGGTTCATAGTTTTTGTGTGTGTATTTGAACTTGGAACCATCAATCAACAGGCGCCGTTGCCGGGGAAAGCTTTAGGCGTATTTGTCTTTTTTTGTGTTATATTATTTTCCATTTTTATTTTCTTTTGTTTAAGTTTTCATAATTTCTTCCCTAGTTGCGTGTGATCTTCTTTCTTATTTGAGTCTGTGTATGCTAGGTCAAAGAAGTCTAAATAGGAAGCTAGCTCTGTGTTCAAAAACATTCACAGACCAAGGAGAATAGGAATGCCCAACTGGAAAGGAGAAAGTTCGAGTGAAGCTTACTCTTTGAGTAACGAAGTTTGAAATGGAACACCAACCATGGAAGCATGGAGTCAAGCGGATCATGCTCAATGATCCCCATGACCACCTACTGAGGCTTTGTTCAGCTCAGGACATTAAACTGAGCGTTGCGTGGGAGGCAACCCATGATTTTATTATTTTTGTATTTTGATCAAATTTTTACTTTTGTGTGTTTGTATTTGGGTGTTTGTCTCGCAGGAACAATGTTGTGGTTCTTTTGGTTCAACTCAAGTTAACTGCTGATAGGAATACTGTAAACTGATGAAATCCAAACCGCCGTTGGACCACCCCCAGCGATCGTTGAGTGGTGCTCTCGGCTGAGATACTTTGCGAGCGCTGCACAGCCAGTGCTGGCCCCATTCCAACCACCCTAGCGAGCGCTGGCTCCTCGCACACGCCCAGTGAGCGCTACCCATGCAGCCGGCCCTGGGCTCACGGTTTCTCCACCACTACCGTACTAGCCACTGGATCAATGAAGTTATCTTTGTGTTTTTTTATGTGTTTTCATGTCTTGTGTTGTGTTTTGTCTTTTACTTAGCATTCTTTGTCTTGTCCATTTATGTGATTAGAGATAGGAATCTTCAAGGGATTGTTGTTGAGTCAATCATGCTACATGAGATTGTTCTCATTGTTTCGTTCTAGAACATGAATTATCATGAGAATGATTATAATTAGAAGACTTGTGTCGTGGGTATTGTCCTCTAAGAATTAGGAAGCATGCTTAGTTATCTTAACAAAGGTGATAGTTATTCTCTTTGAACCTATTTATTCTCACACTTCCTCTTGTGATAAAAAATATGAAATGATTAAATAAAAAGTGAGGATAATAAGGATTTCTACTCCGCTAATCGACAAAGTCAACTATGAGCATGGGAAACCACATAAGGACACTAGGGATTTTCTCCCTAAGGACTAAACCTTGTGAATTTTGATCCATGTTCTCCTAAATAATTATCTAAATAAATGGGGTTGCATTCTGGATTATACTCCTATCATGTGTGCCAATTCGAATGAAATTCTGCATGATGAGTATGGGAAACCACGTTAGAAAGCTCGGATTAGTCCGATGATTTAACCTAATGAACTATATCCTATGATTGCACCCCAGGTTAAGCTTAAATAAATTAAGAAAGTTAGTGTGAAAGATGTTTTGAAAGGATATTAATCGCAATTACTTTGAGACTAATCTGTCTTCCATAATCTTGTTGGACAAGCAACATGCCTGGTTTGATAATTGTCTTCATTTTCTTCGATAATGAGTGTTCTAGTTTGAAAACGTGTGAAATGGTTTAGTGTGCATGATCTACTTGGGAGCAAATTCTTCTTGCTTCATGTCTTAAATTACTGTGTTTGCTTGAGGACAAGCAAAAGGCTAAGTGTGGGGGAGTTTGTTTAGTGTTTATTTGCGATGTTTTTCTTATTGTAATTCTATATCTTTAGTGTGTGTGTGTGTGTGTGTGTGTTATTATTTTTGTGTTGTTTTGGTGTTTTTAGCTTCATATTTGATCCCTTGGTGTGTCATGCATGTGTTGTGTAGCCTTTGAGCTTTTGCTCCAAAAGCAGGTATTTTATGACACAAGAAGTGGAAAAACCAGAAGCCCAGCTGACTGGGGGCAAATTGAAGACCACAACTGAGTGTTTAGTGTTTATTTGTGATGTTTTTCTTATGGTATCTCTATATCTTTAGTGCGTGTGTATTATTATTTTCGTGTTGTTTTAGTGTTTATAGTTTCATATTTGATCCCTTGGTGTGTTATGTCTGTGTTGCGTAGACTTTGAGCTTTTGCTCCAAAAGCAGGTATTTTATGGCACAAAAGGTGAAAAACCGGAAGCCCAGCTGAAGAGGGCAAATTGAAGACCACAACTGAGGACACACCCAAACTGAAGCTCCAAACTGATGGCCAACTGGTGGCCAATTGGAGCCAACTGAAGTGCCAACTGATTTCATCAGCTGAATATCTGAACTGAAGGCTCCGACTGAATGAGCCAACTGATGGCTAAACTGACGCCTAACTGAGGCCAAACAGAGCCAATCATCCAGCTGGAGAGTCAAACTCAGCAGTGAACTGAAGCCCCAAGTTGAACTGAGTATGTACTGTGCATGAACCAGAGCATTAAAACCGGAGCTAGATCACAAACTGAAGCACCCAGTCAGCGTGGGACCTCCCGCCGGTGCGGGACCTCTAGCCCAGCTGGCATGGGACCTTCCACCAGTGCGGGACCTCCAAACTGAAAGATTGAATCAGCAGAACTGAACTGAAGCTCCAAATCAGAACCGAGCACAAACCAAGCCCAACCATTGCGAGTACCCCAGCCGCTGCTTGGGGGATTCTTCAGCCAAAAAGCTTCACGAGCGCGGAGTGCCCCGCTAGTGAGGGATTCCATGCCCCGCCGGTGTGGGATTTCCCAGTTTCCACTTCAGTCAGCATTGTGACCTCCAGGTTTGCTATCCCAAACCGACACTACTATCCAACTACTGGGCAGAGTTTTTATCTTATTCAAGGGAATTATCGACATTTCTTGATGAATCAGTGTGTATGTTGGCAGGCTTCTTTTGGTATTTAGTTCTTAAACTCCCCATCAACTCTCAACCACCAACCTTCCACATTCAATTCATGCGGAGAGAGAGAAAGAGAATATCTCCCTATAAATAGAGTAAAGAAAAGAAGAAGGAGGCTCCCGAAGGGGAGGACCTCCCAACTAGTTTGAGGGGGTGAGACCCTCAGACCAGTTTGGGAGGATCCGTTCCATTCACTCTATCATCTTCACCACATAGAAAGAAAGATAGAGATGATCAGTTTGGGGTACATGACACCCTCAAACTGATCAGTTGAGAGAAGAGGAAGTTGGCAACCAGTTTGGGACCAGAGAGAGAAAGAGACGATCAATTTGAGGGACGTGACACCCTCAAACTGATCAGCTTGGAGTTTTGGAGAAGCTGGAGCAGAGAGGGAGAAGGCATAGAAGAGGGTTCTAAGCTCGAGCCGAGGTGGAAGCTAGGCTTGCTCGAAGATCTCCATTTTTTGGTATTCCCTTTTCAATTTCAGTTTCTTGTGGGGATTTATCTCAAACCTTGTCGAGATAAACAAGATTTATGTAAGTTTGTATTTTATTTAGCTTTGGTATTTGCAATAAAGAACTTATGTGATTCTTGATTGTTGTCTCGCTCGATGAGGGGCTAAATCCATACATTAGGGGTGGATAATCAATTTGGTTTTAATCCTTTCCTATGATTGTTTATTTCCCATCGATTGAACTGAGCTTATTTATGATGGGTACTTGATCAATATTCAACATTACTAGGTAATAGATGAGACCGAGAGGAGATTCTATTGCCCGACTAGGTTCTTTCATCATCTTAATCATATAATTTAGCCAATGGAGGTTTAATGGATTGACGGTGATAGTAAATGAAGTTAAGCCTCTTGAAGGAGTCTATTGTATGCTTAAGAAGTGTTAATCTTACTCGTGTAATCTAGCCGATAAAGGTTTAATGGATTAGCGGTGAGAGTAAATGAAGTTAATCCTCTTGAAGGAGTCTATTGTACGTTTAAAGGTAACCAAATCAACTTGAATCAAGCTAGGAAAGAAACCAAGAAGAGAATCTATGCCCTAATGTCGGTATATATTAGATTAGTTCATTTTATTCATTTGCTTGTTTACTTTATTGTCTTTCTCTCGCTTTGGTTTAGTAGATTTTAGTTTAATCTCCTCAACCCCTATTTAGAATGTTTAGGCTCGTATTTATTTTCATGTGTGTAACACGAGAGGGACAAATCACCCTGTTAAGCTTCTCTCGAGAGACACGACTCGGGTTAACTCACCACTCTACAATTGACCCCGTTCTCTTGCGGGTCCGGTTCGTAGTTTCTATGTGTGCGGTCGAACTCGGAACATCAATTACTGAGGACACATCCAAACTTATGGCCAAACTGATCCCAAACTGATGGCCCAACTGATGTCAAACTGATGGCCAACTGGTTCCAAGTGATGACTAAGATGTCAAACTGATGACCAACTGGAGCCAACTGAACTGCCAACTAATTTCATCAGCTGAAGATCTGAACTGAGGGTTCCAACTGAAGGAGCCAATTGATGGCTAAACTGATGCCTTACTGAGGCCAAACAGAGCCAACCATCCAACTGAGCAGTGAACTGAAGCCCCAAGTTGAACTGAGTCCGCACCATGCATGAACTGGAGCATTAAAATCGGAGCTAGATCACGAACTAAAGCACCCAGATAAGGCGGAACCTCCCACCGGCGTGGGACCTCTAGCCCGGTCAAGGCGGAACCCCCAAACTGAAGGCTTGAACTGAGCAAAACTGAGCTGAAGTGCCAAATTGGAACCGAGCACAAACTAAGCCCAACCGCCACTGGGGCGACTTTACGGCCAAAATGACCCCGCGAGCACGGAGTGTCCTACCGGCGCGGGGTGCTTCGCCAGTGCGAGACTTCTCAGTTTTCACTTCAGTCAGCGTTGTGACCTCTAGTTTCGCTATCCCAAACCGGCGGTAGGAGAAGTTTTTGTCCTGCTTCCAAGGGTATTTTTAGCATTTCTCGACGGATCATTATGTATATTGGCAGGTTTGTTTTGGTATTTGGTTCTTAAGTCTCCATCAACTATCAACCACCATCCATCCATATTCAATTTGCGCGGAGAAAGAAGGAGAGAATATCTCCCTATAAATGGAGCAGAGAAAAAAAAAAGAAAAAAAGGCTCCTAGAGGGGAGGACCTCCTAACTAGTTTGAGGGGGTGAGACCCTCAGACCAGTTTGGGAGGGTCCGTTCCATTCACTCCATCATGTTCACCACATAGAAAGAGAGAGAGAGAGAGAGAGAGAGAGAGAGAGAGAGAGAGAGAGAGAGAGAGAGAGAGAGAGAGATGATTAGTTTGGGGGACGCAACACCCTCAAACTGATCAGTTGAGAGAAGAGGAAGTTGGCAACCAGTTGAGGACTAGAGAGAGAAAGGGACGATCAGATTGATGGATGTGACACCCTCAAACTAATTAGCTTGTAGTTTTCGAGAAACTGGAGCAGAGAGGAAGAAGGAGATGAAGAGACCCAAAGCTCAAGTCAGGGCTGGTTAGCTATAGGCTTGCTCGAAGATCTCCAACTCTTTTGCATTTCGTTTCAATTTCAATTTCTTGTGGGGATTTGTGCCAAACCTTGTCGAGATAAACAAGATTTATGGAAGTTTGTATTTTATTTATCTTTGGTATTTGCAATAAAGAACTTATGTGATTCTTGTTTATTGTCTCGCATGATGAGGGGCTAATTCCACACATTATGGGTAGATAATCAATTTGGTTTTGATCCATGCTTGTGATTGTTGATTTCCGTTGATTGAATTCAGCTTATTTATGTTGAGTATCTGATCAATATTCAACATTGCTAGGTAATAGATGAGACCGATATGAGATTCTATTGCCCGACCAGGGTTCTTTCAACATTAGGTGGACTGGGTTCATAAACCTAATTGTTAATCTTGCTCGTATAATTTAGCCGGTGCGGGTTTAATGGATTGATGGTGATAATAAGTGAAAGTTAAGCCTCTTTATGGAGTTTATTGTATGTTTAAGGTTAACGAAACCAACTTGAATCAAGCTAGGAGAGAAACCAAGGAGAGAATCTACGCCCTATGTCCGTATATATTAGTTTAGTTCATTTTATTTGTTTACTTGTTTACTTTCTTATCTTTCTCTCGCTTTTGGTTTAGTAGATTTTAGTTTAATCTCCTCAACCCCTGTTTAGAATGTTTAGGCTCGTATTTATTTTCATGTGTGTAAAACGAGAGGGATAAATCTCCCTGTTAAGCTTTCCTCGAGAGACACGACTCGGGTTAACTCACCGCCCTACAATCGACCCCGTCCTCTTGCGGGTCTGGTTCATAGTTTTTGTGTGTGTAGTCAAACTCGGAACCATCAATCAGTAAACTAACATGTTAGTCCTATATGTTGCATCAAATGACACATCATACCTAAATAACGAAAAATTCCTTATTTATATTGGATCAGCCCAAAATAGACATCTCAACTTATCATTCTTGTTAACTTCATAATCAAATGTAAAAGCATAGCACAATTCAGAATAAAACTTTGATGTGAAGGGTCTATATTCATATTCAGATTCATAAACTCTTTGTGTGTATCCAAAACAAGACAATGTGAATGTCTCTCTTCAAATATTCCAACAGTGTACCTATCAGATTCAATATACTTCAACCTTATCCTAGCCATACAACAAGTCCTCTTAGACACACGATGTCTTTTTTTCTTCGATGTTTCACCAAAATCAACCGATGTGTTCTTAAGTCCCTTGCGGTTACAGACAACATACTTCCAAATTAAATGACTATATTTAGACCTCTTTGTAGTAGACAAACCAATATCAAATCTACATTCATGTCATATCAATTGTCCCTGTATAATAATAATGGTTTGAACAGTGGAGAGTCAGCCCAAAAACAATTTATCGCGATCTCGGACCTATTAACGGTCCTGAATAAGTATATTCATAGACACGCGCATTGTGCGATCCCAATGAAAACTTTTACGGTGTCGGACCTATGAACGATCCCTGACATATTTTCACTTTCACTTTCACATCAATAATCAGTTGAACAATAAATCACAAGCTCAGTATATAATGGATAATAAATAAACATATGCGTATAAAATTCTCCACATTTACTTTATAGACATTTGACTTGACGTTTGAATATAAATTGTTAAAGACTTGTAGGGACTAACTCGTGTTCGTTTAGCAAAGAACATATTATAGAATTTAATCAGGAAAAACTTCTATAAAAATTACAAGGGCTGAATTATATTGTTTTATGAAATTAGCTCAGATTGTTTTGTAGTTTTCTTTCTTTCAACACATGCACTTGGTGAGATTTATGATTACACATTTTATAAACCTTCTGTTACGAAAATAGTGAAGTTCTGGGTAATAAAAATTAATAATAAATATGCTAAATTATAATAAAAGATTGTACCAATTCCTAAATATTTTTCTAGTTAAGTTCAATTTACAATAACTATTTTCCTTTTAATCTCTCTTCCATTTAATGTGATCATAATTAACTACGAATTTGAAAATCAGTAATAAATTCGATAGTTGCTGATGATGAATTAAGATTTTGAAATGAGTAAAATTACCTCGATTCGAATTTTGGGTTGGAGTTTAGAAATTGACAATTGTCGTTCATCAATGTTTTACTTAATGAGCAGACATTTCTTCCCGCTTCAATTGCGGAAAGATAGTTTTGAATTGGAAGATTTCATGTGAGATGATAAATGTTTCATCGTTTGGTTCAGAGATAAATTCTTTTAATAATCTGGCTCCAATAAATTTAATTTGTTTCTTGGCTGTAAGTTGAGAAGAAAATCGATGGGAGATTCCGCAGTTGGCAGAAGTGTGAGTTGAGAGAATTTACGGAGGAATTAACTGTTATTCAGATAAACTTTTATTATTATTATTATTATTATTATTATTATTATTATTATTATTATTATTATTATTATTATTATTACTATAAAATTATATTTAGAGATTAAAATTTTGAAAAATATGGGTCGTTACACAATGAATTTCAAACTTAGATAGATCGATAATTGGCCTCAAACCTATTTTAATTAGTAGTTGAAAATAGAGACAATTTACTTATATGGATAGGAAGCATGTTATATTGTCATGAGTGGATGAACATAGAGTATATTAGCTATAGACTTCTTCAAACTAATATTGAGGAGTCTTCTTCAAACCAATATTGAGGAGTAAGAAGTTAATATTTAAGGTAAATTAAAGCACTTGAAATAAGGAGATCATATAGTGAAGTTCATTTACACCCTTCAACATGAAAGAAAAAAAAATGTATAGAGCCAATAATGGGTTGTGCATGGGCTAATCCCTCACCCAGTTTTATGTGGGCTTGGTTGTACATTTATAGTATAGGTGGTGACTCAAACTTATTCCTTTATTCCCCCCCCCCCCCCCCCACTTTTTATTTGGTGTTTTAGAACCTTTATCCTTCAATTATAAACATATTGGATTTTGAAAATTGTTACTTAAGTTGCTGAATAGGTGACTTCTGACCGTCTATATATTTTCAAATTGATGGCTATAATATTGAATTTAAATAGTTACTTTAAGTCTTTCCCTCTGCAATGATAAATAAGTCTAGGATTGGTCTGGCATACACCAATTATATATGTCTTATAACAAACGAAAAAAATACCACTTCTAATTACAGTTGCAGAATTCGGGTTAGGTGGCCATTTGGTGCAGACGGAAGCTATAACTCGAACAAAAACACACAAATATAATTCAAGAATTCAAAGAACTCAAACTTGTATTGAATAGTAAGGAATAATCTCCAAAACTTATCAAAATTCTAACCCCTAAAATATTAAATTTAATCACCTATTTATACTATCAAAACTCTAATAAAAATAAGGTCTCCTACCTTAATTAAACAATCTAGATAAAAAGCAATTAAAATTAATTAATTAATACGTAACATAAAGAAATTAATAAAATATTAATAAATATATAATTATAGTTATCTCCGTCATTCTCCTTAGGTTGAACAGGATTAGCCCTCAAATCCGACGTAAATTCATCTACCAAAACGAAAGAGGTAGCGGTGGATCCAGTGGAAGATCCATAAGAAGTACATCATCCCAGAAGTATGACCACATCAAGAAACAAAGCATCAAAATAACATTTATGGCCATGACATCGTCAAACATTCCAAAGTTTGCATCAAATAGTGTAGATTGGACAAACACCCCAAACTTGACATGATGAATAGGGTCAAAGTCACCTACAAGTTGTGGTTGCATCACCGATACTTGGATGTCATTGTCATACATTGAAGAAGATGAATATATCACAATCTTCATCATAAACTGGAAGAGAGAAATATCCATCATCTTTGATACCCGGATCAGAGGGTTCTTCATCATACATTGGAAGAGAGAAATATCCACATCCTTGACATTAAGATTAGAGGGATTTTTATCATACACATGACAAGATAAATATGTTAGTTTTGTATACTGGAAAGCTTGTCTTTGTTTACATTAAACAATATTAAGATGATATAGATTGAATAATTATTGCAGTCACTGTGTGCATTTAATTATTGTTATATTTATTTACATGTTCCATATACTTGCATTGTAGATGATATGGTGTGGGTGAACACACTTTAAAGATCATAACATTAGATTCCTTGCATTTTATTAAAAGACGCCGGCTTAAATGGTCATGAACCCACCATCGGTACACCGTAGAATAATCTGATAATTAGTTTATCTTGACTAGCTAATTATTCTAGTACATCGGCTTGTATATTAAGGAGGATCACGATAGGATACTATTCTCTATTCTGATCTTAAGTGAGAGAATAAAGATCCACAAAGTTCGGGTTCTTAACACATATACATTGGCGGACATATATATGTTGTGTCAACTATTTTAATTTATCTCAATGAGTGAGATTCTTTGATAGGATCAACAACCTAGATATTTTGGGCAGTGACATTTACATATATGATGGGTCGTGCATTATATATGACCATTGTGTCCTGGTGTGCCAGGTTGATGACGTCTCCTTGAGGAAACACAAAGATCATGGAAAGCCCTGTAGGCAGCATATTAATTTATTATTACATGATAAAAGTCGTGCAGTGCTACTCTCGGAACAAAGATATTGATAAATTATAGATGTCAGAAGCTTACATAATTGATTAATGGACATTATATCTTAAACATGTGGAATGGTTGAACTAAAGGAGAAAGCATATTCATAAATATGTAGTAAATTGGTAGGTCAGTATTATTTCTTTAGTGAAATAAAAATAATACTTAATTTATTTATTTATATCCTTATTATGGATATTAGAAATTAAATAAATTAGTAGGACAATTTAATATGCTTCAAGATCTCTATTGTAGCCCAATATAACCATAATGGACTGAGAATAGAGCAAGAGTTGGAGGCCCAAACCCATTTGGGTTTGGAGATGAAATTTTCACCCCCCCTATTACATCCCCTCTTCCATGCTCTCTTGATTCCTAAGGTTTCCATACAGTCTGGTAGTTTGTAGCCCACCCTAGATCTAGACAAAGTTCAGGAATACAATAGAAAATCGAGAAGTAGAATATTAGAGCTGTGAGATTTCGAACAACAAAGAGAAGTAAATTGCCCTCTATGTGTTCTCCATCAACAACGGGATTAGACCTTAATCCCGTGAGCAACCCGACAATGTATGTAAGTACTTTATCATCTTTTCTGTTGTGTTAGAATTGATTTACTTGCATACTAATTCAACATATATAATAATTAGAGTCACACATAAAATATAATTTACATGTTGTAGAATTAATGAGCATCCGATTAGATCCTATGGGGGTACAGTTCGAAAAAACTCCATCAAAATATCCCTCATCCTTATCATCAATGTCGTTGTCGAAGCAAACATCATCATTGACAATGAAAATTTGATCGATGATGACATTGAGTTGCACCTGCAGGTGATTCAATTATTGTGCCAACAAATCGATCTGTTGGCATATCTGAGCGTTGTCGTTCGGAGCTTATGGATCCTGTCTGGACAACATGGTTTAGAGAGTGTAGTCTGGTATCTGAATACCAACTGATGCAGACTGAATTGATGAACGTACAAAAAACCCTATTTAGATTTGCCCAAGATCTTTGGAATTCATTTATTTCTTTCCGGGGTGGCTTGTTATGGTTTTGGCCGACTATTAAACAAGAACACACGCATACAATTCAAGAACTTGAAGAACTCAAACTTGTATTGAATAATAAGAAGTAATCTCCAAAACTTATCAAACTTCAACACCTTAAAATATTAAACATAATCACCTACGTATACTATTAAAACCCTAAGAAAAATAAGGACTCGTACCTTAATTAAACAATCTAGACAAAAAGTAATTAAAACTAGTTAATAAAATGTGTAACCTAAAGAAATTGATAAAATATTGATAAATATATAATCTCTATGACAACTTAGGCGCTAGACGACCCATAACTGTGTCAGAAATGCCCTAATTGGCTATGAAATCGGGGTGGTTGACTCCTTGCCGCTGAGATGGCCTAGATACTGATTAATTTTTTTTTATTTTTGACTTTTTGGGTCAAAATATGACTAATTAAAAAGTTTGAGATTTACCATCCCTATATACAACAACCCACTTCCAATTTTTCAATCTACAAACCAAGGTAAAAAGTAGGAAAATTAGAAAAAAAATGGAAAACTAATTTGAGATATTCATTTAAGGTTACTCACTCTTTTATATAACAACCAACATCTCAATTTTTCAATCTAATATCCATGCGGGATGTAGGAAATGTAGAAAAAAGTTAAAAAAAAATTAATTTAAACTTTTATACAACAACCTACATCCCAATTTTCAATAATAATCGATGCAGGGTGTATGGAAAATGAAAACTAATCTACAAAATTTTAAAATTGAAAGATTTGTGCATATTCCAATTTCCAATAATAATCGATGTGGGATTTATAAAAAATGAAATCTAATCTGCAACAACATATATCCCAAATTTCAATAATAGTGCGGGGTGTGCATGAAAATGGACTAATATATAACAATCTACATCCCAAATTTTCAATAATAATCGATGAGTGTACGAAAAATGGAAACTAATCTGCAAAACTTTAAAGTCCAAAGATGTGTGCACTTCTGAAGGTTGATCCAAGGACATCATATATTTATTTAGAGATATTAAGCCACTGTACCAAATTTTAAGCTATGTTTTTTATGATTTTTTTAATATAATAATAATATGTAACAATATATTATAAAAAATAAAATTATTTAGGTGGCCCCGCCCGGCATACAAGGCACAGGCGCCCTTGGCCGCCCAACTAGTGCTTAGCGAATTATGCAACCATTCTGATAATGAAAATTATCACGTTTATTTTACTAAGAAAAGACTGCTAAAAAGGGTATACTCTAATTGGATAGAATGAACTTTAATTAACAATAGTGTAAAATTAAACTTAAACACAAATTATTGAAATCGAATACAAAAATGAAAGAAAAATTAATAAATTTAATCGTATAGCATGGAGTATTGCACAAAGAGTAGTAGAAGATTTCATTCAATCTAACATATGTATATATGTATGTATATATATACAACTTATTAAAATTCAATAACATTATAATTAGCAAATAGATCAATGTTGTATTTTGACTAATTATTCATCTTGAAACTGTTACGTTCGAGATGCATGGTCAGTGGCGGATCCAGAAAAAAAATTTAGGGGGGACTCACTTTATTTGTCCGTATAAAAAAAATATCACGCAATCAAATAAATATATTTAACACCATATTATGACATAAAAACAATATATTTGAAAGAGAGAAAATATATAAATATTTAGTACTTTTAAAATTATCTAAAAGGTGATATTTGGCGAGGTTGCAGTTGTTCTCGGTCGAGGAGGTGGCGGCAATTGAAATCTACGTGTATCCATCGATTGGAAATGCTGCAGAATTTTTTCGTTTTCAATTCTCAAAAACACATCTCTCTCAATATACACAACTAATCTATAATTCATCCACTCATTTGCCATCCGATTACGCAAATCAGTCTTGAAAATCTTCATAGCAGAAAATACTCTTTCAACAGAAGCAGTAGCAACAGGTAACACCAATGATAGCTCGACCATATGATAAACCAATGGAAAAACTGAATTCTTACCAGTTTTGACCATTATCCGAGCAAGATTTTCCAAGTTGCTAATTGTAGAAAATTGAGGATCTTGTCTCATATTAACAATGAAATTATTAAGTTGTTGCAGAAGACATAAACAATCAACTGTTGAGAAATCTTCATGATAAAAATGAGCAAGACGCACGAGTTGATCAACATCAAACCCTAAAAAAGAATCTCTCAGATCAAGACATGATGTACAACGAAGTAATTCGGTGCTACCTTCTGAAAAACGAGTATTCATCTCTTGGATGATTAAATCAACAACCTAACATTCCAACCATAATACAATTAATTAAAAATATACATTTCCAATAAATAAAATAAAGTAAGATATTTAGGAATAATACCTCATAAAAAATATCCACACGATAATAATGCAAATTAGTGATGACCTCTGCTCCATGCCTTTCGATATGCTATACTCTAGCCATGTATGTTCTTTGTACCAAAAATCTTGAAATGATCTCTCATGGCCTGCACGACCACTTTTAGGAGACTTATGAGTTTCTGGTTGACAAGGTTCCCTAGTCAAGTACTCTCTTCGTACTTGATCTCGAATAGAAATATCGAACTCCTCAATTGATTTTCAAAGCCCCGGATCACTAAAAATATCATTTGGGTTTAGTTCTACTTCTATCCGAGGTCGTCTCCACCGATTCATTAACATTAGGTACATTGGAAGAGGAAGAGACACTGTTTTGAATTTTCTTAAAAAATTTCTCCATATTCTACATTAGAAAAATCAACATAAATTTATAAATTTAATCATAATTCACAAATAATATAAATTGGGCAAGTCTCTTGTACATAAGATGTACATGAGACGGTCAACGTGTTGACCCGGTCAATGCTTTGACCAAAAAATCCGTCAAAATTAGTACCATTCATAATACTGAAAAGTATCATTTCAAAGGCTAAAAAGTATCATTTTTATCAATAAAAAGTATTGGGTAGAATAAAAAAATATCAATTGAAACACTAAAAAGTATCATTTGAAATTAAAAAAAGTATCAATTGTATCCCTAAAAAGTATCACCAATTTTCACAATTTTTTTGGTCAACGCTTTGACCGAGTCAACGCGCGTTGACCGTCTCATATACATCTTATGCACAGGAGTTTTTGCGATATAAATTAAACATCAACAAAGATAACAAACTAGAATATTAGATTGTGATGTTGAAATCTCTAAATCAAATCCTCAAATCCCTAATCCATATAATGTATATTTTAAAATTCTAATTAAATCTAAGTTAATAATATAATTCAAACTTCGAATCCCTAATTTCAAATTTCAATTTTAAAATTTTAATTCAACCCTAAATTGAAAATTTCAAATCCCTAATTTATAGTCTTGTTTCAAATATCTAATTCAAATATTCAATCATAAATTAATATTGGGCAAAACAACATAAATATTAATTATTAATCTCATATGAATATTGTAAAATTGTAAGAAAAAAGAAAATAAAACTTACTTGTTTGTAGCAAGTCAGCAATGGCCAATGGTGTCTTCGTCACTTGTGTGTGCGGTCCTTCTGTAAATTTTATTTGGGTGAGTTGAATGAGTTGGAAAAAGTGATACATGTATTTTATTTGGATGGGTCTTTGTTTAGTTTTACCAATTCTCATTTCCGTGTGTACTATCTGGGAGTGGAGTTTTTTTAGTTTCTTTATTTTAATACACACACACAGTTGGGAAGTAACATTAATGTGTGAGTCCTCTATTTCACTTTCCATCTGACTTTTAATGCAATGCTCTTCTCTCTCTCTTCTGTTTCATCTTCTCCATTTCACTCCTGAACTTGCATATATGAAATGAAAATTTTTGGAAGGCCGATGCCTGGCCCACCCCAGCCCCCAGATCTGCCAGTGTGCATGGTCCTATATATATTGATGAATTCAATCAAATATATATAATGATTGTTTAATTAATATTATCGAGTCAGCTATTTTTATTACGCAAATCACATTATGATTTAATATTGTTTCATTCGTCAGCATTTTTTGTTACAAGTAATTATATACATTAATTTTGTTCCTTTTTTCAATTCAAAGTACATGCGCTGAATTTGTATAAAAAATCAATTAATAATTTTTGCAAGTAAGCACTAAATAATACTCCCTCCGTCCCAATAGCAATATAAAACAACTATTTTTTTAAAAAGAGATAAAAAAGACTAAATTACGTTTATAAATTTTCACTTTTTTATTATAGATCATTTCTATATAATATATTTGTGAATATATAATAAATAAATATTTTTTTGATGTACATATATTGATGAACATCTGCTTAAACATAGTGAGCATAAAATTAATAATATCGTTTCTCATAGATTTAATGATCAAACATACTTATATTTGTATTTTTTTATTGTATATGTTTTTTAAAATATATATATTATATTTTATGTAAGATATAATTTTTATAAGTATTTACTTATCAAGTTTACAATATATGTGTGTATGTGTGCGTCCATGTGTGTGTAATAATAGATAACATAAGTTACAAATTAAAATTTCAAGTAGTCTAAATTTTAATCGTGTTCAAGTATCATTTTATTACTGACAAAAGTCATATTTTAAAAATAAAATATATAAACATACACATTTCTTTATCACGAACTATTTGTTGAATATTTAATTTAGTAATTATTAGTTGTATAAAATAATTCAAAATTATGATTAAATAATTTAGAATTTTAAAAATATTGATTAAAACTAAATCCTAATTCAATTAAAATAATACAAAGACCCACATGAAAATACGACATTTCATAAAAAAAACTACAAACATAACAATGACATGAAATTTTAAAAAAAATAATTTCATATCACGATACAATTCAATAATAATAATAATAATAATAATAATAATAATAATAATAATAATAATAATAATAATAATATATGAGTATGGGGTGGGTTGGGTTCTAAGGTACCCGTACCCGCACCCAGACCTGGACTCGTCAAAATTTACGGGTAATTACCCGTGTACCCGTGCTCGCAGCCATTAAGTGGGTAATTACCCTACCCATTATGAGTAATTTTTACGGGTACCCATAAGGTCCGTACGTTACCCATTATCATCCCTAATCTCGAGTGAAATATATAATAAAAATTTTATAATCATAGTTTGCACAATATAGCAACGTTAATTTAGTAGCTAATAATTTTGACGAATTCAACCCTAAAATAACATAATATGGCTCGCACCTTTTTTTTGTCAAGGGTAACCCACAGCCGCTACCGAGGTGCGCACTGGGTAAATCCCGCCCCTAATAGCCTGCAAAGCACACACGGAAGGTTAACTACATTTTGCAAGTCAGGTGTAACAGACTCATACCTAGTGGTGGTGGTGGTAAGATTCGAACTTGAGACCTTTGGTTTCAAAATAACACCACTCCACCACTAGGCCATCCCCAAGAGGACATGGCTTGCACTTTCTTAGTTCAAGGGTGTATCCACTCAGTCCATTATCATAATTAGCATAAATTAAATTGCGACGTGATATTAACTATTGTAAATGATACTTGATCATCATATATGTAATTATGTAACGTTAAATATTACTCCCTCCATTTTACAAAGAGTATCATTCTACACAAATACAATCGAGATGAAAAATTCATATTTTTCTCACATTCACTCTCATTTAATACATTCAAACAATCAAATTTGACTCATTTAGTATATTAACATAAATGTATATAAAATAATTAACCTAATTATTTTTATTAATATGTGTGCATTCTATACTTATTTTGAAACCGAAAAAGTATTACATACATTAACATTATGCATGTTACGTTAAATTAATCAGCATATATATCATGTAATTGACTAATAGGAGACCAAGCCAATCAGTACGATCAATTTGATAGTATACTATATAAGGCCGGCTCACGATAAAAATAGTTTAATTAATGGAGTAATTAATAATTTATTTATCGTAAATAACTATTTATAACTTAATTATTTTCCCAATGATATGACCATCATATATATGTATTTACGATGGTGTAGATTTATTCTTGTTGAGCTTCGATCTCTCAAGAACAGATTACACTGAACTTAGAAGAAAAAATGGTTTGATCTTTCTTGTAGAAAGGAATGAAAAACAAGCTAATAACACAATAAGATTTATAATGGTTCGATCATAATTGATCTACATCCACTTGAGGTGCCTTGATTGTATTGATACTCTCTTTTACGTTTTACAGATTACAATTCATTTCTCTCAAAGCTATTCTACACTCGAGAGTTCTCTCTCTACTCACCAATCTACAAGAATAATAGAGAATAATCTGTGTTACATAAAATGATAAAGAAGAGCAGATATATATCCTAACCCTACTAACAGCTGCTGCTTCCAATCTCAACTGCAACAACTTGATTCTTGAGATTTCCAACCGCTGCTAAGGCTATCCACATCAGTGACACTCATCCAACCTGACACTCAAATAAAATATTAATTTGTCTCTCCTCCACATCCACAACCCCCAGTACAGCGCCCACAGCGTAGCCACTAGCGTCACACATAATCTCAAAGGGCATTCCCCAATCTGGTGGTTGGATAACTGGTGCTGTGACCAGTTGCTTCTTCAGAAACTTGAATGCCTTCTTACACTCGTCATCAAATTCAAAGGGGACATCTTGCTGCAATAAGTGAGTAATAGGCTGGGCAATTTTTGCAAAATCTTTTATGAACCTCCTGTAGAATCCAGCGTGCCCCAGAAAACCTCTCACTTGCTTCACCGAAGTGGGGTATGGTAATTTCTCAATTATGTCCACTTTGGCTTTATCGACCTCAATGCCCCTCTCGGAAATCACATGGCCTGGTACAATGCCCTCTCTGACCATGAAATGGCATTTTTCGTAGTTCAGCACTAGGTATTTGTCCACACAACGCTGCAACACTTTCTCTAGATTATCTAAGCATCGATCAAAGCAGCTCCCATACACCGTGAAGTCATCCATGAACACCTCAATGCAGTTTTCAAGCAAATCGGAGAGTATGCTCATCATACAACGCTGAAATGTGCCCGGAGCATTGCAGAGGCCAAAGGGCATTCTGCGGTAGGCAAATGTGCCGAATGGGCACGTGAATGTTATTTTCTCCTGGTCCTCTTGACTCACTGCAATTTGCATATATCCTAAGTATTCGTCCAAGAAACAAAAAAACTTGTTTCCTGCGAGTCTCTCCAACATCTGGTCAATGAACGGAAGTGGGAAATGATCCTTCCGCGTGACCGTGTTCAGCTTCCGATAATCAATGCAAACTCTCCAGCCAGTTTGCAGTCGTGTGGGCACAAGCTCTCCTTTCTCATTTTTCACAACTTGAATGCCCGACTTCTTGGGCACAACATGGATTGGACTGACCCACTTGCTGTCTGAAATTGGGTATATAATGCCCTGGTCAAGTAGATTAATTATCTCTTTTAGCACCACATCCTTCATCACCGGATTGAGCTTTCTTTGTGGATCACGAACGGGCTTTGCATCATCTTCCAACAAAATCTTGTGCATACAAACCGCTGGGCTAATGCCCTTTATATCTGCCAAAGTCCATCCGAGTGCCTCCTTGTACAGTCTCAACAATCTCAAAAGGCTGTCTTCATCAGCTTGATTCAACCCCGCACTAATTATCACTGAGAGTGTCCCATTATCTCCTAAGTAGGCATACTTCAAATTCCTCGGCAATGCCTTCAACTCCAGCGTGGGCGCTCTAACAATAGAAGGCATCATTCTGTTATTACTTCTCCGAATGGGCACACCATAGTCCACACAGCCGTATGGCATTTCTTCTAATGAATACAGCATCATAATTCCTTCCTCGATGTCATCATCTTCTTCCAGGGCATCCTGGTCAGTCAGTCCATCCCACAATGCCCATTCCAATGGCTCTCTGTTGCTCACCATAGATAGGGTAGATCGACTCGGGTGACGGAAGGTATTCACAAAACTGCAATTCTCTGTATCTGGGGGGTGCTTCATGGCTTCAAAAATGTTAAATGTCACCTTCTCCCCATCAAATTCAAACGTCAGTGTGCCCTTGTCCACGTCAATCTTGGTACGAGCTGTCTTCATGAAAGGCCTTCCCAGCAATAAAACTGAAGATTTTGAAGTCGCTGTGCCCATGTCAATTACATAAAAATCTGCTGAGAATATAAGCTCGTCTACTTTGACCAATACATCTTCGATTAGGCCTTCTGGATAAACATTAGATCGGTCAGCTAACTGAATGATCACACGGGTCTCTTTCAAAGGTCCAATCTTCAATTCTTTGAACACCGATAGGGGCATTACGTTGATTGATACCCCCAAATCCAGCATGGCCTTTTCAACTTTTTTGTCTCCGATAATGCAAGAAATCATGAACATCCCTGAATCATCACACTTGTTGGGTAACTTTCTTTGTATAACAGCCGATACATTCTCCCCAACTAAGAACCTCGCATCATCATTGAATCGCACCTTTCTAGTGCAGAGTTCTTTTAGAAACCGGGCATACCGTGGTACTTGCTTGATTACTTCGATTAGTGGGATGTTGATCTCCACTTTACTAAACACCTTCAGTATCTCCCTAGTTTCTTCTTCTTTCCTATTCTATGCCAATCTCCTTGGAAATGGGGGTTTCCGTCTCTCTGGAATGGGCACTTTGGCAGGTTACTTCACTTCCGGGATGGGCACATGATCAGTCTGTTCAGCTTCTTATGCCTCGTCCTCTGTGGGAATATTTTCAACTTCTTCTTCCAAGGGCATATCGTCCTTTTCTTCTCTTGGCCTGACCATCTCTGGAAGCTCTTTTCCACTCCTCAATGCTACTGCATTCACTTGTTCTCTCGGGTTTTCAACCTGGGAAGGTAACTTCCCATTTTTCTCCTCCATCTTGAGCATGGCTTGAGCCAATTGATTGATTTTCTTGCTCATATGTGAAACACCAGCTCGAGTCTCTTGCTTGAATTTTTCGTTCTCCTCAGCCATGGCATAGACAAGATCTTCTAGCCTTTATTTTCTCTTTTCTTCTGGCGGCGGCAATGGGCGTGCAGGATGCCCATCCTCTGGCCTTCTTCATCTGAAGTTTTCAAGGTCTCTCCAGCCAGGGTTATAAGTCTGGGAATTGGGATCATATCTTCTAGAATGCCCATTCTGGCCACCTACAGCATTTACTTCTTCCACCGCGTCTTGTAGAGTTGGGCATTCATCAGTGAAATGAAGTACACTCTTGAATACTCTACAAGGTCTGGGCTTTTTCGCCATGCTCACACCAGACAAGATCTTTTCTATTTTGTCACACAATCTGTCAATTCTGCTGTCTTGGTCCGGTGCCCTCTCTGATTCACTGACAACCCGAATGCCCTCTCCGCCGAAGTCTCGATTGTCTTCAGCCATCTCCGTGAGAATTCTGAATGCTTCAACAGACTGCTTGTTCAGTATAGACCCTCCACATGAGGCATTCACGATTGTTCTCCCATGTGGTCTCAATCCTCCAACAAAATACTGAATTAGATCGTGTTCAGTAATCTGGTGTTGTGGGCATTTCACCAGCATTGCCTGAAATCTTCCCCAGTAGTCATAGAAACTATCGTTGGTTCCCATCTTCAGGCTCCCTATCCTTCTTCTCATTTCTTGCACTCTGGATGCTGAGAAGTATTTCTCCCAAAACTTCTGCTGAAGTTGTCTCCATGTGGTCACAGCGCCAGTCGGTAATGTGTACAGCCAGTCCCGTGCCCCATCCTGAAGAGTGAAAGGGAACGAGACCAACCACACGTACTCTTCTCATCCATGGTTGGATGGTTGAGTCTGGCAAACCATCTCAAAATCTTGCAAGTGTCTTTGTGGATCCTCTCCGGGCATTCCGTGGAACTTTGGCAAGATTTGGATAAAGTTTGCATGAATATCCCAGTTATGAGTCACAGCTGGGAGTGTAATGCCCATCGGGCGCAGATTCATGTTGGTCGGGAAAACCAACTGCCTTAAAGTCCTGTTATCCTCCGCATCTCCATTTGCGGCATTTCCATTTGCTGCAGCCATGTTGATAGTGTGGTCGTTCTCAAACTGTCCTTCCTCCTCGTGCCCTTCGTCTCCTTGATCTTCTGGTGGTATGGGCTCACGAGGTCTGTTTGTAGCTCGTCGTGCCCTCTTCACTGCTGCCCTGTTTTTCCTCAAAGTCTTCTCTATCTCCAGATCGTACAATATAGTTTCTTCTGAAGAGCTCCTGGGCATCAACTCCTAGGCACACCATCTTGGAAAGTAAAATCACTAGAAATCAGCTCCCCGGCAACGGCGCCAATTTTGACGCGCGGTCGTTTCGCGCTCAAAATGAATTTGTATTGCTCTTGTGCCCACAGCGAGCGTAGCTAGCTATGAGTAAGGGTCGATCCCACAGAGAGCTGATGCGATCTTACTTTCGAGTCACCAATCACAAAAGGGGGTTTGGTACCGTGGTCACAACAATGGAAATTAAATCTGCAAAAATAAACTAGAGAGATATCAAATAATAAAAGGTTCCGGAACTTGAACTAGAATCCAGTTTAACTTATTCTCACTCGATCATGGGCACAGCGATTTTTCTACACAATTAAATCACCCAGTTATGGAGATCGGATTCCTCGCTGCATCTCCTTATTCATCCGTCCAGATTAGGTTTAAAGGTGATTCCTCGTCCATTAAACCCCTAACCTATCACCCACCCCCCGGTTCCCCAAAGAGATGTAAATGAACAGGAAGCAGTGTGCCCTAGACGAACCCAAGTTTACTGTGTTTACTGATTCCTCGTGTGCCCACAGCAACCCACCGATTTCCCAGTTACCGTTTGAATTAACACACAATCACGATTCGCTAATCCAATTAACCTTGGTGTGCCCTCTACAACTAAAGAGTGATCAGCCACATTAGTTATATTAAACTCAAGCTCACTAGGAATAAGAACAAAAATCGATAGAAACCTAATCGTGCAGTAATGTGCCCACACGGCCTCACGAGTATTTAAGTGTTTTGTTAAACCTTCATCTTTAGTTCAAATTCCGGAATATAGATCTAGCTACTCATACTATAAAGAATTGTAAATACATAAATTAAAGACATGACAAATAGGAAAAACTTACTGGAATTGAATAAAAACTCGTCCAACACCAACGATGAACAGCAACAACATTAAATATAAATCATAACCTCTGTGGGCATAAGGCCCCAGATTGTCTTGCTGCCAGAGCAGCGTTAAAACTAAACTAATGGCGAAAGTAAAAGTGCAGAAACAATATGGTACGAAGTGTCTTTCTTCTAACAATCAAAACTAGTATTTTAAAAGAGTACAAAGATCAATCCCAATCCCCAAAAATGGGGAGTCTTCAATATCTGACGGATTCGCTATGCCCCGCTGTAATCTGCCTGTATAAGGAAACTTCCTTATCAACTGGATCTCTGTGCCCACTGGAATCTGCCTGTATAAGAAAACTTCCTTAGGTGGTGGAATGAATCCCGATATTTTAGGGATGTCATCCTTATCTTCCAAATTGCTTCCCAAGAGTCCACCTATGAGAAATCTTCCCAACTTCTATTCAGATTTCAAAATCAATCAAGTTCCAACGCCAGCTTTATCTTCTTTCAACAAAATCCTGATTTTTCCGGGAATGCCCTCTTCACTGCCTCCTCTGAATCTGTGCGAATACTGTGGGCACAACATCTTCTGCTCAGATCGATTTTCATCTGATATGCCCATTTCATCCGTTTCAGTTAAATTGAAGGCCAAAATGCCTCTTTCGCCAGATTTCACTCATGTCATGCCCAAACCACTTTTCTGGTTCTTTTCCGACACAAAAGACACTAAAAAGGACATTTAGAGCGACTAAAATGCCCAGAAAAATACGAAATAAATGGACTTATCACTCACCAATCTACATGAATAATAGAGAATAATCTGTGTTACATAAAATGATAAAGAAGAGCAGATATATATCCTAACCCTACTAACAGCTGCTGCTTCCAATCTCAACTGCAAAAACTTGATTCTTGAGATTCCAACCGCTGCTAACTCCAACTGATGTTGACAACTTATAGGAAATATTATGCTGCATGAATTCCTCATACACCATAGCTGCACCAACCATGATCCTCCATACAATCTCCATTACTTATACTTGTATGATTTGGCTGCTTTCACAATTCTGAATAAAATTAAACTAGGGATAAGGCAAAAAGAAAATACACAGTATTGACTTAGTTTCGATCAGACACTTAAAGCATGATTCAGTTAAGAATGGTAATGGATAAAATATGGGTGCCCACAAAAATTATTCATGATGGGTAGGAAATAGTTAGTGGGTACGGGCACACACATGAGTACTTAACCCGCCCTAGACACATACATATATAATTATATATTTAATTATATGTATTTAAATAATAATAATAATAATAATAATAATAATAATAATAATAATAATTATAATTATTATTATTATTATTATTATTATTATTATTTTGGTGGTGTTGAATTCTATTGTAATATGGCATTTTTTTTAGATTTCATAACATCTCCATGTTTGTAGATTTTTATATATTGTTAATCGAACTATGATTTAGTTTTAATTAATATTTTTTGAATTTATAAATTATTCAATTTATTTTAGAATTATTTACTATGAATAATGACTACTAAATTATTAAATATATAGTTCATGATAAATAAATTTATATGTTAATATTTTTTAAAGAAAATATAACCTGTCTTATTTTATGAAAAAAGTATATAAAAAATACTAATATAAATATATTTGAATGATTAGAGAAAAAAAATAATTAGTTTGTCAGAAAGTTAGATATCACTAATTTTCAACTTATTATGCTTAGTAAGATATTCATAAACACACTTACATTAATTGTTTTTTTGTATGCACATATATATTAGTATATTACATAGAAATGGTTAATAATAAAAAAGTGAGCATGTTATAAATGGAATTTAGTCTTTTTTATCTTTTTTTTAAAAAAACTAAACAGTTATATTATTCAATCATCTATATAAATTACATTTTCGTATTCAATATATTTTTCATTTATTCAAAATATACACATAAAAATAATATTTAAATTTCGATTTTTATTTAAATTTATAAATATATTTTAAAATTCATTAAATATTATAAAACAGTTCTCGTTCACCTCAAATGAGAAATATTATTAAGTTAAAGTGCGGGTAATGGGTACTGTTTGATGTTTTATTTTACTAAAAACCAATCCACAAGTGTACAGAATAATTTACAATAAATAACGGTAAGCAAGAGTATTATATCCACATAGACTGAATTTAAATTGCAACTAAGTACCCAATTTACAAGTTTCACTTTATTTAGAAATCATATAACAATTTGATTTTCTTTAAAATAATTAATTGGAAGAAATAAATAAATAAAAACAAGCACAAATGATACGAGAGAAAATCAATATAGAAGCGGATTCCAAGATTGTTTTTATTCAAAGGTATTTATGCAAATAATTAATCAATAAACCAATTATAATTCTATTATTCATACGAGCTGTCACTGATATATTATAACCTCTTTTTCGAGTAAATTATAAGAGAAAATTAAATTGTAATTATCACCTCTTGATCTCAAATTAACGATTAATTTCTAAAAAGCTTAAAATACTTATTTCTCTTCACAATACTACTAATCTTTCGATCTAGCAAAAATCATTCCACGCAATCTTGCATTCCATTAATTTACTATCGTATTTCGAACTTAAGTAAATAAATTAGTATGCAATAATTATTTACCAAATATTCATACATGAACAATCCAAAGCAAGACGCACAAATAAATTAGCTACTATGCAATAATTATTGACCAAATATTCATACATGAACAATCCAAAGCAAGACACACAAATAATAAAGGAAAAACTAAAAAATCAATTAATCATTAAAGCATGAAACCGATGATCTAATCATAAATTCTAGAATCACAAAGTGATGAGTTACACGTCTTGTTCAAAATCCAAAGAAATTAAATAAAATATTGTAGCAAACATAATTAAACAAGAAAGAAATGAAGCTATGATATAAAACTTATGCCCAAATATGTGCTTCTTCAATCTTGTGTCTTCTCTTTCAATTTTCAATCTTCTAGGGTTCATTTGTGCTCTTCAATATACTGTATCTTGTATGTTGTGTGTAGATGTCAAAATCGAGACCGAAAGAAAAGTCTAAAAATAGCTGGAAACAAGCTCGGACCGTGCTTAATTGAGCAAAACTTTCTGGATTAGAAAACACCATTGCACGGATGTTTGTGCATATTTGGAAAAGACTCATAGCATGGCCCATGTTATGCGTTGTCGCCCTTATGCATTTCACTATTTTGCTTCGCTCTCAATCATTTCTCGGCTGATTGACTTAATTCTTTGTGCAAAATGCTCCTAAATCGATTCTCTATATTCTAAGGTACTTACCAAGCTCAACTTCATATCACAAAATATTTGGCAAAAAATTCCTTCATAATAAACAAAAACGTGACATTGCACAAAATATGAAAAATTATGCACTGCTTGTCAATTTGTGCATGCATTGCTCATTAAATACCATCCACATAAACCTCAAAATGCATGAAAACTTGCATTTATCATACACGGGTACGTGTAGTTAAGTACCCAAAAGGTATGAGGACAGATATAAGAGTTGCTACCCAACCAGGTATTGGGAGTAGGACGGGTCTGGGTATGGGTAATTTTTACAAATGCGCGTACGGAAATGGGTACTGTAGTACCCTACCTATACTCTACCCATTTTTATCCCTAGACTTGGCTCATTCGGCTCCTTAAATTATTTTAAATGGCTCAATCAGACCTTTGAACTATTTTAAATGACCCACCATCCCCCTTTCATAAAAAAAATATTCATTTTTCGTTAGTAATTAAGGTTAATTAAACATGAAAAATTGACGTGTAATTTGAGGCTAAATTATATCGTCTATTGTTGTTTATTAAGCAAATTGAGACCATGGTTATGTAGCCCACACTTAAGAGTTTTTCAAAGCCCTTATTTAATTTTGATTTTCATGTTGAATCAATGTCAAAATTTTCAGTTGAAGTCATAAATACAAACCCTACCTAACCTCCAAGTTTTCTCTGTCTAATTACTGAATTATCTGACATCTAATTAACGAATTGAAGGTACAACCAGAAATCCTATGGTAAGAGATTTCCAACCATACCTATGTTGGGATTTTTTCGAATTAAACCACCACATGATCTATTTATTTGCTAGTTAATTCACGTTCATATAAATCATAATTTCATGCGAATATTAATTTATCTAAGTTGAATTAATCATGCTAGTAATTTTCGAAACTGCTGTTGCAGAAAATAGTTACATTTGAAAATTTACTTACATTGATTGAAGGGTTGCACACGAGATCGTCTAATCTCATTTTGATGCAGAACACAGAATTAGCATTTTTCTCGCAGTGTTCGAAAATTTCAGCTCCAGCAAATCGACTCCTTGATTTTCTGTTGTATTCACGGGCCTTGTTTGAATGCAGGGTGGACTATAAAACTATCAAACAGTATGAAAACTCTAGGAAGTAAGAGAGCATAAAAGAGGGATTGTGATTGTGTTGTGTAATTTTCATCCCCTCTCTTACTTTAATAAGAGAGGTGGCTGAAAAGTTTATTTCAAACCTTAATGGGTTTAGGTCTCTCACTCTTGTTCTATTCTAGTCCATTAATAAGGTTATAATAGGCTACGACAGATATCTAGAAGAATAGTAATGGACTCACTAATTTATTTAGTCTCCTGTATCTACCAACCATATAAATAAATTAAGTATTAATTACATTCCGCTATAAATAATTAATACTGTTTTACCAATTTAATGAATATTATGAATATGTTTTACGCTTTTTAATTCAGTCATTCCTCATATTTGAGATATAATGTCCATTAATTAATTTATTTATGCTTCCGACAACTATAATTAATTAACATCTCATTTCTAAGAATAGTACCGCACAATCTCTCTATGATGTAGGAATAAGTAAATTCCGCCTGTAGGACTTTCTTGATCTTTGTGCTTCTTCAAGGGAACATCATCAATCTGGAGCACCAGGACATGATTTCTTATATATAATGCACGACCCATGATATGTGAATATGTCACTGCCCAAAATTACAAGTTTATGATTTTATAAAAGAAAGTGTGTATTTGCACCATTTAAAATGGTTTAAGGGACCGAATGAGCCAAATCATAGATTGAGTATCTAATGTTGGAAATTGATTAATTTTTAATCAATTTATAAATATTGTTTCATTTATTAAAAATGGAAAACAAGTTGTTAGTTGGTAATCTAGATTTTGTGTAGATAGATAGGCGTATATTTATGATTTCAAATTCAATTTCAAAAGAAAAGGATATTTATATATGATCTCGGGTTTTTTATCATTTGAATATCGTTAGTCAACGTGTCTTCAATGGACTTGACTCATAAGTCAAGTTGCATTGACATTTCACTCGTAAGTCGAATTGCCTTGAGACCATGCATTAGTCAACTTTACTTATCAGTTGACTTGACCCGTCAGTTGATTTGACTTATCGGTTGACTTGACTTGTCAGCTAACTTATAAGTCGATGAACTTGCCTTTAGTCAAGTATAAAAAACTGGTCAACTGATTTTAGTCAGACTCATCAATCGACTGAAAGTTGAGAAACCTTAAGGTTTTGACAACTTAAGTCATGGCAGGATGATGTTGACTAACTGAAGTGATGCAACTAAACAAACCGATATGAAAGTTCGATTATGAAAGGTTTGACTTAAACAGTCGCATCTTTCTTCAAAGAAGCTCACTGATGGTTCGTAAGGCTTGATCGACTAACACAACCCAGACTGAAAACTTGTCACTTGTTCACAAAGAAACACCATGACTCTTTGAATGTTATAAATAGACTCCTTGGAATTCTTGTCAAATAATCCGAACTCAAAGCTTGTGTTAACAAGTCTTCGAATTCTCTCATGTCGTCTTTCTATCCTAAAGAAGTGTCGATTATCGTTTGTTCATTAGAAACAAAGTTTGGAGGTGCAATAAAATCTTGTTTGTAAGTCATTGTATTTTAGAGACGATTGTCAAAAACTGTTGTGTATTAATATACGGGAAAAAAATTTCTTGGTCAAACTCCCGCCTCGACTTGACTTAAAGTTCATCTCATTCGGTCCGACTGAAAATTCTATCCAACTAATTTTCACAAAACAATCAAAGTGTATCCAACATCTAACTCGGAGTGGGTCAATACTTTATTAGGAGTATTTTTGTACTTTATCCCTAAAAACTACCTAGAGGATCGGATGCACTGTATGAAATTAAAGATGTGAGTATAGGTGAAACAGTGGAATTGGAAGTGCTGAATGAGAAAAAATCAACATTTCCACCTTCTGCTTCACTTTAAAGTTTAAACATGAGATGAGAGCAGAGAAAAACATCTGATTTGAAATCCTTTTTTCCTTTTTAATTTGTGGTTGGATAAAAGGTGTATCAGGAGATATATATGATGTGTGTGCGTTTCTTGAAACCAACTTTATTGAGAGCATATATGTATATATATGTATATGCAGGTGAATCTTCTTGTATACAAATGAATTTTGCCGGTTCTGGGCCCGCCAGAGATGGTGGCCGCCGCCGCGCATGCAGGAGGAGGAGGAGGATCTACCTACTCTTTCACTTTACATTACTTTCTTTTTCTCCTCCACGCTTACAAAATAATTATTCAAATCCTTCAACTATTTTACCATAAATCTCGAAAAGGAAAGGTCAAGCATTTTTAGATATCTATTTTCCACTAGAGTTGAAATCTTGATTCCATGTTTCATTATCAAACATGCTTCAATCATTACTAAGTTTTCATATATAGTTTCTTCTTTTATTTAACAAAATAAAGATTATAAACTAACGATCGATTTTTTTACCTAAAAGAAAGTAGCTCTCTTTTTCCTTTTTCTTTCATGAATAATTACAAGTCATTTATTGTAAACAACTAAATAATCAATAAACATATATATTGCCGCTAAGGAATATTGTATTTTTTTTCGGGCGCCGGTATACTCAAACTCCTACTCTGACTGTAAAATTGGAAGATTTCTTTGAAGGAATGGATTTCTATGGGAGACAAAAAATAAAAATAAAAAATAAATAACTTGTAGTATTTAAATTGATAAATCTTTGGTTTTCATGCATTTCGGGTTTGTTTGATATTATTTTTGCATGATTGCATGTCTTTTTGGCAGTTTTAGGTAGCTCGATTTCTAGAATTATTTGTTTGTCATGGGATTTGACTGGAAATACGGCATAAGTTCTTTTATTATTTTTCTATCTTGTTTTATCATCCCAGCCCTTATGTTTTATTTGATTTCTTTGGATATTATACATGACGTGAGTAGCTAATTAAATTCCCTTTGTGGATTCTAGAGTTGTGAATATTTCTTTCGATTTGATGTTTCAAATTAATCCATATTATATGGTTCCTAGCTTTCTTTTATTTGTTCAGGCAACCTTGCTTTGATTAATATTACGTAATTGTTTGGCCAACTTTTATACATGTCTAGTTAATTTAATTTGCTTGAGTTCGAGAGAAGATAGTAAATTAATGACTAAAGATTTACAAGACATGGATTTTACTAGATCGAGAGATTGGTAGAATTATGAGGTGATAATTAACTTTTTGTGTTATTTGGAGTTAATAATTAATTTGAGATCGAGTGATGTATATTATGAACTAATCAACTTTTAAAATTTTCTCACGCGCTAAGTTTTAATAAATTTGGTGATTGCTCGTACAAATGTTAAAATTCAATTATTTTAAAGATTAATTAATTACATGAAATTAATCCATTGAACAAAAACAACTCTAAAATCTACCTTTTTCTTTTTAAATCTTCTAATTTATAAGTTCTTTTTTGCTTTGTCTCAGCTCGTTCAATTTGATTGTCAATTCTTTAATTTGTTTTTGTTATTAGTTGTAAAAACTAGACATTTTATTCTTTTATGATTTTCTAGATAAAGTGAAATATGATATATAATCGAGTACTCACAATTTCAGTATCTATCAATACGCCATTACTCACCGTTATTTGCTATTAATTACACCTTACATACACTCGTGAATCATTTTTAAAAGTGAAATAAAACACCCAGCATAAAAACAAATTGAAAAAAAATAAAATTAATTAATTAGATCTAATATAATTAGGAGAGTAATATATTCTTAAGGTAAGACGAGGATTGGAATTTCCTTTTACACTATCTGTCTTACTCTCCATATTACACTTTCAAATTGTGAGTCTTTTTGTATTTTTTTTTCTTCAATTTTATTTTTGTGTGATTTAGTTTAATTTTGTGATTGTTTTTAGGGTCATCCCGACCAATTAGGGTTTATAATTATTTTTTAATATTTAATTTTTAATTTCTAATTAATAATTCATTGTTATGGTTTATTTTTAAAAAAATATATGTTTATAATTTTTTAATTCATTTTTTTTGTTGAAAAATATTGACTATGATTATTTATATTATAATTAATTTTTATTTTATGATAAATATTATTAAAACCATATATATATATATATATATATATATATATATAAAGATGCATTATTGAATTGTTGATAAATGGCATGTTTATATACACGTCATGGAGTAATCAAACCCTAATTAATCAAGATCGATATGATAGTGTATATATATAATAGTAATAATTAATATTCTAACAATAGCCAACATCTATTTCAAGCATAGATCGAGGATTGCCTTGTTGCAGACAAAAAAGAGGAGGAATAGTAAGCGTTTGCAGCTCCCCATAAGCATTCCAGCAGAAGGCGTCAGCCACCACATCTCCCTCCGCCGGCAGCAGCTCCACCGCAGAAACTGTGATGTTTGTGCAGGGGATTGAATCGCTGCAGGCGAGATGCATCGGAGGGCTTCGTACGTCGTAGGTTCCTCTAATCTCGGAATACCGTATGTCCGACACGTATACGGCCGAAGTGCGGTTGGAGCAGTCTTTGCTAAGGCAGTAGAACTGATCGATGATGATGGGGTTCCTAACATTGTCCATGTGAATGTTCTCAAATGTCACGCCGGAGACGGCACCGGAACCTCCCTGCCATGTCTTGATCCTTACTCCGTTGTCGGAGTTCTTGATCACCGAATCCCTCACTGTTATGTTCGAGGCGCACGCGCGCGAGTTGTGATTGCCTAGGCTCCCTATGCTGCAATAACTATTGTTAGGAAATTTTGTCTATAGTTCTTCATGAATTTTTAATTTCTAGATTAATTATATTAGATGTGATTAGGGTTGTAAATGAGTAGAGCTACTTGTCATGAGCCATTGGGATCTCGACTCTATACTAACAGCTCATTCGAGTTCATTTAGTAAAGCTAGCTTGTTAATTAAATGAATCAAGTTTGAGCTTAGCTCTACTCGGACGGCTCGTTAATTAGCTCATCAGCAGGTTCGTTAACTAAATTAACTTGAAAATATAAAATTATTAACTTAACTTATATTTTTATACTTTAAATATTAATAAGTATATTAATTCATTAAGTCCCTCTTATTAATTAACTTTATTTCTTACAAGAAAAGATTGAATTTGAATAAATTAATATAGAATTAGCTTGTGAATATAATTAATAATCTAATCTATTTCTAAAAAAGAAATGATGAATATTTAAATTTAAATCTAAATTTAGAAAGCTGATTCAAGCTCAAATAAACTCGTGAGCATCGAAGTACCCGATATATAAAGTTCGAAGCATGTTGGTTAATAATAAACGAATGAAGCTTGAACTTGGCATTACCCGACTTGGTTCGGGTTCAATTATATATAGATACACTGTACCTGATGCCATGGCTCGGCCCGCAAGTTATATTCCTAATGTCGACGTCGTAGCAACCGGATCCTATTGACACACAATCATCACCTGCACCAATTAATCACCAAAATTAATTATTTTAATTGTATTGATTAAATAAATTATATTAGGATTTATATGAACAACTAACCGTTGGATATGACTGAATTATATATTTGTACATTGTTTGTATTCTCAATGTGAATCCCATCTGTGTTAGGACTCAAAGCTGGAGCAGTTATGTGTATTGATTCTATATGAACATTATTGCAGTTGTCAAATCTGAAATGGAATTGTGGACTATCTTTGATCCTAATTCCTTCAACTCTCACGTTGCTGCTCATGAAGAATCTTATAGCCTTCAATCAAATTAAATACATATTAATGTTTTTTTATCATTATTAATATTAATTCGGTTTATAGCTAGTAGTGTCACTCACAATTGGACTGTCACATGGCTCTCGCAGTATAGTCCCGTCCGCTATCTACATTCATGTGTATAAAACGATATCATCATCAGACCAGACGACATATATAATATTAAAATAGAACAGGGCTAGTGCCCCCCCAATCATTTTTTTTTTAGTTTAGTATGTAGGGTTATTGGTAAAGAACAGTTCAACGGTTCAATCCATGAACATTATCCAAATTAAGAAATAAAATCTAACCTTATGAGGTTTGCAAGGTAAATTCCACCATGGCTCGCCCCTTCCATCGATGAGACCACCTCCGAGCAGCGACATCTCATTGAGTCGATAGAAAACCAGCCATTGTCGCCGGCTGTTGTTCTTTGCCCACGACTCCGGTCCTTCCGGGGGCATTATAGTCCCCTCAATCTTTTAATTAATTAATTTCAACAAAATTCATTAACTCACATATATTGATTTACTTTTCATCACATAAATTCATCATAATAATAATAATAATAATAAGTTACCTGAAAAACAAAGGAGGTTACACAAGGACCGGTGAATATAGTTGATCGAATGAGGAAAGTGAAGCCGTGAGGAACATGTAAAACTCCAGAATCAGTTTGGCATGCATTCTCCCATGCAGTTTTGAATGCTTCGGTATCATCCGTGACGCCATCGCCGACGGCACCAAACATCCTCACATCGTATATTCCGGTGGTGTTATCCCAAGTTCCGTCGGGAGACGGCGCCGGAGGAAGAGAGGGAGGCGAGGCCTCAGGAGGAAATGAAATTTGCGATGCTGCATGATGAGAATGGTGCTTGTGTTTGTGGTGGTGATGATGGTGGTATCTAGCATGCCCGGCGGGCACTATTATTGCGATACTGATGAAATAAAACACGAGATAATTCGGCACCATGTTTGGTGACTTAATTATTAGAAAGTTGGATGGGATGGTGACAGATGAATGAAAAGACAGGATGGACTAGGTTTAAGAAAGTTGTAAGAAGCTTTTTTCCAAGTAGAAAAGTATGAGCAACCAAACTCGGCACTAACATACATCAACTTGGATGAATGACATGCAAATGCAGCAACCCTAACTTCATATATATATATAATAAATACTGGTGAATGATCATCAGCTAATTAATTTGTATTTGGATGATAAAGATTAACCGACCATATTCGCATAAGACACTGGCCTTTTTGAGGATGGGAGAGAGAGAAAGGTTAGTGAAGAGAGAGAAAACAAAGGAATTCAATTAATGAGAGAGAGAGAGAGAGAGAGAGAGAGAGAGAAGAAAAACCCCCACTCGCATGTTCTTCCCATAACTTCCCACTTGTTTTGGTCCACTGCCACGCCCTCTCGTGGCCCTTTTTGATAAAACCAGCTAGTCTTAAATTTCAAATGCTATATATATCTAAGTGCAATAATCGCACGTGTAGTATTTCCCTATTGCATTTTCGATTGCAAGATTATTTTTTCTTTAATTATTTTTTATTTTTTTATTTTTAATTTCTTATGCTTTAAATTTAAGTTAATTTTAATTTTTAGCTACTAATTAAATATTAGAAAACTTTACTTCCCCGATCTCATTCATATTAGCTTTTTTTTTCATCTTTGGATGTCCCAATATATAGGCTAGTTTCTATCTATATATTTAGATCATTTACTAATCACAAACACTTCCATACACTAAGTGCAAATAGCACTATTTGAGACAGGTCGGGTCAAAATGCGGGTCAACCTGCTTTGACCCGTACCCACGTTGACCAGGCCAATCCATAAAAAAAACTGGCAAAATCAGTATCAATTGAAACACTAAAACGTATATTTAAAATTCGAAAAGTATAACCTGCATCATTAAAAAGTAAGGCGTCTAGTAGTTATATATCTTGTACTAGTTTATTTTATTCAAATTGTGATTTTTTTCATTCCAATTAATGTTTAGAGTTTAGGAGTTCATGGTTTTTAAAGCTTCATAGTTTTTTAAGAGTTTATTTTGTGTTTTTAGAGTCCTTTTAGGAGTTTATTTTGGGGTTCTTAGGATATTTTTAGGGTTTTATTTTGTGTTTTTTAGGAGTTTATTTTGTGTCTTTTTAGGATTTATTGATTTAATTTTAGGATATAAATTTATATTTAGTTCAAATAAATTAAAACAATTCACTTTATTTTAGGGTATTATATTTTTGGGATAAAAAACAAAAAGGAAAAACAGAAAATCAAAGAAAAAATATAAAAAATATGCCCATAAAAAAGTAATAAAAAAAATAGACGAGCACATGGGACGTGCGGCCATCTCAAATAAGGCCGCAAATATGGGTGGGGAGGGCACGAAAGTCATTCTCTTTACTAATAGATACCCATATTTAATATATTTACATTGAACATATTAGAAAGTTTATTTGCTTAATTGTCTTTTCCAATTAAATTTCTTAATCCTTGTGAAAAATTAGCGCCATAGAAAACTCAACAGAAGCATAAAGAATAGTGCAACACAAATTTTTAATAAAACACTAAAGGTGTATAAATCCAATATTGTCGGATCCAATGTATTCGTGTGGATTCAATCTCTAGCTTTCTTTTGATTCTTCTCTTCAAAAACGGTCTTTGAGCAACCTTTCAATTTTTTGTAGAAGATTTGTGATGCAGCGGAGATACGTGAACTTATTGTGAAACACCGAGATTCAATAAGAATGCAAGGAAATCACGAATTAAGAACACGAGAATTTAGAGAAAACTCTAGATTTTTAATTATCCAAAAAACTATCCCCTAAATAACATAAACCAAGCAATATTTATAGTTACTAAGTAATCCTAAATGGACTAAGAAACAAATAAAAGAAAGTAATTCTAACTTAACTAGGAAACAATTAAAAATAAAAGAAAGTAATTCCTAATTACCAAACCAAAAATAGACGAATACTAAAAACGTTTTAGTGAAGCTATGTAGCTTCATCTCCATCAATTTGTCTCATCGATCTTCTTGAATTTGGTCTTTGATCGCCGTATTTCTGAATTATACGTTTGATTTTGAGAATTCTAATAAAATCTATTTTATGATTTAACATGTTCTTGTTAATTTGGATTTGGTCTTCAAGCTTTATACCGGAGGGTTGTCACCTTATATCTGAATTAATTGTTAGATTTTGAGAATTCTGATGAAATCCGTTTTTGGGATTCAACAAGTTCTTGTTTAGATTTGGTCTTCGAGTTGTTTGGATTTCACTAGCTTTATAAGGTTAATTTAGAGGAAGTTACCTTACTTATAAAATGACTTTTGATGTATTTTTCAAATGTTAAAAAATAAAAAAGAATTGAGTTAAAAAAATTATATTTTGGAAAGCATGTAATCCGCACTATGATGACTGAATATTCCTTCCTTACAACTTACATGGGAGTCATATATCAGAAATTAAAGTCTAGTGATAGATCTCGAGACTTGATGCATTGCCAATAGCCACCATTCTCTCTCTACAAATTTCTATAGCATTGGACCCCTACCCCCAACCAACCACCCCCCTAGAAAAAAAAATGAAAATAAAAATAAAAATTGAAGATCTATGAATTTCTATCATTATCAAGGTTCTGGTTGAGGATCTTTTTTCACATAGTTGGATTTGAATTCTTCCAATTACCATCAATATTCGATATGTACTGCACTGATATTATTTTTTTAGAATTAAGGTAAATGTCACTTCACCCACCCAAACTTGAAAATGTTGGCACTTCCCTTTCCTTGTGACTTTAGGTGGAATATAAAGAGTAAACCATGCATGTCATTTAAAAAAAAAAATTAATTAATCCATATCCAACATTTGTTTTTTTTACACTTTTAATTTGTCCTTTTTTTTTTTTGAAATAACACATCAATACCCAACGTATACATAACAGATAACACTACCAAAAATTTTCAATGGGCCAAATAATAATATGGATTGCCGAGAATCTTACGTTGATTTTCGCCCGATTTATTAAAATAGCGTGGAAAATGAATTTAACACTCCCTAAGCAAAACATCATTTTCTGGCAGTCCATGTCAATACCCGATCTACCAGAAAATTTTGATAGCGCTAAAGTGTTAATTATGTAAACGTTAGGTAGGGATGTATTACTTTTTAAATTTCAAGATAAAACTGTAAAAGAAAATAAACATTGGATATTAATCTGTATTTAATTCTAAAAATTTGTTACCCTTGGGATTCAAGTTAGAAGAAAACAAGGAAACATTATACTAGGACTGGCAATTCGTGTTATCATGTTACGCGTCAACACGATTAGACCGAACACGAACACGACACGATAAGAATTTGTCTGACACGAACGCAAACACGATAATTTTGTCATGATACGAACACGATATACACGATATTTTATCGTGTTGACACGACACGATAACCACACGATAATAATTAAAAACATTGAATAATAAATATAATTCATTAAATAATTTATTAAAAATATATATAAACAAAGAAAAATTAGAATAATAAATATATTTTTTTCGTGTAACAGATTATCAGGTCGCTATCAAGTTCTTAACGTGTTTTAGCATGTTAAAGGGTTTTTATCAGGTTGACAAGTTATCAAGTTGTTATTGGATTATCAGGTACCCTGATAAGTTTTATCGTGTTTAGCAATTTGACACAACACGATAGGATAATTTCGAATCATTATCATATTAGCACGATGACGATACGAGCACGATAAGGTCAAACATTAACTCATTATTTTCGTGTCGTATTATCGCATCGTGTAAAAAATTGACAGACCTACATTATACATATTTTTCATTTTTTCTTATAGTAAGTTATTAATATATATCATGTCTAATATAGATATTATAGAAATATTACATTGAATATATAGTAATATGGAGCACCGTCTTGTTTTGTAAGGAGAGAAGCAAGACTCGCCTTTTATAGGATGATTCATTTCATTCTCTTTTTATAATCCTTGTCTAGATTATGGCTTCACAATGTTTTGTGCGTTTCATATTATGGGCCAATGTTGCCCTATGCTTTTGATGGTATAATAACAATTTCGACTAATGAGAGAGAATAAAATATGAAATATTTTTAATAAAAAAATAAAAATCATGTAGCTAGCTAGGTTCTTTTGGATAAGTCATCAAAAGATCGCACATGACATAAAAAGTAGGGTAATTCTGAGTGAAATAGAAGGATTTTATCCCATCAATATTTTTTCATTATCTACATTAATTTATGTTTGGTAGAATTGGGGAGGTGAGAATATATTAATGGAGCGGTGTGAAGCAAAGGAAGCAAAATTGTGGGCTTTTTAGCTTCACTTTGAATGAATGCATAGACAGAGCACTAGTAGACTATAATTCAGATTGTCCGCCCTTCAAGCTACCACTTTACAGGCAACTCTGCCATTTTCACCTTTTTAAATTTACCAATGGAAAAATATAACAGAAGGAAAGCCAATATATATATATATATAATATCTATATTTTGGGGAACTAGAGTCCGAGGCCATAACTTCACCACAAAAGTTATAACTCAACAATTGAGGGTTACCTTCAATTTAAATACCCCTCCACAATTATTTATTGATTCGATGTGGGATCGTATCATTGCGGATGGGTACTCAACCCTCCACTTCTGAGCTAACTAACTTTTATGGTAGAGTTAGGATCTTTGACTTGAGTTCGTACCATTGATATTTTCATTGAGAGTCGGTTCGTCATGGGAAAGGATTACCTGGTGCCGAAGGGGTTCAGAATGTGAACCGTCCAGCTCGAGAAAGGACTGCCTAATACCGAAGCAGCTTAGAGTGTGAGTCATCTGAGGGCTACTTGATGCCGAAGCGATATATAGTGTGAGTAGTCCAACTCGGAAAAGAACTACCTAGTACCAAAGCGGTTTAGAATGTGAGCCATCTAAGGATGTCCGACTTGTTAAGGTGAGTGGAATAATACGATTACACGTCAGATTTTGGCTTGAGTTCCTTCCTATAAAAAAATAACAAAAATAGTACACACTTTCTTCAAAAAAAACTTGTAAATTTAACATTTGATCAATTTTCCAGTTCCAAAATTATACGTAATTGATTGTATTTTAAAATTTATATTTCCCGCCAAATTTTGAAAAGGTGTGCATTGTTTCATTAATTTTGAAATAGTGAATTATTTTTAAAAAGGGCTTAAAATTAAGGTATGAAAGTGCATTATGTCATTTAGCTCAGAAATGAAGGAATGAGGCGACGGAGAGGCGGGATTTCTTCAAAGGTGGTTGCCCCTCTCCCTCCGCCGATGATTCTTCATCCAACAACAAAACAGCCCTTTATAAAAAAAAAAAAAAGTGCATTATGTCAATAATAATAATATTAAAGAAACGATGGGTGTGTGAATGGGCGGGTGGGTGGGTGTTGGGTGGGGTGGGGGGGTTCCTTTCGGTGCATGAGGGAGCGCGGATGACTTTTCTCCACTTTGTCTTTTTAAGATACGATGTATATTGTATGCCTCTCTCAGTCATCCTACACGAAGTCACAAACCCACCCCATTCTGTGGTTATGGCCGCACCACTACCTATTATACTATTTTGCCCCCCCATCATTTCCACGCTACTTGCCATTTTTTTTAATATTAATTAACTTGCAAAGAATCTCTTCTTCCATTTCAATGAAAGTCACCTCTACAAAAATAACATCTCCACCACATGTACTCATGTAGAACTTACAAAATGTGCCATAACCCATAAACAACAGACCTAATAAAATACCTCCCCCATAGTAATTTCACCATTTTTTTTTATTGCTGGTTCTTTTTTGGGAGAAGGGGATGAAAAATGCAGAAACAAAACATACTCTTCTCCGGCAAGACGAAAGTAGTCCCACTTACAGTAACATAACCAGGTAGAGGAAAGCTCACTCAAAATTCATCACCCGACAACACATAAACTCAGCAGACAGAGTGTCGAGAGAGTTACGTTCATCAGTAACAAAACAATCGTCTGAGAAAGTTGCAAGGTAGAAGCCGAGTAATTTCTCTCTTCATATATACATTTACAACAGAAAAGCACAAGTAAGCTTCCATTCAACTATTACAGTTTTGTCATCATAGAAAAAAAAAATAAAAAAAGAATTTGGTCAGGTTACACAGTACATAAAAACCTTCTTGTTTCTCTGCTACAATCAAATTTAATAAATACAAGAAACCTGGATACCAAGAGAAGACGAGGGAGATATCACTTCGAACGAAGGAGGTTACAAACATATTTCAATTCTTAAGCAGCTCTTCTCTGCGGGCACAAAACTAGACCACGCTATATTACAGTCCAAGAAATGCACATTGCTTTCGAGCATGTTCGGGAATCAGTTTCCCCAGTAACTCTGCCGGCACACCCTTCAGCTCTGATCAGTGCAAACAGGATGGAGCAATTTAGATAATGTCGCATACGGCACGACACTTATGGAAAGAAAACTGAATATAATCACGAGAATCTGACAGATAACTCACCATGTGGCTTAAAGTTGAACAATGGTGGAACAAACCGTCCATTAGGTAGCCTAACATTTGGATCGCGCAGCTCATCAAAGAATGGATGGACCAACGCCTCCAGCTGCATTGTAAGAAGGCCAACACAACAGATGATAATGAGAATAATTCTAACCATATCAATGCTATGTTATCTGTAGGTTCATTAACCAAAACACGGAAATAGAATCTTTGAAGAAGGCCTACAGTGCCCAATTCAATTGAACTAGAACCAGGTAAACAAATCTTGCTAAATCGACTTAAAATATCCAAACTGTCTTTATTTCAGAGAGAAGTCCAGACCACCATAGCAAGCAAAAGACTAATTTTTTTTCAAAAACTTGAAAAAGATCGTCATATTCAGTGTAACTTTATCAGTAGCACACATTTTTTTGACAATATTAAAATGCAAATGCACAAGTTTTACTCGCTGTCATATATGCCTTCCGGAACCAAATAAAATACAATAATACTCACCGCAGTGCACCGTAGATTAGGAGAATACTGCAGTAGCCTTGAAACAAGATCCACAGCTTCTGGTGGCATCCGCTTGTGAAATATCTGAAGATGAAAAGTGTGTCAAATCGTGTACGAGGTCAGATATCTATAATCTTTAAAACTAGCAGAAGAAAAAGGTCATTACCTTGTGCCATGGGTGAGCTTTAATTTGGGGGAACTTGAATTCAGTGTAATTAGGGTTCATGCATTTAATCTCCTCCCTTGTCGGAGTGCCCAGGACCTACATACAGAGAAGTGTGTAAAATAATTATCAACATCTACATAAACCATGGCAAACCATGACGGAGGACAATCAATGCCATGTAAATGTGATCTCATAAAATAAAAGGTCAAGTGCTTGAAATCACACATGTAATACGAACATAGTAAAGATAGATCATGATTACCTTAATGATTTCAACAAGCTGATCGACTCCACTTTCACCAGGGAAAAGGGGCTGAAATATTCAAATTGAACTTTTCTTACCAAATAACAACTCCATGAAGAAAGCAATTTAAGAAAAAAGACAGCTGATTCACCAACCTGTCCAAGCAATAATTCAGCCACAACACATCCAGCAGACCAGATGTCAATGGCAGTAGTGTATTCTGTCGCACCAAATATGAGTTCTGGAGCACGATAGTACCTAGAACATATGTACGAAATGTTTGGCTCTCCTTTGACCTACAAATTGAGCCAAATAAGATTAGTAACATAAGAAAGTTACAAATCTGAAGATAACTTGATCAGAGGATGAAAAGAATGATGCTCACCAGTACTTTTGCACTTCCAAAATCACATAACTTCACCTGATGGGTGTGTGGATTAACCTGCAGACAGTGTGGCAATAAGTAAGTGTTTGTTATTTGCTACAATATACATTGAATTGAAAATGAGCTTACCAATAAATTTTGTGGTTTAATGTCCCTGTGGCACACTCCAACACTGCCATGGATATATGCCAGTGCCCTGAAAATCTGCCAGGAAAAGACGCTTATCTTAGAAAAAAGTTTCACCTCATACAAACAAGTCGAACCAACTTAAATCTTGAATCGAAATGCACAGCATTTCGAGAAAATTTAAACAATAGAATACAAGTGAAATCACGTATACCTGATAGGCATAAAGTTTAACATATATCATTGGCATCCTCTGACTCATCTTGTTATAATGTCTAATCACCCTATGAACAGTCTCAGGAACATATTCCAACACCAAGTTAAGGAAAAGCTCGTCCTTCTCAGTTGTTGAGAAGAAACAATGTTTCAAAGACACAACATTAGGGTGGTCTAGGAGACGCATGGTTTGCAGCTCACGGTTCTTGTACCTCTTATCTTGAAGAACCTTTTTTATGGCAACAGTTTCGCCTGTTTCTAGACATTTGGCCTGAAAGAGAACATTAGAAAATATAAGAAACGCCAAATTGTGAAAGCACTGAAGCTATTTTTTTCATTACACCAGGAAAGACAAATGCATAGCAACAACAGACAGTACCTGAAACACTACTCCAAAAGATCCCTGCCCCACAATACGCTCAGCCATATAGCTGATTGTCTGATAAACCAAGGATTGAAGATTATGAGTAAGAAAATAACAAAATTAACAGATTTAGCATAATGCAAATTCTGAGAGCCGAATGTAACCTGTTTTGGCTGGCCATTTCTGCCCCCAATTGTTGTCACAATTATATGACCAGTTTCTGTTCCGTTACCATCTACAACAGCCGGTTCCATATCCTAAAACATGAGATTACAGTCAGCACATCTATAAGCAACGATCCGTAATTAAAAAAAAAAAAAGCAGAATGATGATCTTAAGATAAGTGCTCGACTGCTTGTACCTTGTCATCCCTGAGCTTCATCTCATTCAACTCATCCGGCAGCCTATCCAATCCACCAGGCTTTCGGCCAGGATCTCTTACACCAGTAGCAGGAGCTACATTTATCGAGGCCATTCAATTCCAGACGTATAAAATGCAGCAGGCTTTCTCACTAATAATACTAGCTCGGGTTAAGAAGACAACTCAGAACCTATCTGCAACAAATTCCAGGGTTAAAAAAGAACTTAATAAAAGTACAAACTAATACAACTTTATAAAACAAACTCCAAGTTCAGAATAACCACATCAAACAACAAGAGACACACAGCTACCTCTCCGAAGATTTCGTTTTACGAGTTAGTAAATAGTTGAATAAACAATTGAACAGGTATTCATGATGGTGGTCTTGATTTTTATCATAAGATATATTAAAACACAGAAACAAAACCTCAAATCCAACCTCAAAGTAGCGATAGCCACAGTATTTCTAGAATTACAAAGCAAATGTAAAATTAAACCGCACAAAGTCCTCTCCAGCTTCCATAAAAAAAGGCAAAAAAAAAAAAAAAACAACTCAACTAACAACCAGCACCATTAGATACCTAGATCTAGGAAGTAAAACAGCTTTTATAGTCCAGAAAACATGAATTAAATTGAAAATCGCTCTAAACAAAAATTATCACGCAATAAAGTATAAACACACCTAAAATAATTCAATAATTTTTCCACATCAAACGAAAATCCAACAAAACGAGAAGAATCAGAGACAAACAAGCCATAGAAAGAACATAAAAGGGGCAAATAGACAAAATCAATCAAAACCAAAATTCAGCTCAATATCCACCCAAATCTCCGAAACAAAACTCAAAATCAAACAAGCTACAACAAATTAAACGAAACACGGAAACTAATTCAGCTAATCAAATTCCCCAATAAAAAAAAATCAAGCTCACCGATCTACAAGCGCAACCGGAAACGAAATCAATGAAGAAAAAATCGTCCAGCAAATCAACGACGGCGAAAATCGATAAATAAAAAAAAAAGCGCGACGAATCAGGCCTTCTTCTTTCCTGTGTTCGGGCAGAAATTATCAGAATTGTTAAATGGGGGTGAATGTGAATAGCCAGCTATTTGATGGGAAGGGGTCAGTCAGTCAACACGAAAATGACTCCGCCCCCTCAAAGCATATAATAAAGTAATAATCAATCCCATTATAATTATTTGTCATTATTAGTATTATATTATTATTATTATTATTATTATGGTGCTTCTATTTGCACCATTAAATTTGCTCTTTACACTACATTCACTCATTCCACCCCTCTTTTTACTTTTTGCACCACTAACATTGACAATTATACCCTTCACTATATAAACCCCTTTATCTCATCGATTTTTTCAAACTTTTTTTGTTTTTTCAGAAAATTTCATTGATTTTTTCATCTAAAGATTTAATGGCAATTGCTACAATTGTGAGGCCATTCAGCAGCAAGGTTTTCAACCTCCGCCTGCCTCGCCGCCTCCGCCCCAAGCCAGAAACAGCCACCCCTACACCGGAGACCACCAGCCCCCGCTGCGGCAGTGGCGGCGGAGAAGGAGACGCCGCAGTCGTATCGCCGAGACCTAGCAGGAAAGAAGACAAGTTCCGACGGGTTTTCCGGTTCTTGGACGTCGACAACGACGGGAAGATTTCCGTCGATGAGCTAACAGCTTACTTCGCCACCTTCGGCGACTCGCTGTCGCGCGAGGAGGCAGAGAGGATCATCGGAGAGTTCTCGGATGGCTCGAAGTTGCTGGAGTTTGGAGAATTCGTGCGAGTGATGGAGCTGCGTGTTGGGTATCAGGCCTGGCTAGGGTTCACCGCTTGCTTCCCTGACCTCGGCGGTCTGCCTCACTAGCTGCTCAAGCAGTCGTGAGCTTATCACTTAGGGTTTTTCATCACAGAGCAGCCTCAGACGCTAGAACAAACTGATCTAGGGCTTTTTCTTCACAGGCTAGCTAAGTCAAGTGTAGATCTGCAGGGACAGAGGTAAAGACAGAAGTTAGATTGAGTCAAAACCAGAGATAAGCACATCCAGAGACAAGAAATATATATATATATATATATATATAGGTAAAATAGAGAGAGATTTGTGAAGAAAAGGTGCCCAAAGGCACTGGTGGGCTCAGATTCTCCCTCAGGCGACGGTGGAGACACTTCCGGTGACAAGAGAGACCCTAGACCACAAAGGTGATGTGGGCGGTGGCCTAAAGCACTCACAAACCCTTCAGCTATCGTAGTAAGCTCAACAGTCTCTCAACTCACGGCCAAATCAGGAGACCACAGACAGGACTCCGGCCAACAACTCAGAGAGGAAGGCAAAGATTGCTCAGAAGCGGGTAGGGTTAGGAAAGAATGGTGTGAGGCTTGATTTGGGAGGTGAAGAGGCGCGGCCATTTGTAGAGAGAGAGGGGAGATAGAAATGGAAGATTAGGGTTAGGGATTAGTATATAAGGTAGATTAGGTTACCGGGTGGGAAAAGGGCTTAGCAGATGGGCCGGGATAAATAAGGTAAGTGGGCCAAGACAGAAAACCCAAATGGGGCCAATATACCACACTGCGCGGCGGTGACGGCGACGACATGGACCTTCTACTGCAGGCGTTTAAAGAGTACGAGGGGGAGAAGGGCAGCGGCTGCATTACGCCGGCGAGGCTAAGGGAGGTGCTCCGCCACCTCGGCGATGTGAAATCGGTGCAGGAATGCAAGGCTATGATTCGAGTGTACGATCTTCATCTGTTGTAGTTCCGACCTCATCATTCCTCGCCGACAAGGTTCCTATACTTCAAGAATTGCATCTTTTTATTTATTTTCTTCCAATTAATTTGAAAGCTTTTTAATTAATCAATACCCTTCAGCAATTCGCCTCATTGTTTTGTTTCTGTTATTGCAGAAAGATGTGGGCTTTTCATCTTTCTATACACAGCCTTCATTTCTATGTTCCACACAGCTCTCAAAAAAAGGGTGTCAGAGGTGTCCTGCCTCGGCCACCGGTTTCCGCTGCCACTCATCTCGAAATCGTCGACACCACTGGCGCCGCCGCTCTCCACCGCAGCAGCGCCGTCTCCGGAGGTGGCCATGAGGCCTGAGACACCGAACCGATGGCGGGAGGAAACGCAGAACTGCAGAAGGAGGACCTATGTTTTTTTTCTTTTTAATATTTCATTTTATTAATTGATTTTATTATATTTTATTTAATAAGGATATTTATGTAATTTTATAATTATTTATTTTTTACTTATATAATTTAGTGGTGCAAGAGTGAATTAAGTGGTTCAAATAGAAACACCCTTATTATTATTGATTGTCAAATAAATCTCCACATTTTCATCATTTTTACAAATTAAATACCACGTCTAAGCTTAATTAATTATAACACTAAGTTTTAATTTAAGTGAGATTAAACATACCAATTTTTTCAGTAAATTAAGTATGACGTGTCCGGTCTATAAGTCATGTTGGTAGGCACATCGTTTGTTACACGTGTGTGCTGATGTGACTACCAACGTGACTTATAGACCAAACACGTCTTACTTAATTGACCAGAAAAATTGGGGGCATTTAATTACACTCAAGCTAAAATGTAGTGTTGTAATTATTTAATTTAACTGTGGTATTTAGTTTGTAAAATGATAAAAATGTGGTAATTTATTCGGCAATTAATTCAGTTATTATTATAATTGAATTGAAATTAAATGGGGGATAAAATTGAAATGAAGTTGCTTTACTACTACTGCGCTTCTACTTTTCTTTCCTTTTGACCGTTCAAACCCTTTTGCTTTTTCAAAATATTTCTTTTGTCAGTCAATTTTTTATACACTCAAATTCATCATCATATTCAAAACCCTAAATTGGCCCTTTCCACAACGACGTGCTGGTCGATGAGAGAGAATCAAATGCCACGGCGCCGTTTTGACCGGCCGGTGCCAATACTCATTCTTTTATTTATTTCTTTTGTTATTTCGCATGTGATTATTATATCACAGTCGGAAGATTTTAAAATCACGACACGTCATCATCAGTTTTTTATTCTAGATATAATTTTAAAATTTTGACAATACCAAAATTTTATATATTTTTACAATTAAAATATCAGATACTATATTGATAAATTAAAATTAATGTAATATTAACATGTATATGGATGACGTGTTTATTCCACATATACAACTACAGTGACAATATTTAGTGGGTTATAAGTGCATATGTGAAAACGGCGATGTTTAATTTTATTTTAATTCATTAGAAAAAGTTATCAATGTTTTAATTGCAAAAATATGTAAAATTTTGATATTATTGCAAAGATTTAAAAGTCATATCTAAAAAAAAAATTGACGAAATGTTGTGATTTTAGGGGTTATTAATCCTGAAAAATGTACGCATGAAAACATAAATTGATTGTCGTATGGATGCGGTTCAAAATTCGGTCATTTAAATTTCAAATTTGAATAATTTTTTAGTCGAATTTGATTATATAGTTAGTGAGTTGAGCTTGGGCTAGGCTAAGCTGATAGACAAGTAATTTGTCAGCTGGCATTGAGCCACTATAAGTATGAGCTTTATTAATTTGATATGTAAATTTGATTAGATGAACATACTAAATAAAATTATTTTGAAATTTATTTTTGAAACAAATTTTCGATTTTCTATAAGAGCAATTCTAGCGGTCGCGGCAAACTCTACGGCTATTTGCAGTGAGTTTCCACTCCAGCAGCAACAATAAACAAGACGGGAAAATGGGAAAGAGGAGGGAGGGATGCTAAATTTGGCGTTCCGACAGTATATTTTTCTTTTCAACTTTTTAATGTTATTTTTTGTATCAGTATTTTGTTTTTTCATTTTATATATGCTGTTTGTTATTTTGTATTTTAAATAATGTGTTGTAAATTAATATTAAAGTTTGTCATGTATGATAAATTTAATTAAATGCAGATATTGAAACACAAAATTAAATTAGATAAAATTGCATCAACAATTTAATTATTATGAAATATTGAATTTAATTTTAGATTGGTAGATATCTCATTAAATGAAATTGCGTATATTATTATATCTTAGCAATTATGAAATAATAATTATAAATGAAATAAAAAAATATTATGGAATATTCTCTTTTGGTGTAATATTATATTGCAAACTGCTAAAGATGAAATACAAATTCAGAGTTGTATTTTAATGATAAAGATATTATATTATAATATTATATAATCTACATCAAAGTAAAATTTTAAACACAATTTGAGGTGTACAGACGATTTTTTGGACTTTTATCTATTAAAAAAAATGCAGTACATGCACATTATACAAATAATTTCGCCTATACATCTCAATTAATTAATATTTGGTGAAACTGTTTTAGGGACCAAAATTCAATTTTTATATTGAGATGAAAATCAAAACCTGGTCAGTCCAAGGCGCCAATTGTGATTTAGGCCAACCACTCTTGACATGTTTTTTGTCTGTTATCTACCTGCGCCTCATAAATGCACCCTTATTACATTAATTAAAATCAAATTGTATATATTATTTTCATTTTTTTTTTATTTTTTTTTATGTGACGGAAACTCTTGTTATTTAGTAAATATTATAATGTTATACATCAAGATCTATATGTTCATTAAGTCATCCCAAAAGCTAAACGCATCTAACAGTTGCGCTATCCATTGCTCTAAAATGAGGATCGCTACATTGTTGCTCCAATCTTGGAGCAGCACTGTAGCTGTGCTGGGTTATTGTTCACGTGTTTTTTTTTTTACTTTTTTTCTTTTATTTGATATTTCTTATTATTTGAACTATTGAAATATAAAATAGTACATCAAATTAAAAAAATTAGTAGGTAATTTGTTTTTTTTCTTTGCAATATTATTATGTTTTTTTTTCATGTTGCAATATTATTATGGAAAAAATTACATTTAGAGATGGTCTTAATGATTTATTTATGGAAAAATTACAGTTTGATATTTATATTTTGAGCTAATTTTCAAAATAACCCATTTTTTCAAAATTAACAAAATAGTACTCACTTGTTCAAAAAATTTGCAAATATAATATTTGATCAATTTTTTCGCCAAAAAATCTTATGTAAAAAAAAAATAAAAAATCACCCAATTAAAAAATCTTACAATCAATTATGTTTGATTTTCCGGTCGTAAAATTGATCAGATGTTATATTTACAAAAAAAAAAGTGGCTACTAATTCTTTAATTTTGAAAAAGTTGTCTATTTTTTCAAAAGAATGCAAAATAAATGTATTAAAGTGTAATTTACTCTTTATTTAATTTTTACCCTTTTAATCATAACTCTGTTAATCAAAACTAACTTAATCGTCAAATAATTAGCAGGTGACTGGTATGATATAATGGAATAAAATATGAATGAAATGAACTTAGGAATGAAAAGAGAGTCTGAATGGAATGGTAATTATTATGATTAGTATGTCTACGAAATAAAGAACAGAATTAAATATCAGTTTTTAATCTTATATAATGAATATTTTATGTACTTTCAAAGTTTCTTATAATTGAATAAAGTGTACTTAATAGCTAATAAATATCAACACATGTCTTAATTTTTTTTTATATTTATAAACATCATTTTTTTTAAGTATATGATTTTTTCTAATTTTTTTAACAAATTACAATTTATTTAGTTTATTGAAAAAATTTATTCTAAAATATTTAATTAATCAATATATAATAATTTGTATAAGTTAATAAAAATACTTTACTTCATAGAAAAATACTTTAACATTTCAATTTTTCATTTTAATATATTAAATTATATCAAATACATAAATGTTTTACATTGTATTATAACATATTTTTATGTTATATTTATTTTGGCATCACTTTCAATTTTCTTCAACAAAATTATAAAAGCTATCAAAATTTGATTTCAACATACATTTTTAAATTATATTTTGAAAATAAATAAATAAATAACATAAAAATAATTATGAAATAATAATAATGATAATAATAAATTATTTATTTATTTTTTATTTTTTTTCTAAATATGATAAAATAATATTATAAGACGTGATTATATATAAATATATCGTATATTAATTTTTTTTATGATTGAGAATAGCTAAACTCATGAGGGTGTGTGGAATGACTATTCTCCTTTTTTTGGGAATATGAATTCTCAATTTTGAACCATACAAATCACCGGAATGAAAATAGATATAGAAATGATCATTCTATTCAATTCAATTCCATTATACCAATAACTTGTTATAGGTTACACTCCAATCAACTTAGCTTCTTCTTTTTTGTGCAATAAATTAAAATAAAGTGACTTGAGACTTGATAGAATAGTGCGTAGACTTCGACAAATTTGACGATCTTTTTTTTAATTCATAATTTTATTTTAGTTTTTTACTTTTATCATTTGAACCTTCAAAGATGCATTTTTCCTATACAATAGCTATTAATTAAAAAATTTGCAATCACCCTTAATAATATTTTGCTATATATGATTGAAATTCCGACATTATTGATATGAGAAATATATGTTAGAATTATTGTTATTCACATATCATATTAAATGTAAATACATATGGTGGGGCCCTGCTTTAGCTAAAAGTCTAAAACCTGAAGTTTGACGAGCTGAGATGTGGTCGCAATAATTTGCTTTTAATTTAACTCAATCCCATGGCTTATCCATCCAACCAATTTTAAGGATAAGTTTTTGCTGACATTAATGACCAAGGTACCTCCATTTCTAAGGATTTCACATCCGCTGTTACATTCTCTGCTACATCTTTTGTTCAATTAAAAAAAAGGGTGGTCTCCTATGATACGGTCTAACGGGTCGTTTTCGTTAGACGGGTCATAACTCGATCCATTTTTTTAGTTTCATATCTGGTGACACTTCAGTTCATAGTATGTGACACTTCAGTTTATGATTGGTGATACTTAGCTTCATCTCTCGTGACACTGGGCTTCACACAATAGTTAAAGATATTACTAAAAAATATTTCATATCTGGTGACACTTTCAGTTCATAATATGTGACACTTCAGTTCATGATTGGTGATACCTAGCTTCATATTCGGTGACACTTCATTGTTATTTGCTTTAATAATTCAACGTGATAGTTCGTTGTACATGCTTGTTATGTTAGTGATACTTCATGTTGTAAGGATAGGCCCATCTTATTTATTGGGCTAAACTCCTCAAGGCCCAAATATCTGGATGCAACTCGGCCCAGTGGTAGCACCAAGACCCAGTCCAACTTGTGAAGACTATTTATATACTGTCTTCTCCTCTTCAATCCTATTCTTCGATTCATTCTGCTACAGTAGTCTTCTAGATAGTCCTTCTCTTTCTCTGAGTGAAATCTGTGAGAGTTCGTGAGATATTGTGTAATCTCTGTATATCATCTCTTGATTTCTAACTGTGAGGGATTATTAGATTCACTATCTTGGTGGATCGAATGTTCTAGCTAGGGTTTGTGTTGCCTGGGTTGTTGGCGGCTTCAGATTAGGGCTTCTTGAGTGTGTTCTCTCATCTGTGGGCTTCGAGTAACAATCTTGTAACAATCAGCCGAATTCTTTTGTGGAACAAGTCTGAGCCATCGATAATCAATAAAATTGTTCTGGGGAAAAACGGTGTAATTAGGGAATGACTTCTTTGGCAATTACAACGATACCCAACAGTGGCACCAGAGCTGGGTTATCTTGCCTCTGAAGCCACCGCACCTGAACCCTCGTCATCGCGTTCGAATACGTGTAAGGTAAGACGGAGTACCCTCTCCTAGGGCTCCGCTCAGGTAAAGCGGCTGTGATCCTCTCGGTTCTTTCTTTTTTCTAGTTCCGGCTGTGCGCGGCTATAGGCTTGGTCTTCTAGTAGTCTAGGGTTCTGTGCTTCTTGGCCTTTGAGGCCCTTTCCGCTGCATTCTCTGTTCCTTTGCCCTCTGGCTGCTGGTCTTCTCTTGCTGTGTTGTGAATTTTGTGGATCTGTTGTTTTATTGGTATTTTTTCCTCGAGGTTTTGTGTAAAACCTCCTCTGGAGTTCGAAAGAACTTAAAGAAATCGTTGATTTCTTGATTCTTGATTGTAAGTCAGGTGTTGACCCCTTGCGCCCTCAATAAATCGAGTGCTTGCGAACTCGGAAAGCCACTTGTCTGTGTACGGCCAAGAATCACTGTGTTTTGCTCTTGTTTTTTCCAATTCTGCTGTGATTTTGTGGAAGTTGTATCTCTTGTTCTGTGTATCCTGGTATATAATGGCTAATAATTCGGTGAATACCTCTTTTGGTGTGGCAATGTTCAATGGTAAAGGTGATTTCAATATTTGGAAATAAAAAATGAAATGTATTTTAATACAACAACATGTTTTCAAAGCTATTGATCTGTCATACCCCAGTGGAACTACTGACACCAAAAGGGTTGAAATAAATGATTTAGCCTACTCTACTCTAATCTTGAATTTGAGTGATGCTGTGATTAGAAAGGTTGCCCCTAGTGATTCTGGTAAACCTGATTCTGTTAAAACCTTGTGGGATACCCTGAATCAAGTATATACTGAAGTCTCCTTACCTGGTAGAATGTTCTTGCTTGACAGATTTATAAATTTCAAATTAGACTTGAGCAAATATATTGATGAAAACCTAGATATTTTTAATAAACTTATCCTTGATTTAAAGTTATTTGGTGATAAGCATATTGATGATTATACCCCTTTTGTGTTGCTCAATGCTATTCCTGATGAATTCAATGATGTGAAATCTTCCATTAAGTATGGCAGAGATGATTTATCTCTTGATATTGTGATAAATGCTTTGAAAGGAAAATAAATGGATCTTAAGCAAGGGGGAAGTAGCTCCAATCAGAGAGCTATGTTTGCCAAGGGTAAGGGAAAAGATAAGGGCAAAACTGAAAAGAAAAATAAGAAAGAAAAGAAGGAAAAAAAAATGAGAAAGATAAGTCTAAGACCAAGAGCAATAAAAAGAACAGAAAATGTTACAAGTGTCAAGAAACTGGACATTATGCTAAAGAGTGTCAAAACCCATATAAACCTAGAGATAATTCTGAGGGTAGTGCTAATAATGCTACTGAATGTAATATGGGAGAATGCTTTATGGTGCATAATGGTGCTTGTGTGCTTTCTTCTGTGAACTCTGTAACTAAACCTCTGTCTAACACTCAGTGGCTCTTGGACTCTGGATGTTCTATTCACATTTCTCCAAACAAGTCCCTTTTTTCTTCTTATAAACCTGTGCAAAATTCTTATGTTCTTATGGCTGATGACATGAAAAGAGATGTATTGGGTATTAGAGATATTTGTTTAAAGTTTTTTGACACTTGCACCTATGTGTTAAAAAATGTGAGACATGTTCCTAGCGTAGGTCATAACTTGATGTCATGTGGTGCTTTGGAAATGGATAGTCTGCATGGGGTATGGGAAAAGGGCATAATGTCAATTATGCATGATTCACATATCTTGTTTACTGCTCACAAGCTGGGTGACCTATATGTGTGTGACATAAAACCTACTCCCTTTGCCAACTCTGTAAAGCATGATAACACTGTGTTATGGCACAACAGATTGGGACATATCTCTGAAAAATGGTTGAAAATCTTGTCTAAAAATGATTATCTGCATTCTGATGTGATCACTGCCTTACCATTTTGTGATACTTGTGTGTTAGGAAAACAACATAAACTCCAATTTCCTTTAAGCCCCCCCTCATATGCCCCCAAAAGTCATGGTATTCTTGAATATGTGCATGCTGATGTATGGGGACCTGCTAGTATCCCTACTCATGGGGGAAACAGGTTTTTCTTGTCAATAATAGATGATTATTCAAGAAAGGTTTGGGTGTTCTTAATGTCAAATAAGTCTGATGTTTTTAAGAAGTTTAAAATCTGGAAAACTTAAATTGAGACTCAAACCAATAAGTCTGTCAAAGCTATAAGAACTGACAATGGTCTGGAATTTTGTAATGTCCAATTTAATCAGTTATGTGCTAATCATGGGATTAAGAGACATAAAACTGTTCCCTATAAACCCCAACAAAATGGAGTAGCTGAAAGAATGAACATGATTCTTCTAGACAAAGTTAGAAGTATGAGAACTATGTCTGGGTTGTCTAAGAAATTTTGGGGTGAAGCATTGTGTACTGCTGCTTATCTTGTGAATAGATCCCCATCAGTCCCTCTAAATGGCAAGTGTCCTGAATCTGTTTTCACAAATAAACGTGTGGATCTTTCTAATTTGAGAGTATTTGGTTGCACTGCCTTTATGCATCAGAAAACTAACAAATTAGAACCTAGAGCCAAAAAGTGTGTGTTCTTGGGGTATCCTGAAGGTGTTAAAGGCTATAGATTATGGGTGAGAGATGAACCTGGTTTTAAAACTGCAATCAGTAGAGATGTTATCTTCAATGAGCTTGAATTCCCATGTTTATCTTCTGTTTCTAATGTGAACAAGCCTCTTTCTATTTTTGAGTCTAATGATGCTTTGTTTGAGGTGGAGTCTCAGTCTGTAGTCACTCAACCTGTTCCTTTTCCTGCTGTGATGAATGAACCTGTTGACACTGAACTTGAGCCTGAAAACCAACATGAACAAATGCATGAGGAACCTGAGCATGAGTCTGCTACTGCATCTAATGAGCATGTTACTAACACTGCATCTAATGAGCATGATGACTTGAGCAATTATCAGTTGACTAGAGATAGGGAAAAAGAAATATTGTGAAGCCTACTAGATTTGTAGGATATTCCTCTGAAGTTGAGTCTTGCTTGTTTAATTATGCTTTCAATGTTCATGAATCTCTAGTCAGTGATGAACCTAAGACTGTTAAACAGACTTTAAAGTCTGAAAAGGTAAATGAATGGCTAAGTGCTATGCAAAATGAAATGAGATCTCTCAAAGTCAATAATACATGGGTGTTAGTTCCTAAACCTAATGGATGCTCTGTGATTGATTGTAAGTGGTTGTTTAAAGTTAAACATGAGCTTAAATCTGTAAGATACAAAGCTAGACTTGTTGCAAAAGGGTTCACTCAAAAAGAAGGTGTAGATTATGCTGAAATATTTGCTCCTGTGGTTAAATTTACTACTGTGCGCATGATGCTTGCTCTTGTAGCTCATTTTGACTGGGAAATGAAGCAAATGGATGTCACTACAGCTTTCTTAAATGGTGATTTGGACAAAACTATTTACATGTCTCAACCTGAGGGGTTTGTTGATGCTTCTAAACCAGACTATGTGTGTTTGTTAAAGAAATCTTTATATGGTTTAAGACAATCTCCTAGACAATGGAACATTAAATTTGATCAATGTATGAAGTCCTTACAATTTGTGAGGAGCAAGTTTGATCATTGCTTATACTATAAGAACACTAACTCTGTACCTATGTTCCTATTACTCTATGTTGATGATGTGTTAATAATTAGTCCCTGTACCAAGTCTGTTATTCATGTTCAAAGTTGTCTTAGTGAAAATTTTGAAATGAAAGACTTAGGAGATGCTAGAAAGATCTTAGGGATGAACATTGTGAGGGATAGAAAAACTTGTACCCTTGTGTTGAACTAGTCTTCTTATGTTGAAAAAATTCTGGAAAAGTTTTCTATGTCCTCTGCTAAAGCTGTTAATGTTCCTCTTGCATCTCATTTTGTGCTAAGTAAAAATCAGTGTCCTGACACTGATTCTGAAATTGCTGTTATGAAAAAGATACCCTATTCTAATGTTATTGGATCTATGATGTATTTGATGGTCAGCACCAGACCTGACATAGCCTATGCAGTCAGTTGTTTGTCAAGGTATATGTCTAATCCTGGTAAACCTCATTGGGAGGCTTTAAAATGGCTGCTCAGGTATCTTCTGTCCACTGCTAAGATTGGTATTACTTTTCATAAGCATAAGGAAGGTGTGATTCTGTCAGGGTATGTTGATTCTAACTATGCTGCTGATAGAGACAATAGGAAATCCAATACTTCCTATGTGTTTACTCTATGTGGTGCCTGTATTAGTTGGAAATCCCAACTTCAGCCTGTTGTTGCCTTGTCCACTACTGAATCAGAATATGTGGCTACCACTGAAGTTATCAAGGAAGCAATTTGGTTAAAAGGTGTATTATCTGAAAATGGTTTTTTAAAGAAAAATGTCATTGTCTTTTCAGATAGTCAATCTGCTATCCAATTGTGTAAAAATCCTGTCTTCCATGATAGAACCAAACATATAGATGTTAGGTTTCATTTTATTCGTGATGTGGTTGAACAAGGACATGTATTACTTGAGAAGATTCCTACAGAATATAATCCTGCTGATATGGCAACAAAGTGCTTACCTGTAGAAAAGCATGCTTCTTACATGCGCACCTTAAACATTGATAATGGTTGACTAATAGTCAATTAAAGTCTGATGCATGCTTTGTGCTTGCAGTTCTATACCTGCTCTCTATGATTTTACTTTGTGTATACTTCAGGGTGCCTGGTTATTTACATTTCTTTGGTGTAAGCTTAAGTAGCTTGCTGGTAAAGGAACCTTGTTGAACAAGGAGTGTCAGCTCTTCACTGCTTTGTGCTTTGATGACTTTCACTTAAAAGAAGGGGTCTAACATCCCCCTAATAGACTATGTGTCTAATTCTCTATATATGATATTTCCTCTGTGATTGTCATAAATAGGGAAACCTGACAATGATGCAAGCCATGCTGATACAAGATATTTCTCAGATGGTCCTAAGGTGGAGAATGTGAGGATAGGCCCATCTTATTTATTAGGCTAAAGTCCTCAAGGCCCAAATATCTGGATGCAACTCGGCCCAGTGGTAGCACCAAGACCCGGTCCAGCTTGTGAAGACTATTTATATACTGTTTTCTCCTCTTCAACCCTATTATTTGATTCATTCTGCTACAGTAGTCTTCTAGATAGTCTTTCTCTTTCTCTGAGTGAAATATGTGAGAGTTCGTGAGATATTGTGTAATCTTTGTATATCATCTCTTGATTTCTAACTGTGAGGGATTATTAGATTCACTATCTTGGTGGATCGAATGTTCTAGCTAGGGTTTGTGTTGCCTGGGTTGTTGGTGGCTTCAGACCAGGGCTTCTTGAGTGTGTTCTCTCATCTGTGGGCTTCGAGTAACAATCTTGTAACAATTAGCCGAATTCCTTTGTGGAACAAGTCTGAGCCATCGATAATCAATAAAATTATTCTGGGGAAAAATAGTGTAATTAGGGAATGGCTTCTTTGGCAATTACAATGATACCCAACACATGTGACAATTGATAGGACTTCACATAATAGTTAAAGATATTACTAAAAAAATATTAAAATTTATTTAGACTTATGCTGCTTCATATCCGGTAACACTTCAGTTCATAGTATGTGACACTCCGTTTATGATTGGTGATACTTAGCTTCATATCTGGTGACACTTCATTGTGACCCGGATCCAGGTCGGATCTTAATATCCGTCTAACGTTTTATGACCCGTTAGACGGTCTAACACAAGTCTTTGTCTTACAAAAATGTTTAATTTATTATGATTTATTTAAATTTTGAATATTTATTTAGGATCCATCATTCCATAACTAGAGTATATTAAAAAATATATAAATAAATAACTAGTTGTGGAATAGGATATGTAACACGAATTGACATTAAGGATCTGAACTTATTTATAAGATTGTGTATTTTAAGATACTCATAAGATTTTATTTATTTAATAACAAGATCATCAACACTTGTATGTAACTTAGTTGATGTTCCTTCCCTATGTAATGGTGAAAGACCCGAGTCAAATCTCAATCCCCCATCTCTAACTAAAAAAAAAGATAAAAATAACAAGATCATTGCAAAATTAGTTTTCTCGTCTAAAATCATTGATAATTTTGAAAAAAATATTATTATTAAGTTCACTAAGTAATATTTTCTTATCAATTGTGAATTACTTTAGCAAAACTTTAACATGATTTTTTTAGACTCGTTCGTAGACTTTCAACATTTTTAAGATGTGGAAACTTACTCGAGTTACTGAAAACAAACTTTAGCCGAATCTTATAATGTGTAATACCATATAAATAGTTAACACATGTTAGGCCTTGCATAATCATAGATTTTAATATTACTAGCAAATATAATATTTAAAGTATCATATGTATCTATCACACCATTATATTAGTAGCAAACAAGTCCCTAAGTATATTATTCATCCTTCTAATTAAAAAAAAGTGCAATAACCCGACATTTTATACGCTTAGCATTGTGTATTTATGTTTGGGTCGTCATGAATCATGATAATTGTATGAGTTTAAGTTGAATTGGTTAATTTGTTCCTAAACAAAAACTATAAATTGTGCCTCACACTCGTTTTACTAAAGTCCTGAGTTCATTTTGGCGTTCTATTGGGATGGTACCTATATTTCAAAATGATCGAGGTTCGAGAACCTCTAATATTTGGATTTTTGTTTCTCCAAATATTTCCCATGTTGTGATAGCCTCTTCGGATCAATATGTATTGTTGGAAGTTAAATCACAAATTTCAACTGGATTGGTGGCTGTGGTTCATGGATCCTCATCATATATCAAATGCCGACGACTTTGGTTGGATCTTAGTGTTCTATGTGGTTCTTTCATTATCTTGGGTGATTTCAATGTTGTTCGTGGAGCTCATGAGCGTCGTGGATGTTCTAATCCCCCTTCACAAACTTGTGCTGATTTTAATAATTTTATTGGGGATTTGGAGATGATTGAGGTTGTTAGCAATGGACTGTCCTTCTCATGGTCTAGTCGATGATTTTTTCCTGCTTTAATGAAAAGTATAATCGACCGTGCGCTAATATCTTCTGCTTTTCAAGAGAGGTGGACTGGAGTTTCTTCTACTTTTTTGCCAAGGTCATGTTCGGACCACTTGCCTTTGATTGTCTTTTGCTCTCTTCCGAATGTGCATGGTGTTCGTCCTTTTCGGTTTTGGAACATGTGGACTCACCATGAGGCCTTTCTTCAAGTGGTTCAAAATTCTTAGGATGAGAGAGTGCCAGATCATAGCAAAATTCGTATGGTCATGACCAAGCTTAAGCGCTTGAAGGGAATTTTGAAGATTTGGAATGTCACTGTTTTTGAAAATTTTAATTCCAAAATTTCTAAATTACAAAATAATTTGTCTGGCATTTAAGAAGATATCTCATTGAATGGATATTCGGAAGAGAGGATTGAGAATGAGATTGCTATTCAGGCGGAGATCAATAGCCTTCTGTTAGTGAAATCTTCTCACATGCAACAGCAAAGCATAATTGAATGGTTAAATGATGGGGACAGCAATACAAAATTCTTTCATGATAGACTTAAAGTTTGGCGTGCTCGCACAACGGTGGAGGTGATGTCAATAAATGGGGATCTTGTGCGAGTCACGAGGTCATTGTAGGACATGTGAATTATTTTCAAAATTTATTTACACACTCAAATGCTTCAAACACGGATTTTAGTTCGGAGGACCAGGTGATTCCGAGTTTATTATCTGATCAGCAAAGTAGTGAGCTAATGGTTCAGCCTTTGTTGAAGAAGTTAAAGGCGCGGATTTTTCATTAGATACTAATAGTGCGGTTGGTCCTGATGGGTTCACTGGAAAATTCTTTCAGGTGGCTTGGGAGATTGTGGCTTTGGATGTTTATAATACTGTGGTTGAATTTTTTTGATTTGGTCATATTCCGCCAGGATTGAATTCAAGTTTTTTGATCCTTATTCCAAAAAAAGAGAGCGCTTTAATGGTGGAAGATTACATGCCGATTGCTCTCAGTAATTTTTTCTTCAAAATAATTGCTAAGATCTTGGCATCTCGTTTGAATAATATTGCATCAGATATCGTGTCTAACCAGCAGTATGGATTCATTCAAGGGCAGCACATACACGATGCTATTCTCTTGGCATCTGAAGGGGTCAATTCTCTCAATCGTACTCATGCAGGAAAAAATATGGCTTTAAAGGTTGATATCACCAGGGCTTTTGATACAACTCAATTGGGTTTTTTTTACAAAGAGTGCTGAGGAAATTCGGGTTCTCGGTTAAGTTCTGTGATTGTATTCATAATATCCTTAGCTTGGCTAGGCTCTCAGTGTTATTAAATGGAAAGCTGACTGGATATTTCACTTGTTCGAGAGGTATTTGACGAGAAGACCCCCTATCTCCTCTTCTATTTGGCATTGCAGAAGAATTTCTTAGCTATTCGATTTCTTGTGCTGCAATGTCGAATAAATTGGCTCCTATGACTTATGGTCGGCGGGTACAATTCTCGACACATATTCTCTACGCGGATGATGTGTTTATTTTTTACCGGGCCACTACTTCAAATTTTAAGATGTTGGCTAAAATCATGAATGTCTATGCTGGAATTTCGGGACAGGTTTGTAGTCGTGTGAAGTCTCGGGTGTTTTATGGTAGGGGTGTCAAACGGAAATTGAGAGTAACCCTTGAGTCACGGCTAGGATTCACAAAGGGTTCCTTTCCTACCGTTTATCTTAGAGTTCCAATCTTTGAAGGTCTTCCAAAAATTCAGCATATGAGGCCTATTGTCGATAGGATCATTGCAAAGTTTGATTGTTGGGCTGGTAGGAGTCTCTCTATGGCGAGACAGATTTGTCTTATTAAATATGTCATCACAAGTTCAGCAATTCACTTTATGATGGTGTATTGTTGGCCTGCTTCTCTGATTAAAATTTTAGATACTGTTGTGTGAAATTTTTTATGGACAGAGGATATTAACAATCATTCTTATACGGCTGTTAATTGGGTAAGGACGTGTGCCATTATGGAAGAAGGAGGTCTTAGTTTGTCTTCTTTTAAGGAGATGAATCGAGGTTTATTAATTAAGCTTGCATGTAATTTCATTACCTCTCAAGCTCCGATTATGATGTTAGGTCGTACAAGATTTTTCAATAATTCTTTACGACTTAAGCGTGTGGTGTTTTCTTCTACGTGGCCTGGTGTTCGACCATTGGTGAATGATCTTCTTCAGGATTCTTTCTGTATTATTGGAAGTGGTTTGTCTATTGATTTTTGGCATGATAATTGGCTCGACTATACTATTGTTGATAAATTGAAGATTCCTACCATGGTGCATGCAACGTTTGTGGATAAGGTGGGGGATTTTCTTATGAATGGGACGTGGACTTTCACACACTCCTTTGCTCAATGATTTTTGGATTTGATCAAGGACATCCTACGTGTTCCTATTAGTCAGGGGGAAGATTAGCGTGTTTGGAAGAGATCGTTGCATGGGACGGTTTCGGCTAAGGTCGTTCGGCTTCACACCAGAACGTATTTTCCAAATGTTAAATGGGGAAAATGGATATGGGATTCTCAAATTTCAATCTGTCATTCCTTAGTTAGCTGGCGTCTTTTTCTTGATCGTCTACCTACGATGGATACTCTCCATGGTTTTATTGGCCCGAGTATGTGTGCTATGTGCAAAAGAGCATTGGAATCGATGGATCATCTTTTTTGGGATTGCCCCCTGGCGGCTGTAGTCTGGAGATGGGGTTTTGATATATTTCAGATTAATCATTTAGCTGCAACGTCGATTCATGAGGCTTTTTTACATTTTATGGACCAATCATTTAGCTCGCAGCTTGCGTTTTTATGGAGGTCAGCAGTTGTGACCACGATCTGGTGTCTTTGGACATTTTGTAATAAGGCAATTTATGAGGACATTTCACCTACTCCTCTCTTGTTGATTTTCATGATTCGTGTTGCCCTTCGTGAGGTTTCGTTAATAAGGGGCTCAAGAGGCTACATGAAGAACATGGTTGTTGATCTTGTTACGTTGAAAGCTTTAAAGGTTCGCCCTTGAATGGCTCCTCCTCGTCAAATGATCTTGGTCTTTTGGAAACCTCCTCCTCTGGGTTGGGTGAAAATTAATACTGATGGGGCTGCTCAGGGTGCTCCAAGTAGAATGACGGCAGGCTGGGTTTTTAGACGTGTGGATGGATCTATTATGTGTTGTTTTCACAGTGAGGAAGAGATTGGATTTACTTTTCTCGCTGAATTGTCTGCGGTCATCATTGCTATGGAGTGGGCCATGAATTTGTCTCTAGACTTTATTTCGCTAGAGGCAGATTCGGTCTATGTTACTGCTCTTTTATTTTCCCGAAGTTTGCAGGTGCCATGGATTCTGAAGGCTCGTTGGCGGTGGGTTCTGGATTATATTTCTACTATACATTTTTGTGTGTCTCATATTTTTAGAGAAGGCAATAGTGTAGCTAATTTGTTAGCTTCTCCTCTTGTTCTTCTGGTTTTTGGTTTTCGTGTATTCCTTGTATTATGGATGCTATTCGTAAGGACATGTGTGGTCCTGGTTATTTCCGCTTTGTCTAGAGGAGTACTCTTTTTTCCATATGGTTTTTTCCACGCTGGGTTTTCCATATGGGTGTTAGCTAGGCTCCGGTCCTTTGAGGTTTCGTCTTGTGATATCCGGAATTTTTAGGTTCGCTTTTTTTCTCCTTTTCTTTAATACAATTCATTTAAAAAGAAACTATAAATTGGTTAAACTATGAACCACTTTATGTGTGACTTCAAGATATCATGATCTTGTATTTTTCTGTTTAGTTTTCCAATAAATCATAGTTGGGCTGCTTTACACAAGATGCTCCAAACCAATAGGTGCGATGGCGTGTGTAGTGCACGAGTCGAGATTTATTATTATTTTATTATTTTAAAGATTTTTCTAAAAAAAATTCTAAAATGGAATTAGTGAGCCTAAAATTAAAGTAAATTATTTTAAATTTATTTATCAAGTGATTCGCACAGTGCACTCGTTCAATGCTAACGAGTGGGCTCGTGCATTGCGCTCGACAATTAATTTTTTTGAATTAAATATAAATCATAATTGAGAATAATAAATCCCATTTATTATACATAATTAGGATGTAATAACCTCGTTTAAGTAAAGTAGTAATGATGATGTCTTTTAGGATACACGTAATATATTTTAGTGTTATGAATGATAGTTTTTAAGGCAGTTTTTTTAATGGGGTGGGTTAAAGACGAAGTTACATGTTAGCTAGGGGTAACCTTGGCCCCCTCAAATTTTAATATTTTTAGTGTATGTGTGTGTATTAATATTAATAATTTAATTTTTGAACATTTATTTGCATATTTTACTTATTATTTAAAAAAATATTTTATATACTTGAGAAATTTAGTTTTATAATTTGTTTAATGGTGTATTTTGATATTGATAAGTGCATTTAGTCTATGGTTTTTCGAGTCATTTTAATATTATAAATGTCTTTTTTGTTTCTATTTTGAGTCAGAAAATAACGAGATATGGGGAAAAGGCATTGGAAGAAGTAAATCTGGAGAAAAATGGTGCTTTTTAGCCCTCTAATAGGATGAATTGGGCATTCAACAACTTTTTCAGCAAGGGTCAGCAAAATAGAAGTTTCGTGACCATAACAAAGAGAAATTAAGCTGAGCAGAGGATGTCGAGCCCATAGTACTCACGCAGATTCAAAGAGGCAATGATGAGGGCACAAACGTGAATTTTGGAAAGTGGTTGAGATGGATAAGGATCGTCGGAGACATGATTCTAGTTGAAGCTAGCGATGAGGAGATAAGTCAAGATCCCTGAAATTTCGGATTCAGTTCAACCAACTTGAAGATACGCCTTATCCACTCAGGTTGTTAAGGGCATGAGAAATATGGCAAACAGTTGAAGACCCTCATCTGTGGGGAATTTGATTTGATCATTGTACTCATTTAAATACTAGTTCGATTGCTGGAACATACTCACTAGAATATCTATTTTCTACATTTTACTTATGTACTTTCATTTTTAACGTTTTAGTACCTATGAACAATCTCGGGCCTTATCCCCGTAGGAAACATGAATTCTTTTTAATGTTGTTTATATTCAATATTGGTATTGGACACCTTTTGATTCAATTTTAGTAAATTATTTCCGTTTATCAAGACTTTTTTTCAGTTCCTTATATTATAAGTGGATAGATTTTTGTTCTGGGTTCGAACAAAGATGAAGATTTAACACACACTTAAAACTCGTGAGGCCTTGTGGACATATTACTGTATGAATGAGTTTCTGCCAAGTTTTGTTGTTATGATAAAAGAGGGTGTGTTTAATATGACTAATGTGGCTGATAACTCTTTAGTTGTAATGGGCACACTAAAGTTAAGAGGATTAATGAATCGTGACTGTGAGTTAATCCAATGGTAGCTGGGACTTAGTAGATTGTTCTGGCACACGAGGAATCAGTAAACACAAAAGACTTGAGTCCATCTAGAGGCACAATGGTTCCTATCATTTACATCTCTTAGGGGAATCGAGAGGTGGGTGGTAGGTTAGGGATTTAATCGATGAAGAATCACTTTTAAATCTAAATTGAAAGGATAAAGATGAGATACAGAGAGGAATTCGGTCTCCATAACTGAAATATTCAATCATATGGGAAAATTGGTTTGCCCATGATAAATCCAAAATCTCTCGTGTTTTAGTGTATCTTCTCGTTCTATTATACTTTGTTTTTTCTCTTTTTGAGTCGAAAAGAGCCAAAATGGGCACAAAATGAGCAGAAGGGAGCAGAATCACACATGGAGGGCACTTCATGCCAATGATACCAAGATGGGCAATGACTTCTTAGAGAAAATCTCTCTACTCGAGCTTGGCCATAATGTCCACAATTCAGCAATGCTAAAGGAGAAGGTCGTGATCGCACCCACAACACCCCTAGGATGATTACAGAAGAGAGAAAGGAGAGCGGGAACAACATCAACTTTGCCAGCTAAATCAGGAGCAGTGCACACGTGTCGCAGAGGGCAAGCGGAGCTATAAAAGGTAAGTCTGACCGCATCTCTGAAATTCTAGAGGCGGATCAGCTAAGTAAGGAAGTTGAAGATAGGGGATCTTGGGCACGATGAGTACAGATTCAACATACAAGATCTGTTAGTGCATCATTCAACACTAAGTGTTTTTAGATTGTCATGATCTTTATAGATTCAAAGAACACAAAGGTTTTAGTTTTTCAAGTTTTAAACACCATGTTCTGGACATTATGATATGAACATTCCGCTGCCAATCTGATTGAAGATTGAAGAATGTATTTGAGCATGTTCATGAACATGATCATGTACATAGTTGTCTAGAGAGCTTCCAAGAGAAATGTCAAGCTGATTTCAATGAGCTGAAGTTATCTTTTCAAGATGAACGTTTCAGAATAGAAGATGCCTTGTTCAAGATGGAAAAAGGCGAGTTCTATTCAAAGAAGGCATCTAACTAGAAGAAGTCTGAAATAAACTAGGAAAGTTTTCTTTTAGAGTTTGATTCAAAATAGGACAATTTGATTACCTTGTTAAGGTTATGTCTTGTGTTTCTAAATAGCCTTAGAATCGGACTAGTTAGAAAGAGAGAGGTTTTATGAATACACAAGAGCTAGAGAGTCTAAACAGACTTCAAGTTTGATGCATAGTATTAGGGTAGACTAGGTTTGATCCTTGTCATCATTGTGTGTCTAGTCTGTATTTGAATTTCTTTCATACACAATTAGAGGAGTCTCAGGAGAGATTTCATGTGGGAACTAGAGAGAATCTAGGTTGTTAGGGGATCTCACAATTCAATCCATCGAAAGAGGTTGTAGTGTAGGAAAGGGATTGACACGCTATTTATTAACAAATAAATCATATTGCAAGTGCACGGTGTTATTGTAATACCTAGGTGAACAAGAGTATCGTATCCCACAGAGACCATCTTTACTCATTCTTAAACATAAGCACTTAATTAATATCTAGACTCAGAACACTCAAATAAAAAGAAATAAAAATAACAAGCATAAAATAAAGACTCAAAACAATATAATACTGAAATAAACAAATAGACGAAAACCCTAGGCTTTAGGAAAACTGGATTTACTATATCTTTTTACAATATTCATTGATTCTCTCATCCCGACTAATTATCTAGTCTTTAATCTATCAATGGTGGGGGATTACTAAACTGTTATCATGCTGCTGTTTAAGGCATATACCATAACATAGATATAATGAGCATGCATTTCACTGTGGTCGGTTCTTCACACATATCATTACTCCTAATCAAGTACTCGAAGATCTATTCAACCCTATGTGATATTTGTTCACTTGGTCGGTCTTTCCAAGCACACATAATCTGATTACTATCTTTCTATCATTAATCATTCTCTAATCAGTGCTTCAGATTAACGACTAGCATGCATAAATGGTGATCAAGCATTCATACAAGATATAAAATAAATCATAGAAACCAAACCCCCAGAGATAGCAGGAAGAAAAAGTAATCAACTCATATATAAAACCTATAGATTCCAATCCCTAAAACATAGCTATAAAATTAGCTAGACATAATAAAATAAATGAACAACATCAGAGTTTCAGTATTCATGATAGAAGAAATAAAGAAAACCAAAGAACAAGATGTAATTCAATGACTTCATCTTTTTTGCAATGGTACTTCGTCTCTAGCAATCTTGACGCCTCCTTTTGAGTAGACGACAACTCCTTCTTCTTTCTCCTCTTCTTGGACGTGAATAGGGCGTCCTTTCTCTCTCTCAATGTGTGTGACTTGTTATTTTTTCGTGCATCAAAATAGAGGTTTTTATATGTAGGTTAGAAACCCTGAAATGGAGTGAGAAAATCAAGTTCTAGCGGATCCGTCACACCCGGGTCGACCAAGCCATCTGGGCTGACCAAGCCATCCGGGTCGACCCAGAGTCTCATTTTTGCATAGGGTCGACCTAGGCCAGCTGAGCCAGGTCGACCCACTCCTTCACAACTTACACTGTGTCGGGTCGACCGAGCTCTCCCGGGTTGACCCACCCCTACTTTAAGTTGGGCTTTGGATTTCTTTAGGTTTTGATAACTTAATCTGGTCCGTTAGACTTCCATTAAGTATTTAATTAAGCTCAAAATCCTAATTAAACAGCCCTTTAACTCCTCTTGTCCATATTAAGTAGTTTTTCTCAAAATATGCAATGAAATCACAATAATTACTGCAAAACTAGCAAACACATCAAAAACTCCAAAAGATAATAAACTAAGCACAAAACTATATAAAATACACAACTCCACATAATAAAGTGCATCAATTCATATTCAAAAGTTGTGGAAAATAAACATCTGTCAAGGGTCGAGTGACGGGAGGTCATCGTGTAATAGTCTTTGTAACCTTGAAATGGAGTAGTGGATTATTTCGCACGGACTTGTGAAGTCCCTCCTGACATAGATCAGTTGATCGAATAAGGTTACCAATCTCGTGCCATTTACTTGCTTTATATTTAGCATTCTGACTTGATATGTTCGTAATAATATTCATGTACATGATTAAGAACATGTTCCTATCTGCATGGTTTATGTAACTTCAATTGGTACCAGAGTGGGTCACCTTTGGTTCAATTTAGAAAGTTGATGGAGCCGCTGTGGGCACAAGAAACCCACACAAATTTAATCCAGACAAAATGCAAAGCTGCTGAGGGCACTAAGAAAGTAAAAAATGAAAGGTTGACTGCATCCCTGAAAATCAGGATTGGATCAACCTTATATGGAAAGTGCATCTCTCCAGTATTTTAAGTAGGGAACATCAAAGATCCACCATAAAATATTGCTGGAATATCTTACCCCACAAGGAAAGAATCTGCCAAATAAGAAAAGTCCTGGGCATGTTGATATCCAATCCAGAATTGAAGATGGGCCAGTCCATAGGCCAAATTTGAATCTTGACCTACTTGTATAAATACTTGATGTATAGATCCTATTGAAAATATCTAGAAAACATCAAATATATAGTATAGGACGCTGCATAGTTAGTTTTTGTTCTTGGTTTTCTCTAATAACCTGGGGGCCTTGTGCCCTCAAGATGTAGCTAATTTAGTTTATATTTTCAAGTTGGAGTTGGAGCCAATTTTTATTCTTCAAATAAAGTAAGTTTAATTTATTAATTATGGTTTATTTTGTTTCTTTATCGTGTTAGGAAATTTTTGATTTCCTAAATAATCTAAATATGGGTAGCATATTTTTATGCAATTATATTTGCTATTTAAATATTTGTGCACTTAATTAAATGGTCTTAATAAGGTAATAGTTCATGGGCTGCATGATTGATATGGAATTAATGAGTAGATACCAAATACTATTCTAAGTAGGGTTTTATGGGTGCCCTAATTAAATAGTATATATAGCCCCTTGGTTATTGACACACTATTTATTAACAAATAACTGTACCGCAAGTGCACAGTGTGTTTGTAATACTTAGGTGAGCAAGAGTATCGTATCCCACAAGGATTGGAGCTCGAGAAAATTACCAGACTAAAACACAGGTAAAATACCAATATCTAGAAATGAGAATTCAATAGAAATAGAAAATATGATGAATACAATAAACAAGAAAAATAAAATCACAGAAAATAAATAAACACTTAACAAATAAAGGAAACATAGGATTCTAGGGATCATGCGCCTAAAACAGACATCAGATTTATTTATTGCTTACTTAACCTTCGTTACTTCATTAGAGATGAGAAATCACTAATATGCTATCATACTGTTCATAGAACACTTGTCATAACATAGAAATAATAAGCATGTACTTCACTGCGGTCGGTTCTTCACACACGTTATTACTCACAATCACGTTTCTTGGACTTAAATCCCTATGCAACACTAGTTGATGTGACCCGGGACTAAATGACCAACGCGACACAAAAGACGCGGAAGCTAAGGATTGAAACTACGTCGGTACAGTAAGGATTCTATACTCGATTATCTAGACGACTAAGACTCAACTAAAATACCTAGACAATATCACACAAAATAACACAAATCCAACAAGGTGAGGGCTGTTTTGGACGGCTATGATATGGATAAGGATGATGGAATTTCGAAGATGATGATTAGGTTTAGAAGGGTTAGAGTAGATAGGGTATGATAGAGTTGTAACGGACTTACGGATTGAACGAGATGAACTCGAATTTGAACACGCACGTGGCTAGACTTGAAACGGATGTGGATGGCTTATGGTTGTCGTTGAAGATGGTGGCTGGACGATGGAGGTGTTGTGATTTGCAACCCGATTAATCCCCGGCGTATCTTGTACGACGAAAACGAATCTCAAAGTTACTCCTCGGTAGCGAGTTCACCCTAATTCCTCATGTGAATTAGAACGTTCCCTTGATGTAAGACTCAAAGTTTTCTAGGCTTCAAGAATGATAATTTTCGAGGAAAACAATCAAAAGCTTTAAACGGTTGAGACACAAATTGAATGCAAAAGCAATTTTAATCAATAATGTCTAAAATATCAAAGTAACATGATTCCCCTATTTATAGGGCTTAGTATGCACGAAAATAAGGTAGAAAAAAGGCCTAAAATCTGATCCAAAAAGGATCTCTAACTATACTAGAAAAATACCTAAACTAGAATTCTATTCAAGGTAGGAAATTGCCTTAAATACAATTCTAGTCAAACCTATGATATTATGAACGAAAATTACACTTATTAATTAATTAAAAACTGATCTAAACTATAGTCTAAAGTAATTAAATAAATACTATAGTCTAGATAAAAATCAACCCTTTAATTAAATTAAATCAAGGGTGAAAACAGCTCCATGCACAAATGCACTTCTTCTTGCTCTCTTCTTCAACTCTTCAAGTTATATTCTCCATGGTATGATCTTGATCTTCATTAGTTAATAAATTAACTAAAGTATGGCTGCACTTTGCATCTTCTAATTCCTCAAACTTCTTGCGAATCATCACTTGGAAATAACCTTGCAATTTCTTCGCTCGAAGTCGCGTCATTGGACCTTTGAATTGCAGCTCGGGTTCAAGGCCTTCAATGCCTTGCATGGCTTCATCATTCCCCCCCTGCTGAAGAGAATTCTTCCTCGAATTTGGATCATCGTCGAGATCGAACTCATCTGCAACAAACGGAGATAAATCAGCAACATTGAAAGTTGAAGAACATTTATACTCACCGGGAAGATCAATGCGGTAAGCATTGTCGTTTACACGACTCAGAACTGTGAAAGGACCATCTCCACGTGGTGACAACTTGGACTTTCTCAGATTCGGAAACCGTCCGGGACTCAGATGAATCCAAACGCGATCGCCGGGCTGAAATATCACTTGCTTGCGTCGCACGTTTCTGGAGGCGGCCGTTTACTTTCCTTTGTGCTCAATGCGAGCACGCACTCTCTCATGTATCTCCTTAACTTGCTCAGCTCTTCTCAAACCTTTAACACTTGTTAGATGCTCAACAGGTAAAGGTAACGAATCAGTAGGCGTTAACAGATTAAATCCATAAACAACCTCAAAAGGAGACATATTAGTAGAAGAATGTACCACACGATTATATGCAAATTCAGCGTAAGGTAAACACTCTTCCCAAGACTTCAGATTATTTTTAATTAAGGACCTAAGTAGTGTGCCTAAAGTGCGATTCACAACCTCAGTTTGACCATCGGTTTGTGGATGACATGCAGTAGAAAACAACAACTTAGTCCCTAATTTTCCCCACAAAACTCGCCAAAAGTGTGCTAAAAACTTGGAATCCCTATCACTAACAATAGTTTTAGGAATACCATGCAATCTAACTACATGCACAAAGAACAGATTTGCAATATGCACAGCATCATCAGCTTTTCTACATGCAATGAAATGCGCCATTTTAGAAAAACGATCAACAACCACAAAAACAGAATCCTTACCCGATCTAGACCTAGGTAATCCTAAGATAAAATCCATAGACAAATCAATTCAAGGTGAACTAGGAGCAGACAGGGGCGTGTATAAACCAAATGGATGTGACGTAGACTTAGACCTATGGCAAGTAACACATCTACTACACACATGCTCAACATCTCTTCTCATATGCGGCCAATAAAAATGCTCATGCAGCATGCTTAATGTTTTACTCACACCAAAGTGACCCATTAAACCTCCCGCATGCGATTCTAACACAAGTAGCTCACGCATAGAACAACTAGGAATGCATAACTGCGAACCACGAAATAAAAATCCATCATGCAAGAAAAATCCATCAAAAGACTTAGACTTTTTCGAACACTCATCAAAAATCGAAGCAAAGAATGGATCACATGCATACAGACTCTTAATAGACTCAAAACCAAGCATTCTAGCATGCACTAAATTCAGCAACGTGTACCGTCTAGATAGTGCATCGGCTACAACATTGTCTTCTCCTTTCTTGTATTTGATGACGTACGGGAAGGACTCGATGAACTCGACCCATCTCGCATGCCTCTTGTTCAGATTTTGCTGCCCTTTCAAATGCTTTAAGCTCTCATGGTCCGTGTGAATCACAAACTCCTTTGGCCACAGGTAATGCTGCCACGTCTCCAATGATCTCTTCAATGCATACAACTCTTTGTCATAGGTAGAATAACGCAGATCTGCACCATTCAATTTCTCATTGAAGTAGGCAACTGGACGCCGTTCCTGCATCAAAACAGCACCAATACCTATCCCGGAGGCATCACATTCAATCTTAAAAATCTTATCAAAATCAGGTAAACACAAAACAGGTGCATGACATAAAAGATGTTTTAAACGTGTAAATGCTTCATGCTGTACTTTACCCCACTCAAACTTACGATCCTTCTTACTTAGCTCAGTAAGAGGCGCGACAATGCTAGAGAAATCGCGCACAAAGCGACGATAAAATCCGGCAAGGCCGTGAAAGGATCGAACCTCTGTGGCTGACTTGGGCGTTGGCCATTCTTCAATCGCTTTGATTTTAGAACGGTCAACCTCAATACCACGGACACTCATAACAAAACCAAGAAATACAACCTCTTCTAAACAAAAAGAGCATTTAGATAGATTTCCATACAACTTGGCTGATCTCAGAATATCAAAAACACATCTAAGATGTGCTAGGTGCGCCTGTGCATTGTGACTGTAAATCAGGATATAATCAAAGTACACAACTACAAATTTCCCAATCACATCACGCAAAACATGGTTCATTAATCTCATAAAAGTGCTCGGTGCATTAGTGAGACCAAAAGACATAACTAACCACTCATATAAACCATGCTTAGTCTTAAAAGCTGTTTTCCACTCATCCCCTTCATGCATTCTAACTTGAAAATAACCAGAACGCAAATCAATTTTGGAAAAGACTTTAGAACCGGATAATTCATCAAGCATATCATCTAATCTAGGGATAGGGAATCGATACTTTACTGTTATTTTGTTGATGGCGCGGCAGTCCATGCACATTCTCCACTCGTTGTTCTTTTTCGGCACTAGAATGACTGGAACTGCGCAGGGGCTCATCGACTCTCGAATCTGCTTCTTCTCAAGTAACTCTTTAACTTATCTATCGATTTCCTTGGTCTCTTCAGGGGATGTCCGGTATGCTGGTCGGTTTGGCAAGACGGCGCCGGGCTGGAAATCGATCTGGTGCTCGATCCCACGAACTGGAGGTAATCCACTTGGAATCTCTTCGGGGAACACATCCGCGAACTCCTCCATAAGTGGCTGCACAACACTAGGCAAAGAAACATCATTAATAGCACTTCTCTTATAAGATAGAAGAACAAAAGGTAAACCTGCTTTTAATGCTTTCTCTACGCCTTTCACTGAAATAAACAGGCTGCGGTTTTGATCTTTCTTTGCAGCTGATCCAGACGAATTCCCATGCACAAGGGAATCATTGGAGGATGGTTTAGGGGCTGAAGAAGTAGTAGTGGCGGCCTTCTTAGGGGTCGCGGTCGATTGGGTACCGTTAGCGGCAATCCGGGCTGCGGCGGCGGCCTCTTTTGCTATCTCAGCTCTAAACCTCTCTTGCATAATTCTCTGATCTTCTGCAACGGCTTTATGGGATAGTGGCTTGAGTGTAGTAGTCCGTCCATATCTCTTCACGATGTACGTGTTTGCGAAGCCATCATGAATCGTCTGTCTGTCAAACTGCCATGGTCTACCTAACAACATGTGTGCTGCATCCATAGGAATAACATCATAAACAACAGAGTCAGAAAATCGACCAATAGAGAATGAAACATTTACCTGAGCCGTTACTTTGATCTCTCATCGATCCGTAAGCCACTGCAACTTGTATGGCTTCGGATGCTTTATGGTGGTCAGTGCCAATTTGTCAACTGCATACTGGCTCATGGCGTTGATCACACTCCCACTGTCTATTATCATCGAGCAGGTCTGGTCTTTGATAGTAACACGTGTGAAGAAAATGTTCTCACGTTGATCCGGATGCTCTTCTTCACGATTGATGCTCAGACTGCGTATAGACACAAGACTAAGATGAGGAAGCTCGGGTTTCTCTTCATCCGAGTCGACTGGAGGCATCTCTGGCTCCTTCTTGGTGTCAATTACGGGCTGGTCCTCGTCCTCACTGGCTGACTCAATCTCATTCTGTTCGGTAATGAACAGAACACGCCGGTTCGGACACTGGTTTTGAAAGTGGCCCCAACCTTGGCACTTATGGCACTGGATGTCTCTAGCTCGATTCTGATTGGCACTAGGTGCTGGGCTGGGTGGATTAGGTCATGTATAGGCTGGTCTGGACTGTGGTGCCAGTGTAGACTCGGGTCTACAACTGGACTGCGGTGTAGAACGGTCGAAACGCCGCTCGGACGGTCCGGACTGACCTCGGGGTCGAGTAGGCTCAGTAGAAGGGGTAGAAGATGATGTGGTATTCATACCTTTGTTCCATGGGGGTCGAACAGGGGCTAAACTGTGGTGTGATCTCCGTCTTTCCTCTCTGAGCTGTCTCTCCACAATTGATGCGTAGTGCACCATCTCTTCTATACTTGTGAAGTTCTTGAGTTCGACTTCACATGCGATGTCAGGATTCATGCCTTCAATGTACCGAATGATGGTAGCATTTAAGGTCTCTTGTTTCCCAACCCTATTCAGGGCAGTCTCAAGCTCCTTGTGGTATTCTTCAACTGATCGGGTCCCTTACTTGATCCGGGTGAGCTTCTTCTCGAGCTCTCTCTCATAATGTACAGGAATGAACCTGCCACGCAACAATCCTTTCATCTCTTCCCAAGTATCGACGGGTGGATATCTCTCACGTCGGCGTCGATCCTGCTGCATCTCCCACCATGAGGCTGCGTAGCCTCGAAACTCTAATGATGCCAACTTAACCTTCTTCTGCTCAGGAAAGTCATAGCAGTCGAAGATCTTCTCAACCTTACGTTCCCAGTCCAAGTACAGATCAGGATCGTGAAGGCCTTGAAACTCTGGAATGCTTGTTTTGATGTTGCTCAACAAGCTGTCGGGATCTGCACATCGGGGTGCTTGTCTGTAGGGCAGACGTGGTCGGTCACATCTCTGATACGGATTATACTCAGCCTCTAACTCCTCTGCATAGTAACCATAGTCTTCTTCAGCTTCACGATCATAGTGATCATTAAACTGCACTTGAGGTTGGTGCCGCTGAGCTTGTGGTGCCCCAGCATTCGCCCTGGCTGGCTCGACTACATGAACTTTTGGCTGACGAGCTGCTTCAGGCTGATGAACTACTTCTGGCTGTTGGACAGGAATTCGAGCAGCAATAAGCTCAAGTTGTGCCATCAGCTTGGCCAACGAACTATCTAGCTTATGCTCCAGTTTTTGATGGTGGAATTGGGCATCCCATGGTTGTGGCATCGATGAAGCTGCATCTGTATGAGAACTAGGTGAAGCGGGTGCCTTATCACGTGTTTTGTTATACCCATCTCTGGATTCCATGCGTACCTGCAAACAATGAACAAACGTGAAAGGAAAACAGGGTGTAGGACCTCACAATTCCTCACAATCACTCGGGTGTTCTCTCTGTATTTTACCCCTCATGTATGCTCTCAAGTATGTAGTGGTGCTCGTGTGATAGGTGTGTATATGGTGGTGTTAATCAACTCTTCCGTTGCTTGAAATCGGTTTCTCTCGAACTTCTGGGGGCGATTTCACGTTGAAGCTGATGGAATTTGGCCTAAAAAGCCCTTATGTCACAACAAAGTGGTGTGTTTGGTTCGTCTCGTCGAGACGTTTGCGGAATGGTATGGTGGAGAAAAATCGGAGCTCGGGAGCAGAAATAGTAGGGAGAAGATGGAAAACCGGAAAACCGGGTGTGTTAGGGTAAAAGGTAGGAGAGAAATGAAGAAAGAAGTAAAGAAAAGGATTTGGATATGTATCAATCTATGTGACACAATCTAAATACCTTAATTAGTCTAGACTCTAGAAGGAAAGAACCAAAAATAAAATAAGATATCTAAGGTAGTTACCAAAATCAAACAAACTAAGAAGGAAACTTCCTAAAAGAAAGAGAATCTAAAAGGAAATAACCAACTATGGATTTGCACCTAAAAGGAAGGTACCAAAATAAAATAGAATACAAAAGGAAACAATGGATATACCTCTTTTTTTTTTTAATTTTCGGATTTTTTTTTATCCGATTTTTTTTTTGATCGTTTCTTTTCTCTGTTTTTTTTTTGGTACGATCTGATCCTCTCTTTTTTTTTTAAACAATGAACAATACGAAAATTAAGTTACAACTCGATAAAACCCGAACAAAATAAACGGGACAAATAAACGAGTATGGAACCACGAATGATATAAACCGACGTGGCTCTTGATACCAATTTATGATGTGACCCGGGACTAAATGACCAACGCGACACAAAAGACGCGGAAGCTAAGGATTGAAACTACGTCGGTACAGTAAGGATTCTATACTCGATTATCTAGACGACTAAGACTCAACTAAAATACCTAGACAATATCACACAAAATAACACAAATCCAACAAGGTGAGGGCTGTTTTGGACGGCTATGATATGGATAAGGATGATGGAATTTTGAAGATGATGATTAGGTTTAGAAGGGTTAGAGTAGATAGGGTATGATAGAGTTGTAACGGACTTACGGATTGAACGAGACGAACTCGAATTTGAACACGCACGTGGCTGGACTTGAAACGGATGTGGATGGCTTATGGTTGTCGTTGAAGATGGTGGCTGGACGATGGAGGTGTTGTGATGTGCAACCCGATTAATCCCCGGCGTATCTTGTACGATGAAAATGAATCTCAAAGTTACTCCTCGGTAGCGAGTTCACCCTAATTCCTCGTGTGAATTAGAACGTTCCCTTGATGTAAGACTCAAAGTTTGCTAGGCTTCAAGAATGATAATTTTCGAGGAAAACAATCAAAAGCTTTAAACGGTTGAGACACAAATTGAATGAAAAAGCAATTTTAATCAATAATGTCTAAAATATCAAAGTAACATGATTCCCCTATTTATAGGGCTTAGTATGCACGAAAATAAGGTAGAAAAAAGGCCTAAAATCTGATCCAAAAAGGATCTCTAACTATACTAGAAAAATACCTAAACTAGAATTCTATTCAAGGTAGGAAATTGCCTTAAATACAATTCTAGTCAAACCTATGATATTATGAACGAAAATTACACTTATTAATTAATTAAAAACTGATCTAAACTATAGTCTAAAGTAATTAAATAAATACTATAGTCTAGAGAAAAATCAACCCTTTAATTAAATTAAATCAAGGGCGAAAACAGCTCCATGCACAAATGCACTTCTTCTTGCTCTCTTCTTCAACTCTTCAAGTTATATTCTCCATGGTATGATCTTGATCTTCATTAGTTAATAAATTAACTAAAGTATGGCTGTACTTTGCATCTTCTAATTCCTCAAACTTCTTGCGAATCATCACTTGGAAATAACCTTGCAATTTCTTCGCTCGAAGTCGCGTCATTGGACCTTTGAATTGCAGCTCGGGTTCAAGGCCTTCAATGCCTTGCATGGCTTCATCACTAGTTCACTTGGTCGGTCCTTTCTAGCATCACATAAAATGATTCATCCATTTTATCCCACTAGTTAACCAGTCATGACTAGAATTTTCCAGCTAACTAGCTTGCATACACATGCTGTGGCCATCAACACACATATGAGAAATCCAAACCAAATAATCAAATGCGCAATAATGAACGGAAAAGATAATTCAATAAATCATGACATTCAATCCATTGTATTTGCAAACCCTAGAATCCCTAGAACAATTTAGCTAGATATCATGAAAGTAAAATAAAACAGAGTTTGAGTCATCATAGAATAAAAATAAATGACACTGATGATCTCGTGTAGCATTCAATTATCTTCTATGATAAAATCGCACTCCACAATGTCGAACTCTGCCTCTTCAACAGTCTTGATAATTTCCTCCGAGTAAAGATGGTGCTGAATGCCTTTTCCATCTTCTCGGGGTTTATGAAAGTATATCAATGATATGTTAGAGTGTTTCTCTGTGTTTGTAACTTTTGGTGCATCTGGAAATCGCGTCTCTCTCGAGTGGTAAGTGACAACTCCCTTCTAATTAGGTTTGGACCCCTAATTATAGGTAAAAACTCATGTATCCGTGGAGCGCATAGCACCGATCGACCGAGTTCAGTAGGTCGACCCAGAGAGCTGTTTTTACATAGAGTCGACCCAGGTGAAAAGTTAGGTCGACTGGGCCCTTTGCAATTTCTTTTTGACAGGGTCGACTGAGCCATCCCGGGTCGACCTAATGCATATTCAAACCGGACTTCGGATTTTGACGGGCTTTTATTACTTAATCCATTCCATTGAGCTTTAATTAAGTCATTAATTAAGCCCAAGGCCTAATTAAATCATTCCTTAACTTTCTTCAGCTCCAAATATTCAACAATTTCGTCACTTTATCTGAAAAAACAAACACATTAAAAACATCAAATGATAGGAATTTAGACACAAAACCTAGTAAATTACACAACTTCTTGAGATAAAAGCTATCATAACATGTCCAAAAGTTGTGTAAAATACACAGCTATCAGTTATGGTCCATAATACACTAAATCGAACGTAGTTTTTACTTCTCCTCATTTGGAAGAAAAATAAAGGTCCCATAGAAGGAATAAGGAGATTTAGTTGAGAAAGACCATAATACCAATTCTCTGTTCGTGTTCGGATCTAGAGATTGTTCATAAAGGTATCCTGCATCAAGATTTTCAATCTCAATGGATTCAGGTATTCCTATAATCTTTGATAATCTAGTGCGATGTTATGTTCCTAGAATATTGTATGATCTAGGATGGTTGAATTTATATTATACAAATTATAATTTCCAACATATTGTTCTTTACTTTATTAATTGGTAATCTTTAATCTGAATTGAATTAGATGAAGAATAAATAACATGAACTCGTGAGGCCGGAATGGGCATAACACTGTGTGAATTTTGTTCCGTCATGTAATCATTTGCTTTGTTGCATTAAAGTGGGCTAAGCTAGTTAATCATGGCTGATCACTCATTAATTAGAATTATGTTCACTACCTCTATACATGGTTAATGAATTGTAGCTGTGTGTTGATCATAAAGGGATGAGATTCATTACAGGTACTGTGGGCAAATGGAGAGATTAGTGTCTGCGGTAAATTGGGTCTGTCTAGGGCATAACGCTACCTTATTGTTTACAATCAATTGAGAGATCGGGGTTGGGAAACATGTTAGGGATTAGGGTACGATAGATCACCTCTAGCCTATACTGAAAGGATAGATTGGATACACAGAGAGAAATCTGGTGCCTTTTGTTGGAAAAATTGGATTTAATAGATTGAGTCGTGACTCATTTTATCTGATTTTTGGTGATCGGGTTATTTAATTTTGGAGGAATTAAATAGTGTACGATTGATCTATGTTTGTAGTAGATAATCGTAGTATTTTTATTTTCTCAAATCTGATTTTTGATGAGTGAGAAATAAATAGTTGAAATCGGTCACACAATTGGACATTTATGGTGTGTAGGATAATGTGTTTAAAGCATATTTAATTATCCCACATTGATTTCTTAACTTAGTTAAGAGGTGTATTTAAGTGTATTAACACTTAAGTGTAATAACTAAGCGCAAAAGGATATGGGCCATGAGCCCACACGCGCGCGCCCGCCCATGCCCGTGCCAGTGCTAGTGCTCGGTCTCGATCTCATCCTTAGATTTGGATCTTGGTATTTGGACTTTGGATGGACTTTGGGCGTACGTGGGCTTCCGGGGCCTAGCCGAGGCTGTAACTCCTGGAGGGACTTGATGACATAGCTGTAACTCCTGGAGGTTACACCACCTGGTTTGAATGCCCTCAAACCCTAGCTGTCCCCTATAGTGGAAATGTGTTTATAAATAGGACATTCTAGCATGCAAAAGATGCTACATTCAGCACAAGCACCTATCATCTTGCCTGCATAAGTTCCCTTCGTGTCTTACGTTCCCAGTTCTCGATGTTAGCTAGTTCGCCGGAGCCTTGCCAGAATTATGGTGTTACTACCAGAAGGATGAAGCATCTTTGAGAGACAATCCGTCTAACCGTGAGCACTAGCCGGGGCATATTTGTCTTGTAGAGAGAGGTCATCTCGAATCGGCTTGCCGGAATTTGATTCCAGTTCCAGTTTGTTTACTTTGTTATTTAAAATTTATTGTATCAATTCTGTTCTACTCTTCCTTCTTCTTGTGTACTTCAGATTGTAACGAATTCCAGAAGGTGTAATTCTTATAACACCTTTAACCAGATAATTAAATTCGCATAAGAAATCATCATGCCCATGACTGAGTCTGTTGCTTGATTCTAAGTCTTATTCATTTTGGATCTTATTATCTATTAATATTGTTTTTAGTTTTGTTGATTCTTTTTCTTAGTTCCCAACGTGACCACAACAAATCTCCCTCATTTTGTTACTGGTGACTGTGAAAGAAAAGATGCACAACTCCATGTGGGCATAAGGAAAATTATAAATGTATTTTGGTGGGCGAAATGACCGCATATCATCAACCCATAATCAAGTGAGTGTGTGCTAAATCAAATTATACTTCAATCCTGTAAATTTACATTAGCTCTCTACGACCGCTCGTCAAGATCTTATTGCATGTGTGAACTATTATCTAACCTATTCGAAAATCAAATTTTTTAATCATACTATTGTAGTTTTATTTAAGGAAAAAATTTGGGCCCTCAATCAAATTTATGACTCGATCACTGGACAGGTTGGCCTACCAGTTCAGGTGGATTTGTCAGTTAAGGTGAATTAACCCGTGAAATTAATCCGTCTGACCCTAGCTTTGCAGTACACACATCGCCATCCGTGTACTTAAAACTTTGTGATTCTAGTTTGGCTTTCTTTCCAAAAAAAAAGTTGAGTTTGTTGATAGACCCATAAAACACTTTTAAATTTTAATAATATAATTTAGAACACACACTTAATGATGAAGCATTGCCTAGGATTCAAGAAGATAATCCGGAGCTGCAAATGATTAGACCGATCACAAGACTATGAGCAAAGAAATTGCAAGGCTATTTCCAAGCCTATGTGCGACGCAAGTTAGAGGAAGAAGAGATTGTGCATTGCAGCCCTAAATGGATTACCATGTTGTCTATTGAAGATGAAGATGAAGGCATGAAGTTGGAGACGAATACTTAAAGAAAGAAGAAGGATTTCGACGTGTTGCATGGCTCGTGCACGTCGAACTCATGCAAGAATTATTTCGGATATTTGGGCAGCCCATGGAGTTCAATTAATTCAGCCCAATTCAAAATATTAGAGTCCAATTATGAAGGCCCAAAAGTGTTGGGTTTTATTTATCAATTAGATAGATTTTTATTATTTTATTTTTGGTCCTTTTGGATTTGCCTTAAATAGAGTTCTAATTAAGGTAGGAATCCTAGTTATGTTAGGAAACTCTTTATTTTCGAATTCCCTTAGGATTTCCCTTAGAATTTTCATCCCCTATACCCTATAAATAAGGGATCTATGTTATTTTGATGGTTTAGACATTATTGAAGTACTTTGCCATTTTGCAACCAATTGTGTCTCAAATCAAGATCCTTTTTTTCTTAATTTTCAGCCGAAAATTGAACTCTTAGAAAGCCAGCAACTTTTTAAGTTTTATTCGAGGTCTCGTTCTATTACACTTGTGGGAATAGGGTTATATTGCTACCGAGAAGACAACCGATTGTTGTACGTTTCGTGAGGTGATCTTCACGGGGTTTGCAGCTGCGTTATCTACTCATTCTACCAACACCAACGCTTGTCATCATCAACAACACCCATCAACCATCCTTTGTCCATACCAACATCATCCATCAAGTTTGAGTTAAGTTGTACGTGTTTACAAGCTGTTCGAGTCCAGTTCGTCCATACGTGCTATTCGCGCCAAGATAAGCACCTATTCCGTAAGTTCTTTATTTTCATGTCCTAACCTATCTACTACAACCCTTCTTCACCACATAACATCATACTACACGCACATAAGCATTCCCTTTCGATTCGAACCAAAATAGCCCCCTTTTCGTCCTAATTCGTTGTGTTTTATTTAGTGTTGTGTCATAGTCTAGGTAATTTTTAATCGAGTCCTTTGAGTTTTGTTGAACCCTTACTTATCTGACGTCGTTTTTATTCTAGTTTCCGAGTATATTTATCCTGATCATGTCCCATAGGTCCCGGGTTACATCATAATTTGGTATCAAGAGCCACGTCGGTTTCTATTGTTCGTGGTTCAATACGTCTATTTTGCCCGTTTATTTGTTTTGAGTCTTTCGAGTTGTAATCTGAATATTCATTGAAAAAAAAAGAAAAAGAAAAGAGCAAAGGCAGTACATCCGAATAGCAAAAAAAATCCGAAAAAAATAGCTTGTTATTTTCAAATTTCTCGTTCTTTCCTAGTTAGGATAGACTTCCACCATCTAGATTAAGTTATTTAGATTGTGTGCACATTGAGTAGAACACAACTAAATCTTTTAACCTTATCTAGATTCTATTCTCTCCATACTAGTCTATTTCCATCCTAATCTTTTTCAACCTTCCATAAATCACCCCCACACCCTAAATTTCGACCCTTCACCTAAAGGGATTGAAATTTTCTGATCTTGCTCTATCTATACCCATTGATACACCCATACACCCACACACCCAATCCGGTGCATACACCACGCACCTACACCATACACCATACACCCGTCACCCAAAGCCCATGACATACACCATCTGTTCAGATTTTCGAGAGCATCTATCCCACACACACAGTGCATCTAGTCCGTGATCAAGAAGAAGACTTGCAAAGGAGCAGCTTTTGTCTCCAATTTTTGGCACTTCCTTTTACACTATTTCACACGTGCACCACCATATTGAGTGATACACGAGTGGTAAAACAAGAGTGTTAAAAATCGAGTGACTGTGAGTTGGTGAGGATCTCTTTATTCTTTAGGTTGCTCATTTTGCAGGGTCCATGAAGAAAGGCAATAGGAACGAGTTGCCCAAGGTCACTGAGGACAACCCAAAGTCGCCCATCATATCGGGAGAAAAGGCATCTTATTCCAACACACCCGTGTGGGACGCCAAGTATCATTTTGATGCATTGACTTCCTATGTCAATCGTCAAAATCTCAAGATGGAAAATAGACTTCGTGAACAACTGGCCAAGTTAGCTGAGCAGATTGGGAGCCTCAAAACCCAGTCAATTGAAGCTCAGACAGTTCAAGGACCTCCTAAAAGGCCCAATGAACCCCCAGGCGCAGTAGAGAGACAAGTTGAGTCTCAAGGAGCCGCAGCACAGCCCAGAATCACTGCCAGACGTCCCCAGCCGCCACCTGAGCCTGAAGAAGACGATTACAGACCCGAGTCCGATGATCATGAAGAGTTCAAAGACAATTTCGAACCTCCAAGAAAGGGAAATTGCCGAGACCGTCCCCGAGCCCCATACAGGCGCGCATTCTGCGTCGATAGACCCAGATTCGAGAAAGACAACTCAATGGTGAACAACATCAAAACCACCATACTGGAGTTCATAGGATTGCACGATTCTGACATATACCTCGATTAGGAAAGGAAGGTTGACAAGATCATCGAATGCTATGAGTTTCCAGAGCTGAAGAAGGTGCAACTCGCCTCCCTAGAATTCAAAAGGTACGCCACCAATTGGTGGGAAAATCAGCAGCAAAGAAGGCGCCGTGATCGATATCCACCTATCGATACATGACAAGAAATGAAGGATACCATGCGAGGGCAATTTATTCCAGTTCATTATGAACGGGAATTAGAAAAAAAGCTGAATCGGATCAAGCAAGGTACTCGATCGATTGAAGAGTATCACAAAGAGCTTGAAACCATGCTCAATTGAGTTAGCAAAGAGAAGTCGCTAAATGCCACCATCATCCGGTATATTGAAGGAATGAATCTAAATATAGCCTGTGAAGTCGAACTCAAGGACTTCAACAGCATCGAAGAAATGGTGCATTACGCCATTATAGTAGAAAGACAGCTGCGAGAAGGCAGACGGTGCAGTCATCATAGTGCCGCCATCCCCAGGCCTTCCTGGAATAAAGGTACATCTTCTACTCCTCCATATGATTCCACATGACCCCGAGGTCAGCCCGGACAGCTCGATTGCCATTTTGATCGCTCTGCACCGCCGAACAACAGTAGGACGACATCTACTCCATCCGCACCCATGAGGCCGCCATTCCAATGGCCAAATCAGCCCTCACAACCGCCAAATACAAGCCCTAACCGTGCTCGAGACATCCAGTGCCATAAATGTCAAGGTTGGGGCCATTTTCAGAACCAATGTCTAAACAGACGCGTTTTGATCATCACAGATCAAAATGGAATCGAGTCAGCCAGTGAGGATGAACAAGAGTAGTCTATAGGCATCCCTAAGGCTGAAGATATGTCCACAGTCGAACCTGAAAAAGAGGAGCCCGAGACTCCTCGAGTTAGTCTTGTCTCTATTCGCAGTCTGAACATTACTCGCGACGAGGATCAACCAAATCAATGAGAGAATATTTTCTTTACACGAGTCGTGATCCAAGGCAAGATGTGTTCAATGATAGTCGATAGTGGAAGCGTGATCAACACAATTAGCCAGTATGCTATAGATGAACTGGAACTGACCGTGATGAAGCATCCAAAGCCATACAAGCTACAATGGCTTACTGATCGAGGCGAGATTCGCGTAGGAGGCCAGGTAAGTGTCGACTTTTCAATTGGTAGATATTCTGACACTATTACCTGCAATGTTATTCCTATGGATGCAGCCCATACACTATTATGGAGACCTTGGCAATTCGACCGCCAAGCAGTTCACAACGGCGTCGCGAACACTTATACTGTTACGCGAAATGGTCGAGCCACCATTTTAAAGCCTCTGTCCCCTAAATCTGTAGCCGAAGATCAACAAAGTATGCAAGAGAAGCTCAAAGAAGAACGTGAAAGGGCAACCGCAGCAGCCCGTAGATCCGCCGCCACCTCCAGCGAAGTTTCGGTCGATTCCACCTCAACAGCTGTCGTTCTTCCATCTCCTTCCAACAACACTTCGAGGCAACCCCCTAAAGGTCGCAATGCAGCTGGAAATTCATCCAAAATAGCCAAGAACCATAGCGTTTTTATTTCTGTAAAAGGCGTGGAAAAAGCAATTAAAGCAGGTTTGCCTTTAGTTCTTTTGACTTTTAAGAGCAGTGCTACTAATGAGTCTTGTTTGCCTAGTGTTGTGCAGTCCTTGATGGATGATTTTGCGGACGTGTTCCCGGAGGAGATTCCAAATGGTTTACCTCCAGTTCGAGGGATCGAGCACCAGATCAATTTCCAACCCGGTGCCGTTCTTCCCAACCGTCTAGCCTACCGTACCAGCCCCGAAGAGACAAAAGAGATCAATCGTCAAGTAAAGGAGCTATTGGAGAAGAAGCAAATCCGTGAATCGTTGAGGCCGTGCGCCGTTCCTGTCATTCTAGTACCAAAGAACAACGAGTGAAGAATGTGTATGAATTGTCGTGCCATCAACAAGATTACGATAAAGTATCATTTTTCTATCCCTAGGTTAGATGACATGTTGGATGAGTTATCTGGTTCGAAAGTTTTCTCTAAAATTGACTTAAGATCCGGATATTTTCAAGTTAGAATGAAAGAGGGAGATGAATGGAAAACAACCTTTAAAACTAAACATGGTTTATATGAATGGCTAGTTATGCCCTTTGTACATTCATGAGATTAATGAACCATGTCTTGCGTGATGTGATTGGAAAGTTCATGGTTGTTTATTTTGATGACATATTGATTTATAGCCGCAGCACACACGCACACCTTGAGCACCTACACCGTGTTTTTATGCTCTTACGTGATGCTAAGTTGTATAGAAATTTGGCTAAGTGTTCTTTTTTCATGAATGAAGTCATTTTCTTAGGCTTCGTTGTCAGTGAACGCGGTATAGAAGTAGATCGTTCTAAGAACACTGCGATCGAAGAATGGCCAACTCCTAAATCAGCATCAGATGTTCGATCGTTCCACAGCTTAGCTGGATTTTATCGTCGCTTTGTACGCGATTTCTCTACAATAGCCGCCCCTCTTACTCAGTTAAGTAAGAAGGATCGACCATTCGAGTGGGTTAAGTTGCAAGAGGAGACATTTACACGCCTAAAGTACCTCTTGTGTCATGCACCTATTTTATGTTTGCTCGATTTTTCTATGACTTTTGAAATTGAACGTGATGCCTCGGGCAAGGGTATTGGTGCTGTTCTTATGCAGGAGAGGAGGCCCGTCGCCTATTTTAGTGAAAAGCTCAGTGATGCAGGCCTCAAGTATTCTACATATGACAAGGAGCTGTACGCGCTAAAAAGAGCTTTGGAGATGTGGCAACATTATTTGTGGCCAAAGGAGTTCGTGATTCACACCGATCACGAGAGCTTAAAGCATTTCAAGGGCCAAAATAATCTGAACAAAAGACATGCGAGGTGGGTCGAGTTCATCGAGTCCTTCCCGTACGTCATCAAATACAAGAAAGGTGAAGAGAACATAGTAGCCGACGCCTTATCTCGACGGTACACGTTTCTAACCTTAATGCATGCTAAATTGTTGGGTTTTGAATCGATTAAGAGCTTGTACGAATCTGATCCATTTTTCTCACCCATATATGAAGCATGTTCGGTCAAGTCACGTGCTATTGATGGATTTTATGTTAGTGAAGGTTACTTGTTCAAAAAGTCTCAATTATGCATTCCTGTTTCATCTATGCGTGAGCTATTGGTTTTGGAATCGTAGACGGGGGGTTGAATGGGACATTTTGGTGTTGCTAAGACATTAAACATGCTGTATGAACATTTTTATTGGCCACATATGAGAAAGGATGTTGAGAATGTATGTAGTCGCTGTATTACATGTCATAGAGCTAAATTGACTTCACATCCGTTTGGATTGTACACGCCACTACCCGGACCTTCGTCCCCTTGGACTGATGTGTCTATGGACTTTATTTTGGGATTATCTAGGTCTAAGACGGGTAGGATTCTGTTTTTGTGGTAGTTGATCAATTTTCTAAAATGGCTCATTTTATTGCATGTAAGAAAACTGATGATGTTGTGAATGTTGCTAACTTATTCTTTCGTGAAGTTGTGCGTTTGCATGGTTTACCTAGGACTATTGTTCATGAAAGAGATTCGAAATTTCTAGGCCATTTTTGGCATGTTCTATGGGGAAAAATAGGTACCAAACTTTTGTTTTCTACTGCATGTCATCCTCAAACTGAAGGACAAACTGAAGTAGTAAACCGGACGTTAGGTACCTTATTGCGTGCTTTAATTAAAAATAACTTGAAAAATTGGGAAGATTGTTTGCCACATGCTGAATTTGCATATAATCGTGTTGTGCATTCATCTACCAATATGTCTCCATTTGAAGTTGTGTATGGATTTAATCCTTTAACTCCTTCGGATCTTATACCTTTACCTGTTGAGCATTTATCAAGTGTAAAAGGTCTGAAGCGAGTTGATTTTATCAAGGAGATGCATGAAAAGATAAGAGCTCGAATTGAGCAAAAAGGCATAAATACCGCCGCCGCAAGGAACTAACATCGAAAGCAAGTCATTTTCAAGCTCGGTGATCGTGTTTGGATTCATCTGAGTCCCAGTCAGTTCATGAACTCGAGCAAGTTCAAGCTTAATCCTCGTGGAGACGGCCTATTCACCGTGATCAGCCGTGTGGATGACAATGCGTATCGCATTGATTTACCTGGTGAATATAAGTGCTCTTCAACGTTTAATGTTGCTGACTTATCTTCTTTTCCTACAGATTCATTCGACCAAGATGATCCCTTGAATTTGAGGTCGAATTCTTCTCAGGAAGAGGGGAATGATGAATCCATGCCTAGGATTCAAGAAGATAATCCGGAGCTGCAAATGATTGGACCGATCACAAGACTAAGAGCAAAGAAATTGCAAGGCTATTTCCAAGCCTATGTGAGACGCAAGTTAGAGGAAGAAGAGATCGTGCATTGCAGCCCTAAATGGATTACCATGTTTTCTATTGAAGATGAAGATGAAGGCATGAAGTTGGAGACGAATACTTAAAGAAAGAAGAAGGATTTCGACGTGTTGCATGGCTCGTGCACGTCGAACTCATGCAAGAATTATTTCGGATATTTGGGCAGCCCATGGAGTTCAATTAATTCAGCCCAATTCGAAATATTAGAGTCCAATTATGAAGGCCCAAAAGTGTTGGGTTTTATTTATCCATTAGATAGATTTTTATTATTTTATTTTTGGTCCTTTTGGATTTGCCTTAAATAGAGTTCTAATTAAGGTAGGAATCCTAGTTATGTTAGGAAACTCTTTATTTTTGAATTCCCTTAGGATTTCCCTTAGAATTTTCGTCCCCTATACCCTATAAATAAGGGATCTATGTTATTTTGATGGTTTAGACATTATTGAAGTATTTTGCCATTTTGCAACCAATTATGTCTCAAATCAAGATCCTCTTTTCTTAATTTTCAGCCGAAAATTGAACTCTTAGAAAGCCAACAACTTTTTAAGTTTTATTCAAGGTCTAGTTCTATTTCACTTGTGGGAATAGGGTTAGATTGCTACCGAGAAGACAATCGATTGTTGTACGTTTCGTGAGGTGATCTTCACGGGGTTTGCAGCTGCGTTATCTACTCATTCTACCAACACCAACGCCTATCATCATCAACAACACCCATCAACCATCCTTCGTCCATTCCAACATCATCCATCAAGTTCGAGTCAAGTTGTACGAGTTTACAAGCTGTTCGAGTCCAGTTCGTCCATACGTGCTACTCGCGCCAAGATAAGCACCTATTCCGCAAGTTCTTTATTTTCGTGTCCTAACCTATCTACTACAACCCTTCTTCACCACATAACATCATACTACACGCACATAACCATTCCCTTTCGATTCGAACCAAAACAGCCCCCTTTTCGTCCTAATTCGTTGTGTTTTATTTAGTGTCGTGTCATAGTCTATGTAATTTTTAATCGAGTCCTTTGAATTTTGTTGAACCCTTACTTATCCGACGTTGTTTTGATTCTAACTTCCGCGTATATTTATCTTGATCGTGTCCCATAGGTCCCGGGTCATATCACTTAATTATTGGGTATGTTTAGATTCCTATGAGTTTGACAATAAATCAATAAAATGTTCTGGTTGTTATTTTGTGATGACGTGGCGGTACAAGTTTCAAAATAATTAGATTCAAAGCAATTGTTCCACCATAGGGGAACATTTTACTTGGGGAAAAAAGGAAATAGATCTTGTAAATAATGAGTCAATAAAAGGGGTGATGATTTCAAAAGAAGGCACGTGACACGCGCCTTTGAGAAAACATGGCATAAAATACTACTACTACTAATAATTTCCCGGATTACATAATAATTTATAAATCGATATATTTAATGAGTTGTCAATTCTCATATCTAAAGAGATAATAATAATTCAACAAATATGTGCGAATGAAAACATTTGGTCAACATAATTTTAGCTGTATTATGAAATGAGTGATTCATTCAACTATATTCTACAACTAGCCTTACACCTTAGGTCATAGGCCTCTGCCAATTAGCAAGCACCATCTCACTTAAATAAACTTAATTAATTATTAATCCCTTTCAAAACAAAATTAAATAAAAAATTTAACGAGAAGGCCCAAAAAAAAAAGGTCCAGAGTGGCATGCGCCCGAAAATTATTTTATTTTATTATTTTTCATTTTATGATTTTTTATTATTTTTTTCAAAATACTCCCTCTGTTTCGTTTTGATTGTTATTTTAGAAGCTTTATTTTGTGTCAAAATATTTATTGTTTTAGATATTTTCACACCCTTTCTCTCAAATTTAACCCTACAAATATATGGAGAGATAAACTTTTGCCAACTTTTTAGGAAAATATAAGGAAATAAGATTTTATTTGATCTATAAGGAAGGATATTTTAGTCTAAAAAATTAATTATTAATTCTAAATTAAAATCATAAAGCAACAAATATTATGAAACAGAGGGAGTATATCCTAAAATTGAATAGACGGCGGCTCGCGCGGTGCACCCGCCCAAGCTAACATGTGGGCTCGTTTACCATGCTCACTTAATTAATTTTGACAAAATCAATACATATCTTAAAATAGAATTAGTAAATTCTAAAATTAAAGTGAATTAATTTAATTTTTTTTATCAGGCGGCTCGTGCACTGCGCTCAATATTTTTCTTTTTCATATTAGATACCTAATAAACTCTAATTGGGAATAATATCTCGAATTGAGATGTATTATACCATACTTCAGTTGTAATAAACTCATATAAATAAAGTAGCATGGATGATAATTTTCAGGCTAAGGATGCTACTTTTTAGTGCATTCTGTGACATTTTTTCTGTTTTTTTCATAGCTTGTCAGGTTGGGTCGAGTCGTGGCCCGTCCATTGGTCGGTCAGTTTGAAGTGTTCTCGATAGATATAAGAACAAATAAGTAAAAAAACAATAAATAATTCATGAGATTGACAACCCAATTCGTTTAACACAACCTAAGTCTGGGGGACTTCGCCTAAATTGAAGATTCGTCTACTACTCACCCGTGAAGATTATTCAGGATAGTTATACATATAGGAATCCCTCCTTATGTTGCCCTTTCTTACAACACGAGCTCTTTGTTGAACAAAAGTTGTGAGATCCCCTCATAACCGTGAATGCTAGCCTACCCTAGTTACCCACGACTTCACTTGCAATCTCTCCCGAGATCATGAATAAAACAAATCAAAAGACCCTCAAGTATTTATCACTCGAAAACACAATTGTGTTAGACTCTCATGTTGAACAAATTAAAGAACAACTTTTAGCTATTACATAACCTCACAAACCCAAGACTCACAAACAATTCTCAGAGAATCAATAATATTTCGCACATCAATTGTGAAATAAACTGAACTTTATAGTTGGTTAGAGTTTGTGATTCTTTCCATCTTAATATGGATGATTTCTTTGTTGGTGATGGTTCAAATAAGCACAACATCTACTCTATAAGGCAGCTAATCCATCACTTTGCATTCCAAAACAAATCATGTAGGATCTATTTCACAAGGAAACTGCCATATATAAATTGTTCTAGGACATATCCTGAAACGTTAGAGGAAACAATCACAACTTGTTAATTTAATCGCACAGCAGAATTAGCGCACCACATCAGGAACGCATCCACGACCACGAACACTTTGTCAGACATAACTTGCCAAAATAAATAGGTGCATAAGAATGACACTAACAATCTTAGACAAATTCAATCGCTTCTAGTGATTATCTCATTTCATATATGGAGTTTTGAATAGTGATTCCCTTATATAGATTATTATTGATCAAAACTATATACTCATATGGTTAAAAAAATAAATCATACTCTAAAACAGGGTTTTGCGCTATTTTAGAGAATGATCGGTGATGCCCTAATTCTCAAACTTTATTTTTTGGAATTTGATGAAAGACGTTACAGCTTACAATAGTTGTACATGCATAGCATTGTGAATGAATATGGCACAACAAAATGACTTAAAGGTGGAGGGCATTCATTTTACTTGTGATAATTGCGTAGATATTATCCAATATAGATTAAATCCCACTTATATAATTACATTTATAGGCTTGGTCAACATTTAAAATGTTATGGTGTTTGGTTTGATTTGTCTTTTCCTCATCCAACAATCCAAAAAAAAAATACTTCTTAAAATGAATTATATATAGAAAATCGTTTGTGATTTCTCATTCTTGTGGAATATTAAACGTCCCATATTTCTTCGATAAGGTGGCGCATGCCAATTTATTAAGGCGAGGGCAAGCCTTAAAGATGTTAAATGTGTCGGGTGGGTTAGTCTAACTCGGGTCAGGTGATAATCGGGATTTTTGTGCTTTTTTTTTACTGCAACTTGGGGCTATTTCAATACCATTTTATAAACCAATTGTATATTTTTTTATGTCCAAACCCATATTTAATCCAAGTACAAATTCCAGGTGTATTATAGAAGAAAACCAAGAAGTTGAGGCGCTAGCGCGAACTACAACGCTAGCTAGGGCGCGACCCGAGTGTCCCGTGCCTGAGACGGTGAATCCAGAGTTGAAGGCGCGAGCTACAACACGAGCTAGGGCGAGAGTCCAGTCGCGCCCCATGGGCCGACCCATGGCGCAAGCCATGGCGCGACTAACCCCACTTGCGCCCGTGGCCCTTTCCACAGTTCACTCGGCACAACTCACAGCGCGAGAGATGGCGCGAGTGAGCCGATCACACCAGAGGCCGTTTCCATAGTTCACTCGGTGTGACCTACAGCGCGAGTGAGGGCGCGACTAAGCCCGTGTCGCGCCCTGGTAATCAGTTGTGCGAATCTGCGGCTCTTGTTCTCCCTCAATTATTAGAGGATGCTTTCTATTTTTTGAAAACCAATATAAATACCCACACATTTCCTCATTTAGGTTAAGTGCCCATTTCCTTGTAATCCCCTTCTCTCATTTGTAAAAAGGTAGAAAATATAGAAGTAGATGAAGATAGGGCTTGGGTTTGCAAGAAGGAGTTCTTGAAGGGTTGAAGAGGAAAGAAGGATCTTGTGGATATTTTGTACACTCAATTGGTTTAATCTAATCCTTATCTAGGATTTTTTTACAAGTTTGTGATATCAATATCAAGAGCATGAGTAGCTAATGTCTTTAGGTTTTGGGGTATTGGATCCTTTAATGATTGGTGTTTTAGATGAATGTGTGATGAATGTATCTTCTCATCTTTATTTCTTATGGATCAATGTGTTGATTTGTGTATTTGGGTGTCCTCTATTTAGATTCATTTATGTACCTAATGTACAATGAGAATTAACCATTATGTATGTGTGTTTGATTTATGAGACCATTTACTTGTGTTTTGAGATAATGATGAGTATTTGGAATGTTGATGGTGATTTGGGATCTAAGAAAGCTTGTGTGATATGTTTACTAGAGATAGTGATGTTCACACTTGCCCACATATTTAAGTTGCTTGAGAAAGTACTTAGATGATCTAATGTCCAAATCATGTTGAGAGAGGAGAGATATGTCAATCATATGGTTTTTGAGAATATCATCATCAAGGATTTAGCACTCTAGAACTCCTTTTATTATCATTTAAGATCCTTTGAAGTTTTTGACATTCTACACTTAGAGTAAAAATGTTGTTATTTGTTGAAGTTGGAACAAATCCTTTCTATGAAATGTTGATTGTTTAAATAGTGAATGTAACTAGGGTTAACATTACTTGCATTGTTAAAACTATAACTCTTATTCCTTGAGGTTCGACTCGTATCATTGCTTGTTACATTCGTGTACACTCGCACTTGACATGATTAATATTTGAGGTATATAATACCGCATCAAGTTTTTGGCGTCGTTTCCGGGGAATATATTGTTATGTTTTAGGTTTATACAATATTGTTCAAATGGTTATCTTTCTAATTTAAACGTTTTTCTTTTTATTCGTGTTTGAAGTGGCTTACGCTGTGTTCATATATAGGTAGTGTATGCACATCAAGTCGCAAGGAGAGCCACCTATCAATTTAGACTTGGAAATTGAAGCGACGGTTTGCCACAACAACGCACGAAGGAGAAGGAGAATGGCGGAAAATCCTCCACCGTGGCAGGATCCTCTAATTGTCCAGATGCAAAAGCAATTAGAGGTGATGCAAGAACAGTTAAGGGCCCAAGAAGAAGCACGACATGTTGCAGAAGAGGCTCCGATCCGTAATCTTTTCCAACCCGTTGTGAATCAAGGGGTAGTGAATGGTCCAGCCATTCAAGCAAATAATTTTGAGCTCAAGACATCGCTCATTCTCATGCTCCAACATCATCCATTTAAAGGAATGGCGATGGAGGATCCTAATGTGTAATACCCCGAAATATTTTAGAAGGTATTATTCAACATATATTACCTGAGGATAATTTAGGAAATAAGTTAGGTCCTTAAAGGATTCAAATAAAGGAAAATCACAGCCGGAAAAATCTGTTAAATTTAATTTAGTCAAAAATTACTTTAAAAATATGTTGTGGTATTTTTCTCAGGTTGATAGAAAAAGTTTCAAGCATCGTGCCAAACTTTAAATTTTCTAATTTCAAGTTCAAATGAACTCTTAGCACAACTTTGAATAGAAAAAGGCACATCCGTCATTATTTAATTTTTTTTAAAAAAAATATTATCCTATCCGTAATTATCCTATTTTTTTCCATCATTATCCTATTCCATCATTATCCTCTTTCTTTTATTTGTTATTATCCTATTTATTTTTCCTTTATAAATAGGAGGTTAAGGTTTCATTTTCATTCATTTTCAAAATCAAAACACTGAGCAGCTTCTAGAGAAGGTATGTCTATAATTTCCTATTTCAATTCTGAAATAGTCATTTTAAAAGTGTCAATATGTAAATCACGAATACGTGATTGAAAAGATAATTTAACGGATGATCACGACAAAAAAATCACCGTGACCGCCGTTAGAAAAACATCACCACCGCTACCCCTCACCCCACCACCATCACCACCTTAATCAATCAACCCACCACCACCAACCATCACAAACAATCACCCACCCCACACCAATCAACCAAAACCACCAACACTACCACCATTCATCATCATCAATTCAACCAATCACCGCCACCTCAAATCGACATTCTTTCGGGTCGCAGAATTAGAAAATGCTTTTAAAGTTTTATGTTTTATGTATATTTATATACATTTTCCATGTTGTCACTTTTTAGTTTTGGGTATATTTTGGGTATCTGAATATTAAATTGCAGTCTTTTTTAGATCTATCCTTCATTGATAGCCCTATCGTATTTTTAGTCTCAAAAGTTGTTCCGTCTCAAAATATAGTATTTTTATTTAAAGTTTCATATTTTTCCAGCAGACGGATCTTGCGGTATGAATTTATTTGTACCGAATTAATTTTAGGATACAGATTTGACCACCCCTTATGCTAAAACTTCCAACGGGTTTTTCTTTATAAAAATGCCCTGAGTAAAGTTTCCTTAAGAGTCAAAATATTTTGATGACCCGGGTACTGCGTATTAAGATAGCAGATATTATAATATTTACTTCATAGTTAAGAAAGGTTAGATTTTTACCTAATGGTAGTCTTTCATTGAAACTAAGTTGCCGGATAATCTTGTAGGCACAGAAGAATGAGACTTCTAGTTGAGACCAGAATCAGAATCTAGATCTAGCTTTTCAGATCAAATTACCAGGTGGGTTTTTATTATATAAAAATGTATTTTGGGTTATTAAGCCCTAATATTTATAAAATGAATATGATTGAATATCCAACTCATGACTGTATTTAACGTGCTCTCCTGACTCATGTAAGTCTTACTACTGTTTTTGGTGACGAAACTACAATGGTTCATGATATCGAGCCTCAAGCAAACAGGACAGTGTCCGACCTTAAGCAGTCGGGTTGTGTACACGAACCGACTCATGGTAAGCGTTCTAGGGGAGAGTGGCGCGCAATGAAGGAACTAAAATGATTTAGTATCATGAAATTCACAAATTTTCTATTTTAAAAGCTTTCCATGATATGCTTAAAATATGATTGAGTATTCTGCTTTATAAAATGATTGTGAAGCTTTTCTCAAAAGTACCTACTGAGTGCATTAGTACTCACGCCCAAAATCTTTCAAATATTTTCAGGATGAACTGCGGAATGGTGGATGGCTGTGCTAAAGCTGAAGGGCTATCTTTTGATGTATATGTTTCTTTTATATGTGGAGTCTGACTGAGAACATGGTTACCTTTGGAGTCTGAATAAATGCACTGTGTTCTTTTCTGCTTACTCTCATTACTGTTATAGAGTGTTCGGTTCTCTGAATCCCATTTTCTTTATTGTTATGAAGTGTTTGGTTTTCCAAATCCCATATTCTTTACTGTTATAGAGTGTTCGGTTCTCCGAATCCCATTTTTTTTATTGCTACGGAGTGTTCGGTTCTCCGAATCCCATTTATTTTCCATTCCTGGCAGGCGAAAGCCTGGTGATTATTTACTTTCCTTATTCAGAGAGGTGCAAGCCTAGCTTTACATTGCTTCTCATGTCAAGGCAAAAGTCTGGCTTTGTATTTCTTTCATGACAGGCGAAAGCCTAGCATCTTTTTACTTCATGTATTTGGACAGACATCAGCCTAACCTATTAACAGTTAACCTTTGACTGTTGCTATTTAAGTTAAAATTGCCTTGGTTATTATTTGATGATTTTATGTCATAGGTTTTGGTATCTGGTTTTAGTCATTATAGATGCTTTAAAAGCATGGTTTGATCCGGTTATAGAGGTTATGCTGCCCAAATTTTTAGGGCACTAATCCAGGTTCTTTGATTACTTCTGTTCAACAACCAGTTTCTCGTTTCCCGAAGTAGCGCACCGGTCTCCTGCCCTTCTCTCGGGATTGGGGCGTTACATAATGAGCACATACGTAAATTCCTTGAATATAGTGTGACTCTGAAGATTAATGGAGTTCCAAAAGATGCAATTCGACTCTGACTCTTCCCATTTTCTTTGAGTGACAAGGCAGAGACTTGGTGGTTGAGCCAAGCTCTAGGATCTTTTACCACTTGGGATCTATGTGTGACAAAGTTTCTCCACAAGTTTTTCCCACCCATAAAATTTCTCAAACTCAAGAGAGAAATCACTCAATTCAAGCAATGGGATGACGAGAGCATGTATGAGGATTGAAAATGACTAAGAGAGATGCTGAGAAAGGGTCCCGGGCATGGTTTCGGAATGGATCACCAAGTGTGTATCTTCTATGCTGGATGTCACCCCGAGGTGAGGACACTTATGGATGCTGCAACAGGAGGTTCGTTGTTGGGAAGAGGCCCTGACGAGGCCATGAGAATTATTGATGAAATGGCTTCTAACTCATTTCAATGGCAGATAGCAAGAGAGAACGTGAAAATAATGAAGAAAGTGGCATCTACTTCTAGTTCGGATGCACTTGGATTATTGGCAGCTCAAATGTCAACTTTGAACTCAAAGATTGAAGCCTTCACCGTTCCAAAACCCGAAATTTCCCAAGCCTCTTTCGAAGAAGTGAACTATATGAACCAAGGAGGCTACCAAAACCAACAAAGGCCATACAACCAAGGGTACAAGCTGCAATATGGAGGATAATATGGAGGAAACTAAAATTTCCAAAATAGGGCACATCACCCTAATTTGTCCTATGGAAATCCGAACAACGGTATTGTTCCACCTCCCGATTTCTCCATGACCAATGGAGTGATTGACAAAGAAAAGAAACCAAAAATGGATGATTTGTTGATGGCATTTATGGGCAAGACGGAGAAATACATGGTTGAGTCATAAGCCCATGTGGGAAAGTTGGAAAATAATGTCGGAGCTATTGGCATTCAAGTAAATCAACTGGAGAAGCAGATGAGCCAATTAGCAACGATCATTGGTAACCAACACCAACAAGACAAGTTTCCAAGAAACACAACCGTCAACCTAAAAGATCAATGCAAAGCTATCACCTTGAGGAGTGAAACTGCCTACGAAGGCCCTGAAATACCTAAAGATGATGAAAATGTTGGTGAAGGAAGCTTAAGTGAAAAAGTGAAACAAGACGGACAAAATGAAGAAAGTGAGGAGATCGAGCATGCCAAGGAAAAAGAGGCTTCCACAAAAGAAAAGATGGAATCACCACCTAAAGTGAATGAAGAGCCAAGAGTGCACATACCTTATCCGCAATGCCAACAATAGAAGAAAAATGAGTAACAATTCTCAAGGTTCTTCGACATTTTTCGGAAGGTCCAAGTCAATATTCCATTGGTGGAAGCTTTGCAACAAATGCCCAACTATGCAAAGTTTCTTAAGGATATGATTTCAAAAAAAGGAAGATTGGGAGATTTCGAGATGGTAAATCTCACGGAAGAATATAGTGCACTCATACTAATGTAACCCGGACAAATTGTACAGGATACGAGTACGCGCGGAAGACTTCTAGAATCAAACACACCAACTAAGGAATGACTCAATTCTACTCTAATGCTCAATAAACTGAAAATAGACTGAAATAATGAGAATAAGACTCAAATTAATAGAAACAAAGAAACTAGACCTAATTACGACACTTTGACTACGACACAAAAACGGAACACAAATCCAACAAGAAGGGGCTGTTTTAGGACGAGAATTATGGCTGGAAGTTGGTGGTATTTGGGACGTGATTTATGGGTTAAGAATGACTAGGAAAGATAGGATATGTTAAGGATAAAAAGAACTTACGGTTTGCGGTGCAGAATACGATGAACGGATCTGGAATTGGACTCGAACGAACCTGAACCCAAGCACGAACGAATCTGAATGTTTGAAGGTGATATGGACGACTTGAGGATGATGGAGGACGTTGAAGATGGTGGCGTTGATGATAGAATTGTTGAATTACAACCCGATTAATCCCCGACGTATTTTGTACGACGAAAATGAATCTTCAAGTTGTTCTTCGGTAGCGAGTTCACCCTAATTCCTCGTGTGAACTAGAACGTTCCCTTGATGTAAGACTCAAAGTTTTCTAGGCTTTAAGAATGAGTATTTTCGAGGAAAACAATCAAAAGCTTTAAACGGTTGAGACACATATTGAATGCAAAGGCAAATTTAATCAATAATGTCTAAAATATCTAAGTAACATGGTTCCCCTATTTATAGGGCATATTATACACGAAATTAATAAATAAAAAGTCCTAGAAACTGATCCAAAAAGGATATCTAACTATACTATAAAAATACATAAACTAGAATTCTATTCAAGGGTGGAAATTACCTTAAATACAATTCTAGTTAAGCCTATACTATAATGGACGAAAATTACACTTAAAATTAAATAAAAACTGATATAAACTATAGTCTAAATGAAATAAATTAATACTATAGTCTAAATAAAATTCAACCCCTAATTAATTAAATCAAGGGCCGAAAATTCCCATGTATGCACGTTGCCATTCTGCACGTCGATTTTCTTCATGCAAACATGCACTCTTCTTCATCTCCAACTCTTCAAGTTGTATTTTCCATGGTGTGATCTTCATCTTCAATAGTTAATAAATTAACTACTCTTGAGCTGCACTTCTCGCCTTCTCCAACTTCAAGTTGTCTTCGAATTTTCACTTGCAAATAACCTTGAAGTCTCTTTGGTCGTAGGCTTGTAATTGGTCCTCGAAATTGCAGCTCTTGATCTTGATCTTTATCGCCTATCATGGCCTCATCATTCCCCCCTACTGAAGAGAATTCGTCCTTGAATTTGGATCATCGTCTTGATCAAACTCATCTACAACAAACGAAGATAAATTAGCAACATTGAAAGTTGAAGAACATTTATACTCATCGGGAAGATCAATGCAGTAAGCATTGTCATTTACACGACTCAAAACTGTGAAAGGACCATCTCCACGTGGCGACAACTTGGATTTCCTCAGATTTAGGAACAGTTCGGGACTCAGATGAATCCAAACGCAATCTCTGGGCTGAAATATGACTTGCTTGCGTCGCACGTTTCTGGATTCGGCCGTGTGCTTCCCTTTGTGCTCAATACGAGCATGCACTCTCTCATGCATCTCCTTAATTTGCTCAGCTCGTCTCAAACCTTTAACACTTGTTAGATGCTCAATAGGTAAAGGTAACAAATCAGTAGGCGTTAACGGATTAAATCTATAAACAACCTCAAAAGGAGACATATTAGTAGAAGAATGTACCACACGATTATATGCAAATTCAGCGTAAGGTAAACATTCTTCCCAAGACTTCAGATTGTTTTTAATTAAGGACCTAAGTAATGTGCCTAACGTGCGATTCACAACCTCAGTTTGACCATTGGTTTGTGGATGACATACAGTAAAAAATAACAACTTAGTCCCTAATTTTCCCCACAAAACTCTCTAAAAATGTGCTAAAAACTTGGAATGACTATCACTAATAATAGTTTTAGGAATACTATACAATCTAACTACATGCACAAAGAATAGATTGACAATATGCACAACATCATCAATTTTTCTACATGTGATGAAATGCGCCATTTTAGAAAAAGATCAACGAACACAAAAATAGAATCCTTAACCAATCTAGACCTAGGTAAACCTAAGATAAAATCCATAGACAAATCAATCCAAGGTGAACTAGGGGCGGGTAGAGGCGTGTATAAACCAAACGGATGTGAAGTAGACTTAGACCTATGGCAAGTAACACATCTACTACACACATGCTCAACATCTCTCCTCATATGCGGCCAATAAAAATTCTCATGCAACATGCTTAATATTTTATTCACACCATAGTGACCCATTAAACCTCCCGCATGTGATTCTAACACAAGTAGCTCACGCATAGAACAACTAAGAATGCATAACTGAGACCCACGAAATAAAAATCCATCATGCACATAAAACCCATCAAAAGACTTATACTTTTTCGAACACTCATCAAAAATCGAAGCAAAGAATGGATCACATGCATATAGACACTCTTAATCGACTCAAAACCAAGCATTCTAGCATGCATCAAGTTCAACAACGTGTACCGTCTAGATAGGGCATTGGATACAACGTTCTCTTCCCCTTTCTTGTATTTGATGACGTACGGGAAGGACTCGATGAACTCGACCCATCTCGCATGCCTCTTGTTCAAATTTTGCTGCCCTCTCAAATGCTTTAAGCTCTCATGATCCGTGTGAATCACGAACTCCTTTGGCCACAGATAATGCTGCCATGTCTCCAATGATCTCTTCAATGCGTACAACTCTTTGTCATAGGTAGAATAACGCAGAGCTACACCATTTAATTTCTCACTGAAGTAGGTGATTGGACGTCGTTCCTGCATCAAAATAACACCAATACCTATCCCGGAGGCATCATATTCAATTTCAAAAACCTTATCAAATTAGGTAAACACAAAACAAGTGCATGATATAAAAGATGCTTTAAATGTGTAAATGCTTCATACTGTGTTTTACCCCACTCAAACTTACGATCCTTCTTACTTAGCTCAGTAAGAGGTGCAACAATGCTGGAAAAATCGCGCACGAAGTGATGATAAAATCCGGCAAGGCCGTGAAAGGACCAAACCTCTGTGGCTGACTTGGGCGTTGGCCATTCTTCAATCGCTTTGATTTTAGAACGGTCAACCCCAATAACACATACACTCACAACAAAACCAAGAAATACAAAAAGAGCATTTAGATAGATTTCCATACAACTTGGCTATTCTCAGAATATAAAAAACGCGCCTAAGGTGTGCTAGGTGCGCCTGTGCATCGTGACTGTAAATCAGGATATCATCAAAGTATACAACTATAAATTTCCCAATCACATCACGCAAAACATGGTTCATTAAATGCATAAATGTGCTCGGTGCATTAGTAAGACCAAAAGGCACAACTAACCACTCATATAAACCATGCTTAGTCTTGAAAGCTGTTTTCCAATCATCCCCTTCATGCATTCTAACTTGAAAATAACCACAACGCAAATCAATTTTAGAAAAGAATTTAGAACTGGATAATTTATCAAGCATATCATCTAATCTAGGGATAGGGAATCGATACTTCACTGTTATTTTGTTGATGGCGCGGCAGTCCATGCACATTCTCCACTCGTTGTTCTTCTTCGGCACTAGAATGACTGGAACTGTGCAGGGGCTCATCAACTCTCGAATCTGAATCTTCTCAAGAAACTCCTTCAATTCTCTATCGATCTCCTTAGTCTTTTTAGGGGACGTCCGGTATGCTGGCCGATTTGGCAAAACAGCACCGGGCTGGAAATTGATCTGGTGCTCGATCCCACGAACTGGAGGTAATCCACTTGGAATCTCTTACGGGAACACATCCATGAACTCCTCCATAAATGGCTGCACAACACTAGGCAAAGAAGAATCATTAATATCACTGCTCTTATAAGATAAAAGAACAAAAGATAAACCTGCTTTTAATACTTTTTCTACGCCTTTCACTGAAATAAACAAACTGCGGTTTTGAGCTTTCTTTGCAGCTGATCCAGATGAATTTCCACTGTAAAGGGAATCATTGGAGGATGGTTTAGGGGCTGAAGAAGTAGAAGTGGCGGCCTTCTTAGGGGTCTCGGCCGATTGGGTACTGTTGACGGCAATCCGGGTTGCGGCGACCTCCTTTGCTCTCTCAGCTCTAAACCTCTCTTGCATAAGTCTCTAATCTTCAGCAATGGCTTTAAGATAGTAGCTTTAGTATAGTGGTTCGTCCATCTCTCTTCACGGTGTAGGTATTTGCAAAGCCATCATGAACCGTTTGTCTGTCAAACTGCCATGGTCTACCTAACAATATATGTGCTGTATCCATAGGAATAACATCGTAAATAATAGAGTCAAAAAATTGACCAAAAGAGAATGAGACACTTACCTAAGCCGTTACTTTGATCTCTCCTCAATCCGTAAGCCACTGCAATTTGTACGGCTTCGGATGCTTGATGGTGGTCAGTGCCAATTTGTCAACTGCATACTGGCTAATGGCGTTGATCACACTTCCACTGTCTATTATCATCGAGCAGGTCTGGTCTTTGATAGTAACACGTGTGAAAAAGATGTTCTCACGTTGATCTGGCTGCTCTTCTTCACGATTGATGTTCAGACTACGTATAGACACAAGACTAACATGAGGAAGCTCAGGTTCCTCTTCATCTGAGTCGACTGGAGGCGTCTCTGGCTCCCTTTTGGTGTCAACTACGAGCTGCTCATCATCCTCACTGCTGACTCGATCTCATTTTGTTCGATGATAAACAAAACTCGCCGGTTCGGACACTGGTTCTGAAAGTGGCCCCAACCTTGGCACTTATGGCATTGGATATCTCTAGCTCGATTCTGGTTTGCACTGGGTACTGAGCTAGGTGGATTGGGCCGTGTATAGTTCGGCCGTGCAGGCGGTGCAGGTGTAGACTCGGGTCTACGGCTGGACTGCGGAGTAGAATAGTCGAAATGCCGCTCGGGCGGTCCGAACTGACCTCGGGATGGAATAGGGTCAGTAGAAGGGGTAGAAGGTGATGTGGAATTTGTACCTTTGTTCCATGGGGACTGAATAGGGGCTGAACTGTGGTGCGATCTCCGTCATCCCTCTCTGAGCTGTCTCTCCACTATTGATGCGCAATGCACCATCTCTTCTATACTCATGAAGTTCTTGAGTTGAACATCACATGCGATGTTGGGATTCATGCCCTCAATGTACCAGATGATGGTAGCATTCAAGGTCTCTTGTTTCTCAACTCGGTTCAAGGCGGTCTCAAGCTCCTTATGGTACTCTTCAACTGACCGTGTACCTTGCTTGATCCGGTTGAGCTTTTTCTCGAGCTCTCTCTCATAGTGTACAGGAATGAACCGGCCACGCAACAATCCTTTCATTTCATCCCAAGTATCGACAGGAGGATATCTTTCACGCCGGCGTCGCTCCTGCTGTATCTCCCACCATGAGGCTGCATAGCCTCTAAACTCCAAACATGCTAGCTGGACCTTCTTGATTTCTAGAAAGTCATAACACGTGAAGATCTTGTCCACCTTACGTTCCCAATCCAAGTACAGATCAGGATCGTGAAGGCCTTCAAACTCTGGGATGCTTGTTTTGATGTTGTTCAACAACTTATCGGGTTCTGCACGTCTATAGAGCTGACGTGGTTGATCACGTCTCTGATATGGATCATACTCGGCCACTATCTCATCTGCAAATTCATCATGATCTTCTTCAGTATCTTGATCATAGGGATCGTTAAACGGCACTTGAGGTTGGCGACGCTGAGCTGCTGCCGGTTGTTGAACGGCTCCTTCTGGCTGAATAGGTTGGCGTTGAATGGGTGGTACAGGAATTCGAGCAGCAATAAGCTCGAGTTGTGCCATCATTTTGGCCAACGAACTGTCTAGCTTATGCTCCAGTTCTCGATGATGGTACTGGGTATCCCACGGTTGTGGCATGGATGAAGCCGCGTCTGTAGGAGTACTAGGCGATGCGGGTGCCTTATCATGTGCCTTATTGTAACCGTCTCTAGACTCCATGTGTACCTGCAAAACAATGAACAAATGTGAAAGAAAAATAAGGTGTAGGACCTCACAATTCCTCACAATCACTCATATTTTCTCTCTGAATTTTACCCCTCGTGTATGCTCTCAAGTATGTGGTGGTGCTCGGGTGATATGTGTGTATATGGTGGTGTTAATCGACTCTTCTGTTGCTTCAGATCGCCTTCTCTTGGACTTCTGGGGACGATTTCACCTTGAAGATGATGGAATTTCATCTTGTCGAGACGTTTTCGAAAGAGTATCGTGGAGAAAAATCGGAGCACGGAAGCAGGAATAGTAGGGAGAGAATGAAAAATCAGAAAACTGGGTGGTTTAGGGCAAAAAGGAAAGAAAAGGGAAGGAAAGGGAAGAAAGGGATTTGAATATGTGTACCACTAGTATGACACAATCTACATACCTTAATTAGACTAGACTCTAAATGGAAGATACCAAATTAAAATGCAATTCAATTGGAAACTACCAACTAAAGAACTATACTATAAGGAAAGTTCCCAAAACTAAAATAAGGCTCACAAGGGAGTTACCAACTATGACTAGTACTAAAAGGAAGGAACTAAAATAAAATCGAACTCAAAAGGTAAATCAAAAATCAAATTAGATTTTCTCTTTTCTTTTTTTTCCCTTTTTTTTTGAATTTTCTCTTCTCTTTTTTTTTATCCGATTTTTTTTATTCGGTCTCTCTTTCTCTGTTTTTTTTACCGTAACCCTTTTTTTTAACTTTTGATTTTTGTTTATTTTTTCTAGCCAATTTTTTTTCAATGAACACTAACTATTACAACTCGATAGAGACGTATGAAGGATACATAAGAAAATAAACGATATGTAGGATTGAACCACGACCAGCAGAGCTGACGTGGCTCTGATGCCAAAATATGATGTAACCCGGACAAATTTTACAGGATACGAGTACGCGCGGAAGACTTCTAGAATCGAACATGCTAATTAAGGAAGGACTCAATCCTACTCTAATGCTCAATAAACTGAAATAATGAGAATAAGACTCAAATTAATAGAAACAAAGAAACTAGACCTAATTACGACACTTAGATTACGACACAAAAACGGAACCCAAATCCAACAAGAAAGGGGCTGTTTTAGGATGATAATTATGGCTGGAAGTTGGTGGTATTTGGGACTTGATTTATGGGTTAAGAATGACTAGGGAAGATAGGATATGTTAAGGATAAAAAGGACTTACGGTTTACGGTGTAGAATACGACCAACGGATCTGGAATTGGACTCGAATGAACCTGAACCCAAGCACAAACGAATCTGAATGTTTGAAGGTGATATGGACGACTTGAGGATGATGGAGGACATTGAAGATGGTGGCGTTAATGATAGAGTTGTTGAATTACAACCCGATTAATCCCCGACGTATCTTGTACGACGAAAATGAATCTTCAAGTTGTTCTTCGGTAGTGAGTTCACCATAATTCTTCATGTGAATTAGAATGTTCTCTTGATGTAAGACTCAAAGTTTGATAGGCTTCAAGAATGAGTATTTTCGAGGAAAACAATCAAAAGCTTTAAACGGTTGAGACACAAATTGAATGCAAAGGTAAATTTAATCAATAATGTCTTAAATATCAAAGTAACATGGTTCCTGTATTTATAGGGAATATTATGCATGAAATTAATAAATAAAAATGCCTAAAAAGCTGATCCAAAAAGGATCTCTAACTATACTATAAAAATACATAAACTAGAATTCTATTCAAGGGTGGAAATTGCCTTAAATACAATTCTAGTCAAGCCTATACTATAATGGATGAAAATTACACTTAAAATTAAATAAAAACTGATCTAAACTATAGTCTAAATTAAATAAATTAATACTATAGTCTAAATAAAATTTGACCCCTAATTAATTAAATCAAGGGCCGAAAATTCCCATGTATGCACGTTGCCATTCTGCACGTCGATTCTCTTCATGCAAACGTGCACTCTTCTTCATCTCCAACTCTTCAAGTTGTATTTTCCATGGTATGATCTTCATCTTCAATAGTTAATAAACTAACTACTCTTGAGCTGCACTTCTCGCCTTCTCCAACTTCAAGTTGTCTTCGAATTTTCACTTACAAATAACTTTGAAGTCTCTTTGCTCGTAGGCGTGTAATTGGTCCATGAAATTACAGCTCTTGATCTTGATCTTCATCACCTATCATGGCCTCATCATATACAAAGAAAGCGCTCTACTAAGTTGAAAGACCCCGGAAGTTTTACCATCATGGTTACCATTGGAGATAGCCACATGGGAAAGGCATTATGTGATTTGGGAGCAAGCATTAACTTCATGCCGTTTTCTTTTTTCTTAAAGTTGAACATTGGAGAAATCAAGCTGACTGCCATTTGTTTACAAATGGCCGATCGATCCATGACCTATCCTAAATGAGTGGTGAAAGATGTGTTAGTTAAAGTCAATGACTTTATTTTTCCGGTCAACTTTGTGGTGTTAGATATGGAGGAGGACAAGGATATTCCTCTTATTCTAGAGTGATCATTCTTGAATATGGGAAAAGCTTTGATTGATGTTGAGAAAGGGGAGCTAACATTGAGAGTTAATGACGAGAAGGTGATTTTTTCCCTTCAAAAGGATATGAGACACAAGGAGGAAGAGATGCATTGAACAGAAGAATGCAAAATGCTCGAAATGGTGAACTCTTGCATGGAGTTGGAGCACACCTTGGAACATATCTTGGGACTATGAGATCCTCTAGAGATTTGCATTTCTAAATCTCTTTTCAATACATCCTCTAGCCATTTTTATCTTGGCCTTTTGATGTTGCTCTTGTTGACACTGTGTCTTTGCTAAATTTTTTACAGGAAGATTATTTAAGGAAGCCAAAGTTTCTTCCATTGAAGAACGAGGAACAAACATCAACTGTGGAGGAGCCAAAGAAGGACAAGATGGAGTTGAAGCCACTTCCACCTCATTTAAGGTATGCGTACCTTGAAGAGGGTAATAACAAACCGATAATAGTATCTTCTTTTCTAAATGATGAGCAACTTGATAAATTGCTACGATGGTGAGAAAATACAAAAGCACTATAGGTTGGTCTATCTCTGATCTAAAATAGATTAGCCCCTCAATTTGCATGCATAGAATCCTTTTAGAAGAAGATTACAAGCCGAAAGTGCAACATTAAAGACGATTGAACCCAATTATGCAAGAAGTTGTTAGGAAAGAAGTGTTAAAACTGTCAGATGCTGGTATCATTTTTGCAATTTCTGATAGTGAGTGGGTGAGTCCTACTCTAGTTGTAGCAAAGAAGGGGGGTACGATCCTAGTGAAAAATGAAAATAAAGAAATGATAGCTACTAGGTTGGTGATGGGGTGGAGAATGTGCATTGATTATAGGGCTTTGAATGTCTACACTAGAAAGATCATTTTCCCATACCTTTTATTGATCAAATGCTTGACATGTTAGCAGGACATGAATTCTATTGCTTTTTGGATGGATATTCGGGGTACAATTAGATAATGATTGCCCCCGAAGATCAAGAAAAAATGGCTTTTACTTGTCAAGAAAAAATGGCTTTTACTCAAACAAATTATACCACCACAGAGAGGGAGTGACTTGCCGTGGTTTATGCATTTGACAAGTTTAGGCCTTATCTCATTGGGCCTTGGACTATCGTGCATATCGACCACGCCGCTCTAAGGTATCTTTTTGCTAAGAAGGACGCAAAACTACAGTTCATTAGATGGATCTTATTGCTCCAGGAATTCGATGTAGAGATCCGGGACAAAAAGGGATGCGAGAATGTGGTGGCAGACCACCTTTCTCGCCTTGAACATGTGAGTGATGAAATGGGTTCGACAAGGCCTATTAATGAGCTCTTTCTCGATAAAAGGATTCTAGCAATCAAGACTCATGTGCATTAGTATGCCGACATTGTGAATTTCTTGGTGGTAAGAGTGAAACCAATGGAGTTGAAAGCTTATCAAAAGAAGAAGTTCTTCCACAAGTTGAAATACTATGTGTAGGATGAACCACACCTTTTAAGAAGATGTGCGGATTTGGTGCTTAGGCGATGCGTGCCGGAAGAAGAATGGGAAGAAATCTTAGAAGCATGCCATATTTCTCTCACTAGAGGACATTTTACCTCCATTAGAACCGCAAGGAAAGTGTTGCAAAGAGGGTTCTATTGGCCATTACTATTCAAGGATTGTATTGAATACGTGAAGAGGTGCGAGAGGTGCCAGAAATGGGATCCATTTCAAAAAGAGACGAGATACCAATGAAGAACATAATCGAGGTGGAACTATTTGATGTGTATGGCATCAATTTCATGGGCCCTTTTGTGACTTCAGGGCAGCAGTGAAGAGGGCATGACGAGCTACAAATAGACCTTGTGAGCCCACACCACCAGAAGATCAAGAAGATCAAGGAGACGAAGGGCACGAGGAGGAAGGACAGTTTGAGAACGGCCACACTATCAACATGGCCGCAGCAAATGGAAATGCCGCAAATGGAGATACGGAGGATAACATGACTTTAAGGCATTTGGTTTTCCCGACCAACATGAATCTGCGCCCAATGGGCATTACACTCCCAGCTGTGACTCAGAACTGGGATATTCATGCAAACTTTATCCAAATCTTGCCGAAGTTCCATGGAATGCCCGGAGAGGATCCACAAAGACACTTACAAGATTTTGAGATGGTTTGCCAGACTTAACCATCCAACCATGGACGAGAGGAGTATGTGCGGTTGGTCTCATTCCCCTTCACTCTTCAGGATGAGGCACGGGACTGGCTGTACACATTGCTGACTGGCGCTGTGACCACATGGAGACAACTTCAGCAGAAGTTTTTGGAAAAATATTTCCCAGCATCCAAAGTGCAAGAAATGAGAAGAAGGATAGGGAGCCTGAAGATAGGAACCAACGAGAGTTTTTATGACTACTGGAGAAGATTCCAGGCAATGCTGGCGAAATGCCCACATCACCAGATTACTGAACATGATCTAATTCAGTATTTTGTTGGAGGATTGAGACCACATGAGAGAACAATCGTGAATGCCTCATGTGGAGGGTCTATACTGAACAAGCAGCCTGTTGAAGCATTCAGAATTCTCACGGAGATGACTGAAGACAACCGAGACTTCGGCGGAGAGGACATTCGGGTTGTCAGTGAATCAGAGAGGGCACCGGACCAAGACAGCAGAATTGACAGATTGTGTGACAAAATTGAAAAGATCTTGTCTGGTGTGAGCATGGCGAAAAAGTTCAGACCTTGTGGAGTATGCAAGAGTGTACTTCATTTCACTGATGAATGCCCAACTCTACAAGACACGGTGGAAGAAGTAAATGCTGTAGGTGGCCAGAATGGGCATTCCAGAAGATATGATCCCAATTCCTAGACTTATAATCCTGGCTGGAGAGACCATGAAAACTTAAGATGGAGAAGGCCAGAGGATGGGCATCCTGCACGCCCATTCCCGCCGCCAGAAGAAAAGAAAAAGCAAAGGCTAGAAGATCTTGTCTATGCCATGGCTGAGGAGAATGAAAAGTTTAAGCAAGAGATTCGAGCTGGTATTTCACATATGAGCAATCAAATCAATCAATTGGCTCAAGCGATGCACAAGATGGAGGAGAAAAATGGGAAGTTACCTTCCCAGGTTGAAAACCCGAGAGAACAAGTGAATGCAGTAGCATTGAGGAGTGGAAAAGAGCTTCCGGAGATGGTCAGGCCGAGAGAAGAAATGGATGATGTGCCCTTGGAGGAAGAAGTGGAAAAAATTTCCACAAGAGACAAGGCACAAGAAGCTGAGCAGACCGATACTGTGCCCATCCCGGAAGTAAAACAACCTGCCAAAGTGCCCATTCGAGAGAGACGGAAACCTCCCTTTCCAGGGAGATTGGCACAAAATAGAAAAGAAGAAGAAACCAGGGAGATGCTAAAAGTATTCAGCAAGGTGGAGATCAACATCCCACTGATCGAGGCAATCAAGCAAGTACTATGGTATGCCCGGTTTCTAAAGGAGCTTTGTACTAGAAAGGTGCGATTCAATGACGATGCAAGGTTCCTAGTTGGGGAGAATGTATTGGCTGTGATACAAAGGAAGTTACCCAAGAAGTGTGATGATCCAGGGATGTTCATGATTCCTTTCATAATTGGAGACAGAAAAGTTGAAAAGGCCATGCTGGATTTGGGGGCATCAATCAACGTAATGCCCCTGTCAGTGTTCAAAGAATTGAAGATTGGACCTTTGAAGGAGACCCGTGTGGTCATTCAGTTAGATGACCAATCTAATGTTTATCCAGAAGGCCTCATTGAAGATGTATTGGTCAAAGTGGACGAGCTTATATTCCCAGCAGATTTTTATGTGCTTGACATGGGCACAGCGACTTCAAAATCTTCAGTTTTGTTGCTGGGAATGCCTTTCATGAAGACAGCTCGAACCAAGATTGATGTGGACAAGGGCTAACTGACGTGTGAGTTTGATGGGGAGAAGGTGACGTTCAACATTTTTGAAGCCATGAAACACCCCCCGGATACAGAAAATTGTAATTTTGTGAATACATTTCATTCCCCGAGCCATTCTACTTTATCCATGGTGAGCAACAGAGAACCGCTGGAGTGGGCATTGTGGGATGGACTGACTGACCAGGATGCCCTAGAAGACGATGATGACATTGAGGAAGGAATTATGATGTTGTATTCATTAGAAGAAATGCGATACGGCTGTGTGGACTATGGTATGCCCATTCAGAGAAGTAATGACATAATGATGCCTTCTATTGTTAGAGTGCCCACGCTGGAGTTGAAGGCATTGCCAAGGCATTTGAATTATGCCTACTTGGGAGATAATGAGACACTCCCAGTGATAATTAGTGCAGGGTTGAATCAAGATGATGAAGACTGCCTTTTGAGATTGTTGAGACTGTACAAGGAGGCACTCGGATGGACTTTGGCAGATATAAAGGGCATTAGCCCAGCGGTTTGTATGCACAAGAGTTTGTTGGAAGATGATGCAAAGCCCTTTCGTGATCCACAAAGAAAGCTCAATCCGATGATGAAGGATGTGGTGCTAAAAGAGATAATTAAGCTACTGGACCAGGGTATTATATACCCAATTTTAGACAGCAAGTGGATCAGTCCAATCCATGTTGTGCCCAAGAAGTCGGGCATTCAAGTTGTGAAAAATGAAAAAGGAGAGCTTGTGCCCACACGACTGCAAACTGGCTGGAGAATTTACATTGATTATCGGAAGCTGAACACGGTTACGTGAAAGGATAATTTCCCACTTTCGTTCATTGACCAGATGTTGGAGAGACTCGCAGGAAACAAGTTTTTTTGTTTCTTAGACGGATACTTAGGATACATGCAAATTGCAGTGAGTCAAGAGGACCAGGAGAAAACAACATTCACGTGCCCATTCGGCACATTTGCCTATCGTAGAATGCCCTTTGGCCTCTGCAATGCTCCGGACACATTTCAGCGTTGTATGATGAGCATATTCTCCGATTTGCTTGAAAACTGCATTAAGGTGTTCATGGATGACTTTACAGTGTATGGGAGCTGCTTTGATCGATGCTTAGATAATCTGGAGAAGGTGTTGCAGCATTGTGTGGAGAAATGCCTAGTGCTGAACTACGAAAAATGCCACTTCATGGTCAGAGAGGGCATTGTATTGGGCCATGTGATTTCCGAGAGGGGCATTGAGGTCGATAAAGCCGACGTGGACATAATTGAGAAATTGCCATACCCCACTTCGGTGAAGCAAGTGAGAGGCTTTCTGGGGCACGCTGGATTCTACAGGAGGTTCATAAAAGATTTTGCAAAAATTGCCCAGCCTATTACTCATTTATTGCAGCAAGATGTCCCCTTTGAATTTGATGAGGAATGTAAAAAGGCATTCAATTTTTTGAAGAAGCAACTGGTCACAGCACCAGTTATTCAACCACCAGATTGGGGAATGCCCTTCGAGATTATGTGTGACACCAGCGGCTGCGCTGTGGGCGCTATACTGGGTCAGAAAAGAGGAAAAGAAAGCCATGTAATTTACTATGCTTCCAAAACTCTGAATGTGGCACAGTGTAATTACACCACTACTGAGAAGGAGCTGCTAGCAGTAGTTTTTGCATTCGAGAAGTTTCGGTCCTATCTTTTGGGCACGAACAACATTGTTTACACAGATCACGGTGCCCTACGGCACTTGATGGCCAAGAAGGAGATAAAGCCGAGACTAATTAGATGGATCCTGCTCCTGCAGGAGTTTGATGTCGAGATAAAAGATAAGAGTGGGGCACAGAACTAGGTAGCTAATCATCTAAGCCGGGTGCTGAATGAAAAAGGCGATGCAATGCCTATTAAGGATCACTTCCCTGATGAGCATTTGTACTCAGCATGGGGCACACGAGAGCCCTGGTATGCAGATATAGTAAACTTTTTAGAGTCTGGAGAGCTGCCAATTGGGTACTCGAGGTACCAAAAGAATAAACTGAGACATGAGAGCAAGTTTTATGCATGGGAAGTCCTATTCTATGGAGGAGGTGTGCTGATCAGATCATAAGAAGATGTGTCCCTGACAATGAAATTGAGAATATTTTGAAGCATTGCCATAACTTTGCTTGCGGAGGGCATTTCGGACCAAACCGAACAGCAAGAAGAATTCTGGACTGTGGGTTCTTTTGGCCCACGATTTTCAAGGATGCTCACAATGTATGCAAGAGATGTGATCAGTGCCAGAGAGTTGGGAACATCACAAGGAGGAGCGAAATGCCCATGACACCCATCATGCCAGTGGAAATTTTCGATGTTTGGGGAATGGATTTCATGGGACCCCTCGCAAACTCAAGGGGGAACCATTACATCATCCTGGCAGTTGATTATGTGTCCAAATAGGTGGAGACAAAGGCTACTCCTACCAATGATGCAAGAGTAGTGGCCACATTTCTGAAATCTCATATTTTTAGCCGGTTTGGTGTGCCCAGGTCCATCATCAGCGATCAAGGAACACATTTTTATAACCAAACCCTGGAAAAATTATTGAAGAAATATGGGGTAAACCATAGAGTCACAACAGCCTATCACCCACAAGCGAATGGCCAAGCTGAAGTCTGAGATCGAGAAATTAAAGCCATTCTTGGAAAGGTAGTTAATCTAAGTCGAAAGGATTGGAGTCAACATCTGGATGATGCCCTGTGGGCATACCGAACTACTTTCAAAACTCCAATCGGGATGTCTCCATATAGGATGTTGTTTGGGAAATGCTGCCATTTGACGGTAGAGCTGGAATACAAGGCACGATGGGCACTGCAGAAGCTGAACATGGACAAGGATGCAGCAGGGCATGCCAGAAAATTTCAGATTCAAGAACTGGAAGAGATGAGGATGGAGGCCTATGACAATGTTGTTCTTTACAAGGAGAAAATGAAGAGGCTCCATGATCAAGTGATTAGAAGGAAGAGCTTCACTCCGGGGCAACAAGTTCTTTTGTACCATTCAAGGTTTAAATTGATAGGAGGAAGTCTGAGGACCAAGTGGGTTGGTCAATTTGAAGTGTATGCGGAATGCCCCAATGGAGCAGTTGAGCTGAAGAATCCAGATACTGGAGGGCGTTTCAAGGTTAATGGCCACAGACTGAAACCTTACCTAGGGCATGCAGACCAAGATGTCAGAGTGGTCTGGCTCGTGGAGCCCATTTATATCTGAATTGGACGGTGTCGTGCCCACGACAGTAACTAGGACGCTACTGGGAGGCAACCCATGTTTTTAATTTATTTCTTTTTCAGTAATTTTAATAATTGTTTTTCTGATGTATCAAACTAGACTAGGAGAGTTTTCTAGTATTTGCCTGAAAAAAAAGTAAGATGTAGTTGAGGATGAGAGGAGAGCAACCCTATTTCTTTTATGCCGAAAGCAGACCTTTCGAGCATTCTGTTCTCATTTTCTATAGGGACAAGCAGAAAGACACCAGGCGGAAGGGCACATTAAGAAGAAATGGTGCCAGAATGACCATGAAGAGGCTGGATAGGATGGAAAATGCCCTGTATCAGACTGTTGATACCCTCTTGAGGAATATTGAGCAAACTCTCACTGCATATTTCAAACATGCTGGGTTCACTTACCCGACATCCACCACCCTGGTTCAATTTTTTTTTTTTATGTTCTTTTGATTTTCATTCTTTTTGGTGTCGCATTTATTCTACCCACTTTGCCTCAGGCAAAGTGTGTGGGTGGGGGCATTTGGGTTGTTGTCTTTTGCTGTTGAGTCAGTTGAACACTTTGCTTTGTGCAAAGTGTGTTGATGGGTCGTTTGAGTCAGCATGTTATCTGTTAAGATTTGAGAAGCACTAGTTTCTAGTTTGTGAATGTTAATAAAATTGTTAATCGAGTCAGCATGCCCACACTAGAAGCAGGGATGATGAATGAGTTGAGCATTAACCTGGTGAGATTTGAGCCTGCGCTGTTATGCCCATTTTACAGCATTCTCTTTTCATGTGTGTACATTCTATACTTAGATTTTCTAGAACTTGCTTTTGCTCTACTTTAAAATCAGAAAGTTTGAAATGCATATGTAAATGATTTAGGCATTTTATTGCTTGAGCCCACTAAGCCAAATAAATCCAGCCTTTGACATAGCTTTGCAGCCCTTTTTGAGCCAATAAAATACCTTAGCACTTTTGTTGATATACCTCACTATATAAAGCCAGGGCATTACAAAAACCAGAAGTAGGAGTCTCTGGACGGTTTTGAAGAATTGAAAATGCAAGAAGAAAGAAACAAAAAAGAGAATAAATTGATGAAAAAAATAAATTCAAAAAAAAAGAAATAAAAAAGAGAATAAATTCCCCCTAGTCTGAATCTTCAGAATGCCCATGATGAAAAATTCTGTAATCTGAACGATAAATGAGAGCATGAGAAAGTAAGTTGAAAATAAATGGTGGTATGTCCAGTGAATGCTCCTGAGAGTTTTAGCCCAGTGCCAAAGAACCCCACCTTACCTAAAGAGCCCCATTACAGCCCATAAAAGTCCTTTTGATACTTATGCATTTTTCCACTTAATGAAATTGAAGAAAGAGCATTAGCAAGCATATGGAATGAATAAGTATAGAATGAATGAATTTGAGTGTAAACACTAAGCCTAAACACTGTGTGAAGAGAGTGTGGGAGGACCTTTACGCTCAATTCAATTTTGACTGGTTAGGGCATGTTGATTACGCTATTAATTGGAAAAGTTGGTTGACTAAAACACTGTGCCCACACGAATTAACAGGTTGCATGTTTTGTTTCTTTCGTGTCTGTTTCTTTTCCTTTCCCTTTTATTTTTTCTTTTTCTGGGTTCTTCGTACCCCATGCTTGAGGACAATCATGACTAAAGTGTGTGGGTGTGATAAGTCCATTTATTTCGTGTTTTTCAGAGCATTTTAATCACTCCAAATGTCTTTTTTAGTGTCTTTTGTGTCGGAAAAGAACCAGGAAAGTGATTTGGGCATGACAGGAGTGAAATCTGGCGAAAGAGGCATTTTGGCCTTCAATTTAACTAAAACAGATGAAATGGGTATATTAGATGAAAATCGATCTGAGCAGAAGATGTTGTGCCCACAGTACTCGCGCAGATTCAGAGGAGGCAGTGAAGAGGGCATTCCCGGAAAAATAGGGATTCTGTTGAAAGAAGATAAAGGTGGCGTTGGAACTTGATTGATTTCGAAATCTGAATAGAAGAAGGAAAGATTGTTCATAGGTGGACTCTTGGGAAGCAATTTGGAAGATAAGGATGACATCCTTAAAATATCGGGATTCATTCCACCACCTAAGGAAATTTCCTTATACAGGCAGATTCCAGTGGGCACAGAGATCCAGCAGATAAGGAAGTTTCCTTATCCAGGCAGATTCCAGCGGGGCATAGCGAATCCGGCAGATATTGAAGACTCCTCATTTTTGGGATTTGAATTGATCTTTGTACTCTTTTAAAATACTAGTTTTGATTGTTAGAAATAAAACACTTCGTACCCTATTGTTTCTGCACTTTTACTTTCGTCATTAGTTTAGTTTTAACGCTGCTCCGGTAGCAAGACAACCTGGGTCCTTATGCCCACAGAGGTTAGGATTTATATTTAATGTTGTTGTTGTTGTTCATCGTTGGTGTTGGACGAGTTTTTATTCAATTCCAGTAAGTTTTTCCTATTTATCATGTCTTTAATTTATGTATTTACAGTTCTTTATAGTATGAGTAGCTAGATTTATATTCCGGAATTTGAACTAAAGATGAAGGTTTAACAAAACACTTAAATACTCGTGAGGCCGTGTGGGCACATTATTGCACGATTAGGTTTCTGTCGATTTTTGTTCTTATTCCTAGTGAGCGTGAGTTTAATATAACTAATGTGGCTGATCATTCTTTAGTTGTAGAGGGCACACCAGGGTTAATTGGATTAGCGAATCGTGACTGTGTGTTAATTCAAACGGTAACTGGGAAATTGGTGGGTTGTTGTGGGCACACGAGCAATCAGTAAGCACAGCAAACTTGGGTTCGTCTAGGGCACACTGCTTCCTGTTCATTTACATCTCTTTGGGGAACCGGGGGCTGGGTGATAGGTTAGGGGTTTAATGGACGAGGAATCACCTTTAAACCTAATCTGAACGGATGAATAAGGAGACGCAGTGAGGAATCCGGTCTCTATAACTGGGTGATTTAATTGTGTAGGAAAATCACTGTGCCCATGATCGAGTGAGTATAAGTTAAACTGGATTCTAGTTCAAGTTTCGGAACTTTTTATTATTTGATATCTCTCTAGTTTATTTTTGCAGATTTAATTTCCATTGTTGTGACCACGGTACCAAACCTCCTTTTGTGATTGGTGACTCGAAAGTAAGATCGCATCAGCTCTCTGTGGGATCGACCCTTACTCATAGCTAGCTACGCTCGCTGTGGGCACATGAGCAATATAAATTCATTTTGAGCACGAAACGACCGCGCGTCACTACTTTTGGGAGATTGCTAGATGTTTTTGTTGCATATACCTCCATGTTGACCAAATGTTGTTGGATTTTTGTGAATTAGGGGTAATTATATGTGCAACTCCGACCCTGTTTTATGATTTTTTTGAAAATTGTAGCGCCTAGACATGAAAATGTTCCTTGCTTTTGTTTAAATCATACTAAGGCCTGGAAGTTGTGAATAGTTTTTGTTGAATTTTGCTATGAATGGGCTACAAAATTTTATATGTTTGGTTGGTTTGTTGCTTTTACAATTAGAGCCCTCACTTTGTGGTTATTTTTGTTCTTTGTAAGGTATAGTGCTTGTAAAAGAAACCACATGTTGAGTGATGGCCAGACCAAGTAGGGGATACGCTTCTAGGAGACATGTTGTTGAGGAATCAGAGAGGGAAGAATCAAGTGTTGATCTCTCAGAAGCAGAGGAAGAAGAAGCACAAGAAGAGGAAGAATAAGAGGATGATGAACAAGAAGAGGATGAAGAAGAGGAGTTTGTGCAACCTAAAATGCCTTTCCCGGTGTTTCCAAACATTAGAGTTGATGACCCCGCAAGAGCGGGCATTTTCTTTCGCACAGAAGAGGAACGAGACAACTGGGTAAAGCTATCCATAATTTTCAACATTGTGCCGACCAAATACTCGTGCACTCGTGCACCTAAGCCATGGGGATCCATGATGATGTGTGGATGATGTTTTCTCAAATTGGGTAGGTAAAAGCGATACGAGGAGGGTGGCTCACATATCCTGTGTTGGTCAAAGAGTTCCTCTCGTCACTTCAAGTTCAAAGACTCCCAAGTAAAGGGCCGATTGGATGCACTTTCCGTTTGGGAAATCGAGACCAAGAGCTCATATCGGCCCAACTTAACTCAATCTTTCAGACTACGACAAATGGCTACTTTCACTATGAAGTTACATAAACTGTGCGATCATGTTCATTATCATGTACGTGTACATGTTGTGAAAATTCAAGGTCAAAATATATAAATTGAAAGCTAATAAATGGCAAGAGATTGGTAACCCATGTTCAATTGATTAATCTACGTCAGGGGGACTTCACAAGTCCGTGAGAAATAGTTTACTACTCCATTGAATGGTTACAAAGGCTATTACATGAAGACTCCCGTCACTTGACCCCTTTCCTGCCCACTACAACCTCTTTCGTTGACTGAATTGCGAGCTCCCCTCACAACCTAGAATCCCTCTAATTCCCACAATAAATCTCTCCCGAGACTCCTCTAAATGTGTATGGAACAGATTCAAACACAGACTAGAAAAAGAATGATCAAAAGATCAACTCTAGTCTAACAATGTCGAATACCTAATGCTTCAACCTTGAAGTCTTTTGAACTCTCTAATCAGTTCTATGTATTCGAGTATACGTGCATATTAAATTAGTCTGATTCAAGGCTATTTATAGATGAAAGACATAGCTTTAATAAGGTAATCAGAAGTCCTAATTTGACTTGGAATCAACAAGGAAACTTTCCTTAATTAATTCGAACTTTCCTAGTTTAGATGTCTTCCTTGAATAGAACTCCTTTTTCCTTCTTTGATCTTCATCACGAACAAGGCAACTTCTATTCTGAAACGTCCATCTTGAATCTGCAACTTCAGTTATTTGATTCTAGCATGACACGTCTCTTGTAAGCTCTCTGGATAATCATGTACATGATCATGTTTCTGAACATGAGTAATTACATGTTTTGATCTTCAATCAGATTGGCAGCGGAATGTTCACAGTAATATCCAGAACATGTTATCCGAACATGAATAACTAAAACCTTTTGTGTTCTTTTGAAATTGACATACAGATCATGACAATCTCGAACATTTGAGTGCAGATGTCACTAATAATCTTCCCCTTTGTCTTTATCTGGTGGCAAATCAGCTCCATGTTTTAAAAGAACATAACCCTTGAACTGTAGGATCATGTACTTTAAAACGTACTTGAATATTTGATTCTAGTATGACACGTCTCTTGTAAGCTCTCTGGACAATCATGTACATGATCATCTTTCTGAACATGAGTAAGTACATGTTTTGATCTTTAATCAGATTGGTAGCGGAATGTTCACAGTAATATCCAGAACATGTTATCCAAACATTAATAACTAAAACCTTTTGTGTTCTTTTGAAATTAACATACAGATCATGACAATCTTGAACACTTGAGTGCAGATGGCACTAACAATCTTTCCCTTTGTCTTTATCTAGTGGCAAATCAGCTCCATGTTTTAAAAGAACATAACCCTTGAACTGTAGGATCATGTACTTTAAAACATAATTGAATATTCCCTTGAACATCATATGATTCAGCTGTTTTACACTTTCTTATTAGCTTGTATGTGCTCTGCTATATTGTATTTTTTTATTATCTTTTTATCTTTTGATAACAGTTTCAATTTTTTAGCAGATATGAATCATATATGGAAGATAGAGAATCTGTTCAATATCAGAAAGCTATTACAAGCTAATCATATCAAAATAAAAATATCTTGCAAAACATGGATGCAAGATAATTAGAACAGAAACATTAAAAACATTAAAACGATTATATTGCATTACTTCCCCTATTTGCCACCGAGAAAGGTAAGGGATTAATCTCAGAAACTACTCGGATTTGTCAGAAGCTTGCTCATTTCCTTCTTCTTTAGATCCTTTTTCAGCATCATCATACTGTGTCTCTTCACCCTCATCAGTCTCTTCTTCAGCTTCTTTTTCTTCATCAGCCTCCGGCTCCTCTTCATCAGCATCCTGCTCATCTTCATCAGTCTCCTGATCCCTTTCTGCAGACTCTTCTTTTTCAGCATCAACTTCTATTTCCTCTTCTACAGACTATACTTCTACTTGTTTTTGAGCCGATGGAGAGTTCTTCTGAGTAGCATCTGCGGCAGTACTTGCAAGCTTGTGTAAGTTATGAACATTATCAAGTACATCTGCTGTTGGGGAGGCAAATCCTTCTCCTGATGAAAGATTAGCAATCAGGGCGTGAATCTTCATCTTCTCAGAAGTATGCTCAGAAATCAATAGAGCATGAAACTCCATGATTCTCTCCAGAAATTTCAGCACGACACTTTTTGGTGAGGATTCTTCAATAGTATCATCACTTCATTTCTTTGATGCTATAAACTGCTTGAACTGGAGGCGCATGTGATGATCACCAATTTCAGGAGCAACCTTGATCACATGAGGCTTTTTGGGTGGAATGACCCTGTCATTCTTTGTTGAGATATTTTTCTTCTGTTGCTTTATGATGCTATAAATCAGTGAAGGATAGCACAGAGGTCCCTTCACAATTATAGACTCTGCACTATTGATTATCTTTCTAAAAATACATTTACCATAATTGAACTTCTTCTCAGTTCCGAGGTGATATAAAAACCTTCCTTGAGCTTGAGTCACAACAGCTCTATGCTTTGTTGGCAACCAGTTGTGAATCAATATTCTGAACAGAGCTCCATACTTGTGAGTCAGCTTGGAAGTTGGGATTGTCTGCGGATGAGATGGCCATTTGGTGAAGATACCCTGGGTCAGTTCTTCAGCAACCATCCTCCAGTCATCAATCTCCTTATACTCCCCCCTCAATGTGGCATCCCAGAAACTCACTAATGAGATCTGGTGAAAAATTCAACATCTCTCATCTGACAAAGACTTTATGAAAGTCTTCAAATTCTGGATCATCAATCTCCTTGGTCATATTGCATTAGAACTCTGAAACAACCATTGGAACAAACTCGTGCACCCTCTACACTATTCCAAGCAACCCATCATCTTCTAATAGTGAGTATACTCCAGTAGCTAGCAATGTATCCTTATCCACCTTTTTCTCAGAGATCATAGACCTCTGCTTCACTTTTTCCCATAACTCAGCATGCTTGGAAGATCGGAAAAGAGCATGTTTAGAGATACTTGGCACATGGATGATCTGTTTATGGATATCAGACTCATGTTCACTAGAATGGGAGTGAACATCTTCAGGTACATCTCTGGACTAAGAAGCTTTCTTGGCTTTCTGGGAAGGGCCTGCAGGTTCAACAACTTTCCTTTTCTTTATGGATGTAGCAGTAGATGGTGGTGTGGTAGATGCTCGACTTCTTATCATTAGAGTTCTCTAAACAATCTGCACAATAGTAGTAGATGCCTTCTTTTGAGGAGTTTTCTTCTTTACAGGTGATCTGGAAAATAGATTATATTGTGTAGATGCAAGCAGCTTCTCCTGTTGTAGGACAGGAGTCTTCTCACCAGATTCAGAGGAGGAACTCTGAACATCTTCTTTCTCAGTAGGTTCTACAACCAAAGGTCTCTTTATGACCTTTTTCTTCCCCTTTGCAATGGCAGCAGCGATTGCTTTCATCTCTAGACTTAAGGGAATATCATCTTCTCTTTCTTCATCATCACCTTTAGTGGGGGAAGGTTGATTAGGAGACTTTTGAACAGCGCTTGCAGGAGTTGAAGTCTCTACAGTACTCTTCTCAGCAACATGTTCCTTGACATGATCAGAAACATCTCCAGACAAAACAGGATCATCAACAGTAGATCCCTTCTCTTTCTGAAGGGCTTGAGCAGCAGGTGCTGTGATGACTTTCTTCACATGAGGGGCTGCAGTCTTCTTTGTTTTCTTGACTGTAGTTCTCTTTGTTCTTTTTTTTTTTGCAGTAGACTTCTTGCTAACATCATATGATCGTGCTGCTTCCTTCAACAAATGTTGAATAGTAAGACCTTGAGTTTTTATTTTCTTTGCAGAAAAGGCAACTTCTTGTTTTTATATCTCCAAATCTTCTTCTTCTTCTTCTTCTTCTTCTTCTTCTCCATGGAAAGTTTCAATTATTTCATCAGTATCTTTGCTAGATGATTTATCATAGAGAGTCCTCTAAACAGGCTTCTTGCAAGATGATTCTCCTCGAACCTGTCTATCGAACTCATCTTCCTCATAAAATTGATCTTGAGGTTTGGAGTATGTCACTTTTCCATACCTCATCCTGGGCTTCATGACTTTTTTAGGATGGACGAGTTTACATTTTGGTGCCATTGAAAACAATAGAGAATTTTTCAAGAAAAATCAACGAAAAATAATGGCAAAATGATGGAATTTTCTCAGAGAACTCAGAAGATAGAAAGAGAGAAGGGTTTATTATTTCAAAAAATTGAAACAAATAAGCAATCTGTCTAAACAACTAAATATATATAAGAGAAGGTACTCCATTCAATGCATAGGTTTCCGTTAGTTTAAGTAACCGGAGGGAAATCCCGAAAAATCAGAGATGATAATTGCAAGTTAGAACTACTCGTTGACAATAATGTACTCAAGGTTTTGAAATATGTTTATGTACATCTGGATGAACATTTATGGGAATGTTTAGTTCCTTAGTGCAGGAATGGTTCTTTCCTGCTGAGTATGAAATAGACACACTCATACTCATCTTCTTAGTTTTACTGAACCAAGCATACCCCAAGGGATATTTTAAGTTTCTCAAATCGAGCAGAATCCAATCTCTTGGTAAACAGATCAGCTACTTGATCTTCTGTCTTCATATGTTCAATCCTCAGAACTTATTCTTCAACTAGCTCTCTGATGAAGTGATGTCTGATATCTATGTGCTTTGTTCTTGAATGTTGGACTAGATTCTTGGATATATTGATATCACTCATATTGTCACAATACAAAATAGGTGTATCATGAGAAACTTCATAGTCCTTCATCATCTGCATCATCTAAATAATCTGAGTAGAGTTGCTTCTTGCTGCAATGTATTCAGCTTCTGCTATAGATAAGGATATGTAGTTCTGCTTCTTACTGAACCAGGAAACAACATTGTTTCCTAAAAGAAAACAAGCACCTAATGTGCTTTTTCTGTCAACTGGAGAGCCTGCCCAATCAACATCACAGTATGTAGTAATACTTAAATTTGTATCAGATGTATACCACAATCCATAGTCTGCAGTTCCATTGATGTACTTGATGATGTTCTTAACAGCCTTCATGTGACTTTCTTTAGGACAAGACTGATATCTGACACACATTCCCACACTGTATGCTATATTTGGTCTGCTTTCTGTGAGATAAAGGAGACTTCCAATCATGCTTTTGTATAAAGTCTGATCAACTTTAGCTCCTACATCATTTTTTCCAATCTTGACTGTAGTGCTGATAGGAATTCTTTTGTGTTTAGAATTTTCCAGCTCAAACTTTTTGACCAGGTTTCTGGCATATTTGGGAATATACCTTCTTCTGACTGTTTAATCTGAAGTCCAAGGAAGTATTTCAGATCTCCAACTAGGCTCATCTCAAACTCAGTTTCCATGTCCCTGATAAAGTCCTTAACCATCTTATCAGACACTGAGCCAAACACTATATCATCAACATATACTTAAACCAAAATTACTTGTGACTTCTCTTTTCTGATGAATAGTGTTCTATCTTCTCCTCCTCTATTGTATCCTTTGCTAACCAGGTACGTAGCTAGTCTTTCATACCATGCCTGAGGAGCCTGCTTTAAGCCATAAACAACCTTCTTTAGTTTGAACACAAACTCTGGATGATGTGGATCCTCAAATCCTTTAGGTTGTGCTACAAACAAATCATTTTTCAAGAATCCATTCAGAAAGCACTTTTAACATCCATCTAATACAACTTGAATTTCATAATGCAAGCAATAGCAAGAAGAAGTCTGACTGATTCAATTCTTGTGACTGGAGCAAATGTCTCATCAAAATCAATCCCTTTTATCTGAGAATATCCTTGAGCAACCAGTCTGGCTTTATTTCTTGTAATATTCCCAGCTTCATCAGTCTTATTCTTGAATATCCACTTGGTTCCTACTATGTTGACTGCTTCATGTTTCTGCATTAGATCCCAAACATCATTCTTTTTAAACTATAGAAGCTCTTCTTGCATAGCCTCAATCTAGTAGTCATCTTTGAGAGCTTATTGGATGTTTTTGGGTTCAATCTTGGATGTGAAATAGACATTGGGTATTTCATCATGCATCCTCTTTCTTAGTCTGCTTCTGGTCATTCTTCCTTCATGAATGTCTCCTATTACTTCTGAAGTAGGATGATCCTTGATGATCTATTTTGAAGGCTTCATTTGCTTCACTATCTGTTCTTCAGATTATCTGTCTGTATTATCATGTACCTTCAGATATTCAAATACATTTGTGTGAACATCTTCTTCGGAGGTATTGACATCATTATCCTGATCATCAAATCTGACATTAACTATCTCAATGACAACCTTTGTCTCTTTATTATAAATCATGTATGATTTACTGTTTCTGGAGTATCCAACAAACATCCCTTCAACTCCTCTGTTGTTCATCTTGCTGAGATACTCTCTATCATTGAGTATATAGCATGTGGTGCCAAACACATGAAAGTACTTCACTGTAGGTTTCTTTTCATTCCAAATCTCATATGGTGTAGTGAAAGTACCTAGTCTGAGATGAACTCTATTGCTGGTATGACATACAGTGTTGATCGTTTCTACCCAGAACATAGCAACAACTCTTTTAGCAGCATTTATGGTTCTTGTCATCTCTTGAAGAGTTCTGTTCTTCCTTTTAACAATTTCATTCTGTTGAGGAGTCTTGGGGGCTGAATACTTATGACTAATTCCATTCTCACTGAAGAAATTATCAAAGTACTGGTTCTCAAATTTCTAATCATGATCACTTATGATTCTAATAATGTGTTGATCCTTTTCAACTGTGATCTTGCAGGCTAATCTCTTGCATTCTGTGAAAGCTTCACTCTTGTCTCTGAGAAAATCTACCCATGTGAACCTTGAGAAATCATCTATGCAGACAGAACATACTTTTTTCCTCCGTAGCTTTCCACAGCCATAGGTCCCATTAGATCCATATGAATAAGATCTAAAACTCTTTTAGAAGTTATGTCATGTACTTCTTTATGCTGAGATCTGGACTGCTTCCCAATCTGACATGGACCACAAACTTTATCTCTGCCAATTCTGATCTGAGGTAATCCTCTGACAACCTCTTTGCTGATGATATTATGGAGATTCCTGAAGTTGATGTGTCTAAGTTGCTGATGCCAGATCTCTGACTCTTCTATAGATATTATTTGACATGTTAAAGAACATTATGTAGGAACATGTAGTTGATAACAGTTGTTAGCTGATCTTTTTTCCTTCCATAAATAAGTCATTATTCTTATTCATTACCCTGCAACTTTCTTTGGTGAAGACAATAGTCATGTCATCATCACATAGTTGACTGGTGCTAATCAGATTTGCTTTGAGTCCATCAACTAGCATAGCCTTCTTCAGTTTAGGCATTCATTCAACAATCAGCTCACCTTTACCCATTACTTTACCACTTTTTCCATCTCCAAAGGTGACAAAGTCTGATGAGCAGGCTTTTAGATTCTGTACCATAGAGCAATCTCCAGCCACGTGTCTTGAGGAGCCACTGTCAAAATACCAGCCGCTCTTATCTTCAACTCTTAGAGAGATATGTGCAATCATACTGGTCTGCTTGACAACCCATTTCTTCTTCTAAGCAGGCTTCTTCTTTTTCTGAGCTGCTGATCTCTTCTCGGTGTTGCTGGAATGCTGAGCCGCAAATCTTCTTCTCATTCTTTTCAAATCAAAGAGATACTTCGCACAATGTGGACGAATGTGGCCTTTTTTTTCACAATAATGGCAGATAATTCCGTTTCTATTGCCATTATAAGCAGTTATCTTTTTGTTAATATTCTTCTGGATGTGGGGACATTATGTTGCACATGCACTGTCTGACTTGTACTTGCTTTGACGAACACTGTCTTGGATTGTCCACCATTATATCTAAGACCTGGATGACTCTTCCCTGAATGTCCTGAAGTAGTAAGAATCTTATCAAGATTCTTAGTTCCACTGTTTAGCATGTTGACATTCCTTTTGATGGACTTGAGTTCTGCAGAAAGCTCTTCAATCTCCTTCTTTTGCTATTGGATGATGACCTTCTGTTCAGCATCAGATCTGGTCCATTCATCCTTTTCTTTGAGAAGATCTTTGTTGTGAGATTGCAGGGTCTTGTTGATCTCAGCAACTTTAAGCCATTTTTCATACATCTCTTTATATGTTTTGACAAACACTTCAACTTTAAGTCTTCATTGCTTGAGTCTTCATCTTCTGCAACTTTGAAAGGATCCTGGAACTCTGAGATTTTTGCTGTAAAAGTATTTGTGTCCTCATCTAAATAACTGCTGCTTCCATCAGAATCATTGTGACTGAGAAAATCATTGTAATTCTTTTTATTTTTCTTTAGAGTATTTGTACACTCAGCTTGAATGTGTCCAAAACCATCACATTCTCTGCAATGGATTCCTCTCCTTGGATTTGAAGATTGAGACTCTTTCTATTCACTGCTAGGATTTTTCTCCTGCTAAGAGTTGCCAGATGGTTGTCTTCTATTGTTGAACCTTCTGGAAGACTGTTTGTTTACTCTTTTTAACATTCGACTGAAGTTCTTGGTGATAAGGACCATATTGTTCATTGTATCTGAATCAAGTACAAGTTTTTGTTTCTGTGCATGTTAGACTTCAGTTTTAAGAGCAATACCCTCTTCCTTGAGCTATTTTCTTCATCTTCCAGGTTCATCTCGAACGTCCTCAACGACCCCATCAGCTCATCAAGCCTCATATTCTTGATGTCATTGGCTTCTTCAATTGCAGCAACTTTGTAAGCAAACTTTCTTGGAAGAGATCTGAAGACCTTCCTTACAAGATTTTCATTGCTGATAGGCTCACCAAGAGCAAAACTCTCATTTGAAATGCTTCTTAATTTGGTATTAAACTCACCAATGGACTCTGTATGCTCCTTTCTGAGAATTTCAAACTTTGAACTCAGATTTTGAAGCCTTAATTGACTTACTGAGCTAGTCCCTTCAAAGGTGGTTTCCAGTATATCCCATGCAGCTTTGGCAGTCTCACACGTTGAGATCAGACTGAATGTTTCCAAATCCACTGCAGAGAATATTACATTGAGAGTTTTAAAGTTGACATTGTACCAGTTTTTCTGCGGTACAGTCAATTCTCTTTCTTCAATCTCCACATGCTTTCCTTTGTTAGCAACAGTTGGCTTTTCTCATCCTTCAGTGACACTTTTCCATGCAAGTTCATCAATAAATCTCAGAAACGCCATCATCCTTATTTTCCAATAAGGATAGTTGTTGCCTTTTAGTAATGGTGGTCTGACCGTAGATCCTCCTTCTTTGATTGAACTCATGACTGAATTGCAACCAAAAACTTCACGCAGATATGTACTTTTTAGAACTCTTTTCACACTAAAACCAAAGGTAACCCACTTTGGTACCAATTGAAGTTACATAAACTGTGCAATCATGTTCATTATCATGTACGTGTACATTGTTATGAACATTCAAGGTCAGAATTTATAAATTGAAAGCAAGTAAGTGGCACGAGGTTGGTAACCCTGTTCGATCAATTGATCTACGCTAGGGGGACTTCACAAGTCCATGAGAAATAGTTCACTACTCTGTTGAATGGTTACAAAGGCTATTACACAAAGAATCCCGTCACTCAACCCCTTTCCTACCTACTATAACCTCTTTCATTGAACTAAATTGTGAGCTCCCCTTATAACTTTGAATCCTCTAGTTTCCATAGGAAATCTCTCCCGAGACTCCTCTAAATGTGTATGAAACAGATTCAAACACAAAGAACGATCAAAAGATCAACTCTAATCTAAAAATACTGATTACCTAATGCTTCAAACTTGAAGTCTTTTGGACTCTCTAATCAGTTCTGTGTATTCGAGTATTATGTGCACACTAAATAAGTCTGATTACAGGCTATTTATAGATGAAAGACGTAACAAGGTAATCAGAAATCATAATTTGATTTGGAATCAACAAGGAAACTTTCTTTAATTAATTCGAACTTTTCTAGTTTAGATGTCTTCCTTGAACAGAACTTCGTCTTTCCTTTTTTGATCTTCATCATGAACAAGACAGCTTCTATTCTGAAATCTCCATCTTCAATCTGCAGCTCCAGCTATTTGATTCTAGCATGACACGTCTCTTGTAAGCTCTCTGGACAATCATGTACATGATCATGTTTCCGAACATGAGTAAGTACATGTTTTTAACTTCAATCAGATTGGAAGCGGAATGTTCACAGTAATGTACAGAATATGTTATCCGAACATGAAAAACCAAAACCTTTTATGTTCTTTTGAAATTGTCATACAAATCATGACAATCTCGAGCACTTTAGTACAGACGGCACTAACACACTACCATACCAACTACAGAAATGAGGCATTTTTGATGTTGATTCTTGATCCCGATGAGAGGGTGGTGAAGTATGATTCCGGATTTGCCAAGGCTTCTCAAATCTAAAATCCAGTATTCCATTACCTCCACGGAATTATTGTCTCCACTGTCCTGGCTCGACATGAAAATAGTGGACTTGGAAAGGATGAGCTGTACATTCTGTGGAGTATGCTCCAAGCCATCTACGTGGATTTTGCTGCCCTTCTTCTGGACCAATTTAAAAGGCAAGTACAGCCCAGCAAGGGTACTGTGAGTATTGGAGGCATGATTACTCCTATTGCCATGGCTTTGGACATCGATCTATCTACCTATCATCCACTTTCTAGACCTCGAGCCCTCAATCTGGCACATCTTCATAATGTTCGGATGATTAGCCCCAATGCCGCCCCGATTAAGCTCATCATGAAAGATGGAAGGATGTTCCCACTGCCTAGTCCAGCGCTCACCTCGATAACCAACTTAGAGGATCAAAGAAATTGGATGATGAACACCCCGGAGCACAATGCTCTGATGATAGCTCCTGAGAGAGTATGGCTCCGTCGAGAGAATGAGGAGCCAAGGGCACCACATGGGCAAAGAAGGAACTGAGTGGACGTGGCGGATGAGTAACTGAACTCTCTTGAAGGTATGATGACGGAAATGAATATAATATTAACTGACTTTTAAGAGAATGTTTTTACTCAGTTCACCGATATACGGCCAAATTTGGATACGCGACTCACTGATATGCGGGAGGATGTGGATAATCGGTTCACCGACATGTAGGCGGACTTTGACTCGAGATTTACGGGCCTACAGACTCACATTGATAGCTGATTCAACAACATGAGGACGGAGTTCCAAGGGCTATAGAGCACTTATACGAACTTGCAAAGGGATTTCTCACACTTGAGGTCTGACGTCTCCGACATTGCCACCATGATGAGACATTGGGGTGGCATCGGATCTTCATCATAGAATCCTTCCCAGACTTTCACACTCCCATTCCAGTAATTCCCGTATCCGTACCCGGGGCTATTTCAGTTCTTGAACCAGCAAAATCCCCGCCCTCGCCCGCTCCCAGATGCTGATGCATAGCTGCACTGTTAGTCAATCAACGATACCAGTAATCTATCCCCCTAAGCTTATTCTTGCTTCAATATCGAATAAGTTTTGGGGAGGGAGGTGATCATTTGTGTGTATCATTGATCTCATTTGATTTTAGTACTGTCCATTTAGCTGCTTTTATTTAGAATTGCTAAACTTAATTTTGTTGGATGTTTTTATTTATTTAGTATTGTTTTTGGGATTTGCTAATTGATGTTTGGATAATTAATGATTTCATGGGTTTTGTGATATTTTATAGTTTTGTATTTATTTTTGATAATACGTATGATTGGTTTAATGGTAGGTAATAGCCTTGATGTTAAGCAAGTTTAGCCATGATTTTGTGAATCAACTCCTCTCTTGCTTGTTGAGTTAATGTTTGTCATGCTCAGTTTTGGGGAAATCTTGACCTGCCTATGATGTTGTCTTTTGTGAAAATGTTTGCATACATAAGGGCACGAGTTGATATACACTTGATTTGGATTGTGAAAATATTAGTTTAACTTGTAGCTATCCCGTGAGAATTGGGCCTTGATCTTATTTTTCATGTGTGAATCATCAATGATATTAGTATCTCTAGAACTTGCCTGATGAACTCTCTTGATTTTGCAAGTTGTGTTTAGAACATGGAGATGACCTAAGGCATTCTTTGTCAAGTTTGTGCCTTCAATTTTTTTCCCTTACAAATACAATCCTTGTTAGCCTCTTTGAGTTATTTGTTGATGTTATTTGAAACCAAGGGTAGAAGGAGTGTGAGAATCAAGTAAGCTTGAAATAAAAGAACCATGAGAGTTATATATGGATTGAACAAGATTTGTTTTGTTGTATAGCCTTTTTTTGATCATAAGTGAATTGTGAGCATCACAAATTAAAAGAAAAATAAATTGTAAATTGTCATGAACAATCATGAAAATCAAAATAAATTGAGGAGCAATTAATATTTTGTTGGCTATAGAAAGTCCTAAATCCATTTAAATTCCCAAGCAATGTGAAGGGTAGAAGAAAACTCGAAATAGTTTGCTTGTTTTGAAATACGAAATAGGTTTTGGGGATTGATTTTGAAGTCACTTTTAACATATATTTTTCCTATCCCGTCCAAAGAGCCTAACGTTGCAACCCTTAAGACCTATGAGATCCCTATTTTGAGCACACACTCATGAAAAAAGATGAGTTATCTTGCAAGCTTACGGTAGTATACTAGTATTATTCAATGTCGAGCGTATACACATCTATGTTCTCCTTGAGAGGTTGAGTTTGAGTGTTGATATTCCTAAAAACACATGAAAGCCATGTTTTTACATATTCATTTCTTGTGTATTGAAGCTTCATATCCTTATGTTTGATCAAATGCTTTTAGTTCTTTTTCTGAGGCATTCTTGTTCTTGATTTCCCTATTTCTCTTTTGTTGCAACCTTATTTGGGGACAAACAAGAACTTAAGTTTGGGGGAGTTGATAATAGGGATTTTTGTGCTTCTTTTTACTGCAACTTGGGGCTATTTCAATACCATTTTATAAACCAATTATATATTTTTGATATCTAAACCCATATTTAATCCAAGTACAAATTCTAGGTATGTTATAGAAGAAAACCAAGAAGTTGAGGCGCTGGCGCGAGCTGGAGCGCAACCCGAGTGTCCCACACCCGAGATGGTTTCTCCAGAGTTGAAGGTGCGAGCTACATCATGAGCTAGGGCACGAGTCCAGTCGCACCCCATGGCATTACCTATGACGCGAGCCACGGCGTAACTGACGCCGCTCGCGCCTACGGTCCTTTCCATAGTTCACTCGACGCGACTCACAGCGTGAGAGATGGCATGAGTGAGCCGATTGCGCCTGAGGCCATTTCCACAGTTCACTCGGTGTGGCCTATAGCGCGAGTAAGGACGCGACTGAGCCTGTGTCATGTCCTAGTGATCAGTTGTGCGGATCTGCGGCTCTTGTTCTCCCTCAATTATTGAAGGATGATTTCTATTTTTTGAAAACCAATATAAATACCCACACATTTCCTCATTTAGGTTAAGCCTCTCATTCCCTTGTAATCCCTTTCTCCCATTTGTAAAAAGGGGAGAAAATATAGAAGTAGAAGAAGATAGCTTTTGAGTTTGTAAGAAGGAGTTCTTAAAGGGTTGAAGAGGAAAGAAGGATCTTGTGGATATTTTGTACACTCTATTGGTTTAATCTAATCTTTATCTATGTTTTATTTACAAGTTTGTGATTTCAATATCAAGATCATGAGTAGCTAATCTCTTTAGGTTTTGAGGTGTTTGATCCTTTGATGATTGGTGTTTGAGATGAATGTATATTCTCCTCTTTATTTCTTATGGATCAATGTGTTGATTTGTGAATGTATTTGGGTGACCTCTATTTAGATTCATTTATGTACCTAATGTGTAATGAGAAATAACCATTATGTATGTGTGTTTGATTTATGAGACCATTTGCTTGTGTTTTGAGATAATTATGAGTATTTGGAATGTTGATTGTGATTTGGGATATAAGAAAGCTTGTGTGATATGTTTACTAGAGATAGTGATGTTTACACTTGCCTACATATTTAAGTTGCTTGAGAAAGTACTTAGATGATCTAATGTCCAAATCATGTTGAGAGAGGAGAGATATGTGAATCATATGGTTTTTGAGAATATCATCGTCAAGGATTTAGCACCCTAGAACCCCTTTTATTATCATTTAAGATCCTTTGAAGTATTTGAAATTCTACACTTGGAGTAAAATTTGTGTTATTTGTTGAAGTTGGAACAAATCCTTTCTATGAAATGTTGATTGTTTAAATAATGAATGTAACTAGGGTTAACATTACTTGCATTGTTAAAACTATAACTCTTATTCCTTGAGGTTCGACTCGTATCATTGCTTGCTACATTCGTGTACACTTGCACTTAGCACAATTAATATTTAAGGTATATAATACCGCATCTCCAGGCTTTCTATGGACAGACCCTGATGGAATTGATGATCCTTTGAATTTGTATTGATTGAATAAAACATTTGGATGTGTGTTGATTGAATAAAACATTTTGATCAAAATGATCCCACGTCCCATTGCATGCTAAAACCGAATCTGAATCTCATTCACATCGAAAAATTGAGATTATCGATTACCTTGCAATCGGAGAGACACCGTTGAGAAGATGTAGATATAAAATCTAAAAATTCTCCATTCTTCATGTTACCCACTCTATGATCTTATGTTGTATGACCCAACCTCGATCCAGATGTCATGTGGGCAAGGATCCTCTAGACCTTGTAGAAGTTTGGAGATGAAGAACCCTCACAATAAAATTTTTGAAAATTTCTTTCTTTTGAGGAGAAGAATTTTGAAATTTTCATGTCTGATGGCTTGGGTTTTTCTTCTCCCTTCATAAGGTATATATAGGGCTACAGCAGAGATCTAGAAGAAAATTAGGGTTGGGCCTTAAGTTCTCATGTCTAGCTCAGACATAACTTAAGCTCATTAATATTAATTCAATCCACTAAGGAATTAATATTGCACTACCACCCTAATTCCATATTTATGGATATGGCTTCTTCAACTCAATTAATTCCCCATGCTTAAGATATCGAATGTTCATTAATTAAATCAAGTATCCTGATAACTAAATTTAATTAATTGCTTATCCTTGAGTCGTACCACTCAACGTTTATTATCATGTTGGATTAAAAATAATCCACTTGCAAGATTTAACATAATAATTCTTTTTTAGCTCCGCAGGGGACATTATCAACTTGGCTCACTGAGACACGGTTTCTTTCTATAATTAGTAACTCATCATATATAGAAATATTACTACCCAATCTATCGGGCTTATTGATTCTTTAATTAGAATCTCACTCATTGATAGGTCAAAGTAATGTACATTAAAATATACATGTCTACTATTATATAAGGATTAAGAATTATGAGCATCTGAGATTTATATTCTTACGTGTTATCAGTCCATAAGAACTATCTCGCTGTGATCCAGTTCAATACACTACAAAAGTACACTAGTATGATTTCATAGTCAAGATAGACTAATCCCAAATCATACTACAACTATACTAATGGTTCGTCTAACTCCATCTAGGTTGTGAACACTTCTCAGAATTTATAAAGAACCAATAATATGATCTTCTGTGTGCATTCCACACACCATATCATCTTCAATATTAAGTATAGGACGATATGCATTATTTATTATATAAAATAAATGCAAAATATGTGAACGTTATTCTCATTCATAATTCAAGAGAAATAATTATATACATAAAGACATGATTTTAGTATACAAACCCAACAAACCCAAGCCCATCCCATGAAAATCACGAGCTAAGTGTGTTGGGCTTATCCAGACGAAATGGGCTCACACGGGCCCTTTTTTTAATCCCAGCCCAGTCCAAATTCATCGAAGATCAATACCCAATGTTTGATAAATTAACATTTATATCACTAGTGCAATTTTTTGATGTCCTAAATGTTGATGTGGGATACCTAAAATCTTTCATGGATTTTCATTTGATTCAATAAAATGACATGGAATCGGTAATACATGTTTGACTGGCATTCCAAGTCAATATTTAAAACCCCAAAAAAATTGCACCAGTGCTATAAGTGTTAATTTATCAAATATTGAGTATTGAAGTGTAGCTTTTAAACTTTCGAGACAAAAATTGAAAAAAGGAAAATCTTGGATACTGAAGTGTAATTAACCTAATCATGGATTATATTAGTGGTCACTATCCATTCCTTGTAAATCAAGATTTTGATATATCTTAATTTCATGTATACAACGTGATGAGTGAAATTAAATATTTTATTTTATAAATATATTAATTGACGATATGATCTTCAATTCAATAAATCTTTCATTTCTTCGAAAAAATTTGGCTTTAATTTGCGGGGAGTTTAAATTTCATATAACACTTCTTTGTATTTTACTATCAAATTTGTGACTTTGATAATTAATATTTAATATAAAATGTAAATTAATTTTAACATAAATAATCAATAAAAAAATATAAATTATAAAATAATCAACTATAATAATGAAGTTTTTTGAAAATTAAATACTAAAAAATATTACTGAATCCTAATAAAAAACTGTAAAAATAAACGAAAATACAGAAAATTAAAATTGAAGAAAAAAATATAAAGAAACTTGTAATTTAAAAATAGACAATGCTAAATGACTCAAGCTGTTCCAGCACAAATGTAGAATTTGATAGAATTTTAATGTAAAATGACACTATCACCCTTGATACAATTTTGTTTAAAATTCATTCCTCATTTTAAAACACAATCTCATATTATTTAATTTTAATGATCAATATTGTATAAAATTCTTCCTCAATTTTCTACACCAATTCTTAAGTACAATGAATTTGTTTTAAAATAATAGAAGCAAAAAATTAAACTAATGAAATTAATATTTCTACTTGAACATCAATATGAAAATAATTTAGAAAACTTATATATACCTCAAAAACACATTAGAACACTAGTTATTTTAGTGAACATGGATGATGTTGATATTATGGAATAATTATTTGGCTTAAGTGAAAATGATAGTCTTATGAATGATTGACACCGCTATTTATTAACAAATAAACGACCGCAAGTGCACGGTGTTATTGTAATACACAAGTGGACAAGATTATCGTATCCACAAGGACTAAAACTCGAATGAATCACTACACTAAAATGCAGATACCTTATCAATATCTAAACTCTAAATTTAAAATAGGAAAGAAGTAATAAAATGTAAACCATCACAAAAACATAAACTTCAATAAATAAAGATGAACACTTAACAATTAATAAAAACGGGGGATTCCAAGGACAATGTCCATACAACGGATTTTAGATTAATTGATTGCTTACTTTGATGGATAATCAAGATTTGTTTGGATGTGTGCTCGTTTGAATAAAACAATTTGATCATAATCAATAAACATCCACAACATGCTTAATCTGAATCTTAACCTCATGCGCAGTAGAAAAAAACATTGCAGCGGAAAAAAAAATGGAGGTTATCGAATTACTTAGAAAAATAGATGAATTTGATGTATGGTAGAATTGATGTAGAATAGCTATTGTAACAACTTTGGTCACGTCAATTGCACCAACTTTTCGATCTTCTATTGTATAACCTCCATGTTGATTCAGACATCGTGTGGGCGACGATTCTCTAGACCTTAAAGAGAACTAGACCGAGAAATCCTAACTCTTGAGATGGCTGAAAAATTCCACAATATTTAGGACTGCAATTTTTGAAAATTTCAATGTGTGTGGCTAGGATTTTCATCTCTCTTCAACTAGTATAAATATTAGGCTACAACTTGGATCTAGAAGGAGAATTAGGGTTGGGCCTCCAACAGGCCTTAATTTCTCCATGTCAAGCCCAGACATAAATTAATCTCATTAGTATTAATTCAGTCCACTAAAGAATTAATACTGCACTGCCGCCCCAACTAATTCCCCGTGTTTAAGATATTGAATGTCCATTAATTAATTACAGTATACTTCAATACTATACTTACTATTGAATTAATTAATTTCTTATTCATGAGTAGTACCACTCAACTTTTATTATTATACTGGATATAAATCCACCTGCAGGGTTTAACATAATTATCCTTTTTAAGATCCTCAGGGGACATCATCAACCCAGCGCACCGGGACACGAATTCTTTCTATAATTAATAACTTATCGATTATCGTAATGTTACTACCCAATTTATCAAGTTTATTGATTCTTTAACTAAAATCTCATCCACTGATAAATCAAAGCAGTAAGTATTAAAATAAACATGCCTACTATTGTATAGGGATAAAGAATCATGAGTATCCGAGATTTATATTTTAACGTCTGTCAATCCATTAGAATTATATCACTGCGATCAAGTTCAATACATTACCAAAATGTACCGGTATAATTTCATAGTCAAGATAGACCAATTCCAAATTATACCACAACTATATTGATGGTTCGTCTACTTCCATCTAGATTGTGAACACTCTCATATATACTTAATAAAGAACTAATAATATGATCTTCTGTATGTATTTTACACATAATATTATCATCAATATTAAGTAAATGACGATATTGCATAAACTAGAAAACATCATAAATGCAATATAAGTGTCTGTATATTCTCATTCAAAATAAGAAAATCAGGTGTATACAAACGCAAACTGTTTTAGTATAAAACCCAACATACTTAACCTTCTTTAATCCATTAAAAGTGGAAAATCACTAATGCGTTATCAGACTATTCGTAGAACACATGTCATAACATAGAAATAATAAACATGCACTTCACTGGGTCGGTTCTTTGCATGTGTTATTACTCACAGCCACATTTCTTAGACTTAAATTCATATGCAAGAATGCAATACTTGTTCACTTGGTCGGTTCTTCTAAACATCACATAAATTGATTAATCTATTTTATCCCACTAATTAATCAGTCACGGTTGAGAATCTTCCAATTAATTAGCTTGCATACACATGTTGTGACCATCAAAATACATATGAGAAATCCAAACTAGGTAATCAAATGCCCAATAGTGAACGGAAAAAATAACTCAATAAATTAAATCATTCAATCCATAGTACTTGCAAACCATAGAATCCCTAAAATAATTTAGTTAGACATAAATAAAATGAAATAAAACGGAGTTTGAAATATCATAAAATAAATAAAGATGACACTACTAATCTTTTGTTGCATCTAATTATCTTCTATGATGAACTCTCTCTCCAACACCATTGGAATCCTCCTCTCCAATGGTTTAATATTTTCCTCGAGTATAGACGGTGCTGATAGCTTCCTTCGTCTCCTCAGGGTGTGTAGAAGTCTATCGATGGTGTGAATAGTGTATTGGGAGTGGTTCTAGGTGTGCGTGACGACTCTCCTCTTCTCTCCTTCGTGTGTCTCTTAAGCTGTGTCTATATTTTAGGTTTGGTACCCTAATTATAGATAAAAAACTCATCAATCCACAAAGCCACCAATATGGGTTGAGTGAAAAGGTTGGATCGACCCAGATGGCTATTTTTACACAAGGTTGACCCAAGTGAACTGGGTCAG